>JAQMRL010000001.1:83948994-88948994 GCA_035578175.1 Catonia carolina
AACAAAACTAAATTTTTTTTAGTCCTGAAACAAGCAAATCGAGTGCAAATAATTTAACACTCCACCTGCCTGTTATGTGCAACCCCTTACAGTACTATTATTTTATTAAAGGCAGTTGCCTCTGAAAATCAAAACATGCATTTTATTCGTCACTTGGGCGAGTAAATTTAAATCGATAATTCAAAGGATACCCACATCGAGAAAATGTTTCCAAACGGCGAAAATATTTTTACAAAAGATAATAAATTGATAAGAGAGTAGATTAGTCGATTTTTTTAAAGTAAATTCAGTACACTCGCAAATGTCCAACACGAGTCCTGAAAGTGTAGGTCAACAGAGTCTGTAATTTCCCGATACTGAAGAAGCTTACTGAAATTAATCATTAGCAAAAACAAACCCCTGTTATTTATTTTTTGATTTTTGTAAAGCTTTTGACCGTGTCCCGTATGATTTGCCCATTAAAAAATTGAGGTGTATGGTATTAGAGGGACATCAGAGGGTCGAATTGCCATCCAATCATTGCAAAGTTAAAACAAAATATACATAAAATTTTATACAAGTTAAAAGGGGAGTTCAACGAGTTAGAATTTTAAGACCCTTGCTATTTTTAATTTTTGTTAACGATCTCGCTGAATTTCTTGGCTCCTTCAATGATATATTATTTGCTGATGATACGATAATATCTTTCGAAGATGAAAACTATGAACAAGGTTTAAAACTAACGAAGCTTGAAGTAAGGTTATAGACTGGATGCAATAAATAATCTAGTTCTCAACTCAGATAAAACTGTGGCCAAATGCTTCACTGGTCGTAAGGAAATAAGTAACCAAAGTAAGGATATCTCCATTAATGACAATATATCAAAATCTTTTGTAACAGGTAAGTTACATAATTTTTAGAATTAATATTAGGTAGCAAACTATCCTGGGACAGGTGTATTAAGGAACGTATCTGCTATATAATCAAATCCTACTGCTACGCCCTAAAACGCTTAAAAATAAGGTACTTAGCGTACCAATACCTTTGAGTATTTATCATGTTTACAAATTCTGATGGATTTGTTTTTAATTTAGTCACACTTAAACTTATTCAAATGTATGTTTAAAAAATCAAATAATGTTCAAATTATTCCGTCATATAATTACTTTTTATCTGGTTTTTTGTTAAATATAATGATTAAAATTTTTAATGATCAACTATCAAGTTAACTTATGAATATGGACACTGTTTACTATTAAGAATTCGTTTCTAATCAGTTGGTCCTAGCATATTGTTTGGCTGTCTTGGTCAAGGTTTCACATAGTTTTTCTTGGCCTCTCCAAATGAATGCCTTGTCTGTCTCCTTTTTGTCTTCTGTGCAATAGTATAACCTTCCAGTTCCTTATCCCAAGCATTTTGACTTGTCAAAAATTATGTACATTATTTTACGTAACAATAAGGTTTATTTATTTCATTATTTGTAATATTGATTCCTAGATTGGGTGGTTGGTTGACGATGTAAATAAAGTACTAGAAACCAAAAGAATATCAACAAAAAGTGGCCACCATGGCTTTTACAACACTAAATAATTTAAAAGAAAACGCAGAGAAAAATATCAGGGTTTGGAAGACTGACTGAAAGTTGTTTAGCCGAAAAATAATCTTGGAAATGGCCTGTTAAAGGATAAACTTCAACGTGTACAAAACAGCTGGATACGAGAATTATTAGTGTAATGTATAATTTGTTGAAGATCAAAGATTACCATTACTTGAGGAACAAGAATAAAAATACAAACTATGACTAAGCCGGACTGCATTTCAAAAGTTGTAGAAATTTTACTGGCCATCGTACTTTTGTATAATTTATAAAATCATTTTGATTCAGTCACTAAAACATGGAAATATAAACCTAGAGAGAAGCGAGGCTTGGGAAGACCTAAAAAGAGATGAATACTGGAACAGGCCATTGAGCCTAATCCTAAGCCTAAGCCTAATCATCATCAGATGATGATGAAATCATTTGAACACCGAAAAGACAATGGGTGAATGGTACTCCATTTGAATATTGAACAAATTATGTCGCTTTACAATTACATAATTTTGTCAACTAAGTAAATATTTTAATTGCATGTCTACTAATTGATCATATTATAGTAATTACAGTCGAACCTCCCTGATTCGAATCTGATGGAACCGGCTGATTTCGATTTACAGAGGTAAAACATTGAAACAAAAAATGTACTTAAAAATTGCGTTTTAATAAAATTCATGTAATTCCATAAAATATTAAATTACAAAAGTCAAAATTATTAATAGACCACCAATTTGATTGAGGAAAGTTTTTTACAAATATTATTTTACTTGTGTTGTTTAGGTCATCAGCCGAAAGGCTGGTTTGAACTTGTAGAGGTTTTACTAAGTAAAACGAAAAGTTTGGTGGCCTTCCTCACTGAACGGAAAAGTACGCGTATCAGCATGCAGGGCCCTTTGCAAAGCACATGTTTTCCCCTCTGTAAATGATACCTTTACTTCATTCACCACAGGGTTTACTTAATACTGTGATTAAGAATTAAGGGCATGTTTTGGTATTACAAGCTCTATTAGTACTCAAAAGCAAAAGATTATTCTACTTATAAGAACGATATGAAAAATTATTGAAAAAACGACATAAAAAACAGAGTAAAATAAAATCGGGATACGCGTAAACAGTACAACTATACCTACAAACAAAAAGTTAGGTCAGCCTACAGAAAATGAAAAATAAATTGGGTACCGAAAATTGTAGAAATTTTAACGAGTAAAATATTGCTTAATCTGAATGAATACAGAGTATGAATACAGCTACGGTATTTTTTACCCTGTTTGTACGAAAATCATACACCAAAGAAGGAAAGACTGCATTACTAATTTAGCCTAACTAATTTTTTTTTTTTTGCTTTCGTCTGGTTTCCTCTGACTTAAATATTAACTGAATTTTCAATATTTCCTGATGCGTATTGAAGCTTTGAACTACGCTTGTTATGCCCTTATTTGGTCGTAAGGTTTTGTGACAATAATGTTTTGTAAGAAGTGTAATTGTTTGTGTTTCTGCTTGGTTTCTTCTAACTCAAAAGTTAACTGCATTTTCAGTTTTTTATAAAGCTTTTTGTAGTTTTGTACTACGCTTACTGTGTCCTTATTGTCGTGATTTAACGCATGCTTCATTAAAAATCGTGTACAATGTGTAAATTGGAAATTTTGTAATTATTTTATTAATAATGTATAAAAAAATGTATTGTTACAATATATATGACCACGAAACTCTCGAAAATTTTCGAATAGGGAGGTAATTTAATTCATATTAAGGACGATTTTTGAAGGGGATAGCATACAATTATATTCGATTTAGGGAGGATTTCGAATGAGGAGGTTTGACTGTATTTGTAACAATTAGGATATTTTAAATAATTAACTCTAACAAATAAAAAATATACTTTCTTTAATTATTCTGGTTTTACATTGATTTAAAATAAGTACCTATTTAAAATACATGTCAAAATAATAAACAACAAATAATAAATTATTTTGATGACTGGATTGGATTCCGTCCGAGAACGAATTGTTTTTATACGATGGTCTTGTGTGGAGAAGTACTAGGGTGAGATGTGAATATCTAACTACAATCATTACAACACGTAGAAGTGGCAAATGCTACAGTACACGTGCCGGTACGACATGGCAACATCGTTTACACTGTTGCAGGCTATAAGTCATAATAGCGGGAACGATGCCGGACGCGAAATTGTCGGTAATTTGTACGAACGCGAAATTGTCGGTAATTCGAAAGGAGTCTGAATTGATAGCACAGTGAATAAAATTCAAAAATGCTCAATTTTCAATATCAGGACAAACCAATACCAAAACTCAGGGTGTAAGTGTAACAAATACCCTATATACTCTCATCAAAGTTGAATATACTCTTCAAATAAGCGATGTGCGAAATGCACGCTTTTTGAAAAGACGCGGAATTGTTAGCGGGATGTATATATATATATATATATATATATATATATATATATATGTATATATATTTATTTATTTATATTGTAATAATTATAAAAATGCAGTAACCATTTGGCTATTGGAAATAAGGAGAAAATCACTAAAAACAATGATTACAACAGGAGTCCAATAATTTTGTGACATCGTCTCTTGGTTCGATAATTAGTTTTCTACGAGTTTATAATATAGTAATTTGTATGAAATTATAATATTTATAGTATAATTATTAGTTTTACTCATATTTCTGAAAATAAATTCTTTTGTTTTGAATTTTTCATATTGTTTGAAAATAGTAACTAACATGTAATTTATAATTACTAACACACTAATAGATTACCGCAGTCGCTGCATTGGTAGAAAATAAACAAAAAAGCACTAAATTGATCTACCCTTGAACATGGGAAACCATAGTTGGATATATTAATTTTCGCACCACGAGTTAAAATGAATAGTTTCAGATTTTTAATTTATACAAGGGAAATTAACTTGTATTACTTAGATTTTTATAAAGTAATGGAAAACTTAATAAATAAATATAATTATATACAAAATCTATCTCATTTTTAGCAAAAGAACCAGCTCCCAACAAATTACCTAGTCAGGTTTAATCACCCTGTGTATCAAAAATTAACATTTTATTTGTTAATGTACATGTTTCATGGAGAGTCCAAAAATCAGAAACTCGATGAACGTATCGTGACATTTTTTTAAAATTATTTACAGACATTGTCCGTTTAAAGACTTATAACCTTCTACTCGTTGTGTGAATCAATGAATCTTATGGAAATAAAAGTTCAGGAAGTGAAACTCAATATATCTGCACAGAAGCAATAACTTTTCCATTTGGTCTCCACAATGTTACAAAGATGTAAAGAGGGAAATATAATTTTTCTATCTCTTGGTTAGTACTCTCTTAGTAAGTTATTTTTTAACCTTTTAAAAAAAAGTAAATTAAGTTTTCAAAGACATAGCTACATGTATTTAGTAAATGGAAACCACTTTAAAAGCAAGTTATTATTAGACGTAGAATATATTTCTGTCATATTTTTATTGACTACGATTTTACTTCCGGCACTTTGTTTAAATTAACCTTAACAGTGATTTCCTTTTCTTTTATAATTAATATAGCATTTCATATAAAGTATTGTTGAATCAATAAACAAGAGAGGAGGAGTAATTGTTGGGAATGAAATATGATCCAATAGCACAGATATTTCTTTGTCTCTACTATATTATAATAATTCAATCACTTATTTTATAAAATAATGATGTCTATTACCAAGACATTGTAAGTTGCTACAGGTGAATGATATTAATTTGTTAAAAAAGGTATCCCCTTTAAAAACAGTGCAAATATATTTTGAATTCAAAATATTACTTTCTCTTGCCTATGAGTATATAGGAAGGAAGTATTGTTTTCAAGTCGATTTTTCAAAATCGAGATCTCACCGGATCTACAAGATTTCAGACCCTTTGAACCCAAAAACACGTTCTTAGCGATTGGTCTGTGTGTGTGTGTGTGTGTGTGTGTGTGTGTGTGTGTGTGTGTGTGTGTGTGTGTGTGTGTGTGTGTGTGTGTGTGTGTGTGAACAAAATATCTCAAGAACGAAACATCGTACGAACTTAAAACTTTAGTTGGAAACCAATAGAGGATCTGACGTGAACATTTTCTTAAAAATCGGTCAACCGGAAGTAGTTGTTTATTCGTGCATTTTTCAATTTTTTGCAAGTTTCTCAAAAACGGTTCCTACGATTTGTTTTTAAAATCACCTCATTTACTAAATTTTTTATGCTCTACAAGATAGGATAGGCGCCATGTCTGCTGAAATTCTTGGAGAGTTTGTTTTCTCGTAAACAATTTTTTTAAAGATTGCGACTTTAATATAAATTTTAGCGCACAAATGTATGCAATAAAGTTGCTGGAAATTTAAAATCTTACAACTTTTATTTTAAACTTTTTTTTTATATTAACGCTTAGTTTAGCGGTAATTATCGATTTTCTGTTTTTTTTTTTCACGAAAATGTGTGGAACATCGATTTTTTTAAAGATTTCAGTCTTAGTACGCATTTTACGACGAAAGTGTATAATAAAATTTATAGGAAATTAAAAGATCTACAACTTCTATTTTGAGCATTTTTCTCTACCGAGCCTATTCCGTATTTTTAAGCCAAACAGGTTGATTACACTCATGATTACAATTAGGTTATGTTGTTTGAGGTTAGTTTGTTTGTTTATTTCTAATGTTTTATTACTAATATTAGGGGTTATATTGTTCATTATTTGCATTAGAAAGAGAAAGTCGTGTGATTGTTTCACACCAGATTTTTTTTTATTTTTTATTTCTAACGTTTTATTATTAATGTTAAGTTATATTGTAATTATTTGCATTAGCAAGAGAAAGTTGTGTGAGTGTTTCACACCAGATTTATTTTATTTTTAAGTTTGATTTTTATTTAGATAGTTTCCTTTTTAAGCATATTGAATATAAAACAGTTTAATATTACACAGATTTATGTATGGATTAATATTACTTACGACGTTCTATAAATTAATCTGTACCTACATTTAATAAATTTACGTGTATGGTATTTTTCCATGTAAATATAAACTCGTACGTATTTTAACAACTGAAAATAGCAGTAATGATTTTTATAGGGGAAACCAAACTTAGATTATCCCCAAATTCATGTGTTTTAATATGAGGGCAACAGTGTTTCCATTGGGAGTACAAGTCAGTGAGTTATTGGAACTGTGAGCTGCTTCCGAACAAAACGAACAGATGTGACACAATGACTAATATCGATGTATTAATCAGGCGCTCACTAACTTTCCTCCTGCATTTGCGGTCAAATTGATTCTACAGTTTTCAACTTAATCAAACTTTTGTATTCCTCACTATCTTATCGGTTGTCCCCTTTTTTTTGTATAGTAGCAATTCTCAAACAGTGATTGAAAGCGTTTTAAAACCCACATTAAAAATGAAAAAATAATGTACATGTTTTTTTACCTAATGCCATTTTTCAAACATTTCATTCTGTTTTTGTTATTTTTTCATACTTCTGATATATAACATTACTATCTGACCGTAATTTAAATACCCATCCAAAGAGGATACAAATAAAACACCTTATAAACATTTTTTGTTGGCTTCAACTTTATGTTTATTTACAACTGTACAATTTTTTAAAGTACAACTAGTACATAAAATGGAATGAATGAGGAATGGCGGGAATGTAAATCGATCCAGTGACTAATTTCGGGGTGAAATTTTACAAGGAATGTGGTGCCAATATTTTTAATGATAATGATTTATAAACTATGATGGATTATTTTTTTTATGAAATGATTTTCTTTTTTTGATTTTTTTATGAAATGAAACAGGTATAACAAATTGATTTTTTTTATAGTGGTTGGAGAAGTTCTTTATTCCACCTTCGTCTGTTAACAGGGAGATCGTTAGTTAAAAGAGATTGGACATTTGGATTTATGTGGTCAATTGTCTTAGTGCGTAATGAGTTGTATGTTGCGTCTACAAAGTCTCAAACCGTTGGTATTTTCAGGTCTTCATGAAGGGTATGATTGGTTACGTAAAAAGGTGCGTTTGTTATTGCTCTAAGTGCTTTTGACTGGTGTCTTTAAGGAATATTCAGTGTTGTATTGTGACAGGCTCCAAACACTGGTCCACCATTGAGCCAAATTGTCCGTACTAGTGATTTATAGAGGATGACTTTTAAGTGTAAAAGAAGCGAGAACTTGCGGCCTAAGACGCCATATAACTTATGAAACTGTGAGTCTGAGATTGCTCTGACGTGTGCAAAGTGTGGTTTCCACGTGAGACGTCTGTCAAGTATGAAACCAAGGTACCTAACTTTGTCTGTAACTGTAAGGTTGGTATCATCGATGCGTTAATTTGGGCAATTATAAACATTTAAAATTACTCTTTTTGTATTTAGTTGCAGTTCAGCCTCTTTAAGAGAAAGGATAAAATCTGTTTTATACATAGGAATTTCAGTTATGCATTTCTTCACTAGTTTCATTGTGAAGGCTAGATTCGAACAAGCGTCATAAAACCGAGATTTTATTTAACAGAAATTTAATAGTAATTAATGAATTATGTAGTTACATATTTACTAATAACATTAAATAGTACAGATCAACATCGAAATTTTATTAGTTATATTATCTTTACTTAGTTAACTCAAAATTTTCACAAAATTGAGAAAAACTATGGTATTAATTTTAACTTTAAATTTAATCGCCGAGTAATATTTAGCACTCCATATAATTATTGAATCAGGCGGTATTAACAATACAATTAAAAATTTACATTCTTTTAAAGAGCTACTGAAACAAAAACTCTGAAAATCGATCATAACAATGTAAGTTACTTTTGTTTTTACATTATTGCATGGACAAAATTAGGTTTATTAACGCGCGGGAATTCATACAATATTATGGCTTCACATCAAAAATTACAGTAGCTGCAGTTATTAAACGTAGGTTTTATTTGATTTTTGAGTTTTAAATTTTATTATTTTAGTGTTTATTATATTTAGTAATTTAAAATACTGGTCAAATTTTCTTACTGAAAACTTCTTTCACTGTATTTTTTTTGTATGTGTACTCTACGTATAATAATTTTGTAACAATATTATTATTTTTAATACTGTAATTAATAGTGACGCTTAAAGTAAATATTTTTCATGGTAAGAATAGAACCAGAGTTTAGTTGGAAAAAACGAAAAATTTTGTATAACAGTTACTAACATTTCTATATTTAAAAAGTAAGTTGAATTTATTTAATGAGGACAAAAAATTTCTTCAGTAAAAAAAATTATCCTGAACAAGTTGTGAACAGAACAGAAGGTTGTATGTATTATTCATCTTCTTCTTCTCCCAATCAAGGATTAATCTTCCGCCTGTTCCGACTTAAACAGCGCCAAACCACTGAATTATTGCCAATTTTTTCTTGGCCTCCCAACATCTCTCCTCCCCACCGATCTGTATTGCAAAACACTGAGTGGGATCCTTCTCTCAGGCATTCTCTCTACGTTTTTCCTCCATCGATTACAATATTCTGCTATCTTCCCATGTCAATGGTTGTAAAAATCCAGTTCCGTTCTTATATCTTCATTTCTTAGTTTGCCCCTTTAACTGAAACCCTTTGTTCTTCGTAGGAATCGCATCTCTGCCGCTTCTACTCTACTATCCTGTGGTCTGGTACTAATCCACAACTCGCTTCCATAGAGTAGAACTGGGGCAGCCATCACCTTGTAAAACTTTATCTGGATTTCTTTCCTTGTTTTCCTGCCTAGAGTTCCACTAATATTGCCGCACACTGCTTGGAATTTACCAATTTTTTCTTTATGTTCAAATCTTGATCAAATCCGATGTCACAGACTAAATGCATTGTAATACTTGTCCGAGCACTACATAATCTACCACAATTTTAGACCTGGTAGGATATTTACCAGTAAATGCAACCAGACCAGTATGTTAACCAGTATCAACCTACCAGTACCAGTATTAACCTTTGACTTTTTTAATGGAAACATTGAAATTATATTTGTTGCATTATTAATTTAAAACATATACCGATCTCTGAAGCTCATCCTCACTTTCTTGCACAATCCACAGATCATCCGCAAACAGAAAGCATTGAGGTAAACGTCTTTGTTCAATGACAATTTAATATAATAATTACATGTAGCCTATGTATTATTATAAGAATATATCATAAACTTCTGCCCAAGCTACAGTGAACTTCATAAATGTATGGACTTTATTTACTAATTATTTTCTAAAATATGACTAGATGTATTTTAATGAATTACAGAAAATTTACGATCATTTACTTGGTAAAATATTAAAAACCTTGTAATTCTTACAAATAATTACTCGTAAATACCTACGAATAAATACCAAAACAAATGAGGAAGGGTTCCAACTAGTTAGCCAAAATTTTAGTCTAACTACTCAATAATATTTCTACCAAGTCTATAAGTAGATATGTTATAATTAATTACGAAAATACGAAAAATGTGTGGAATGGAAAAATAAAAATAAATTATCGATTTTTCGTTTTATCGTTAAAAATATAGTTTGAAATGTGCGCTTTAAAATGGCGTTAGAATCATGTTGCTGTGCCAACTAGAAAATATTTTATTAATTTTTTGTGATTGTATGTTTAAGCTGATTTGCCATCTGTCACGAAATTGTGCAAAATAATTTTCCCTTTCGATTAATATTTTACTGTGATTTATTATACGATTTTTTCACACTGCCGTCTTTCTTTTATATTCATAGGTTAGCAGTATAACCTAAAAGTTTATAACCTGCACTATTTTTGTTGTGGTCTGTCTTTGTTTACACTCGTGTTTTTGTTTCTCGTACTTTAAACGCGAGGCGAGTATCTGAAAACGTCAGTTTTAGAACTTTATGTACCTTTTTCTCAGCTTCCACAAAAGGTAGAAGGCTGAAATTTTTAAGGAGTATGTTAATCGTCCAGTTCTATTGATTGGATGTACCGTTTTCAAAAGTATTGAAAATTGTGGGAGAAAAAATGTTTTTTTCGGTGATTTATCGATGAAAAAAATGGTCTCTTTTAAAAAATTGTGAAAATCAAAATTCTTACCAAAATTAAATGCTGCACATTCTAATTATGTACCAAAGAGGGGCCTTTCAAACAAAACAAATTGTAGCTTTAGCTGTAGTGGTTGCTGAGAAAAAGGTACAAACATTAACATTGCTTAGGATAGGGATCCACACTCCCCTTAAATAAAAACTAAATATTAAAGTGTAGGGGACTACCACTATAATATTGTCACAGACAATTTTTATTAAAATATCGAGAAGGATCTTTTCCACAACTTATTAGGCATTATTTTTCTAGTGCATTTACTAATTATAAACTGAAAACCGTTCTATTATACATAAAAAAGTTACATTAAAATTTTTCAGCTCTTTTAGACAAATATAACAGATAAATGCACCAACAAACAAGCAAACAACAAACCACCTATTACCGCAAACATAAATGTATATGTAAGAGAGAAGCCATTTGATCGGTTTAACAAAAAATATAGATTTGTTACGAAATGAAACGTGTTGTTGAAGAGTTGAGATGAACGAAAAAAAGAAAATATTGGTTTAAGTCAAGGTTTTAAAATAGAAAATAAACATCTAGGTAATTTCGTAGATTAATGTACTCTTTTACATTGCATTATAATATGTGTGTTTATTTTTCAATTTTATTTTATGTAATGATACATATAGAAATTTCTACGAAAGTTTGATAATAATAAGCTGTACTGTTTTTACTATTAAATATCGTTTAATCTAGATAATGCACTGGTACTGAAAAATGAGTAATCTGACAAATATTTAACTTTATTTGAAATTGTTTTTTATTGGATGATGATGCCTACATAAGCTTTGTCTTGTTGGTAGGTGATGATATGAGATTATAAAAAGATGAAAAAAATAACAGACCTGATCGAGAATCGAACCTAGGACCCCTGGCTTAGAAGCAAGTTGTTGTGACCACTACGCCAAGGGACCCAAAGTTCCTACGTTGTAATTAATTACAACGTACCTCGAGGTAATAATTTCTGTATTGTAAATACGGTTTTGCAAAATGATACTGATGTAAGCTTATAAGCAAAAAGTGAAATCGTATAGAACAAAAAAAAAAGACAGAGTAAGAAGTAATGAGGTATGTAAAGAAACACATGTATGGGTTATGTGCATTGATTGTTTTTAACAGTTAAGTGCTAATTTACATTGATATGTGAAAATGCATTCTTAATACCATGTCTCAGGATGTGTAGTGAACAAGTGGTACTCTGTCATGCTGTAACAAATAAACACAAGTTATTGTACAATAGTTTCATAATAGTTTTGCTGTGCCAGGATTAAATAAATTTTCAAAAAGACAATAAATTTAACGAATGCACGATAAATTAGTTACTTGAATACTTGCTCACCATCGATTTAAAATAGAGTCACAGCATTCTAAAGTTTTTCTTTGAATAAATTACATTTCTGTAAAAAGAGATCTAGCTTATCTTTATTATTAAATTTTTTAAAAGAAAATAATTAGTACTATTTTTTTCCCAATTGTAGTTCCTACTTCACAATTGACCTTTCGAACAATAGTTTTACCAGTTTTGTCTCATTTTAATTTATTTCTCGTTTTACTACCGACTGTTCTGCAGATTAATGCAATACAGACGGTAAAAGGTAATAAAAAAAAGAGATGAAAATGTAAAACCTAACTAGAATCGAATACGGGAACATCTGGAATATTAAAGTCGTAATTATAATTTTACTTTAGACGGTTTGTACTCAGTGTCTGATACAACGTTGTTACTTCCACTAACACTCCGATTGCAATAAACATTTTATTACTTTTTCTTAATAACAGATTTTCTCAAGCAAACAAATAAATATATTGATTGTTAAATATTATTAGTTCTTGTATGCACCTAAACATATTGGTGTTTTTTGACTCATAAATTATTTTATTTTATTTTATCAGCATAAAGAAAAAAAGATTGTCGTAAAATAGGTAATCTGACAAGATATAAATATTGAAAAACATTACAACAATATCAAAATATATTAATATTTTGATATTGCTTGTAAGAAAGTTAATTGTTTTTTGCCGTCACTCACTTCAAAAATTAGAGAAAAAACAGCCAGCGACAAGAGATATTAGAACGTCAAATCTCACGAAACATGTTGTTATGATGAAGGTCTTGTCTAAAAATAAATACGGTAGACATGTTTATTAACTTTAAAAATCAATCAATATTAAGTTATCTTCAGCCCAGTTTCCTTTAACAGATAATTATGTTTAGGCACTTAAACGACAATTTAAAATATTTTACAGTAGACCCTACATAATACGAGTAATTATCCATCGTACAAACAGCACTAACCTATGGTTTAATAGGGTGTGGAGGTACTAACTTTTCTTATTTGGGCTCTCTGCTGATAATTTAGAAGCTGATTGTACGAATAATTAATAAAAATACCACCAAGGTATCCATCGGAACAGCTTTTTCAAGAATTTCGTATACTTTATTTATATCCGCTAAATATTTGCGAGAGAAACTTATTTACATATATAAAGAGTAGTTAATATTTTGCTACAGGAACCCATCATTATAATAATTATAATGATGGAGTTATAATCACAATATATTAATTATAATTATAATATATTAATTATGATTATTATAATTATAATAATTATAATTTTAAGGAGTGCTAATTTTAAGGAGTGTTGAATTATTCTACATACAAGAAACAAGGATATTTTACTTTTACATAAGATCTAAAAACGTTATACTTTATAGGTGTTATTTCTGTTTAGCATCCAAGACTCTTAGCACTCCTTAAAATTATACCTCAGGTATAAAATGTGCCATAAGGTGTAAAAAATCTGTGACCATGTGGTTAATGGAAATAAGAAAAGAAACGGTACAAGCAATAATTACTTCAGAAATTCAGTAATCCTGTAAGCTCGTTACCGGTCTCATTATCAATTTTTTATAGTTGTGAATAATTTCTTCTAGGTTTGCATTATTTTATTTGTATTTTAGATTTGTTTTATACTGTGTATTCTGTACTTATGTTGTAGTATAACATTTTAATAGCCCCTCTTAGAAGTTTCATTAGTATTTAAGCTACTTATACATAGTTTTAATTACAAATAAATACGTTACTACCGTAGTTGCAGAAGTACAAAATAAACATAGCACTAAATTTATCTACCTTTGAACGTGGTAAACCTTAGTTGGGTGGATTTATTTTCCCACCATTATAAATAAATTCAGATTTTTAAATAAATTGTTAATAAGGAAAGTAACTTTGTAATGTAGTGGTTTGTGTAAAGTAATGGGAAAATAAAAATAATTACAAATTGAAGACGTGACTCGGTTAACCTATTATTAACATCACAATCAATATCTCTCTCATTCTATTCCAAATATTTACTTTTGATTTTAGATTGTCAATCAGTAACTACCAAATTGGCTTTTTTGTACTATTTGATTAGTTTAACCCACCGGGATGGTCTGTTGGTAAAGTCGTCGCCACGAGTCAGCTGAATGCCAGCTGATGTACGGAGACGAAGGTTCCGTTGTTTAGATCCTACTAAAAGACTACTAAAAATCCTACACAAAATACTAGGGTTGAAGCTGAGAGTTCTATATTGGATGATGAACAAACGTTCACAGCTGTCATTAGAGAGCAAGCTCCTGCTGTACAAAGCCATATTGAAACCGCTGTGGACGTATGGGTTACCGCTTTAGTGATCAGCTGCGAAATCGAATCTTGCTATCATCCAATGATTCCAGTCAAAAGTTTTACGGATGATAACAAATGCTCCATGGTATGTGATAAAATGATGCGTTGCATAAGGATTTATGCAAAACAGTGGTTACCGGTGTACTTTGATGGTTGGGGTTCAATTAATTAAATTTTCTCGGCAATGGTTGCCTTGAATTTGTACAACACTAAACTTCATTTACACATCATCTATACATATCATTTTCACCTCATTAGGTCATGGGGTTGCTTATTGTTCTAAATTGAAAAGATTGTAACGTACTCATATTAGGGTTAAACAAAATTGATTAGTTTTAGCTGTTTCAGTAGAACGACTGAAAAACATTCACTTTCATCATTTTGCGGGTTCATTTTTATTTCTCAAGTTTATGTAATGCTAAAATCAAACCCACTTTAATTTCAACATTCTATTATCTTCTTAGAAAAAACTACGAACGTTATACTTTAACCTTTTAATTACTAAGTGTGCACGTACAACTCACGAAATTTCTGCATATAAAACAAAAAAGTAGACATACAAGATTTGTATTTTAAAGAGTCAGATTGTTTATTGCGGTTTAACTCTTGTTTAAAAGGGTATTATTATTACTGTAATTCATCCTTTAGTGAATGATGGAACTAGTGGTTCACTTTATACTGAAGAAGATTATTTTTTATACACTTTTCTTAAGCTTGTTCCCATGGTAGCAACTGAGACAGGTTCTTAGGAGATTACTAGGTCAGTATTTTCTCTTTAGAAGGATTGATATGATTCAGAGTAATCTTTTTGACATAGACGAATCATTGTTTCATTTTATTTAATAAGTAATAGGTTTTATTAATAGAACAAAAAAGGAGCAGCTTCTATTCTTTGTTTTTTTTTTTATTCTACAGTATTTTTAGCAAAAGGTATAATCAGTATTATATTGCGTAGAAGGAAATACAATTATTATTTTTGAGAAAATTAAATAATAGGAATAGTTCAAATTATATTTAAAAGAAATGAATTATAATTAAACAGTACCCACATTTTCTCATATCAGTCAATATAAAACGTATATAACGAATTATTCTTTATACCTTATTTCTGAAGGAAATTACACTAATTTCAGTTATGGAATTCTAGTTCAGATTAAATTCATCATTACACCTTGCTCAATTATACGTACGCTTAAGCCTAACGTATATTATATTACATATATTGTATTACAGCCTATTATGCTGTATCCTGTACAACAGATCAAATACCTAAATAATTGCTAAAATCAACATCCGTATTATTGCCAAAGAACCACAATATGTAGACATGCTCCGAATACAGGTTATAAACCTGCACACACTACTCAAAACCTTTCTGGAAATTATACATTTAAGGGAATGTACAGTAAACTAGAATGAGAGATTATTAATATGTAATTCAGAATCATAAATGGGCTGAAAACTAAAAATGCGTTATTCGAAAAAAGTATTTGTTGCAAAAACACTAGGAAATGAATAATATTGCATACATATATCTGGATAAATATGAAAAGGCGTTCGATACAGTTAAAAAAAACGACTAATTTAGATACTTGAAAATAAAAGAATCGATGAACACAATATTCAAATTATTTAAAATCTAAGTTGGAATCAAACATCGGTGATTAGGGTCATTGACGATATAATATACAATATCAAAATACAGCAAACAGAGGTAAGGCAAAGGTGTTTACAACAGTCATTGTTATTTAAATTGTATTTCAAAGCTATTTTGGAAGAAACTTAAGATTATAAAAACCGCGGGTATAGCAATTAACGGAAAACATATACAATATGAGATACTCCGACGACACCTAATGATGGCCGATAATTTTTCAGATAAGCAGAGAATGATGGAACGTAGTAGTCCAACACTACTTCCCCCATCGTGAGGGAAAGAACAAGAGTTTTTCTCGCCGCCTTGGATAAAAAAAAGGTCATGTGTATGGCCTAAAAATCAACGCCAAGAACACTAAATTCATGGCAATTTTAAAAGGACGTATTCAAGTATGTTTAACGATAAATAACTTTCAAATTGAAAGAGTCAGTAAGCATAAATATTTGAGAACCGTAATTAATGAGAATAATGATGAAGCAAAAGAAATGAGATCACGAATAGAAATGGCAAGAACTAATTTTATAAAAATAAAGAATCTAGCTGTCTATAACGATTTAAACTTGTAAATTCAAACCATACTTGTAAGATGGTACATCTTCAAAATTCTCTGATATAAAATGGAGGCGTGGCCACTCGTACAACGAGATATTGACAAAATTCAAGCTTTTGAATTTCAGGTGTACCGCTCTTTGTTGAACGTAGCATGGACGAAAATGAAAACAAAGTAAGTTTAATTAATAAAAAGAAAAAATTAAATAAGACTATAAAAACAAAATACTGCAATGACTCGGTCATGAGAACGAAACGGTCTGTTCCATGAATACACTGAGTAAAATATCAAGAAAAAGAAATCCGGGAAGACACGAGCCTCATGACTGAAAAACTTAAGAGAATGATACAGCTGCTCCTCCATAATATCAATTCAGTGTAGCGATGTCCAAGGTCGAAGTTACCAGTATGATGAAGGCTAGAAGAAGAAGTTAACTCTTCAAAATTTTTTTCATACCACGAAGAGTGGATATATGATAGGCCTATGGTTATAGATGATGAAGTAAAAATGTTTCTGTATACTTAAGACACAATAATATTCTCTTTCAGTTTTGCTAACAGTTCCCATTCTGCTGATTTGTATTCGTAAATAAAAATGTTCTCGTAAATGAAGATAATGTTTACTACACCAATAAAAACAAATATCCCATTAACAATATTTCATCTCATTATTTTCACTATTTTGTTGGTAAAATTTTATTCAACTTACAGTTTAGGTATTAAAAGGGGTGATGGAATGCAAATTGGTCAGAAGGCGAAGCCTCCTAAATAAATATTTACAACTACTACTGAAATGTATGAAGTAAATACATCGTTTATGTGCGTACATTATTAAAATAATTATTTGTGAAAATCAATATGTAGAACCTTCAAACCTGCACTTAGATTCATAAAATCTCAGACATTAGTAAATCAGATATAGCAAAATGTATTGGCTCTTAAACATCAATAATTGGTTTTGGTAATATGATTAATTTTTTCGTGAATCGGCATGTTAATGATTACAATTATTATTAAAATAAAAGAATCATTTTGAAAACGTTTTTAAATCGCTTAAAATTCAGACAGTTGTCATTAAAAATTTCTGGTGAAAAGTTTCTCTGTAGTTTTTGTAAAAAGGGAAAACTTTTAGAATAATAATTTATCTGATTCCTGTTTTAGTATAAGTTATATTCAGAGGAAACTTTAAAAAGTTATTCTCTCCAAAATGCTTTTTAGGTAATAACAATAAATTAAATTTGTTAGATACTTTTTCTTTCTCTAATACATAAAACGAAACGTGTGGAAAGTCACACATTAACAGTATAACATTACAACATTTTTACTAATGCAATCTTGAAAATAGTTGGTGTATTCTTAAATATGGTAAGCACATTTCTCACAAAACAAAACCAATCGTAAAAAAATGTAAAATGACCGCACATGACGAACTTTATTCTAGTTATTGTTTATAACAAACAGTATTATACGTCAAAATATTATATACGAGTATATATCTTTCTTTTATAAATTAAAATACTATCTACTCAAAAATACTAAAGAGCAACAATAATTAATGATGTTCCCAACGAGCACAAAAAATATACTTAACTATTCAGTAGGTAAAATAAATTTTCATCTATGACATATGCATTACCAAATTGATATATACCTACACGTATACGAGTATGTATGTCATAGTGTCTGTGCTTAATTAATAAAAACCATATATTTAAATTTAGAGTATTCTACTGTGATTTTCTAGATTCCAGTAAAAACATTTTCTCTGTTGTCCAACTTTACAATTTAATATAAAATATCTTTTGTGTGTACATTTGTTAAACTACTTCAGTAGTTGTATTTCGTAGTTTTTACTTTATGTTAAAAACAATAATGACCGTTGTAGTCAGTTTAAATATTGCACACTGCTGGATTTAAAAATTAATATTAATATTATGGTACCTTGGTTTTTTCTACAAGATAAAAATTAAACTTCTCAATCATTTACTTAATTATCTTAAAATCATTTTTTATCAAACCGGTATTTCCAAATTCAATTTCAAAATATATACACTTTTCTTCATCCCATTTATTATGGAGTTTCACAAGGTACTAATATCTTAAGTTCATTTTTTAATTTTTTATATATCTCGAATCTATCAGAGAACAATAATACGACCATCACCACTTTTGCCGATGACACAGCTAGTTACATTTACTTAAAGGAAAGACACATGTTCGCAAATACAAATAAAAAATCACAGACCAGTTTCTCAGTTAGATGATGTAAAATACTTGGGAATGCATTTAGATCGACGCCTTACCGTATTTTGAACACACGCAAAAGGCTAGGATTGAAAACTGTATGATGTACAAACGTTCACAGCTGTTATTGGTGAGCAACCTCCTAAAAAAAGTCGTATTAAAACCACTGCGGGCTTATGAGTCACCGCTTTAGGGATGAGTTATGCTATCGAATCTTGCCATCATTTAATAATTCTAGTCAAAAGTTCTACGAATTATAACGAACGTTCATTATACGTGGGAAATGCTACGCTGCATACGTGTAAATAATATTGTGAAGGAAGAAATTATGCAGCTATGTTAAAATTATAAAGTAAAATTAAAAAATCACCCGAATTCTTTGATAGTAGCGAAGACTTAACAAGATTAAAAAAACAAAATTCCTTGACCTTCCGTTTAGATTTACCAACAATATTGAAAATTTAAGTTCATATCATTCACTATCTTCATCATCTACGCTTTCTATTTTCATCTTTGTTATTTTTTATTAATTTCGTTTTTAATGTTATTCATCTTTTATCTAGGTTTTATTAAATTTATCTTAAAATTAAATTCAAATTTATTTATTTTAATTAAAATTAAATTTAGAGATTAAGATTAGATTTAAATTTAAAATTTATTATGTAGATTTAAATATTTTTATCAAGGTTTAAAAAATTTTAAATACTCGTAATTGTGTTTTCCTTCAGGTAACTCAAATCAAAAAACCACCAGTATGTTTATGTTACTACCAGTGTATGTTTATCAGTGGTATTATACCACTGGGTATTGTCTTCGTCATTTAAATACTTTCATCATAAATATTTGTTAACCCACCGGGTTGGTCTAGAGGTAAAGTCGTCGCCAAAATCAGCTGTTTAACAGCTAATTTTCGGAGACGAAGGTTCCTGGTTCAAATCCTAGTAAAGGTAGTTACTTTTATACGGATTTGAATACTAGACAGTGGTTACCGGTGTACTTTGGTGGTTGGGGTTTAATTAACCGTACTTTCTCAGGAATGGTCGGCCTGGGTCTGTACAAGACTACACCTCATTTACACGTCTTACACATCATCCTCATCTCATTGGGTCATGGGGTTGCTTATTGTTCTAAATTGAACAGATTGCAACGTACACAAATTAGGAATAAAATTAATAATAAATATTTGTTTATAATTTATTTTAAATAACTGTAGCCTAAATATACTCAGATGTAAAAAGATGTATGACATGTTATTACAGAAAACAAATAATATTTGAATAAAAATAGTTAGTTTATTCTCTTGGAAACTGTGTATTAAGTAACAAGTATTGCAAGAAAATGTGTATAGCGTACTTTTAACTGAGAAATATTTCGGGATATTACTTTTACTTTTTTATTACTTGTTTGCATGTAGAAATTACAGTTTTACATGAATGTGAAGAATATCAGGATACAAATAAAACTGATTCTATTTGTTGTCTTTAAATGTCTTATATTCAGTTTAACTACTCTAATTCTCTTGTTTCGTGTTCTCCTTCACTCGGTTATCACTGAAAATTCTTTTCTACTCGTGTTTCCTTTTATAACTTAAGTTCATCCGATTCATTTTCAACGATGTTCAACAACATGCATTTTTACAGACGCGTGTGAAACTGTTTTCTATCCTTACCTGAAATACTGATTTAAAAAATCATACACAATTTCTTTGTGCTTGCTAATCTTAATTTACTTTGCTTAAGTTCTTTATTTACAACTGTAAAAATATACAACTAGTAAACAGGATTATGAAATTGTGTTAAAGGGCATGATAGGCGTGAGAGGGGTGAAGCCTCCATTGGTGCCTCCACAAAAATTTTATTAAAAATCGCCTTATTTTTTAATAAAATTTATTTTATTTAATTCGCAGGTTTCTACTCCATCGTCTTTTTAAGCGTCTAGCGGAAGTGTCAAGTAAGTGTAAAAATGGAAAGCGAACGTAAAAGTAGGTTATCGTGTTCTTGTGACTTGTGAAAGCGTTTGTATAGGAGTTTGATGGAATTTTGGATGAAGATGTCACTGGATTAGTATGATTTTATAACTTAGAATGAAAATGAGTGTATAGTGTTTCGTAATAGTCCTGTTACTGTATTTATGTTGAAGTCTTGATGTATGGAAAATATTTGTACGTAGTAAGAACTACACGTATATTGAAACGCTTGTATCTTGTAAACATTTGATTTTTTGCTTAATCATAGACCAGAGCTCAATACATTCACTTTGGCCGAATTAAAAATTTATTGATTGTAAAAATTAGTTTTTGTTTAACAGGTACTTACAGTGAAGTATAGAATAGAAAATCTTTAATCTTACGTTCAATGAAATATCTTTTGCTCCAAGGGTGATTCCACGTCAGTATTCTGTCATTTATAAAATCTAAATACCAAACCGCTTTTGTTTGAGGTACTGGATGATTATCATAGTATAGTTTTAGAGTATACCTTATTACTTATTTTCTGATCCGATAATGATTTCCCTTTTCAGGTTACGTAGATACGAGCGAGTGGTTGATAATTATTCAATGAAATTTTATCTATACAATGAATTGTATCTAATCTTATCTGTTGTATAAGCCTAAATGCTCAGTCAGGACTTAGTTAAATTTTACTTAGCTCAGTAAGTTTAGTTCTTTTGTTTTGTTTCAATTGTTGTCGATTTTTAGATTTCATCCAACTGTTATGCACAGTATGGTTAACACAGACCGTGAAGAATGATAGATGAAATGAGTCATAAAAAAATGCCAGATTTGACCGAAAATCCAACCCGGGACTCTAGAACTGAACACTACACCAACAGGCCGGCCTAATTTTAGTAGACAGCGTTTTGTCATTCAACAGTATAAAACGTTGTATAAGTATTGGCTTAAAGTACAGATAAAGTTTCAAAACTATTTTTGTTTATTAGAAATAAAATAAAAACTTAAGTATCGATGACATAGGTTATAAACATGGAGGTTTGTAAAAAAAGACATAAAGAAGTATTTCCATACTTTTACGATTCCAATACTTTCTTAGTAGAGTATAAAAAATAAAATCAATAACAGTGGGAGAAATTTTATGTTAATGCAATTTGGATTATCCGTTTCACGGTATTAATTATTTCTATAACAAGATTTAAATTAAAAAAGGAAAACCAGAAAATCTATTTATTAGAACAGACATTATTAAACTGGAAGCGTTAAAGGACATTCTTCACTGTTAATGTGACCTCGTTACAAAATTGAATTTTACTATCGGATTGTTCACAAAGTTTCCATGAACTTGATTGGTAGAATGGTGAAACTATTAGTGTTCACGACAAAGTGATAGTTTTACTTCTTTATACTAGAGTAAATTTATTCATAAAAAGGTAAAAAGGTTTCTTCAGATATGACAATTTAGTCTTCTAGTTATATAACAAATTAATAATATTGTAATTTTTTGGGTATATCCGATCACCTACATGAATTCATTTTTATGAGAGAGTTGAATTTTACAAACATTTTCCGACTGGTATTTTGAGAAATCAGCTGCGAAATTGCTAGAGGTAATTATTGTTATTTATTATGGTTGATTATATTATTTTAAAAGTAATACTCGCTGTTTACATCGATCTTAGAAAATTCAAATTTTCGTCGGTTATTTAAAGGTTTTGATTAAATATATCTTGGTTACTATATTTCTTATTTTCAGGAACATTATAATGTCTGCCCTGGTGCAAGCCATCACAATACATGTTCTCATAAAATTATTTATTTATATTCATTCCTTAAAACCACTTAAATAAGTTACAACGCAATGTTGACGTGTCTTATTTTATATATATAGACTAACTTATATATTTTTTATTTTTTTATACCTAATGTGTGTACGTTGCAATCTGTTCAATTTAGAACAATAAGCAACCCAATGACGCAATGAGACGAGGATGATATGTATAACGTGTAAATGAGGTGTAGTCTTGTACAGACCCAGACCGACCGTTCCTGAAAGAGTATGGTTAATTGAACCCCAACCATCAAAGTACACCGGTAACCACAATCTAGTATTCAAATCCGTATATAAGTAACAACCTTTACTAGGATTTGAACCTGAAACCTTCGTCTCTGAAAATCAGCTATTAAACAGCTGATTCGCGGAGACGACTTTACCTCTAGACAAATCTGGTGGGTCTTACTTTATATATAACAGCAATCACACCCTTTAATGTTTATGTTATTGCTTGCATTGTAATATTTCTTTGGATCCTTGAACAAGGCTTAACTTGGCAACCTGCATAAATAGGTGTCCACTATGAATGTTTCGCGAGTCTTGTTAGAAAACTTGCGAGTTAAACAAAGTCTGTTGTCGTTAAAAGTTTGATGTCATTATATTTTACATATAATAAGAACCTTGCTATTGTGAGGTTAATGTGAGCTATTTAAGAATAAGCTAAAAAAAATAGGTAAACAAGAATTTCACAGCGAAATTGCTCGTTTCTGTTTCTCTTCCCTTGAAAGACTTTCGAACTTCCCAAGACTTTCAGTACTTTGTTAAAATTTGCATAACATCCATTACATAAGCTAAAATTGTTTCTTTTTATTTGTAACAGTTTTAATTGAAATATATTTCCGGATTTGATTCTACAGCCTATTGCGTAGCATTAAAAGTAAGTAATTGTAAAATATGTGTCAGTGAGGTTTAGTACAATTATGTTATCTCTTTTATTAAAAGTAATATTTTATGGAATTGCGACTGTAGCTTAAATGGCTTTGCCTTTTCCATCATCATTTAAAATCCTAACTACATTTTCTTGTAAATTTTATTTGGAGAAATGATTATACGAAAAGCCTTTGAAAATTTTATCATTTCACAATACGAAATAACCGTAAATTAAATGAAAAGATAAAAGGATTTTCGGAAAAATATTACAATGGTAAAATGCTTCTACAAAAGGGTTATAGGAATGTAAAAAAATATCATGTAGTGAAAGCGAGATCCAACAATAAAATTGATGTAAATAGGGGTAATGGACCGGAAAAGGCGGAGAATGTAAGTTCTACAATTGAAGTACTATTGGTGATGAAGGAAAGGTGCAAATGGAATTATGTGAAATATTCTTTTCTAAAATATAATTTTACATTTTCTACAAGAAATTATTATTGTAAAAAATAATAATTTTTACTGCTTATGGATTTTATTCTTTCTTCTGAATAACGATTACTTGAATAAGTAAGAAAATGACATTTCAGTAGAATGAATAAAAACAGTTAAAAGAACAACGATTCTTTCACGGTTAAATGATTAACGTTGCTGGAATTATTTAAACATTTCTACAGATAAATTTGTCTTCTACTCGAAATAGCTACAGTTACTAAACTTTACTTTATGGTTTGAATATTAACTATTGTACTTTCCTTCATTCGATTTCTTTCTGTTTTATCTGTAAAGACGTTGATCTCTGTAAGGTCTTCAGATGTGTATACTTGCAAGATCGAACCACCTTTGCCGATTTTAATTAAATGAATTTTAGTTTGCCAGGCGTTTACTACAACAGAGGTTTTTCCAATATTTACTTTGAAAAAATACATGAACAATCGTTAAAATGCATTACGGTTCGTACTTAAGTACGGTATAGCGTTTTATAACTTTATTTCTTAATTTGGAACTATACTAAAACTGTATAACTACAAAATATGATGTTAAATATATAGAAAAAATAACTCGAATCACTGGATTGGAAGTCCATATACAAGGTATTTTTTCTTGTTACAACATAAGTATTCAATTAGAAGTCCAAATTTCAAACAGACATTACAATATGTAAAGAAAATTTAAATAAAATTGTACAGAAAACCTCGTTATACCGGGCTAATGACTGGACCCTTCCCAGTATATCCAAATTCGCGATTACATTTCAAAAAATATTTTTATTACCTCATACAAATGTGTAATAAAAATAAAAGTCATAAAAGGCATGTTTGAAGCTTGGAATATTAGTATGTACAGTTGAGTATGTACAATTGCCATTGCATTACCATTACATATCAATTTATTGCTGTCGTTTGAAACGCTATTGTTTTCTTTATTTTGGGCGCAACGTCATTCAGAATAAGATAACTTCGCGAACGTAATACATGAGCAAGAAGAAATTGAGTATGTTTCCTTTCTTTTAACTTCTTTGCACTTTCGCTCATTTGTATAAATGTCCGTGCTGAGCCCGATATGCAAATTGGTATATCCAAATCCCAGTATAATGAGGTTTTGCTGTACAATAAATTTCTCATCGACTGGTGAAGCAGGCATCCTATTGCAGGAAAGTGTCTTGGGGGAAACGTTCTACTTATTACACTTTGATATTAAGCGAAAATCAACTCTTTTGTTATGTAGTAAGTCCTAAAATTATGTTGCTTTTTAATAAAATTGTATATTGTAATGACATACAAAGAAATAAAAAAGGTACTATTAGTGCGGTGACATTTGTGTTAAAGTATGTTCTGTGCTGTCGTAATTCTGTCTATCAATATTACAAGTGAAAACTCTATATGAAAAACTGTTATCGGCTGCTATGAATTTCTAAACTCAAAAAGTCGATCACTAATTTCAGATGAAAACTTCACCTATTGACAAAGTTCGATAGAAGCCTTATCTATTCATTTCATGAACTGTAAAACTTACTAGCTCTCATGTTGTTAAGGAACTGTGTAGTTATGGATATAATAGGGTAATTGTTCCTAGTTGTAAAGTTATTGAAGTCTTACTATGAAAATAAAATTATTAACGTGCAGTTTCTAAGGTGGTGAGTAGATTTACAAAGTTCGTCTAAGGTGGTAAGTAGATCTACAAAGTTCCTAAAAATAACGATTTCTTAATAATGCAGTACGTTTTCTAAGCAGAACATTTTTTTAAATCATACAAAATATTTTTTTTGATCAGTAGAAACATTATTGTACAGTAGCAAAGCATGAATATCATGTAGTTATTTTTTAAATTTTACGAGAGAAAAGCAATGGTAACTTAATATTTTGGTTACGTCGTGTGTAATGTTGCGTATAAAATAGCTTGTTTCTCTTGAGATTCAGTTTCAGAGAGTGAAAAGTCTCGTATCAATCTCCACCTAGCCTCAAGTTATTTGTAAATTTTTGTTAAAATTCAAACATAACTTACGCATTTCAAAATTAAACAGCATAGTTAATTAATTCGACACCATATATTTGTTATGTAGATAGCATTTCTTTTGATATTCGTACAGCGTATTCAGTGTTACTAAACAAACTTTGTAAATTAAGTTTTAACGTAAGAAAGTTTTTGCATAAAGACGACATTTGAAAAATTATTTAATGAAAGTTTAACAAATCTAAGCTTATAAGATAGGCTATATTCTAATTCAACTCAGGTGTCGTTTTATGTAATTCACAATTATTTAATATTAATATTATTACCTACCATTTTGAAGTAAAAATTATTTTAAACGAATTTTATATTTACTTTTTCTGAAATTAAATGTGTAATTTATTTTATTGTATTTTTTAACCTTCATTAGTTCTTCTTTTGCTATTTACAAACGCTTCTGCATCAATGGCATTGTTTTCAGATTTTTATTTATTACCTTCTCGCATAATCTACACTTGGAATAATAATCTCTCAGTTTTAAGGTTATAATTGTTTGTACACAAGTATTCTTAAAGTTAAAAATTTAGGTATTATAAAGTCCTATGAGTGAAGAGAGGAAGGAATACAGGGGATAATAAATATTAAAATGAAAGAGAACTTTGAACGAGAAGAGGTCATAACTAAAGAAGGAGCCTCGGTATGTAAATAAGAGTTAATTCTTTATCAGCGCAAGGTGATTAATTCTTTTAAATAAAAAAAATATAAATACTACTAAGCTGTCTAACAATAATTAATTCTTTGATGACAAACAGAATCAAATAAGTTAATACTCTTCAGAAAAGTAGAAAAAATGATTAACTGAATTACCGGGAATATTATACATTACACACATACGGTAAGACTACAAGAACACTTTTTGTTTTTGCCTCTTTTATCCTATTCATTCCTTTCATTATTATCCTTCAAAGCACAACCAGCTTTCTGCGTTCACCTTTTGTTCCTTTATATTCTAAAACCGACTTTCATTTCATTACACTCTGTGATTAACCTAGCAAAATGTGAAACAGTCTGAATAATCGGTCTCAGTAAGAGTATTTTTAAAAGAGATTAAAAATTCGTTACACGAAAGTTATTTTTGAGCTTTACAAAGTCAAATATTAAAACGAAGTTAAATAAACTTTGTATTAATTTTAAAAATGAACTCATAATTATTTTCATGTCTGGAAAAGTATATGAATGTGTTACTGGAAAATAAGATAGAGATAATTTTTTAACCCTAATGTGTGTGATTATGATACAATCTGTTCAATTTAGAACAATAAGCAACCCCATGACCCATTGAGGTCAGAATGATATGCATGACGTGTAAATGAGGTGTAGTCTTGTACTGACTCTGCTGACCATTTCCAAGAAAGTATGCCTACAGTTAATTGAACCCCAATCATCAAAGTACAGCGATAATGTGAAATAAAATGTTCACAAGTTCACTAGCAAAATTAAATTTTACTGTCTAGTATTCGAATAAAAACTTTATCTCCGTATAAGAGATAAATAAGAAACGTAACTTTGTGTTAGTAGAATTATTGTAAACATAAATCATGGAGTGTGACTGTGATATAGTTTTACAAAGTTAAAAAGTTCTCACTAACTGACTGACTCACTCGTCGCTAATTCTCTGACTTCCCAATTACCTAGCGAGTTATAATTCATCAACATCATCATCGTCTGTCAAGGATCAGGTTCAATGTCCTGTTCCGGCGTCCATCTCTTTTTAGGTCTTCCCAAGCCTCGCTTCCCTCTAGGTTTATATTTCCATGCTCGCAGAAGAAGTCTAGCATGTGAAGTAAATGGTTGGACCAGTTTCTTTTATATATTCTTAACGTTTCCAACAGTAACTGAACATTTAACTCGGCTCGGATAGCTTCGTTACGGTTACGTAGATCTACTCTATTTAACCGGGTAAAATCTTTGACTCCCCGCAAAAATTTAATTTCAATTAAATGATACCTGGATACGAGATTTATTCCTCTGTAATGACACCCATCTTAAAATTCTCCAAACATAATTATCAAATGATGAGTAATGATGTACATTAGCCTACATAAGCCTTGGCTTGTGCGTAGATAGTGACATGTGGTGATATGAAGATGAAAAAATGCCATACATAACCCGGAATTGAACTCTGGACTTCTGGCACAGAAGCCAGTGTCCAACAGGTCATTGGGATTAATTGCTTTGGAATTAAACAGAAAAACTCAACTATTTGTATTCCGACTTCTTGCACCTAAGAGGTAAGAAGACGTTAACAACCCTAAAGAAATTCTAAGTATTTATATACCTTCCTAAATGTTCTAAAAATCGGCATGCCTATTTTTTAAGTGATAGGCCTATCTGTAAAAGTAATGTTGAATTTAAAAAAACCGGCTGGCCGGTGGGGTGGTGTTAGTGCAACTGTTTGCTACGCCAGGAGTCCCGCGTTTTATTCCGTGTTAGGGCTGGGAATTTTTCATCACTCATTTTCATTTATCACCCTTCAATGTCTGAATTAGCAGTAATGTGCACAACAGTCAGGTGCAAAACTAAGAAAGTAATTACAGTCTACTTAGAAATACGCACCGGGAAAACCGAGGAAAAAACCAGTGTATTTAATGCATTCCACTGAGACTAATAATTGATAGGTAGTATTTATTCATAATCAACCAGAAAAATTATTGATGATTACAATATTGGACTGTGTAAAATGAGCTGCTTTCTCTGTTTCAGTTTAACTCTTCAGGGACTTCCGGACTATCAGAACCACATACCTGTCGTACATACCTGTCGGCCGAATACCAACTGTAGCTCTCAAAATATTTGCAGATCACATTCCATTAAATATTTGGAAATAGGAATTTGAACGAGCACGTCACCGGCATGAGCATACAGATAGGCCGCGTCAACGTATAAGAAAACTTATATACCTGTTTAAAAGTCGAAAAATTTTAGATTTAAAAACATTAAAAGTGGTTCACTACTCAGTTGCTCGATCAGTGCTTTCCTACGGCATCGTTGCTTGGGAAGGAGCATATGACGCCCACAAGATGGACACGGAATCCAATGGTTTTTGACTCCGTATAATCCTTAACTGGTTCACTTACTTTACTTTTAAGGCATAAAAACAGACTTTTGCCCTAAGGGCACCCATCAAGTCTACCCTAGAATATGGCTGTAGAATATGGTTGGGTAGGTTGATTTTCCCCGCACAATAATTATCAATTTGTGTAGGCCCATATAGTAATTGTATTAATAATACCATAATTTATGCAATGTGTCTCTTTTGTTTTCTATGTAACGTTTTAATGGCAAATAAATGTATTTATTACCTATTTTATTTTTATTTTAACAATAAAAACAACACAAATTATTTTTTTTCCGTTGATATGTACTTATTAAAATAATCGATATTTCAAGAAACTCATGAGAATGGTTGCTCTCTACCAAATGGACAAAGATTTATTTTGGTCACTATGGGTTAGTAAGAAAACGATAAATATTGAACTTCAATATTATTATGTTATTAAAGAAACATTTTTCTCGTAAGATAATACAGTACAGCACAGAATTTACTGAATTATACAACATTAGAAAAAATGATATTATAAAAGAGTAGATATTGAGATATTTTTATACGGAAAAGAAGCTTTATTTTGCGTTGAAAGTTCAAGTAGGTTGAAAACACTCCGATAAAACAAATACATCTTTGAAAATGTATTCCACGTTTCTGAAATTAGGACTTTTTCATTATTACACGATGTTAGATGTTATATTAAATCTTTGTTTTCCATAAAATTTCATATAAATATATTAAGATAAAAGCGAAATCGAATTTTCAGTAAATTGAATCTTTTATTTAATAAAATACGACCAAAATCTTTTGTGCTTATAAACAAGCGTATTATGAATAATATGTTTATCATTTCAATGCATTTAAAATGAGATTATACAAATCGAGATTGAATTTACACCAAGATATGGTCAGTTCTTGATAGATGCTTTAGTTAAAGAATGTTGTATGATTTCTTGGTGGGAATAAATGTTTATATTTAAATATGTATTGCTCCTTAAATCTAGATTAACTAGGAGAAGGAGAAATATAAATTTAATATGAAAAAAATATCTTAAAGTTGAATAAGTAATCAGCAGTGGATTTTGAAAAAGATCGAAGATAAACAATTCTCGTATCAGTTGCTAAACCTTTTAAATTTTAATAGTGCATTTAAAAGTTCTATTGTCAACAAGCGAAACAAATGTGAATACAAAGGGAGACTTGCAAAGTTCATTCAGCTTATAATAATGATTTAATAAAACGGCAATTACAAGTAGTAACAGAATGTTAATGTCAAGATATCTTGAAAGTTTGAGTTTTATTTTACCAGCACAACTGTCGTAGAAAATCCTTAGTGACTTCTAAATAAACTTTTACGAAGCTTGAGTAAACTGAGAAGACGTCGCTAACGACTGTCTGAATGCACTTAATTTCAATACAAATATTTATTCTTAAAAAACCCGTAAAGCAGGTAATATAGCCTATACTTAAATAGTTAAATTACCTCATATTTGTTCTTCTTGAATATTTAAATATTAATATATTGTTCAAATAAACGCATTTTTCTATTTTATTTCTAAATACTTGCCATAGTCTTAAAAAAACTGACTGTCCTTTCCCTTACTTTTGTATTACCACCCCCCTGACGGGTTGCGGCCTTAATAAGACCATTTTCATAATCATGGTTTGCCATGATTATGATGTTGGTATTTTTATCCGAACAGTTTAGAACTCATAATCATGGCATGCCATGATTATGAGTTCTAATCTGTTCGGATGGTTCAAAGTTTATATAAATTGTAAGTTAAATTGAGTAGGTCTACTCTGCTATACAGAAAAAAATTCGAGTAATGTAGGATTTCGGTATGTTGTTGCTGAAGTTGGAAGTTTTAAAATGTTGTATTTGTTGTGCAAGTGCCTGACTAAGTTGATAGAGCAGCTGATATTCAACGACAGTTTATACTGGATTTAGATTTATGTGTATTTATACTAAAATATAGAAAAACCCACCAAATACACACTAGATGAATCTCACATGATTAAAAAAGTCGATGTGTCCTTTCGGATATAATGCATCCATCGCCAGTTGCAGTATAAATATTTAAATGCATGCACACTTTTGCCAGCTGGTCATGATAAGCTTACTGACTTTTTTAATCAGGTGAGAGTCATCTAAACTATTTTTCAAAGTTTATGAGCTCTGAACATTGCCCCCTATCCACTTCATAGCTAGCCAATGACTTGCCAGCAACGTTGTCAATACTTGCTCTCGTAGCTCTGTTATGTTTTTTGCCAGCAATTTTATGATCTTTTAATAACAATAATACCCTATGAACATATAACCAGCTGATTATATTATAAAGTATTGGTTGTTAACCCGCTTTATAATCGACGTGTTCAGTACGAGATGCAAGACACGAGTGGACTACTTTTGCTCTTACACGCATGCGCGCGTAATGTTTGTCAGGCTGATAAATTCGTACAATCTGACAACGCTGGTAAACGTTCTAATTGGTCTAAACACGTGGAACAGCAGAGCTCATCAACGGTGAAAAGCATTACAGTGTGTATTTGGTGGATTTTCCTATATTGTATAATTCTAAACAATTCTCAAGATAATGTTTAACAAAATTGTATGTATATTTATATTGGTTGAGTTATAATATTTAAAAAAATTAAATTATACATTAATTTTAGAATATATTATACTTGTTAAAAACATTTGAAATGATAATTCGCTCAGGTTCAGTATCTATATTTCTCTCTGAAGATGGTATCGTATGGGCCAAAACGCATTCGAAATATTATTACAAAACTGTTAGTTAAAGAACGTTACGTTCTTTGTTTTAATTAATACCAACAAGATCGAGCTACATTAGCTTTCAATAATATTTTTAAACTCAGTATTATTATAAGTAGTAGCACAATATTGTTTTTGTTCAGGTCAACAGCCGAAAGGCTGGTTTGAACCTCTAAAGGTTTTACTAAGTAAAGACGAGGAGAGAGGTAGTTTACTACTGTCTTCCTCACTGAGTTGAAAAAGTATGCTTATCAGCATGCCAGGCCCTTTGAAAAGCATTCACTTTCCACCCTGAAAATGACAACACTTCATTCACCACAGGGTCTGGCTGTATAGTGAAATTCATTACTCTCAGAGGAGGTAACTCTGACTAGTGTCTTTTACACCTCTACCTCTTCTGTTTTTAAATAATTTAGTCATATAATTGGCTGACTATGTGATAAGAAACAAAACTATTTTTTTGTAGCCCTGGAACCAACAGATCGAGTGCAATTAATTTAACACTCCACCTGCCTGTTTTGGGCAAAGTACTATATCAAGTAATACAACTAGTACTGAGTAACAACTACTACTACTACCAGTATACTAAAGTACTAGTAGTAGTATAGTTTTATTAGTTTTAGTACTCAGTAGTTAGTATTCTTAGTATTGTATTCTTATATTAGTTTCTTAGTATTCTAAACTAATACGAAATATGCAATAGGAAATGTCAGGCCAAAGGTAACTTGTTAAGACCGATTCATTCAACACTTGGGATTATATCGGTAAATCAAATAGACTTTACTTAATAATAAACTTATTCATCTGTGTTCGGTTGTCATCTTTTTTCTCTCTAACATCTGAGAATATTTACAATCAGTTAAAAAAAAAAAAAAACTATAAGTAAATATCATGAACGAGTTCACATGACGAAGACAATACCCAATGGTATTGCTTCGGAAACGAAAAAAAAATTAAATATAATTTTTAAAATATTAACAAGATAAAAGATGAATAACATTAACATTAATAAAAAAGGTAACCAAATTAATAACGGTGATAGTAGAATGGGCAGAGGAAGAAGATGATATTATTAGAGATGATGTTGATGTTTATATGGACTTGATAAAAATTAATTAGGTTGTCATCTTAAAACCGGAAATTTGAAAAAAAATTTGTTGTTTTTAACTTAAAATATTTCATACTTCTGCATAAAATGGTGCATATATATTGTTATAGTACCACTATTAAATTATATTTTTTTCAAGTTTTAACCCTTTCAGTGCCGAAAAAATATTTAAAAGTTTGATCTGAAGTGCCATTAATTTGATTAAAGGTGAACATAAAGTGTCAGCCCTTATTTCGAAAACTTTGCCATTGCCGACCAAAATTTCAACGTTACAGAAATATAAAACGGCCCGTTAAAAATTAATTTTTATTGTGTTAGTAAAAAAATTAAATCGTACCAACACTAAAAATATTCAAAATAGTTTTTTTTTTAGTTTATTTAAAAGTATACAAAATAATACTCAAACCAATTTGGACGTATGGGTAGAGCTATGGGGTACAGCTAGTTCATAAAATGTAGAAATACTGCAGCGCTTTCAATCAAAATGCCTGAGACTGAACACTGCAGCCCCATGGTACGTAACAAATGAAATACTACACAATGACCTAAACCTGCCCTTTATAAAAGAAGAAATTAAACAACATAGCGAAAAACATTTACAAAAACTAGAAGACCATCAGAATCCATTAGCGATTAGCCTCCTTGACAACAGCGAAGATACTCACAGACTGAAACGCTTTAAACCATTGGACTTACCTCTACGATTTTGTTAGTCATTTAAATTTTTTTATCTTTTCTACTTCAACTCCTAATCATCGGCATCTCATAATTGGCGTCTTTTTCATCTCTACCATCGTCATTGTCATCTCCAACTTAAACACTTTGTGTTTCGGGATGTTGATTCACGGTTCATCAAGTTTGATTTTGTATAGATATATTTTTTGTTTCTTCACAGTTTGGTCTTTTTCAAACACACTACTGAGTGTCGTTTGTGTTTTAATTCTAAAGACATTACTCAGATTTTCTCATATTTGTTTAAAGTTATAGTATTTATTAACTGATTGCAAGAGAAATACTATACTGTTAAAAAAAAAAAGTTTATTTAAAGTCGCATTGACAGCTTGGTCATACGCAACTAATGTGGGTTTTGGTACCTTAACGGTGGTGTTAATGTGTTGAAATTTCCAGACCCTAGTCGGGAATCGAACGCGGGACTTTTCGCTTTGTAGGCTAGCGCGTTAGTCACTACACCACGGAGGCAGTTTCAAAATACATTATTCCATTAATTTTTGTTTTAATCTTCTGTAAATGTTCGGTTATCCGGACGTTGGCACTGTATGCATAACTTACGGACGTCCGGTAAACCGGATGTTATAACTACGTAAAATATATCGACATCCTGTTTTCCGGACGTTGCCACTAAAAGGGTTAAAGTTATATCTCAAAAATATACGAAAAATTCAATTATCACAATAATATCTTTGATACTTTTGATAGGAATTTTTACATTAGAAGGAAATAATTTTTCGTTTAACATGAAGCAGCAAAACCTTTTTTTTATATCCCCAAATATTGTGATTGCCTCAAAGTTCTAAAGATTTTTTTGTTGAAGTTTAAAACTTTGGCAAAAGATTCATACAAATTCATTTTTTTCATATGAATAACCCATTATCTGAGAAACCACTACATCTAAAGATATAAAGCTAAAATGTTTGGAGCCTAATATTTACATCCATTTTAAATTACGGTTGTAAAATTATATAAAAATGTCATGAACTATCTACATTCACTTTTAATATGTATAGGTACCGGTTAAGGGTTGGGTTAAATATGGTTACAAATTGTAAAAACAACTTTACTTCTAATAAATTGAAAAATGTAGAATTAGAGCATAATTACTTTTGTTTATTACCATTATCATATGAACAGAAACTTCTTAACGCCAAGCATTATAAAAGAATCTTTTGCTGTAAAATTAGTCCATTAATATTAAAAATTGCAGAGTATTGTTTAATATTAAAATATATAAACAAAAATATGTGTAAAAGAAATCCATATATGATCATTGTTAACGAAAAATTTATGGGTATAATTATACATTAATTAGTTATATACCCTTTGCTAGTTTAAGAAAAGTAATGTTTAATAACTGGGAGTAACAGATTAGACAGTATGCTTGTTAAACTAACTGTTTTGTACAGTATATTCACTCAGTCTGCAAGTATAACTTGAATATTTCCACCTGAGAATTTACCTTCATCATAAATCTCAGTGTCTAATTTGTTATCTTTTTTGTTTTCTATAGTTGCCACTTTTTGTTAAAAAAAATTAATGTGGTATAAAAAAACAATGTTTTATCAATATCAACGACTTTGACAGTATTATTGTCAGATATTAATTCAGTAAACGAAAAGTGACAACGCTCGTTAAATTATAGATGAGGTTATTTCAGGGCGTTATTCTTAACTGTAGATGGTAACTTCGAATTCAAATTTTGCGATGTAATTGGGAATAAACCATGTTATTTGTAATAAAAAGTATTTTTACTACAATATAAAAAATAAATTGGTGTATCCAGATATTTATTTTTATTTTCTAATCATTGCACGAATATTTAGCGTAGCAACTCTGTACGTGCGAGTATTTTATTGAAATGTTTTATGATTGTGAAGCGAAGAAAATATTAGTAGGTTATCTGTTTTACATGGTCTACAAGATACAGATATAATTTATGATTGTTTACTTTTTTATTTTCTAGTTTTTTTTCTTTATATCTGTTTCCGTTATTTATTTTAATTTCCTGTTTAAGGGAAAGTGGCCAGAGGCTTAAAACAGTTAGGCAGCTGAAACGTATGATTCGCTCAATTTTCTTCTTTCCAATTCACGATACAGGTCACCAACCAGATTCGGCTTCTTTAAAGTATTTTTTGTCGTCTCTTGTCTTTTACCAATAAGCAAAAACAATAGTACTTGCTTGGGAATACTTTAGTCACTCATACGTTTCAAATTTGCAACAATTTATATTCTGATTTAATTTTATGAGTAAAATACAATTTTTATTTTAATATAATTCTGTTTGAAACATGATCAGTGTTTTTTGTCCTTTACTGAAAGTGTTTGTTTTTTTTCGAGACTTCAAAAGTTATTATTTTATATTTTCAATTAACCAGTATTTCCAAGACTTTGTGTCCAAATGGTAGAACTATTCTTCTTCTTCTTCTTCTTGTGGTTCCTATTCGTTCCGGATGTTGGCAACCATTTTGGCTATGATGACTCTGTTGACTGCTGCCCTGAACAATTGAGCTGTATTCACGGAGAACCAAGTCCTTAGGTTCTGGATCCACGATATTCTTCTTCTTCCAGGACCTCTTCTGCCACATATCTTTCCTTGAGTTATGAGCTGCAATATTTTATATCTGTTGTTATTTCTCATAATGTGTCCCAGGTATTGGAGTTTCCTTACTTTTATGGCATTGAGAATTTCTTTTTCTTTTCCTATTCTTCCCAGAATCTCATAATTCGTGACATTGTCCACCCAAGATACTCTCAAAATTCTTCGATATAGCCACATTTCGAATGCCTCCACTTTTAGTTCCATTGAAACTGTCAATGTCCATGATTCAGCTCCATACAAAAGAACAGGGAACACATAGCATTTGAGAAATCTCATTTTTGATTCCATTGTCAAATCGTGGCTTTTAAACAAGGAGCTCATTTTGATAAATACAGCTCTAGCCTTTTCTATCTTCTTCTTAGGGTGCCTGTCCGTTCCGAACGTTGGCGATCATTCTGGCTATTATTACTTTGTTGGTTGCGCTCCTGAACAATTGGGTGGAGGTCTTTCCGAACCAGGCTCTAAGGTTAGCCAACCAGGAAATTCTTCTTCGTCCTGGGGCTCTCCTGCCTTCTATTTTCCCTTGTAATATGCTCTGCAATAGTTCATACCTGCCTTGATTGCGCATTATGTGACCTAAATATTCCAGCTTTCGACATTTGATGAGGTTGACCAGTTCTGGTGCTGTATTCATCCTCTTTAGTACCTCTTGGTTGGTAACCCTATCGGTCCATGGTATCCTCAGGATCCTTCTGTACAGCCATAACTCAAATGCATGGAGCCTCGATATTGTATCCTCCTTTAGGGTCCATGATTCTACACCATACAGAAGCACTGAATATACATAACCTTTGAGGAGTCTTAGCTTTGTATTTAGGGTGAGGTCACGGCTCTTAAACACTGAACCCATTGTTAAGAAAGCACTTTTGGCTTTTCCAATACGGCATCGGATCTCCTGGGAATTGTCCCATGACTCATTGATCACCGTTCCCAAGTAGGTGTATTGTGGGACTCTTTCAATTCTTGTCTGATTGATGTACAGTTCTGCCCCTCCAATGTTTTCTTTGCTAATGACCATAAGCTTTGTTCTAAGCCTTTTCTATACGGATCTTAATCTCCTGTGAACAATCCCACCGGCTATTCAGAGCAGTACCAAGGTATGTATACCTATCCACAAGTTCAACATTCTGTCCATTTAATAAAAGATGACATCTGGGGACTTCATTTTTACTTATGACCATCAATTTCGTTTTACCAATGTTGATATCCAGACCCTGCCTTTCACTACACTCTGACACTCTATCCAACAGAATTTGCAAATCCTCCAAACTTTCTGCAAAAATTACTGTGTCATCAGCATATCTCACATTGTTTAGTCTCTCTCCATTCACAGAAATACCCATTTCCATATTTCCCAAGGCTTCACTGAAGATGTGCTCAGAATAAATGTTAAACAGCAATGGAGACAGCACACAGCCCTGTCGGACTCCTCTTAAAATTTTTATGTTGTCTATATTATCATCTTCCAGTTTCACAGATGCTGACTGATTCCAGTATAAGTTGATTATGATTCTTAAATCTTTATCATCGATCCCACAATTCTTCAAAATCTCTATCAACTTCTGATGTTGGACTCTATCAAATGCCTTTTGATAGTCCACAAAACATGCATATACATCCTTGTTCACATCTCTGCATCTTTGGAACAACATTTGGATAGAGAATAAAGCCTCTCTTGTTCCAACTGAGTTTCTAAACCCGAATTGTGTATCAGACAAGTGTTCTTCACAGAGTTTATAAATCCTTTTGTGGATTATTTTCAGGAATACTTTCAAGAGATGGCTCATGAGACTTATTGTCCTGTATTCACCACACCTTTTAGCCCCTGCTTTTTTAGGCAAGAGAATAAACTCTGACTTCAGCCAATTTCCTGGAATATTTCCATTGTCATACACCCGATTAAACAAAGATGTTAGCCATGTTATATTTTCTTCATCAAGAAGCTTCAGGAATTCCGATTCAATACTATCTGGGCCCGATGCTTTACCGACCTTGATGTTTTTTATTGCATCTTCAACTTCATCAATCAAAATTTTTGGTCCTGTTTCACAGTTTATATTAGGAGGTTCCATTCTGTTGTCATTGAATAACTTTTCTATATGGTAGAACTATTAATATCTTTTAATATGTGTAAAGTCCCTGTTTATCCGAACCCTAAACAATCAAATTATTCGGTTTAACACTGGCATTCTGGCAGACCAGCGATTTTATCAATATGGCTTGTACATGAGTGGTAAATTTACACACGAAGCGTGATCATTTAAAATAGTGGCCAATAATATAATATACAAACAATGTGAGAGTGCTTCACTTCAGGTACCATTACAACAAAAGTCGGATTGACATTTCTGCAAAAACTTTTCCAGCAACATTATGAAGACAGAATATTTTTTTAAAAATAAAATATTGAGATTATTATTTACACCGAGTTTTTCCTTTAAATCACCATTATTCTTACTCTTCCTGGGTCTTCCTGTTTTTGTTTTGTTGGTGGGGAACTACAACGAAATCTGTATTAGCTATATTTATCCTCTAAAATTATTCTAATATAGTCATACTAATTTAATTTGTCATAATTTGTTAATTATCATCATTTATCATCATCATTTGTTTAATTTGTCATCCATCGACCTATTTAGAGCTACAGTTTCCAAGGTCAGGATTGCCATGATGCTAGCACACCTTCGTAATGGAGATGCTATGAAGAAGAAGAGTCATACTAAAACGTTTTTTCCTCAGAACGACCTACCTACGTTGCTAATGCATTGATTGTATCAATGATCTTTAGAATTTTATCTTTAAGAATTTTGATCTTTAAGAATTTTGTTAAATAGAACGAGCTGGCAAAATTGTTGCCGAAATACCCTTGTTATACTCAGTTCACTCCTCACGTTTCTTATAACAGAACCACACAAACCGTTACTCTACACTAATGCCTCTTTCTCTGCTTTATCATTCCTCCTATTTGGTTAATCACAACACTGGGTCCGGTTTCCTTTTCCACTCCTTGGTATTCTTATCTTATTCTTGACACCTTTATAATGTCTTCTCCAGAAGTTAGGGTGACTCCCAGGTAATCAAATTTAGTCACTTTCCTTACAACGCATATTGAGGCTTGCGAACTGTTGCCACTTTATGCCCACTACTATCTAACTTGTGTTATTTGTACAGATTTCCAAACCCCATTTTTAATTCTCTTTTAGTAGACGTCTCACCGTACATGAAATACTTCTTCACCATTGGCTAATAATAATCGGCTCAGAAAATAATAACTTATTTGAAATCTATTTCTCTAAACTTTCTCCATTATTACATTTGCTTCATCAAAGGGTGATAATTAAGACCAAAAGTAAGCTGCCTTTTAGTGATTTAATTTTTTCTATCTTTATATATTAAGTTTCTACTAACTAAACCGTTAAAATAAAACATTATTTTCTTTTAATTATCTTCAAAGCTTTAATATACACGAAAATTCATACGTTTACATTGAATTTAGCACATACGAAGTCGGGTCCGGTGCTTATAAATTTAAAATAAGTGGAAATTTATAGTAAACTAGTTTGTATTGCTGTAAAATATAAATATTTATTTGCAGTATTGCAACAGCTTAAACTAATAATATTCGGATCAACGAAAACTCTGTTCTATTGAATATTTTGTCGTGTGTATGAAATAAATATGCTTTTAGATGGCAAGAAATATTACATAGTGAAGTTTACATCATGCATTCATCCACGTGGAATATGAAATTAAATTTGTTTGAATTTAGTAACTTCAATCAACGTTTATTTATGAATGTACAAAAGCGTACAATAAAAACTGATGATGGCATTTCCTCGAATTCTCGTTCAAGATGTCAAGCTATTCCAATAATGTCTACCCTCTTTGTATGCATATACTTCGCTTCTTTTTATTCAAATCTAAGTATGTACTATTGCTTGTATTATTTTGTGAGCGCGTTAGATTATATACCCTTGTTTACATTGTTACTTGAATTATCTTATTTCTCAGTACTATTTCCACAATTTAGCTTTACTTATCTATTCGATTTTAGCTGATTTTCTTTAAATTCTTTTCAACTATCACTGATTTAAACGGAACAAACTTGTTTACTACTTTTAAAGTTTTTATATTTTTGTTTTTTGAAAGGTCTTTAAATAAAGGGGTGATTGTCGTAAATTTTTATTGTCAACGTAATCGGTTTGCATTCACATCGTTCCGTAGGTATTTCGTTACTTATATATCCTTCATTTTCAGAATTAATAATCCGATAAGGTTTAGTATGATTGTGTTTTTCCAAAACTGACGCGATAAAAGTAATACAACTAACTAAAATGAACCCTGAAAGGGTTAAGTGAAATTTAAAAATTCACTACCAGGCTTATTTCTGGAAATTTCAACACTTTCATACCGTTTCTTATATAGCCGCTAACGACATAGACGTTGAAACACTTACAAAGTATACCAAGAATGTTTTATATATGGTATTTACCGTGCTTCCCAACAAATTTGACGTAGAGGGATTAACATTGGACACTGTACTATCAACATTAATCTTATTATAAGGGTATAATCTTACTTTTATTACTCAAGTCGTTTGGAAACAGAATAAAAATGAGTCTCAAAATTATTTTAATGGCTAATTATTTAATTATTATTAATAAAAAGACAATGTTATTTAATTTCGATATAGAGCGGTACTTTACATAAGAAAAAATTCGCATGTGTTTTAACATATCAATACAATCACTCAAAAAATGACTATAAGTGAATATGGTAAAAATTTTTACATTCTAAAGACAATATCCAATAGTATTGTTTTCAAAAAAAAAAAATTATTTACAACTTTTAGAACACATGGAAAAAGCTAGGGTTGAAGATGAGAGATTTGTATTGGATAATGAAAAACGTTCACAGCTGTCATTAGATAGCACAAGCTCTTATCGTACAAAGTCATATTAAAACTACTGTGGGTTACCGCTTTGGGGATCGGCTGCGAAATAGAATCTGCCATCATCCAACGATTCTAGTCAAAGGTTCTTTGAATTACAGCATATGTTCCATGGTAGAACGTAACAAACGATACGCTGTTTAGGACTTACGTGTCAGAATCGTGAAAGAAAAAATTATGCAGCTAGGTTAAAAAATAAAACATTATTTTCTTTTAATTATCTTTAAAGCCTTAATATACACGGAAATTCATATGTTTACATTGAATTTAGCATATACGAAGTCGGGTCCGGAGCTTATAAATTTAAAATAAGTGGAAATTTATAGTAAACTAGTTTGTATTGCTGTAAAATATAAATATTCATTTGCAGTACTGCAACAGCTTAAACTAATAATATTCGGATCAACGAAAACTCTGTTCTATTGAATATTTTGTCGTGTGTATGAAATAAATATGCTTTTAGATGGCAAGAAATATTACATAGTGAAATTGTTATTAATAGTTATTATACTAAAATTGTTATTATATTAACAGATTGTAAATAAACAAAATAAGGAAAAAAATCTGGTGTGAAACACCCACAAGACTTTCAAATAATGACAATATAACCTAACATTAGTAATAAGACAATAGAAATAAAAAGCTGACGTCATTCAACATAACCTAAGTTTAATCATGAGTGAAAGACGCAAAATGAAAATCAACCTCAGTTTCACTTAAAAATACGGAAAATCACTCTTTCACACTAAACTAGGCTCTGTAGAGAAAAATTCTTAAAATAAAAGTTGTAGATCTCTTAATTTTCTATTAACTTAGTTTTATACACTTTCGTCGTAAAATGCAAACTAAGGCTGAAATCTTAAAAGATTGATTTTTTACACATTTTCGAGAAAAAAAACCAGTTTAGTTTTGAAATAAAATTTGTAGGTTTTTAAATTCTCTACAACTTTTTATTACATTTTTACGCTAAAATGCATATTAAAGTCGCAATCATAAAAAAAACTTTTTTACCTGAAAACAACCTTCCCAAAAATTTCAGAAGACATGGCTCCTACCCTACCTTGTCGAGCACAAAAAATGTAGTAAATAAGACGATTTAAAAAAAATCGTAGTAGTCGTTTTTGAGAAAATCGCAAAAAAGTGAAAAATGACACAAATAAACTACTGATTCCGGTAAACCGATTTTGATGAAAATGTTTGTGTCGGGTCCTCTAGTGGTATCTAACTTAAGTTTCAAGTTTCAAGTTCGTACGATGTTCCGTTCTTGAGATATTCTGTTCACACACACACACATACACACACAACACAGACCAATCGCTAAAAACATGTTTTTTGTTCATGGGGTCTGAAAACTTGTAGATCCGGTGAAAACTCGATTTACTGAAACTAAATATTGAAAACTGAAATATGAAAAAATAATTTCCTATTCATATAGGCAAGAGAAAGTAAAAAATCTGGAAAAATAACAATGATTATGTTATAATTTTTAATCAGCTTACAGAACATATTTTATGTATTTTGTGGACGAAAATTTTATTTTTTAATGAATTAACTTATTACACGTAACCCAAGTTTTCCAGAATTAGCTCACCCCTGTTGATTCAGGACCAAGAGTTTATTTTAAACGAGTCGATCAGATAATTCTCATGACAAAATTAAGAGCCAAGTATTTTAATAATATGAGAAGAGTTATTCCTTAAATCAACTTATTCTTTCACATCAGGAACTGGTGCGAAATAAAATTTTCCGATTGTGATCTTTAATTCACTTTCCTTTATATCAGAGAATTCTTTTTATTTCCTCCAGTAAATAAAACTTGTGAAAAATAACTTGCTCTTAGTACACATAAATTACTTAAAAATTTCAAAAATTAAAACCTTAAACATAAATTTTATTCAGGCATTTCAATTGCGTGAACTATCTAATGAATAAAATTTATAAAAATCTGGAGTGAAACACACAACTTTCTCTTCCCAATGCAAATAATGAACAATATAACCTAACATTAGTAATAAAACATTAGAAATAAACAAAGAACTAACCTAAAAAAACATAGCCTTATTTTAATAATAAGTGAAAGACGCAAAATGAAAATCAACCTCAGTTTGGCTTAAAAATACGGAAAATCACTCTTTCACGCTAAACTAGGCTCTGTAGAGAAAAATGCTTAATTAAAAGTTGTAAATCTTTTAATTTCGTATAAATTTGATTATATACACTTTTGTCGTAAAATGCACACTAAGGCTGATATCGTAAAAAATCGATTTTTTACACGTTTCCGTGAGAAAAAAAAACAGAAAATTGCTAATTACCGCTAAACTAAGCGTTATACAAAAAAAATTGTAGGATTTTTTATTCTCTACAACTTTTATTATTTTACATTTTTGTAAAGCATAAAAACTCTAGTAAATAAGGCGATTTTTCAAAAAAGCGTAGGAGCCGTTTTTGAGAAAATTGGAAAAAGTGAAAAATGACACGAATAAACTACTACTTCCGGATGACCGATTTTGATAAAACGGTTGTATCGGGTCCGGTAGTAGTATCTAACTTAAATTTCAAGTTTCAAGTTCGTACGATGTTCCGTTCTTGAGATATTCTGTTCACTCACACACACAGATGAATAGCTAAAAACATATTTTTTGGGTTCAGGGGGCTTGAAAACTTGTAGATCCGGTGAAAACTCGTTTCCGAAAAATCGACATGAAAACAATACTTTCCTAATTAATATATTCATATAGGCAAGAAAAAGTAAAAATATTTAATTTATAGTTTCATATAATGCTCCAATATCATAGATTGATTAATGACACAATTTTTTGTATATTTAACATTTTAAGAGAAAGAAATGGTATAAAATTGAACGAACCTAAAATTTATTAGATATTACTTTTTATTTGAGTATAACATTAAAAGTAAGTTTTACGTGTAAAATTTATGTAGAGTGATCTATTAAGAAGAGCTAATGTCATGTTCCCGGCCAGTTTATTGTTACCCTGTAAGCGTAGACGTGGAAATTAAAGGTCGAGTTGTGGTGAGATCAATGAGGTAATATCAGCTTACGCGCTTAGCAATCCATCCCTTATGGATCAGTTTAAATTAATTATATCCACGCAGATGTGTTGTTCATAATATTAATGAACTGTTACATTATTTAAAATAAAGACAATTTCAAGCCCATAATGTTATTGAAAGCAAAATATTAACAATTTTATGTAGTATTTTATTTCATATCCTATTTCCGTTCGTATAAATTCATTTATAATAATTATGAATTACAATACAATCAGTTAATTTTAGCCCGAGTAAAATATGAATTGGCAGTAACTATTTCTATAATCTCATATACCCTCTAATGAATTGTATGGTTATGCGATCCAAATAATTATTCAAAATCTGGTGTGCACTAACACAACTTTCTCTTATCAGTGTATAAAAGGACCAATTTTGATGGGCAGTAGTATGTGTAAAATTACAATCTGGCTTAAAACGAAGAGAGATAGATTAATATTGTTCAAACAATAGTTTGTAAAGTTTGAAATTTTCAAAAATGTTCATCTGTATCTTTTCCAACATGACTGTCAATTCAAAAAGAAAAATTCTTGACCTACTTTTATAATGAGCAAAATATGGAAAATCATCTAGACTAAGCTCAAAAATACTTGCCATAAAATATGTAAAGATTTTAATTTGTTATAAAATTAATTACAGGCTTTTGCAATAAAATATATAATTACGTTTGCAATCTTAAAAAAAATTTTGTACTCCATGCTGTAAAGTAAAAAATGTAGTATACTGTATGAGACGATTTTAAACAAAATCGTTTTTCCGATTGACTGATTTTTATAAAAATGTTTTTGTCGATCCCTTTGTGACCTAACTAAATTTCAGCATTAAACTGTACAACTTCCCGTTTTTGAGTTATTTTTATCACGCACGCACACGGACACAAACCTACACACACAGACCAATCGGTAAATACATGTTTACTGAGTTTTGGGGACCTGAAATGTGTTTTCGATGAAAATCCGATTTTGAAAATTTGACTTGAAAACATAACTTTCTCTTAATTATATTTTACAAAAGACAAAAAATTGAAAATATTTATCGAGCCACCTATCCACAAACACAAACTATTTTTTTGTTGTCTTTATTTTAGTAACATACAACTGTAAGTTAGCTGAAACTAACCAATAATGTTTTAAAAAATTGTCAATTGTTTATAAAATTGTTTAAAAATTGTAAATTTTGATTAAATTGTCAACTGGCTTCTACGCCGGAGTCCCGGGTTCGATTACCGGTCAGGTCTGGCATTTTTTCATCACTCATTTTCATCTATCACCCTTCTCACCGTCTGCATTAGCAGTAATTGTAAAACAGTCGGACGTTAAATCAAAAAAATAATATATATATATATATATATATATATATATATATATATATATATATATAACTGTAAGTTAATACAACCAGGAGTAGTTACGATGTATGTGTGTAATGGCTCTGTTTTTGTCTTGACTGAGAAAATCATCAAGTGGTAAAACCTTATCGTTGTTTAATATGATATCCCTATTTCAGAATATTTTTAATCTCCTTTGTAGATGTTGTGGTAGGTATAAGTGTGACAATGATTGTGTCAGTGGTTTCGTATGATTAATTCATTTTTTATGACAATGAGTGTTTCATTTTTTAATGGCGTACGTCCACAACAAACGAATTAGATAGTTTTGGTATAAATTTAAGTTAAGTGTGATCTTTGGTGATGTAAGTCTTTAATATGTGATTCAGCAAATTCGTTTTTGTTGTACCTGGTAGTTTCGTGTCAGTCTCTCGTCTAGTAAAAATACTCAATTCTTAACTGTGTTTGCCGAGGTGTTGGGTGATTGTCTAAGTATAAGGTTGCAAGTTTCCCGATGAAATTAAAATGTACCATGGTGTAATTTTTGTTAATTCAATTCAATTTTCTATAGATAACACGAGTAAAAATTAAATTTTGATAATGTTGCAAAAATAATCTTACGTTGCAATCATTATTGTTTGGTCATAATAACTGTATCGTCAGCGTAAGTAGCCGTCAACAAACTGGAACGGTTAGGAAATTAGATAGAATGGAACTGTTGTTCCGTTCTACCTCCTATCGTATGTAGGCCTACTCATCAGACAATGTAAATAAAATACGTTTTAGGTTAAATCTTTAGCTAATTTTGGGGGAGGTGTTGTTGTGACAATGTTCTTATTTCTGGGTTTGTGTGATTAATTTATTTTAAATAAAAATGAGTGTGTGTTTTTTAATGGTTGTACTGAGTCTATGTAAAATTCTCGATGTATGACAGAATGTTTTACTATATAGGGAATACATGTATTGAATTATCGTAAAAATTTGATTTGAAAAGCTTGTATCCTATTTAATTTGATTTTTCGCTGAGCTATAGATCCGTGCATCCACATCGGCCGAATCAGGCAATTATATAAATTTAGTTTAGATCAATTTGTATAAAACATTAACGAGGGAAACAAGATATTATTAACGTACATGTATATAAATACTGCAGGTTGTATTAACTTACAATAATTGTAGCTGATTCTAAAAATAAAAAAATTAATTTAATAAAACTTTTTTCTGTTATCCAAGAAATAAGTACTATATAGGGTAATCTTAGACAAAACATTTTATTCCAAAAGTAATTTATTTGTTAAAGTTTTTTCTACACCTGAACAATTTTTTTTCTTTTAAAACTGCTACTTTTATGATCAAATTAATGTTTAAATAATATTTATATAAACGAAAATTGTTTGTTCTCTTTTGTTCCATTTTTAAAAGAAAATATTTCACTATCTTCTTTTTTTGTTTGAATAAAAACGTATAATCAGCGTTTTTATAAAAATGTTTAGCTTTTGTCACAAACAATTGAAAACTGACAGTTTTCATTATGAATTAGAAAACAATACTGACATATCGAGAATTCAATAAAAGAAGAGAAGAAATTTTAATATAGATAGAAGATTCTGGTAACAGAAACAATAATAAAAATTATTAGTTAATTTCTTATTATGAGTTTAGAAATATAAATCTTTCATTACTTATGTAATAAATTTAATTGATATTATTAAGGCTTAGTAAATTGTTTATAATTTGTCACTTAAATTTCTAGATATCATGAAGTGAGAACTTTATGGTTTCCAAACACAAAACCCAAACATGCCGATTTTCTGAGGAGTTTAACATAAGTAGGTTGATTGAAAATTTAGAGTTCAGGAAAAAATGTCATATTTATCTGATACCGTAATAAACTACGGGATACTAAGAGAAAATTTGTTCTATGAAGCCAAATCGATACCTCGGCATTTACTGCATAGTCCATAGTACCGCATAACTAGGCCTGTGCAATTCAATTGTCAGATATATTACTGTGAACGGGAGATGTCAACCAACTTATCCTGGTTAGAAACTATTGCAACATTTTTGCAGTTAAGAACATAATTCATTTACTTCAATCCTGAACGAAAGGATAAGGAATAATAAATTTAGTAATTATTTTTGTATAAGTATTTTAATGAAAAGTAATATCGTGCTACAAATAGATGACCTGGTAATACATTATGTCATCATAATTCTCTGTTACATTATCATGAATCATTCTCTGTTTTAATGATATTAAAACAGAGAATGATTTTAAAAAATTTTAAAAAATGAATCAATCACATTGTGATTGATTCATTTTTTAAAATTAATTGTTTTAAGTTAAATTGTATAAATAAAAGTCACGTGATTCATAACTCTTAAAGAAATTTGATTAAAAGTCAGAATAAAAACAAATTCTTCTACAATAATGAACATCAGCTTACATTAACACAGTTTTATTGCATAGTATCTACGTTAAAAGTGTTAACATATGAAAAATTGACGGATAGTGTGTTTTAAAAAGTAATCTGAAGTTGCGTTAGTTCGTTAAAAACCGTATTTTTCATTATCTACAATATTAAGAGCTGTGAAAAAGTAAAATCCGACAGAATTGAAATCGCATTAACTATGTTATTACTTTATGTTTCCAGTCAATAGTGATCTCAATACATTCTACAACGCAAAATTTCATTTGTGTAACTCTCTAAATATTTGACGGACTCAGAAAAAGAAAGTTATCTCGCTGTGAAATACTTTTTCCTTCTGAAATAATTTCAATATTAATGAGGGTACAAATGTTATGAAGATTTTAAACTAAACAAGACATCTAGAACACAAAAGTTCTTGTTATTTTGTAATTTAGAAAATTGCAGTGTATTTATAATTGATAATTTCAAAATTTACCGTTCAAAACGTCCCCTCATTATATTATTTATCGATAAAAAATATAAATTCATAAAGTCAGCTTTATTTAGAGAGAAAAGGGGATAAGTCTCTGTTATCCTCTCTGTTATGTAGATATGGAGAAGGCTTTTGATCATGTCAGATATTATAAACTATAAAAAATAAAACAGCATGGAGTGGCTCGGCATGAAAGAAAAATAAAGGATTTATAGATGATGTAGCGAGACGTTATGAGAAAAAAATATTTTCAAATCGATTGCCATCTCGGAAGAGAAGTGAAGCAGGTTTACTGCGTTTCACCAACACTGTTTTTAATGTAAATGTATGTTAAAAATTCGATTAAGAAAGTCACAGAATAAAAAACGGAATTAAAATCAGGGGAAGAGAAATAAATTGTTACGATTTGCGGACGATAATAGTGTCGTTGATATGTAAACCACAAGTCATTTAACAAATGTTGACAAAATTAGAAAACTAATTAGACAAAAAATTAGACAAAAAATTAGACAGAACATTATACATATTAAATATTTCAGAAAGAATATAAAATTTTGAATAATTTCTGAGATTTCGGGTAGAGTAAATATACTTTAAAAAGTCCTGTATTGTAGAGTAAACACTAAATTTGAGTATAATACTGAAATTAGAAAAGGAAAGGTTCTCTACGTCAAATATAGTTATAGACGGTAAGCAATTTCTGAACTCTTTTTTGTCTTTAATTTTCACGCTACAACTATAAACTATAGCACAATCATTAGAGAGGATGAAAGTATTAGTTTGGCGTGGAAGGAGGAGTTACAATCAGCAGCGTTTCCTCCAGGATGATCACACTACGGTGGAGCCGAACTTGATGCAAAGCAATGGCAGCGTGGACGATGAAGAAGTTGTCAAGACATGAAAGAGACGATAATGAAGTAATGATGAAATAGTAATAAAATGTTATTTAAGGAGATCCCTACTCAGAAGACGACGAGGGCGTCTAAAATTTGGGAAATTTTAAATGTTCATGAGTCAAACGAAATCATTTGAACAATTTTGTAGTTTATTCAGGAATCAGTTATAAACCTTTTGTAGTTTATTAAGGAATCTGTTATAAACCTGTCTTCAACTCCTTTTACGAAAGAAGTTTTTAAGGCTGAACTCTTAAAAAACTTTCTTTCATTTTCAATTAAAATGTTGTTATTTTTGCTAATGAGCATTAAAAATATCCTTTTTTTGCGACATTAAACTCCTATTTTGTTTTTAAGTTCATGAAATTTAGTGTAATAAGCATTAAATTGAATGGAGCTCAATTAAAAAAGATGCGTGTGAATGTTGTACAGTAATTTTAGTAGCAGTCAATTAGTGAAACTCTGATATTAAAATGGGACATCCAAAAATAAACGCAGGCGTAAATGATTTAATTAAAAGTTATCAGATTTAAACCATTTTACCTTTTATTATATCTCGTTTTAATCTACATGGAGATATTTACAGCATTGTGTAAAATTCAAACTTAACTCTATAGTATCTTGAAAGGTATTTGTACTTTTAATTAATATACTTCTTTAATGCTATTCAGGATTTTTTAATTGGCAAAAATATAAGATTTCTTTCCTCAGAAATATGTTTCTGGCATTATTAAATTTCTTTATATTCTCACTTTCTTTTAGGTGTTTTACAAAATAAAGTATAATGAAATTGTAGCTTCAGCTGAAAAAACTTAATTAAATTCCTGATACTAAATTTACTAGGCTATAAGAAATCGGTCTGACAGGCATTCAAAAATGGTTAATAAAAAGTTTTAATGTTCCATTCTCTTGGACATCATTTTGATTCATATTTTCTCATAAATAATCATTTTTTGTTAAGAAGGAGCATTTTTGAAAAAGTTTCTATAACAGAATATTTTATAAAAGAATGAATTTTACGATTTCAATTTGTTTTTTAATATATTCAAAATGTTTTATTGGATTTGCTTTTCCGTTAATAAGCTATTGTGAACTTAAAAAGAACGGGAGTCGGAAATTGCTGAAATGACAGAAAACATTTATTCCTTTAGAACATTTTATTTGTAATAAATTGCCAGACTGAATGATAAAAATTGCTTCACGTAGAAAATAAGTCTTTTTTTAATTTATTTATTTGTTGTCTTATCAACATATTGGTTACTAGGAAGACTACTCTGGATTAAGGGGCAGTGAGATTGAGCGCGTAATAGTTTATTAGGCCTGGAATCAAACGCGGGACCTCCAATATACAGCGTAATATGCTAACCACCGGGCCATGGAGACGGCAAAATCATCGTTATTTTAAGGTTATCATCAATGTTTGTATAAAAGCGGAATTTTAAAATTAGTTCGTTTATTTCTTGAAAATATTTAGTAAATTTCCAATATGGTACTAGCAAGTTTACTATGGTATCACTCATATTTAGCATAAAAACATTTTTTACACACCAATTCGTAATTAAAATATAAAATAGCTAATTTTACTGACTCATTAGGGTAGTAACTACTTTACTAGGGTAACTATCCTTAATTAATCTCACTTTACTACGTACAAATAAAATTTGAACAGTTTCAGTGGATAGGTAAATGTTCGACAGTCATTCTTAACAACAAACTTACAATTTAAAAAGTAATTCTTTAACCAATTTAGACGTACGGAATCTAATTGTGGGGCTCGGTAAGCCACTCCAACATTGAAATCCTGCGAAGGTTTCAATAGAAACTACTTGGACAATCACAGCATTGGTACATAACGAACAATATTTATTACGCAGAGATTTACACACTACTGCAGTCTATTGTCGAATTTTCTGTATTTAAAAAAGTATAAATATTTAAAATTCCAATTCACTAACGCAGACTACTTACAGATTCCTTAGTTTGAAAAAAATGTTTACTACTAAAACAATACGTATTTGGTTTGACAAATGTAAAAAAGCTACAGCACTGGTAATAATTTTGAAACAGTGTTTAGGGTGTTGTATTACATAGATAACGCGAATTTATTAAAAAAAACCGAAATTTTCCATGTCATTCTTTTATATATTTTTCTGGTAAAAAATGTTTCATATTATAATTTTAAACCATTAGATGTTAAACATAATGTAATAAACAAAAATATTGGTTTAAAAAAATTCCCGATATTTCAAATTTCATTGTATATCTTGATAACAATTTCATATTTTCCTTTATTTTTTAAATAGACGAAGAATGATGAGTGCCATCATTTAAAATATGGCACTGAAATTAAACGTAGAGAATGATAAAATATTATTTTAACGCCTTGATGCAATAAAATTCAACATTTTTCTAAAAATTATTTTCTTATTGCACTATAGGCAATACAAAATCTAAATCTGTGAGTGTTATTTGAAGTTACGTATTTCAAACTAAATGAAACCAATAAACGTATCTCCGTTAACAATAAACGAACAAACATTAGAATCGGTGTATTTAAATAAGGTAGTTCACGTCACAAATTACACAATAAATTGCTTAGAGAAACAAACTACTACTGTGTATGGTAATTTAATTTAAAAGATACCCACATCAGCCGACCCTAAGGCATCTTTAACTATTAAATGTAATAGTAGGTTACTAGTAATAATTATTGGCTTAAATTTTATTTAAATTTGAAAAGGACTTCATATGTTTTAGTTTTGAAATGTAACAAAAGCCCAGTACGGTACTTTAAGCTGATGTAATAATTATATGAATTTATTTTTTGAAAATATAGCCCGGATTGTTAATCAAAATAATTCATAAAGTTTTAAAATTTGGTACATACATTCCTGACGGCTAAATAACAAATCAAAAGCCTCAGAGTCGGCTCTTCCGGGCTTCGGGTCTCGGGCATTGTCCGCAATTTTGGAAAATGGTCGAACATTTACGTTCTTCATTTACATTCTTATTTTCAGCGGCTAAACAGTCTGTCTAAATTAAAAGTTTCATAAGGAAAGTTTATAGAGAATTAGATTTTCTAAAAAAAATTTCTGAAACATTTTCTTAGGTACTGCCTAGGTTAATCAGTTATTCGTCATCTAAATGGAAATTAACGTAATGCTTACACTTAACCTGTGCGCATAAGCCCTCTTCAGGGGCTCGTATCGGGTTCTAACATCGTCGTTGTGCTACAGGAATAGATTACTCATAAATAAATAATTATTGTGGCCATATGACTTTAGTTTATAGTTGACAACGATTTAAAACCATGCTATATTATAAGTACGCGGAATCTCTCGCTCTCTTGAACATTTGTTACAGTTATCCTATTTTCTAGGTATGTACAATTCGTTAATGAGTCATTATTTCTTAGTATGTGTTCCAAAACTAATCTGATTAAGGTTAAGAATTCCGGATTTGAAGAGCTACACAATTAGTTAATTCCATTCCAATAAAAAAGAGTTCAGAAATTTTTCTGCTCTACAAGTTTTCTATTAGCTACAACAATACTTACTTACAAAATCTTTTCACGCCTAAATTAATGAACAGTCTGTGAAGCGAAATAAATAAGTTAATGTTGTTAGATTGCAAAAACAGATACCGTACATGGATAAAAATTTATCGAAGATTTTTAAGTTATATTAAAAAGAAAAATAGTACTAATCGCAGCTGACAAACTACAAATAAATCTTTCATAATAAATAACAAAATAAACTTACTAGACGTTTACCCTACAGGCTGTCAGTCAGATTTGCAAGATAAATACAAATTTTTATTAAAAAAAAGAACAATTACACCAATGAAATGACAACAAAATAAAATAATATAACGAGAACCCACATATTACCTTAACTTAATTAAAATCAATACATACCTTTGTATTAAATCAATCATCAATGCTTATTTAAGTTTATAACATTTTATAGCCCTACTATATCAAACAAATACAAGGAATATATATTTTTTTAAATTCGATAGTGTAAAATTATGCACAAATATGCACATTGCATCTGATTTTTCCTTAAAATAAGTACATATTCGAAAGAAGTAGGAGATGAATCTCGATATTAGAAAATTGTTTTAAGCTGATGTACAAAAGGAATAAAAATTACAGTAGTAGACTACTTTTTATAGGTTTTTTTATTTCAAGCTGTATCAACATTTGATCATTAGCGATTACTATTTATAAAACGGTGGGTTTGACCGTTTAATATCTTCCAAACCCTGGTGAATAATCGAACCCAAAACCTTCCGTTTTTGTAATCCAGTATGCTAAGCACTATGTCAAGGAGACCTTCAGTGATTCTTTGTCCTGCTTAGTATAATACACGTTTTTAAGGACATTGCAAAAAATGTATGTAATATGATCAAGTAGGCCTATCTCAAAATTTCTATTACTTTGCGATAGTTTAACAAACGTTTTGCTGTTATAACAAATTTTTGTGGGATGATGTTTCTTGTCGGTGATGTTCTACGACGCACTGAAAAACTGACCTCCTTTAAGGCGTCTGCGACTAAATACAGTACGTTGTTATTTATAACTTTTTATATTGTAAAATCATGAGTTGCAGCCTCCACGGCAACTCAGTAAATCTGCTAGTAGAAAGTTGCTATGCCGTTGTGAAGTGATTTGACTTCGTGACAAGCTGGTAGCTAGCTGGCACACAAATATTAGCGCTACTCTTTCAAACTTAACTAACACAATCCAAGAGCACCAACGAAAGAAACGTACAATATGGAAATTATAAAAATATACAGTTTCTGTTAATAAGGAACAGCTTATAAAAACAGTCACTTATAAATCAACTAATCCCTGTCAAGTTAATTTCATGGATAATTCCTTAATTCTTTCTCAACAATTTAAAAATCAGTTTCTAGGGCCGCACCGTTAAACTCTTATTCAAAAAATTTTAACGCCTTAATAGCTCATACGGCATAATTTTCAACCGGCAAGTCGAAGAACTGAAGTTTGATTGTTGGCCAGGATTTGATAATAATTTGAAAGCATTATTTTTAAGCATGTTACCAACAAATGAAGGCGCTGATGCCCTTAACAGCTGATACGATTGTACATTACTTTATCTAAGAAAACATTTTTCTTTTCATCTTCGCCGAGGTAAAGTTGCATGCAAATTCAATTTACAATTTAATTTAATTTTTTTTATTACATTCTCAAGTAATAATATTATAAAACCTTAGGCTAGATTACGTGAACATACGGAGTTTATTGAAATTTAAAAGTTACAAAGAGATAAAAGGAAATATTAAGTACATCAAAATCTTACTGATTAGGTTAGGTTTATACATAAGTATTCTCTAATATTATTATGTATACAAAATATATTGCACTATTTGAAGTACATAAGCATCTTACATAAAACATAATGTCATGCTGGTATTTTATTTTTGTTTTAATGAAAGTAATAATAATAAAAATAATACATAAAAGAGGTTTTTTAAAGTAATATCATATTAAACCTTTTAGTACCGAAAATTACAGAGTATTTAAAGTGGTAAAGATTGTTATAAAGATACAAAAACAGATCAGAATTTATTTTTTGTGAACAGAAAATAAATTGTTTTTTCTTTTCTCAAAATTTATATATTCTACTGTACATTAACATTCACGTTGCATATAATGTAACGCAGTTTTATATAATGTACACATAGGATTACAGTACACGTAATACACATTTCGCTCAACTAATCCTACATGCATATTCAAATATTGTAATTGCTAACTAATTTGAAATTTAAGTATCGATCTAAATACTTAAGTGGTATGGAAATATTTTTATTAAGGGTTTGCATAGTGTCAAAGGAAATAAAATGTTTTAAGAATCATCCAAAAATATAAATTACAGAATTTAAGATTTTAGTTCATCAATTTCTACTATAATACATCTCAAAATTTAAACAGAATCAAAATTTAAAAAATGAGTTTAATAACCAACGAGCCATTAGTCAAATGACAGAAAGTGATTATGTTTGTGTTTTAGTAACACCATTCAAGTAATCAGCTGACGTTAATATCAGACCTATCGCTACAACGATCTCTTGATATACAGGTACCAACAATACCCTTATCTCACACTGAGTCTGGGATAAAATTACTGCATAAATCAACCGCCAGTAAGAGACCAAACCCAAACGAGTGAGTGCGGATTTAGCTCTATAGGGCTCCCACTTCCCTTGACACTCGTGTGGACCAGGTCTCCTTGTCACATTGAATGAGTAACCACCGAAACCGCAAGAGCACAACTCAAAAGTGCACTACATGACACTACCACACAAGCACATTACGGACGGCCGCATAGATTCCAAAAGAAAGGATCACTTATAGGGAAATGTCATCGCCGTTTTAAGGTGTACGCTATGTGTAGTCTGGGACGTACCCCTGTTGTTCTGATGGCAATGAAAAATTAGAAAATGTCATTTGGTGCCAGTTTAACACGCTAGCACACATAAAAATTTACATAGAAATGTCATAAAGGAAGGTGCACTTTTCAATAAAAAAGTTTCCAAATATAGTTGATTGTAAGTTGATTACTTTTATTTTATTTGTAATAAATTAAACACATATTAAACATATAAACATATAAACATATAAAACACATATTATGGTTTTAATTTTAAAACCAACAGAAAGGTTTAAAGAATTAGGACGAATACTTACCATTACTTATTCTTTGACCATTTTGGTGGTATGTTTAAATATTTTTATTTATAATAAATAAAATTAAAGCGTTTTAACAGATATTAATATTTTAGATGTAATTTTAGGGAACTGTTTTTATTTTCAAATTACCAAATTTAATCTCTGCTTTTATCTGAGATTTTGTTTTAGCGTGCATTCTATCAGGAACATCCAACCAATTTAAACCAGTTTTACTAAAAATTGAAAATTACTTTTTACCAGCTGACTGGCTGACTGGGCTGATTGAAAAATATTTAATTTTAATTATGTTTATTTGTAAGTGTCAGTCCCTACGAGTCTTTACTGTTATAATGAGATTAATTTTAATGGTATTTCAACGAGTAGTTATCAAAAAGCTTCATTATAATGAAATTTTGTTCGCCACTCGAGTCAAAATGTATTAGACGATAATGAAACACTTCATTTCCATGAATAAATGTGTTTCGAATGGACATTTTAAACATTTATTTCTCTTAATTTTATATATTAATTTTTTTTAAATATTTTAAACCCAGTAACATACATTTGATTTTGATCTAATCCACTCTATTCAGATATTTTATCGACCATTAAAAAATTTTTTTGTTAGAGAAACTGTTTTCATTTGTGATATAAAAATAGGTGTATATGAACATTTAACTTTTCTACAATTCAATGTTAACTTTCTTCAGATTTCTCAGGATAATAAGGTACGACTTAAACTTTCTTTCCTCTGTAGATTCGTCAATGTGTTAGTTCCTTACATGGGAATTTCCTAATTTGAAATACCAAATTCTAAGACAGAATTTCACCAAGTGTCTATATTATGATCACAAAACCTTTTCTTAAAAATGTAGGCTTAGTGTGTATATTTTAAATTATTTGCGTAAGAAACCAAATTTAACTCGTTGAACAAACCCAAAAATATTAGTTACAATACCACTTTATGAATTCGGAGAAATCCAGAAAATAAACATTAACAAAGTGTAGTTATCGTAATTTTGTGCACTGCTGTTTACAAAACAGCAGACTTACAACTTACAACATAAAATTATTTGAAAAATAACTTCTTGTTCTCATAGAAATTCTTGTTCATAGAAACAGAACTTCAACCAGTTCTTTGAAGAGCATTTAAGAAAAATAAAATACGAATGTTAAAAGTCTGAAAATAGGTTTTTATAAGTTTTCCAAGCCATACTTCTTAATTTCAATAACGTTAAAGTTACTCGCAGTTTCTGAAATATGAATGGAATGAACAAATGATTTTAATTTGCTTAATAGTTTTTATCGATGTGTTGATTTTCTCGGAAACTTTGTCTACTAGAAATTTCTGTTGATTTAAAAACAAAAAACCGTGTTTTTGATGCTCTGATTCAGAAAGAGTTATTTAAAAGAGTTATTGTCCTAATACTGCATATTTCATACAAAAACACTTAATTGCGCGAACTTAAAATTAATTTTTATATATTAGGGTTTGAACTAAAATAAGTAATAACTTATTTGTTTAATAAACAAAAGAAAAGTTATGTTTGTCTCTTTTTATTTAAATATTCGTAATGTATTCTTTATAAACGCTAAAATATGATAAATAAAATTTAATAAGATCATAACAAAAATTTAATTTAATAATAGAAGTTCTTCATCGTTCTACGATCAATTACGATTAGCAAACAGATCGTATTACCCGTTACAAAAATGCAATTTACAAAATAAGATTTCTCTCGAAGTCTCTCACGGTTGATCCCTCTCAGTTAGTGACTAACGAAAAGAAATTATTTCTAGAAAAGTCAGTTTTCTGCTTTTTAATTATAATGAAGATAATTTAAAGTAATGATAAAATCCTGTAATAAGATTTTTATATTTTTCTAAGTTCATTATTTTCTTCTCTTTAATAGGGAGACGTTTATCAGAAATACTATCAAAAATATCTGCTTGGATTTAATGGATTTAAAATCAGAATTAAATCTTCAACCTTTTTTAATCTTCATATTGCATAAATAATATTTCTTTATTTAGCTATTTCTTTAGTTAATCAATCTAAACAAAGAAAAAGCTTCTTGAAATTAAGAAAAAGCTATTTTTATTTATAAAAATAGATAAATTTTTAAATAATAGTTGAATAGTGTACATAATTACTAGACAAACTATTTTTAATTAATCAGTAAATTACAATTTGTTCTGTTATACAAAACTAAAGATCAATAAATAACAAATATAACACAGAAACAAAACAGTAAAATAATAAACTAAACAGATAATGTATGGATTACTAGTATTTTTAGTCCTTTCGTTGAAATAACATAAAATAAATTTTAAAATCAAGTAACTGTTAAAGGTTTTTCTCTTTGTGTTATTTACGACTGTAAAAATTATACAACTAGTACATGCTATGATGTTAATAATTGAGTTAAAATTATATGATACGCATAGAGGGGTAAGGCTCCCACTGGTGCCTCCCAAGAACTGTTATTAAAAATCTTCAAAATTTTTTATAAAATTCATTTCCTTAAATTATAAGGTCACCATTCTAGCGTCTTTTTAGGTGCCTTGTGGAATTGTCAGGTAAATGCAAGATAGAAAGCGATCCTACAAGTGGATTATCGTGTTCCTGTTACTTGTTGTGAAAGCGTTTGCACCATTGTTCGATGGAATTTTTGACTAATTGGCAAATCCGTATGTAAGGTGCTATTACTAACTTAAAAGGGTGCTTTTACTATAAGATGTAATGTTATTGACTGAAAATCCTCAATTCGTTGTAAATTAGAATGTTAGATTGTACGTGAATTTGGGAACCGTAAATCCATACATAGGATTGTGCAAGGGAGAATAGCAATCCGGAAATTGAACCCGATTTTATGGTCTGCAAAAATGCACATGAATACAAAAGTCCAGTTGTACCACACTATTGTGGAGCCAATAACAACTTATGGGGCAGAGTGCTGGCAAATAACATCAAAAATAGACAGCCAGCTTAAAGCAATTGAAATGGACTTTCTGCGCCGTTCATGTAGAGTGTCCAGGTTGGACCATATCCGGAATGACGACATCAGGAAAAGAGCTCATGTAGAAGATACCATTGTGGATAGGATAGAGAGACGACAACTGATATGGTATGGCCATGTGCAGAGAATGGGTGATGAGAGGTGGCCAAAAAGAATGTTGTCTTATGTCCCAACCAACAGAAGGAAGAAAGGTAGACCAAGGAAAACGTGGAAAAAGGGAATACAGGAAGCCATGAGGGAGAGAGGGATGGATGAGGGTGATTGGGAGGATAGAGGAGAGTGGAGATTGAAGTGCGGGAAGCGGCACCGGCCGTAGGAACCCCGGGAAAAAAAAAAAAAAAAAAAAAAAAAAAAAAAAATCCATACAGGTTTCAAAAGAGAACAATACATGCGTAATTTTTTTTCGCTACTGATAATTTTGGTCGTTCATAAAGTAGGAAATGTGTGTTGTTTAGGTCATCAGCCGAAAGGCTGGTTTGAACCGGCAGAGGTTTTACTAAGTAAAACGAGGAGTAAGTGATTTACAATGATTTGCCTTCCTCATTGAGTAGAAAAGTACGCTTATCAGCTTACCGGGTTCTCTGAAAAGCACATATTTTCCACTCTGCATATGACACCTTCACTTCATTCACGACAGGGTCTGGCTGTAAAATGAAATTCATTACTTTTAGAGGAGATAACTCTGATTATTTTTTTATACCTCTACCTCTTCTGTTCTTAAATGATTCAGTCATTTAATTTGTTGACCATGTGATAAGAAACAGAACTATTTATTTTAGCCCAGCAACAAACAGATTGAGTGTAAATAATTTAACATTTCACCTGTTTGTTATGGGCAGAAAATAAGTAGGTAATATAAAAGTTTATATCGGGAAGTTAGTAAAAATCTTTTATAAATCTGTAATAGACCCAAAGATTCAGTGGTGAAAAAATAATTTTGGAAGATCGTTTAAAATAAAATTATAAACCATTTATTTTTTAAACTCTTAATCATTTACATGCAATATTTTTATTAGAAAAATCAACGAAACAATAATATTCAATACAAGTGCAGGTAATTAGCCGTAGTGTAACTGTAACACCCACTGAACTGAAGCGAAATAGGTGCGGGAGGTCATTTATCATGAATTGAACCATTCAACCACCAAATTACACTGTCAGTCACCTGACATTCAAGATATTACATGGCTGTAGCTGGCACGTTACGGTTACTAGTGTTCACTGATATACTGACCCATAAAGTGTGTGTGAGTCTAGCCGGCTACTTAATTTCCAGTCACAGATTTTTTGTAAGTGAACCTATGATTTTTTGAAAGAAAAAATATAGATTTAGAATTTGCCATTATTTTCTAATATTAAGGGTTATATTCACAATAACCTACAATTTCCTTACGTCTTGGACATAATCAAACTGTGAACATTTCCACAGAAAATTAACGAGACAAAATCTAAAAAAAATCAGGACAATAAGGTTAGTTACTTCACCGGAAAACTCTCCAAGAAAGCTAAAAAAAGTTTGGAGCAAAGGCTTGTTGTTACCTTAAAAATTCAGAGGAATAAAATATTAATATTAACACTTATGTTGTATTAAATTAAGAAGTTAAATTAATAGGAGCTCAATCAGTAAATGGCTTGCTTACTCCTGTAGTTCGTGGTATTATTATTTGTATCATATTCACCGTCAGCTCATTTGTCATTGTATTACAATATAGTACAGGCGCAAATAAATTATAAGGTTTTTTTTATGCGAGGAGGCGAGAAAAACTCATGTTTAATTCCTTACAATGGGGGAAGTAGTGTTGGGCTCAATTGAGGCGTCCTCGTCCAGCCCCAAGGAGGCCACAACCGCCTACTAACCAAAAACCCGCCGCCTGGCCACTTGATCCGACACCAGCAAAGAACCCTCCATCTCCCTCGGAACTGTTTATATAATACTACAAGGGAAATGTCGGGAAAAAATTTACATACTGTCAGCAGGACGTGAAAGGGAACCGTAGCCTAAGTCTCCTCTCGCAGTCACTGACCAACACTCACTCTCTCACTTTCATTCATCTCTTTCATCAGCAGGTCAGGATATTAGTGTGCTTACTTTCTGAGATCAGGACAGGATTGATTTACTGTGGGAAAGGGCGATCCCACTGATCTCCAGATGTATCCTCCCTCCGTAGTCTCCCGATCGCCCTCTCCACAAACTGAGCGACCAACTTCCAGCTCTCCTCATCCCGCAGCATCGCTCTTCCTACTCTCTCTGGGATCCACTGGGCAACGCCTACCTTCTCAGATGTCTCCATTCTGTCGAGACCAAAATACGCACGTCTTTCAAAAATACGCGCAATGGACTCCTCCTCTTCACTGTCGCACAGTAGACATTTTGGCACCTCATTAAGTTTGAACCTCGTCACATATGCCCCAAAGCAACCATCCCCAGTTAGCAACTGCGTCAATTCGTGGGTGGTATCACCAAATGTCCTCCTTATCCACACCTCAACATTCGGAATGAACCTCCTTCTCCATTCCCCGACCCTAGCTTCACTCCATCTCCTCTGCCATCTGCTGAGTAATCGACTCCAACATTCCTCTTTATCAGCACCAGCTCGCTGCTCTTCCCTCCGGCACACTACTAGATCCCATGGAGGCATCCCCGAAATTACAAGGCTCCGTGGATAAAGTTCTGTAAGTACTACATATTTTCAGAGCCAGTTTCTGCTGCGTCTTTAGAAGCCTACCTCTGTAACTTATAAATCTTAGGGCTATGCTCCAAAAAAAATTATAAGGTTAGAAATTTTTTTTTGTGTCAACAGATATTTAAATTGCATGTTTTTGTTGTTGTAGGCCTACATAATAATGAAATTCATTATTTAACAAAGCTGTGTTGTATTTAAAATTTCACTTTATCTGAGTTTTATAGGCAACTGAGTACAAAATAAATTTTAAATTCTGTAACATGTAAGCAACATTAAATATTTATTTTGCTGCATTTCTGTCGGAAATTTGAAGCAAGTAGTTACTACAAACGTATAGCACTCGAGGGGAAATGCCTACCAACTACACCATACATGACAGTTTTGCCTTATTACTTCTCATTAAACTCTACCTCAAACGTTAGCTTACTGTTGTACAATATTACATAAATTTATGAATGTTTTTTATGATTCACAGTTGTTTATATATACCGCCTATGATAGTTAATAGCACAAAACTCGGTTTTGGTCTTTAAACTTTAAAACGAAACTAAGTGTCATAAAACTGACATTCGTTAGTGAAAATGAAGGATTACCAAAAGTTTTAACAGGAAATTTAAAAATAAATATATCTCATTAGATTTATATATCACTGTTATCATTTAAAAATCATTATGATCATTATAAATAATTATAAATATTATAATAATGGGACATTGTTTTCAGATTTGGGAGGTTAAACAGACAAGAAAAATCACGAAAATATTAACTCCGCTGAAAATATTTAATCCGCTGAAAAGATAATACAGAGGTTCTAGTTCAGTGGCATTGTAATTCAATTATAAAACCATGAATAACAATTGACTTCCATTTTCGCCGCTGTCAATTCGGATTTTAAACTTCATTGCCACAAAATTACAACAACGGATGTCGCTTCATTTATTAACCAATTCTGAAGTTTTACAATATTTATTTTCTTAAATCATTCGTTTCGTTCACAGTATTATTCAAATCTAAATCTGCTGATTTTGAATTATATTTTGTTGCAAAGAATTCTTCTGCAAGCTTAAAGAAATAGAATTTTAAAATACTAATTTTCATTAATAAAGTTATAATGGAAATCATACTTAATGAAACATTTTAAACAAGAATCTTTAAATAAAATACATAAAAGTTGCTGTATTTTAGATTTGTTACTGACATAATATAGGTGCTGTATACTCTGAAAGACACTTAATTTAACTTTTCTCTGATGTACTTTTAATCAAAACGGTAAATTTCCTAAAACCATACTAACTTAAGAGGGGCGTTACCTAGGAATTGAAAAATTCAGCAGTCGTGGGACTGACTGACAGAAGTGACTACTTAGGTAATTAATTTTCATTAAGTTAACAAATTAAATAAAAAATATTTTTGTGAATTAATTAATGGTAGTATTGTTTCCATCGTAATTGTTGATAGGCGAGCGTGACGTGACAGCAACCAAAGATTATACCGCGCAAAAAACAAAGTCTAGGTGCGCCAAAAGAAGTAGTCACTTCAAAAAACATTTTTTTGAGAATTGTTTTTGTTCTCTGATAAGTGCTTTGTTAATGGTAAGCCCTATATTTATTAATATTGTAAGTTTGGTCGAAAAATTATTAATAAAGCAGACTTGCTTTCGTACAGAATAAACAACACATTTTTTGGTAATAATATTATTTGCAATTAGTTTTAAAAATGAACTATAAACAAATCTTTTAAATAACAAATGGCAGGTTGACGTCTCATTGCCCTGAGTACCTCTCATTATATCAATTATTCATTTTTAAAAGAGAAAGTTACTATGTACAAAGATACTTTACATTCTACATTACGGAATACTTTTCACTCACTATCATTTTTTAAGTGCATTTAATTTCTATCACAAGTCCAAAACATTATACCGTTTCAGGCATCTAACTTCTTCTGTATTGTTTAAAATACGTATTTATGGCCAACTCGTTTCCATGATTTTCAAGTCTCGCCTGATATTTTGTGTTCAAACGCCTCGTCCATGACTTCAGAAAGGTTGCAATAAAACAAAATATTTTGATTAAATTGTTTCACCAGTTTAAAGCTTGTTCATTTAGTTTGTTGTTCTATTTAGTTCGCTTCGTATAGTGTTAGGTTTTACTTCTCTTTGTGTACGAAAAGTAGTTGCAGGAGAAACATATGCACCAGGAAAATTTTAAACACATTATTGTAACAAAAACCTTAGTTATTTAATAGCTTATTTCCATATTTGTGATCTTTTTTTGTTCTGTGAACACTAAAAATCATAACTTTAGTTGTTTTTTAGATATTTTTTTGGCTTTAACTTCATTTTTATTTACAACTGTAAAATTTTTTAAAGTATAACTAGTAAATGAGTTGATAAATGTTCAGGAATGGCGTGAATGTGAATCGATCCAGTGACCGATTTCAGCGTGAAATTATAGGAACGTGGTGCCAATATTTTTTAATGATAATGATTTATAAACTATGATGATAGATGATTTTTTGGAAATGATTTTAAACAGGCATGACAAGTTAAATTGAAATGTGCTTTATGTTGGTCGGAGAAGATTTAAGATAAATTATTTTTTTCCACTGATTAGTATATTTTGTTATTGGAACCTCGGTATTATTATTAAATAAGTCTTAGCAGAATGTTTTTATGGAGTTTAAAATTAGAAAAAGCAAAAAATATCTTCTATGAAAAAAATTAATAAAACTTTTTTGAGGCGTGTATCTTATAGTCAAAACCCGCGTTCCTAAATAATTTTATGTTTTTTTCTGTTTTTAAAGAATTTAATTGGGCATATATAAACTGAGAAATTAATATCTTCGTGAAATACTGAATTGTTACTCCTCCCCCTTGGGGAGGGATTGTGGTTGTCATAGAATTATGAAAAATTAGCAATACAATCTCCTTTTTGTCTCCAATGATCAGTTTATGAGCTTCCTAATCCTAAAAACAAAAAGTTTGTTTTTTGGGTAAACTCCCACCTTAAAAATCAAAATGTGAAGAAACTTATAATTTTCTGTACATTCTTTAATATAGTAGTAAGTTGTATCAATAGTTCTTCTGTAAACGTTAAAAATTAAAAAATAGAAACACATAAAAAACAACCTATAAATATCGATCATAAGAGAAAATCATTGTAGTGTGATAGAGTAAGCGAACATTTGTTTACGTAACCAGGAATTTAATGTTGGAAGTTCTGTTTAGCAATCCACAGTCTTACCAAACCGCAATATCGGCTTAATCATCGAAGCGATAAATTAGACATATTATGTAAAATTTAGGATTTATTTGTCCCCATGACAGATTTAGTACAGAAGTACTTCTAAATATGATTATATCTTGACTTTTAAGAGCACTCTCGAACATAAATTTTAAAAAGTATGTGTAGAATATAAAAATTTGGTGTGAAACACTCACACAACTTTCTCTCAAATAATTAACAATATAATCTAACATTAGTAATAAAACATTAGAACTAAACAAAAAAACTAACCTCAAAAAACATTACCATAATCATGAGTGAATGATACAAAATGAAAATCAACCTCAGTTTGGCTTAAAAATACGGAAAATTTATCTTTCACGCTAAACTAGGCTCTGTAGGGAAAATGTGCCAAATAAAAGTTGTAGATCTTTTAATTTCCTATAAATTTGGTTATACACTTTTGTCGTAAAATGCATACTAAGGCTGAAACTAAGCTAAACTAAGCGTTATACATAACAATGTTTGGCATAAGAGTCGTAGGATTTTAAATTCTCTACAACTTGTTTGTTGTTTGTTATATAAATTTTGGCGCTTAAATGCATATTAAAGCCGCAATCTTAAAAAAACATTTATGAGACAAAAGCCTCCCCAAGAATTTTAGCAGACATGGCGCCTAACCTATCTTGTAGAGCATAAAAAATTCAGTAAATGAGGCGATTTTTTTAAAAAATCGTAAAGTCATTTTTGAGAAAATAGCAAAAAAGTAAAAACTGACACGAATAAACTTACTTCCGGTTCACTGATTTTGATGAAAATGTTCGTGTCGGGTCCGATAGTAGTATTTAATTTAAGTTTCAAGTTTCAAGTTCGTACGATGTTCCGATCTTGAGATATTTTGTTCATACACACACAGACACACACACAGGGGACCTAAAAACGTGTAGATCCGGTGAAAACTCAATTTTGAAAAATTGACATGAAAACAGTACTTTCCTTCCTGTATATTCATATAGGCAAGAGAAAGTAATAATTAAACTTTTTACCATTGCTGTACAGTCATAAGAACATTGAAAACTTGTTTTTATCGGAATCGTGATAAAGGGATCGCTTGGCTAAGATTTTTTAGCCTTATTAAAAATGTCCTTATTAAAAATGGGAAATTTCGTTTCAATCCTTGTAACAGAAATGTAAACCATGTTCTCGAATTGTAATCAGCCAAAAAAACGAACTTTCAGATTATTAAAATACATCGTTCAATCCATGTATTCATTATTGAAAATTAACTGATAAGTTTTTCACTTATCTCTTATTTTAATCACAATTGTATAAGACTTACAACAATTGTTAGTGTATCTCATTTATTTGATACTAATGATTGGGATAGAAACAAAAGAGAGTAAAAAATGAGATTATGGCTTGGAGGAAAACACTACTCAATAGTAAGAATCAGAAGGATTTTGAAAATTTTAGACTGTTTAAAAGTGATGATTAGAATAATACAGATCTTTTTATTTACAAAAAGTATAAAAATTGTTACCACAAGAAGTCACTGGTCAAGGATCGCCGCAAATATTGAGGTGGATTACTAGGTAAATTATCATTATTATGAAAAAATATTTTTAATATTATTTTTACATTTTGGAATTCAAATTATAATTTATCACAGAAATATTTTAGATAAATTTAAAAATAAGCCATTTTTGAAAAGAAGGAAATGTATTAACGGATTAAAAATGACGATGAAAAATGTTGTACTTGATAAACTTATTTAAAAATAATAATTAGAATAAAGTTCAGAATTCTTAAAAAACAATTAATATTAATTTACGAGGTAAGATCAAAAGTTCCCGGAATCGGTCTATAAAAGTGTATTAAGACAGAATAGAGATCATTTTTACCTCGATTTCTTTTATAGTACTCTTCTCTTGCATTTAGTCGCTTGTTACAACGTTCGTATATCTATTCAAAACGTTCATGGAGCCCATTTTGTAGTTATACCTTTAACACCCTCGTCAAATTTTCAATAAAATTTTATCAATAAGCAAAACGGTAACCTTTCAGTTTCATTATTAGCCGTGGGAACAAGTAAAAACCTGCTGTTGTAACGTTAGGCGAGAGTAGGGCATTTTCCAGAATGTACCATCAGGGTCTGATGCGCAAGGTCGTTATCATGCAGCAAAGCCCAGCTGTTATCCGCCCATTTTGCAATACGTTTTCGATTGTTTGTGTATCAGAGTTCAAAAATCTCCACCTGTATTTTCAAGTTTACAGTTTCACCTCTAGAATGAACATGCCAACACACGCCCTTCTAGTCAAAAACCACCTCCAACATCAATTTCTTCTTGTTTTTGTCCAAACAAAATTTCTGATTCAAAGTGATTCTCACGAAATCATTTGTGCTACGCGTGGGCTACTTATTTTTCCATTGCCTCATTTCTGTATGTTTTTTGTAGAATATCAGGGTCACAGATGGTAATTTCTCCAGCAGAATGTAGAGTTTGATGTTTGCATGCAGCTCTGAAGATAACATCAAAATCCGACGAATGAAAAACCATCGTGGATGTGAAAATCGTAGCTGTCAACGACATCAACTAATAGGCGCGTAGGAAAGTTCCCATTTTTCTCTAGTAGTGCTACCTACAACAAGAAGAAATATCCCTACCGCCATCAACTTGCTTGGTTGTAGGTATCAATTCCGGAAACTTTTTGACCCTACCTCTAATTACTCCCAAAAAATTTAAAAATATTTCTTATCAAATATTACTTGGAGATAAAAAATAAAGCAGGTTTATTAAAAAAATTGAATAATTTAAAAACAATATTGAATTCAGAAGTCTCATTTGTGCAAAGTTGTATAAAACCTTTGAAAGAGACAATAACTATCATCATATTTATCAAAATAATAGCTGAGATATACAACAGCAGTAAGATAAATAAGTAGGCCTACTTACAGAGTTCTTGTTCAAGTTTAAATCCTAAAAAGTTGTACATGTTAATACAGTACTTAATATTGTTAAACATTTTGTGGTTGTAAGTTTATCCTCGTGGTAATGTACAATTATATTGAAAGCCTAAGTTTCTCGGCTGTTACATAGAATTGCGTGTGGGGTAAATATTGTTTCTCGTGTTGCTAATACCTTCATAAGCTTGTTTAGCACGTGGAAGCCCGCGAATTAATGCACACCATAATTCTATCCTAGAGCTGATAGAGATTATATTAATTAATGATATAATAATCGAGTGTTCATATCACGAATATACTGCCTATTAGTATGCAAAAAGAAGCACATACACCACCTAAATGTATCTAATACGGTTAGCACTGAATACCTATAGCAATTTTACTAATTGAACTTCTACGTACATGAAAATGTTTTATACTTTTTTACTTTTTATAAAAAATAATTAGGTACTGAAAATTGCAAAATATTTCAAGCGCTTAGCAATAGTTAGGCCTACTGCTGATCTTAAAACTAAATTACTAAAAAAAAAAAAAACAGTGGTATAATAAACACATCCGTAACTAATAAATGGAATTTATTGTTGAATGAACAACAGTACATTTTACTTTATTAGACCCAGTGTCCAAGGAAAGACGAGTTAATAATACGTTAGCTCGTGTCTAAGAATTTTAGGGTATAGGTAGACGTGAAGAACATTTCCCAGCCTAAAACGTGAGATGAATACCTCTTCTGATAGAGTCAAACTAATTCTCATTGTTTATTTTGTCAGGTCCTTCTTTTATACAGATAATCTTCCAGTAGGTTTGGTTTAAATTAATTTTTAGCGTGAAACTGTTATGACATTAACATTTTCAACGTGCAAATGTTAAAATAACATGTGCGGCTTAAAGCGTTAATACCATGTAAGTAATATTAATCTTCTGTACGGCAAGAGACTTTTCCTTTCGTACATCTTAGGAATTATAAAGTGTCTACCACAAAGCTAAATAGAATACCCAGCACTCACCTAGATAAACAAAATATTTAAAAAAGAAAAGGCTGTTTCATAAAATAAAATTGAAGCTTCTATGCTGTTTTTCTAGTTACCAGTTTCCACGTTCATTCTTTTAAATTATTTACATTTGTATAGTGATACATACCTACGATTCATAACTAGAAATATTTGGAGGTACAAGTAATAATGTAAAACAATTATTTCTATGTGTAATATCTAAATCCGAGATCCCCTATTGATTTACTCACTTACTCAACACCAAAACTCCCTGATCAACAAAATAGCAAAAATCACGCCAATTATTCTATAGATTCAGACAAAAAATTACAGCATTTGTGTTTCAACAACTTGCGCTTCAGGGATAGAAGGTTTCCCTTAAGTAATACATAATAATAATATACCCTCCAGAACAGCTGTTTTTTAAGAATCGGCATTCGTATCCTTTTATTTTCTTCAGAAAAAGTAAAGCATTTGGATTTCGACCACATACTCCTAAAGGGTGGCAACTACCCTAAAGTAATAAATATTATTTCTGTACTATCCCACCGAATTTTAGTTAATGTCATTAATATTAATGTTATGTAGAATAAAGTCTGAAATGAAACCGGGAAAGCTTGTCTAAAAAACCCAATTTACCTAATGCACCTCTTTTTGTGAAGCAATAAACCAACCCGTAGCACGAGGACCATTGTTAATTATATTATAAATGATTTCACCTGCATATTACTGACTTTATTAATGATGCCACCGTCAATAAATGTACATCTTTAATTATATATCAAATATTTATGACAAATGAATTCTCACCCAGAAAACATCTCACGGCCGGTCTGTGGTGTGATGATCAGCGTAACTTCTTCTTCAGGGGTCCCGGGTGATTTCTGGGAAGGTCTGGCATGTTTTATCTATTACCCTTCATTATCTACATTAGTATTATGAGTAAAACAGTCGGACACAACATTTTTAAAAAATACTGAGTAGTTTAAGTGATTATTAAAAATATAATGTTTCTTTATATTAAACAATGAATAAAATATCTCTACTTTTTTTAGAAGTAGTATTAAATGTCCTAATTCATTTCAGCACCTAGATCAAAGATAAACGAATTTTGTAAACCCGTTCAACGAAGGTCAAATTTTCTACATCTCTTAGATATTCTCGCCTGAAAAAGTAAGTGAACTACAGTAAACGATATTTCTTGAACTTTTGTAAAAGATAATTAAAATTTGAAACTCTAATAAAACTTTACTTTCAAAAGTATTATTGTTTAAATATCTTCTTCATTCCATTCTGTTATTAAATGGTTAAATGTAAACAAACATAAATTGAAGGAGACGTGCACTAACTTTTATAAATTTTTATCAGCTGTTCTATATAACCAGTACAAGAATGTAAAGTTGGTAAAACACTTGTTCATAGAACTTGAAAAGTACGATATTATTTTCCTGTAACGACGTTTAATACTAATTTTAAGATGACAAATGCTTTTCCAATACGACAGAAGACTTTTATTAATATTCAAGCAAGTACAAGAGTAATCCTACACAACGACTTATTACCTACTTTGTAAATCAACTTAAATTAAAAACCTTCAAGAGATCTAGACAATTGAATGCATTTTTAAATTGAAAAATTTGAAGTCTTATAAATTACTCAAACACATTTGAGTACAGAAGTTTTGTAGAACGAAATGTAGAATGTTGGTCTACTTCAAATACAGTGACTAGAACAGTGTTAATTTATGGTAATTTACCAACATTTCCTAGGAGTCGAACTGTGGGCGTTTAACATAGTTGCGTTACCAACCCACACCCAGTAGTCAGACTATCTCATTCCCAGAGGTGTTTAATCCCATCAAGCAAATTATTACTCCTAATTCCCAGTCTGCTTCAGCGAAATTTTGAGGCGTAGTCTAAACAGAAATTTTGTGAGCCAAAAATTGATCAAAACAAAAAGATTTATATTTTTCAATAAAATGGTTGTAAATGTAATGAAATTCTTCTTTCAAATTTAACAGACTGTTTTACAGATTATCAATAAACTTTTGGTAATTTATTTATTTTTTATTTTTTTAATTGTAACGCTAAAGAAAAATTTCTCAGTAAAATTTTAACTAAAAGTAACTCCGAATTTATTTTTATTTTTCTACGGTCTTATTTAACCAGTTTAAGTCATTTATTCTGGCGTTAGATTTGTTCCTTAAATTTGGAATTTTAGATTTTCTTAATCCCAATCTTTTTCATCTTATCAGATCTTTTCTTTCTGAATCTGAGAAGACCCTATTGATCAATTTTTATTTGTTGGTACTTGGTTCAGATCTCATGTTCTTGATATTTTATGTTTTCTCTCCCTGTTTCTCTGTTAAATCCTCTATTGTTTTCTGTAACGTCCCTAATCCAAATGAGTGATGTTTTCTTTTTCCATGGTTTTTCTAGTATTTGTCTAGTCAATCTATTTTCTAGCGTTCACATCAAATGCCCGAAAAGGAAATCCATTTCTTTGGAATCGTTTTGGTTTTATTTCTTGGAAAACAGTTTAATTTGTTATGATTCACCACTTACTTTTTTTAACTCATGATTATAATATACAAATCAAATCATATCGAAATTTACTTTGCGGCACTACGAGTTTTAGCTAACTGAAAAAATTCTTTAGTAGGTTTTTATCAACATGACATAATTGATTAAATACCAAAATAAATCAGCTTATTCAAAGAAACAAAACATTGAACGTTTCAAAATTTTATTTTTCAACACATTCTATCCTAAAATTGTATTTTTTTAAATACGGTATTGCATTAACATACCAAAATTTAAAATATGTACAAAGGAATAAATAAAATACTGTTTAAAAACATATAATCTATTCAGTAAAAGCAATTTATTTGATATTTTTTTATGAAATAAATGCGCAACACAAACTAATGTACATGAATAAATGTTCTGTTGAAATACAAATATAAACGAGCTTTCAGACACGCATTCAATTGTGACTGTGAGTAAATAAAAAGCTGAAGTATCCCATACCTTTGTCGCACCAAATTAAATAAAAACAATCGACGGTTGGGAAACGGACTGCCAGTGAAAAGTACAGAGGATTATCATTGAGCTACCATTGGCTAACATTGGTGGGCTTATGTATTGTTGGACTTCATTTACGTTTGTATTATAACCAAACTTCCGAGTGTTTTCCAGTAAACGCTAAATAAAATTAATTTATTTCCTTTAATATACGTAATTGAATCAACGTTTATTTATAGGTATGATTAGTTTTATTATTACATATTTTTTAAATGTTGTGCTGTTTTACTGTACCACCTCACATTCCTTGCAACCAGCCATAATCGAGGGTGGAGACGATGGAGTGTAGAGCAATTTGGGAGTCTTAACAAAATTAATATACTCGTATAATCATTTAAATTAATATGTTTAATCTTCAATTAGCTTCTTGGTACTGGTTTTAACTCTAGTGCCAGGCTTTCTATTTTTGTAAATTGTAGTAAACTAATTTTTTGCCTTTATTTAGAAACAACTAAAACTAAATTGATGAAACCCGCAGTATTTTATGATGTATGTTTGTAATGTCCTGTTTTCGACTTAACTGAGAAAATTTCCTATTGGCAAACCCTCATCGGTGTTATATATGGGATCTCTATTCCAACATATTTTTAATCCCCTTTGCGGATTTTGCAGTAGGGTGAGACAATGTTCTCTAGATTTGTGTAACTAATAATTTATTTTAATTTATTCGTTAATTAATTTTGAATGAAAACAAGTGTGTACTTTTTTAATGGCTGAGTATACTGTGTCTATGTTAAGGTCTCGCTTTATGATAGTTTCGTACATCGTAGAGACTACATGTGATTAAACATAAAAATTTGTTTTTAACATTTACGTTAATTTTTTTTTAACTGATCCATTGATCAAACCTCCATACATCTACATCCAAAGAATTAGGTAGTTAAAACAATTAATTTTTTTCTATAACAGGTAAGTGTGTTCTACAGTAGAGTCGAGAGTACAAAGTCTGAAGTATTATGTGATTAGCAAAATTATATTATGTCTCATGTGCAGTGGTTCCACGTCAGTTTTCTTTCTAGTGTAAGGCCTAAATACTTAACTGTGTCTGTATGAGGTATTGGATTATTGTCAAAGTATAAGGGTAAATGAGAATTCAACGGAATGTAAACGAAGTAGCAATTACCGTTAATTATTTTTGGCCAAAGGGAGTGCAATCTCTAAAAGTTAGATTAAAATTTTAAACTTTCATGTAGTAGCCTACTTTATATTTTACCAAAGCCCTTGCTTGTACACACCAATTTAAAGTGTTCTACTGAATATTTGAGAGCAAATATCGTAGTTAATAACAGTATTTCAATATACATATTAGTTCTACGTTTAACACATTATATAAACACTATAAATAATTAATTTTTTATTTAATATTTTTAAGAAATACTACTAGCGTTAACCTTAAAAGAATCATATTGGAAAAATAAGATTCCATGGAACATAGATTCCAATTTGGAACAAGCCGTTCTGTAAAACACAGAACTTATTCTCAGTAAATGGACGTTCAACAAATAATTTATTTTAAACTACCAATTGCGCCAGGGCTGCACGTGATCGCATTGCTAGCTTTAAAAACATTAAATAAACGGGGTTATTGATTTTCCCGGTTTACTCACATTTTACTAGGTATTTCTAGAAATCACGTTAAGAAAAAAATACTGATTTGCAGATTGTACCTCTCTGGATATGTGCAGAACATATTGATGTATCTAGATTTGTCCCCCTTTTCCATTCTTTACGAGCAAATGGTTGAATTCCATTTTTTGCTGTTCCTAGGTATTACAGAAACCACCTACTAATTTTTAGAGTTATGCCTTTTCGGGAAGGTTTGAAAATAATATGTATTATTTTAGGTTAATCGCCCTTTTTTAGCTCCTTACGCAAAAGTAGCCCGAAATGCAAATGCTTTACGTTTTCTGTTCAACGTTCTAAGCTCAAAGTGACAAATGTTACAAATTTCAGCTCTCTAAATGAACGAGAAGAAAAATATTAGTAATAAGTGACTGAGTCAGTCAGTGAGGGCCTTTACATATAAATATATAGATTTTTAATACAGGATTTATTACTTTACAAAATATGATAACAAAATCTTTCTCTCACGTGTTATCAAAGTACTAACTATTCTGTGGAATAATTTACTGAGAGAAATGCAGAATAGTGTCTGCTATCGTTGAATACTCGTAAAAATATGTAAATGTAGTTCTGACTGCATATTACATAAAACTTTACAGGTAACAATGAATAAATAAGAATACGTATTTCAGTTTATTTGTCAATTAATTAAATAGAACGTTACCATCGGCTTTGTTACAACATAATGCTTCAGAATAAAATATAACAAACATGACATTATCGTAATCGTGTTGATTGAAACGAAAGAGAATTGAATACATTTTAGGTGTCACAAGTATGAGATAAAGTAGTATAACGGTAGTGTAGAAATAAAACAAGATGCCATTTGTGATTTCGTTATTGATCCCAAAAGAACAATTCAACTTTTTCCTTAAAATAAATCGATACAATTTATTCAGGATGTTTTCTTTTCTATTCCAACCATTGTATGTCTAAACAAAATAAAATAAATGAAACTAACAGGAAAAGAATCGTTACATGTAAATTAAAATTTTAGGTCGATAATCTAAACAGATGGAGCATAATGTAAAAAATAATACGTAAATTTTACCTTCTTTTCGTAAAATGTAGTAGGCTATTCGTTCGGTAGCTGGCTTGTACTGTCAAGTTACGATTTATTTTAACAATATTATCGATAAACTAAGTTCTTGGAGACACATCAGCGATACGGTTTTCATCTGTACATGACATTCTCGATAATTGAATTTATATGTTTCTTTTTTCAAGAAAAAAATGTTACAATGCTTTCTCATAATTTTTATACACGATATTCAGGTCAAAAGTACACTATATCCTACTTAAATCATGAAGTTATCTAACTGTACTTCAATTTAATAGCAGTCTAAAACTTGTGTTTTGTATTATGAAATTTGCATCTAGAATTATAGTTGTATGCCTGTTTATTCAACCGAACTATATTCTCCTTATTGAAGAATTACACAACATTAATAGTTATGCCTACGCTGCGTGCTTCCGTATTGCTAACTTCAGAAGGGTTAAATTACTAAGCTGACGTATTAATTTTCCCGTTTTCACTTCAAACTTTATTTTTTATAAGTATCACTTTTTTACTAATATTCTTAATTATTATAAAAATTTAGGAACAATAATAATATTTTTGTGGAGGTGTAGAAATACTGTTGTCGAATAGTTAAATCCTTTCTACCCCCTAGAAGCTTTAGTGATAGATATTCAAATGCTTAAAAATGATAATGATAGGTATCAATTAGAGACATGCTTGCCTATTTTCAGAACTCTTTTCAGAGCTCTTTTGGAAGGTTCAATTTGATTGCTTTAGAACAGTCTCCTCGTTTTACTTCATAGATGCAAGTCCTTTAGAATGTAAATGATTTAGAGTTTTTTTTGTGGAACCCCAAGTAAATAAATGTACTAAATTTTAGCTCTCTAGGAAATGAAAATGGAGGACTCGATGTAATAATTTAGGGGGAAATTATATGCAAAAGAGGTCAGGGGAGAAAAAGCACATACTGTCTGAACAACTTGAGAACGTGGTTCAGGTGCTACTGATTTGTTTAGAGCTGCGCTTCCAAAGTCATGGTTACCAACCTCCTTGGAGGAGATGGAGACGAAACAAGAAAAATAAAACCTTCTTGAACAACACCGTAATGCAGTAGTTTTGAGTGCTAGATTGTGCTGAACGTACAATGTGAAGATTCCGGATTCATTTATGAAAACTTTGACTTTAACTATTTTTCGATTGTTATGAAAGTATTAGGTGATCTATTAAAGATTTTATCGACATTGATAGTGGAAGTTTTCTACTTTCTAAATAATAATAAACAATAGTTTAATAATAAATGATCATTGTTAATAAATTGATTGCATTAATTATAATTCAATTTAAAGTTCTGAAAAAATTTATTATGTAAATGGAAGTTAATCAGATTAGTTATTAGATTTATAATTCATCTCTGTCAAAATTAATACTTAAATTATGTGTTCAGGCATAATCAACGGAAGTACTGTAAAATGACTGAATAATTAGAAATTTAATACTCTAGCTGCTTTTTATCTGGGAGCTGTTGTAATATAAATGAATAGAGGACATTTCATTTTTGCTGCTTTAGTTTATTTTTTTGGGGAATAATTTAATACGTAGGGCCTACGCATTATATTTCTGGTGTGTACAGTCATTATTTTGTAATCTACTAAACAAGAATGAAATTTTAAAAACTCAAGAAGTTTAAAAAAAATATTATTGAATTTTTTATATGTTTTAACCACATCCGAATTGCACTTGAAGGGAAATCCTAAAGTAAAGTTTAATACGATTTCGAATTGTTAGCTTGATAAACGTGTTAAATAAATAACATTTATAAAATTTATGTTTTCAGTTCATGATATATCTACACGTAACATAAGTCGTATAGTTTTACAAGCCTTTCTGTGTGTGTGTGCGTGTGTGTGTGTGTGTGTGTGTGTGTTTGTGTGTGTTTTATAATAACAATTTCAAAGTCAGCGAGGAGCCAAATTAGATGTTTACGTGAAATTACTAGAAACGGTAATTGTTTTTAGTTCTATTGTGTATCACGCAAACATCGTAAGAGAAAACCTCATAAATCTTTTCATTAAACTAGAACACTGCGAGAAATCAATTTTTTGATCAGCTCTGTAACTTGTGTTGCGACGTAGTGATTAATGAACAGTCGTCCACTTCTTCTTTCTCATTGTATGGACTCTAAGTCAACAACGTGAACTTTCGTAATCAACGCCAATTTATTCAAGAAGTAAACCTTTAAGTAAATGAACTACAAAAAAAACTTATTAGTACAACGAATTCATTTTTACTTTGTTTTATTCATTACTGTTTCATTATATTATTTTACCTTTTTTTCAATTTTATATTCTTTAATCTGTCAACGTCATATTTACGCTCTGGATAGAACTCAGACCATTTACTTTTGTACAATGTACGGACATTCCTCAGGAAAATTAGGCACGTTATTTAAGTTTGTAACTAGTCAGAATTTGACCTGGATTAACTATAAAAAAATTAAGTGATCTCTCCTGACTTCTCGACTCGTAAACAGCTTTATAGGTATATCAATTCATAGTAAATCATCAGTTACATTAAAACTAGAATTACTGTTTACAAAATCCTTCTAATACCCATGTGGATCCATAGATTAGAACTTATGGGCAGTGCAGAACCTAGAAATTTAAAAAATTGATCTCTTCAATTCAAATATTTTAGATTAGTGGAACGTTCAATGTCTAAAATTTAACTCTGCACAATGATCGAAACATCTCATTTCTAGTGAACACTGCTAAATAGATACACCGCAAATCCCATAGTTAAACTGTCTCAATAGACACTGATTTTAATGTATTTTTATAGATACTGAAGTTACGAGATTGCCTTTTGCTTATAGTTGGGCTGTGAGGAAGGTAAGTGAAAATTTGACAGTGCTGCCTACCTCAACAGTGAGACACTACTCGTACATTTCACTACCGTGCAGTTTCTACATACAATTTGTAAACTGTGGTTTATTCCGAGAAAATGTTTTCTTCATAAACCTCATAAGAAGTAAATGTGACATGTAATATTGCCTGTAGCTTAAATACATGACTAGAAATATTTGACTAACTGTAATTAGCAGCTACCTTATTCCATTGGAACAAAATTTTCTACAAATGAATCGCCATCTTTATTATTGCTGCCACCGGAGTCTTCACTAGTATCTACCTAACCGTTTCCTTTTTTTTACCAGATGTCAACAAAACTGTTGAAGAATAACTTCTTCACGGCTTTAATTTCCTTCTTTATTTTTTGAATTTGAAAAGAGAAACATCACAGTAGTTAGCCACTCGCTCATGGCTTTTGTTAAGGGGGAGGGAAAGGCATTTTTGTTTAGCTTCAATTTCACAGCATTTTATTACATTCCATTAGGTTTCGTTCACACTGTGTATAATCTGCCCACGTTTTCGAGAAACTACCATTTCTGTTTACGGTAACAAGTAGTTATGCTCGTACAGTTAACCTACAAAACGTTCCGCAATATATTGTGTATGGTCTGGGTTTAGTAAAGTTGTTGTGTTTGTTGTACTGAAATTAAAGCAGCGCGCATGCACACTGATACGTTTCCCCCTATATACCTTGTTGCATAAAAGGGCAAACTATTGACTTAAGTAACTATAATTATCATTTTGTATTTTTTGTTCAATGTTTGTTCAATAATTTGGCCATTGTGCACTCCTTTTGTATATGTGACCTTCTCGGCCCATAAAACCCAGCCGCAAGAAATCGGTAGGTAAGAAAGCCACACAAAACAAATTAAAAAGAAAATTAAGTATCAAGTATATTTTTAAAAAAAATTTCAGGTATAAGACAATTTAAGCCAAAGGTAGTAAATATAAAATTAACCAAAATGAATTACATAAGATCACCAAAAAAAATACCTATTAGGTATGTACATTAACAATTATAAATACATTAGTGTGCAACTACAAATATCAAATTTACAACCTTTTGTTTTCCCCAAAAAATATAATAAAATATAACAATTAATGTGCAAAATACAATATGGTTGCATATGGAACTCGCATCAGTTTGTAAAATGAAAGGCCGGTCAAAATCAGGTATTCTCAACACCGGAGGGTGACTAATAGCGTCCTTTAATGCAACAAAAACCTTCTGAGTCTCTTCAGTCCAGTTAAACTTGGCTTCCTTTCCACGAAGAGCGTTGAGAGGGGCGGCAATATCAGAAAAACGAGGTATAAATTTGCGGAAAAAATTCACCATGCCAATAAACCTAGATACAGCCTTAGCATTATTAGGAACGGGAAAACCTTGAATAGCAAGAATCCTATCGGGATCAACACGAATACCTCCCGCAGAGATCAAGTGGCCAAGAAAACCCACTTCGTACACGGCAAACTTAACCTTACTGGGATTAACAGTTAAACCAGCACGTGAAAGACGACTAAGAATATCTTGAACATGTGACAGATGAGTATCAAAATCCTCGGAGAATATTAGGACATCATTCAAAAAATTAAAAACATACTTGAATTTCACATCATGAAAAATTTTATCTAATAGCCTAGATAACACTTGGCCTCCAGTGGCCAAACCAAAGGGAATCCGTGTAAATTGGTACAGCATCCATGGTGTGCAAAAACTAGTAACGTATTTAGAATTTTTAGAAAGGGGGATTTGGTGATAAGCAGAGTTTAAATCTAAAACGGTGAAATATTTGGCCTTCCCAAACCAATCAAAACAGGAATGAAGGTTAGGAAGCGGGACAGCCTCAATATCGACAAACTTATTCAACTTGCGGTAATCGATTACCATCCGTGGCTTTTTATCTTCTTTGGCGACCACAAAAGCCGGACTAGCATAGGAAGAATTACTCGGCTCAATGATGCCCTGTTCCAACATCTTGTCAATTAAACCGCGCAACAGGGTCATCTTAGGCGGCGCCAAAACATACGGGTGGGATTTAACAGGGGTACAGCTAGACAACTTAATGTCATACTCAGTCAGATGTGTTAACCCAAAACGAGTAAGCACATTAGGAAACGTCTTAAACAACTCCACAGCACGTTCACGTTGCAAAGGATCAAGATGTTGTACAAGAACATGCCAGTCAGAAGAAATAGAGTCGGGCGATTGATCCGGTTGAACATAAGAAATGGATGAAACTTGAGTATGGGATAAACACATTTTAAATTTAGGGCGGAATTTAAAGTGAAAAGAAGATGCAGACAAATCCAAAACGAGACCAGTATGAATAAAAAAATCGGAACCTAGTATAAATGGACAAGCCAGGTTACCAGCAACAAGAACAGGGAAACACCAGGTAAACTGATCAATTTTAATTTTACACAAAACTTCGTACATAATTTATCTAGTTTGGAATTAGTAGCAGAAGAACACACGAGATTAGATTCTTTAATATATTTAATATTACGCACATTGTTAATGCTATTGAAAACAGCAAGACTCATAAATGATTTAACAGATCCTGAGTCCAACAAGGCAGGAATCTCACATGAATCAAAAACAACATTGACCTTAGGGCGACACCTTACCCTATTCGCGTCGATAATGTTGTCGCGTTTATGTTCCAGAATATTGGTCACATATTTGGGCCATTTAACACAACTACTATAATTATTACCAACGACAGATGTCACGGCACAGACGCGACCGGCAACAAATTTATTGGAATCAAAAACGCGAAAACGATTTAAACCTTTTACAAAATGCTGACATTTCCATATATAATGGCCTATAACACCACATAAATAGCACGTAGGGACATATACATTAAATGAGTTAGACTTGACAACAATAGAACGAGGAAGGCTAACTTGATCGACCTCGTGGCAACTTAGTTTTTTGAGACGTTCGCCTCAGAGGAGTTACCATTCTTATTATCAACTGCAGCCTTTTTGAAACAATTAGCGACGATATGCCCGGGTTTTCGACAAAAATGACACACCGGAATAGTTTTAGGTCTAGAGTCAAACTTAACCGTGTCAGGCTGAATTCTCTGCCGCTGACGATCTGTGAACATGGTATTCACCACCTGAACACACATTTGGTTCAGTTCAATATAATTAGTGGGTCGAGTACACATTACAAGACAGGATCTAGTTTCAGGGGACAAACCATCCAAAATAGTGTTAACAATCTCTATCTCCGCTAAATCGAGCTGCAAAACCGACGCGGCCTCCTTGACGTCAGAAACATACCGATGCAAATCCTCCCCAGACCTTTGACATCTTAGAAACAAATTTTGTTTTAGCTGGACCAATTGCCTAGCAGGGACAAATGCCAAAAGCGCATCCTGCTGAAAGTGACGGAAGGACTGGCTATCCATATGTTTCACCAGAAAATCCCGCAAAGGGCTAGCGACATAGGGCAACAAAAGCGAAAGAATACTTCTTCTTATATCGGGAAATGACTCGAGCAAATTAATAGAAATCTTATACAGTCTTAATAAATTATCAACATCAAAACCGTTACACACTGGCAACGTATTTACGTAATAATTTTTCCGCGGGGTGCGGCAGTTTACCGTATAAAGAATTACATAATCCCCCAGCAGCCAATGTCCTAACGCCACCCTCATTAGAAAGGACAGGCATATTAGGCAATTGGGGCAAGACATCAGAAACACCTACAATATTCGGAACGGGGACACTACCCCCAGGACTGGGATCCGGCGAATCTATGCTCATGTTAGCAATAGCAGTAACCGAAACGCCTAATGCCTTCAGATGATTTTCAAAATCACCAATTCTTTCAGTAAAGTTAGGATCATCTGCTGCTAAACTTTTAAGCAACTCAAACCTGCCTAATAACGAATTTAATCTACCTTTTAGGCCGTTATAAAATCGCTCAGAAACGGGTGCTTCTAAATTGTCGATTTCCTGCACAAAGCTGTGCATCCTTAAGGTAAACAATTGATACTCTTTCTCAGTAGAAAACACGGTAAGAAAATCTACAGAGGGCGCCACACAATTGGCTAAAACACGCCTGAGTTTGATCCTCAGTTCACTCACAGAGCCTTCAACATATACGCCACGACTACGCAGCTCAAACAATAAATCATCTCGAGTGAGATGATCTATAGAAAAAGTACGACTCACAGCGGCCATAATAAAACCAACAGCCAGCCCTGAAATTTACAACAATAGAGAACTTCCTTCCACAACCACACCTCCAGCAACAATATAAAATAAAAGAACGTAACCACGCTCTGCTACCACTTTTGTGTGACCTTCTCGGCCCATAAAACCCAGCCGCAAGAAATCGGTAGGTAAGAAAGCCACACAAAACAAATTAAAAAGAAAATTAAGTATCAAGTATATTTTTAAAAAAAATTTCAGGTATAAGACAATTTAAGCCAAAGGTAGTAAATATAAAATTAACCAAAATGAATTACATAAGATCACCAAAAAAAATACCTATTAGGTATGTACATTAACAATTATAAATACATTAGTGTGCAACTACAAATATCAAATTTACAACCTTTTGTTTTCCCCAAAAAATATAATAAAATATAACAATTAATGTGCAAAATACAATATGGTTGGAGCTACAAATATCAAATTTACAACCTTTTGTTTTTCAAAAAAAGTAATAAAATATAACAATTAATGCGCAAAATACATTATGGTTGGAGCCACAAATATCAAATTTACAACCTTTTGTTTTTTAAAAAAATAATAAAATATAACAATTAATGCGCAAAATACATTATTGTTGGAGCTACAAATATCAAATTCACAACCTTATGTTTTTTCAAAAAAGTAATAAAATATAACAATTAATGCGCAAAATACATTATGGTTGGTCAACCGAAAACAGTTTTATTTTAAGTAAGTTTTTTATTATAAATCAAAATACGTACAATGTAATTTTCATTAAAAAAATTTACCAAAAGAGTTGCTCCAAAAAAAACAAAATTTACATCAAAACAACCTTTAAAACGGAATGCATAGTTATGAATAATAAAAAAATGTACAGTAACCGTAATGTACATAATCACATCTTTTACTAGATCATTGAAAGGTGAATACAGATAAATGTTCAATATAAAAAAAGGGCGATTAGATCTGAATTGACTGTAGAAAAAAAATAAAAAAAACTTATTTAAGAAGTAGGTGAGACTTCCTTAAGCTTGACGAGACAAAATTCCTCCAAAAGATTAATAATAGGAACAAGTACTTACAGTTGAAATCCACTTAAGCAAAAATTCTTGGATACGTACAAAAATCCAGTGGTATCCCCACAATCCCACAGTCGGTCACCTAACTTCATGATACTTGACTATTATTTAATCAGGCTTGGAAACGCAAGTAGTAATTTAAGAAAAGGTATTCAGCAAACATCGATTTTGGAAATTTCATCCACAGATATCTCGAGACTCGAAATAATGTAATAAAAGTACAATCCGATAAGGGTAAACGAAGACCGATGTAACACAAAGGCATTACTTTTATTAAAAAACAATAAAAATATAAAATTTCACCACATAACAACTTGAAGAAAAAAAATAACGCACAGTACACGACCGATCACGTTAACCAACAGACTAGTTCAGACCATCCTATAAGGAAAAACGACATTAATTCAATTACAGAAAAGGTACAATGATAAAACGGCCAGATTGCATCAGCTTACGGTAATTAAAATAAAAGTGAATCGAAGTGAATAGATAGAATAACCGAGATAAAAATAGGCCTGCGACCGTAACGTAGTTACATATATGTAGTTTTAAATAAATAATAATTAATATTGAAAGTAATTATTAAATATCTGATTAAATGTAAATTTATAACATGTGACTCATCTTGGTGTAAATAAATTGATGTAGACGCATTTCAATTGAACTTCGTGACAAATAAATTTTTTTTACGAATGAAAGGGGTTGTTGGCAGAAAATAAAGAATGCTTCACCCGGCATTATCTCTCATAAATATTGTTTAGACATAGTCATAAAATATATGAATGTTGAAAATATTAGTAATAAAAGCGTCACGTCAATAACTAGAGTTGGTTTCGTTATACGACTGCAACGAGCGCAAATACATACTTAGTTTCATTTCAGCCAAGTACGTTTATACAGCCTGATAAACTGACGTAAAACATTGTAAGTTACGAGTATATACCTTATTAACTTGTTTATCGGGTATTTCACTACATTTATGCTGTGTAAAAGAAAATCCCAGATAAACATACAGCGAGCGTAATAATGATACAAAATATTTGAATAGCTTTATTAACGTCACGGTCAACAAGATTAGATCCAATTTTCATAAAAGGAAATGCACATGTTTATGAACTTGACAATCGGTTGCAGCATTGATCAATTTTGTATTATTCTACTCTTAAAAATCTGGTGTGAAAACTCACACAACTTTCTCTTGCCAATGCAAATAATTAACAATATAGTCTAACATTAGAAATAAACAAAAAAACTAACCCTAATAAACATAACCTAATTTTAATCATGACTGAAAAACGCAAAATGAAAATCGACCTCAGTTCGGCTTAACAATACGGAAAATCACTCTTTCACGCTAAACTAGGCTCTGTAGAGAAAGATCCTCTAAATAAAAGTTGCAGATCTTATAATTTCCTATAAATTTAATTATATACACTTTTGTCGTAAAATGCATACTAAGGCCGAAATCTTTAAAAAATCAATTTTTCACACGTTTCGTGAGAAAAAAAACAGAAAATTGCTAATTACCGCTAAACTAATTACCGCGTTATACAAAAAAATGTTTGATATAAAAGTTGTAAGATTTTACATTCTCTACATTTTTTATGATATAAATTTTGCGCTAAAATGCATATTAAAGCTGTAATCTTAAAAAAACAATTTTTTACGTGAAAACAGCCTCACCAAGAATTTCAGCAAGCATGGCGCCTACCCTACCATGTAGAGCGTAAAAAATGTAGTAAACCAGGCGATTTTTAAAAAAATCGTAGACCAGTTTTTGAGAAAATCGCAAAAATGTGAAAAATTACACGAATAAACTACTACTTCCGGTTGACCAATTTTGATGAAAATGTTCGTGTCGGGAGTTCGGTAGTGGTATGTAACTTAAGTTTCAAGTTTCAAGTTCATACGATGTTCCGTTCTTGAGATATTCTGATCATACACACACACACACACACAGAGAGAGAGAGAGAGAGAGAGAGAGAGAGCGACACACATACACACACACACACAGACCAATCGCTAAAAACATGATTTTTGGGTTCAGGGGGTCTGAAAACGTGCAGATCCGGTGAAAACTCAATTTCGAAAAATCTACATGAAAACAATACTTTTCTTCCTATATATATCATCCATATAGGCAAGAGAAAGTAAAAAAGTATAAGCAAATTCAATCAATATCATTTGTTAAATACGTTCGATAATTAAAACCACAAATGAAAAAAAACATTAATTTGGTTTTTGAATGTTGAATCACCAAAAGTTTTAGTTCAGTTTTTCTGCCTAAAGATTTAGATTTAGATTTGGCTTTGCCTTTCAATTCAATATTAACAAATACAGAATATAATACATATTTATATTATATTTATTGTCAATGTGTATGATATAATATGAAGATATCGGTTTGTTTTACAGATTTTTCAGTTTATTTGAAGTCGCAACAACTATTCTAGTAATTAGAGACTACTATGGTTTTAACGTATGCCATGTTTTATATATAGGTATATATACAGTATACGAATATAGCCTGTAGCCGCACTCACAAACTTTAATGTTTATGTTGGTTTCTGTATTGTGTTAACTGTTTGAAACCTTCAAAAACATTTTATTTTGAACTTTCTTGAAGGCTAGTTTAGCAACCTATAAGTGTAACACTAGTCACTCGTCAATGGCTCTTATTTTAAAACTTGTGCTCTAAAGTTTAATAAAGTCTTTCCTCGTTCAGAGCCTGATATATTATTATTTTATTATACGAATCTTATTACTGTGACGTTAGGTTACGATACAGAATCGGTGGGTTTTAAAGTTTAATAATTCCGGGTTTTAAGGTCATTAGCGACCACGTTATAAATAAATACATGCAGTATAAAATTTCTAAAGAAGACATAAACAAACACAATAAGGTCATATATAAAAACATAATGAAAAATTAGTTAGGTTCAATTGAAATTTAGACAACAGAAAAATAAAAAATAGAATGACACAATAAAAAATAACATGTGATTTTACAATCATATCAAATCTGAAACTTTGTGAAATTTTAAAAAATTTATTGTGTTCTGGATCGCTACTTTGTCTACTAAATTAAGTGTTAAAATATTGTTAATTTTAAACAGTTATTGTGTGGATTCGTAGTTTGGCGGTCTGTGATGATGTGTTTGATTGTAAGTGCCGTGTTATAATGTGTACAATGTTGAGGTTCATCTTTCTTCAGTAAGTGTTTGTGTGTAAGCGTGGCGTGACCAATGCGTAATCGTGTAAGTAGTACTTGATGCCTTCGAAGCTCCAAGTGAGACTGAGGGTTTTCAAAAATATGTTTCCTGTTGTATTAGTGAAGTTTCGTTGGGTGATGTCGAGACCAGATATGGGTGGTTGTTCCAGTGTTGTTTAATTTGGTTGTGCAGATTAATATGGTGGGTTTTTATATTTATTAATACAAATTCAATTGAGAAAAACAAATTCTAAATGGTTATTCCGTATGCTTTAATGCTTTAGAAATTATATTAGCTAACCGGTGTGAAATAATTCGCACAATAATAACTAATTTATTCTTAACAACTAATTTTATGACTACATTAACACTAGTCTTACTTCGCGATGTTTTTTACCATTGAAATAAGATATGCATCTAAATAAACAGTTCTCGTCACTATAACGGAGTAAGAACAAACTGAAGTTTGTAACATTATCACCAGAATAGCAGAACCGTTGAATTTTCATTCAATTATTTTGTTTATTTACTTCTCAAAATCTGGTTTTAGCTCTTACCAATTTTTCATGTTCGGTTTTTTCCTAAATCCCGAAAATGTCCTCTTTATTAAAACTAAGTAAAAAAAAATTTTAATTCGTTCGGTAGAACTCCGTTATAATGGATAAACGGAATATCCGTTTAAAATACATTGAACTAGATTTTCCGTTTTAAATATATTCAGTGTACCAACTTCGTATGTTGCAGTTATTGATACATTATTTCAGAATTGTAAGGCTTATATTCTTTTTAGTTATCTCCAAGATTGAATGTATGAAATTATAGCCTACTTCTGAAATATCTTTCATAATAAATTACGCTGCGTTACGTACAAAATACATTGAATTCAAGTTACACATATGGTATGACAGATATTCTTTCTTATTTTTGTAACATCGTGGTTCGGAAAATTCTCAATCATTGTCTCTGAATAAAATACTCACTTCAATTTTATCGTTGTAATAAATTCATGTGAAGCTGCACATGAATTTATTGATATAATATTTATAATTTAAAATGACTAATTGCGCAATTGATGTATTAAAAAAGTGACTCGTGCTTTCCTGTTAAAGTAATGAAAAATTAAAAGCTGGAGGATAATTGCATTCCAGTAGCTTCGATATAATTATATCCATTAGCATTTTTACTTAGCAAGATTGTCGCGATAACACACTGCTGCTACTACTAATCGTACTTTCTTTTTTACTTTAAGTGAGGATGTTGAAGTTTGTCAGGCTTTGGGATAATGACCAAAAACAATATGACACCATAAACTTCTGATATGATTTTTCTAAAAGTTATGGAAGTTTTCAAACACAACTTAAATTATTAACACAATAATTTAGTTCAACCTTCCCGCATGTCATTTAACGTCATTATCTGCAGGTAAAAAGGTAGGAAATTTTTATAATTTTTATAATTGATACAATAATGAAATTAGATAGCTATTCATTTCAGAGTAATGATAATGAATACATGGGATAATGAGTCACGATCTCAACGGGAGGGGATTATCTTGTGTCGGTCGGTATGCCAGTTTAGTCGTCGGTGGTTATATTATAAGTAGATGCAATTAAAGAACAATACTGACGCTTAAGTTGAGCAAAAATAGAATTGGTATGTATAAATCAAAAAATAAAATAAAGATCAATTTAGACAACCCATTAAAATTTGTAGAAATAAATTTGTCTTAAAAGGGTATTTAAATTCACATTAATTTTAAACGTTACCTGAAGAACTTAAAAATTATCTAAAATCTGATATTTTTTAGTTTTTTAATTCGCATCAACATCTTGGTTATTAGCAACTACTTTGGGGTATTAAGCAATGGATTTTGAAGCGTAATAATTTTCAGACCCTAGCTGGGACCTTCCGCTAGCTTCTGTTAGGCTAACGCGCTAACCACTACGCCAGGGAGGCGGCCAAAGCTGGTTTTAGATTTACTAATCAGCTGTTGTTATATATTTTTCTGTGTAATAGACTATAATAAGCCTATAAGTATATGCTTATTTTTTGTAATTATTTAATATATATTTTTGTTTTCATTATAATAAACTTAATATCACTTTACACATAGTTACAAAACCACCATCATCGCTAGATAATAACCTGATCATTGACAAAACTCATCATTGTGAAACTGATGTGAATTTGCAATTTTGTTTAAAATAGCATTAATTAATTTTTTTGTTAGCGACTAGTATGGATTACCGTAAAGAATCGGTGGGTTTTAACATTAAATAATTCCAGATCCTAGCCGGGAATCGAACCCGGGACCTTTCAGTATTTAGTGTGTATCGCATTCTAACACTCTAACCACTCGACCATGAAGGTGGCCTGGAGAAAATTGTTTCATAAACTTTTAAATTGAAATCTTTATTAAATATACTTCAGGATGTATCAACACAGGGGTAACTTCACAAGCTGCAAATTTGCATATCTGTGGTAAGCTGAATTATTAACTACTAGAAAATGTCCTCGGGCTGCGTGCACCCTTATTTCTAGTTTGATAGGGGTGCATTAACAACACTAGTTCATTGCTTTGCCAGATTTTTCCAATTTCAAAACACATTTTAATTTTTCGAAGTACTATATTTTAAAGAAAAATAATACAGGTTTTTAAAATTACAGTTCTTCTAAGGAGCTATAAATTTAATTTTAAAATTAAAAACGTTTCCGATGTCATAATATGTACTTAAGTTTTCAAACGTAAATGACTAGCTATATTTGAAGAATTTTGCCACGTCTAATTTTTATACCTATTCTACATTTTTGTATGAAATTTAGTAAATTAACATAATATACTGTCGGGGACTTATACATAAAACAATTTAAGATCTTAATATCCATTATTCTCACGTTGTATGTCAAATGGTTTGCACAATGTACGTCCAGCAACCTTCCCAACAGCCGTTTTTCTGCATATTCATCGTCAGAAATCGGTTAACTTACACAAAAACCTTGTAATTAATATATCTGAACCTTTCTTCATACTATATTCATCAATTAGCGAGAATTGTTAAAGGACTTTTTTAATAGTTACCGAGATTAGAACCAGAAATACGGACTGACAGGCGTCGGAATTTCTTTTTATGTAATGATATGTAATCTCTACTTTTAAAATAATAGTTTAAGAATCTTATTTATACTATGCTTCAATATAGGTGCTACACAACTTTCCAAACAAAACTTGTTCGCTTAAGCTCTTAATGTTTTTGAATTAAAAACAAGGTTCATTAAAATTAAATACGATAACATTTAAATTCAGTTTGGAATATTTTTCTCAAAATTTCAAAACGTTATATGATTGAACTTAAATTTCCTACTATATTTGAAATTGTCTATAATAGTGTGGAATGTTAAAGTTTATTTTCTTGATTTTACTTGAAAAAAATGGCTGTTAATGTTTTGTTAATTTACAACGGAATAACTAAGTTTTACACCATACGATACCCTAGACATGCATCAAATTCTTCAACCAATTACTGAAAGATAAGTTCATCGTGTTAATAATGTATGGAATAATACCGTTATTCAATCATGAAAAATTAGTTCAAGGTTTCAAATACGGCGTTCGTAACCCTACAAAATATATTTATAACTTTAAATGAAAAGATCTTTCTCAACAAATAGTGAGGTTACAAAACCGAATATTCAAATGAAAAGCAACATCACAAAGTACGTAATATGTCAAGTCAAAAATGAATACACTGTATTCAACACAAAGCCGTATGGTAAGAAATCTAAATGATACTTTAGCCTTTAGGCAGTGCATACAATGTGAAATAAGGAAATCTTTCTCAAAGATGATGTGAGTGTGTGCTTGTATTTCCTGTTTTAAAAAGCATGAAATGCATATTCAATACATGTTCATAAAGATAATTTTTGAGGTTTATACCCGTTAAAAATTAGTTAAATATATGTGTGAAAAAGGGAAGATAAGTGGTAATTTCCCAAAAATATTCCTTCTTTACATCATTGTTTACTAACTTTGCACTAACCTGCGTTTCATACGTTTCACGCGTTGTGGTCCACATCCTTTCGAATTTCCATTTCTGTTATTTAGGTAAACAAGCAACAGGTTAGCTTGAACCCATTGAAGATTTAAAATGAGGAGGGAAGTGTTATCTATCTCACTAAGTTAAATAACACTGGTTTTAATTATACTAGACATCCTAGAAAACATTTACTTTTCCGCCTTGGAAACGTCGTCTTTACTTCATTTCCCCTAAGGTAAATGAAGGGAAAATGTTAGGTAAGTAAAGCAAATAAGGTATATATTAGGGTCCAGCTGAATAATTAAGTTTGGTACTTTCACAATAGGTAACTCTGATCAATTGTATTACTCTCCTGTACTCAAATGCTTCAGAAATTTATTATTCTGAGCAGAATAAAATAAATATAACTATGGTTTTGTCTAGAACCAACAGACTAAGTACAATTAGTTTTAAATTTCATCTACATGCAATGGGAACCCATTACACCTCACATACTATAATCCAATGTGTCTCATATGATACAATAATCAATACATCGCGTTGTGTCGGTCCTGATAAAGCACTTTTAACATGTATACACATATTAGAACTGCACGTAAGGATATTTTTAGGCTTTATGACAACCTGATACTTTATTTCCGTTATTTTTCGTCCTATTGTGTGTTCAGGAAGAACTTTAATTAATCATGAGTTTGCATCATCGATTTAAATCAAACGTCTTCGTTTATTTAATTTTATGTCATCTGAAATATTTCACAATCGACGTCTTATATTCTAAATTGTAGAAAGGTTACAGAGTTTATTATTTAAGATATCTTTACGATTCTGTATAAATATTGAAACCGAACCCTGAAAAAGCAATGAAGAATTTTCGGTTAATTTTTATTCCGCCATCAAGAACAATGCTTCAATTTGTTTTTATTGTTTCACAAATTATTGTTTGTTATGTGAATGAGATTATTTTTTCTTAACGATTTTTACAAACGTTTTTTTTTTAAATTTAACGGTAAGAAGAACATTTTTAAATTTGTTTGGATTGAATAACAAATTTATGTCTTTCATTCTGTATTTTATCATTGCTAGTATAGTTTTGTAATCGAGTTAGATCCCCAAGGCACATACTTTATCGAACATTATACTTTTTGATGGATTGATTATTCGTGCAAAATGTTACGCGAGCGAAACAAAATACAGTGTATTTTATTTGTGCTAATACTTTATCTGTTAATCCTATTTAAAATATATTTAATAAATTAATGGAATATTTGGTATTGTACCCAATCACAACGGCTAAAATAACAAATGTAAAATTCCATTTTTAATAATAAAGATTTTTTTAATATTTTCATTACTTTAAAAAAAAAATATTTTATTCGATAAAACAGGCTTAAAACGGGTACGTATTTTGTCATAAATTTTAAGTAGGAGCGAGAATATAGAGTTTAAATTATATCATACATTTTTGTTTTTAAGCTCAGATTACTTATTTTAAAACATTTTGATTTTCGGCTTTTTGCTCCATTTTCTGATACGTGCTTATTGTTATGTTCTGCCGCATATATTTTTAAGGTTAAATTTGTTTAGAATTGTTAGGTTTAAAAACGTTTAAAATATAAATCACTAATTATTTTAATTAAATATGGTGTTAAATTCAAATTGTATTTTGATTTCTTTACTGTTCTAAAAATCTTACATTTTTCTCGCAAGTAAACCAAAAATACTGTTGTCTATTTTTTTTATTATTGATTTGGGAACTCTAAAATTTAAATTTGTAAGGGCCCATACATATTTATACTAATATTATAAAGAAGTAAGATTTGTTTGTTTGCAAGAGGTAATTTCAGAAAATGTTCAACCGATTTCAAAAGTCATTTGACAGTTGTAAAGCTTACGTTGTTAAATTTGCGCTTCTAGAGTAAGACAGGTTACACGTCATTAAGTAAATGGTAAAATAAAGCTATCTTTTATTTTATACGTTTGGTGTAAGGTCTTTAAGGAGTTAATTCTCTTATCTATCAATATTATACCATCTATTGTATATAATGTATTGTATTATGTAGTCAAATACAATACAGTCAGTTATCAGGTACCGCTCACATACGACATCATCTCTATCCTTTTGTCCAAATTTTTAACAATTATTTAAGGAACAGATATCCAAATAATAATATCACATCCAGTTTTTGCATAGAAAGTTGTATGAAGATTGTAAAAAATAAAGTTTTTTAGGAAATAATATTTTACCTAATTATTACTTACAACACCTATTCAGTTATTTCTCCCCTTCGTGGATGAGTCATTTTATGGCAACAATATTTCTGTTTCCACCAAGACTTGGTTTTATTTGTTCAGTCGTGGATGCTCTCTTAAATAGGTCTAATAGTTTTTATGTACAATAACGATAAAACCTGAAATCGAATTTAGTAAAAACTTCTTAAAAGTTCAATTTTTAAGTTTAGATTCCCGTAAAGCACAGCGAGCGAGAAGTTGCTAGTCTTCAGTAAAAGAAATCAAAGTACACTAGCTATTCTTATGTAATACCCTGTTTGTATCTTGAAAGTATTCTTAATAGGTATCAACAAAAATTTGTTATATTAACAAAAATGAAAAATATAATTAATTCAAAAAGGCGTTTCAAATTATTGTACAGGTAACTAACGGTTTGTATAATCCTCTGGAAACGGAGTGTGGTGTAAACCAATTAAAGTTAAAGTTAATGCTAAGAATTTGGATGAGAAGATTTAATACACCATAAAATTTGAACTTTGAATCAACTGTGCGTGGGTTTGAGTCAGATCTGTAAAACACAAGCGCAAAAATAAGAGTTTACTGAATTTAATTTTAGACGCTAAGACATCTTATGAAACAGTAGAATTTACTTTTACTTTATGTCCGTTATTCGTTAATTTTATAAACGAATACAGGCTTAATTAGTCTTAATTTTGAAGAAACTTTGTTATGTGAATTTGCATATTTATGAACTCAAGGATTGAATATGTACATATTTTTTTTTTATTCCTAATTTGAGTACGTTGCAATCTGTTCAATTGAGAACAATAAGCAACTCCATGACCCAATGAGATGAGGATGTTGTGCATGACGTGTAAATGTGGTGTAGTCTTGTACAGACCCAGGCCGACCATTCCTGAACAAGTATGGTTAATTGAACTCCAACCATCAAAGTACACCGGTAAAGACTGTCTAGTATTCAAATCCGTATAAAAGAAACTACCTTTACTAGGATTTCAACCAGGAAAGTTCGTCTCCAACAATCCGCTGTTAAACAGCTGATTTTGGCGACGACTTTACCTCTAGACCAACCCGGTGGGTTCAAAATATGAATATATTTAATATATCAAATTTAATGGCCGTTTGAAATAGATAAACCAGTCCTTATAAATTGTAAATAAGATGATTAAAAGAAAGATTATATTTTTTACATTTACTTGTCTACACTCTATTATATTTTATAACACCACATGTATGTATCCAGAAGAATATTGATTACAATATGCTAAAAGCGTCCCACGACTAATTTTTATTCGCCGTTAAAATTATTCTCTTAAGTATGTGCACCTGTGTCTTTTCAGAATTTTAATCTACATTGTTTCTGATACGTATCTCTTACACAAGAACTCCTCGTGTACAACTGGCATATGTCATTTATTTTCTTTATTTGAACTCTTAAATTCAATCCATGAAACATATTATGAGGCAGATCAAGCACACACTGAAACTATCATAATGTCGTCCACACAAACAACTTTTTTTTAAGTTTTATTAAGAGTAGTAACAATATCTTGGTCGTTAGCGACTACTTTGGGTTAAGGGATGGTGGGTTTGAACGTATAATAATTTTTCAGACCCAGCTGGGAATTGAACCTGGGACTTTCGCGAGTGGCCCACCTATCTACCGACAAAAGTGGTTAGCGTAGTACGCTTGCAGTGAAGCTCGATAACAGCTGGACACGGAGACGACAAAACGCAATTTATTTTATAGATTACTTATTCCGAACAAATATATATTCTTTACACCAAGTTTTCATGATCCCTAGTAGGTCTAATAGTTTTTATGTAAAATAACGATAAAACCTGAAATAAAATTTTGTAAAAACTGATTCTTATACGTTATAAACATCACAGTCTTTTTATACTAAAGACCTTCAGTAATATTGCAATCATACTTTAAAGAAAAATAGCAATTGCGTTGGTGCAATATTGTTTTTTTTATTGTTCTGGCAAAACACTTTTCTATATAAAATTCTACCAAAATCTTAATATTCAAAAGTGAAAAACTAAAAACGTTTAAAAAATAATTTACGTCTATTCAAGATTCTTTCGGGATCTGGTTGTTTACAAATAATGAAACTTCCTTTAAAAACATAATGTAATCTGGCGGAACAGAATCGAATATCCTATCCTATACTAGTAAGAAAAGAAGCGAGGCGCCGCCCGAAAGTGAATAAATCACACTGACAAAACTCATACAGTAGTCGTCTACCATTGTTCAAAAATTATCCATGTCACAATAATGTATTTTAGGTCATCAGCCGAAAGACTGGATTGAACCTGTAGAGGTTTTACTAATTAAAACGAGGAGTGAGGTGGTTTACAATTGCCTTCCTCACGGAGGTGTAAGGTATATTTATCAGCATGCCGGGACCTCTGAAAATCACATATATTCCACTCTGCAAATGACACCTTTACTTTATTCACAACAGGGTATAATGAACAGGGTATTCACAACAGGGCTGTATAATGAAATTCATTACTTTCAGAGGAGATAACTCTGAGTAGTGTCTTTTACACCTCTACCTCTTCTGTTCTTAAATGATTCAGTCATTGAATTAGCTGACCATGTGATAAGAAACAGAACTATTTACTTTAGCCCTGCAACGAACAGATTGAGTGTTAATAATTTGACATTCCACCTGTCTGTTATGGGCAAGTCACAATAATATCTTAATATAAAACCTGCCTTCTTTCATACTTAACTGGGTTTTTTCACTATCTTGCTTTTCTTGGTTGATTCCGGGTCAGCGGTAAAGTGATTTTTTTTTAAATTTAAATCTAAAGGTTTAAAATAATTCTGTAGTAATAATGTTCTAATTTTGGAATAAAACAATTTATTTACATAGATTATCAAACATAATTTTATATCTTAACACTTGTAAGATACATGTACAAAACTGATGATTTTATATTTCACCAACTATCACTGACATATTTTTAAATATTTATTCAGTATGAAACGTTGAAATTTGCAAAACAAATTAATAAGTTGTCTCCAATATTGTTTTGTTAGTTTATACAATGATACTTAATTCACAATCCCTTCATAATTACTTAGAATTAGTGCCTTGTTGACAAAGTATTATGTACTCAGCTAAAACATAAAGGAGGATTTCCCAAACGGTGAGTGTACTATGTGTTTAAGACAGAATATCTGCTTTCTGCTGATGAAGTTATTCAAACCCCTGTTCATTAATAACTATTACTGTTAAGTCATCTGTTGAGAAACCTACTTGATTATGTGAGAGACAGAGCTAGAGAGAGAGAGAGCGAGAGAGAGAGTGAGTGAGAACGCATTCTGTATAAAATATCTTCACAATAAATATGAGTACTTCTTAATGGTTACTTCGTAACTTCAATAATAATACAGGTACATGATTCTAGTTCAGACCATTTTAAAAATTTAACTTATTTCCCTTTTTTTTAATCATTAGCATTATTTTGGCTTCATATAAATATATTAATTATGTTTTTTTTTAACTGTGATTCTTTATTTGGAAATGTGATATACAATACAACCACCAAATGGGTCTATAACTTGTAGAGAAAATGAAGTGAAACCCCAAAGAAAGGTAAGTATAACGAAAATATGTTAATGAAGAAAAACTACTAAATTTAGGTTATGTACACTTTAGATTATTTATAAAAATTTTAACAATAAATCTCAGGGTTAGTTTAAATTTTGAATAGATATATAATTGTTTACTTTAAATAGTAATTTTTAAATACTTAAATACAGAAGAAAAATATACAGCCTAGTGAAAACACAAACTTTATGAAGAAAAATAAATAATTGACGATCGACAAAAAATGACAATCGGCAAAATTGACAATTTTAATGAATTTTTACTGACTGTTTTGTATTAAATTTTGAAAGAATTTATTAAATTTAAATTATGTTTAATGTGAAATATAGTAAAGAAAAATTTTTATCTCAGCTATCGTACAAATATTTAAATTGTCACCGGTTTTTAATTTTTCCAAATACTTCACAAAAAAATGGTCGAACGTCCCGACGCACTGTTTCACTAAACCACTTTATTTTATTTCCCGTAATGGTAATTTTCGTCGTAAATATTTAAAATTGAATAATTCCCATCTATGCACTTTCAATTTTATACTATAAAATAACTTTATTGTGTAGGGCCTACTGATAAGTAGCCATTTTGTATTCAATACAAGAAATAGTGTTTTGTACGAATAAAGATCAAAATTGTTCTTTATAATTTCGAAGTCAATTTTTTTTTTAGATAATTAGATGTTTACTCCAATTACAATAAGCAGACAGAAATTGTCACCCTCAAACTGTATTTGCTACTAGTTTACTGATATTTTAAGAGTAAAAACAATTATAAATTAATTAACTTACTTGTTAATTATTAATTAACAATTAAATAATTATAGATTTACTTTTTTCTAATCGTGTATTTTAGAATTTCTTCATCAACAGAGAGTGAAGTAATAGTAGTTCCTATACTAAGAACGAAAGATTTAGGCGGGTCGAGTTCTCGCTCGTGTATCCCTTCCACAACTTCCTACGTACTAATAGACTCCCCTTACGCTCTTTACACTGTTACAGGACGTACACTGTTTTTACGTGTTAGATTAAATAAAAAGAGTTTATTCACTGTACTTTTTCTTTTACTGTATTTTTTATTTACTCTATTTATTTACTGCAGTTGGATAATATAACTTTAATATAAATATAGCTTACAATATATAATTTACATGTTGTTTAATTTTTCCTACGAAATATAAACTTTACAGGTAATAAAATATATCTGCAGCAGTACTGTACTATCAAATACGAAAAGCTAATTTTTAAACACGAAAAAAGAACAGTTTCAATTTTTTTTGAACGCATACGTCGCAAATATAATAAATTATCTTTTGATGTGTATTAGATATTATAGGCGGAGTACATTTTTTGAGCGTAATGGGTTAAATAAACTTTAAAATAAGGTATAAGTTTCAAATCAACAGGAGCAGTAAGTGAGGAGAAGTTGCTCAACTGGTGGGAGTGGCGAAGTGAGCAAGTGACGAAGTACACAGCAAACTCCCACCCGCCTAAATTTATCGTGCTTATTATAGCCGGTGGCTTCGTTATGTGTGCATTAATAAAAGGAGAGTAATGATGCTTAAAAATCGCTCATAATTTTTCGTACAGTTAATGTATTAAAATATAGTATAAAAGTCTCCAGAATGTTCGTTTTAAGTGTGCCACCATTAGGACCCTAAAATTACGAGCTACAAAAAACTTTTAATGGGTACTTTTACTTGGTTTTCCTAAACATTAAAATTATAGCATCTGCATATTTAAGTTTACCTCCATTTTTCCTATAAGGAAACCGTACATCCTACTTATATAATGTATTATGAATATTAAATTTTCACGAAACTCAATAAAAGAGTTATCGGCAGAAAAGCCAGAACGCACAGAAAAATGTAACGTATGCCTACAGCATGTTTTATAGTTCCCTTTTATTCTGGAAATCATTGTTAAATAGTAATGTTGAACTTTGAAAAGGTAATATTCTGTAATCCGGATGTTACGTAGAGTTTACAGCTAAGTAAGTTGTACAAGAATTACAATATAACATTTTTCTAAAAAATTTTAATTTTCCAAATGATTAGCATTTATAAGAAGTCCTATTGATTCTAGATGTTTAGTTTTTTTATATGAAATTTTAATAAAGATTACAAGAGGTTTCGAGTGATGTTACAGAATTTTGACTTTATCACAAAATAAATACAATTATGGAATACTACATGACCGTATTTATAAAATTCTGTGCTAAAATTTTAGAATCATGATCCATAAATGATTTTAATTTGGGTAACTCGTATTGATATTATTTTAATCTTAGTGCATATATTTTTGTAAATATACGTTAAAGGTCAGGCTAACCCTAACGTGGTACATATTGTGATATCCCTTTCTCCAAGCAGCAATTTAATTAATAACAATTCGCTACTGCTGTACTCAAAGAGAAAGCCTAAGTTGACAAGTAGGCGAGCAAAGTATTAAAGTAGATGAGATGTAGATGGAGCGTGAAAATTAACTGCTAAAATGTTTCAAAACTATTACAGAAAACAAAAGGCGCAGTAAGTGAGTGGGAGTTAAGTACGTACTTTCATAAGTTAGATAAGTATAATCACTATTTGGAGTATGTTTTGACTCACTTTAGTATTACGCTACTGTAACATTTTATTCAGCCCAAGTTAATTTTAGAGTGTAGGTCCGAGCGATTTTCAGTGTATGTCCAATCCATTAAAACATTTACATACATTTTCATAAATAATGAATCCGGCTACCATAATTTACAACTATTTTATAAATAACTTTTTTTAGGAAAATCGTTTATTTAACACGAATAAAATATATCCGAACGTGAGTATGTTTAACATTGTTATTGTTTTTTAAAATATCTGAAGCATATCTTATTGAAAGTATTAAATACATTTTTGATAAAAAGATCTAAAATTAAAATAATTTTAGAAGATGTAACAAATTGAATATTATGTGATAAAACCAACTATCAGTTAATGTAAAAACAACTAAAATACAAAGAGTAGAACAGTTAATATGTAAACAGTTAATATGTTGGCCAGTACCATTATAATAATAAATCAAATAAGTAAAATGGGTTCAATTACTTTTATTTTTATTTTCCCGAATTACGAAGAAAAAGTACGGATAATTCTTTAAATTCTTTATATTTATTTACAATTTACAATTAATTTATATCTTATCTTATTATAAATTAAATAATCATTAAATAATCAGGACACTTACGAAGATTGCGTTAATCACTCACACTACACAAAAACACTAGACTTCATACAATTTTTAAATATTCAAAGACCATTTCAGTGCAAATAAAAATACAATTCATATAAAGTTTAAAAAATCTAAGATTCAATTGTTAAGTGTAAATTTTGTTTAATTTGTAAAACATTATTGTTAACTTAAAGTGTATTGTTATAATCCTATATTATGTAACTTATGTTTTAATGTAATGGGGGTCACTAAAAACTTAGACTGTTGTAAATAACCATAATAAACTAATTAACTAATAACTTATTGTAAAAAAAGTAATCATTATTTTTTATTTCCCGCAAAGGTCAAGTCTGAGCACAATAATGAGTTTAAATTTATTCAGGAATTAATTTCCGTAAAGCCTACGTTTTAAGAATAGCATTACGTAACATAATTTCCAACTTAACATTAAATACGTACCTAATACGTTAGAAAAAGAAAGAAAAAATTTACCTTCCAAAAAAGAAACTAATATAAACAGTAAAATAATAGATATAATTATTAACACAACATATTATTTTGTTATAATTAAAAAACTAATTTAAAATTCTACAGGGAATCTCTTTGGTGTTTTAAATAAACCACCCAGAAATTTACTTAATATGCTTTGGGAGACGTCACGTAGAAAAACCGAAATGGGAGAAGATTTTAATTATTTATTTATATTAATGTACTAGTTTTAATTAAATAATATAATGATTTTAATTATTATATAATTAGAAAATAATTGATTGTAGGCCAGAATAGATCGAGATGTAGGTAGAGCGATTTCTATTTAAAATCTCAACTGCTATGCTTCATCTTTAACAACTTTAGGGTACAAAATAGGTAAAAAATGTAATCTATCTTTTAATAGTCGAGCGAGTGCCGACTAATTCCCGAAATCAAAACCTTTACATTTTACTTTTGAAATTTTTATTTTACAACTTTTAACGTTTACTTTATAAGAGCAGTTTCACAGCGTGATTTTATGATGTATATTTCAACTATTAACCCTGTCTGTTACATTAACACAACACTTAATTACATACAAATTCTACTGTTAAGTAAATAATAATGTTGCCTTAATCAGTGTACCTCAAGTAATAAATTAATTAATACACGGTATGATGCCCCCTAGTACAAGAAAACTACACACAATGAATATTTAGCGCTGGTGGCATGCTGTGTTGGAATTACAAAGAGCAACTCAAGAACTTGTACCGTCATATCACGTTGAGTATAATGCGGTGCTTTACCTCTTATATCAGCGACGTTCTATTATTATGTAAGGTGGTGCATCAACAATATTTATAGGACCGACTGTATCTCTCTAAAAAGTTTATTCCTAACAATTCAGTAAAGTACCTAGTGCAAATGACGCCATTTCAAAAAAAGTATATACGATAGCCTAGCTTAACTTTAGTTTAAATATTTATTAAATAATTTTATTTGCAAAACTATCAAAATTAATTTGTAACCAGAGATTATTAGCCGCCACCGTGGCGCAGTGGTTAGCATGCTTCGCTGAAAAATGGAAGGTCTCGGGTACGATTCCTTGCCAGGGTCTGGAAATTTATTACATATTTAACCCACTGTTTATTAAGCTTAGAGCTTATAATAATTTGGGTACGTAATGTCTTATTTACTTTCTCTTTCCTATAAAAATATATATGAAGGAAAATATTGTTTTCAAGTCGGTTTTTAGAAATCGAGTTTCATCAGATATACACTTTATCAGACCCCTGAACCCAAAACATGTTTTTAGCGATTGGTCTGTGTGTGAGTGAACCAAATATCTCAAGAGCGGAACATCGTACGAAGTTGACTTTTTGAAACGCTGTATGTACATGAACTCTTCTTTTGGAACATTTGTAATCTGTATAAAAATATTCTAATTTGTTTACTGTACCATAGACCAAAGCTCCCTTCATCCACAGTGGCCGGAGTAAACAATCGAAAAAATTTAGTTTTGATTATCAAGCAAGTGTGATCTACCTTGGAGTAGAAAGTACAGTAGTATTTAATCCGTGACTAAGCGAAATTATAAGAAGATTTAAATTAAATTACTTTACCAGCAAAAATGGTCTATTTACAATAACAAATGTCATCCTTGGGTATACGGGTATATTAAAAATTGAATATTATCTTTAATTTTTAAAATGAATAAAAAACATTGAATAACTGAGACATAAAACCGTTTTTTAATAAATTTATTTCTATTGGTTTCTGTTCTGATCTAAGTTTTTCCATGGTTACCCTTGATTCCACTAAGCAAATACCAAGACAGTCTTTTTGTGTTTTAAGAATTAGCATATTTTTCCAAACACGACTAATTATGATATGCCGTATAATTTTTTGCGTTACTGTAAATCTAAAATCTGATCTTATAGAACAGTGAGTAGGTATTTCGTGAGTACAATCCACGAATGAGTAGACCTAATAATCTGTGGTATATAAAATAATTGTCTATAAATTACACATGGTTTGTTATGTTTTTCACGTAAAAGTATTTAAATAAATTTGTAGGATGTAGTCTCTGCAGTTTTCTGAATCTTTTATTGTTGTCTAGGGAGATTGATGTATTCTGGATTCTGATGGTTTTTCAGTAGTATTTGGTAACTGGAGTAAAACTTCTGTATTTCTTCTTGTACTGTGAGAGTGTTTGTGTCACTGTATAATATTACAGTGTTGCTTAATTACGGAAGAAAGTCTGTGATATTTCGAGCTGTTTTTGATTGAAACCTTTGAATTCTTTCAATATTACTGTGACTTGTCGAATCCCAGAGTTGTATCCCGTATGTCCACACAGGTTTTAGTACTGTTTTATATATAAGTTAAAAATTTAATTTGTTTCGACAATTTAGACGTTGTGTTAAGTATCCAGTACTTTATTTGTGATTTAATTATTCTAATAGTTGAAATTTTTTATTTAGATTTCTTTTGCTTCATAGGTGAGTATGTAATAAATCTTTTGCCACATCAAATGAAACGGATCGTATGCGATAAGTTAAATGCGATACATCTTATTTTACTTGTGTTTGTGAAGTACATTAAGTAAATTCATCATAAATTGGTATTGGAACATTTATTCTGCTGATTGAATAAATTGTGCCATTTAAAAAGTTAAGTAGATACTTTATCTTTTACCAAATAAGTAAATATGAGAAACTCTTTTCACATTTTAACACCATTTATTTAACTTCAGTAACAAAATGTTAATGAAAGCACATTAGTAGTTTTTCAAAAACAAAAGATTTATAGTATCATTTTGATAAAATCGAGATATTTCTCACATAACTGACTGTTCAGAATAATAGTTTGTGTTTGATTGTATAAAGAGATTCATTGAATATATAAAATTATTGATAACAGAATTTTTAACTTCAGAAATAAGAATATTTTTCTGATAAAATCTTATAAGGTAGTATAATTTCTATCAGTAAATACAGAAGTTTAAGTGCTTGCATCGATTTATTGCAGACGATTGCGATAAAGAATATTCTAGTATGTAGCTTCTTGTTTCACATGTTAAGTGTTGAAAAAGTTGTTTTCCATTAATTATTTTTTCTTTGAATGTCATGGTTTTACTGTGCTGAAGGCTTTTAAAAAAATTATAAATCAAAAAGATTTAAAAAATATTTAATTAGATTTTAGTTTTAAATAAATTTTCTTCTTAATTATAACGTCAATTACTATAAAACCAGAAGATGTAATTGGATAAGACGTATTAAACAGGATTTGAAAAAGTTGTAAACTTTTAAGGATGGCGTAAAACCAATTTTATCGTTACGAGAACGTAGTGTATAAACCTATCCAGGAGAAATTCAATATAGAACGTTTAACTTTCTCGTGACCGTACACACTCCAAGGGTTACAATATTTACAAAGTAAGGTATTGCTTTCATCAACGTTATAAAATTTCAACTTTTAGTATAATTAAAAAATTAGTTGTTAACGTTATAGCCATTAGAAGTTTATTAGGTTTAAACCTTTTCTTATCCGTTTAAAAATTATAAAGCAGCGTTTCTTTTAACCATTTCGCTGTCTCTCACGTCCCGTAATCCAAGCCTTCTTGTTCTGAGTCATCTCATCTTCCTGAGCAATTCCTGCACAGCCAAAGAATGTGCACCAAAGCCTCCTTGACCACTCCCTCTTTCTTTGTTTTGCAATTGCCATTCCTTAGCCTTCAACGGAAATATTTTTGAAATCATAATTGTCGTCATTCAGTGTCCGTTTTCAGTAACCTACTCCTAATCCACAAGTATTTCATCTTCATAGTATATCCAAAAGGAAATCACAGCTATTAATTTTTAATAAGCCGGAGTGGATATACATCTATGAAATCGCTCTTTTGCTAAACGGACCACAGCCTGGAACTAAAAATGTAGATTAACAAACTAGTAGTATACCTTTACAATACTGTGGTGTGAAAATGTGAGCTATGTCGGATGCTACTGAAAAGAAGATGCAAGTTTTTTCTTTTAAAATTGGTTTAAGCAAATACAGTACATTTACTATTTTATTTGTTAGTATTGTACCCACCGGGTTGGTCTAGAGGTAAAGTTGTCGCCAAGAGTCAGCTGTTTAACAGCTGATTTTTGGAGACGAAGGTTCCTGGTTCAAATCCTAGTAACGGTAGTTACTTTTATACAGATTTGAATACTAGACAGTGGTTACCGGTGTACTTTGATGGTTAGGGTTCAATTAACTATACTTATTTAGGAATGGTCGCCCTGAGTCTGTACAAGACTACATCTCATTTTACACTTCATACATATCATCCTCATTTCATTGGGTCATTGGGTTACTTATTGTTATTAAATTTAACAAATTGCAACGTACACACGGTAAAAAAAGTTTTTTTAATCTTATTTACTTACACCATGAGGGTATGCGTTCTGTTACAAGATTCCGAGGTGTGTACTGACTTTGAAAATACATAATTCTTATTTTCAGCAATATTTATCTGACGGTCGACTGACAGTAAGATTTGTTTAAGTAAACCACTAAAAGTATTCCGATTGACGGATACAAAACCAATTCACGAACTTATCTGAAAATATGTATTAAAAAAGGCGGAAATCGATTTAATATTATACAAATTAAATGATGCGTAATAATTTAGGGTTTCATTAACTTTACTAATAAATATAATTAAACAATGTTTTAAACGAGGAAAAACTAGACTATTGTTTTAACTCTAAATTACAGGAATTGTTAGAAATAATTTGTGTTAACTTGTTTCTACCTCAACGACCACTGATCCAATATTTTTTTTTTATTAGTACTCACGTATCTAACAATCTGATCGAAAAGCCCGCACAAAAATAAATACGTTATACAAAACGAAGAGAACAGAGTGTTTGGTTGAAACGTTAAACTAACATTTACGCTTGGCGAATTTACGCTACGTATTGTACACAACTTTTCAGAACATTCCCAGAATGTATAAATGAAACACAGTATCTTCCATATGCTACCCACTACTTATTGATTTCCTCTGACATGAAAAAACAAATTAATTAAACATCAGGGTGGATTTTTTAAAATTCACATCTGCTTGGTAGCGGCTACGGTAGGTATGAACTTTTTAAATTGTTGAGCCTTGTAAAAATTATCCGGAATAGAAAAGTATCCAAGATTGAAGATTGAGTGGGATATATCCAAGATTATCGTAGATGGCAGTAGAATCCGAGACCTCGAGCTTATTGGTTTAACGTACTAGTAGCGCGCCAGTAAGATGGCCGAGCTTTGCTATTCTCTAAACATAACTGCTTGACCTTCCTAATAAAATATAAAATTTTGTGTATTATTTCATTAATTTTTAATCACCTGATTGACGACGGTTGTTCGATCACAAGTAGGAAAATGCAAATAAGTAAAATCATACACGGAAACTGGCACAAGTTCAGAGATTCATAGAACCAAGTACCAAACGTTAATATCAGTAACATTTTCCTTCTCCTTTTTCTTCTTTAGGTATCCTGTCCTCTGAGAACGTATCATCAAGGCCACTTGAGTTTTATTGGCTGAAAAAGGATAACTGAACTCACACACTACCGTTACCGAAGATTCTTCAACCACGAAGTCCTACGTCGACATAAACTACCTTTACCCTCGACCTTTCTTTTCGTGTAATTTTTCGCCTCTCATAACATGACCAAAATATTCAAGTTTGCTACATTCAGAGTAATAGTCTCCGTAAAAGTAATATCAGTAAAAGTGGAGTCATGTAAATCACCAAATATACCAGGTAATTATTTTTCAAGAATGTCTGAATGTCATTTTACCTGAGGTGTAGAAACCAGCGTAAAATTTTTCGTTACTTGCAATTCGATAACGAAGTATTGACAAAGTATGTTTTTGTTTATTTTAATTTCATAAAAATAAATTTTTCTTCAATAAAACTTTTTATTTTAATTTTCAGCTGTAGAACCTGCACTGAAAATTAGACACCCGGTATACACGCTCATTTTTAGTTGAGTAAGTAATTAATGGAGTCTTTCCATTAATAGAAAATATGTTTTTGATAACCGAGGGATAAAGAATTGTATTGGGCGAAACAATTACGGTTGTATTAACTTTACTATTCTTTAGCTATTAATAGTTTTAACTAGTTTCGGAAACCGAAACTAGTAGAAACGTCTGTTTTTTATTTTGATTCCTTCTACCATGTTCCAGTCAAGCTGTGAAATTATTAAAAGAGTCTCGATTGTTTGAGAAACTATCAGACCGCAGGTATAAACTCAGTTAGCGTCTTTGTAGTCAGTTAGTACTTGAATTGTAAATGGAATTAGTATTGTCTAGCCGATTCGAAAGTAGTTTCGTTACCGGACCGGTTCTGAATTATTATATGTTAAAAGTGAGTATGTGTACGAGTGTTAGCAAGTGGTTTTAGACAGGTAAATCATTGTTTTGGTTGAGTCATAGTATCTTATTAATAGTCGATCTTTATTAAGCTTTAAGTTTTGTAATTAATTTAATTGGAGTAATCTAATTGTAATTTGTTGCTAAGCTTAATAAGAATTAATTATAAATTAATTAATTAAGATTATTAATCTTTTTAATAAGTCATTGTTGTAAGTTTAAAGGAAATTTGTTTGTTATTTATCATAACCAGATCCAGAATGAACCTAGGTTTAGGTGTTACAATATTTTATTTTAATTACTTATGATAACGTTGTTTTGATAGTTAAATAATTGCTACTGATAAACTTGACTCCCACTGTTATTTCTATTCGTGTTATCCGCAGTAAATTAAAGCTAAACAATAATACGTTTTTGTATTATCATATTTTTGTAAAAACATTTTGCATGTACATGATTCATACTCCGGTAGTTAATGTATTATCTTCTTTTTGTAATATTAGACTAATTTTTAATAATTATAAACTTTTTGTTCTAACTATAACACATACAATGCGAATAATAAGGATTTAATACTATTATAAGTCTTATTTAATTCAATGAGACAATGCCAGTGTTCAAAGTAATTGTTGTTAAACCAGAATCAAAACACCTGCTAACACTGATTACCAACTAGCTTGTTTCAGACATTCCCTCCTGCAGGTTGTAAACGTGGTTTCCTCGATAATTTGCTATAGTTCTATGTACAATATACGATGATGCAACTAGAGCTATAACCGTATAATAGAATTTAGAACACTGTTGTTATCTGTAACTTGTTTATTATAGTTTTGAAAATTAAAACCATTTCTCGGTAGCAATTATAATTAAAATTAAACTAATAGATAACGGATAAATAGTATTTAGATGTATGAAGTTTCATGAAATTTAAGTAATTTGTATTTTTTAGACAATGTTACTTTACCCAAAGAGCTTAGTCATTAATGACTATTGTAGTACGAACATGTCAGTGATTTCTAAGATGTTAAATTTTTCGATGCCCATAACAGTGCCAAATTATTTACATTCAATCTGTTCGTTGTAGGGCTAAAATAAATAATTCTGTTTCTTATTACTTGGTCAGCCAATTCAATGTCTGAATCATTTAGAACAGAAGAGATAGAGGTATAAAAGACACTTATCAGAGTTATCTCCTCTGATAGCGATGAATTTCATTATACAGCCAGACCCTGTTGTGATTGAAGTAAAAGTGTCATTTGCAGTAAAATATGTGCTTTTTCAGAGGTCCCGGCATGCTGATAAACATACCTTAAAACTCAGCGAGGAAGGCAATTGCAAACCACCTCACTTCTCGTTTTACTTAGTAAAACTTCTACAGGTTCAATCCAGCTTTTCGGCTGATGATCTAAACAACAAATTTTTCGACCCACCCGGGTCGTGATAATCTAATGATGAACCTTTTGGTTTGCTGTACAGAACAGCCTAGCGTTCTACCATTGTCAATATAAATATTTTATTAGAATGTTCTATGTAGGCCTATAATATATTTAATCACGTTTAGAACTTACAAGATGGTAGATATTATTTTACTTATTTCTATTGTATGAAAATTCCAATCTATTCCTCAAGGGGGAAACCATATCTGGATAGTTCTGCTAACGAAGCATACTTCGGGTTCTTGTCGCAAAATTTCCATAATACAGATGGGACAGGATGAAGGTGGTTCTGTAGCGGCTCTGACCTTTACACAATTGAAGAGAAATTCTAGGAATTTCTTTGTTGAAACGTGCCCACCTTCACCTCCAAAATTTCTTTTATATTTTTTGTTTATATACAATTTTCGTAAACATTTCTACATGTATAAAACCTAAATGACAATTAATTTAAAAACTGTTATTGTAAAATTTAATTTATATTTACGCCTCTGTTTGATGTATTACAATAATTAAAAAACTTAAATATATGTGTGGTGATCTAATATTTTTGTACTGATAAAAATTTTACGTGAGGGATATCTGAAAAAATTAACTAAGTTTTTAATAATTGCTTGTAATTTTACAACACACGTGAATGTTTTGAAGAACAGCTGTCAAGGAGCATTATCGATTTTAGTTTCCGAACTTAAGTAATTGACGCAACACTCCAGTCAAAACTCAAGTTACATCAAGGAACAATTAGGAAAACTTAAATTAACATGTCTAATACATAATTAGTAAGTTTTACAGAAAAGCTAGTTCTAATTGAATTATAACTCTGAAATTTGTTATATCAAACAGTTTCTTGTTAGAAAACTCACATCCGTTAAATTTGTATGATTTTTTTTAGGACTTTTGTATTCAGTTACTAACTTTGATAAAAAAGTTTTAGTTTTCACTCGGTGTTTAACTTTCAATAATTCATATTTTATGTATTTTTGTATAAATTTCTTTTTGCTCTTATTCATTTTTATTTTTTTATTTTAGGTAATTCTTGAAACAGGACAGTAAACAACTAATGTTAACAATATGTATTAATAGATAGCGGATGTTAACATAAACATTTAATGTTACTGTATCATGAAGAAGTTAGGACATTGCGGAATGTATTAATGACTCCATAATTTGTACTAACACAAATCTACTTATGATAAAGAGTTATTAAATACACTGTGTAGACTTAATTGAGAAATCAACCAGTGACAGCCTCTCAACTGAGCTTCAAGGGAGATCTCTGTTCCAGCTCCTCATTAATGAACCATGTGGCTTTTGTGGCAAACAGAATGGTTGTGACAGGGATCATATCGCTGTATTACGTGATTTTTTGGTTTTCATTGAACACATAAATACAGCTTCACGTTATTAGCGAAGTACACTGCTGTTATGACGAGATCCAATACATATTTGAACGACCTACTATCAGTAACGACTACAAAATTGATTAAACTTGGAAATTTGTTTTGAAATACACGTAAATTATTTATTTCTGATACTTTAGTCAAGTCACAGATTAGGAGACAACACATTCGTACTGACCAAATGAGATTATCGTGAGATTTTATGTTTTGATTGAGAGGTAACTGTTACATACAAAGTAAAGAATACAAAAATGTTGATATATGGTCCAGCAAGTTTCAATATTATTCATGTGTGACTACTGCTGTTACGGCTACGCATCTATCCTTTCTTCTCATGTGTCCATATTTAATCAAATGACCTTTTTCAGTAGGTGATCTACTTTATGTGCGTCCACGTTAAAGTGATCTGTGATGCGTAATCCCTATTAGGAACCTGCAAGGGATAATCTGTTTACAATTTACGGAAAACATTAGTAAAAACCAATATAATTTTTTTTGACATACAAATTTTGTTTGTTATTTAACTGAACATTTTTTTCTGTTCTGACATATACGTTTCAAGCAAAATAAATTGTTTTTAAGAAATTTATGTGAGAGAGTAAACCGTTCCCTAGTCTCACAAACATAGGGAATAAAGCGTCCAGTTAGACTCGAGTAGTACATCTAACAATATGGTAAATTATTGGGAAATATAGTAACCGAATGGAATTATTTCTCATTGTTGTTTGTTCTAAAGTGAACATGTTTTTAAGCCAGCCTAAATATACATTATACACTATACGTATTTCAAAATTGTTAATCATAATCAAATGAAAACCTTTTACTAAAATTAATTTAATCGCTTTAAAGTAACTTCAGCCAGAACAAAATCGCTGCAGGCAGCAAAATTTGGTAGAAGCGTTATTAATACATTGTACAAGGACATTATTTTTGTTAGTATTATGAGCAAAATGATGTTGCAAGTTGAATGAATCAGAACAGAACAGTTTATTAAAGTTGCTATATTGAACAGTCTATTTCATTCATTCCCCCATTATATTGTCACAATATTAATTTTAGAATTTTATGAACATTATTAAATTTTGGTTATTATTCAACAAATTCATTTACTATAATTATTCTTGTAAATAGCATCATCAATAATTTATTTTATCATAGGTTTTTACATGATGGTCGCATTAGCTTCAGGTCTATTAATTATTGTTCTGCATTACTTCGCAATCAGTGATCATAAAACAAATAACAAACTGCACTAATGTAAACGTCATTGTATTAATTTACTTATTTTATTTTGTGTTATTTTGACCTTTTATAACTTTCATCAAAACAAATTTCAGAAATAAATATAATAATATTTTCAATGATCTTCTTTAATTTTTTATATAATTCATACATGTAAAATGTATCTAAAAAATTATATACTCAGTACTAAAATGACTTGTACTAATATTTTTCAAGGCAGTTACCTTAATTTTAAGATACAGCTACACAAATATATTTATTTACATCAATTTTCTGGGAATTATATTTTCTACAAGTGTTATTTAAAACCATTATGTGTGTTTATTTGTTCATTTACCGAAGTTATTGAACAACAAACATAGACAAGGGGGTTTACCCCTATTGTTTCCGTTTTTCCCCAGATTTATCAAAAAATACTGTAGATATTGATTTAAGATTTACTTCATTTGCTTTCTCAGGTCAAAAACCATGAGAAATCATCATTTTTTACTCTTAATTTAACACCTAAAAATTTCATTATGAACTTATTTCATGATATGAGCCGAAAACCGGGCGAAGCCAAAACTTTTAGTTTGTATCACAAGGCCCACTAAACTACAAACGTGTTGTTAGACTTGTACGAGCATTCCCGGCAACATGTACTCGTATAGCATTCCCGGCAACATGATAGTTTATAATGTAAAATGTATACCTACATTCTACTTAGCGACGACATTTTAGAAGTAGCTTTGTGTAAGAAGCCTACGTTAGCAAACATCCCGAAAATTAAATTTTGATGGTCACAAACAACTTTAAGCTTAATACATTAGGACATAATTTCAATGACATGAGCTATAAAAATATTTCTTCGTTTATTTTAGTACACCAATAAATTTATATATTATAAACAGACATATTTTACTAAATGTTTACTAAATGTTTTCCAGGATAATAAAATTTATCCAGAAGTCAAATTTCGGTTTCGGTCTGGAACACATTGAAACCCACTGCAGTCACTATTGACCAAATGGTTGATACTAATCAGTTGAAAAACTGACAAAAAGAAAACTGTAAATAAAAAAATATGTGTTTTGTAAACAAGGAAAAGTTAAAAATAGGTATGTGAGAAAGTAAATATTTACCAGCTTTCTCGTATACTTGCAAAAGTAAAGTACAGTCCTTCTAATACCTTTGATTGCCTATTCAGATACATGAAAATAAATTAGAAGGATAAAATTATTATAGATTCAGAAACCTGTACTTTAGCGTTTTGAAGGCAAACTTTCAAAGGCTTGGAAAAGAATAATTTTAGTTTACTTAATTGATAGCTTGCGGATTGAAGTTTCCAGATTTCATGAAAGAAAATGTTTAGTTTAAAATTATTGAATTCTTATTTGTAGTGCTTTTAAATTTATTTATCAAGATAGTAGTAGAGGAAACTAGATTTGTTTTTATATACTATTTCTTTTACACGTAAAATTTACATTGATATAAGTGTTGGTTTATAAGGTGAATTTCTACGCCTGTAGAAATCATAGTTTTGAAATTTATGTATAAAGATAAAATAGATATTTTGTTACTACAGTCAAGATTTCTACATAATAAAAAATTTAGCTTAGAAGTTTTGTTCGGAGAGGAGTTTATTTTATAGATTTAAAATATATTCTTAAATTTTACTTATAAACTATTTAATCATTTATCTATTTAAAACAACGGACAGTTTCTGATTTTGTCTCTCTCCATCTTAGAAGGTACAAAATTAACTATGAAAGTAACTTATCGAGTAATAGTTTTACTGCCTCAGTACTGCCGAGTACGGTTACTTGTTATGCAATAAAGTAATACTTCGTCAAACTTAATTAAATTCATCATTTATAGAAATAATTCTCCAGAATATTATGCAGATCATTTCCTGATGTATTACTAAAAACTTCTTGAATTAAAACTAGTATTTCCAAAACCAAACAGTTTTTTCTATGTTCTACGTACCTTGGTTATGGATCCCCACGAGATTGTTAGGCCTACGTTAATGGAATACAAACATGGAAAGAGAAGACTGTTAAAAACTGTAAACCCGAAATATTGTAACATCAAAACCTAAGTTCGTTCGAAATCTGGTTATAATAAATAATAAATTAAAGTCCTTTAAACTTATAACAATTATTTATTGACACGATTAATAAATTGTAATTAATCATTAAGCTTATACCAATAACAAATTACAATTGAATTGCTAAGTTAAATTTATTAAAAAACTTAAATCTTAAACTAAACTCGACAATAAATAATATGACAACGACACTTAATAATTAAAATAATTATTTACCTGTCTACAACCACTTGCTACAACCCAACGCACACATACCATTAACGTATTTCAGAACCGGTACCGTAACGACACTGTTTTGAAACGCCCCGTTAACACAAATTCCATTCACAGCCCAAGTACTAACTGACTGACAACAAAGGCCCAAACTGTTTTTATACCTATGATCAATAACAGCCATGACTAAGACCAACTCCTTGTATTTTAAACTAGTTTCGACCGCGTTTCCAAGAAATACTTCCAAATCTATTTCATTCATGGGCCATCTATTATCCTTGTACACTTAATTTATTGCCCATTACAGATAGGTGGAGTGTTAAATTATTTGCACTCAATCTTTGCAGAGCTAAAAAAAGTTTCTGTTTCTTACCACATGGTCAGCCAATTAAATGACTCAATCATATAAGAAAAGGAGAGGTAGAGGTGTAAAAGACACTTATCAGAGTTATCTCCTCTGAAAGTAATGAAATTCATTATACGGCCAGACCCTATGGTGAATGAAGTGAAGGTGGCATTTGCAGAGTGGAACATATGTGCTTTTCAGAGAATCTGGCAAGCTGATAAGCACACTTCTCAACTCGGTGTGGAAGGTAATAATGGTAGACCACCTCACTTCTCGTTTTATTTAGTAAAACCTCTACAGGCGCAAACCAGCATTTCGGCTGATGACCTAAATAACAACAATACTTAGTAATTTAATGTATCCAATGCACAAAATATCTTACAACAAATAATTTTTTTGCCTTAAATTGTTTCTAGAATATCACTATTTTAAGTATTTTATAGTAAACATACTTTATTTTTACAGAGGAAAGCTACAACCATATTGTCACGCATATGAAATTCAATGCGTTGAATCTAAATATTTTTTAAAAATTTTAATGTTAATTGATTACGTGAATAAGTTAATTGGATTTATAAAATTTTCATGGGAATTTAGATTTGTTGATCCATTCGAAATACTACATTTTTAGATTTGCTATAAGAGTGAAAAAAATCTATAGTTAGTAAAGTGACAGTATAAAAACTTGCGTTAGTTGGCATATAAATAACAATAATAGAGAAAACATTTTTAGGCTATTGTATCATTCATAACAGACCATATTCAATTGTTTTAGAATACTTAAACAGACTGAGCAGTTAACGGAGTCAATATTTATTAACTGCAGTATGCAATATGATATAACTGTCGTATGAACGTGATTAGTCAATAAGATTAATAATTTTTTTGATGTCTTATAATCATTATTTAGTGTTTGGCTATATAGTCCTTGTAGATTCAAAAGGTTGTGAGCGTATGGTTAACTGAATTTCTTTGCCTTTCTTGAGCCCAATATTGTATCATCATTTTCGAGCTTTTTTGGAGTACTTGTACGTGTGTCATTTATCGTAAATACAATGCTTGTCAGTAATAGGATGTTGTTTACTCGTTGCTTTTTAATAGAAACATGCAGCAGTTTGGAAATGGTCTAGTCACCCAATTATTGATATTGCATAGACTGTAGTACAATAGGTAAATTAGATGATATTACGGTCCTGCGATACTTACAAAAAGCTTAGAGTACAATTTACATTTTTTCTCTTAATAGTCATCACAGCCTGTTGGTATGTAAGTATGCAACACTGGACAAAGGTTTACACAAATCAGTACAAGCGGTCCTTCTTTAATATTTTTATTATTTACTCCTTTTCTGCGTAATAATATACGAAGTGAGATGACAAAAGATGAAGAACAAATACCATGAATGACTTGAAGAAGACAATGTGTTACTTTCGATACCTAATAAAATAATTAAAATATTAACTTTTTTAGCCTAAATGGTTAGCAAATCGTGTTTAGAAATACATTAATTAATATCTTAGATATATATACATATATCTAAGGCCTAAAAATTCTGTTTTTACGCTGTTCTTAGTCTTTGGGGGGGGGACTGTTCGGAAACCTATATGCACTTGACAAACTAAAAACGATGTGTTTGCTAAACTTTTGCTGAAATTTCTCAAAGAAATGTCGTATAGCGACTCGTAAATATGTTTCTTTTAGTTTGTTTTAAAACGTCTTTACGCACCCGTTACGAGTCATAAAAATCTAGACTGAGAATATTGCAAACAAGCAATATTACTTCCTTATGCGTAACCACAAATTTTACTTGTGTAGTTATGACCAGATTGGTTTAAGGAGATTTGAATAATAATAGTTTTTGTTAAAGGTAGAAAAGAATGGTGTGAGGGAAGTAGTTAAGTGTTTTAGAACGATAAAATTACAATGTACGAAATTCTGAAACGAAGTATTGTTGTGGCACCACATTTGCAGTTACGAAATGTACAGAAAAGTATGGACATCCATGATTAAGCAGTATTGCTGTTACATTAATAATGTAAGTAGAAATATTTGTAAAAATCGTAAGTAATATTACAATACTTTGATAGGAATATCACAAAACAAAAATCTTCTAAATCAGAACGTTTTAAAATTATGTACAAATAATACGGTACCGATCGCAAAAACAACCCTAGTACCCCTGTTTTATTTAAGTGAATCATATTTCTTTTCAACTGTGTAACATTATTTCAATAGCACAACAGTAAAACAGAATAAAAGACATTATAAAAGTAGCATAGTGAAGCCACAGAATAGTTCTCAATTCTTTTTGATCAATAAATAACAAAGTCAAGGGAAGAAAGTATCATAATTATAATATTTTTATCTCTACAAAGTTTAAAAAAGTAATTTATTTAATTTAAGATATCTCAGATTTGTAAAGTGGTTTCACTTAAAATTAAAAGAGAATTATATCTTTAATTTAAACGAAAGAAGTACTAGATTTACGCAGTCTTAGATTATTATTTTACTCCATTAAGAATAAATTGAATTCTGTGTTTACTTGGATTATTTTTTGTTTTCAATGAACAAAGCGTCTACTGCTCACAAACAGAGCATTAATTTATTAGTATTATTAACTCGTTAAGTCTTCTAGATCAGTCCTTAAATAAATTTAGTTTTACAATATAAAATAAATAAACTCATGATTATATTATAAAAAATGCATCCAGGAGCCTAATTTGTGTAATTTTTATTTTATCCCTTCGAAGTGTGAGTTGAATAAATTTAGTCATTACAGAATCATTAAATAGGCTAGTAAGTAATAATTAATTTAATTATTCAGGTGAGATGAAACAGAATGAAATAAATACAATAAAAAAATTACTGAAGAGGGTTCAAATAAGAAATTTTGAACGTTCTTGTATGTACAAAAAACTAGTTATGTAATTCTATAAAAAAATCATAAGCTTCTTTGTTCAAATTTTTATTAAAAACCTGACTTCAGATGCTCAAACTAGAAAATGTAAGCAAGATTATAGTACGTAAAATGAAAGATTTAGCTTGTGTTTGGGACCGTGTATCTCACAAAGTAAAAAACATAAACATTTCAGGTACGACTCATTTTAAAGCTTGGTTTTTTTGTTATTTTATTCGTAAAAATTGATTAAAGGTATACAGCGTTCGTTTTAATTCGTTACGTCCATCGGGAACGAAAATAACAATTTTATTCAAAAAAAATTCTCTAGTTTTTTTTACCCTTTGCGCTAAAAGGCTGAATTTTAGCTAACATTTATTAAAAAATATGCAGGAACACTCTAGTAAAATGTCATATTTTTCCTCTTAAAATTGATCTCGCTACATTTTCTGAAACATGGATTAAACTCCAATGAACTAAAGACTGCAGATGAGATCTAGCCAATAACAGCCAAGGTCGGTGTGAGGTTGCCCCTTCGCTACGTCACACTCTGTTCCACCGAATTCCAGTTGACGTTTTGTTAGTCAGTCATCCACAGCGGAACCACAATGTGACAACGCAGGATACGATTAACGAAAGTCAATTGGCTCTGTGCTGTGATCTAGGTCACTATGCTCCGCCTTTATCTACAGTCTCTAGTTCGTTAAGCTATAAGTGAAAAATGCGCTAAAAACAAGTACATATTTTGTTTCCAAAATGCTAGAAATTGCCTAATACATTCCCGCGTTTTATAATTTATATAAAAAAATAACAAAAAACCAAGCTTTAAAACGAGCCGTACCAGAAATTTTTATAGTTTTTTACTTGGTGAGATACGTGGTTCCAAATATAGTGTCATCTTTCAGTTTACGTACTATAGTAAAGAAATCGATGTGTAAATATAAATATATCAGAATTTCAAAATCATTATTGTTCTTTATTTTATTCGACTGATCTGTATACGCCTACTATATCAATAATCTACTTATAAAGATATCCTTGCAATTTAACTAAAGTTTCGAAGTGCTTCGTTAGCTCGGACAAAACTATCATACCGATTTATAATGGTACAACTGTAAATGAATCATTTGATTTAGAAATTGGCAATAAATTTCTATATCAATAAAGTTCATACACTAGTATAATATCATTACTTTTATTTTTGAAAATACTATCTGCACAATTTCACATTGCCACGAGAAATATTCGGTTAGAAAACATCTGAATTGATACCATACGTTCTATAATACGGTATTTTTTGAGTTTCCTTTTACTGCAGAAAAGCCCTATTCTGACAGTGAGCTAAAGAATCTATTGTCCGAATCGCCTTCGGAAGACTGAATGCACACGGTTAGGCTTACGTTAGCCACATGAAGGAAAACGAATATCATTTTATGAAATGTCGACGGACACTTCTAGGGCTACGTCCTTTTGTTGAACGTACAATGAACGCTATTATTATCGTTACAGTTGCGATTCCAATATTATAATATATCTTTTAGTTATTAGATTATCTACAAATCTTAATTAAATTATACAATTTATATTAGTAATCAATTTTCTTTATAATAATACAAAATAAAATTAAAAAAATATTTGTAATCATTATAAACTATGTAACTAACTCTACCATAAACTAAATAAATTTAAAGTTTCAGTGTAGATAGTAAAATATTCCTTCGGTTTTATCAATTTTGTTTTTGTATTATTTTACTGATTTTTCGAATCTGTTAAAATATTTGTTTTAGGATTGCGTACTAAATTTCTGACATATTTCCAAAACTTAATTCACTTAGGGGAGCTAGTAGTCATCACTGCAAATCTATAACATTTTCCTTTTTCAAGAAGATCTCTTAGACAAAAATGTTTTTAAACGTCTTTGTAGAATACCCAATACCGTTGTAGTTTACATATTTTGCATGTGATTCAGAATTTTCGTGCATTGCTTTGCATATGTAGTTGTCTCGCGACATTAGTTATATACATTGACATGTGTTTAATACAATTAATTTTATCAGCTGATCAGCTGTTTCTGAATGTTATTGTTGGAACTGTTTTGTTTACAGTTTGTCATGGTAATAAAAGCATTATGGAAGTGTAATATAATTGTGCAGTATTTATTAGTTGGCGACGAGCCAAATTATTATTTTTATTTATTTATTTATTTATTTTTGTTGTTTTTGTATATTTATTTACTTTGAACAAGATGAGTAACAACGATTGTGAAAGTATTTCTGATTTAAAAAAGTCCAGGTCAGTAGTAAAGCGGCAGTTGACTATGGCAGACAGATTATTGGAAAACCTACATACACTATCAAAAGACGTTATCAAAACAAGAATAAACATGTTAGAAGAATATTGGGAACGATTTAATTATGCACAAGGATTAATAGAAATCAAAACTAAAGAAGAGGAACTAGACAAAGAGTCGGATTACAGAATGGAAATGGAAGACAAGTACTATAATCTGATGGACCAGTTACAGGAGAGATTGGGACAGCTTACAGCAGAAACTCAAATGAACATACAGGACAAGGCCCATAGCAATATAGAATTGTCGACACCAGCACAGTATTCTCGAGCACTTACTTCAACAATTTCATTTATCCCTTTTCAAGAAGATGAAACTTTCAAAAACTTTATTCGACGTCTTGAAGTATTTCTTCATCTACATGGTCACGGAATGCAGCCAAAGGACCAAGTGTACACACTGCTCCATGCTCTGACACCCAAATTACACCAGAAGCTGTACGACCTTTGTGCTCCTGAAAGTCCTCTGAACCAAACATATACAGATTTATTTCAGATTTTAATGGACTATGTTGACCCGAAACCTAGCATATGGGGTTTACAGCACCAATTTTTATCAAGAATGCAAGAAACTGAAGAAACAGTGAAAATGTATTCTGTTGAGCTTCAGAAGTTGACATCAGACTGTGATTTTAACTGTGAAAACTGCAGTAAATCCATTGCAAATACACTACTGCGTATGCAATTTATTAGAGGCCTTAAAGACAGCGAGGTAAGAACCAGACTACTTCAAGAAAAACCTACAAAATGTTTTCAAGATGTAGTGAAAGTTGCTTCTACACTGGAATTGGCCAAGACCGAAAGTAACTTAGTTGAGGAATATAAGTCGAATAGGTCCACCAATACCAAAATCAACCAGGTGTTGAATACAAATCAAGTGAAACCAGGTCGTTATCAGCCTAATGCAAGCAAATGTCACCATTGGAACGATTGAAAGGTAAATGCTACCGTTGTGGATCACCTAACCACACCACAGAGCTAGACAATGCAAATTTATCAAGGAAATTAGTAGAAAATGCAATAAGCAAGGACATATTGCAAGTGTGTGTCTGGGCACAAGCAGTTCAAAAGTTCACTCCGCTGAAATTGATTTGGGAGATGTACACGAAGAACAACACGACATTTACAAGATACAGACTCAAGCAAGTGACAAGTTTCTTGTCAACATACTAATAGAAGATCAGCCTGTCCACATGGAGTTAGATACTGGAGCAGCAATCAGCATTTTACCTTACAATACTTTCAAAAGGCTTAACATAAATAAGAAAATCTTCCACACCAACGTAGAACTACGAACCTATACAAATGAACTGATAAAACCCAGAGGAGTTGTTTTTGTAAAATGTTCCTACAAAAACCAAATGTTCGTAGGTAAACTGTACATAGTAAACCAAGACCTAGACGCAATATTTGGAAGAGACTGGATGAGAGAAGTACAGTTAGATTGGGCCGAACTGAAGAAGATCAACAACACCACTACAACTTCTGAACTTGATGAACTTTTAAATGAGTTCAAGGATTTGTTTGAACCTGGAATCGGAAAAATACCAGATACAAAAGTACATCTCCAACTTATTGAGGAAGCTAGACCAATATTCATCAAGGCTCGCCCTATACCATTTACCCTAAAGGAAAAGGTTGAAAAAGAACTAGACCGTCTGGAGGAAGCTGGTATCATTTCAAAGACAGAGAAATCTGAATGGGGTACTCCAATTGTCCCTGTTGTAAAGCCAAATGGTGACGTAAGGATATGCGCTGATTTTAAGGTCACAGTTAATAAGCAAATTAAGGATGAACATCACCCTATACCACGAATTGAAGACATATTTGCCCAGATGAACGGAGGCCAATTGTTTTGTACGCTAGATTTAAGTAATGCATATCTTCACTTGGAAATGGACAATAAAAGTGCAGAAATCCAGACTTTAAGCACTCACAAAGGACAATATAATGTAAACAGGCTTATGTTTGGTGTTAAAGTTGCTCCAGCAATCTGGCAGAAAGTGATGGATGGAGTCCTTCAAGGTTTCGAAGGGGTTCAGTGCTTTTTTGATGATATTATTTTGCAAGGAAGATCTGAAGATGAACTACTCACTCGACTCAGAAAAGTGTTTGAAGGTCTGAGAAGAAAGAATTTAAGGTTGAATCGGGACAAATGTAAATTCTTTCAAAAGAAAATACAATACCTAGGACATGTGATTGATGAGCATGGAATACACAAAAGCAAAGTAAAGGTAACAGCGATTACAGATGCAAGAAGACCTCAAAACATAAATGAGCTTCGTTCATTTTTAGGACTTGTGAACTACTACAACCGGTTTATTAAGGATCTAGCAACCGTGCTTCACCCACTGCATCACTTACTGCAGAAAGGAAAACCATTCAGATGGACCAGTAACTGTGAACAGAGTTTTCAAACTATCAAGGAGGTAATAACAGGTGACAAAGTACTTAGTCACTTTAAACCAGAGTATCCACTAATTCTTGCTACAGACGCATCTCCAGTAGGACTTGGAGCCGTAATATCACACCGCTATCCAGATGGGAGTGAAAGGCCAATAGCTTTTGCATCCAGGACTTTAACAAAAGCTGAAAGACATTACAGCCAGATCGATAAAGAAGCGACTGGAATATACTGGGGTCTGAAGAAATTTTTCTCATATTGTTACGGACGACAATTTACACTCGTAACAGACCATAAGCCACTGGTTGCTATCTTTGACCCTCACAAAAGCCTCCCTTCTATGTCAGCAACACGGCTTTTCAATTACTCTCATTTCTTATCCGGATTTAACTACAAAATTGAATTTAAACGAACAAGTGAACATGGGAACGCAGATTTTCTCTCAAGATTTCCAATGGAAGACATGAACAATGGATGTATGGATCAGCACAACATTTTTCAAACAAACCAGATCAACACACTTACAATTGATCACAAGGTGCAGAGCCAATGAAGGACCCAGAACTTGGTTTAATTGTAAAGTATCTTCAAGAAGGTAAATCACTTGAAGCTTTAGGATATCACGACAATGAACTTACAATTCACGAAGGATGTCTTTTTAGAGGGTGGAAGGTAATCATTCCGACATCCCTTAAGAAGCAAGTTCTCATTGAATTACACTTTGGACATGTGGGGATCTTAAAAACAAAGGCCTTAGCAAGGAGTTACTGCTGTTGGAGAGGGATGGACAAAGATATTGAAAATATGATTTCTACCTGTAGACCATGTCGAGAAAAACAAAACGCACCAGCCAAAGAAATAAACCACCCTTGGGAACCAGCAACAAAACCATGGGAAAGAATTCATGTGGATTTCATGGGCCCAACAAACGGTCAACAATTTATGATTGTTGTAGATGCTTTCTCGAAATGGGTAGAAGTGATTCCTACCAGGACAACAAATGCAGAATGGACTGTGAAGGAGTTGAGGAAACTGTTTAGTACTTTTGGTCTGCCTAATCTCTTGATATCTGACAATGGAAGAAATTTCACATCTACTACATTTCAAGAGTTCCTAAATAAATGTGGAACAAAACACAAAACTACAGCTCCATTCCATCCGTCATCTAATGGTCAAGCAGAACGGTTTGTCCAAACTGTTAAAAAGTCTTTGAAAAGCATGCTAGAAGAACCAGGATCTCTTGAAACAAAGCTCCATCGAATACTCATGCAACTCCGTCAAGTTTTAAACTCAACTGGAAACTCGGCATACTTCCTCATGTTTAATAGGAAAGTAAGAACTTACATCAGTTTACTAGTGCCACCTCAAGGAGAACAGATAAAACAACGCCCAAGGGGCATAGTACGCCAATTTATGGTTGGGGATCGTGTGCAAGTAAGAAATTACAGTGGCCAAGGGAAATGGAGTCTTGGGCAAGTTCAATCTAGAGACGGTAATTTAAACTACTATATCAAGCTAGACAGTGGTCAAGTTTGCAGGCGACACGTCGATCAGATGCTACGGTCAAGACTTTAAAGGGGGAGAGTTGACATGTGTTTAATACAATTAATTTTATCAGCTGATCAGCTGTTTCTGAATGTTATTGTTGGAACTGTTTTGTTTACAGTTTGTCATGGTAATAAAAGCATTATGGAAGTGTAATATAATTGTGCAGTATTTATTATACATCATTTGTAATGTACAGCGTAAAATGTATAATGTACAGCGTGTATGTGACAGCGTTTGGAGTGTAGCTTTATACGGGAGTTGAACGTGGTTGATAGGGGCTGTAGAAAGGAAGAGGATAGAAGCTTTAGAAATGTGGTGTTATAGGAAAATGCTAAAGATTAGGTCGGTGGACTAAATAAGTAATTTAGAGGTTCTTAGGCGAGTGGATGAAAAAAGAAGTATATGGAAGCATCTTACCACAAGAAGGGATAGGATTGTGGGGCATATCATAAGATATCTAGGTATTGGTCTATTAATAATGAAGGGTAATATTGAGGAAGTGAATTGTAGAGGGAGGCAAAGGTTAGAATATGTAAAGCAAACTACAAAAGATGTAGGGTGTTACAGGTATGTAGATATGAAACGACTTGCGCAAGATAGAACAGCTTGGAGAACTGCATCAAAGCAGTCGAGAGACTGATGAAAAAAATCCGATTTTATTAAACATTAATATGTCTATAACTTTACTGAATATTTCTTAATTAAGAATAAAAGTTAGGCAAAACATTATCAACCACATTGCTTCATAATCATTTATTTGTTTACTCTCTAATAATAATGAGGAAACTCTTAGTTCTGTTAAAACAATAGGTATAAAGATAATCATAAATTTATTCTAAGTTTATTTTAATAAATTAATTGATCTTTAAAATACAACACTCACTGTTGCACAAACGATCTCACCTAAAGGAAAACGTAGAATTGCTAAATTTCAAAATTTGGATAAAAATAATCAATTCTGAGATTTAAATACTCATCACAACTACTTCTGATTATCATCTAAACAGTAGGCCTACAACACATCTGATAAGTGAATTTAATAGATTTCTACCCCGCTTTGATGTTCTTTATAAATACTTCTTGTTAAAAATTAAACGAAGAGTAAAATATTTGCCTTGAAAATAATAATCCGCTATATTTCTGACAAACTTTAATCCTGTCACTACGTGTTGTATTAAAATCAGGCCAGTGGCGTAGTGGTTAGTGAGCTAGCCTACAAAACGGAAGGTCCTGGGATCGATTTCCGGCTGATGCAACTTTAAAAAATCATAAACCATTGTACAATAAGTATGATTACTTATCATTAATCACAAATTACTTAGCTTGTCAATTAATTGGTGATAACACTACATTAGGCCTATAATATGTTAGATTCAATTTATTCTTTAATTTATTTTATTCATTAAAAATATCACTGCTTCATAGAAAGGGTTAAAACTAGAAGCTTATAGTTATAAAATGAAGAGGTCAACTGATAAAAAATGCTTTGGTTTATTCAGTAATAATATGTTTAATGTTCTTTGAATTTTTCCAATTTTTATTGAATACATAAACATACTTGACGTGTTATAGATCTTTAAAGAAATAATGCAGTAATTATAGCTCTAAATGTACATAATGTAGGCCTACATAGACTTCGGTAAGCAGTTAAATAAATTGTAACATTTAATCAGAATTAAATTCTGTGTAAATTTACGTAACATTTTATAGCACTGAAACGCATAATTTTACCGTCTGTTGTTACCGTTCTACAGGAAAAATGTTCATTGTTGCGCCGTGCCCTTATGTGTACATGTTTCATGACGTTGAAATAAACTTTGCATACACGGCAGACATAAATTTGGCAAATATAAATGTAAAACAAAGGGTATATTGTAATGTTTATTTACAGACACAATGTGGTATACGTACTGTTTTAGACGCCACAGTTATGGTGAAGAGGAAATACAATAACACTACAAAACAAAGATGATAATAATAGCGACAAAAGAGGAAAATAAAGAGAAACACACTCTACAACGAATGAGAAAGTAAGAGAGAAAAAGAACAACAGTTAGAGGAAAACTTTATGTGTCTTCTACTGCAATATTAAACAATAAGATATTAAATAATTTGTGACTACACGAGAAAGATAGGTAGAGAAATTCTCATAACAAAATCGATAACTCTTCATTTCAGTTTTTGTTACGTGTTTGTAAATGTTTGCTCACTGTAAAAATACGTATAAATTATTTTTTACTTTCACTATCATTGTGTGCCAGTGATACGTTATTTAAAGATGTTTAGAAATGGCCTGGACTATAACTGTTAAAACATCCTTAATATAAATAGCACTTTGCCATTATATTTTATCGCATATTAAGTTTATTGATTGTTTTTGTAGCGCGCGTTACATCTTTTGAACGTCTTCTTGCACCTGATAACATCTGCATTTATAAACCATAAAACAGTTACAAACTCAGGCTGAAAACACGTTTAAAAATCTGGTGTGAAACTTTTACACAACTTTCTCTTGCCAATGCACATAATGAACAATATAACCTAATGTTAGAAATAAAACATTAGAAATAAACAAAAAACTAACCTCAAAAAACATAACTTTATTTTAATCATGAGTGAATAATGCAAAATGAAAATCAACCTCAGTTTGGCTTAAAAATACGGAAAATCACTCTTTCACGCTAAACTAGGCTCTGTAGAGAAAAATGTTCTAAATAAAAGTTCTTTTAATTTCCTATAAATTTGATTGTATACTTCTTTGTCGTAAAATGGCTGGAATCTTTAAAAAAATTCGATTTTTCTTACATTGTTTCGTGAAAACAAAACAGAAAATCACTAATTACCGCTAAACTAAGCGTTATATAAAAAAAATATTTCAAATAAAAGTTGAAGGTTTTTAATTTTTCTACAACTTTCATTTCATATTTTTGTGCTAAAATGCATATTAAAGCCGTAATGTTAAAAAAAACCATTCTTTTCTACAAGAGCTCAGCCTCCTTAAGAATTTCAGCAGACATGGCACCTACCATATCTTATAGATCATAAAAAACGTAGTAAATGATGCGATTTTTTAAAAAATCGTAAGAGCCGTTTTTGAGAAAATCGAAAAAAGTGAAAAATGACACGAGTAAACTATTACTTCCGGTTGACCGATTTTGATGAAAATATTCGTGTCGAGTTCGGAAGAAGTACCTAACTTCAAGTTTCAAGTTTAAAGTTTGCGCAATATTCCGTTCTTGAGATATTTTCTTTACACACACACACACGCGCGCGCGCGCGCACACACACGCACGCACGCGCACACACACACACACACACACACACACACACCTCACACCAATCCTAAAAGCATGTTTTTTCGGTTCAGGGGTCTGAAAACGTGTAGATCCGGTGAAAACTCGAAAAATCGACATAGAAACAATACTTTCCTTCCTAATATATTAATATAGGCAAGAGAATCTATCCTGCCCATAACAGACAGGTGAAGTGTCAATTTATTTACACTCAATCTGTCCGTTGCAGGGCTAAAATAAATAGTTCTGTTTCTTATCACATGGTCAGTCAATTAAATGACTGAATCATTTAAGAACAGAAGAGGTAGAGGTGCAAAAGACGCTAATCAGAGTTGTCTCCTCTGAAAGTAATGAATTTCATTATACAGCCAGACCCTGTGGTGAATGAAGTGAAGGTGTCATTTGCAGAGTGGAAAATATGTGCTTTTCAGAGGGCCTGGCATGCTGATAAGCATAATTTTTCACTCAGTGAGGAAGGCAATGGTAAACCACCTCACTCCTCGTTTTACTTAGTAAAACCTCTAGAGGTTCAAACCAGCCTTTCGGCTGATGACCTAAACAACAACAACAGGCAAGAGAAAGTAAAAATTTAAAACATAGTTATAATAACGAAGAAACTTATTAAAAACTTGAAATGAAAAGCTTCTTCTCAGTTGAGTGGAGATAATATCAAACTAATTTAAATTACGGCAACTACACTGGTTTTTAAATTGATGCTCTCCTTTGCTATTTTTTTAGAAGTTATTGCTAAACAAATCACTATTCGAACCAGTTGCGCCTTATGGAATCCGCAAACCTATTTGATTCGAGAAAACTCGGTAAACTTAGACATCTACAGACGTTCCCGTCATAATTGGTACGTCTTGTATTAAGAGCTATGTACTGTGTAAACATTCCCGTTTCAAAATATCTTACGTTCAAGAAGTCATGCAATACAGCAACAACAAACTGTTTTTCAAAAGCACAACTAAATCCAAATTCTCTAATTTAAGAACTTCACCGTGTTAACCTTCCTGGGAATCCAGCCCACGCTTCAAACGAATATCGAGTAGATAGATAGAGAGAGGGTGGTGATGGGGAAGGTGAGGGAGATCTCCTCTAAGCTAATAAAACTTTTAAATGCATTAAAAACTGTTGAAGAAACATCAACCGTCATGTAAATAAATGACGCTTTCTTTATAGCCGCCTCTGTAGCAGTGTTTAGCTTGCTAGCAAACAAAGCGGAAGGTCCCAGGTTCGTTTCCCGGCTAGGGTTTGGATATTATTATATGTTTAAACCCTCCGTTCCAGTTCCACAGGAGTCCACAGTAGTCACTAATGACCAGGTTGTTGGTGCAAGTTTAAATAAACTAAAACAAATTTTCTTTTATAAATTTTTATATTTAATTTGTCTATTTACTCAAAGTTGTATAGCTGGATAGCAATCTTTTACTTCTTTCCTACATATTATTTTTTGTAATGTTCAATTATTACATTTTCTGATTGCATACTATTAAAAATTTCAAATAACACTTCTTTTAAAGACTTTGTACTCTCTACTCCACCTTAGATTACACTTATTTGTTAAAAAATTTAAATTGGTAAAACTACCTACTTTAGGCGATTGGTTGTACGGAGCTTTGATCTACGGTTCAGCGAACAAATCAAATATAAACAGGTTACAAGCTTTTCAAAACCAAAACGTGTTACATTTTAATCACGTGTGGTCTTTATTACGTACGAAATTTTATCATAAATAGTGACCTCAGCATAGACACATTATGCAAGTTAATTAAAATATTATACACTCGTTTTCATTCGAGATTAATTAATTACACACATTCAGAGACATGATCATTATCACGCGCGCACACAAAATCCACAAAGGAGATTAATAAGGTGCTTAAATAGGGATCTCATATGAAACACCGACGAGGCTTCGCCACTGGGCGAGTTCCTAAAATAAAAAACAGGCCGTTACACACGTACATTATCATAAATACGGCCGGTTGCATTAATTTAAATCTGCAGTTGTTTCTAAATGAAGACAAAAAATTGAAAAAGATAGTTTAAATATAATTATTGTAATTTTAAGATTAAATATAGTATAATGAGAAAACACACAAAATGTTTAATTAAAGTACAATGTTTAAATTTCATACTAAAACTTGTTGATTGGTGAAATTTTTGTAACATCTGTACCATATAAATGCGAACGTCCTGATTGACTGACTGACTCACTCATTCATCTAACAAATTACATTGACACCTGAGTTTCAACGAATTCGTTCCTTAGTTATTGAACAAGAAAATTAAAGCTTTTGCATTACGACTTATCAGATGAAAAAGGGGTGACAACTCTAAAGCAATACATATCATTTTTACACCTTCCCAAAGAGCTACTATTCTGAAAATCGACAAGCTTATTTTCTTAATTACTACTAAGAGGTAAAACGGATGTGACAAATTTACATCAATGAATATTATTTTTATACCGTCGCAAAGACATAGGATACAATTCTAAACCACACTAAATATATTTCAAAACTAATAGCATCGAAAAACTTATTATTATAATATTTCATCCGATAATAATTGCTAAATAAATTCAAACGCAATCCATCTAAAGCTAGGAATGAGCCCCCTTCCCACTGAGCAGTGACATAGTATATAATTAATATATTGATAGTTTCATGTAATTGACGATAATTTTGTTTTTGTAATTAATGTTTTGTAACGTAATTAATAAATGTAGTTATAGTCGCTGATGACTCATTGTTGATGCGACCCTAAATTAAATAAGTTAAACCAACATAAAACAAAAACAACTTTCTTTGTAAAATTGCAATTTTTTTTTTTAGCGACGACGTTGGGGTGGAACTTTATGTGATGTAGGATGAAATGATTTTTTGTAACGTATGAAAATATGCCATGCCTGAGTGGGATTCGAACCCAGGACGGCATGATGAGAGAATTGTAATTTTATATTAGTTATTTTTATTAACAATTTTACCATATTTTTAATAGTTAAAATGTTAACTGCTTAATCCACAATTATTAAGTTGAATTATAAATATTGACACTGTACACGATTAAGATCTATCCCAAACATTTTGAATTATCATATGTAATGCATATTATTTTTACGATTACTTATTTTCTTTATTACTTATTTTGACTTGTTATATAAATATTAGGCTATGTATATTATTTTACGTACCAATAAGTTTATTTATTTATGTATTTTTATTACTTAGTAAGTGGAAAAACAAAGTAAACGTTTTTAATTTACATTTATGTTCATTTTTTTGCACCCTTCAACAATTTATATCAATTATCCGTAATATACTTTTTTTACCTCTGAATTTGCTAAAGTAAAAACTTTCAAAGCTAATAAGTTCATTTTTATTCTGGTTCTTATGTTGTAAAGAAATGTAACTTTATAAACTTAACTAAAGAAAATTAGGTTTTTTTTAAATTTTACAATTTACTTTTTTACCCGTAACGTTTTTTCAAGAGCGTTATCTCCATCGAAGCGATTCGGAAACTCGACTGTAAAATCAGATTACTGATGGAATGTATTACAAAAAGTAAATTAATTTTCATTGCCCAAAATGGCTGCTATGCGTATTTTTAACTTGGTGTTTAATTAATGGATTTATTTAATTAATTTAATGGTTTATCAGAAAAAACAATTTGCTACATTAGAGAGCAATCAGACAAAAAATAAGACGATTAACAAAATAGTCTACGTATGCTCACTTTTACTTTTTGCTGTCGACTGTTGAATGGTCTGACGTATGCCTTTGTACCTTTACTGGACCTTTAGATCTACGTAACTCTAGCATACCATCTCTCGTACTTTGAATAGTTACCTTAGGTATTCCTTAATAACTCTTGCTTTATATTGGCGTTAAGTTTTTATTGAAATGGACCCTAGATGCCTAAATATTTACTCCATCAGTTTAACGCTTTTCTGAAAAAAATATTAAACCGACTTTTTCCTAGCTCTTTCAGCCCATCATATTTCTTACTTTCTCTAGCCATTCAATTATTAAAAATTTTCTGCGATAACTCCTTTCGAATACTTACTTTTTTGTCACCAAAATAACCTATATCAATAGTGATATAGTTACGTTCTACATGCAGAGTTCTTATCAATAAGATTTTTACTAATTCATTTATCTATTTTTTTAAAACTCTCGTGATATTATTGTCACTTGAGATTAAACTATCCAACCCCGCCTCAATACTAAATTGATTTTCTGAATACCGCCCACCTTGCTTGAGCTAACCAACGGCCTAACTCATTTCTTTCAGAGCCCAGTTTTTTTTAAACTGCTCCTTGTTCAAGAATTTACAGACCGCCTCTTGTATGGGACGGTTATAAATAAGTGTTCTCGTTATCTCCATGCACATCACTTTAGTTTTTATTTTTGTTAAACTCCATGTTGCTCTTTATCAGTATTTTACAATTTTCTTATTGCCTCATACACTCGTTAATATTTATGTATATTATAGGCCTATTGACTGATTACTGGTATATAAATAATCTTATGTCTCTAAACTCAATTTTGTCTCTGCTCATAAGCTATGTTGTCTGCAAATATCAGTCTATTTATTTTTCCTGCAGGTTCTACTCGTGCCTTGAATAAATCTTTCACGTTTAATCCTCCTCTGTATAGCAAAGAGTAGCGGTGAAAATTGCGCGCTCCTTTTATATCTATACATATATTTTTGTATAAGTTAATTATTAAAATGCTCAATAAGCTGTTTCATCTCTCTATCTCCCTCTCTCCCTTTCCCTCTCCCTCTCTCTCTCTCTCTCTCTTCTTCCTTCTTTCCTTCTTTCTTTCTTTCTTTCTCTTTTATTTTTTGTCTGCTGCTGATTCAGTTCTCTACTTAGATTATAGACTGAATTCCTACTTAGATTATCAATATTTTCTTTACATTTCTCTTATTGTTACTTGAGATTAAACTACCTAACCCCGCCTCAGTACTAAGCCTTCAAAAACTCTCAAAAATTGTTCTACGAATTAGAATCTGTACATATAATCTCGCTTTCACGTCTTATTCTCAAAGAATGAGCTAATTTATTGATTTTTGTACAAAAATTACTAAAACTATTTATCTATTCTACTAAAATGTGTAATTTTATAAATAAAACATAAGATTTGTCAAAAAATAAGTTTTCCAAAAAAAGTTTATTTCTAATAGATTTATAAGAGAAGGATTTCAGAAGTAAAATAGTTGACGTTTTAACGACACAAATTAAAATTTTAAATTTACCCGAATAGCAGTGGTGAAACATTAAAGATTTTTGGAACAAACACTCCTTGAACTTTGATACTCCAAGAATAATGGAAAAATAACAAATAAAATTGCTTTAGAAATTGTTTCACTGAACTTCATACTACGTTGTTTCTAAAGTGTTTAGTTTCTTTTATTAAAGTATATTTCAGGATAAGATAACTATACATCAGAGCAACGTAATTTATGCAATTAATGTTCTAGAAGGATAAATGATTGCTAATGAATTATACAGTAAGATGTAAATTTGAAGCAATGTAATACTTCAAATTAATCAGAGCAAAGAAATAAAAGGATAAGGTAAAAATAAAATATGATACACAAAACACATCACAGCTTTCTAATAGAAAGTAAATTACAATATTTCAGTAATAAGTATTAAAATCCTAATTCTAGGTATACAAACTAGATGTTATTCATTCTGAAATGGATTATGAAATATTTTATTTCAAAACTTATGAGGGTTTTACAGCTAGCTGCATGAACTGCAAAGACTATATTGGACTTGGAATGGTTAATCATAATTATAACGTAAGATTTATAGCAGTTAAACCCGAGACCTTTTTCTTACTATCGCCGCTCGCAAATTCAAATTACAGTACCTTGCAGTCAAATACATTTTTAATTTAAATGAATGTGCTAAAAGTAATGGCTTATGTCTATTTTACCTTTTTTTTTAAATTTGATCATTATCGAATACTGTGTTATACCAGGGACCGTCCTTTTTTCAGTCTAGCCTGCTAACCACCACACCACGGAGCTGATCGTAAATACGTTTTTTAACATATTCTTTATCATTGTTCTTGTTGCAGGTAACAATTGAAAATATGCTGACTGATGTGATGAAAGTAACAATTGCTTAGCAATATGTGCTATTGTTATTATTATTATTATTATTATTATTATTATTATTATTATTATTATTATATGTGTTTATCAACACGTGCAATATGCTTTTAGCGTGTAGGGCCAAGAGATCCGATAATCTATGTGACGCTTTGTAATATTAATAAGTGTAACGAGATTATAAAAGTGTCTAAGTGGTTTTTTTTAAATTTATGAAAACCAAGTTACTTCGAAGTAATGCAGTGATGTGGTTAATAAAAATGTATTTTTTTCGATAATCCTGAAGTAAATGTTTGCTCTATCTCTATTTTTCTCTTTAACCTCCTTTGTAGAACGTCAAGTAGGGTGTAGCTTTTGCATTTTGCTGAGAACCATGAAACAGACATTGCGAGTCACACCGCTACGTGCGGTACAGTATGGCTCGTGCTAAACTAGATCTCATGCTTGGATTGATTGGTTACGCGGAACTTAGGACTATTTTTATAATTCTTATAATAAATATTAGTTACAATTTTGTATTATTGTACCTGAGCCCTGTAACATGTATTTATCCAGCCCTGTAACATGGTTTGTTTCTCGTTTCCTTTGCGGAATATGAAAGGGAAGACTTAGCACCACTGTCAATTTCAGACAATTCCTTTTTAATTCGCTTTATTGTACATATGTAGACACTCCCGATGCTGGGGCTGTTCATTCTATTATTTTCCTGGGATCAATTAGGAATTTATTAGCTGTAGGGTCACTTGCCATATATTTTAATAAATTTGACAAAACCTCTTGCGTTGGACTATGTAAAATTCTACCACTAAGTTAAGACATGGTAATTAATTAAACGAAACGATACATATAAAATATCACAAAATAAATAAACGTATACACTATTCGACGAAAATATCACATCCAAAGAAAATTAGTCGCAAACGTTAAACCAATTACAGTTTAAAATTGTGCACAAATAGGCCTATACATGCAATATGCTTTAGTAAGCCGCCACGAGTAACTAAAAATATAGTTTAAAAACAGATGCTATTACTAAAATGGCATCATTGGGTATAAGTCAGTCGACTTTGGAAACAATCAAGAGGTTTTGTAAATACTGATATTGTGCATGATTCAACACAGGATAGTTTATGCCTACGTGACTGTAGGCCTACGTGATAGAAAAGATGAGGAACGGAAAGTTCGGCAGCATGTCTGTTCCGCGGCTCTCAGCAAAATGCACGAGTTCTACGAACTTTGTTAATTAAGTCAGTTTATGTTTTCCAGTGCTTCTATGAAATTGTTTAAAGTTGTCTTTAATTATAACTATATGCCTTATTGATAAGATAAGAAAATTGAAGGTTGTTTTTAAAGTGTAATTTCGTTTTTATTACGAGGAGTTAGTGATGGCCTGAAGAATTCTAGACTGAAATGACTGCAGGTAAGCCAAATTGCTACGAGAAATAGAATTGTCTATTTCATTAGCTTACGTCCAAATAAACAGCAAGTATTTATGTATGATAATAATATAATATTATAAAATTAGATATAATATTTATATAATATGATTAATATTATGAAAGAACGTTTTGTTGTGCGTTTGAAAGAATGTTTTAGTGGTTAGTGATAATACTTTCAAATAAGCCAGTAGAGAAGTTTTGTTCTGTCAACCGCTTTAGTTTAATTAATGGGAATCGACCAGGTTAAACGTTTGTAATTTGTAACTCTTAAATATTTAACCTGATTTGATTGCGGAATTTTTAAGTTATCTATAAAATATGTGCGGACAAGCACTATGACGAGGGATAATAAAATATTCAGAGATTTATTGTAATTTAGTTTTCTACTTGCTCAACCACAATGAAATTTAGTTCACGTAGTGTTCATGTAAGTGTTACAGTGAAGGAAATACCATCACGAATGTTTGCACAAAAGTAAACAATGAAAATGATGCCATCGGCAAAAAATACTATTATGTTTTGACATCGACAGCTTGGTAATTAGCGAGTACTGTGGGTTTTGGTACTGTAACAGGGGTTTTAAACGTGTTAAAATTTCCAGACCCTAGCCAGGAATCGTACCCGGGATCATTTGCTTTGTAGGCTAGCGCGTTAGTCACTACGCTACAGAGCTGGTCAATATAAATATTTTGGTTATAAAAATTTACATTGATTGCCTTTGATACTTATGATAATTGCCTTATGATAATTTTCATAATTAATTGTGAAAATTATGTTAAGGAGGTTTTTTGTGACTGATTACTTCCCATTTCCAGTAAAAATCTCAAATACCATCTTTTTTTAATTATTAAAAGCCATTAAAATATGTCCCAAAGTGCCTATGCTGCACAAGTTTCTGTATTAAATTTAGTCTTATTTTTTTAAACCTAGAAAAGATTATCATACTTTAAAAATTGCATAAGAATGCTTTTTGAGAATAATAGTTAATAACATTAGTTAGCGTCTAGGGAATAATATTCGACGTAATTGAATAAACGTAAAGTAATAAAATTTCATTACAAAAGATGACGCAGGAAAACGTTTACCGAATGACTTAATAGTTTGAATAACAAACAAATAGTCGTTGAAATGTAAATCTAATAAGTATCTTAGTAAAACACAAAAAAATAATTTTCGTTAAAATAAAGAATAAGATAAAAAGTATTTTGACAAAGGTCAGGCTAAAAACTGATGTGAGGTGATCATTTTCTCTGACACATCATTTGCATTTGCAAATGATCGCCTTGCCACGGCGTCAACTGGCTCGTATGGTAATCAATTTGAAAAAATATAGATATTATTCTTCCATATTCTTTTACGTAGCCTGATCCTGTATTGACAGTTATCTTATTATGTTTATATTCTACAACACACGAAAAATATTGTGAATAATGGTATCTCATTATTGAGAGATAGTACAATTTTCAAGAGAAGAAGCGTGTAATTTAGTTATAAAATATGCAGTAACTCAAACGAAAGAAAATATTTTACGAATTAGATGTTATTAAATTTGGTTAAATTTTACAAGTTATTTTTTTACTACTACTGTATAAAATTTAGTGAAATATTTTAGTGGTAAAAAAATTATTTGTATTTTTAATTAGTATTCAGATTCAGCTTGGCTTTTGTGTATAATAATTTTTGTAGGTAAATCTAATGATTCTATTTATCTAAAAATTATTAGGAATTTCGCCCACGCTACGCGCAAGCTTATAGATACCCTAGAGAGAGTTTCAATAAGGTTGGAGTTGTGAATATCAAAGGGATTGGTTAGACCAATATAGTTGTTAAAGTAAATTTTATAAATAAGGAAATCAAAAGGCTAATCGTCGAAAAATAACTAAAGGTAGCTTGTCAGTGACCCAAAAGACACATATTAGAAAAAAGTAGAATATCAAAACACTACTGTGTGGCAAAGACTTGATTGCCCCTTGCGGAGAGGAGCAGACTCGGCCCACTACCAACCTTCTCAATAACATTTCATTTTTTATGTACATATTTTTAGAACACTGAAAAATTCTCTAGTCTTATGTAAAATCATGATTCGCATCTTTTTTGTCCTATTAACTTCTCAATAATATACATACAAACTGTGAACTTACTAATCTATAATCAATAACATTTTCAAACACCAATCTTTAGAGGTGTTTAATTTTTGAAGAGATCATCAAAATTGTGTGATTCTTTCACTAAAAATAAGTTCACTCTTTAAACTACATTTCGTTCGCTGCATGTTGTTGTTGTTTAGGTCATCAGCTGAAAGGCTGGTTTGAACCTCTAGAGGTTTTACTAAGTAAAACGAGAAGTGAGGTGGTTTACCATTGCCTTCCTCACTGAGTGGAAAAGTACGCTTATCAGCGTGCCGGGCCCTCTGAAAAGCACATATTTTCCATTCTGCAAATGACACCTTCACTTCATTCACCACAGGGTCTGGCTGTATAATGAAATTCATTACTTTCAGAGGAGATAACTCTGATTAGTGTATTTTACACCTCTACCTCTTCTGTTCTTAAATGATTCAGTCATTTAATTGGCTGACCATGTGATAAGAAACAGAACTATTTATTTTAGCCCTGCAACTAACAGATTGAGTGTAAATAATTTGACACTCCACCTGTCTGTTATGGGCAGTCGCTGCATGTATATAGAAATAATTATAAGCCGAAAACTTTCTCGCGACAAGACTTTTTCAAGTCCGGACCTACTTCAATCAAAATGTTTTACAAAATGAGTGGCTACAGTATTAAAATCGCTAACAAATATACATTTTCATTTGATCTGTAAGTGTTCTCGGTATAACGTGATCCCACATATGAAAATGTATCAATGTCAGACTTCCAGTTAATAAGTAATCATCGTAGAAACGAAAAATCGTCCTATTTCACCGCCGTTATTTTTTTTCTTAAAATCACTAATAAATTTTTAACCGTTTCATTTATCGTAAAAGTAAGGGGGGACAAAAAAGATGCGTATCTTGATTTTACATAAGACTAGAGCATTTTACAAATTTATAAAAGTATTTTTTGTTAATGAAATGTTATTGAGAAGGCTAGTAGCGGCCCGATTCCGCTCCTCTCCGCATGGGGCAATCAAATCTTTGCCACACGGTTCAATTATTCCAAAAAGCAATGGACAGAAAACATTACACTAAATAACACGTTTATAAAGTTTCAAAAAAAATTAGACAAACGAAACAGGTGGAAACGAAAAGTGTATATTACTAAAATAATTTTTGACGTAGATTCTGAAAATAAAGTCGCTGAACCGATGCAGAGTACCCCTCGAATTATAACATTGATTTTAAATTGTTAGGTCGAATTTTTTACAGTAATGACTGGAAACATGGCCTCAGCAGGGACATTTTCTTTTTATACGCCTAAAAATCTACGAACATTCCAAATCTCCGAATGAGAGAGCGAAGAGCTGACGATTTCCGGATTTTTCAAAACGGAATAATTTCATTTGAAACTTTAACCGATTATTTCGTTTTCTTATTCTCGGTTACTAGTTTGAAATAAATTCATTCCTTACTTAGTCTTTTCGAATCTATCTTCCCTCTCACTCTAACCACATTCTTTGTCTCTGTTTTTTTTCTTGCCTCATTTTGAAGAAACAGCGCATTAGCCAGTTTATGTTAGTACGTTTCAGATCTATTGTATTATGATATACATAATTGAACATTTTTACGACGTACAATTTAATAATTTCATTATTTATTCGTTTTTTCGACAATAAAATTTCATGTTTATTATATTTTTAATTTTACGAATACTAATTATATGGTGTGTCGTTTTTATACTACTTTTACTATTTTTTTGGTTTTCCTCTTCGATTCTCGGCAGTAGCGATGGGCATAATTTCTGCTACGTATTATGCCTTCGTGAGGCTATAATGTTATTAGATTTTTTTATAGATCTGTATATTTATTTATTTTAACTTTTAGTGACCAGCAGTTTATTTTTTTTTAATTTGTTTATTGTAACGTTAGCTATTATCTTACGCCCATCTGAGGCACAGCATGTTAATATATCTCAAAAACCTTTTTTTTATTTTATATGTTTTGGTTACTGCAAATGATTACGGTAATCATTAGTAATTAGTTGTGGTAATTTTGTTACTTTATTTTTATGCTGCTAGATGGATATTTTTGCGTTATGGTTGTAGGTTTGTACATTCTCATGTTCTAGATATTTCTACAAATCATTTGACTAATAAGCACGTAGAGAACTGCATTTAAAAAATAGCTGACCGGAAACTGAACAGTTGGATTCATCCCAAACTTGATAAACCAAATTGTAATACTCTTAAATATACTGATACAGTACCTGCATATTAAAATACTTAAGGAATAAAGAAAATATGCGTATACTATATTGAAATTCCTTCGTTGTGAATTATTTTAAAAAAACCGTTAATACCACCTCATAGTACATTAAATTTAAATTATAGAGGTACCTTCCGTTGAAAATACATATAATTTGTGCTTTAACGAGCCTAGGTTTCCCATTTGTTAAAATAACAACTACACCACGTGTTTATTTAATCTTATCAAAACATGATTTGAAATGGATATACGTACCAGTTAAGCATACTCTCTGGCAAAGGATAGGATGATGAGGAAACCGTAGCTGAGCATGATGAAGAATATTCAACACAATCATTAAAATTCATGAATACCCAATTACAAGTGTACTTTTTAGATAACCCACATATTTTCTTTTTCTTAATTATTTTCTATTCGAAAATCTCGTTGGCTCATTACATGTAGATTAATTCATTTAATGTTGTTTTTTTCTATTTTTGTGTTATTCTTGAAACACATAAATACAGAGAATGCTGTCTTTTAAAAATTATATTATGTGTATGTGCGTACACAATGGAATGTACGTACTACAAGACGATGGGTCGTTAACCCATCGTATTGTTCTACCTCAAGAAAATATCCTGAATATTTGAAAGGAGTGAGGTAATTTTCCAGTACCGTCTTCACTTGGTTGAAGCAGAACGACGTTATTATAAAAAAGTACCACAATATTTTCTTCTTATACTTCTTTTTTCATCATTAACTATTAGTCACACGGCCTGTAACGCTATCCAGCTCTCATTGGTTCTTCCATCTTTTCTTTGGCCTTCCGGAGCTCCGCCTCCCCCTCGGGTGCATCAATCAATTACCTTAGGCATTCAATTTGCACTTACTCTTCCAAATTACACCAATGTAGGTGAGGAAGGCAGAAAAGGATGGCTTCCAAAGGCTTCGTGAGCGGATAAACCCAGGAGGTGGGACAGTAAAAAAACCCAGATCCAGTTCGGAGGCTCTGTGGAGGCAGCCCCACCACTCGTCTTACCAGCAACTAGGTCAGTGCCCTTTCCAGAGAACCTTGCCCAATTTCACTATCCAGAAGAACACAAAATTTTGTTGAAGAGTGGAAATATCAACACTGTTCAAAAAATTATTTTTGTAAATTTCACAGTATTATTACTCTGGTTGTGTACAACATAATTACGATAACAACAGGCCGTTTACATGAAAATTTTGTGAAAAAATAAAATTTTAAATATTACTTTAAAGATTAGAACAGAAATTAATTGATAAAAAGTGTGTATTTCCTACTAGACTTAACAGTAACGTGTTAGACTACGGAGCGGAAGGACTCAAGACTGATTCTTTAAAAGGAACCAGATATTTTAACTCATTTATTCCAGCAGTAGTGTTAATGATCAGACTGTTAATATCTTTTTATTAAATGTTAAGAATTATTTGCAAATAGGTAATAAAAAGTTAAATATGTTGAACGTTTATTGGATATTTTGAAGAGGACAGCATTCAGTAGTAGCGTTGCTTCGTATCATTTTCTGGTTATTGCAGATAATAAAGGGTTTCTTCTTGGGTCCAGACGATTTTCAGATTAAATATCATTTTCTTAGTTTCAAATATACAACTAGTTTTATAACAGTTTTTCTTTCAAAATATTCTCCTCCATCGTAAAAATGCCAACAATCACTGGTGCTAGCACGTATTATACAGTTTAATTTTACTACATTTTAGTAATACATTTTATAACTTAAATCTAACGCAATCATATTTATAACTAAAACAGTATTTAGCTTATAAAACAAATAAAGTTTTATTTATAACGTATATCCTATAGCTTGTTGAATTTTAAGTCTGCATTAACTCACTAATCGACAGACCTAGTCCGTTTCAGTTTACTAATTGTCACCAGTGTTAAACAGTTGAAGCTCTTTAATGTAAAAGTAATCGTGAAGACAATCTTCATATTCCATGGTATGCTTACGCATTTCTTCTGCTACTGGAGTCACTTGCAAATCACGGTAGTTGTCACTGTTGCGGCGATACTTTTTAAAGTTAACAATGTTCCTATACACTTTGTTTTGGTACCTTTAGGTCGCACTTAGTTTGCTTGCTTTGGTGTAGCCGTAGATCAGCTGGCCATCTGCATGTACTTGTTAGTAGAGAAGAATTTTACTGAAGCTCGACAGCTCAAAGGTCCGACCGAGTAGCCAGTAACCTCTTTCTATACTCTATTTGCTGTTCTTATTTTGTCTTCGCTACTTGTTCCTTCCATATCAGCTTCACATCTCGAGTCTTTTAAGAGACTTAACTGTATCTTCTGAGTGCACTGGTAACAATACTAACGTTTTTCAACAGGAATAATATCGGTCACTATTATTTATTTTGAATGACATTTATGATACTTCAATTCATATGAATCATAGAGTTAAATGTTCGGTTGAAATCTATCTAATTTATAATTGACAAAATATTATTTAAATAATTCACCTGTATAATTTCTGTAATTTCTAAAATAAAAAAATTAATACCAGTAAGAAAACATATCGTTTAGTAATAAAAAAATACAAAGAGAAGTTGAAGAAATTGACGTCTGTTGGGTGATATCGATGAAGTTTTTCTGGTGAAAGTATTGAAGCTCACGACTATAATCAACTAGATGAACAAGCATTTGACATATATGAACAGAGGAGCATGTTTGTTACATGACTGGCGAAATTGGATCAGGGTTTGCACGGTTTAGTTGTGATAGCGAGTGCACGCACTAATTTGTTTTTTAGAAATTACGATCCTTTTTTTACGCCATCACGTCTACCCAAACTCAGGTGTAATCAGATGTATTTCTATTCATTTACGGCCACTTTAAAAAAAATATTTACCCGTATATTTTTCACCGAGTGACTTAAAAAACATATACAATATAATGACAGTAAATATCAACGAATATAAAATGACAGCCTACCTTAGTAATCACTAATAAAGAGAAAAGTTACTTTCTCAGAGAAGTTAAGTTACTAACAAGTACAAAATTGTATGTTCACCTTTATTGACAGCTTGAAAATTACTTGTGAAAAGCAAACTGATGCACCACTTCCATTTATTCGGAATAAATTTCAGTGATAGTCTACAAAGTAAGTGATTGTCGGTTAGCTACTAAAATCAATTAAGACAATATACATCTACTGTAACTTTACCCGAATGCTTTTAACAGAATTTTCTTTATATGCAGCATTTTTTACTAAACACAACATGAAAGTGTATGCACTTATAAATTTCCCACATTACTGTTAATTTCATTGGTTCAAATGTAAGTAAAATTAAAAAATATATTTTTAATATTTCGTATGAAAATTATTATTTAAAAAAATAACTAATCTCAGTTTATAATAATAAAACTTGCCACTCCAGTAGCGCTTCACCCAGTTTACGTGTGTCGCATTAGTGGGGTTAGGTGGATCAACTATATAGAAGTGTGTGCGCTGTGCGCCCACACATTGCCTTAAGTTGAAGTTCGGCGGCCAAAGGGGTTGGGTGGATGAGAATAATCTAATTTTACGTTTTCCAGATGTAAGGTAGTCAACGAGTAAACTTCGTGGCGCTGCTCGCCTTGGTTTAAATTTACCGATTGTTTAAAGTTTAACTTTGCCGTTTAAGGTTTTAAAATTTGAAACGTTGAAAGTTTTAAGTTTGAAAGTTTGAGATAAGAAATTTGATGTTTTTAATAACTGAGGGTTTTAGGTTAAGGTTTCAGTTTGAACGTCCTTATAATTTAAAAAATTCCTCTGAAAAACATTTTTGCCAGAAAAGCATTTTACTCAAACACTTTTTCCGGAAAATTTTCAGCCGGAAAATTTTTTATCCAAAATTTTTTCGGATGAAAATATTCTGTCTGAAAATTTTTCGCAAAATTTTCTGTGAAGAATTTCAAATTTAAGTAAAATGGAAAACTGTATTTTTAGCATTTCGTATTGAAATTATTATTTATAAAAATAACTAATCTCAGTTTGTAATAATAATTAATTATATAATAATAAAATTTATTTCCAAAAAGTTAACATGCTTGTAAATTTTAAAAAATAAGATAAAAAAATAACAAATAACATAAATTTTGTATGTGTTTAGGCCAACATCCGAAAAGCTGGTTTGAACCTCTAGAGGTTTTACTAAGTAAAAATGAGTAGTGAGGTGGTTTACTATTGCCTTCCTCACTGAGTGGGAAAGAATGCTTATCAGCATGCAAGGCCCTCCGAAAAGCATCCACTTTCCACCCTGCAAATGACACCTTCACTTCATTCACCACAGGAAAATTCTGTATACATACTTTTAATCTTTGTTTATAGTTCAATGATAAAATTTGCAAATTTAAAAGAATTATGAATATCATTTTTTATAAATTTAAAATATTACAATCACATTTTGTGATTATAAAACTCAGTGCTTTGAATTGTAAAAATGGAGGTCCCGTTGTTTTACTTCGCTTTCATTTTCTACGTCGTATTTGTATTTTGGGGAATTTAAATTGTACTCCCGAGGAACCAAAGGAATGGAAACTCCCGTCGGAGTTACCATTCAATACCATGAGTAGTCCCGTAATAGTGACAAAATAAATCAGTCTCGTAACATAACTTTTAAAAAACCGTCCTAAAAGTACTGCACTTAAGTCGACAATCATTGTACCCAAACCAATCAAATGCTACATCAAAAGTATTAATTTTTTTTTGCTTTTACTTGTATTTGTAACGGAAACTGTGTATTATCACAACCACTCAATTTAGTTAATACTATTCACTGTTTTCTTTTCTTTTTGCTTGTTTTGAACTGAATTTAGAGAAGTACATCTACCTTTTTGTATTACAAGGCGCTTTTCGAAACGATGTATCTAAATTTTATAATAAAAACCTACTCAACAGAGACTTTAGAGTGACTTTTATTGTTCCGCTTCCCTCCCTCAACCTTGCTTCTCATACCACCTCTTCTTTTTGTTGTTGACTCTGACACCTCATTTCCGAGTACGGGTAAAATTTATATCTGTATTCTAGCAAAGTGGAACAGTTCAGACGCGGATAGTTGTGAGTGGGGATGTACGTATGTGTACCATAAGTATCTGTAAAAATGGCTCATACTACAATAACAACATTCCATCAGCCCAGAGGCCAACAATACTAATCTAAAAACCTTCGAACAGTAATGTTATTAACGTGTCCATAGATCATATATAAAGTATTTAAAAATAAGTTTCACCGCAGTATTAGTATTTGTATTAGTAAAACTGAAAAGTTAAAATTTTTATTTAAAAATACATTAAATACTTTGTATAAATAAATTTTGTAAGTTTAAATACCACGGAAACGTACGTTTTTCTTACAAAATTAAAATTTAAGCTTATCATTGTAACAAGTCAACATCCACTGTCGTTTTATTAAAAATAATAGAAATACTAAAATGTTCTAAAACTCAAAAATCACGGATGATACCTGTACAGACCTAGGTTTTTGAATTCTTACAGAACTACAATCCAAGCTTGTTATTTTATTTTATTTATCAACATTTTCTATTTGTATACCAAATTAGAGCAGCTAATTCCTAATTAAAATCAACACAGACTTATATTTTATAAAACAAGAAATAAAATAAACATATACGTACATAAACAGAATAAAATATCACGTAAAGTACACGTTAAAGAAGTATTAAGAAGAGGTACGTGTCTCGAAAATTTACAAATAAGCGCTCTGTTTTATGTTCTAATTTATTTTTTTATGTATGTGTTTATTTTATTTTGTTTTATATACGCGCATATACTTATAATTTACGTTTCCTTATCAAACGGAAATAAAAATTTTCTACTATAAAGTATTAAATTAAATTTTTTATCAAACATGAAAGCATTATTATGTTAATGAGAACAAAATTAAATCAGCTTCAAAACACGTACGTTTAGCACTTTTTTCACAACATCTAGAAAAGAAAAACTTGGGATAGTATCGATTATCGAGAATATTAACAGAAGTCAAACATGAATCCGTTTCACTACAGACATTTTTTATTTCATCGTTATTTCCACTAATTGGTCAAATCACATGATGTAATATTTGTCATCTAAAGGAAATAACTTCATTTTAACAGTGATACAAACATTTAGTAAATTATCAATCTGTAGGCTTAAATAAATAAGGAAAGAATCGATACAACGCCATTAAAAATGGTTTAATAATTAATTTACCGGTTCATCGCTAACTAACCCGGTGCCTCACCGCAATGATGCATATGTATACCATGCAAATTTATAGTATCACGACAGTATTTCATTATTTACTTATTTTGTAGACAATTAGTAATTGATTCACTTCCTCTGTTTCAATATAGTTGTAACTTTACTCTTGTAAACTCTACTAATGTAGGCCTACTATGAAGTGTGACAATATCATATTAATACAAAATATATGAGAAAATAAAACAAGTAGGAAATGGGGAGGTTATACTACTGCACAGAAAGCAAACAAAAGAGTGACCAGGCATCTTACGGGAGTGGCCAAGGAAGACTATGCAAAAACCTTGACCAGGACAGCCAAATATTATACAAACTTACTGTGGTTATCTTTAGTTAATGATGAATTAGTTTAGTTAATATTTAATGCTTTCAGGGTACCTTAATTATTTTATTATAATAGAAAACTGATATATTTTTAAATTGGTATATTTTTTAAACACACTTTGTCAGTAATTTATACTTACGTGATGATGTCCAAAGATAATTAGTACATTATTCATATAAAATCAATTGCATAATACGCAATTATAACAACATAAATATATTGTAACCAAACTTTTATTATGTAAAGTAAAATTATTGTAATAATTATTTTAAAATATTGTTTAGATTCAATTAGATTTTTAGTAGTTTGTAATCAGGTTACCATTTCGTAAGGTAGGTGTTCTGATTCTTGAATGCCTTCATGTTTAAGAACAGTAATGAATTTTCAGTAAAGAATAAATTTGTAATGAATGACAATTTTGGTAGGTGGTTACAAGTTATTATTCATATTCAGGTGGCGCCTTTTGTAACAGAAAGTAAATGTTTCGTAGAGACATGAATAGCCTTGAAATAATAACATATCGATTATTACTGAAGCTATTTATTTATAATTAGGTAGTACACGGCATGCATTGCAATGCAACTCAATGAAAGAAAGTGTTTGTGTTTTAATGCTGTTTATTGAAGAAGTGATTTTTTCTTTTTTTAATTTATTTAAAGTTCATTTGTTGTTGGCGGCTACGGTGGGTTATGTAACTGGAACGGTGGGTTGTGACTTGAAATTGTTTTTGATACACATTTTTTGTTTTTCCGTCTAGTACGTTCACGAACAAATTAGAAGGTTTTCCGACGCATGAGCAAACCACATACGGCTATTCATGTGAGAAGCATAGTGTAGTACATGAACAGTGGTCTATATTTCTTCCCCACATCAGGGATTGGCACATTTGTAGTAACTGAATAAATTAAAATATTTCTATAAAAAATAAAATAAAAAAAATGTAATTACGAATTTACTTTCAAAATCTTTATCCATCAGCCGTAGGTTCTGGAAAAAACAGCTTAATTGAGAAGGTTTTATTTTTAAATAAAATAAAAAATGTATGATATTTATGATTATAATTTATCGTAATAAAATTTTAAAAAATGGAGTTAAACAAATTTTAAAAGCTATAGTCTAAGCTTAATTAAACTGAAATTACATTATAATAACTCTAAATTTACTATTTTACGGTACCGTTTTTAATCAAAATTATTATTACCTTTTAGACTTTTAGATGAAGTGTATCCTGATGGTGTCCTATTTTGGTGACGTTGAAGATGGTACCTCCGACGTATCGAGATTGTCTTCTATCTGTATTATGATGTTAATTTATCTATAGTATGAAGTTTTATCTATTAAACTGTATGACATACTATTAACGAAGTTGTATTATTCACTTTTTATTATTATGAAATTACTAGATTTTTCGACATAACGTATTATTTAATTTTCACTCTTCGCGGTTGACCCAAAACCTTCCGGTTCAACGGTTGATCAAACAGTGCCTACGCTTCTACTCCAAAACTAGCGTCTCCCCAGTAACCTTCACTGAAACCGTTTTACTAAAATTTGGCCAATCACGCACACTCTTAAATCTTTAAAACCAATGAAATTTGATAAACATTCAACGGTTATATTCCGTCCTTTATTTTACAATTGCCACGTGTAAGGCTCAATACACCGCACTGCTGCTTGTACGTGTGTTTTAAAAAAATAAAGTCATTAATTAAGAAAGACATATTGCTATTTTGAGGTCGGCATTTTACCGCCAAACACTTATAGACTTAAGAATTATGATTCTAATATTAATTAATGTATTAAAAAAATTTTTTTGTTTATTACAATAGATTTTCCAAATTTAGTCCATATCTGTGGAGCAATTGTCTTTGTGGTTTTTTGATGGCCATTGCAAATGCGAGTTACACTGGAAACTGCAAACGTATGATTTTGAATGGCATATCTGTTGGAATCATTGGAATGTGTGGCAACAGTACGTCTTTTCCTTTGAATTTCCCATTCAAAGTTGTAACTTCGATGATATTGTTCATCATCCTCTTCATTGTAAGCCTGGTTCCGTTGAAAAGTCATGGTGGATTGATATTTTCGAGAAGAATGAGAGGCTCAAAAATTGTCAATGTTAAAACATGTGGTGGCATGCCTGGCAAAGCAAATGAATTCAAAAATTTAGTTGGATAATTTACTCTTTCGTTTTCATTCGTTACAGGTACTGTATCGATGGACTTATACTTTGTCGCTTCACCTGGTATTTTATTTTGAGTCTGAAAATAATGGTTTTGGCATCGTTGTTTTTGCCAACTAATATTGCATGTGCACTGAGGCATTGATATTATTGTAATTTTGTGCGATATTTGGAAAAACTTTGTAAACCAATTTGGTTTGTAGCTATGATGGTTGCTATGATTTTACAGAAGTTTGTTGACAATGTGATACATTGTGTTTGATTCAATTCTGTCAAACTTGCGCACTCATATAATATACCTGTATAGTATAACCCAGAAACTTATAATAGTCATTAAACAATTTTCATTCACTTTAACAATATTTTTTTAAAATATAGTGCAGTAATCTGGTGAGGCTAAAATTACTGATCATTTTTGTAATACGATACTTAACTAACTTCTTTCGTTAGTTCATTTATTCCACTACAAGTACTTCAGAAGTGATTTTAAGGTAATAAATAAAATAAAATTCTTATGAACGGTTTTTTGTTCCCATGAAGAATTTTTCCATAATAAATTTATTTGTAATATTTAAATATTTTATTTAAAATGTATTTATTTATTTATTTAAATCTGAAACGAAAAATACTTAACTGTCTTATGAAATCAAGGAACCCATTTACTGAAATTGGTATAAAATTTCAGTTTGCATCTTATTTTACATTATGAAACTGAATAAAATATATGAGAAAAAGGATTATTCCGTATTAAGTAAACAAATGTTTTTCTTTTCTCACAAATTTGTTTCAAGACACTTTTATATCGTAAAAGTTTTAATAATTTTAGTTCTTAAATGGTGAATTGACTTTAAATTTTTTCTGTGTAATTAAATTTTTTAAAACAAAAGCCGCGTATGAAGAAACTCTTATTGGCCAGTAAATTCTATCTTAAACGAAATTCGCAGAATTTCAAAAACATTTAAGCATAAAAGTTCAATTATTTAGAATTATTCAATGCAATATGTATAGCCTATTTCTTTCATACGATTTTTGAAAGGAATCGATGAAATAGAATTAAACTTTTTCTCCCGGACCGACTGAAATTCGCTTCAGCATGTCTTTCATACTCTATACGAAGAATCGGGTTAAAGTTCCAGTTGATTAATCAAATTAATTTCTACTGAAATAAATATTAATGTGAATGAAAATTTAGGATTACATTGTTCTTAGTAGATCTTTTAAAAATAAACTGAATTACAAATAGATCTCATCAAATGTACTGTAAAGAATTGGCATACTGAGCCGTTTTTATACTAATCAAGTAAAATATGATCTGGGGTATTTGCATTAAAACAGATAGCCAGATTAAAAAACAAACAAAAAATCAGTAGAAGCTTGCATTCTAATTCAATTGCACTCCAGTGTGCTATTAGTGCAGACTAATTCTTTAAGAAGTAATAAAGAAAGAGTTTCCAAAATTTAGAAAAAAGCAATTTTCAGCATCATTTATTAGTTATTTTAATTTAAGATTTCAGATAGGTGTATTAACTCCTACAATTTATCCCATGAAAACCGCTGTCGGTTTCCTAGTGTTTCGTTTATTTCTTTATTCACAAAGTGACAAATGAATTTCATAAGCTTAGCTTGAATTCAATAAAAGTAAATAGTACAATAGAAGGTAAACATAGGCAAGTTCATCTGATAATTTTAATAAACTTTATCGTTGTTATTCAAATTAATCTCACATATTGAAATAGAATATTTCCAGGACTTAACTTGTCAAGGTATTTACAATTAACGGTATAAAATAGTACCCAGTAATAATCTTACATAATTTATCTCTTCAGTTGCATTTTGCCGTACTTTTTTTATAAACAACTAAATAATACTAATTTACTGTATTTATTTGTTAAGAACAAAAATAAAGTACAAGTTAAACGAATTTTATTATTCTAATTTTATATTTTATACGGCAGACACTATGTATAATGCAGTTCCAAACACAATAGATACCACAACAAATCGAAACAAAATTTACCGTAACACTGCATGATTAAAAGATTATGTCAGTATGAACAAACAGATAACAAATATTCTTTTAAGAAGAAATAGTAGTATCATTCACAGACTTTTCATTTATACATTTTCTCAAAATATCTTTTTTTCTGTATTTTTAATAATAACAATAATAATAATGTATTTATTTTTGCTCAATAATAAAATGCAATAATAATACATATCATATTTCCTATGACTACACGTATTTACAATTAACATACTCGTTTATAATAATTGAAATAAATCTTACACATGGGTAAAAAAAAAATCTACAAATCAGTTTATTACGAACAAAAATACTACCTGACCTACAAAGAAAATCTTGACTGTAGGGAGGGAATGTAATACTGTTGAATGTTTTCTTTCTTTCGTTGTACATTTGGAAGTAATTTTGTTATAGTATTACAGAAGTAAATATATTGATAACACAGAAGTATGTATTGTATTTATAATAATAATAATAATCAGAAGTCACTAAAGATTATTTTTAATTTTACACAAACCAAAATAAAAAATTGTTAATTTCGAAATAAAGAGACTTAACCCTTGTCACGCAAAATTGTCTTTCAACCGATCTTCTTCGACATAGTTAGCAGTTAAATGGATTTTTTGATAAACAGGGAGAGGGCTGAAACTGATGTCTGGACCCTGTTCGTGTTTGAAGAATCAGTAATTGAATAGTGATTGAATTTTCCAGCCGGAAATTTTAAAGCAAATCAGAAATTGCTTGCTAAGGCAAGTAGAATAACAGATTCTTCCATTATTATTTCAGTAGAATAGGATTTACAAGCTAGCATTACATACAATATTTAAAAGCAATATTACTTTTTTAGTTCATAATTAATCAATAACCAAATTTAAAACTTACTTCGGAGTCTTTATTAAATAAAGATAATATAATTATAATTCTCTCGTTTTAAAAAATATATACCAAACACAAAACTAAGAAGTTCTATTGAATAAATAAAATTTGTTCCCATGTTAAGGTTTAATTTGTATTAAACCTTTCTTGTGAATGGTAAGATAATCGTTAAGATAAATTATCTTTCATTTTACGCAAAACAATGTTTATTAATCGTTCAATTTGATCCAAACAAGGTTCAATGGAAGAAAACAAACATACTAATTTAAAATAAATAAAAAAGTAATTAAATTTTATTGTTTTCTCACCATAACTAAGCACTGTCGACTAGAATTATAACGTACTGTATAGACTACAAAGGTAAGCACCAAATGTTACTCGTAACATCCCACTACAATCTTATTGATGTCATCTGCAGCTATGAAAATTGTTGTTGTTTAGGTCAACAGCCGAAAGGCTGGTTTGAACCTCTAGAGGTTTTACTAAGTAAAAAACGAGGAGTAATGTGGTTTGCCATTGCCTTCCTCACTGAGTTGAAAGAGTATGCTTATCAGCATGCCAGGCCCTCCGAAAAGCACTCACTTTCCACCCTGCAAATGACACCTTCACTTCATTCACCACAGGGTCTGGCTGCATAGTGAAATTCATTACTCTCAGAGGAGATAACTTTGACTAGTGTCTTTTACACCTCTACCTCTTCTGTTCTTAAATAGTTCAGTCATATAAGTGGCTGACTATGTGATAAAGAAACAGAACTATTTTTTTTTAGCCCTGGACCAAACAGATAGAGTGCAATTAAAATAACACTCCACCTGCCCGTTTTGGGCATCTATGAAAATTATTGAGTACGAAAGGGAATGTCGTCTTGTGTTCATAATACCAATAAACCTTCATATAAAATCATAGAATTCTTTAAATTCCTGAAATTCTATAAGAATTTCTCAGCAATTTATACGATTACTTATGTTTCCTTATTCAATACCAAATAATTTCCTTCTATCAGATCACTCATCCTATGTTTGTTACATTTATATCTAGTAGTAGATTTCTGTTTGTTAACACAGTAAATGTTGAACGACTGTATTAAAGAAAAAACAAACAAAAGCATATTGTATTTTTCACTCCTTCAATTTGTACGTGAAGTTTAGTGACAGTGTTATTGTTTAAAACAAGAAATTCTGTGGTATCTCTAGTAATCTTTAACATGAATTTTATAAATTTATCGGAAACCTGTCAGTAGCAGCTGTGAAGGAATACTTGACTTCCAAACGTTGGATAATTAAATCATGCCATAAAATATATTATTAATATGTATAAGGTATTATTTAGTTCTGAAAACGGAGTATGTAAGCTAACATGAAATTTTAGCATTATTTTTGTTTTAGGGAATGTAATATTGACGTTCTTTAGAAGAAAAAAATCACTACTTATGTTTTGATTAATGTATTTTAAGTTGTATTTACTTTACGTTTTAAAATAAGAAGTAAAATTTAACGTTCAAGGAATGGTATGAATATTTTCCTGATTTTAGCCAGTAACCAAACCCAAGACTTTCGGTTTGATTATATGGTGGACAAAGATGGCACGGCAAGGCATAAAATAGCAATCCACTTGATCTTATTCACCTCAGACATATTTTACTGTTCTGTTACCAGTAACAGCTTTTCAAACCAACTGTTACATTCCGAACCTGAAAGCTAATGGTTATTGAAAAATAAACATGGCCACCATTTTGTGATTTATGTAGCAATTTAAATCGTAATTTCTTTTTATTACATTACATTACTATAAAAACACTCTACAAATATAAATGTTATTACCTTATCCGATCGTAAGATATAAATTTATACATATTTTTTTTTAAATGGCGGACAGCAGGGAAACAAAGGGGAAAATGCAATGTATCATCGCATATTTTTTGTTTAGTTCTACGTTTTGTTTAGTTCTACGTACGAGTTGAATCCAAATAAGCCAGCCCACCATTTTTGAATCACTATAATATATAACTATATCACTACTGCTATCACTAAATGCATAGATACACGTATTTTGTTTTCTTATCATTTAAAAAGTTTAAAAACACAGGGTGTAGAATAGCAGTCTATGTTCCAGTACGTCGTTGATCGAAGATCTAATTCAATTAATCAATTGTTGTAAATTCAAGAAGTAGTTTAAAAATAATCATAAATTATAATCAAAATTGAACAATTTCTAATTTAAAATTCAAATATTTTAAACAGTAATTAAATATATCAAGATGAATTATAAGAAGAAAATAAAACATTCGAAAAATTAATTCCAGAAACTAAATATCTCAAATTAAAGCAAGAAAACAAAAGATAGTATAATTTTAATTAAATAATTTGAAATAGAAAATAAGTAAAGGAAAATATTAAAGTATCGAGTCAAATTAATTATGCAACCAAACAAGATAAATTTGATTATTTTAGAATATGAAAATAAGATTGAAGTAAAGTATATTTAAAACTATAAAACCAAATGCAACAATGACTCGACGCCCCATTTGATTCCTAATCAATGGATGGACAAGAAGCAAAAGCAAGACTCCGAGGATAATTTCAATTTGTAACTATAAAACCAATTAATTTAAGCTCATATCTAGTATATATAAAACAATAAATAATAGATATTACAATACATAATTATAATATTTAATAAATCAGTTAAAATATTTATATTTGTATCACAGTGTCATCACTAATTCAAGCAATCATTCAAACTAATTTTTTTGTTATACATTATCTTTGTCAATTATATCAATTTTAAATTTACTCGTTTTCATTTAAATTATTTATTTTCAATCATCAATTTTGCATTTCATTCATTTCATAATTTCATTACAAGGGTAGTGTCTCTAAGTGAGTTTTTAACACGATTTCTAATTTATTTCTATTTGATTCAGGCCTATGATGTCATTAAATAAACAACTATAGATTTTTAAGTAGAAAGTAAAACCCCTTTAAAACCAGTCTCAATTTTTTTTAAATATTAATTAATTAATGAGCATTGTTTTATTGTATTTGTTAATGAACAAGAAGTAATAATTCACCAAATTAATTAAAAATTAAATTAATCTGAAACTACGCAATCATAAAATCATTTCAATAAATTTCCCAGAGGTAAAAATAATAATTTTAGAGGTAAAATTAAAAATATAAGTTAATTACATTAAAAGTAAGTGTGTCGTGGTGAAGTGGTTCGACGGAGCAAAAACAAATTTGATTCAGTAACTCTTTTATCCTTATAATTTATTGTGCATGTTTTGATTAATTAAAGCCGGTGTATCAGGCGAACAATATTTCAGTTCGGGTTTTCAATATGATGGCTTTTATTGAATTAATGTTCTGAAACGAATTTTCATTAGTCTTTAAGCAAATAGGGTTTTCCATTAGGCTGCATATCACCTCTGAACAACATTCTGTCAGTTCATTTACAATTTTGTTTAATAAATGTGATATAAGTACATTCCCGTGAAGTAGTATTAGAATACACACATGATGATTTAACCAATACAAATATTTTTATACGATTCTTTAGTTTTATTTTCAAAGAAATGTTTGTATGCATTCAGTTTGGGTAACAATTATAACAAAAACATAATTAAATGTATCTCCTGCAAAATTGTTGCTTTACACACAAAACTGTGGAACTGTACCACAAACGAAGAATGGAAACAAATTAATAAAGAAAATTTTTATTTTTTAATCTGTAGTCGTTCATTCCATATATTTATATATAAATGGGAAAACCCTCACTCACTGACCGACTCACTCACTCTTCACATTCTCCTTCTTGCACAATAGCTAGAAGGCTGAAATTTGGAGGAAATATTCACTTTAAGGAAATATAAAAGTTAAAATAAACGATTTTGACACTCCTCCATTAAGGGGGCACGTAAACAAAAACATGAATTGTTTTCGATTTTTTTTATTTTCGCGCCACAATTTTCTGAACAATGTTGTATATCATACATGTGCTTTTGATATCTTAAATAATTTTTTGAAAAATATGTTGCCATCAATTGTAACGTACAATTATAAGCGCGTTTACTATTTCTTCTTTAGTTTTTTGCTATTTCCCCATAAACCGGTTTCTGAGTATGTAGAGAACATCTCAGGAACCACTACGTCAATCATTCTGAAATTTTTACACATCATTTATCATAAGTATTGACAAGAGCCGAAATTATTTGAGAAATTATTGACCAATAAATAGCCTTTTTAAAAAAATCTAAATTTTAAAAAACTTTAGTGCGTTATTGAATATTTTTTCTCAATTTCAGTAACATATACAATATCAAAAAGCTTCGGTTTATGTAAAAGATGTAATTAAAGCCATGTAAAAATTTAAGGAAAACTTGTTAAGTGGTTTTTGTGAAAACCTTACATTAACATTATGTAGTATAGGGATTCCGTGTCCCCTTAAGGGATTGAAAAGGGGGTTCAACCCTTAAACCGATATCTTCCGTTTACTAAGTTCAGGACACGCCGTTCCAACTACGTTCCGGTGGAGTTTTTACCGATAGTGCACCAAAAATATTATTCCTTAATAACCTCCAAAATTTACCCTAAAAAGGGATTGAAAAGGGTATTCAACCCTTAAATGTTTAAAATTTTAAACTAGTAGGTCTATTTAGAATTTTTCCTGATCAGAAAATCTTATTTTTTTATTTATTTATAACCCTTATTTAAAAACTATTGAAATAAAACAAAATTATACCCGGGTGAAGTCGGGATGGGCAGCTAATATAAAGATATATATTTATCAAGAAAAAAACACGATATAACTCTTACGTAACTAATTTAATAATTCCCTCACAGGTCTACTCTTTACGCACGAAAAAGTTGTATACCTACTAATATAAACTTATAGTATTTACAAATTAATGAAATGACACACTAAGAAAGGTAAAAAGTGTATACTAAAATTTTACCTCGAATTACATAGAGCTAAATATGTTCATTGTTAATACATGGTTTATGTTCAACAATATCAATTAATTATTTTTGAAAGTACGTGTAAATAGTACATCACGATTCGATATTAGATAAAATAGTATTAACTATTAGCCTACAAATAAACTAAATTAATAATACATAATATTAAACCACCATTGTCAGTAATAATCATAGTAACAACAATAACAAAACGTACATGAGGTGAAATAAATAATAAATAACAATTTATCATGTGTAGTAGCAGAGGATGTAAGCGGACTTTCGCTTAGTCCTGAATTCCACTATCATATTTCTATGACATATTATGCGTGATCAAATATTTGACTGTGTAATAATAAAACCTTGATCACAGCTGAAATATGATCATATTTTCTTCCAGGTAGAACATTTGGTCATAGTTTGAAGAAAATTTCAACCAGCAAATTTACATGGACCGTTTTCTTAACAAAAATATTAATATCTGAATACGAAGCCAACGGATCCTGTATAATAATAAGCACACCGATTATAAAAATTGTAACAAACGAATACAATTACCTAAAACAATATTGCAGAGAGATCAGTAGTATTGCTGACGGCTGTTGAGTGTGGAAGACGGGTGCAAGAAAATAAACAATCTCAGATATCATTATTAAGCTTTTATACTTTTTCCCATCCGTGTATTTTGTTTGAGATTAATGGAGACACTTTGGACACCACTAAATTAAATGTATCATCATCGATTCTTAAAAATTTCAAATAACATTTAGGATCTTCACACTGGAGCTCTTTCAATAGTCGCGTATGCGTGCTAAACTCCTTATATCTTTCAACCCATGGCCTGACCCACAAACCTTTTTCTACCTTTCAATTTGTCAATTTTTTAACGATAAAAAAATTGTTACAATTGAAGTTAAAGTAGCGAAAACAGGACAAAATTACTGTTCACCCATTTTTTATGACACTAAATATGATCAAATATTTCTCGTACTGTAATAACTGCTGGAGAATCTATGATCATATTTTAACAAAGAAAATCTCCTTCATATTTAAATGGTCACACATCTATGTTATAGAAATATGATCGTGTAATACAACAATTCTATGACAAAAATAAAATAATGTGACAACTCAATAGAATACTGTAACATTAATAATTTATTAGTAGTTTGTAGTAGGCAGTAAATAGTTGAGATGAGATAGTTTTATTCTATGAAATAGTGTATCGTTGTGACTAGTATTGCTACTTGGGAAGGATGGAGAGGTAGTATGTCATTTAGGATAATCGGCTCTTATTGTTTTTTCTTGAATTATTTTGTGAATAAGTTTTGTACAATTTTTAGTATTTTCTAATTGTTGTATTTGTGAATATCTTTCATGATTTTTTGACTAAATTTCTCAAATCCCTTTTATTGCATACTTTTCTCGCACAATCTACTTTTTATTATTGCTTCCACTATTTGGAAGAAAGCCTTTGTATTTCTCTTGTGTATACTATCTCGTTCTTTCTAGTCCTTTCTCAAAGCCTAAAAGGTTATAAAAATTGTTAGCTTCTTTAGTCAAGAGTTCAGTTAGTTTAAGTTTCCGTACAGTCATGAAATAGTGCTATTAGCCAGTGTTAAACCAGTGTGAATATATTGTAAGTTAAGGGAAAAGGTCTGCGTACTGTAGACAAATAATAGGATTGGTTGTAGGTTAGCTTGTATAATTACGTTTAAAATAACTGTTATTGTTAGTTAAGTTAGTTGAAGCTTTCAGTTTTGTAATTTATTTAATTTAAATGATTTAACTGTAATTTACAATCTTGAAAATAAATAATTGTTAGAGATTTAAGGGAAGTTTGTTTACCTATTATTTATTATACCCACATCCCGAAAGAACCTTATCTTAAGTGTTACAATATAAATATATGATTACTCAATAGATTATTATAATTCAAAAATTGTGCTTCATTTTTCTTATCATGAACATAGTAAATGACATTCTAGATCCTTTATATTAAATTTTATATAATAGATTAATGATTCTCAACTATTTCCAAGTGATGTGTTTGATTATAGCTAAATATGTTAGTTAACATGTTTAGTTATATTATATTAATTATAGTTAATTACGTTTAATATAATTATATTATTAATTATAGATTTATTTGACCTGTACGGAGATTTGTACGCTCTTGTAATGTTAAGTAGAGTATTCAATTTTGGTGTGACGAAAGAGATTAGATAGAAGTGCAAAGCATAGTCCTCAAAGTAGTTTCTCTTAAATTAACGTATCAAACTAAACCATGAGAGTGATGAAATAAGGATGTCAGATCTGAGAACGGAAAATGAAGTGGATTTCATTGGACTTGGTTAATATTTCATAACGATGTTCCTCACCTACAGGGAAGGCAAAGTTAAAATAACTTACTCCTCATTTATACAGATAATCCCTTTTAGTTTCAAAACAACCTAGTGGTTGATGACAGAGCAAGTTCATAATTTTCTGCTTAAGCAATTATTAAACTAGCAATATTATTAGAACATACTTAATTCCTGAGAGAATAACAAAAATAAAAATTTATTTTCTCTAATGATATTTTTTGATATTTCTGTGGTACAGTGACAAAAATTTGCTAAAAATAACAATGACACATGGTTTAATAATTGGCGTATAAAAGTGAATGCTACAAAAACAATGCAGAGTACTTTTACTCTCATGAAACAAAGATGTCCCGCTGTTTTCTTGCGCGGTCAACCGCTTCCACAAACCGATTCAATTTGATATCTCGGCCTGTACATTGATAGACGCTTGACCTGGAATAGACACGTTCAAATAAAACGGCAGACTCTGGATAACAGACGAAAACAACTATTTTCCTTGATATCGCGACGATCAAAACTTCCACTTTATTTAAAACTACAAGTATATAAATCTTTTCTGAAACCGATTTGAACTTATGGTGGCCAAATTTACGGCGCAGCAAAACATTCAACTCTACAACGAATTCAACGATTTCATTCCAAATTACTCAGGCAAATAACTGACGCACCCTTTTACGTTACTAATCACACATTCCACAACGATTTACGTGTTCCATACATTAACGACACATTTTATCACATCTATTCTCGGTTCAAACGCAGACTTGATTATCATAAAAATCATCTCATTAGAACGCTGGTATCCCCAAACTTACCCGGGAATCCGCAACGCAGACTGAAACGACGATGGAGTAGAGTTATCATAGCGCAAATGTAAATTCTATCAATTTATTTTCCAAGATTAATCCACCGTTGGAGTGGCACTATTGAGTGGCGGTCTCCTTAATGTCATAACGCCATTTTTTGTTTTTGTTGATAACATCACATTCACTGGTTGTATTTTGTACAGTTGTGAATAAATAAACTAAGTTAAAAAAACAAATAACAAATTGTTAATAATAATAGGTAATAATAATAATAATTACTCGAAATATTAATCCGTTCTCAAACTTATCGAACATCCTAAGTAATTATTACTTATGATACTCAATAAGGTTTTGCTAAAACGTAAAGGCGAATATCTTCCAAACCGTATGATATATCGATGTGCGGTTTTCGCCACTCAAATTTTCTTGAATTTTTTCTTTGAAATCATATGTCATATGACCACCTTCCCATTTAAAAAAAATAAAGTTACATTCAAGATGGCGGATCCAAGGTGGCGGACTAATTCTGCGGTACTCTACCAAAAGCTGATATGTCAAAAAATGTCGATTTTGAGTTATCACTTTCCACGTGTTAGGGGTTATGTTTTGTACAGTCTGCCACAAGCTGTTATGTCAAAGATTTATAGTTTTTGTAATATAAGGATTTCTAAAACTTGATATTTAAAATGTGTTAATTTGCTCTTTGCCACAAGCTGGTATGTCAGGGAAGATTGCTACTGAAAGAGGATAAGTGCAAATAGATTTAAAAATTTGGGCTAACCTTCTCTACCAAACATAAATGTAACGTATCAACTTTTGCCAGGGTAAACACATGTAAAATATTGTAACATTATTATTTTTTTTATTCATCATACAATAGTATTTTGTATTCGAGTGAGGTTCACATTAGCATTTATGTCTTTAAATTTTCCTTACATTCGAAATATTAATCCGTTTTGGACTTTTCACCCCTTCTGTATATGTGTGTGTATGTTTGTGTACGAAGTAAAGTTTGTTTGTTTGTTGGTTTGTTTGTTTGTTTGTACGAGGTAATTTCGGAAACTACCAAACAGATTTCAAAAATTCTTCCAGGATAAAGCTTCGAGCTTCCTGAACAAAATTGTTATATAGCATCAAATAATTTTAACTTTTGCAAAAGTTTGGGATTGGTGAAATGAAGTCATATTTATTTTATTTGTTTGGTGTAAGGTCGTTGGGGAATTTTTTTATCTGTCAGTACGACATCATGCAATATGTCATCATCCTTTAGGTCTTTCTTTTTTACGTCTTTATGTCTTTCCTCTTTTCAAAATTTTTAAAAATAATTTACGGGACATAAACCATAAAAGTTACGTCCAATTTCTGTATAGAAAGGCGATCGTACCACTTTCTAAGAAATGATTTTTACGTATTTTTTTATAACACTTATTCAGATTATTCTCAGGCCGTATTTCTCCTCTTCCACAGTTGATTCATACTGATGTCAAAATAAACCCTGTTTCCAGTACTAATTGTTTTTATTTATTCAATCGTGATGCTTTCAACGTGTAAGGTTATGAGAGAAGTTAGAAGCTTTAATTTTAGTTTTCCGCGAAGCCCATCGAGCTTGTTGCTAGTTATTGCTATAGTACAATCAATTTTAACACTATCGCAACCAGTTCGGCGACTTGTTGGTATCATAGATGAAGATTTTTTGAAAGATTGATCCCGTAAGGGTTTAGAAAATGTTCGCGCCGTCCCTATACATAGGACTAGTAATAGTAACTGCGCATCTTTTAACACTGTAGTAGCCAATGTTCGAAATTTATGAGCATTAATTTACATAGATATCATCTACGTAATATACAGACACTTAGAACTGAAAATTATTGGCAGGGCAACCTACAAAATAAGTAAGGGAATTACATAATACTACAATTTTACTACAAGAGCACACCATTATAATACCAGGAACAAGAATCTCTTACTTTTACACCAGGCCTCAAAAACTTTATATCAGAGGCATTTCTGCTATTTAGCACCCAAACTGCTCAATCTGCTCCCCTTACAAATTAAAAATATGCCGGACATCATAAGGAATAAAAAAGCAGTAACCATTTGGCTATTGGAAGTAGGGAGAGAAGGTATAGAAAAAAATGGTTACTCCAGGAAACATATAGTTTTGTGAGCTCGTTTACCGGTTTCCATTTTAGTTTTTTATTTTTAAATAAATTCACTTGTTTTGCATATTTTATTGTTTGTGTTTTGCATTTCATTTGTACATATAATTATATAATACCATATTTTTTAATAAAAATGTCTCAGTAGTTTAATTAGTATTTAAGTAACTAACATGTAGTTGTAATTACTAACACACTAATAGATTACCGTAGTAGTTGCAGTAGTTAATAAACAAAAAAGCAATGAATGGATCTACCCTTGAACATGGGAGACCGTAGTTGGGTGGATTGAATTTCCCACCACTAATTAAAATAAATAGTTTTAGGTTTTTAAAGTATAATTAAGTATAATTAACATTTATATTGTAATAATATTTTCTTTTAAGCAATGGGAAAATAAATAAATAAATACGTACAGTAGATTACGCAGTGACTAGAAGACGAATCAGGTTCTATGGGCACCTGGCTAGGATGGATAAAAATAAATTAAACTATGAAATATTTTACATAGTAACATTAGAAGCATGCGTGGAAAATTTAAGAAACAAAAGGAGGAAAATGAAATATTTTAAATATCACAAGAAGATTTGATGAATCGTAAAGAATTTGAAAATGAGTGTGTAGCGTCAAGATTAATGACACTGAAGTACAGAAAAATAAGAGATAAATAGTTCTAAAAGGAAAGTAAAAGAAGATCTGACCTAATGAAACAATATGGAGAAAAATAAAAACTAAAAGGTATGATAAATACCTGGATAATAAATAGTTTTGATAAGTTTGACCTGCTTGGTTTTTTTGACCTATTCCCACAAAAGATATAGGGAAATAATATGCATTACTTAAAGGTAGTCACACCTTTTTAACCCGCGCAAAAGGTAGAAACACAGATGTTTTAATTTTGCTCCTATACCCCGGAGGAACGATTGTGAAAAATGTTAGCTTTCTAGGTAACCGGGAAGTTAGAAAATTAGTAAGGAGTGAGTCAGTAAGTGAGAGAATCAGTGAGAACTTTCTAATTTATAAATACAGATTTCTTATTAATTACTTAGTCTTTAATGATCAAATACAGTTGATGCGACTTTTGACTCACATTCCAGTTAAATTAGTACTTAGTAGCTCACTTCCCTTGCAATCACAAACATCACTGACACAGCAGTACTAACCAACCCTACCGCCTTTGACTTACACGACAAATAAACTGTTAATTAACCGGAAGTTTTAAAGTAACCAAATTAAATCCTGGTAGAATCAATGAATAAAAATTATTTACGTTTATTGTTTAGCATTAACAATCAGGCCTGGGCATTATTTTTATTGTTATTTTTTTTTTTTTTGTTTAAAACTTAATTTTAATCTAATCAACATAAATTAAAAAGTGAACCTTAGCGTTCTTTGAAACTTTCTTGGCAAATTCATATTAAAGCCTTCTTAATTTCGAATTCTTCTTATGTGGTAAATAACTGAATACTAAAGCCTCAGCGAGAGCTTTAGCAAAATTAGCTTTTCAGTACTTCAGCGAGGTTTTGCTTTGTAGTTATTCTATTAATAAGTTAATTGATGCGGACAGGAGAAGAAAATCTCATTAGAAATCCTTTGATAGCGAACGTTCAATAACGAACCTTTGTTCCCTGTAAAATTAAATTTTTATCCAACTAGTTTTTTTTCTTTCAGATTCATGAAATTAATATTATAGACAAGATCCTAGTTAACATGTTGTAAATGAACTTTTATGCTTCACTTCAACAAACTAGTGGTGAGATGAAATGGCCAGATCGATCACTTTTTGTAGCTGCAGATTTTAACTCCTGACATACCCATGAATCACAATAATATTCTATCCTTTTTATAATGTACTACACTGAATAAAGTTCACTCGTTCTGAAAACACTTGCATTAAAGTTTCATCGATTTACCGTAGAAATTGGAGTGACCTTGATACAAAAATAATTTACTGTACTATAAATAATATCAACATTAAAAATACATGTAGCTATTTACACACAACCCTTTCTGAAACTTGAAGTTTTTATTTCACTTCCACACCAAAATATACACTCAACAGACACTTTGAATATAATTTGAGGTACACTATGGCGTGGGAGTCGTAACAGTTTCAACGCCTGAATCGCGCACAACAAAGGTCTGCCTTCACATTCAGGTAGAACAGGTAGACCGCTTTAAATATTCAAATTCAAATATCAAGTTCTCACAGAAATGGTCATTTTTTTCTATTCAGCTCAATATCTACCTTTCAACTATTCATTTCACTATTTCGTTTAAGAACATACTGTACATTACCCTGAAAATTGTTTTTTTCTTATTCATCTTTAACAAAAAAAAATCAAGAATTTACAAAAGATTCTTTATTTGATTCTTATTTCTTTATTTGTATTTTTACCGGCAATGAAACTTTACGTTAAGTTCAAAGTAAGTTTATTGCGAAAGTAAACTTTTATATCTTCCCTTCCATGAAGACTCCTTTGACTTTGTCTTGGTCTTCTGATTGTACAAACACAATATCAGGAATAGGCAATCACTTTTTCAAAAACGTTTTCTCACCAAAACATTAAGGTCCCTATAAACTATGGTTTCTACCATATTTATTAAATTACTTCTCAAATTATTACAAATATTGTAGTTGTAATTTTAAACCAATTTTTAAACAAATAAAATAGGCAATCAAAATTCACCCACCTTAATGCTATTTGGAGCGAAACCAGATTTAGATTAAGACAACACGGACTGAAAAAAAAATGTCGATACTGTCTGAAAATTTAGGTTTCCTGAGTCAACTGATTTGGTATCATTTGGTACGAATTATTACCAAACAAATAATCATTATTTTTTACGTGAGATGATGAAAATTTATATTTGAAAAATCAGATTACTCGTTATTTTTAAAATAAGTGTCAACGAAATATACCCAAAGAACTTCGTAATAACAAAACAATTTGCTCGATTTTCATGTTCTTTTTTAAATTGTTCAATATTTTGTGTTGGTTATGTTAGTAAACACGCAGACTACCGCTGTAGTTATTTTGTTGTTAATTATGTGATTTATCTATTGGTTATGCATACATAACTGCGTATATTGGTTGGCATACGGTTCATCTAGAATTAATTTTTCTTTTCTTTTAGTTTATGTAACGTGTTCACTTGGTTAATTTTTATACCTAAAAGTGTACGTTGCAACTTCATATTAAGTAACTTTGTGATCCAATTAGATGAGGATGATGTCTTACGCTGACGACTTTACCGCTAAACCAACCCGGTGGGTTTTCTGTTTTTGGAAAATTAGTTTCTTAGTTTATACCAAATCGGGTTGGTCTAGTGATAAAGTCGTCACCGCGAATCTACTGTTAAACAACAGCTGATTTTTGGAGAGAAGATTCCTGATTCAAATCCTAGTAAAGGTAGTTACTTTAATACGGATTTGGATACTAGATAGTGGTTACTGGGGTACTTTAATGATTGGGGTTCAACTAACCATACTCTCTCTCTCTCTCTCTCTTTCTTTCTTTCTTTCTTTGTCTCTCTGAGAAATGGTCGGCCTGAGTCTGTACAAGACTACACCTTGTTTACACGTCATATACATTTTCCTCATCTGATTGTATCATCGAGTTGCTTATTGTTCTTAATTGAACAGATTACAACGTATACACATTAGGGATTAATCAACGACAAAAAAAGTTTATACGAACATTTTTTCAAAATCTGTGGTTTAATTTACCTTGACCTTTTTTTACAAAATATTCAACTTATATGTACACACATACGGAATTTTTAATGTGATGAAAATTACATAATAAATGGTTTTAATAAGATATTTCATAACCTTTATTTAATTTTTTTAAATTCTAAGGTCTGTGAAACTTCATTTACCAAAAAAGCTCCTGTGAGAAACCAAAAAAACCTGTAAAAATTTTAGTTAATCTGGTTTAGTAGTATTTTATAAAATGTTGGTTATTGAAACGTGTTTAAGATAAGGATTCTGTGTTACCTTTAGCTGAACTGGAAAGTAAAAAGATCTGGATTCCACACCCCGCCAGTGTCTAAAAACTTTTAAAACGTTAAAACCCATTTAACCCTCTGCAATCGTTAATCAAGAAAAAGCTGATGCAACATTATATTGTAACAAAAATTATACTACGAAAGGGAATACTCGTTACCAAAGACGCGTAACATATTGTTGCTATTAATTTTTCTTTCGGTTGTTTAAGTTTCAATTCATTATTCACACAAAAATGTAGAACTGATATAAAATATTTGGGGGGGGGAAGCGTCCCAGAAAAAAATCGTGTTTTCAAAAATTTGAAATTATTGCTGAATAAAATTTTGTGCTAATAATACTGTACATGTACTGTAACTGTATACATTTATTCTTAATGGCCACCCCAATCTTAAAACAAACCTCTGCGGCTAAAAAAATTGCGTAGAATATTATTGTAGTACATATTGCTGCATGAGTATTCATTTTTTTTATTAATTTATGCTAATCCAGCCATCGATAATGAAAATAGTACTTGGTAAGATTTGAAACAAAATTACGTCAGAAATTTGATGAAGTTATCGAAGAAATATATTAAAATTTAAAGCCAGCCGCTGTTTATTTATTAGTAAGTAAATCAATCATGTTCAACTTTAATTAATGTCTAACGTGCTAATAACTTTACTTAACATTATGTTCCTTCCATCGACCTTTTCTTCTGTCCTTTACTTCCTAACCATAGTTTATTCAAGGTCTGATGGCGGAAATTGGTTTAAGTGGCATAAATTAAGAAACATTAGATCATTACTGGATTTACATTTACTCCGTTAGAAATGCGTAGGATTTCATTTCATTTAAGGAGGATTGAAAATTCACTTTAATATATTTTTCTAAACACAAACCCTTCGTTTCTTTGTTTCATAAAGAAATTGTAATTTTCATTAAAGAAATTGTAAAGTACTGTACTAATGTAAAAGAAACTATTTCAACTCCCATCAATAATAACCTATTTTTATTCGTAAATCTTTCATTTTTATCGTTTCATTTTCTACCTTTACATTCTGCAATTCACGAATTGGATATTCCAGAAATTTCTTTTAAAGATTTTTTAGGGTCATTAATTTTAAATCGCCTTAAGTCATTGCCGATAATGTGAACAAACAAAAAAGACTATTGCTTATTTATTTTTTCAAACTGCTAAACAATCTGATTTTACCACGAAACAAAATGTCTGGGAATACATTTGGACCAGAGGTTCACCTGCGGGAAACACAACACGGCAAAGCAGAAACAGTTAGGTTTGAAGTTTAACCAAATGAAATGGTTGCTTGGAAGGAAGTCAGAGCTCTCTAAGGAAAATAACATAATACATAGTATACACGGCCAGGCTTATGCTGTTTGGATGGTTTACATTACAGTTTTTGGGAACAACAAGTAAAGCAAAATGTCCACGTTTTAGAAATGTTCCAGTCAAAAAGTAATAAGACATCATGAAAATTCCTTGGCGCATCATTTAAAAATACATACATCACGACTTACACATAAACACATTAATTTTCAAAAACTTGAACGATTAAATGTATTAGATTAACCATTCACATTTAAAAAAAAAAAAAAAAAAAAAAAAAAAAAAAAAAAACATTCACATTTTAGATTTGGTTTTTTCTTAATTTAATTTAAAATTAATATTGTTTAAAATTTATTATCAATGAAATTTTTTTACAGTTTTTATCTTTTGAATCGGATTCAGCGGACTTCTGATTCCAATAACGTGAGTTCCTATTGTTAATAGGACAACTAGTACATCGTTCTAACATTTTAAAAAACAGATTGTAATGTCGCAGTTTTGTTATTTTAAAAAAAAATCGTTAGTACTATTTATCGATTGTGTTCTCAACGTTTCAACTACGTCACTGTCAACAGATTGTGCACGAACCAAGTGCACAAAACCACTTTAGCCTTTAATGTATTTGGCAAGCTCTTCTATTATTTATAACAAATCGTTTTTGCCGCCTATGTAGCACAATGGTAGAGCACTAAACAGCACGGCAGTTCAAAAGTAAGTTGTGGAAATTTTTAACACGTTAAACCCAACTAATAAGCCCGTTCTTTCTTGATCCCAAGCAAACACCAATGACCCAGCTCTTGATGCGATAATTTTAAAAAGTAAGAATGACGTCAAAACTCGTACCGACTGTTGTCGTTATTAGTGGTTACTATAGATAACGGTTCGGAATAAGTAGGTTTTAACTTAAAATATTTCCAGACCGTGGCCGGAATTTAAACCCTGAACCTTTCCGTTCACTGCTACTTCCATTTGCCGATAGAGTGCAAGTAATTCAGTTGAAACCTCTATTTTTTTTTATTCCATATCGGTTTCTTCCTCCTAATATTTGGTCGTTGGCAAAAGATAAGCGAAGAAAATAGGCAATTTCCCATTTCAACATTTTTCTGCTTACCTAAATATAAGCACGTTAATTGTAAAATACTCTGCAACAAGTGAATATAACGTGTTTTTCTTGACTTCTATAATGTAGGAAACTAAGAAGCCACAAGTACTTCAGCGAGGTCAGGCATTCCTATACCCTCAGTGCTAATCAAATATAAAAACATCACTCTCCCAATTACCGTGTTAACACTAAGATTTTTATGTACTAACCTAGTAACAAACATTTTTTGGCTCCATCGTTTGCTCAAAAACCTTCTTTCAAACGAATCCTAATACTTGTATTAAAGCAAAATTATTGAATTTTATAGTTTTTTTAAGTTACATATTAATGAACGTAACAGACCGAAATTTAAATTTTATCAGTATAACAGTGTATCCATCTATGATTTTTTTTCTTAATAGTAAATTTCGTGGAATGTTTTCTTAGAACCGAAACAATCTCAACAACAGGCTGTTTACCGGCCCGTTAGTATAGTGGTCAGCGCAACTGGCTTTCATGCCGAACGTTCCGGGTTCTATTTCCTGTTAGGTCTGGCGTTTCTTGATCACTAATTTATTTTCATCTATCACCCCTTCACCGTCTGCACTAGCCTTTGAGTGTACAATAGTCGAACATAAAAACAAAACGAAAATCAGGATCACATTACATGGATTGAATTTAAACCTTATATATTGTTTTACCATACGTTTAATAATCTACAACATAGATTGATCTCACGCTGCAAAATAATACGAATTCCTCTAGGTTAATAAATAAAATGTTTATATCAAAGAATAATATAAATTTCTAAACACACAATTTTTACCGCAAAACAGAAAAAATGTCTTTACGAAAGAATTTTAAATAAATTTGAACCAATGCAGTCGGTATTGAAATCATATTAGCTAGTTAGGTATATTAATTTCAGAAATTCCACCCTAGATACAATGTAAGGTAAACAATACAATACAACACAAGGTTTAGGTATTACAGGTTAAAACTAGATGTATGAATAAATCCTTAGAATGTGTTCTTTAGCTTCTAATCGAATGAAAAACACCACTAGTTCTCATTAACCTGAATTCCTCTTAATGCTGCTATACTTTTCTTCTTACTAATTTATAACAGCATATTTCCTTATATATTACTTAAATTGTTAAAACTGAGTTTTTTACATATGATTGAAGAGATTACTTCTTCTAAAGAAGTTTTAGTAATACTTATAAATTTTAATAATTGGTCGATTAATTTCAATTTAAATAAACCCACCGGGATGGTCTAGAGGTAAAGTTGTCGCCAAAATCAGCTTTTTAACAGCTGATTTTCGGAGACGACGGTTCCTGGTTCAAATCATAGTAAAGGTAGTTACTTTTATACGGATTTGAATACTAGACAGTGGTTGCCGGTGTACTTTGATGGTTGGGGTTCAATTAACCATACTCTCTCAGGAGTGGTCGACCTGGGTCTGTACAAGACTACACATCATTTAGTTACACGTCATACATATCATCCTCATCTCATTGGGTCATGGGGTTGCTTATTGTTCTGAATTGAACAGATTGCAACGTACACATATTAAGAATATAAAAAAAATCAATTTAAATGGTTTTTGTACTCTGATGAAGGTGGATCCATCAAAAAAGAAAGAAGAAATAAAAAGAAAAACAAAGAGTATTAAGAAACGTACAGGTTAGTGAAACAATTTTTTCATTTTTCATTTTGTATTTTTTCATTTAGAAAACTGGATACGTGACGTGTGATTTTCGACGATTCCCGACACTCAGAAAAAATTTCTTTCTACAGAAAGATATTAATTTCTCTGACCAATTTCCACTGATACAAACAAACTAAAAAAAATCAATACCTTACAGCTATTTCTAGTTAAAATAAGAGGAGAGTAGAAATTTTAAAAAAATAAAGGAAAAGTTTCAGTCGGGGGAAAAGATTCCTTCCGTTTCAATCGGTGGTGCAGTAACTGTTGCTCTGCCCGATGTTGATCGTGGCAGGACTAGATCAATAACATTCAACGTAATCATGAATAAATAAATAATTTACTGGCAAAAAACCTTTGAAAAAATAAATAAATAAACATTAGGATACTACAAAAAAAGAGCAGTACCAGCACCTTGCTTTCGTTATTTTTGATCTAATTTTACAATGCATCTTATCAGTCCAATCTAATTAAATCTGTAGAATGTTTTAATTTCTTGTTACTTTTTCTTGCCTGTATGAATATACAGGAAGGGAAGTATTGGTTTCACATCGATTTTTCGAAATCGAGTTTTCACCGGATATACACGTTTTCAAACCCCTTGAACCCAAAAAAAAAATGTTTTTAGCGATTGGTCTGTGTGTGTGTGTGTGTGTGTGTGTGTGTGTGCGCGCGTATGTGTGAACAGAATATCTCAAGAACGGAACATCGTACGAACTTGAAGCTTGAAAATTAAGTTAGATACCACTAGCGGACCCGTAGTAAAATATAGTAATAAGTAGTAAAATATAAATAAGTAAAATACAGATAATTGAGGAGGTAAGTTAAATGATTTTACATGCAGAAAATATGTTAAAAATGTCCGTTTCGGGGTAAAACTGTTTAAATATCAGATCTTAGTGCGCTCTTTTGGAAGAATAAAACAGAATTTCTCCATCTGTTTCCGTTCAGAAAATGTATCTCGTTGTAATAAAGCGTAATATTGCCCTTTTTCCATTGAGTGCTTCTAAAATATCCCAAGATATTCCTTAAAATGCTCATGAAACATTAAATTATTAAAAAAAAATACTAATGTGAATACATTTGTATTTATATAAATATTTTATAATTGTATTTTATAATAAATACATTAGTATTTATTTATTTAACATACTTATTTCATTAGCTGTTTCAGAGTATCATAATAAGCATTGCTTTTGATGAACAAAATCATTTAAAACTTTCAAATGATTTTTCCTTGAAATTAACGTTTAACATTACTATCGTTATTCCACCTAATTCCTCAATTTATAATCTTTTAATTTATTCTATTATCAATGCTCACAGGGTAGCTAATGACCTGTAAGTGATGCCAAAAAATTAAATCGTAAATTCCAGTACCTACAATATGCGTTTATCGGCTTCTCGAAATCATCAAAGAATATCAAAATGTTACCTTTATTTCTAATACCCAGAATTTGCATGTTAATATTATACAATATGTAAATTATTTTAATACCTGAAGTCGTATTACATAAAGAGTCACATTTGATGATATTTTCCGATAAAATTAACATACTCGTTTAAAAATTTTAAATCCCCTAGATTGTTTACTCAAAGTCTTTGTTTTTGATATTAATAAAAAAATCATTTATTATTTTATCAAATACTACAAATAGTGAATTTAATTAAGCAAATATTACAGTCTCTAGAATTACCGCATCGATTGAAATTACAATAATTTATATAATTTGATTAACGCTTAAAAAAATATAAAATGCACGCATCATTAAGCTACTTTACTGTGCCAAACAAATCAGTATGTCTCTCTTTCTGTAAACGTAATTTATTTTAGAAGTTAGCTCGAATTAACATTTTTAACCAAAAAGGGTAATGTTTTACCCGTACCACTTTATAATTAAGCTGCATACATTGAAGAGGGTTATTACGTAAATGTAGTTTCATTTTGCAATATTGTATTTACTTATATAATTTTTCCAAGAAAGAATCTCTCTTGTTTTTAATCAAATTTAAAAGTTTTCCAGGAACTATTTGTCAATACGGGATAATTACGTTATGAAATGAGGGTCATCTTTACATTGATCAGCTTTCTACTAAAGAAATAATGAAATTAAATTAAATTATGAATATTAAAGAAATTATGAATGTACTGATGTTTGAAAAAGAATTACGTTAAATTTAAATATTGGGAGTTTGTGTTTAGTAATTATTAGCTATTAAGTTATTCACTTAATCATTTTTTCACGAATAGTGTTTTTTGTTGTTTTGTTTGTCATTTTTTGTTGTTTTTTGTTTTTTCTGCCCATAACAGACAGGTAGAGTGTTAAATTAGTTACACTCAATCTGTTCGTTGCAGGGCTAAAACAAATAGTTCTGTTTCTTATCACATGGTCAGCCAATTAAATGACTAAATCATTTAAGAACAGGACAGGTAGAAGTGTAAAAGACACTAATCAGAGTTATCTCCTCTGAAAGTAATAAATTTCATAATACAGCCAGACGTTGTGGTAAATGAAATGAAGGTGTCATTTGCAGAGTGGAAAATAAGTGCTTTTCAGAGGGCCTGCATCCTGATAAGCGTACTTTTCCATTCAGTTAGGAAGGCAATTGTACTCCACCTCACTCATCGTTTTACTTAGTAAAACCTCTACAGGTTCAATCCAGCCTTTCAGCTGATAAACAACAGTATTTTTTATATGCTTTAAGAAACATGTACCTGAACTGTATCGAGAAAGATAGGGCACTTGTTCCTTATAAAAAATAAGGTAAAAATGGCTTACCAAGTCTTATTTTTATGAAAGGATCGAGCATCCGTAATTTTTTCGCGTTTAAAGAACACTCGTTAATTGCAATATTTCTAACGCCTTCGTGGCGTTTCAGATGTTGGCGATCATCAAGGCTATTCTGGCTTTGTTGGTCACTATTTGGAACAATTCCACGGGGCTAGTACCAAACCAAGTCCGCAAACGGGCAAGCCAGGAAATTCTTCTTCTTCCAGAATTCTTTTCCCTTCTATTTTTCCTTATAAAATGTGTTGTAACAGTTCATATTATATATTTTGACTCCCCATGATGTCCGAGATACTGCAGCTTACGATATTTGACTATGTCGACTAATTCCGGGACTTTATTCATTCTCCGCAAGATTTCTAATGTGATGACGTTCTGCGTCCACGGTATCTTCAATATGCTCCTATACAGCCATAGTTTAAAGATTTCAAGCTTGCAAGTAGTGGCCTTGTTTAAGGTCCAAGGCTCTACTCCATACAGAAGAACTGAGAGCACGTAGCATCTCAGGAGACTTGCTTTATTTTTGTCAGGTTTACATAACTACTTCTATCGGTAATTCACTAGAAGTATAGCGTTTCTCGGTCGCTTCACGTTCATGATTACGTTTTTCACAAAACAATTTAAGAATAAATGCACACCGCTCTTTAAATTTATTTAAAGTCGCATCAACGGCTTGGTTATTACCCACTACAATAGCTTCAAGAACTGAAAGCTAGGTATGAACTTGTATTGATTACCAGACACTGGATAGGAATCAAACTTGGGATCTTACGCTTTTCAGGCTACCGCGCTAACCACTAAGCCACGGAGATGGGTGTACCTCTTTTATTTTATTTACTTTTGGTTTTATCCAATTGTACGTCAGATTCAGTTCAAGATTTTGAAATTTCGATTTAAACACGTCTTTTGCAAAATATTGTAAATTACCTAAATTAGACGTTGGGATAAAAAAATAATACAAAAATTTTAGATTTTTAATTTTTTGTTATTTGTGTGTTTAGCTTAAATACATATGAAAGATTTATAAATATACCATAGAGAACAGATTTTACGTGTTTTTTCGTAAAGCTGCAAATTTCCGTAAAACTGAGCATTCGATGAAAAACTGTAATAAGTAGCCTAAATTTAAAAGTTTTTGCATTTTTCTTTAATTCTTCATATGTGTAGACTAAGTTAGGCTTAAAGTATGACTCAAATCGTAATTTTGAAACCCCGATTATTTAGTTTTTCCGTTTTCTTACTTTAGAAGCAGTATTTTTCAAAATCGTTTCTTTCACCTACAATCCAAATCGAACTCACAAATCAATAATTTCAAGCTTCTAGACCTTGTGGTTTATAAGATTTAGTGATGAATGAGTAAGTGAATTTCGCTTTTATCTATAGAACATTATTTTTGTATGCATGACTTAAGTTTCCTGAGGGATCTCGTGCCGAAATATAATCATCTAGCTATCTTGGTAAGGCAGAATTTCTGTTGGTCTAATTGGACCTCGGCTATGAAAGTTTGCGTAGTACAGTACCTACATAAGCCACAAGCTGTTTACCCGTTGTTGGTGTGTTATTAAATCACAGTTTGCTTGAATTTAGGGTTGATAGCGAATCAGTCTTTTAGTAATTACAACCAAAACTTATGAGTAGGCGGTTTAATACAGTTGAGCAATTAAAATAAAATATCTATCGTCTGAATTGAACTTTAAGAAGCATTATTAACATTGTTTTTTTATCCCTGCGCATAATATTTGACAATAATCTATTCTGAACTAAATTTTTACTATATTGTGTTGCTGGCGTACAGGTTTGGCTTCTACTTTTGGTTATTCTACAACAAAAAATTATTAAGTAACTAAATAGCATTTATTTCGTTTATTAGTCATTAACTTATATGGATTGTGGTACGGAATCGGTGAGTTTAAACGTGCAATCATTTCTGGATCCTACGACTTTGCAGTACAGCGCAGTCTATCACTCTAACCACTGGGTCACGGAAGCGCCCAGATCATAGTTTTATTTTTCCACGGTTCATGGAATACCATTTAGAACAGTCACCTGTTTCCTTCTCAGAATCAAAGTAAAACAGATGAATGAGGAACATCACATGAGGAATTCTCGTCTCATTTTAAGTGTGATACAGCAGACGTTATTAGTTCAGCTTTAACTTATTTTAATAAAAGAGTTTTTTTTTTATCTCAAGACCATTTTCCCCTATCACAAAATATAAAGGGTTTGAAGTTAAAACTTATTATACTCTTATTATTTAAATAGTTCTATCAAATTAAACGTTTTAAAAATATCTACCAAAATATATTTTAAATTCCTTTTTGAATCTCTGTTCCCAGTTAATTATATGATCCTAATTGATAAATTCAATAGCTAGTATAAGTACTTAAAACAATTATTCGATATTTTTATAACTAAAATTATGCTCAGTTGTTTTAAAGTGATAAGTTTAAAGACGTAGATGGAACAACGAAATGGTTGATATTATTACAATGACGAAAGAGATAAGTAGCATAAAATTGGACGGAAGCATTCGTTGTAAAAAGACATAGATGAGATAAATTTCTAATATTGAGTATTGTGTAAGATTTAATAATTTGATTAATTTTGTGAATATTTGTCATTAATATACTCATACCAGTAATTTATATACTTCTGTAATTTCAAAATAATTTTAGAAAGAATTAAAAATTAAATTTGGTAAAGAGGAATATCTTTTATCGTTCATTATTCCATGGAAGTATTAGCAGATTAAATTTATAAAATGGCACAACACTGTTAATGCTATGACATTTTGCCTAATTGTTATGCATTTAGTGGTGACATCCTGTCATGCCACCTGCCATTTTCGTGCAATATGCGGAATAGATTTTGGCTTTTAAAGTACCTGAACTACAGAAATGGAATATCACAGGCCTATATCACATTCATCTGCTACAAATAGCCCGAACAAACAGAAATACGTACATTAAAACTGTTAGAAATAGACTACATAAATTATACCAATTGATTTTATTTAGTTTGTAAATTTATTGTAAATTATATATAATCCACGAAGTACAAATTAATTATTCATTTTAGTTCAGTTGCTATTTTAAGGTGTAATAAGTAGTGTTAAGCAATTCAAGTAATCTCTTGGTTGATCCCTACATACGACCTGACTGAAATCGAACCCAGGATTTGGGCATAGAAACCAGTTGCGCTGACGGTTGATTTGAGAAATTTGATTCTTAACAACTTGAATCCGATTAGCCATTAATATTTATTACTTATTTAATTTTAATAATCATCAAAAATTTTAAATCAATAAGCTAAGAAAAACAATTTTATAGAAATATTTTCATGAATAAATTCAAATTTCAAATCCAAGAGCATGAAATTTAAATTGAAAATCAGCCTTCCAATTGACCATCTTTCTAAAAGTATAGCGTAACTCTATTATTAATAACTACTCTGTTATTATTAACAATGAAATAAATATATTTTTCTCATCACGTATTCAGAAATCTACAAATGTACGTTGTTATGGCCTGAATGTTCATAAATATCCGAGAAATGAGAAAATTCCTCACAGTGAAGAAAAACATTAATAGTTTCTTTCTACTCAATTTTACACAACTAACAATTTTATAGTGTCTGTTTAATACAAGAGTCTGTGAATATGTAGAAAATTGAAATGTGAAATAAGTAAAATACCGGGACGCTGATAGTTGTTATAAATAGAAAATTGATTTCTCTCTTATTCTTCCGGAGAATTAATTTTTTAAATTGAGTAATGAAACAATCAGTTTCGAATGTGTACAAATACTTTATGGTGATTCGTGATTGAATTTCAAATTACTGTATTTGAAAATCCAATTCACATAGGTCGAACGAAGCATATATTCACATCGCTTCATCGGAGCAGAAACGTGGTTTTGAAATTTTCATTCGAACTTTTTTACTGGAGTTCACTATAGTTTTAAAAGTAGGATTAACTACTACAGACACTAGATATAGAAATAGTATCCTTGTTTATAAAGTTTAATTATTTTTCAACTGTATAATTTTCTGCTTCCTAAAAACATAAGAACTAACCGTTTTCGTGTTGTTTTGTTCAAAGAGTTAGGAAAAAAAAACAGTTGTCAATTATAAGAAAATTCTGTGGTAGGCTATACTAAATCTTAGGTAATAATACCAAATCAAATCGGTTGAGTTTAACTTAATTTTCAGGAATTCAGGTAACAAAAGAATTACTATGTTCTTCAGAAAACACTGATCGATAAGCTTACACATTTAATGAAACTAACTCAAATACTGATTATATAATATTTATTTCCAACCATGTTTCTAAACAGAAAAATTACACGTTTCGAATACTTCAACTAAAGATCAATACGATATAACTCCTCCTACTCCTTCCTCCCTTTCAAATAAGTACAAGTAGGATCATCATTTTTGTTAGAAGAAAATAAACCGATGAATATTTGAATTATAATATATGAATATTTGAAAAAGCTAAGTAATATTATGCTTAAACAAATACGGAAGAAAACAGATTTCCATTCAATTTTACAGCACAAAGAATACAGACTCAAGTACCTGGAAGAGTTTAAGTCGCTCGTCTTATTTACTAGTAGCTTACCTAAAGCATCATAAAGAAAACGTTTATTTGCAGATTACTTCTCTTACAGTACTACCTTAACATCATATTAGACTTAACATTAATTATTTATTTGTTTATCATAATTTTAAACCAATGATGGGTGAATCGTTCTAAATAAAATAAATAATAAATTTTTATTAATACAAAGTTATACCAAATTAAATATAAAGGCTACACAATATATTAATATAAAGCTATGAAAAAATTAAATTGTTCAAGTAAATTATCATGACCAGAATAAAATAATGAATTGTTAAAATAATATGTTCGTGGGCACATAAGTTTTCTTTTTCTTAAGAGATTCTTTTCAACAACAATCTCTTGGGAACTAATCCGTAAAGGATTAGAGATCTGAAACAGACCAGCCTCAAGAATAATTAAAATGAATTTTGGACTGCCATAGACGGATTATACAAACCACTACAATATTTTTCTTACTGAAAGTATACTGGAAAGTTTTCCAACATCTATAACAACCTTTCTCCATATACCTACAAAATAAATTTTAAAATATTTTCTACTCATATTTCTGAACAACCTTTAATTGAAATTCTGGACAAATGAAAAGAAAATTTAAAATAATTTAAACCAGGTTTAAAGAATCTGAACTCTATTAATTACTTTATTCTGAGATGATTTTATTCTGGGAAAAGAGACTGGACTGTTCATACATATAACTATTTATAATTATGAAACTGAACAAAAGCGTACAAACTTTCAATGCTGTAAAAATTATAAATATCGTCAATTAAATGCAATACTTTTGGAAATGAATAAGTAATATGTATATTACTGGTTTTTCATTTAGTATAAAAATACTGGGAATGTTTGGTATTGTGTAATTTTATCTGAATCGATTTCTTGTAGTGACAATAAATAAAATCCATGGTGAATTTTATTCATACCTCGGGGATACAACAATAATCACAAAATGTATGTAGTCAATTTATACTGCGTAAAGAGGATTAATTTGAACTGTTCAAGTATTTCTCAGAATTGAGTTTCATGTACAATAAAACAATTTATTATAATTTATGTTGCGTTCACGAACAAAGCTAGCAACAAGCGCCCTGTAACTTAAAACTTGCTCCAAGCGCTTACAAAAACTCATGTATTTCACCGTAAGTATTGGAAAAGATTACAGTCATCGAGATGTCTTCGTCAAGTGAACATGAGGTAATTTTTATAGAAAATGTAGAGTTGAAACTGTTACGAAAAGGCAACATATGCATGAAATTAACCTCGAAAGAAGGAGATTAGGTGAATACCACCATCTATTTTCTCAATTAAAATTCGATAAAGTTAGATTTTTCTCTAATGTGAGAAAGGAGGTGAGCACGTTACATTCTCTCAAGCGTCAGAAGATTATTGACGAATAACTGGGGAAAGTGATGCATGCAACCAATATATCCGAAAGAGCGCTTAGTTATTTGTTTGCTTATAGGCTACAAACAAAACAAAAGACTTAAAAATTAAAAACCTTGAATTCACAACTACACATATGCACATTAGTGTCTGCCAGCTTAATGAATGCTGGAAATAATGTTTCACACATTCTTGTTTGCCGGTCGGAACTTGCAGCAATCGCTTGCATGTCTATACAAGCTTTTTCTGTGAACACACACACTTGAAATACTGGAGACTTTGACTCGTGTTTGTCGGCGATTGTTTGCCGGCGCTAGAAACAAGCTTTGTACGTGAACGCACCCAATTGTAATTATTATTTAAATGAGGTAATACATATATTTAATTTTTATATTGTTAATTGGATCGTAATAAAAGAGAGAAGAATCTTACGTCAGAATGTAAGAGATAAGGATTTGTACTTCATATAAACCATTTCGTAAACTTAAAAAATATTGTATATCTTTTAACAAAAGTTTTAACTAAACTCACAGAAATGCGAGCTTCCTGCAATCGCGGGGGTGTCAGATTTGTCACTTACTCAATTTATTAGATTACCTAGTTAGAGTCGTTTGTAAATAAGGTCAATCATCGTTGCCGCCTCTTTGAATAATCAACCACATGCACAAGTAGTCCAGTTTTATAAATTCCCTGTTGATGTGTTTCCCCCGTCAGTCCTACTACAACTCCACCTTCTGTTTGTTATTGTTTTTTATAATTAGGTTGAGTGAAAATAAATAAATAAGGATAATAGTTAATAAAAATTAGAATGTAATAAGATAAGTTTAGTTTAACCACTGATTTGAAAAGGTTTTTTCTCTCTTCAATGCTTTATTAACGACTGTAAAAATTATGCAACTAGTAAATTCGATGATGACAGTTGTATTTAAAATGATATCTTCGTGTTAGACGTCTTTTTTATGGGGATCTCCTTCAATAACATTCTGTAGCCATTTCATTAACATCACCTCTTCTTAATTCTTCATCGTAGATGTTGTCATTGTCATTTTAATCAAGTTCGTCTCCTTCGTAGTGTGATTACATCACCCTGGAGGAAACGCTGCTGGGTGTGACTCCTCCTTCCACGCCTAACTAACACATTCATCCATTCTAGTGATTCTGCTGTATTGTATAGTTCTAGATTGATAATAAAAGAAAAAAGATATGATAGGCATGAGAGGGGTAGGGCTCCCATCGTTGCCCCCCCCCCAAGAATTTTATGTATATTCTTCTGAATTTTAAAAAAACTTATAAAACATTTCATTAAATTAGAAAAGTATTTAAAATGTTATATTAATATAAATCACAATTTCATTAAATAATCAGCATGAAAAATAAAACAAACAGAAAGAAAATGAATGTTTATACAACATGATAACCATTAAAATCACTCACAATTAATCAGTTACAGTTAGGAAACACAACTAAATCGATACCCAAGAACTTACAATGTACTACGATGAAGGAGAAAAACAATATCAATGAGGTAATATTCTGATCGCTTAATCTCCCACAGATTAATTATACAGGTAATACCTGTAGTACGTATACTATACTGCTACTGTAAGTATGGCAACGTCGGCTGTTAGGTGCAAACTTACATTCATATGGTTTTAGTTTTAGCAGTGAGAATAGAGTTAAAATTAGGTTAAAAAGCTGTTAAAGAAATAATAAGTGAACAATAGCAAACTACGGAATATAAGTCTTCAAGGAGGTGAACAAATATCTTTAAAAAACAGATTGAAGAACAAACTGGCATTTACTGCATTTACAGAAAAACTGGCATATACTGCTACCGTAAGGGTAGCAACGTCGGCTATTAGGTGTAAATTCACACTTATATGATTTTAGTTTTAGCAGTGAGAATAAAGTTAAAATTAGGTTAAAAAGCAGTTAAAGAAATCCGTGAACAATAACAAACTACGGAAGATACGTCTTCCAGGAGGTGAATAAATATCTTTCAAAAAAAAAAGATTGAAGAACAAACTGGCATTTGAGATAAACAAGAAAAAATATTGAAGGAATAAATTTATAAAATTCTGAACGATTCTATAATGTGTGTAAAACTAATGTAGTTTCTAACACATTCAATAGTTCGGTAAAAATGTAATATACGAGATATTCTTGCTACCTTTACTACATCATTAATCAAAGCTATAAGTAAACAAGCATACAACCAAAATAGAGCACTGGTATTATTTTTATTGCTGCGTTATCCTTGTTATTATTACTCGTTCTGTTAACTAGACCATCAATCAAAATAATAAACAAAACCCGAAATTGTATAAAAATATTCGGACGAAAAAACTCCATTGACTTACAACATCTCTTTACAAGACAAAAAGCACAAACATTTCTATTAACTTGTCGGAAACCGAAGAGAAATGAAAAATCTTTAACAAAACAGAAATTCTCATATGAAAAACCTTGCCGTATAAATCTAATAACAGTCCGTGGTTCTTAATAAAGGAAAACTCAGAATTTTAGTAATATCTTTAATTTGTATAAAAAAACCTAAAATTTATTTTTAAAATTTTTAATTCTTTGACTATCCAGTTCATTACTGTTTCAACTCAAAAAAATCTATTTTTGAGTTATATATTGTATTTTATGTAATTTTGTGTCCTCTTTCCAGTTCAATACTGCATTAAGTAAAATTCTTATAAATTAACCATTTATTTGACATATATAGCCCTAATACGTAAAAATAATGAAAACAGGATTTTTAAACATAAAATGAAACTTTAACTATCTAAAAATCATGCTTTTGGAGTTAATTCAGTAATAAACTGGACAGTCGATATAGCAGTTGCATTCGCTGCGACTCGTTCCAGGTAATCCGCGGAGAAGGCTTAAGCGCCAATGGCCACGAGACCTTCACCAAAAGATTATTATACAAGGATCTTTTACTTTTACGTAAGACTTCAAAAACGTAATACCAAAGGTATTTCTGCTACTTGGCACCAAAGCTACACTATCTGTACCTCTTACACCTTAAAAAAAATACCGGACATCATAAGATATAAAAAACCAATAACCATCTGATTAACGGAAATAGTAAGAAAAATTATAAAAACAATGGTTACACAAGTAATCCAGTGAAGCTCGTTTACCCTGTGAGCTCGTTTACCGGTCCTATGATCAATTTTTTATATGTAATTGTGGATAAGTGTTTTTTCGGATTTGTATATTCTACTAGTATTTTTTGTAAATATATATTTTGCGGCATAATATTTTAATAGCCCTCTTGGTAGTTTCATATGAATATTAGTAGTTTCATTAGTTTTTAAGTTAATAATTCATAGTTTTAATTAAGAACACACAGATACAGTACCAAACTAGTTGTAGTAGAAGAAAGTAAACACAGAAGCACTAAATTGATCTACCCTTGAATATAGTAAACCATAGTTGATTAGATTAATTTTCCCATTAATAAGTAAAAAAATAAGTAAATTTAGACTTTTAAGTTTGCGTGGTTAAGGAAATAAACCCATTGCAATAGTTTTATCAAGTTAGAATAAATAAATAAAGGAACCTGAAAAAGTGTGAGTGCTGGATCGGTGTCAGCACCAAAAATTCTAAAATCTACTAGTAAATAATTTTACAATTTACAACTTCAAAGCTGATTGTTATTTTATTTTATTAACAGAAAGTAAAGTTAAAAAATAAAACTAGCAACCTATTTTATTTAAAAGTTTTTATAAACAATATACGTATCTTTGCAAGCGACCGCCTCCTTGGCGCAGTGGTTAGCTTGCTACGCTGCAAAGTGGGAGATACCGGTGTCTATTCCCAGCTACCGTCTGGATACTTATTACATGTTCAAACCAACCGTTCCTTAATCCAAAGTAGTCGCTAATGACCTGACTGTTGATGATACTTAAAATTAACTAAAAATTTTACCGAATATAAACACAATACGACCAGAAATTAATCCTTTCTTAACACTTTTGAATAAAAGTTGGAAAGTTTTTAGAAACAAATTATTTTATTTCAGTAATAATTAACGAAACAGAACGAAGGTACATTTAAAATTTTAAAGAAATGAGTAAAGTCAACGGCTTAAAATAAGCTTAAAAAACGAACTTACAAATGGAGATCTCGCCCGATGTGTTAATAACCATCTGAACAAACGCCGGATAGAACAATATTATGCACTAAGATTTTCTAAATTTTGTCAATGTTTCAAATACATTTTCATTCTTTAGAGAAGAAAATAAAACTGTTTGTAAATACTAAAATTGAAAAATAAAATCTGTGTACTAAACAATATCTGTATAGTCCAGGAAATAAAACAAGAAAATCAATAAAATCTGGATGATTTGTTTAACGTAAGGAATGGAATCGGCGCAAAACCTTTTGGAATTAGTTACGGACAACACAAGGATCAAAATAAGGAATCATCAAACAAATGAGCGCTTCATTTTTCTAGGAAATTTTCTTAAATAGTAGTCCCAAACTGAACAGATGAAAATCTCATGAAAGTAGACACCCACATCAATCGATTGCCATTTGTTCGAGCCAAATCGGAGCAAATGTCTATCAATAGTACCCAAATTTTCCACGTATTTCACGAATACCCAACGTTTGGGCGCTGTGTATCCCATTATTATTCTAATTAATTAACAAATAAAGTGCGTTTGCGGCATTTTTTTTAAATAATAATTCTTTTATGTTCTAAATCAATCCAAAAAAGGATTTTGTCAATATTTTGTTCAAAAAAATGTTCCACCTCTTTCACTGGATTGATACCCCTACTTGTTTACTGTATTGTGTTTGTAAACATACATTTTGCATTATTTATTACGGCAATAGAACTTTCTTTGCACCTGTAATGCATTGTAAATGTAGTGTGAGAAACATTAAATTGGGTTTCTAATACGATTTTCATTGTTAATACTACAGAAATCAATAAACAGGAAGTGAGGATATAGTAAGATAGCAAGGTATCTTAGTTATCTTAAATTTAATACTAATAACAATGTGTTTATATAAAGAACTCATAGTTTTCAACAGATTTTTAAGTGGTTTTTTTTTCAGAAAATAATTTATTGAATAAAATATTAAGGTTTTTACCAAAAAAAATTAAAGTACAACCCAAACATTTTGTAAAAGGTTTTTGTAGCGCGTTGATAGTAGTGATTTTTGCATCGCAACTCATTTTGAAGGAAAAGTGTGCAGACAGAAAAATATTTATATTCATTGCAATAATTCAATGATTTTTCATTGATTATTTATTAAATTTTTCCATTATCTGTAAAGCTACTCAATTTAGAATTATGATTAATCATTGATAAAAAAAAGTACATAGTAATAAGAAAACTTATAAATAAATACTGACTTTTCAATCAAACCCGTGTAGAATGTTTTAGGAATGAATTTTAAATTGAATGTTACAAATACTAAAATAATTTAAAATTTACTTTGTTCATTTATACACAAGTATTTATCAATACTCATTTTTATTTCATAATTCTTAAATTCTGGAATTTTTTTAGTTTATTTAAACTTTCACAACTAATCAACTATTTTGGTTATTAGCGACTGCTATGGGTTACGGTACAGTAAAGAATCGGTGGGTTTTAACATGTAATAATTGTAGACACTAGTCGGAATCGAATCCATGACCTTCCGCTTTGCACTGTGTTCAATCTAGCTCTCTAACCACTAGACCACGGATGCGACCGGTGGTTACTATTATTAATACTCAATTAAAGGAGTTTTTTAATTATAAACGCCTCAAAAAATACAACCGACCGTTTACTTTATTATAATGCATAGTTTACATGCAAATAGTGTAAAGAAGTTGAACTTATATTGTATAAACTAATTAAAATTTTAATACAGTAATTGTTTGTTTTCTTTACTGAATTTATTAGTAACTTAGTTATTTATTTTTTACAATTTATTCAACAATAGTTTCAAGCCTCCTTGAACAGCCGTTAAAGTAGATTTGCAATGCAGAATTATGATCCAAAATTATGAATTATGCATGCGCCTAATTAAAATGCGTGTAATGTCTTAAAGCTGTATAATATCCAAATTTATTCAGAATTTACTGTTCAAAATTAAAGTAAATTGGATTTAAGGGGTAACTGTTTGAAACGTGATCTTGTAAAAAATTGCTTTAGTAACATATTACTATTATTTAACATTTGAGCTCACAATCAAATTTTTTATCTTGAATTGAGTTAGTAAGATCAGAAATTCCATTGATTATAATATGTATAATTTATTCTGTTTCATTTCTTTCATCACAGATTAAAATTAGTAACAACGCTACAAATATGTGACTAAATGTCGGAAACATTATAATAATTTTTTTTAAATTCAGATACAGATTGTAGACTGATTAGGATAAAAATTAGTTTAAAATCAAGTAGATGAAAAAAAATTATTTGTAATACCTCTTTATGTTTTATGTCAAAGTATTATAACAGATATTTTAACTCACCTGAAGAGCACCGCAGCGCGTTGACTACTGAGGAAGAACGCATCAAAATTGGATAAGAACAAGCGTGCATGCGCGTACAGCGCAGATTCTTACCTAACTGTTAACACGTCCACCTACTGTCCGTCCTCTTTTAGAACGAAAGCAAGAATGATAAAATACCTTCTTACATCAATTCATTCACTACAATTACTCTAAACCTAGAAAAGACACATTTAAATCGATAACGCTGTTTAACCAAGAATAATAAATAAAAATAGGTCTACCAGTAAATCAAGTGATTTTTAGTAGACCGAGATCATAAAAAAACTTTTTCAGAATATCTCAGAAAGATATAGGTAACTGTCTTACTGAACCTAGTAAAAATGGTACGTATACAAGTGATACCAATTTTTTATTAATTAATTTAATATTTTGTTGATCATGAACTTTTCACCTTAATGAAGCCGCTTCCATAAATTTTTAATGTCTCCTAAGTTACATCAAACTATACATGATTTCATGGTAGTACTGCGTAACATTATAATTATCTGAGCGAAATTTGTAAGTCCAAATTTCGATAATCGGAAGTCTTCAATGTTAAGGTTAGATTTTTTAATAATCCCCTACATTTCTAACTGAACAAAAATTTCAACGGTCGAAACAACTGAAGTGTATTATTATTGTTTTTTAATATAATTTTATACTCATTAAAATAGGTAGTTTTTATCCTTCATATTTACTTATTATAGCGTTGAATTTATTTATTTTTCTCAAACTCTTTTTTTAAAAATCTAGATAAAATACGAACAAAGTAGAATGCGTAGAGGATGAAGATGATGTTGATAGAGAATATTATGGACTTCAATTGTTTACAATGTAGGTCAGTCGGTAAATCTAAACGGAAGGTCAAGCAATTTTATTCTTTTTAGTCGTGATACGTTTTCGTTATTATCAAGTAAATTAAGCACCAAAGAATTTGGGTGACCAGCTAATTTTTCTCGATATTTGACCTTCACTGCGTAATTTCTTCTTTCACAGTGTTGAAACGTAAGTCCTTATACAGCGCGCATCGTTTGTCACATAGGCCTACCATAGAGCAGTTGTGATAATCAGTAAAACATTTGACTGGAATCGTTGGATGATTGCAAGATTCGATTTCGCAGCTGATTTCCAAAGCGGTAACCCATAAGTCCACAGCGGTTTTAATATTGCTTTGTACAGTAGGAGTTTGCTCTCTAATGACAGCTATGAACGTTTGTTCATCATCCAATACAAATCTCTCAGCTTCAATCCTAGTGTTTTTGGTCGTTCCAAATATGTTTGGATCAGGTAAGGCGTCGATCTAAGTGCATTCCCAAGTAGGCCTATTTCACATCATCTGACTAAGGAACTGGTCTGTCATTTATTTGTATCGGTGGACATGTGTCTTTCCTCGAATTAAATGTAATATCTCTCGATTTGTCGTCATTTATCTTAATTTTCCATTTCTTACAACAGTTCTCAATTATACTCAGATGGTCTTCTAGTATTTTAGTAGTTCCAAAGGTAGAGTCATCTGTTGCTAATAGAGCTGTATCATCAGCAAAAGTGGCGATGGTTGTTTTATTGATCTCTGGTACAACAGAAGTATATGAAACTTAAAAAATTTATCTCAAACTTTAGAAAATATAAGTTACGGAGTACCTAGCCCCATATTGAAGACGTATAAGTGGCATGCTCTATTTAAACATAAATTAAATTTTATTCGTGAAAATGTGTTTCTGCCCTATTAATGAATGAAATTTACCTTATAATTCACACAAGTACTGATGGCTGGATTTCAGGAGGATTAATCAAACTGAGGCAAAAGCAATGGAAACAGCAAAAAAGATTACAAGAAAATGCTTATTTAAAAACCAATTATTAAAACAGTTTTACTGTTTTACAGTAGTTTTCGTGAACGTACATTGAATTATATTTTCACACTGAATGGGACTTACTATAAGGAGGTTGTTTAAGCAATAAAGAACAAGCCTTAAAACGAGACGGGAAGCAATGCTAGCGCCATTCGAGACGCCAACCGAGAGAGCCACGCCGAAAGCACAACCGCACACGACACGACACAATTTACGAGTGGCCAACAAAGGGAAGAAGAAGGAAGAATAGCAAAGAGGTCCACAAGACAGTGCAAACCCCGGTGCACAATGCCTTAACAGAGGTTAATCATTTCTTTTTAGCTCTTAAAGCTAGGATGGGTGAATTTTACCCTTTTTATTATTATTATTATTATTATTATTATTATTATTATTATTATTATTATTATTTATAATAGTTTAATTTGCCGTAAAAGTCCTGTCAAAAATGTTTGGTGCAGTTCAAAAATCATTATCCTGTCTTTATGTGGAGCTAAAATAGCAATTTAAAAAAATACCACTATATTTTTATTAAGTATCGGATTTTACTTTCAAAATATTCACTTAGAGAAATTGATCTTTAACATACTTGAAAGCCGATTTTTTATAACATTACCTGGAAGAAATAACACACGTTTTAAAAGATGATTAACAGAAACTGGCTACAAACTGGGTACTTTTTATGCGTAAACTTCCGTATTGTCTACTAATTTTTTAATTTAAAAAAAATCTGTCATACGAGTCAACCAGAAAAGAACAAGATTTTATTTGATGTACCATTCAATTTTTTCCGTTCGTTAGTTTCTCAAATAGAGTTTTTCAAACACAACGGACTTCTTCGTTGCGAACATTCAGGCCTACAGTGAAAATACCCTGCAGAAGTCGTCTGACGTGTTATAAAAATGTACAGTACGGGAAACGTAAAACTCAATAAATTTGGTTTTAAATTATTAATTATTATTGTTTTGGTAAAATATTTTTCTATACCAGCATCTTTTTATTTCTCATTTACTGTGTCCTAGATATGTTAATAGAAAAAGTGTAAAAAAATTTAATCCATTCGTTTTACCTATAAAATTATTAATTAAAACAACATTGATTACAATCATACAATCTTGTACTCTCTTTGAAGTTTATATCACGCTTTTGAAAATAGTAGGCAGGCACAAAACCTGCACAACGGTGTTATTCTTCTAACTATAAATATTCGTTATTATAGTCTTCAAATTTTAATTTTATTAATTTAATATCAATCGTTGGAAGTAAAATAGAACATTTCAGATACTTTTCTACGATAGAAATTTTAAAAAGATACGCATTTTGCGGTAAGTTTACTGTCAAGTAAACTAATAACGTATTAGAAATTATCATAACAAACAAAATTATGGTCTAAACAAAAATAAATATTATTATCTGAGAATGACTAAAATGTATTGAAAAATTATTGCACACAGTGGTTCTAGTGTATTTAGCACTCGAAACATTTTGATATCGAGAATTGAACTGCTTACTTTTGTCCTGACTTGAGAGGCATAATTTGCACCTTTAGTTTCGATCTCTTCGGGCATTAGGCCTATCAACTAAGACTGACAGTCTTTAGTTACGGGAATCCTTATTATGGGAAATTAATATCAGATTCATCTCGTTGCACATCATCTACTTCAACCGCATTTTCTTCTGCATCCAAAAAACGTTTTGGTTTATCATTAGAGTTGACTTCAACAATAGTAATCAGAACTTCAGAATTACTCAGCCCTAGAAGGAATGGTTTAACTGATAAAAATTTGATTTGTACAAAATACATTATTACTAGGACGGGTGGAAATTCACCCAACTAGTAAAGATAAAACAGTACGAACACGCATAATGGCTCGACAGCAAAAATACGAAAAACTACACAAGAAGCAAGAATACATGGAATTTAGGACTCGTACCTACTAAACTTGATTTTTATAAACGATGGGTAAAAGTTCGCTTATTTTAACCTTTAAAATTTAAAGGTTATGAAAAAATTTGACAGTTCTGCACCACTTTTTTATTATTATTATTAATTAACGTCGCATCAACTACAACGGTCATTAGCGAAGACGTTGGGGTGTAACTATGGTACAATGGAGGATGAAATGATTTTTAGTAACGTATGAAAATATGCCGTGCCTGAGTGGGATTCGAACCCAGGACCGCATGATGAGAGGCGAGCACGTTACCAACTGCCCCAATGCGGCCGGCTTTTCTAAATGCACCACTTTTCTAAACCGAAGAGTAAAGTACAAATTAGCTGACACTTTATATTACATGAAGCTACCGACCGACTAGTGAATTGGAAGAAACGCGACTGTTCATTAAGTCTACACATCTCGGAAGAACTGGAATTTGCGGAACTGAAAATAGCCTACTTAAAATTAAGAATTGAACTCGTTCAACCGAATAAGTAAAGAAAACTTTACAAGAGCCATCGGTAGAAATCGGTGATATTAATAAATAATATTGTTAAAGGGATTGTGCTTTTCCAAGGAGAGAATAATAAAGTGATTACTTAAAGCCTTATTTGAGGCTTGACCACCACTCATACTTTTTTGTGTTCACAAAAGATTATTACGTCATAAAAAGTATTAGGATGTATTTATTTACTTGTTGTTTAGGTCATGCCAAGTTTAGCATGCACGGCCCTCTGAAACGCATCTACTTTCCACCCTGCAAATGACACCTTCACTCATTCACCACTGTATAATGACATTCAATACTCTCAGAAGAGATAACTCTGACTAACTTTTTTTACACCTCTACCTCTTCTGTTCTTAAATGCTTCGATCATATAATTGGCTGACCATGTAAAAAGAAACAGAACTATTTTTTGTAGCCCTGGAACTAGCAGATCGAGTGCAAATAATTCAACACTCAATCTGCCTGTTATGGGCATATTTATCAACTGTTAAACTTTTATACACGTAAAAATGCAAGTCTTTTATAATCATAAATGAAACGAATAGGTTTTGTGACTTATTTTTTTAATTACTTGTCACCATTAGGCCTACCAATTCTAACTATAGGGTGATTCAAAAAGAGCGCCGGTTTTGATATATCAAATTAAGAGATTTATTTTATTGAAAAACTGAAAATAAATACATCAACAAGTTCATCTTTCCTTCCGATTTTATGTATGAAAAATGATGTCATGCATGTGTCCTCCTCTACTGCGCTGGCACGCATCAACTCTGTCCATGAAATTGGATATTACTGCACGACAAGTTTCGACTTCCATTTCCCCGATAACGCGTCGAATTTCCTCCTTCAAGTCATTGATGTTTCGGGGTTTATTGGCATACACCAATGACTTCAGATGACCCCAAAGATGAAAGTCACAAGGCGTCAAGTCACACGACCTTGGTGGCCATTGATGGTCGGAATTACGAGAAATGATGCGATCCTGGAACCGTTCAAGGAGCAACAACATTGTTTCTCGTGCAGCGTGACAGGTGGCACCATCCTGCTGAAACCACAACTCGTCAATGTCCATTCCATCCATATGACGCCACAAAAACTCCCTAATTTGCTGGGTTAACAGCCACACTGTCACGAACCAACGCAACGTTCTGCTCAGTTTGGCCAGAACGACGACGTCCAGAACTTTTAAGGTCGACTGTTGAACCCGTCTCAAAAAACTTTTTCATGAGCCTGCGAACTGTTGATTCATTCGGTGCTTCATTACGTCCTAGAGTACCGCGAAGTCGCCTGACAGTAGCCGCATAACTCTCTCCACTCTGGTAAAATGTTTTGACGATTAACACTCGTTGCGCAATAGTAAACTTCTCCATGGTTAGACACAGACTGCGAGAGTACTACACTGCGAACAAGAGAAACTACAACTGAATCGTCAATCGGAATGGTCTCCAAAATAGAAATGAGGTCAAACAATGTTGCCAACCGATAAACAAAAATTTACCAGCCGTTTAAAAACCAGCGCTCTTTTTGAATCACACTTTAGGTACTGCCCTAACGGGCGCTTTCCATACCATCATGCAGGAGCATGAACACCACATCCTCACCAAGATTTTCCACTAGTCAGAATCAGTGAAGACATCACTTCATATAATCAGAGACTGAGTTGAGGACTGCTTCCTTTCTGATCAGTATAAAAAGAGGTTCAATTGGCTTGGCCGTCATTGCGCTCTATGTCTCTGGCAAAAATGCTCGACTGCATTGTCATAGAGTCAGGAGGATCATAGAGGGTATTTTTAATGAAATTTAAAATTAAATTTTTATTAATTTCATATAAAAATATTATGAAGTGGCATTGATAGCAGAAGAAAAGAAGCACTACTGATACTAACTTACTAACAACTAACCACTGGTGTCCTCTACCAATCATTGACTCAAAAACTAACCTAACCTAAATAAATGACCAAGTGATTAGGTGGTGCTTTCCATGAACCAATCATGTGATCAAAAAGTTGCTTATGTCATCAAAATCTAATTATAAGAGACTAGGAGACAAATGACATTTTTAAAGTGCAACCTGCCAGGAGGAGGACCTACCGAACAACATATCAGAATACTTCTGTCAGTAATATTTCTCATAAGATAATAATGCAAGAAGTGAATGAAAAAATCACAGAGCAACGTTTCTGGAAAGCCTGCCAAAACACAAAAAAAATGAAAAACACTTTTTTTTTCTCTTGCAGCCAGGAGACTCCCTTTGGAGTCTCCTGGATGTAATGTAGCAGAAAAGTTAACAAGTTATCATTTGGACACTGGCTCCCTCTGTCATTTATTCCTTGTGTTTTATCAGCTTGTTTACCAGTTTTATTTGGACTATATCCTCCTTTATATTTCTAGTGACAATTACGTGATCCTACTAACTACTTTGGTTTGTGTCAAAGTATATCAATCATACTATATTGTTGTCAAAAAGTTACAACCACAACATTCTTTTTTACAGTAGATATGTATGTTACAAACATGTACATGTGAAGAATATTTTGTGAAGCAAGCAAATTTTTTATTTAACTTTTGAATTTAATAGCTTCTAGGGTAATAAAAACACCTATGAAGATTGGTTTGTAGTTTTCAAAGTACATAAAAAGTATCACATGGAAAAATTGGTTAATATATTGATATTACCATTCCACTATTTTTAAAAAAGAATTATGTTTGTGTAATACTTGTGTATGTCTACAACCACAATCATAATCTATAAAAAAATAACATTACAACCCAATTCAAATACCTGTATCAGCAGTATAAATATTTTTTGGGATTACCATTGCAAATTCATCTGACAAACTGAAGTATAAGTTAGGAGAAAGAGCCATAATTTCCATAGCTCCATAATTGCTGTAGTTGCAACATAATTAAATTAACATACATAAAATTGGTGTATGTACATAAATCACGTTAGTAGGCATATCACTAACTATCCAAAATTTTCTTCTTAAAGGCCTATATTAAAACACGAAAAATACAGAAATCTGATGTAGATATAAAAAAGATGATCTAGTAAAAACTATTTACAAACTATCTAAGTAAAAACTGTACAGTCAATCATTCTAGCTAATTAATCATTACATCCTTTTCTATTTTATTTTTGTAATTCTCAAATTTCTTCTAGTTAAAGCATTTATATTTTAAAATATTGAATTAAATATTGAATATTAAATTTCATGGTAAAATTTCATAGGGAAGTTTTACAGTAAGTTGTATTTTAGAATTGCAGTATTATTAACTTTGTAAATGGAAATATTATATTCTAAAAAATAGGTTTGGATCAATAGGATTTTGATTTTATATTTTATGATTTCAATTGGTAAATTATTAATTTCTTTCTTTTTGTATGCTTCAAGTCAGGATGCTTTGTGTAAGTTTAACAAAGAATGTTCGAGAAGGTTCCTGATGAAATTTTAATGAAATAAAGGTTCCTGACAAAATGAAAGTTCTAGAATCTTCAGTTGAAATCAGATGAATTCAGTTGATCCTGATGAAATTAAAATAATCTACCACCTACTTGTCGTATAACGTTATATTTCGTTAACGCTATGTTTACAGAACCTGTTGCTTACATTAAAATAATTGAAAAACATGTTTTAACGATTAAAAATTCACTTTCTAATATTGTCTGTTTTTAGCCTTCATTCGAAAAAAGAACATAAATAACAATTCAACTTTTGTGCTTCAAACATTCACAGGCCCTATCTATAATAGACCTTATTGACTAACTTGCTTCCCAAGAATTTAATTTTTAACAGCATTTAAAAAAAAATAGATTAATAAAAAAAGACTTCTGATGGGCAGTTCCAAACATACACCATCAAATAACAACCATGCACAAACAAAGAATGTAATAAAACACAAAATGTTTCAAAAAACATAACACAAAATAATGCTTTATTGACATTCATTTAACATGAACAGAAATTGTTCTATACAATAATTGAAAAATTCATTAAAAACTTCAAACACTTATGTACAATTTTTAGATAAATTAATTATAGACTACTAATATAGACACAAATAAATTCACATAACAGATAATTAAATAACATAAAACTACAAATTATTTATATTAAAGTATAATTTAAAATAAATTGATCATAAAAAATATTTGGTTAAACATGCATAAACATTATAATACAGTATAAATTATACAGTAGTACTTTAAAATTATTTCAATAAAACATCTTCAGGCAAATGAGAAAGTTTATTTTTACTAAATGGTAAGCAATTGCTCATGTTTTTGGACAACCTCATTTCTTTCATCATCATCGTCAACTGTTTCATACTCTGTCTCTTCCAGAATGAATACTTCTGTATGACTTTGGTTTGAGGTAGAACTTTTCAAAGGTTCTTGGTGTTCTTTCTTTTGGTGAGCAGCAAGAGTTTGCTTTAAACGAAAAGCACGACCACATTCTGTACACTGAAATGGCTTTTGGCCTGTGTGTATCAATTTATGACTTTTCAATGCAAATGAACGCCTAAACGCCAAACCACATACATCACAAGGATATGGTCTTTCATTTCTGTGTATTCTGTAACCAAGAAATAACCTCATATAGAATAAATAATGAAACTTAAAAAACTAAAATAGTTCAAGTAAATTTACCAAGACTTGTTAAATAAAAATAAATTTATATTATGAACTTAACTCCATTTCCATTCAATAGTACAGCAAGCATCTATACAATATATCATTTTCTAGAAATTGAAGAACTACATAATTTTCCCATTAAAAAAAATCAAGAAGTACCATAATAATTTAACAATCAAGAGATTCTAACAAATTCTTAAAGTTGTTTTTATATTTTAAATGAAAAAATATAAATTAAACCAAGCAACGAAAACCTTAAAGGAGGCTATTGTTCAATAACTTCTTTATACCTCTTCCAAGTTTCCTCGGGTTGGGCTCAACACAACTTCTCTCCACCATTTCTATCTTGGATCACATCTTTTTCCCAATTCATCTACAACTGAACCCATTGCTTCACTCTTGGTCTACCCCTTTGTCTTTTTCCTTTCATCTCAAAAAAAAAACCAGCATCATCCTTTTTGGCAGTCTACCTTCCTCTCCATCCTACTAACATGATGTAACTATCACAACTTTGTCAGTCCAACCCTGAACCCTCGGTAACAGGCTGTTATTTTTCTAGTTGTTCCTTAATTGCATCATTTCTTATTCTATCTCTTCTTGCCTCCGAGCATACTCCTCTTGAACTTCATTTTTGCCACTTGAATTCTACTCTCTAACACCTTCTTTCCAACAACCCATGTTTCACTGCATAAGTCAATGAGTACAAATAAAAATACTTTTGAGCGTGGTGAACTCAACAGTATTTTGTCTTGTAATGAAAGTCTGGAAAGGTTGTTTTATACTCCTTAAATTTCTTATAATATTTTTATAATTATATAAAATTCTATATTTTTATAATTTATACCCTATATTTTTATATTTTTCTATATTTTTATAATTATTTTTTTATTTGGTGATGATGCCTAAGCCTTGACTATTTTGTAGGTAATGGTATAAGGTGATACAAAGATGAAAAAATGCCAGACCTAACCAGGAATCAAACCTTAAACTCCAGGATAGAAGCCAGTTGTGCTGACAACTGCAACATCAGCGTTATCATTTTAATGATCAATTTATAACTTGACAAGGTTAAAAATAGAACTTTTCAGAACAATTTTAAGAAGAAAACAATGATTGCTTAACAAGTTTTAACTGAATTTTCATTAAATTTAACTTTTTATTTAGTCATTCTTGAATTTGTTTATCATACAGAAGTAAATTATAAACACTTAAATAATTTAAAATACTTCAAAGCAGATTCTATTTTGTGGTTAATAAAAAAACAGTCATTTTTGTTAGCAGTCATAGTGTGCTGGACTCAATTGCTGAAGAGTCACAGCTTGTCAGAATCTGAAAAATATTTTTACTATCCAAATGTACAGTCACTGTTCAATAACCATGGAGAGTGTTAACAACTTGAAATAGTACTAAATACAAATGGAGTTGATTTAGAATTAAATAGAATATAATATAAGTAGACAGAGCAATTTTGAATAATAGTCAGGAGGGATACAGTAATCTGTTACAGATGATAGATCAACCAAACAAGTTGCTGGTTGATTAGATCAACCAAACAAGTGTTCACTTACAAGCCAATTGGACAATGTAGTATTAGATGACCTCGAAAAAGGCAGATTTCTACATTTGAAGTTCTAACAGGCTAGGAGACCTAATTCATACTGTTTATGATGATGATACAAGTAAAGGAAAATGTTAATTTACCAAATCAGAAGGTTTTAATAGTGTTTAAAAAATATAATATTTGACTAACCTTGAATGATCCAGTAATACTGCTCTTGTATGAAATGCACGTCCACAGACCTCACACATAAACGGTCGTTCTCCAGTGTGAGCTCGTACATGATTATTTCTCTCAGTGCAATCTCGAAACTTCTTACCACAAAATTCACATAAATAAGGCCGGTCATTAGAATGAAGTCGCATGTGCTTCATAAGGCCAGCTCTATGAGTGAAGCGTTTATCACATTCCGTACAACCATATTGTTTCATACCATTGTGAGCATCACAATGCGCCTGCCATGCACTCTAGAAAAAAATATATATTATTCATACAAAAATCTAAAGAGCATTTTTTAACATTAATAATCAATACTTACAATATTATTAGTAATACTGTTTTATACAATTTACAAGGTTTGTTCAAAAAGTATCCAACCTTCACCTGGAAAGAACTTATTTATTCACCAACAGTTTAAATAGTGGTCTTCTTTAAAATACTCTCCTTGGGAGTCCCCACACATAGTCCAGTGTTTTTGCCTCTTTTGGAATGGACTTTAGTTGAGCCACATCTTGCACGTCATTCCTGGACTCAAACCAAGATCCTTTACGACATCTGTGAATGAGGGAATGGCCAGAAGTCTCATGCTGCCATATCAGGCAAGTAGGGAGCCTGACATAAACAAGGTTATTGTGTTCTTGCCACAAAGAAAAATTTCAAGCCACATTTCCTTCTGTTCTGCTGTCAAGTTCTTTGGCACGGATTGGGCAGCAACTCTTCACATAGCTAAAGCTACCATTAAAATTAAATGAACTGATTCCTACCTCAGTAACTAGCATAAAAACAGTAATATGTTGATCCTCCATCACTAAAACATGAACTTATTGATAACTTAAATCATTTTGATTAGTTAGTCAATCAGAACAAGATACACTACCCACAGAAATGCACTTATTTTTAAACCTATTTTACCACTCCTTTACTAGGTAAACAACTACCTTAACTTTACTAAGTAAACTACATCCACTACAAAGTATTAAGTTTGAAATTTTCTAATTGTTTCAACTTCAGAATCACCAAGCTTTTGCCAGTAATTGATACAATAGATAAATAATCACGGTTTAATGCATTCTGCCATACTGCACAAGACAATGTTAAATATTCAGCTGTCTACAACCAACTGATGTGACATCACAGTCACATGACCTGTATATGCATGCATGCTAGAGTTGACTACATCGATATCCCAGCACTTAATGTGCTCCTGTCATTTGTTTATTCTTTTTAACATCTTGTATATTTAAAATGCCGATAACACACATACACATGAACTGATCGGTTGACAAACCAGTTATGTTACTAATGAAAAAAATTATATTTATCAGGGAAACAAATTCACACATAGTGTTGGTGTTTTTCTTTTGTTTTTTTTTTTAAAAGAGTCCCTAATTAACTATTGACTAGTAGATGGATACCTTGCAGCCTTAGTAAAGAAATAGTTATTAAAACATTTAGAATAAGCTGTCAAATTTCCTAATTTATTTATAAGTAATGCATAATAACATTCATATTATTTTCATAGATCTTCTAAGATTTTCATAGATATTATTTCATAGAATCCTACATAGGATGTTTAATAAAATAATCATATTATTTTATCTATCTTCAAATCCTAATATTTGTTATTATTTTAAATGCTACATAAAGTCATAAAAATTAATGAATTTAATTATTTAGGAGATGAGAAAGGCAATACGAAAACCAATGTTCAAAATGTGAGCAGATTTATCTAAGGTAAATACAAAAAGTCATCTTACAAACTAAAATTAAAATTTTTTTTTTACATTAAATTTAAATTAAATTAACATTAAATTTTTTTGTTAACTCCTTGGCAATATATCATTATTATTTACCCTCTTTTGTATGACTGACCTTAAAAGCAAAGGTTTTTCCACAAGTATCACACATGTACGGTTTAGCTGTTGGAGTTCCAGAAGCATGTTTAATACGCATGTGAGCCTCTAATGTTTCCTCACTACTGTAGCGACGTTTACAGATAGGGCACTCAACTTTTCTTTCTTTCCGTTCTTTTGATAGTTCTTGCTCATATGATGTAAGTGCTTTCCTGAAAAATTAGTATTTAAATATCTATTTAATATTTATATTATAGTATACAAATACATTTTTTTATCAAACATCCGATGCAGTACTGTGATAATAAGTGTTTACACTTACCAATGTTTTTAGCACTTTTGTGTACCTCATACACAAATTCACTAATGCATTTTGAAATTTATTCTTACATAGAAATTTCAAAATCCATTACTGAAGATGTGTATGAGATTCACAAAAGTGCTACAATAAACAATGGTAAGTGTTAATGTTATTAATGCCAGCGTATAAGATTGCACTTGTATATGCAACCCACAGAACATGTTGTGTATTACAGAACCTTAACACAACAATTAAAGGAAACAACAGCTGATATAAATTTAGATAATATGTCATAGTTGTTATTGACAGTGGGATGACGTGTAAAAAATCAGCTGTCAGCATTACTATACTAATGCTATGTTATTAGAAAGGCATGACTATTGCACTACGTACCTCACTCACCATCACTATCTCTCTCTAGCACAAATGCAATTTTATACACTGGCACAATACTGTATTCTGGTGGTCAGAATATATATATTTTAGTAATAGTTTATTTATACATAAAAATATAATTTATAAATAGTATGTATGCTATCTATTTAAATAATTGGTAAATACTGAATAGATAAATAATTTTCAAACTCAATTAAAATGAATTGTCACTGGATGGCAACATTAAGCGGCGAGTTAAAACCTTTAATTTTTGGTGGCCCTGAAAAGGGCCATTTAAGCGAAGGTCGTCTTGATGGGAAGGGTCGGTCGTAGTCCTCGTGGCGGTCGAAGAGCTGGGCGACACAGCGTGTCGTCGTCCAGCGGAGACATCATCTTCTTCCCTCGTAGTAGTGCGTCAATGGCTGCTTCGTCGGGTCCGGTCGGTGTAAGGCTCGGTCAAGGGACCGCTGTGGGCATCGCTCGTGTCAGCGGGCGATGATGGTCAGTCGACGGCTTACAGTGACGGGTCGGCGAGCAGAAACATCATCTTCTCTCTTGCGGGGTCGTCGATCAGTCTTCGCTTGAGTCTGGTAGCTGTGTTGCAGATGGTGGACGTCTTGTCTGCTGTCTGGATTGGAATTTAATCCCTTGGCTCAGTGGAGCGCTCTTTTTATAGTCGCCGAGAGCGCTGTGGTTGGAGGCGGTTATTGGCTCAGCCTTGATGACAAAGGCCTCTGTCGGTACACCACCACAAGCCTACCACCCCTCTCGGAACTATTGTCGGCTCCTGCTGTCGCTACGTCGGAAGCTTTGATAGCCGGCAGCACAGTACTTAATCAAAGGGGGCGACGGACACAGTATGATAAATAATTAAAAAGTATCAGTATGGACAAAATATTTACTTTAATTATCTGTGATAAATAAATATTTTAACAAATGACAATGGTAGAACAAAAGTGCCTTTTGGATAGGTTTTGATAAGTGCTTTTCGTACACCAGTCAGATCTCATTCAAATTTTGTGCCTTTAAATACAGTAAAAAAGTTGTTATTTCTCTACTACTTTTAGTATGTCTTTTATTATTGCAATTATCTTTTGGATTTTGCAAGGATCTTTTTATGTATTTATTTATCTGCTGCACACATTATTGTTTTCAAAATTCTATGACAGTTATTATAAATAGAGCCGCTTTCTTTGTCGAGTCAGTGAATGTTTGGACTATGGATATAAATGTAATTAGAGTGTATTAGTTTTTAAAACCAGTTTAAAATCTATCGCGGTGCAAGTATCGCAGATCTTCATTGCAGCAGTTAAGGTACAATTGTTTGGTTTTGTAAGCAAGAGTTAATTATTTTTATTGCCATATTTTCTGTTTAGTTAAGTTTAGTTTTTAAGTCTTAAGTTTTTAATAGCAATTAGTAATAAATTTAGTATACTATTAAAGTTAAGTAGTTCAACCATGAAAATTTATCATAATTCAATCATTTTTAATAAATTACTTCTTAAAAATTTAACAGGAAGTTTTATCATTTATAAATAACAAGATCCTTAAAAGAATCTGAAAATTAGTTATAACTTGAATGCTGCAGTTGGTTACAAATGTTAGTTTATAATAACAGTAATAATAAATTTTTTATGGGAAAGAAACTCCTAATTACACAATTTTTGAGACCAATAATGACTGGATTATTAGACACAAATTGGAGCAAAATATACAACTGAAAATTTTTAGTATCTTGCTTGTCTCATAATTGTTTCAAACTACAGCTACACACATTTTAAGACAAATGATATATATGGTGACATTTTAAGTACAGTAGATTCCCAGTTTTTGGTACTCGATTAAAAGTGATGAGGATTTTCAGCGGTAGTCGTGGGGAAATATTTATTCAGGTACAAATTATTTTATAATATTGTTGCACCAAAAAGGCATCCATACAAATAAAAAAAGGGCAGCACTCAAAGTGTAATATTGTGCCATGTTCAAAAGGAGAATATTATTTTTGAAATCATTTTATAAGGCAGTGCCCTCAACCCTAGACAGTATTGTACAACACTGTCCCAGTAACAATCAGCCATTCTTACTTCATTCGACCGGAATACCACCACCTTTGTAGATTCTTTATATTGACAGTTTGTTGGACTACCTAGAATCAGAACCATTCGCTCCAGTGTGACAAGCATATGTTGTGCAAGATTCACACTCAAATAAAACAAAATGTTTTAAAAGTAAAAAACAAACAAACTTGACAAATTATAATTTTAATTATATTAAAATAATAATTTATTAAAATACAAGGCCTATCTATACCACACAAGAACCAAATGTAAATAAAGTTTGTACGGATTTCATGTAATTCATAATAAAATAACCTAATTTATTAAGAAGGGCACAAAAAAGTTCATAGTTACCCTACTTATAAAAAAGTGACAGTTTTAGTGTTTTTCTTTCAATTTTCTAGTTAGTGTTTATTTAACATTTAGGTAACATATTCACTTACTGTGCTAGTAATTTTAATATGATTCACATTATTGGAATTCTTGATTCTCATTACCCATTATCCCATTCATTACCACCAATAACCAGTAATCTACTGAAGTGATAATGAAATGTGAATCCGCCATCAAAAAATTTAAGAAAAATTTCTAATCGACAATAAATCCATTAACTTACCTCATACCATGGAGAGGACAAATACTTGGATCTGAACTACAATCTTTACAGGAACTGCTCTGAACTGTTTCTGGATGATGAAGTTTCCGATGCATGCTTAAGTAAGTGTAATGTAAACATTTTTTATCACAAATTTCACAAAGAAAATACTGTGGCACTGTAAAGTCATCAGATGCTTCAGGTTTTTCATCTGTACATTAATCAAAAGATACAATTAAAAGTTATAACAACAACATACACAGAATTGTTTTGGCCTTATGCAACCCAAATATACATTCGCACACACACCCATTACCTTCTACACCATCGCCTTTCTTATACCCCTCTGTTCAATCTCACTCCATACGACCCTCCTATCAATGCCCCCATATGCCTTCACTTCATCCCTCGTTTTCCCTTTCATTCATAACCTTACTCTTCAGGTTCTGTCATCTACTGCAACAACCCTTTCTACACATTCCTCCAGTTCTCTGTTCACAATAACACCAACTCCAATTTTGCTTTCATCCTGCACACTTCCATTTTGTTTCACTCACAACCAGAAATCACTCCTTTCTCTTTCGTACACTTCACAGCTCCTCCATACATCCAGTTAGTCCACATGAGTATACATTGGGTTATTTTCTGAAGGCTAAAATCACCATTGCACAGAGCCCATATTCAACATTCTTTTAATTTTACTTTAATTTTCTGTTCAAAGTAATAAATACTTTAAAATGAAAATCAGCCTTTAAAATCAAACCACATTATTATATATTTTCAACTTTATTTTTAGAATGTACTTGCCATCTAACATACCTGTAGAATGTAGTATCAATTTTTCTGTATTAAGGCCATGAGAAAGTTTATGCGTAGTTACTTGAGCATAAGAAGGGAAAGCAGAACCACAAACTCGACAAGTATATGCATTAACAGCATTAGTATCAAGATGGTTTATTCTACGATGGTCATTTAATTCTTCAGATTGTGCAAAACATCCATCACAAAATTCACAGCGAAACAACTGAAAATTAAATTCATGTAAAATAAAAAAAATCATTCGTACAGTACTTAAAATTCTCTTAATTTTATGTTTTCACAGAAACTACAGCTGAAACAAACAAAGCAGGAAGAGTTAAACACAAAACATGGTGAAGCTTCACCTTGCCATTTAAAGTCAGATGTCAATAATTGGTTAGGGGATGGATGAAGTAATACTTAAGTATTACTTTACTTAACAGCATATGGGATTAATCCCATATGCTGCACCGAACAGTGGGTTTTAGCCTTTTTCTCCTTGCTTTTCTAAAAACATTAGTCTCCTTCACTTAGCACTGTTTTGTTCTCATTGTTTTATTTTACGTCCATTGACTTTAACAACTCATCTGCAAGTGATAAAAGTTGAAGTATTTCTACTGTACTTTATATTTGTGTCAGTAGTTCTTAAATGTTATTGTAATTCACAGAATAGTAGTTTGTAGTACAGTAAATGTAGATTGTAATTGGTTGGGCCAATATTTTATTAATTTATAATTTTTTTTTTTTAAATTCAGTAGTTTACCAGAAGGTGTATAGTACATTATGAACTAATCCGAACACTACAACAAATCAGAAAAAGGCAAAATTATACACAGTCAAACAAAAGAACTTATTAGTACACTAAATTATATGAATTTATGAAAAAGAAAGTGAATATGGGACAGATTTCATTAACAAAAATACAAGTAAGAGAAGCTTTAGTTACAGGTGTTCACCGAAGTAGTGTTCAGTGAAATTTGAGAGAAAATAAAACCAATGTAAGTACTGTAATGTACGTCAGGGTTTTTTCTACTTCTTGAAAAAAAGTGGAGAGGAAAGTCTGTAAAGTAAGTTAGAATTATGTTTTTGACAAACAGTAGTACCTTATCTGTTCCGTTCCAACAGCTTACTACTGCCTCCAGTAAGCTATACCACACATCTCCTACAAGCTTCAGCATGTTCTGCATTTATTGTAGTTCAAGTTGTTTAAAGTATTGAAAATTATAGTTTTTATTGATAAGCATGTTCTCTACCAGCAGATTAAAAAAACGGTTAGTATTGGACTTATAACAGTAGTTGGAAATTATTTCCTAAAACACTGAGTTTACTAGTTGCTAGTAATCTACCTTCAAAAAGCAATACCACCTGTAATAATTAGGCATTAGCACACTTATACACCATTTTACTACAGCATTCATTCCAGGTTCCTTTGCCATAATAGCAGGTTTATAAAACCCATTATAGCCACCAAATTATCACGTCCTTTATAATTATTTTTTCAACTATTTTATAAATTTATTTAAATATACAGTATTATCCATATTTATTGTTGTCTAAAGAGTAATTATAATGACTTACCAAACTAACATCAACAGTTTCCAAAGACACATTTTCTTCTTTATGTTCCTGGTTCAAATGTTTGCAAGCGATTTCATCACTAGGAAACAACTACAATAAAGAATAATAACAAAAAATCAAACATAGTACAACATCTGACTCTTCAGTATTATATCATATGAATAATCAAAGTATTTTATCAGTTATTTCCTTATCTAAAGATGAACATAAATATTCTGTTATGCCATAATTTTGATCTGTTTGTTGTACTGAAAAGACACGCCAAAAATAGAATAGAATAGCAACCTGTTCGATACAACAAACAGTTCACAATTATATCACATGATAAACATACTCAAAAACATTGATTGACAAGAAAATTATGACGAATTTTTTTTCCAATGAAACACAAAGAATACTTAACCTTATACGTCAGGGTACTTAAGGTCTTAAGTACTTAAGGTCCCTGAGGTTAACACTGTATCCTTCCAACCAACACCCAATCAATTTTCAATTATTAGTTGCCACCACTGCCAAATGGTGTGAATTAGGTTACCCTTTTTCATCGCACAATCAACAGAACTGAAGTGGCCTTGATTGTAGCCAATGTTCTTTCAGGACAATCCACCTGAAGAAGAAGAAGGCTGCTCCTCAACCACTTCCACCAATTAACTGGATGCCAATTAGCTCTCATGTGCCACATACTGGCAACAATTTTTCTTTGAAATCAATACAGGGGAAGATGTAAGGTATTACGAGGGCGAATCAAATATAAACAGTAATTTTGCTGTTGACTGTACCAAACACGTTCGGACCAGATGTGGCGGTGAGCAGTTGTTGTTTTGTTTAATAGGAGTGGGGGGAACAGCTTACTTCGCAGCATTGTTGCGTTCTGCTGTCAGTACAGCCATGTCCGAGCGAGAGGTACATCCATCTGTTGCGCAACGAATCGTCATAAAATTTTTAGCAAATGAACGTGTTAAGCCTTCGGAAATTTTTACTCGTTTGCAGGCACAGTTTGGGGACACTACTCTGTCTAAGAATCGAGTGTATACGTGGGCCAGAGAATTTAGGGGTGGGCGAGAACGTGTTGAAAACTAAAGTCACCGACGACACCCAAGGTCAAGTCTCACAGATGACAACATTAGTGCCGTTCGAGAGCTTATTGAAGGTGATCGCCGGTTAACTGTTCAAGAAATCTCTTCAGAAATTGGTATCAGCTACGGGAGTGTTCAGTCTGCAATCACAGACCACCTTGGCTTCAGAAAGATTAGTGCTCGATGGGTTCCGAGGTTGCTGTCCGAAAATCAAAAACAGATCAGGTCGGAGATCGCCGGGAGACTTCTGCATCGATTTCAAGAAGAAGGTGAAGATTTTTTGAGGCACATCGTCACATGTGATGAGACGTGGGTCCACCATTACACTCCGGAATCGAAAATGGCAAGTAAGGAGTGGTGAAGGAAGGATGAAGGCTGCCCAGTGAAAGCCAAAACTCGTCTCTCAGCCGGAAAAGTTCTTGCAACAATTTTTTTTGACTCAGGGGAGTTCTACTCATTGATTTTCTTCACGATCAACGAACAGTGAATGCGGCTTACTACTGCCAGGTGCTACAGTCGGCAAAAACCAGTTACCGAAACAAAAGACGAGGTGTGCCCATTAGAGACGTCATCCTTCTCCATGACAACGCAAGGCCTCACACCGCATTGTTGACAAGGGATAAATTGGAAGAAATGGGCTGGGAAACTCTCGAACACCTTCCTTACAGTCCAGACTTATCCACTTGTGACTACTTTTTGTTTGCGCCTCTGAAAGAATCACTTGGAGGAAAACGATTTGAAAGCAATGAAGATGTCGAGAAGCACGTGCTCGATTGGTTGACAACTCTCCCTCAATCTTTATATGAACAGGCAATATTCAAGCTTCCAAATCGGTGGCAGAAGTGTGTAGATAATGCAGGAGACTATATTGAAAAATGTTGAAGGCATAGTTTTTGTATAATATTATTCAATAAATATAATTTTAAAAATTACCGTTTATATTTGATTCGCCCTCGTATATCAAACATGACACACCAAAATTTTAATGAATGGAGGCATTGAAAACATTCAATCAACTTATTTTGTGAGTAAATTACAATACACAGATTCAGAGCCCTGGGAGGTGAATACAAATTGTAAATAGAGTTCTGAATTATTAACTGCACATAAGAAAAAAACTTGTTCCACGCAGAGATAAAAACACACTATAAAAAATTTGTACTTAAAGAAAACTCATACAGAGATATGGCAACTAAAAAATCACTGCATAATGATTAATAAATGCTTAAAATTGCGTATCTGCAATAAAAAAATGTCACTATTTTATCTTCTGCTACTCTTTCAATTTTAGATAAATTAAGGATCACTCCATTGAAATTTCATTGTACAAAATACCTGAAAACAATCCGAGCATTGGAGACATGATTGCGACCCAGAAGATTTCTGAACTGAATGATTTCTTAGATGAAGCCTCAGTCGTGACAAACGAGACAGTTGTGCACCACAAATCTTACACTGAAATGGTTTCACATCCATGTGGCTAACCCTGTGCTCTTTTAATGTCTGGGCATTTAAAAATTTTGCTCCACATTCCTGTAGTGAAAAATAATCAAAACAAAATAACCCACAAATTATTATAGTAAACAGTACTTACACAATAAGTATTCAATTATAAAAATTAAAATTGTGTAAAAAATAATCTGAATGTAAAAGAAGCAACAGGTACTATTCAGGTTAAATTAAATGGAAATGATCATAAAATCCACAACAATGTTTAAAAAATTTTCAAGTAGCCTATAGCTACACTGTTAATTAACTGTTCAATCATAATTAATATAAACTCCTTTGTTCATTTTAAAGAGTCAGTTCTGCTTGAAACATGCACACCAGAAGAGCAACGTTCAGTAATACAATTTTTGCTATCCAAAGATATAAAACTGACAGAAATTTACCAAAAAATGTTAAACACTGTAGTGAAAAAGAGTTTAAACCACAGTAACATGTATACATGGATGGAACAGTTTAATTCCAGCAGAATAAATGTCGCTGATTATCCATTGCTCTGGAAGACCAGTGAAGTTTTGACTATCACTATAAAATCACATCTTTGATCTTATCCATGAAGATATGAAAGCCAAAATTTCCCTAATTGCTCGCTTGTGTAATATTAGTGTTGGCATTCAATCACTCATGTTGTGCTAAATTTTCGCAAAATATGTTCAAGATGGGTTCCAAGGCAGTTGACTCAAGGTAATAAATACACTCAGATTCGTATTTCCTCTGACCTCAACCAACAGTTTAAAGCGGAATGTAATAACTTTCTAAATCATATAATAATAACCTGTGATGAAAAATGGAATCACCATTTTCAGCCTGAATCCAAACAGCACAGTCGTAAGTGGAAACACCCAGATTCACTTACCACAAAAATTCAAAACTTATATGTTAGTTGGTAAAGTGATTTTGATAGTCTTCTAGGACTCACAAGGTCCAACTTTTTGTGACTATTTAGAAGGGCAACATGTGAAACCCACAATAAGGCGAAAACATAACAGCACTCTCTCAAAAGGTGTGATTTTCTTGGATGATAATGCACACCCTCACACCGCTCAGATAACCAGAAGAAGTTACAGAAGAAGTTATAGAAGTTGGGAGGTGTTGCCACATTTTCCTTACATCCCAGACCTCACACAGTCCAATTTTCATTTGTTAGGCCTGCTCAGACATTTTACCTGGCATGAAGTTTTACAACAATGAAGAGGTCAAAAATACAGTAAAAAAAAATGATTTAAATAAACAGAAAAGACTTGTACGCTACAGGAATCAGAAAGCTTACAGAATCGTGGGACAAGTGAGTAAATGTTGCTGGGAACTGCATCGAAAAGCAGTGCAAGTTTCATTACCATTGCTGAAATCATTTTTTCTCTACGTTTTTGTTTTTTGTTTTTTTTACGTTTTTCTCTATTTTTTTTTGTATGTCTCGTTAATATTATTGAACGTTCCTCATACATCAGATGAAGATAAAGGCAGACCAGTAGGTACAACTAGACAAGACATATTTGTGTATATGTACATACAAAGGAAGTGAGTAAAAAGCGCTCTCAGTCTTGAGTAACAGATCGATTGTAATCAGTATCAAATTGTTACATCAGAGATCATAATGACCAACGATGAAAACAGCGAATAAAACCACATTACCAAAAGCTTCTTCACACACTAAGCTTCCATGTATTAACATTATTTAATAACATCAGCAGTATTTTATAGCCATGATATATAAATATTTTTATAGCCTTATGATTTAAAATAAGGAAAAATAAGCTAAATAAGGTAAATCTGACTTCAAATGCCATAACAGAAAGAAACAAGAATTTATACATTACTTCACATTCATGATGTCGAACTCGAAAATGATGCTTCCGAAGATGACGATTTAATTCAACTTCTGTTTTAAATATTTGTTCACAAAATTCACACGACAACTGCTTCACTGATTCATGTTGGAATCTGAAATAATTTTAAAAATAATATAAATTAAGGAAGTCGCTGCATTAACATGCAACAATTACAAAGCCAGTTAATATCAAAGGAAAAACTAGTTAAAAGCATTTTGATGATTAAAATGAATCCTATAATCAAATTTATTACCATAATAAAAATCAAATAAACAGAATAGTATAAACTCTAATATAATGGTCTTAGATGAATTGATCAAGGAGTTTACAGTGTTTCTTTTATCCAAAATCACTAAACCATTAAAATCCAAAATAACTATTTTTAATTATGTAGTATAGTTTATTACTAACCACATTTGCCTCAACATATGTAACAGTCAAACAAAATATAAAATAAAATGTTATTACTTGGTTTTTCTTATTGTAGAACATGTAAACAAAAAAGAATTTGAACTCCCTGCACAAAAGTGAATACAAGCAAGTTGGCACACAGCTTATGACTAGATTTCATGAAAGAAAATCATTTATTTTTTGCTGGAAACAAAATATTAGAGACATTTGTGACATCTACTTATTGTAACACTACCATACCTTACCAATTTTACATCAGTTATAATTGTTGACTTCAACCTCTCCTTAATGCACTCAAATGAAAACTAATACTTACTTGTACAAGCACTATATGTTGATACATATTACATCACTTTGTACTTATTTAACTAAACATTGTACCAAAACAAAAATAACTGTTAAATAATTCATTATTTGTTTGAAGCATACCATCAAAATGTAAACGCATGTCATAAAAATGTATGTATGTGTGCCACCAGAGGTGAACAATTCAGATCTGGCTAGTGAAGGGTGGGGATGTGTAAAGCAAACAAGTCTCTAAAGAAATGGCTCTTACTACAGCAGCCAGCAGCAGTTTTAACTGTGCACATTTTTAGAGAACTAAAACTGTTCTCTAAAGTAGTTAGTAAGGAGGAGGGTAACAGCATTTACTTCTCTCCTATTTTTTCTCCTACTATTATTAATATGAGTTATAGGCATAATAGGTGAACCCAAAACCAGAAGTTTCATGGAATGCATTCTTCTAACCATAAATCTATTGTTCCTAATATGCATGTTTCAATACCTGCCCAATGGGCAATTCATATGACAGAAGAGAAAGCTGGTATGACAGAGGTAGAAACTGACATAGTGGGCAGGGGAAACTACCACTAACTGCTAGTAGTGGAGATAACTATTTGTCTGACAACGAATTGGTTGTTCAATCACAAACACTACTGTATTTGAACCAGTTTTTATCATAAGTTGAGAAATCCTTCATACTGTTTATTATTTACAACTAGTTACTATTAATACTACACATCTTATATTCTACACATGATTTATAAGTAATTTCATTTTATTAAAACTGTATGTAAAGATCTCATTAGTTCTCAATTTTTTGAAGCCAGCGTTCAGTATGAAAAGTCGAGTTATCCTGCTTAAACCAACATTCTTGTTCATGTAAATCGAACATAGCAATAAACTGATAAGTCATGATAAACCACACCTTCTACAGATTCGTCAAAAAAAGGCCTTATTACATGATGCCAAGAGGTTGCACACCAAACACCAATTTTACGTGTGTGTAATGGTTGTTCATGAAATATGCGAGAATCTTCAGTCCTCCATATTCGACATTTTGACTGTTTACACAGCCACTCAAATGAAACTATGCCTCATTACTAAAACAAACAATATCCAACACCTCAATATGGTTTTAGTCAAGTGAACAAAACCAAAAAAATATTGTAAACATTTTCCACAGTCTACTTCTTGCAGTTCATGTACGGCACCGATGTGGTAAGCCTGCAAATATAATTTTTTTAATAATCCTGAAAGCAGTATTTAGTAAAATCCCAGCCTTTGAAGAAAACTTCTAAAACAATTTTCTAGACAAACAAGTTAATGGGGTTTAAAACACTTTTTATGTATGTTTTGAATGTAAAAGAACTCATGTTCTTTTTCAAGAACTTCCACAGTTTTCACTGATGGTCTTTTGTACTGCTTCACAGATGGAGTTGAGTACTTCTGCGATCTTGTCACTCCCAGTCTCACAAAATTTAACAAGCCAAGATTGTCGACTTATTCGGAACAGTAGAATCGGAAAATGTTACTGAAACTCTTATCTTTCACTCGTTTGTACAATAATAAGCAAAATAAGTCTGCAAAAACACACGTTTATCTTTTGAAAATGACATTGTTGACACAATAGAGACAAATAAAACTGGAATAGCACCAGTACACAACAAAAACATTTCAATTGTTACAAGCTGTTAACCTTGTGTTGCTGACATGTATGGACACATGAATTTTACCTACTATGCATTACTTCTACCTTAATGTTACAATTGCATCCTTTTTGAAACACCCATTATCTGATTTACTTGACTTAATGACTTTATTTCCCAACGTTATATGAAATTCCTTTCTCTACTCTGACAGCATAATAATTTCCATTGCTGTCTATACATGGTGGTACTCTTTTTTTCTTCTTCTTCATCTTCTTCTTCTTCTTCCTGTCATGGACTAGGTCTTCTGACCTGTGCCGACTTCACAACCTATATTTTTGCAGCCTACCCACATCTCTTCGTCTATCAGAAATGTTGTTAAAGCTCATTTCACCCATCTATCCTGACTCATTCAAATCAAATGCTCCTCCCATTACTCTTTGTTTTACAAACTGCTTCTAAAGAGAGGACTCATTTAAATGGGCGCAGATTCCTCGTTCTCAATGTGATTGTCAAACTACACTCTTAAACTCTTCTCAAGAACTGCATTTCAATACTTTACCAGCTCTATTAAGCATTCACCGATAACTATTTTTGTTTGTATGGGATTTTCCCCCAGAAAGCCAGCCATCAATTTTGACTTTGCAGTGGATACATCAAGGTTAGATTCTTTAAATATTTCACCCAAATTTCAAACTACACCCCTAAACTCTGCTCAAGAACCACATATCTTCAGCCTGGATCTGCTTTCACCTTTCCTTCCAAGTAACCAGACCTCAAAATAAACACCTTTCTGTAAATCATCTTCAGATTCTGCTATCATAACCTGATCATCTGTAAATGGTAGTACCTACGCTTCATTTTATAATTAAAAAACTCGAACTCATGCTCTGTTAGGATCTTTTACTTTGTTGTGGATCATATGCACATCCACATCATATCCACATTCCTACCAGAAATTGGAGTACTGCTCACATTCTGAAATTATAATTTTGGCTTATGCATTGGCCTTGACCATATGGCCAGACATTGCCTAAGCATATTGAGTTTTCACTCTGCAGAAGCACAAAAACAGACTTTATTCATAATTTCAACACTTATTTTTTTATAATTAATACATTCAGAAATAATGATCTCGGAAAATCTTCTATTTATTAATAAAAGAAAATGGAAACTGTAGACTAGATCCTGCAAATATGTTCTTTAGAAAAATAACAGTAAATAATTCTCACAACTGTGTAGTTCAAGGTAAGAAAATGTTGGAATATTAAAAACTTTGGAAACCTTTTGAAAAAATCTTCAAATTTCAAAACCCCAACCAAATGATTCTTAGTTCTTCAACTCTTTAATGTAACAACTAAGCCAACTACTCCAATAATTTTTCAAAGACAGTTCCAACAACATTAATTAAACATTTTTAGTCTACCAAACTTTTCTGCCAGAAACGTGGTGTCTACAGTATAAGTCTGAAACAATTTCCAGAAACTCAGCACTATTCCCAAAACCTTTTTTAATGCAGTACTTCCCAAGTTAAAATATAAATACACTTTATTAATCATTCCAAAACCTAATTTTTTATAATTTTTAATATATGCCTCAAAATAACAATTTCAGTACCTTTCTTTTCAGTGCATTGACAACTTATATGCTGAGATATGTTGATGTTTTGGTTTACATCAGATAGAAATTTAAAATAAATTTTACATTTAACTTTTTTGTTGGATACTTAATTAAGCAGGAATCTATGATTGTTTTATTAAAAACAGCTCACTTAGTTTTACAATAAGACCAATACATATATTAAAGCACATAGAATAACTTATATTGAAATAATTAATGGAATGTTCAGCAAACAGGTCCCAATAAAATCAGTGCAGTTTGTCAATACATTTTGAACCAAATTCAAAAATGCAGATTTTAAATGCATTTGAAAATGCAGATAAGTTTCACGCTTTAGCAAATAATTATTGTTTTACACCTACAGTAGTTTAAATAATCACGTAGATAAATTCGGTCACTGGTTTCAGATTTTGCCCACTGTCAGAGTTAAGCGATCTTCACTTAACTTGAGATGGAAATTTGATCATCTCGAGTATAAAGAAAATTGATTTTTGGTTTTGTGTATTTTATTCACATATATTATTTGTGGATTCAAAAAAATATGTTTTTGTACCTTTGCACCAAAATAGGCTCTGATGTGATATTTTTTGTACAATGATAATTGAATTTGTCACATTCAAAGTAATATTTGAACCTGTAAAATTACAGTACTTACAAGTTACAAGTGTTAAATGTGTGTATTCATGTTTTCTAGTAATTTAAATTGCACATAGTTCCACAAAAAGACTTTATCAGCCAAAAAATATTCCTCCATGTTAATCAGAACAAGTTTATATATTAAAACTTGGCATAGAATTTACAATAAGATTTAAATAGTTTTGTTCATAAAATAAAATTTTGTGCTGCGGTATTGCAAAGAATGGGAAATTTCAAACAATAAAGAATTACCTAAGTTGAAATAAATAATAAACAAAACGTTTGGCATAAAGGTCGTCACAATAAACTCATTACCATGAGTTTTTTTTTTAATTTCTAGAAACTCTTTCTGCAGCCCACATTCTCAACATTCATTCACTATACGCTTTTCTACTTTCTTTCTTCCATCCATCTTTTTTCTGCTTTTACTCTCAGTGGAAGTCCTTTAAGTCAGTAATCAGTTGTCTGAATTTGGTTCAGTCCATTATGTTTTCTTGATTTATTCCAGTTTGCTCTGTTCGTAGAATTTTAGTCATCATTTTCTGATTGTTTCCAACAAATCTCTTCCTCTTCGTCTGTACTGTCTGTCTACCATCTTTGGACCTGTTGTCTTGCACAGTACCTTTCTCTCAAATGTCACTGCTACTTTTTAACCAACCTATGTTTACGGATAAATGAGTAACAAATAGGATTTTTTTCAAATTTATAAGTGAACAAGAAGAAGCAAAGTTATGCAAATATTTTATAACGTTATAGAAACAGCCAAAATAATTTTAAAAAAAAGTTAAAATATTCAGGAATTGCATGTCCTTAAACTGTTTAGTCACGCTTTCTGATTAGATTGCTAAAGTACACAAAATAATCGTAGTTATACAACTATTACTGTAGATATAGATATTTCCCTCTTCTTAATCTGAAAAAAACATTGACTTTTCAAGTAGGAACAGAGCCCAACCTTAAGTTTCCAGAGAGATATCGCTTATGGCCTCTTAATAGGCCCAGAAAGTGAAAAAATTCAATTTTTTGAAATTTTGTAACACACTCTTAATTTTATAGCTACACAGTTTTTTTGTTTTACGGCCAACTTTTATACCAACATTAAAGCTAAAGCAGACAGATTAAGATAAAGAGATGAAAATGAGTGATGAAAAAATGCCATACTGACCAGTAATCGAACTTGGACCCCTGGCACAAAAACCTGTTGCTGGCAATACAACAACACCAAACAAGATAGTGTAGGAAATTTTAATACAAAATTTCAGCCAAATAAGAGTAGGTTTTGCTTTGGGATGAATAATACACACAAGAGTACATACAAGCAAGTGAATGCGGGATGACATCCAGCCAACTCACCTTTTTGGGTTCTGTGGTTCAAAAACGTTAAGATCAGTTGAAATCTGAGAGAAATTTCTTTTCATGATCCTAATAATTTTGAACTGTTTACTAAAGATGGACTCAAAGAAAGAAAAAAACAGATTGTAATGTCTACTCTTACATCACAACTTTTGTTTTACATCAGTATTTTGCCCATAAACAGACTAATGGCCAAAGGTGCATAAACAGTCTTTTCAAAATTTATAGTACTTTTTCCTTCTGTTAACAATTACCACTCATTTTTTGACAAGGTTTTACTGCTAAAATAAATTTGGCTACTTTTGTCGTAGATTTATATAATTTGAAGATTCACTAGTGTACATAGTCATACACCAGATTTTGCAAACCATTTTTTTTAACTTCAGTTGTTTTGCAAAATATTATGAGTGTTATCATATATACGAGGTAGGGTCAAAAATTTCCCGGAATGGTCGCTTACAGTCACGTATTTGTAAGCTGAAAGGGAAATTTTTGTTTGTGAGTTTGGCATAACTGGTAGTGAATGTGCTTTTGAGGTTAGCAGGCAGTTGTAGTTGGTTCCGTGCGTTCGGTGTTTAATATTGTAGATCGTAGTTTCTGTCTTTCGTCGGATTGTGCAATGTCGTCATTAGAGCAGCGTGGCAATATTAAATTCTGTGTGTTGCTGGAGAAATCACCCTCGGAGACTCTTGAGATGCTAAAAAAAGCATACGGAAATTCTGCGATGAAGAAAACAGCAGTTTACGAGTGGCATAAGCGTTTTCGCGACGGTCGCACAACAATTGAAGATGACATTCGGACTGGGCGGCCTTCCACTTCCACTACAGACGACAATGTTGAGCGCGTTCGACAAATTGTGCGTGCGGACAGGCGAACAACCATCAATACTATTGCCTCTGAAGTTGGTATTTCACATGGGAGTGTTCACAGCATTCTTCATAATGACTTGAACATGCACCGTGTTTGCTTGCACATTGTTCCAAAAATGTTATCCCCTGAGCAAAAGGAAATGAGAGTGACCATGTCCAGGGACTTGATTGAAATGGCTGATGCAGATGACAGCTTCCTGCGCAAAATTGTTACAGGTGATGAGACATGGTGCTTTCTTTACGACCCTCAGACAAAACGGCAGTCCGCTGAATGGAAGTCAAAAACTTCACCAAGAAAACAAAAATTTCGCTTGGACAGAAGCCGGGGTAAGGTGATGTTGGAGGTGGTTTTTGATTACCGTGGAGTGATTCATTATGAATTTATTCCTGAAGGGAGAACAGTAAATAAAGAATTGTACACAGAGATCTTAAAACGGCTACGAGATGCAATTCGACGAAAACGACCTGAAAAATGGGCAGAGAATGACTGGTATTTGTTGCACGACAATGCCCCAGCACATCGATCCCTAATGGTGAAACAATACCTTGCCAAGAATAATGTTACCACTCTGGAACATCCTCCATATTCTCCCGATCTCGCACCACCAGATTTCTACCTGTTTCCAAGGTTAAAAATGGCATTGAAGGGACATCGTTTTGCTGATTCGTCAGAGGTGATTGAAAATGCGACGGAGCGGCTGAAGGAACTTTCAAAAAACGGCTTTCAAGAGTGTTTCCAACAATTATATGAACGGTGGAATAAATGTGTAGATGCAGGAGGAGAGTATTTTGAAGGGAAATAATGTAAGAATGTTATAAATATTTTTAATAAATTTTTAATAACCAATTCCGGAAACTTTTTGACCCTACCTCGTAATATAATCAAGGTTAATTTTCAAATTTCTGTTTAATACTGACACTTCAGAGAATGGTGTGTTCACACATTTGTCTTATAGTAATGAATCGCTCACTAAAACAGTATTTTATTACATACTATGTAAATGTTCATACAAACAGTTGCAACGAAATGTTTTGTCCATCATCTTAGTAGTTAAATCACTACAGGTAGTTTATGCTACCTCTCTAGATGTAGTTTATGTACAAGTATAGATGGACATAACATTTAAAATGTTCGTTCAATTCACTGCCTTCCCTAATGGCACTGTAGTGTGTTGCATAACATAATTTAAGATTTTTTTTCAACATTTTACATTGTAGCTATAGAAGTGAACTATACATCTTTTCCACCATCTTAATTTTTTTTATAATTCATGTACTCCTGGTTTTATATATTGTTCTTTTTTGTGTAATATTAAAGGTTACAAAAAAACCTGTTTTACTTTTTACTCTCAACAGGTAAAGAGTTAATAAATATGAAGTGCGTCCGTTGAGGTAAATATAACTGGAGAAATTACTTCCACTTGAAACCTAGTAGTCGAATCGGTCTGAAGTCGTACTTGTTCATCCCCACTCCCTCCAGGCAAGAAAACACTGAAAGCTTAGCCGGTTACGTGTATTGTCTTCTTCATTTCAGTACCATGCTCCGGTCTTAATTTAAGTGTTTATTATTATTTCAAATTATAATTTTAAATAGAACAAATAAATTTTGTTCTAACCTACAAATTTTCACAAGATCATCTAGAATTAAATATTCTTCTCGTGTATAAGGTCAAGGGGAGGACGGAATAATAATCGTGATACATTACAATTCAAATGGGCTATGCAAAAATTGTTGTTTTGAAATAGCATCAAGGTAAATGGAAACTGTCAGTTTTTGGAAGTACCATGTTCGCTTTTAAAATTTTGATACAAAAAAGATCCATCAACAACACTGATGATGTTGGTGGAGATGATGAACGATTTAATTAATATAAATATTCTAGTGAACTTGACTATGGTAATACTCGATTCACCAATAACATATTGTACTACATTGCTAGATTTACATTAAAGAAAATGCTAAAAATTATATTTTTTGAAGAATGTTTTTGTCAATGTTGTATGTTTAAGTCACGATCAGAGCAGAGTGTTAGCAAGTGATGATAGTTATTCGTCATTCACAAAATTTGTTTCGAAGCTGGGATAAAATTTGCATCAAATGTAGTATTTAGAATAATTAAAACATGTGAAAGGTAATGACTCAATTAAAAAAAGTGACCTAAAAGTATTTTATTAAATATGACAAAACAGGAATTACTATAACAGTCTGGTACACCATTTAACATAATAATCATTCGCTATTTTTCGAATATGAAAGTGCACTTCATTCATGAGGGGCACTTCCATTCTCGAAATGAGCTAAAAAATTTAATTTGTTATATGTATTGTAATTTATGACTTCATACCTATGGACAATATTAAAATGTAACTGAGATTTTGAACAGTAGTTCTGTAAGAAGCAAATTAACGAAATTATTTAAAAATGTATGAAGCCAATATAAATACTGTACATTCGTAAGGAGAAATTAGTTTTTAATATTATGTATTAACATTAGTTCACAGTTAAAACATAATTAAAATTATAGGTATATACAAAAAAATTATTTTATAATTGTAAGTTGAAAATAATTATAATTATGTTTCCGTAGCGCATTTTTGTTTATCAATCCTATGTAGTGAGGTATTAATAATTTGTGTATTTCTTGGGATGACAGTTGCCCGGTGGGAGTGAGGGGGTAACGAGAGAATGAGTCGGCTCGTTTCTACGCTTCGGGTAGTTCTCCTGTAGTTATAAATGTACCACATTGAGTGTGTCACATGAAAATAGCCAAATCTGACTTAGGACTTCAACCCAGGATTCATGGGTAGAAAACCCTGCTCCACTGACTATAACACCATCAGGCTGGCTAATAATATACACATAAAACTACGCATTCAATAATCTACACTAACCTGAAAACAACAGCACTCACAGCGAAACCTTTTTACAACATTTCCCAGGATAGTTGTAATCTGAAAATTACTGCGTCACAATTATTTAAAAGAACAGAAAAAAGGATTTTATGTAACTTTCCGGCAAAAAAATTTGTGCATTACACAAATTCCACTTACAACCACATCAGGTTCTCATTTCTTACCTTTTATAGAGAATAAATATTTATAACATGATTAAATTTTTGAAATATTTATAGACTAATGTCACGAACAAGTAATTAAAAATTTATTTTTAATATTTTTTTTTAAATTTCAGTTTAAAAAGAAAAATGATGTAATTAGGCTTCACTGTGGCAGTAATTAAAAACTGGTGAAATGAGTCACCTGATGTGGTCATAGAGATTGGTCTCATCATCAAACTCAGCCAGGCAGAGGTCACAACGCAGAAGAACATTAACCCCTTCCTGGTGAAACTGCAGGTGGAATACGTGACGCATCTTGCTTGGGAATGAAACGTTACACTCATTACAAAACTGCGAATTGTCCACTGCCTGCAAACAGATAGTGGAACCATTTGTATTTTTTGTTTTTTAAATTTTGTTTCGAAGCCAGAAAGTAACATTCAAGGTTCAGGCAAGTTTCCGAAATTCTTACAATACCTAGCCCACAAATCTTTTGAACAGTAACACATTCCACAGAATACACACAAATATGCATTTACAACAAAAAATTTTATAAAATTATAACTTTAATTTTCAATACGCAAAACAAATTCCTCAATAATGTAGCACAAATTTACCCTCCAGGTTGGTCTAGAGGTAAAGTCGTCGCCGGGAGTCAGCTGTTTAACAGCTGATTTTCGGACACGAAGGTTCCTGGTTTGAATCCTAGAAAAGGTAGTTACTTTTATACGATTTGAATACTGAGGTTACGGAAGACAGAGGTTACCGGTGTACTTTGATGGTTGAGGTTCAATTAACCATACTCTCCCAGGAATGGTCGGCCTGGATCTGTAGTACAAGACCACCTCATTTACACATCATCCTCATCTCATTGGGTCATGGGGTTGCTTATTGTTCTCAATTGGACAGATTGCAGTACACACATTTGGGATAAAAAAAAGTAGCACAAATAAAATTTGTTGCTATACTGTCAATATTAATTTTCAGATATCACGCGACATTCACATTTACTGTTAGGAGACTTCTTCCACAAGAGAAATTTTATGCGTGTCAGTACAAATACACTGTTTGACAACAAAATTTAAAAGTGAAACCATGTAAATTTCCTAAATTGTGCTCACCATAGTTTCTTGAAACCAATACTTACCCCGAACACAGGCTGTTAAAATACTCAGCACAAAATAAGATAAAAATGGTTCAATAAATGTTATGCATCTCATTTAATAGTTTAGGAAAGATGTTTAACTAATATTTTTAAATTTAATTCTGGATAATCTTGTGTAATCTTCCAAATAAATATTCGCTAATGTTGGACAAAATGAATTAAAACAGGCACAAACGATTTGCAGAAACGATTAACACTTTGAAGACTGACTTTTATTGTAGTTTTGCTCGTGGACTGCTATTTTTCAGGGATTTTTAAAAAATTGAACAAATTAACCTTGGTCATAAATTCAAAAAGTAAAGATTAAATTAAAGATCATAATGAGTAGATTACTTTTCATTTAATAAGATTAGGATTACTTGCATTTTAATGATAAAGATGTTTGACTGAAGAGAGGTATGTTTTCTTGAATTTAAAAAATTTTTCACCGTATAATGATAATAATATATAAGAATAATAAAATTAATTATATGGGTTAAATTCTTACAAACTAATTACCTATTTCTAATAACCGATTTCCTTTTCATTTAAGTAAAATTTTAAAAAAACTAAGTATTATAATAATGAACTAATAACTAACAACAATGCACAGAAGTACCAGCAGATCACTAGCTCACGCTCGATAACATCGATGCTGTAAAACGATATATTTGATAATGTGACAACATTAGGGCGATAAGTGTACTCATAGTTAGATTCAAAATGAACTAAATTAAGTGACAGCATAGACGGCAATTGTATACGATATGAGCTAATGGATATAAAACCAAGTGAAATGGGCATCCGTATCGTATACGGGTGCTGTCCAGCCGATCAAAATGGCACGCCCATATCATATACGGGTGCCATCCTGAAAGTGTTAAGACCGAATAATCACAGGAAAGGCATCCAATCAATTTGAAGGGCCATTCTTTTATTTTGAAGAGAATCATTTTACCTTAGTGAACTGTCACAAAGCAAACTAATGCACAGCAAATCACCTTGGATGTCTGTGTTTTTAATGAATACCTAAAATACCTATAATGAACAACTATTCATTATTTTAGAAACACTTCTTTTGTGCTTTTAACATGAGAAGCTATTTATTAAATGTAACCTGCAAAAACCATGGAAAAATACACACAATAAAAACATGCATACTAGTTCCCAATTATTTATAGAGTAAATTTGAATAATCCGACCCTCTGATGAAACTTCAGTACACATTACTAAAGTCACAAAACAAAATATGTAACCAACCAAGCAAAGAATAACTGAGTAAACTAAGGATTACTGATTCACACTTTACCAATACTGCAATTAAGTTTTAATAAGATTCTAGGTTTCTTTAAAGTTTTACACCTGGTAGAATTCTACGTGGAAATAAGTACCTGAAAAATAACCACCCCGGATAGGTATATTTGACAGGTTTAGTATAGCAACAGAAATGGTTCCAAATGTTTACAAAAGTAATATATCAATAAAGAAGTTCTTTCATACATATTTTCATTGAAGTAAATTTTTTACAATGAATGATGGTGCATTAAGGGGGTAGTCAACTCTAAAAATGATGATTTTTTTGGAAAATCATCATTTTTCTTTTTTTTTGTATTTAATCGTTCCAAGTTTTTTCTTTCAGAATATATAAACATTATAAGCATACAATCATTAATAAACATAATAAAAAATATTTTAGCAACCAGTGTCAAGGAAAAGTACTCAGTTTTTTTTTACGAAAAACTTGGTTTTTTGCACAAAGATGTCTAACACAACCTTCAAATAAACCCGGTAACATGTATACTTTTTATGAACGGCAAATCATACTGTATTTAGTTCACTAATTTCCTTTTAGATGTCGTTAGTGTACACGAAGAAAGCCGTGGTTTAATAGCAGACTGCAACCAAGTGATTGCATATAAAAGTGTCATGGCGGTTTGTTTATGTATGGTCGTCATCCGTATGTCTCTGAAAAACAGTTGAATAAAAAAAAATTATGAATAATTAGTTTAGCTAGTAGTGTTCTTTATAAGTCAGCAGGTTTTTTTAAATTATAATTTTAGTTTTTATACTGTTAGGACAATAGGTGTTGTATAGAGTTACGTGTTCAGGACATCGTGCTTGTAGGTTATGTTTATTATTTTAGTGTTAGTTTCCCGTAAGTTTTTATTTCTTCGGTTTTCTGGCACTAAAATTCTTATAACTTTTGTTGTATTAAAGATATCTGCACAAACTTTTTTTTATATTTTGCAGAAATTTATGCTCTATAATTGTGACAATGATCATCATGATAAATACACTACAGAGTTTAATAAAAAAACATTAATCTGAAATGACATTTGGTTTTTACATATTTTCATTCAAAAATTCATTACTTAAAGTAAAAAATAGGTAAACAAAAATTAATAATGTCAATTATAGAACATAATTTTCTGATTTATTTGGTATAAGCATATTACTAAAAATATAAACAGTGACAAAGTTATAAGAGTTTTTGTGAACATCTGATTTTTTATATGTAACCCTTATATAAGGGGTTGTAATGAATGAATTTACCTTTTGGTTACATGAAATGGTTTGAAATTTACTGCTTTATCAAGTAAGAACAAATCCAATATCATATACGCAATAAAAAAAATTTTAGTTTTTAGAGTTGACTACCCCCTTAACTTCACTAGAAGACAAAGTTTCATGCATAACTTAATTACTTCATCATCCACTTTATCTCTCTTCTAAGTTTCTTTAAGTTGGGACGAACACAACTCCTCTCCACCCCCCCCCCGCCATACATCGCTAAACCATCTCTCCTCTACTGTTCTCTTGGCATCGCATCTTCTTGTTAACTCATCCATAACTGAACCCATAACTTAACGGACAAAACTTAAACTTAAACCATATTTCTTATTTCATAATCACAATCTGGATAACCACAAAATAATTTCAGAATATCAATAATTTTGCCTTGAAAGTTACTTAAAAACCTTGATTAAACTTCAGGATACACCTATCTGAGCTTTGTACAAAGACGTTCCATACCCGTTCTCTCTACTAAATTTAAACATGACATTACCAAAAAATTTCAGTGTTAACTGTACTTCCAAATTTTACAATTTATATGGACATTTTTAACAAGTACACTTTAAATACTTCATTGACATGTCTGAAAGTTCATAATTTTTTTTTAACGTTTTTTTGTTTTTTTTAAAGTTCATAAGGTATTAAATTAAAAAAAAGATTGCTTTCTTACAAAAGGTTTCATTTTACTTCATAATAATGGCTTCAGGGTTACATATAAATTAAACATAATTGTGATTTGTGAAATGTATTGTACTTAAACTTTTTTTTAATCAAAATTTGTACACGAATAACTAATTTCTTTGAATATTTTGTTTGTTTAGAAAGAAAAGAAACAGTCATATTTTCACATTTTAAGAATCTGTTAATCTTTGAATGGGATCACAGAATTAATACCAAATTCTTCTGTAATTTAAAAGGAAACTATATATAGAGCAACTTATTCAAAACTAAAAAAAATTCATACAATAATTTAAACTAATGGCAGCCATAATCAAGATTTGACACTAATTAATGGTTAATAGAAACAAACTGTACAACATGAAGCTTGTTTTACATCAGTGAACCCCCTCCTAGTTTTCTGAACAATTTTGATTATTTATAAATAACATGATGTATAGCAAAAACAGTAATACTTCAATTTAAATGAATGTTTCAACATTTGCAATAAGAATAACCAAATTGACAACCGGTACCAGCTTTCAGCAACTGAAATTTCAGTCACTGTTTTCAAAAAAGAATTTACAAGGTCATATTTCTCATAAATTTTAGTTTTTGTAAACTTCAGATAATACAATCAATCTATGATTCATTCTTATTGAGAATACATACGAGGTGCGGCAATTAAGTTCTGGGAATTGGCAACACTACATCGTTCATAAACATGACTGGAAATAGGGGACCTTCAGTTTGTTGCAGTCAATAACACTTTTGGTTTGTGTTTATGCGTATTTTTCGAAAGTAAAATTTTTAGTGGTGTCGTGAAAATGGGTGACTCACATTACAAGTGAGGTTACCGAGGATTTGTTGTCCCACGTTCTGAGCGATGGCAGAAATTAGATGAGTCGGGTAGTCACTGGAGATGAGACCTGGATATTTGAGTATGACCCCGAGACCTGTAAATAAAGTCAGCAGTGAGTGGAAAAGGGTGGGGAGCGACCAACAAAAGCGAGGATGTCCAAGTCGCGACTAAAGGCAATGTTGATCGCTTTTTTCAACATCCACACATCATTCGTCATGAGTATGTTCCTGCCAGCCAGACTGACTGGACAGTTCTATGTTGGCGCAGAGGACTGCCAAATCTTGCAACACGCCAACACCACCCCAACCGTTGTTTAGTGTGCAAGAGTTTTTGGTGAAAAAAGGCATTCCAACGTTGCCACCCTACAGCCCTGATATCACCTCTTGCGACTTCTTATTCCCCATGAAGTCGCACCTCGCTTGAGTTTTATTGACAAAATCCCCGAAATTAATTGCCGCACCTTGTATGTCACAAACATATCACAAAAATATAACTCATCATTAACCTTACAAAATGTAAAGGCAATACGCTAAACAGAAACATTCATAATTAAATTAAAAGTATTTACAGCAACAATTTTTTTCACAAACAATAAATGAAATATTCCTTGTTATTTTATTTACAAAACCATATGGAAGGAGAATTATTAGACTACATGCATCCAAATAAAGTTTTCTTAAATTGAAAAAATATATAGACAATTTTGTATCACCTGTATTTGTATTTGTATTCACACCAAAAAAATTTTGTCCATGCATACTAAGGTTATAAAGTACATTAAAGCAAATTACACTATAAATGAAATTAATCTTTAACTACCCTTTGGTTGCCTTTTAAGTTTAAAAAAACTTATACGCGTTTCAGTGGTACCACCTTCTTCAGAGCATTATTAACTAAAATTAAAAATTAAAATTTAGAATGGTGTTTCCATTCAGTCATAAAGAATAAAAGTTTTATTAGAAAACTAATAATATAGCTAACTAATTTAATATTGAATAAAATTTTTATTCTTTATGACTGAATAGAAACACCATTCTAAATTTTTAATTTTAGTTAATATTGCTCTGTAGAAGGTAGTGCCACCAAAATGTGCAAGTTTTTTAAACTTAAAAGGCAACCATAGGTAAGGTAAAGACAAATTTCATTTATACTATAATTTATATTAATGGTTGGCCAGATGCTTTTAAAAAATTTGTTTGTCAATGATACATTAAAGCACTAAGAACAAAATCAAAAAATAAAAACATTCATTCATAAAACAGACATAAATTCATGAAACAAAGGATTGATTATGTTCAAAATATCATCTCTTAAAAACAGTGATTTATATTTTCATAATTTTGTAGTTGAAAAAAATTTTAAATGCTGAGATCACGATCACTAGAGTGCCGTAAGTCCCCATGTAATTTATATGTCAAAAATGTGTTCACTAATTTTAAGAAAACAAGAGAAGAAACAATGAACATAACAAAACTTTTTTTTAACAGTAAAAATGTTGAAATCCGATACTAACCAACAGATTTAAGGAATAGTTTCATTTTAAACAATTCAAGTACAAGGAGTGATCAGAAAGCTCCAGGACTGTTGAAATTGTGCACTAATAAAGAGCCTGTGATCATTCAGGGGACGATAGAGGGGACGCGCGGCCCCGGACGTAGGAGAACGTCCTGGCTTAGGAACCTTCGCCAGTGGTACGGGGTGAGCACCACGACACTATTTCGGTTGGCTGTGGACAGAGTGAAGGTCATGCGACTGATCGCCAATGTTCTAGGAGGACACAGCACTTAAAGAAGAAGAATAAAGAGCCGAAGAGCGATATGGCTGACAGTAATGGTTTCTAAGGCTCTTCCTGAACACAGCAGATTTTGAAAATTCTCTATAACCTCGTTTGTTTGTATTACATGTGTTCCTAGAAAAAAAATGTTTCATGTTTGGCAATTTTGTATTAAATTCTCCAGAAAAGAAATGCCTTTGTGTAAAACTGGGTAAAGCTTTTACAGAAATTTTGAAAATGTTGCATAAGGCTTTTGGGAATGAATGCCAGAGTCAACAGTAACAAAGGCCATACATTGTTAGAAGATAAACCTCATCCACGATGCCCACCAACATAGAATGACGACAATCATGGAGTGAACGTTCTCATATGATCCAATTTTCAACTAACCCTTCGTGAAATGGCAGAGAAATACAAGATTTAATTTCCCTCATGCCAACAATGGTTTTCCAAAACTCATGGGACAATTAAAAGGGCAGAGATTTGAGTTGATAACTTTAAAGAAAAATTGCTGAAGAGCTTACAAAAGCTCAGTTTATAGCATCGTTCCAGCAGTGGAAATAGCAGCAGGAAAAATGTATAGCTTCCCAAGAGAAGTATTTAAAAGAGGACAATTTCCAATAACTTGTGTTTAAAATAATTTCTTTTAAAAATTAGTCTGGAACTTTTTGATCACCCCTTGTACTAGTAAAATCATTTTAAATTTAGATACTAATTTTAATTATTATAATTTGTTATGTGGAAGAGTTCCTTGAACTTTCAAAATATTACAGAAAACTCATTTAACTATTTATAAGCAAATAAACCAAAATGTTGCACAACAGTTCTATTTCTAAAAAATGGCTCACCAATTTTTAAAATGTTGTCACATAAATGTTTGTGCTTTTAACTATGGTACCAGTAGACAACAAAACTGCATCTGAATCAGCTATAAACAATACAATACATTGGTGGCGGGTCACGCATAAGAAACTATTGCTCATTAAGAAGATAGCTACAACATGTTACCCACTCAAATCACCTGAACTGTAACATGTAAAACATCAAATTGATTTCTGCCATTCAGAACTCCACATAAACACCACGTGTCTGTAATTTCCGTAATTGTGACTGTATACTATTGACTAATTTACAAAAGTAATTTTTTACTGAGATAAAAGGAAATCACTTATCTTCAAAATTCTGTTAATCTGAGTATTAAGTTGTCTCAAATACTGTTAAATAAATATATTACTGTAATTATTTTTAACTATGTTTATACACGGTTTTTAAACGTTAAGTTCGATTTATTTATTGCAAATAGTTGGTAAAAAAAAATTGTAAACAAAACATTTTTATGAATATTACTTGACAGTCAATATTCCGTGCAGAGCACAGTACATAATGTGGTCAGAATATCAGTACTGAAATTTGCCCTTAATAATGTTTGACAGGATCTCCTGTCCAAAGATAAGGTTCCAATATCCTCTAAAGGTGAAAGTGTTTGATCCTACTAGTAAGAGGATAGTAACCTACAGAACTGAAGCATGGGAATAAAAACAGAGGACACAGAATGGTTTCAGGCATTCTTCTTGAAAAAACTATTTTGCCTGCCAAGTAACATACCTAGGTAAATATGGTACCTGATAGTAGGTGCAAATCTGATATGGATTCAGGTTTAGGAGAAGCATTTTAAATATTTCTTAAAAATGATAGGCTAGCAACCAACAAGAAGCTGTATCAGTTGACCAGCTTACTAATTAACAGAAAGGTGGGTTGTTTAAAGCATAAGTAAAAGGTATAGAATGGAAGGCAGGTTTGAACTGGCTAATATGAATGATTGGCGACTAGATTATATGCAGATACTTGACAAAGAGGATAAGGAAGCAAATGATCAAGTTTGGGTTGAAAAGGCAACTAGATCAAGCTTTAGTTTGTGTGAGACCTGAAGTGGATCTTTGTGAAAAAGAGTAAATGAGGGACAAGTTAGGAGAAACTCTACACATAATTTTTTAAACCAGAGCTTCCATGTTGTCTTTAAACAATCCTACCATGGAACAGAGCAAGGGTGGTTTTGTTCCCTGTGCAGTGCTTTGGAGTATGAGCATGTCATCAATTTATAGCTGTGTTACATGTTATCCAAATTTTGAATTAAGATGCCTTGGTAAAAAAGAATTAAGTATGGAGGAGAAACCATTGAGTACTTAACATGGAAAGAACTGGTTGCTCTGGAAAAATATACACAAAAAGCTAGCTGGTACAGAATACTGTTTAATGGTACCAGATAGGTTCTCTTTTGTCACTGTTTTGGTTCTGGGTTCTGTAGTAAAATATTATCCATAAACAAAGAGGCATTACAAAAGATGTTTAAAGTCATTTCTGTTTTAATAATTTTGTTATATAGTGTAATAAAACTTTGTAAATACTGTTTATGCAATTTGGTATATAGCAATTTTTTTTATATTATATTGCGGTAATGGTAAAGGTGTCTACCAACCAGGCAGACGACAGGGTAGGTCATGCTGGCAAAGGAAGGAAAATAAATAAGAAAAACAAAAAAGAGAAAAGTTGTATAAATATTGTACTTTTTTGTAAAATTAATTAATCAGGAAAATTTTTGTTTTCTTCACGATGTGCTGTGTATTTTTTGTTTTGTAAATGGTAAATAAACGTACTATTAATATTATTATTATTACATTGGTCGGGATCCAACATGGCAAGTTCAGCACAGTTATTGTTAATTTTATCGTCTGTTATATTCAATCCACCAGGAATGTTGGTTCACTTTTGTGATCCTTGTATATAACAAATGTATTATAACAACATTCTTAGGTGTTGTGTGTTAGCTATTTCTTTGAGCAACTCTAAAGGCATTTTCTAGAAACTGTTCTACAAATTTTGGTAAGAGTAATTAATTTTTATAGCTAGATTCTTTCCACGATTCAATTTACAATACAGATAGGATTTATAGAAAAATTACAAAAGATGAAAATTTAACACTTAAGTTATAGGCAGAATACCATTAAAGCTTCTGATTCTCTCTTGCTCAGTTTTCTCAGTGGATTGCCTACATCAGTGTCTAGCAAGAAAAAAATTTGCATTTAAAAATGAACTGCATTAATAACAAAGACCTATAAGAAATGTATGTATGTGAACCTTCAAGTTTAAACCTGAAGGTAGATATAACCTTTACAAATCAATTGATTTTAATTTTATTTGATAAATGTAACTTTTTGTAGGTTTCTATTAAATTAAATTTACTGCTTAAACAACAAAAAAATATATGAGAAATGAAAGTACATGGACCTGCAAGTTTTAAAAGATACAATTAGGGTGAACTCTTAATCTGAAATTGTACAAAGTAAATGGCCTAACAACAGAATGTATTACAAGCAAAATAAAATTTAGTAAGTAATATGACTATTCCTTTTGTATAAGATGCTATGAAATAATAAACTATCAGAAATTAATACCATCAAATACATCTGAACCATATTCCAGAAAAAATGGAAAAATTACTTTTACAACTAAACTTCAAACTGAATATTAATTGTTAAAAAAAAATTGTTACAGCTTAGTTTTAATAAATAACAGCTAAAAACCTGTACATCTTTAAGGTTTTAACTAACTAAAAACTAACAAATTTTTATCAAACTTTTACAAAAATAATTTCAGTGAAGAATACATAAAAGCAACTTCACTAAACTTGTTTCAATGGAATGAAAATACCCTGAGATAAACACTTAATTAGATTTTCCTACAGCAAAAACTAAAATATTTGTTGTATCACTTTAAGAGTACAACTATAGTAGATAATAGGATAATTACTGAAACAGCTTATTCATAACAATAAATTTTTAAATGAAAAGATTACAATTCACATCAATTACTTCTTTTATTTATGCCATCAGTAACATTGTTGAACAAATACAAGTGTTACTTTCTACACAGTAGAAGGAAAACAATTATACTACTAAACATTGTAAATTACACTCAATAATGTTTAGAAAGATCTCATGAAATTACATTTTGAATCTACCATAATGACAAAGTGATAGACAACAAATAAATAACAAAGTTTAAGTAAATAAATCAAATAAATGAATTAAAATAAATAATATGCAGTCATTGCAATTATTGAGCATATATGAAACTTAGAAACATAATTAACACAGGCAAAGAAAACTAACGAAACCTGTAATACACATTATTACAGTAAATAGAAACATCTGTTTATAGTATGTTCACAAAGTACATCTGAAAATTAAAACAGTAGTTTATAAATTATAATCCATCAGTTTATAATTATAAGATTTTTTAAATTTTTTATTGTTCCTTACAGGGCAAGTATGTTTAACAAGGTTGTACTGGCTCTTGAACCTCGAGTTGCATGCTGTACATGTGTAGTATGCAGGACGTTCTACGACATGGGTAGTCGTATGTCGTTCGAGCAGGTGCTGTGCCATTTCCTCATCCGTAATGAACTGCATATCACAAAGTGGACACTGGGTGGTCTGAGCGGCCATTGAAACATGACTACGTACCACATGATCTAGAGCTGTTTGTTTACCTTCATGACCTGAAATTTGAGGAAGCAAAGTAGTGACTATACTGCAGCTGTAATTTAATTTAAGTACTTAATGTTAGGGCCTATTATTTGTTTACAAATATGGTTTAATTATTAATAATTAATACATGAAACAATCTGAGTAATTAATAAAAACCTTGTTCTTAGTTCACACTGTTCAATACCCTTTCAATACCAACGTCCAGAAAACAGGACGTCGATATCTTTTACGTAATGTTAACACCCAGTTAACCGGACACACCTAAGTTATGCATAAAGTGCCTACGTCCACATAACCGAACATTTATAAAAAACCTTTAAACAGAAATTAATGGAATAATGTATTTTGAAACTACCTCTGTGGTGTAGTGACTAGCACTCTAGCCTACAAAGCGAAATGTCCTGGGTTCGATTCCCGGCTAGGGTCTGGAAATCTTAACACGTTAAAACCACTGTTAAGGTACCAAAACCCACAGTAGTTGCTAATGACCAAGCTGTTGGTACGGCTTTAAATAAACTAAAAAACTACTTTGAATTTTTTTAATGTTAAAACAATTTCTTTTTTAATAAACACAATAAAAATTAATTTTGAACAAGAAATTTTATTTTTCTTTAACATTGAAATTTTGGTTGGCAATGATAGGCTTAACTTATACCTGCAAGTTTCCGAAATAAGGGCTGGCACTTTTTGTACACCCTTATTCAAATTAAATGGCTTTAGATAAAACTTTTTAATTATGTTTCGGGAAAAATATATTGTTATCGGCTTTCAGAAAGCACATTCATAAAGTATACACTGCAAACACTTCGGAAAGCCAACCGTAAGAAAACTATTATTAGATTACACCACTTGGCTTAAAAAAATTTTAATTAACATAAATAGCACAGCATCTGTCCATTTAAGCCCTGAATAAAGTAAAAAAAGAAAGTGCTTCCTGCACTTTAATCGCAGTTTCTGTCAGATCAAAGAAAATACATTAGATAAGTAGATTACACTGAAACAATACAACCATATCTGTGATGAATATTATTGTTAGGCATTTCTGTATTTCCACTCTTTGTTATATTACAAATTATTTTCTTGTCTTATTAAGAAATCTCTATGTGGCCTTGTATTTCACACACTTGTTAGTTTTCATGTCACTGGTGAGTGTGTAAGCATACATGTATCGATCTGGATACTAATAATAAAATTTTTCTCAGCATGAAGACTTTATTGATGAAGATGAATTTCCCAATGTTGATAGGTTAGCGTCAATGTTGACATCAAGGACGAAACAGGTAATTTCAGTTGGGAGCTGATATTGATAATTTGTTGGCTCTCATTTTGCAATTTGAATTTACAGGAATCGTATTTAATTAAAAATAACATTTGAGCTGAAGGAATTCATGGTTTCATTTCTTAATTATTGATGTCTTAAAAATATTACAATTTTACAAGACACAAGAAAAAATATAATACCAGGTTACAACTAAGTGTAAAAAATGAAACACTTAAGGGTTAACAAAGGCTAATCACAAATTACTTTCATTTACTTAATCCAATTTCATACCAGAAAATTATTAACAAAGTATACCAATTACATCTTTCTTTTTTCAACGTTTTTACTGTTGGATGCTATGACTGCACCATTATACTATACTATCAGTTGACTGATGAAAGAATGAAAACCCTTGATTTCGGATAAAGTTTGTGATTCTGAGACAATACACATTAAATGAAATAATGACACTTCAGAGTATTTCAGGAGTAATTTTTCGCAAATTTAGCAGAAAACAATTATTGTCAGAGCCACTAAATAAAAATCCTGATTCAGTCCTTCTACATCTGAATTTATGCAATAAACCTTCATTTATTATATAAAGAAAACAATCCGGAATTTAGATCGATGATTATCATATGTTTACATTTTACATAAACATGAGTAATATTGAATGAACCATTGTTTAACTAAAAAGATCCACAATGATATGAACCTTCAAAAATATGTTAAATAATGGCATCTAATTTTATTCCAGTGATCAAGTTTTTAATAATTTTAAACCATCACTACAATTAATTTGCAGATTTACCTTCATCACACAAAGGGCAATTCCACATAGGAGGCCCACAATGGCTATCAGTTATATGATTAGCAAGACGTGATCCAGAAGTGGGAGCGTGATCACAAAGTGGACACTGATATTGGGGTGAAGCAGCTTGGACGTGATCAGACAACAAATGATTTCCTAATTCTTCTTGACCATCATATACTTGACCACACAGAGGACAACCCCACATTTTTACCTAGAAAATTATTATTTTTTAAAGCAATTTAAAATCTATTTTAACTTCATAATAAACAAATAACAAATATTTTTACATAATAAATAATATTGGCGTAAATAGTAACGTCCTCGCCTCATATCATGTGGTCTTGGGTTCGAATCCCATTCAGGTACGGCATATTTTCATACGTTACAAAACAAACATTTCATCCTTCACCGTCTGCATTAGCGTTAATTGCAGAACAGTCGGACGATAAACAACAAAAAAAAAAAAAAAACATCTATTGGGTGTTGGTTACAAATTGTTTGCTGGAGCTAGTTTTGATTTCCTAAACTTAAAACTGGCGTGGTAAATTTCTTAAATTGTAATATACACCAGCTAGTGCATGCTGGAACTTGAGTTTAGAAACAAGCTAACAAGTCAGTTAAGTTCGATTAAGTGGTGTGTGTAGTTGCACTCTTAGTAGAATATTTTACAAAACATTAAGTCACACAGTAGCAATAATCTACTTTAATTTTCTTCTTATATCGTTATATTACCAACGCACAAGCTTATAATATAGGCATCATTGCCCAATAAAATAAAATATATTTTGTGTAAGTCTATTACTTTATTTATTTTAAGTTAAGTAAATATTTAGTAAGTGTTAAATTATTTAATCATGAAATCCACCTGGCATTTGTCGTATTTTATAAATAGGATATACTGATGGCCTTCATTTCCACAAACAATTTAAGAACTGCCCAGCAGTACTTCATCTGCTGTGCCGAGAGTGCAACGTGTGCATCCCACACAGTATTATTTTTCTGGTGATCTTTCATCATCGGTTTTTCAGTTGTGCTCTTTATATTTTAGTAGCGTGTTAATTGAACTACAGTAAACGTGTATCGGTTCGTGGTTTGAGTTTTTTTGTTTTAATAAGTGTTTATAATGGCTGATGAAGGAGTTGGTGGCCCGTCCCAACAAAAGCGAACACAATTTACGAAAAAACTATTGTCAGACGACGAATTGCGGGCAATATTAGAAGATGACAATAGCGATGAAGATTTTGACGGTGACAGTGACTCAGGTTATTGTTGGAAAGTTATTGATGATGTATCAGTACACGGTGATAAGGATTATTATTGATCAATGACTATAACCGATCATTATTGCATCATCAATGTTATGTTCTATGTAACTTACTCCTTATTTTTGTAAACAGAAAATATTTCTAGTGTACTACTACTCATTAAAATCAACATTGTTCGTAATTTTTCTAATAAACATAAAACAAATAAAACATTCTTAGTTTATTAGTCAAACCCCTTATACCACTTTACTAAGGTACAATTTTAATAGAACCAGCGAATTTTGTGCAGTAAAATCTTTACAATTTATGAATCATATCCGTTGCCATTCCTGCTTACTGCTGTCAAAACAATCGTATTTATAGAAAAATGTTTCACAAGAAGTCGTCGTAAGGTAATAAATCCTCTTGTCGGTTTTACCAAAGATCTTTTGTTATGCAACTTACAGTTTTGTCGAATATTAGACTAATAATACAATACATTTTTGATTAATACATAAACAATAAAACAGTAAAAACAATGAAACTGAAAATGCATGCGCTAGTTGTGTATAAATACAAAAAACAATGCTGATGCCACATGTGTGTCCAGCAGCCCCTCAGTCGGGTAATTCAATCACAGAGCTACTGGCGCCACGACGTTTTTTACTGTAAAATTGCACAATATAATCCCTACTAAGGATAAATATCATTTTTATACATTATTTAACCTAATTATTTAAATAAGTATGTTGGGCTTACAAAGTCTTCTAGTCATTTCTAGGTGGCACTCAATGTGTTAAATTAACATTCATTTTGGCTCATTTTAATGTACAGAACACAGTCATGAATTGATGACAGCTGGACGGAAACTGAGAAGGAGCAAACACTTGTACAATTTTAGTAACCACACAAGCTGCTAGCTTGAACCAGCTACTTGCTCAGAGAAGTGCTAGCAGTTCAGCAACCACTGCCTTACGCAGAATAGATCAGTTAGAACTAGTGTACAATATTTTCCAACCATTAAATAATTTTTTATTTTACTTATTTCATGTAAATATTATTTAGTGCGAGAAGAAAAATAAAATATTAACAAGAGTATTTTACCCACATAATTAATATAACTTAATATTAGTTTTTCGTTTTATTAAAATAATTGAGCCCTGTCAGAACTGATCTGACAATGACAAAATGAAAAAAAGTAAATTGTTGAGGTAAAAGTCATACATTTCCGAAGGTAACCAAGATGTTGGAGAACTATGAAAGAAAAGGACTATTCAAATGTGACAATGTAACAAGCTTAAAGATCTGTGCTTGAAGGAGATTCTTTAATTTTATTTTACATCCAAATTTTGAATATTACACATTAATAATACAGATAATGAAGGGTGATACATGAAAAGGAGTGAAGAAAAGATACCAGACCTTAACAGGAATTGAACGAAAAGACCCCCAGCATAAAAATACAGTTGCGACCACTGCCTATAGAGTATTTCTCGTTTTAGAACAGAAGAACCAAACTAATTATGTAAAGAGCAAGTTATCCAAACATAGGCATAAAATCCAAACATAGGCATAAAAATACACATGTACATCACTCAAACTAACAAGCTGGGCAAAGACAATGTATTTTCAATGTAACACTGTGGCTAAATACAATCAGATTACCAAAGTTGTACAGTATTAATTTTTTTTCATACATGAAGTCTGGCAAACATACATCAGATAAAAGAATGAAAAATGTTTGCTGTTTCAATAAAAGAAATGGTAAATAAGAAGCCTTATTACAATCAAAAATTGATAAAAGACAGTATGTAAGTAATTACTCTATGTACAACTCTTTCTAAAAAAAATAAATGAACAAGTTTCCAAATTAAAAAACTCATTGAAAATGAACTAAAAATTTTATTACAGTTTTTACTAAACATATGAAATTTTTCAAGATTATTTTTCCCAGAGTAACTAATGCAAACAAGTTTTATAATTGTTAATTACATTTACTCATACCATCTTCCCAATCATCATATTTTTGAGTACCTAACTTAAAAAAATCATAAAAAGATTCTGACAATCACACTTTGAACACTAAATTTACAGTTAACATGTAAATCACAGTGTATCAACCACGTACAAACTAATTTTATGAGTGGTAGTCTAGGTTAATTGACACAAGAACTCATATTGTACCACTGAACAAACCTACATGAATAAAATTTTATTTAAAATAATATTCATGGAAACAACATGCAAGAGATCAAAATTTTATTAACTAAAATGTATAAAAAAGTGTTACCTTTACTGGTGTTTGTGCATGGTTGTGATTGGTTACGTGATGAATGAGCTCTCCTTCATCAGGCTGAACAGCTTTACAAAGAGGACATGGAAATGATCGAGTTTCATCTTCACAATGTACGGCCAAGGTGTGAGCTAAAACGGCTTGTACATCAGCATGCCTAAACAAACCAAAAACAGGCTGTTTAAATTTAAGACATTTTTCTTGTTGAAATTGAAAAGAAGTTTACAACTTCTTTTCTTCTTCATAAAATGCTGGTCCTAGTTAAAACCATGACCAACATAAAAATTCTCAGAGTTAAAAATAATCTTGACTAGCATTACATTGTCATTCAAATTATATTAAAATATTATAATTTTTTTTTAGTTAGATTTCACCTGGTTTGATTTGGAATAGATACTTGATTGATCAAAAACAATTTTGTTTCTTTAAAATAGATTTTTTTCTCAAGATTAGATTCAACCAGTTTTTACAACTAGAAATTGAACCTACAACCTTATTTAACACTTTGAAGCCTAAGCCCGAGTATAGCTCGGGGTGAGCGTAAATCGCGGTTGCCCGAAGCCCGAGTATACCTCGGGCCGCCACATTAAATTCTGTAATAAGCTTCAGACGAGCTTATATTGGGCTTCGGTTGTACAGATTCATTCGATACTTTATTTAGTTTAATTTTCTATGTTTGCAGAGAAATCTACCGAATATTTTGTGAACTATGTAGAAAAACATTGAGCCGTGTTTGAGGTTATGTTTTTGCTGATGAACATGTGTACTTTGTTGTGATTTTTTCGTAGTTATATGAGGTTTGTAGTTATTCTGTATTTTATATTTGTAAATAATATAGTTATTTCTACTTTGTAATAATTGTTTTTCTTTCGTATTTTGTTGGTAATCGTTTTTGTTCAGTAAATAGTTCGGTTGTATACGTCGTACTGTTTTTTATTCCAAAACTACTTTGTGCGTTTATTTGACAGTAATATTTATAATTTCTTTTTCATTTTATATTTTCTGTGTTTTGTTGTAAAGGTTGCTCTGAATATAGCAAAGCTGCAACTGGAAAGGCTGGAAGGAAAGAAACAACCTGGTACTGCTCTGACTGTAATGTTGCATTGTGCTTACCAGTGTGTTACAGAGTGTTTCATACAAAGGCTAATTATGTGTAATATATTTTAAATTTTAGTATGCAAACATTTTTAGTGTCGTTTATTTCATTGCCTTTCTGTAGAATTTATATAAACTTTTTTAGTTTTGTTTAGGATTGTAAAACTCAAAAACTAGGTAGCGTGTAGCACGTAACAATTTCTTTTTTATAATTTTTTGTGTATAATTAGGTAACTCTTATAAATTTAGTAAGTATAATAATTTTAATGTAAATTAATAGTAATAAACTTTTTAATTTTTGATCAATTTGATGCAAAAATCATTAAGATATGATTAAATCTTTAAGAATTTTTTGAAGTTTACTCTAAAACCCCCAGGATACCGCGACATACCTTGACCATGGCCAACATCATTGGGTTGGCTGCTCTTGTCAAATCAATTGGTAAATAATGCAGTTTAATGAAAAATCAATAGTTGACATACTTCAAGCAGTTGCATAATTTATTACGCCAAATTATTTCAAGAGCTCTAGGTAACCTATACGGTCAGAGATGTTTGTTTATATGTTTTGTGTATATATTTACAAAGAAAATGAAAATAAAAAAACAAAAATCACCTTTTTCATTTTTTTGACCAACCAGGTTGGTCTAGCAGTAAAGTCACCCAGCAAGTCAGTTGTTTAAAAAATGATTTTTATAGATGAAGGTTTTGTGGTTCAAATGCTAGTAAAGATATAGTTTTAAATGGATTTGAATAACAGACAGTGGTTACCAGCATGCTTTGATGGTTAAGGTTCAATTTACCACACTCTTTCAGGCCTGAGTCAGTACATGACTACACCTCATCTCATTGGGCCATGGGGTTGCCTAATTGTTCTTAAATTGATAAAATTTATGTTTTTCCTAACAAATTAGCTTACCAAGTTAAACAAAGACAACATTGGGTTGGCTGCTCTTGTTGATTACTTTTATTTTTTGACCCTTTCGGCCGACCTCTTTTTTTAACCACAGTCTCTTCTTTCATCGTCCAATCTTCATCATCCTACATTGAAGAACAAAAGTAATTATCTCAGTAAGCCGGAACTAATCACGATTTTATTTCAAATTTAAATACTGTACTGCACTTTTATACCCAAAAAATTAAAATCTGCACCTTCTTGAATAATAAAATAAAACCTTTCAAATTTCTTTTTTTTTCAAAAAAAGGGTAGTTATGATAAATGTTACATGAATCCTTATCTTCTTAATTTAATTTGCCAAAACAGTAGTTCCAAAAAAATTTCAGAAACGTCTAAACACATCAATGTTAAAACCGACAAGCCAAAATTTAAGGCTACAGTTTACAAGACTGTTCAGCTGACCATATATAAAGATCATATATCGATTAAGAGAATCCAACATTTTTAATATTTTCTAAATTTCAAACACTAATTAGGCTAAAACATCTGTTACAAACAGCTAATGAAAGTTTTTAAATAAACTAACATCTCAAATTAGAGATAATAGTCAAGATTATAAATTCTTCCAAAACAAAATTTTAATTTTTAATTTCTGCCTAACTTTTGTTAACAAAAATTTGTTAACAAATATGTATTAAACATGCAACAGATGGGAGTTTACCAAACAAAATTGGAAAAATATCGACATTTAGTTTTTCATTTTCAAATTCTCCCTGTTCTGTTTATTTTCTACTCTGTTTAAAACTATACATAATTTTCGTAAAACATTTCTATTTTTAAATTTTCTTTTGTAGTATTCCAAGATATTGCATGAGAAGGTCAATTCACAGTATATTATTTTGCCATTTTTCCTTTCTCTTGCCTTACACAAATAAAAATATTGCTATACTAAACGAAAGAAAGTATAGTTTTTTTTTCAATTTGACAACATTGAACTTGGGGAAAATATGTAAAATCTGTATCTAGTGGAGAATAGTATGATGACGGTCAACACACTCATTTGTCTGCTGAAATTATAATATACAAAACATATCTTCCACGGATTAGCAGAGCCTTTGCTCCTAAAATGATGTCTTCACGATGAAATACAAAATTCACGCAAGTTTCTCAATAATATTTATTGTATGGACTAGCATCCCAAAAAATATTTCTGTGGCAACGAATTCACTACACTATTTTTCAAGGCTGATGAGCTCTGAACGTTTGCATTGCCCCCTACCCACTTTACATCTAGCCAATGACTTGCCAGCAACGCTGCCAATACTTGCTCTTGTAGCTCTGTTAAATATTTCGTCGGCCATTTTTTTGGTCTTTCAATAATAAAATGATAACCTAAAAACATACAATCAGCTGACTATGTTATGAAGTATTGCATGTTAACGCGCTCTATAATCGAAGTGTTCAATACGAGATGCAAGACAAGAGTGAACTATTGCGGCTCTAATACGCATGCGTGCGTAATGTTTGTCAGGTACAAACTGACAACGCTGGCAAACGTTCTGATTGGTTAAACGTGTGGAGCAGCAGAGCTCATCAACCGTGAAATCAACCATGAAAAGCATATTAGATTTGGATATCGACAGGACTATGTATTCTTATATTATGGGGAACATTATAAATTGCTTGATATTAGAAACATTGAGATCATGCTCGGTTAGCAACTACATCATAGTGTCAAAATCAAAAAAATCAGATAGTGCAGACCATGACAAAGAAAATGTAGACAGAGTACTCAGCAGGAAAGATAGACTAGAAGAAAAATGTGAACAAAAAATATACAAATAATCCATTTTACAGTGCAAATGATCACCGAATATAGTGAATACAAAAAACTTTAGTAAATTATCCAAAAATCATCTTTTTTTATCTTTCGATACCTACACTTTTTTCAAACTCCTAAAGTATTAAAATTATCTCAGATGATTCAATTTTTTATTTGTACTTTTCTCAGGATACAGTGCTTTTTCAGCAATTGAGCAGAATTTCTAATAAAGTAATTATCAAATTTACAAATTATTTACAACGTGTTAAAAGTGTAATTTTTTAGACATCTGGAAAATTTGCATTTTATAAATATAATAAAAAAGTAACTCTGTAGCTATGTTAACAACAAAACAGAAAATGAATGAGAATTTCTTCACATTCAGATGAGTCTATGAAAAATTTTGTTAATACCTCTAAAAGTTTTTGAGAAAAGTTTACAGGAAATTTAGCTAATTTAACATTGGGTAAACAGGATGGCATGAACCCCCCCCCCCTAATCTACTTACAATTTAAACAATTCATATCCATGAACACAATATAACACTAACATAAATAAATAAAAATAATGATCATGCATACCGCATCATCCCACGGATACTGCCGTTTGGATGTTCTTGAACCTTTCGGTCGACCTCGTTTTTTAGGTTGAGAGTAATTACTTTCATCTTCATCATATTCATCATAATCATCACCATCAAGATCTCCATTACCCCACGGTTGTTCTGTATTATCCTCATCATAATCATACGCATCTTGTAACACTTCTTCTTTGACCTGAGGTAACTCTTCATTTGGTACTACTTTCATTGAGCCTTCACAACAGAGTGGACATTTTTCTTCATCTTCACCAGTACTGTCAATTCTGTAAATTAACAGAAAAACAAGTAATTCAATAAAATTTAAAAGACAAAATCAGAAGAGGAACAGAAAAACAGTGGGTAATTAAATTCATGGCTAGCAAAAAATGCAGGGTCACAAAATGGAAAAAAATTTCATTTGATTATTTTACAGTTTGAATTAACTGAGAACAGAAACCTAATGTACAACATATAAGGGTTTCAAGGATCAGAAACCAAACTGTCAATGCTGTGCCAGGTGCTTAACACATTGAACACGATGTAGGTATTGAGAAGTTATACGCTGTGACAGACCTGTTTGCCGCAATTCGAAGGTTTAACATTTCTCCTAGTGACTTATTTAAATTTGTAATAATAAAGAAATATTTATATATGCTTAATTAATTTTCTTGTTAAAGTAAACACTTAACATAATTAATAAATAGTAAAAAAAACCCTGATTATACAACAAAACTGTAGTAGTAATTATGAACAAACTATTTCAAAATTTTAAATAAAATTGAAAGCCGATATCTTAGAATGATTTTCACTAACGGACAAAGTAAATACATTTCTCAACCACTATATGGCAAAAAAAAACACTGCCTAGCTGCTGGCAAAGAAATAAGATGTTCAGTCATACAAAAGAACAATGATGCCCAAGAGGTGTCAGCCATAAATAACACAGTAGAGTTCGATTTGACACCCAAGCTGCATCAGCCATCTCCAACATGTTAACTATCTTCACAGAATCGGTCCATCTAAAAAGTTTTGTGTCACCACATTTTCCTATTTAATAGTACAACCTCATAAAATTTATACTTAACACATTATAAATCAGCATAATATACTTTTAAGAAGACACTTCAAAAAATAAAAATGTAATAGATAACATGCTAAACGACATGTTAATTCTCATAAAACATAAATAAAATTTTTACTATTACAGTTACTTTCCATATTTTGCCAGATCATAACCACTACAGTAATACAAATTCAGTGTTTTTCCTACCATGGTATTTATCAACAATGAAAAAACTGGAATGGATTTGGCAGAATAAATTCGAAAATCCACTTCAGATTTCTGAAATGTTAAACTGAGAATTAACTCGATATTAATTAGCGTTAAATGAGGATATTTAACTGGGAAAGTCAATGGCATTATGAGTTGACAACGCTTGAATTCACACAAGAATTTAATTACACACAAATTCAAAAACTTTATTTAACTCGTGTACTTACTCAAAACTCCTTTCATAAAGCATCCTCTTTAATAAATCGTCAGCTGCAGTGACACGCTTGGTAAAAGCATGACTTGCATTTAAGCTTTCTACACAGTTGAAACAAACTTGCTTTGGTAATTCATCCTCTTTACTGACCTGCATTCACAACAAGTGTATTAAAAATCAACCAAAATAACAATATGCACTACTGTTATGTACTAAATGCCATAAAAGGAAGACCAAGACTAGAATATGGATGGAGTAAAAGAGAGAAGAAAATTTAAGGAAAAGAAAAGACAGGCCACAGGAAGAGGAAGAATGTAGACCCACCAACCTCCAAGCTGAAGAGACAAAGAAGAAATGCTATTGGCCTTTGTCTACCATTCGAAAAATACACAGAAATTTGTATACCAATGTGAAAATTCTTTTGAAATTTACCGCCACAAAAACTGACCCACTTCTTATCTGGATGCTTAGTATAGAAAATGCTGTCATCAATGTGACACCAAGCAACTCCTTGCCTAGCTTAACATGATGCAGTTGGGTGACATTGATTCCCGTCAAATCGAGTAGCTTCCCAGTGCCAGATGACACTGATCAGCATCTCTATCCTGTTACTTTTTCCTAGTTTTTAACACCATGCTAATTTAGTGACTACAGTTGGTTAAAGAACTAGAACGGTGGGTTTTGATTAATAAGAGTAGTTACCACACCATAATCAGGGAATCGAACTCAGGACCCTCTTCTTTGTAAACTAGCCCACTAATCACAATGCCACAGATGCGGCCTATTATTTTGTAATTTTTTTTAAATAATTTAATTTTACTTCATTTTTAATTTTCATTAATATATGAATTACTAACCATCTATATGAATTTCACTACTGATCATGCAACTAGCATGAGGATTGAAGGCTTCTACAGAGCGATTTTTTAGTCCTGTTACCCAATTGTTAATGTCTGGTAATATTTTTCTAAAAAAAATAAATTTTGTTTTGTGACACTAAGTTGGTAGCCCTACTCAACCAGTATGGATATGGCAGTGTGAGTTGATTCTCCTTGAGCTGTGTAAAATTTTGTGCCATTTCCGGTCGTGCTACGAACAGAATGTCTTTTATCCTAAAACAATCTCTTGTTTAAATCTGGAGGCTGAAGCTCTAGAACTAATCGTATGTGATACGGATACAATTTCAATTTTTTAGCAGCTTTCTGAGCACTCGAACATGACAAATCAACATGCGAGGAAAGTTTTTGTACACTTTTCCATGGAGAATTGAGCAATCTTGTTTTCACATTCTCTTAACGTCATCTGTCAAGAGAGTTGGTCAACCACTACGTTTTCTGCTGCAAACAATACCTGCCTCTAAAAATCAGTTAGTTAGCCTAGAAATTGACTAGAATAGAGTGGAGAAACACCAAAAAATTTAATTTGAAATGATTCTTTTACACTCGCATACGATTTTGTAGCAAAAAATTGTTCAAGAATGAAAACCCGTTGTTCTAGGGTATGAACATTACACAAATTCATAATAAGTAATTACATTTCAGCAGTATTTTATGTAAGTAACTTTTAAGAAAACCATGTAAATTTATTACAAAGAATAAATTAATAAGCTTTGTTTCAGCTACAATTTTTGCAATGTTTCATAGAAATAAGCATCAGTGTACCACAAGACATTTACCCTAACTGGACGAGAAATAATAAGTCAACAACTAAATATATGGTGTTGTTATTTCCTCAGATTTTCACACTTTTGCCTCCTGTTCCACCAACTGCCATTAATCATCAGACCATTATTAAAAAAACTTTAATATACATTAAAATTAAAATAATTTGAAAGAACTTACAAGAAAAAAAAAAGTAAAATTTCATCATTCCACTAAAAACCCAACAAATAAAACCTTGCTTTCTAAAAAGCAAATCAAAAACAATTGATAGCCTAATAAATAAATAAAATTAATTATACTTACTAAAATTGGAAGTGCTTCATTTATCTTATCAGCTAAAGTATCAATATTATCTGAATTTTCTTCACATTCAGATGAATCAAAAATAAATTTCCCGCCTCCTTTAATGGGACAAGCACATAGTCTACAATATTTAATAGCATTAAAACTGTTTTCACACAGACTATCACTTTTCCCGGAACTTTCATGAAAATTCTGATGTAACGAATTAGTTTCAGGCTCTAAGGCATTTTCAATAGCACTGGAGAGTGTGTCTAAATTTGAAGCATCCATATTTGAACTGATTTTAAATGATCCATTATTTGCAGAAAAAGATGTAACATCATTCACCACAGAATTAGTGGAGATTGAAGGAACACTAGTTGTATTTTCTCCAGTAGTAGTTATTAATTCATTGCTTCCAGCAACAGCCGTAATATCACCTGTCGATCCTGCTTTTTCCTCTACAATAAAAACAAAAACAAACCAAATTCATAAATGGATTCTTACAAGATACCGCAAAACAGAAATTACTGCATGTCTTATATTTATTAATTTATTAATAATTCATATAATTTTTACACGTGTAGCAAATGACAAACCATCCAATTCAAATAAGTGTTAAAAAACAGAAATTGGGTCTTTTCCGTTTTCTGTATCCCACTATCAAATCCGAATTCCCTGAAGGGTTGCACATATAATCATTTCTCCCACTCCCTGCCTTGCTGCCGGCCGCAGTGGCGTAGTTTGTAACGTGCTCGCCTTTCAACATGCGGTCTTGGGTTCGAATCCCATTCAGGCACGGCATATTTTCATATGTTACAAAAATTCATTTCATCCTTCACCGTCTGCATTAGCAGTAATTGCATAACAGTCGGACGTTAAACCAAAAAAACAAAAACAAACAACCCTGCCTTGCTGAAATCTTACTGACTTAGTAGTGTAACATAGTACTGTTACACATTCTGTTGTTTTATTTATTATTTTGAGTTTTTTATTATTACATACCTACTTTATTTACAAGTTATTTATAACTTATTACTAAACTTATTCTAATTATTTACATTATATTTTACATTTAATTATTATTACATTACTATTACGTTATATTTTTAATTATTTACAATTATTATATTTTTTAATTATTTGGGAAGAGAAAGTCGCGTGAGTATTTCACACAGACTTTTTTAGTTGTCACATCTTCTGGGATTATGCAATAACCCCTTTCCTGAAGCATCTTCCTCGGTCCGAATATTATTAAGTAACTCTATAAAATTCATAGTATAATTTTTAGACTGACTGCGTAGTAACTAACTGTGAAATGGGAGTGAAGTTGACATTACGCACGAATATTGCTAGTCAGGTTGGCGTGCTAGACACAGAAGTGGGAGAAGTGTGAACCTTCAGGGAATTCGGATTTGATAGTGGCATACAGAAAACGGAAAAGACCCCAGAAATTTCTGAATTTTGCGGGTTGTAAATTCAATTCACACAATTTTTTTCTTGTGTTCGTAAATATGTCTGAAACGTATCGACACATTGAACTGTATCTGATGTCTAATCTGTTGTCAGCTGTCAAAAAGGTTACGACTGTCTTGGTACATGCGTTCTTTTTTTGTTATAGCAACATTTGCAAAAAATATTGCTATAAGAATGGAATAAGTGTACAGTGCTTAAGGAATATTAACCCTTTTCACCCTGGTAGGTCCAAATGAAACCATAAGATTTAACTGCTGATCCTGTCAAGTGACCTCATCAAGAAAGTTTCCTGTTGGGCAGATCTAGTCATTTAACATGGATGCAGTACTATATACGTTTAAAAACATTATTTTGTACTTTTAGTTCTAAATACACCTATAAAGAGTAATTGAAAGTTTTGTTTTCAGTCTGTAGTCGTTTTTAACATCAGCTATACTAAGCTAGTTTCTAACCAACAATCTGTGTTATAGAACACGTCATTTAAACAATGATGATAATTGTGAATTAATGGTGGAATGGAGTGAAAGTAAAGAAGATAATATAGATGAAGACCCAGATAATGTTTAAGAAGAATATTCAGGTAAGAATATATCATTTTTACTGAAAATCAAACAACATAATGTAGCATATTATAAAACATTTTTATAGCTGTATTTGCCGATTATTTCTTTTAAAATACCCTTTTACAAGTAAAATAAATAATGTTACAAGCGTAAAACAAAAATAACCCTAGCATAAAACAAACCAGTTAACATATCCACTTTGCAAAATAATTTATTTAATACACCGGACATAATTCAGCTGAATACACTGGGTAAGCTTGTTACAGTTTTTAGGTTTCAAAATAACAAAATTTAAAAAACATACAATTAGAGGTTAATAAGGCGGTTGCCGATATTTTTGCCAACTATTTTAAAAACAGAAAGGTCAAGTAACTTTTAATCAAACTGGTTTGTAAAAATTTCTGGATCTTAGTTTGAAATAGTCTAATAACTTTCTTGAACAGTATGCTACTTACGATTCTCTTTACGCCTAATGCCTTTCTTAGCTCGAAAATAATCCATTACATTTGCACTCATTTCTAACGGCCTGCTGTCAGTACTCAACTGCTTGAGATCAACTGAAATTTTGCCTCGTTCATACAACCTGTTGGATAGATCTTCAAAAGTATCATTTCGAAGTACTTCTAAAGTAATAGATTCACCAGAATCACTTCTAAGAACAAGGTGCATTTTAACTGTAAAGAAAAGAAAAGTTAGATATTAAAAACAAATATAACAGAAATTTATGTATATACAAATAAAATTATTTTACATAAATAAACCTGTTCATAACAAACTTTCTTTGCATAACCTGACTAGTTGGGGGTTGTTAAGATGAAGGAGCTATGCCTAGTTGAAAGAATGATAAATGTCAATGAAATACTAACAGAAGGGGCTACTTCAAAAAGAAAACGAACTACAGGTAAATAATTAAACAACAGGATGAAACTGTTACAAAGAAGGTGTAGAGAACTGGATTAGCACAACTGGGCGATATCAATAATAAGAGGTTATAGTGAGATTAGATAAAAGAGAAAGTGGTGGAAATTTAGGAGTAGGTCACTACAAATGGCTAGCAGTCCAACTTAACAGAGGACACCAGTAATAATAACATTCATATCTGAACAACCAAATTTTAACAAATTACGTATGAAAGCTTCATTGTTGTACAAAGACAGAACCCTACGGATCAACAGAGTACAATCACAGAACATGTTTTAGTTTTCTAAATAACTCTTTATTGTTATGAAGAAAGCAATTAACACCGGTACGGGCCATACTAATTAACTGTTTAGCCACTAAATCCCATAACATCAAACCTTTAGCTCACAAATATCGTACGTCTAAAAGTAGCGCCAAAAGTAATAAATGGGCATCCAATAATACATAATTATTACTGATCGGTTAATAGGACAAAATGTTAACAAGTATTTTTTAATCCCAAAAAAATAAAAGCAAGAGTTCGCTCAACAACGATTAAAGTAAAGATGAATTTTACACACTGGTGTGTTTTTCAAACACAAAATCAAAACAGGCCTCCGTTGTCAGCAAGAGTTGGATTTGCAGGTTAGTAACACATATTTTTTTCAAAAATAATACAAGAGTTTTTAATAGATCGGACAAACAAAATACTACGTCATGGCATCAAAAAATGCATAACTAAAAGTAAAATATTTAACTCTACCGTTCAATGAAATTCATTTACCTGAAATATAATATCTACTCCAAATGCCAAAACAACGCTCCACGAATATTCAAGATGGCCACTCGCAAACGTGAAAAAACGTTAGAAAACTATATTCAAATTATATACAAATTTTACAAAACAATGAAACGTAACGTATTCACTCTACTAAAATTAGTTTATTACAAGAAAAATAAAGATCTTCGTTAATATTTCACTTTACACCCCGCCACTCGCAAGGTTCCTACTCCTTTACAACGTAGTTTCACGACAAAATGAAAATGCAACTTGACTTCACTACCCAAGGTCAACCAATTATTATTTTGTATTACTTTATTAACTTAATGAGAAAAGCAAATAAATGTAAAATTAAGAAATGCAAAAATACAATTTTTCAAACCATATTGACTGAGGTTAAAATGTCTAAACACGGTGATAAGTTTATTACTTTAGTGATTGAGATGACTAATGTAGTTTATAATGCATGTAGTGGGGAGAAGTAACCGATTTTGAACCCGCCAGTTCCTTTTAAAAAGTATTTAACAGCCGCAATTTTTGTATGATAGTATATTTGTTTCCCTCTTCCACAGATTCTTTAAAATATTTAGAATAAATACAATATGCAGTTCAATATTTAGTTGAAACTAATTAATACAAGATTATGCTACCTATTCTTAACTATAAATTATATTTAATAGGTAATTAAACAATACTGTCTGTTCTTGTTGCTTTCTAACTGCCATAGAAAAGTTAAATCTTAAGTTTATTACACTATTTTCGGAACTGAAGTAAATGAACATTCTACAGAAAATACTTTACGGAAGTTGCTTAGTAAGAGCTGTCCCAATCACAAGGTGCGATTCGCAGTAAATTTCTTTTTAACACATTGAGTGCCACGTAGAAATGACTAGAAAACTTTGTAAGCCCAACATACTTTTTTTAAATAATTAGGTTAAATAATGTATAAAAATAATATTTATCCTTAGTAGGGATTATATTGTGCAATGTTACGGCAAAAAAATAAAGACGCATACGTGGCGCCAGTGGCCCTGCGATTGAATTATCCGACTGAGGCGCCACTGTACGCACATGTGGCGTCCACTGTGTTTTTTGTATTTATACACAACTAGCGCATGCATTTTCAGTTTCGTTACTGTTTTATTGCTTACGTATTAATCAAAAATATATTGTATTATTAGTCTAATATTCAACAAAACTGTAAGTTGCATAACAAAAGATCCTTGGTAAAACTGACAAAGAGGATTTATTACCTTACGACGACATCTTGTGAAACATTTTTCTATAAATACAATTATTTTGACAGCAGTAAGCAGGAACAGCACCGGATTTGATTCATAAATTGTAAACATTTTACTGCACAAAATCCGCTGGTTCTATTAAAATTGTACCCTAGTAAAGTGGTATAAGGGGTTTGACTAATAAACAATGAATGTTTTACTTGTTTTATGGTTATTAGAAAAATTACGAACAATGTTGATTTTAATATAGTACACTATAAATATTTTCTGTTTACAAAAATAAGGAGTAAGTTATATAGAAAATAACATTGATGATGTAATAATGATTGGTTATAGTTATTGATCAATAATAATCTATATTGATCAATAATAATCCTTATCACCGTGAACTGAATCATCATTAGTATCTTCCCAACAATAATCTGAGTCACTGTCACCATCAAAATCTTCATCGCTATTGTCATCTTCTAATATTGCCCACAATTCGTCATCCGACAATAGTTTTTTTTGTAAACTGTGTCCACTTTTTCTGGGACAGGCCACAGACTCCTTCATCAGCCATTATAAACACTTATTAAAACAAAAAACTGAAACCATGAACCAATACACATTTACTGTAGTTCAGTTAACATGCCACTAAAATATAAAGAATATAAAGAGCACAACTGAAAAACCGATGATGTAAGAATGCCAGAAATATAATACTGTGAGGGACGCACACATGGCGCTCTCGGCGCAGCAGATGAGTTACTGTTTGGCGCCACGTATGCGTCCATGGCGCTGAACGTGTTAACTCCAAAACAGAACATTGTCTGAGGAAGAATACAGTATTGGACCGCTTGCAAGAAGCAATACTGAAGTAATTACTGTTACTGTTACTGTTAGAAGTAATTACTGTATTAGAAGCCATATGGTATATACTACATTCCACTGCAGTTTGGTAGGTAATCTCTGAAGGTTCATCTTACTTAAAAGAATATATAGATCTAAAATTTTTAAAAATCAGAACTGCTTATCAAAATTTGAAGAACCACTGTTCCACTGCCTGCATTTGTCACTCATGACCAAGCTGCTCATACAACTTTTAATAAACTAAAAAAATGAACTTGTTATAAAAATGTGATTTATATAAATTTATTTTTTTTAGCTGACTTAGTACACAGATAGTAGCGTAGCATAATATTCTATATTACATTATCACATAACGCTGACATACCACTTATAAATATGATAAGATCTAGTATAGAGCCTTGTTTTGGGATTTTTAGACAAATGAATTCTGTAGTAAAATATCATCTTGGGTGTTTGTAATTAAAAAATTGCCAACAGCAGCTTACCATAATTTTTAATGAGAAAGAATAATATTATTCTCTTATGTCTGGTATTCTACATTAGCATATGGTAATATGGACAGAGATTTTAAAATTCACAAAAAATCAATGAGGTATATGGTGGGAGCAAACAACCTAATTAAATGTAGGCCATTATTTAAAAAGCTTCAAATTCTTACAGCTCCTTCTCCTTTGTACATTTTTGAAGTGATAATGTATGTAAAATAATGAATTTACAGAATTTAATTAAATTTCCCTGTTTACAGAATTTAATTGTCCACAATCACAACACAAGAAACAGAATTGATTATTATGTTGCTAATCACAACACTAAATTGTTTGAAGAATAACCTACTGCCGATAGAAAATACATCAATATAAATTATTTCAACAATCTTTAAATAGTTGTAGTAATCTGAATTTGTTTAAATACTTGATTGATGAAACATATTAAAGTGTGCAAGAGTTCCTTTCTAATTATATTTTTGTTTTAAAAATAAATTTCTAGATAAACAATAATGTAAAGTGTTAATTATTTGGTAAATATTTTTAGTTGCCACACTTACACTGAATTAAATAGCAGAAATAAAATATAAAAATAAATTGATAAATAATAAATTTAACATGATGTTAATATTTTAAGCTTGTCATTTTTTATCTTGACATGTCCTATACACCTATTTTGGAGTCTCCTGGACGTAGTTAAAAAATGTTTTCAGGAAAGCAGTCACCTGTAATTCAACGTGTATTATTAAACTTCTTACTTGGGCATCTGTTTCCCCAATTAACATTAACACCTTTAGACCTGATTCACATTAAAACAAATATTTCACCAGATACTTTTTTATTTTTTTTCTTGTTAAATTTTCTAGTTTTTTTATTTTTCTACTTGTTTCTCATTGCTTATAGCAAGTCAACAGTAGGACTTGACTCTATAATTCAACTGGTTACTTTTAATTACATTTTTCATCAGAAATTAAGTACTTAATTCAATACACAAATTTGTTATTTTTCTTTGTCTTGTTTCATTCACTTAAAACATAATTAGCAACTTCATTGGAACCTAGCCATGAATAAAGTTATAACATGCAATATTGTACATGTAGACAAAAATAAATCACTTGTTTTTGGTAAACATCAGGTCACCTGTTTAGTTAAAAATTCAAACAGGTAACCAAGTGTTTTCAGTATATAAATACATTTCAGTTTTACAGCTGACTAAGTTACACCCATAAAAATTCTTGTTATCGCCGCATTGTCGGAATAGGCTAAACATTCGAGCCTCAAACACTTTATTTATAAATTTGGTTTATCATAATATTGTCATTAAAAGTGTCTTTTCCTTTAGAACATGTTCTTCTTTTACTGTGATTCCACACAAATTCAGGATTATGGACCACTTTATTTTTATTTTAGGAGCAGGGTAAGACAATCATAAAAATTGCCACATATATCAGTTAAAAAAGTATCTATTACTAGAACAATATTTAAATGCCAATGCTCCTTGAAAAAGTTTCATAACAATGATTTTTAACACAAAATTCATTATTGTTAGCCAAGAAAAATAGAACTGAAATACAGCACAGTCATAAAACTGTATTATTTACTCAGGAGTTAGAATTGCAACAACAAAACTATTTTTAACTTATTTTAATTTTAATAATATTGCTCTAAAGAAGGTGGTACCACCAAAACGTACGTAAGTTTTTTTGAACATAAAAAACAACCAAAGGTAAGAAGATAAATTTAATTTATACTGCAATTTATTTTTAACGCTTCATTTGGTATTTTATCACTATAGTATGTTATTATGACTTAATTATAACACAAATATTTTTGCTGAGTCCAAAGAACAGTTGTTTTGCCTTTTTGTTTTGGGATGAAGAGGGTCATTGGTGACTACTCTGGGTTTATAATATTTTGACAGTGTGCTACAAGGCAGTCACCAGTATTTGCAATTAAACAGCATATTAAAATTTGAATTGTTTGTTATTCTGTGCTAGTATGAAAGACTTTTTTTGTAATGATGTTTATGGTATATTTCATTTGTTTACTATTTAGGTCGAGTATAGGCAATATCAAGTATATTAAATATTCCTGTTGGCTTTCTCATGGCCCACTTCTTTTTTCTTCTGTCATCCATTTTGTGTTTGTTCTTTAAGACAGCCTTTCATAATTTGTAATTCTGAATAAGTACAAAAAATTATGGTTTTCCATCACGGTAACAGCTCCAAATTTAATCATGTATAAAATTCTTTGAATTTTTTCACTTGGTCTAGAACATCAGTAGGTAATTACACCACAAAATTTCAAACTAACGTTTTTTATATATATTTTAAAATGTTATTTGTTTTATTATTATTTTGTAGAATTACATCAGTGGCTTTTCAGCCGCTAGAAGTAATCAAGAATCGAATGCAGCTTTCCGATATCAATAGAAGAAGCAAGAGACAGCAACCAATTACTGACGTAGTTGATCAAATAATCATTAATGAAGGATTCCTAGCATTATACAGAGGTGGATCAGCATTAATGTTAAAAACAGTACTTTTTACTACCCCACACCATCTTACAACACATCACTTACTAAATGATGACCAGTAAATATAAAATATTATTGAATATTTATTTAATAATTAGAAGCGAGGATGAAAAGAACTGTGTGCACTTATTCTTTGGTGTTCACTGTTTTACTGTTAAGCTTCTCCAGTTTTTATTCATAATACTGAATAATGAAATCAGTTTGTCATGTTAAGAATGTATGTATGTTCTTTTTTCATTTAAAGCTGTTTTAAACCATGTAAAGTAACTTTAGACATTTTTCTGGAAATCAGTAATCAGTCGTTGAATTTGCTTTGGTCCATTATTACTCTCTCTTGCCCTATATGAAATGGAAAGTTATGTTTTCATATCAAGTTTTCACTGGAAAAAGACCTACATGTTTTCAAGTCCCCTAAGCCAAATAAATGTTTTTACTTGTTTTTGTGAGTCCATGGTGTATTTGAACAAAATAACTCAATAACGGAAAACTAAATATGAAGCTGAAGCTTGGAACTTTACTTATGTACCTCTAGGAGACCCGCACAAACATTTTTATCAAAATCGGTCAACCGATTTTAGCAGGTTATTTGAACAATTTTCACTTTTTGCAATTTTCTCAAAAATTACTCATTTGATACTTTTTTGAGCTCTACTAGATAGATGAGGTAAGCAGCAAGCCTGGGGAAATTCATGGGAGGTTGCTTTACTCCCGTGGTAAAAACAGTTTTTCTAAGCCAAAACCCATTTTCTAATATTGTGCCCTAGACATACATGCATTCTAGGGCAAAAGTTTGTATAATCAGATTTATAAAAAATTAAAAAACCTACTTCAAAATTTTTTTCTACATGCTTAGTTTTAGCTTCAATTATTCTTTTTTTTATTTTCCTCATTAAAATCTGTAGAAAATGGGAATTTTTTGTAACAAGGCTAAATATTTTTTATAAAACTAGGTCAAGAAAAATGTTCTGATTTTACAGTGTTATGAATTTGAAAAAATACAGATAATAATAGTTTTTGCAAATGAAAAACTCTACAACTATTGTTGAAACATTATTCTTTCATCTTACTTTGTTCAAATCCAACAGACGTTTTTTTATTTAGCGCCATCCTCTCATAATTGAAATGAAGTTACATATTTCATTTTAGTGTCATCATGATTAAACACACATTATATTTTTCGTTATTTATATTGGGCAAGAGAAAGTTGTGGGTGTTACTCACCAGATTTTTTCTCAGTTTCTCTCCTCAGTATCCATTCTGACTTCTTCAAACTACACAGTATCTGACATCTTAGGCCCATAGTTTACTCTCTTAAAAATTTGTTTTATCGTCCATTCTAAGTCAGCCTGTACAAATTTAGGCTTCGTTTCCATTAATCATTCATTTTGTTTGGACAGTTCTTTTCTTCCTCATAATCTATACTCTAGAGGTTCAAACCAGCCTTTCAGCTAATGATCTAAACAACAACAAACCCATACTGTCCAGCTTTGGACCCATTGTCTTGTGGAGGATCTTTCTCTTAAGTTTCTCTCCTTCTCTTAGCCTAGCCTTCCCTGTAATTCTAAGGTATTCACTTGCATACAGATTTTATGACGGTATTAAGATTCCTGATCTTGGCTTGTCTTGCTAGTCTTTGTCTACCTCTTCAAGGTTCTTAAATTAATTAACTTTTCCAATTATTCCATAATTTGTCTTCAAGTGATGCAGAAAATGCTAGTTTTTGATGGAATGAGTCATCACACCTACATGTTTTGTATCTTGCACATGGTTCTGTAATTGAGGTTTTATCCCTCTAGCTGGTAACACTGAAGCTTCACCTTGTGTAACTGCTGCCACACACTCTGAATTAGATTATAACATTAGTAACCCACAAATAAATAAATAGATCTTCTTCTTCTTCTTACAAACAAGGATTAGGCTTGCGCCTGTTCCGACTCATAACAGCAAAATTTAACTCAATTTCCTTTTCCTATGTATTTACACAACATTTAAGTTATATATTTTATATATATTTCCTGTTTTGTTACATTATGTCTTTATATGATTTTTGCAACAATCACTCCCATCTCTTGCGTGGTCTCCCCACATCTCTCCTCCCTTCTGGTCTGTACTTTAAAACTTTGAGGGGAACCCTTTCATTTGACATTCTCTCTACATAAATAAATAGATCTCTCTATATAAATAAATAGATTATTACACTAATTTGGTTGGCCTGGTTTAGTGGTCAGCACAATTGCCATCTTTGCCAGGGGTCCCGGGTTTGAATCCTGTCAGGTCTGGCATTTTTCATCTTTATGAATCATTTCATATCATAAAAATACAGGATGATTCTAAACTGTGCAACATTCTCTTGTGAAAAAGCTTCATTATCAAGTTACAGCTAGGAAAATGTTTGGCCTGGATTTCAGCTACCTCAGTAAAATAAAACCATACTGAACTTACTAATTGATAAATTTAGTGTTTTTCTATGGCTTTCAACTTGAAAAATTGACCTCACACTATCAGACTTTCTTGTGGGCTAGGTCAATTCAAAAAAATCAATTAATTTTTGCAAAAGTGATTAGCACAGAAAAGCTAACGTATTGAATAATAGAAGCTGTAGAAACTGCCAAGACTACTGCTGTTTTAGTACTAGAAAATAACAGATTCATCGAGTGAAATTATCCATGGAACAAAATGGAAACTATTTCAAGAAATATTGTAGGTAGCTAATGAACAACACCTTCATTCTTAGTATTTAATTTTTAATTGTTTTCAGAAGTGAATGAAATAGTAGATAAAGTTGATAAGCTGCTATTGCCAACCTATGAAAAACTTATTTAATTCTGTAGATAAGCAATAGATTTGTAATAATTTAGTATGGTTTTGTTATTAATAGAAGTTGAATTTCAACACCTTGAATTTATTTTTTACTTACTTACTTACATCAATTTTCTCTGAATTTAATTTTTTACATGCTAAATTTAAAAAAAAGTAGCCACCTCCATAGTGTAGTGGTTAACACGCTAGGCTACAACACTGTGGTCCCAGGTTCGATTCCTATATAGATTCTGGAAATTTTCACAAGTCAAAACCCACTGTTCCAGTTGCATAACCCACCTTAGTCACTAATAACCAAGTATTGGCTTAAAAATAACTAAAAATAAAAAATTTCAACTGCGTAGTTAAGCAAAGAAAGTTATTTTACATTAAACCTAAAGAAGTGTTATATTTGACTCCTTATTATTGTGTTTAGTGTCAGATATCATTAAAACTATGGAACATACAACTCTGAAACCTGTTTTATTCAGTTTTTCTGGTCAAAAGCCATAAAGAGCACTAAATTTACAAATTAGTTATGGCTCTAGTAATTTCAATATGGTTTCATTTCAATAAGGTAGCTGAAATCTGGGCCAAAGATTTTACTCACTATATCCCAATAACAATTATCTTTATGAATCAAAAATAACAATTCGTTTTCAAACCTATGTTTATACAAAGTTTTTTTCTTATTTTCTGGTATCAGAGCTTGAAATATTTTCTGGAGTTTAGAGTCACCCTTTGTGTTAAACATCTCACTTACACCTATGCACAAGTGAACGCAAGTGAAGGCATCATCAAGGCTTATATATATTTCACTTGACATCTAATTTGGAAAGTATATATTAAAAAACTGTAAATACACATTATAATTTAAAAATTAATTTTCTTGTATTTGATGCTTTTTCTAGAAAACAACTACCGACTATAGATTTTATATTCCATCAATACATTCGTGGATTTATCGTTGCATTTTTTGAAACACCTGCAGAAGTTGCACTAGTACGAATGTCAGTAGATGGCGGCTTACCTTTAGATCAGCAGCGTAACTACCGAAATGTATTTCACGCGATGCGTCGTATTTACTATGAAGAAGGAATACTAACGCTTTGGAGAGGTGCTACTCCTTCAATGGGTATAACAGGTCTGAATTCAGCAGTAAGAGTAACCAATTCTGCTTACCTTAATATGAACTATGACAAATTGCTAGCAAATGTTATTGAAGATAAGTTTTTATTAAAAGTACTAGGAGTTGGAATTCCAGGACTCTTCAGTACTGTAGTCTCTCTTCCTATTGATATGGCAAAGACAAGGTAAGTTCAGTTCACAATAGTTATTTTATTGAAATAGCATACAACTGAAGTGTATTAGATATGATAACATTTATTGCAGATGCTTAAATTATTTAACATGTTTTGTCAAATGCGTAAATAATGACATAAATATAATATCATATAATAAATAATAATATAATATATATATATATATATATATATATATATATATATATATATATATATATATATATATAAAATGCCTAAATAATGCCATAAATTATAAATTACACATTCATTTCAATAATTAAAATTGGAGAAATGTATTTATTAATAAGCTGTAAGTAATAAAATGTTGCATTGGTCAACTTGTTATAAAGGCCCAAGTGGAGTTGGTTTATTTGAATAAATATAATCTTATGTCGGCTCTCAAACTACTCATTATGTTAAATTAATGAGGAAGAAGTCATAGTCCACTTGCAACAAGTTCAGTGTTAGGAATTTCAAGTTTCTTGTTTTGTCCAAAACTGAATTAAAAGATATTTGAATGGTGAAATTTGGATTTTATTCCATTCTTATTAGTAAGGTGGCATGGAAACATCATTTTAACCCATTTCTAGAATTCAATATTTTTTACTTTTTACATCCAAATGTTTTGTGTCATTGACATTGTCCTATAAGATACATAAATATTATTTCATTAGCAAAAGGAAAAAATACATAGACAAATTCAGTATTTTTTTATTGAATAATAATTTTTGATTTAAAGAAATTGTTTATTAATTTAAAAAAACTCTGACCCATCTGACGGTCAGTTGGCTAGGAGTTATTATCAGAGTCTCCGGCATGAAATTGCATTAGGAGATTTATATTGTTTCTTTTGTTTGTAGAATGTTCAGTTTGGAAATAAAAACATAATAATTAGGTACCGTATTATAAATAATAATATAAATATGTAGGGCTGTACATATACCTTACATGTTAAGAATTCTTAAAGTTCTGTGAGATTTTATATTACATTAATTGAATAATACGAGGGTAGGCTGATAAGTAATGCACACATGCTTGTAGAAGACAACTAAATAAACTTCAGTAGCGCGCCTGGTGGCATGTGGAAGTACTATTTCTCCTCTACAAGCCTGCGCAGTTTGAAGGCGTTGCTTTCATTCAGTTTGTTTTGAGTAGTGGAAGTATGGCGTCGTGTTCTGGTGCTATGTCAACGAGAATTAAACAACGCGCTGTTATCGAATTTTTAACTGCTGAGAAAGTGAATCCTAGTGAGATTTATCGTCGTTTAAAGGCTGTTTATTGTGACGATACTGTTGATAGGTCTACTGTGAATCGTTGGGTAATAAAATTTCGTGATTGCCAACCTGGAAAAGCCTTAATTGTTGACAAAACACGCAGTGGACGACCAATCACTGCCTCAGACGATAATCGTCGCAAACTCATCGATGATTTGATTCAAAATGACCGGCGAATCACTCAACAGCGTATCGCAAACCAAATTGGAATATCTAAGGAACGTGTTGGCTTCATTATTGAACAATTGGGATACCGTAAAATCTGTGCACGATGGGTACCACGCCGTCTGACAGACGAGAATAAACAGCGTCGATTGGAATGCTGTGAACAACTTTTGAAGCGCTACCGTGACGAAGGAGACGACTTTCTTTTGAATATTGTGACGGGGGACGAGTCATGGGTTCATCATTACGATCCCGAAGAAAAAAGGCAGAGCGCTGAATATCGTCATCCACATTCTCCTGTTGTGAAAAAGTTCAAAACACAACCGTCCGCAAAAAAAATTCTTTTGACTGTGTTTTGGGATGCTCGCCGAGTTTATGTGACTGATTATCTGGAACGAGGGGCAACGGTAAATTCTGCTCAGTATATACAGACTCTGAAACACCTCCGACGTCGAGTTTGTCGTGTTAGAGGCAACCTGGCGCCAATAATTTTGCAACACGACAATGCTCGTCCACACACTTCGCGTGCAACTGGAGAGGCTCTGAGAAACCTGAAGTTTCAACCAATTTTACACCCTCCGTATTCTCCCGACCTTGCGCCTTGCGATTTTTATTTTTTTCCTCTACTGAAGAGAGACCTTAAGGGTAATCATTACAGCTCGGACAATGAGGTGAAGGCAGCTATTGCGTCCTGGGTTCGAGGAAAGTCGGAAGAATTTTTCAGTGACGGAATGAAAAAACTTGTTAAACGTTGGGAGAAATGTGTAATGCTTAACGGTGACTATATTGAAAAATAAATAGATAATTTGGTAGGTTAAGATTTGTACTTTAATTTGTTATTTACCCCATCTTGCTATTTCTTTTTGTTCGTCTTCTACAAGCATGTGTGCATTACTTATCAGCCTACCCTCGTACATCAAAATGGAAATGATTTTTTACATTTTAACTATAACAATATCATTATAGTTTATAGTTTTTTTGTTACAGTTTTAGGTATTGGTATATCCTGTAGTAGATAATATGTAGTCTCAAATACAGTAAATGCCCGATTTAACGAACTGATCGAGCGATGGCAATGTCCATTGTTATGAAAGCCCATTAAATTGGAAGTCATTAAATTATATTATTATAGAATCCTAGACAATCAAGCATGCATGGTTTTTTATTGTATTAAGCAAGAATTTACTTGAATGCGGAATTTTTTTCAAAAATGCCAATTTAAAAATTAAAAACTATTTTGTCAATGTATGTTATAATATGGAACACAGCCCATATTATAAACCTGTTGAAGGTAAGTGTTTCAATTTTGTAATGAAAATTTTGCTTTTCTGTAATAAGTTCCTTGAAACATTTAAAATTTCCATAATATTGTTAAACACCGTCTTCGATACAACAATAAATTGTATTACCAAATCCATAGCGTATCAAAACGTTTGAATGTAGGGTTTATATACTGGTTCATTCTAATCGATACTGTCATTTTTAGAAACTACTTCATCATTCTGTATTTAAAAGCCAGAATCACTTTCAGTTTCATCTAACCACTCAGGCAAATAATTTTCTGTTAGTGCTTCCCCTTACTGGTGTAAAATTTTGCTAAGCTGTTAACTTCACACACATATTCTTCAATTTATTTTTAACATTCTTTATTGCAATGAATAGAATTTACTCCACACACTTACCACAACATTTGACTTTTTTAGTGAATTCCACCTGCCACTTGAATTATGATTAAGCTGACTTAATTTTGAAGCGTTTTCCCCCAATTTATTGTACAATACTTGTTATGTAACTACACATATTTTAAGTATAATATTTTAAATGATTAATTACTTATTGTTCTAATAAAAAATAAAATAAATTATTTGTTTATGAAGGTAGTCCGTTAAATCAGGCACTGACTGTATTATTATATCAATTTTTTGTGTTTACCCAACCATTTTCTCGAACTAAAGGAAAACCAATTACGGAATATCCACCAACTTCAAGAATCTGATTTGCTGTACAGAAAAATGGTATCACCTGGTTTGGTAAGACAACAGGCTACTATATCACCTAGAAGCATTCCTCACCCATACTGGAAAATATTCTTCTTCTTTGGATACCTTCTACTATTAGAGGTTGACGATTTTACAACAGTGATTCTTACTTTTGACAATACTGCTTTATATAGTTCCACAGAGGAACAATATTACCAGTCTACCATGTTCAACCATGTTGTTCTTCATCTTCCAACACTTCTCTCTATTTTTCTCAGTATGATCAAGTGCAGTAGATTGTAATTAACTCCACGCATAACATGTATGAAAAACTCCAGATTTTATCCTCTTATCAAATTCTAGCTCTTTATGTATCTATTTCATATAATGAATTAATATAATAATTTCACTAACCTTCTTTTTAAACTGCGTCACCTTTATTTTAGTCCTACTTACACGTGTTTCGGTGGATCCACCATCATCAGAGTAAATAAAAAATTGAAACTAAAAATTTTATTCATTTATTTAAAATTTACAGAAGATGATACATCTTCAGTCACTTGTATAAAACTGATTTAAAATTAATTTATTTTAATTTATCCCTTCTCATATTTACTGTAGATAGCAGCAGCAGTCAATATCACTTCATCATTCCTAAATTTTATCTGTTCATTCAAAATGTCCTGCTTTTGCTCTTTTAAATATTTATAAATGTGGAACATCTCATATTTTTCAATTTTATTTTTATTCTCTATATTACATTGTTCTATTATATTGAAATGTTCATCTATTTTACCAAATTTATGTTTTTCTTCTTTTATATGATTGGTATAGTTAGATATAATGTAGTCACATTTCAATGCTTTTTTATGTTCATTATACCTCACTTGAAAATTATGACTAGTCATACCAATGTAAAATTTTTTACAATCCTCATTACCACAATCTATTTTATACACACCCTTTTTATTGCTTAGTGTTTCATTTATATTATTTTTAATTATATTTGTGGACAGTAGTTTTTTATTATTACATGTGTATGCGATTTTATAAAATTTATTTAATGTTCTGTATAATTTATTGTTAATAATTTTATTGTATTTTAATGCAATAAATGGTTTATGTTTTATTTTATTATCTAATATAAGGGTGGTTCTCAAGTTATTTTTAAATTGTAGTTTGTTTTTAATTTTATTTATTACTTTATTTATTTCTTTTTCATGATACCCATTCTTTTGTGCTATGAATTTTATTGTTCGTAATTCATTTTCTAGTAGTTTTTTATCTTTTATATAATTATATGCTCTGTGAATCATACTATGGTAAGCTGCCATTTTATGTGAGTATGGGTGGTTAGATGACTTATTTATATTTGTTCCCCATACTCACATAAAATGGCAGCTTACCATAGTATGATTCACAGAGCATATAATTATATAAAAGATAAAAAACTACTAGAAAATGAATTACGAACAATAAAATTCATAGCACAAAAGAATGGGTATCATGAAAAAGAAATAAATAAAGTAATAAATAAAATTAAAAACAAACTACAATTTAAAAATAACTTGAGAACCACCCTTATATTAGATAATCAATTTTTTATTTACTCTGATGATGGTGGATCCACCGAAACACGTGTAAGTAGGACTAAAATAAAGGTGACGCAGTTTAAAAAGAAGGTTAGTGAAATTATTATATTAATTCATTATATGAAATAGAAATATTTCAAACTGCAGGATGCATTATAAAGATTTATCTTTATGTATCTGATGTAAGACTTCCTCAATTGTCCTTTTCTGTCTCTATGATATCCTTAACACACATCAATACATCCATAATTTGAAGGCTTAGATTTTCTATTTGTTTCTAGTGTCGTATGCATTCAAACCTCCATTTAAAAAAAAAAGAACAGAAAAGATGTAGCACCTCATGAAGCTAATCCTGACTTATTTACCTAGATCCCTGTTACACAACAATGTTTTGTCTTTATAAGAGTCCCTTTACCATTCCTATATGTACTCCTGTTTCAGTTATTTGATCATTATTCTCAGTTATTATTTTCCCCAAATATCTGTATCTCTTTACTCCTTCAATACAACTTTTGTTTATTGCTAAATTCGCTACAACCTTCTTAGTTTTGGATGCAACCATAATTTTGATTCAAATTTATGCTCAAACCATATGATTAACTAAATTTATTCATCACTGTTCATCATCTTTTGAAGATCTGAGATGTTATTCGCTAATGTTATTCATCATCTACATATCTATTCTTATTTATAGACACGCTGTTTATTATTATTTCAGCTGTTTCTCATTTTAGTGCTTCCAGAAATATCAATCCAGAAGTTAAATAGGAAGGGGAACAGTGCACCCCTTCCCTTACTTCTCTTAGAATTTAAATCTCCTCGGTTGCTCCAGCTTCTATTCTAACACTAGCCTTTTAATTCCAGAAAATATTGTGGCAATAGCTACAATTTATTATTTTCTAATAATAATTATTGGGTAGACCTAACATAGTCAATAGTTGTGAAGAATACGTTGTAAATTATTATATTAAAAAATATGGTTTTCAGGCTTCAAAATATGGGAACAATTGACGGGACCCCAGAATATTCCGGAGTAGGAGATGTTCTGTATAATATAATCAGAAAAGAAGGATTAACAGCTCTTTGGAAGGGTTTTATACCATATTATGCACGAGTATTTCCTTACACATTATTGACGTATGGTGTGAACAGAATGTGTTCCTAATTATTAAATATACAGTTACAATGAAATGTAGCTTTAGAAAAATGGTGTATTGTTCAACAAATTATCTTTGTTATAAAATCAATTCAAATATAGAGTAGTCGAATTTAACGACTTTTAAGTGAACAAAAATTTATCTTTTAAACGAGTTTTACAGGAATTTTTTTTATGCAATTATTTATTTAAAGAACTACAAGATATTCAGATTCTATGTATATAATTATTAAAGACAGTTCTTCAAGGCAATGATAATTTATATAAATAATTAATTTGTTTTGAACAAAACAAAGCATTTGAAACAAAATTAATACATAAATAATTTATGACGCACTGAAAAGTTTGTACTGAATGTAAAGGATTTTGGAAGAATCTTTCATAGTTCATACACCTATTTTATTAACCTCTAAGGAATTCACAAAGGTGCCAATTGAAATAAAAGAAGTAAGATCTGTTGAAATCTCAGGTATCCATCAAACAAAATAAAACATACAAATTTCATCTAACGCTTTAGTAATCCTTGTTATATGAATAGGAAGACCATTAGCTTTTTTTATGTTGATGAAAATAAAGACTCTGCCTTGATATTATTATGAATTATTTTTTTTATCTCTGATAGTTTTTCAACTGATTTAGATAATGAATTAAGAAGTACATTTGGTGTTTAAAAATAATTGTTCCACTTCTGCACAAATAAAACCTTTACTAGAAATGTAGTGCAAGTAACTCGCAAACAAAAATATTATTACTGTATAGTACACTATGACAAAAAAATATAGTGTGAAACACACACGACTTTCTCTTGCCAAAGTAAATAATTAACCGCAGACACGGCGTCTACCCTATCATGTAGAGCATAAAAAATCATAGCAGCCGTATTTCAGAAAATTGGTGAAGAGTTAAAAATTACACGAATTAACTTTTACTTCCGGTTGACCGATTTTGATGAAAAAGTTTTGTGTCGGGTCCTCTAGAGGTACCTAACTTAAGTTTCAAGTTTCAACTTTGTATGATGTTCTGTTCTTGAGATATTTTGTTCACACACACAGGCCAATCACTGAAAACATGTTTCTTGGGTTCAGGGGTCTGAAACATGTACATCCAGTGAAAACTCGATTTTGAAAAATCGACACGAAAACAATACTTTCCTTCTTGTATATGCATATAGAGCAAGAGAAAGTAAAAATTTAAGATGAATATAGATTATTGTGTCCATAACAGACAGGTGGAGTGTCAAATTTTTTATACTCAATCTGTTCGTTGCAGGGCTAAAATAAATAGTTCTGTTTCTTAACACATGGTCAGCCAATTAAATGACTGAATCATTTAAGAACAGAAGAGGTAGAGGTGTAAAAGACACTAATCAGAGTTATCTCCTCTGAAAGTAATGAATTTCATTATACAGCCAGACCCTGTGGTGAATGAAGTGAAGGTATCATATGTAGAGTGGAAAATATGTGCTTTTCAGAGGGCCCGGCATGCTGATAAGCGTACTTTTCCACTCGGTAGGAAGGCAATGGTAAACCACCTCATTCCTCATTTTACTTAGTAAAACCTCTACAGGTTCAAACCAGCCAACCAGGCTGATGACCTAAACAACACATAGATTAATGCTTCAAGCAGTAGTTAATATGTTGTTGCATGTTCTACGAAGCATAAAGATCTTTCAGATATCTATTAGAATAATGCTAATGTATGGTGCACCCTCAGTTTTACATTTGCACGTTATGAGTGCACAGTACGAGGGTGGTTTTTTCAACCTCCGATAGACCATAAATAAAAGATAAGTGAATACAGGAAAAATGTTTTATTACTAAAAGTAATATATACTTAACGCTACTTTTTGAAATAACCACGTTGACAATTGAAGCATTTGTCATACCTGTAAATGAGCTTTCCAATACGCTCTTCATAATATGTTGCCGCCAATTTAAATGAGTCTTAAAGCTTTTCATTACTTTAGCTGTCCTCCCAGCAAATTGTTCAGTTCAGGGAAAAGATGGATGTCTCTCAGTGCTAGGCAGGACTGTATAGCAAGTGATCAAAAATGTCACATTGAAATTGCTCAAGGAGTCGTTGGGTTCAGCATTGTGAGGACAGGCGTTTTCATGGATCAGAACAATTCCAAAGTCAGCATAACTTTTTTTTAATTTAAATGGCTCTCCACAGACTTTGTAAGGTTTCACACCAAACACCTGCATTAATCATGGTCCCTCCGAACGCTCACCTGGCGAAACCACATTCGTCCCTCCAATGGTAAACTTGTGAATGTGCAAATTTTGTGAATATGAGTTTGTTATTGCATGCTGATGTATACAACCCAACGCATGTTGTAATGAACTCGTGAATATGTATCTTGTTTGGTTAGGGAGATGTAGTCTTTGTAAAGTTATGAAAATACAAGAAGTGTGTTAAAGAAGGACGCATTGAATTTGTTTTTTGCTCTCCTGTAAAACTGAGAATTTGCACATTCGCGAGTTTACCATTGGAGGGACGATATGGACAAAAAGAAAACAGCTTGGTCTAAAATTACGGAGATTATTTTGGCTCTTAGGCAGTAGAACCCAGCTTTCTTTGGAAAATAAGGTTCTGTAATATAAAGTTGTATTAAAGCTGGTCTGGAGTTACGGGGTGCAGCTAATACAAACAACCTCAACATGATACAAAGATTTCAGTCAAAATGTCTGCAACTGATCACTGGAGCTCCAGGGTACATTGCAAACAAAATCATACATAAAGAATTAAACATCCCCTTTTCTAAAAGATGAAATTAAAACCTGTAATACAAAACATCTGGAAAAATTGGAAAGACATAAAAATCCATCTGAAATCAATCTTCTTGCAATAGCAACAACATTTACAGACTAAAACGTTTCAAAATATTGGTTTTACCTACTCGATTCACTTAACCGACAATCATCAAAGTCATCTTATCTTAATCATCATATTCACAAACGTCTTTTTTTTAACAAGATCAAAATTTAATTATAAATACTAAGGTTGTTTTTATATTTTTTTAAATCTTTTTAATCCTCACGACTTGGGTTTTGTATTTGTGTACTTGCAATGTTAAATTCACACACTGTTATAATTTTTGCTTAAAGTTTTTGTGTTTAATATTTAACTGGTTGCAAAATAAATACACTGTTAAAAAAAACATGGTCCCCCACTGCATGAACTCCACAAGAAACACAAGGAGATTCAAGGCAACGTCAAGACTCATTTAAATTCATTGGTGACAATATTTTATGAAGAGCGTATTAGAAAGCTTTTCACAAATACATCAATCGCCAACATAATTATGTTGAAAAGTAGTCATAAGTACACATACATAATTTTTAGTAATAAAACATTTTTTCTATATCACATGTCTTTTATTTATGACCTAACAGAGGTTGAAAAAACGACCTCCATATTAATAGCTGCAAAACTACATGTATTTTCTATGTAATTTTAGTTTTTAAAGAAATAAAGAAAAATTTAGATAAAAAACTCAACGTAAAGTTAATCAATACGTCAACATAATAATGCACTTCGTCTTAAGTAACACTGTGAGCAACTGAGTAGTATAAATGCTACAGCCCATTTTGTTGTATCTACTAATAAATATCTTGAAGACTTCCTTGTTAACTTTTATAACATATAATTACAATCAATTACTACTAGATGAGTTGCTCTGGATATGTATTGTTTTTATATTTATGGATAATTGTTTTTATATTTCTAATAGATTCTCCTAGCGTAGAGCTATGCCACCGCAGGTCTGAGCAGTGACGTCACAGCTGAACAGCTGTTGGTACAACTTTTCACGCGCCATGAGACAGCCCTTCCTTATTCAATGGCCCTGATTTATTGGTCTTAACTCACAGTGTTTAAATATTGTACAACAAAACTACTGTCTTCACCACCCATCCCAGCAGTTCTAAGAAGTGCAGGCATCTAAACTTTAATGCCTCTTTTTTTTATTTATAAATGTAATGAAAATTTATAAAATTAAAAATTTGGTTTAATAGCTGCATGGAAAACTGAACTAAATGCAAGCCAAAATAAGTTACACATTAAATAATAGAAAAACTCTTACTACAAAAATATAACATATTTTATTTCCCAATATCAACAATAATATACAAAGACCAAAAATTAAAATCTAATAAAATTATAATATAAAATTTTTAACAATTTCATGACATTTCAGTTTAAATCCAGAAACAATTTATTAACAGCAAATTTTTTTGTTTAGATTTTACATTTTGAAATAAAGTTTTTAAAATAATTAATACAATTACATCTCTTAAGTAACTTGTTTTGAAAATAAAACTTTTATAAAATTCACAGAACTTTATCTTCAAAATTTAAACATTATAAAACATTAATGTTGGTTAAAAGAAACCCTTGTGCAGTAAAAAAAATTAGTTTTTATATTGCTTAATTTAATAATAACAATAATAATAAAGTTAAAAGAAAAATAATACATGCAGAATATACATAGTAATAAATTTACAATTTGAACAGACTTGATCACAAACTCTTATTTTCAATAAAATTAAAAAAACCAAATAAACCTTATAATAAACAAATTGCTCGAACAATTTCATTGTTCACACATTATAATTTACAATATTAAAATGTTTTTATATCACTAACGAGTATTTTTTTTTAGCAAAATTGCTCATACTATTGATCAACTAAATTACAAAACGAATAAATAATTTTTTCTAATTTATTTTGTGCAAATTCTAACATAATGAACACTTTCATATAAATTTGCCCCTCTTCTATTATTAAATTGACAGATTATAATTATAGTATAATTTTTTATGGAAACAATTCAGTTTCTTATAATAATTAACAGTGCATCCATCAATTACTTGGTTGTAAGCAACCATGATGGGAACAGAACAGTAACGTTCTGTTTAAGTGGCAAAATATTTGAGATCCTACCAGGGAATTGAAACTGAGACAATCAGTGTCACAATTTAATACTCTACTATTGTATGACTGAGGTAGTCTGTATACTATTTTATTGAAATAAAATACAAATTACAAGTAAATTTGATTATTTTCATTTAAATCAGTAAATTAAAAGGATTATATAAATTATATTTTGTAATTTTAATAAATATTTTTTGTAACGTTGGAGATAGGGGACTGCTATCTGGCGTTAAACAGAACTTTACAGTATGTTGAATGATGCCTCTTGGGCATCATTGTTCTTTCATATTTCTATGTGTTATTTCTTCACTGGCAGCTAGGCAGTTCTTCTTTTTGCCATACATTGCTTCACAACGTTAAAACTGTCTTATAGTAAAGATGATTATAAGATATAAGCTCTCAGTTTTGTTTTTTTTACAATTTTGAAAATGCCAGTTCGTTTGTAATTGCTACTACAGTTTTTGTTTTATAATCAGGGTTTTATATTAATTATACTATATATATTATAATACATATATGATTAATTATATTAATTATATAATCATCTTAAGGTCTTTGTTTAAGAAAAAAAGATAAGCATATTGAAATATTTCTTCATTATGAATTTGAATAAAAGTTATGTAATAAACCTGATTTGTCGGCAGTGACGGAGGACGCTCAAGAGGGCCAAGCCTCAGAATTGGCCCAAACAGGTCTGTCACAGCATAACTAACTTCTCAGAATTCATGTCATATACAACATGTTAAACAAATAGCTGAATTTATTTCCTTTAAATTATAGTAAATCTGTTGATAAATAAAATCAACATCTGTTTTCTAGCTGACATACTTATCGTGTACATAGAAAAAGTATGCATATAATGTAATCATCGTAATAAATATATTAAAAAAATCCTTTCATAAACAAGCATTACATACATACATTCCTGCAAAACCTTATCTTTGATTATCATAGAAGATACCTTAATTATTGCAAATTATTGAATTAAAATTATTTAAACAAAATTTGAAAATGAAAATTTATTATTTGGCCCATAATTTTTTGTTCTTTATCAATTTTTACATCCACTTGTATTATATAAATAAAATATTTTTTAAAATAATTTCACACAAACTACTACAAACTGAAAAACAACTCATTACACTATTTGAACATATGACAATTTAAACTATTAAGTATTTCAAAACATTTGTTTCTTTTAAACACGCCTTCTAATGCCTGAGTAAGTACATGTAGAACACTAAAGTACCACAATTTGAAAGATAAAAAAGTTAAGACAAATTTAAAAAAATAATTATAAAAAATACAGTAAATCCTTTAAACCAGCCTTTAACAATAGTTTTCTTAATAAATTTCAAAAGGATATTAACCAAAAAATAACGAAAATAAAACTTTCAATGAATCAAAAAATTTTTTTTCTATACCAGTAATAAATTCTGGGTAGAATTTAATTACTACAACTATAACAGAAAAACTGTAAAAATTGCCTATATGCACGTGGCAACTTACAGGAGAAGAATTCCCCTCCAAATGCCTCTTTGTGATAGCGTGAGCAGCGTCATTGATGGTTAACAGCTGGATCGACTGTAAGAGAATAGTGTCTGTACACAGCAGTGAGAGAGGTGCTAACAGTACTATCAAAGCATGTCATGTCAACAAGATTTTTTTTAAAAGTTGTAAAATAATAACTTAATTTAAAAGCAAATTCATTTTCATTTGGAAATTAAAACAAATTTTTTTATGGTACTGTTTAGTCGCATTACAGCATGGTCATTACGGACTACCGTGAGTTATGGAACTGGAATGGTATGTTTGAACATGTAATAATTCCAAACCCTAGCCAGGAATCAAACATGGGACCTTCCATTTTGTAGGCTAGTAAACTAACCATGTCACAAAAGCAGCCACAAAAATTAAAGTACACTTCTAATTCCTATAAAATAAATCATGCATAAATAATATTTCATATTAAACAACTACAAGGAATACGTAAATTGGAATCTTTTTAAATCACATCATTGTTTTTAACACATTCAGTGCTGGCGAACCGCCTAGCCGTTCGTAGGTAGCCTGGTGTCCACCTGGCACGCGGAGTCGTCGCCTAGGCGGCAGTGATCTACATAGTAAATAACACAGCCAGCCTGCATGACCCCCTAACTGCTCCATACAAAAACTGCTAATTGCAAAGCACGTAAAGATTACACACTAACAAAAACCATTTACAAATGTTATAAAAATATACTAATTTCAAAATATGTAAAACCAATTTTAGGTCGACAGGTACGTATACAATAGCTCAGCATTGAATGTGTAAACAGAATAGTCTTCAACAGCAGATATAATAGTGAAAAAACTAAAAATGGCATTTTATATAAAAAATTCTAGTATTAAGAGAATAAAAAAAAAGAAAACATGAGATTTTAGAACTGTTACACAGCCATAAAATATCTAGGCGTACAAAACAAGTAATTTTTGTGATAATTTAAGCGATTTGTCTGATTATACTTCCTACAAATAAAGAATGTTAAAAATAATAAGGTTATATTAAAAATAAGATAACAATTTATTGAGAAATCAATATTTATACACATACCTATTTACAGTATAATTAACAGTACACAATGCATTTTTTTTGTTATCCATGTTACGACCAGTCAAAACACCTTATACAATGAAAGATTAATTATTTTTTAAAGATCTAAATTAAAAACGTAAATTTTATCAAAAACAATATTAAAATATAATAATCATTAACGATAAAAATAAACAATCAAAAACATAATAACAATATCACTAGATCATTTACAAAATTACAAAGAATTAACAGAAACAATAGAGTTATTCTACAGTTGAAAAGTTATTAAGAAAAGTAGTTTCAATTTCTTACACAATATCAATTTAATAAGTGAAACTTACTATTCCTGACATATTTTCATAACTGTGTTATAATATACTACAAACGAACTATGATCATACCTCTTAAAAAAATGGTACAGAATAATAAAGTATGACAATGAGTTTAACATTTGAACAATACAGGTATTTAAAAAATATTATAATTACAAAAACTATTTAATTGTACGTAATTAATTCTGACAGCAAAGAATATGTTCAATAGACATTTTTCTCAAATTTTTAAACAGCTAGTTATTTGAAACAAATTAATTGCATTACAAGTAACATGTTTTTTCACATTAAATTTTACACATGCTAATAAACATTCATAGATATTTACTTTATATCTATACACAGAACACATAATGGCAAGAAAACTTGTTGTTTTTTTATAATAGGAACTAATTTGTTAATTATAGATTCAGTACAGATTAAAATATAAGTTTCTAATTTAATAAAAATGTATAACTTAAAATAAATGTTTCTTGGCTATATTAAATTAATTATCTATTTTAATAATAATAATAACTTTATAAGTTCACAAAAAATTTGTTCACTAGATTTTCTTTGAAGTGAATGCTAGTCGACTGGAAATACCAACACACACAAAAATATATAATAATATTCAAAAGGTTATTACCAGGTTGTAGCCAGGAATAAAATTTAAAACCTTTTGCTTTTTAGTCTAGAATTTTCAAAGCACCATCAATAAGGTGTACAGATAATAATTTGTTATTACTGACCGACTGATTTGTTATTTGTCGGATTTATGAAAAAATAATTATAAGAATAAATACAGTAATCGTATGTAATGATAATTTAAGTGATTGGTGAACTTTGAAGATAATCATCACACTGGTATTTTCAACAACGTATGTACTTTCTTCTCTATTATTACTGTAACATAACACTCTTAATTACTCTGCATTTGGCAGTTTAAAAATAACAGTTTAATCATAACAAAAAATATTATATTCAATGTTGCAAATTGTTAAAGTTGAATAATATTGAAGTGATATCAAAATCAATTTTTTTTTAGTTTATTTAAAATTGTATCAACAACTTGGTCATTAATGACTATGGTGGGTTATGTAACTGGAACAGTGAGTTTTGACTTGTGCAAATTTCCAGACCCTAGCCAGGAATTGAACCTGGGACCTCCGCATTGCAGGCTAGCTACCCTATAGAGGCGACCAAAATCAATTTTCAAATTTAATAAACTGAATATAAAAAAAGACAAAGCTAAAGGCAGATTAGTTGTAGTAAAAACTTACAACCACATAAAACATATCGTCCCTCCAATGGTAAACTCACAAATGTGCAAATTTTGCGAATATGAGTTTGTTAGTGCATGCTGATGTACACAACCCAATGCATGTTGTAGTAAACTCGCGAATATGTATCTTGTTCGGTTAGGGAGATACAGCCTTTGTAAAGTTACGAAAATACACGAAGTGTGTTAAAGAAGAAAGCATTGAATTTGTTTTTCGCTCTCCTGTAAAACTGAGAATTTGCACATTCGTGAGTTTACCATTGGATGGACAATATGTCAGTAATTGGTAATATTGGAATATATTTTATATGGACATAAGTATACTAATTAATCTTGAGTCTCAGGTTTTAACAGTAATCATAACAAGTGTCTATATAATACTTATATATTTGCTACCCTTCAAAATTTAATTTTACTGTTAATGTATATGATTTGCAGAAATGTTTGAATGTTAATGGACCACAATTATATCAGAATGACCTTCACGTATTTACATCAAACATAAAATCATGCTTTGAAACTTGTAAAATTTTTTTTTATTAAGATTCACCTCAATTAGTAAAATTAACAGGGTTTCTAACTAAGAGTAACAATTTATAAAGATGAGTTCTCTTTAATTTTACAAACAGTTTACTTTTATTAGTTACCACCAACTATGTACGTACTATTAAACAATAAAGAATTCCATAACCTTCATACATTTCATTAATTATTAAAAGACAATATATAAAAAATTCTGTAAGTAAAATATTGTTTTAAAAAAAGCAAACCAATGAACTTGGTAAAATACAAATACTGCTTTTGAAAGACTTTCTTACTTTGAATAAACATTATAAATGGGACTGAAAAGCGCAGCTTATGTTAGAATTCCATTATTCACTATTGACTACAACCTTATTAAATTGAACTCACAGGTTTATCTATTCCAAGAACTAATTTGTAATAAGTTTTATTCATTTGTTCTAAAAATATAAATGTAAGGACAGTATGTGGTCCCAATCGAGCATAATAAGGAGTAAATCCTTTCCACAATGCAAAGAAACCTTCATTACGAAGAACTTTTCCGAACACGTCGATAGTTCCTTTATATTCAGGTTTTCCATCGATAGTCTTCATGTTTTGAATTCTGGAAAAAAAAGGTGAAAAAGATAGTTATATGTCTATTATGTTGAATATAACATGCTTAATAATAAAAGTAAAATATAATACTAACTAATGAACTTATAAATAGTTTATAAATATGTTTTTGATAAGAAACAAACGCTCTCATTTTTTTTTTGTTTAACGTTCGACTGTTACGCAACTACTGCTAATGCAGAACATGCGTGAATGGGATTTGAACCCAAGACCGCATGATGAGAGGCGAGCACATTACCAACTACGTAAATGTGGCCGGCAAACAAACTCTCATGATAGTCAATATTTATACAACAGTACAAACGTCATGGTAACTAATTATTCTTCCTCTTCTCACAATCAAGGATTAAGCTTCCACCTGTTCAAACTCACAACAGCTACAAACTATTGATTTATTGCCATCTTTTGCATGGCCTCCCAACATCTCTCCTCCCCACCGGTCTGTATTGCAAAACACTGAGGGGATCCTTCCCTCACACATTCTCTCTACGTGCTCCATCCATCGATTTTGATATTCTGCAATCTTCCCATTCAGGTTGTAAACAACCAGTTTCATTCTTATGTCCTCATTTCTTAGTTGGTCGCTATGACTGCAACCCTTTGTTCTTCACAGTAATTGCATTTCTGTTGCCTGTACTCCACTCTCCTGTGGTCTGGTACAAATCCACAGCTCACTTCCATAGAATAGGACTGGGGCGCCCATCACCCAGTAAAACTTAATCTGAGTTTCTTTTCATGTTTTCCTGCCTGGGGCTCTGCTAATATTGCCACACTGCTTGGAATTAGTCAACTTACTTCTCTATATCAAAATCTTGATTCCCGATGTCACAACCTAAATTAATGCATTGTGATACTTGTTCAAGCACTACATCATCTACCACAAATTTAGACCCGGTAGGGTATTTACCAGTAAATGCCCATTACCTTTGACTTTTTACAAAAACATTGAAATTATGATTTTTGCGTAATTAATTAAAAGATACACCGAATTCTGAAGCTCATCCTCACTCTCTTGCACAAAACACAATCATCCGCAAACAGTAAAGCATTCAAGTAAACATAATTGTTCAGCCTAATTCCTTAACAAACCTTCTTTTCCCATTGGCGGAAAATGTAATCCATATAAATGTTAAATAAAGTGGGTGACATACTACACCCTTGTCTCACTCCTTGACTGATACTTATTTCTTTCAATCGATTCTTCCCCATATTTATCACTATTTGCGTATTGGTGTATAAACTTTTAATTGCATTTAATAAATGAATTGGATATCTCTTTTCTCTAAAATCTGCCAAAGAATGTTTCAAACAACTTAATCAAACGCTTTTCCTAAGCCTATAAATGCCAGGTGCATCACTAGACTAGATTAAATTCCGGCCACATTGGCCTAGTTGGTAACGTGCTCGCCTCTCATCATGTGGTCTTAGGTTCGAATCCCATTCAGGCACGGCATATTTTCATACGTTACAAAAAAAATCATTTCATCCTTCACAGTCTGCATTAGAGGTAATAGCAGAACAGTCGGACATTAAACAAAAAAAAAAAATAGTTTAAATTCTTATCTATTGTACACTTCACTGAAAAGATGTTATCAGAGCATGAGCAACCCAATCTAAATCCATTCTGCTCTTCAACCTGTTATTTATTATTTTGGAATACATTTACCCTTTGTTCCAAAGGGTTGAACCTGTACTTAGCAAGCTGATGACCGGTAGTTCTACCAATCATTCCGCTCTCCTTTTTTTTAAAATGAGAAATCACTTCTGCTTTATTCCACGTCACAGGAATCTTGAATTGTTTCCAACATTCATTCAACCTAATTTTGGTAACTAATTTAACTAAAGAATTAAATTATGTTCTCTTATGGACAAAGTACACGATACCACCAGCAAGGTCTTAATTTTAATGACAGTCAAAGTGAAATTTAGTGCGTTAAATATAAACTTAATTAGTAATTGTTTCATAAACTGCTTACACGTATTATGTTCTGCAAATTCTGAGATGGCACTCAGGTTACATATCACACATCTTAGTACCTAAAATTTACCTGATCGATACTGGCAATAAATTTGAAAAACAGAACTAGACAATTTAGTTTCTTAGTATTACAGTCTGCCCATAACAGACAGGTGTCAAGTTATTTACATTCAATCTGTTTGTTTCAGGACTAAAAGAAATAGTTCTGTTTCTTATCACATGGTCAGCCAATTAAATGACTGAATCATTTAAGAACAGAAGAGGTAGAGGTGTAAAAGACACTAATCAGAGTTATCTCCTCTGAAAGTAATGAATTTCATTATACAGCCAGACCCTGTGGTGAATGAAGTGAAGGTGTCATTTGCAGAGTGGAAAATTGTGCTTTTCAGAGGGCCCGGCATGCTGATAAGTGTACTTTTCCGCTCGGTGAGGAAGGCATTGGTAAACCACCTCACTCCTCGATTTACTTAGTAAAACCTCTACAGGTTCAAACCAGCCTTTCGGCTGATGACCTAAACAACAAACAGTATTACAGTACTATCTCTTTTAACCGGGTTATCCAGACCAATCTGGATTGGAAAAAAATTTTATTCATAAAATCATGATATCCCACATACAGTATTTGAACAAAACATTTTTATATTTACCTTATACTGCTTCTTATACTTTTGTTTCTTACAAGCACTCCGCGGTGAGTACTGCTTCTTCAGGTAATAATAATAGCTTCTAGAAATTGTTTACGAAGATTGCATCTTCCATTGTCAATGGTTTAAATTAAAACTTGAACATAACAAACTAGTTTGATTCAAACAATATTGATAAAGGAAAATGCAATCATTGTAAACAATTTCTAGAAGCTATTATTATTATTATTCCGTGAAGAAGTGATGCACACCATGAAAATGATTGTAAGAAACAAAAAGAAGCAGTATAAGATAAATATAAAAAGTTTTTAAACACAAACATAAAAAAATTAAATACATATAATATTTGTTTAATTGGATTTTCGTGAAATTTGTTAATTGTTTTTTGTTTAAAACTTTACAATTCTTCAATTGATGCCAACAGGCAAAGAAAATTGGAAAAATATATACACATATATTTCCCATAACACTTGTTCCAGGTAACCAAGATGACCATGGTAACGTCAAATTTATTAATAAGCAGAGCAATTATTTCAACATAATTTAATTTTGGCTGATTCATATTTTAACTGATTTTACTACAAATGGTTTTAGATCTATTTATTTATAAGCTATAACACATTAATAATAATTTGACAACAAAATTTTATTGCCAAGCTGAAAGGTTTTGATAACTTTGACAAATAAATTAAAGTGAAAATATTGATAATTCAGCACTCATGTATTTTAAACCAGAGAATACTGAATTACACCACTTTTAAAATTTTCAATTTCACTCAGCATCAATTACTGTTCTTTGTTTGCAAATGGTAATTTTTATTGTACTTCACAAAAAAACCTTTCTCGTTCCTATTAACAAATGTATTACACATTAGTCAAAAAATTCAAAACAATCCTGTTTAAAATAAGAATCATTCTAAATAAGGAAGTGCAAATAAAAAGTAAGATCACCTGAATTGTATAAAAATTAAAACATTTTTACAATAGGATAACTTGTGGTCTGCATAATAAATTTCCTAAATTGTACAATTTGAATAACAGAAGTCTGCACCAGAAACCATAAATCACATATGAGGGACTTTATAAGTAGCAATTCATTATGACAAGGCAGAATTTTGTGGGAAAGGTCATGTAAATGCTTTATGTTTAAAGCAGCCTTTCTTTCATCAAACAGCAAGAGGAATTTTACTTAACTAATTTCTTAACTGGTTGTTCAGTATAGTTCCGTACTTTTAAATTAGGCGCCTGGGTTAGCCCGCTTAATTCTTTCCCACATAAATGTGTCCTCGCTGGATCTATTTCCTCTCCCTCCTTCCTCTTCCTTCTTGGGATCGCCTGATCGTTATCTACCAATAATCATTGATTTTGATTGATAGCGCCTGCGCGATGCCCTTCTTCTCCGTTTCATCTATTACGTTTTCGGCCATGTTGAGCCTCCAGCCACGCCACTGGGCTTAGCGTCACTTGCTAATGTACTGTTCAAGCCTACGAACGTGTCGGCTTACCCGTCCCGCTGGAATTAGCGTGCGTTCCGGTAATGTGCTTGATCGTTGTTCTATAACCAGTCTTAACGCATGGCTGTGTTATTTAATAAGTTAATCGTAATTATTCGTACTTATTTCTTTCATTGTGAGTTTCCGAATACAACCTATCCTAATCAATGTACTTAAGTTGCGACATCATCAGTGCTTTCATCGTTTATGTGCTTGACGAACAACTGCAATTGTGTATGTTTATTATTACTGTTAAACTGTTCTTAGTGATATCGACGAATTATTGTGGCGCCACACACCTCATCAACCTATTGTGTCTTGGAAGGAGTATCTACGCCTTGCATGTAAGTCTTGTTACAATTATTATTAGCTTAAGTGCATTGTTCCTAATTGTGTCTCATTCCCATACCTTTGTGTTCCACGGTTTTAAGCGGGTGGCCGCGCTTCGAAACGGCTTCGCGTGTTTGACGGTTTATGGTGCCGGCTTGCCGCTGGTTAATCAAGGTTTACACCGCAAAGGAAAAAAGCTGTACTATCATTCAGTCTGACTATCCTTTCCACTGGTTAATACATAAAACATTGAAAAACATGTAAGAAAAAAAATAAATTGAAATGCACACCTTGTTTTTGCTATGTCAACAGGCATTGATGCAGCAGTTGTGATGAGACCTGAAATCATGCTGCTACAAAAGAACAGAAAAATATTTTCTTTAAAATAACCAGTTTCAAGCAGCAATTGTTTTGCCTGAGAGTATGAGGCTAATTGTGCAGCATTAACAACCATTGCTCTACCAATTGTCGGAATAGTACCTCTCCATAATGTCAACACTCCTTCTTCTCGAGCAATCCGTACAAGAGCACCGAAAACACTTGAATAATTGCGACGTTGTTCTACTGGAAGCCTACCATCTGCAGTCATTCGTACAAGAGAAACTTCTGCTGGAGTTCCAACGAATGCCCCACAAGCACCAGCTGCCATACCAACTGCTGCTTTCGTGAAGAATCCAGGTGGTTTTCCATCATCTCTGAACACACAAACCAAGAAAATATTACTAAAGTCTATTCACCAAGTCTGGAGATATTCAATAAACAAATGGACCACGTGATAGCTGTTGATTGAATGCATAACCAAGGTCATTATGCATTCTTCTAACACCAGTCTTTGTTGCATTATCCCTAGCTTAATATACAGTGCGAGTTATTTTTAATGTCATAAGATCATGAAAATTTGTTAAATTTTTAGAAGCAAAGAAAAGGATTATTTTTATGTAAGTGCAGTTCATTATCCAATAACCGGCGTCATTTAGGCAACCGGCAGTACAAATATCTTATGAACAACGCATGTATTTGTTGACGCATGTCTCTAGACTCGGTGAATTCAGTTTAGTTTTAATACAAATTTATTACATACTATTAATAATTAACTGAATGCAAATTTAAATAACAGTAACAAGCTAATTAGAAAGAAACCTCTGAAACATGAAATAATGGAAGTAAATTTGATTTTGAAAAAGCAGAACATTATTACTTTCCACGAACAGAGGGAAAATATAACAAACAAACTCGGTAATAAAAATGTGGAGGTAACATCCACCCTTCCTTTATTACCCAAACTTCTCATGTGGAATAAAGAGGATTACTCTCTCACAAGGAAGTTGGAAGTATTTCTTCCTATAAGAAGAAGCAACTAATTTGCTCCAACCCCTAATAAGAGAACTATCTTCTATATGAATTAGTGCACATATATGACAATGACTCAGAATGTGCCTGGATGAAAATAAATACCTGCTGGTAAAGAGGTCAGCACAACTGGTTTCTATGCTACGGGTCCCAGGTTCAATTCTCAGTCAGGCCTGGGATTTTATCATCTTAACATAACCTCATTACCAATACATAAGCCAAGGCTTACAACTAACGCATTATCAACCAATAAAAATTAACAACTACAAATGAAATGTTCAAGAAGTTAAAAACACCAACATTAAGCTACTACTACTTTTGTGATTACAGTATATTATAATGCATTAAGGATCCAAATTCTAAAATCATCAGAAAAAGTTATTTAGATACTGATGACTTGCATTTTGTGCTGCAATATCCCCCTTTCTAATAAACTCATAATATTAAAGAGTTCTTTTTTAAACAGTCATTGTAGACAAAATTAACTGCATATCTGAGCAGCTATATCCAAACATCTCATCAGACGATCATTAACTATGTTTTTTTTTGGCTTTAATCTAAAATCATTGATGTGATTAAATGTCTTAATTTCTCAAACCAGATTTTTAAATTCCATCTTGTATTACAGTAACAAAATCATAATTTTATTATTTATATAATTTTAATGCAACCAAAGTTAATGAAAAAGAAAACAAAGATACTATATCAGAAATAAATATAGTTTAATTAAATTTGACACAGACTACAAACCTCTTATCAAATATTATTTAACATTAATTAAATATCATCATAATACAAAAGTAAACCTTACTAAGTCCAGGTTTGTATTAAAATTTCATAAAATTATAAATAAAATTTACAGAAATGTAGGTTATATAAAACAAATGAGATCAATTTGTATGCCTTATTACTATCATTGTTTTATTGCAATGAAAATTGTAAAAGCTTTCTACAATACATTTTCATCTAATAAATGTACAAAATTGGATTAATGACTGTAGCAGTTTGTGGTTAAACAAAAAATAAACTACACAAGATATGTTTTAGTTTTCAAATTTTTATTTAAATTTACAATGGCTTATGGTCAATAAAACCAATATATGTTCAAAAAAACATTTAAGAGAAAGTTAAAATAACCTGAAAATACTCACATCTCACGTCTTTTTTTATTTATTTAAGACTTTTAAAAACACATCATAAATCTTGTTAATATGTAAACAAGAAACATTTTTAAAAGAATTAAACTCAATCAATGAGTAACACTTTTTCTTAAGTTATCCAAAATGTCATAGACATAACATGATAAGAGATTTTGGATTTATTACAGCTTCTATAATTTAATATCAAACTGATAAAATTCTATAACCATTTAAGACTTAATTTTTTTATGTATAACTGCTAAAAACAAATTACAGTGAATGCATACAATGAAGAGTAACATGGAAATGAGTTATAAAAAATTCCAGCCAGAATGAGGATCAATTTCAGGACCCTACACAAAAAAAAAACCAGTTGTGCTGGCTAACCTTTGTTTAACCAAAATACGGTCAGTCTGGAAAAGCGTTTTAATCCAAATAATTACAAATAACAAGAAAATTATCATTTATCATCTAAGAACAAAAACACATTTTGATTTGTTAATAAAATCATACGAGTAAAATAACTTATTAAATGAAGTAATAGGAAAAGCATCATAATTACAAAAAAAAAAACTAATCTTAGGTATTGTAAAACTCAAATGCAGGATTTATTCCAGGAAATTTTTCCATTGAACCTCATAAGTAAATAATTCAAAAAACGTTGCAGCTAATCTGATTTTGTATTTAGATAAACTCAACCTACATAAATGTCAGATTCTAAAAGGTGCTAAAAGTAGGATAAGAGTTAAAACAGTAGTTGGCTTACATACTTTTATACCTAGTGGCAATGAACTGTATGTATTTGTTATTTAAGAACATGCAATCCACTTGAAGTGGATATTTAATTTTACCTTGAGCTCTAGAATTTAAAATTCAGTTTTGAAAATGTATATTACATAACTGTGAATAAATAATACAAACAAAATTATACTTTGTTCATTATATTATTAAAATTAATTTTTATTAATATTATATTTTGTTTTTTTAAAATGACAAAATGTATATTTTTACCTAAATGTTAAACCATAACTTCTAAGCCAAATGAATTGCGATTACATTTATTTTTTATAGACAAAATTTAACTTCTAGATTATTATATGACTAAAAAAGTCAACATACTGGAAAACACCAATTTCATTTTATGTTATTAATTGTTCTTAAAACAATCTTTTCTAATAGCACTTAGTTCATTTAAAAGCAGAATAAAGTGAAAGTTACTAGCTGTTTTATTAAAAGGTGCAAATCAACATAATAGAAACCTAATAACACTGAAAACTATAAGTTAATGTCATTGAAGAAAGTTAAGAGATCTCCAGATACACACATGCACGCACATCAATAAAAAAAATTTAAATCAATAATGGATAGTTGCTGATATGAACAATCAGAAAATTAAACAGGTTTTTGGAAGAAGTAATTGAACCAGGAAATATCTTAAATGAGTCAGACGACAAATTCCTTAAGTATAAATATTTAAAAAACAATCACTTAGTCTGACAAATCGTCTTACAAACTCAAAAATACATAGAAGATCAGAAAAAAGTTTTGAAGGCAAAGCATTTTCTAAGTATTCTTCCAAAACGTAAATTTACTAAGTAATGAAATATAGGTTATTAATGATATAAGTTTATCAAAAATGTATATAGCATTAAGTATAATATTTCAGATAGTAGCACATCATGGGCATTTTATTTCAATGAAAATTTTGTACAAACCAGTAATTATTTAATGATTAATAGGTAAAGCATTTAAATTGTAACAAATAAAAAATTAATTTGGCCTGCTAAGCGGAGGTCCCAGGTTCGATTCCCGGCCAGGGTCTGGAAATTCTTATGTGTCAAATCCCACAGTTGAAATTAGAGTGGATGCCAAATAAGCTTGCCGGTGTAGCTGCACGAACAGTTCGGATTCAGTCAGTAGATTTTGTGTCAGTACTGAACTGCCTATTAAATCACATGTTCTAAACGATTTAAATTATCATCTATTAGTGACATTAAAAACATTCGTAAATATTGTATACAACAATTAACAAGTACTACATACAACACATTACAGACTAATGTTTTCAGGTTAGCTGATATATAATGTTGCGAGAGCGATGTGACTGATCACAGCTGGTACAGCACTTAACCCCACCACATGCTAAGGCAACCGAACACGCCATTACCAAAATAAACCTTCTGTGCACTTAAGAAAACCAACAAGCTTATTCGGTGTCCGCTCTACATACTCCACCGAAGTCGCTAATGACCAAGCAGTTGATGCGATTTTAAATAAATAAATTAAAAACAAAAACAAATTTTCAAAGAAAAGTTTACAAAACCAAGATACTATAACAAAAAAGCTCGATACTATACTAATAAGAGTCTTGAGAGTAAGAAGTTCACATAAACTGTTTCAGCCAACGATTGTGGCCCTGCTCATATAATCAACTAACTAACAATATACCAGCCTACACGCGTAATTCATTCACTTTGTATACAATGTAAAGTAGGTGTTATAAATAGATTGTTTATTAAACACAGCCCACCTGTGAAGCAATACTTCCTTTCTAATGCCATGCACATTATTCTCATCTCTAGATGAATGAATTATAGCTTAATGGGTCATGACATCAAAAGAAAAAGTTCAAGATCTCCAATTATTACAGTCATAAACATTTAAAGACCCCTAAATTAGAAGTGGATATTTTAGCAATTTTTCCATTGTACAATACAATAATATAATACTGCCATCCAATTTCATGACCGCATCCTGTAGGGAATCAATGAACATTTTAAACTACTTATTTAATAGTCTAAACTTTCATTTTTTATATAAATTATTCCTCCAATGCTATCTTTAATGATCACAGACACTTTCTATGCTGGTCACTTGTATCAGTAATCACCCATACAAACAGCAATTCTAGACCTATTTTACATTTTAATTAAAAGGTTTTTTTGGCACAAAAGCTTTGTTCTAATTTAGATTTAATTTTACTTACCCTGACATCTGAGAGAAAAGATAACTATAAACACCAAGTCTTGTAGTTGTGTAAGTTGCTTGTCTTAATAACCCCGCAGACAAACCAGTGTACATAGCGACAATCCCTTCATTTTGTAAAATTTTTTGTGCTGCATGAAAACTTGAGTTGTATTCTTTCTTTCCAGAACCAACACCACTTAACTGCATTCGATTTTTAATTAGATCTAGTGGCTGTACAAACAATGTGGCACCCATTCTAAATAACAAAAACAAAAAGCAAAACTGTTTAATCATGCTCACTTAAGGCCTATACCCTTTAGCAGCTACCAAAATAGCGTAAACAACTAGCAAATACTTTAGTACAAGTGCTCGTGACTTTGAACATGTTTGATTTTACTAGCGCTAGTAGGGAAGAAAAGGTCACGTGATTGACTAGCACTAGTTAACTAGCTCGGTGTGAACATTTGGAAATTTGCTATACTAAAAACTAAAGATTTAGGCAGGTCGAGTTCTCGCTCGTGTATTCCTTCCACAACCTCTTATGTACTCTTAAGACTCCCTTATGCTCTTTTCAGTGTTACAAGATGTAGGCGTACACTGTTTTTATGTATAAGATTAAATAAAAGTTTTTTACTCATTGAATTTTTTCATTTACTGCAGTTCAATAATATATTAATATAATAAATTAGGCCTATAAATAGAATTGTATAAAAGGTATCTCGATGAGATAATTATGATTTACATAAAAATTAATGACACACTGGAAATAATCACAACCGAACCGAATAACTCTTAAGGATATAATAACCAAACTGAACTTCACATCCAATAATCTTTTCAAGACTAAACACCAACTGACCAACCAACAGGCTTACTTGTGGGCTATAATCGTATTGTTTTGTTTTCTATTATAATATTTTTGACTATCTATGATATACTGAAGTCACGAGATTACCTTTTGCGTATGTATGGGCTGTGAGAAAGGGAATTGAAATATTTGCAGTGCTGCCAACTTCAACAGTGAGACACTCCTCGTACATTTCACTACCATGCAGTTTCTACATACATTTTTTAAGCTGCAATTTATTCCGAGAAAATGTTTTCTTCATAAACCTTATAAGAAATAAATGTGGCCTGTAACATTGCCTATAGCTTAATTACATGACTACAAATATTTGATTTACTCTAATTACGAAGGAATCGCCTTCATTACTATTGTTTTCACCGGCGTTTTCAATACCAGTCTCTCTAGTAGGCCTATCTACCTAACCATTTTTCTTTTTATTACCAGATGTCAACAAAACTGTTAAAGAATAGCTTCTTCATGTTCTTAAATCCCTTCTTTATTTTTCGAATTGTGGAAAGAGAAACATCACAGTAGTTAGCCGCTCGCTCACAACTTTTGTTAAGAGGCACGGATAGGCATTTTTATTTAGCTTCAACTTCACAATATTTTATTACATCGCATATTAGATTTTGTTCAGCACTGTGAACAGTTCAACATTGTTTTCGAGAAACCGACATTTCTGTTTACGGTAAAAACCAGTTATATTCATACAGTTAACCTACAAAAGGTTCAGCGATGTACTGTATATGCTCTGGGTATAATATAAGTTGTAATGTTTGTCGTACTGAAATTAAAGCAGTCGCGCACGCGCACTGATGCTGTTCCCCCTTTACCCCTTTATGCAAACAAGGGCAAACTTGTGACTCAAGTGACTTATTTACTTTAGATTTATCTATCGATACTTTAGATTTATAAACTCATTATTGTGTGCAGGTATAAACGTACATAATAAAGAAATTGAAATATAAATTTCTAACCACCAGAATACGGTAACATAAAACACTTACCATATTCTGGTGGTTAGAAATATATATTTCAATTTTAAATAATACGGCAGTTTAAAAATCCTACAAAGGATGTTTGATAAAAAATAAAGAAATTGTATCATTATAGCAGCACTGAAGCCAATAAATTATTCATGTAGACAAAACTTCCATGTCTGGGCGACTCGCAAATAATAAACAGCCTTCCGTATTTTATTTTCATTTCGATTAAATACAGTCATAACAAACTTTTACATTACATCATATTATAACAATGTTTACACCAAACTTTGTTTTTTTCATAATTTTGAATCTACGCAATTGAATTATTTATTTTGAAAAGTTCTATCATATATGTTAATCGTAGGGTGTTGAAACTAAATGTAATTTACATCTTGTTATAAATTTTGTACGAAATATTAACTTTACAAGTAACAAAACATACATGCAGTTGTCCCGCACTAGATATTATAGGTGGAGCATATTTTTTGAGCGTAAAGGGTGAAGTAAACTTTAAAATAAGGTATAAGTTTCAAGTCAACAGGAGCAGTAAGAGAGGAGAAATTGCTCAACTGGTGGGAGTGGCGAAGTACACAGCATACTCCCACCCGCCTAAATTTATCGTACTTATTATAGTTGCTAGTAAGCTGTACTTTGTACAGCAATACACAACGTAACTCACGTATGTTTCATAGCACTGAAATTAATTAACTAGCTCTATGGGAACTGTTACCTACACGCTAGTAGATCCTAATAGTACTAGCAGCTAGTAAACTCGCATCATGGGAATACACCATTAGGATATTTGACTTGTTAAAAACACCATACAAATAATTTTTAGTTAATATGATATCGATTTAAATTCAAGTACATTATTGTTTGTCCTAACTTCAACTAACTGATCCTTGTAGCATCTTATATTTTGTATTATAAAAACAAAATACTTGAGTATAATAATTTTTTGACTGGTTATCAGAAGAAATATCCATAAGTTCGTACAGGTTGACCTGTAATAAGAAGGTTTATCAGTCTTCCTCACTGGATTAAAAAGAAGTATTGTTCATCTAATTTTTATACAACAGAAGGACTACAATTCATTTCAAAAACCTTTTTTTTAACAAAGTATCCAGCAGGAAAATAAAATATCTTGTTTCCGAAGAAAGACACTTCCAGAGATCTGTGTTTTACATCTGTGTGGAGAATAAGTTAATTTAGATAAATTTATAATGCAGGCAAATGCAATTTTCATAATAAAAAAACAAAATATTTTTTTCTAACATTAAAGTACACTTCACAGAAGTAAGGTAAACTTAAAACCAATTTTAACCGACAGCATAAACTATTACGGTTATGCCCATATAGCTTAAAATAATTAAAACTAATTGAACAATTTGCTGGTAATCAAAATGAGGCTTTACTGCACTATTTCGATTTCAATTTTTTTTTTTTAAACATGACAAGGTCAGTTCAATGATGAACTCAGGTCTCCCTACTTCTTACTTAGTTTATAATAGGATGAAGGTAAGAAACTACTCTCAAATTATTTAGAAGTTGTTTTCACTGTACATAAACAGTGATTTCATAAATTTACAATAAAAAAATAAGAACTATCAGAAAACTAGAAACTGAAATACACTGATTCACAGAATTCGTTATAGTATACTTCCATTGCAAAGACCTACTGCATTTTCTGTAAACTGAACTGAAACCTCATACTTGAAAACAAAATACATGAACGGGTTAAATTACAATAAAGCACAGATAATTTGAATTGTGTACAGATTATCAAACATGCTGAAAAACTTCTTGGCTATTGAAATATAAAACATTAGGCAGCTACTATTTTTATACAAAATACTTTACAGTACAGAAATACATAGTATAAAACACAAGTTGTAATTTTTGTAATGCAATCTGGATTTTTGATACACTCTAGAATTTTATGTTCAATTCTACTGAACTACCATGACACTAGATAGTATATTCTTTCAATAGCAATTGCCTTTAGTATTTGTTAACTGAATCTTAATGTTAAAAATAGTTCTGAATATTCTACACAATCTTGTTAATGTGTTTTCCGGTCAAAGGGGATGAGCTAACATGACTACTGGTCATATACGCAACAAAACAGATCAGAAAACTGCAATTAAATTCACACTGAACATTATATCTTCAAAAACCAATTATTTCACAAAACTACACACCTAAACAGAGAACTTCTGCATATTAAATACTCACTATTACTATAAAGTTGACTACTAATGAAATCCCTATTTCTGTTCATTTACGAGGACAAACATTTTTTCAATAAGGCTGTTTGATTAAAACTATGTTTATGTATTTTCTTAGTTTTACAACATGTACAGGAGGAATTCTCTTGAAAGCAATAACATTACCTGCAATCATGTACTTTTTAATAAGAACCTGGTTACCTGATCTTAGTATAAACCAAGCCTAAGTGGACAAGTGTTTCTTTCAAAACAAAAACTTTTACGATGTTAACTCAAAAAGTCTCTCTTTCCATGGTTACAAACATAATGATAAGTTACCCTACACACTCAGACATCCTTAAATATTAAGGTTACATCTTGGCTATACCAACAAAGGTGAACCAAAATAAAACTTATCAATTGCCCACTATATAATACTTATACACCACACCTAAAAAAAGTATATTTTTTTTGGTTTTTTTTTTTTTTTTTTTGGTTTAACGTCCGACTGTTCTGCAATTACTGCTAATGCAGACGGTGAAGGATGAAATGATTATTTTGTAACGTATGAAAAGATGCCGTGCCTGAATGGGATTCGAACCCAAGACCGCATGATGAGAGGCGAGCACGTTACCAACTGCGCCAATGCAGTTGGTAACGTAAAAAAAGTATAGCATACTTGAAAATCATAATGTGCGTTTCACGCAAGGGATTCCTTGCGCTACAGTAACAAATTAGTTTTATTTTTTAAAGAATAACCTGAAGGTTTATAAGCAATTATTTTGCTGGTTTTAAGAAGAATATGCAAAAAATCGGGCACCCGGTTCCCAGATAGGATCAACTGACACTGAGGTAGTCTGCATTACAGTCTAAAGATAACCGAACTTGAACTGAGATAACCACAATAATTAAAAAAAACATCTGTAGTATGTTTTAAACACTTACCCTGAAAGGCCACCGAACAAGAATTTTATGTAATTAGGCACAGTTTTCTTACTTTCACTAGTCATGTTGAACGAAAACGTACTGTGTACACTAAAAAATGTATAAACTCTACAACAGCTAAAATATTAAACTACGATATTAAATAACACTATAAGTTACTGCTCTCTTTACTATGGCAACATGATTATACTTTTACCATAGAGTAATAAAGAATAGAGGGGGAACTGAGATAGGCGGAATGAAACGGAGTTTGTCGTCTGCTAGTGTTATATGCTGACAAACATAGAGTGCGTTTTGGCGTCGCTTTAAAATTTGAAACCTAGGCGTCATACAGAGCAAGCGTTGTTAGATATTGTACGTTAGTAATGGCGGATGAGACCATTGTTGTTTGGAGATTATTTTTAGTTACAATGAAATTTTATTAGGTTAAAAAAGTGTTTTCATCGCAGAGGTATACTTAACGTCATTTCTTCTGTTTTCCAAGAGACGAAAACCTGTAAGTATTAATATGATAAGTAAATACGTGTAGGCCAAAATACATCTTGTTTGTTTATAGGTTAAGCACATTTACTACTAGCGAATTAGTAAATAATGAAATATATGAATTGCCTATTTTAATTATTGTACACATTATCTAGTGATTAAGTTTGCCTGGTATAATAATTAGGTTATTAATTAAATTATTAATAACTAATACTTAATTAGTATTAGGTTATTAATAATTAGGTTAGAGATATAGGTTAGGTCATGTGCCATTTTACTGGTTAGCTTTCTTTTTAATTGATGTGATGTGAAACTACTATAACTATTGTTACATCAGGCAAACTTAAGCACCGCATTTATGTAATAAATAATAATTTAAAAGTAGAAGGCAATTTATACATTTAATGTTTCCTCAATCTTTTAACCTTTTGAGGACTACGAACGTACGGGTACGTTTACCGCTCCGCGATCGTAACGGACTATGCACGTACGGGTACGTTTCATGTTTTTTGGTCTAAAATACTACGAACGTACCGGTACGTTTGCTTCTGTTTTTATACTTGTGCTGACATCTATCATTTTCTCCATGTACTACGTGTTATAAACGAATAATTAATTTAATAGGCTTTGTTTTATGCGATTGAAACAGCACATGTGTTTCGTCTAACCTCACTTATGAGTTCCGACTTAACACAACTGTTGTGTTAGCTTCTTGCTACCGTTTGTTTCCTAATACAGAATACTTATTTATAGTTTACTAATAAAGAATTTTTATTTCTTGTGAATATAAGTGTGTTTTATTATAATGTAAATCGTGTTTCGTGTATATATATATATATATGTTTCATTTTGAACGTTTCATTTCATTGTTTATTTTGTATTACGAGTGGAAATGGTTAGTTTTAGTAGTAGGCGTCTACGGGTTGACGATATATTAAAATATATAACTAATCCCGATTCAGATCTTGAAAATTACAATGAGTGATAGTGAAAATTCATTTTATGTACGGCACGATATTTCAAGTTCCGAAACAAATACCGACATTGAGGTACCGGCAATCCCGCAACCCAGTTGTAGCGTACAAAGGCCTACGAAACAACCAAAAGTTGATTTATTTTCATAGTAAATAAATAAATTATAAGTGTTCTTTCTTTCTGTTTAGTGTATTTTCTTTACTGTAAAACCGTATATTATACGCGTACATAGTGGGATGCACACGTGTATGTGTGCGCGCGCATGCACGTATGGGCGCTTCACTGTGCGGGTGAGGGTTATTTACGTGTACAAGTATTCAAGGGGTGGAAGTGTGTAAAAAAGAAATAGCAGAAAGATAATAAATATGGGAAGCAGAAATCGACAAAAAACCTAAAAAAAACTCAGGCTGTGAGCTGAGTTCTAGGTTGAAAAACATAGTCCTCAAAAGGTTAACGGTTAACCTAAACACAAACAAGATTTATTTTGGCCTACACGTATTTACTTATCATGTTAATACTTACAGGTTTTTTGCTTTCGGAAAACAGAAGAAATCACGTCCCCTAACCCTCTGCGAAAAAAAACCACTTCTTTAAGTAACAAAATTTCATTTCATTAATTATAACTAATCTCAACCCACTGTTTCATGACCCACGGTAATCGCCGATAACCAAACTGTTGATGCGACTTTTAAAAAAAATTAGTTCCCAAAAATTTTAATTAAAGAACAAAAAGTAAAATGAAATAAAATATAAATATTGTATAGGATAATAGGCCAAAATTCAAATCTCCCTCATATGCGCTACTAGCGCATTCTACAGGCGTAAAATTCAAATCTCCCTCGTATGCGCTACTAGCGCATTCTATAAACATTAAAATTTGGAACGGGAACTACTGTAGCAGACGAAAAACGTTAAACCACTTTTTAACATGGCAGTTCCCCCTCTATTCTTTATTACTCTATGACTTTTACTAAGACGAGTGGTAGACAGTGGTCGCTCACTGAGAGAATGTAATACGGAACACTAATCAGCTGATTGATACACATATGATTGGCTGTAAGCGCGAATTTGAAAATAACGACAGTACCTACATTAAACTTAACAAGTAGGTAAATGTTTTTTTATTTGCACTTGAGATAAAAATGATCTATTTTCATTATACTTGAATACTGCATCTGTCTGGAATTAACTAATTGAGAATACAGCACATGAATAGAAAAGTAAGTAGTAAACACCAAGTAAGTAACCATGTAGGAAATCTAACTACACACAATAACAAAGCAAAATTGTCCTGTAATTGTCCTCCTGAAATGCCATAAAATTATTAAAGATTTTAAGATTTGTTTGTAAAGTAAAGTATTAATGGTTCATTTATTTGATTTTGAATTTGTGGTAAATTAAAAAAGAAACCATATGCTTAAGTTAAATAATATGCTCATTGAGCTACATTCAAATTTTTCCGTTATCATTTTTTGATAGTTTGTGATGTTGCTTCTTGCATAACAATAGCGTTGAGTGGTAAACAGACTTAAGAATTCATTAATTGACTAATATAATTATATCATAATCATCCTCATTCTGTTATCAAATTTTTGTAATTTTACATCCAACTGTTACGCACCTTAAGGCTAATGCAGAAGGCAAAGTGTGATTGATGAAAAGTGCCAGACCTGAATAGGGATCAAACTTGGGACCTCTAGCACAGAAGCTAGTTGCGCTGATCACTACACCAATGAACTGACAAAAAGCAAAAACTGACGGATCAATATCAGTTATTTTGTACCATTTATGTTATGTTGGTGGTCCTGTGTAAATTTGTAATAAAACTATTAATGCCAATTTGTAGGTTTGTGTGACTTATAAAACAAGTTCTGTTACTTGTTATACTGAGTATAACAAGGACCCAACTCGCCATTCTTTGCACACGGGGTTTCATTGTTCTACATTCACAAACAAGTTGCTCTATTTTTCATATTGTAGGCAAATGATTTTACTCCACTCAAGTTTTATATACTATTTATTTTCACAGTACATATCACTTGAAGATTTAATACCTGCTTTGATATGCAATAATACAGATTGTTGGGTTGATTACTGGTTTTTACGTTTTCGGTGTTCTAAAAAAATATGAGACAACCTAAATTTGTGTTCGTAAGATCTGTCTGTATCTGCATAACTGTTTGATCAACCTGCGTTGGTTTCTTCATAGTAACATGGTTTTGCCTAATGGTATCTAAATATATTTTATTTTGCACATTGTTAAAAATTAAAGTTTAACATACATTTTTAGTATCTAGAATTCTTTTGTTTGACACAACTTGTTCTTTTCAGGGTGCATGTCTGTTACGAAGGGTGGCAACCATCATGGCAATGCTTACCTTACTGGTAGCTATCCGAAAGAAAGCTGAGCTTATGTTAAACCATACCATCAAGAAGGCCTACCATGAAATTCTTCTGCCTCCCGGTCCCCTTCTACTGTCAGTTTTTCCTTGCAGAATGCTTTGGAGCACAACTACCTGATTTTATCACTATTTCAGCTGGCTTTCTTGCGCTGTGAGGTTGATTGAATATGATGAGAAACATCCAGTGTTGATTTTTTGTAGTTAATGTCAGCAGCAGGTCATTTTCATAAATAATTTGCACAAATGATGTAACTCAAGTGATTTTTCAATCACTGTTAGACTATTTAAATAAAAAATGTAACTGTTATACATCCTTAGGTACATGAATCAAATTATTCACTGATAAATTAAAAAATTTTGTAATTTCTGAAATTATGCCAGTGTTTAAATCAAACAACTTCGATATCAGGAATCAGGAATACTATTACTCTATATCTTTGAAGAATATTTTTTTAAATTTTTGTGCCATGTATTGTACCATGCGCCATTTATTATTAATTTTTATTTTTATTTTCTTAAAGGATGAGCCCACTAAAGAAAGAGCAGTGAAGTTTAAAGAAGCACCAGAAAAAAAACATGTAGTGATATCAATTCCTTCTTTTATAAATCCCGGTGAGTAGAAAGAACCAGTTACCTCATCATAATTAGTTTAAATTGGTTTGTAATGAGAAAAGTTAAATTAATAACTTTCCACTTCTTGTATGAGTATTTTGTAAAAATTAAAATTCTTGTTCACTAAATAGGATAGGACTATTTAGCCTTTCAGGGTGAAAGTATTTTTCATCACCTTGGAAAAATTTAATTCACAGTAAAAATTTTCCAAAAGTATGTTCACCAAGGGTTTTTTGAAATATCTATCTGTAACACATTAAATACCATCCCTGACAATTACACAAACTTGTCAGGAATCATTAACATAAACTAGGTCTCCTTCTAACTTCAAGTTTATTAATCTGCTATTTCTTAAAGAAATTACGATTCCCATCTCTTTTGAGTTGGTTCAATCAAGTAAGTAAACACTTGTTTGGGTGTTCAATCCTCTGGCAACTGCAACAAAATATATCTACAGTTCAGCCATTCTTAGTTTGCTCCTACTGTCAACAAACCAAAGCCAGCTACTACAGGGTGCACGCTAGAGTCCACAACTTTATGGATGTCGTATTCCTATTAAGTTAACTAAGTTTTGAATTACAAGTACTTAAATTACTTCAAATATCAGTTATGATATGATGTAAGCCTAACAATTTCATTTAACTACTTTTAAAAGTATTTTGTATTTAAACACTTTTGAAAGTATTTTGTTGTTACTTTTTAATCAGCGTGTACTCATTTTTATATAATGCGCATGCTCAGTGACGTCATTATTTGTTTACATTAGGAGCAAACTAAGAGAGGCTGGACTTTACACCCCTTTTGCCAGTTAATCCAAAGGGTTGATAACATTTAACTTTATAAGATAATTCTATTTACTATACCACTGTGCTAGGGAGGTGCTCAATATTTCTCACTGACAAAGCCAGTATCCTTGATTTTTAGAGGCTTCAAAGTTGGGGCTTACTAGTTAGAATATCGAAAATTTGTACATATTACTGTTAGAATCGCTCATGAAAAAGCAGATTGTGTAGATAATATAGATGAAGTAAACTACCATCGGTTTGGTGTTTTACTCAGTCCCTCTAAAAAATGTAATACTACAAATTTTAACTAAAATTTTTTTTTCTTCAGTTTTGACCACTTGTACTGATTTAAACAAAGACCTTCTGATTTCTGTTATGATTCATGACATAATGGGTATACAGTTAGCATTGAACAAAGGTGCAGATATAAATGCATGTACTGATGATTTACAGTCATCGATGCACATATGTGCTGAAAATGGAAGTCTTCACTTGATTTTAGAATTATTAAAGTATAAAGACATTAAATTAAATTATCTCAATGCATATGGATTCTCTCCTCTTATGATTGCAGTACAACATGATGAATATAAGGTAAATACAATAATTTTATTATAGTTTTTAAGGAGTCTTACAACCAACAAATAAAAATGAAACTAAAAAATTTTTCTGTGCCAGACTTTGTTACTTGTTAATGTATTTAAAGTGTGTAAGGTTATCAGTAACAATTTTAGCTACTTTCCATTCAATTTTAGATCATTGTCATCATCTTCTGTATATTATCATCATCACCCTCTTCCAAGTTTTGTCGGGTCGGACTCTACACAACTCCTCTCCATCTTTATATCACTGAACCATCTCTCCTTCATTGCTCTCATGGCATCACATATTTTCCCCAATGCGTCCATAACTGAACACATTCACCTCACTCTTGGTCTACCCCTTTGGTTTTTCCCTCCATCCCCAGGTACAGCAGCTTTTTCAGCAGTCTACCCTCCTCCATCCTACTGATATGACCAAACCATAACAGCCATGACAGTCTAACTCTCCTTAACAGGCTGTTCATTTCCAGTTGTTCTCAAATTATATCATTTTACTTTTCTGTCTCTTCTTGTCTTCCCCAGAATACTCTTCTTGAACATAATCTTTGCTGCCTGAATTCTACTTTCTACCTTCCTTCCACCTGTCTATGTCTCGGCTTCATAAGTAAAAACTGGCGCAAAGTATGCATTATGACATTTTTACAATGCATAGTAACTTCTTGACCCCAGTCTAAGCCTTTCACACTTGAATAAACCGCTTGCTTTCTGCTCCCTTTCACTGAACTCTTTTTCCAATTTTCCATCTGATGAGAAAATAGTACTAAGTATATGAATTCTTCAATTTCCTCCAGCACCTTACCAATTAAGCTTTATTCCATGCCCCTGCCTAACATCCTATCTCTTCTACACCAGCACGTCTCTCTTTTTCACTGAATTCCAAACCACACTTAATAATCTCTTCATTCCACAGATTCAGCAGTGCCCTTTCCACCTCCTCCTCTGTCTTCCCTATATAACCAGATTATCTGCAAACAATAAGCCCCCAGTACTTTCCTTAGTCTTCTTTTTCACTCTTTTATATACCCCATCCATTGTTATTATGAACAGGAGGGGGATAATACGCTTCCCTGCCTTAGACCATTCCCTATTACAAACCACTCTGATTAACCCACACTTGTCTTCACATAACTCTTACTTTCTCCTCACATACCATTTACCATCTCCTATTCTAAACCTCTCTCTTCCCCTCTCCTTACTACCCTTCTATCTATGCTGTCATATGCCTTATCTATATCTAAAAATAACATAACCTACCTTTTTTGGAGCTCTCACTTTTTCACAAAACTGAACAAAATAAAGTTATATTTATTAAATAAATAAATTATATTAAATAAAATAAAATAAAATTTAATAAAATAAAATTATATTAATAAATATATTAAATAAATTAAATAAAGTTATATCAAGGTGGAAGATAGAAATTGTCAGGTTACTGCAAAGATATATTTTCAAATCTAAACAAGCATAGTATAAATTATTTCTTTTCATTCCTGTGTTAGTTATACACCAGTTTCTATTTTCTAGTTTCACAAAATCTAACCACTCCAAAGTTTTAATGCTTACATTTATTTATTACGTAATCATACTAGTATTCATACTCCATGCGTCGTACCTTTCTTTTTACTTTTTCAGTCTTTATTTTCTTAAATTTCAGGTTTCTTCTTGATTTATTTTATCCATTCTCTTCTTCTTGGCGTGCCTATACGATTCAAATGTTGGTGATCATCACGGCTATTTTGACCTTATTGGTCACAATCCGGAACAATTTCATGGAGCTCTCTTACTGAACCAGGTCCTCAAATTGGGGAGCCAGGAAATTTTTCCTCTACCAGGATTCCTTCTTCCCTCTAACTTCCCCTGCAGAATGCGCTGCAATAGATCATATCTTTTGTTATTTCTAAAATTATATAACTGAGATACTGCAGCTTACGGCACTTATCAATTTTGCCCCATTTCAGACCAACTAAAGTTTTGTTGTTCATTCTCAACAAAACTTCAACATTAGTGACTTTCCGCGTCTACGAAATTCTTAATATTCTCCTATACAACCACAATTCAAAAGCCTCAAGACAGCATGCAATCGTATTGTTCAAAGTCCAAGTCTCCACACCATACAGAAGAACAAACAACACATAGCATCTGAGGAGCAGTAATTTGGAGTCCAATGTCAGGTCATGGGCCCGAAACACTGAACCCATTGCACTGGAAACCCCTCTGGCCTTTCCAATACGACACCGTATCTCCTGCAAGTTTTCCCATGCCTCATTAATAATGGTGCCCCAATATGAATGCTGTGAAACACACTACTCTTTTCCTGTCTACATACAGAGATATGCCACGCATGTCCTCCCTGCTGATGATCAAAAATTTAGTCTTATTGGTGTTGAAGTACAGCCCATACTGTTTGCTTACTTCCGTAATTTTGTTCACCAAACTCTGAAGTCCTTCCATGATATCAGCAAACTGAATTGTATCATCTTCACATCTCAAGTTGTTGATTCTATCACCATTTATTAAAATACATTCTTCAAGGTCATGTAAGGCTGTCTTAAATATATGCTCTGCGTAAAGGTTGAACACTATGGGTGGGACTATGCAACCCTGTCTCACTCCATGAAGAATCCTCACCTGTTCCATATGCTCACCATCCAGCCTCAACACCACAGATTGACTCCAATACAGACTGGCTATTATCCTTAAATCCTTGCCATCAATCCCTGTCTGTCTGAGCACCTCTGTCATTTGATCATGCCTCACATGGTCGAATGCCTTCTTATAACTTTTCCCATCACTCTAAGTTTAATACAAATTTTTTTTCTCTTGATCACGTCACCAGTTTCAAAGTTTCTACAGCTTGGAATATAATCTGATGAAATACAGTGATAATGGGTTCCAAGTACTGCATTTCTCATTGTTTTAACATTCTTATTAGCATTTTCAATTTATTAACACTTATAATAATTTATTATTGCATTTCTTACTTGTTCCCTGAGTAAGAGTAACTTCAGTTTTTTAAAGTTTTACCTGTATAAAACAGTTTCTATTTTATGCAACAATGTTTTCAGTTAACTTTACATGACAATTTTATAGTCACTCTTCAAATATTATTTCATAGAATTTAAAGGCATTAATGAAAGTTCCTTAACTGACTACTATCACTATTTATTAACACTGCGTGCTAATGCAAGGATTATTTTATTTTTACATCTTGAACTTAAGCAGGCCAGATTTTTTAATAATTTCAGAAAATAATTTGGATAAATCCCTAAAAACTTTTTTTAGCTGACCTTTACTTGGTCAACAATAAAGCATAACATCCTAACATCTAAATTTCTTAGCCTTCAAAAATCTTTAGATAAAATGTAAATTAAAAAAATAAAGGAATGTGGAAGCATTCTGAACCTCAAAGCTAAATATTGGTTATTACACTTAAGTTCTGCAACTTAACTGATTTTGCAGTAACTTTACTTATTCCACGAGCACAAAATGATCATAGCTGAGTATGAAATGCAATTTTCTGTATTTCAACCATTGTTACAATTCAATATCTATTGTGGTCTCTAATAATGTAATTGTTACCATAACACCAAGTACATAAAATCTCCATCAACAATTATACCAATTATATGTAGTTATGATTTAACTTATACTAGCAGCCTCATGCTTGCTGCACCTCACCGCAAACTAAACTTACAGCGTTTAACTTCTTACACAAACTCACATGTTAAAACTAAATCACACTGTATAGATAAAAACAATTAGTACTGGAAACAGGAATTCTATGGACATCAGTATGAAACACCAGTGGAAGAGGAGAATAAAAATACATTTTATAAGTAAAAGTATAAACTATTTCTTAAAAAAATGGTACAATCTCTTTGATTTTTTGAAGGCATAGCTGTCTGTGTAGAAATTGGTGTGACATTTTTTGGATATCTATTCCATAAAAAATTTAAGAAAAAGGAAAGAGAAAATAATGATATTCTGTAGAGTGGTAATAAGAAAAATTTGAAAACTGACTTAATTTTACCTGACTGCATTTTACAATACATTTCATACAATAAATGGTGGAGTAGAATAGAATTGATGATTCTATAGATGGATGGTAGAACTAACCTTAACAAACAAATAAATACAAGGGCGACTTCATTTTCCCAATCACAATGTTTTTCTAAAATTTAAAAATTATGGAATACCATATAGCCTATGTTACTCACGAACTTTAAGCTTTCCAACCATGAAAGAATTTATGAAATAAGTTGAGTAGTTTCTGAGATTACCTCATACAAACAAGCAAACAAACAAATGTTACTTATTTATAATATTTGTATAAATAATATGTAGTTTATATTGTAGTATACATAGTATATAGAATACATAGTATACCTTACTGATAATCTTTACCAAAAATTGTATGTAATAATTTATAGATAGCCCAAACACTATTGAACAATGGAGCACAAGTAAACAAGAGTGGCAAATTCCATGAAACAGCATTGCACATTTCAGTTCGTTATATTAATGTAAAGATGACAAAATTATTAATTTATTTTGGAGCAAAGGTATCATCAGTATGCTAGCTACTATTTTAAGGAAAACAAAGCTGTAAAGACTGTTAGTACAGCAAATAAGTATTGTAACCTACAATTGCCTCTAATCTCATTGATTGTTTCCTACCCAAATATCAACGTTGCATTTACAGATAAAAAATTTTGTTTCAGTTTTTCATAAAATTTAAAAAAAATTAAAGTAACAATCTTTAACAGTGAAAAGTTTAAGAAGTATTGATGAGCTCTAATTTTTGTTATGTATCTTAGTGAATTTGAATCAAACTGGTAATTACAAAAGAAAAACAATATTCACGACCAAGGAGGCATTAGGCTTATACATTCTTAAACTTGTGAATATTACAGCAAACTATAGCTAAAATTTAAAAAAAGTTGTCTGTTCAACAACTCATGTTTTAGCAAGTAGACTTAATCCTGAGCATAGTTAACATAGTTAATAAGTATTTTCAATTAAACCTACTAATTTTTTGTTCATGGTAACAAGCAAACAATGCACATTCAATTTTATGCGACCCCTCCTGAGTAAATGCTGAAATTACAACTTGTACATTAAAATGCCAGCACAATTGTGTAGCAGTTAGCACAAGTGGCTTCGACGCTGGAGTTCCTGGTTCGATTTCCAGTTAGTTCTACATTTTTCATCTTTATATCACCTCATATGTATAATCACCTACGCACAAGCCCAAGACCTTTGTAGGTATTATCACTCAATAAAAAAAAGAAAAAAAGGATATTCCAAGAAAAGAGTTCAAACAGAACTAATTAAAACAAATGCTTTGTAATTTTTAGTGTTATACAATCTTTTTTTGTCCCTAATGTGTGTACGTTGCAATCTGTTCAATTTAGAACAATAGGCAACCCCAAGACCCAATGATATGAGGATGATTTGTGTGACATGTAAATGAGGTGTAGTATCATACAGACTCAGGCAGACCATTCCTGAGAGAGTATGGTTAATTGAACCCCAATTGTCAATGTACATCGGAAACTACAGTCTAATTCAAATTCGTTTAAAAGTAATTACATTTACAGTTTGGCCAATCTGAATTGGCCGCACGTAGCTGTAGAGTTGTGATCTTATCTCTCTTTGTCTTTCCCTTACATGTACAAGATAACTCACAAACAATGTGGCAGAAAATGAGTGAATCATTTATTTATTTTTCTCAATTAGAACAATAAAATATTTAAACAGTCGGTCATCTTAGGAAACACTCTGTACTTACTTGTATACCTATTCGAATTGATGTGCCAATTCAGTTTGGACATACTATACTATGATTTGAACCAGGAACCTTAGTCTCCAAAAATCAGCTGTTAAACAGCTGACTGGTGGTTACGACTTTATACCTCGACCAACCTAGTACATGATACTTCAATTACTAACTTGTGTGTTTATATGACCTATCTTGATAACACATTGAGTGTTTCATGAACTAAAAAATAAGGTGCTACTATTTTAAGGACATAAAATAATTTAAAATTTTTTGAACATGTATTAAATAGTAGCTACTACACTATCTAAATAAAAATTCCAGGTAAACATATTCAACTGTTTTCGTGAAACACCTTTGCATAAGGCTGTTGAAATGAAGAACATGCCACTAATAGAACTACTGTTAAAAAATGGAGCAGTTTGTAATACTCAAGAAATTTCAAACACACTTTTATCTGACCTAGCACTGTCAGCAACAACTGAAGAATTTTATACAATTGTTTCAGTTCTTATGGACTACGGACTCCGTATAAATGCTACTTGTTGTATATCAAATAAAACAGTGTTGCATTTGTTAGCAATGAGAGGTCACTCAAAACTCATTAGATGGGTTATTGAGCTTGGTGGCGATATTTACACAACTGATTTTCATACCCATGTTCCACTTAAAACAGCATTTTACTTCAAGAATCAGAAAGCTGCTGAGACTTTAATAAAAGCAATAGAAAAGGATGCACAGGGTTATGACAACTACACATACATACATTTGTTAAAGAGAATGGTTTACACAAAAAGTATTTATCCAAACCAAACGTCCTTGTTTTTACCCTAATACAATATTTTGTAGTTTACTACCGAGAATAAGCTTGTGTTCTGTTAATCCAGTGACCCCTCTCTTGTTCATATTAACATTATCAATCATTTGTTAATTTATATTATAGTTTAAAAAAATATATAGTATTATAACAAATATCTGGCTTTTCACACTTTATTACTGGTTGAAATTACAACCCAATGAATTAAAATACTTGATTACCATAGTTTGTTATTCCACCTTATTTTTTTATGGTTATTCAATAGTATTTCCACTACATAGCAGTACATTTGTTTCTGAAAATTTAAAGTAAATATCTGAAATATGATTTAACTACAGATTAAACTGTTAATTATCCAAAAAAATAATTTTTTTTGTTCAAAATTATTAAGTGGGTATAAATGCGTAAAATTATGTAAACAATTTTCAGTACTTAGAACATCTTACTACATTAGACAAGTGGTTTCCAGTCTTTTCAGTAAGGAACTACTTAATAATATCATATCAAATATAAGCCGAAGACCACCATTTGCCAAAATAAAAATATATACAGTAGAATCCAGTTAATTGCGACACTTAACGTCCAAGTACAAACTGTCCAATAAATATTCCAATTTAATATTATATAACATACCCAATAATAAATATTTGTTTTAGAAATTAAATTTTCTCTAGATATTCTGATTATAGAAATGTTAATCTTTAAGTCTGAGTCTCACAAACCCCTGTCAAATTGTGGCGAGCCAAAGTTAGGGAAACACAATTAAACTGTACATTATAATAAGAGGCTTTCTTACAAAGAACTACAGTAAAATCCCGCTTAATAGAAACAGAGGGGGCGGACCCAATGCAGGATAAGCAAAATCCCGGATAACTTGCAAAAACGTATGCTGAGTGTTTAAAAACACTTAAAAGTGAATATACAGTATTTCTTACAACTGGTGTTGTAAAACTGAGTTGTAATTGGGTATGTATAAGCGAAAATACAGAATTTCAAGAAAAAAAATTTAATACTGTAGTAGGTATATTAATTAATAATTACACTGTAGTTGATTTTAATTATTTAGTCATTAAAAAAGTCTGAGGTTTTTGATGAAATCGTTGTCTTGTGCCAATATTACGCCAACTTTTTATTAGATGCATGTGTTGAGTCTGATTTCCTGGATGTAAACAGTGAGCCTTCTATGTTATGCAGTAGATATTTTCGTGACAATAGATAAATAACAGTTCAACACACATTAGGCAAACAAATTCCCTGAATAGCAAAACCTTTTATTCATAATTTATTTTATTTTACACTAGTCTGTACCGTAATTTACACTGCGTATTTAAGTGCTGTACTTTACTTATGTATTCTGTAAGGATATCCCTTAACATAAATAAAATAGTCAGGTTTTTGTTTCCACTGAAACAATTAATTTTAGAACCCTCAGAAAAAATAATAATTTGGTAATAAAATGTATAGCTAAAAGTCGGATGTTAACATGCTAACATCCGATATGACTTGCATTAAAATCAGGTCATGCATTACCTCAGTTTGAAACATTATACATGAGTACAGTCCATTCGAAATAGAATGATAGTAAGTCTCTGAATGGTAGTAACTTTTCAGAATAAAATAAATACTGATTTCTTTGTAGAAACTAAAAGCAATTAAAATTTCCCTTTTAATTATTTTTACAAAATATAATATAAATAATTGTTTTGCAATTTTAAAAATCATACAAAATTTACGTCACAATTATTGCATTCAGTTGCACATGTAAATTCAATACACAATACGTGATTAACTAAAACATTAACATTTAATAATTAATTTTCAATTTATAATAAAACAATTCATAAATTTGATTTCTATTTTCTGTTTGTTATTGGAAAAATCATTATTTTTTCTTTTCCATTATTAATTTATCTTTTGAAACGCTTTCATTCACTAACAGGGAAAGTTAATACAAAAAAAAATCTCTTAAGTGGTAGCACTGACGCATGAGCATATTACAAAATTCCCTCAGTTCTTTATTCCATTTTAAGAGATACTTTATGCAATTCGAATGAACTATTCATTAGTTAATGAATTGGTGATAATTACTTCTATAGGTAAAAAAATACACTGTTTATATGTTTAATATTTATTATCATAAAGATTGCAAACTATTTTCAAATTTATGTCATTTATATACACAATATAAAATCACTGTTTTAATATTTCATATGTGTTTACATAAATGTACAAAAACTTTGTATTATGTCCAACTATTGTCAAATGACTAGAAATTACTTAAATATAATATTGCATCGTATATATTGTATTTATTGATAACAATTATTGATGTGATGTACAATGATACATTTAATAATAAATCTTGAGATGTTTGTATACATAGTTTAGTCAATACAAGAAACTAAAATTAGATCTATTATCAATTTTCAGAAGTTTATATATTCCAGGTAAATTTAAATAGAACAGATTAATTTTAAATTCATAAGCATAATAAATCCAATCACAAATGTTTAATACTGTCAATTGTTGAATGAATTTTGTAAAAAAGTAACATCTTATTGCAAATGTATTACCAACATTTATTACAAATTCTTAAATGTAAATCTATTTTAATTATATTGCATCATAAAACAATGAATTCAGATGTATATCATACAGGTTCTAGATCAGTAATAACTGAATTTTGTTTTTCAGTTATCACTTTAGCAGCTACTATACTGGTTTATTAATGAATTCAATGACTCAAATATAAAAAAGAAATATTAGATATTTAACACATTACCCTAGGTATTGTACAAACACATATTGTCTTAAATTTAGTTTAATACCTTGCTTTTACAAGAAAATAAAAATTACTAGGATGGAAAAGAACAATGGTATGGTTGAAGATGGCTTTTTGTTAAACTGTTTGACTTAGTATGGCAGTTTGTGTGAACCACCTTACCAACTTGCCTAAATAAATTACCTGAGGCTACTGAGTTTCGGTAGCTTGAGTTTATAATTAACAAATTATTTTTAAATGCAGCACTATAATTTGAAGCTCTGATGGTGACTTTGAAACAATTAAATTTTAATTTCTGACAAAAAGAAATAGTGAGAAGAAATCAAATTTTAAGAATAATTTGATTTATTTATTCCCAGCCCAGTTTCCTGATCTAATTTTTAAACTGTATAATTCGTAAACCAGGCAAAGACAACATTAGGATGTACAGTACAGATATAAACACAAAATGGGCGATACAAAATAAAACAGAGCAAATGCTCGTGAGCATGCGCATGAAGCAAACGGTTAAGCTCCTAGTCGAAGGATAATGTAAAAGCTTTTGATTTTTTTATAAATAATAATCTTTACCTTTTAGTCCACATTTTAGAAGGTATTGCTCTACTTTCTACCAATTAAAAATACGCTATTTTATAAAATTTAATTGTTGTTTGTATACAAATCTTCACGGATTACTTTTCTTTCACAGAGGGAGTTTATATATAACCTTTTTCCCATTCCATAATAATCTGAGATTTGAAATTTTTATTCATTTTGGAATCAAACTGAGATAGGAAGTTCATCCAATTGACTAGTAAAAATTTGATAATGATTATGCTCTGTGCTCTATTAAAAATTAATTTGTAACAAATTAATTTTAGTAAAATGTTTGGGTGTCCTGGTCAGTCTTCTTTTTGCATTCTTTATAGTAGTACAAGCTTCCCTTTACCTATCCAAGGATGCTTCAATTTTTTAAGGATTTGCTGGAAATCATGACCTTTTGCTTCATTTTATTCAAATATAAAATAAAAGAAATTTCTCTGAGCATGAGCTTAACCTTTTATTTTCGACTCATACAAATTAAAAAATCTGGTTAGCTTACATGAGGGTTCAGTTCTGAATTAAGTAGGGGTTCAGCTTAATCTTGCAGGAGACACTGAGATGGGAGGGCCTCAACCCCAACAAGATGTGTCTCAATAATTAATAGAAAAAAATCCTGTAGACATACAGGACAGGTGTGAAATGCATTAGGCGTTGACTAAATAAGATCTGCGGATCAACTGAGGCGTGAATAGGAAGATTGGGAACGTTCTTGACAATGGAGAAGGAATATATTCTTAACAGTGGAAGAGTCTAAGAGCTGGGTACCCAAATGAAACTCAAAGAACATCTATATGCTTTAAGAAGTGGCAGCCCTGCCACTTCTAACTTGTAACTGGAAAATTTACGATCACTTTCAATTATCCAGAAGATAAAAATTGGATCGGAAGGACCAATTCCAAGGAAGATGACTTACTGTTGCCCTATATTTGTGAGGAAGAAGAATTTGCTTTAAAAATTACAGAATGAATCATTTGCTCTGATTTATTCTATAGCCACTTAACAATCAACTGAGAAGAAAGCATGCCTAGGCCAAATCCAACTATACCATCTAACAAAATTTGTGAATGTTAAGTGATTAAAAAAACTTTTGAGATAATCTAATTTGAAAAAAATAGATGAATACTCTGTGTATATTTTTATAAATAAAAACAAAGATTACAATATTAATACATGCATTAACTACCTACAATACATAATACAAATGAAAAACCAAAAAATTAAAAGACAATAATTTAGTCATTAAACACTATCTTCCAAAATGAATATTAAAAAAACTTACCAATATTTAAATAAATGGAAGTACTAATTACTGTAAGTTAATACACACAAGCATTTCCATGCAATCACAGAGCAAAAAGAATTTATAAATTCTTAAATATACATTTAGTTTTTTAATATATTAAAATTAATAAATTTATAATGAAAAATGCACTAAATAACACAAAAAACTAAATCTGAAAGTATAGTATATATTTATACCTAAAGCACAAAATAATATGGGTTCTTGTAATATGGGTAAAATAACATTTTATAAACTGATTAGTACACAGAGAAGATACTTTTCGTGATAGGAGGTAACATTTTCAATAGATATCATTAACAGATTAAGAACTTACAAGGAACATTTACAAGTGTTTAACTAATTATTAAAAAGTGAATTAATTATCAGTAAGAATGTAATAATAATAATAATAATATTAGTTATTATTATTACATTCTTACTGATAATTAATTCACTTTTAATTAACAGAAAGCCACACTTCAAATATCTAGGTGAATTTATAGAGCCCACAGGAGCAGAGGAGATATCGCAGGTTAACAGGCTACAAAAGACCAAAAGAGCACTGGGGATGATACAGAACTTATATAACAAGAAGTCGATGTCAAGAAACACCAAGATCCGCCACTACAACACAGTTATCAAACCCGCTTTCCTATATGCAAGTGAGACACTAACATTAAATAAAAAACACGAGCTGGAAGACATAAAAAAAGAAGAAAGGAAAATAATCCGAAAGATCCCTTGGTGCTAGGCAAACGGAAAACGGGTTCAGATTACAACCAAACCAGACCGTAGAAAAATTCTCAAATGTAGAAGCTGACATTAGAAGGAGGAGACGTATGAAATTCTTTGGACACATAAAGCGGTTGCCAGAGAACAGGCTAACAAGAAAAATATTGGAGTATACAACGTCTCTCAAAAAAATGCCACCGTGGATAAGTGAAGTCTATAAAGATCTCAGGAAAGCGAAAATAACAGAACAAGACATCGCAGATAGGAAAATATTTAGGAACAGGGTGGACAGATGGGAGATAGAGCCAGAGCAGCCAAAGCAGAAGCAGCACAGGCCAAAGTGGTCAGAAGAAAGGAAACAGGCTTTCTCAAAACGGATGCGAGAGTACTGGGTGGACAAAAAGAACAACAAGAAAAAAATGATTCAGTTTGCTTATCGCCTTCCTTTAAGGGAGAATACGCTAATAATAATAATAGTAGTTATTTTTACTACTAAATACAATCACAAAAAGAAGAGCAAGATTTTTTGGACACATGAAAAGTATGAATGAAAACTGTTTTAACACGAAGCTGTTTAATATTTGCAGGGCTGAAAACAAGTTTAACCATAAACAACTGGACATTGAACAAATCAGATTCATCATGATACAAATCAGAATGAATATTTTAATAATGCAGAGTTCAGATGAAAATTGCTTGATTGGTAATTCCTGCAAAGATAAAGAAGATGATTAAAGCACTATGGTAACTTCTAGAAGATGCGGTAAAATCCGGATCAGAAAAGATGAAAAAATATTGGACAAAAAGGAGATTAAAAGAAAGAACACCAGAGAAAAATACAGAAATTTCAGGAGAACCTAGAAAAAATAAATGCAATAAAATGAAGGATTATTGGAGAGAAAAGAAAGTCAACAAAGGTAACGATTTGGGAGAGAGATCTGGGATGTAAAGGAAAGTAGATGTTCTTACCACAAAGTCCATTACAAGTGAATTCTTATAAGAAAAAATTATTACAGATTCTTGTATTTAAAAGCAGGCTTAATGAAATCCCAGTCATAATGTGAAAAACATTTTTCAAAATATGGGTTTATTAAAAAATTTAGAGCTATAACAATCCTCATCCAACTAAGTAAGATCCAACTTAATATACTCTTACTTTAACCAATGCCCAGATAATGTATTAAAGAAATATTTACAAGTTCAGACAACCACTGTAAATGACTACTACATTTAAAAAAATAGCTTCATATCTTGAAAAAAATAATATTTGAAATCTATGTCTATTAAGGCACTATACCAATTATTCTACTAATGCACTAATTTTTAACTTTTATCTCATCAAAAATAATTTCTTTTACTTCTGAAAATTACCACCACATTTTTTTAAAATAAACTGTATTAATACATAGTTTCCCTCAAATCAACAAGGTTTACAGAGTCACCACAATATCATAACATGATTTTTCTGACTATTAATTATAAGTTAAGTGACAAACAACTTCCTTGCCTTTCTTTTTTCTTCTGTATATTCACAAGAATAGCTAGATATTTACAAAAATTACATAGATAATTACTGCAAAAATTTTAGTAACAATGAATTGAAAAGAAAAACAGGTAACAGTTGAAAGGAGGAGATAGATACTTACACACTTAGCTTATTTAGACCTAAACTCTACTATTTCTCTTACTTTAATTTTAGAGATTTCCCTGATTTCTAACTTTAATTTCTTAATTTTTTTAGGGATACTCTATCAATGTTTTAACTTAAATATTTTATCCATAAAAGTGGAAGTTACGTATTATCTTTATACATAAACTTTCAAATACGATGGACACACTCTTAAACAGCCACCGGTTTAAGTCGTCATCAAGCTGCAAGATAAAAATGACTTTACATTACAATGCTGAGCAACACAGAGACACATTTCTACTTGAATGATTTTTTTAAGGTTTTTAGTTAGTCTAAAAAATGAATACACTATACTTGCTCATGTTTCATAAACATCACTACAATCATGAAATAAACATATTTTATAGTCTTAATCATGCAAAAACCTTTATTTTATCAAACCATACACATCAATCTTAACAGGTTTAGTTTTTCATGGTGGTTTTAAATAGTGTTGAAAAATTTCAAGTGGGGTTAAAAGAGATTTTGTTTAACCCAATTACTCCCTCCCTAGGTCTGAGCAAACAAGTTAAGAAGGTACCTACTGTAACAGCAAATATTAATGATATTAGTTACTGGCACCTCCATGGATCAGTGGATAGAGTGCTAAGATGTGTGATATACTGTAAAGCACAAGGTCCCAGGTTCAATTCCCAGCCAGGATTTGAAGTTTAGTACACATTAAAACTGTAACCTATTCCATACCATAATCTATCGCAGTCACTAATAATCAAAGCAGCTGATGCAACTTGAAATAAAAAATATATAACACACTTTTAAAAATACGTAAAACGTATATTTTATGTATTATAAAACAAAAACTATAATATACGTAGAATGGTTTAACCTACTGACATACAGATAGTTCAATATATGGTAATCATACAGTAAAATATTTATTTAACACATTTTAAGCACAGGTGAAAATTGTGAAAAATATACACAAATATATATACAATAAACACAAATCAAAGCTAAGTCATATATTATTCTAAAAGCATAATAGATGTAAAATATTACACAATCATGATAAAAAATCATTAAAAATACAAAGGTGTATGGAATTAAATATTTTAAAATTACATATTATAAAACAATAAACAACATTGTAATTTAACAGATATACAAATATAATTAACAATAAAGCCATAACAAAAACAATAACAACTTACACCTTTAAATTTGCTTATAACAATGTTAAAAGTTTTTAAAAAATGAGCACAAAATAAGACAACAGTTACCCTTTAAAAAATTTACACATGTACTGAGTACTTCTTAATGTAAAACTGGTACCTATACAATAGCTATGAGATATCCCATCTCACAATCAATGACATCATTAATAACAGTTAATAACAGTTGTGTCATTCACGTAGTGGTTCTTATGCATGGTTATTTAAAGTTGCATGCCAGAGACCAAGTTAGTGCACTGTAAGAAACCACTATTTAGACTGTTTATTAGTTTTTTTAAAGAAAATTACAGCATAACAAAAATCAAGGCAATGCGAGCTTGGATGAAACAGCAATGTTCTTACACTTACGGTGTACCGGGTACTGTGATTAGTCTTGACAGAGTTGAAGTGATAAAAATATTACCCCACTGATTTTGTTTTCTCCTTTATCACACAGCATTGTAAATTTTTGTGTATCCATTTTGTGGTGTTCCTGAATTGTATAGATGGGAGCTCACTTGATTGCTAGCGTAAGGAATTCGGTTGGAGAGATTGTTTGTACGATTCCCCTCCTCCTATAACTTAGTAGTAGTAATAATACCATTAGTACGCGCTGTTCTAAAAATATTAGTCACAAACCATTTCGAATAACTACTGTAGTACCAGTCTCCCTTGCACTTCATCCAACACTAGCAAACAAGTCAGCTCCCTGCAAGTTGCAGATGATTTCAATGTTTATTATGATGAATAAATACTCAGTTTCTTTCAGTTTGTTCTATTTTATTCTACAAACTGATTATTTTGTAAACCTGTGATGTATTATTATTAATACAATAGATTTAAATACTTTTCAAACCAGTAATTAAACTTAACTTATCTTGTTATTTTCTAATGTTTGTTAACTATCAACTTTATTTATTTTATAATAAAAAAAATTTACCTACGTTGAATATAATTTGAAATTATAAAAACAATAAAAAACAAAAGGTGACTGTGGTTAAACTGATGGGGAAAAGTATCAATGAAAAAAAATTTACTTCTTGTTCACATGATTGACAATAAGAGAGGTGACAATGATGATCAAGCAGAGTTGCAATTTGGTCCGGGTAAACGACCTTGACTATTTTAATAAACTGGGTGACAAATCGAACAGTCCAAAAATCACAGCTCGCATTCCTGTGAATTCTGTTATAACATGATTTTTCTGTGAACTAACTGTACATTAACTCAGTTACTACTAACAAATACATAACGTAATTCCTCAAAGTATCAAGAAAATCATATCAGAAAAGAGAATAGCAGTTGAAAACTTTTCATTTCACAAAAATTAAGCCTTTCAGACTAAAATAAAAATTGTAACATTTGTGTGATGGCTGAACTTTTAGAGTTTGTAGGACAAAACACTTTGAAAAATTGCACTTCAGAATATAATACGCATAATTTTTTTTAGTATGCAGTATACAGCACAATTTGACAACACGTTACAGATCCCCAACAGTTGATTCCTGGTTAGATCTGACATTTTTTCATCCCTCATTTTTATCTATCATCCTTTATTTTTTTCATAAAAATTAATGTGCAAATATTAGTCAGGTAAAAGATCAAAGCAGGATCAGTATTGTAACTACAAAATAATTTCAATGGACCTTTTTCACAAACTTCCAAATAGAAGTATAAGGAATGTGATAAATAATATTCCAACCATCAACAATATGTACAATAATTCTTATTGGATTAAAAACATATAAGCTAACTATAAATAATTTAAAAAAGTGAACTAATTCAATTTCTAAAGGAATAGGAACATAATATGTTATATTATAATCAATTAAATGGAAAGAATTGAAAAAAATAAACAATGAAAATAGTACAAAAATATAGACACCATTATGTGGGTTACAAAAATTCTTTGGAATTTATAAATTACAAACTGTAAACAATTCACATTAGAAAGCTATTAGCCTTTAATGTTACATTTCCAAAATACCTAATTTTGTAAAAATAGACTACAGAACAACACGTAATAAACAAACTGAAGATCTTTAAAAACTGTAAAATCAGTATCCTATGAAGAATGTTGAACACAAAAAACATAAAAATATGACTTGTACAGACATAGTTATGTAACTTATATACATTTAGGTAAGCCTCTAGTTCAAGCTTACCTAATATTGTAAGGTTCAAAAACATCCCATTTAATCCCAACGATATCAACATAGCAAAAGAACATGAAAAATAACTACATATTCAAATGAAACTAATTAAAATAGAAATTTTAACTAAATTGAATAAATGAAACTATAACTGAATGTACTATTCTAATACGTACACAATGACAAAAATCACAGTAGCTTTTTTTAACACGAACACACAGTTCTACTAGTACCAACACGTTATATTAATAATCTTCAAAATTTATATTAATAAACTTACAAAATCAGTTACCAGAAAAAAAACTGCTATACAATATAGAACACCCACTAAAATGTTTTTCACAAAAGTTGGAAATGTAACATTGTAAAAATTACGGTATTTTTTGTTAGTACAAATCTATTAATGAGTGAAAAATGATTTAAGTCAATAAACTATATTACAATTCCAGAACAGGATAGTCAAATGTTACAAACTTTCAATCTATTAATAACCTAGATAACAAACTAATTACATATTTAATGATACTTTAAAATCGTAGTTTGAGATTTTGTTAACAAATTAATAAAATATAAGTTTAAAACTAATATAATGATGGAGAACACAGCAAAATTATTATAAAAAATTGTCTCTGATCATATAAAAACTACAACATGCATGGCATCTTATTGTTAAGAGAGGTTATGTTGGATGAGTGTGTTGAGAATGGTGAGGTACAACTACCCATCCTTCATCGGATGAAGGTGCTCCTCTGTTACTACTATCCCTTCTATGCTGTCTTAGTAATTCTAGTTGACGTTTTAAATTTCTGTGTAATTCTACAAGGCTTTCCTATAAAACAAACCAAAAGAAAACAAATCAATAAATAGTCAAAAAACAATAAAAAGCAAATTTGGTACATGGTTTGGCAATTTCGATCATCAACATAATGGTAATTCGTCCATTTTTATAATACATTTTATTACCAGTGTCAATAAGACACTGTTTTCTCTTCTTTTTACTTTCTCTTGCCAATATGAATGCATAGGAAGGAGAGTATTGTTTTCATGTCGATTTTTCAAAATCAAGTTTTCACCGGATAAACACATTTTTAGACTCCCTGAACCCAAAAAACATGTTTTAGCGACTGGTTTGTGTGCATGTGTACGTGTGAAAAAAATAGCTCAAGAACGAAACATTGTACAAAGTTGAAACTTGGAATTTAAGTTAGGTACCACTACAGGACCTGATACAAACATTTTCATCAAAATCAGTCAACAGGAAGTAGTAGTTTATTCGTGTTTATTTTCACTATTTTGTCATTTTCTCAAAAAACTGCTCTTAAAATTAAAAAAAAAAAAATCGCCTAATTTACTACATTTTTTTATGCTATACAAAATAGGGTAGGCGCCATGTCTGCAGAAATTCTTGGGAAGGCTGTCTCTCATAGAAAAAAATGTTTCTTTTTTTAAACAGCGACCTTAATATGCATCTTAGGGCAAAAGTGTATTATAATCAAAGTTGTAGAAAATTTAAAAACCTACTTGTTTTATTTCAAACATTTCTTTATATAATGCTTAGTTTAGCGATAATTAGTGACTTTCAGTTTTTTTCATGAAATCTGACAAAATATGGATTCTTTAAGATGTCTGCCTTAGCATTTACGACAAAAATGTATATAATCAAATTTATACGAAATTAAAAGACCTACAACTTTTATTTTAAGAATATTATTACAACAATCTTAAAAAACTATTTTTTTCTATGAGAGAACAGCCTCCCCAAGAATTTCAGCAGGTATGGCGCCTACCCTATCTTGTAGAACATAAAAAATGTAGTAAATGACGCGATTTTAAAAAAAATTCATAGGAGCCATTTTTAGAGGAAACCGCAAAAAAGTGAAAAATGACATGAATAGACTACAACTTCCGGTTGACCAATTTTACTGAAAATGTTTGTATCGGGTCCTCTAGCGATACCTAACCATATCATACATGCTACAAATGTAAATGGGATGAAATCACTTCTTTATCAGTTACTTGTATATTTTTATCACTAAATTACATTGACTTAAACTCGCCAAAATCGGTTCAGTTATTTGCCCAATTTCTAGTGCACTTTCAAAGTTTGTAAACAAAAATCACCAAAATTAAATGAGATGTAAGTAAATCAACTAACCTTCTCACTTTCCAGTTTTCTAACTTCTTCATCTTCATTTTCCTGCTCATTTTCTGCAGTCAGTCTTTCTGCTAGTTCTTCCATTTGTCTTGATAAATAAGCCATGTCTGTTTGAACTTTAAGATATTCCTTGGCCAACTGTATATCAAAAAATAATATGTATGAAAAAACACATCTTATGATTACAAATCAATTCTAGTGAAAGTACACAAAATGAGATATTTTATTTTATTTTAAAGTTTTACCAGATAATAAGGTTTAACATATAGGTTTATACTAGCAAAAATTTATAACAAACAGCTAAACAAATAATAACATTATTTAGTATCACAGAAAACATTACTCTCACAAATATGTCAATATTATAGTAGGAAAATTTTTTATTCAGGTTTGTGCAGTATTATTTGAGTACTACTGAAATTAAAAACACCCGGGAGTCTCATGAATAAACATAAATTATTCGTGTTAACTCTAAATAGTTGTCTTCAGTTACTGTACACATTACAGTACTTTTTTATTACATTTGTTACTATACTACTAATGTATTATGAAATTAAAGTACAGTGAAAATTTGATTTACCAGGACGATGGTGGGTTCACATGACACAGTACATTGAATCCCAATATATTTGACATACCTGACCAATACAGTAAATTAATTTTTGTGAAATTATAAACTTATCATGAAAAAATACTTATTAGGAGATGATTTTAATTTAAGTATATTGAACAAGAATAATACACGCATTATCAAAATTTTTATTATATTTCAACATGAATATTATACACCATTAATTAACACTCATACTTGAAAATATTTAGAAATACTGAATAGTATTATTTTTATTACTGAAATAAAAAATCTGGTGTGAAACACTCCCATGACTTTATCTTGCGAATGTAAATAATGAATAATATAACCCACAGTATTTAGAGTGATATAACATACCGTGATACAATCTAACATTAGTAAACAACGTAAAATAAAAAAAAACTGCCTCTGTGACGTAGTGGATAGCACACTGGCCTCCTAAGCGGAGGTTCTGGGTACAATTCCCGGCTAGAGTCTGGAAATTATTACATGCATCCTTACAGTATCTTAACCCATCGTAGTCGCTAATAATCAAGCTGTTGATGCAACTTTGAATAAACAAAAAAACTGGAAAACATAAATATTTTAATCATGAGTGAATGATGCATAATGAGAACCAATCCCAGTTTGGCTAAATAATACAGAAAATCACTCTTCGAAAATAAAATAAAAGTCGTAGGTTTTTTATTTCTATAAATTTGATTACATACTTTTTTGTTTTAAAATTAATACTAAGGCCGAAATCTTAACAAACTCAACTTTTACAGATTTTGATGAAAAAAAAACAGAAAATTACTAATTACCACTAAACTATGAGTTATAAAAAAAAAGCTCGCCACTCCAGCGGCGCTTCGCGCCGCTTACGTGTCTCGACCTCAGAGGGGTAGGTGGATCAGAATTCATAAGTGGATCAGAACCATTTGCCACAAGGTGAAGTTCGGCCGCCAAAGGGGCTGGGTGGATCACAATATTTAGAAATTTGATGGTTTTACAATTTTAGATTAATGTTTAAAGTTTCAAAATTTCAACTTTAAATTTTGTGGTTTGAATGTATGTTACTTTGAGTTTTTCGTTTTCTCATGCGACCTAAAAATTTTCGGGTTACCAAATTTTTATGTAATTTTCTTTGCTAAATAAAATGTTAAAAAAATATTTGTATTCCGAAAATTTTAAAATTTTTGTTGGTAGTAATCACCAAAGGACCCCGCCTAAAATTTAATAAATTCTTCGTGACTCTAGGGGTATGTGTAACGTTTTGTTAATAAACGTTTGCGAAAAACCGTTATGAAGGTGTAAAGAAAGAAAAACGTGAAAACGGCAAGCCCTAAAAGCCTGAATGCTAGTGTTTTGAGTTTTCTTAGCGAAGAGGTAGGTTAAGGAAAACTTTAGTTACATGGCCTTGAAGCACTTTGGGAGAGGCACAAAAAAGATTCTATACAATTTTCCTCTACGAAGCACCGTTCAGGAGGTAAAAAAATACAACCCCCTACCAACGGTAAGGGGGTGGAACCTGAAAGTTATCGCTTTACCAAATTTTTATTTAACTTTTAACGTCAAAAACATGCCGTTAAAATACATTTTGTATTCTAAATATTTTGAAATTTCATAATTTTTGGATAGGGATAGCAACCCCCATTGGATCGCTTTTTAAAATTTAAAAAATTACCTGTGATGCTATAAGTACCTGTGACGTTTTGCTGATAAAAATTTGCCTAAAAACCGTTTTGAAGGTGTAAAGATAGGAAAACTGAAAACTGTAAACCCCAAAAAACCGAAATTTGGTTTTTGTAGTTTACTCAGAGGACCGGTGGGTTAAGGGCAACTTTAGTTATATAATCTTGAAGTACTTTTTGTGGGGCACAAAACAGGTTCATGCATTTTGTCCCTATTATTCACTGTTAAGGAGATACGGAAATACAACCCCTACCGCAGGCTAGAGGGTGCTAATTTAAAATTTGCGGGTTATAAAATTGTTGTGTAATTTTTACGCCAAACAACATGCCGTCAAAAGACGTTTTGTATTCTAAAAATATAAACTTTTCATATCTTTTGGATAAGGGTAGCGACCCCCGTAGGACCCCGATTTAAAATTTGAAAAATTACCCGTGACGCTTCGGGTACGTGTAACTGTTTAAAAATAAAAATTTGACGATATAACCCATTTTGAAGGTGTAAAGAAAGAACAACATGCAAACGGCAAACCCCAAAAAGCCGAAATTTTGTTTTTTGAGTTTTCACACCGAACCGGCAAGTTAAGGGCAACGATAACTATATGGTTTTAAAGTACTTTGCAACAGGCACAAAAAAGATTCTATACAATTTTTTGATACGATGCACCGTTTAGGAAATAAAAAAATACAACCCCTACCGCAGGCTAGAGGGTGCTAATTGAACATTTTCGGGTTATCAAATATTTGTGTAATTTTTAATGCCAAACTTCATGCCGTTAACAAATTTTTTGTATTCTAAAAATTTTTAATTTTCATTATGTTTAGATAAGGGTAGCAACCCCTGTAGAATCCCGATCTAAAATTTGAAAAATTTTCCGTAATCGGGGGGGTACGTGTAATGTGTTCCTATCAAAAGTTTGCCAAAGAAACCCGTTTTGATGGTGTTACAAAAGAAAACTTAAAAATTGCAACCCCAAAAAAGGCGAAATTTTGTTTTTTGAGTTTTCTCACCGAACTGGCAAGTTGAGAACAACGAAACCTATATGGTTTTGAAGTACATTAAAAGGGGTACAAAAAATATTCTATGCAATTTATTTTTACGATGCACCGTTTAGAAGATAAAAAAATACAAACCCTACTGCAAAAAAGAGGGTGCAACTTTAAAATTTTTCGGATTTTCATATTTTTATGTAGTTTTTAACTCCAGACAACATACCGTTAACAGATTTTTTAATTTATAAAAATTTCATAATTTTTAAATAAGGGTACCAAACCCCATAGGACCCCGATCTAAAATTTGAAAAGTCACCCGTGATTCCGGGAGTTAGTGTAATGTGGTCCTAATCAAAATTAGTCAATGAAACCCATCTTCGTGGTGTTACAAAGAAAAACCTAAAAACTGCAACCCCGAAAAAGCCGAAATTTTGTTTTTTGAGTTTTTCCAGCGAACCGACGGGTTAAGGGCAACTTTATATATATGGTCTTAACGTACTTCGAGAGGGGAACAAACATGGTCGCAGTGGCCTTTGCGCTACGAAACTTCGTTAAAAAGTTCGAAATATTCGGATGCATCCCCTGAGCTTTCGGGAAGATGTACTTTAAATTTCGCATTTTTCCCGGGGGTTTCAGCCGACGCCCGACAAAAACGGTCCTCAGAAATTTTGCTTTTTGAGACCTCCTAATAGGCGAGAATTTCCATCAGTGAGTCATCAGTGGCTGGGGCTTTATATATTATAGACTCGCCACTCCAGCGGCGCTGCGCGCCGCTTCCGTGTCTCGCATCACAGGGGTAGGTGGATCAGAATACATAAGCGGATCAGAACCATAAAAGTACGGGCGCTGCGCGCCCGCACTTTGTCATAGGGTGAAGTTTGGCCGCCAGAGGGGTTAGGTGGATCTGAATTTATAAGTGGATAGGGGAAAGTTGGGTCAAAGGGTTAGGTGGATAAGAATTATCAATTATAATTGTTTCAAAAGCATAAAAAGTGATTTTCGTTATTATTAAACCAAACTAAGGTTGATTTTAATTTTGCATCATTCAGACATATTTAAAATAATTTCATGTTATTTTGTTTTTTCCAAATTATTATTACTAATTTTAGGTTCTATTGCACATTATTTGCATGGGCAAGAGAAAGTTATGTGAATTTGCACACAAGATTTTAATTCTTGAAACTTTTTTTTTATAATTTCATACAAAAGGAAGTAGGGTTTGAGAAAGAAACCATGACAAAAGTGTTAGGAATTAGGTGGTTACCCGTTAAACAAAAAAAAAGAACAGTATAAACACACATTAAATTATTAAAAATTAATGAAATGAAAATGTGTAACTAAATAATATTTGTAAAAGATAAACAACACGAGAATTCGCTCTTTGTAATACTCAGATATTTTGTGATTCAAATATTTTTAAATAAATAATTTTGCAAAATTTTTCATGAAATGAAAAACAAACATTTAATATCAACCGTAACAGATTAACCTGCAATACCACAATTTAATAACACATAAAATCAATATTGTGAATTTTTTAAATGCACCGAACAATGAATCAGCTGTTTCAAGTTTTTTTATTTATGATAATTATAAAATGTAAGATAAATTACTTTTGTATATGTACTAAAAAAACGATGAGATTTTAGTTTAAATTTATTATAAAAAATCAATAAAAACAATTTTTTTCTAAATAATTTCCCGTATAAGTTCAGCAACTAAATTTTCAGAATCTGCGTAAAAATATACTGTATTTTTCGGATAATAAATTCTGTATCGATTATTTACTGAAACAATCTATTTATCATGTGTGTATTAAAACTCAACTCTTTTTCCCGCCTTTGTAACTCAAAGGGAGAAAATTTGAAACTATGAAAAATAAAAAATTATCTGGTCTCGTTAAAAACAGCGTTGTTTTGCCACAATACTGTTTTTACAATACTGGTTTTACTGAACTGGTCAAAAGAATTTAGAAATGAGCTAAATTTCTCTGTACAAATGTGTTAAATTAGGAATATTTAAGTGGTAACCCCAAAATTACATTTTTTTAAATTTTCACTGCGCAGTAATTTCTGTTAATGTACTGAGCTGAAAACGTACTGGAACAATCGTAAGCTACACTTAAAATTACCCATACATATTGTTTAGCAATACAGAGCACTTAAACTCCGTAAGGACATTTTAAAAATTTCAGATCATAGTGTTTAATGACCAATTATTTTTAAACTCATTTGAAAAATACCTCTTCTAAAAGAAACAAATGTCCAGGGAAATTTTTTCTCTTAATCAAACATTTTGATATGAAAGGGTAACATATTTTTGAGTCTAGATAGTCATAGGTAATTTGTACAATTTTTTAATTCATTAAAATAGCACTTCTTTAACTAAGTAATCAGAAAAACGCATAGCCACGTCAATTGCTGAAGTGCTTGGGGTAATTTAAGTAATTTAAACCCATTTATAAAACCACGGTAACTTTTGACCGTATCCGGGACAAAACAAATCGATTTCTACGCAAAAAACTACTTAATATAAGAAAATAGAAACGTATCTACATATCAACCGCGATTTATCATGAGTTTTCAAATATAATTTCAAGTTAAAGCAATGCAAATAATAATTCAAAATATAGTAATTATTCGGGAGTGCCCTGTATCAGTTCGGCGACTTTATTTTCAGAATCTCCGTTAAAAAAACCTTAATATTAGTAATAACAAAATGGTTACCGACAAAGTTTTAAAGCATTTTTGTCGATTAAATTATAAACACAAAATATTTTTCCCGCTTTTAAAAATATAGAAACCGCGCGCCCAACGGAGAAATTTGAAAACAATGACCGATACAAATATGCGTTTTTCGCGTATTTCTGAATTGATTATTATTAATTTAGAAATGTACTAAAGAATTACAATTAACCACAACGAACCATCAGCAAAATATACGTGTGCAAAATGTGTTAAATCCAGATATTTAATATTGGTAACGTCAAAATTACATTTTTTAAACTTTTCACTCCCATGTAATTTCTATGGCATGCATAAAGGTAAAATCATGCTGGGGCTATCCATAAGCACCTCCCAAAACTGCCCAAACATAATATATAGCAATAATATGCTTCTACACTCCAGAAGACAATTGTAAAAATTTCAACTCCTACTGTTTAACGAGCGATTTTTTTTTAAACTCATTTGTAAAATACCTCTTGTAAAAAAAAACAAATGTCTCAGAGAACGTTTTCTTTACAATTGAATAGTTTACGAATTGGAGTAAATAAACCTTTTTACGGGTCTAGAGGATCTAAGGTAAATAGTAGAATTTCGAAATTCGGTACAGTCTTATTTCTTAAGCTCAAAAATTGAAAAAACGCATAGCCAAGTTGATTGCTGAAGTGCTTGGGGTCTAAAATGGCGTTTCAAAATTTCAAATCCATTTATAAAATTAGGGTCACTTTTTACCGTATTTTAGGCAACAAAATCGATTTCTACACCAAAAAATACTTAATATAAAAAAATAAAAAAGTTTCTACATATTAACGGCGATTTATCATGAATTTTTAAAAATCAATTTTGGAAATCCCGAAATTCGTTGTTTTTATCCCGGTTTTCCAGAAAACGGTTAAATATTTTTGAAATCCGTGAATTGAACCTTACGTTTCAGCTCATTCCCGACAAAAAAGGTGTCGGTGACTTTTTCGCTGGGAAGCCTCTATAACGCGTCCAAAGAAAAAACCTCCTCCACCGCCACTCTAAATAAAAATGCACGACATTCAATCTGGGCTAATCGTGCAGCTTTAATGTAGAACTAATGAGAATATATAATAAAAATTTCAGCAAAATTCCTAATGGGTAGAAAATTAGTTTATTCAAATTTATGGAGTGACGAGTACCCGTGAAATTTTCGGTTACACAAAAACCCATGTAATTTTAGTAGCTGAAAACGTTGCATTTAAAATATTTTGTAAAAATTTAATTTTTAAATTTCTCTTATTTTTCCCCTCCTCCAAACGCCATAAATTAAGTAAAAAGTTTAAGGTTTCGCATTTTTCCTGGGGGTTTTGGCGCAAGGCGGATACGGTACAATAACTAGTTCAGCCGTTCAAAGCACTCAGATGGCTGTGAATTTTTTGTTTTTTCAATTTGAAAATTTTCCCCTTCTCCGTGGCGTGGAAGCCTTAGAAAAGGATTAAAACGTTTTTAAACATATCCGCCCCGCCTAACTCAACGAGACGAAGAAAAAAGGTCGCAGTGACCTTTGCGCTCCGACGCACGGTTAAAAAATTCAAAAAACTACCCCTAACGCCCTGCCACCCCAAATGGGATTAGGTAAAAATTGGCAATTTTCTGGCTGGTTTCAGCGCAAGACGGAGAAAAAAGCTTCTGAGGTCTAACACTCTCCGAGGCTTCCTTCTAGGTTAGAATTTATGTCAGTCAGTGAGTCAGTCAGTCAGTCAGTGAGTGAGTGTCCTTGCAGCTTTAAATATAAAAGGATAGAAACAATACAAAGAAAAGCTAGGTTTTTAAATGATCTACAACTTTAAATATGTTCACTTTTGCTTTAAACTGCGTATTAAGGCCATAATCTTAAAAAAACATTTTTTTTACAAAAGCTCAGCCTTCCTAAGAATTTCAGCAGACAAGGCGCTTACCCTATATCGTAGAGAATAAAAAATGTAGTATATGAGGCAATTAAAAAAAACAATCAAAATAGCCAAATTTGAGAAAATTGCAACATAATTTGTTTTTTGATGTATTGATAGTAATCTCGCATTATTTTGTTATTTTCAATAATAATAGATTACTAGATTCTAATTATTTCTGTAAATTCTGTAGTTTGTTAAATTGATGGGATATAATCTTTAGGTGTTATTTTAATTTAACAAGAAGCGGGAAATACATTTTTCTTATTTTTAAATTAAGAGATATATGTTGCGATATTATTTAAAAAAATAACAGAGCCAGCATAACTGTAAAAGACAAAAATTTAATTATTAGATATTATGCGATGTAACACAAAGCATTACAATATTAACTCTTATAATCAGTGGGATTACAGCAGGCCTATATGTTACTACGTAAGAAACAGCTAGGGTTTTAATTAACTTTACTACTTGTAGAACATATCGAAAAGATTTTAATAGGTCTAGTTATCTACTAAGGCTAGCTTTTTATTTGCCCGTTAGTCTTATCTAATATTGAAATTATTCCGATATATTTGTTTTTAACGTAGCTAAGATTGTTATTTAATTTTATCTTAAAAAGAGATCACGTTTTCTCATCACTCGGTAATGAAGGTTCATGTCAATTGTAATGATCAAACACAAGCTGCTTAAAAATGTTTATATTGTTATACATTATCTTGTGTTTAAGTGAGGTTAGATTTTCTATATTTTTCAAATGATGTTACTGATTTTTCCATTTGCATCTTTTTTACAGAATAGCTTCAAATGCTTTATTAATTCGGGTGTTGTTTAGAAAGATTCCCACGTAATTTTTAACAAGATGCTAAAATAATATATATAGGGCCTTTTTTTTTATTTCCAAGTTTAAGATTAATAATTAAGTATTTAGGAAATGAAAATGAGCAGATCTAGTCTCATATGGGTAGGATATTTTGCAGTTAATTTGGCTATGAAATTTTCACAAGTTATAATTAGTAATCAGTTTCAATGCATTCGTTATATTGCCAATACAGAAAATACAATATTTTAATTAATACATTTATTTGTTTTAGGGATCTGTATATTTTTCATTTACGTCGGACTTCCTCAATGTATTTCAACTGACAGCATTTGTAGATAAGGGCAGGTAAATGAAAACTATCATGACTAGCCCCAAACCAATACTCATTACTACTCCCAGGAAATTTGAAAAATCAACTAATCTAGATATGCTGAAAAATTTTAGTCTTACAAAATTATTTAACACACAAATTTTAAATATCTTTAAAAAACTTAAGTTTACAAAGATGATTATTTTTCAAAAATAATTTTGGAAAACATCCTGTACATATTATTACAAATAAATTTTAACACAGAACATGGCATCATAAATTACGATAAAGCAATCGCACAATTTCAAAAGTCAATAAGTGACAATTAAGTAGAACATAAATATCTACAAAATACAAATTCTTTTCTGATGTTTGTAAATACCGGTGAGGCTAATTATTACAAGGATCATACATAATACACTTCAGGCCTGCTGGATTTGTTTAAGCATGCGATTATACAACAATCTATTGATATGCTTTTACATGAGACGACAATTAAAATTGAGATCTTAAAAAAAAAAATCCTAGATGTTGAAAGATTGAAATGTGTATAAAAATTGTTCAATTAATGTTAAACCACATCATGATTTGCTTTTTTCACACGTGTTAGAAATGGGATACCTAACATTTGTTAAGACAAGAAAGGAACATAAATGATACACAAATAAGGTCTCAGTCAACTGTTTGTGTGCAGTAGTTGAACAAAGAAATGGAAAACTCCTTATTACAAATAAAAATTTATATAATTTGGAACCTGAAGAAATTAAATGAATGAAATTTCATCATTGAAAGAAATTTTTAAGAACACTTTCAGAGTATGATGGTACAGCACTAAACCATGCAAAAACAGGTATGAAGATCTTTACCATGTTTAAAGACTGGTGGAAGTTTATAAAGACTTGTTTACCATTCCTTCCAAAGGGTTAAAATAAAGGTAAGTTTTTAACGTTACAATTTTTAACAGTTAGTTTAAGCTAGAGTAACAAATAGTGTAGCTGGTAATTCAGCACCATAATTACAAGTAAATTTTATTTAATCACGTTCTGTTGTTCTGCTATACAGAAGCAATCAATTCATGATTAAAAAAGGTTATTATACCTACAACTTTCTTCACATACTCACACATGCATACAGACCATTTGCTAAAAACTTTTTTGGGTTCAGGGGGTCTGAAAATATGTACATTCAGTGAAAACTCGATTTTGAAAAATCGACATGAAAAAAATACTTTCCTTCCTATACATTCATACAGGGCAAGAGAAAGTAAAAAAAGCATATTAAAGACAACCTCCCTCACAGTGCGGTTTAGTAATAAGGACTGAGTGTAATGACCTCTTTGTCAACTACTGTTTGTCCCCATCTTGATACATTAGTATTTTTCAACTTCTTTGGCACAACAACAGAACAGAAAGACTAAAAAGGCCTAAACACAAGAGATCCTGGTTCCCTGAATCAAGTTTGTAGGTTTAGCCTCTACACATGGTAAAGGGAAATGCCAATAACGGTTCGACCAGTTTCCCTCTGAATGTGGTTGAGATGAATGTGTGTGTTTAATACAAAACAGAAGATATCTGAGTGGACCAGGCAGTAGTTGTGTGGTAGAGACAAGTGGTCTCATATTAATATTTTAAATAACCTTGCAATAAACAAAGTGAAGGAAATACCAAAGAATGACTAAAATAAAACTAAAACTAGAAATTTAAATATCTAATAAAACTAAATAAATGACGTTAAATTTAATTATTTAATAAACTTTTGAAACCCTTTATGTCAAAGCAAGATAACAATCTTGCAAGATTTAAGACAGAATGTATTTTATACAGTACCACATTCAAGATTAGAGTTACAGATTCTTAAGAACTGGGAAATTTTTGGAAACCATCCAGTCAATCAATCTGCCCCACGTAAATTGCATTTTGACTATGTCCATCCAAAGAATACAGTTATTAACATGTTTAAAAGTCTTCTTTAAATATCTTGACCTGCAAGGTTGATTCTAGTCATTTAAAAACTTTTATCAGTCTAATAGATCTCTGTCAATTACACTTAATAATGATGTTAAATTTATAGAAATTCATACATTGGTCTAAATTCTTCAAAATGGTAGTTAGTAAAAGGAGATGGTAAAAATTCATAAAAACTGAGAAGGTGTAGACCAATTAGGTAAAAAAATCAACAAGTATTTACTGAAAATGACAGAATCAAAACCATTAATGAGTGGATTAAGAAAGTGAAGGATTCAAGAAATGGGGAGTTAACACCTAAAGATGAAAGAAATAATAAAACTGAGCGTGCAAAAGATAAATGGAGAGATGAATGCAAAATATCATACACAAAAAAAAGAATGTTAGGTAAAAAAGAAAAGAACCATCAAAAGTAAAGTTATTTCCCATGACTCTTAGTAGGTCAGAACACATTTTTAAAAAACATGATGATTAAATCTATGGAGAAATTGGTAAAATTTATTTTATTTGCTGCTTGATTACATAATTTTCCAGTATTTACTGTCCATTATCACTTATTTATTTCACCATTTAACACAGTACATTAGACCACTTGTCTCAAAGATACTGTACAAAAATGAAATAATATTTAATCATAGATAAAAATACATATTTACATGTTTGTGTTCTTCAAAAATCTGAACAGATTGTTGAGAAGAAAAATCTGGGGGAACTGGTTGCAGCTGTGGGTCCAGCATTACACACAAATCATCCAGTTCTTCATGAACACTCTGACCTAGAAGAAGAGAAGAAAAAAGTTACATAAAATTTAATTTGAGATGATGCATACCACAATCCTAAATAAAATAAATATTTTAAAAATTTTGTAAATTCCATCACAATTTCATTAAATTTTAATCTCATGATTTCTCTTCTTTCTTTCTTTATTCTTTCTTTTATATTAACTTCTTTCTTTATTATGTTGTGTGACCAAACATTTTAACAAATGCAGAATACTGACAGCTTGTCACTATATATATATACACTATATGTATATATATATATATATATATATATATACATAACAATATATATATAACAAGGTTGTAATTGATGGTAGTTACTGACTACCATCAAGTATATATATATATATATATATATATATATATATATATATATATTATATATATACTTGATGGTAGTCAGTAACTACCATCAATTACAACTCCCAAATTTCAGCTCCCAAATTTCAGCTGTTGATATTTTTTGTCAAATTTTAATCTTACAATGACTTGAAGTTTAACTATGATGTTCTATGATGAACTACGATGAATTATGATGTTTAACAACTTGGTAGTCACCCAGAATTCACAGGGTTCTCTAAAGAAAGTAAAGCATATAATATGACCTGATGATAAATCTAGAGCCACTTTACTTTCAGAACAAAGACCTGTACTTATAAATTCTTCAGAAAAAAGCATCCAACAAATAAATGGTTTTGCTAATAACCCAAGTCCTTAAAAAAATACAAAAACATTTACTGTACGTCTTCATGTACTTTTTATAAAAATACAGTTTTTAAGTAGGGAGGTATTTGAATATTCAATCATATTATTCTAATTATTATAAGGAAAATGAGCCAAGAATTTTCACTGCATAATTAATCATACACTGCAATACACTGTTAAAAGTATTTTGAAATAACAACCATAATTTTGTTTTTAAAATTAGATAACCAAAAAAAACCTATTAAAGGACTACTTTTCACAACTAGCAAATAATTACAAGTAAATGATAACACCATATTAAGCTGGAAAGCTACTGTGCAATGTTCAATCTCGGGACTTCAACAAGAATTATTATCTTTTGACACATAATGTATTGTTTGAAGAAATTATTTTTATTAAGGACGTACTAAATTAAAATTTCAGAAGTCTATTATAGTTGGAGGAAAATAACTTTAATGTTTTTTTTTTATTTTGGTTTATTGTAGTGTAGATTTGCACACAGATAGTAATACTACAGTTTACGAGAAAAAAGGAATTACTTGTATATTTTTAAAGTAAAATATTACTAACACAAAGCTAAAAAGAGACTATTTGGCCAAGAAAGATACTCAAATTGGCAGAATGTCAACATATGAGTAAGCTTGGCTGAGGATCAGTTACTAATGACAAGTCATCCTTCATCAGGAGATACAGTTGACATCCACTTGTATATTATATCCTGCTCGCAACTAACCAGCTTTCTTTCTTGTAACCTCCAGAACTGATTATCGACTTTGCACATATACAAAGAAATACATCACTTATGTTTGTGGCAAAATTCCAAAGGAAAGTTGTACAAATTTTGACTGTAAACTGTGTAACTCAAATAAACAAGTTCCAACTTCCCCATTATTTAAAAACAAACTTGTCTACTTCAAAAAGTGTGAAATAAAGAAAAACATAATTAGACTTTCTGCAATTGAACTATTTCACAATTTCATGCAACTGATTCAGTGAATGGTTCACGATTGCAACAAAATTTTATCCTTTACTGTTTTACACACTTCACAATTAGATAATATAAAAATACAACAAATGGTGATGCTATATACCCTAGCTGGATTATATCACAACTAACTTTACAAAACATACAAAAAAACAGTACATTTACAAACCTTTTCTTACTTCACTAAAACAATGCAGACATAAAATTAGAGTTTCTTGTTTAGAAAAGAAATTTTTCTCCAAGAAAGAATTAAAAAAGTATTTGAATGTAGAAAACTGGACTTTGTTAAGCTCATATTTGTAAGGTGGCATGGAAATACCAATTCAGCTTGGTTCAAGTTTGTTGAAATTTTGGATACAAAAATTATTTTACACTAAAAGGGTAAAGAATTAATAATTTTTGATTAGAAAGTATCAACCTCAATCAACAGTCAGCTGAAGAATTGTCAGTGTTAGCGCAAAATAATAAGAAATTTCTTACTTTTTTGTGTAAATTTTGTATATAAAATATTGTTTTTGAAATAAATACATTATTGTTACTAGCTATAGAGTTTGTCCAGGAAACTGATACTTTGAACCAGGTGCAAACATATAATAGGAATAGGTACCAAATACACAGAAAAACTACCCAACATTCTGTATCAGTTAATAATTATACCATACACTATAAGATGGAAAGTTACTAAAAAAATTTAAAGTAGTGAATGACAAGTGCAAACAATATCAACATATTGAATTTATACCAGGAATTATATACGTAAATTAATTTTTATGGACACTGAGTAGAAAGGATGGAGAAAACACAATTAAGAAGTTCCACGTTGAATGTAAACAGTGTTCATGATGTTTTTTATTGTTGTTATTTTATACCTGCTTACTACTCGTACATGCAGGTAAGGGTGAACAGTGCAATAAATAAGAAGAATTAAAATAAAAGAAGAGTAGGCCAAACACTGCACTATCAATTGCTGTAGCATTTGTATTCTTTCTGTTCCTAGTACGTGCCTGTACCAGGTTCATAGTATCAAGTCTCTTACAACTGCCTCATTACTAGTTTTGATACAACCGAACGAGTGTAATTATCTTTCTTCGCTAAGCTGGTATTTTTCTATCAATAACAGGTATTTCAAAATCACTACAGTTTCGTACTTATACAGATTTTACTAGAAAAAGAAAATCCTGGCTAATCACTATTGATATATATACAAACTACATTCATATATTAAATTATGAAAATAAAATATTCCTAAGAATGATTGAAACCGAATATTTTGTGGTTTACAAAATTATGTAAATTAAAAAAAAATTTTTTTTATTCCTAATGCGTGTCACATTGCAATCTGTTAAATTTAAGAACAATAAGCAACCCAAGAACGAATGAGATGAGGATGATATAATGTGTAAATGAGGTGTCGTCTTGTAAAGACTCAGGCTGACCATTCCTGAGAGAGTATAGTTAATTAAACTTCAACCATCACAGTATTCTGGTAACCACTGTCTATTTCATATAATGAATTAATACAATAATTTCACTAACCTTCTTTTTAAACTGCGTCACCTTTATTTTAATTTTCACTTACACGTGTTTCGGTGGATCCACCATCATCAGAGTAAATAACATATAATTGAAACTAAAAACATTATTTATTAAAAATCTATAGAAGATGATACATCTTCAGTCACTTGTATAAATATACAAGTGACTGAAGATGTATCATCTTCTATAGATTTTTAATAAATAATGTTTTTAGTTTCAATTATATGTTATTTACTCTGATGATGGTGGATCCACCGAAACACGTGTAAGTGAAAATTAAAATAAAGGTGACGCAGTTTAAAAAGAAGGTTAGTGAAATTATTGTATTAATTCATTATATGAAATAGAAATATTTAAAACTGCAGGATGCATTATAAAGATTTATTTTTGAATGAACCACTGTCTAGTATTCAAATCCAAATAAAATCCGTAAATTAATTAACCAATACAATAAACAAAAACTATTTCTAACACACTAAATAACTACAGAACATACAAATAATTCTAATTTATGTGAAAAAGTAAATTCCTTACAATAACTATTCTAAATCTGAGAATTTAGAATAGAAACTTATTTATGAACATTTCATAAAAGAGGAATAGAATCAATCTAAACACTGTGTCTTTTTAATATGTTTCTTTACAACATAAATTATCAAACAACAAAGAGATACATATAGTTACAGCTTAAAGAGTAAAGAGTAAAAACTGAATTTTAAAATTATATACCTTACTTAACAGAAATTTTTGTTATTTAGTGGTTGCCTGCATTTAGAAAGTACTTCTTGTCATACTTTTGATAGCAATTATGTTTAACTAAAAATATCATTCTAAAAAGACAATTTTTTACCTCTCATTAAAAGTAAGTAGAATACTAGTTATAATATTATAAAGTCCTTAAACCAATTTCAAATTTTGCATAACAAATTTAACACTAACGCTAAATAATGATTCCAAAACTACGCTAAATCTTTAATGTAAATTCTGCTATAAATCATCCCCACGTTGATCGCTAGTGAATTGGTCGTTAATAATATAATAAACAACTTTATTGTGTAGCTTGCCAACTCTTGTACAAAATTAAAAACATCTGTAACATTGGAAAATTTACTGCAGTTACTGAATAGAATAGGAAAACTTTGCTGGGAGAAACTCAATTTAAACTATTCATAAATAGTTGCTAATTAGAAAGGATCAACTTATTCATTAAATAAATGTCTAAAATGAACTACACTTTTAATACAGTAGTTATTTTACTGTAGACATAAAAATCCACGCACACACAAAGAGAATATGTAATCAACTACATAGACATACAGACAGAAATGAATCAGAGTACTAAATGTAATTATGACATCATAAAAAACCAATTCACTTTTAAAACTACAAAAACTACTATATTAGATAAATCTTTAAACTGCATCCTGCTACTTGTAATCAATTCGAATCTAAAAAACATAGCCTTCACTGACATGTATGTATTTTAATGTTTTACTTGTTTACTGAAACATGTCATACTAACATGTTTTGGTGAATCCACCATCATCAGTGTATTAAAAACATAGCATATTGAAATTTATCTCCTATAAAAAAAACCTTCTAGAAGATGCTATATCTTCATTCGTTTATAAAAAAAACTTGTATTTTTTTTATTCAAGTAACTTAAGTTACAACATCTGTACATAAATCATCTTCTATAATGGTATTAAATAGGTAATGAGTTTCAATATTTTATGGTTTGTATACTCTGGTGATGGTGGATCCACCAAAACATGTCAGTGTAAGTGAATAATATTTTTTTCATTTAGATATATTAGATAAATAAACAGAAAAATATCAGCAATATAATGAATACACAAATGGACTAGTTTTTAATTTTTAACAAACAATTTAAAACATATTTATACTGGAGAACCACTATAAATTGAGTAAAAAAAAAAATTATTGTTGAGAAAAATTTATTTTTCTACGATACAAAATAAAATTATAAATATTATTTTATTTGCCGTTTCCTGAGCAAGATCATATTATCTGATCTGATGATAAATACATTTGTTTTTAAAATACTACATCTATTAAAAAAATAAATAAATAAAAATTAGTAAAATTTTATGTCTACTCAACTACATTAATAAATAATTAATATAAGAGACCGACATACTTTTGAAAGAGTAGTGTTTATGGGTGAACACTCCATCGGTTGATATCAACAGGGAGCAGCACTTTAGCTCACACATGACTGAGGGGAGTTCCGGAACCAACTAAATCTGGACTCTGACTCAGCTGCTCAAATTGGAACAAACCATCTAACTACTCCTTCCATCCACTCATCTTTTCACAAACATAAACACTCTCTACCAGTTCTCTCTCGCTCTTTCCCCCACCCAGATTTTATTATTCTTAATTTCATTCCTTTCGCTCTCAGTCTTTTCTTTGTTCTCCCGATACAATACAACTTCACTGTTATTAGAGACTTATTTATAAACAATTATTTACTTATTTAACAATAGCATATTAACCGGTACACTATCCAGCAAATGTACATAGCTTACATTATTATGCTATTACTGTATAGCAGCTGGACTAAACAACTATAGCCGGGATATCCAGATAAAAATATTTAAAAAAAATTATTACTTGTATATCAGAAACAAAGTAAACAGAAAAATTTTATACAATACCAAATTTTATTAAAATGTGAAATGGACTTTGTGTACTGACATTATTATTAATGTCTAAATAAACAATGTTATTAAAATATTGCACTTTTAACCATTAATTTAAATACGTACAATAAGAACTTAATACAATAAGTTATACAATAAGTTACTATAATAATAATAATACAATAAGTTACTTAGTACAATAAGTTATATTAAATAAAACTGCCTAATTTAATTTCAAGTAAAAAGATAAACTGATCTCTTTTATTACTAAAGTACTACTTATATTAATAACTATTTTCAAATTCAAAATTAATTAATGTGAGAGTAAAGTTCTGAATGACTTTACATTGGTCAGCCAAATGGTTTAGTGGTGAGCACAACTGGCTTCTATGTCAGTGGTCCTGATATCAATTTTCAGTCATATCCAGGTATGTTTTCATCACTAATTTTTACCTAATCCTTCCCTATCTACAGTAGCCTTATAGTGCATAGTAGCTCGAAGTAAAAAAAAATACACTGAAAATCTTCCTTAGTTCACAGTTACTCTAAAAAAATACATTGATTTTCCTAAAAAAAAATGTCTTAATTTCAATAAACTTAAATTCAAGATGTATTGTACAATACTATTTTGTGAGAAATGTTGTGCTTTTAATGTTCGTTATCAATAAAACATGGAAATAAACTGTTAATCATGATAAAAACAGAAAAATAGCTTTTAATTAAAATAACTTAAAAGTTCGTTTAAACTGAGATAAATATTTATTTGTTTATTAAACCATTCATTTTTTAATTTAATTTATTAATAATTACCAAATCAGAAGAATTTTCTGGAACAACTATGCGATAAAAGATTTGGTAAAGGAAAAGATATAAATTAAGTATATTGATACATATATTTCCAACCACCAGAATACAGGAACATAAAACACTTATCAATGTTTATAGCGCTTCGTGTATCTTGTACACATCTTCAGTAAATTAAAATTCTTTAAAAAATTTTTCACATCAAAATTTAAAACTTCTCCTCCTACCATAGTAGGAATTTATAAATTTTGATGTGAACAATTTTTTAAAGAATTTAATTTTTACTGAAGATGTATACAAGATACACTAAAGCGCTATAAACATTGGTAAGTGTTTTCTGCTACCGTATTCTGGTGGTTGGAAATATATATTTCAATTTTGAATAATATGGCTGTTTATAATCCTACATAGGATGTTTGATAAAAAATAATAATAAATTATGCATAATACATAAATGGATAAAAATTAATTCTAAAATACAGTGCTCCATTATAAACAATTTTTCTTTCAAAATATTTTTAGGCCAGATTCATTAACTTCAAAATAAACTGTGGGATTTTTTAAAATACTTAATTTCTAAAGTTTCTAATACTACTGAATTTTCCTAAAAATTCAAAAGATAAATTTTCAAGGAACTAAGTTATAACAGAAGTAAGAATTTTACGAAGATTTTCTACTTAATTTATGTAATTTTTCATTTAATAACGAATTGATACAACTCAAAACTTTTAGAATGTAGAATCACAAATATGTTAAGAAAATATAGTTAAAATAAAACTAGAATAGGAAATTAAAACAACAGAGCTAGTTTAACTACATACTTATAACAAGACAATAACATGGTTAGTTGGCAGAATATCAAAAGTGGTTACAGCTGTGGTATGTTCTCAATGAGTCACTGTAATTATCACACAAACAATGGCTTTTAGATTCAACTGTTCTTTTTCTTTTCGGAACTAAAAACATAATATGTTACACTATTTTTAATTTAAGTAACGTCTGTACAGTATTTTAAGTAAAATAAAAATCAGGAATGCATTTTATAAGTGAAAATATAACTGATTATTTTGTCTTTGAAACAATCACATTGTTTTTTAGAGTAACAATAAACAATTTATACACATATATGCTGATTGTGCAACTTTCATTTTAATATTTAATATAAATTATAAATCATACTTTTAATAAATCAAAAGTGTAAATAATTCAATACTGTTACATCCTCTTAAGTAACAAACTTTCCACAAAAATTGAAACATTTAATTATTAGTTCCATGGCCACCTCTGTGGCCCAATGGTTATCTTGGTACACTCCAAGCGGAGGTCCCAGGTCCAATTTCCGGCTAGGGTCTGAAAAATTATTACTCATTTAAACCCACTGTTCCTTAACCAAGTAGTCACTAATGACCAAGACATTGATGCAACTTTAAAAAAAAACTAAAAATAAATAAATAATACCTGTAATCTACTGATATATGGTACGTAATGAACAGTGTAACACGTATAAAAATGTACTGTATTATATATACAAAAGGCTTTTTTTATTTTTTTTGTTTTACGTCTGACTGTTTTGCAAATGCTGCAAATGCAGATGTTGAGAGGAATGATAGATAAAGATGAGTAATCAAAAATGCCCGACCTGATCAGGAATTGAACCCGGGACTCTGGCGTAGAAGCCGAAAGGTTATAACAACATTTTCTCATACATAGTAAATTTTTATGAAATTAAGAATAGAAAACTACAATGGTAGTTTTGAAATAACTTCCATGTAATATAATCTTTTTAAAAAGTTCCACAGTCAGCAAAGCCTGTTTGTTTAAAAATTTTTTGACATTAATTATCACCTAGTAACCTCCTCCCGCTTGATGCACTTAATGGCTACTAATAAAATTAAGATCTAATTTAAAACCTCACACGAATCACGACTGTATAGATAAAAACTTTTTTTTTTGTTTATTTAAAATTACATCAACAGCTTGGTCATTAGCGACGATGGTGGGTTAAGAAACTTTAACAGTGGGTTTTGGCAAGTAATGATTTCCAGACTAGCCAGGAATTGAACCCACGACCTTCGCTTAGTAGGCTAGAGCACTAACCACTATGCCATGGAAGCAGCCAAAAACCAATTAGTACTGTAAACAGGAATTCTATAGCCATCAGGGGAAAATAAGACTTGATTATGTGTTATAAGAAAAAGTAGGTAAAATCGAACAAAAAAAAAAGGTATAATCTCTGAATTTTGGAAGGTTAACATAACTTTTTATGCAGAAATCGGATGTGAATAATTTTTAAGATTTGTTTTGTAAAAAAATTTTGAAATTTTGTAAAAAAATTTTGAAATTTTGTAAAAAAATTGTAGGGTGGTACTGTACCACAATTAATTACTAACTGCATAAAATCATTAATTTTGTACAAAAGATGGCGTAAGAACCTACTATCCCAAACAACCTAACACCGTACAAATAACATAAAAGATGATTTCATTTTACCAATCACAATTTTCTTTTTAATTTGAAAATTACATAGTACTACATAGCCTATGTTACTCAGGAAGCTCAAAGCTTTCCAACAAAGAAATAATTTTTTAAATTGGTTGAGAAGTGTCTGAGATTACCACATTGACAAACAAACAAGCATTACTTCTTTACAATATTAGTACAGACAATTGTAAACTGGCAGAAAAATTACCTTTAAAATTTTTTTGTTTAGGATTAAAATGCAGTTACAAAGACTGAGTTAAGATTATAAATTTAAATTAAAGGTTTCTCTACAGACTGAGTTAAGATAGAAAATGCAATTTCAAATAATAATTTTAATTCAACTCAATATCAACTGTTAATTAAGTATTCAACTAGTTCTTTTCCACTGGGTTGTTTTAAAGGTTAAGTCATCACTGCAAGTCAGCTGTTTAACAGCAGATTTTTGGAGAAAAAGTTCCTGGTTTAGATCCTAGGAAAGAAAGTTACTTTTATATGGATTTGAATACTAGAAAGTGGTTACCTGTGTAGGCCTACTTCGATGATTCGGGTTCAATTAAACTTACTCTCTCAAGAATGGTCGGCCTGAGTCTGTACAATACTACTTCTTATTTATACATCATACACATTATCCTCATTTCATTCAACCATGGGAGTTACTTACTGTTCTTAAATTGAACAGATTCCAACGTACAGACATTGGGGATTAAAAAATTAGTTTTTTTCTTTTAAAATTTCATTCTAATTGATTACTACCAATCATAGTTTTGTTCCGCAGCAGCTCAAAAAAACAATTTTAATATTCTATTATTTTTTTAAAGATACAAGCTTTAATTAATAATCTTATATCTTAGGAATAAACAATGAAAAAGCATCAATGAATTTGTACATCAATATTTCAATGACATATTTTAAACATTTTCTACAAACTACGAGCAATTTTTGTATGGTTAATGTTTATAAGTATCTTTAGATAATTCAAAAATTTTAAACTGAGAGATAATTAATTTTAAAAATTGAAGTAATTTTTCAGTATTGAGTACTACTGCAACATCTACAACATAATATTATGCAGCGCAATTACAATTTTATGATCACAGTGGTAGTATAAATAAAACAACATGCATCTGTTTTGGAGAAATACAAAAGTTTGTACATAAAAAAAATAACGGGAAAGAAAGAAGTCTTTGATCTGAAGGTCCAGCTGCTTATGATGACAGAAATACCATGATGAGTCAGCTCACTAGCACGTGTCATATCGTACTTTACTTGTGCCATTTGACAAATTAAACCCAGCTACAGCCAGTAATATTTACCAGACAGTTGAATTGCTACGTCACATCAATTTATTTCAATACATCATTAAATAATTATTTACAATCAAGCACAGCATTATTATTTAAAGAATTCAGATTGTTTATAAATGTATAATAATAAACTTTCCTGTACAAGGAATCTGAGTAAAATATGATAACACTTTTCCCAATTAGTGTATCATTATTAAAAACCATATAAAAATACCACAAGTTCATTCAAATAAACTCAATATTTTATCAGTGTAGAATTGTTTTAAAAAAAAAATTATTAGGTTTTTAAAATATGATTAATAGAACAAAATTGCATTCTAGAAATCCTAAACTTCTAAAAAAAATATTAACTAAAAATAAAATCATAAATTAACACAACTGAATTCCAAAACAAACAAGTTATCATAAAATAAAACAAAAATAATAAAAGTTATAAATTATTTATAACAGACACTAATTACTATACTGTATTCCAAGTATAACTTTTTCAAATGAGGCATACCAAGAAACAAACAAATAAAAAGTACAGTTCAACAACATTAAAAACTAATGTTGAAATGGCAAGACATATTTCAGTATTGTTTGTAATTGGACAAGCATTCACTAAATTCTTCTGATTTTTTTTTAACTAACCACAATTACCCTACCAACACAAGAGTTCAATATATGGTCTTTGAAGAACCAACTAACTACTTGAACTAAAAAATTAGAAAATCAAATGACTGAATGACAATGATAATGAATCTTAACCCTTTCAGTACCAACGTCTGGAAAATAGGACGTCGATATATTTTATGTAGTGACAACATCCGGTTTACCATACGTCCGTAAGTTATACATTAAGGGCCAACCTCTGGATAACCGAACACTTACAAAAAAAAAACACAAAATAATAGAATAATGTATTTTGAAACCACCTCCATGGCATAGTGACTAGGGCACTAGCCAGCAAAGCAAAAGATCCTGGGTTCGATTCCCAGCTAGGGTCTGGAAGTTTTAATACATTAAAACCACCGTTAAGGTAACAAAACCCCCAGCAAAGCAAAAGATCCTTGGTTCGATTCCCAGCTAGGGTCTGGAAGTTTTAATACATTAAAACCACCGTTAAGGTAACAAAACCCCCAGTAATTGCTGATGACCAAGCTGCCGATGTAACTTTAAATAAACTAAAATAAAACTATTTTGAATGTTAGTGTTAGAACAATTTCTTTTTTATGAACATAATACAGATTAATTTTAAAAGGAAATTTTATTTTTGTAACGGTGAAATTTTAGTTGGCAATGGCAGACTTACGCCTGCACGTTTTCGAAGTAAGGACTGGCATTTTTTATACACCCTTATTCAAATAAAATGGCTTTGGATCAAACTTTAAAATATTGGTTCAGCACTGAAAGGGTTAATTATAAATACCTAAATAATTAATAAATAACTAATTACAGAGGTTACATTAAAGTAAAATATTTAGCTTTTCCTCAAGGGCTCCCACCCAACTCTGAAACAAACACAAACATAGCTTACAGTCTCCCCCCACAAAAAGTGACATGTCAAGCAGCCTACAAACAACGATAAACCTGGGCCTTGGTATAATTCAAAAGCTATTCTTTTTTTAATTTCGACTGGTTATTTGATTTTATACATTTTAAAAAATATTCAATTAACATTCCAGATTCCACATGTAGAGAATTCTAACAAATGAAAATTTAAAAACGTAAAGTTACAAACCATTTATCTATAAATAAATAAATTTAAAATAGCCTATACAAATATTTATTCAAAATATAAAGATTTGATCTTTGGACAGGAACTTGAATGAGGGTCTCCCAACAACAAATGAGAGTGGATCCATGACATGACCAGTAACTCCCTGTTAACTAAGTGAACTTAAGTTTTATTTTACCATACTATTATTAAAATAATATATTTTTAGTTTATTTAAAGACACATCAACATCTTAGTAACTGTTAATAACCTACTTATAACTTTGTGAAGGATTTTGTTTAACAGCTGACTTTTCTTGGGATAAGGAACAAAGGATATTAACAAGAAATTATTTTCCAGACCCTGGCCAAGAATCAAATCTGGAACCCTAAATCTGGACTAAAAATCAAACTTGTGACCCATTTCATACAAGCCAGTAGCATTGACCACTATACTAGCAAACAATAAACATTTAACAAAATTTTGTATAATTTACCAACAAATTAACATTATTTTTAATTAGCAAATTATTTCATTTAAATTACATTTTTATTAAATGTTAAAATTAAAAACAATACACTTACAAGTAATAAAACTATTGGCAGCTCGTAAAATTACCAATCACACTTTCCTGAAGAAAACTATAACAACCTACATTTTTGCATGAACTCTACAACACATTTTTTGTTTACAAATATTTTACAAACTAAAGCTTTTCACGAGACATTATTTTCTAAGAATTATAACCATACCTAAATTTTATAATCACATTTTTTGAATTTTTACAAGTAACTGGTCTTCCTAACGAACAATTTTTTTGAATCAATAATGACCTAATAATATTACACCTGATACAAAAACAATTTCCTGCCACTCTAATTTTACTTACAATTATCTAAGAGATATAACCAAATAATAGTACAATATAAAAGTAAATGAAAAGTTACAAAGCTTAGCACGTTCCAAACAGGTAAATTTCTGTAATTCCAGCCTGTATACATAATCTGTCAAGAGGTTCCTAGCCAAGTACAGCATCTCAGTGTTAGAACATCCACCTTATTCACCAGATCTTGCACCATGTGACATCTACCTGTTCCCTAAGGTGAAATCTGCATTAAAAGGGACAAGATTTGAGTCTGTGGAAGCTGTAAAAGAGAAAGCGGCACAAGTCCTGAAGGAGCTGACAGAAGATGACTTCCAGCCCTGTTTTCAAAATGGAAAATTCGCATGGAGTGTTGTAGAAATAGAGAAGGAGTGTATATTGAACGTGACAATAAGTGATTACGTATAAAATTAAAATTAAATTTTTTACAACGTCAGTCTTGTTATTTAATAGCCACACCTCTTATAATATAAAAATAAATGAAAAGTTACAAAGCTTAGCATGTTCCTGACAGGAAAATTTCCGTAATTCCAGCCTGTATATAAAATAGCAGCTAAACATCAAAGAAAGTATGATTCTGATGCTAAAGGGGGAGGGATTCTATCTTATACCAAATTCCTAGTAATTCAATGTGTCAAACGGTATTCCCCCATTAAAGTAATCATAATAATATAAAAATAAAATAAAAGTTACAAAAGATTAGCACGTTCCTGACAGGAAAATTTTTGTAATTCCAGCCTGTATATAAAATAGCACCTAAACAAAAATGGAAGTATGATTCTAATGCTGAAGGGGAAAGATAAATTAAAAAACCCAAAATAAATTTTGGGGAAAATTGTAAATTTCTCATACCAAATTCCTGGTCATTTAACGTGTCATGGGGTATTCCACCATTAAAGTAATCATCTGATAATGTTAATTCCAACAATACACTTCTGTTTCATGCTTTAAGAACAAATAGAAATAAAGTAAAGTACAAATTCAAAACCTTCATAATATTAATACATCAAGGATGAAGAAACGTCAAAAAATAAATGTATTTACTTTAGATAAGACTTATCAATGCACAACTAAATGGTATTATACACCAGAATTTGTAAATTGCAATAGCTAGTTTTTTTATTACACTTTTAGTGATACTATTTACGATCAGTTAAACCATTTAACTATAAGTAAATTTCTGTTATTGGAAAATTAAACTTGACAGAGATTACGCCTACTGGTGCAACTCCAATTTAAAAATCAATTTTCAGCATTGTCACATAAATTTTCAATTTTTTTATAAGTATGACATTTTAGAATTATCACTGGCTAATAAAAAATACAATTTTATTGGAATCAGTCCACACTGTTAATTTTTTTAATTTGTCTATAAAAGTCTACAAATTTGAAACGTATCGGTCTGTGGCAGTGGTCCCCATCATCAAAAAGGTTTATTACCAAAGGGTTTTGATGAAGTTTAAGTCTGTCTTGGCATTTTTTATTTTGGTGCCCTATTTCATCTAGAACAGTGTTTATATGTAAGTCATGATGAATTAAACAAACCAATGGGCATCGGTAATAATTAGAAGAATCTTCGATTGAAAAGTAAGATGGCAATATAACACTGTAAAATATTAACAACAAAACTAACCACTTATTTTTACTTAATGTTTTGATTATGAACTTGACAATCACAGTAAACTATTTACAATAGATAAGATCAATATCAGGACCAAGGTAAAAAATCTGTGGGTAGAAAAAAAATTATTTTAAATAAAACTAGCAAAAACCTTTTTCTCAATAACAGCGAATTAGCAGAAAATCAACAATGTTCTGTATTTAGGGTTCAATTAAAATGAATTTTCATTGTCTTGATGACAACAAAACCCTAATTAGGTAACAACTTTCAGTTGTTAAATAAATGTTACAATTTATAGCCTATAATATTTAAAAAATATATTAGTAACATAAATAACTGCTAAACTAAAAATACCAGGTTTGATTCTTAATTTTTTTGATAGGGTTTACAATAAACTTATAACTACTCCTATTTTTAATCCTGATATACAGGATAATGAGGTACCATCCTATTACACTAAAACAACTGTTTATTTGTACAGACATTTTTTTTTATAAATTGCTGTTTGAAAAATCTATGAATAAACTTCTCTAGTCTAAACAATTACAACTGTTATAAATCAAAAAACAGTTTAACAAAATTCTACGTAATTTCATTTTAACGTTTTGAACAAAATATTTTACTCATTTTTGGTACTTGCATATCGAACTCAAATAAAATATATTCCCAAACCCTTCTACTAAATTAAAATTAATTTTGACAGCCTATGTAAAAGACAAGATACTACTATTTATAAAATATTTTTTGTACAAATTATAACAGAATATTGTTTAAATTTACATTTTTTGATTGATTATTATTATTATTATTATTATTAGTTTTAAATGTAACTATGAATACAAAGTATAAAGAATGTTGATTGCTATTAACAGGTTGGATGTAAACTACTTACTTCCTACTTGTTTCCTGTGTATTCACATACATTAATATACACCTTCAAATTTTAAAACTATAAAAATTATACAATTGATACTAAAAATATTTAGTTATTAAAATAACAGGCTAATATCACATCATGCAAAGATTTAATACACAATTAATGGTAAGATAAAAGTAACAGTATTATAAAATAATGATGACAATGATAATTCACTTACTCATGCGTGCAGGCGGCTCTAGTCTGCCACTCTGTCTGACAGTAAGCAGACCACATCCCCAATACCCTGCCCATCTCCCTCTCCTTACCCGTGTACTGCCTGTACCATTCAGATTGTCAGGTGCCTGCTACTGACAAATACCACTTACAATGTTCTGAGTGGGTTGTTATTTATGAAACATACTTACTCTCTTACCCAGCTGAACACGCAAAATGTATGACCAAAAGAACGCTTAAACTTTCCTCTTACAATCTCAAGAATTTTACTACCAAAGTCAACATTTTATGATTTAAATTTTTATATCAACTGACAGCTCACAAGTGAACAAATACATTATTGTATAAAATTTAGTAAACAATCAAATTAACAAAACTTTATAACAAATTATGATCTAAATGACAATAAATTATTAATTTGTTTCTACTTTCCCATAATTTTCAACACTTCAATTTAGTCTTATTATTTAACTCAGTCTTACATTATCTTATTATTATTATTATTATTATTATTATTTACTTAGTCTTACATTATCAAATCATCAGTGTATACACAATATTTAATTGAAACTAATTTATATAATATTTCTAATAGGATGGTTAGATTTTCAGATGTCTCTTTAATCACTTATAAAGAAAACTTCAATTTCAAATGACTGAGTTCAACATCTTGTGAAAACCTTTAAATTAGGATTACATTCAATTGAAATAATTTATATACTCTGATGATTGTATATCCACTGAAACATGTATAATAATAAAAATACACAAAGAAGATTAAACTGAAGCAGCATTAAAAAAATCAGTTTGTGAAAACTAAAAATATATTGTCATTTAAATGATTATAAGCAGCAGGATGTATACTAAACATTCATTCATGAATTCAATATGATCGTAAAAAACACCTATCAGATATAAAAAGTGAAAAACTTGCACATTTTTTTTCTATGAAAGTACAGCAATAAATAACATTAATTTAAAAATTAAAATTGGTATTTAAAACAAAATATACTAACGAAAGGATACAAATATCACCGAAATAATTTCTGATGTGTTCAATATTTCCTAAATATCATAATTGAAAAATGCATTCAGTTATCCTGAATGACCATGAAATACTGATCAAGTCAATAGCAAATTTTTATAATGTTATGTTTAAAATATAATCAAGGAATTTAATGCAACAATAAAAAACCATTTTAACTTATAACAAAAAAAAAAGAAGAATTTATTGTAAAATTAACTTATCTTTATATTGACATTTAAATCTTTGATATAATTCTGTAATGATAACATCCAGGAGTTTATATATCAATGATTTCTGTGATTTTCTGGCAAGAAAAAAATCAGATATTGTAACAGATTTTGTTACCTATCTGAAAAACTCGGTCAGACAATTATTTTCTTCCAAATAATAAATAAAAAGAAAAAGATGGAAATGATTAAAATAATGATAAATAACTTCACAACCCAATTGATAACACTTAACAAGTCTTTAAATCTAGATGAACTTAATTTGTTGGTCGAACTTGCAGCTGCTTTGTATATTATCGGTAAGAAGACTTCTTCTGAATTACAAAAAACATACGGAAGATACAGTTGATGGTAATTGCCTGGTTACTCGTAAATATATTCATGAGAAAGGCAAGAGTAAAGGTTTGTCTTGCACAGTTAAAATAAAAAGTGAAATGATATTGTCGTAAACACTGTCAGAGAAAAATTTGCGAAAATTAAAATTGAAGTTTACCAATAAAATTTTCCTTGTATTATAAACAGATATGCATTTATTTAAAAATATTAATGCCACTAATAACTTTGCTGCTGAAGTTCATGGCAAAACAGATAACACTGAGGTTGTTTTAAGAATGGGCAATGACAAGAATGTTTTAAATGTTGACAAGAGGATTGAGTTGTATAAACTCCTGGATGTTATTAACACACGAGTTTTATCAAAGATTTAAAAATCAATATAATGATATTTATAGCTTAACGAACTAGAGACTGCAGATGAAGGTGGAGCATAGTGACCTAGAACATAACAAAGAGCCAATTTACTTTCGTTAATCGTATCCTGCATTGTCGCATTGTGGTCCTGCTGTGGATGACAGACTAACAAAAAGTCAGCTGGAGTTCGGTGGAACAGAGTGTGACTTAGCGAAGTGGCCACTTCACACTCTACCTTGGCTGTTATTGGCTAGATCTCATCTGCAGTCTCTAGTTCGTCAGGGTATATGTTAATTTTTTATAGGCCTTCGCCAATGGGTTTTTAAAAAATTTTCTTAGCTTATTTTAATTTAAGACCGCTCTTTAGATTTTGCTTTTTTGAAATCGCTTATTTTGATTTAAGGGGTTTTTTTTTTGTTTTCCAATTGGTTTGACTTGAAAATTAATTTTCTGATTAATCTTCACATCTTTTTCTTTTTCTGATTGGTTTGACTTAAAAAAGTTTAATCACGGATTTAAGTGGATTGGTCTGAAATCAGTATATTGTATCTACTCGTGCACACACACGTACACCAATCGGCAACATTTTTTTTTGCTTAAGCCCAAGTAAAAAGTGCACAGAGAAACAATAAATTAACTCTCTGATGACAATGTGACTAAATAGCTTTATTATAGTTATAACAATTTTTTGAATATTATTGTGAAGCAGGCCCTTAGGCTGTACCCAAGTCAGCCTGCACTTAAATCCAGCCTTCAGTATGATGATGCAGTACAAATGAGAAAATCTCTTTAGGATATTAATACAACAGCAACCAATTCGGCAATAACTAGTCACTAGTAGATAATTCAAATGACAGGTACTGCGAGAACTAAAAATAATTAAGAACACTCTTTTGGCCATTTTACGAAAAAAATTAAAATAGAATTATAATCTTTAGTAAAAATAACGCTCCACAAATAAAGTATATTTAAATTTAAATATATCATTAAAATATTCTATTTTAAATTAAACTGTGAGCTATACAAAATAAATATGTGTAACTTTACTAAATAAAATTAAATTACACAAATGATTTTTAATTAAAAAAAACTTGTGTTTTTTAAAGCTACTTTTATACATAATCTTTCCAATTTTAAAATATTAACTTTAGTTAAAGTAAACTGCAGTTTACCCCAACGGCTATTTCTAGAGCATCTTTACTAACCAAACAAGAACTTTTTGCAATCCTCTGTGACAGATATCATTACCACATGTGACTAATTACCAAGCATGAAGAGACTTTGCTAAAAATCGTACTCAAGGACCAACCTTTGAATACTTATATTACATAAGTAAACTTACCATTAAATTTTAATCTACAGAGATGCATTTATTAAAAATTTATTTTTATGTTGAATTTTTTCTGTATTTTTATTTAATTTAAAATATATACATTGTTTTAAATATAAAAATGAGTGAAAGATATGTTTATTAGATTCTGAACAAAAAATTAATGATACTCCTTTAAAGTGACTTTAAAGTTACAAACTGTACATTCATCCTAGTTGGGTTGTATTCTTCTCTTCTGTTAAAATATTTAAATTATTAAATACAAATAAATATTAATTGCTGACATTAATAACTCACAATACAATAAAAATAAGTATTCATATTTGGTACATAAAATAATTTCATACCTCAATGGATATTTATATAATTTACAATACAAGAATTGTACAGACACAATGTAATGATTGAGTGACATCCTAAATGAGGTATTATGATTCATGAAGGATAACAGCTGGAGAGAAAAGGAAGAAGGTATTTTAAGAGTGAAAGCCAGATTCTTGACCTGACTAGTGACTCATGCCACTATTCTTGGAACGTGTCTTGAGCCATTCCCCTAACAAAAATCACATTTAATTTAAAACACTAACAATTATTCACAACTGCATTCCCCATTGAACAACATTTAAAAAATCGAATCAATTCCATTATTTAATTAAGTACCTTGAAGAGAATTTTAATACGCTACCAATAATTATTGTAGCACTAAAATGTGTAGTGACATGACTTTCTTTTTAAACATGCCTATCATACAAATAAATTTAAGTTACTCTTATCTGCAGTAAAAAATAATAAGGTTACAACTGCAAAATTCATCAGCAGAAAGTATAAGTTGCACTGAAGAGATTAAAAAGTATGATTACTGATTTAAAGTAAATGTTATAATTAAAACAAATGTATCATTTCGTTCAGAGTAATTTGCTCAACAACAGTAATAAAAAAAATAGTTTATTTTTTAAGGTACTTTCCTCTTCAGGTCAAAACAATGAAGAAATAATTGAATCGGTCATTTCAGAAAACCCATAAGTCAAAAAAACTAACTTTTGGAAAAATTAAAAACTGTTAATTTACTGTGTTCATAAAGGGGTCTGTCCCCTTAAATATAAACTGTATACTTTTGCCTTTTTAAAGATAAGCCACTTGTTTAAAATAAAGTTGAAAATTTTGACATAAAGTGTTTCTGAAATAAATTTGAGTAAAATGCTAACTTTCGTTGTTTTCTGTAAAATACGTTGTTAGACCAGAAGAAAATTGTGTTGGACAATAGCATTAATTTATTTATTTTACTAGTTTGTATTAGTGACTTAAAATAGCTTTTTGCAGTAATAAAAATTGAAATTCATAACTTTAAGAAAGAAAAATGTTGGTTTTGAGGACTATTCACATTATTCGTCATAGTCACAAACAGTAGTTATCTCCCTTAAAAAGATTTTTGCATAGAAACTTTGTACAGCATCTTCCACTAGAAAGTAGAGCTTACGCTTCAAAAATCATCCACTTTCATTTTTTAATTAAAAGGAAACACTTTATATCCTTACGGCCTTTTCTTAGTGTTTTATAAATTATTTAGGAAAGCCAGGCTTACATGATTTTTGTTTACACTCAGTTAGTCCTAAAATCCACTAAACGCGAAAAAATGTAAAATTTTGACTTATGGGCTTTCTGAAATGACTGATTCAATTATAAACATCTAACTTCTATTAAATTTTTAGTTTTATTTTACATCCAACTGTTTCACAAACTACTGCTAATGTAGACGATGTAGGATGATAGATAAGGCCATCCCCAAAAGAACAAGGAAACTAACACAATAAACAAATCCTTTAACGAGTGTGATCAAAATTTTTCAAACATATTATTAAATACTGATAGTGATTTAAAATTAAAGCATAGAGTAAAACTTGTATCACACGATTTATAATAATTTTTAAGGGGTGTATCAATATGTAAATAAATTAAATGAATTATTATTTACCAACCTCATATTCTTCAAACTGCGACTAACAGCTCAACATCCTAACATGGCAACATTCTAATTCTAAACCATGACTTATCATTCAAACGTGTCTTCACTTCATAATGACTCACTATTGCTCTAATTTCTCTAAATTTAACTTAACCTAAAAATATTCATTAACATTTCTAATAGGGCAACAACCCTTCATTAAATAGCTCTCTTAAATTAGTTCACCACCTAATGTTGTTCACGGAAAAGGTTCATGAAAGATAATTTCATACAGAAATGTAGTCATCTTTATGACACATTAAGCAATATAATAATTTAATTTAAATATAATAAATAATATAACTTGAATATTTCATTAAATTCAATTTTTGATGACTACTTTACAGTACAAAATATTTTTGACGTGATTAGCCCACAAAGTGAAAGGTTCCCGGTCTGATTCCCAGCTAGGATCTGGAAATTTTAACAAGTTAAAAAGCAACATTACAGTACCAAAACCCACAGTAGTCGCTAATGACAAAGTTGTCGTTACAACTTTAAATAAACTAAAAAAAAATTTCAAAATAAATAGCCAAATTACTTTATTTGTACAGTTACTGTTCCAAAAATTACAATTCAGCTCTAAATTGTTTTTACTTTAAATGACTGAAATATTGTTGGTGACATTCTGATTTTCCACATGTAGGATAATTATTTTTTAATTGTTAGATTTAATTGTCTCAATCTTTTGTTACTATTAATACAATTAATAATAATATTATTTCAAAAATTAATGCCTCTATGGTGCAGAATTTTAAACTTTTCAGATATAGGAGTAAGTAGTCAAAGAAAAAATATTAGGAAAATTTAATTGATCAAAGTATAAAGATGGAATGAATAAATTTAAAAAATCAGAAGAAAATTTAAAAAATTGTGAAAAAATATTATCAGGAAAAAAAAAGTGAAAATTTACACACATAATGTAAAGAATGAATTAAAATAGATTAATTAAGAAAACAATATTAAAATTCTATGAAAATGGATATCGAAAATGAAACAGAACATTTTCGGGAAAAATGACGAGTGAACCTCCAGAGAATATGAAGACGAGTGGATTTCTAGAGAATATGAAAAGATACTACAAATTGCAAAAATGGAATGAAGAAATATAAACTATATGACCATGATCCCTGGCGGTTGAAACATAAAATTAATTTCTTTTAGTTCTGTTAATAAATTAATAATTAATTTTATTGCAAATGGCCATGTTTTATTAAGTTAAGTTTACTTTCGATTTTGGTTAAGTTTTAAAACAATTAGTATTAAATTTAATCTGTTAAGTAGTTTATTATAATTTCCTAATTGTTACAACTGTAATAATTAAAATGTAAGTAATTAATTTTTAAATAGGTATTTGATATAAATTTAAAAAGAAGTTTTTTTATTTAGAAATAATAAGATTCTTTAAGAACCCAAAACAAACATATTTATGTACAAAAGAAAGATTTACTGACCTTAAATAAATAAATAAATAAATTCTTTTAAAAATCTTAATGATTAATCAGTATACAAAATACTACTATTCCTCAAAATTCTGGATGGTGTGAACTATGTAGATACAGAATACAATGAAAATTTAATACAGAATCTTTTAAAAATTTAAGTATTTTTACAGTATGACTACTAAGACTACATTTAATTGTTCTTATAACATGAAATATAAGTACATTTAACTGAAATAATGTGTGTGTAATCTTGCTTGTAGTGGTAATAAGTTTCAAATATAAAGGGCACCAAAAAGTACCCAAATGATTAATTAATTTCACTAGGTTTGTTATCTTATCGCTTCTTTGGCGATGATAAGGCAATTCCAGGAACTTTTTGAATGCCCTTCGTATTACTAGAACAATACTAAATTTGTGTTTTGTAATAACAGAATTAATAACAACTGTGTTAATTAATAACAGAATATTTACGGTTAAGTACAGTGATTTTTTAGTCCTGTTAACTTGTCTGGTAATTTTTTTCTAAGAAAGGGAAATTTTGTTTCGTGACAAGAAGTTGGTAGCTCTAATCAACCGGATATGTCAGTGTAAGTTGATTCTCCTTGAGCTGTGTAAAATTGTTTGCCGTTTCCGGTTGTGTTATGAACAGAATGTCTTTTTTCCTAGAACAACAGGTTTTCATTCTTGAACAATATTTTGCTATAAAATCGTACACAAGTGTAAAAGAATCATTTCAAATTAAATTTGTTGGTGTTCCTCCAACAGAAAAAATGCCAATTTCTAGGCTAACAAACCGATTTCGAGAGACTGGAAGTGTTTGCAACGAAAACATAGTGGTCAACCAACTCTCTTGACAGGTGACATTTTAGAGAATGTGAAAACAAGATTGCTCAATTGTCCGTGGAAAAGTTTACGAAAACGTTCCTCGCAAGTTGATTTCGATTTTCATATTCAAGTGTTCAGAAAGCTGCTGAAAAATTGAAATCATATCCATATCGTGTTGGTTTAGGTCTTTCATGCATGATAACAGAATCAAAGTTTTAAACACAGTGTTCTTTAGTGATGAAGCTTGGATCCATCGTGACGGTACTGAGAACAGTCAAAACACTCGAATTTGGGCGGCTGAAAACCCTAACGCTTTAAGAAAAATCTTTGAATCCTGCAAAAATTTGTGCGTGGTGTGCAGTATCTCATCATTGTATAGTTGGACCCATATTCTTCGAACAGACAGTAAATGGTGAAGTATACAGGAATATTGTGCGCCAATTTGTGTCCCTCCTGGAACCTCAAGAACGGTATAGCTGGTTTCAGCAAGATGGTGCTATATGCCACACGTCTCGAGAAACCGTGGATTTTCTGCAAGAGTTCTTTGGTGGTCGAATAATAAGCAAGGGCTTATGGCATCCAAGGTCCGCAGACCTCACATCTCCTGACTACTTTTTGTGGGGCAACATTAAGTCCGAGGCCTTCAAAAACAATCCTCACACTATTGATGAACTTAAAGTCAATATTACAGACTTAATCATGAATGTATCCAAAACAACTCTTAAAAAGGTTTCTGCTAATATAATGAAAAGAATCTGAGCGTGTAAAACCGCAAGGAGTGGACATTTTGAGCATCTTCTTTAACAATATGTAAGTAATGATAGCTTTTTATTTTATCTCTTTTGTAAGTAACAAATACATTTTTTATAATACCTACATTTCCCTTCCATGAATTACATTAAAAACTCGGTAACAGGACTAAAAAAATCACCCTGTATTATAATAATAAATGTAAATTGTAAGATGTAAAACATTTAAAAAATCATATTACTCTTATCTAGCAACCCCCCCTCCCCGCTCACTTTGCTTCACAGCCGCTAATGCAGGCCTAAAATTTATTCTAAAACCTCTCTATATACAATATTTGTGGTTTTGTTGCCCTGTGGCAGCAAAATAAATTGGTTTTCTGTACTTCCAGCTCTAGAAAGTCTGACATTAAGTTGTCAAGCACTGTTGTCTTAAACCAATGCTCACCATTTCAAATGTTTGTCCCTGTATTAATACGAGGGGGTACCCAAAAGAAACCGGAATTATTTTTTAAAACTATTTATTTTTAATTTTTTTACAAAAGAACCTTATCCCCTTCAAAATACTCTCCATTACAACTAATACATTTGTCCCACCGGTGCTTCCACTGTTCAAAACATTTTTTGTACTCCTCTTCAGTGATGGCTGCCAGCTCATCCGTCGTTTTTTTCTTGACATCATCAACGTTGTTAAATCGGAGACCTTTCATGCCCCTTTTCATACGTGGGAACAAGAAAAAATCACACGGAGCCAGATCGGGTGAGTACGGTGCGTGTGGTAGCAAAACCATGCCGTTTTTCGCCAAAAACTGGGTAACCGAGATTGCCGTGTGTGCAGGCACGTTATCGTGGTGGAAAACCAGTCCCCTGTCTGCCACAAATTAGGTCTTTTACGACGAATGCTGTTTCGTAGTCTTCTTAACACTTCAAGATAAAGAGCTTGATTTACCGTCTGGCCTGGTGGGACGAACTCTGAATGGACAATTCCCCTCACATCAAAAAAACAAATCAGCATTGTTTTGATGTTCGATCTGACTTGACAACTTTTTTTTGGTCGGGGTGATAATGAAGTCTTCCATTGACTGGATTGTTGTTTGGTTTCTGGTTCGTACCCATAGCACCAAGACTCGTCACCCGTAATGATCTTTGACATGAAATCTGGATCAGTTTCAAGCTGTTGTTTCAAATCACTACACGTTTCAATTCGACGTTCCTTTTGAGTGTCTGTCAGAACCCGAGGCACAAACTTGGCAGCGACTCTTTTCATTGTCAAGTCTTCTGTTAAAATGCGTTGGACTGAGCTCCAAGATAACCCACTAACCTGTGATATTTGGTCAATGGTCTGTCGTCGGTCTGTTCGTACAATTTCTTTCACTTTCACAACATTTTCGTCTGTTCGGGAAGTCGACGGTCGTCCAGAACGAGGTTTGTTCTCAATCGACATGTCGCCATTTTTAAAGCGCAAAAACCACTCGTACACTTGGGTTTTTCCAATAGCGTCGTCTTTGTAAGCTGTGTTCAACATTACAACTGTTTCCGCGGCGTTTTTACCGAGCAAGAAGCAAAATTTCACAGCCGCACGTTGTTCATTAAAACTTGCCATCATGGAAAAACGACACGAGCACAAAACAGCACTAGCGAGAACAATCACTGCACGAGAATAGAACAAGCTAGATCAACGAACAAAATGGCATTGAACTGGCAATGAGTAGCGCTACAAACAGCCTAGTGGCGGGAATTTGTACTGCACAAGCTCCGCCCACAGCAGAGCTATTCCGGATACTTTTGGGTACCCCCTCGTACAATTTATTAATAGTTAGTGCGAAGGATATGTTCACTGGAAACTGAAGACGTTTAAACGAAAATGGAAGATCTGTGGGTATCATTGGTATACGCACAAGCTGCTCTGCTGCTGGACCAGTTATGATTGTCACCTCAATTGTATTATTGCGCATATTTTTAATTTGAAGCCTTGTTGTGCTATTACATAAATTAGGTGGGCTCAAATTACGCAATAACATAATTCGTACGCCTACTTTCAACTTTAGATTATGTGGCGGCAGTCCAGATGGGCTCAAGGTATTTAAGAATTCCTGTGGGTACTTTTTGCAATATATGATATTGTTCATTTCATTTACTGCACAATTTCTTGGACAAATAATTGCTCAAGCCCAGCTCAAAACCAAGCTCAAAACCAGTTGAAGTCTTTTAGTAAAATTGTGTCAATATCAGGGTAAATTTTTTTAATTAATTCATTAACGTCGTGTATAATGTGTCCTAACTTGTCATTTAATTCAGCAACTGCAGGGTTATTGTTTGGTGCAATGTTAGAGAGTTTGCCATCACCCAAATTCAATAATTGAGAAGAGAAGTCATTACTGCTCTTACCTAAATGTGCTCTCATATTAGACTTGAACAGAATTGAATAGAATGCATAGAAGAATACCGATGGAAAATAAAGAGACAGTTGATATGTGGCTGAGATAAGAGGCAGATAAGATACGTGGGTGCGGTACGCAGAGTAACGAAATATATAACTCATTCACTTTCTGTCGAATGAAAATAAATACATAAAATACAGTACAAGAATTTTTTTTTGAATATTTCCGAATTTTTAATGTTTTTAGAATCGAATGTTATTCTTCACATTTTTCTATGAAACATAAAAGTTGAATCTTCTAGCTCAAAAAATACAACATCCAGACGACTTAGAAAAAATAAAAGTGCTATACAACCAATGGACTAAAACATGCGACATCATCACAGTTTAAGTTGCTTAACTAACTTAATTAAAGACAAAGTTCCAACACAGCCTATATTGATCAGGAAGCTCTAAGCTATACAACAATGAAAGATTTTTTTTTAAATCAGTTCAGTAGTTTCTGAGATTACCTCATACAAACGAACAAACAAACAGACGTTTCTTCTTTTTTATATTAGTATATATTATTAAAAAAATAAACAAGAAGAAAAATATATTTGTTTTCTTTTTGACAAATAAAAAATTATTATAAGCTGTAGTAGCTGTAGAATATTGCTAAACTCTGAATCTGGGATATGTCAAATAGTATGAAAAAATTCAAGTTTTACTGCAGTCATTGTACACAAACATTTATTTTACTCCTACAGAAGCTAAATACTGAATTTGTACTTCATATTTAGCAAAAAAGGGTTGTAAAGGGTGATTCAAAAAGAGCGCCGGTTTTTAAACGGCTGGAAAATTTTTGTTTATCGGTTGGCAACATTGTTTGACCTCATTTCTATTTTGGAGAACATTCCGATTGACGATTCAGTTGTAGTTTCTCTTGTATGCACAGCGAGTGACAGTTTGGTGCGGCTTTTGGTCGGGCGGTGTCATCGGCCCTTACTTTTTTGAAAATCAAGAAGGACAAGCCGTGACAGTAAATGGAGACCGATACCGTACGATGATTAGGGAGTTTTTGTGGCGTCATTTGGACGGAATGGAAATTGACGAGTTGTGGTTTCAGCAGGATGGTGCCACCTGTCACGCTGCATGAGAAACAATGTTGTTGCTCCGTGAACGGTTCCAGGATCGCATCATTTCTCGTAATTCCGACCATCAATGGCTACCAAGGTCGTGTGACTTGACGCCTTGTGACTTTCCTCTTTGGGGTCATCTGAAGTCATTGGTGTATGCCAATAAACCCCGAAACATCAATGACTTGAAGGAGGAAATTCGACGGGTTATCGGGCAAATGGAAGTCAAAACTTGTCGTGCAGTAATATCCAATTTCATGGACAGAGTTGATGCGTGCCAGCGCAGTAGAGGAGGACACATGCATGACATCATTTTTCATACATAAAATCGGAAGGAAAGATGAACTTGTTGATGTATTTATTTTCAGTTTTTCAATAAAATAAATCTCTTAATTTGATATATCAAAACCGGCGGTCTTTTTGAATCACCCTATATTAAACATCAAAATACACTTACATACACAATCTAATAAATCTACACACATTAATCAATGTAGTAAAACAAGATAGACTACTGTTACATTGTGCATTTATAACGATAAAAAAAAGAATACAAGACTCTGTACAAGATACCCCCTAATGAAATTATTCCTCAAAGAAAAATCTTCTGATCTTTAAATTACAACTTAATTAACTAAAAAAAAACTAACTGGAAATGTAAATCTTGTAAAATTTAATAGAAAAATCAGACTTCATCGAAATCAAGAAAATATTTACATAAGAGCAGCAACTTGAAGCAGTAGAGAATACAATAAATATTTCACTATGAATTATCTGTAATTTACCGATCATCAGAGTTATATAAAACGGGAGATCTATCTACGCTTTGATATTTCAGGACTTTGAGTATGGAACAAGATGGTAAATTATCTATTAAAGTATTGTATCCAGTATATAAAACAGTAAATAGATCAAAAGAAAACAAAGTCAAAACATTTCAATGAATTTAGAGTAGTTTTACAGCAAAAAATAAGTTGAATCTACCTCCAATGGATCTTGGAAGATTATTTATTAGACTAATTTGTTTTGTGTGTATAACAATTTCTCATCCTTTAGTACATTAATGAAAACATGATAAACGTTCTTGAATTTTTTCACAATTCCTGTTTCATTATTCATCTCTAATTTTATGTACCAACACAAACACATCAGTAATTAATTACAGTAAAACAAATGTTTATTTTAAAACACAATCCTCCTTTTAATTCTCTGTAATAACAAATAGAACTATCATTTCTTGGCCTATTGAGTACATAAATTTGTAATTGTTGAAAAAAGGAGCATTTTTTCGAAATACAGTGATTCAATTTGTGTGGTGTATAATCCACGACATGTCACTCGATCAGATTAGACATTACAACACTACCAAAACTATACAGCGATAGAAAAGAGTTTTTATTTAAAAAAAGTAATTCATGACAACAAGCCCTTAAAATAAACTTAATGCTGCTTGGATTATAACTTAATGTTGAAGGTCAAATAAAATGTAGCACTCAGAAAAGGGTGACTGAGAAGTGTAAGGGATGTTTTTCTAAAACACCACAATACATACACAAACACATACAATTTATTAATTCACAAGGATGACGGAGATCAAAAGCAATGAAACACTCGTGTATATATATATTACCTAAATTTATTAATAATCGCAAATATTTAACACCGCATACACACACATCATAACCTTTTGCAAACACGAGGCGCACTTTCCCCTTTTCTCGCTGTTACTCAAAAAAACAACCCCACGTACTGCCAACATATAACATTAAATTTACAAAATAATAATTAATTACACAATACAGTAACAATTATTTCTAATAGAAGGAAAAACAGAAAGATTGCATGTGCACTAAAATTCTAGATAAATTAAAATAATAATGAATTCCAAATAATAAATATCTATCAAAATATACAATAACAAAATATCTATCAAACACCAAAGAAAATTATTGAAAAAAGAAATGAGGAAATATTTAACCGGTAACAAAAGTGAAATACAATCAAGAGATCAAGCTCCCTCAAATTAACTGGAGACCATGTTACTAGTATGAACACTAAAAAATTCTAAAAAGAATTGTTGAAAAATAGCAGAATGTAGAATCAGTGCACACAGTTCATAACTACAGATATGATTGTTTGAACAAGGGCACTCAGGACTGAGGTAGTACAAAACAAAATAAGCTGACAATAATTTGAGATTCGACAGTGCAACACCTGCTCAGAGTTAATAAACACTGGCTAATAAAACTAAATATCTGGTTTTCATTTACACTCCTTTCATGTTTTGTCATTTTTATTTGTATTTTTTTCATGTACTATTATAAGAGCAAAGTCCAATAACAAAACAAACATAGTTACATTAAATGTTTATCCCAATCATAAAACAACAAGCACACTGTATGTACTGTAGTTAAGTGCAGTGTTTAATACCTTCTTTGCATTTTTTACTCATTATTTGCAAGACTATTAATATAAAAAAAAATCAGGTGTGAAACACACGATTTTCTCTTGCCAATGCAAATAATTAACAATATAACCTAACATTAATAATAAAACATTAGAAATAAACAAAAAGCAAACTTCAAAAAACATAACCTAATTTTAACCATGAACGAATTATGCAAAATGAAAACCAACCTTAGTTTGACTTAATAATAAAAAAAATCACCCTTTGACCCTAAACTAGGCTCAGTACAGAAAAATGCTTAAAATAAAAGTTGTAGATCTTTAATTTCCTATAAATTTAATTACATACACTTTTGTCGTAAAATGCCTACGAAATGGCCGAACTCTTAAAAAATCCATTTTTTACAGATTTTCATAGGATAAAACAGAAAATAACTAATTACCACTAAACTACGTGTTATACAAAGAAATGTTGAAAATAAAAGTTGTAGATTTTTAAATTGTCAACTACATTAATTGTTATGTTTGTACGTACATGTATGTGCATATATATGTTGTAAGTAATTGTATGTACATGTTTGCCCTAAAATGCATATTAAGGCCGCAATCTTAAAAAAACCCTTTTTTCTACGAGAGAACAGCCTCCCCAAGAATTTCAGCAGACATGGTGCCTATCCTATCTTGTAGAGCATAAAAAATGTAATAAATGAGGTGATTTTTTAAAAAAACCATAGGAGACATTTGAGAAAATTGCAAAAAAGTGAAAAATGTCATGAATAAACTACTACTTCCAGTTGAACGATTTTAATGAAAATGTTTGTGGCAGGTCCTCTAGTGGTATCTAACATAAGTTTCAAGTTTCAACTTAGTACGATTTTACGTTCTTGAGATATTTTGTTCACACACACGACACAGACACAACGACCAATCGCTTGAAACATATTTTTTGGGTTTAGGGGGTCTGAAAACTTATATCCGGTGAAAACTCAATTTTGAAAAAATCGACAAGAAAACTATACTTTCCTTCCTTATTTTTATTTTATCAAACATTCTATGTAGGATTATAAAGAGCCATTTTATTTAAAATTGAAATATATATTTTTCTAACCACCAGAATACGGTAACAGAAAACACTTACCAATGTTTATAGCGCTTTAGTGTATCTTGTACACATCTTCAGTGAATTAAATCTTTTTCACATCAAAATTTAAATTCTACTCCTACTAGGAGTAGGAAGTTTTAAATTTTAATATGAAAAAGATTTTAAAGAATTTTAATTAACTGAAGATGTGTACAAGATACACGAAAAAGCTATAAACATTGGTAAGTGTTTTCTGTTACCGTATTCTGGTGGTTACAAAAATATACATTTCAACTTTCCTTCCTATTATATTCATATAGGCAAGAGAAAATAACAAGTAACTCAGCTTTCACATATAAATGATCTACCATTCTAATTTTTTAATAAATATAATTCTTCATTAAATATTTTATAACGTAACATTGCCAATACATTCAGCTTATCATCACTCATTTTTAATTTAAAATAAGTTAGCTAACATTCAAAAATATAAGTAAATTTGCCCTACCTCGTTTATATACAAATTTTTATCTCTAATATGTCTAATATGTTGTAGCAATCTGTTCAATTTAAGAGCAATAAGCAACTCTACAACCAAATAATATGACAATACGTATGATGTGTGAATGACATGTAATCTAGTACTAACTCAGGCCGACCATTCCTAAAGGAGTATGGTTATTGAACCCCAACTAACTAAGGACACCGGTAACCGCCGTCTAGTACTCTAATCCATATAAGTAACTTCTTTAACTAGAATTACTTTTATTACTAGAAATAAATACCCTTCACTTCCAAAAATAAGCTGTTAAACAGCTGACTTGCAGCGATGACTACACCACTAGACCACCCAGGTGGGTTATATTTAAAATGATTGAGCATCTTAAAGCATGCTGTTTTTACTGAACACAGAAAAGAGAGACAATAAATAATATAATAGAATTATTAATACGGCACCTACCTTTACTCTTGTCACAATTGGGTGCTGGTACAGTCAAAACTTTATCTAAGCCAGCTCTACTGTGTATTTCGATCTCCTCTTGGTCTCCATCCTTGTCTCCATTGTGAGCGACCCAACCACCTTCCTAAAACAAAGAAAATCATTAACTTCATTATATTATTTCATCTATACATATTTTTAACATAAATGAACAGGATTGCTCAACAGGGATTTGAACCAATATCTTCAGACATTTCAAAATTACTGTACACATTCTACCTTCAAATATTAAATTTATTTAATATAACTGATTTTTTTGTTTTACATCTAACTGTTTTGCAATTACTGATAATGCAGTTAATGGGTTCATCACCTTCAGGTCAGCAGCAAGGTTAATAAATTACCAAAATGACGTAGTAAAATAGACAAAACTAAAGAAATTTAACTACATATAAAAATACATGCAAGATTATAACAATACAATGTTATTGGTATGTTTATTCCTGTAATGTCTAACAAAAATTGTATGCTTAGTAAGTAAATGCTTAAAATTGTGAAAAACAGATTATTTACAAAATTTGCACATGCTGTAGGTAGAGCAATTTAAATGCACTGTTATTTTCATGTAAGTAGCGTATTTTTAATTATGTTATTAGCATACCACATGCACCATACATTTTTTAGGGCCGAGTGTCACATATTCTGGAATGTAAAGAACTACTGAGTTACAAAGTATTCGGACTTCAATGAAGACCTTAAATAAAAACCTTAATTAATACTAAGAGACTTCGAAATAATACTTAGAGAAAGAGAAAGTGTACAAAATGTGTGAGTACAATACTCAACTTGAAGTCTTAAATACAACTTTCAAAATTTTCAACTCAATATTATTAAAAATTGGCTTGGCTGAGAGAATACCACACACAGATGTTAATTTGGCCTTATTCAGTCTGCCTATGCTCAATTATTTGGTCAAGTGATAACTTTATTATGCTTGTATTTATATATGTAGTGAGTAAGTGCCTGGATTATTTAATCAATGAAAAGAAACGTCATCATATCATTTAGAAAAGATACAATTAAACAAGGCATGAGATCCCTTCAACTATTTTAATTTAAAGAACAGAATCCCAATAATAATAAATAAAAAACAACCACACACAATGCAATTACATTAATACATACATTACTGTAAATTGCATTTACTATAATTAAAGCTCATATCCTTGAAATACAAGTGATCTTATGTAATTTAGTCTACTTAGGTTTCAATGCATTTTAACAAATAACTTACTGGTTCAACATGAATTTGGAGAGGTCTATTGTACTCGTAATCCTGGAGTGTTTTGTCTAGTTGCTCTGACAGAAGTGAACCATTTAAACTTCCTTGTGTAGTTCCTATAACATAGAACAGTTTTTTCACAAACTTAATTATTTTAAATACAATATAATTCCTTTTTAATAGTATACTAATCATTTTGGAATTTTTTACATCATAATGGTGGACACATAACCTCAAATGCTATTGTTTCTTTGAAACACAATTACACAATAGTAACAACTAATACCATGAGAACTCCTTAAACCAGTTACAAGTACTAACAAAACTAAGACAGAAATGTCTTTTTGCATTTTAGTTCATGACAGTGCTAATGCTTTCAGGTTAAAGAATTTATATTGTAGCTGTAATTTCTATTGATGCATTTACTAAAGAAGCCCATTAATATTTTAAGAAAATTATACAGTCAAACTTCTATAACTCAAACTTTCTATATCTTGAACTGAATTTCAGTTCCCTTCAACCTTCCATGCAGTTACCATGTAAAAATCCATCGATAAATCAAATTCCACCATTTCTTTAATTCAAACTACTGTATTTATTTTGTTTCTTTTGACAAAAATAATGTACATACTTCTCAAAATAGCGTTTTTGGTCTTTTGAAAATGTAGGTACAGTGCTGCTTCTTTCATTATAAGAGGAAATGTTTGACTATAAAAGGGTACAGATCCTCAAAGTCATCTATTGCCTTTGTATAAGCCTAACAGGCGTAAACCAAAACAATGGATTTCTTTGAATCGATGAATCTTTGGTCGACCACAGAACAATAGAATCATAGTCTGTCGGTACCATGTACCGTATTCAACCTGTACTGTGTAATTAAAACAGCGTAATTTTGGAATACTGTATAAAATATGTACAATAATACTTAACACTGTAGCCAATAGCTACGCTAAATACAACATACAGTACTGTATTACAAAATTATACATATGCAGTACACCTACATATTTCACAAATTGTAGGCTACTGTATTAGCCTATGTGGAATGTTCTCTTTTTGTTATTTTTGAATAACTGTTTTGATGTTATTTTTCCATAACTCGAAATTTCTGTAACTTGAATTTTTTTCCCAAACTATAAGGATTCGAGTTACAGAAAAGCTCAACTGTATTTATATTAATACTAAGTAAATAATTTTGAACTGATTTAATAATTATATTTTAAACAATTTTATAATACCATGATCATAAAAAAGATAAAGTTTTTATTAGTTACTGAAGACAGTTTAGTTTTTATTCTTCATCTAAATGAGTTGCAACTGACAGTTAAAAAAATGTTACTGTAATCTGTGTTAGTAAAAAATATTTTATTTTAAATTATTAGATTACTTCTTTTTTACTTGTTTACTCACAATGGACCACTTTAGTCAGCTTGGAAGCCTTCAGTTTTCGATGGTCTTCTTTGAGGTTCTCCAAACGCTTTTTGCAAACTTCTTTTGAACAAACCCTGACTGCTTTCTTAGGTGCATGTGTCATGAGTCAAATGTTGTGGACTTGGATTATTTGTTTATATTTCGGTGATTTTTTGATTACATCTTGTTCTGTTATGTTTAGTTCTTTCATGTCATTCAGTACTTCTTTATGCCATGCGTATTGGATCTGGGATTTGGATTTCAACATGTGTTTAACTAATTTATAGAAAAGTCTGTCAGGTGCCATTCTGAGGATGTGTAGAAGTCTGAATTGGTCGTTGACTTTGTGTTTTTTACCAATGCATGTTCTGAGAATTCTACGTTCTATTTTTCTGCAGGATTCTTTGATTCCTTGACCATCCATTGAGTTTTGGTTTCACTTCCGTACAGAATTTGTGTTCTTAAAGTGGTATTTACTTGAAGTGTTTAATTTTTGTGTTGACCAATACTGATTTTTTTGTTGTAGGTATTTCAGGTGAGTTTCTGTCCAATTTTCAGTTGGTTCAGCCTGTCGTTCCAGCAGATGTTTTCTAAAAGTCTATGATGGATGTGTTCTCCCAAATATTTAAAGCTATTTACTACTTCTATTGACTGGTGTCCTGTGTCTAGTTTGTCTTTGTGTTTTGTGCTTAGTATCATGCATTGGTTTTTTCATATGATATGTTTAGAGCTATCTTGACAGAAGGTTTTCTAAAGAAGTCAGCTGTGCTATGGCCTCATTTGCCGAAGTTGCAAGTAAGACAAGATCGTCGGTGAAACAGAGACAGTTGAGCTTGATGTTGTCTGAGTTGTGTTCAATTTTGGTGTTTTCAGGATTCTGAGTGATCCATTGCCTAATGACAAACTCCAGAGCACAGCTGAATAGTAATTGTGACAAGCCGTCACCTTGTCTCAGTCCTGTTCCAATCTCAAAGGGTCTGGAAGTTTCTCCCCTGAATTTAACTTTGGACATGGTTTTTGATAGAGTCAAACCAATCAGTGATACCAATTTGGGGTTTACAACGAAGTGTCTGAGGATTTTTAATAGAGTCTCTGTTTATGCTGTCGTATGCTTTTTTAAAGTCGATGAAAGACATGTATAGTTGTTTGCTCTGTTTTTGGTAGTGCTGCATGATGAGTTTTAATGTGAAAATTTGGTCTAAGCAACTGCGCCAGGGTCTGAAGCCACCTTGGTATTCACCCAGTTTGGCATCCAATTGCGTTTTGATTCTATTAATCTATTAATAGGATCCTATCGTATCCTATTAATGTATAATCCTGGAGAAGATTTTATATGTGCAGTCTAGTAAAGATATTCCATGGTAGTGATCCGGTTTACTTCGTTCACCTTTCTTGTGAAGTGGCACAATGATATTAGATTACTTGACTATTGCTAGTATTTTAATTTTTAGATTCTGTGTTATCTTACAGTGTGTAACAATACAATATCCGTAAATAAACAAGAACGCACCTATTATACATGAATGGTTAGTTTTCTGAATAAATTAATACTTTATATAAATGAAAAATACGAGTGAGTATCCATCTCTACTATATCATATATATCATAAAAAAAGTTTTGTCGCTATCTTCATAGGCATAAGGCATAGTTTAGGCTTAACAATTTTATTATACTAGAAATAAAGGTCTATTCTTCACAGAGAACTGAAATACTACACAGCATATCAAAAACATTAGATCTCAGTTTTTTACTAAACATGGAAAGTGAAGTAACTCATAAAGTATCTTAAAGATTATTACCGTTTTCATGGAAGTTTAAACCTGAGTGAATCAAACTTCAGAAAAAGTAACACAAACAAATCAAATAACAAACTGTTCTAGATATACAAAGTTTGGAACAGTGAACTTAACAGCCACTTTAAAATTTAATGTAATAAGAATTAATTTAGTGGGTAAATATTTTTTCTGTCAATAATTATCCCACAAATAATGTACAACACGTTACATTACTTGTTATAGACATAAAGAATGAGTAACCTGAAATTAGGCTTTAATACACAAAAGAATTGTACTGATAAATGTACTAATACAATAATGGTTGTCAATGTATAAACAAATCATAAACATACAAAAAACAAAAGTAAATTATAAACAGCTGTATGAGATTGTTCACATGTAAAGAAGAAGTAGTTAATTATTTTAGTACATTCTTCCCCTCCTAGGTAACATAGTCATTCAAAAACGATGGTGGGCGCCGCTCTCTTGAACTTCTTCTGAGAGTACCTGAATTTGTAATAGGACCTTCACTTTCTGGATGAGGGTCTGTTTGTGATGAACTATGATCAGCTTCATGAGGCGTTAACTCTGTTTCATTTGGTGTAGTTTCACACGTTTGTCCTACAGGGGCCAGGTGTCTAGAATTTATTGTTGTTTCTCTCCCATCTGGGAACCTTATGTGGGAGTATTCGGGATTTCCCTCAAGAAGAAGTACCTCCTCAACAATGGGTTCGTATTTTGAAAGCCTTACTGGACGTTTCATAAGGACAGGTCCGGGATTCATCAGCCATGAAGGTGTGGCATTACCATTACTAGATCTACGAGAGAAAAGAAACAGTCTCTCGTGAGGTGTTGCATTCGTCGATGTGCATAGGAGTGAGCGAATGGAGTGTAAAGCTTCTTGGTAAACCTTTTCCCAGTCAGAGATGTGAAGATTCTTACTTCTTAGAGCTAGCTCAACAGACTTCCAAATTACACCTACATATCTTTCAGCTTGACCATTCCCCTGTGGATTATATGCTGTCGTACGACTTGTGGAAACTCCTAGTTTACATAAAAATGACTTCAGTTCGTGAGACATAAAACTTGTTCCTCTGTCTGAATGCACGTAAGCAGGTGTGCCAAAAATCGAAAAGAGTTCTTTAAGTTTGAATATAACAGTGCTAGCAGTCATGTCTTGAGTAGGGAAGGCAAACGGAAACCGGGAGTATTCATCTACAATAATTAATAGATAACGATTTCTAGTAGATGACGGAAGTGGACCTTTAAAATCTATGTTGAGTCTCTCGAATGGTTGTGTAGCTTTGATAAGTTGGCCTTCATGTTTATAAAATCGAGGCTTGACTTCTGAACAGATTCGGCAAGAAGAAGAAATTTTCCTTATCTCTTCAAGCGAATAAGGGAGATTTTTACTTCGCGTCCAGTGATACATCTTTGATACTCCTGGGTGACATAGTGCTTCATGTAATGATATTAGTTTTGATAAGTTTCCTTGTACTGATGAACATATTCTAGATAGCGTGTCTGCTGCTTTGTTTTCCTTTCCGGCCCTGTAAATTATTTCATATTTATAACAAGACAACTCTACTCTCCATCTCAGGATTTTATCATTCTTAATTTTTCCAGAGTGACGGTCACTAAACATAAAAGCTACCGATCGTTGATCAGTTATCAAGCGGAAGTGTCTGCCAAGAAGGTAATGCCTCCATTTTCTCAGTGCCTCCAAAATTGCATAGGCCTCTTTCTCAACAGAGGAATGCCTTTGTTCTGAATTAGTGAGAGTTCTTGAGAAGAAAGCAACAGGTCGGCCTTCTATAGACAACGCGGCGCCTATAGCATGATCGGAAGCATCAGTCTCAACTGACAGCATTCCTTCATCGTCAATAGAAGAAACAGCAGCATTTAAAATGTTAAGTTTAAGCTCGTTAAAAACATGTTTAGCTTTGTCAGACAATGGAAATGGGCTTCTGTTTAGACAACTTACCTTTTCTGAAAACTTAGGAATGAATTGTGAATAATGAGAGAACATCCCAAGAGCTCTACGGAGGGAATTTATATTGCAAGGAATTGGGAGATCGCGAAGTGGCTGCAGTCGTTCCGGATCCGGTCTTACAGATTTATAGCTGATTACAAATCCTAAGAGATGAATAGTAGTTGTAGAAAAACGACATTTATTCTCATTCAAGGTAAGGTTGTACTTAGCAACAGTTTTCATGAAATTATTTAAGTTCTTGTCATGCTCAGACTGGTCACGGCCACAGACTGTTATGTCATCCAAGTAAACTTGGACACCTTCTAAGTTTTCAGAAGTGATTATATTGGTTAAAGTACGTTGAAATGCGGGAACACCGTTCCTAACTCCAAAAGGTACACGTGTGAATTGGTATAGTTTTCCACATGCCTCAAAGGCGGTATACGGTTTGTCTGATTCTTTAATCGGAATTTGGTGGTACGCACTCCTTAAATCGATAGAACTATAGATTTTATAAGAAGCTACTTTGTTCACAATGTCATCAATCCTAGGGAGAGGAAAAGCGTCTAACTCTGTAAAGCGATTTATAGTCTGTGAATAATCGATGACCATTCGTCGTTTATGGTTCTCGGATGAGACAACAAGGACTTGCGCACGCCAAGGAGACTTACTTTCTTCAATTATGCCATCTTTTAATAATGATTGTATCTCACCTTCAATGAATTTAGCATCAAAAACAGATCGCCTTCGTGATTTCGTCGAAATAGGATTACAATCTGATGAAAGATTCGCAAACAATTCAACAGGTTCTACGTTTGCTACGGCTACACTACAAATGTTAAGAGGAGCCTCTTTTCCACCAAACTGCACTTGCAGACTGGAATGTCTTTTTAGAATGTCATGGCCCACAATTATGTCAGAACATAAATTTGAGAGAACGCCCAATGTTACACTCGTGTAGATGCAATCCTGCAATTTCACATCGACTATACAATGGCCTTTTATTGAAGAGCGTAAAGTAGTGGAAGCCATAGAAACGTCTTCCCCCCTTTTACATGGAATCACAGGAATGTTGAATCTGTGAGCTGAACTTTGATTGATAAAACTCCCAGAGCTTCCTGTATCTATCAAGGCAAATGCCTCGATTCCATTTAAGGAGACTGGAACAACAGCTTTACTTAGACAGGAAGGTACTGAAGCAATACAGTTCGATTGATGAATTGAAACATTAGATTTTAATGACTGTTTACTTCTCCTACATACCTTTTGGTAATGGCCTTTGATGCCACATCCTCTGCAAATTACTTCTTTAGCGGGACAAACCGATCTGTTGTGTTTACGCAATCCACAGAAATAACATTTTTCATTAATTGACGATACAACATTCTTCTCAGATGTAGGAGGTCTTGATTCGGATTTTTGTATACTGGATTTCAGAGTTTTGTCATCACAGGAGTCTGAAGTCACTGCGTTTACTGTAGGTTGGGAAAACACTTCTGCGTATTGTTGAGACTGATGCTGTGCGAGTTCCAGCGCCCTAGCTTGAGAAACAGCCTCGTCCAAAGTTAAAGTGGAATTCTCTAATAACCTTTGACGAATCTGTGATGCTAGTAAGCCGTCAATGAATGCATCTCTTATGTATTCGTCTCTATTAATTTCTGAACTAACAGCTTTAAAATTACAGTCTTTCGATAAACGCTTTAGTGACTCTACATACATGTCAATATTTTCTCCGGGTTCTTGTCGTCTGATCTTGAGTTTATGACGTGCAAAGATTTCATTAACAGGTTTTGAATATAGTTTCTTTAGAATATCAATTGCATCCGTATAAGTTTCACAATCATTAACAAATTCGTAAACAGAAGGTGTGATGAAATTAATTAATACTCTAAGTCTGTCTTGTTCACTTACTTCTGCAGAAACTACAAAGTTTTCAAAAGTCTTGTACCAATGTTTCCATTCTTGTCTTGCATTCACATCATTGGGATGGACACCGAATCTTTCCGGTCTGAGTATACGATCCATGACTTGATAAATTATATATAATTTTTGTGTATTAAATTGTTATAGACATAAAGAATGAGTAACCTGAAATTAGGCTTTAATACACAAAAGAATTGTACTGATAAATGTACTAATACAATAATGGTTGTCAATGTATAAACAAATCATAAACATACAAAAAACAAAAGTAAATTATAAACAGCTGTATGAGATTGTTCACATGTAAAGAAGAAGTAGTTAATTATTTTAGTACATTACTATAAGTACAATATGTTATTTATAACGTACAGCTATATTTTACAATATGAAAAAATAAAACAATCTGTAAAATAACATCTTTTTTCTGCAAAATTTTTGCTATGTTCATTCTATGACTAAATACAACAATGACCTAACCTAAAGTTTTTTTTTGGTTTTTTTTTAAGAGTATAATTAAAGAACTGTATGGGAATGCATATATAGGGTGATTCAAAAAGAGCGCCGGTTTTGATATATCAAATTAAGAGGTTTATTTTATTGAAAAACTGAAAAAAAATACATCAACAAGTTCATCTTACCTTCCGATTTTATGTATGAAAAATGATGTCATGCATGTGTCCTCCTCTACTGCGCTGGCACGCATCAACTCTGTCCATGAAATTGGATATTACTGCACGACAAGTTTCGATTATGTGGGACAAGTTTCCGTATGTGGGGTTTTCTAAACCCCACATACGGCAGTTCTGTTTATTAACAAAACCGTTTAAGAGGAAGTGCGCCTCATCACTGAAAATGATTTTGTTTGCGAAGGTGTCATCATCCTGCCGTTTTATCAATACCCAGTCAACAAACTGTCGTCTCTTCTGGTGGTCTGCCACTTTCAAATGATGCGTCAACTGAATTTTATACGGGTGATATTGGAGATCGTACCGAAGAATTCTCCGCACAGAAGAACATCGTAAACCCAATTGTTGAGAACGGCGACGTATTGATTTTGCTGGGCTAACAGCCACACTGTCACGAACCAACGCAACGTTCTGCTCAGTTCGGCCAGAACGACGACGTCCAGAACTTTAAGGTCGACTGTTGAACCCGTCTCAAAAAACTTTTTCATGAGCCTGTGAACTGTTGATTCATTCGGTGCTTCATTACGTCCCAGAGTACCGCGAAGTCGCCTGACAGTAGCCGCATAACTCTCTCCACTCTGGTAAAATGTTTTGACGATTAACACTCGTTGTGCAATAGTAAACTTCTCCATGGTTAGACACAGACTGCGAGAGTACTACACTGCGAACAAGAGAAACTACAACTGAATCGTCAATCGGAATGTTCTCCGAAATAGAAATGAGGTCTAACAATGTTGCCAACCGATAAACAAAAATTTACCAGCCGTTTAAAAACCGGCGCTCTTTTTGAATCACCCTATAGTGAGACGGTGAAGATGGAAATGTAGGTAACTGTGATGGTGAGGTGAATCAATACCTTTGTGCGTTATGGATGCGCGTATAGTGAGCAGGCAGCGGTAGAGGAGTAGCTCGCACCTTACAAGGAGGTCTAGCGAGATGATTTTATTTTCTTAACGCAATTTTTAACTATTTATTGAACATTTTATTTCAGTTTAATAGAATGTTCGGTGTCAATTTATTATTTACCATGGGAAACAATTTTTTTAGATTTTTTTTTGATTTTTTTAACAATTTATTGAATGTTTTATTATGTAGCGATGATGAGTTGTTCTTCAACACATAGTTTGACATGAAGGTTACAATATGTCTTGCTTTTTCCCAACTAAATAAGCAAATTTTTCAGAAGTCATTCTCAAATACCCATGAAATTTGCCTGGTAACTTTTTAAGCTCATAAGAAGATTATGATAATCACCTCGCCTTGTCTTGCTTTATTTACCGGATGAGCACTGGATCTGCAATTACTAGAAATACTTGTTACTCACCACTTACTTGCTGAAGAGTTCTCATTACTATCATCTCTATTGTCACTAATCATGATTATCGATTAATCAAGCACTGAGAAAAAGAAAGAACTAACTTCTTTTCTAACCAACAGAGAAACACTGATACTGTGTGCAAGTCAAAAGTGATGTGGAGGAGGCAAAGCAGCATGGAAGACCACCTGCACAATACGATACCTACCTTCACCTCAACATCTACTTACTCTTCACCTGCTCACTACAAACGTACTCTAAGAGTGGTAACATGAATACAAAAGGAGCAAATTTACTGGTCTTAGCCTACCTATCAGTCCTAGCTTACTGCTGGCTGTTATAACCAACACTTTGATGTAATATAAAGAGTTAACCCTGCCTATCACTTTACCTTTATCACCAACAAGCTGGCAATATAGTAACAATAATAACTACAATCTATTATCTGTAAATATAGGTATTTTAAAAATTTCAGAACCAAGCACATAGATCATTTCATTCATAGATCCTACTTCTTTTAAATTAAAAATACAAAACTTCTGTCACTTTATAAACAGCTCTGGTGAAACATATTGTATAGTCTTTAATAACTAACCGATTTACTTTTGTTGCAGAAGTTTTAGAATCAAGCTATATTATTTCACTTAAAAATAAAATCAGTAATATGAAGATAAATGATGGTTAAATGTCCTGATTAGTAAACGAAGCAGAAAAGTTATTCTTTAGGCCCATTTATTAATAGTATAAGGTCTGTGCACAAGAGAAAACTCACTTATGCTTTCTAAATAGGAATCACTCATTACGTTTTGGCTCTCATCAGTTTCGTCTTGTTCGTTGTCCTCTGCTTCTTCATAATCATTTGAATCATCATCATCGTCATCATCTGCCTCTTCTCCATTTCTGTCATCTACAATAAAAATTAAATAAATACAATTTTTAAAAATGTAAAAACATGAGTTAATATTAGTGTTATATAATAAGAGGTTAATCTTAACTGATAGATTGATTCTCAAAGAACAAGTTCTGAAAATCTTTAAACTTTTCAAAATGTTAATTCCATAAAGATACTGAAAGTCTAAAAACATTAAAAATATCCATCGAACACAAATCTACAAATGTAAGAACACACAATCAAAACTTACTTATAGCATTTAACCTTATTACTGCTGACCATGCACATGGTGTGAGCTGGCTGTTTCATTGTACTGTGCTGACCATGCATCTGGTTCATGATAGATTTTTTTTTAAGGTGAAAAACCAAGATTTTTATCATTGCCTGTTAATCCATACAAGGGTATAGAGGGCCTAAGTGTAGAGCGCAGTTTTCTTTGAACACTAAAATCTTACAAACTAAAATCACAGGCAAGAAAATACTGATGGAAGGCTTCTACTACTTTAACCAAAGAAAAAACTTACAGATTTCTATTTCATATAATGAATTAATACAATAATTTCACTAACCTTCTTTTTAAACTGCGTCACCTTTATTTTAATTTTTACTTACACGTGTTTCGGTGGATCCACCATCATCAGAGTAAATAACATAAAATTGAAACTAAAAACACTATTTATTAAAAATCTATAGAAGATGATACATCTTCAGTCACTTGTATAAAACTGATGTATAAACTGTATAAAGATTTATTTTTGAAACTTACAGATGTTCAGTAGTTTTAAAACATACACACTATGCTGGAAACAGAACTGTTTTATTTTCCAGATCCTAACTACTAACATAATCTATTGAAACAATATGATCAGAAAACTGCGTATCTCCTCTACAAAACGAGACCACCATCATTACAATAGATTCAACAATTATCATTTGTACTAGGTATAATTTTTATAAAATAGTATAATTTTATAAAAGTGATCCTAATTACATAGCTAAAAAGTTTAATGTAAATTTTAAATAAAACCATTAAAAAATATCATTGTAATAGTGTTAGTAAAGTGCTTTTCTAATGTAACACAAGTTATTGCGCTTAGTGACAACTTCCCTTACGACACCTTGTCACAAAATTCAATGGAGCAAAGAGCTAATAATAAATAATAATAACAAATTTAGTTTCAAGCTCAGTAAAACTTTTACAGAAACATTTCAATTAATGCAAAATGTTTAAGGAGATTATTGCTTATCCCATATGCATGTGACTATAAACAATTCCTATATAAACAATTCCAGGATGGTCAAGATGTTTTGAAGACGACTCCATGCTAGGCCAGCCAAAAAAAGTTATGATGAGTTAGTGGAAAAAGTGCATGAAATGATCACCTACGATGCAAATTTAATTCCTAGATAGAAAGCAGAGGAATTAAAAACTACAAAAGACACGATTCATAAAATTTTGATAAAGAATTTAAAGAAACAGAATGTCCGGCCTCAACTTGTTCCCCATGCTTTAAATTTCTTGCATTGAACTTTGCAAGGACCTTATTAAATCAGCCAGATGAAACTGCACATTCTTGGAAATGATTGTAACTATTAATGAGACTTGGTGCATTATATACTGTCCTCAAACAAAACACCAACATGCTACCCCTATGCTCTCTGAAATCGAAAAAAATTGCGTTTCCAGAAGTCACAAGCGAAGACAATGTTGATTTTTTTTTGCAACTCTAAAGATACTTCAGAAATTCCTTCCACGGGTCAAAATGTCATGGGTAATATTATATGGGTGTTATGGAATGTTATGGAAGAGGATCGTTCAAGTACAGCCCAAATATTGAACACCAGGAAGTTAGTTTATACTGTATGATAAAGCACTATCTCACAGAACTGTCGGTGATCATGAATTTTTTGCGAAAAAACAATGTATGCTTTAACAACCAACATTTCTCCATATGACTATTGCAAAAAAGTGAAAAATGACATGAATAAACTACTACTTCCAGTTAAACAATTTTAATGAAAATATTCGTGGCAGGTCCTCTAGTGGTATCTAACTTGTCTATGTGGTATCTATTCTAAATTGTCTCTTATGAATGAAGAATTAAATACACACCATAAGCATTGTCATATTGAACTGGTTTATCGTGCCCACTAAAAAACGTGAAAAGAAGAGTCATGATACGAACTACTTCCTCCATCGAAGGCCTCTTATTTGGATCTTGATCCCAGCATCTATGAAATCAAACAATGACTATAAGTTATACTTATATAATAATAAATAACTATTTTTAACCTAGTTCAAACTGTTGATCTTATTTTAGGCCATGTACAATTGATGGTGCATGAGGCGACAATGAGCTGCAGCTAGTTCAGTATAAGTCAGAAACTGGTACATATTGTTCTTTTCTAGAAGGGAATTCTTTAACGCATCTAATAGTGTTTACAGAAATAGAATATCATTTAAGGGAAAGGTTTTATTCCCTCTATAGTGTGTAGGTAGCGCTGATGGTTTGTCAATTGTTTGTTTGAGATGGCAGTCCACGCAGCTCTTGTGTAAATCAACGTACATGTATGTTCTTTAGTTTGTGTTGAAGCTACAACATTTCTACAATGGAATTTGCCCTTGAGGGGGAGGTAGACAAGTCCATTTTACTGTTCAGGAGGGGGTTTACCATTCACAGAGGCAAAAATTCAGCAGGGTTGCAAGGGAATTGTAACGGCTTCCCTCTCACCGCACCTACAGAATTGTTCAAAACACATGGTTGTAGGGGAAAGAATTTCCTAGATTGGGTTGCTTACAGCTATAACCTAAATATAATAGTGGCTCTGTGACGTCACCGTAAATAATGTAAAATACCATCCCTTCACCTTCTGTGGCCTGGCTGCTCTTCTCACTTCTCAGTTCTAATTGAATTGCGTACCAGTTTGGTTTGGGTTTTCACTGCACTAACTTTTATTTTTTATTTTACTGACTTTGAAAGTTCATCAGTATTTACTGAAAGTTTATAGTTTATCGAAAGTTGATCTGTGATGGGAAAATGGACTCATTTTGGACATTTTGTAACTTCGTCAAATATTTACGGAAATTTAAATTAAAAATATACATTTATTCAGTAAACTCTTGTCTACAAAGCATGTTTCATAAATTTTTTTGCTAAACTGAAATTTAAGCCCATTATAGTATAAATCTAAAGTAAACACAAAAATGTTTGCGGATGAAAATTTTGCTCCCCTAACGCAAAGAATTATGACGCGATTTTCATGTTATTATATTCAAAAGGCGCGTATGTATTATATGAATCAGCGGTATTTTTTCAGAATTTTTCATAAGTAATAGCGTTTGATAAAACAGTTGTTTTGAGAACGTGTTTTGATTTTTGCAATTCTTTTGTTTTACGAGGAGTCTGAGCCGTAAGGGTTAACAAGGCATCTTCAGCACTTTTTTACTATGCCATCCCTTACCCAGATTTTCCATTCCTCCTATTCTCTCAAGTCTCTCTCCAGTATAGCCACCTCTACCCCATACCTGTGTGATATTCGTGCCCTGCTTTTCCTGCATCTTCCCCCACTTATGTTATTCTGGTCCATTTATCTTATTTACCCATCTTCCCTCTGCTCTTTTGACATGTCCACACAAAAGTAACAGCTTTTCCACTGTATGTTTTATAACATTCTTTTGCAACTACATCCTCTTTCTTATTTCATAATTTGATACCTTATTTATTATTCTGTTTAAACAGCATCTATACCAGTAACATTTCCTGTTGCAATTATTTTATTTCTGGTCTTGTTTAAGACCCATTATCCTACTAAATACAATAAATTTGTACATAAAAACGAATAAAATATATCGCACAAAATAGAGGACTTACATGTTCGTAAATTTTTAAGGCTTGTGCCTCTTCTTGAGATGTTAAAGGTAGACATTAAACACACAAGCGTGTTCTTTTTAAATTATTTTAATTTTATTAGTTTTGATACACATATTTATGCAAATTAAATGGTACAGAAAGATAATATACACACAATACATGCACTCACACAAGATAAACCTCAAAGCCTCAAGTGCAGGAGCACATAGACATGATGCAGTGCCCATTGTAGACAATCAAATGAAATTGTATTTAATTACATTGGTTTAAATTGAGGGCTCTGCCCAATTTGACACCTGGTAACTTTGGACACCCGAAATTATTTATGTAAATTAATAGTATACTTACCTACATATACAAAACTGATTTTGTTTTTCAAAAACACAGGATACGTGTCTCACACAGGGTTTTTATGAACTAGAAGATTAATTTTTGTGATATACTAGGCATTATTTTTTCAGAATAATTTAGTTCAAATTTTCTCTTGATGTTATACGTGATAAAAATTAGTTTTAACTTAATTAAAAAGATGTTTATACTTAACTTGTATAATAATTTTTTCACATTAGCAAGGTGACCTTGAATTTTTATTGTATTTCATGCAATCTCATTTCAAAAATTAATTTATGATAAAAGATGTATTCGACAGTCTTAGTATCTGTATAGAATCGTGTTCTACAAATGAGTTGTTAGTGATTTAACCTTACATCATTGTTACAAATGATTAACTCAAGTTGTCATTTTTCAATGGCATAATAGGGTTTTTAAAATTGTTTATCAAATTAAACTATAAACATGACACACAAAAAACTGATGATCACCTTGTGTAAAGTGCCTCAATTGGCTGAGGGCAACCTTCTATTAAAGGTGGCCTTTTCCCTGAATGCACAGCCCATAGTATACGGAATGCGGACCCTCCTCCAATGTCTTGAAAAGGTTTTCTCCGGCTCAATACCTCCCACAATATGATAGCCCAACTAAAGACATCACATTTTTCACTGTACTTTGTAGCTGTAATTAAATTACACAATTAAAAACAATAATAGATGGGTACAATAACATATATACTGGAATAGACAATTCAGTAAATAATATTAAAAAATGTTATATGAAGGTACAAGGCTAAAAAATAAGATCATACAACAGCTCTAGGTAGATGATGGAACATAATGATTCTAATTGGTCAGTTAAAATAGAAAACAAAAGTCATTGAATCCAAATCTGAATGGTAGGCAAGATATAAAATTTAACAAACAGGAATGTCACTTAAATAGACAATAAAAGTTGACATTTACAGCAAGAGTGGTTAAAAAGTGAATAAGACTAAACAAAAGCATATAGTTTCCTTTATATTTTTAGGTGAATTCCTTTTGTTATTCCCTTCTTGAATCACTATTAAACAGAATACTATGAATTCTGATGAAAAATTATATACAAAATTACTTTACCAACCTTTTCAGCTGCCTTGATTTTTATTCCTTTATACATAAATTACTTACATGTGTTTCGGTGGATCCACCATCATAAGCGTCGGTACATAAAATATAATTTTGAAACTATTTAAAAATTTTTGAAGAAATTACATCTTCTAAAAATTTTAAATAGTTAAAAATGATATTTTATGTACTCTAATAATCGAACAAAACGCATGTAAGTAAATTATAAAGGAATAAAAATCAAGGTAGCTGAAAAGGTTTGTAAAATACTTAGAATATGTATACATTAGAACTGATTGCAAGTTGCACAATGTATTATAAAGACTTATTTTAGAATATCCTGAGTTACCTACCCAAATTGTTTTCATTAACAGTGCTTTCCACAATAAGATAGCTCTCAGTGAATTAATTAAGTAAAAATAACCTTATTCATATCTCAACCTGTTTATTTTCTTGCGAGTCACAAAATAGAATTTTCTGTCTTGATTACAAACCGTCAACAAGAAAATTAAAATCTATATACAATACCACTCATTGATTAAATGACTCATTAAAAAATCTCCAAAACCACAAGGGCTAGAAACATGAAAATGGACTTAGGTCCTATTCGAGTCAGAGGAGTTAACTAAGAAAATATTTCCAAAAATTCTACCTCTAAAAGAAGAAAATGGAAGAACACAATATCAAGGTGAAATTTTTTTCATTGTAGCTTTACGGTGTATTTTAAGCCAAACAATTTCTCAATAGTATTTCTGGGAGAATTCACAAAGATTTTCCTCTAGTTCAAATTTTTTTTTCAATATAACAGCCTTTAGATACACTTAAAGAGACAAACAGCAGATAACAAAAATGAACAAACATTAAAAATATCTTTTTGACGCTTGTTCGATGTTGAGTTAAGTAGCTACTTAAATGCAATTGATGTGCAAAACCACATAAAAAAAATTATCCAATATTACAACCTTGAGGTGCTTTTAATATAAAAAATGCATATAACCTAAAGAAAAGAACATAAATGTGCTACGATTATCTTACTTACTATTTCTAACCAGAATTAGTTTTAAGACATACCTTCAAATACTTCAGGTGCCATCCAAGCAGCACTTCCTTTATTATTTGTTAAGGAAGTAGTTTTATCACAAGCTGTACCAAAATCACAAATTTTGAGTACTGTTCCACCCATTACCAATAAGAGATTAGGAGGTTTTAAATCCCTGAAACAAGAAAAGAAAATCTATCAAAATTTATTACTGTAAACATTTCATTTCTGGCTTACATTTGTAAAACAAACCCACTTAGTCTAATGGTTAAGTACATCGCTGCAAGTCAGCAGCTGATTTTCGGAGCTGAAGATTCCATGGTTCAAATCCTAGTAAAGGTAGTTACTTTTATACAAATTTGAATAATATACAGTGGTTACCGGTGAACCATACTCACACAGGAATGACTGGCCTGAGTCTGTACACGACTACACCTCATTTACACATTATACCACGTCATCTCATTGGGTCACGGGGTTGCTTATTGTTCTAAATTAAAAAGATTGCAACGTGCACACATTAACGATAAAAAATATTGCAAACAAATATGCTAAAATAATACACAAGACTGTAAACAACCAACTTCAAGCTATGCTTTACAATAAACAGAACAGCAAACAGCCATCTTCAAAAAAATTCCCGTGCAGATATATATTGTGAAACAGAAGAGACTAACTTCACTACTACACTCATTCGAAGCTTTCTGTTTTGTAGCTGCTACTCTATAATCAGGTTAACAAATCAAGAGGCTCATCCAGTTTGCTTGGGAATGGTAAAAAGTATGATAGTGCTAACACATTATGGCACAAATTGTATATATCTAAACACAGGACAGCCATTATTCTTTTCCAAAATTATGAGCAAAATAGAACTCAATCTAAACACATATTCAAAACCTTTTCTTCTAGTATTATGATAGCAATCTAATACCATACATAAAATCAAATACTGCATTCTAAATAATTTTTTAGACATAATATAGGTAACACAAAAAGTTGTTTTATATTAATTATTTATTAAATTCTAAAAAAATTTCTAATGCGATTTATTATTCATAAAATACACCCCAATGAACAATACACATAATGACAATGTATTGTATTTTATTGGTTCCACAAATGACAACAGTACAATTTTAGACTATTATAAAAATTATGCAAATAGTTGTAATAATAGTTTTTTTTTTAAGTGAATTTGTTTTGCAATGAGGTTTTTTATAAATATAAATTATAAACTTTAAGCAAAGATGACAAAATCTGAGTAATGTCCATAGAGGTAAAATGTAATCCACACTCTGTAGTGCATTTAAAAAAAGACTAAACTGTGAAGAAAAAAAAATCATAAATAAAACTAAACTTGAGAAACAGTGAATCAACATATTCAAACACAAAATTGTTGAAGTTGATGATGACCATGAGAGAGATGATAACGATGCCAATTATGTAATGATGGTGATTAGTAGTAAAATTAGAAAAGAAAAACAAAAATTAAACAATAAACAAAATTGAAAAAGGTAAGTCTAATGTTTTAAATAGTTTCAGTCTGTATCTTCGCTTTTGTCGAGGAGGATAATTGCTAATGGATTTTGATGGTCTTCTAGTTTTTGTAAATGTTTTTCGCTACGTTGTTTCATTTCTTATTTTAAGAAGGGCAGGTTTATATTGTTGTGTAATATTTTATTGGTTATGCACCATGGGGCTGCAGTGATCAATCTCAGGTATTTTGATTGAAAGCACTGCAGTATTTCTACATTGATAAACTAGCTGCCACAAAAAATAGCGAGCTACAAAATATAGTTCTGTTTCTTATTATAAAGTCAGCCAATTACGACTGAACTATTTTAAGAACAGAAGAGGAAGAGGTGTAAAAGACACTAGTCAGAGTTATCTCCTCTAAAAGTAACGAATTTCACTATACAGCCAGTCTCTGTGGTGAATGAAGTGAAAGTGACATTTGCAGGGTGGTAAGTGGGTGCTTTTCGGAGGGCCTGGCATGCTCATAAGCGTATTCTTTCAAAACGGTGAGGAAGGCTATAGTAAACCACCTCACTCCTTGTTTTTACTTAGTAAAACCTCTAAAGGTTTAAACCAGCCTTTCGCCTGTTGGCCTAAACAACAAACTAGCTGTACTCCATAGCTAATAATAGTAACTACAGTTTACTTAATGGTTCAAAAGTCAAGACAATGATTTTGACTTAAAACAATACATACTAATTATAGAATCTTTAAACATTAATTTTCTCTAAAATATTATAATTATATTTACATGCAACAATTACATAATTTTGAAGCAACAGATAAAACTCCTTCTAGAGACACCTTGAAGAACTTAATTGTTTTTTTGTTTATTTAGAGTCACTTCGTTATTAGTGACTACGGTGCATCATTTAAGTGGAACAGTGGGTTTTCATTTGTTATAATTTCCAATCCCTGGCCAGGAATCAAAACCGGGACCTACACATTGCAGATTAGCTCACTACCAGAATGACACAGAGGCAACCTTGAATAACTTAATCACATAAATGTGTATAAGAATTTTTCTTTTGCCGGGTTTCTGCAGTTCAAAAATTTATTGACAATTGTTTCTGTAGGTTTGCATTTTGATTCTAAGTTGAATCAAAAACGTTGATGAATGTAAAGAAAAGATAATCTTTAAAATCATTAATGATGATGAATGATTAAAACTGATTTTGTTTATAAAATAGTATTAAAAATTACAAACCTATGAATAATTGGCTTAGGTTTCATGTTATGAAGATACGCAACACCCCTCGCACATTGCAATGCCCAACTGATTGCATGACCCGCTGTATATGTTGGTTGTGGTTTACAATGTAAAACTGCAATCAAACAAAATAGAATTATCACTCGCAATACAAACACTTTTTATAACAAATTAGTCTGGACTTATTAGTTGCAAACAGACCAGTTAATTGGATTCACATAAATTGAAAAATACGAGGTGTGGCTATTAAATAACAAGACTGACATTGTACAAATTTTTATTTTTATGTTATATATAATCACTTATTGGCACCTTTAATATACACTCTTTCTCTATCCCTACAACGCTCCATGTGAATTTTCCATTGTTGGAAACAGTGCTGTAAGTTATCTTCTGTCAGGGAGGCGAAGTAAGTCAGTGATCGGCTGGCTTGCATGTGCCGAAGCATCACGTCCAAGAGAGCACACCTGCTCCCTTACTTTCTGTAGCAGTTTTTCGTGCCCGTGCCTCTGGAAACTCCTCGGCATCCTATGGTTACTTTTCAGCCATGCTTTGGTCCCGCCGAGGTGAGCTGAGATGCTGGGCTTCTGTCTGTCTATCCCGATCCTTGTCCCTGGCATCTAGCACTTTTTCTATCCGTGCTAGAGGCAACTTCTCCTACTGTAGCTTTTGCCCAACCCAGTGGTGTCAGGCGTTTACCGTGCCGAAGGGTGGATGGCACTGGGGCATTTAATCAGTGTCTTAACGGTGCCTGTAGGAAACTTGGCTAAATCCTACAGTATTTTGCCTTACCCCTGTACGCGGGGCTATGCAGGGGCGGACTGATTATTTCCCTAGCTGAAACGACAACTAAAAGTGGTTGTTGTTCCTTTTACTAGGAAAAGGAAGATGGCTCTAGATGCTTTGACTCTGGAAGGAGTGGATTTGAGCTACTCCCCTGAGGTGGAGTATCTGGGGGCTGTCCTTGATAGGGGCCTGACTTGGAGGGGCCACATGTCAAGGACTGTTGAGAGGGCTGCAAAGGCCTTATGGATGTTAGAGTTCGTTTGGGAGGACTTGGGGGCTTAGGCCTCGTATGGCAGAATGGGCTTATGTGAGCATCATTCTGCCAATGGTCACATACGAAGCTTTTGTATGGTGGCCAAGAACAGATCGGCTGAGGAAGCTGAAGAGATTGGCCCGCCTAAGGACATGTTGTGCAACGAGCACTGGTCCAACGGCTACTATGGAGGCGTTGTTTGATTTGCCTCCTATTCATGTTCAAGTGAAGAAGGAGGCGATAAGAACTGCCTTGAGGCTGGAGGGCAGGTTCGGGGTCCCATCAGGGGAGATGGGCCACACCGAGATCTCCAAAGGGATTGAGGGGATGGGTGTGGTAGGTGGTCCTCGGGACCGTATGTACAGAGCATACGATTTCTCCGACACACTGAGGGTGAAAATTTTTGATCGTCAGGAGTGGGCGGAGGGACAGCCAGTGATACCGGAAGGGGTTACCTTTTGGTACACTGACGGCTCAGTGATGAGCGGAAGAGCGGGAGTGGGGGCCTGGGGGGCCTGGGGGGCCAGGGGAAAGATTTCCCTGGCCCTTGGGTGTAACATAACCGTCTTCTAAGATGAAATATTGGCCATTAAGGTCTGTGCGGCTCAGAAAGGGTCGCACACCTATATTTATATGCAGTTGCAAAGTGGTTGGCTGCAAAAGAAGAGCGCTGATGGGTAAGGGTGTGTAAACACCTTCTCAGATAAGTGCCTTAGATCCTAGGCAGATCCGGCGCTTCATCGAAAGTGTGGGTCTTGCAGAAATAGGAATAGGGGCAATCACAAAAGATCTTTTAGGTCGCGGTGAGGAGGGGCTGCAAAAGCCTGAACGCCCTTATTGTAAAGTAAGTAAGTAAGTAAAGTAAGTAAGTATCTTCTGTCAGCTCCTTCACGACACGGGCCGCTTTCTCTTTTACAGGTTCCACAGACTCAAATCTTGTCCCTTTTAATGCAGATTTCACCTTAGGGAACAGGTAGAAGTCACATGGTGCAAGATCTGGTGAATAAGGTGGATGTTTTAACACTGAGATGCTGTACTTGGCTATGAACCTCTTGACAGATAACGTGGAATGAGCTGGTGCATTGTCTTGGTGAAGAACCCATGATTTGTCCTTCCACATTTCGGGGTGTTTTTTCCTTACTCTTTGACGTAGTTTAGAAAGTACCTCAAGGTAGTAATATTGATTAATTGTTTGACCTTCAGGAACCCAGTGAAGGTACACAATCCCATGGATATAAAAAAAACAATCATCATTGCTTTAAATTTTGACTTGCTCATTCGAGCTTTTTTGGCACTCGGAGAAGTTCGGCTCTTCCAGTGCATGGATTGGCGCTTCGTTTCCGGATCATAAGTAAAAAACCACGTTTCATCACATGTTATTATCGTTTCCCAAAAACTTGGGTCATTTTCAATTGCGTACTAAGTGTCAGTACAAACATTTTTGCGAGCTTCTTGTTGTTCAAACGTTAGAATTTTAGGCACCATTTTAGCACACACTTTTTGCATGTTAAAATTGTCATGTAAAATTTGCCAGTACACATTCTTTATCAATACCTACAGTTTCACCAATAGCATGAATACTTAATCAACGGTCAGACCGAATCAAATTACCGACTTTTTCGGCATTTTCATCCGTTTTTGACGTTGAAGGGCAACCTGGCCACGAATCATCTTCAACGTCTTCTCTGCCATCTTTAAAACGCTTGAACCATTCAAAAACACATGCCCGCAATAAACATCCACTGCCATACACTTATTTCAGTAAATTATAAGTTTCAGTAGCAGTTTTTCCAAATTTAAAGTGAAATTTTACAATAATTCGTTGCTCTACTATTACACTAACCATTTTATTTGGCAAAACAAAAAAACAACAATAATGAGAACGTAGGCTCTGACTAAACGATATTGTTTACAGAAGCGAGACTAGCTGCATACTAAAGAGAAAGGTTCACACTGAACAGCTGTTGATTAATGGCGGTTGATGCATGCCTCCTTGATCTGCAGCAGCGTCAGTCTCGTTATTTAATAGCCACACCTCGTATACATATTAGGCTCACATTACACAACATTTTTTTATACTTCAATTCAATAAAATTTTACTCGTCAGTTCACCTCTATTTCTTTAAACCACTTTGCTTAATGTTTACACACTCAGAAATGAGATCTGTAGTCATTCAGAAACAAAAATATGACATGAAGATAGATATCATTCACAAATTTGTCAGTCAGAATCGTATTATAAGATTTTTATTTATAAAGTGCTTAATGAAGGTGTGAAGGCTCCCATTACAGTTACTGAACTAATGTGAGTATACATGTGTATATTCACAATTTAATTAACACTTATTGCAGTTTTTCTAGAATTAGGTAAGTGTATACTATATACTTAACTTACTTCAGACAAACTAAACTTAGGCTACAAAAAATTACCATTAATCAGTATTCATTTAAAATATAGGGTCCGGCAGGGAGGTGTGGTGTTTTTGAAAAGATTGTCGCACACTTATTTTTGAACGAATTTCAAAATTTATTATTATTATTATTATACATTAAAATTATATTCCAATTTAAGTTTACATCAAAACATAAGAAAAAATAAACAGCTGAGAACAATCACATCAGTTAGGTGGTGCCTATTTTTGTCTAGGTATTCTTGTAAACGACTGGCGAAAGTACCTATACTCATTTTAGTTATGGCTCTCAAAATCAAACGAATTTCTTGTGTTATGACATCAGAAAGGGCTTGAAGAGTGTATGGTTTGTTTACATAAACTTTGCCTTTTAAGTACCCCAATTAAAAAATAAGCCACAAGGTGACAGATCTGGTGACCAAAGTTCAACATTCCCACGTAATGAAATCAGGCGCCCAGGTAAATAGTCTCAAGAAAGCATACTTTCTGTTGATGTATGGCAAATGGCACTGTCTTGCTGAAACCACTCTATTGAGGTTGATGTGTTATCTTCTTAATTGTGACAGGAAATAATCACGCAACATGGGAAGGTAACGATGTGTGTTAACAGACACTGTTCGTCTGTTTTCACGATTAAAATAAGGCCCAATAATGCTGGTTCAAGTAATGGCAAACCAAACAGTTAATCTCTTGCAGTGCAGAGGCTTTTAACGCAGTTCTTGCAGGTTTTCGGGTGCCCGGAATTGGAAATTCTGTTTGTTTATTATCCATGATAAATGGAAGTAGATCTCGTCACTCATGATCAAAAGGTGTCATCTGTTAGCAACTCCAACATCATTTCTGCAAACCTATGTCGTCTGATGTAGTGGTTTTACCGCAGTTCCTGAACAACCGTTATCTTTTAGCGATGAAAATGCAGGACAAGGTGTAAAATTCTCCGAACTGATCTGTCTGGCATCCTGAGAGAGCAAGTGTGACGCACCGCCGAATGATGAGGGCTAGCTTCCACCACTTGCCGCACTCTTTCAACATTTTCTGAGGTCTGTACGCTTCAATCACCTCCCCATGCTATCCTTGGTCTCAAAGATACTCGTTTGAAAATTTATTTACCCACTTCAGAATAGTATCGCGTTTTGGAACTTGACCATTACGACCAACATTAAAATAGTTTAAAACTAGTCGCTGTCTGAGGACTAAAAAACAACCAGTATCAGCAAAGGTGTTGTAAACAAACACATGATGCACCACAGACCAAGGCTCCATTGTTACTGAATGGCATCTAGAAACGTGTATGATTGTCGTTCTAGTTCATATTCAGATCACCGGAGTGCATACAAGTCTTCAAAAACACCACATCTCCCTGCTGGGCCCTTTACTATGAGCATTAATTAATAATGAAAACATTGCTGTCAATAATAATACAATAGTTGTTGTCTGTTCAATGCAATATGAGCAATTACTATTTTCACAAATAGCTATTTCATAAATAATTTTAAAAAAATACTAACCAATAAATTATTTTTAACTTTTTATACCATTTTTTTCTTTTTTTAAATAAAACTTTGCTAAAACTAATTGCAGGCTTGGTTTAAAGACTTACTTTATGCTACTCAGTTATATTTACATTTATAAAAAATAACTAATCTGTTAAGGTACACACAAGACACAATAGGCAGTAGTTCCAAAATGGCTACATTAGTTACTTCTTAAGTACAATAAGAAGTAAACTTACATGACAACCAGCCATAGGCAATCAGTATTAATAACAATGTTCGATAATTTACTCTTTTTGCAAGCTTCTTTCTTTTCCTCTCCTCCTACCACAGAAAATGTAGTGCAAATCCACTACATTAAATCTCAGTATAAATAAAAGATTTAATGGAAAAAGTAAAAATTATTTATCTAATAACGGTTATTAAATTGCTTAATGCCTAAAGTTTTATGAGAATTCGGAATTGACTGTATGTACTTACCATTATACAATGAACCACCCTCTGCAAATTCCATCACCAAACAGAAATTGTTAAGAGCAGTACATGCGCCATAAAGTCTGACAATATTTGGATGATGAACCCTAGAAAGCTGCCTTAGCTCAACTGTAAATGCTTTTATTTCAGCTTCAGATTCTATATGTTTTATAGCTACAAAATCTTCTCGCCACTTTCCTTTCCACACCACTCCGAACGACCCCTTTCCCACCACCTACAACGAAAAAACACATTTTAAAACTTTAGAAGAGTTTCACAGAGGAATCTGTGGGGTAGTCAATGCTGCATCAATAAATAAATTTTCGCAAGAAAATGAGCCATGAGGGCAACCATCAGCAAATTGTTCTATATTTCCTAGATAATTACAGCCTTTAATGATGACAACATAGATCTTCGCTAGTTTTTTTGCCAGCCGCATTGGCGCAGTTGGTAGTGTGCTCGCCTCTCATCATGTGGTCTTGGGTTCGAATCCCATTCAGGCACGGCATATTTTCATACGTTACAAAATATCATTTCATCCTTCACCGTCTGCATTAGCAGAAATTGCAAAACAGTCGGATGTTAAACAAAAAAAAAAAAAATAGTTTTAAAGAAAGTACATCCAAACGTAATTTAACACATTTTTAAATCTACTGCTACAGCTATAAATGTTAATAGGTTGAGATACCTGTTTTTAACCAAATTTAGCACACAGATTTTAAAAAAACGCAATAGTGCACTGAAGAATTAACAATCTATATTTTTTAACTACAAATGTCTCAGTTCTAATGACTTTGCAGTACGACATCAGGTACTCATAGCAAAGCTTTCCAAACACTGCAAGGGGCAGCATCTCCTGCCTTTCCAATGGAATACCACCATAAAATAACCCATGGCTAGGACCTTCACAGAAGTAATTATTTAATTTAATTTGAAACAGTATGGTCCTTCAAACTTCAAAAATCCATAAACTGTTCTTACAAAATACAAAAATTTTACTTAAGAGCTCTTCTATATATGATATACAATTGTGTGTCTAGTGCAAAGAGATACGGATGTTATTATCATTAACTGTTTGTATACTGCAGCTTACGCAGATGAAAAATAATAATCAACATGAACATTAAGAAACTGCCACAGTATAAAACTGAGGAAAACCTCATCTCTGAACCAAGTGCACTGGTCAAAATGTAACTGGAAACCAGCTACATGAAGCAGTAATTATAAAAAATATGGAAATCAGTCAACACAACAAACCACACATTTTAAAAATAATACTCAATGAACCTTTTTTTCAGAGCAAATCAAAGAACAGCCTAATTTATAGTTCTGCCTAATGCTTAAATAGCAAGTTATGGCTTAACATTCCACACACTGCTTGTAAACTTTTAGATTAAATACATATTAAGATAGGGATGACCTCTAGGCCTACCAATTGTACGTATAACTGAACGGAACTTAGTTTATTTTAAAAGAATTTAAAGAACTGACTGATACAGGGAAATAATACAGTATTACTAAAATAATACTGCTTTCTATAAAAAGTGCATTCCTGATACAACATAACAAAAATAACCCAGTAATAATTAACACAGAAAAATCGGGGAAATAATATTGACGAAGCGTACTAAATTTTAGAGATATTAATATAAATTCAAACCTCTAATTTTTCAATTTCATCGTAATTTATAATTTCTACATTATGCGGCTGCACATTTAACATTTCTCTATTAGCCATTTATGTCCAGTATCTTCACATTTTAGACATACACAACACTTTAAAACACCTGTAGGAATAAAACGATCGAGAAATACTACCATTTCTCAATCTAAATAAACTCCTAAACAACAAGAACGCAAAGACGCCATGTTAAATAGTTTCGAACAGCTGTTTTAATCATACACGCACTCGCAATCACAAACATTCGTACACATCGTAGCCTTCTCAATAACCTATGCAAATGACATAAAAATAAGAAATGCGGGGGCTTTCTTAAATAGCCAGGGGATTAGTATATGTACCTACATTAGTATACGTCATTAAGTTTAGACTATGGTAAAAGTACACCACAGTATATTTGGATTTTCAGTGCAATTTCACATTTTTCGATTTTGTTCGCCAAGTTAAATACCGAACGGTAAAACTTTTGTAGTAGTAGTAGTAAGTAGTAAGAAGAGTATAATTATGTGCTTTCAGATGGCACGGCATGATCGCCTCTCTTGCTACCGTAAACTCCTTCTACAGTGGAACCGTTGCTACCGCTATAACATCTAGTTCATAAATTTCCTCTATATCCGTGTGAATCTTAATAGGAATTTCCGGTTCAACTTTCGTCATCGTCTGCTAATGATTATTACTACTCACTGGGGGCGCTAGTAGAGTCGCCTGGTGTGCCAACCTGAAATTGTAATTTCTCTGTGCGCCGGGTATAAATAATTATATAATTAAATAATTAAAAACGCAATTTTAAAAACCATTAGAAATACGGTAAAATGTAAACATACAACAAAGTTAACTCCGTATTACTAATTGTTTTAAAAAAAAATATTTATATTATATTATAATACGGCGATTTGGTAATATAAACGTAATATATTTTATAAAATAATTTTATACATACAATTTTAATTTTTTTGGTATTAAAATTTATATATTTTATATCGAGTAACAATTATTTATAAATAATAAAATTATTAGTATTATTGTTTTACCAAATGTACGTTACAAATCCATGAATTGACGCTAGGTGTTTTTGTTATTGTGTAAGCGTTGCGTAAGCTGTGATTTTGACACGATGTTACGTTTAACTACGGATTGGTAATAAAACTTTGTGAACTGTTTTCTTACCGATATGAATTCGAATAGGAAATTTCGTACATTTCCTAAGGAAATTAGGAAGCTATTAGAAATGTAAGTATCGTGCTATATAATATTTCCATTGGTAATTATTTACTTATACTACACCAAATCGACCGTTATATTTGAATTTTCTTACAGTAAAAATGCCTGTTGATGAAAGTGTGTATTTTAATATTCGTAAGTTCATATTCGGATTCAGCATACTAAAAAGTATCGATTTCAAATAAAATTGTTCAAATCGGTTTGATGTACTATAAGTAATAAATTACCATATCAGTATTAGGTGCAACTTTCGTTCTTATTTAAGACAGTCATTACTTTTTGGAAATAAATGTACTATCCTTTCATGTCAGGTATTACCCTATTCATCATTAGTTTCCTTTTTTTGTAAAAGTGGAGTGTTGTGTAGGCCTATATGCTTTATCGATTAATAACAAGCATTTATTAATCTGTCTTTAAAAATTCTACAATAATATTACGTAATAACTTATTTTTGACGTGTTTTACTAAAAAAGAATTTGTTTGTTTTTTTGTTTTAGATTGTGTTATTCACGATTTGACGAAGACAAAACGTACAACCTAAAGGTTCCAAGAAATTAAAGTGAAACTTGTACAAGTATTCAGCCATTCCTGTAACTGCTAGAATTTATACAGTCAGTTTTTATGGTATGTTGTGCATAATTTTGGTTTATTTTATTTACTATTTAGATAATTTAGAAATCAAAAAATTTTTGCAATGTGTTTTTGTTGTAGAGATTCATAGTACAGAATTTCTTGAATGCAAACATTTAATTATGTTTGAATTGTGATAAATAATAAAAAAAATAATTTTGGTATTTGCAGTAAAAGGGCATGACAGGCAATAAAAAATACAAAGATACAGGCCGTTAAATTTCCCATGATAAATTTAAACCCACAAGATAAATTTACATAAAAAACATGTTAGCTTTTTTTACATACGATGGGCCTAAGGCTTTTTAATGTGTATCATCTGATAAATTTATCTGCCTATCATGATTGTTTTAACACATCATTATATTTATCTTTAAAATTAAAATTATAAACTAAGCAGTTATTGTTTAATTATTTAAAAAATCTGGTGTGAAACACCCACAACTTTCTCTTGCCACTGCAAATAATTAACTATAAACCTAACATTAGAAATAAACAAAAAAACTAACCTCAAAAACATAACCTTATTTTAATCATGAGTTGAAGATTGATGAATCGGTTGACCGATTTTGATGAAAATGTTCTTGTCGGGTCAGGTAGTGGTATGTAACTTAAGTTTCAAGTTTGTACGTTGTTCCGTTCTTGAGATATTCTGTTCATAGATACACACACACCGACCAATCGCTAAAAACATGTTTTTTGGGTTCATGGGGTCTGAAAACGTGGAGATCTAGTGATAAATCGACATGAAAACAATACTTTCCTTCCTATGTATTCATATAGGCAAGAGGAAGTAAAAATTAGGCTCGCTTGATCAGACAGCAGATCCGATCAGATTATGAATTAATTGTATGAAAATAATTGGAATTTTACGACCATTGTTTTCTCATTAGTTCATTGAAGTACTTGTATTAAGAATGTCTAATTTCAGATTTTTTACTAGCCTACTACTCCCTTATACGAGTTTTAATGTCAGTATGCAATTAATGCGTAGTTTTCTCTGTTTCAGAAGAAGAACGTGCTGGGGCTGTAGCAACTTTCATCGAATTTGTTAATCAAGTCCTTGACTTAGTGATTTAGTGGCAGCTCATATGCCTTGCAAGGTGTGTAATATTCAGGAAAATTTAGTTAAAACTATGCACAAGCTTTATGCTTGTGATATTACTGTATATAAAATCCACCAGCATTATTATGCCTGTGATATTAAATAAATATATTGTGTGTCGTATATGATGTTTATATATATGTTTATATATTTTTGATTGTAGGTTATGTTAACATTTTAAAAGAAAAGAGTTTAATTTTGTAAATTGAGGATTGTGTTACAGACCTATATACCTGGACACCAGGTAGAAGGTGATAACTCCATAATTTTTTTTGCCAAAAAGAAATGTAAGTTATGAATAATATTGTCCTTAAATCATACACTGTGAAACACCATACCGTACTTTTAATGTCTATAATACTAAATTTGGTGTCAGCTGAACTATTTATCTACTAATGATTTAACAATCTGTTTTTTAGTTTATAAATTACAGTTAGATTATATGGAAAAACGTGTTATAATCGAAAAAAGTCAGTTAACCAACTGAGTGAAGAAACTAAATCTGAAAAACAATCTTGTTATAATAAGATCTAGATTCCAAATTCCATCTATTAAAATTATTAAGGTACAACTGTATATAGATACAGACGTATATTTATTTTTATTTTATGAAACATCCTATGTAGGATTTTAAACAGCTGTATTATTTAAAATTGAAATATATTTCTAACCACCAGAATACGATAACAAATATATACTATATATACCTATATATTTAAGTTAAATAATGGTAGCTTAGTAAATTTTTGTTTACTTATGAATACCGTCTTTTGAAAGGTATTGTTAAAATATTACAATTTTTGGAGTGTCATGTGCGCCATAAATATTTGATAGTAAAATGATTGAATTGTTTACAGATTTGTTAGGTTTTTTATTTAAATAGATTGTGTTTTGATTTATATTTGTATTTGGTTAAGATAAAGTAGATCATGATAAAATACTGTATATTGTTTTACAAAGAGCGACGTCAGAGGAAGCTTATAAGAAAAATGTGTCAAAAATCTTGACACAGGCCATCAAGCAAAGTATTAGCTTCGATTGGGTTAGAGGAAACTGCTCTGTACATTTTGAGGAAGTTTCAAAAACACTAATAGAGTGTATTATTAACTTGTGTATTCCGTGGTGGTGTAAACGTAAGAATCGACAAAGATCACTATAGTGATCTTTGTCGATTCTGTTCAAGATTCCTATAGTCCTACATGAAAGATCACTTTACTGATCTTACATGTAGGACCATATCCTCCTATACTCGGTTCATTGTAAGAAAGATAGTTTGAGTAAAAAAAATAATGATGTCACTCAGCATGCGCATTATTTAAAAATGCGTGCACGCTGATTAAAAAGTAACAGCAAAATACCTTCAAAAGTATTTAAATACAAAGTAGTTTGAAAAGTATTTTTGTAAATGAAACTGTTAGGACTACATCATAGGCCTATCATGACTGATGTTTTAAATACTGATCAATAAATTTATAAAAAGTTTTAGGCCTATACTTTATTGCATTTTTTTGATAAATATATGTGGTTGCAAGTTATATGTATTAATACATCTGATGTGTATGACGAAACAAGAGAACTTTAATAAAAGTTAATATTTTTATTTTAATGATTAATCATCTAGTTTGGTCACTTGTTATTTCACAATTAAATTTGAGAAAGAGTAATCCAAACCCATAAATCTCTCTTCCACATTTTTGACAAAGAACATGTCATAATTATAAATGCTACCAGTTAGCTTTTGACATCGTATTGTCTCGCATCGTTCTTACGAGCTTTATAATTTATTTTCAATTACGAATTTTAGTGTTATAGTATTTTTTTTAGTGTCTGTTTATAGTTTAATTCTGTATATGGTTAAAAGCACGTATCAGTTATCATTGTGATGTTTTTATAAAAAGTAATCCCTAATGTGTGTACGTTGCAATCTGTTCAATTCAGAACAATAAGCAACCCCATGACCCAATGAGATGAGGATGATGTGTAAATGAGGTGTAGTCTTGTGCAGACTCAGGTCGACCATTCCTGAGAGAGTATGGTTAATTGAACCCCAACCATCAAAGTACACCGGTATCCACTGTCAAGCATTCAAATCCGTATAAAAGTAACTACCTATACTAGGATTTGAACCAGGAACCTTTGTCTCCGAAAATCAGCTGTTAAACAGCTGATTTTGGCAACGACTTTACCTCTAGACCAACCCGGTGGGTTGAAAAGTGATGCATTTTTTCTGAGTCACTGCTTTCGCTGCTGATTTGGTAACCACTGTTTGTTTACTTTACATGAACCGAGTGTAGTATGTATGTATGGAATATGTTAACTGTAATAATATGTTATTGTTTTATTGTACATTTATTGTTTTATATTATTTATTGTTTTATTGTTCATTTGTTAGAAAATGTTTTATAAATCGAACATTAGTTTACCATTAATAACTGAAATGTAACTATTCTTATTCTTACATTGTTATTTATTGTTACATTATTTACTAGTATTACATTATTATTTATGATTAGTAGGTTTTTATTATAGACTCAGTGTTATATTATTTTTTGTCACAAGTAATACATGAGCGCTTGAATTATAACAGGAGAGTAAACAATTCCAAAGATTCGTTGTTTATCATTTCAGATTGTTTATTTCATATCATTAAAATAATTAATGTCTGTGATTAGTTTAATACAACTGTTTCCACTTGCCCGTGTTTAACTCATTTTTAGTTTCATCAGTTATCTTTTGGAATTGTATCGGTTCGTTTCGATTTTTTTCGTAGACTGAAGTTGAAAAGTTTTGTAAGCTGTATTTTGTTAACCTGCATGATAGTGAATATGTTAAGTTTTTGAAATTAAAAGCGGTAACCATTAAAAAGTAGAAAGAAATTGTTTTGTTAAATGTATCTGTTACGATAATAAATTAAGGAGTCATTATGAAACTACAATAATTACAAGTAATCAGAACGGTATAATTGAAAACGCTTAAATGATAATGTTCATTTTAACCAGATGTAGTTATTTTTATGACGGAAAGTAGTGCAAGATAACTGTCCAGCGGAGAGGTAGATACATGCCAACTAGTGTAAAACTTTCGTTTACAACCTATAGGCACTTGCCTCGCGCGGAGTACTCTACAGTAGATGGACTATAGATAGTTCAACTCAGTTTATTAAAACAAATATTGCTGTAAATGAATCATATCAGTTGGTTTTTTTTATTTAGTTATTATGCTTTTTAAATGAACCTCTATTTACAATTATCTGTTTGTAAATTCATTACAATATTATTAATTGGATTATGTTGTATAATTGTATTATGAATTTATTATATTGGGAATTGACTTACCGAAAATGTTTATTTATTACTTCAACAATGAAAGTATGTGGTGAATAACGATATGTAAATCATGTATAGCATACAAATTTTTATATAATATTATATGAAATAAGAAGCAATGAAAAGTTTTACCTTTTTTGAATGATGGGCATTGACAACTGTAATTTTGTGTCAAAAGATTGCACGATGGTACTTGAAGCTTAACAAGCAAAGTTCATTGTAAGAAAAAAATAATTGTTATTATAAACCTAAATTATTGTAGATTCTCTACAGTTTAATTTCTTAAGGCCTATTCCCATGATTCAAGTATTAGCAAAGTTTACACCGAGCTAGTTTACTACCTCTAATGTACACTAATAATGAGATTTGTCATTGGTAAGTGTAATTGTAATTAATATTTTGTTTTTTATGTATATATAAAAAACTTTGTATATTGCTTTATATTGCTTTTTATATAAAAACCAGTATAATGTAAACACAAAGTTTTTTCTGCTGCAATGATACTAACTAATAACTTAGCAGTATTGTGCAAAATAGTTGGATGATAAACGAAAAAGCAATAAATGTTAAAGCGTGAAAAAACATTCAACTTTTTTTAAAATACAGTCAATGCTCTATTTAACAGACTAGCCTCATGAATATGTGAAACGGTTTGAAAATTATAAAAATCTAAGGAATGTTAATTTTTACGATGCTTTTCAGCTCTTCCCATAAGGTAAGTTCTTCCTGAAAGGTACCGTTTTTTTAAACTTATGATAAAAATAAGACTAAGCAAATCCAATGTTTACTATTAACACATTATAGAAACATATGTGACCAGTATTATGGTGATAAATGAATGACTTAATTTAACTGCGTTTCACGACAGACATTGGTATCCACCTGTAGTGTTATTAAGCTGTAAAGTGTTCTATCCAAGAACTTTTAATTCTATTTTTCATAGTTTATTTTAATAAATGTGTTAGTCCATTAAATTGAGCATTGACTAATGTTGATTTGCACAAAAATATTGAATATGTACAGTTTTTTAATGCATGTTCAAAGTACAGTTTCATACTCTCAGCATGATGTTATAATAATTTTTTGTGTATTTTTAAGATGTAGTAGTAGTACTTATTAAAGTATGATTTTTTTTTTTACCTACAGGTTTACCTACAGGTTTTTTAACCTACAGGTTACCTAGAGGTAAAGGGTGTTTACTCTAATTTTGGCAAAATTAAGTTTGAAAATCAACAAGAAATGCTCTATATAATGGTTTACAGTATTAACTGGTATCTGACCCTTCCATTTTTTTTAAAATTGCAGTAAGCACATTTAACTCCATTGATGTATATAATGTGGAAAATTATTAAAATCGCTAGTATTTTTGTAATTTAATGTATACTCGTTATTGACAATAAGTAATGTATTTTGAATTAATTTGTTATTGTTATCTTGCTGATAGGTTTCAGAATTCTGTAATATTTTCAAACATAGTTGTGAATAAAATGTTGTTTCTTTATCAGAATAGAGTTAGCACAATATGTTTTGTTTTCGTTTGATTAACTTAAGTTCTGTGGGTGGTCAGAGAACTGTAGAAGTTAAGAAAGTTGTTTAGTCATTTAAATCTCTTTATCAGAGGCTATATTGGGTACAAATTAAACAAAATTCTAATACCTTCAGAATTTTACAAGAAAATAACAAACTTCATGTCTTTTGGTTATTCTGAAAAATTAAAAAAATTGAGTTAAGGGGGGAGGAGTCTGCCAAAAAATGAAAAATGGTACCCTTTTATTTTAGAAAGTTTGTATTTTACCTACTTATTAGGGACACAATGGACAGTGTGTTCCTAAATTTTCAGTAATTTACCACCCCTTGAACCCCTTTTTTCGGGGGGGGGGGGCGAGTGAAAAAAACGTAGCTTCACAAGGAAAACCAACTCGGTTGATTATCAACCTATCAACTTGCTTAAAAAACACAAAAGAAAAAATGAAATGTTCAATGAAATGTGCTTCATAAAGAGCACAAAAAGTTCTAGTGGCACCTTGCATTAAATATAAAATACATGTTTTGAGAGTATTTCTGTAATTTTTTTTTCAAAATTAATTAATTTTATTCTAGTTTTAAATTAAAAATTTAATTACAAATTTTTAGTACAGTATTTTGACATACCAATACAAGGGCCACTAGAACACAATTTTCTGAATCTTTTAAAAAAAATCATGAATTTTTATCAATTAGAACTCAAGTTATGAAGTTTTTAGAGTAGACGCACTGAAAATTAAAACTTGCGGAAATTAACAGTTAAAGTTTATGTTTGATTTTTTACTTACATCAAAACAATCCTGCTCCATTTATGTTAACCCTTCCTGTGCTCTCTTGGCTAATCTAAACTATGTAATCTATGTAATTTCTAAAACTAAAAATATAATCATGAAACACTTATTTAGGTTAGTTTGTAAACAGTAAACGCGCGTTTTATTCCTCTTGTAACCTACCTACACCTTACTAACCTACCAACTCTATTTGTCCGCGTAAAACTGAAATTTACTTTTGTAACACTAAACTAAAATTAGGTAACTAACACAAACTTTTAAATTTACTCTATAACTTTCAATAACTTATTTATTCGCATTACACTAAACAACAAAGTTTCATTACACCGTAAAAACGACAGAACGTAAACAAACAATACCCGCTCACTTGGCCATGCGATGGCCATTTTAATCTTGTCTCCATTCTAACATAATATATTACCAAACTCTGCATGATAATAGCTGAGCTAAAAAAGCAAATAACGGGGTTTAAAATGGTGAAAGAATTACATTTCTTAGTTTACAAGATACAGTACTTTGAAATTCATGTTTTTTAACCGAGAAAAACAGGAGCTGTTTCTATGGCAACTATATATGTGTTTAATTTTTTATTAATTTTTCTAGTAAACTAACAATAATAATAATTATACCATTAAAAAGTATAGAAGTATAGTAAGCATTTCAGTGATAAAAATTTGAACATAAAAAAGAAAGTAAAAAATTCCCCGTGGATTTTTACGCAGACCCCTCCCCTTAACTTGTTTAATTTCTTAGATACAGATATGCATTTATTCAGGTGATATGTATTAACTAAAAAAGACCATGTTACAGATAATGAATAATTAATGTTTTGCAAAACTACACAATATAATCTGTAATATTTTGTTGGAAATTGTTGTAATAACTGTGCTTATTATAGCAGTACTAAATATGTTTGAATGAAATTATGTAGCAACATTTATATAATTAGTAAAGTAAATTTAAACAATACTTGTGGTAAGAATTGGTTATTGTATTTCAGGGAAGAACAATTTTTTTGTAAACCAATTTCATTGTTATTCTTAAAAAATATGACAATATACAAATTTCAAATCAATTTATATAGTGTTTAATTGTTCATTATACCTATTAAACTTTAAATTATAGTGAAAATATTGCTTTCAACATGACAAACAATTTGTGTCATCAGATTTGATAAGTTACTCATTCATTTCAGAAATAGACAAAAATTGCCTTAAGTGAATTTTTTTATCAAATTGTATTTGTTGCAACAGACGAATTTAAGAATTTTAACATGTATCATATGTTTGTTTTATTTCATTATTTTCAAAAACTTGTAAAAATCCACTGTTTTTATATTGTAATGTTTTGAAACAATTTAAAATTATTTCTTGAACATTAAAAGTATAAAGTGTTAAATTATGTTGTATTTGTTATTGTTTCAATAGTTTTTCCATTAAAAATACCGTGTATTTCAATTATTTTAGTTGCCATAATAATTTAGTTGTAAAAATTATACCTTGCTATTTTTTTATTTAACGTGACAAAATTAATATAGTATTGATTTCATGTTAACATTTTTACTAATTTAAATAAGCTGTCTGTTTCAATTACAATTTATTAAATTTGTTCAGTTAAAGCATTATTACTTTTTGTCGCTGAAATAGAATCGTGAATTTGAAGATCAGCTGTGCAAAAATACAGGTCAAGGTAAGTGTAAGAAGCGGTTGGTAACCGCTGGAACGGCACTTTTAACGTACGGGTTGTGTAATGGGGAAGAATGGTAGGACAGGGGCAGGGGAAGGGTGGTAGGACATGGGCAGGGGAAGGGTGGAAGGCCATGGTCAGGGGAAGGGTGGTAGGCAGGGGGAAGGGTGGAAGAAGCGGTTCGATTTGTATGTTTGAAGCCATGGCGGCAACACGTTCATTACAACCGGTAGTTGCGCTAGTGTCGCATCTTGGAAAAGCCTAATACATGGAGATTACAAATCTTCTTATATATTATCTATGCTCTATATTCTCTAGTTTTAGAGGGTAATGATGGAGCACACAACAACGTGTAACATCACTATTCAAATTTTGAAATTAAGTAGGTCTAGACAGTGACGTCATCCCATAAAATACTGCATAAAATACTGGAGTGATTTATTACATTACACATTATAATTAATTAAAATGATTATGTTATTCTACAGATCATGAAATTATAATACAAATAAAAAATAAGCTTTAATTTTTGCACTCGGGATTATTTACTACACTTATAATCAGCTTTAGTCTCCACATTTGAAAAATCTAATGTCAAAAAAATGGCAACTGTGATAAAAATACAGTATTCTATGTTTACATGTGATGACACTATCTAGACCCCCACGTAATTTTATTTACCTAAACTAATATTTTAAAAGTCATGTTGCACGTTGCTGCCGCATTAGTGATAATTTTACTCATCGATTTTTTTTGTACAGTAAAATGTCAAACGATCAAAATTTTGTGTTGCATGAAAGTACACAAGTATGTGTATACGCGAATGAAACCCGAACGACAGGGTCATTAAGGGTTTATTTAAGAATAACATAAATCTTTATTGTATAACTGTTGCACACTGAATTAAAATAAATGATGTGTACGTGTAAATTAATATTATCTAATATTGTGATTAATGTAGTAATGTAATTTTACTTCAGTTCAGTCAGTGTTCATCATATATAGTACTTTAGTACATTTTATAGTATCAAAGGAACTTACCAATGACTTAGAAGTATGAACATTAAAACCTTTTCATTGCTTCAGTTCCAGTTCCAGTTAGTTTGCTCGAGTATCTTTTAATACAGATCCTTTTCCATTTTTGAACATTAGAGCAATACGTGTAATTCATTATTTTGGAATTGATAGGTATACTCTAGAAAATTCAGGAATATTATTTATGTTACAGTAATGAACGTAAATTCTAATATTTGCCGTTTCTTTACATACCGTACGTATTGTAATTACATTACATTGAAACTATAACCAAAATTAGCTGCTGTAATAATAAATAACAGTTTTAGTATTTAGATAATTCTCATATGGAATTTATTTAATATAAAATGAAATAAAATTTTTCAGGTCGTTGCCATCAACACTGTTCTTACCTTTGAGGATACCTAGATTCTCTTCCTTCCAACCACAATTTTCTTGTCTGTCCACAATATTCGGTGCGAAAATTAAACTCCTATATATATATATATGTCCATACACTTAAAAATAATAATAAATGAAAAGCAAAGATCGAATTGTTCGCAAACGGTTCACACATTTTCTTGCACAGTCTGCTTTGCTCCTGTACAACACCATAGGAGCAAAAAAGTCTCTTCGTTATAAAAAGAAAGGCAATGTGAATAATCCCAGTTCATTAAAGAATTAATTTTCACACACATTGAAGTGCTCAGACCTTTGTATTAGATGGAGTGAGAATTTTGTTCGATAGGGGCCACCAGGAGTTCCAAGTCTGGGGTTCTTATCCCGGAAAAGTTCTTTTTAAATATACGGCTTGGAAACTGTACCCAATTTAAAAAAAACTTCGAGCCTTTATATTAGTTAAAATCAATTATAAAATAAAAAAGGAAGACTCTGTACGTCTAACGGTTTATGTTTTTTTAAGATTAAGTGTTACGGGGATATTTAAAAAAGAACAAAACACTTGTACATATATGATAAATATCTGCTTAATTGAGTAGCTTGGTTACAAAGACGGCCAAATCCATTTTTCAAAATTTTTCAGGAGAGCAGAAAAACTGGTTTGCAAGGAATTATTTATATCTGTAACCTGATTTTTTTTTATAGATGTATTGTGATCTAAAAAACCATTCACCACTGTTATTTTGGTTTTATGGATTCAATTAAAGGAGAAAATTGCAATTGAAATATGGAGTTGGCCGTGTTTGTAACCAAGATACGATTTGTAGACTGTTAGGAGTAATACAGGTTTTAAGGGAAAGAGAATAATAACACATAAAGTTATTTATTACGGAAATTAAAAACACCAAATTTTATAAAAGTTTATAATAATGTCAAATTTTTTAAATGTCTTTTAAATTAATTTCAATTACGTCATTGCATTCATCAGCAGGCATATTCTCACACTCACAAATCAGGGCTTCATCCGGAAATTCAGGTTTTGTGTCATTTTCTTCTATAACTTTTTTAAGCCATTGCAAATTTTCCTGTTCATTCCATTTTTCTCCAAAATGTTTTAAAAGTAATGCTTGTATATCTTTGATTTTTGATGGCTTCACTTTAACTCCTATGATTAGCTCTGTTGGATTAATGGTCGTAGGTTTTTTGCCTTTCTTTGTTACTGACAAAGATTGTGCAACTTCCATGCTGTAATTTTTTTCACCACTTACAATGATGGAACTCGGTTTTCTACTGAAAACCAGTTTTCGTACTTTCGAAATGTGGAAGTGAAGTGCAGCTGGATCTTTTACGCATTGTTTTGCTTCAGCTTTCCAGTCAGACTGAAAGTAAAACTAACCTTAATTCCTTTTCTTTTGCACGTTTCCATTTTGATGGATCTGCTACTCTCTTCCTGCTTTTTTCTGGAGGAGTTTCTTCTACATGTTTCTCCATAACAATCTTTGTTTACTTAAACTGTAAATTGACACAAACACCACTGTATGCAACGAAACTTTGACACTTACGACAAAAAAAATCCCATGAGTCTTTGCGGCAGTCACGTGACTAGATCCAAAGCTTTCATTGGTTGAACACGGAGTTGTCCGATTTTGTAACCAGATTGCTTTGGAGTTGGCCGTTTTTGTAACTAAGCCCTGTTTTCAAATTGTATTTTAACCTATTTCTGGCCGTTTTTGTCACAAACTAACCTCAAATTCAGATTCCGCGTCGAATTTTACATAAGAACCAATCAAAATGTCAATTTTGATAAAAATGGAGTTGGCCGTGTTTGAAACTAGGCTACTCAATTGTTTTTAGTTATTACTAATAAGACCCTTATTAGTAACATTATTCGGTCCCAAGGAATAAAACTCTTCAATAACTAGTCATTTGTTGGGTCAAGTTTGCTGAAACTTCGCCGGCACCAACCGTGCTCACGCATACGTTCTAATTGTTAACCATTACTATGTCAACAAGGAGGCCAATTTTCAAACTAGAATTAGTTTAAGTAACAATAGTTTATATATTGTTTCAGATAAATTGTGTACTAATGGTACTATGCGATGCGAATGGCATTTTACAACCTCATCAATCTCAGAATTTGCATGTGTGCACCCACGCGTTACGATCGTTGATACTCGTAGCTCGTGTAAATAATTTGTGAATCTTATTGAATCGTTCGTTTATATAATCTTGTCTGCAGCTGTTTTTTGTTATGAAATTTTTTTAGTAGTTTAGATCTGTTCGGAAGTTACTTTTTTTAAAATACTGTTATTTAGAAATCGACCAAATTGTGATGTGCTTAAAATTAACTTTTTGAAACTCTCTAAAAATTCTGAGATGGTTTTTTATTCTAGTTTAAAATGCATAGTAATATAAAACTCACATTTATTTGCAACGTCTTTGAACCAGTGGAAAAATGGTTGATAATAAAAACACATTAGATTCTAGGTATGTTTAATATGTTCTGTAGGTATTAAGCTTGTTGATAAATACGTCAAGAAATTTGGTTTCGGTGTATAATTATGTATGTATTGTACTGGGTTTAGGGTATTTATAAAGAGTATTATTCTGTAACACAGTTGTATAACCTTAAAATGTCAAATCCAAGAACGGTTACCCCAAGAACATTATGTTGACATTGACGAAACGTTAAGGACTCTTTAGTCCTAACAACAGTTTTTGTAATCCTGATTTAGTAACTAATTGGCCTGTCTTTAAAACTTTGAATGATTTTAAAAACTTGTAATTTTATTAATCTGATGTAACAATCTATTTTTTTTTATCAAGTAGTGTACATTTTTGACAACCTCCCAAATTTATTTGTACGTTTTGCTAGTTTCTGTCACCTTACCTAGTTGTTTGTTTGAACAATGAAACTTAAAATTCATATCGCAACTTTCAGCAGATATACCAGTTGGCTGTGAGGTCTGAACTGATATTTCACCATGTCTTGGTTGTGTCTGTGCTGTGTGCCTTACAATTACAGATGGTAAATTACTGAAAATGTAGTACTTCATTACAGCATTGGCCTGATAATTTAGGATCTGCTTGTTTATTTTTTATTTGTAAACATTTCTGTTGGTTGAGTGGTCAAATTGTAATCCCTGTGCAATTTTTATATTGACACAGATACAGATAGTTGGTACTTTTTTGTACCATCAGCTATAAGCTTTTTTAATATCTGAGTGTTTTACGTATCAATTCTAATAAAGACAGTGAAGCATGAATGATGAACATTAACCTATTGATGATGATCTAACCAGGGATTGAATCCAGGATTAGGATTCAGCTCCATGTGAGTACAAAAGTTGTGTTTAGATTATTTCTGGATATGTAGAACTGGCGTTAGGTCTGTATTCCAGTACTTTATTTAAAACTTTGTGAAGAGGGTTTATAAACTCAAGTTGATTGGTACTGAAAGTGTCCCAGTGAAAACTGAATATTTGAATTACCATAACAAATAAGTGGAAACAATAATTTTTTGTGTACTGTCCAGGTAGTTTTATGTGGTATCTCTTTGATGTGTATTAGTCAAAGTCATTTGTTTTCCATGAAGTTTGTCAAAATAATTCTAAAATTACATTAGCGGTTACAATAATTGAAGTGTTCCGAACCAATATTTTAACAAAGTTTAAAACTATTGTTAAGAAAATATTAACAATTTATTTGTTTTTTGTTTTTAGAACTATTCTGAAAAATTCAGGTGATGTACAGAGTGCCAAATTTGAAAATTGTTCACACATTGAAACTCATACAACAAATTCTGCTTGTATTGATGTGAATGAAGCCTTTGCATATTTTCAATCTTGCCTTATACCACGTGAAACTGTAAGTATTTTATTTTTAAAGTAATGCTTTTTTTTAAATTTTGTATGAATTTATCTCTCTTATGTAAAGCTGAATGTAATGGGCTAAGTCCGGAAAGTCTTACCCATAAGGAGACCTTGGAGCGATAAAATACAAAAGACTTTTTTTGTTCCTTACCTTCTGAAACTCGGTCAGGAAAAATTTGAGGTATGACCCCCTCGAGGGGCTCAAATCTGAAAATATGTTGTAACTCCTCAACGGCTAAAGATATTGAGCTTGGACCTTTTTAAATCGATTTCTCAATCCTGAAAACTGGAGACTTTTACTAACATAATACTTATTACATTAACTATCGCAGACTTTTCTTAAAAGAAAAATTTTGTACAATGGCATAATTGTATTCACACAAACTCATTATTTGTTTGTACTGGTACTTTTTCCTCTGCTCTCACATAGCATGCTGGTCATGTGACAGTTACAACTGTTACAACTGAACGGTACGTAAGCATTCGTTATTCATTGTTGTTTTGTGATTTTAAATCTTTACATTAGCGTATTACGTATCCATAATAACAATCAGTTCATTTTAAGAAATTTCTGGCAAAAACATGAGCATACATACCAAATAATAATAATAATAAAGTTATTCTTCCTTTTATTATCATATTGGTTTCTGTACTGTATTAAAAAATTGTTTCCTACTTTTAAGGACTTTGATTGTTTCTTTTTTTGAATCATTTGTTAATTATTCCTAATTTTGTTAAGTCTATTATTCCCAGCATTTGGTTTATTTTAATTCCACACTTGCAGCAAAGCGCACTGGAACTTCTAGTAGTTTATAAAGAATCGCATTCAAATAATTGTCTTTCTACATTCTAAGGTAAAATGTAATTTCCTGTGATAAAGCTTAAAGAATTAAGCAACAATAATTTGTCATGACTCATGTTAAACTGGTTTAGAAATTACTTTAGTACATTTTGTTTAAACTCAAAAAATGTATGTACCTAATGGCAGTGTAGACTTCAGTATCAAGATTGTGTGAGCAGTTTTTCAACTTCATAGGTTAATGAAAATTAATGACTTGATAATTATTTTCGTAACATAGATTTCTCAGATTAAATTTAATGTCAATGTAGTTTGTGAGTAAACTTCTTGTCTTGATTTTCTCTTTACACCAGTAAAACTATTGATACTTGTTACAGAATGTGGATATAGTGGCCAATGCAAGAGTGCGATGGAAAGGATTTGTAAACTGGATCAGACCACCTCAAAAACTAAATGGAGATTTGAAACCAGATTATGATTTAATCTTTTCAGTAGCTGAGAGTAAGTATTCTGAATTTTAAAAACAATTTAATCAGGTGTTATTTCTTATATTATTTAGTGAGAATTAAATCAGTATTCACACCAGACCTTGATATTCCACATTTAATTGCAAAATACAAAATAATGTACCAAATTTATAAGACACCACAACAGTGTGGTGTATAGTGCAAATACATTCATAACTTTGATTTGATCCAGTGTCGTTATAGACTATGGACAATTTTTACTTTGGGATAACAAATAATGGATGTGTAAATTGTAAAAGATGCTGGGTCAGATTTAAGGGTTAATGATGATTTTAGTAGAATTTGTTTATTGAAAAAAGATGGGGTTTTATATAAATTTTTATTCCTCAGTTATTCGATTGTAATTCATTACAGATCAAGGTAAAGAATGAAAAGAACAAAGATGTAGACCAGCTAACATTTTTTTTTTTTGCACCCTGGAGACTCTAGGAGGAGTATAGGACATGTCGTCAGATATAACACCTGAAATACATATAAGAATCACACAATGTATCACTACTATCAAGAAAGAAATTCTTGTACGCTATAAAAAGTTTCACTGATCAAGTAATTTTTCAGATTTTTTTTAAAGGAATTCAAATTCTCACAACACTTTAAAGATTGGGGTAATTTCTTCATGAATTTTCTCCCTGCATAAGTAGGTTTTTGTTCAAACAATTTTGTGGAGTGATTAGCCACATAATAATTATTCCTGTTTCTTGTGTTATGATTGTGAACATTGAAATTCTGCATAAAATTATTTTGCCTAACATACATAATCACCTCAAAAATGTAGAGGGAGGGAACTGTAAGCAATTTAAGCTCCTTAAATAGTGGCCTGCATGAGGTTAGCTGGTTAGCTCCCACCATACACCTAATAGCTTTCTTTTGAATTTTAAAAACCCTATTTATATTACCCATGCTAGAATTACCCCATACTAAAATACCATAACGGATATGAGACAGAATGAGGCCATGATAAGCTGCCATTAGTAATTTTTTATCATTTAATCTGGCAATTTGTTTTAGTGCAAATACCCCAGATGATATTTTACTACAAACTTGATTGATATAGAAGTCCCAAGACAAAGATCTATCTAGAGATACGCCCAGGAACTTCACTGTTTCTACATGCTCTAAACTATTATTATGAATAATTGAAATATATATTTTCTAACCACCAGAATACGGTAACATAAAACACTTACCAATGTTTATAGCGCTTTCGTGTATCTTGTACACATCTTCAGTAAATTAACATTTATTACAAGTCAAAATTTAAAACTTCCTGCTCCTACCATGGTAGATAAGGAATAGTCGATTCTTATATTTAAAACAGTCTTGCCAACTTAATCAGTTCATTGTCGTATTCAATTTGTGTGTTAATTAATTTCTCCCTGCTATTGTATTTATAAATATAATATTTTTCCAGAATTTCAATTTCATTTTGTTTGTTATTTATTTCTAATATTTCTAGATTATTTTTTATATTCGACATATTGTGTTTATTTTTTATCATGTGTTCAGTTACATTGGAGAATTTTCGATTTCCTTTTTTATAGTTAGAATAGTGTTCTGTAAACCGTTTTTTAAAAGATCTGGTGGTTTTACCGATATACGAGGTTTGTTCAAAAAATAACGGGAATTTTCGTTTTTTGAAAAAAATATTTTTTTATTCATCTGCATTAATATTGTCGCCTTCAAAGTAGTCCCCTTCGCATGCAATACACTTGTGCCAACGCTTTTTCCAATCCTCGAAACACTTCTGAAACTCGATCTATGTGATAGCTTTTAGCTCTTTCACCGATTCGCTTTTAATGTCATCTATGCTTGTAAAACGACTGCCTTTTAATGTTCTCTTTATTTTTGGAAATAGAAAAAAGTCACATGGAGCCATGTCTGGCGAATATGGAGGCTGAGGCATCGTTACAGTTTTGTTTTTGGCCAAAAATTCACGAACAAGCAATGAAGTGTGAGCAGGTGCATTATCGTGGTGCAAAAGCCATGAATTGTTTTGCCACAAATCCGGGCGTTTTTTCGGATTGCTTCACGCAAACGGCGTTGAACTTGTAGGTAGTACTCCTTATTGATTGTTTGACCTTGTGGCAAGAATTCATGATGCACTATGCCATTAAAATCGAAGAACACAGTGAGCATAACCTTCACATTTGACCACACTTGTCGAACCTTTTTCGGTCTTGGCGATCCAGAATGCCTCCACTGGGACGATTGAGCCTTAGTTTCGACATCGTATCCGTAAACCCATGTTTCGTCACCTGTTATAACACGTTTGAGTAGATCCACATCGCTGTCGACTTCATTTAGTGACTCCTGAGCAACTTCCATTCGCCGCTGTTTTTGTTCGAAATTCAACAATTTTGGAACAAATTTTGCTGCCACACGTTTCATACCCAAAACATCCGAAAAAATTTCATGGCATGAGCTAATCGATATGCCAACATCATCACTGACTTCTCTGATTGTGATTCGGCGATCGTTCATAACCATTTCTTTCACTTTTTTCACGTATTCATCGGTTGTTGATGTGCTTGGACGTCCGGGTCGTTCGTCATCTTCAACGTTTTCGCGGTCATCTTGGAAACGCTTATACCACTCGTAAATCCTTGTTTTACTCATAGCAGACTCACCATATGCCTTTGTTAACATTTCAGACACTTTATTTCATTTTTCACGCAAAATTTAATACAAATTCTTTGATCCATTTTTTTTAACAAACAAAAATAGCCGTGCTCGAAAAACACGTCTAACCTTAGCGGCTTCCACTTAAGAACTAAGCAATGAATATAGTTGAAAATTTTATCGTACGTCAGGGGCATGTGTACCAACGTAATTAAAAAAAAAAAATTACAATCGGACTATCCAAACCCGCGAAATTTAAAAATTCCCGTTACTTTTTGAACACACCTCGTATATTTCATTACATTCATTACATTTAATTTTATAAATTCCACATGAATTAAATTGATTATTTTCTTTTTCTTTATCATTTACATTTGCTTTAATATTATGTTTTTGTAAAATAAATTTTATAGGAAACTGGGGTTTATATGCTATTTTGTATTTGTATTTATTTTTATCGTATATATTGGTAATTTTATGTATTCTATGATTTATGTAATTATATGTAATGTATTTATTACCATTTTTGTTTATTTCTTCTTTATTGTTTAATGGTAATAGATGTGTTTTTTTCTGATTGATTTTATGTAAATATTTATTTATTAATCTGTTTATGAAAATATTATTGTAACCATTATTTCTTGCTATTTCTTTAATATAATTTATTTCTTTATTAAATCTTTCTTTATTGTTATATGTGTATATATATGCTCTGTGTATCATGTTACTGTATGTGTTTATTTTATGTATCCATGGGTGATTTGAAAATCTGTTTATTGTGTTATTTGTAACACGTGGTTTCCTATATATGTCAGTTTCTATTATATTATTTATTATTTGTATTTTTATATCCAGGAAATTTATGTTTTTATCTTTTTCAACTTCACATGTAAATTTAAGTTTTTCATAGTAATTATTCAATTTTTTATTTATAATATTATGTTCACCCTTTATTTTTTCATTATAAATTACCAATATGTCATCTACATTTGTAGATGTAAAGAAATAGCAAGAAATAACGGTTATAATAATATTTTCATAAACAGATTAATAAATAAATATTTACATAAAATCAATCAGAAAAAAACACATCTATTACCATTAAACAATAAAGAAGAAATAAACAATAATGGTAATAAATACATTACATATAATTACATAAATCATAGAATACATAAAATTACCAATATATACGATAAAAATAAATACAAAATAGCATATAAACCCCAGTTTCCTATAAAATTTATTTTACAAAAACATAATATTAAAGCAAATGTAAATGATAAAGAAAAAGAAAATAATCAGTTTAATTCATGTGGAATTTATAAAATTAAATGTAATGAATGTAATGAAATATATATCGGTAAAACCACCAGATCTTTTAAAAAACGGTTTACAGAACACTATTCTAACTATAAAAAAGGAAATCGAAAATTCTCCAATGTAACTGAACACATGATAAAAAATAAACACATTATGTCGAATATAAAAAATAATCTAGAAATATTAGAAATAAATAACAAACAAAATGAAATTGAAATTCTGGAAAAATATTATATTTATAAATACAATAGCAGGGAGAAATTAATGAACACACAAATTGAATACGACAATCAACTGATTAAGTTGGCAAGACTGTTTTAAATATAAGAATCGACTATTCCTTGTCTACCATGGTAGGAGCAGGAAGTTTTAAATTTTGACTTGTAATAAATGTTAATTTACTGAAGATGTGTACAAGATACACGAAAGCGCTATAAACATTGGTAAGTGTTTTATGTTACCGTATTCTGGTGGTTAGAAAATATATATTTCAATTTTAAATAATACGGCTGTTTAAAAATCCTACATAGGATGTTTAATAAAATATTATGAATAAATATATCCACTTCTCTACTTTCTTTAACGTTATGTTTATTTTTAAACTGTAAGTACTGACACTTTTTCCCATTAACTGTTAATAACATTTGATTCAAGAACTGTACTACGGACTCTATGTTAACATGTGTATTTACTTCAAGAGCATCTACCAGTAAACTGTTACTGATTACTGAAGTATCATCAGCAAACAACAAAGCTCTGCCATTAGGTATGACTTCTGGTAACCTATTAATGTACAATAGAAACAGAATTGGACCTAAAACTGACCCTTGTGGAACGCCTGCTTTGACTTCAAGCTTTCCAGATACAACCTTTGTAAGTTTCCCTCTAACAACCCTGGTTAACTCCACACACTGTAATCTATTAATAAGGTAAGATTGAAACCATTTCAATTCTACATCCCTAACATAAAAAAGATACTGAAAGTATACCTGCAGGGTAACTAATGGAGCTGCAAGATTCATTTTGTAATAGTGTCCTGACGCTTTTTGTGGATGCTTTGCACCTAGAGGTGGTTTGTCGTTAATCATTGTATTGATATGGAGAATGTGTTGGTATTATATTTATAAGTAATGAAAATGCACTATATATATTGCATACCCTGTAAATGAATAGAACAACTTATTTTTGAAAAATGTTCAAATGTATTTAAAAATTTTTCTTTGATTCCCGAGTAGAGTGCTATAGTTACAAAATGATGTTAGCCTCAGCAAAATCAGTCTCCAGGTCTCAACTGAACCTTCTTGCCCTACCCCATCCATACTCGATGAATTGTTGAAAGTTTTGATTCGTCACTCTCCATTCAGAGTTCATTGGTTAAATACTATTGATATTAAATAATCAATTAAAATCAAATTGTACAGAAATATTACTGGACTTGTCTTAAATAAGATTGATGATAACATTTTTTCTGTTTGATTCTTGTTCTTCCTTTTCAGTTTTAAATCATTGGTTGGTTTTATTACAGTCATTTTTTATAATTGGTACATACCTGAAATTATAAATTTAGTATTGTTGACATTAAATTTTTTTGGATGTTGGTTTCTGAAATTATAAATTATTTTCTTTACAAACTATGCTTTGTAACTATGAATGTAAGTTTTAGATGCCGTGAACCCTGAACTCCGGATAACTTGGACCAATTTAGACCACAAATAATTTGTGAAATTTTAAGAAATATATTACAATCACGGGAGAGTGGAAAAATATTGTTCTGTAGAAATTCTCTCAAATTAAAATGCAAATTGTTTGATAATTATAGATAGAGTTAATTGTAACTTAATTGGTAAACTTGTGACCATTTAGTACTGTACTATATTTCTGAAGTAATAGTTTCTGAGACTGTAAAATGTGCATTATGTGACATCTTGAAAATTTAAGAGAAAATGACAACATTAGAGACTCGTAAGTCATTCACTGTAAAGACGGTTATTTATACAGTGGCTGATTTCGGGAATAAGTAGCTACAGTGACTGATAAAATCATGACAAAAACTGTGGTCTAGGGGTAAGCGCACAGTGAACGCTGGTTGCTGGTCGCAGGTACTGATTCACGGTGGCAAATGCGCATATTGGGTGCATGTAACTACGCGCTTAATCTTTATTTAGTTGTCGGTATTCAACATAAGTTCCAATTAGCAGCAGTGATGAATTATTTCTAATGGAATTCCATAAAATTATTATCATTTAAAGACAATACCGTTAGTGACATTATTAAGAACAGAAAATTGTTCAGCATAATCATCTTTATCCGCAATTAAAAAACGATAGAGACAGGTTTTTTATATGCATGAGGAATGACTCTGGAAATGTTTAATTTTGTATTGTCTATAGTAGAACTCGTTTTCAAAAACAATGGTGCAATTTGCACTAGCAACCAATATTACCGAAAGAAAGATTTGTGATTACTTTGAATATTTTAAACATATTTTGAACTTTTGGACTACTGATATTCAATATTATAAAGCATTGTTTGGCCAGTAATAATCTTTTAAGGTTAGTTTTATAAACCTATGTTAAAAATTAACAAGTTGTTATTATTTATATGTATTATATGACGCCAAGGACACTTAGCAATTTGCTAGCAAGCAGCAGACAGGTTTATGCAAAACAAACCAGTGAGCTGATATGCACAGATGACCAGTGTGCAGCTTTCTCCACCAGCGTTTACTGAGAGACGTCCAATTAAAATATAATGGCCTATTCCTACTAGCATGCTCCCACTTGTAAGCGACCAGCATTCACTGTGCGCTTACCCTAATGTATGTGATTTGCAAGAGAACATATTGAGGGAGTAGGAGAAAAAGCAACAATGAAAAGGATTTCTATGTAATTTGTCTCAACCATCGATGTATAATTTATGATGATGTATGTATAGATGTATGATTTATTTATTAACTACTGGATTGCTTGCTGTGTGATGGATCGAGTGGTTAAACCGGTCTGGCTATGTCGAACATAGGTTCATTTTAAAACAGTGGCAGCATCCATGTATTTTGCTATTTCGTTGTTTATTTAGCAAACAGCTGTTTTTACATCTCCAATATTTTTATTCATTGTTTACTTGTTTTCTTTTTTGTTGAATTTAGATCATGCCTATGTACTGTTTAGCTTTTAATTGTTCTAGTAAATACTACAAAGTCTACTAGTTACTGACTACAAACATTGACTTACAGATTGGGAAAAATTTATTAAAACACTATGTTTGGAGAGTAGCATTATACAGGAGTGACACGTGGGTGATAGGGGCTGTAGAAAGGAAGGTGATAGAAGCTTTTATAATGTGATGTTATAGGAAAATGTTATAGATTAGGTGGGTGGACAAAATAAGTTATTTAGTGGTTCTTTAATGAGTGAATGAGAGAAGAAGTATATGGAAACGTCTTACCAGAAGAAGGGATAGGCTAGAGGGACATATCTTAAGACATCCAGGTATTGGTCTATCAATAATAGAGGGTAATATTGAGGTAGTGAATTGTAGGGGGAGGCAAAGGTTAGATTATACAGAGTAAATTACAAAAGATGTAGGGTGTTACAGGTATGTAGATATGAAATGACTTGCTCAAGATAGAACAGCTTGAACTGCATCGAAGCAGTCGAGACTGATGACAAAAAAGGAGTGTATTTAGTTACTTTCAATTTCAATTACGTTTTGTTTTAAAGTATAAAAAAACCTTTTTATTTTGTAAAAATATAATATTTATATATTCTTAACTAAAATAATAACATGAACATAGAATATTGCAATACCATAAAAAAATACATGTAGTATGAGTATAATTGCAATATCATAATGTAATTAAATACATCTGACATGCTGTAAAGATTGTAGTTAGTTTATTTAATGTAGTTTAATAAACTCTTGTTTAACAATAATTAATAATGAGTATTTTTTAACCTGTGCATTACGTATTTTAAGAAATTTATATTTTTCTTACTTGAGGGCATAAATTAAAATTGAATATTAATTTTATGAAAATATTATTCGGCTAAGATATTAAGGAGATGAAACGTAGCTATTCATATAAGATAGGTACTTGGTTGTCGTACAGACGGCACCAGTCCTATGATGGAGTGGGGGTACGAACCTTTGTTGTAACGCACAGGAAGCAATCCAGTAGTTAATATACATCGATGGTCTGAACAGTTAACAAATATGCTTCACAATATTGATAGTAGCAGAGATGTTGAAGTTTGTTATTTATGAGATTAGTTAGAAGATAATGACAGGGGTTATTACACACTAACAGATGTGAAAATCATTTTATCCTACATATTTGAAGATATTGGTGAGGAGACTGATGCAGATAATTATACAGTCACACGAAAGCAGGATCCCAGATAGAGAATCTTATGACCTATTTTTAGCATCAGGTAGAGATATTGGCTTAGCTCCTTATGCTTTTCAAAAGATGCTTGATCATTTAGAGCACAGGCGATATACCTAATTAACGCTACAGAAGCTTACCACATGTACTTTTTACTTTTTGAAGAACTATACTTTACAATATTGTGTTGGTAGTACGTGAAACGTCACAGTATGTTTGTAATATGTTATTTTCAATATAAAAGCAGTCTCTTTTAATGATTTTCTTTTTGTTGATTTCTCTACATTCTCTGGTTAACCTAGATTTTCAATATCAAGGATCGGCCCCATTTCTGATTGATCAGACTTAATGAGATCGAACTCTACTCTCATTGGTACTGGTTTCAGCAATGGTTGATATTTTCTATTCATAAACTTTGCTTGGTTTAATCAAAAATAAAATAATACATGCAGGTTTTTGTGAATAGTTATAGTAACTATATAGCTAGGATTTCATAATTTTCATGTTAATCTTATGATGATAAAATTAATGTGATATTGAGCTAAATTTGCAGTGCTGGCTCAAGTTTCTGGTAGTCAAAACAAACATTTTGTCTTTTACTCTATGTACTGAACACCTTTTAAGGAAAATATCACGAAAAAACAGTCCTTTGACACAATCATAGTGCTATGTAAAATTTCCTCTTTGAAATCAAATGAGTGCCAGGCAGATTTTTTTACATTGTTACTGAGTTATGTATGTATTTATGTTATTAAAATCAAAAACAATATTAATTTCATTAGTATTGATAGTTTTTCCAATTCAGTTAAAACTGATTGAAAAGTATCATACGAAATCCGCTCCTTGGGTTTTATAACTACGATGGCAAAATTGTTCCTAGGTATTAGTGCACCAGATCTAGGGCATACCCCTGATCTGAACAAGGGAGGGCAGTACGGCTTATGTTAGGTATCAGTGGGGCAGCAGTGGCATATTGCAACAGTACTTTTTGAAAAAGAAACTCATCAACATTTTGGGGAAACCTGTTTGTTATTAGTCAATTTACTCAAGTTTCTAGGTTTACATTTACATTTGTGAGCTTCTTTGAAGAGGACGTCCCCTGCCTCCGTTATCATACATGGTTACTGCCATGTACAATATAATATGATAAATTATGTTAATTTAGGGATCCACCTAAATTGTAAAACCAACTGCATGTACATGTTTACGTATGCCAGTGTAATCTAATTTTTTGAAAACGTTAAAAGTAGGTATAATATACCAAGGCTTCTTCAGTGCTGGGTCCATAGGAATCCAACTTCCTGCTGGTAACTTACTAATCTGTTTTTCTGCTGGAGTTCCTCGATGTTTTTGAGAAGCTGTTAAAAAAAGATTAAAATAATGTTTATATTTGATAGTCTTGGTAGATAGTATACTTTACTGTTACCCAAAGGACTCTGATTTAAATGCTTGCCTGGGTAGTATGTGAAAATTTTATTTTCAATTTGTTCCGTGATGGCTGTTCCAAATTCAGTTAGGCAATTGGCGACTAAATGACGATGCAGTTTTTGACAATAGTATGCCAGTGTGATTTATTAACTTCTAGGCTTCACTGTTTATCTTTCTCAAGTGAGGTAAGATATTCTATTATGCTCCAACAAGTTCTGTTATGTCTATTGTTATTCACTTACCTGGAATACTGTCTATGCTCTGCTAAAAGGGATTGTGTTTTTGTAAGGCCACTATCCTTTTGTGACAGTATTGATCGAATCATTGTGAAGTTAGTGTTAAATGAAGTGAGTTGTAAGACCAGTTTGTTCTTGAGTTGATATGTTACGTACTGAAGCAATTTCTGGATAGCGATCAGTTATTTGATTCTAAATGGTCATATTCATTTTTGGTTAAATTTAAAACATTTTTTAATAAATGTACAGTTATTAAGAGTAGTTTACTGTAATTTTCTAGTTGTGTTAACTGTAATAATTGACGTAGGTGATTAATCTGTTAATAAATATATCTTTATAAAGTTAAAGAGAACATCTATCATTTATACATAACCAGATCCCAAGATAACCTGGAATAAACATCACAATATTTGCAATGGATTCGGTTTTTAAAAATTGTGTGGTGTTGGAAAGTAGGTCAGTTTTTGGTCATTATATCATGATATGTCAGATTGTAACCATTAAGTATTTTTTATGAAAGCGGAATTCCTTTCATAATTAGGTTCAGTGTACTAACAAGCTATCACTAATTTGTTGACTTGTAAAATTATGATCAATTAATGGAGTGATCAGAGAAACTAACAATTGTTTAATGAGTGGTTACTGTAATTAATTTTAGTCAGCTGATTAAATGAGCTGGCTTTATAAAACAAACTGTCATGTTTATGTGTGTTGAAATTTAAATTGTACAAAATTTTGAGTATTCTTGTATATGAATTGTATGCCAACTAAGAAAAATAAGTTCCATGATAAATAAGGCTGTGGGGTAATTATTTTAATTGATACACTAACAAAAATTTTTAATTTACCTGTCCACTAGTCAGAGCAAGATGAATGTTTTTAGTTTAAGATTCATCAGAATGTAATATTAGAAATTTTTTAATTTAAGTGTTTCTAGTTGGGGCAGCTATTTTCTTATCACAAAATATTTTGTAGATTTAATATACACAACGATCAAGTAGTTAAATCAGATTTTTGCCCATAATTTAATGTGTGGAAAGATAGTGATGGACACACGGAAAAATAGAAAAAAGCAGAAAACAGAGAATCTGAAACTAATGGTTAGAACTTTAGTTTCCCTAAAGAGTATAAACTGACAGAAGAAGAAGAGTGGCTTACAGTAAAATAATGTTGAGTTTGTAAATTGTAAAAAAGTTAAAAAACAGCGTGGTTATAATCAACTACGGGTTTGACTTGTTATGATTTCCAGACTCTAGCTAGGAATCAAACCTGGGACTTCTGCATTGTAGATTAGCATGATATCACTACCCCACAGAGGCAACAAGATTACCTTTTATTTTCAGTATTTTTTTATTCTAAGCTAATTTTTTCTGTAATTTCTGCAAATAATTAATTGTTATGAGGTACTATTTTATTTAGTCTGTTTTGGAACTATATTTTTAAGTTGTGGAAAACACTAGAAAAAAATTTTGTTTTAATACTGTAGGAACCATAAATGTCATTATAAATAATAACAGTTAGTATAAACTATAATTTATAGTATTACATTATATAGTATTGTATTATAAATGTAGTTGATTTGATAATTGGATTTTGTGTCATTTGTCAAAAGTGTTTATGCTTTGTTATGTAACTTACTTTGATATGCTAAATATCTTTCTGGTACCCCAGTACCGACAAAGAAAGGCACAATTTTTTGAACTGCTTCATTATAAAACGAACACTGGCATAAATAAGTATCACTTTTTATTTTATCAGACATTTTAATTTTATTATTCCTAAATAAGTTACTTATTCCTAATTGTGTCATTAAATCTGACTGTATCTATGGAAATAAATAATAATATTAACTTATTTCCCAAAATTAATCGCTTATGTGAATAACTTTACATTATTTACACGTGCACACACACATATGTATATGTATATACTAGGGTCATTCGTAAAATAAGGTTCCCATGATTTTTAAAAATAGACAGCTATATTTCTTATCTTAGTGTTATACATCAATTGGAAGCTTAAAACTTAACCTATTTTTCTACATAATCGCCGGTTCTGTCCAAAAACTTTTGCAGACGATGCTCCAACTTTTCTATCCCCATGTTGTAGAATTCTGCCGCCAATCCTTTGAGGAATCGAATAACCTCTTCCTTGACTTCATCATTGGTACTGAAGCGTAGGCCACCCAAGTATTCCTTTAATTTTGGGAATAAGTGATAGTTACTTGAGGCTAGGTCTGGGCTGTAGGGGGGGGGGGGCACAACAGTCCAGCCAAAATCTGTCAGCAGTTCTTGAGTTTGATGTGAGACATGAGGTCGAGCGTTGTCATGGAGAAGCCTCACACCACTGGACAATCTTCCTCTCCAGCAGTTCTGGATCGCGCGTCTCAGTTTTCTTAATGTGTCGCAATATCTGTCAGAGTTTACTGTTGTTTCATGATGAATGTCAATAGGTGAAATCCGTTTTGCATTTAAAAAATGTATCACAGCGCGAATTTCACATCTGGCGGTAACAGCGATAGGGAACTCCATCTTCGAAGGCTGCTAGGCCGGCACTGATCAATGTAGCGAGGCGGGAGAGGTGCGGAAAAAGAGAGGGAGAGCTGATGAGTAAGACAGTGTCGCCAGATTTCTCCCAGCACATCGCATTCTGTCTCGGCAGCTTAGGGAACCTTATTTTACGAATGACCCTCGTATGTATGTATATGTGTATATACATATATACTTTAAATTGGTATGCAAGGTGGAAAATTAACTTATTGAACTAGTTTCCCATGTCGTAGGGGAGGTGAATTCTCTTTTCGAACACTAGGTCGACCAGAATTAAAATATCAAGGTAACAAAATCACTCATTTACTTACAGTTTCTTTTCTTATTTAAACAAACATTTTTCAAACTCTAGTGTTCTTATAAATCAACAGCGTGTTGTGGGAATACCTAAACTTTTATTCTTTCTTAATGAATTGATTTAAACTATCGTATTCTTCTCTGTTTAGGTGCACTCACATTCTTATCTCATAGGTATAGAAACCATTCAGTGTAAAAATACTTGTCTGAAAAGTGGCAACACAATTCTCTGACAGGTTTGCCCAATTCTAATAATTATTTTTTGCAGTCTAGATAAAATTAAGATAATAGCAGTATTTCCCCACACTGGAATCTTGTACCTTAAAATAGTCTTCACATACACGAAATATACTGCTTTACTCACACTAAAAGATAATGCATTTTTGAAGGTGTAGAATGCATACGTGATCAACCTTAATTTAATTCTCAAATACTCAAAGTGAGATTTCCAATTCAGTTTGTTATCAAGAATTTGCAAATTATTGTACAAATGTTCAGCATCCTCATGCAATACTTTATTAGGAAATTTAATATTATACTAAGTGGTGGTAGGACTTCAGCTTTTCTAAATTCAAATTGAAACAAATTGTTGTTGGTAATGATTTAATGTTGTCTTTAATATGTTTAATTGATGCTATAAGGCTGTGTATGTGTTATTTTGTTTAATTACTGCATTATCATCAGCTAACAATATGATCTTCAGGTGTACTGTTTTAGACAAACCATTAATAAATATTAAAAGGAGTAAGGGTACTAAGACCCTGTCATACACCACACTTATCAGTTTCCCAGCAAGATATATATCTAACATTTATTGGAAGTGTAATCGTTTGTTGTTTGATTTTTTTATACTGGGTCTGTGCTTGCCATCACACAAACAGGATATATTTTTTAAAATTCCAGTTGGATGATCAAAAATGTTCTGTTGAAATTATTACATATAAAAAATATAACATATTTTGGCTTTTGAAATTTTACACAAAGTGCTGTGGTGGATTAATTTCAATAAGCATGGTTTGTAGATATTGGGAATGTTGAGCTGTTCTTTCTTTTGATAATTACACTTAATTATTGTGTACTTCTCTATAATTGTTTTACTTAGTTACACTCCTATTCTGTTTCAGGTTCATACAACTGGGATGATTCAGTTCATAGCCGAATGATCCAAACAATATACAAGCAACTGACCAAAACTAGTAATGATTGTCCTCAATTCGGATCTCACTGGCAGCTTATTGGATTTCAGGTAAAAATGGTAATAAATAGAATTATGTGGTTATAAGTTGCGGTTATGCAACTATACTGTTAGTCATACTGCTATTAAGTTGAAATCTTTTTCATAAAATGTTTGGAAACTTTATTGAAAATACTGTATATAAGTTTATACAGTATAAAAAAAAATCTTGCCAATGCAAATAATTAACACTATAATCTAACATTTGTAATAAACAAAAAACTAACTCAATAAACATAACCTTATTTTAATCATGAGTGAAAGATGCAAAATGAAAATCAACCTCAGTTTGGCTTAAAAATACGGAAAATCACTCTTTCACACTAAACTAGGCTCCGTAGAGAAAAAATGCTCAAAATAAAAGTGTTGATCTCTTAATTTTCTATAAGGGGATCTGAAAACATGTAGATCCGGTGAAAACTCGATTTTGAAATATCAACATGAAAACAATACTTTCCTTCCTATATAATCATATAGACAAGAGAAAGTAAAAAAAAAACTAAATGACTCACCTGATTAAAGAAATCATTAAGTTCTTTTGGGTATCATGTATCCATCATCAGTTGTAATATGATATATTAATGCATGCACACTTTCGTCAGCTTGTCATGATAGTTAATCAGGTGAATAGTTAATCAGTCTAGTTAATCAGGAATAGTTAATGATAGTTAATCAGGTCTAATGTGTATTTGGTGGTTTTTAACATACTATATAATTCTATACACAGGAAATTCACTGGAAAATGTTTAACAAAATTGTATTTAACTTATACAATAAATATTGCTACATTTATAAAAAAATAAACTTTCCTGTAAAGTAAATTTAGTTACTATATTAGTTATACTACATAAAAGTACAAAAGTTCTAAAAAATAAAAAAAACATTGTTAATAGGTAGAAAGATATTTTAAAAACATGCCTTGAAAAAGGTGTGGGGTTTTTGGTGTGTACTGGTTAAAATATCCCTACGATTAAAGAGTTAATTTTGAAATACACACTATTTAACATTATATTAATGATTTTTTTTCTTTTCTAGGGATCAGATCCAAGTACTGATTTGAGAGGAGTTGGACTTATGGGTTTATTGCAATTGTTGTATTTGAGTACGAATAAATTAGTAGAACCCCTTGCTCAAAAACTTTATAAAGTTTCAAATTCTGATGACCAACCATTTCCTCTGGCTGTTCTTAGTTTAAATGTTACACAAATTTCATTGAATGCCTTACGTTCGGGTAAATTAAATAAGTAAGTTACTTAAATCTTATTTTATTGTTTTGTGCATTTGTGTGGCAGTAGCAGCTGTCATAACTTAAAGAACATCATTGATTTATGAAATTTTTATCATAGATTTGAGAAATTTTTGAAAATGTGAAACACTGATTTTTATGTACAGGTGAAATTGTTTTAAATAATTCTGCAAGTAAATAGAGTATTTTATGACTTAATGTTTATTGGAGTTTAACATTTTGGTTTCTGTTTTATATGTGTCTACTAATAGTCTTAAACGACAATGTAATAAAAATGCATAATTTTGGTAACAACCTTTCAAATACCGTGACATTCAGTTTTTTAATTTATGTTTCTTTGATTTTAGAGAATGTAATAGCAAACATTCACCCCTGCAAGTTGTGAATTCTTTTTATGCAGCTGTTATGAATTATATATATAATATTTGGATTACTGAACACAAGACAATAAAGGATTCAGGTTATTTATTGAAAGGTATGTTACTTATACACTTATACTAAATTAAATGTAAAAATCTTTTTTTAAATTTGTTTATTAACACTTTCACTGCTAAACAGCTGAAAGAAAGTATAAACTCTGAGCTAAATTTTTTTCTTTATTAAGAAGTCTTTCATCATGCACAAGGTGCGTTATCAGCACAGTACAATGAAACAACCAGCACGCAACCTGTGCGTGGTCAGCAGTAAAAGTGTTAATATGAAGTGTAAATTCATTGTGCCATTGCGCAGAATAGATTTTGAGACAAAACTACTTCCTACATTGCTTTTTGTTACTATGAAAGGGTACCCAAAAGTAAAGCACTACAATGAGCTGTGAACTGTGCACCACCTATGGTGGTGCACAGTTCTATAATCTATTAGGTTCAAATTCCCAGTAAGGTCTTTAATTTCTTCATTACTTATTTTTATCTATCACCATTCTCATTTTCTGCATTAGTAGTAATTGTAAAATAGTTAGACATAAAACAAAAACAAAAAAGTATAGCGTAAAGCTCTTTCTTGCAAGTTAGTCTGCCAAGTGGCATCACTAGAGAAAGTTATCTCTGGTCTCTGAATTTTCTCATGAAAACTGTTATGCCTACTCATTTTTTTTATGATGGTAGAAACTGGTGAGGAGCATATGGCTGTAAAGTTTTGCTTCCTGCTCAGGAAGAAACACACGAGAAGCTATTAATACGTTGAATCTATTTGTAAGGATTCTGCTATGAGTAGAACTCAAGTCTATAAAAGGTTTTCCTATTTCAACTAAGATGAAATGTTGATTGATTACTAACCTCGTTCTGGACTTCCTTTAACTTCCTGTGAAGGAAAATGTTCTAAGAATTTGCAACTTTGTGTTTGAACATTGAAGGCAAACCGTTGACAAAATGGCTGAGCAATCTGGAGTGATACAAAGGTCAATTCACAAAATTCTAACAGAAGATTTTGCTATGAAGACAGTTACTGCTAAGTTTATATCTTGGCTGTGACTGATACGTAAAAGAGGGTCGTTTGGAAAAATGCTGTGCTTTCCAATAGGTCAGACTGATAACCAGGGTTTCTACTCAAAAGTTTTGAAAAGGTTTATACAATGTGACATGCACAAAATAAGAAATAAGATAAACTGAAATAATAATGTTTGAATGTATTTATTGAAATCGGACATCATGCACAAGGCAATGAAAATTGCTCAAAATAGGTTTAAAAATTAACAAATTTATGAAAAATCACTCAATGAGAAGTGATTAGTATAAGGGAACAGGTGTTTCTATAAAATAAAGATAAGCACTTAATTTATGTAGATTTTCAATTTATAGATTTTTTCAAAAAAATGTAAAATAAAAAATTAAATAAAAAACAAAAATAATAAATTCATCAATCTCAAAAAGAAATAACTAAAATAAAAAAACATATACATTACTATAAGTAAACTTGCATTATCATATTGAAACATTATAAAGAAATTCACTGTTTATTGGAACATTGAAAATAATTTTGGTATGTTATTATCATTACTTGCGCTATTTAAATAGCTATAGAAAACATGTTGACTTTTTAAACCAGCATATGGAGTAAAAGAAAAGAGAAAAAACTTTTTTTATAAAATGTTCAGTCCAGTCAGAACTTTTAATTTTTGTTGTTTAGGTCATCAGCCGAAAGGCTGGTTTGAACCTGTAGAGGTTTTACTAAGTAAAATGAGGAGTAAGGTGGTTTACCTTTGCCTTCCTCACTGAGTGGAAAAGTACACTTATCAGCATGCCAGGCCCTCTGAAAAGCGCATATTTTCCACTCTGTAAATGACACCTTCACTTCATTCACCACAGGGTCTGGCTGTATAGTAAAATTCATTACTTTCAGAGGAGATAACTCTGACTAGTGTATTTTACACCTCTACCTCTTCTGTTCTTAAATGTTCAGTCATTTAATTGGCTGACCATGTGATAAGAAACAGAACTATTTATTTTAGCCCTGCAACGAACAGATTGAGTGTAAATAATCTGACACTCCACCTGTCTGTTATGGGCAGTTTTAATTTTTATAAACTCTAATAAATTATCAAATCAAAATTATAATTTTTCACCTCAGTCATATTGTATTACATACTAGGCTGTGTTATTTGCTGACTAGGCAAATTTTTTACGAAAATGGCATGACTGCCTTGCCCCTCTATTTATCTAATTTAGCTGCCGTTGACTTCTTTTTGTTCTCACAAATGAAGAAAGACCTCAGAGAAAAACATTTTGTCAACTTAAATGAGGTGAAGAACAAAATGAAGGAGGCATTGTCAAACCTCACAAGTGAATTTAACTACTGTTTTAACAGTGGGAAATAAAATTGGACAAGCGTGTTGGCTTTATTGGAAAGTACTTTGAAGAGTATTGAAGGATTTTTGTTAAAAAAATAAATTGAGAAACCTTTAAAAAATAACTTTGTGATTTTCTTTTGGGTGCCACTCTGTATAAAGGCTTTGCTACTTTTTCTGAAAAAATCACATTATCAATTGTGATATTATTTATATCCGTATTCTTAATAATGAAATTATTAATTGTTTACTGTTAATTAGATATTTCCTGAAAAATTATTCACAGAAAAATTAACATACGTTATTTCTTGTTTAGTGTAAATTAAAACAAGCCAACAAGTAATTCAGTTTCAGATAAATCAGATTTTGGTATTTTCAGAGTATTATGAAAATTAGGTGACCTGAAAAATGGGGGGGTTTTATGAACTGAAATTACCCATAATGAAGAAATAGAAAAATGGAAATGCATGTTTTAAAACTTCTATGAATAATGGAAAGTTCTGATCTTTCTCATTCTTTGTAATATATCGACATACATCAACAAAAAAATAATTTTATATAATATGCATTATTCAGTGTAGTACTCCATACAAACCTCAAAATAGTATATTTTCATTTAATAAAAATTATAACTAAAAGGTTTGATTTTTTCAAAACGAGTATGTTTTGTTTAATTTCAGATGCCGAAAAGTATTGTTGTAAAAATGTTAGAAAAGTTTTACAAGATCTTCCTTCGCTGTTAGAACAGCATAAATTGTAGTGTATCTAAGAACTAGATAAGTTCATTCTTGTACTTGTGTCAACTTAACATTTTTAAGTACCTACTAATAAGTTTGATTTCTCTAATACACCTTCTAGTATTATTTTTACTAACTTGTAAGTAGCTTTTTATATTATTACTGTAAAGGAAATTTTCAAAATTTAAATAAAATTTAAGAGTTTAAATATTTCTTAACATAATAATTGAATAGTGCTGATTTTTATAGTTAAGTAATATTATGTTTAATTTTTTTAAATATTTATTTATAACACTTAAACATTTTGGCCTCAAAGATTTGTAATTTTTTAAATCTTCACAAGTACAAAGGTTAATAATTTTTTAAATCTTCACAAGGATTCGTACCTAATTAGAACTCTGTTCTGTTGCAACTTCAAACTTAGTAATCTGCTGTTTCTTAAAGAAGTTGCAATGCTCATCTCTTCCGAGGTCATCCAATAACACTGTCCAGTTAGCTTGAAGTCTTATTTTTGTTGGTTTGTATTTTACCACATATTATTTGTCTTGTTCTATTTGGGTGATTATTCATTAGGCATCCACAACAAATGACTGTACCACTCTTGCTTGTATTTCCAAATAGTTGATATCACACTTGTCACATTAAGTTCATGTCTAATACCTTCATTTTTTATGGTCTAGCAATCGATATCTGGATAAAGGTAACAATCTCATCTCAGCAGCCCATAATTTTTGTTACCTACCAATTAGTTAAGAGTCCAACACACTGAACCATCACTAAAACTGTTAGAACTAAGGTGTGATAGAACTTTAAAATGGTCTCTGTCCACACTTTACTGATCAGTGTTCTCATCAAATTGTTTATAAGCTTTTAAAACTTTCTTATGTGCATCTTATGATTGCACATAAGACAGATCACATCCCAAGTAAATAAACGAAAGGTTTTGTTCCATTCTCTTCTTAATCAAAAATACTTCTGACTTGCACTGGTAAAACTCATTATTCCATTATTTTATTCTTTCTAAAGAAATTTGTAGATTGTATCTATCAGCAGTTAACCTAATAAACACATAAAACATAATGTCATTAATAAACTAAATATACACAATGACCTATGTAAATCTTCCTCAGGCTCTGCAGAAAGTGCCAAAATGTGAAAAAACTTTCCAGACTCAAGCAGGCCAAGTCATTTCTTCTGCATTGTTTTTGTTGATCACTGCAAACCTATGCATTTAGACTTGTACTACATAACCTAAAATTCAACAAATAAGTTGGTGTTTCATTTCAAAGGTGGTTGCCATAATTTTTAATTTGTTTAGAATTTTCTTAACATTTCTCAGCTTTGATTAGTAGTTGTGAATCATAAACAAAATATTATAGTTTGTGTGATACCAGCCAGTTATTTTAATTTTTAATATTGAATCAGCTGATAATAGTTTATAAACATTTAGTTAAAAAATGTTATTAAATTGTACCTCATAATATTAATCTGTTATCCTAATATTTCTCAAGTGTGATGGGATGCTTGTATTTCAGAATTCTGTTTATTGGAGGACATTAGTTTTTTTTACTAAATACTATTTTTATTCATTAAAAATTATTTTTCAGATTTCAGATTATTAAAAAAAAATTAATTCGTGATGGCTATTTAATGATACTAAGTACCTCTTGCTTGTTATAACTTTTTCTGTTTATGGTTTTTTAAAGATCAATTTTTAATATGGATGATCCAGAAGATGTAGGTATTTCTATTTTTGTTTAAATAATTTGCTAAGTACATCAGATGTGATCTCACAGTGTCTACTTAAGGGGTGTGTTATTTTATTATGTAAATGCCCCTCCAACTTGTCTGATGGGATGAGTTATTCAGTTAAACCGCTATGAACAAAAAGATATTACTAAATTAAAACTTTAAAATATATTTTTATTTTTACACTTTGTTTTATCCCTAATATGTCTTTGTTGCAATCTGTTCGATTTAAGAACAATAAGCACGTCAAGACCCAATGAGATGAGGATGATATGTACGATGTGTAAATGAGGTGTAGACTTGTACAGGCTCAGGCCAACCATTCCTCAGAGAATATGAACCAAAACCTTCAAAGTATACTGGTAACCAATATCTAGTATCATATCCATATAAAAGTAACTATCTTTACTAGGATTTGAACCATAGAACCTTCATCTCCAAAAATCTGCTGTTAAACTCCTGGTTCATAGCAACGACTTTACCATTAGAACAACTCAGTGGATTTTACACTTCTGAGTATTTTTATTTTTAAATTTTAAGTCGCCTCAACATCTTGGTTAGTAGTAGTTATTACATTGGGTTGAGGAACTGTGGGTTTGAACACGTAATAATTTTACAGCCCCTGGCCAGGAATCAAATCCAGGACCTGCACTTTGCAGCATAGCACGCTAACCACTCTTTTAAGTATTAATTTGGTTTACACTGAAAAAACTGCAGTATTAGAACTGTATGTTGTCAAATTTCATGAACTTAAAATCATTGTATATTTACATGGGAGTAAGGTTATAGGTTTGTATGTACAGTTATAAATGGTTTTTTTTTTTATAAAAAGTGTTTTAAAATTACACAGGATTCGCATAACTTCATATATGCCAATATAAAAAGTGGTGTGATAATTAGCAATATTGTTTCTGAAAAATTCTTGCTTTCAATGGTATCAACTTATCTAAAATGGCAATGTGATGGCCTTGTATGGAAGCATACTAAATGTAGTACTTATAAAAGGAGAAAATTTATATACTATATATTAAACACTGTATTTTAAAATTTCAGATTGACGTTCCAAAAATGAAAAGTAAAGTGTATGAAACATTGTTTGATTTGAGTGACATTGATATAATGCTGTTGTACCAAATTGCAGTGGTATGTTTTACTCTTTTTACTTACATTTCTGATATATTTTCTTATTTTACTATTTTTGTTATCACCAGGCCTAACTAAAATTTGGTTCTATTAATTGTATCATGTAATTACATCTGAATGAAAGATTATACTATAATTAAAATCACAGGAATGTAAGCTTTCTGCAATTGTTGGGCTATCATATCTGTCACTTTACCTGATTTATTAGATTAGTTATGTCATTTACTTGGGCTGAGTTGCTACTCTGAATGATCATAATTTGCTGCCTTTTTAATTATCAATCATGTGTACAAGAAATCCAGTTTTATAAACTCCCTTAATGATACTTTTCCCCTTGCAGTACTAATACAACCTCCTTTTTTCATTGCTCTTATAATGTTTAATTATGTTCTGAAATTTTTTTAAGTAAAGATACTTAACAAACATTAGAATATTACAAGAAAGTAGTTTAACTACTGATTTGAAACAAGCATAGCTTCACAAAATAATCGGTATGAAACAAAGCTAAAATAGAAAGAAATTAAATTTTACATGCCATGAATATCAATAAAATCATGCATAATATTAATTTTGTAACGAACGAAATTTCATAACTTAAACGTTTATTATTCATTCAACCTATTTTGCGGTTCCTAGCTCCGTGTAGTTGCAGGGTGAAGGGTATGGGTGAAGTATAATAAATAAGTGACGCATGCTGGGAGAATTTTTTTTTTTTTTTTTTTTTTAACGTCTGATGGTTCTGCAATTACTGCTAATGCAGATGGTGAAGGATGAAATGAATTTTTGTAACGTATGAAAATATGGCATGCCTGAATGGGATTCGAACCCAAGACTGCATGATGAGAGGCGAGCACGTTACCAACTATGCCATGCTGGTACCAACTTCCATGCTGGGAGAATGATTGTTGTATTACTCTGATACAAAACATTCGTTTTCAAACTTTCCATATTTAACATATTTGTTTGTATTTATTACATTTATTTATTTACATATTTTGATATAAATTGGTAAGTTAAATATTATGAATTCGACCAAGTTGATAACCCGGTAGGTATTTGTTAAATTATTGCACCGGATGATAAGAATATTTTTTTAGTCTAGTTAGTATACGCTACCACTACAAATGCATCAGCTGTGAAACACTACTAACTCATTCATTCTCCCACTACTATAACAACGCACTGTATTCCTTCGCTGTGAAACACTACTAACTCATTCATTCTCCCACTACTATAACAACGCACTGTATTCCTTCCAACTACACGGAGCTGGGACTCGAGCAATAAATGTCGTTAATGTGAAAACTTATGAAAGTTAATTTTTTAACATGTGTTTATAATGTATTATGCCCATAACCAGGGATAATAATTATAAAAATTATTATTAAAAATATAAGCCATAAACTGTGTTAGTTTCCTGGTATTTTTAAAAAGTGATTTTAACGCAACTTAAAGTAAAAACCATCGATTGTGTTTTGTAACACAAGAAATAACTCACAAATGAAATTTAAAAGTTGTTTATTCTAATCTACAAAAATTATTCTGACTTGGATGTTTTGAAAGAATGATTGGTTGTTTTTACTAAGTATTTTATATTCAGATTTTCTTTTATATATACTCATTTAATTTACCAAGATTTATTTTAAGTTAATAATTATAGATATTTTAGTTGTGATTTAAAACTGATCTTGTAGTTTATTTTTATTTGCCTTTATGTTCTTTTTATGTTTGATTTTTCTTATTTTAACCCTTTTTATCTTATTAATTAACTTTTAAAATGTGTTTATACATCCTTAAGTAAACATTTTAAAATTCATAACTAATAGTTTAATATTATAAACATCAATAATTTGTATTAAATACTACATTTACTAAGTATTGTTATAACACAAATAAAAAATGAATCCTCTTTATCGAGTGATTTTTTTTTTAATCCCTAATGTGTGTATGTTGAAATCTGTTCAAGCCAGAACAATAAGCAACCCCATGACCCAATGTGATGAGGATAATGTCTGACGTGTAAATGAGGTGTAGTCTTGTACAGACTGAGGCCGACAATTCCTGATGCTAACTAATAACTTAAATAATTATAATAACTGACTATTTATCAGTTCCAATTAGAAAACACAGCTAAATTGTTAAGAAAACAATTTAATGATGCACAATAAAGGAGAAAAACAATATTAGTGAGGTAATATTTGTATTGCCTAATCTCCCTCAAACCAGTTGTATACACTGCACTTTAAGTATGGCAACTTACAAGCTTGCATTCATATGATTTATACTACAGTTTAGATCGTCAATTTTTTATTGCAAAAATTATCTTAAATGGTTCTGTTTCATTATATAGTTGTGATTATCAATAAATCCATAAAAAGTTCTTGAATTGTAATAATATGCTAAAAGCATCCAATAGAGTGAATAAATATTAGTTTTAGTTAACTTTCAAATGTTCTATCAAAAATAATTAAACTTTGGTGAAAGAAATATTTTCTAACTTTCTAAAATTACTAGATGTTTAGTTCATTTACATGAACAACAGATTTATGGATGGCTTTGGCAACTGTTGGTTCATTTCTGCTTCTTTTTGTGTGTTACTGAGAAGGAAGTATGACATGTTAATATTTAAAATATGTATAATAGAACTAAATCAGGTTATCTTAATGTAGTTTCAGCTAGTATTACAACAAAGGCAGTGATCATTTCATTAACAATTATATAGTTCTTCAAATTAATGTGTAATCTAATTCTGATGTGGTTACTTTGTAATGTACTTTCATAAAACAATTTAACTTTCCAGGAAAAATTCCCTAAACATTTGCCTACAGAAGAAATGAAATTATGTCCTGAACAAATCCGTGTATTTTTTATTCTTGAAATGGACCGGGATTTGGAGTCACTTGGTCGTTTACAAAATTTACTTCGGGTTTGTGCTATGACCAGGGTATGTTCAAAAGTGTTTTAAATGTTAAGTTCGTTAAAAAAACCATTTACCCTGTGCGTTAACTGTTGAAAAAGTTGCAGAACCTGTAACATCTTTGTAAATATTTAATTGTATAAGGGATTGTTGACCTCTCTGGACTAATTCTGGTCAACCTTTATTTCAATCGTAGGTCCGCATGTGTTGATGTGTGTATTTTTCCAAATTTTTGATTAACCCAGAAAATAAAAAATTAATGTTTTTTTATAACACGATTCTTTTATGATTTATCAAAGAGATGCCTTTCGTAATGAATTTTTGGCTTTTATTAAGCCTTAATTGGGGCAGGTTTATGAGATAGTCTTTTTAGGTACAAAAAGTATAAAATACATTGTTTAAGTTAACATTTAGTTCTTGTACAGAGTTGTGCTACAAATAGATAAATTCTGTTCTAACCCAAAACTTCTTTGTATAAACTGGAATGAATGGTTTTCCTTACCTGTGTTTAAAAATAATGTTGTTGTTGTTGTTTAGGTCATCAGCCGAAAAGCTGGTTTGAACCTGTAGAGGTTTTACTAAGTAAAATGAGGAGTGAGGTGGTTTACCATTGCCTTCCTCACTTAATAGAAAAGTAACGCTTATCAGCATGCTGGGCCCTCTGAAAAGCACGTATTTTTCACTCTACAAATGACACCTTCACTTCATTCACCACAGGGTCTGGCTGTATAATGAAATCCATTACTTTCAGAGGAGATAGCTCTGATTAGTGTCTTTTACACCTCTACCTCTTCTGTTCTTAAATGATTCAGTCATATAATTGGCTGACCATGTGATAAGAAACAGAACTATTTATTTTAGCCCTGCAACGAACAGATTGAGAGTAAATAATTTGACTCTCCACCTGTCTGTTATGGGCAGAAAAAATAATGTAAGATATTTATAACTTAAACTCTGCACCACCAGAAAGGACTGATCCCTCTTGTCCGATTAACAAGCAGGATTATATGATGATGTGTGTCTGTCCTGTCCTAAGTTGTGTAAATACATATTATTTTCTCTTCTGTACTACTTGTTTTTCTCATAAGTAGCTTAAATTGTATTTGGTTGAGTGGTTCATTATATATTTAGCAACGGTTGAAATATATCTTATACTAAATGTAAATGTTCAGATAAAAAATTAATTACTGTACATTATTTTTCTTTGGGTGCCTTCTCCAATTAGAGGTTGACGATCATAACAGCACATCTTACTTTTTATACTGCTGCCCTAAATAATTCCAAAAAAAAACAATAATTCCAATCTCACTAGTTTTTTTTTACCAAAATATTCTTGACCTGTTGACTGACCAATTTTTTGATTATTTATTTTGTTCTAATAACTATTTACAGTAAAATCTCTCTATAGCGGAATTGAAGGGACCATGAGGTACCGCCGCTATAAAGAGAGTTCCGTTATAGAGAGAGCGAGTAATTAACGGCGGGAGGGAAGTTGGAGTACTAATTTTTCTGTACAAAATAACTTATATATGTATGTAAATGGTGCATGGAATAAGTTTTTGAAAAACTACTGAATAGATAACTTTATGACGAATGTTTAATACAGTAGATTACTTCAATACAGTGAGATATTTAAATTAATTACATAAAGTGTAGGTTATTAACTTAACAAGAAATTTGGATACAAACTGATTTATTAGATGTTGTGTTACTAATGTTTAACAATAGAATTTCACTTTTCGTATTGACCTTTTTTCAACAATCATTCATACAGTACATACCGTAATAGATAGCCTAAAATTAATTAGCACTGAAACTCGTTTTTCACTGAACAGTAATAGACATACATACATACAATTAAAATCTAATAAAACATAGGCTACACAAACACAAAAAAATACACAGTACAGTATATATTTTTTTGTTATTAAGGAAACAATAACTGTGAAGTATATTTCATTTCGTAAAATAAGTTGTAAATTTTGTTTCGTTTTCAATTCATAAAACATGTCTTCAATCTCATTTTCAACGTTTAAAACTTGTAAATTTTCATTTACATATTGGCAATGACAGTACGTGGAAACAACAAGAATAGCCTCTAGTGCCTGGTTACTTGAAGGGACAACATTTCTGTTTCCATTTCATCGTCATCTTCACTTTCTTGCTTGTTGTTTTGGGCTAAGACATTTTCGATTATTGCATCATCGCCAACATCTGCTGAAGTGGCTAAGTCATTGTCTGCCCCAACATAGGCGTCTAAATCCATATCCTGAAGATATTGTTTTGCCGCTATAGAGAGATTTTTGTGCCGCTATATTGAGAGTTAAATACATTATCGTAGTATACGAAAGGGTCGGGGTCGGCAAATAATGCCGCTAAAGAGAGATTTCCGCTATATAGAGTTCCGCAATAGAGAGATTTTACTGTATTTTATTTTAAATTTCTTTGTAAAACAACACTTAAAATTACAGAAAATTAATTTAATAATATTTTCTTTTTCATTTGATTGAATGTATATTTAAATTTAAAATATTAATATAAAAATTTTGAATTTTTTAAATTTAAATTTCAAAATTTGAATTTCAAAATCTTTGTGGTATGTTTCTTTGTCATCACTAAGTTATAATAATGCTTCAAATATTTTGTTCGCAAGGTTTGCAATATTATATCCCGAGCTCATTTTTTAAACAATGAAACGCATGTGACAGTTAGTTTTTACATCAATAACAACAGAAGTCATACGGACTGAATACATATACATCAGTACTAAACTGCTACCAAGAACTACCGGACCCTCTCAGAAGTTTTAAAAATAACCAAAATTACATTAAAAATACACCGAACAGTTATTGCCAAAGATAGTCAAGGGATCGGAGAGGCAAGTCCAGCTCCTCAAAGTCGCCATTGTGTTTTTAGAAGGTGGCGAGTCTGACTCATCATAAGTCATATATAAGTCATACATCATAATATATTATATTATATATTATATCTTTATATTTTTAAAGATATATATATATATATATATATATATACATGATTCGAAGGCTTGAATTTTTATATTTCTTGCTTTTTAAGTGGCCAGGCTTCTGTTCCATACAAAAGAACAGAAAAGATATAACATGTTATGAATCTGTTTCGGACTTTGATACTTAGATTCGTGTTACATTACAAATGCTTCATTTTTACGAAGGTCACTTCTGCCATTCGTATCCGTGCTCTTATTTGTGATGTTTGATCATTATTCTCATTTATTATTGTCCCCACATATTTCTATAAATTTTAATTTCAAATTTGTGTCAATACTCATATTTGATTGTGTACACTTATACCACAACCATGTAACCATTGTAACGCCCCTCGCACGCACACACATACAAGCGCGGAGGTCGGCGTAGGGGCGTTCAGAAAAGGAGAGAGGAAAAAAAGAGGGGAAGCTGAAAAGAAAAGTGTTGCTGTTGCAAAGACAAAAAAATACAAAATACACATTTTTGAAATATTAAATAAAACAATTTAATAGAACGGCCCAGTAGCAAAATAATATAACTACTCAAATTAACGGACACAATTAACACAAGATATAACAAGATAAATTTTGAAAAATTACAAAGGTCTCAAATATTAGTGGTAAAAGAATGTTAGAATATTTAAATTTTATTTTTAGTAAAAAGTTTCAAAAAATGGGTTTTACTCCGCGTAAGATAATCTTAGCTTTTAATTGAATAAATTATTATCGTGCACGCATATTGAGTTTTTAATCTAACTAAATTACTTGTCTTAGGCTCATCATAAATTAATGATAATATTATATTTTAAGTTTGGTTCTTTACGCCCGTAGGCAAAATAACAAAATTAATAATCCATTAATATAATTCAGTACACTGTTTTTTAACATATCCCAGACAGGAAAAGAAAATCCATATAATTTTTTTAAATGTGCAGACATTAAAGACACTGGATTCACTTTTTACTGAGACAGCTGTGAAGTCTTTCAGTGCAAACACATGATTCAGAAAAAACATACGGAGATAAATATTAAATTGAAAAGATATTACCAGAAATCCAATTTAATCTGATCAAATTAAAACCACCTGGCCTGTATTTCTCGTACATGGTTGAAATTGACTACGTTGAATTTTTTTTTAACCAAAATAATTACCAGTCTGCTAAATAATATGGCCGGTTCGTCGGAACCCTATGAAAGGGTAAAAGATGAGAGAAAATCTTTAATGCCAAAAGTATAAATTTCAAAAAATTGCAAATACATGATAGACAGTTAACCAAAAAAACAGCTCAACCTTCATTCATGGCGACTGACTCGGTTGTGTCTTGTCCAACGAGGCAAGACGCACTTGCAGAGATGATCGCTGGAGTGCAGCACCCATCAGCGTAGTATCATCATTGAGGCGGAAAGCGCAAACAATTTCAAAAACCAACTACAAAAATGTAACGATTAAAAACAGATGTTACACCATGTGTGTGCAAGTGTACAACTGTTACATCAGGGTTCTGCAAATCTGAATGAGTTTGTTCTGAACTCTGCAGTACCAATAAGCTATGGAAGTAACAAAAAACATTTCATTGAAAGAGTATCTTTTTCTCATTTTGTAGTGGCAACACATAATTTACTTTAGTCTTCCAGAATGACTACTTTGAGAAGTTTGAATTTCGATTTCATCATAATCATGATTTGCAAATCCTGGCAATTAATTTTTTGAAATTAATGTTTTTATTTCATATTTTTCAGCCGTTATTATCAAAAATCATTGATTCTGTGGTTAAAGAAGAATCAGATATATACAACATTGATATAGTTAACTTGCTTTCTATAATTTTGGCAAGAAATGGTACTCAACCAAATTCCAGGTATGGTATTATTATTCTGACAAACACTCATAAATTCATTTATAAAACTGACCAAAAATACAATTTCACTTTTTTCATGTAAATTAGTTTCACCTCGGTAACTAAAGAGCAGCTGATTTTCCTGTTGGTCTAATATTCATTTTGTAGCAGCCATTACAAATAGATCTTTAAAATGCTTCCTGCAGCTTGTAATCAATCCAAATGATTATCAGTTCTTATAATGCAAAGTTAAATTAAAAATAAATATGATTACAGCAGCATTAAAAGAGATGAAGGTTAACGAAAGCCAATAATATTATTAATTTGAATAGATTAAAAATCTTGTGTGAAACATACACGACTTTCTCTTGCTAATGCAAATAATGAACAATATAACGTAACATTAGAAATAAACAAAAAAACTAACCTCAAAAAACATAACCTCATTTTAATCATGAGTGAATGATGCATAATGAAAACCAACCTCGGTTTGTCTTAATAATACGGAAAATCACTTTCACGCTAAATATTTTTCTCTGATGAGAAAAATGATCAAAATAAAAGTTATCTCTTATTAATTTCCTATAAATTTTATTATATGCATTTTTTGTCGTTAAATGGATACTATGGCAGAAATCTTAAAAAATTGATTCTTTTTACAGATTTCTTGAAAAAAAACCAGAAAATCACTAATTACCACTAAGTGTTATACAAAAAAATGTTCAAAATAAAAGTTATAAATTTTTATATTGTCTACAACTTTTATTAATACACTTCTGCGCTAAAATGCATATTAAGGCTGCAGTCTTAAAAAAAAATTTTTCTACAAGAGAACAGCCTCCCCAAGAATTTCAGCTGACATAGCGCGTACCCTATCTCGTAGGGCATAAAAAATGTAGTAGTAAATGAGGTGATTTTTAAAAAATTGCAAAAAAGTAAAAAATGACACAAATAAACAACTACTTCTGGTTGACCGATTTCGATGAAAATGTTCGTGTCGGGTCCTCTAGTGATATCTAACTTTAGTTCAAGTTTCCACTTCGTACGATGTACGTTCATATAAGAATGAAACATTCGTACAATATTTCATTCTTGAGATATCTGTTCACACACACACACACACACACACACACACAGACCAATCCCTAAAAACATTTTTTTTGGGTTCAGAAGGTCTGAAATCGTGTATATCTGGTGAAAGCTCGACTTCAAAAAATCGGCTTGAAAACAATAATTTCCTTCCTATATATTCATATTGGTAAGAGAAAGTAAAGTGTATTAAGATGTCTTTACACGGTCTGTCGCATTCAATTTCTTTTGTGTGCCATCTGTTTGTTCTAACAACTGTATTACACTGGCTGTTGAATTAATTTTCTTATGTAGTGTGTAAATTTAATGTGCTCCTATTTTTTTCTGTATTTCTTTAATTTAGACATTATAAACCAATACTACCTGAACTATATTTCAGCAAGCAATCAATTTTGCCCAACATTTTGGAAGTTACTTTAAAATTTTAGAGATAGGGTCTAGTAGTATATCGTATAATCTTACCAAAAGTATAGTTTAGGTACAGTAGTTCAGGTTTGACAATAATTTGCTAAGTCTCAATTAAAAAGACATAATATGAGGATGTAGGTGCTGTGTAACTTTTTTACAGAAACTGAGTTTTTGTGATTGTTGAAGTTCAAGGAATTTCTAGGGGATGAAGGAGCTATTATGTACAGTTAATTTTGTTTTTTTTAGTAGAGAAGGTGTTAAGATCACTTGATACACATTATATTTTTATAATAATAACAATTAGGTATGGTAATTAACATTTATCTTTGTAATATTTTCATGCTGCTGTTATTTCTTAACCCTTCTGTTACGGGAGGCAATCTCAGTTGCCCTGTTAGTTACCAGCTTTAAAAGCCTATAGCAAACGTATTTATAAAGTGATTTGTACGGTTCATATATTAAATTACATGCCTTAAATGGCTCTATATTTTCAAAAAAAAACAATGCAAATGTATTGATAGCAAGGTTGAATCGATATCAATGGTTGTAAGTTGCCAAGTTACTTTTGAAGTCGTCCAATCTTCAAGACAATGTAACTTAGGGAATATTTCATCTATAAGGTTGGTAGAACTACTTACTAAATCAGAATGGTGTGTAGAAGCTATGAAATCAAACCTTTTCGTCCTACATCCAACCGTTGGTATGGTATGCGGAAGTTCTGATCGAGTAAACATTATCTTTCTTCATCAAACCTCTCTCGACCTTTCTCATGGCCTATTACAAACCCTATCCTTTTACCACTACTACATAATTTTGTATGTGTATTTGTAACTGTATAAGTGTACAATGTCAATATTATTCACGTATGTGTTCTGTTCCCACTTTACGCGTTGCATTCTATGTAAGTCTTCTCTGCTCTGCGTTCGTTCTTACATTTCTTGTGGTGCCGTAGTATTCAGTGTTTTTCTTGTTGACTTAACTTCAAAAACTGATAAGTAACTTGATTAAAAATATTTTTTCGTTATGGCTAATGTTACTTAAAATTATACTGTAAATGAATTATATTATTATTATTATTATTATTATTATTATTATTATTATTACTCTTGTAAATTATATTGTTAAATGAGTTTTATGGCTTTATTCACAAAAATGTCTTCTACAAATTTTGTACTGTACAATTTTATGATAAACTTAAATTTTAGCATGTTACAGCCAAAAAATATAAAGTAATCTACAAATGTTTATGCACGAAAGTGTTTCACCCAATGTTGCTAGCGAAAAACGCAACCGATCTTTATGTTTTTATAATAATAATAACCGTACTTGTTGTATAAAATGCCTGTAATTTTTTCACAATTTTCTCTTGGTAATGGTCTTAGATAAATGAATTTATTTGGGAGTGTGTTTTGACATTTGAACATTCACTATACAACGAAAAACACGTTGTATCAGAAGGGTTAAAAGACATTCTCTTTTGAAAAAATTTGGCTTGTAATATTAAAATATTGTTTGTCAATTCTCAGAGGATACAGTGTACAATACAAATTTTCAGTGGATGAAGGTGTTGCATGCATAAGTTAATCTTATAAGAAGAATCATATTGACGTGTATATTTATATAATTTTTTGTTTTGTTTGATGTCTGACTGTTATGCTCATTAAGACTGATACAAGCACTGAAAGGTGGAAATAACTGACAAAACTATGACCTGACCGGGAGTCAACCCAGGCCCAATTCCTAGAAAGCAGTTGCACTGATGACTAATATTGAAAAATAAAATTTGAAGCACTTTTATTTTTTTGTAATATTAATATTTTCCTAAGGTTGTAATATGTAGGTTCACAAATGTAATATAAAAGAAATCAATCAATTTAAAAGAAAGAAAAATTGTGAACCATAGAACTCTGATAACATTTTCAAAACATATTTTGTTACATAGCACCTTCATCCACGAAGCTTTTTATGTACCAATTGTTTATAATGTTGTGTTGCTAGAATTATATTTCACATATTGTAATTCATAATTTTATTTCTGTGTTTACAGTGAAAGCAAAGCTGTAATTTTAGCGAAAGACAATAAAAAATTGGGTAAATTTTCATAATGCGTTTGAACACATTAGTGTTTTTTAATGTTTGGAGTAAGAATTGAGATTTGTTATGAATCGAGCAGTAAATCTTATTTATTACTGATCTCAGTCTTGTAACTTCCGTAATAAACAAGTGGCGAATTATTTTCAGTTTCTTTTCTATACTTTGAAAAATCAAATTCTAAAAATACGAGTTTTTTTGTTTGTAATATTTTTGATTTGTTAGTGATAATTAAAACAAATATTACATTTTAGTTATTTATTGTGATATTGAAGAAATAATAAAATGAAGTTATTTGTGTTTATAATTATTTGTGTTTCACTTAATTTAAAACACCAAAAAAGACTCCACTTTCAAACTGACATTCATTTTCTCCTCGCAAAATCTTGAAAAAGCCATTGTCACCCCAATCTGTATTCCATGAGTTAACAGCTGTCCAGTAAGGTGTACCATTCTCAGTTCCCCATCCTACAATTTTTACTGCATGGCCTCCTAGTCTTTCTCCAGTAATGTGCCTATATACACCTGTTGTAAAATAACAAAATTTAAAATGAATAAATTTACCAAACTCTTTTTATAGTGTCAAAACAAGGTGTGCAGCAAAAACAAGTTTGAAATATAAGAAGAGAATTATTTTGAAAGATTCCAAAACAATTTATGTGTTCCTTGTTTTACCAACCAGTTTATATTTCTTTAAATACATGTAATATTTATATCACACAAATTTTTGATGAAGACAGAAATTTAATAATGAAGTAGCTTTCTGGTGACAAAGTTTTCAAGTTTTTGACAAATACTATAAAATATCATTTTAGTAATTGATTACTTTTTAAATCAAAACATAATTGTATCGAATTTCTTCTGAATTTAGTGTCTTGAAACATACAATTTGACAATTATTTCCTGGCTTATCAGTATTTTTCCAGAAGGTTATTTTACCCAGTGTTGTTCACTGCTTGTGTTGATACTCTCTATATCATTTCTTTGAATTATCACTCTATCAATTTTCAATCTGTATAAGACCTGTTCATATCTAGAATCAGATTGTGGCTGTCTGGGCATATGCTATGTACAGAATAGTTTTCTTTAACTTTTGCTATATATTTAATAAGGTTTACTTTTTAAAGGATGGCTAGAGAACAGTAGTATTTATTTTTATTTAATTTAAGATAAGTTGAAAGTTTTTTGTTTCATGTAAACAAAATGCATCTAAGTCAATGTTTTATTGTAAATGAAAATGATTAATTTTTATTGCAGATTCCTATTTAAACTGTCCTGTTATTTCTACTTTCAAAGATATTTTGAAGATACAGGGGTTTCAGGATTCTCTTAAACCCTTCTCCCACCTTTTTAAATGACAACAATTTTTGTGCATATTTTACTCAGTAAGAACTATAATTTTTCATTGACAGTTAGTTCTTAAAATTTAGAAGCTGCTACAGGTTGATAGGATTGAAAATTGTTACTGAAAATACTCATATCACTCCTAAAAATTTAATTTCAAAGCGCTTATATAAGATGTTACTGATTGATACATGATAAATTAGACTATAAATCTGAAGCCATTCAAAATTTGAAATGACATGATAATTGCAGTAACAAAGTATCTTGGAAAATATACATCACAGAAAAAAGTTTTTCTAATGAAACATATTTATTTTTCACTACTTAGTTAACTTCAGAAATAAAAATGATTGCTTTCTTGTACGACTCTGGAATTACTTTTAAATTGTTTTTGAACATAAATATATATTGTCTTATTCTTCTTCCTTAAAACCATAAATATTTAAACTTTTCTGATCATTTCTTAAGCTTTCAAGAAAAGTAGCGGAACATTATTTAAAAACGTACCCAATATAAACATTGTGTATGTATCAACATAATACCCTCATTGACTAACACCACCATTAATGTGATGTGGTCTCAGTCAGCACAGTAATTCTCAGTGTTAAAAAATTAGAATCAAATACTGAATGAGATAGATTATTCCTACTCTATCTCTTTCTCTATCTTTTAATTTATGAAATTAAAAGCACTTCATAAAAATTTAGAGAACAACAGTAGTGTCAATACATCATAAATAACTGTAAGTATGTGTGCACATGAGATTACTGTTAATGATATTAAAAGTAAGTAGATCCTGACTGAATTGTATTCTATGTGGTATATGTTCATGTTGTAGCAACTGTTCAAACTTGATAATTTAGATGTCTAAGAATTAATAAGATTACCTGACTTATAAGTTGGGAAGTCTGAGTAGACTAAGAATGAAGCTTCTACAGGTCCTCCAGTCAGAATTGCTTTCTGTATTGTCTTCTCTCCAACCGCCTTGAAATAGTCCTTTGCTGAAATATCATAACAGAGAACTTAAGTGTTAATAGAATGCTAACAAAGGTTCTTTGAAGTAAACTATATCAATAATACTTAATAGCAGCCAACCCTTTCTTGTAGTGGTCAGTGCTACTAGCTTCTGTGTTAGAGGTCGTGTGTTGATTCTTGATCAGGTCTGGCATTTTTTCACCTATGTCGCTTCATATCATTACCTCTGCACAAATTAGCTGGCCCATTGTTGTAGTGGTCTGGGCAACTGTCTTCTATGCCAGGGGTCCTCGGTTCAATTCCCTGTCAGGTCTATATTTCATTGTTAATTTTTATCTATCACCCTTAACCATCTGTTTTAGTCTCAGTGTGCACAGTCAGAAATAAAAACAAAGATTTTTAACTAAATATTGGTTTTAATTTTTGTTTTCCTTCTGATGTTTCTATAATATTGTTTTTATTAAACCTCAGAAATTTCCTTCGTGATAAAATATGTGAAGGTTTGCATTTCTCTCTATTAACAGTAAAGCATAAAAAAAAAATGTTAGCTTTTTTGTATTATTTTATATAAAGATTTGAGATTTGGGTTATTTACTGTTTCTATTGCCTGAAGCTCTGGGCTAAATATTAAATAAAATTAACAATTTTTTTGAAATATTTCTTAAGTTTTTTTATAATCAGTGCTGGATCAGCATCATTGCAATTGGTAAGTTTCATATAAACTAGACGTGAAAATAGAAAGAAACATTTGAAGGAAAATCTATGGCCCAAAAAAGCAAATAGAATGATTTTAAACAAAAAAATCTAATAAAAAATTATTCAGAATACAGAAGCAAGTGATGAAAACAATCACCAAACCGTGAATAAGATTCTCTGGACCCTAAGTAGAAATAATTAAGAATAGATTAGAAAGAGAAGATCAGAAAATATGGAGAAGGATAAATGAGGCAGGAGGAAAGTAATTGAGGAGATAAACAAATTGACTTTGCATGACCACCTAGCCCTACTTTCAAAAAAAGAAACCAAGCTTGACTGAGGAGAACAAATAGTCCATTTATTTAGCTGAGCAGGTTTAAGAAACTGGGAAAAGTATCATTTTCTCCCAATTTATCTAGTAGATAAATTGGATTAAAAGAATGAAGTGGCTCAAATTACAATTAATAAATTGAATTTCAGAACTTTGTAATACTTCAAAAAAATCAAACATTTAATAAATGACGGGTAATTTTTACTTTAAAAAAAATATCACCCTTCATGAACGATAATTGGTTATATTTCTGGATTTTAAATTTAATCCTTGTCTGTCTTTTTTTGATTGAGAGACGGTCTGCTGGGTTTATTCGTAGTTTTGTCTAGTAAGAAAGAAAATGCAACTCAGTGCATGTTATCACATGAGTAACACAGTGCCATTTTGTATGAAGAAACGGTCACCTTAATGTGTATGTTAATTGCAATACAGATATATAACTACAAAAAAGGAAAAACCTTAATGTTTATAAATTGAATGGTAGAATTCTGTATAGTTTGGTGAACATAGACCATTTTTTTTATCAGTATCCATCACATCTTGAGCAGAAAATATTACATTCTGTTTATCATTTAACAGCTGTCAAACAATAACAGTGTTGTAAAGTATTGATATGGTTTAGCAAACGATACTAAAAATAAAAAATAATAGTAAACAATATTTTAATTGTAACAATTTACAATATTATTATACTTACCATAAACTTTGTCTTTCTTTATGGGAATGGTATACTTGTCATTAGTACAGTGTGAAGGACATTTAGGTGTTTTTTCCATTTCAGTACACTTCCTCCGTGGATTTCCACAAGGTTGTAAAGAATATGGTTTGCAACCCTAGCAAGGACAAAATATATTGTTAAAAATTGTTAATTAATAAAGACAATTGAATTGTTAAATTCCAGAAATACCCTGTTCAGCATGTTTTAAAATTTACATTTTGGCAAAGTATTTTTTATAGAATAAAACATCGTTAAGTGCAGAGCAGTCCATGTGTGACTTTTTCTAAGGTTGACAGGTTGCCTAGCAAATTATAGGTTGCCAATGCTATTTAAAGCAGAAACCTCGCAAGCAACTTTACATAGAGCAGTTTTGCAATAAACTTTGGATTTATTTTTCCCATGTCAATGGTAGCACTAATCAGCTTATTTTTACTTTTTCTTGCCCTTTATGAAATACAAGTAAGGAAAGTAATGTTTTCATATCAAATTTTCTAAATCTAGTTTTCACTGGAAATACATCATATTTTTAATTTTCTTCATTTTTGGTTTTACATATTTTCAGATCCCCTGAGCCCAAAAAAGATGTTTTTACCGATTGGTCTGTGTGTATGAACAATATAATAAAAAAAAGGAAAATCGTATGAAGCTGAAACTTTGAACTTTACTTACGTACCATGATAAGATCTAACAAACATTTTTATCAAAATCAGTCAACTGGAAGTAATAGTTTATTGTGTGATTTTACACTTTTTCAACGATTCTCTCAAAAACACCTAAATTGGTGATTTTCTGTATTTTCCTAATTGAAATTGGTAAAAAATGTTTTTTTGAAAATGGAAATTTTCTGTAGCATAAATAAATAATTTTTGTAAAACTAGGTTAAGAAATATGTTGTTCTGAATTTACAGTGTTATGAATTTGATAAAGGTCAGATTGTGAAGGTTTTTTAAAATTAGAAGCTGTACAACTACTGTTTGAACATAATACTACTTCTATCTTGATTTGTTTTGTGGCAGCATACATAAAGTACTGCTCATCAAAATTGGTTCTGTTTACATTTGCAAAAGAAAGTTATGTGAGTGTTTTGCACCAGATTAGTTTAAATGAATTTTGATAAAATAATTAATTTAATTAAAATAATATATTATTTTATTAACATTGATTAACTGCAGGAACCCCCTACATGCAGAAAATTGAATATTTTTATTAAAAAAAGTAAATTGGTCTGAAAAAAGGTTTCAGTAATAGAAATTTTCAAGTATAATAAATTGATTTTGACAAAAAAATAAATATTTCCAATAGGAAATTACAAGTTTTGCAGTGAAGAAGTTGTAGTTATAAAGTTTTCTAAAAATGTTTAATATGCACATAAGGAATTTTTTGAATAACCAGTTCAATTACTTGGTGTGTGAAGAATGACATAGTTCACTCGAATATCTAACAATACGGTTTTTAATTAAATCACAAAACATTTGTAATTCATTATAATTTTATTTGTTTCTGTGGATGTAACAAGTAGAAACTTGAAATTTTAATTTAATATGTGTTAATGCGGCCTGTGTTAAGAATATTCCAACACTTTGAAGGATTATTGAGAACTAGACAAATAATGTTTGGCCTCAAAATTTTCTTTTTTTCATTTTTACTCTTCTCAGAATTTGTGTTATCAGCCACGTTGCTATTGACTGAACAAAATAGCTCAGAATTGCACTCAATGTATAACATGTAGCATGTTCTTTTCTTGTAATCCATCAACTAGTTGAACACTGAATTTTTTGTCTGTCAGTTTGGAGGAAAGTGACACTATTCAAAATTATATGCTTACCAACTCAGAATTGTAGTCACCACCTGTGACTGTTCCTCTGTGTTTGATGTGCCACCATGCTATCCTCAAAAAGCCTCCATGGCAGCCACCAAATATACAACATGATAAAATTTCTTCAGCAGAAATTGAGCTTTCCTCTACACTTCCTGATATTTTGCCTGCAATACATAATCTGTCGGTGAATGTAGAAGCTGCAGCTACAGCCTGAAAGTTGACAGAAAAATATTATACCTGTATTAGTATAGTATAGTACTGTAATATAACATTTTAGAACATATTTATGTTCTATGAGATAATTTTTATAAAGCATGAATGTTAATAAGAATATTACAAGAAAAGAAGAAAGAAAAGAAAAAGAAAAAAATCACTTTATAGAAGATCTCGGGCTCACTGATGTTTCAACCTTTGTTGTGGATTTCCTGGTAGTTTGGGCATCCGATAGTTTGGTGATAAATTCGTTGGAGTGATCATGCAATTTTGTGTGAAAAACGCTGTAGCTGGACTTAACTACTTCACTTACATATGCAATTTTAAGGTCATCAAGTAGGATCGTGTTATGGACGTAAAAAGGTGTGCAAGTAATTATTCTAATGATTAGTACAAAGTCTTTCTGTATTAATATTGTTTCACATCAAAATATCTTTGTACTTTAAATTAAAATAAAATAGTAATTTTATTTTTAACCTATCATAGTTTCAAATTGAACTTAAAAAATCCATCTTACCCAACATGATCCACATGCTCCTTGATCTCTTACATGAGTTATGACAGGTTTACAATTTGGCCACCGTGTACTAGAATCAAATTCTTCAGGTATATCATCATCTAAAATTTCATCTAGAAAATGTGGGTAGAATTCATTTATGCTCACATGAGGTTCCAAAATAGTTCCTGTTAATCCTTTCAAATAATTAATTGAAACATTGGGAGAAAAATTTTCACCAGCCTAGAAAAATGTTATAATAAAATTAAATTACAGGTTGAAAAACATAAAATTGTTTTGGCTTTTATAGTATCAAATTAACGTTGGTAATTTTGGCTGGACTTATTGTAAAAAATTTGTTAAGTTTTGATTGATGGAGGTTGGTTTAAATCAAACAATCTTAAGAAAAATGTTAATAGAATATAATGTTAAAAAAATGTGAGAAACAAAAATGTATTAATTTCAAAAGATTTAACCCAATTTATTTCATTTAAAACAGACAGGATGAAATTAAAAAATGTATAATAGATGTTAGTAAAATGTAGATTCTAAATTTGTATTAACATTTTATAATTAAATAAAACCGTCAAAAAAAGTTAAATAAAACAGAATGAAAGTACATAAAATAGAATGTTTCAGCACTGGTATTTACACCCTCCATCAAGGTTAGTGGTTTTTGGGAAAATTAACCTTGTTATTTATAAAAGTACACATTTCATTATTACCTTAAAGTTTCTCCAATTTTAGGAGAGGTTTTGCACCCAATTTATTAATAGGCTTTACTGCCAGCTAATACAGTTTTCTATTTATTAGCTATTAACTTTATCTCAACAATTATAAATATACGACCAAAAGGTCATAAATTGTTAAGTTACACTGGTCATACAAATGGCTTTGTGTGAAGACAATTGAACTTGAACACCACCGTGTGCTCCTGTTCATAATTCATAATAATGAATAAGCTTCAGTTTAGAAAAAAAAACTGAGTGGAATTACTATAGCAGAAACTAAGACTAAACTGGGCAGAAATGTCTCTTACCTTTTCAATATAAGCCAACAGATAAACGTTTCCAGCTGTAATAGAACAGTTCTATTTTGGTAACTATATTAAGGATACTGAAATACTGCATGGAAAGTTGAATGTAATAATAAAGTATTAAAAACGATTTTTAAGTTGCATCAACAGTTTGGTCATTAGCGATTAAAGCTAAAGTGGGTTTCATTACATTAAATTCCCAGACCTTATCTGGGAATTGAATCTGAAGTCTTCCAAGTTGCAGTTTATTGTGCTAACCAATATGCTGTCGAGACTGCCAATTTATTACTGTTGCAATATTATATAAATTTAAAAAAATTATTGCTATCCTACAGGTATAATATTGTGGCCACAGAGCCCTGGGTGGGGTCTGAAAATGTTAAAATGTTAAAAGCCTAATGTTCTATTACCCAAAGTAGTTACTAATAAATTATGAAGCTGTTGACACAACCAAAAAATAAAGAAAAATTATTTTAAAAGTTGAAGTGGATGATTAGATTGGTACACTCCAATAAATTGAATTTCATGATGTCTAATCTTTGGTACAATAGTGGGTACTTTGTATTCTACTTCAAAAAAAATTTGTGAAAAATTAGCCACGTAAAATTGATGACACTGAATAGGACTATTCAGATAAGAAAAGAAATATTTAATAATAAAAATATTTGACTATTTAGTTAACTTTTGTTTCTGAACATGCTTTCAGTGTACAGTAAGCTTTATTTATACAACTAATATCTTAATTGTTAGTACTACTTTTAAGTAATGACACTTAAAAAATAATAATGTCTATCTTACCGTCCAGCCTCCATTTGCTGAATTGACTTGATTTATAATAGTTTCTAAATTGTTAATTTCTTCAGCATGAACATTTAATAAAGAAGCCAAGAAGACCAAAACAACTGAAGCAATTTTTGTCCTCTCCATCATGGGCAAGTTGTTAATAACTTAACCCAAGAAAACTATATAAAAATAAATAAATAAAACAGTAATTTTTAAAAATCTATTAATCGCTGACTGTTTTAGAATGGTTTTAAACGATGAAATTCATACAGTAAGTGTATGAATTCAAGTTAATACACTTGAAACTTACACCACTAAAAACTTACAGCATGCAAAGGAGATAGTGAGTTGTAAATCTTCAACTGAAATAAAACTCTAATTTATTAAGGGGAGACTGTACTTTGTTTTGTGCCAATGTTAAATTTGCTATTTTTTGGTCATTTTTCATAGGATTAGTAATAGGTAGGGAGGGAAATGAAACTTAACACACCTATAGTTATTGGGTTTCTCTAACTACTGACTTTTTTCAATTTAATCTGTTGGACCAAAAAATAACGAAAAATATAAAATTTTAGAAATTGTTTCTAAGTTTTTTTTTACATATTATTAATTTTTGGAGCACCAGAGGAAATCATCAAAATGTCAGTATATTTATGCATGTACAAGATAAATAACTGGTAAAATTTTCAGCCTGGTAGGTTAAATGGTTTATGAGAAAAATGTACCAAGTGTTAAAAATCTAAATCTACAGGAAAAGGTAAAAAACAAAATGTACACAAACAAGTAAATTTCCCATCATTAGTTTGGTTTGAAAGCTGAACCAACAACCGAGAATATTAAGAATAGTGATACAAATGTTGTGAAAACTGAAATTCCCTTTGCACTAATAAAATACTAGCAGTATAAAATATTATGAAAAGTATTCGTTCTTGGTGACATCGTAATCTTTCTGGGTGAACCTGATAAAAACTTAATTTTTTCATTAAAATAACTTTTAGGACGTAATTTATTGTTTTTCTGGTAAATCTAGGCTTAAACTATTGAAAAACATAAAAAACCGAAAGTGTAAAAAATGTTATACATTAAAAAGTGCATCTTTTTGGTTGTATATAGAAAGCCACTATCACTATCAGCAAAAGAATATTCAATTTCTTCAATTAGCTTCCATATAAACTGATCTATTCACTTTCTTTAATGAGTTATTAGTACTTGTAAAAAGTATATACTTCTTCCTTCAAAGATTGTGTCGACCTGTTCTGGCAACCGTCTTCAGAAAGGCTTGCCAACACTCCCATGCCACATGGTTCATGCTGAACTACCGTCACAGAAAATCTATTGGAACTCATTTTACCAAAATATTTATACCACTATCTCCTATAATCTCTGCCCAGAACTCCCAATTCCTTCCTTATTCCAACATTCAGAATTTTCTCAAGTAGTGTACATCTATTAGTAAGCTATTTCTTAAAACTTCATCTCAGCAGCTTAGATTTTTGATATGCTTGATATTTTAGAGTCCAATGTAATGATCTGAAGATATTCTGGAAACCTGGCAAATTTCTCATTGACATCTATGTCGTGTTCCTTTGAAATTTCCCACCTTAGATATTTATAATGATTCACCTATGTACTCAAAAGTACAAAATGAACAAAATTCCTACAATAAATAGAAGTGAAGATTTTAAAATACAATAAATAGGATTTTTTTATAGTTTATTTTATGTTAAACCATGGCGTTCTCTAGTTACTAGAGAACGCCATGGTTAAACCCATTACATTAAAATATAAACATGTCAACCTAAACTTTATTATTTAACTGAACTACTTTGAGCCCCATTAAATTTGGATTTACTGGGCTTTACTGCAAATAGACAGAGTAAACTACTGTTCATATTTTAAAAACTTCTAACCTTGTAATAACATGTTACATAATTTGTGCTGAAATAAAAATATAAATAAGTTACTAATATTAAGATTTTTTTCCAAATATTTATAATAAAAAGTAATTAGTACCTGAGTGTGAAGTGTTTCAACTGACTAAAAAATTGAAAGTCAAGCAATATAATTTGTATCTAGAAGTATTTATTTATATACTTGTGCTTGAGTACCTTTAGTAGTTACTTTATTTTGATACTTTTTCATATGAAAGTGATAATACTGATAAGTACTGTTATAAAAACAATTTTTAGTTTTTAACAAGAAATTTGCTTACTGCAATCAGTGTTATTATTTCACTCTAATTGAGTTTTTTTGACACGTTTTTTTTATAAAGACACTGTATATTTTTTATTTAAAAAAAAATATTTTCATTTATCTTACCCGGATATATAAACTAATAAAATAGATGACAAAATAATTGAACAGTAAAAAGTTAGTCTTTCTTTATAGTAATTGTATCTAAATTTTTTTAAGAGGCTATTGTTCTTTTAATTTTTATGAGTACCATAAATTATTTGATGTGTTTGTATCCTACTTTTATTTATATTTAATACACTTGATAATGGAGATAGTGGCATGATACCCCATCTAGATTGATAAGTAGGTAGTTTTTACTTTAGTGAGTACATTAAAATAAATATGTTTTTGATCTAATATCAGTAGATTAGTTCAGAAATACTGGGGTTTTCAGAGTCTTATCAACAGCACAGTCATAATTGTTAAATAAACATTTGGGATTTCTTGGAACTGCGTCACTTGTAAGAATTATAAAAATTATTCTCAGGAATAAAACTAAAAATACTCAGTTATTTATTATTAAAGGTGTAATTTAAGATGAAATTACATTTGTATATTATTTTCAATTAAAAAACTCTACTGTGGGGTGGGTTCTGTTATAACATTTTTTGAAATTGTGAATATTCTTCTCGTCATGGTTTAATATTACTTTTTCAGAAAATCAATTTTTTATTTGTTGGGCATTAGGTCAATCAATCTGTTAGTTGATAGAAGGTTATTTAAACATGTAAGTAAAATTCTAGTAATTTAAATAATGGTATCACTCAAAAATAAATGTTTAGTAAAATTTATGTTATATTTAAAATAGCATTAACAATGGTAGAGCAAGTGACCTGGTAAAGTACTTCCCTTAGCTAGGTACTCCTTAGCACATCATATTCAATTTCAAGCTAAATTCGCCTAAATCAGTAAAATATCAAAAATGTGGTATATTTGTCAAAACATGCAGCTATCAACATGTTGTGAGTAAACTACAGAATCCTTATACTGAAATTTTATAAAATGAGCATAATAGACCTGCACTAAAACATTCAAAACTGTTACTCCATTTTAAACTTAAATTATTGGTTTATTTCTTGTTTAACACATTCAATGCTGAGCAATTATGAGGTATCTCTTCTACTGGACTGATTGCTTGTGCGGCGTGTTCTCTGCTTGCTTTATTTACGACTAATGTTACTTACATCTTTTATAGAATTTTTTTAATTTTCAACCTATACATGGATTTATCATTGCTAATAACATAAAAGTAAACAATTCAATGGTTTTATTTTAGATTTTAATCCAGATTTATTTTCGTCTGTTATGATAAATGTATTTCTTGATTTAATGTTTCCATGTACTCTTATTTACGCGTAATTTATCATATAATTTTAAACTACAAATAATATATTTTTAAAGTAAATTGAAAAGTGTAAGCTATTTTGCATCGATACTTGCAAAGATATAAATTCACAGCTTCACATCCTGGAAACCCATTTAAAATACTGTATGAGTATACTAAACAAGGGTATAAGATCGCGAGATGAAAATTCAATAATGAACTGCCCGGTTACATAGAAAATACCTTTCTGAGGGTTGTACAATAGCAACAAATTAAGTCTCTCTCCAGAATTTCTTAATATGTTAACAAAATAAAACCCACTAGGCGAGATGGCAGACTGGTGGTAACACGTATCCATGACCCGCTAGACGAGTCCCTAGCACTAAATGTGTAATAGAAGAATTAAATTTTACTACAATTTAAATGTAGCAAACAAACATCTATGTAAGTCAGTATTTAACTAAAAGAATCAGGGAATGTTATATAAAAATGTTGTACCGGTTTACAACTCAGATCTTATTAAAGATACCTAAGCAAAATACCAAAAACTCCAGTAACCAAGTATAATTTTTTAGTTTAACATTGCATCTGCAGGTTCTCTTTAGAAACTATACTGAGTTATAAAATAGAGACAGTATGATCCACAGTAAATAGAAGAAATATCTTCTAATTACCATGGTAGGTTCTACAGATAGGTTAATATATAATTATAATGATGATAAATAGTGATGTATTAGTGTTAAAACTTAGTGATAGAAAATTGTTTTTTTGGATAGAATTATTAGATGAGAGGGGTTAAAGAGAATAATATTGATTTTTTGTCGTATATTTGATGTTAACAATAAATAGTTTTATCTTTTTCTTCATCTCACAATCAAAGATTAGGCTCTTGCGTGTTCTGACTCACAACAACAACAAAACTCTATTGAATTATTGCTATCTCTTGTGTGCCTCTCAACATGTCTCCTCTCCTCCAGCTTGTTTTTGAAAACGTTGAGGTGATCTTTTTCTCAGGCATTCTATCTATGCGCTGCCTCCATTGATTACTATATTCTGTAGTAATCCCATTCAAGATGTAATCATCCATTTCTCAGTTGCTCCGTTGGTCTATACAATTACAACCCTTTGTTCTCTGCTGCCTGTACTCTACTCTCATGGTTTTGTACTACCCCACGACTCACTTTCATAGAGGACTGGGGTAGCGATTTTTATTTTAGTTCTTCCTTGTTTTCCTGCCTAGTATTTTGCTAATAGTTCCGTACACTGCTTGGAATTTTCCAACTTTCTGTTCTATATTCAAATCTTGATCAAAACCAATGTCACAACCTAAATAATGCATTGTGATACTTGTTCCAGCGCGTCATCTACCACAATTTTAGACCTGGTGGGATATGTACCAGTAAATGCCATTTACTTTTGAATTTTTACAGAAACTTTGAAATAATATTTCTTGCAGAATTCATTCAAAACATATACCAATTTCTGAAGCTCATCCACACTCTCTTGCACAATCCACAAACCATTCGCAAACAATGAAGTTTTCAGGTAAACGTCATTGTTCAGCAATGATTAATTTACAAAAGTTTTATTTGTACTAAAATTTTGGTTGGTTAGGAAGATGAGTAGTACTCATTTGCTTAAAAAAGTGTTGTCAGTACATTCGTTACCTATGTATCATTTGATTGACAGTCCACTAGGTTCTTTCAAGACAATTCTACTGCTACTGCTGTATTTCCTTCATATAACTTTGACTTAATACGTAAAGGGTTGAATTACTAAGTTCTGTGAAGGTATGAAATTTCATAAATGGATGGGTCTTTTTTAAGGTGTTGGTAACTTCAGACTCAGTGTTATCTGAAGTTGTTTTTATTTTTCTGAGTTTGATTTTACTGTTCAGTTCTGTGCTTGGATTTCAAAACTTTTAATTACGAAACTGATAAGATATTCTGTGTACTAATTTATTTAATTATTATTTACTTTGTATTATATGTTTATTAATTTTTATCTACTAAATTTATTTTTTCAAGTTTTAATAAGTACGCATTTTCTAAAAACAAAAGTTAAGTGAAAATTAAAGTGTAATTTCAAAGTTTGAGTAGCAACTGTAATTTTATATTATTGGAATTACAATATTAAGTAATATGAAGAAAACAAGGTTGGCCCGTCGTGTAATGGTCAGTGCAACTGGTTTCTATACCAGGGTCCCGGGTTCGATTATTACTAGTCAGGTGTGGCATTTTTTCACCTCTCACCCTTCTCATTGCCTGAATTAGCAGTAATTGCAAAAAAGTTGGACATAAAACAAAAACGAAGGATTAAAAAATTATATATTTCTGATTTACTCAAGCAAGTGAAAATTCTTCTCAACTCAACTATTTGAAACCATGAACATATTAACAAGAAATTCTTGAAAATTACCCACATATTTTTTGTTAACTACATACATTTTCATACCATTTTGATTGTTCAGCAATACAATTTTTTGCTATTCCGTTGTTCATAGTTAAAACAAAAATAAAAATTGAGCCACCTTTTCTTCACCCGGATTTAGGAAACAAGCAAATTTTTCAAAAAAAAACCTTTCAGTATGCAAGATTTGAAAACATACATGACCATTATGACTTAGAAAACAGTAAAAACCCAGATATTCGTATTTCTATTTGGTAGAGATTATCACTGTTATTGATACCAACATTATAAATTAAAGTAGGACAAATCAGTTCATTTATTGAGGTATGCATTAGCTTTGTTAGATATTTTGGTTCCTGATTGGTGACAATAGGGTTTGTCAAAGCAGTTATACTATTATAACTGCTTAGCAGTTATACGAAGGAGGATGTGGAAACGGTTCAAACTTCAGGTTTCTCAGAGTCTCTTCAGTTGCACGCAAAGTGTGTGAACGAGCATTGTCATGTTGCAAGATTATTGGTGCTAGGCTGCCTCTAACACAACAAACTCGATGTCGGAGGTGTTTTAGGTCTGTATGTACTGAAAAGAATTTACTGTTACCCCTCGTTCCAGGTAATCAATCACATAAACTCGGCGAGCATCCCAAAACATAGTCAAAAGAAATTTTTTGTGGATGGTTGTTATGAACTTTTCAGGTTAGCAATCACAAAATTTTATTACCCATCGATATACAGTAGACCTATCAAGAGTATTGTCACAATAAACAACCTTTAAGCGAAGCCGTATCTCACTAGGAGTCACTTTCTCAGCAGTTAAAAATTGTATAACAGAACGTTATTTAACTCGCATTGATGTAGAACCAGAACACCATACTTCCACTACTTAAAACAAACTGGATGAACGCAACATTTTCAAACCGTGCAAGCATATAGTGGAGTTATAGTACTTCAAAATGCTACCAGGCACGCTTCTGAAGTTCATTTTGTTCACATTCTACAAACATGTGTGAATCAGTTATCAGCCTACCCTTGTAATTTATTTCATTCAATAATGTCTTAAAAACCATAAAAATTATTGTAGGTTGTCATAGAGTCAAACATTACAGTACTTGATTAATTAAAAATAATAGTACTTTAATAATTCTACTCAATGCAATAGAAAAGAAGAATTTAGCACAGTTTACCTAGGCCATTCCAAGGGATGATGGCTACTGATTTATTGACTTTGTACCATAATAATGTTTATTAATATTTATCAAAAATATTAAAAGAATTTATACATAGAATTTTAATAAATTAGATTATTTAATTTTTTTTCATCACCTATAAAAGCTAAGGCTTATTTATAGGCATTATATAGGAACTTGGTAAAAAAAACCAGTATTTTTGTATCGTAATGCATGAGTGAGCTAATCGTACAGGTAGCATGGAAAAAATGTAGAAATAAATAAGTGGTTTTGGTAACATGCCATATATTGTTCTTACTTGATCACATCTGATCATAGTCTGTCTCTTATTATGTGATCTGTACAGTAGTATAACCTTCCCATTTCCTACCCCAAATTTTCTAACTAGTAATTTGTAATGTAGCCTATATTATTTTACATGACAGTAAAGTTTATTTATCTATTCATTTACTGGACGATAAAATTTATTACTGTCAGTGAAGATAAGTGTCAATTACACTTCTAGCTTTTCTGTTTATCTGTCCAGGCAGTGTTCAACTATTTTACTGACTGATCATATGAGACAAAAGAGAAGTATTTATTAACCCTGGAACTAGCAGGTTAAGCGCAACTAATTTAACACTGACAGCATAAATCTTATTTAAGATAGGAAAATACTCATTCATTTTTGTTGCAGGTTTTGCCCTAATAAGACTCTAAAGTTATTCTACATCCATTAGGTCTTTGAAGTATGGAGTTAGCTTGATGCTGCCTCTTTCACTTCCACATCTGATCCGGCGGCCCTCATTTGTTTTCTTATGATGATGTCAGGTTGTTTTCTTTTCTTGAAAGGGAGTTGGGTTAATCTACTTTCTTTCAAGACCTTTTCATCTCGTTTCTGGTTCATATCTTCAGTAAAGTCCTTTTAGTTGACTTTATATCCTGGATTCATTTATTTTGAGTCTTGTTCTTGAGTTGGTAGTTAAGGAGCTGTTTAGTGAGTCTTGAGTAAGGTAGTCTGCAAAGGTGGGCATAAAATAAGATTATTTTTTTCCTTATGTTTCTCAGTGGTTGATTGAGAGTTCAATTTGAAAAAGGTTTCTCAGGCATATACTACTTCTTCTTTGATTACCGAGTTGTAGTGTCATATTTTAGAACTGATTAAGAAGAACTTTTTTACACGTGGGCCAGATGATTCTTAAGGCCTGCTTAAGTTTGGTAACACGGTTTTCGCTACATGAAATTCCATGTGATTATTACAAAACTCATTTATAAAATAAGAAAATACTAGTGCAGTAGACCTGTGCGAATAAATTCACACAATGTTCTTGAGCTGCAAATGCCTATCATTAAATAAATGATTTAAGTTAACAACAAACTTAACTGTTCTTAGAAGAACGGTGAGTAATGCCTAAAGCACAGTAGTATGATAGTTTCGTCCTGAAAAGAACGGTTGTAAACTAAAACTTTAAATTAAACGACATTAACACAAAAACTGTCTAATAGGTACCAACGGACCCTGTTGTGAAATGATGCATATACTATATGCTTACAGAATATGGCTATGGAGGGAACAGTAGTGCCCTCCATAAATGTGGGAGAACTGCATAAGATTACACTGTATTACCACTACATTATTAATGAAATTTACTCATATTCATTTTGTAAAATGAAACTCATATTAGCATGAATTTCAAGTTTAGAAATTTTGGACATATCAGGAAAGAATACACTTTAAAACAATCTAAAAAATTATAAAAATCCATTCGGTAGAACTCTATTTAGAAGTTAATAGAATTTCCATCTGCCCATAACAGACAGGTGGAGTATTAAATTATTTACACTCAATCTGTTCGTTGCAGGGCTAAAATAAATAGTTCTGTTTCTTATCACACGGTCAGCCAATTAAATGACTGAATCATTTGAGAACAGAAGAGGTAGAGATGTAAAAGACACTAATCAGATTACCTGCTCCGAAAGTAATGAATTTCATTAAACAGCCTGTGTGAATGAAGTGAAGGTGTCATTTGCAGAGTGAAAAATATGTGCTTTTCAAAGGGCCCGGGATGCTGATAAGCGTACTTTTCCACTCAGTGAGAAGGACAATGGTAAACCACCTCACTCCTTGTTTTACTTAGTAAAACCTCCACAGGTTCAAACCAGCCTTTCAGCTGATGACCTAACTAACAGAATTCCCATTTAATATACATTGAAAGCGATTTTGTATTTTAAATACACAGATTTCTGTTGATTTTTGTGTTTAAACTAAAAAAAAATCAATGAATTACAGTAGTCATTACAATTAGGAGCAAAGGAAGTTTGATGATAGAACTTTAGTTGGGATAAAAACGATGTAGTTGAATAAAAAGAAAAAAATTAAACCAAACTATGAAATTTATTTATTGTCTTTTGAGTAAATCTTGAGTACCATTTTATTTTAATACACCGAAATAAACACTGCTTTCAAATTCACATTCATTTTTTCCTCTCAAAATTTTGAAGAATCCTTTATTGCCCCAATCTGTATTCCAGGAGTTAGCAACAAGCCAGTATTTTGTTTTATTTTTTTGTACTCCCCAGCCAATAATCCTGACTGCATGCCCTCCCAATATTTCTCCGGTGATGTGTCTATATACACCTGTGAAAAAAAAATTGTTAATTATTTTGATCTGTTATAGTATTTGACAAAATTAATTTCATTATTCCAATAATGTAAATCAGTGCTACTTATTCATTATTAAAATATTTATATTAAATGAATCTCAGAGTGTCATAATAGTGAACTTCAATATCTATTTTTTTTTTTTTTTTTTTTTGCGCCCTGGAGACTCCAGGAGGAGTATAGGACATGTCGTCAGATATAACACCTGAAATACGTATAAGAAACACACTATGTATCACTACTATCAAGAAAGAAATTCTTGTATGCTATAAAAAGTTTCACCGATCAAGTAATTTTTTTAATTTTTTTTAAAGGAATTCAAATCCTCACAACACTTTAAAGATTGGGGTAATTTATTCAAGAATTTTCTCCCTGCATAAGTAGGTTTTTGTTCAAACAATTTTGTGGAGTGATTAGCCACATAATAATCATTCCTGTTTCTCGTGTTATGATTGTGAACATTGAAATTCTGCATAAAATTATTTTGCCTAACATACATAATCACCTCAAAAATGTAGAGACAGGGAACTGTAAGCAATTTAAGCTCCTTAAATAGTGGCCTGCATGAGGTTAGCTGGTTAGCTCCCACCATACACCTAATAGCTTTCTTTTGAATTTTAAAAACCCTATTTATATTACCCATGCTAGAATTACCCCATACTAAAATACCATAATGGATATGAGACAGAATGAGGCCATGATAAGCTGCCATTAGTAATTTTTTATCATTTAATCTGGCAACTTGTTTTAGTGCAAATACCCCAGATGATATTTTACTACAAACTTGATTGGTATAGAAGTCCCAAGACAAAGATCTATCTAGAGATACGCCCAGGAACTTCACTGTTTCTACATGCTCTAAACTATTATTATGAATAAATACATCCACTTCTCTACTTTCTTTAACGTTATGTTTATTTTTAAACTGCAAGTACTGACACTTTTTCCCATTAACTGTTAATAACATTTGATTCAAGAACTGCACTACGGACTCTATGTTAACATGTGTATTTACTTCAAGAGCATCTACCAGTGAACTGTTACTGATTACTGAAGTATCTTCAGCAAACAACAAAGTTCTGCCATTAGGTATGACTTCTGGTAACCTATTAATGTACAATAGAAACAGAATTGGACCTAAAACTGACCCCTGTGGAACACCTGCTTTGACTTCAAGCTTTCCAGATACAACTTTTGTAAGTTTCCCTCTAACAACCCTAGTTAACTCCACACACTGTATACCCTTGAGTCTGGCGCCTTAGACCGCTCGGCCATCCTGACATGCCGCATTGGCGCAGTTGGTAACGTGCTCGTCTTTCATCATGCGGTCTTGGGTTCGAATCCCATTCAGGCACGGCATATTTTCATACGTTACAAAACATCATTTCATCCATCACCGTCTGCATTAGCAGTAATTGCAGAACAGTCGGACGTTAAACAAAAAAAAAAAAAAAATCCACACACTGTAATCTATTAATAAGGTAAGATTGAAACCATTTCAACTCTACATCCCTAACGCCTAATGACTCTAGTGTTTTCAATAAAATTTCATGATCAACACAATCGAAAGCTTTACTCAGATCCAGAAACACTGCTAATGCTTTCTCCCCGGCGTCCAATATATCAACTACTTGCTCCACAAGTGAAACAATTGCAGTTTTAGTTGATCTACCTTTTTGGAAACCATGCTGATCCTCTGAGATGATTAGGTTTTCAGTCAAGAAACTGATTAACCTAATAAATACTACCTTTTCAAAAATTTTACTGATTGTGTTTAAAATACTTATGGGTCTATAATTTTCAACTAACTGGCTATCTCCATTCTTAAATATAGGCAATATTTTAGCCTCCTTCAGTTTGTTTGGAAATACACCTGCTTCAAGTGAGAAGTTAATCAAATGAAGGAGAGGAGTAATTAAAAGATGTTTACATTCTTTAACAATTATACTAGAAATCCCATCTAACCCACATGTTTTCTTACTTTTCAAACTATCAATAACTGATTCTAATTCCTCCCTTGAAACTAGGCTAAATAAGAATTGATTAACTACCTTGTTACCTTTTGGATCATAACATCCCACTGTTTCCCCAATCTGTTGTTTAAGTTTTAAAGCTACTTCCTGGTAATATTTGTTAAAATAATTACAAATTTCTATACCATTCTCTATAAGTTCATTGTTTTTGTTAACAATAATAGGTATGTCAGTAAAACTTTTGTTGCTAACTACACCTCGATTCTTATTAATCATTTCCCATATTGCTGAGTTTAGATTTGGTGAATTATGAAGAACTTCGGCAGTTTTTTTACATTTAGCTCTCTGGACTTCTCTGGCATAATGTTTTTCTTTGTTCATTAAAGGTAGTCCTATGTGAAAGAAAATCTGAGTATGCATCTCTAACTTCAGACCTCATTTGCAAAATTTCCCCTGTGACCCACTCATCTGTTTCACTGACAATATTTTTTACATCTTTCTTTTTAATTGGACAACTATTATTATAATGAAATTTTAATGTCTCAATAAAATTATGATATTTTTGATTAATATCAGATGAATTGAAAACCGTCTTCCAATCCTCTTTGGATAAACTATGTAACAAACAATTAATATTCCCTTGGTCTTCCTGCCTAAATTCTTTAATATTTTTTTGATTTGGGACATGACTACCTAAATCCTGAATCTCTAATACTTGGTAGCCGTGATCAGAGAGCTCTGAACCCCTTAACCTAACCTGACAACTCTCCATATTTGTTAAAATATTATCTATTATGGTTTGTGAGTGAGTAGTAATTCTTGTATAACCTTTAACTTTTATATCAAGATTGTTCATCTCCACAATATCCCTAAACTCTTCAGCCATTTTATTTTCAACAGCAAGATTTACATTAAAATCACCCAAAACTACCACTTTTACGTATCGTTCTGTTAAAACTTCCAGTAGTTCACTGAACGATGAACAAAACTGACCCCAATCACCATTAGGGGATCTATAGACACCCACCACAACCATCTTTCCCCTCTTTTCTAACCTAACTTCTACCCCCAGCCACTTCAATAACCATTTCCCGAGAAAACCGTTCTAGATAAGGTAAATTACGAGTGTCAAGTTTCTTACTTGAATTAGCTAATATACAAACCCCCCCCCCCCACTTTTGTGCATTTTCCTACAATATGAAGCAATAATAGAAAACCCTGAAAAGTTTATTAGTGACATCTCATTACATTTTAAACCGTGTTCAGTAAATACCACCATATCTGGGTTCTCAGAACTTAAAAATATATCTAACCTGTCTATTTTATTACTTAAATATTGAATATTTTGATGTAAAATAGAGAAGTGGGATGCATTATTTTCCTGATTGTTTTGGTTGTCTACAACTGTGTTGACTCCAATTATGGAAGCTGGTCGCAGCCTATTTACTAACCTGACATCATGTAAACCTAACCTACCGTTACTGTAATTAAAAACCTGTGATCTCCTCTTCAGTTGCGTTTCACCAATAAAACCTAACCTTATATTTCCTATCTCTTTACCCCTTGTTTCAGCCAACTCATTAAAAAGACTCTTTAGCTTTTAATTTGTCAGGGAGTTTACAAGTGACGAGGGATGCTAACCTATCACACAACACGTTTTTACCAGACTGATTCAAATGTAACCCATGATTAGTGAAATTAGTACGATTAAGCCTTTCATTGATGAAGCTAATTTTAATCCTGTTTACTGTTTTATTCTAGTATTACCAGGTTTTAGGTCTAGTATTACCAGGCTATAGTAGTAGCTACTTCACCTCTCATCTTCCAGTGTTGCCGCATATACAGATAAGTAAAACTAAAGTACGGTTATGTCATACAATAAACAGACAAATGAAGCTATAAAATGAACTGAAAATTAAAGCAGAACTATTAAACAGCTGGCAGCTGGTGTAGTGGTCAGTGCACCTGGCTTCTATTGTGGAGCCCCAGGTTTGATTCCTAGCCAGGTCTGCCAATTTTTCATCAGCATATCACCTATAACAGCTAAGGCTTGTATAGGCATAATCACTCAGAAAAAAAAGAAATCAGTTATGTATCGTAAAATATGAGTAAGCTAATGTATGAGTGAGATAATTGTACAGTAGCACATGGAAAATGCGCTACAGCAGTACTGTGGCTTACTCAATCGACCATAAAGTTCACAGTGATGTGACGCATAGTTTGATACCTGAAATAGATAGCTTTTTGCCACTTGATAATGAAATAATAACTATAGGGTGATTCAAAAAGAGCGCCGGTTTTGATATATCAAATTAAGAGATTTATTTTATTGAAAAACTGAAAATAAATACATCAACAAGTTCATCTTTCCTTCCGATTTTATGTATGAAAAATGATGTCATGCATGTGTCCTCCTCTACTGCGCTGGCACGCATCAACTCTGTCCATGAAATTGGATATTACTGCACGACAAGTTTCGACTTCCATTTGCCCGATAACCCGTCGAATTTCCTCCTTCAAGTCATTGATGTTTCCGGGTTTATTGGCATACACCAATGACTTCAGATGACCCCAAAGAGGAAAGTCACAAGGCGTCAAGTCACACAACCTTGGTGGCCATTGATGGTCGGAATTACGAGAAATGATGCGATCCTGGAACCGTTCACGGAGCAACAACATTGTTTCTCGTGCAGCGTGACAGGTGGCACCATCCTGCTGAAACCACAACTCGTCAATGTCCATTCCATCCAAATGACGCCACAAAAACTCCCTAATCATCGTACGGTATCGGTCTCCATTTACTGTCACGGCTTGTCCTTCTTGATTTTCAAAAAAGTAAGGGCCGATGACACCGCCCGACCAAAAGCCGCACCAAACTGTCACTCGCTGTGCATACAAGAGAAACTACAACTGAATCGTCAATCGGAATGTTCTCCAAAATAGAAATGAGGTCAAACAATGTTGCCAACCGATAAACAAAAATTTACCAGCCGTTTAAAAACCGGCGCTCTTTTTGAATCATCCTTTATAAGTCATTTCAAAAAATGCGCATTCAGAACAACCTTGGTGCTTATTGTATTGTGTACTTGATTACTTTAAAAATTCTCAGTTTTGATTTCTGACCAGGGAATATTTCAACATATAGCTATTATACTTTTAAAACATTCAAGAACCAGTGAAGTCAAATACCATGTCCATTAATCCTATTCCAATAATTTTTCGTGTGACTTTACACTAAAGCCTAAAGATTTAATCCAATAAGCTGTCACATTAAGAACTAATAAAAACGAAATAACACTTTGACCAACAGCATAAAACAGTTTTTTCAGTCAAAGTGTCACTTACTTTTTATTATTCGTAAATTATCAACTGAGTCGAACTAAGTAATTATGGTACACTAGTCAAATTAAAGAAAACAAGTTTGAATAAATATATACTCGTACAAAGTGCAGTCATTTTCTATTTCATCACTCTCAATTACCTTACTCAGTTGTTTTTCTACTTTTCACTGTTACAGTAGTAATTCACATTTTATAAAATCTCAATCTATTCACTCGTTGAAAAACAATGGAAAAATAATATAACTTGCACACAAATAAATTATCTTATTTAAGGCTGTATCAACAACTCAATTATCAGCACGACTGTTTATTGTAAAATGGAGGGTTTTAAAATTTCCTGACCTTAGCTTCATATTCAACTTGAGGCCTACTCCGGTTTAGCAAATGCACTAAGCCAAGAAGGTTATTTTTAAATTAACATTGAAGGTTGATTGATAAAAATTACAGTGATTACCTGACTTGTATGTAACAAAATCTTCATACACCACAAATCCAGTTTGTACCGATCCACCAGCTAAAATTGCTTTCTGTATGTCTTTCTCTCCTTTTACAATGTGATAGTCTTTTGCTGTAAAAAAATCAATAAAATTACACAGTGGAAAGACTATAAAATAGGTGTGCTGATGTGCATGTGTAATGATAAATCAACTGTGATGTCACACTCATTCCCAACTTCACCAGAAGAAGAGTTATGTAAAAGGGTGCAGGAAGCAAATGGTCTCTTCCAAAGAGTGAGAGGCTTAATCTGGGATCAAGAAGTTCCTATGCTATGCAAGAAAATTTCTACTTTGTGCCAATTTTGGCTCATGTAGCTGAGACTTGGGGTGGAGGAAAGAAGGTAGAAAGTAGAATCCAGGCAGCAGAGATAGAATACGGAATGATGTAATTAGGGAACAACTGGAAATGGACAACCTGTTAAGGAGGGTTGGACAGACAAAGGTGAGATGGTTTGGTTATGTTAGTAGAATTGGAGAGGGAAGGCTGCCAAAAAGGATGCAGCACTTAGAGGTGGAGGGAAAAAGACTAAGAACGAAGTGGATAGGTTCAGTTATGGATGAATTGGGAAAACAATGCGATGCTAAATGAGTAATGGAGGAGAGATGGTTCCGTGATTGAGACAGGTGGAGAGGAATTGTGTTGGGCCTGACCTGAGGAAACTTGGAAGAGGGATAAAAATGATGATGATTCTGTTCAGTTAATTCCTGATTGAACTCTAAACTGAGAGCCTTAAACCTAAAAAAGTCATCTAACTACTTGAGTTAAGCTTGAATTAGTTATTATCGCTTGACATGTGTGAGATCACATTTTAAATATCCGCAGTAAGCTTAAACACACATTACTGGGAATGATTTCTATGTATACATCTAAATTAAATTACAAAACATAGGTAAATATACCGTGCTTCCCAACAAATTTGACATATAGGGAAATTAACATTAGACAATGTACTGTCAACTTAATTAAATTTTTAAAAAACTTTATTAGTTGGTTTTTTCTGTTGAATTAAAAAATTTCAATTATAATTTCAAATGTTTTTCATTATTTAATTAATAATAATGAATAATCAGTTAACAAAAAAGGAACACAAAAACAGTTTTAATACATAGGACTCGATCTCTTGTCCTCTTGTACGGAAATATCAAAAATAAAAATGAACTGACCACTTCACACCCCCGGCTAATGTCTATTCAACAACAGACGCAAATTTTTTTCTCATATAAGTACCATGCTATATTAAAACTGAATAACATTATGCGTTTATTTATTAATAATTAAATTATTAGCTATGTAAATCTTTTGTAGACTCATTTTTATTCTGTTTCCTAATGACTGGAGTAATAAAAGTAAGATTACACCCTTGTAATAAGATTAATGTTGACTATACATTGTCCATGCTAATTTCCCTATACATCAGATTTGTTGGGAAGTACGGTATATCAAATTAATTGAAATATATAATGCAATACATACCATAAACCTTATCTTTTGGTAAGGGAATCGGATACTTTTCATTGGTACATTTGTTGGGGCACTTAGGAGTTGAAACTGGAGGTAATTTACTACAGGATGGTCTTGGACCTGGCACTCGATGTTCACATGGTTGTATAGAATATGGTTTACATCCCTGTAGAAAAAAAACAATTTTTATAAATAACTGTGCATCAATTTTGACAGTTTTTTTATACCATTATAAAACTCCAACCAGACTAATTCCAGTTAACGGATGCAATATATTTCGAATAAACTGTCGAAAAAGGATTAAAAAAGATAAGAAATAATTTTAAATATATTATATAATCAGTAAAAGGGAACAGGTAAATAAGGAAAGAGAGGGTCTAACACATTGAGGTGGCCAGTTTTGAATTACAGTGCTCATGTAAGTTACAAAGAGTTAATTTAATTTTTTTTGTGTATTTCCCACAAATTTCAATTTTAAACGTTTTAACGTACTGGAAAAGGTCTCTTGTAAGTATTAAAATGAAAAATAAATGAGTATGGGTATACTCCCCCCTTAATCACTTTGTGGTCTCCACAGATACTAAATGTTTTTCAGAAGTTCTCTTTTATTTCTAATGAAAAAATAACATTTTGAAAAATTTGAGAATCTACAGGTATTTCCTGACCAATTCGGAGATTCAGGTTTTTTATGTATTCTTTGTTGTAGAAAATGAAAATACCTTTGCCAAGACAATGTTTCAAGTCGTTACCATAAGTAAATTAGCCAAAACATTTTAAATTCGATTGGTTCAGTGACTTCATTTTCAGAATCTTTATAAAAAAATACTGTACTCTTTTTGAATAAAAAAGTTGCTACTGGAGATTTTTTGGAAACACTGAGCAATAACAAAAACAATCATAAGTAATGTTTTTTCCTGCTGTCGTAAAAAAAATCATTGAGAGGAAAAAATTGGAACTACCAAAAAACAAAATCTCTCAACTATCTGTTTATTTATAATTACTGGGGTTTTGTTTTTATATTTGTTGGTTTCTGTTCCCACTGGATGATTTCAGTTAACCATTTTTAATTATTTATTATTTATACACCTTTAAGTTTATAACTTTAAATTTTATTAAATTCTCACTCACAGATTCAGACCCGTATTCACCTCCTGAAACTGTTCCGCCATGTTTAATGTGAAACCAAGCTGCTATCAAGTAACCTCCACGGCATCCACCAACTAAGCAGCAGGATAATATTTCTTCAGAGGAAACAATATAATCATCAGTGTTTTCTCCAGTTTCTTGTTTCGAAATGCATAATCTGTCAGTGAATGTTGAAGCAGCAGACACAGCCTAAAATAATTAATTGATATTTAGAATGTACGAATTCATTTATTCATAACAATATTATATGGCATAAGTTAGATATATTAGTGTTGCCCTTTTAAATAAATACATTTTTACTAATACATCAGTTCAACGCAGTTTAGTATAGGAGACAATTTTTTACACATGATATTGCAAATGAAATGACTTTGTTATTGTTTAGGTCATCAGCCAAAAAGCTGGTTTGTACCTGTAGAGGTTTTACTAAATAAATCGAGGAGTGAGGTGGTTTACTGTTGCCTTCCTCACTAAGTAGAAAAGTATGCTTATCAGCATGCCGGGCCCTCTGAAAAGCACATATTTTTCACTCTGCAAATGACACCTTCACTTCATTCACCACAGGGTCTGGCTGTATAATGAAATTCATTACTTTCAGAGGACACAACTCTGATAAGTGACTTTTGCACCTCTACCTCTTCTGTTCTTAAATGATTCAGTCATTTAAAAATGAAATGACTTTATTAACATGAAAACACATAATAGCCTTCTACTAATTCTATAAAAGTGCTAAGCACAAAGTTTTGAAATTTGAGAAAGCAATAATGAATTTGGTAATCGTCCTAAGATTTTTTTATGATCAAAAACTACATTTTTTATTTATTTTGATTAAGTTTATTAGGCATCATTTACCATGGTCACAAACCCTACGAAACTACACTTAAAAACTACCCATAATTTATGTTGTTATAAATTTTTATAAAATGTTTAGAAACCAAATATTTCATAACTGTGAGTATTTTTTTTTATAATTTTAGGTATTATACCAATATTTCCAAAAATTTAGTGGGGATTCCATGCTCAACCAATTTAATCTTTCTGCAAAATTAACATTACTTGTTAAGATATCACTCGGTCAGTAATCTTTCAGTCTAGTCTTGAGAAACTGACAACGGGACCAAATCAACATTACCCCAGAAAACCATATCAGAGAGAACCTGTACTAAATGTGATTTAACTCAGCCACAGAAAATTGTTTTCACCCATGAGAATTACAGGCTTCAATTAATTCAATCACTTTTGGGTTATTTGAAAACATTTTTGACATAATGCATTAATTAAAAATCTATGTCTAAATAGCTTTCATAATAATTGAAACAGTTACATTAAAGTCAAAACGGAATTGAATACAATGTTTCTAAGCACGATATTGAATTGTTTGAACAAAAACGTACTTCTGTAGGAAGAGAGTACATCAGTAAATTAAAAGGTTTAAAAAGTTGTAATAATCTATATTTGTTTGAAAAATTCTAAAAAAAAATTGATTGATGAAAGATATTTCAGCACACAAGAGTTTGTTTCTAAATCGTTTCTGTTTTAAAAAAAATTTCTAGGTGATTGTATATTACGTGGTAAATATTATTAGAGTACATTCTTATTGAAACAAGAAAGTAAAAGGAATAAAAACGTAATAAATGAATTGGTAAGTAATGAATCTAATGTAGCATTCGTATTTAGACTTATCAATTTCTATCTTGACATTTCCTGCACTCCCTTTTGGAATCTCCTGGACGCAGTTACCAAAAAAAAAAATCTTTCCTTCAATAATCGAGGAAGATTAATATTTATATTTTTCCAACAACATTTCTTCAACTGACAAAATTTTTGAATGATTATTTTTCAGAGTGAAAATTTTCAAAATAAAAATTAGTTTATGACTTACAAACAATAGGTTTAATTTTTAATGAAATTAAAAATTTATGACATATCATAAAAACTGAGTCTTACCCAGCAAGATCCACATGCTCCTTGATCTCTTATCTGATTAACGACAGATTTACAGGCAGGCCATTTTTTTCTAGAATCAAATTCAGCGGGAATGTCATCATCTGAAATTTCATCAAGGAAAGAAGGATGTGTTTCTCTTTCATTAGGTTCTAGAATTGTTCCTGTCAGTGTTTTCAGATACTCGGTTGAAATATTAGGAGAAAAATTCAAGCCAGCCTAAAAAAGATTACACATTTAAACAATTAATTATTATAGTAAGAGCCATTTCTATAGAGATTTTCTGCATTACATGTATACAGCATCACTCTCCACTAGTCGTATTTGCATTGTTCCCCTCCTCAGACACACACACATAAACACACACACACACGCACGCGCGCGGCGCGCACACACACACACACACACACACACACACACACACACACACACACACACACACACACACACACACACACACACACACACACACACACACACACATACTCTTTTATGACACACACGGTCACATTCTGCAAACACCACTGTATAGTATGTTTCCAAAACAAACATTTTTATTTTGGAATAAATTGTTAACAACATTCTGCTTAATATGCGCGAGGGGAATTTTTTTCAACCTCCGACAGGCCGTAAAAAAAGACAAGTGAATATAGAAAAAATGTTTTATTACTAAAAGTTATGTACACTTATGGATACTTTTCAACGTACACAACTTGTCGATAGAGGAATTTATTGTATCTGTGGATAAGCTTTCCTTAATCCTCTTCATAAAAAGTTGCTGCCAATGAATCTAAATGAGTCTTTGTCTTAAATTTGTAGGTAAGCGCTTTGTCTATGGAATTCCAGAAATTTCAAGATATTCTCTGTACTCTATAGTTATGGAACATAAAAGTTACAAAATGCTATGTGCTTGTTGGGTCCCAAGATGTTGACTGACATCCATGAAACTCGCTGAATGGCTTCAGATTTGAAGTTCCTTACCATTATACAGCTGAAGGATTTTTTTGTAACCAATCGTGATCAAAGACGATAAGTGGATTCAATATGACACACTCAAAACAAAACTACAATCTCAACAATGGATGTACACAAATTCACCAAACAAACCTCCAACAACCGAAATGCAATGGCTAACGTGTTGAGACCAAAACAGTCCCAAATGTTTTACTTGTGGAGTTTATGCAGCTGGTGATCACAATTAATGATACTGTTTACTGTGAAACTTTACAAAGTTTTCAAAAAGCCATTCAAAACAAAAGAATAGGGATGCTAAATTCTGGGATTTTTTTGATCCAAGACAACACGTGTCCTCACAGTGCTGGTGCAATCCAACAGCTCCTTGAGAAATTTCTGTGGGACATTTTCAATCACCCACACGTAACAGTCCCGACCTAGCACCAAGTGACTTCCATCTTTTCCCTGAACTGAAGAAATGGCTAAATTCACTGGCACTAACATTTTATAAAGATGGAATTGAAAAGCTTGTTGACAGCGCTGACAAAGTCCTCAATCGTCAAGGTAAATGTTGAAAAGTAGCCATAACTTTTAGTTCTAGTGTACATAACTTTTAGTAGTAAACTTTAATTCTTTATTCACTTGTCTTTTATTTATGGCCTATCGAGGTTGAAAAAAATGGCCCTCGTAATTTATATCAATGCATGGTTGCATGCATGTGAGTTAAGTACTAGTACTTTTCATGGGTGTGTCTTACAAAGAGGTATGACGTCAACAACTATAAGTGATGTGGGTTGGGCGAGGCAGGGTAGTGTTACAATATAGTATACCCTATAAAAGTCTCTAACCTTATGGTACGACTACAACATAATATTTAGTCTCCAGTATTAGGTAATAATAATTTTACTTTAAGTGAAAACAACTTTTATTTCTTGCAACGGAATATTTTGTCATAACTGGATATCTAACTGTGACAAGCTATAATTTGTTGAAGTGTACAGCACATATTTTGGTACTTAACACTGGAAAAGCATATTAAGAATTCAGTGTTACACATAATAAATCAGAGCAGTTGAGAAAGAACAATACAGAATTATAGGTATATCATCACCTTCATACATACTACAGTGAGGTATCATTTAATTAGATTGATGCAATATTTTATTTCTAAGTGTTTTCTTTTTTAATAGCTACGTTTGCAAATTTCTTTTGATAGATATACTCCTCAGTTCAAAGCTTTTGTGTGGCCAGAGAAATGATTAAGATAATTATTTATTATTATAAGTATCATAAATGGTATTCATTAAAGATACCAATTAACCATTTTTTAACTTAGACCGATAATATAATATCTTATTTAATCAATTTAATCAAAACTTTTTATTACAGTTCCTTATAATAAAATTTCCAGAACATTTTTGCTTGCACGCATGCACATTGTACATATATTCATTGCATACGTTAAAAGATTAATATAAATTGTCTAATAGCTTTGTAAAGTGTAGTACACCAGAGTTACATTTTAATAACCTCCTGGAGTTTGCTTGTTGGTACATGTCACTGATGAGTATTCCAGAGACCAAAGATGAACCAGAAAAAAACTGTACTAATGGTATATTTTTCCAAAAATAAATAAATAAATATTTTTGTTTACTTTAATGATAATGTAAACAGAACTTCTAACTGAAGTCCTCCATTCAAATCCTAGTAAAGGCAGTCACTTTTATATGAATTTGAATACTAGACAGTGGTTACTGGTGTACTTTGATGGTTGGGGTTCAATTAATCACACACTATCAGAAATGGTCAGCCTGTGGCCGTACAAAACCTCATTTACACATCATACATATCATCCTCATCTCATTGGTTCATGCGGTTGCTTATTTTTCTTAAATTGAACAGATTGCAATGCACACATACTAGGTATTTTAAAAAAATTGAAGTGTTGCAGAAGAATGTTCCCACTTATAAGGGATCATTGTTCAAAGCATTTATGTACTGGTGAATAATATTAGTGCTTTTTTAATATTTTTAGTACTTATTACATACTATAAGGCTTATAGATGGAAATCTAAGCATTTTCTGAGATTTGTGTATGACAATTTTTCTTTATTTGTCTAGAAGACCATATTTTTACTAATGTTAAAAAAATTTTTGTTTTATGTTTAAAATTTTATTAATCACAAATTAGGTCATAGAAAACTGTTAAGTAATATAAAACCAATCTTACCTCCCATCCTCCATTGTGAGAATTTACTGTGTTTATTATTTTATTCCAGTCAGTTGACTGAACTGACAAAATTATGCATAGAAAAATGGTGGCAGAAAATAGTTTTGTCCCCTCCATTATGATTGAGGGTCACTTAGTTACCTAAACAAAAATGAAAAAATTAATTATACCAAAAGTAACAATATCTGTTGCCTCTGTTTGGGGCTATTTTGAAACTACAAAACACAAACAAGCCACTGTTTAAATTATTTTGTAACTTTTTGTAATACAGTTTGAGATCCAATTCTACAACACATTCAATGATATCAAAGACAATTTCTCCTTATAATGGTACTTACAGCTCTAAAATTAGAACATACAAAATTGTAAAACAAACATTTTTAATAGGCTTATTTACACTTCTCATGTGTTTTTTTTTAATAGGAATCTTTATTCCCTGTTTGCGATGGTTTATATGAAATTGGCATCATCCATATTATTATATAACTATCATTAAGGCCCCTGTAACATGCTGCAACTTTGTTTCAAAAACTTTGTGTCGGGCAAGTTTCACTTATTGTGCTTGTATCGTACGGAGTTTATTACACGAGTGAAATTCAGTTTCAGTGCATGAAACTGTTTGGTGTCAGTTCCATGCCGTGAAATGATAAGTGATTAATTTCATGTTTTTCAAACTTGAACATCAGTCGCTGGGAATGGCGCTCATTACATGCTGCAACTCGATTGGATGAAATTGTGTGCTCAGCCAACTCACAGATACTGCAAACTGCATTGAAGACATCTGCTGTCTACATTAGCCATCTGTTGTGCATCAAATGATGCTCGTGACATGAAAATAATAAAAAAATTTATTTTGGTCATTAAAAAGTTCTGGAAACAATGTGTAGAACAAACATTTTTCTTTATGAGAGATGAAAATGGGGTGTACATTACGTCGTCATTGTTTTCTCCTTCGTTTTTTTTTCTGAATCAACAATGCAAGTAATAGTACTCCTGCACTACTTGTATTTGATAACGATGTGAGACACTTTACTTCTTCTCAAGAACTGGCTGGGATAAGGGAGGCTGTATGTGAAAGTGAATTTTATTTCAGTTTTACGCAATTAAGTTTCTGAAACAAAGTTCCAGTGTGTAATAGGGACCAAAGACTATTAACAGTATAACTTAAAGTCACCTTCAACTAAAAGCTAACACAGAATTTATTGAAAAAGTGTACATAATTAGACATAAATTAATGGAAAGAGATTACAAAAGGCTTTCTTGAAGGTAGACATTTATTTTCAAATAACCCAATCTAATCTAATCCATTCCATTGCCAAGGCATAAACATCATACAACTATTACAGAGATTAATGTCAAAAGGTAAGGTTACTCATATTACTCCTGGAAGTTCTTAACAGTATACAATGCCTTATTTGTTATCCACTGTCTTAAAACATCCCTAAATCTGCTAAGTGTTGGAAAGAATGCACCATTAGGTAATTTATTGAATAGGATCAAGCTGAGACCTGTATGACTGCTGTACATTATAGCTAGTATAAAATATGGTACATCTATTGTGTGATTATTTAATGTGGTAGTGTGTACTGTTGTACTTGCAGTCTTACTACTTAATAAATGAACAGGAAACATTTGTAGATGTTTTAGAAATTTCAGGGACCGTTTATCTCCAAACTTTGACAGTAGCTTTATCTTCAGAGTCTCATAGGCTATTGAAACATAGTGAATGTCCCGGAGGCAGAGATCACTGACTAGACAGGATTAGCTACTTGAATAATTATATAAAGAAGAACCAATTCAAAAAAAAATATGAATGTTTTTACATGATTTTCTGGAATTCTTGAATCATTTTACATTCACTAACATTTACATAACTAATGAAGTAGGTTACATACAAAATTAGAGTTCAAAATTAATCCATGGTTTGCAAAACTTAATGAGCACACAATTTTCTTCAATTCACTAACAATATTTCGATATTATAATACTAACAACCCAGTCACTGCTTCCAATGAAATTAATTTAAGATTTAATTTCAAATCTTACATGTTAAATGTGAAATCATGACTGTAAAAATAAAACCAGGCAGTACTACTGGAAACAGGAATTTTGTTGAATCACCAGTGACATTATTTTTGGGTATTTGTCCCATAAATAATCTAAAAAAAAAGAGTAAAATATGATGCCATATTGTAGGGCGGTATTTTACTGTACATGATGCCGATTACATTATACAATAGCTGGTATGATACTGATGGATAAAGGAACAAACAATCCTAAACAACTTTACAACTAACAAATAAAATAATGCTGTATAGTCTATGTTAGTCAGGAAGCTATAAATTTCCAACAGTGTAAGAATTATCAAAATTGGTTGGATAGTTTGTTTCTGAGATCACCTCTTACAAACATTACAATTTTTATAATGTTAGTACAAATTTATTTTACAATTTATTTTTAGATTAACTACTCTGATAAAGTTCTCCAATAATTAAGTAAATTCGATCAATAGACCTTGATATTTTAGAACCCCTAAAAGCAAAAATATTTTCTAGAGTGACATTTTTTAAGTTTAAAAGGAAGCAATACTAGTTCACACCCAAACTGATCTTGAAAGCAGGTACCGGTATTCATAATACCATCAACACTGTCAGCAAATCATCAAGATATTGATTGATTAAAACCATAAATTATTAAACATTTTAAAATATATTATAAAAAACCTAATACTTTATAATAATATTTAATATGTTAGAATTACATAATTATATAATGATATTAACTGTTAGTAGTCATACCTTAGAAGTCAACTTCTCCCTGCTACGGTAAAGTTGTACTGAGTTTATTATGAAAACAGACATATTAATAAATTTATATACATTTTACAACGTTAAGAAGAATATTTTTCCATGAATAAAATAAGATAAAAATTGTTGATAACAATTTCAAATTTAACACTTAATTTTTTTGGGGAAATTAGGTGTGTGTTTATAAGTTTTGTAATTTAACATAAAATTAAAAAAGTAGAGTTACAAAATAAGCGATAAGGTAACGGATAAACACTCTTCATCTGCTCACTAAAAAAATTTAAAATTTTTGTAAAATATACAGAAAAAATTGTCTTATCAGTTTTCAATAAAATTAAGAAAAAAAGCAACAGATAACTTTTTATTTAAATAGAAATAAGTTAAATTAATTAAAATAAACTTAAGAATAAAAAATAAAAATTTGTTATAAAAAAGAATTGTTATTAATACCTACAGATACCAAACCCTATTTTTTCTGAATAAATATTCTATGAATTATATACAACTTCCTGAGTTATCGGAAATTATAACTATTGAGCTGTTTTACACAAAATTTTATCATAATTAGGCTACATTGTTACATATTAGCCTGTAGTTTACATTAATCATTTACCATAATCCAATATTTAGTTCTAAGTAAAGCTTTTGTGTTGATTATGAAGTCCTGTTGAAATCATTGGAGTCATTAGGTGTTTGGGATGTAGAACTCAAATGGTTTCAGTCTTACCTCATACATAGAGTGCAGTATATAGAATTAACTAGAGTTGTCAGGGGTAAACTTACAAAGATTTTATCAAAGCTGGCATCCACAGGGTTCAGTCTTATGTCCCTTTTTTGTTTTACATAAATAGGCTACCAGAAGTCTTATGTAACAGCAGAGCTTTAATGTTTACTGATGATACTTTAGTAATCAACAAGAGTTTGCATAGATACTCTTGAAGTGAATACACTTATTAGCGTAGAATCTGTTGTGCAATTCCTGAACGAGTTAACATTAACAGTCAATGGGAAGAAGTGTCAGTATTTACAGTTCAAACAAACATATTGTTAGGGAAAATTAAGAAGTGAATGTCTTTACTCATAATAAAATCCTAGAACATGTACGAACAGTGAAGTTTGAGTACCACTGGATAGATCTTTATATTGGGATTTTTATACCAATCAAATCTGTGGCGATGTACCACGTGGGGTATTTGCATTAAAACAAATTGTCACATTAAATGATAAAAATCTGGTAACAGCAGCTTACCATGGTTTAGTTCTATCTCATATGCCATATAAGTTTGGGATAATTCATCACAGAGTAATATGGAAAGAAAGAGTATTTAAAATTCAGAAAAAACTTAATTAGGTGTACATGGGAGCAACTACTTAACATCATCCAGAATATCACTTAAGGAGCCTCAATTGCTTACAGTCCTTTATGCATTTTTGAAGAGATAATGTATTTTTTTAAAAAATACCTTTTTACAAAATTTACATGTCAACAATCACAACACAAGAATCAAAATTGAGTACTATGTTGCTAATCACAATACTTAATTCTTTGAACAAAAACCTACTTATGCAGGTAGAAAATATATCAATAAATTACCATAACCTTGAAAAATTTGTAGTAATCTAAATTTGTCTAAGAGTTAAAAAAATACTAAATTGATGAAATATTTTACAGTGTACAAGAATTCCTTTCTAATTAATTTTTTGGTAGAACAATAAATAAAAAGTAAGAAGTAAATGCTGAGGCAAATTGTGTATTATTTGATAAAAATTAGTGGACGACATGCTCATTGAAGTAAGCAAGTACGTACAATAGTGGTAATAAATGAATGTGTAAGTAATGAATTTAACATAGTGTTCACAGGCTTATCAGTTTTATTGTGACATGTCATATACTCCCTTATCAGAGTCTCCTGGATGAAGTTAAAAAAAAATTTAAACCATTCTTCCTATTTTATAAATAAATGTTTTTGAATTGAAATGAACAGGTTATTTGAAGTAAAAACCACGAGAGACTCTTTCTCATAGTCTAAAGTTGGAATGTAGGCTGAATTTTATATTTTTAGAATGTGCAAGAAAATCATTTTTACTCCATATTTAATGTGCTTGAGTAATTTAAATCAACAATGCTTTGCTGTGTAGCAGACACAGTCCACCGACACATCTGGGATCGTCAAGCATAAATACATTTGATGTGCTAACTATTTTATTCTCTTTGTATTAAGGACTTTCAGTGCACCCAGTGCCTCAGCACCATTGGGTTCTTTGTAACTCTTAAGTGCAGACACTTGTCTGTCCCAAACAATATCCGCCAACACTGGTTACAAAAGAACCCTTCAAGATTAGAAAACTCATACACTGGATCCAGGAGTAACTTCGTTCTCAGATTAGATGTCTTTAGTTTCATTCCTTTAGGTGCTGTGTTTGTGAGAGACACAAAAAATGTTTTGTTTTTGTTTTTAATGAATGTTACTACTGACCACACTGACTATCTAACAAAATACCAACTAAAACATTTTCCCGAAGTTTTGACCAATTTTTTATCCACTACCAAACTGTACATACTACAAAATTACATCGCAATAAAGCTTATTTAAAGTACAGAACTTTAGACACTGTGTAACAGTACTTAGACTCTATGTGTAAGAGGACAATTATGTGAAATTTTGCTTTAAAATTAACAAACTGATCTTAATACAGATTTTAAAAGAACATCTAACATACCACTAACGTTTTTATCATAAAAACAATTATGAAAATATCATTTTAAAGAGATTTGGAGTTCTGATTCTCAGTTTACATAGTACTAATTTGTAAACAAGTATTTTTGGGCTAAAATACATTTTAAGCCAGTAATTTTGAGAAAAAGAATGATTTTATAACACATTTCATTTGTAGGCCTATATATCTACTATAAGAGGAACCAACTCAATAGAGACTTTTACAGATACTACTTATTGTATCACTTTCCTGCCTCACCCATCCCACTACACCAGTTATAATAGTTGAATCAGACATCTCAGTTTTATGTGTGGGCATTTGACTGTGTGTGAGTGCGTGGTATGAATGTCTCCACAAAATGTACATGTTTTTTCTAGCAGAGGGTAACAATTCAAACATGGCTATTTAGTATTGGGGATGCTCATATGCATAGCAAAAAGTCTCTATATGGCTCTTGTTGCAGACTAAAACGGCTTTATGTTAAGTAAACACTGAAAAAGTCAGTCAGTAAATCTTGAAGTTATAAACAAGATCAAAAGATTTATTAACTCCAAAAAAATTAATATAAAATATTAAAAACATAAGAATTTAAAAAATAGTTATATATCATACAAAAGAAATTACAGAGGAAAGTTAGAAATTTATTAACAACAGTTGAATGAATTCAGTTCATACCATTATATTAAGTTGGCGAACAGACTTGATAGGTGTTCTAAAATGAACAAAGATCTAACTAGCTGCCTCTGTGGCACAATGGCTAGCACCCTGGGCTGCAAAGCAGAAGCTCCTGGGTTTGATTCCCAGTTAGGGCCTAGATAATTATGACATGTTAAAACCCACTTTAGTTGCTAATGACCAAGCAGTTCATGTGGCCCAAAAATAACTAAAAGAAATAAACCAGGCTACTGTATAAGAGCTCATAGATGGACAAGTATGTGACTATGTATTGACTGAGTCAGTTGCTTGACTTTAATTTTTTATGAATGGGAATCAGTAAAAACACTTTTAATATTGTAGATTAACTGCCTCGTCTCAGGGTACGGACAGAGGCACATATCTGTAAATCTAAACAAACAAATGACTAAATTACTTCCTATATAACACCAACATCCCATGACCAACAATTATATAAAAATATATATATATTGTTTATAACACCATGGATTATTAATTCAGATTACATGACAAAACAGATGCGCAGTATTACACAAAGTTTCTAATGTCTAGCTGGTTAAGTTCACTAATACTAACAGGTTGACTATATGAAAAAAATAAGGAAGATTCTTAAGATGATATCTTGGTTAATAATTTTTTATTTTGTTTCATGTCCAACTGTCATTCTCATTAAGGTTAATGCAGATGGTGAAGGGTTTTAAATGAAAATGAGTGATAAAAAAATGACAGATCTGACCCAGAAACAAACCCGGGTGTCCTGGCATCAAAGCAAATTGCACTGACCACACCACCAATGGACCAGCTTCTTATAGATACTGAACTAATCTAAAATATTTTTTTTCGGAATTGAATTAAAGTACACAATGAAACACAAACATTACATAAAATCATTTTTAATTAATTTTCTTATTAACACAACACATAGATTTTAGCATATCAATAGTAGCCTACATTAATAATTATCCACAAATTTTAGAACTTTTTATTATTTTAATACTCCAAAAAATACACTTCTTTCAAATCTGCATTCATTGTTGCCACGTAAAATCTTGAAGAAACCTTTGTCACCCCAATCAGTGTCCTATGAGTTAGTTGCTATCCAGTACGGCGTAGTTTTATCTTTTCCCCATCCAATAATTTTTACAGCATGTCCACCTAACAAACTTCCAGTTACATGTTTGTATACACCTGTTAGCAAAAAAATACTTTATTGAATATAGTACATAATTGGATTGCTTACATTACAAGTTTAATAACCTGAATTAAAAAGTTCAGTAAATTCTTTTTTAAAATTAAAAAGTAAGCATCAGTAAATTCCTTAACTTTGTTTCAATACTTATAAACAGGTTTTCATACTACATCAAATTTCCGTTAAAGGTAAACCAAATTACAAAATCTGGTGTGAAACACACACTCGACTTTCTCTTTTCATTTTCTATAAATTTTACTTATACTGTATCTCTTGCGAAAACTCGATTTTGAAAAATCAACATGAAAACAATAGGCTACTTTCCTTCCCATTATAGCTTCTCAATTCTGATGAAAATGTTTGTGTCGGGTCCTCTAGTAGTACCTAACTTAAGTTTCAAGTTTCAACTTCGTACGATGTTCTGTTCTTCAGATATTTTGTTCACACACACACACACAGACCAATCGCTAAAAACATGTTTTTTGTGTTCAGGGGGTCTGAAAATGCGTAGATCTGGTGAAAATTTGATTTTGAAAAATCGACATGAAAGCAATACTTTCCTTCCTATATATTCATATAGGCAAGAGAAAGTAAAAATAATACCCTTCTTGTGATCATTTCACTGTAAGTCCTCAGTTAGTCTTCTATTATTCTATTGTAAGAAGGGGTTTCTTTAAATCTCTCTTAATAGTCGAAAAAGTTGAATCATTGAGGTTTATAGTATGAATTTATTTCAGAGAATATTATATCTGCTGTTTCTAAAATCACATTTTGTGGCTCAATTTGTACTGTTAATGTGTTATATGTCAATGGCTTTTGATATTTCCTTACATTGATTGGGGAAACAGATTGGGGAAACAGTGGGATGTTATGATCCAAAAGGTAACAAGGTAGTAAATCAATTCTTATTTAGCCTAGTTTCAAGTGAGGAATTAGAATCAGTTATTGATAGTTTGAAAAGTAAGAAAACATGCGGGTTAGATGGGATTTCTAGTATAATTGTTAAAGAATGTAAACATCTTTTAATTACTCCTCTCCTTCATTTGATTAACTTCTCACTCGAAACAGGTGTATTTCCAAACAAACTGAAGGAGGCTAAAATATTGCCTATATTTAAGAATGGAGATAGCCAGTTAGTTGAAAATTATAGGCCCATAAGTATTTTAAACACAATCAGTAAAATTTTTGAAAAGGTAGTATTTATTAGGTTAATCAGTTTCTTGACTGAAAACCTAATCATCTCAGAGGATCAGCATGGTTTCCAAAAAGGTAGATCAACTAAAACTGCAATTGTTTCACTTGTGGAGCAAGTAGTTGATATATTGGATGCCGGGGAGAAAGCATTGGCAGTGTTTCTGGATCTGAGTAAAGCTTTCGATTGTGTTGATCATGAAATTTTATTGAAAACACTAGAGTCATTAGGCGTTAGGGATGTAGAATTGAAATGGTTTCAATCTTACCTTATTAATAGATTACAGTGTGTGGAGTTAACTAGGGTTATTAGAGGGAAACTTACAAAGGTTGTATCTGGAAAGCTTGAAGTCAAAGCAGGCGTTCCACAAGGGTCAGTTTTAGGTCCAATTCTGTTTCTATTGTATATTAATAGGTTACCAGAAGTCATACCTGATGGCAGAGCTTTGTTGTTTGCTGATGATACTTCAGTAATCAGTAACAGTTTACTGGTAGATGCTCTTGAAGTAAATGCACATGTTAACATAGAGTCCGTAGTACAGTTCTTGAATCAAATGTTATTAACAGTTAATGGGAAAAAGTGTCAGTACTTGCAGTTTAAAAATAAACATAACGTTAAAGAAAGTAGAGAAGTGGATGTATTTATTCATAATAATAGTTTAGAGCATGTAGAAACAGTGAAGTTCCTGGGCGTATCTCTAGATAGATCTTTGTCTTGGGACTTCTATATCAATCAAGTTTGTAGTAAAATATCATCTGGGGTATTTGCACTAAAACAAGTTGCCAGATTAAATGATAAAAAATTACTAATGGCAGCTTATCATGGCCTCATTCTGTCTCATATCCGTTATGGTATTTTAGTATGGGGTAATTCTAGCATGGGTAATATGAATAGGGTTTTTAAAATTCAAAAGAAAGCTATTAGGTGTATGGTGGGAGCTAACCAGCTAACCTCATGCAGGCCACTATTTAAGGAGCTTAAATTGCTTACAGTTCCCTCCCTCTACATTTTTGAAGTGATTATGTATGTTAGGCAAAATAATTTTATGCAGAGTTTCAATGTTCACAATCATAACACGAGAAACAGGAATAATTATTATGTGGCTAATCACTCCACAAAATTGTTTGAACAAAAACCTACTTATGCAGGGAGAAAATTCATAAATAAATTACCCCAATCTTTAAAGTGTTGTGAGGATTTGAAGTCCTTTAAAAAAAATCTGAAAAATTACTTGATCAGTGAAACTTTTTATAGCGTACAAGAATTTCTTTCTTGATAGTAGTGATACATTGTGTGATTCTTATATGCATTTCAGGTGTTATATCTGACGACATGTCCTATACTCCTCCCGGAGTCTCCAGGGCGCAAAAAAAAAAAAAAAAAAAAAAAAAACAGTTTAAATATTCTGTTGCTTATTCTTTCATATGTCTCTGAACAATTTTAAAATTATGATTTCTGTAATGCTAAAGTGGTACAAGATTTCTTATTGCTCTACACTGTTGAATTATATTTTATAAGTAATATTGAACTTACGAGAATTTATTTAAAAGAAGTGGTTGTTTTTCAATGGAATTCAATGTTTAAGGTCTTTTATCTGGGGTGCAGCACACTGAAATCTTGAATGAGAAACTTCTTAATAAAAGGTTGTTTAATCCTTAATAAATGATTACAACCCTTTCTCTATAACTTTAAACAAATAACAGTCAATAATGTCAAAGGAGAGATGGTGTGTTACTCTATGTTAACTACAAAGAAATCTTTCTGAACTGTTACAGGGGCTTGAGGGAAATTAAATACATCATGAATTAACCAAACTTCAAACAAGAACTGAAACTTCAATGATAAATTGAGCTGAAGATGGTCAATAAGTTACTACAAATTTCAACTTTTACATCACTCATCTAAAAACACAATTTGCAGTATTGTCCTTATGGGACGTAAGAAACATGAATTCTTTGAGGACAAAAACTTAACAACATTCATGTACCTTATTCATTCACGTAAGCATCAGATAACAACAAAAATTTGATCACACTTTGATTATTGAAAAATTAATTTTGAAATTCTAACGGTAAAAATCAAGGTTTTTAATACAAAGCTATTTTAATTTATAATACTTATAGCTAATTGCTTAATTGGGTAATTTAAAAAATTTAGAAATGTAGATAAGAACTACCGTACTACATAAAACTACTTAATAATCAAATAAAAAAATTCTTAATAATTCATACTATGGTACTAAAAAAAATTTAGTCAGACACACACTGATGAAAGTATAAAAATAACAATAAATATTTTCTCTAACAATTAAAACTCTCATAAAACTGTACTTCAGTGTAATAAATAGAATTTCTAACAAAACTTCTTGATATCACTTCTAAGAATTCAATATTTATATTAGAAGACAAAAATAACAGGGAATGTATAAAATTAAATACTTCACAAAACTTTTACTTTATGCAGTATTTTAACTATTACACGACATTAAATAAAATTAATATGCTTGTAAATAAAAAATTTTGACCAAATTACAAAATAATTAGAGAATAAAGAAACTACATTTTTTAAAATTTATGACAAGTTAACTTTAAACGATCAAATCATGTATTCAGAATTCATTTTTTTAAATATTTACATTTTTTTTATCTAAGAAGTTACACTGTGAAAGACCATTTCCCACCATTTACGAGGCCTGCTGCATATCAGGCGTAGTCCATCATCATGGACAAATCAAAACTAATGGTCTTTACCACAGATAAAGGAGGCGAAGCAAGTCAGTGATCGGCTGGCTTGCATGTGCCGAAGCATCACGTCCAAGAGAGCACACCTGCTCCCTTACTTTTTGTAGCAGGTTTTCGTGCCCGTGCCTCTGGAAACTCCTCGGCTTTTTATGGCTACTTTTCAGCCACGCATTGGTCTCGCCGAGGTGAGCTGAGATGCTGGGCTTCAGTCTGTCTATCCCTATCCTTGTCCTCGGCATCTAGCACTTTTTCTATCCGTGCTAGAGGCAACTTCTCCTACTGTAGCTTTTGCCCAACCCAAGTGGTGTTAGTCGTACCGTGCCCAAGGGTGGATGGCACTGGGGCTTTTAATCAGTGTCTTAACGGTGCCTGTAGGATACCTGGCTCCTCCTACAGTATTTTGCCTTACCTCTGTACGCGGGGCTATGCAGGGGCGGACCTATTATCTCCCTAGCTGCAAGTGGGGACCAGATGGTACCAATTTCATTTGAAATTATGAAAAACAGCTATGGATGCTGTGACTCTGGAAGGAGTGGATTTAAACTACTCCCCTGAGTTAGAGTATCTGGGGGCTGTCATGGATAGTGGCCTAACCTGGTAAGGCCACAGGTTCAGGACTGTGGAGAAGGCTATAAAGGCCTTATGGATATGTGAGAGTCTGCTGGGAGGACTCCGGGGCTTGGGCCTCGTATGGTGGAATGGGCTTATGTGGGCATCATTCTGCCAATGGTCACGTACGAAGTTGCTGTATGGTGGCCAACAACAGATCTAGGACGGCGCAGGATCGGCTGAGGAGCTATAGAGACTGGCCTGCCTAGGGATATGTGGTGCAATGTGCACTGGTCCAACGGCCGCTATGGAGGCGATGGTTGATTTGCCTCCTTTTCATGTGCAAGTGAAGGGAGAGGCGATTGGAACTGCCTTGAGGCTGGAGGACGGGATCGGGGTCCCATCAGTGGAGATGGGCCACACTGAGATCTTCAAGGATTGAAGGGATGGGTGTGGTAGGTGGTCCTTGGGACCGTATGAACAGATCATACAAATTCTCCGACACACTGAGGATGGAAATTTTTGATCGTCAGGAGTGGGCGGAGGGTAGGCTGGTGATGCCGGAAGGGGCTACCTTTTGGTATATTGAAGGCCCTGTGATGAGTGGAAGAGCGGGATTGGGGGCCTGGGGGGCCGGGGGAATGACTTCCCTGGCCCTTGGGTGTAACATGACCGTCTTCCAAGATGAAATATAGGCCATTGAGGTCTGTGCGGAGAGGTGTATTGTAAGGCGCCTCAGTGGGTCGCACATTTATATTTTTGCAGTTGCATTGTGGGTGGCTGCAAAAGTATAGCACTGTTGGGTAGGGATGTGTTAACACCTGCTCAGGTAAGTGCACTAAATCCTAGGCAGACCCTGCGCTTTATCGAAGGTGCGGGCCTTGCATAAACTAGGAATGGGGGCAATCACAAAAGATCTTTTAGGTCGCGGTGAGGAGGGGCTGGAGAAGCCTGAACGCCCTTGTTGTAATGAATGAATGAATGAATACCACAGATAAAAAAAGATAACTCTCACTGTAACAAGATGTAGAAAACGTAACCAATATAACTAAGTCACAAAATGTTAACATAATTCTGTATTTATAAATACATTTTTGAAATGCATCATGCCAACCATTAATATAAATTACAGTATTAATGAAATTTATCACCTTACCTTTGGTTACTTTTTAAGTTTAAAAAACTTACGCGCATTTTGGTGGTACCACCTTTTCAGAGCATATTATTAAAAATAATAACTTACGCGTGTAAGTTTTTTAAACTTAAAAAGCAACCAAAGGTAAGGTGATAAATTTCATTTATACTGTAATTAATACTGATTGCTTAAAAATTTCCTAGGTTAAATTATTTGTTATAACTAAACTTCTATTTTCTGAAGAAATTAGTTATATTCTTTTTTAAAGAAATTTATTCTCTTTGAACACCGATCTGGTGAATTGTTATTAATGTAATTAGCATCGTTAATTCTGCTTCTTGCCTCTCATACTATTTGATAGATTTTGTTATCTTTTTGTCTACTTCTTTGTACCAATTATTAGCCACAGATAAAAATTGCACTCTTCCTCTACCTTTTTCTGTTCAAATGCTTACCCAACGTCATTAAAGTTCAAATATCTTTTTTAGATGTGTTTCCTATCCCAAGTACATATATTTTGACATATTTATTTTAATTTAGTTAAACAACGCTCCGCCATGACTTTTTCTAGTGCATTTCTTGTTTCAGTGACAAAATTGTGCTCCAGCCAGTTACTGGTAATATTAACCACAATTTGTTCTGCATGAGATCAGGGATTTTATTGAATTGTTATACTGATATATTAAATAGAGCGTCTCAAAGTATATTTTTTCCAAACAGTTATCAATAAAAACAAACTAGTCAGAGTGGTTGCATCCACTATAGCTGCATACATTAAACACAAGTACCAGTTTGGATGAATAATGGGATATAAAGTGGTATATTGCAGTAATGAAGGTTTCACTCATGGCATTATTTACAAATAAAATGTATCATCAAGGAATTACATTTGCATACACATAGGTGATTATTACATATACACATAGGTAAGGTTAGATAATACTGATGATTTAACCAGGATGAATTAAAACACACAAGACTTCATTACAAACATATCACTTTACAATTTATTTTTAATAAATTCCATTTTTGATAATTAATAAATTATGATTAATTATACAGTATTAAATAAATAAATGAAGCATAATAACTTAAAACAAAATTAATATCTTACATAATTATCTGATATGAAGCTGAAGAATTGGTTACCTTGGTCTGTAATGGAAAGAGGTTGTGCAGGATAACTGAAAACATTATCTACTCCTTAAAATACACTCCTATTAATGGAGATACGACACAGACAATAATTCAACAAAACTGTCTCTGTTCTTACCCAGTTCAATCTCTTCTATTTACAGATATCACTAGCTAATTCTTTAGCCTCATACACAATAACAACCACCATTTTTTAACTACCCCTTATTGAAGAGTCTTAAAAAATTCTTTAATGTCAATGACACGTGTTTTTATTTCAGGAGAATTATCTCGATTTAGTTCTTCAAAGTGTTCAGAAAAGACACTATTCAGCTTCTGCAGCTGATCTTTCAATACACCATCTACAACAAAACATGTAATTGTAATCAACATGAATCACATAAATAATAATATATTTTTATTACAAAGGCTCCATTGGCAATAAAAAATCACTTTCATACAACCCAAAACTAGACTAAGACATTAACAACTATTTTGAAACCAAAGAACACATACACAGCTGAACACTTAATTGTAACTATTCAAAAATATGTAGAAGATGTAATAAAAGAGAAAGGAAAATATCTGGTCCTAAAATAGTAGATGGTGAAAGGACATTGCGAAGTAGAAAAGAAATTTATAAGAACTTTGAGAGAATATCGAACAGAATAAAAAAACAGTAGGATTTTATGGGTACATTGAGAGTGAAGTCTGAACGGTTCTCCAAGAAAATGTTTAAACTTGAAATATTCTATTACATATTATACCAATTTATTGAAAAAAGTAGACAAACAATTAACCTTACGGGACAAAATTTAGAAGCCTCACATTCTTAGAATTAATGCTTGCTTTAACCGCCTTTAACTGTAATGACTGACAAATATACTTTATTAGAAATTATGTGTACACCATGTAAATTCTTCATTAATATCTCAAAATTGTTTTCGTACAAAAAATGACCACAAAACTCTGAAAATTCTTCAAATAAAGGAGGTAATTTAATTAGAATTACAGAGGATTTTTCAAGATGATACAGTAAACATTCAATTTAGGGAGAATTTTGAATTATGGAGGTTCGAATCAGGGAGGTCTGACTGTACTAGCAATTTTCTTACAAAATCAATGGTAAAAATAATATCAATAATGCTATTAAGCAACAAAGGAAATGGTTTCCTACTCAAATAATTAAAAAAAAATTAGACTATACGAATAACAGGTGTATGATTGATACAAGTAAGATGACTAGTTGTCATGATCATATCCAACTATGTTTATAATAGGGATACAGATAAATTATTAATTCACAATTTCAGATTTCCTTGTGACAAACCACAGCTAGATACCAACAAAAACACTCTGTATTAAACTAAATTATCTGCAATATCCCCTTGACAATAAATGCTCTTTCTGACAGAAAAGATTAAGGCATTACACAACCTTTGTACAGCTACTTATAAAACTTCTCGAGTCCCATGTAATCACAACATGTATTACATCATTGTGACGTTTCTATCTTAGTCCCTATTTTTCTTTCGCGGCATGCGTCTCGGTCGGTTTTCTCGCGCATGCGTGTTTGTTATTATTTCGTTCTTTTTTCTGTTTGCGGTCTTTTTTAGTCAGTCCCGCTTCAACCATGGAGATAAGCGGATGTGTGTATGTAAAAGTTTAAAATGTAAAATTTATATTAGTGTAAAAATTGCCGGAGCCTAATTTGGTAATATGAAGCATGTTTTCAATATTACACAAGACAGTAATTAAATTCATTCTGTTTATAAATGCATCATTATTATTTCTGTAATTCATTATGCTAAATTTATTTTTTTTTCTTTTGTAATTGTTTATTTTTTTTATAACTCTTTATGTTTTATTTTATATTTCTTATTAAATCAATACAATTTTTGTTTTCAAATTTTAAATGTATAACTTTCTTTATAATAACACCTGTTCCCCTGATCGTGTCATTGCTCATTGAGTCGTATCCCTGCAATAAAATTTATTTTATTAAAATTAATTTTAAATATTTTGTGAATTGTCACAAAAATGGCGACCGCGTGACAGGATCACGACTCTTGAGGGTGATGGGATTATGGGAGTAGGTACAGAGGTTTGTACTACTTATATTTTTAATATTTATAATCTGTGTATTATTTTTCTAAAATGTCGAAATTAAATACTAGGGGCAAACAAAGAATGGGTAAAGTTGTCAAATCAGGGGGTTTAGTAGGGAGTGAAGATGACACAATTAGTTTGGTAGAGTCAGATGTAGTAAATATTGAAAACCAAACAAATGAAGGGGAATCAAGTATAAACAGTGAAAGTAGTGAACAAGATGCAGTCTTAGGTTTTGATAATAGTTTAAATGTAGTGTTGGAGACGGGTGATAGTACGGAATATGAGGAGTTAGAGGACTTTGTATTTAGTAGAGAAGAAGGGGATGATAATACTATTATAGTGAAAAATGTTGAAGGTGTTAATGAAATAAATAATTTAGGGCGATGTAGGGTTGAAAGTAATAAAACAAATGTAGACAATAGTGAATTATTAGATAAAATGATGGAAATAATGACAAGTATGCGAAGTGAAATGAAACATATTGAAAAACATATAGAAAAACAGGGCTCACAAACACTGGCAGAAATGAAACAGGGACAGAATAGTTTAAAACAAGACATAAAAAATTTTAAACAAGAATTAAAATCTGATTTAAACAAAGTTAATTTAGATTTAAGTCGACAAATTAAAAAGGGTGAGGAAAATTTAAATAAAACAAACATCAGGTTAGACAAAGTAGAAACTGAAGTTAGGAATATGGAAAAAACTGTTGAACATAAAATTAGTAGTAAGTTTGTCGAGAATAAAAAATTTTGTTTAGAAATGATTGGGAAAGAAGTAGAACATACTGTTGGTAGAATAGAATTAGTTGCAAATGAACAGATTGAAAAGTGTGAAGGGGATATTCAGAAAAGGGTTGAAATAAAATTAAATCAGCAGGTTAATGGTATTAAAGCTAAAATGAAACATATTGAAAAACAGGGAACGGAACTTGGTGATAATTTTCAAAAAATTAACGAAACCAGAAATGAACAATTGAATGAAATAGTAGGTGAAATTAGGAATCAAAGACAGGAGTTAGATGTGGTAAAAGAAAAACTGAATGAAACTTGTGAGGGGGAAAACAATAAAGTTATTAATAATTATGTAATTAATAAAGAGAGTGAAATAATAAAATTAACAATTGATTATCATAACCCAATGGAATTTATAAAAAATTTAAAACGTGAAATTGAGTTTAAAAAATTAAATAATTGGGAAAAAGTAAGGGAGGTAATTGATTTGGCATTAGGGCAAACTAAGGAAGGTAGTACTTGGTGGAACTACGTAAAGGCAGGAATAGAAGATGTAGAACAATTTATTGAAAAATTTATAAATAAATTTTGGTCAGCTAACATTCAAATGGGTATCAAACTTAATTTATTTTCAGGGAAATACAGAATGGGGGGAAGTTTAAGTATGTCTGAATATTTAATGAAAAAACACAATGTAGGTAGAAATTTAGAACCGCAGATGACGGATGGTGAATTATTGAGAGTTCTAGGTGGGCATTTTGATGGTTTTGTGAATAAAGCTAGGATAGTTAGTAGAGTCAATAGCATAGAAGAATTCATACAGTTACTAGATGAAATAGGGGGTGAAATGAGAAGGTCAGAATTAGCAGAGAGACGACAGATAGAAAACAAATCAAATAATAATAATTTCAGTACAGTACAAAACAGATATAATAACAATAATAATTTAGGTACAGCACAAAACCGCTATAATAATCATCATAATTTCAATACACCACAAAACAGACATAATAATCATAATAATTACAGTACACCACCATACAGACAAGGAAACAATTACAGATACAATCAAAGGGACAGATACAATCAGAGAGAGAATGAAAACAGACCACACGTAAAATCATATAATTCAGAACAGGGTACCAGATACAACAGGGGACAGAATTTTCAAAATACAGGGAGTCAAAACAAACAGGAAAATATGGCAGTAAATTGTATAACAACTGAAGCACAGATACATTCGGAAAACTAGAACAGGGTATACAAAACAAAATCATTGTACCTGATGTACCAGAGGATAAAGGTTTAAATAATAAAATACCAATAAAGAATAAAGAAATAGACTATGATGAAATAATACATTTGGGAAGTGAGAAAATAGTTAATACTATAACATGTAATTTATCAGAAGATTTGTTAGAGGAAAAAACAGAACAAAGTAACATTAACGACTATAATTTAGCTGAAATAGAAATTACAATTAATGGGGTAACAGATAAAGCTTTGCTTGATTCAGGTTCAGAAATTTGTGGAATAAATAAACAGTATTTAGAATATTTAGAAAAGAATAAAAATATTAATATGTTAAAGATGCCAGTTCAGGGAATGTGTATTGTTACTGCCACTGGACGAAAAAATAAACAAATTAGTAAACAGGTCATGTTAGAAATTCAAATAAAAAATATTAAATTACCAGTTGTTTTCATTGTAATTAATAATTTAAGTGTAAATTTAATTCTAGGGTCTGATTTTTTGAATAAAAATAATGTAGTTTTAAATTTTGAAAAAGGGCATATGGTTATTAATAAAGAAATAGTTCCATTTTTAGAAAAAACTGTTATAAGTAAGAAAATTTTTCACATTAGTGTAAGTGGTGTAGACGATGAAGAAATAGAACTATGGGAAAATCAAATTGAAAATATTTATAAAACTGTAGATAACAATGAATCTGATGAAAATGTTAACAAATTAATTAGAATTTTCAAATTGTACAAAAATATTTTTTCAGATTTTCCTGGAAAGATAAATGGGTATCAATGTAAAATTAAAATTAATGAAGGTATCAAATTTAATAGAAAAAGCTACCCTATTCCGTTTGCTAAAAGGGGAGCAGTTCAAACTGAAATAAATAAATTATTAAGTCAAGATATAATAGAACCAAGTAATAGTTGTTTCACGAATCCATTAGTTGCAGTAACCAAGCCTAATGAGGAGGTTCGTCTTTGTTTCGATGCAAGGCAGATTAATAAAGTAATAATAAAAGATCACACTCAACCAGAAGCAATTGATGATATATTACTGAGATTTCAAGGGGTTAAATAAATGAGCAGTTTTGATTTAACAAGTGGATTTTTACAGGTCGAATTATCAGAAGAAAGTAGACAGTATGTTGCATTTTTATTTAATGGTCGTAATTTTCATTTCAAACGTTTACCATTTGGTTTAAATATTTCTGTAGCCGAATTCATAAAGGCATTAAATTTAGTATTGGGAGCTGAAATTTTGAGTTATGCTTTAATATATGTAGACGATTTGTTGATATTTTCTAATAATTTAAGTGAACATTGTATGCGAATTAACAAACTTTTTAACAGATTAAGGGATTTTGGGGTTACTCTAAAACTTAAAAAATGTAAATTTTTAGCGTCAGAGATAAAATATTTAGGTTATATTGTAAACAAAGATGGAATTTCAGTAAATCCAGAAAAAACTATTGCTATTTCTAATTTTCCGACACCAAAAAATTTGAGAGACCTTCAGTCATTTTTGGGAGTTTGTAATTTTTATAGAAAATTTCAGAAAAATTATGCAGAACTAACAAGTAAATTTAAAGATCAGTTGTCAAAGAAAAATGAGTTTACATGGGGTGAAAAGGAGGAACAAGTTTTTAACGAAATCAAAAGAAAATTTCTCAATTGTGTAACTATAAGGCATCCAGATTTTTCCAAAACTTTTTATTTGAGCTGTGATGCTAGTAAATCTGGTATTGGGGGTGAGTTATTTCAGTTAGATTCTAACGGGGAGCATAATGTAATTTGTTTTATTAGTAGGGGTTTAGGTAAATATGAGAAATCTTATTCGATAACCGAACTTGAACTTTTATCTATTGTTTTTAGCGTGAAAAAATTGAGAAGTTATCTTTTGGGCAATAAAGTAGTCGTAAGAACTGACCATCAGGCATTGACATTCCTAAAAAATTGTAAATTATCACATGGTAGAATTTTAAGATGGAGCCTATTTTTACAAGAGTATGATATAGAATTTGAATTTATACCCGGTAAACAGAATGTAGTAGCAGATTTGTTGTCCCGAATAGAAGATAATAATAGTAAGGTTGAAAATGAGTATAGAATGTTTAGTGTTATTAGAGAAAATGAATTGTCAGAATTGATTAGTTTGATTAAAGAAAATCTTGAAAAAGACGAATACTATCAAAAAATTGTTAGAATGTATAACGATAAAAATAAAGTACATGTACACCAGTTTCATAAGATAAAAGATGGATTGTATTTTCAGCGTAGTAATTTAAAAGATAAGTGTTGGAAGGTTTACATACCAAAATATATATTAAATAAATTTATAATGTATTACCATGAAAAAATTGGTCATGTAGGTGTAAATAGATGTTTTAAATATTTAAGTGAATTTTCTTGTAGCAAAAACTTTAAAACAGCAATAAAAGAAGTAGTAACATCTTGTAAAACTTGCCAGTTAGTTAAAAGTAATAATGTGAATAATCAAGGTTTAATGTATTCTATTGTGTGTAAAGATAATTTAGAAAAGTGTTTTGTTGATGTTTTTGGACCGCTTTGTAAAACATATCAAGGTTTAGAGTACATTTTCATTTTGGTTGACGGATTTTCAAAATTTGTTAAACTGTATCCTATTAAAAAGGCTACAGCAAATACTTTAATTGCACAAGTTAAAAAATATGTGAAAGACGTCGGTAAACCGAATAAAATAATAAGTGATAATGCAAGTCAATTTGTGAGTAGAGTATGGAAAAATGGTTTAGCTGCATTAAATATAAAACATGGAACTATTACTGCGTACAAAGCATCTTCGAATTTAAGTGAGAGATGTTTGAAGGAGGTGGGAGTTATTCTAAGATGTTATCTATTAAATAAAAAACATAGTGAATGGTTTAAATACGTGTCGACAGCAGAAAGGGTAATAAATACCAACTTAAATAGTGTAATTGGATTTAAACCCATTGAAGTAATGTATGGTGAAAAACATATAGACAACATCTACAAACATATAAATTTTCCCGTAGATAACATCGAATTTGAAAAAAGTACCAGTGAGATCGGAAAGTTAGTAAAAGAGCGAATAGAAAAAATGGCTAAAAAACGATTAGAAAAAAGCAAGAAGAATCTAAGTAAAATAGAATACAGAGTGGGCGATTTAGTTTTGGTTAAAAATTTTGTGTTATCCAATAAAAGTAAAAAGTTTTGTGCAAAGTTGTCTCCGAAATATAAAGGACCTTATAAAATTACAAAAATATACAAGAAAAACTATTTTAACATAAAATGTGTACGGACAAATAAAGTGATATCTGTCAACCGAATTTTGATTAAAATGTACAAAGACAGTACGAATGTGTAGTATGGTGTAGTATAGATAAAGAATATTTTAGTGTGTAGATTTATTTTTAAAATGTGTTTAATTATATAATCAGTTATGGTATTGTTGGTTTGAATATTTTTTTTCTTTCGTTGTTAGATTTAGATAAATTTCAAGGTTTTCGTATAAGTTTAAATAATTTTTATAATATTAAGTTGTAATAATTTTATGTAGGAGGTCAAAATGATGTAATGTTAAATAGTATGGTAAAATAATGATATCACATCTTACGTAATAGTATTAAAAATTATGTCATATGTATAAACTTGTTAAAATTATTTTGTCTGGAATGTTAGTGTGGGCAGAATGAGATCATCAATGATCTAATAAACTAATTAAAATTTATTTTAATTAAATTACGTAATTCAACAATCATATTTGATAAAAATGACATCATATTTGATAAAAATGACATCATATTTGATAAAAATGACATCATATTAGATAAAATGACATCATACATTTTTTTTCATGTATTAATAATATTTTTAATTATAAGCTTAATAATATAGTATTTTTCAATAAAGTTTTACAAGCCTCTGATTAGTTATAAGTTTATAATTTAGGTGTCGTATAAAAGTATAAAAAATAATGTATTTTGTTTTATTTTTTTTTTATTATTTTGGTTTGTAGTCTTGTAAAAAAATTTTGAACACAATGTATTTAAAAAAAAAAAAAAATTGCTATAATTTTGAATTCATTTTGAATTTCAAAATTATATCAATTTCTTGGTGGGCATTTTGTGACGTTTCTATCTTAGTCCCTATTTTTCTTTCGCGGCATGCGTCTCGGTCGGTTTTCTCGCGCATGCGTGTTTGTTATTATTTCGTTCTTTTTTCTGTTTGCGGTCTTTTTTAGTCAGTCCCGCTTCAACCATGGAGATAAGCGGATGTGTGTATGTAAAAGTTTAAAATGTAAAATTTATATTAGTGTAAAAATTGCCGGAGCCTAATTTGGTAATATGAAGCATGTTTTCAATATTACACAAGACAGTAATTAAATTCATTCTGTTTATAAATGCATCATTATTATTTCTGTAATTCATTATGCTAAATTTATTTTTTTTTCTTTTGTAATTGTTTATTTTTTTTATAACTCTTTATGTTTTATTTTATATTTCTTATTAAATCAATACAATTTTTGTTTTCAAATTTTAAATGTATAACTTTCTTTATAATAACACCTGTTCCCCTGATCGTGTCATTGCTCATTGAGTCGTATCCCTGCAATAAAATTTATTTTATTAAAATTAATTTTAAATATTTTGTGAATTGTCACATCATATAAAAAATATTACAACTTACCTTGTAATTTTTTACTCAAGAGCAGGAATACATTAAGTGCTTCTTTTCTAAGTCGTGTATGTTTAGGTATACCTGTAACAAATTCCGAAGGAATAAAAAAGTTATTACATGCTTTTAATGACATAAACTTATCATCACATGTTATATGTTTTGTTGCTTATAACAATTTAATTGTGAGGAAGGTTCCTTACTTTTCTTAGGAAGTGCATCTTTTTAAAATTATTCTAAGCCAGTTCCTTTCAGTTGACTAAAGATGTTTAACTGTTCTTATAATGTAGATTTCTTTGCTACCTGAAGAACACAAAATACTGCCAGTCATCTCAGAGTTGCTAAATTCCACAACACACTGGCTAAATTTCACAGACAAAAAGAACACTATCTATGTTATGACTGACTAATTCTGGTATTATATCATACACTTTTTGAAGCTACAGTCACTGTAAAATCACACAACCATGCGTTAGTTAACATAGTCAACTTAGTAAAAGTTTTACTGAGTTTGTACGCAGTTATGAACAGGACATTACAAATTTCTGCTACATTAAAAGACACAGAAAACAGAGTACAAAATATTAATAAATATAACTGCTACAGCCTTTTTTTCCTTAATGTACTTGTTATTATCTTACTTCAAAATACATAAAAATCCAACAACAAAGCATGTTACTTACTCAAAGCATAGGCAAGTGCCTGCATAACACTTGTCAATATGGTCTTTAATTCCTCTAATTCATTTTCACCAGCTATTGGTCTAGAAAGAAGTGTCAGTTTTTCAAGGTAGCGTATAACAGAAGCCATTATGGATACTTGAACAGATCTTGTGTTACACTGTAGACATGCAACACACTGAAGTATAACCTTTCTTCTGTGTACAACTGGAAATAAATACAAGCAGCATTTAAACAAAAGTTGGTGAAAAATTAAGAACTGTAGTACAACTAGGTGGAGAGAAATCTCCAGGAGTTGATTATAAAGGGAAAATAGCAGGAGAGAGGAGCATAAGAAAATCATGAACATCTTTGTTAAAAAAATCTGCGAGACTGGTATCATTGCTTCTCTGTGGAACTATTTTGAGCAGCAGAGTCAAAAGGAAGAAATGTTGATATAATCACCAGCCTTCATAGGAGAAAGCGTCCAAAGAAGAAGTACAATGTTATAATAGCATATTAGTACAGAAATAAAAACATATTAAAAAGTAAAGACACAATAAAATAAAAAATAAAACGAGTAACATCAAAAATTATTTTTAGAAATTAAATTTTTCCAATTTTCCTACTTTGTTGCACATTTCATCAAGCAAATAAAATTATAAACAAGTTTTAACAAACAACTAAATGAATCGGTTTCTACACTCTTAATAAAAGTTTTTTGGCTATGTTAACTAAACTCAAATGAGTAGCAGGAAATTAAGATAGTTTACTAAAATTGCTTTTCATGAAATTTAGCAATGAGTGATTTACAAAACCATTGTACCTTTACACAATTCTCAATATGACTTAATAACTGCATAAACTTCAAGTAATACATTGTTTTGAAATTCTTCAGGAACTAAATATTTTGATACAATGCTTTCTCCAATATCTTTTATCGCAAAAATATTGAAGTGGAATTCTATAGTAGACATGATATGTAGACTTAACTTGTTTCAACAATATAGGCCTATTTGATAATATACTAACACAAAATGTAACGAAAAAAATAAATAGCAAATACATAACACGAAAATAAAATAAAACAAAAACAAAGATTGATACACAGTGTTATATTCTTAGGAGTAGAATTTCTTTGTTTAATATTAAAGTTGTAAGAAGTTAATGTTCTTCAGTTTGGTTTTTAATTCATTTTTAAATTATGATAACATAATGATCTCTATTCCATTCTCTTGAAAGTCTTATACTGGATTCCCAGAATAGTGAAGTTCTTGAAAAAAGTTATAACTATAAAAAAGACTATCTTGCATATCTTATCTTGAACCCATAAGTACTGTTTAAAATGTACTTTTAAGTCACTCTTAGGAACAAATATTTCTCAAAAAAGCAACCGTAGAAAGCATAAATAAATCTACTTGGTAAAAAAAGGAATGCAGTAATTATACCTTGAGTTGCTTCGTTGGAAGGCCAAGCCTTTCCTAAAGTTTCAAAAGCAGCTTCTCTAATTGATATAACCTCTTCTCGTTTTAGTGAGTTAACATCAGTATCATCCAAATCATCAGTTTCATTGTCCTACAACAGCAAGTTTTACGTTTACAGTAGAAATTATTGATATATTAGAAACGTTTAATTTATAAAAATAATTCTATTCATAACACAAACATGTTATATAATTATTTTACCTTAATACAGAATAACACTTTTAATTGAGATAGTGACTAAAGTTTATGTCCATAAACAAATTACATTTTTTCTTTTCAACCTACCAGCAAAAAGCGAAGCATATTCTTATGGAAGGTAATTTTTAGCTTAGTATAAAACTTAATAGTAGGCTACATGGAGTACTTTCTCATTTCTCCTTTACTAAGAAGACTCAAGGAATCGTTCAAAAAAAATAGTCCAAATATAACTTTTAAAACACTATTAAAAACTAATGTTACAAAAAATAAACTACAACAAAGGAAGCTTGACAGAGAAAATGTAGCCACTCTGAGAAATTCGCAAATTATTGTAAATTTATTGCAGACACAAAGGCTTACAATTGCAGTGCACTGCAATTAAATTATAGCTTATTATTTTGAATGAACTAAAAATGATGTTTCTCGTTGTGAAACTAACTAAATTTAATTGCAGTGGCTTGCATAAAAATCTCAGAATGTACTAATTAAATGGCAAGAAACAAAGCCTCAAAATGAGAGGTGTTATGATAACAGGGTGCCCTACAAATTTTTTTTTGTAAAATTCTCTGATTTCCATGATTGTTACTGGGAAAATTCCTTGAAAATATCGACGGATGATACAAAAAACTAACTGTATTCAATATTTTACTTATATTTTGTTATATTTCCTATTTCCTATAACACTTCTTATATACATTTTTGTCGTAAAATGCATGCTAAGGCCGCAATATTAAAAAATCCCATATTTTTACTGATTTTGATAAGCAAAATACAGAAAATCACTAATTGACGCTAAACTAGGCATTGTAGAAATAAAAGTTGAAGGTTACTCTTAAATGTTCTACAATCTTGATAAAATTTTGCTCTAGAATGCATACTAACGTTGCAATCTTTAAGCAAAAACTTTTTAACCACAAGAGCACAGGCCCTCAGCGGACATGGTGATTACCCTATCTTGTAGAAAATAAAAATGTAGAAAATGAGGATATTTAAGAAAAAATCGTAGGAGCCATTTTTGAAAAAAAATTGCAAAAAGTTAAAAATGCACGAATAAACAAGCACTTCCAGTTGACTGATTTTGATGAAAATGTTTGTCGGGTCTTGTAGTGGTACCTAACTTAAGTCTCAAGTTTCAATTACATATGCTATTCTGTTCTTGAGATATTTTATTCACTTGCAGACCAACTAAAACATGTTTTCTGGATTCAAGGGGCCTGGAAACATGTATTTCCAGTGAAAACTGAATTTAAAAAAAAATTAATATAAAAACAATACCTACTTTCCTTCCCTATATATTCATATAGAGCAAAAGAAAGTAAACAAGGTTTAATAACACTCTCTCATAGGTTAAAGTACCCATAAGTTTTTAAGTTAATGCATGCTTGCTCATTTATCTAGAACATTTTCCATGAGTTTAACAAAAATTCTGATTTTCAATCAATAGACACCCTGCGTAAGAGTTACAAGAATAACATTAGGATAGTTTGTTTAAAATAAATATGATTCTTCTAGAATTAACTATGACTGTAAAAATATGTCACAACTTTATGATGTAATGCAATCATAATCACATGTAAACAAGGCTAAATTGAGATGACAATTCTTTACTAAATTGCTAATTAATTTATAAATGAGCGAAACAGACATTTCATTCACTATTTTCAGTATCAAGTTAACCCAATTTACCTGTCCTAAACACTCATCAACAAGGGTATAAATATCGGTAAATCTGTCTATGTCAAGTGCTTCTAAAATGTTACCGATGGAAATCAAAGCAACTTTTCTGTACACAAGATTCGTTTTTTTACATTCTTTTAATACAGCTTCAATGATAACATCTGTTTTCTCCGAGTCCTTTAAGGATCTGCAAAAAAATATATTGTAAGTACAGTATTAACAAGTAACAAAGTAAATTTTTAATAGTTCACATATTTCATGCCGTATGGAATGTCCAGTAAGCAGCTTAATGTATGTTGTTAAGACTGTAGTTCAAGCGATTCAGATTTTGTCTCTTGGAATATCACTTACAATAAGTATAGTGAAAATAATTTAATATTTGCAGGGTAACAATCTTAACATTACAGTACATAATTGAAAATATTGTTTAAATGAGTTTTTAAGCCATGCCACCATACAAGGTTTATATAAAAAGTAATGGGACCAAATTTGGGAAAAAATCAATTGCAGATATCGCAACAAACAATTAACATTCTTTAAAATCCTTCTGCCAACAAATTTTCCATGCTTGGAAGGCGCTCTGGAAGTCCTTTTCCGGAATATCCTTCAAGCAGCACGTCAAAGCCACTTCGACCTCTGCTACAGTGTCCTTTGAGGGCTGTCTTCACTTGGGAGAACAAGAAAGTTTACCAGAGCCATATAAAGACTACAGGGGGCTAGGGAAGTGCTGCAATGCTGTTCTGGGGCACACGTTGACCACACGAAGCTGGTGTGGCTTGGTGCATTGTCATGATACAGCCTCCAATTGGTGGTAATGCCTAGCCTCACTCAGGTGACCTGTCTCTTTAATCTTTTCAGAACTTCCAGGTAGAAATCACCCTTGACAGTCTGTACCTCAGGTAAAAATTTGTGGTGGACCATACAATTGGCATCAACGAAGACAATGAGAATGGCTGTGGTCAGACCTGCTTATTTTTTGGCCAGGGAATGCTGCTGTGTGCCATGTGGGACATTCCCATTTTGTCCCCGGGTTGTACTCTAAAACCTACATTTCCATACCAGTTATCAAAGTCCAAAAAGTCAGGGTCTGCGTAAATGTTCTGCAAAAGATCTTTGCAAACAAGTACACAGTTTTGGTCATCTGTCAAAAATTAGGGATGGCTAGGCACAGATTTTTCTACGTCCAAATTCTTGGTACTGATGGTGTGCACAGTCATTTTATCAATTTCTATGTGGTCTGCAACCATTTGAACACTTAAATGTAATCTTGAGTTCAACACAAAATGCATACATTGAACATTGTCCTTCTGTTCATGGACAAGTCTCCTATCATGGGTTTCACCTTTCACATTCTCGACCATCCTTGACTTGAAGTGCATCCTTGCACTTGTGCCATCTCCAGCGGCTTTTGTTACGCTTTACTCCTGAACACCTGTTGGATCATAGTCAATTTTCTAACTCCCACAAAGAATTTAATGGTGTAGCCCTGTTCGAAAGAGTGTTGCATTTTTTAGCTTTGACCAACCCTATAGAGAGGGGTCCACTAAAACAAACTGAACCAAACAGAGGCTCATAGGCAGCTGAGCTAGGAGCTTTTTGAAGCTGATTTCTCCTCCATCGAAACCACCTGAAGCAAAATATCTGCGAGTACAGTCGGATCAGAAAAAAATAGGTCTCATTACTTTTTAAACAAATAGTGTAGGCCTACTCTTGTTACAATTATAATGAAATGTTAAATCTACATTGTTACAAAGTTCATTAATACAATAAACTCTCTGAATTTGTGGGGTCTGGTTTTTAGGTTCCGAATATTCGGCAAAAATACGGAATACAAACAAAAACTGCAAGTATGGAAATTGAATTAGTAAATTAATTAGTATGCCCATAACAGACAGGTGGAGTATCAAATTATTTGCACTCAATCTGTTATTTGCAGGGCTAAAATAAATAGTTCTGTTTCTTATCAGTCAATCATACTGCAAGTATGGAAATTGAATTAGTAAATTAATTAGTATGCCCATAACAGACAGGTGGTGTCAAATTATTTACACTCAATCTGTTTTTTGCAGGGCTAAAATAAATATTTTAATTTTTTATCAGTCAATCAGTCTGGTCAGCCAATTAAATGACTGAATCATTTAAGAACAGAAGAGGCAGAGGTATAAAAGACACTTATCAGAGTTATCTCCTCTGAAAGTAATGAATTTCATTATACAGCCAGACCCTGTAGTGAATGAAGTGAAAGTGACATTTGCAGAGTGGAAAATATGTGCTTTTCAGAGGGCCCGGCATGCTGAAAAGCATACTTTTCCACTCAGAGAGAAAGGCAGGTTAACCACCTCACTCCTTGTTTTACTTAATAAAACCTCTACAGGTTTAAACCAGCCTTTGGGATGATGACTTAAACAACAGAACAACAACAAATTAATTAGCAATGCCAACACATAATACCTACATACAAACTGTAGTTTACATACTATATATGTACATAATATGTTATTTATATACACATCCATACCTTACCAGTTTTAAAACCAGTGACTCAATGTTTCATTGGTTCTGTATTTATATTAATAAAAGCACATTATTCAGGAATGAACAACAGAACATTTTACGTTCATAATCATCTTTAACATGCATTTTATCATCGTTTTCCAATTTTGTTTTCATTTGGAACAAACCACGAATATTGAATTTAGCTTCCCGCGAATACTAAAAATGGTAACAAAATATGGAACCGTGAATATGGAGAGTTGACTGTAAAATAATTTAAAAAAACCTAACACATGTTCAATCAAAATTTTTATCTATTTATCATGCAATCCATGATGCATTACAAAAATAATGGAACAATTTCTGCTTCTAGTGTAAGTCATGGAGAGCACAGAGAAGCTATGAATATTCTTTAATTTTGCCTTTTAATTAAAATTTTCTTCTACTTTTGCTGGTTAAATGGATTTATATAAAATGGATAATTAAAACAATTTAAAAGCAAAAGTCAGAAAAAGATACAAGAATGCAAATGGAGTTCATAAACTTGACTAGTTCCTATACTTTAGTAGCTTTCCCGTAGTTCCACCCTAATAAATGCAGGAAGGAATAAAATTTACAGTATTATGTTACTCACGAAGATTTTTTACAAAGTGTAGTAAGAGCTGACAATAGGTGTTCTTTTCCATCCCATACACGTCCTTGCAATCCATTAATAAGTAAATCCACCAGATTGTCCCGTCTGTCTTTCTCTAATGAGTCACCAATTTTTTCAGCCACTGTCTTTATTGCTCTTGCTCCCTACAAAAACAAAAAAACCATTACAAATATGTCGTAATAACCAAACCTGTATAAAATAATATATTACTACGAATATAAAACTCATTTTAAAACTGTTTTTGAGAAAAATAAATTTGTCAGCCTAATGAAAAATATTATAAATGAAATGTTTCTAAAAAATATATAACTGAGGGCTATCCTCCACCTAGCTATAATTTATGACCTTGATTTTGTTTCAGATGACAATTTATTTGTATAAAATGAATTATAACACAATAGCGTCATATAAAACAAAGATAGGATTCTATAATTTTAAACCAAGAAAATTAATTCCTCATTTTGAGGGTTTTTATTACCCTATCTTAAACAACAATATCATACATAAAATGTTTTAAAGAAAATAAGTATTTTGAAAGATAGAAAGGAATTGATGACTATTAAACATCAGTAGTTCTGATGCTTCCAAAAATTTAATTTATGTCCATCATTTTCAAACATTGTGTGGGTTAGAGTATTCAAAATAAAATCTAAAAAAAGCTTCCTAGTATCTTTTTGAATTCAATCCAAAAATATGAATCTGTTATAGTTTTAAAAATAACAATACATTTATTTATTTCAGAGGAGCCCGTTGAACATTTCTGTACAAACATTTCTGGAATGTGGTAAAAATATATAAGTAAAATACTAACCTGAGCTCTAACAGGCCAAGAAGGTGATACCAAAGCATTTTCAAGGAATTCATTAACACCTACTATGTGTTTATTTAGTGTACCTTCTGTACCGCCAGTGGTGACTTCATGCCAGACTTCTTCCCACACATCATTATCATTTAAGCCACCTGATATAAACAAATTGACTATAAATTTACAAAATTTTTCTTTACACTGACTTTATTGGTGGATAATTATCAGTAATTGTGTTGAATTTTTATAAGTTGTCTCTTAACTTCTACCAATAGTTCAACACTCATGTCATTAGAAGTTAATTCTGTAGGAAATGAATGTATTAAATAAATAAACTTATTTCACATTTTATAAGACCAAATATTAATCCTAAAATCACACTTAATTGTATTGTTGTAAAAATTAAAACTTAAACAAGAATTTTTTCCTTTTGTCTATTTTACTAATTCTTGTGAAAACTCTAAAAGCATTGAACAAGTATGATTGTACTCAACACTTTTTTAAATTATTTCAAAGTATTGATTATTTTTTATTTATTTTATGTCTCATAGCTAGGTCATTTATAACTTTTTTGCAGTTATGTAACAGTTGGTTTGACTACATAATAATTTTTCAGACACTAGCCAAGGATTGAACTCGAGACCTTCCACTTTGCCACATTGCTTGTTAACCACTGTGCCAGGAAGGCATTCAGTAATTTTGCACTTTAAAATATAATTTATTGTCTTAAACTATACTGACATTGACAAAATAAAAGAACTGTCCATTTACCAGTCTTGTTATCTGTAGTAGTGTGCATTGCAAAAAATACCAAAGGAACAATTGCCTCAGCTCGAGCTTTTGTTTTTTCTTGGTGATTTTGTGCCATTGAATGAAATGATAAACCTACAGCTGATCTGACATTCTCATCTGAAAAAAGTAGAAATAAATATTGAGTTACAATACAGTATTTTGAAAAGTTAGTATTCGTTTTATTATAAACGAGGGAATCTTCTTCTACATTTCAAATGGTTGGAGTTGAGAAGCTCAAAGAACTTGTTCAGAGACAAACACTAAAAGTGCTTGTTAAGAACTCTCTGAACTGCCCTCATTTGATACAGTTCCAAAAAAAAATATTGGGCACCACAAGACAGACAATTTTCCTTTAATATAAACAACACAAACCAAGAGAAAAGGAAACAAAAAGGTAAAATATTTTTTCAAAAGAAAAATTCTAAATAGAAGAAAAAAGTTCACAAAATAATTTTAGGCAACCCAGTGCATGTTGTTTTTAAAAAAATAATCAGCGAACAAGAGCTATGAAATCTAACAGTTTACAAAAATAAAACATTTGAGAAATTATCAAATTATGATATCTTATATTTATTAATCAACAACAATCTTTCCATTCATATCAGAACCAAAAAGAACTAAAATCATTAATGGTTTTTGAAACCTCTTTAGTCCCAAGAGCTTGATTGGAATGCTTTGGTACGTTCAGGAACAATTTACTTCAATTTAGTTCATTTGATACAATTTAGTTCCACCCAAGTATAAGACACTTGGATACATATAATACAACAACCTATTTTCAATCTTTAAGAATTGTTTGGAATATGAATTTAGCCTGGTAGAGGCTAGACGGCAAGTAAAAAACTGTAACTGGTGCCATGTGTGGTGATTAGGTTAAATTCCCTCTTGGGGTTAGATATTTTTGTATGGATTTTACAATCATATCATAATGTTTTGTATAAACTTTGTGTCTGGATATTTTTAATAAAAAATTCTTTCAAGAGTAATTGCTCTCCTGATGCCAAGTTAATAAGAAATTTAAACAAATTTAACAAACCTTCTTTTTCTAAATAAATTGATTTCAATTTTTCTACCAGTCTATCTACACTTGTATCCTTTGCTGCACGAACAAGTTGACCTATACAAGTAGCATAAGTTCGACGAATAGTACGATTCCTATCAGCCAAGCCAGTAATCAAAACACCAAGCAGTTTCCCTGAAAAATATTTTTATTGTTTTCTTATTTATAATGACATGAAATGTACCTTTTACAGAAAATTATTTTGCATGAAAATTCTTAAATTAATCCAAATTAATGAAATCACAAAATAAGCTAAACGAGTTTTCTCAACGATGTATCCATTGACAAACTTACCTACTTTTTATTTTAACTACAATAAAAATCTGGTGTGAAACACTCACACGATTTTCTCTTGCCAGTGCAAATAATTAACAATAAACCTAACATTAGTAATAAAATATTAGAAATAAACAAAAAACTAACCTCAAAAAACATTAGTGAAATACACAAAATTAAAATCGACCTCAGTTTGGCTTAAAAATACGGAAAATGACTCATTCACGCTCAACTAGGCTCTGTAGAGAAAAATGCTCTAAATAAAAGTTGTAGATCTTTTAATTTTCTATAAAATTCATTATATACACTTTTCTCATAAAATGAATACTAAAGCCGAAATCTTAAAAAAATCGATTTTTCACACGTTTTCGTGAGAAAAAAACAGAAAATCGCTAATTACCGCTAAACTAAGCGTTATACAAAAAAATGTTTGAAATAAAAGTTGTAGGTTTTTAAATTCTCTACAACTTTTATTATATACGTTTTTGCGCTAAAATGCATAATTAAGCCGTAATCTTAAAAAAACTTTGTTTTTACGTAAAAACAGCCTCACCAAGAATTTCAGCGAACATGACGCCTACCCTATCTTGTAGAGAATAAAAAGTTGAGTAAACAAGGCGATTTTAAAAAAAATCGTACGACCAGTTTTTGAGAAAATCGCAAAAAAGTGAAAAATTATACGAATAAACTACTACTTCCGGTTGACCGATTTTGATGAAAATGTTCGTGTCGGGTCCGGTAGTGGTATGCAACTTAAGTTTCAAGTTTCAAGTTCGTACAATGTTCCGTTCTTGAGATATTTTGTATACACACACACACACACACACACATACACACACTCACACGCGCGCGCGCGCGCACACACACACACACACACACAGACCAATCGCTAAAAATATGTTTTTTGGGTTCAGGGGGTCTGAAAACGTATAGATCCGGTGAAAACTCGATTTCGAAAAATCGACATGAAAACAATACTTTCCTTCCTATATATTCATATAGGCAAGAGAAAGTAAAAATGGCCATTGATTTTAATGATATGGAGAAATAATTCAAATGTAACATTTAAAACGATTCTGAAGAAATAGTACATAAAGATAAAAATGTCTATTTAAATGCTCACAAAATATTGTTTTAAATTACTTTTTACAATATTTTTCAAAAAAAAAAACGATTAAAAGTAAATATAAATAAAATTTCCGGTTTTGTTTATCAGCTTGAAATATGCAGTAAGTAATTTATTCACTTTATTTTTACCAGAAATAATGTGTATGTAATACTAAGGGTAGACAATGCAATAAAATTGTCAACTAAAATTTTTGTGCAGTACCAAAAATCAAAATTCTCAGCCAGAAAACTTTTCACTCCTTAACCAAAGGAGATGTTAAATTTGAAGCTAATGGCGCCTGAAACTACTGTAATAATTATAATCAGCAATGTTTTGTTAAGTTAGTTCCTCCATTATGGTTTTATTAAGACATGATTATTGTGGATTAGTAATCTGCTCATTAAAAAATAGAACAATGTTTAAGTATTTAAACACACTAGAAAATTTCAAGGTCCTAGCTTACATTCATTTATGAAAATTCAGTTGCTAAACTAATTCTACTGATGGTAGAAATAACAAGCAAGTACAGTAGACCCATTTGTTGGTTTAAGTATGAAACAATGAACTAGCATAAATTTTAAACAACAATTATAGTAACTTACCAACATGGGGTTGAAACTGGTCTACAGTAAGATGATGAGAGAGAAGAATTAAAAAATTGGCAGTTGCAACTCTTGGAGCTAAACTTGATGAGCTTTTTAACAAATCAACCAAACTTGGCAACATTTCCCCAAGGATTGGTTCGTCTATATAATGTACACACTACAAAGAAAACAAAACAATAAAATTGGTTGAATTTAAACATTAAATTTACTAAAGGCAGTACTAACTCTCCACCTTTATTCACTTTCCAAGAAAACGACTTATCGACACACATGGATTCTACATAAATGTTTTTACTCAAAACTTTATTTAAAGTAGAATCTCTTCTTCCTGACAGGAATCTCTAGTTGTTATTGTTGAGACATTGAATACTATAATATATCAGAACAAAACACTGGATAATGCTAGAAAACTATCTTCACATATCTGATCATATTTTTCTTTATTCGCTGAACTCACCGCACCTCACCTAGATATTCTATTACTACTGTCATTTCCATGTTGTCAATTATTACTTTTCTGTTTTAACATCACACACAAGGCAAAGAACAAAATCACCGATTATCACTTAAGTTAAGACTTAAGTCAGACTTACAAACTACTAGCACGACTTGTGATCAGAGTTTACTGTCCGATTATGAGAGCTCGATGGCCGAGGAATAATAAATAAAAATCTACAAAATTTTTAGAGTAATCAAGTTCAATTTTTTAATTTTTTCTACTGCAATATATATAAAAATTTCTATGTTTAGTAAAACACATAAAATGTGTATGATTAATTGCATAAATGAAGCCAGTTTATGATTCCATCGTATAATGAATAAGCCATGTATAAATAGCAAATTTGCTTTATTATGTCAATTTATGAGCTTGAATCATGGGAACTTTAATGGCCCATATCTGAAGCAAATATAGACCAATTTCGTGATTAAAATTGTTAACAGTGTGTGTTTGTAATATTAATTTTTTGAAAGACTTTTCCAGAACTAAAATCTGTTTTTAAGTATTTTGAAGTTTTCATACTAGCGGCGATTTTCTTGGTTATGATAAGGTTAATAAACAGCCAAAAATCTATTATAGTATCTTATTTTACAAATTTTTAACCAGGATAAATTGTCCATTGATTGCAGAATCAGTGCTGCCAGATAGGCCTAGTATGAGAGGGAATTTATTATGAAGTAGATCAGCCCAATGGCATTTGCTTTTTCATAAGCCTACTGTAACGATGGGAGTGTTATTGTCGTTAAAGCGGGAAAAGTTTTGACAGACAGAGAGATTTGTACTTAACAAGGCAGTTAAGATACTTAGCAATGTACGAGGTAAAATCACAATCCTGTCTTTGGTAGCAAAGAAGACTCCATGCTGTTCCGCACTTCAATTTTCTATAATTTGTAGAATTTAAAAAATTTTTCATAAAGTTGATTAATTGGTATCGTAAATATTTAACAGCCTTTTCGTGGCTTTTAATTTAAAGTGTGTAGTGCTTCAAGAGTTTTTATAAATTAATAATTAATAGTCATGAAGACTTTCCCGTGTTGTCATTTCATTAATAAATTCAAAATTCAAGATTTCCATCATATCATGATTTTTCCAATCACATACAATGTTTAGAGTGCATGACGAACTGTTTTTTTTTTTTAAATAGACTGTGAACGAAGGTGAATTAATCTGATACAAAAGTGTGATAATCTGAAGTGTGAGAATCAACCAGCATTGGACAAAGGATAATGTTTGGACCGGAGTTCCAGGATTTCAGTTTCCAGTCACCCAAGTCCGCTGAGCCACGGTTAACAGGGCAGCAGACCTAAGCTATCAACCGACCACAGGAAAAAAAACACAAATACGCTAAATTTATTATAATAAAAATAAAAATTCAAAGAGTGTATTTTGCGGATAGTGTTGATTTATATATGATTAATGGTAAAGAGAGTAATTCGACTAATTTGTGCTTATCATTGTTAACAATTTATTTCACCATCTTATTAACAAAATACATGTGATTGGGATTTTATACTTCCCTGAGGAGAAGTGGTTAATGTTCAGGCAAAAGTCTGCCTTGTACTTGTTTTAATTTGCTAGCTTGAAAAAACATAGGGATAGCTGGTGCCCATTTAAAATAATTTTTAGTAAAATAATAATTAAGTTCCTTTTAGAATCTATGACAATTTTGAGTACGATAATTATTTACATTTCTTTCATAATTTTTTTTGTGTAGACACTGCTGTGCCACAGATATTATTTTCTGATACCAAAGATTTATTTCAAAAATATTCTCTGTTGTGCTTAATGTAAAATTATCTACAATAAACTATGACATCTGTTGCGTTTCTTAGCATAAAAAATTGTGTATTGTGTTGAATTGATTTCAGATTTTTATAATCTGCCAGATACATAACCTGAAAACCAAAAATAGTAATAAAGGCACATATAACCTCTATTTCTTTAAAAAATAAAAATAAATAAACTTCTCTTTATTTAGCATCACAAACTTAACACTGATATTTGATATTTTGTAACTTCCTCCATTTTGTAGACACAGTATTTTGAAATGTTACACCACCCTTGTTGAATGGATTGACTCTAATTTAATTAATTTATGATGTCTTAATATACTAGGGATAGTACTTAGTTTTACCTTAGTGACAGTTTCCATGCTGTGATGTGACTTAATTACAAGAGAACCAACATTATCCATAACTCCCTCCAGTTGAGGATCGCTGCCATGTTGAGTAAATAATGATTCATGTAGTTCTCCAGTCGCTTCCAGTAATGTAGGGACCAGCTTTTTTAGATGTGGTTTTAGGAGAACACCAGCTGACTTTACTAACTGAGACACAGTTTTGATACTAACAGGAAAAAATTTCATTAGTATATGAGTAAAAAAAATTGTAACTAAAATTGTACCCTTCAATAATTACAGGGTAAGAGTAATTATTGTTAATTCCATATATGGCAGATCAAATATTTATTCATCAGAGATTTTTAATTTATAAAAGAGTATTCCTCATTACCACATTATACACAACAATTTGGAAAATGTTAACCTAATTAATAACACAAACTTTCAGTTTTCGTAATCAGCAACCGTCAATACACAAGGCAAGAGGTAAATATTTCAAAAAATAACCATCTAGCCACTGAAATAAACTATTTAATACAACATTTACTGTGCATCTGGTTTACAAGGGTTGTGAAGCACGTCAGTAATAAGAAGAAAATATATATTTTCTCCAGAAGGGGAGAAGCTTAATACTTAAAATATTAGTAACTATACTATTTTTCAGGGCTGATGAGTTCTGAACATACGCATTACCCCCTACCCTGTTCATAGCTAGCCAATGACTTGCCATCAACGTTGGGAACACTTGCTCTCGTAGCTCTGTTATATAATTAGTAAGCCATTTTTTTTTTGGTCTTTCAATATCAATTATTAACCTATGAACACACAACCAGCTTATTATATTATAAAGTATTACAAGTTAACGCGCTCTATAATCGATGTGTTCAGTACGAGAAGCAAGATACAAGTGTATTACTGCAGCTCTTATACACATGTGCACGTTATGTTTGTCAGGCTGAAACATTCGTACAATCTGACATCGCTGGCAAACGTTCTGATTGGTCTAAACGCATGGAACAGTAGAGCTCATCAACTGTGAAAAGTATTATAGAGTCTTCAACTAACTAAAAAAAGTTAAAACATTAATAAAATAAATTATTAAAAATTTAAAAACTTAGAACAAATCAGTTTAAAAACCAGGAAAGACATTTTTGTGGTATTTATAGCCAAAACAACTGACAAGGGAATTAGGGGCTATTTTCTGTTTAAAACATTTCAGCAGTGTAACAATACATTACAACCAGACTAGACAATTGCTTTAAAACAATAAATTCACTGTGTTAATAAATCAAAGAATATACAAAAAATACATAGAACTTTAAATAATGCAGCAACTCTATAACAGAACAATAGATAGCTAAAGTAACATTAAAATGTAAAATATTACTTGCAGCTTTTTATCAAATTGATTAACAAACAAGAAACTAGATCTCACTTAAAATATATTTCAAATATTTTGTTAAGAATTATTTTTTTAATTACTTTTCTTTGAAAATTAATCAAAAATGGATTTACAGCAGTTATTATACTGTTATGATAACAATAAAACATTTGTTAAAATTGAATCACTTTGTGTTAATGTCATACAAAACTAATTATACAATTTTAGTAAATAAATAAATTTTTCTTTAAGGTCCTGGGTTCGATTCCCGGCCAGGGTCTAGAAATTTTAATGTGTTAAAACCCACCTTTACAGTACTGAAAAACCCACAGTAGTTACTTATGACCAAGCTATTGATGCAACTTTTAATAACCTAAAAAAAAATTACCTAATGGCCCTTACACCTCGGACCTGATGTCCAATTCCAGTTTCAAGTAAAAATGGTAGAATAGTTTTCATCATTGCTTCTCCAGACTTTTTCTCTGGTCCCTCACAACAACGCACACAAATCTACAAGAAATAAAAAGCAATTCATTTTAATTTATAAGAATACTTGGATAAATTTTAAGTGATTATTTCTAATTTCATACTTTTATAAAACTACATGTTCACTTGTAATAATTTACTATTTTTTGAAGTACTGCTTCTTTAACACAGTAAAACTCAATGATAATTATAATTAAATTCCAATCATTACAATAACATACGACAATTTCACTACAGCAACTACCAGATAGCATATAAAATTGTCTGTACGGGAAATGCATATAAAAGTGGTAGAGGGTATTTTCGATTGAAGATATTCCGACAAAGTTACAACAAAAAAATTTTCTCAACAATGTGTTATTACAAAGACATTCCATTTACATAAGATAAAACATAGCTAATATCAATTTAGCTTTTACATGCATTTACTACAAAAACAATACTTTCTTCCTAATTTGCACTCAGTGTAGAAAACTACAACTAAAAAAGAATATAGTAAACTCTCCGTATTCCCAGGGGTTAGGTTCTGAAAATTTACCGCGAATACAGACCATTTTACATCGTTACAAAAACTGTGAATACTAAATTGAATTCAATTAATAAGCAATGCCTATATATAGTACATACAAACTGCAGTGCACATAGGTACTATATTTATATTCTAGTTATATTAAGATGCATAATTTACCAGTTTTAAAACCAGCAACTCGATGTTTCATAGGGACTGTATTTACGTATGTAATAAAAGCACGTTATTCAGGAATGATGTAGGCTACAGAACATTTTATGTTCATAATCATCTTTATCAAGCATTTTATTATTGTTTTCCAAATTATTTTTCATTTTGAACAAACCATGAATATTAAGTTTAGCTCTCTGTGAATACCGAAAATGGTTACAAAAAATGGAACCGTGAATATGAAATCTGCGAATACTGAATGCGCAAATACGGATAGTTAACTGTATATTCCAAGTGTTTCTAAATAAGTTATGCAAAAGTAATATTTAATAATGAATAAATTAAATAACAGTAATATCTAATAGATTAATGAATCTAGTATATCTTCCAGTTTCATTAACACATTTTCAATGTGGCTACCTTTGGTAACATGGCAATCCTATATGCAATCAAATGCTATGAAGCATGTTTGGGGATCTATGATGCAACTATTTCTTTTATCTGGCTTCTTGAAATTTCCTGAAAGAGAAGGAACAAACACTGTCTTCAATGTAACCCTACAGAGAGAAGCTCATTGGTGTTAGGTGATCATGGTGCACGAAATCGTTTCACCAAGCCCAATTCAATTGAGCATTTTACTATTGAGATGCATTCAGTACAAATTATTTATTGTATTTCTATATCTTGTATTATCTATAGTGTTTCTATGTTAATGAAGTACAATTCATACTTTTGACAATGTCCGTGTAGTATTCGTAGCAGCCTGCCTTGTTTGTTCATGGACATCATCCATGACTCGGAACAACTGCGACCATAAGTTTGGCATTAAATCTATACAATCCTGAAAAATAAAATTAAAGCATTGGTATTATATGCAATATGATAAATAAAAATATAAGTAATATATTTCTGTATTCTATAAACTCAAAAAAGAGAAATTAATAGGCTTAAGGACAATAACCTTGAAGGACAGTAACAAATACATCTACACACTGACCAGTTTCTATAATTTTGACTACATTTTACTTTGTAAAATCAATTTAATATAACTATGCAAGTTTTAATAAAATGGTGGTATTTATTTTAAAGTTTGATTTTTCGTTTGGGGTTCCAGTTATTTTTACATTTCTTCAAAGTTAAAATCAAGAGAAAATATTGAAAGCAATCAAAACATCAAATGATTTCTTGATCCTTGATTTTTAAGTACTGATAATTAGAGATTTTAGCTCTTTAACAGGCAGGTGGAGTGTTAAATTTATTTGCACTCGATCTGCTAATTCTAGGGCTACAAAAAATAGTTGTTTGTTATCAAATTGTCAGCCAATTATATGACTGAAGCATTAAAGAACAGAAGAGATAGAGGTGTAAATGATACTAGTCATAGTTATCTCCTCTGAGAGTAATGAATTTCATTACACAGTCAGACCCTGTAGTGAATGAAGTGAAGGTGTCATTTGCAGGGTGGAAAGTAGATGCTTTTCGGAGGGTCTGGCATGCTGATAAGCAAAGGCAACTTTTCCACTTAGTGAGGAAGGCAGAGATAAATCACCTCACTCTTAGTTTAACTTAGTAAAGCCTCTAACAAAGTTTAAACCAGTCTTTCGGCTGATGATCTTAACAACAATCAGGGTTTATAATATTTTAAACCAAGTAAAGGTTAAAGATTCTCAGATAAAATTTTATTAGAAAAGCAATACTGAAAACCCTACTTCATAACTTTATCAGTTTTTAAGTACACACAAAAAATTATCTGGCAAATAAGTACAGACTCGGCTTGATATTAAAAAGTCTAACTCAATTAAAGGTAATAGCAGATAATAATGAAAAAGTTCACTAATGGCGTGTACCATTAAAAAAAGTAAATAGCCAAAACATCAAAGAGAAAGTTAAGATGATTTGAATTTTAATTTAAGTTTTAAATATAATGTAAGCCTCATGCAATATTTGTAAAGTTTAATCGCTTGTTATTAGATTTAACCGAAGTTCTCGACATGAACAGCACATGTAGATAATGGCAACCGTCAACTTCAATACAAAAGTACAAAATATACTACACTTAGTCTAAAAATTTTTGTTAGCCATCTTCAATTCAACTTACTTTTTTAAATAGTGAAAAAGTACATTATTTTCTAGTGAAATTTTATAGTAAAAATCTAACAAAATATAAAACATATAGTGAGGTTTACCTACGATAAAGTGATCAAAAATAAAATAAAATATTACTGATGAAAACATTATTTAAAGGTAAATTTAATTACTTCAAAAACTGCCTTGCCTCCAGTGACAAGAAAATCAGATAGTGCTAAGCAACATGAAATGCGAACTCTCCACTGACCAGAAGTAAGGTTTGTGATGAGGTCTTCAAATATCTCTCTGTGGTATTGATCAACCTATAAAAAATAAACAAGCTTATATTAATTAATATATTTAAAAATTTTTTAAACAGAAGTTTGTTAATGTTCTAGGACATTAATGATGCCAGGTGAGTGGAGGAGATGGTATTGCTAACCGTGGCTTGTTAATTCCACCCTACACACTCCAGTCTGATGCTGATCAGCCAACCCCCAAGTTAACCAGTGAATCATACATACGCTTCATAGAGTCGTATATTAATTGTATAAAATCTACAAAGAATGTACCAATGGTAAACGTCACGCAAAGTTTGTATATTTATCCAGAGCAAATTATCATAATTGAACATTACATTAGTTGGGTACTTTTATTGCAATCCCCTTACAGTCACTTAAGTGCAATTCATGTTAACAGAACTTAGTTTTAGTTCTCAAGTAAATTACAAATTGAGGGTTATGCAGTAAATACATAAAAATTATCTTAAAGGAGATACAAAACCCCTTGATAGACATTTCATTAAATCTAATAATATAAATTAGAATCTTATGAACACAGGGTATTCTGAAAGACAACAGATAAAACCAGAAATATTTAACAGACATTTTAATACAACTATGTCAATCACCAGCAAATACATTGGTGAAACAGAGTAAATAAAACCATTACAAAGTTATGGAACAATCATTGCATTTATTTTAGCAGAAAATATTGACCGACTAGGACTTGACCTCTCAGTTAATCTATAAGCGAGTTATCTTGAAAGCAAATACTGATTAAAAAACTGTATTGAAAGGTAAATTAAATTACTTAAAACCTGCCTTGCCTCCACAGACAAGAAAATCAGACAGAAATAGCAAAATGATACACAAACTCCCCACTTACCAGAAGTAAGGATGGGATTGCTTAGTTTTATGGTACATATAATTGCTTAGTAGTTGGTATTAAAACTTTGATAATAATACCAAATTTTAATAAGTAAATCAAACTTGGTCCTCATTAGCTTTTTTATTTGGAGTTATATCATTACACTATAAAATGCAGTATTACTGTAGTATGAGGGTTGTTTGAAAAGTCCAGGCAAAAATAAAAACTACTTAATTGTTTGGGGTAAACCTTTTTTATTTTTCAATATAGTCTCCTTTTAGGCTTATACACTTTGTCCAATGCTGCTTTAGTTTGTTGGTCCCTTCCGAATAATAGGATTTGTCCAAGTCTGAAAAATAGCCATTCGTTCCTGCAATCACCTCCTTGTTTGAATAAAATCTTTTTCCCACTAGCCATTTCTTCAAATTGGGAAACAAATAGTAGTCCGAGGGAGCCAAGTCTGGAGAATAGGGGGATGTGAAACGAGTTGGAACCCTATTTCCATTAATTTTGCGACCACAACTGCTGAGGTGTGAGCTGGTGCGTTGTCGTCATGGAAAAGGACTTTTTTGTGGGGCAATTGAGGGCGTTTTTTTTTGCAGCTCGGTTTTCAAACGGTCCAATAACGATGAATAATATGCACCTGTCATAGTTTTACCCTTTTCCAGATAATCCATGAAGATTATTCCTTGAGAATTTTAAAAGACAGTCACCATAATCTTTCCAGCTGAAGGAACTGTCTTCGCCTTTTTGGCGCAGATTCCCCCTTCATAACCCATTGTTTAGATTGTTCTTTGGTCTCAGGAGTGTAGTGATGTATCCATGTTTCATCCACAGCAACGAACCGACGCTTAAAGTCCTGCGAATTCTTCTGGAACAGCTGCAAACCGTCCTTGCAACACTTCACAAGAAATTCTTTTTCATCCATTTTTTGAAAATCACTCGACTTCCTCGATTAAAACGAATGTCAAACACAAAGAAATAGACCGATCTGGCTGAAACTACACATGTGTTTTTCCAACAGATGCTACTAACTAAACATATGCTTGATATGCGCCAGTAGTGCCATATATCTGACTTTGCACGATTTTTTCAAACGACCCTCGTACAATACATACTGATAATATAATTTATAAGTGAAACATAAAATACTTTTGCACTATAGAAGAGTTTACCATTTTTATTGAAAGTAATCCAATGTAGTACTTACAGTTTTGTTTGTTTCTGGTACAAGTGCATGCCAAATTGATGCCATTGAGTTTTGTACTTTAGGTGTAGGATCAAACTGGTATCTATACAGCTTTGGTACTATTTTTGCTTTGTGAGCACCTAGTTGTTCTCCAGCAGCAGAAGCAATTGTGGAAAACCCAAAAGCTGCTCCCTACAAAAAATAAAATATTTTACAACATTAGTAGATATAAAGAATTTTTTCATTATTTTATTGACAGTGACTGTGTTTTAATACTACTTTCTATTCTACGGAATTGGCCTGCAAACTTGAAACTGGTGTAACTTAAAACAAATGATTGGTTAAAAGAAGAATTTTTTGATTGGATGACACATGTTGTATGACTCAGAGTGCTGAAAATTCCCTTAATTGCAATAATTCCAATACGTAATGTTCATTAAAGTGTTGACACCAAAACACAATAAAATACATTCAAAATTTGTCTTTGTAAATTTTTTTATCTTTAACAAAAGAGGTTTTGAACAGTCATGTTTATTATTTTTCAAACTACTTAAAAAACTAGAAGTGATTGGTGACTGGAAACCTTTGAAAATATCTACAACTGGTTTTACTGCGAAATTAATAAAAAACAAACATTCTATGCTGTACTTTCAACCAACAGAATGTGCCTTTTGCTGCTATGTCATTACAACTAATACCAAAAGATGTACTGTTATGTAAATGAATGTTTGAAAGACATTGGGATACATGTGTTTTCATACTCATATTTATAAAAAACCACTTTGTTTTGTAAAATGCTGAGACAAACAAAGTACCTGCACTTCACTTTTTCACAAGAACAATGTTTTTATATAAATTCATTTTAAAAATAGACATGAAATTCTTCAGCTAACTTTTCCACTTACAAAAACAAAAATCTACCCAGAACACTTATCTTACCAGTTTTGAAGTCCAAGTAGCATTATGATTTGCAAGATGCATAAATTTATAAATCAAATCTGGTTGGTTTAATTCTGAAGCAAGTGAACACAGCTCTCGATATGTTGATAAATTTCCTCTGATAGACACGACATAAAACAAACAAGAATATTAGATGGTACTGCTATATTAAGAGATATTACTACAAAATTTTGTAATTTTAGAAATGAAAATAAAAAATACCATTAATTGCTTATATAGTTAAATTTGGTTTAATCAAGGGAATACAAACATCAAAAGTTCCAAAAGTATGGGAATAATTTTTAAACAAAGTAAAAGTTTTTAAAAAAGTTATTATTAAATACTATATAAAAGTATTCTATATAATAAATTACATAAAAGTTATTATTTCTAAAAGTTCTAAAAAAAAGTTTAATATTTTTTTAAACAAAGTAGAAGTTTCTAAAAAAGTACTAAATTACCAATTACCAGCTAAACACAAGATTTAATCCACAGAGGCCATTTAATTTTAAAATCAATCAGAAGGTAATATTTTTCTATCTTCGTGCATTTACCCCATGTTAGAATCAATTGGAGTTGGGTAGAATTGTAAGACAGGGTAAAATATTTTAATAGCAAGGCTTCTGCGAACACTGGAGGAAGCGAGCATGACCCACAAAGGAGTTGACGGTATTATGAGAGCTATGTAGAGGAGAGACTAAGGGATGAAGATGTGTTCCACAGAGATGAATAGGGATTCGGGTAATGGTAAGCGGCTTCATGCTATAGAACAACTGCTATCATAATAAAAATAATAATGTAAGGAAATCTACAAATCACTATTTTAAATTTTACCTAGCCTTGTTATAATCACAACGTTAAGTTACAGTACTTAACTAAATAGTTTAATTTTAAAATTAAGAAATTGATTGGTAGTAGTAATATTATCATCAAATTTAAACTTTTAATAATAAAATGAATTATATAATTACCCAGAAGGAGTAGTTCCTAGAGCACCCTTTTCAAACAACTCGGTGTCTTGATTTACTTGTACAACAGAACGTCGACCTTGCGTAAGTTGATCGACTAACATTTTCATTAATTCTGATCTCATTTCCTCACTACCATTTTCATAAACTAAAGCTAAACCTTTTGAAGCAGCATCCTGAACTATATCTGAAAAAATTATAAAAAATATGAGTCAAAAAACACTAAAACCTTTTCCAATGTTTTATCTAAAGTAAATTTTAGATGATTGCTACCATCAATCCTGATAAGGACCCAATTATAAAAAATGTTTAAAATAACAATTAAGTCAACATGGGTATACTGAAATTTCTTTCCTTCTAGTTTCATCTTATGATGATTAATAACAATTCATACAAATATGTAGAATAAAATTATAAGTACACTTAATATGATATTGTAAAATGGACAATATCCATCCAAATAATTTTCATCTTATGTGTTTGTTCTACTAAATACCTATTTCAGTCGTCTGCTCATTAACGTAACCGATTTAAACAGGTCTCCTAGATGGTAATTGGATTAACAAATGAAACTAGCGCATCACAAAGAACTGAATTTGTTGCACTTAATTCTTGACAACAAAATACTTTATTTTAATTTAATTTTTGGGTTTATTAATTCAATACAGATTTGCTGGAAAAGTACTTTTCTACATAATATCACCGCCTACTTTAACAAATTTATACTTTGTCATACTTTGTTAACAGTACTATATAAGAATATGTAGAATTAAACATGCATATAAAATACTAAGAAGGGATCAAAAATTCATTGTAGCCATTATTCAGTATTCATACAATTAACATTGAACTTTGGTATGAAGAAACAGTCATCTATTCTCCTACCCTGTGAAGAAGCAAATGTTAATATGCATCATAATTCTGGGATGCATACTAAAGTTTGCTTCTTCACTGTTTTATAAGTGGATAAATTAAAAACATACAATTCACAAACCATTATTTTCTGAAAGTAGGTCAAAAAATGCTGACTGGATATCCATGAGGCGACTTTTTAACACCTGCTGATCACCACAACGTTTCAATAACGCAAGTAACCACAAACAACAAGCCTGTAAAATTATAAATAATAATTTGTAAATGCTTAGAAATTAACATTTTTTCGCTATTACACTTCAATTTTTACAATTATCATCTGCTAGCAGTTAAATTTATACAGATTATACACATAAACCTTACTCCATAAGATTAGAAAAAACACAAAAATTTTACAGCCACCTGTATAAAATGGATGACAAACGGTCGACAAAACAAATTTTTAAGACACTGCACTAATAGATCTAAGATGTCAGATGAACAGTTCAAAGAAGTCAGAATAGATATTGAGAAAATTGGGGTAAACCAAGAAAACTTAATGAACCGAACCAAATTCAGACAACTAATTATGCACTTAGAGGCTTCCATGAAGAGCAAAAACAGAACACCGGGTGGACACAAGAAAGGAGAAAAGTCTGCAATGAATGAGTACTGAGAATGTGGGCTGTAAAAAGAGCTTCCAGAAACATCTAAAGCCATCTCATGTGATCTAAAATTGACCCTATATGAAAGAAAACCTTATTCCACAGGCGTTTGCGTTGTTTACCCAGAGATGAACTATGCTTTCTAGAAAAGCAGTGGCCCTAGAGCACAGTGGTAGTGGGGGTTATGGAATAACCAGTTTCATATCGAAAGCCAAAGAGTAAACGTAGTGCGCTATTGTAATTTGTAAAAAAATTAGCCAGTTTCTTTACCAAGTAGTTTTTTTAAGTTGCAATAAATTTTCTAGATTTCAAGTTACAAATTTCTAATAAATATTAATGTATCTTTTACTACTAGTCCAGATCAAACAAACAAAACAATGCTTTTTTATAAGAATAGTACTTGTGAATTGAGTCTGCTCAATGCACGAGTACTAAACTCCCTTCTGTTTCAGGTTAAGTCCTCCAAAATGCAGTGTTTGGACATTCTATATCTCATGTGCTAAATTACCTCCTGTACTTGGGACAAACCAGATTATGTCTTATAAGGTAGAAGAAAATACAATTATTGTTATAAACAGGAATCTTTTGATAATAATGGAACATCACCTTGTTGTATTTACTACAAATACAACTCAACAGACAACTAAAAATTATTAAACCATGAATAAACAATAAATAAAAAAACCTATTGAAACAATTTTTCTACTTAAAAATATGACCGAATTAAAATAAAACATTAGCAAGACCCTAATAAAAGTAATTACTGCAACACAAAATTAACAGAACAAAACATCCATGTTGAATGCCCGACAACATAAAACATTACATGGAGAAAATTTCACTTACAAAGATTGTGTTAACAACACACATTACTCAAGGATACAAACATTTATTAAATCTTTAAGTACAGTTTTAAAAAACAAACAAAATTCATTTAAACTAGTGTAATCAGAACCTATTGTATACATCACTGAAACTTTTTAATTTTATCTTCATTTGTTTTTATCTGTAACATGTTCGCTATAAACTAAATGTTAAAGTCACCATAATAAAATAGATAGATTGACTGAAAATATTATCTCCATATAAATGGATGTAAACTATAAGTTTATATTTCTTGCTTATTTATATAATAAATAAAAAATAGCATAAATATTTAAACAGTTTAAATACAGACATGTTGCCTTAACTACAGGAAAAAATAAAGCTGAAGCACAAGTTTAAAATAAATAAATTAATATTTCAAGTAACCATTATCATTTTACTGCTACACACTACTTATTTTTAACACGTAAGTTATTAAATTTTAAGTACAAAATTAGACTAACAAAATAAGTCATATATTGAAAACCAAAATCTGATCATTTCTTGTTTTCAAAGGAAAAAGCTGTGTTTGATAGCTATAGGAATTACTTACTTGAGAAACCACACATTACCTTGAGACGTAATTTTTTGTAAACTGAAAAATTTACTAAATACTCATTGAATTAAATATGATAAATTGTGTAAAAATGTATACATTCAAATTTAGCTCAATGATTATTTATGTGTATTAAGTTTTTATGTAAAACAGGTTTTTTCTGTTTACGTTGCAGGGATAAGTGTGGTTTCACAAAGAAGCAATTCAGAAACACGGACATCTTTCTAACATAAAAGTAGATCAATAATTTCAAAAAGATATACTGATAAAAATACATACATTTCATAAATCAGATTTTGAGTAATAATTATGGCAGGATCAGCATTTAAGTTTTACAAACTAACCTGTCTGGAATGAGGATGGGGATCCACTAAAGTAGGGCCTAACAATTTCTGTAACAAGTTTGAGAGTACTTCACTCGGTGAGTACTCAAGTTCAGTTGGAGGATGAAATTGATTTTCAGTGACAGTCCAATGATCTCGAGCTGAAGGAGAAAGTGGTCCAAGAACACAGTTTACTAAGACCTTACCCACACACAAGTGGACATCAACAGCTTTTGTCTGAAATAAATAAATAAAATAAAATGACACCATTATTGACAAAGTAGAGTAGTGTTTAACTGTTAGTCTGGGAGTCTCTGGTGAAAATGAAAACATCCATAATCTAGTATTCAGAGACTTACATTTGAATTTAAGCTGTTATGAAACTCTTAAACAAATTAATATTTACTCAGTTACATGGTTGTATAACCAATACATCAATACTTACGAATGATAAGTGAATAACAATGAAGCTGTTATTCAGTAACAAGAAAGCAAACCTTGCTAGTCTTTATTAAAAAAAATAACGTCACTAAAAATACATACATATATACTAAAATATACTACTAAAAAATGATTTGTTATGATTAGAAAGTCCTTTTTAAAATTAAAAAAATCAATCTTAACATTCTCTAAACATTGCAGGAGATACATTAAGAACAATCATTATCATACTCAAAAAAATGTTACATCAATCCTGTTCTCACTTTATCGGTTTAACAACAAAGTATGTTTTAAAATATGATAAAGGCATTTTAAGTTTTCATTAACTTAGAAGCTACTATTATAATTTCAAAAATCTCAACTAACAAATTTCAATCTTATAAGTTATGTCAAATTGAAATTAATATAAAAATAAAATTCTTTCACAAGCATAAAAATAAATGAAAAAAACCATATATTTCATTTATATTTTATGAAATATATAATATATAATACAGCTGTTGATGATACCTGCATAGGATGTTTGATAAATAAAAATAAATGAATGTATCCACAATAAACAATTACCGATTTAATATTTTCTATTATGCTGTCAACAATAAATTGCCTATTAGGAAACTCCGAGCTGAGGCAAAATGATCCAATGGCATTGTAAGCTTCTTCAACCAACTGGAAAATAAATGCAGATATTTATTATACTTCACTTTTAATCTCAAATTGTACAACAGAACTGAATTTAAAAAAAATTAAATATCATTAATTTAATAAGAAAAATGTTAGTTTTTTACATATACAGGTTTTTTTAACATCCGACTGTTCTGCAATTACTCGAATGCCGACAGTGAAGGATGAAATGATTTTTTGTAACATATGAAAATATGCCGTGCCTGAATGGGATTCGAACCCAAGACCGCTTGATGAGAAGTGAGCACTTTACAAACTACGCCAATGTGGCCAGCATATACAGAGTGGCCCATATGTCGGATCCCCAATATTTACGGAAATCGGAAGAAAGGTTAATGAAATAAGAAACCTAAAGATAAAAAACAGAACTAATTTATTATATGAACTGAACATATACCTACATTACCTTGAAAATGTTATAAAATGTTATAGGTGTTCAAAATGTCCACCATGATTCTCTATACACTTTATACAGCAACTTAAAACTGATTCACAAATTTTCAACAGCAACGTTTTATCATTATTTAAATAGTCAAATGCAATTTCAATTGAACTTTTTTGTTAGTGCAGGTTTTGTGGCTCAGAAGAATACACTAATTCCTTTACAATGCCCCACAGTGAAAAATCACATGGCGTTAACTCTGGCGAGCGTGCAGGCCATTCGATTGTACCATGACGACCAATCCATTCATCAACTTTGGAATTTAAAAACTCACAAACTTTGATACCGAAATGTGCTGGGGCGCTTGAGTGAAATGAGCAATTGGATTGTTTTCAAGTTCCGGAAATCCTACTTCCTGCAGCATTTGTAAGTAATTTTCCGAGTTAACATTTCTCTCAAAACAATAAGGAACCTATCAGTGCAGAACTCGAAATACCTCCGCATACCATAACATTAGGCACATTAAGCTCTTTTTGAATTACAATATGAGGATTTGTATCCGACCCGAACGCGCAGTTATACCGATTAACACGTTATTGAGTTTGAAACATGCCTCATCAGAACATAAAATTGACCGCAAAAAGTTTGGATCGGCTTCTGCATGGATAGCGACTGTCTCACAGAATTCCAACCACCTGTCACTATTGTCCTCATGAAGGGCTTGGAGTTAAGATGGATGAAATGGCTTCAATTTTAATTCCTTCAGCACGCTAGTTCATGATAACCTTAGCTCAGAAGATGCCTTACGAGTTGGTTTACGAGGACTGGATACAAACGCTTCAGCAACCTTTTGTAGGTTATCTCCATTGCAAATCGATCATGGATGACCACACTTCGAGGTATTTAATACGCTTCCTGTGGTTTCAAATTTCTTATTTAACTTTCGTAAATGTTGCCGAGTCGGTAACGACACACCTGGATACTTATCACTAAATTCTTCCAGTACTTTAGCAGTATTTTTATTTTCAATATTTTCCACATTTCATAATTTCATATTTGTTCAGTTGTAAACATTTTAAAAGTACTGTTACGAAGGAAAAAATTAGTAACTACATGGAGACGTACCTCACACTAGCCATTGTTACAGACAACTAATGAATGTTGTACGTGATGCTGCCAACATTACACTATTACCAATTTATTAAAATGAAATGTCCTATCTCGTGGGGCAACTGACATATGGGCCACCTGGCATATTTCATGACAAATACAATAAAAAACAAATCCTCTGTAAAACCATTGACAAATCCTACAAGAGTAGTAGTAGGTTTTGTTGATGTAAAATATCTTGGATATGTATTGGTCTATAGCAATCTGCAAATTCTTTCTTGGTCATTGTATTATACTTGTTGAAACAAGAATATTACTTCAACAAATTTATTAAATTAGTCTTTGTCAACAAATAAGCTTTCAACAAAATACTGGAGCTTACCAAAGTGATGCATATCTGGTATTGTTAGCATATACTGGGTTTGGCAAAGTACGTTTCCAGGTCTGATCGTAGAAGATCACAACCTGTTGCAATTTCCAAAATAAATTTGTCTTTACTAATTATGTTAGATCAGAAATTGTTTTCAAATTTTCATTTGTAATATATGACGTACATTATTTTGAGACAATAACATTTATTTATAATATATTACATTTTAAACACGTTTTTTTATCTTTTGCAATATTATGACAAGCTCTTTTTACAATTACTGAAAAAAAAACATAGTCAAAATAGATTTTGCCATCTTCATTTTGGATTTTGAACGAAGGTCTTCTCTAAAGTAAAGACCGTTTTGTTGTAAAACATTTATTCAGAAAAATATGAAAAAACAAAGCGATACAGAATAAAATGCGTAACTTACATTAATGCTCTATATAGTCGCCATATGAATTAAGACATTTGTCATAGCAATTCATCAGCTTCAGTATACCCTCATCATATTCTTCTGCCGCCAGTTTATTTAGCCACTGATTTACAGCATCTTTAAGTTCATCATCACAGCAAATTGCTTACCTCCCAAAAATTCTTTCAATTTGCCAAACAAATGGTAATCTGAAGGCGCTAAATCTGGACTGTACAGTGGGTGACTGAAAATCCCATCCAAATCTTCTCAGTAACTCAAGTGTCTTACCTGCCACATGTGGGCATGCATTATCGTCCAAGAGTACGATGCCATTGGTAAGCCGTCCACGGCGCCAATTTTGAATGGCACGTCGTAACTTACATAGAGTTTCGCAGTAATATTCTGCATTTACAGTCGTTCCATGAAGCGTAAAGTCAATCAACAGTATGCCAAATTGATCCCAAAAGACCGTGGCCATCAATTTCATTCCAAAAAGTGGCTTGATCTTTGTCAGTTTCGTTGGTGATTGAGGATGACGCCATTCACATGACTGCCGTTTTCTTTCTGGCATACAATAAGAAATCCAAGTTTCATCGCCGGTAACTATTGAATTACAGAATTCATTACCATTTTCTCTGTAGTGCATTAGAAATTCCAACGCAGATCCTATTCGGATTTGTTTGTGACGTTCCGATAACACGTATGGCACCCAACACTCACAAACCTTTCTGAAATGGTCACGCACAATGCGACCAATAACAGCTCTTGAAACATCAGGGAAACTAATGGCCAATTCAGATATTGTCATGCGACGATTGTTTTTGATTTCTTTATCGACCCTTTACAACAAGTCCTCACTGATTATTGAGGGTCTCTCCGAAAATTCTTCATCATGCACATTAACTCTCATATTTCTAAACCTTTCACACCATTTTCAAACGTTTCTTTCATTCATTACATTACTATATCACCGCACACAACTGCCTATGAATTTCGACTGGTTTAACGTTTTGATGGTTTAAAAAATGTATCACTCCACGTATTTTACAAACAGCAGCAACATTAATTTTCTGATTTATTTCAAAACGCAATAACACCAAACGTAAATAAAGATACAACAACACGACAACTGACAAACAACAATGCAGTGTGTATATTACGAGACTGGCCTTCCACCACACAGGGTAGCCAACCTCAAGGCGAGAAATTTCCCAACGGTCTTTACTTTAGAGATGACCCTCGTATATTTTCATATTGATGCCAACTAATATTGTATTTACATACTGTTAAAATGAAAAATATCCTCACCATTAAGTAACACAGTGTAAAGAAACTTGATATACCTGGTAAAATATATCAAAAGGTATTTTTAAATACTGACTTTAGTATAGGCCTATATTATAAGTTATATTACCTGAAAAGATGAATTAGGTGTGTCAATGATTTTTTGTAACTTCTTAATGATAGCCATCTTGCTAATTGTAAGAGCACTTAAAGATTCATCAATGTTACTGTCATCAAATGGTAAACTAGTGACCCGATTTATTTCTTTAATGGCAACACATGCAGCACCAATCAGCATTGGATGTGAATGTTCCAAATATGGCACTAAAAAAAACAAAATTAATTAGATTTTAAAACCAAAAATAATTACTCTATATTTTGCAACTCCCTTAAAATACATTTTAAAAATAATTTTCACATTTCTATGTTTTGTAAAACCATACGTTGGCGGTTATTGATGTACTATGTTGAGGTGTACAAGGCCCCAACACAGGCTGTATTTAATTACATTATTTTGAATATTAAAATTATCACATCATTTCATATATTCTAAAATTACATGGCTTTATACACACTATTATCACAGGTTATCTCTTACATATGAGCACAGTCAGAAAAGTTTCCGACCTTAACATGAAGACAGCAGCACTCGTCATCTTAAGTTCCTGTTAAAAAGTACTCACCAAAATTTCAGCCATTTTGGACCTGCAGTTGTTCTTTGACAATCCTTTGAGTGAGTTGATGCAGGTGTTTTTGTGAAAATGGAAAAAATTGAGTATCGAACTGTCATTAAATATTTGTGTTCGAAAGGCTATACACCTATGGAAATTAAAGATGAGTTGGACACTGTGTATTGGGACTCTTCACTATCATTTACCAACGTAAATTTCGGGCAACTGAATTTAAACACTGCCATACCAGTTTGGGTGACGATGAACATTTGGGACAGCCAAAAACTGCAACCACTGATGACAACATCGCTCAAGTTCACTAAGTAGTGCAAGACAACCGTTGAATCAAAGTTAAAGAGATAGACTATAAACAAGTCCAAAGAATATGATTGTCACATACTGAATCAAGATTTAGGCATGAGAAAGGTGCCCACCTTTTGGGTGCCACGTTTGCCCACAAAACAAGTTTGAATAAATATTTTGAAAGCTCTGTTGGCGCTATTTAGACACCATAAACAGAATTTTCACGCCAATAAATTGTTGTAGATAAAACTTGGATACACCATTACACTTCAGAAACAAAACACAGTCAAAACAGTGGACTACAAAGGGGGAATTGGCTCCAAAAATGGCAAAGAAAACGACAACACTCTTGAATTCCGGTCGTACAAAGCAATATGAATATGTGTTTTTGTAAACTGGTTTATACATTTCTAACCCTGTTCAAGATTTGTTTTGTCTATTTAATGTTTGTCCTTCGGCCAGGAAAGTGAAGGTGACTGTTTTCTGGAATAGTCATGAAGTTGTCTTAATTGATTACCTTTAAAAAGAAAAAAACATTACAAGAGCATACTATGCATCAGCACTTGACAAGCTGAAGGCAGAAATATAGAAAAACAGCCATATTTTGAGAAAAAAATGTTGTCTCACCAAGACTGCTGATTCGCATTTCAATGGTTGCCCTAGTGAAAATGTATGAATTGCGAATGGAAAAGCTTGACCACCTTTCTTACTCACCAGATCTAACCCCAACCAACTTTTTTTCCCCAGACTAAAATTTGAGTTCAGAGGACAGAGATTTTCACTGAATGAGGATCAATTACCTTCATAATTAACTGTTTTTTAGAGAGAGGCATCAGGTACTATTTGGAGGTTACATGGATCGGAGCATCACTCAGAGAAGTGTACAGACTTACAAGGAGACTACGTTGAAAAAAAAAAATTTGAAGAAAAAATGTCTGGTTTCTTTGTTAGGTTGGAAACTTTTCAGACTAAGCTTGTATATACATATATATATATCTCGGAGAAAAATAACACTAAAACTAGATACTAACATCACAGATTTAAAAGGGTTAAAAAAATGAATGTATAGAGTCCCACTGACAAGAGAAAACAACACAGAAGGTAACAGAATACATTCCATCTAGGAATGTAGAGAGATCCCAAATGGCTATGATACATTAAATAGACAAAAAACAAATCTCGAACAGGGTAAGAAGTATATAAAAACAGTAAACAAAAACACGTATTCATATTGCTTTGTACAACCGGAATTCAAGAGTTGTGTCTAACCTAGATTTATTGATGCCAAATATATTCTGAATGTGTTCAGGTAACTTAAATCAGCAAAACAATGCAGCAGATGCAGTCCACCAGAACATGTTTTAGCATTAACCAACAATTACATCAGCTACACACCTGGGCAACACCAGAACTCATGAGTATGTCTGGTATGCCCAATACAGAGCATATGATCGCAACCTTGTCCCTTCTATTGTCACAAACAATGTTGGCCACAGTTTAACAACCTGTTTAATCTCCCTCAGTTTGTAACCATGGGTTTTAGACCACTCAGCTAACCACGAATCCATAATAACCTGCCTCGCCACATTTATGCAATCATAAGTTGTCAGACACTGTGTGAGGGTTGGTTGGCAGGTGGCATCCTTAGCAGCTAATTTTCAGCTTCATTCCCAGGTATACCAGCATAACCTGCGACCCAGCAGAACACAAAACTCACACCTCTATCATTTAGCTATTTCACCAAGTCACAGCTGTCTATAACAATTGGGTGATTACAGTACAAATCAACAATAACTACAAAATAATTACAAAAAGTATATAATTACAAAAGTTTGTAAAAACAATTCAATTTTTCATCAACACAGGGTTTGGAAATTACACAATGGCAGATATTATAATACAAAAACATTTGATAAAAATCTAAAACAACTTACCAATATTTATTACAGATTTTTTTAAATATGACCAATCTGAAGAAACTCTGCAACTGGCAAAAGATCTTTCAACAGTATATCCTACTGCTAACAAGCATCCGTGCAAATGTTCAAGATCTTTACCTCCAGCCTGAAGACAAGATTCCAGTGAATTCAACTCTTCATTTAACAACTGTTGCTCACTTCCAAATGCAAGGATAGTACCATATAGCATGGCGGCTAACTCACGCAACTCACTTTGTCTACTTTTAAGAAAATCCTGCAAATTTAAAAAATTGAAAATACTACATCATTTATAGATACTTACATCATACAGAAATTAACTGAAACAAATGATACACTTTTCTGTAATTTCACTGTTTATTTGAACCTTAGTTCATTCATAGGCTCAACACTCACCTGCACGAAGCTATATCTACTGTGTCACTTCCATTAGTAGGTCCAGATAATAAGAAACCCTATTTATTAATAACACTTCTCGGAACTTTTCACAATTTTGTTACATATTCAGTTGTTGTCAAAGCTTTTTTATAGGAAACTTCACCCTATCCGACTGAATACTAAATTAAGCACGTAGAAAATGTTTTATTAAATACCACTTTTCAAATTCCTAACCATCCATTGATTATATCTTTGACTGGGTACTAAAAATGTCTCAAAATTATTATCTCAAAAAGAATAATGTTAATAATATGATAAGAATAAGTTAATGTTAAGAATAATATGTTAATATTTTTTTGTCAACATCTAAATTTCAGATTCAAACATTAACAATGAAGCAAAATGATTTATAAAATCATTTTGCTTCACTATGGAGTATAAAATAGAACAAAATGTTTGGTGTGCACTATTAGGAATCTTATAATATTCATTACATCCAAACACAATTTGTTTGTAAGAGTTTCTATAGTTTATTAGAAGAAAAGCTTTCAGTTTTCTTAGAGGCTTACTGGAATTAACCACAAAACTAATATACAATTCGTAAAATATTTATAAATCTGAAGATTATTCTTGTGTACTAAGGCAGCTTTGACTTACAAGTGATAATTTTTCCACAGATGGCTAAAAAACGGTTTATCGTGACATTTTAACATCGCTTATATTCAAATTATAATTTCTTACCTTAATTAAATCAAGCTTTGAAACAAATTTCTTTGCAAACTTATTTGGGTCTGATCCACAGACTTCAAGAATTGATGTTAGTGGAACAACACCTGAAAATAAAGTCATAAATGAAAATTTTACAAAAAAATTAAAAATAATACATCATACCATTAGCAAATATACTGATAATAACCAAGTACGAGGGTAGGCTGATAAGTAATGCACACATGCTTGTAGAAGACGAACAAAAAGAAATAGCAAGATGGGGTAAATAACAAATTAAAGTACAAATCTTAACCTACCAAATTATCTATTTATTTTTCAATATAGTCACCGTTAAGCATTACACATTTCTCCCAACGTTTAACAAGTTTTTTCATTCCGTCACTGAAAAATTCTTCCGACTTTCCTCGAACCCAGGACGCAATAGCTGCCTTCACCTCATTGTCCGAGCTGTAATGATTACCCTTAAGGTCTCTCTTCAGTAGAGGAAAAAAATAAAAATCGCAAGGCGCAAGGTCGGGAGAATACGGAGGGTGTAAAATTGGTTGAAACTTCAGGTTTCTCAGAGCCTCTCCAGTTGCACGCGAAGTGTGTGGACGAGCATTGTCGTGTTGCAAAATTATTGGCGCCAGGTTGCCTCTAACACGACAAACTCGACGTCGGAGGTGTTTCAGAGTCTGTATATACTGAGCAGAATTTACCGTTGCCCCTCGTTCCAGATAATCAGTCACATAAACTCGGCGAGCATCCCAAAACACAGTCAAAAGAATTTTTTTTGCGGACGGTTGTGTTTTGAACTTTTTCACAACAGGAGAATGTGGATGACGATATTCAGCGCTCTGCCTTTTTTCTTCGGGATCGTAATGATGAACCCATGACTCGTCCCCCGTCACAATATTCAAAAGAAAGTCGTCTCCTTCGTCACGGTAGCGCTTCAAAAGTTGTTCAATTCGCGTTGTTTAATTCTCGTTGACATAGCACCAGAACACGACGCCATACTTCCACTACTCAAAACAAACTGAATGAAAGCAACGCCTTCAAACTGCGCAGACTTGTAGAGGAGAAATAGTACTTCCACATGCCACCAGGCGCGCTACTGAAGTTTATTTAGTTGTCTTCTACAAGCATGTGTGCATTACTTATCAGCCTACCCTCGTATAAAAGTACGACTCAGAATTGTCACTTCCTTAGAGGAGGCAGCAAACAAGGAATTATAATAATCTGTATACAGAAGTGAAACATCAAATGACTGGCAGAAACTAGTTTCGATACCGTGGTACTAAAGAAAATTACAAAATTATCCCATAATTTTTAAAATATACATAAATATCCCAAAACTCATTTTATGCAGTACTAAATACACGCCACAATTTATACTTCTGCCGCCCTTTCAAAAACTTGTCAACTACTAAAAGATGTCCCATTGATGTTTGTTTTGCATTGTCCCCATGTATGATAATACTCATATTGCAACTACTAACAATATTCCAGCATTAATATTCCCTATAGGTGTGGAGAATTTCACCAAATAGAACCAGACACCCTAGTTCTCATATTCACCAAAAATGAAAAACTAAGGGTAGGAGAAATATTAAATCCACATGAATCATGAAGCACAAGGAATAATGCCTAAAAATGAATTTTTAATTAGGAGAGACAACCAAAGAAACAGTAAACCACATGCCATCACTGCTATATCAAGACACATAGAAAAATTCAAATCATTACATTTCCACTGATCCTTAATGACTCTTGTAATGTACTAAGATAATAAATAATACAAAATCTTGAACATTTATCACAAAAAATATACATAAACATTACCAGAAAATATCCATGCATCCAGGGTTTTATGTTACCAAGATATTTGATTCAATAAAATTTTGATAATACACTGTAATTTGATCAAGACAATGCAATGCTGGCAGCAAATTTAACCTTGAGAGTCATTACATCTGAGCCATGATCTCCCAAAGATTCATATTTCAATTAATCTAGGATTGAAAACTGATTACTGGAAACTCGAACCCTTAATAAATAGATGAAGAAACTTAGAAAACACACTGTAGTAGACAAAATATAAATTATAGTTCATATTGTTACACAATAATAATAGAACTGCGATATTTATAAAATTTGCATTAATAGAAACTAAGTATAAGAAGGTAATATTGTAGAACTAGGTCGCATTGGCAACTACAATGAAAATCGTTAAAGTTATCCGACAGGAAAACAAAAATAGATAAGAGAGGAATCCATAGCACCATGAGCATCAGTAAGACAAAGACAGAAAGAGCCACAGAGAATGAAATATGAGTACGTATGATGATAAGTAGGAATAAGTATGATGATAAATTAAAAGTAATACACGATAGGCCTAAGTATGATGAAAATGAAAGGAAGGTAAAATTGAAAGTATAAGACAAGAAAAATAGCAAGGTTACGAACTCACAAATTAGTGAGAAAACCAAAATAGTTAACTGGTGGCTATTTATCAGAAACTTGTTATAAACAAAAAGAATCTGACAATATCTTACACATTGAAATACAAAATATAAATTTACACTTGTTTTAATCTTCATGTTGTTTAGATCATCAGCTGAAAGGCTGGTTTGCCCTCTAAAGGTTTTACTAAGTAAAACAAGGAGTGAGGTGGTTTACCCAAGCCTTCCTCACTGAGTGAAAAAGTAGCCTATGCTTATCAGCATGCCAGACCAACTGAAAAGCATTTACCTTTTCACCCTGCAAATGACACCTTCACATCATTCAACACAAAGTCTGAACTTAAATGCTTCAGTCATATAATTGGCTGAACATGTAATAAGAAACAGAACTATTTTTTGAAGCCCTGGAACTAGCAGATCAAGGGTGAATAATTTAACACTCCACCTGCCTGTGTAGGGCAATTAATCTTCATAAGAAAATAATTGTGAGTAGTCTGTTTTTTGGTAATTAAAAGCAGACACAAACATTTTTCGAGAAGCACACACACAATTCAGCACATAATCTCAATCACCAAACATGCAATCTTGAATAATTAATTCCTGAAAAATTATGATGTACTCGTACAAAAAATTGCCAAAATTAAGTCCTGGACTTCTAATACTTAAGTCCTGGACTTCTAATACTACTACATTAAAAAATATACTTCAATGAACAAACCTGGTTCTGCTACTAATAATTCACAGCATAAATCCAGATATTTTTCTAAAATATCATCAGAGTCTGCTTCAGATTGAATATATTTTCCGATTAATGCAGCTGTATCTACAACACTATTTTCTTGATCTTTAGCAATATCAACTCCAGCACTGTTGATTAAACAAAGTCTTAAGTATGAAATTACCTAAAAATAAAATTATAAAAGAGTTTTGTTATTATTCTTTCTAGTTAAATAATCAATTTCAGTTAAAAAAAAATATTAAAAGATTTATGATTTTGATTTTTTAGTTTACAAGTTTGTATTTTATTTTAAGTTTGTTTTTATGTAAGATTACTGTAGTTAGTTAAATAAAGACAAGGCATTATTATTATTATTATTATTATTATTATTACTATTTATTTTAGCTTAATTTTGCATCAACTGCTTGGTTACTAGTGAATATACTGGATTATGTATTTAGAACAATGGGTTTTGACTTGTGAAAATTTCCAGACCCTAGCTGAGAATTGGATCCAGGATCTCCGTTATTGTAAGCTAGTGTGCTAACCACAACACTACGGAGGTGGCACCTAATAAATTTTTTTCTACGATACAGGAAAGCTAACCTGTGCGTTAATTATTATACTTGTTTGCCAACTTCTTATAAATAGTGACAGAGAAAAATCTCATCAGATACTTTATGAGATATTTAATTCCAAAAACTGTTCAGGAACACACACCTGAAAGAAGAAGAAGCTGCTTGGGTAGGCCTCTATAATGTTGGAAGTAGTTTATCTTAATTACCTAAAACTTTTTTATGGCAAATAAAATTTCAGATGGTTGCCTCAGTGGCCCTCTGGTTCACCAGCTAGACGCTGACTCAAACTAAAAAAAAACATTTTGATTTTAAACAGATCATACAGCTGATAACCGTCAAAGGAAGAAGAAAATGATAATATGCCATTATAACCATGGAAAACTTAAAACTTAAATTAGCTCCTTAAGTTTAATTTTCCACAAAAAAATACACTCAGAAGTATTAAAAGAGGTTAAGAAAGGAATAGTACCTGACACAAACTGGAAAAATACAACAAAGAGAAAAATCCATTTCTGTTACGAATGTCATATACAAGTGAAAAACAGCAGATACTGAATAACAAATAATTTTAAACACAAATTAGCCCGAAAATTAATAGTGTTAAGTGGTCTGTTATATTCGGAATATCTGAATTCTCTCTTAATTTTCAAAAAATTCTTTTTTTTCTGAGAAAAAACGACTCATTTACTTACTTATTAGACTGGGTAACAATGGTAACAATTAATCAGTTAAGGTTACCAAAACTTACATATTATAAAACAGTGATTCACTACAGTTTCCGTAAGTTGTCAAGTTATTTCCACTAAAAATTATTTTAAAACTAAACTATATCATGACTTCAGGATAACCTTTGCATAATTCTTATAATATTATACGACAACTTGGTGTATGTATGTTTGTATTTCCAAATGTTACTGAAAACGGCTCTCATGATTTTACTGAAAATTCATGTATAGGGGTTTCCAGGGTCTACAAATCGACTGCACTACATCTCATATTTGCAAAAAATCGCTAATTCACAAAATTAAGGAATATAATTAGAAAAATAGGCTGGTTAAAGATATGATAAACAATAAAAGATAATAAATAGTAAACAAATACAATAAACAATAACAGATGATATAGTAAACAAATGGTATTTTAAATGTACTATTTTTATAAACTACACAGTATTTTAAATGTAGACTACGTCAGAACTCTTTTAATGGCTTATCTATTATTAACCCATTGTTTAACGATTCTTTTCGGAAATCGATCATATAATCTGCAACCGAGCTTCGTAACCCGGCACTCATTATAATAGATGGTTCTCTAATTTCAAGAATCCAATAAGTATCAATGAAACATTAAATTAGAATATTATCAGTTCTCAAAACATTAAAGAACAATCCGGAATCAGAAACAAAACAACACAGCCTTAAAAACAGCTATATTCTGGGCTTGAATAACACAGGATATAGTAATTTATTTCTATTTTCTTCTATTTACCTTTTTCTGACCTAAGTTTTTAAACTCAGGGCTACCAACTTATGCTCTAATAATAATAATAATAATAATAATAATAATAACAACGGGTGATGTATTAAGGATGCAACCCTGATTATAAGAAGATAGAAGTAATACATCAGTAAATTTTCTGTCCCCCAATCGGTATGTTGGTAACAGTGTACTCAAGGCCAACTACCTAAGACAGTTAAAATGTTCCAGTCAAGCATTAGTGTGGTGACAGCAGTCATTTCGTTATATTGTGTCAGCAATGGTTTTTTCCAAGGAAGACACGTGTTTATTGTAGAGACTTACATAACGAGTAAATCTTACAAATGCGTGCAAGATAAGTTTCAGTTGAAATTTCCCCGTTCTGCCGTTCCGAATAAATCGTCAATATTGCGTTTGATAAATAAATTCTGTACAACTGGGAGTGTACTCGATGAGAAACCACCTCGCCAGCCAACAAAGTTAACCGCGGAAGTACTCGAAGATTTTAAAAAAAGTTTGACTCAATCACCTAAAAAATCGCTTAGAAGATTATCATCGCAAGCTGGGCTAACATTAACTACTGTTTTCAGAGCTACGAAAAAGTTGCATTTGCATCCTTATCACGTTGGCGTAACTCATGAACTGAAAGCTACAGACCATCAGAAACTATTACAATATTGTCGGTGGTTTCGATCTTTGGTTGAAGAAAATGGTATGCAATTGTTGGATCATTTTTATTTTAGTGATGAGGCTTGGTTTCATTTAGATGGCTACGTGAATAGTCAATACTGTAGAATATGGAGTGCAACAAATCCTCATGCTTTCCATGAAAAAGCATTGCACTCACGTAAAATTGGTGTTTGAAAAAAACCATTGCTGACACAATATAACGAAATGACTGCTGTCACCACACTAATGCTTGACTGGAACATTTTAACTGTCTTAGGTAGTTGACCTTGAGTACACTGTTGCCAACATACCGATTGGGGGGGACAGAAAATTTACTGATGTATTACTTCTATCTTCTTATAATCAGGGTTACGTCCTTAATAAAACACTTGTTATTATAATTTTATTTATTTTAAACAAAACAGTTAAAATTTTTATATATATTAACTGGCTCGTCCTATACATATATATTTTTATTTGTTTTACGTCTGACTGTTTTGCAATTGCTGCTAATGCAGATGGTGGGAAGGATGATACATGAAGATGCGTGATGAAAAAATGCCAGACCTGACTGGGAATCGAACCCGGGACCCTGGCGTAGAAGTCGAGTCCTATACTCTGTCTGGAAGTTTCCTGGATGCAAATTCACAAAAAAAACTTTAAAGAGTTTGTTTGCATACAGCAGTGCAAAAAGATTCAAATGCACTCTTTGCCAGTGAGTTCCAGAATTTCTGAACACTAAAAATACATCTATGACCAATGTCAGAAACCAACTCATCAGTACAACTTTTTATAACCTCACATAACTATATCAGAATAATCTTAGTAATACAGGAAAAGGATGTGATTTCATAGTCATCACAAATATATACAAAATACTTACGTGCGTGTAAGTAATTACATCGAATGGTAATATTTTATTTTTAACAGTAATTCGCAAACTGGGATTCGATTTTCTCTCGTTCACTTTATCCACAACCACAGACGTCATCTTAGAAAATTCTGGTAGTGTGAATGATGAAGAAACAATTGGTTTCCATTTTGTTCCAGGTCGATAACCTGGTCCATATAGTGCTTTCAAACCTTGCGCAGAAACTTCTTGCATGCTTAAAAATCAAAATATTTGATCATTAGAATTTCATAATCATTACTTATGTAGAATATGACAATCAAAAATAGTTTTAAATTTAATTGTCAAACTACTTAATTATGATTAATACAAATTTTAAAAGTAATTAATAATTTTTTGAGTTCATTTTACTCACCCAAAATCTAATTACGTAGACTAGCAGTAATCTGGCATATATCAACTAGCCCTGTTGCCAGGTTAATGGAAATGTAGGACTACATGACATATGTAAATTACTATAGGCTACTTTATATATATTTTTCAAACAAAAAGAACAAAATTGTATACTTCTGCTTTATATTTGACTTTTAATTAAGTAATGAAATAAACATAAAAAACACTTTAAACTTGCTAGTAATAACACTATAATACCGGATCACAATAATTAAGTTTTAGAAAGTAACTCAATGGTTTACTGTTTCTCAGCAAACAAACATTTCAACACTTTTCCTTAAAACTTTTTTAATTACCAGAATATTATCCGATGAAATAGTCTCAATAGCTATCAACTTTCATTCATTAATCTTCCCTTACTCGACCTGCCTACTGCTGTACAATCGCAAATACTGACGAATTACTGGAGATGCTACATAAACAATGGAAATAAAACAATAAAGTACAGTTGACTTCTGTCAACTATGTGGTCTATTCAAGAGACACGCCACTGGAGGGAACCTCAACCTTATAAGAGGACAGTTATAATTATTTAAATTCAACATGATACATATATTAAATTACACTGTATTGATTTTGGAATTGTAAACACTGTAAATTATAATTTAGCAATAATAAATTTATTTATTATGTTAGTTTAATTCGCTTTAATATGACACTGCATAATTCTGAAGATTGTAAATAGAGATTATTCTGATAATTCATTGAAAAGTTAATAGGCAGATGTTAAGGTTAGTTGAGTCAAGAGCATGAAGAACTTGGCTGGGCAAATCAATCCCCTATGTCAATGATTGTAATACAAGGCATATCCAGAAAGTAAGTGTACTGAGGCTCTCACGGCCAGAGGAATTTTATTTTCGACATGTTAGCTACACTTTTTTGTAGCCTGACTTCTCCTGTTCGCAACGAGTCCGGTTCGAGATCAGTACGTTGAGAACTGTTGATGCGACAACACGTTTCATGAAAAATGTCAATCCATTCTCCCGCCAAGTGCGAAATAAATGGTGTCATCCGTTATCTCGTTTGGAAGGGAAAACCTCCGGTTGAGGTTTATAATGAGGTAAACTGTATATGGTGATAACGCTATGAATCGTATGAGTGTGTACAAGTGGTGTTGCGAGTTTAAAAACGATCATACGTCAGAGCATAACGATCAGAGGAGTGGAAGACCTTCAATTGTGACTGACGAAATTGTGGAATAAATCGAAAATACGCTCCATGATGATCGCAGATTGACTGTAGATGAACTTCTGTGACGTTTCCGCAAATCTCCAGATCTATACTATACGAAACCATCACAGAAACCCTTGGATATCGGAAACTGTCCGCGAGGTGGGTCCCAAAACAGCTGACAGACCAACTCGTTGAATCGAGTGGAGGCCGGGCAAGAGTTTTTGAGGCGCTGCAAACTCCATGGAGATGAATATCTCCGCTCCATCGTTACTGGAGATGAAACTTGGGTTGCACACTACACGCCTGAAACCAAAAGACTGTCTCAACAGTGGCACCACACCTATTCACCCTCTGCCAAAATGTTCAAAACCACAATTTCAGCCAAGAAAATCATAGCATCCGTGTTTTGGGACTGTCAAGGCATAATTTTAATTGAATATATGCTTCAAGGGGAGACCATCAACTCTGCAAGATGCTATGAGACCCTAAAAAAATTGCAATTCAGAACAAGAGGAAAGGCATCATGCTGACAAAAGAAGTCTGCCTGCTGCACGACAATGCCAGACCACACACACGGCCAATGCCATGAAGGAACTGCTCATCTCATTTAAATGGAATGTCCTGAACCATCCCGCGCATTCCCCTGACCTAGCACCTTCAGATTACTATCTCTTTACCTCCCTGAAGCTGCACATGGGTGGAAAAATGTTTTCAACCGACGAGGAGGTAAAGGAGAAGGTTGAGAAGTGGATGAAGGGGTTGGCAGGAAACTACTTTGAAGAAGGCATCAAAAAACTGATACCCTGCTTCACCAGCTACATTGAGAGGAATGGCGACTATGTCGAAAAACAGCTTACATATGTACTAAAGTAACCTCGTTATTTTTTTGTTTAAAAAAAAATTTTTGAACTTACAAAAATTCAGTAGATTTACTTTCTGGATATGCCTCATATTTATAACAGTACAGAAAGTATAGTCAATATGCAATACAGCTATTAAAGAAATTTCTCAAATAGAGTGATCATAAAGGTGCTTATGAATAGAACAAAAACAAGATTTTTTTTATTTAGTTTACTGATGATTGAACACAAAAATATAACCATAGATTAAAGGTGACAAGTATGTCCATGCAAAACAAAAATAAAACTTACATATTTCAGATTTTCACCTATTGCTGCCATTTACTTAATTATTAATAAAATAAAAATATAAGTTACCTGTCACCTGTTGTAGTTAGTAACCAGAAACGAGCTTCAATATGATCAGATGGGAAAACACTTGACAAATACCGTAAAGCAACAAGTCTGGTAAAAAATGATGGGGCTTTAATCTGAGTGGCTAAAAATGCAAGAAGTAGATCACTTGGGCTATAAGCTGTGACCATATTCATCAATGTTTCTCTTACAACAATCTGAACCTGCTTATCTTCTTCCTGTAGAATAAAATATAATATTAGAATGAAACAAAAAATAGCTTTTGGAAATACAAATTTAAAAATTTTAAACAAATCTTAATAAGAACAATTAAACAAAAACTACCAATGAACATTCACTAACTAGAATGGCAGTATCATAAAATCTCTGAAAATAAAAGGAACAATTTCCTAGCAATTAGAAAATTCTTACGCCCTTCAGCAGTAAATTACAAATGTGAAAATTCTGAAGTTAAGAGCCCCAAAAACATCCAAATGAATAAGTTCCAACTACCTTGTAATACGATTTTATAAAAAAAAAATTAAAATTCAGTAAACACTATGGTAAACAAAAATTACAGTTAAAGCAGTACAGATTACTTCAACCTACCTCACCTCACTTATCCAAACAATTTACTAATTCCACCACCGCTTCCCTGTGACTTTTTTTAAAAGTGCATCGATTAGGAGGGAGCAGGTAAGGTGGATAGGGCACAAGTGAAAACAAGTAGATAACAAGGAAGGATAAGTAGTGGATAGGGCCACATGTGGGGATACAAGTGAAAACGCATGTTATCTTATAAAGTTACAGTATTTCTAATAACTGACGAATTAAAATTATTAACTAAATATTATGTTATATTTATTTAATTATAATGCTATATTTTTATTAATGAGCTATATACGAGCATGTCTGGAGTACGTACCTTTTTGAAAAAATAATACTAAAATATGTTTTCAAAACATTTTCATTTTTACATGAAAGGTCATACCTTGAACTACTTTTCTACATAGTTTCCACCATTGTTCAGGCACTTGTCGCAGCAGGCGATCAGCGTATGTAAACCTTCCTCAAAGAAACATCTACCAGTGAAGACAGTCACAACTTTACAGCATTTTTTACATCATCTTCACATTCAAAGTGCTTACCACCAAGCTCATATTTCATGTCCAGGAACAAATGGTAGTCAGAATCTACTGAGTCCCGGACCATGGTTGTTTAGTGTACTGGGTAAGAATGTCAGAGTACAGTCAAGTCGCTTTGTTTTGTGCACATCTTGAGCATTTTTTGGAACCCGGCTTGTACTAAGCGTTCGGCAACAATCTCATGCACAACAGTTCTCACAACTTGTAGAAATTCACCTGAAAGCATTGTCTTTGTGGTTTGCCATAGACATTTGTCCATCCTTCATTGAATTGCCTAACCCACTTTTGCACCATTCCATCACTCATTGTACTTCCATCGCAAATTTCTGTAATCTGCCGATGAATTTCAGCTGCCTTAAAGTTCCTTGTATTCAAAAACCAGATAACAGAATGAATCTCACAGTCGGTGGGTTCATCGATTGTATTAAACATTGTAAACAACCACAGAAAACATAAAACACATTACTAATCAACCGAATTGGCATCAGTGTGGAACTAATGAACTAGGGACAGTAGAGTGCATCTGCAGAGTACCAACAGTAGCGCTGTGGTTGCGTTAGCATGAAAAGGTTACCGGACACACCTTGTATTTTTATACACTATATTTTATTGTTTTACATTATCCAGTAATGTTTTATAAAAGTTACATGTACTTTTGTATTCATTAGGCAACTCAGTAATGAATATTTATTATTTTTATAATTGGACTGTGCTCCAAACGAAAATTCAATTAAATGGACACGTAACTTGCATCAATAACCTTTTATAACTAGCCTATTGTTACTTTTAAGTCTATTATTTACTGTTCAACACTTTATGAATAGAGACATATCTAGAAGCCTCAAAGAAACCCTAAAAGAAACCACATTCTTTTTTCGATATTGTCACAGTATTTTATCTGATGATGAATATCATAAATCATTTTTTTATTTGTTGCATTTATTTATAAGTGTCAGTTATCATTAATGCATAATACAATTTTATCAAACAAAAAGTAACAATGTATGTCATAAGTTCAGTCAGTTTTGTTAACTGTACATAAAAATTTCAGATAATCGAAAGCAAATCAAACGAATCATTTATGACGTTTATTTGAACGAACTCTAAACCTGAATTAAATAAAAATATCCCTTCGATGAGACGTATGGCTGGTGGCAATTTATTCTAAAGAAAATATTACTATAAGAGATTCCCAGACATTTAGAACGTTGAAGAGATTCAGTTACTGATTTCTGTATCTACTCTGTAAGACGAATTGAATGAAGTTATTTTTGTTTCCAAATTTTGACTTTGATTTCTCGACTTCCAGTCTAAACCAGAACTTCAAACCCAATCCACACCCACTATTTTTTTGTGTAGATTATGAATCTGAAAACCATTTGTTGTTATCTCTGGTAGTTTCTGACATTTGGATTTGACGGATGGACACTAGAAAATGATAGATGACCAATTTAAAAATTGCCACCAAAAATAGTTATGATAAATTTCCAGAAATTTTATTTATTTATAAATAAATAAGCAATGATAAGATTTTTTCATCAGCAAACAGATTTCCAAAATCACAGGTAAATTGCTTCTAAGCAAATACGTTACATTTCATTTTTGGCACTGCAATAAATCTATTCAATTATATGCAATAAAATTATTCTTTGTCAAAATTATTTATTTTTATGCAAAAATGTGATGTTGTTTTTCAGCCTTAGTGAGATGAAGATTGTTTGATAAAATAAGATAATAAATAAAATTAGACTGAATGGAATTGATGATGACAGTATATCATGGCGGAAAGACTAGTCTTCTGCCATGATATCTAATAACAAGTCAACCGTAATAACTAGAATTGTGGAACGGAAACGGACCTGAAAATTCGACCCAGCTATAGATTTTGGGGTAGTTATAGCTGAAACTGAGCTGACACTACACAACTCTATATTTAATAACTCCCATTAGCTATATTGAAAACTTAAACTAAATACATGACCACCTGGCACTTTAGGGATGTTTTTTTAACTTGTGCTTTAAAATTACTTAAAACAACCATACAGAAATTTTAACTAAAGTACATTTTCACACTCTCTCAATATTTTTTTTTAAATCAATTGAACAGAAAACATAAGTAATAAAACACTTAACAAAGAAAAATAACATACCTGAGAAATAATATTAAATAATCTACTAAGAAGAGTTAAATCGTCTTTTACTAAATCAGGAATTTTTAATACAAGCTGACCAATAACAGAATAAACCTTTTCTTGAAGAGGTGATCCTTTAAGCATAGGTACCAATTGCTGAAGTCCTGAATCCAATAGAATTCGAGAAACAGTTCTCAAATTAGCAACATCAGACCTGAAAAACATTATTATGATTTTTTATCAGTTACCACTCCCAGCTGAAAAAAGTGTTTCTCATTTGTTCTCAAAAAGTTGGTATAAAAAACCCAATCATTCTTACTTCATCTTATTCATTCTTTAGCCATTTCTGGTGGTTTTTAACAATTATAATATTTATAATAAAATAAGAAATTCATTAAATGTTGGATATCGATATTTAAAATTATATACATCTTTATAAATTATATTGAAACTTCTTGTTATTTTTGTATAAATTTCCTTCAGTTTTTAGGCAGTTTTTTGCAGTTTTAGGTTTTTCTTTGTAACACCACGAAGACGGGTTTCATCGACAAATTTATATTAGGACCACATTACACTAACTCCCGGAATCACGGGTGACTTTTCAAATTTTAGATCGGGGTCCCACGGGGTTTGGTACCCTTATTTAAAAAATATGTAATTTTTAAATTTTTAGAATACAAAAAATTTGATAACGGCATGCCGTTTGGCGTTAAAAACTACATAAAAATGTGATAAACCGAAAATTTTAAAGTTGCACCCTCTATTTTGCAGTAGGGTTTGTATTTTTTTATCTCATTAACGGTGCATCATAAAAATAAATTGTACAGAATATTTTTTGTACCCCTTTTAATGTACTTCAAAATCATATAGCTATCGTTGTCCTCAACTTGCCGGTTCGGTAAAAAAACTAAAGAAACAAAATTTCGGCTTTTTTGGGGTTACATTTTTCAAGTTTTCCTTTGTAACACCATCAAAACGGGTTTCTTTGGCAAACCTTTGCTAGGACCATATTACACGTACCCTCCGCATTATGGAAAATTTTTCAAATTTTAAATCAAGGTCCTACGGGGGTTGCTACCCTTACCTAAAAATAATGAAAATTGTAAATTTTTAGAACATAAAAAATCTGTAACCCGCATGTTGTTTGGCGTTAAAAATTACACAAAAATTTGATAACCCGAAAATTCTCAATCAGCACCCTCTAGCCTGCGGTAGGGGTTGTATTTTTTTATCTCCTAAATGGTGCATCGTAGAGAAAAATTGTATAGAATATTTTCTGTACCCCTTGCAAAGTACTTTAAAACCATATAGCTATTGTTGCCCTTAACTTGCCGGTTTGGTGAGAAAACTCAAAAAACAAAATTTCGGCTTTTTGGGGTTTGCCGTTTTCATATTGTTCTTTCTTTACACCTTCAAAATGGGTTATTTCGTCAAATTTATATACATAAACAGTTACACGTACCTGTAGGATCACAGGTAATGTTCCAAATTTTAAATCGGGGTCTTACGGGGGTCGCTACCCTTATCCAAAAGATATGAAATGTTTCATTTTTAGAATACAATAAGTCTTTTGACGGCATGTTGTTTAGCGTTTAAAATTACACAAAAATTTGATAACCCGAAAATTTTCAATTTGAACCCTCTAGCCTGCGGTAGGGGTTGTATTTCTTTATCTCCTTAACGGTGAATAATAGGGATAAAATGCATGAACCTGTTTTGTGCCGCACAAAAATGTACTTCAACATTATACAACCAAGGTTTCCCTTAACCCACCGGTCCGCTGAGTAAACTACAAAAACCAAATTTTGGTTTTTTGGGGTTTGCCGTTTTCAGGTATTCCTATCTTTACACCTTCAAAACGGGTTTTTAGGCAAATTTTTTTTAACAAAACGTTACAGGTACGTAACGTTCATTCATTCATTCACCTTGTGGCAAATGGTTCTGATCCGCTTATGAATTCTGATCCACCTACCCCTCTGAGGTCGAGACACGTAAGCGGCGAGTATCTCTTATTTTACATAGCAAGTTTTATAAAGATACAATAATTTAATGGTAACAAAAAACTAATTTCTTGTAAAATAAAGAATATGAGCAACACAAATTATCTACAAACAAAATGTCATATTCTTTTTAATAATTAATATTTTATTAAGTAATTAATAAAATATGCAAAAAACACATGAGGCATCAACTTATAATATATTGATGATACCACAATTAATTCTTACACCAATTCTACGCAATACGTTCTTATATTTTGGACAAACAGATTTTCATACCTAATTTGCTTTCAGTGAAAACAGCATTCTTAAGTAATAGCTAACAGGACCTGCACTTAATTAAACCATAATTTTTTCATGATTGTTTTTTAATTATGTAATAAATAAATTGATTTTCTTCACAAGTAGTAATTCAACTTTTGTTAAGCTGTTTAATTACAATACTCTTACCACAACACCTTCAATGTCTTGTTTACACAACTTTCCAAATTACAAATGAGTATTTTGCACGGATAAACTACTGGTTCTAAAAAACATTTAAAAAAAATTTAACCAGTTTTTTATTTTATGAAGCCCTAATTACTATTATCTAAGAAAAAAATATTATCTATAGAAAAAAATTATTAATTCTATCACTCACTGATCAATAACAACGGAACAATAATTGAGACCTAATGATATCAATTTTGGGGTCATGTTCTTAACAGCTGCTAATTCTCCATGTAAAGCATCAAAGACAATCTAAAAACAAACCAATACTAATATTAAAACAAAACCACTTATTATAAATAAGTGGTTAGGTTTTTAAAAATAATTAATGAATTTAAAATATACAAGTGCTTTTTCTTCTTCTGGTGTCCTGTCCTCTGGGAACATAAGTTACCATCAAGGTCACTTGAGTCATGAGTTTGCCCTTGTTTACGAGGGGTAAAGGGGGAAAACCATCAGTGCGCATGTGCTTTAATTTCAATACAATAAACACAAGAACTTACACTTTACCTAGAACATGTACAGTATATTGGAGAACCTTTTCTAGGTTAACTGTACGAATATAACTGTTAGTTACCGTAAACAGAAATGGTAGTGTCTCGAAAACGTGGGCAGACTATACACAGTGTGAATGAAACTTAATACACAGTGTAATAAAATGCTGACTAGTTGAAGCTAAACAAAAATGCCTTTCCTTGCCTCTTAACAAAAGCCATGAGCGAGTGGCTAACTACTGAGACGTTTCTCTTTCCACAATTGAAAAAATAAAGGAAACAGTTAGGTAGATTCTAGTGAGACTGATAATGAAGATGCTGGTGACAGCAATAGTAAGTAAAGAAGGCGGTTCGTCTGTAGAAAATTTTGTTCCAATGGAATAAGGTAGCTGGTAATTACAGTAAATCAAACATTTCTAGTTATGTAATTAAGCTATAGGCAATATTATAGTTCAAATTTGTTTCTTAAAAGGTTTATGAAGAAAATATTTTCTCAGAATAAACCACAGCTAAAAAATGTACGTAGAAACTGCACGGTAGTGAAATGTACGAGTAGCGTCTAACTGCTGAGGTTGGCAGCACTGTCAAATTTTCACTTTCCTTCCTCACAGCCCATCCACACGCAAAAGGCAATCTCTTGACTTCAGTATCTATACCAGTCCCAAAGATTCTTCAACCACCAAGTCCTATGTCAACCTGGACCATGCATAAATATTAACTTTATTTTTCCCTGAATAATATTTTGGAACATTCCAAATTTTCTGCTGTAGGTAATGGCTGGTTATATCACCAGCGATGCCTGAATTAATGAAAATACAAAGTATTAACACTTTCAAGACGGCACCCGTATACGATACGGGTGCCTATTTCACTTGGTTTTATATCCATTAGCTCATATCGTATACGATTGCCGTCAACGCTGTCATTTAATTTAGTTCATTCTGAATCTAATATAGTACACTACTCATAGTCTTCTTAATGTTGTGAGATTATCAAATATATCGACTTTTACAGCATCGATGTTATCGAGCGTGAGCAAGCGATCTGCCCGTACTTCTGCATGTTGTTGTTAGTTATTAGTTCGTAATTATAAAACTTGTTTTTTTTAAATTTTACTTAAAAAATAAAAAAGTAAATTGGTTATCAGAAATAGGTAATTAGTTTGTAAGAATTTAACTCATATAAGTAATTTTATTATTCTTATATATTATCATTATACAGTGAAAAATTTTTTAAATTCAAGAAAACATACCTCTCTTCAGTCAAACATCCTTATCACTATAATGCGAGTAATCCTAATTTTAATAAATGAAAAGTAATCTACTAAATGATCTTTAATTTAATCTTTACTTTTTGAATTTATGACCAATGGTTGGTTTGTTACAATTTTTTTTAAAATCCCCGAAAAATGGCAGTCCACGGGCAAAACTACAAAAAAAGTCAGTCTTCAAAGTGTTAACAAAACACTTTTCACAACAGAACAGCCAAATAAATAAATTCATTGGTTCCTGGACTGTTTTCATACATTTCTGATTGAGTTACAATAGGCAAGACATGCACTTATTAATTTGACTATTCATAATTATAATAGCATACTTAAACAAAACACTTACCTTAATACAAATAGGCCAAATGACTGCCTTGCCTCTAGCTTTTGCCATCTGAGGTAAAATTTTTAATTTTAGTCTCAAATTTGCAGGTTCCCTACGTTTCTCAGGACCCTCATTATTTGTACCAAGATATAAGGAATATAAAGGTGCTACCATAACAGGGTTATTCCAGTCAATACCACTTCTGAAAATGTTAAATAGATTCTTAAATGCAATTTAATCAAAAATGTATAAAAAAAAAACATTACAAAGACTTACAAATTTATTTCAACACCTACCAGTCAGGTATTACAGAACAATTAAAAAAAGAAACAGTCTCCACTACACAGTTAACAGTTATTATTTACAAAATGTGAAATCAAAAACCTCAAGTTTTTTTTCTTTACACCTGATTGTTTTGCATTAGTGCTAATGCAGATGATGAAGGGCGATACATGAAAATGAGATAAAAAATGCCAGACCTTGCTGGGAATATGCAATGCTCATATAGGTTACATAAACTAAAATTAAAAATTAATTAATGAAATGAAACAAAGAGGTTTGAAAATAAAATAAAATGATTTTAATGAATGAAAACTTTGAAATTAAACTAAAAAAAATTAAAATTACAAAATTAACTTGATCTGTTCTTAGTATAATTATTGATGACACTTTTATATAATTCTACTTATGTTAATACAGGGTCATTCACGGGAACTGGATGTTTTTGAAGTCGGTTGTACTCGAGCGTTCGTGGTGGGAGGGTCACGTGGCTGGTGTCTTGCGTTTCCTTTGACCATAGCATTTACATTTTAGTCATTGAGATAGTCTGTGTAAAAATAAAAAGAGAGGGAAAAATAAAGATGCAGACAATTATAATGTAAAGGAATTATGTTTTTCAGAGGTAGTCAATTTAAAAAAAATTGCATCTAGTGTAATTCTTAATAGAACAAAAGATGATAATGGAGAAAAAAATGAATGGTTAATCATAAAAGTTTTAAGGTTTGAAAAAGAAAATCCTGGTATAGCATTATTAAAATAGCATTATTAAAATAATGTTATAAACAGGTAAAACTAACAATAGTATTGAAAAAAATCTTAAAGTAACTAAGTTTAGTAAAATTAAAATAATTTTTATGATGAATTTTTCCATTTTGTAAAATTAAAATGATTTTAATTTTACTAAAAGTGGAAACTTTCTATTTTTTTTTCAATGCAATTGTTAATTTTTTTTTAGAATTTAATTTGCCATTTTAAAAAGTTTTTACTGTGGAATTAACTCAAATAAATTTTTTGTATTTTATTATTTAAGTTTTTATGACAATAAAATATTTACTTTTAATTAAAAAATTTTTTTTTGTTAAAAACTGCACCAAAAAGTGACCAAGTCACATTGACGAGACATTTCACAACATCACCAAGTCATTATTATGCCCCTAAATTCTTATAATTGACCAAATAAAAAAAATTTCTTAATGAACACAGAAATAATAACCCATCATATACATAAACTGATAAGTAAGAACAAAATTATAAAAATGTGATGTTTTACAGAATGTTGAAATTTTGGAAATTTCAATTGCCGATTCCCACAAAACGTGTTTTTTTTTGACTTGGTCACTTTTTGCAGTAAACCCACAATATATATATATTGGTTTAAGTCCGACTGTTATGCAATTACTGCTAATGCAGACGGTGAAGGGTAAAATGATTTTTTTTTGTAACGTATGAAAATATGTCGTGCCTGAATGGGATTCGAACCCAAGACTGTATGATAAGAGGCAAGCACGTTGCCAACTACGCCAAGGCTAATTAACAATAGGTTTTAAAAGTATAGTGTTTCTAAGGTAACAAAAACTATTTCATTTAAATTGTTTATATCGACTGATAAACATGAATATTAAAATGTTAATGCAATATTTTATATTTTATTAAATTTTGCCGAGATAATTCAATATAAATATATTAAAAAATACGTCATGATTTTAATTCGTTAATGGAATCTTCTCATGAGGATGACATCATTCCTCTGGCCTGGTTTAATCTGGTTTGGTTCAACCTAGTATTGTATTTCCACTCCGGCCATCTGCCACAACCTGCCATCCAATGCCAAGAAGAAGATGGACTTCGCGTAAAGAAGAATGAAGAGGACCTCCAAGATGGACTTGGCATTGGAGAGAATAGTGCGAGGTCATGAGAGAAGAGGGTGGAAATAATGATACTAGTGTTGACAATCAATCCAGTGGTCTTAATCCAGGAGGGGGATAATGTTACCTTCTGGCAAGATTCTAACAAAAACAGTCAGTTATATTAAAATTGGATTAAGTAAATATTAAAAAAAAGTATAAATATTTATACATCTACAATATAACTTCGGCCTACTTTTTAATATAATATTTTAAATTTTAGTACACTTTTTAAAATTTACTTGTACATTAAAAACAACTTTAAGTAGTGATTTTTCTAATTGAAATCGGAAGGTTTTCCAGTTCATTCACAGGAACCGGATGTTTTTGAAGTGGGTTGTACTCGAGCGTTCGTGGTGGGAGGGTCACGTGGCTGGTGTCTTGCGTTTCCTTTGTCCATAGCATTTACATTTCAGTCATTGAGATGGAGCTGTGGACGATAGACCAACGCCTGTACGCGTATGACAGTTTTGTGCGAAATGACGAATCTGTAACTGCTGTTCAGCTAGATTTCCACCGTCATTTTAATATCCATCGTAATGCAAGTGTCCCTTCTCGTAACACAATATTGCGATGGGTAAACAACCTTCAAACAACTGGTTCAATATTGAAGAGAAAACCACCGGGTCCCCGACGAACTGCTAGCACTCCGGAGAACATCGAACGAGTAAGGGAAGCCTTTATCAGAAGCCCACGCCGCTCTATTCAGAGGCATTCAGCAGCGCTTCAAATGAGCACAAGTACGGTAAGACGAATTCTGCATACAGACCTGCATTTCCATCCTTATAAGATAGCCGTCGTGCAGCAGTTAAACGAGCAAGATTTCCAGCAGCGATTACAATTTTGTCGACAAATGCTTATCACTTTTGAAGAAAATGAAAATTTGATATTGTTAATGAGTGACGAAGCCGATTTTTATTTAAATGGCTACGTCAACAAACAGAATTGCCGGTATTGGGCACAAGATAACCCACATCAGCTTCACGAGAGACCACTTCATAGCCCAAAGATGACTGTCTGGTGTGCAGTGGGAAAGGTTGGTGTTATTGGACCATATTTTTATGAAGAAAATGACGCTGCCGTAACTAACAGCTGATCGTTACATTGCGATGCTGAATACGTTTTTCATCCCGGAGTTACAAAACCGGGGAATCGATTTTCAAAATGTGTTATTCCAGCACGATGGGGCTACAGCGCACACATCGAGGGCAACGATGGCTGTTCTCCGTAACTTGTTTCCAAGTCGGATCGTTTCCAGATTTGGCAACATTCCTTGGCCCCCTCGTTCCCCCGACTTGAGTAGCTGTGATTTTTTTCTGTGGGGGTTTCTGAAATCGCGTGTGTACAGCAATAAACCGCGTACATTAGAGGACCTAAAAATTGCTATTCCGCGTACATTAGAGGACCTAAAAATTGCTATTCGTCATCACGTCACCCAGATTGATGTAGACATGCTGCAAAGAGTTGAGGCCAGTTTCCATCAAAGGCTACAAGATTGTATTGCCCAAAATGGACATCATTTGCCGGGCATAATTTTTCGTTCGTGAGTAAGTAACAAATGCTATGATTTAACAATTGTTTTTGTACTAATAAAACTTATTTAAAGTAAATATTCAATTTTTTATGATCATTTTAAAAACATCTGGTTCCCGTGAATGACCCTACTTTAAATTGAATACAAATTATTGCAATATGAAATACATAATGATATAAAAAATGTTTTTAATTAATTATTGATATTTAATGAGCTCAAAAATTAGTAAGTGTGTATAGTTATGATGATTCTTCTTGTATTTAGCTGTCTACCAGTTGAGTTCTTATCCACCCATCGATTGGAAATCAAATAGGGCATCGAGACATTGTTGCCATCGGTATTATAGTATCTATTAGATTCTGTTATATTTTCATCTGTTCGTTTTAAAAATCATTAAGTTGTTTCATTTAGTTTTATAATTCAAATGGATCTTGATATTCTTCAAATTTCTTTTTTATTATTTGTTAATCAGTTTAAATTATTTATTTAAAATTATACTTTCTTTTGTTTTGACTTCATTTCTAATAAATTTGAATCTTTGACTTCTAGAATAATTATTTATATTTCCTATATTCCACAAATAGAATATAAGCCCACTAGCATAGAAGCCAGTTACAGTGACCACTACACCATGCGCCGACCTCAGGTAAGATTGATTACAGAAAAGCGCGACTTTCTAAACAAAAAGAAGTTGTATACTCTTAAATAGATGTAAATTAAACTATACATTATATAGGAAATGTGAAGTAATAAAAAAATTCTATGTACAGTTTTCTAAACAACTTCATTACATTAATTTTATAAAATAAGTGCAAATACTCTTAATCGGCTAATGTATAAAATTAATATTAGTGATACTTGAACAGCTCAATAGATTGTTCTAATGCTTGTGAATAGCCACTAACAAAAAATATTAGTTTTTAATTCATATTAAATAATAATTACCTTAACATAATTTCAAGTTCATTATCTGCAACATTTGAAACACTTGACCACTGGTCAGCAGATCCAGCAACAAGATGACAAAGTGTTTCTTCAGGTTTGTAAACATTAAAAATACAAGTTAAGACACTCTGTTTAACCTGAAATTAACAAAAATTATCTTTTTAATTTTAGTTAACACACAACTGCCATGATCCTCAGCAGAAAAACAATTGTTAAATGTTACTTTGTTACACTGTAGCGACTCAAGTTTCTAGCAAAGGACACAAGAAGAAAAACACCATAATATTAGCACTAGTGTTTACAATATTGGCAATGTAAAACAATCTGAATATTGCTTATCAATTACAAATATAATATAATATTACCAGTAATACACTCCCATAACAATTCTATACCAAGTAAATGAGCATGTTAAAAGTGAGTCTATAGTAGTCACATGATGAGTTGAGGAGCACTTCTCCTATTCTACTTCTTCTGTTCCAATTCTCCAGAGATAAATGTTTGTTTTCTGTTTATTGTCTATTAATAAAATTAGTTAAATTATTATTACAACCTATATTTTTTATTTTTTTAACCTATATTAATTATAGTACAACCTATATTACATAATTAACTTCCTTAAAATATTTCACTTATGAAACTATAAATAAACCTGGCTATCAATGGCTGAAACAAAATAGAACAAAACAAAACATGGACATCTGTTTTTGTTATTAAATAGAATTCTAACTGCAACATGACTGCTGCACATACAGTATGCACTGGTAAATCTGAAGGTATGAAGACCACCAATGATTAAAACATTTATTCAACATTCCTCATGGTTCCTACACCTATTGTATCTGATAATTAGCTGTTTAAAAAAATAATAAACTTAAAATTCACACATTGATCAAACCTATTCATAGGTTTGATCAATTCTGAAAGTAAGTTACTGTAACAGTAACAAAGGAGGATGATAGATACACAAACATAATTGGGTAAGGAATTAATTTGTTCTTACTGCAGAAAATAAATCTGTTGTAACATTTATTTTAATGTTCCTTCTAAATTAACCCAGATTCATTTATAGCCTACACTACACTGTTACAAAGAACAATAGACGAGGTGTGTCCCAAAAGTATCCAACTTACCTTTGAATCACCGCGCTAACGTCATCCGGCTTGTGGGATCCTTCAAAGTAATCCCTATTTACTGGTACAACACGCTCCCATCGATCTTTTAACTTTCGGAAATAATTCTGGAAGTCAGTTTTTTTAGAATGGCCTTTAGTGCAATTGTCGCATTCTTTTCAATCGTCTCTATATCATCGAACTGGTAGTCTTTGAATGTAATTTTCAGTTTTGAAAACAGTCAAAAGTTGAAGGGAGCTATGTCGGGACTGTACGGAGGCAGGTGAAGTTGCTGAATTTGGTGTTTTTTCAAAAACTGAGTTGCACAATGTTTGATGAATGTGCTGGCGCATTATCAAGGTGAAGAAGCCAGGTTTCACACACACGACTCATTCCCAAACTATTCGCTAAAATTTTTAAAAAACTTATTTTCGTAATTCAAAGATTACTTTCTTGTTCGTGTACAGTCAAACGACGATATTCTTCAATCGCAAGTCACACACACTTGAAATTTTCCGGTGTTATTGTAGTCGAAGATCAGCCAGAATGTGGGTTACTGTCAACAGACTTGTGGCCATTTTTAAACCGCTTGTACCATTCTTTTATTTGTGTTTTGCCCATACACTCGTTCCCAAAGGCCTTGTGCATCATTTCAAATGTTTCTGCACAACTCTAGTTTGAAGCAAAACTTGATGGAAATTCGTTGTTTCATCTCCATCATTTTAACAATAACAAAATCCGACGAATATAAGCAAAGCACTCTATATAAAGTCACACTGCATGCAAACTAACACATTCTGTTGATACATACTGGTTTCACTTGTACTTCACAGAGTTTGCTACAAACATTGGCATGGAGATTTGAAGGTAGGTTGGATACTTTTGGTACACACCTTGTAGTACAGAAAAATAAATAAAAAATACTGTATTTTAAATTTACCTTTTCAAGTGGAATTTTCTCAAAATCCAAATTGTTGACAATTCTTTTAGCAGAATAACTGCTTAAACCTGGTGGTACAGGCGATGTAACAGTCCACCTGAAAAACAGTAGTTTAATGTGGTGGTTAAATAATTGAAATTTGTATACTTAGTATTCAAAATGTGTACTCACTAATATAAAATGGTTAACAATTAATTTTTTTAAAAAAACCAATGTCAAAATTTAAAAGACATTGAAGTATTAGTCAAATCAGAAATAGGGAGAAGGAATGTTTCGCTGATATTCAATTAATGTAGGAAATTTTTTTCAATAAATACCCATAAAAGATTGTGTAGTAATTGATATGAAATATATAATACCTGGTACACTTTGAATAACACAAATGTTGCTGCAATGCCCAAAAATTTCTCTCTGCATTCGGTCTTTAATATTTTTATTTTTATACAATTAGTATTAAATATAATAAAATTTTTATAAGTATTGTATACAGAGAGAAAGTAGTTATTTATGTCAAATCCACACTATTTCTGTATTAATATTTTTCCAGAAATTCCACTCAATTACACATTACTATACCTAAAAAATTTACTTTCATGTGTATGATATTACAAACAATTATCAAGTATAGAACAGAATTAAAATTCAAACTTTCCACAGCAGATTTCTAAAATAATATTTTATTATTCACCAAATAGGTACACAATACAGAATTAAGAAAGATAAAGAATTGAGTAGAAACATTTTTTATGAATAAACTTTGAAAAACTGGCTAGTGAACAGTTTAAAACACTCTGGTATGAAAGAAAATTTATACTTTAGTTTTTTACAAGAATTAAAAAACTTGTATGTTTATTTGGTACAAAATTTTCCTTAAGTTTTCTGAATAAAAGCAAATCAGTGTACTTGGACTTCATGCTCAAAGTGTCAGAAATACTTACACTAAAATCATAAGGAGGGAGAATCTATTTTCAAAATTTTGAACTTTTATGCAAGACAAAGGCTTTCCTATCATATTTGTTTGTTGAGGAAAAAATCACATTCAAAGGAAGAATAATAATACTCAGCGGAGTGTAAGCAAGTGAAAACTTAAAAGCTATACTTTCATCAGATTCAAAAATACATTTACAGGGAAAAAGTGTCAGTACTTGCAGTTTAAAAATAAACATAACGTTAAAGAAAGTAGAGAAGTTGATGTATTTATTCATAATAATAGTTTAGAGCATGTAGAAACAGTGAAGTTCCTGGGCGTATCTCTAGATAGATCTTTGTCCTGGGACTTCTATACCAATCAAGTTTGTAGTAAAATATCATCTGGGGTATTTGGATTAAAACAAATTGCCAGATTAAATGGTAAAACATTACTAATGGCAGCTTATCATGGCTTCATTCTGTCTCATATCCGCTATGGTATTTTAGTATGGGGTAATTCTAGCATGGGTAATATGAATAGGGTTTTTAAAATTCAAAAGAAAGCTATTAGGTGTATGGTGGAAGCTAACCAGCTAACCTCATGCAGGCCACTATTTAAGGAGCTTAAATTGCTTACAGTTCCCTGTCTCTACATTTTTGAGGTGATTATGTATGTTAGGCAAAATAATTTTATGCAGAATTTCAATGTTCACAATCATAACACGAGAAACAGGAATGATTATTATGTGGCTAATCACTCCACGAAATTGTTTGAACAAAAACCTACTTATGCAGGGAGAAAATTCATAAATAAATTACCCCAATCTTTAAAGTGTTGTGAGGATCTGAATTCCTTTAAAAAAAATTTAAAAAATTACTTGATCGGTGAAACTTTTTATAGCGTACAAGAATTTCTTTCTTGATAGTAGTGATACATTGTGTGATTCTTGTATGTATTCCAGGTGTTATATCTGACGACATGTCCTATACTCCTCCTGGAGTCTCCAGGGCGCAAAAAAAAAAACATCTTTATAATATTGGTATAATTAGTCGTAATTTTCAAGTAACAAACAATGAGCACCAAAATGTACTGAAATGTGAAATTATCAAATTATACCCACCACATAAAAGAGGAAAAAGGTAAGTTTGGTAAGACAGACAAAACATTTCAATATGATAGAACACTGTAATAAAATAAAAATAAAATTTTTAAATATGAGGTGTTCCATGTACATAGGAGTTTGAAAGACCAAAGGCAGGACATTTGGAATGAGCAAATCAATTTTAAGAATGATGAGGTGACATTGACTGCTGCTGCAATCTACATTAAATATAAAAATCTGACGTGAAACACTGAGATCACTTTCCCTTGCTAATATAGGTAATGAACAATGTATCCTATGTTTATGAGTAAACAATGTAAAATGAAAATTGACCTCTGTAGAACTTCAAAATACGGAAAATCAGTAATTGCCTCTAAACTAGGCATAGTAAAGAAAAAGGGTTACAACAAAACTCGTAGGTTTTTTTAATTTTCTATAACTTTGATTATACACACTTTTGTCGTAAAGTGCATACTAAGGCCGCAATCTTAAAAATCTCATTTTTTAATTTTCATGAAAAAACAGAAAATCACTAATTTCCGCTACACTAAACTTTGTACAAAAAATTTTTGAAATATAAGTTGTAGTTTTTAAATGTTTTACAAATTTGATTATATACATTTTTGCCCTAAAATGCATATTAAGGCTACAATCTAAAAAAAAATGTTTTTTCTATGAGAGCACAGCCTTACCAAGAATTTCAGCAGACAAGATGCTAACCCTATCTTGTAGAGCATAAAAAATGTAGTAAATGAGGTGATTTTTTTTCTTTAAAAAAAAAGAAGCCATTCAAGAGAAAATTGCCAAAAAGTGAAAAATCGCATGAATAAACTTCCAGTTGGCCAATTTTGATGAAAATGTTCGTGTAAGGTCCTGTAGTGGTACCTAATTTAACCCTTTTAGTGCCAGGGACTGATCAAATCGGCCGCAGATGCGTATGTGAGAAGTGCCATGGCCGATCGGATCAGCCACCAAAACTTTTCTGCTTGTAGTTCCTACAAATACTAACAGATAGTGTTTTTGTTAAAATAACTGGATTCCTCATTCTTTTAGCTTTAAAATGATTATAGTATTAACCTCTTTGGATAACGTATGATCGATATATTATCGAATAGTGAGAACATGTTTCGACTATCGAGTTTGGTGGATTGTTATTGCTTTAAGTTTACCATAACCTCGTTTAGACAAACTGTTCTAGTGTTTTGCAAACTAATTTAATGTTATTATTAGAATATTTTGTGTTTTTGAAAAGTTTTTTGGTAGAATATACTTTATTATTTGCGGTAACTTTTGTAGGTTTATTTTTCGGTGATCGTTAGTATAATAGATTTGCTTAGTTTGTGTATACTTTTGCGGTAATTTGAAACTGTTATCACTGTGTTTCGTCTATGATATTTTGATTTTTGATTAACTTTACGTTTATTTTCATAACAATACATTGTTTTATTAGTTTTATGTGGTTTGTTTCTAATACATCATTCAACGTTTATAAACCGGGAGTCGAAGATGACAGACTATGTGATTTATTTGAAAAACGTTTGCATTTCAAACAGAACATTATCTGGGTTTTCTTCTGTAAAAACTCCAATTTTTGGAGCAGTAACTTAATTTTTATACAAAGTTTGAAGAAATTTTTCTAGTGGATATAACAAATTAAATATAAAAACCAAATATCGTGATATTGGGGTTGGTATTTAATCATAAACTTAGTTTTTTTAATATAAGAATATCAAAACATTATGTTAGAGAATTTTTTTAAAAATTTTTGTGTAAAAACTAAATCAAAATCAATACAATATTCAGAATCAGCACATTAAACTTAGGATAAGTACCAATTTTCATAACAATAGCATGAGCAGATGAGTAGAAAAGTAGGTGTACGTAAATGTATGTCAAAAATGTAAAAATTGACTTTCATGTATTTCATGTTTCATGTATTTTTACAATGCCCATACCATGCAGTTGAAGTGTTGAATTATTTGCACTTGATCTACTAGTTCCAGGGCTACAAAAATTAGTTGTTTCTTAGCACGTGGTTAGCCAATTATATGACAGAAGCATTTAAGAACAGAAGTGGTAGAGGCAGAAAAGACACTAGTCAGAATTATCTCCTCGGACAGTAATGAATTTCACCATTATACAGCCTCACCCTGTGATGAATGAAGTGAAGGTGTCATTTAAAACTGCAAGGATTCATAATTTCACCAAAGATAAGCCGAAATCAGTAAAAACATAATTAAGACAATAGTTACCCATTAGGCAAAAGCAATACATCCAACAACACTTCTGACAAAATTTTTGGTTTTTCTTCTGTTGTAATAATTCCTGGACATTTTTTGGGGTCTCGAGGCCACTGGACATGACATAGAGCACCGACAACCAACATAATCAAACTATAACAAAGTACAATATTGTCAAGATATTATATTTGTAGCAGAAATATAATTTACAAATTACATACTATTTTTACAAGTTACATTATGAATGAACTAGCATTAATAAAACTAAAAATTAATGCATCAATACTATTTCTTGCAGGCCAGAAGTATCTTTAGACATCTAGTCTTTTCTATTTGTAATATGAATATAATAGCAACAATCTTATAATGCCTGCTTTATAGAACAATGAATTTCAAAAATATAACACCTAAATTCCCCAACTGTGCTTGCAAGCCAAATAATTTCTTCAGAGGCTCAGGTGCTACTTTAAATTGTTTCCAAACCAATTTAAGATTATTTTATAATATACCCTACCTATTGGATAGAAGGCAGAAATTTATTGTACATAATCATCATTCATCAACAACAATGACAATTTTGAATTTACCAGCATCAGCTACCATGCGCTACTTTTTCAGTAACATTAACATTATTCAAATTAAAAAAGATTTTTAATTCATTAAAATTATCTCTTTGGTAGCATAAAAAAGGGTGTAGAAATACAGAATTAACCAGTTTTTTTTAGATAGGTGAGTGTACAAACACAACAGTGCACCTCTCTAGAGTTTTGCCAGTGCTTAAAAGAATTTTTGTCTGATTGTTGTTCTTGCACTTGACAACCTACCCTTTATTTTTATTACATGAGTAAAACACTTGCACCTGTCAATCTGCTTCAAAATACCACTTTTAAGATTATGATTTAGCTTTACATTATTTACTTAGCAGGTATTTTAATCGACTAGACAGTTATAATAAAGACAAACCCCATAAAATAAAACAAGACACAATGTAAACATAACACTAAATAGCCTTTTGTGATTCTAAACCTAGTTTCAACATTTACTATTACAGATTAATTCTCTTAATATTCTCGCATACTAGTCCTTAAATTTATGGCTCGTCTGTAATAATTATAATTCAATTTCGCCTAAATATTAATTTTGAACTTTCCATGTTTTTCTTATAACTTGCTCCTAAGATATAATACTGTTTCTTCAACAGTTATTGTTCACTGGACGCATTTATAAAAAAAAACTAACTTATCAGAAGTAGAGATATACTTTCAGAAAATTAACTCACAAAATAATAACAACTGTTACTTTTCAACTCTGTGATTGTTTACTAAATCAGATACGCCAAACTTGGCAAAAATTTTGAAAGCTGGATGAAACTAATATTTAGCAAGAAAAATTTGAAACAACCAAATTAAATGACTAAAAATTATTTTATTATAGATTTCTAAACTTGACTTCACATTTTTTCTAACGTGACAATAATTTTGTTCTTAAATTAACATGTTTCAATACCCAAAACACTGAGTTACTTTTACTAAGTTGAGTTGCATGTAAATGAAAGTATCCTCTATAGAAAACAAAATATATTCATAAAATAATAAAATTCAAAATACTTTACCTGTCAACATGTTCCTGTGGTTTCCCCTTCATTGCACTTACTAACAAAGGTATCAATTCAACCTGCTTACTAGGTGGCATTCTTGTATAGCCCATTTTAATATACACAACACACAAATTCTGTAAACCACAAACAATAACTTTTGCAGACATGTGTAATTGAATTAAATTTATTTGAATACATAAACTAATGAGATAAGATTGTCGTACAAAAAAGTAACTGGAAAAATAATAAATATGAAAAATATTTGCACTTTTTAATTTATTCAAACTGCAGCAAACGGTTTCATAACATTCGCCATTCATCAGTTTTTTTTGCATCAGACAATATTTATAAATATTTGGTGTAGTTACATTTTTTAAAGGTAACCACAACAGATGACGTTATCATCAACTGACGCCCTAGGTTAGAGGGTACAGAGGACTTCAGCATAGGATGCTCAAGTTTTATATATTACATACTAAAATTTCCTAGAAGTAAAACTACCAATGTGAATATGATAGCAAAAATTAATGCTTTACAAACACACTATAATTATGTGCGCACAATAATCATACTATTACATCAAACATCCTACACAGGTATTTTTAACAGCCATATTGTATCTTCATTCAAAAATAAATCTTTATAATGCATCCTGCAGTTTTAAATATTTCTATTTCATATAATGAATTAATACAATAATTTCACTAACCTTCTTTTTAAACTGCGTCACCTTTATTTTTATTTTACTTACACGTGTTTCGGTGGATCCACCATCATCAGAGTAAATAACATATAATTGAAACTAAAAACATTATTTATTAAAAATCTATAGAAGATGATACATCTTCAGTCACTTGTATAAAAAACAAGTTTTATACAAGTGACTGAAGATGTATCATCTTCTATAGATTTTTAATAAATAATGTTTTTAGTTTCAATTATATGTTATTTACTCTGATGATGGTGGATCCACCGAAACACGTGTAAGTAAAATAAAAATAAAGGTGACGCAGTTTAAAAAGAAGGTTAGTGAAATTATTGTATTAATCCATATTGTATTGATAATTAACATACATATTATTTCTTTAAACCACCAGTAATACAGTAAACACTAAACACTTACCAATTATAGCGGTTTCGTGCATAAAATGCACATCTTCAGTAAATTTTTTTTTATGTTATTTTTAATTTAAATCATCCTACTTCCACTATGGTAGATAAGGAATCCTTATCAACCTACCAAACATCCTACTTCCACCATGGTAGATAAGGAATCCTTAACAACCTACCATGGTGGAAGTAGAATGTTTTCAATAACAAAAAAAATTACTGAAGATGCGCATTTTATACATGAGAGCGCTATAATTGGTAAGTATTTACTGTTTACCGTATTACTGGTGGTTTAAAGAAATAATAAGTATTTTGGGTAGTTATTTTATGCCCATAACAGCCAGGTGGAGTGATAAATTATTTGCACTTGATCTGCTAGTTCCAGGGCTACAAAAAATAGTTCTCTTTTTTTATCACAAGGTCAGCCAATTTTATATGACAAGCATTTTAGAACAGATGAGGTAGAGGTGTAAAAGACTAATCAGAGTTATCGCCTCTGAAAGTAATGAATTTCATCATTATACAGCCAGACCCTGTGGTGAATGAAGTGAAGGTCTCAATTGCAGGGTGGAAAGTAGATGCTTTTCAGAGAGCCTTGCATGTCGATAAGCATACTTTTCCACTTGGTGAGGAAGGCGTAGGTAAACCACCTCACTTTTAATTTTACTTAGTAAAGGCACTACAGGTTCAAACCAGCCTTTCGGCTAATGACCTAAACAACAATAATCACTGTAATGTTTATACTGTAATCATAACATTTTATTTTTTTGTGAAAAACCATAGCGATACGATCGCCTGATACCTTAAGTTAGGGTGCATCGGATCCTAACACCCAAACTTGGAGTAACAGGTGACTGATAATAGATAATTGCGCAAAAATAATAATAAAAATTAAATAATAATAATTTATTATCTTTATTTAAAGTTTTAGTTCCGTTTCTCTTCATAAATTAAAATTAATAAATGTACTGCCTGAAAAATATTTTCAAACTCTGGTGTCTATGATTATGAAACCGATAGTAATTTATGAAAATTGTCAGGTAATAAGCCAATGAATAATTTGTTAGTAACAGAAATGCGTTACATAGGAAAAAATTATCTTATTCAGAGGTGTGGTCTTTTCAGTTGTACGATAGAGAGAAAACCTAACGCAACTGCGAGCTTGGGTGTCTGGATCCTATAAAAAAACAAATAAATTCCAACAATGAAAAATGTTTTAGCCAAAATCCATCAATGTTCTCTTATTCTCTCTCACATTAATTACGAGAACCTAATCTGAAATAAAGATTCGGCCCAAGAGTGCCAAGGGAGCATCGTGGGATCCCACCGACACAACCCGGGGCAGGATAGGAACAAGCTCCCCCTACTAAATAAGTGTCAATGCATACGCAGTGAACGAAATACAGAGACCCTTCAAAACCCCCTCAAGGTTGGAACTAAATAGCTAAAATGACCGAGGCCACAAAACCACAGCCACTCAGAATCCGTCTCCATAGCTGGGCACCGGCTAGCCGACACCGATGGGCTCCCCAGCTCCCCAAGAACTCATGTCGACAAGGCTCCCTCAACTCATGTCGACAAGGTATGATAGCATATGGCTATCATAATGGTTTACAATTATACAGAGGCTTCGGAATGAATCAATGATGGTTTAACACACGGTAAGTTAATGCAAACATGGTCCAAGTATATTATTTTTGCAGTAAATTTTTTCTATCAAAATATCATAAAACCTGATAATACAAATATGTCACATTTTCGAAAATAATAGCCTAATGTATAATCTGTTTACTTTAAAACATGAACAAACCTTTACGACCAGTGGAGTAGATGGGTCAGTGTATTGTGATAATAAAGCATCAACTGGTAACTGTAGCAAAGGTCTTGATTTCAGGCGTTTAGATATGTGAATACACAGTTCCATAACCTAGAAGACATACACTTGTAAAAATTAGGTAAATAATAATAGTAGTTTATAAAACAGAAAAATGAACAAGGAGCATATACAACATAACATATAACAGCATAGCATAGCATATACAACATATAACAGACAATGAAAAGGAGCATTATATGCTCCTTGTTCACATTGTCTTCACTCCTTATTTGCCATAAAGTGTCAGAATATACAGCCAAATACCAAACTTTCTCCTATTCAAAGGCATTCATTTCACCTCTCACCGATTTGAGTGCAGATATTAAGGCAGCTTTCACACTAGTAGTGCAATACAATTTGTGCAACCGACTCAACCAACTAGTTGCATTTGTCTGACTTATAAGATTTTCGTAGGAGCATTCATATCTGCGCGATGTATCAGATCCAACCAACTAGTTGGATATGACTGTACAAACTGGTTGCACAATAACTAGTTTCATCAGTTGCATTTCAAATTTATACGTATCTATAAAATACTGGCCGGCCGCGTTGGCGATGTTGGTAACGTGCTCGCCTCTCATCACGCGGTCCTGGGTTCGAATCCCATTCGGGCATGGCATTTTTTCATACGTTACAAAAAATTCATTTCATCCTTCACCGTCTGCATTAGCAGCAATTTGCAAAACAGTTGGACGTTAAACCAAAAAGAAAAAAAAAAAGAAAATACTGGATTCCAGAGTTTATGTAAAAGAAAACTGAAAAATTTAAAGTGAAAAAATGTTTTAAGCGCGCACGTGTGAGAGGGGCGAGGAGATATAATGGCGAAGGGGAAGGGAGGGGAGGGGAGATATAGTGGAGAAGGGGAGGGGAATGAGAGAGTGTTACTGTCTACAATGCTCTAACTAGAACTTCTGAAGATTCCATTGCAACTGTAGACTCGGTTAGATAGATGTGAAAGAATTTGCATACAACTGGTTGCATACATCTCATCGCATGAGTTGCGTTGCGCTAGTGTGAAAACTGCCTAAGAGTACATATTGTAATATTAGAACTAACCAAAAAATGGAATTATAAATAAACTTGATATAAGGAATTCCAACTTCATAATGCATATTCAGCAACAAAAAATTAATAGAAAAAACAAGCAAGTGCAATTAATTAAGCTTTTTTAATGAACTTTTTTACATTCTCTTGCCCTGTATGAACGTATTGGAAAGGAACTATTGTTTTCATATCAATTTTTCAAAATTAAGTTTTCACTGGATATACACATTTTCGGCCCTCCAGAACCCAAAAAACATGATTTTAGCAATAGGTGTGTGTGTGTATGAACAACATATCTCAAGAACGGAATAGCATTCAAAGTTGAAATTTGGAACTTGTATTAGGTACCACTATGAGACACGACACAAACATTTTTATCAAAATCGGTCAACCGGAAGTGGTAGTTTATTCATGTTATTTTACATTGTTTTTACAATTTTCTCAAAAACAGCTATAATTATTTTTAAAATCGCCTCAACATTTTTTTGTAGAAAGTTTAAACAGCTACACATTTTATTTCAAACGTTTTTTTTTTGTACAATACTTAGTTTAGCGTCACTTAGTGATTTTCTGTTTTTATTCATCAAAAACATTAAAAAGAAATTTTTTACGAATGTGGTCGTAGTATGCATTTTATGATGAAAGTGTACTGTATATAATCAAAATTGTAGAAAATTAAAAAACCTACAAATTTGATTTTTAGTACAATAGGCTCTACAGAGCCTAGTTTAGAGCCAATTACTGATTTCCCGTATTTATAAGTTCAACAGGTGCTTTTCATTTTGCGTCATTCATTATGATTAAAATTAGGTGTTTTTTCATTTTACATTGTTTACTCATGATTAAACACAGGTTATTGTTCATTATCTACACTGGCAAGAGCAAGTCATGTGAGCATTTCACACCAGATGTTTTTCACTTGGACTATCAATCTTTTGAACAATATGATTCAGTCCTGAAGGCTTTACCAAACATTTTTCTTATCTATGAAAATCAATGGTAGTGTTACACGTGTTTGTCCTACAAAAATTACCTATATCACATTATATATACAGGTATAGTTCAGCTATTCTTAGTTTGCTCCTACTGTCAACAAATAAAAGCCACCTACCACAGGGTGCACGCTAGAGTCCGTGACTTTACGGATGTCGTATTCCTATTAAGTTAACTATTTCTTAAATTATAAGCACTTAAAGTACTAAAAACATTGCAGTCATGATATGATGGAGGCCTAACAATTTCATTTACAAAAATACTTTTAAAAGTATTTTGTATTTAAATACTTTTGAAAGTATTTTGTTGTTACTTTTTAATCAGCGTGTACACATTTTGATATAATGCGCATGCTCAGTGATGTCATTATTTGTTTACATTAGGAGCAAACTAAGAGAGGCTGGACTGTAGTTGAGACCTAAGCAGCTAACTAAAAGGGTCCCTAGTGTTTCATTTATTTTTTATTGGAAAGAATTTCAATGGAAACATGCACTTTCATGTTGTATTAAGCACTACAAAAAATTTACATTCACTACGAAAATGAATCCAACAAATTTTGCACATAACAAAATTGAGGTTTTGGCTTCTAAAATTATAGTTTACAACTTGATACTTATTTTACGAAAATATTTTCTAAGAATATTTTTAATTAAACTACTTATTGTCTATATTACTGGTAATACCAGAACCTTTAAACCATCAAAATCTAAAGAATAATTTTTTTCTACCTTATTCCTGACATCCTCATGTTCGCTGGCTATTTTTAACAACACTGGAGGAAGAAATCTAGAAACACAACTCTCCAGTTGCTCATCTGTTTCACCCGAGCCAATTCGAAGGAACACACGTTCCAGCAGAACTGAAATGAGATCACAATAAAAAATAACCAACTAAAGAGAAAAATATAATTTATTATATATTAAAAAAAAATTGGATTTAGTTACAATAAGTATTTAAATATGAAGTCTAGGAAGAACTGCAAAAATCTGAGTGAGAAGATAACATTTCAGTTCCATAAAAAAGGCACTAAGAAGATGACAATAATAATTTGGATAAAATCAAATACAAATTCAATGCCTTTTGGTGCCAAATTAGATAAAAATATTAGGTAGGGTACCTTAAGAACAGAAAATGATTTAAAATCTGAATCTTAAAAATATTGAGTCTAAGCAGCTCCAGAGAACCTTAAATAAATATTTCAGTTTTATTGGTAACCCATATTTTTAAAAAACCAAACTAAAAATTACCAAAAAGATTTTACAAACAAAAAAATAAAGAAAGCATAAGGTATTACATAAATTAACATTTATTTGCCCTACAGAAATAGAAGTAACGTAACTTCCTACAAGGATGAATAAGCGATAAAAATGTATTATGGTATTCAACGCAACTGAATTGTAAATGTACAAACAAAATTTGTATTTTATTACCTAATTCTTCTGATGAATCAGCCATTACTAAACAACTGTTTACTGCTTTGCAGGTTATGTTGTGCAGCTACTTATTTGCACAAGGACTTTTGACGCACACCTAGGTATGTAATTGATCATAATATCAGCGCCCCTATTATTCAACGGAAGTACACTGAAGTAAATAAAGGGTAGCTAATATAACAATGACGATTCTTAAAAAAATTTTTAGTATATATATAATTGCCTATTAGTTTTTGCCTCAATAGGAGCACTTCAGTAACGCAGGGCCGTTGAGCAGGGTCACGGCCCTGTTATATATAGTAATGTCATTTCTATACATGTTATCTCTGGTCATTTCCATTTGGTCTTCAAGCTACGGAATTAGCTTAATTCTGCCTGTTTTGTTTGCATATCCGTTTCATAATTTTATCTGGTGGCTCTCATTTTCTTTGCTCTAATAATGGGTTCTTTTATTTTTCTGAAAGGGAATTGTGTTTATTAATTTTCTTTTAAGAACATTTTTCTTCTTTCAGTTTTGGCATTATTATATTATGAAGAGTTAGTTCTTGCTTTTGAGTATATTATATGAAGACCAACATTGCCTGTAATTCCCGTGTATTCCAAATTGCGCAAGTTATTACGCTATCTGTCTCTTTCTAACAAATCTTCTCGCTCACTCACCTATTTGTTTGGATTACCTGTGGGAACCAGTGTTTACACGGCTGAACTTTACGCTATTAGTAAAGCTCTGTCTGTAGTCTGTGTGCGTGGGCGTCGGGTGTTGGTGTGCACTGATTCGCTTAGTGCCCTTCAGTCGATTACTGATTTATATTCACGCCACCCGCTAGTTGTAGATGTCCACGGCACCGTGAAGCAGCTTAACGATAGAGGAGTAAGCGTTGTTTTCTGCTGGGTTCCGGGTCATGCCGGAATCTCTGGAAATGAGGCTGCTGATCTGGCCGCTAAGGAGGCGGCACGCCAACCTGCCTTCACGCAATATCTGACTGTGTCAGATTTCGTGGGCCTGGTGAAGCGTGTCATCACTGATTCCTGGCAGGTAGAATGGACTGGCTCTAATGGCAACAAACTTCGGGAAATAAAACGTAATGTTAAGCCTTGGGATACGTCACTGAGGAAGAATAGAAGGGAAGAAGTTGTCATCGCGCGACTTAGAATTGGGCACACCAGATTAACCCATGGGTATCTCATGACGTCTGGTGATGCTCCAGTTTGTGGCAGATGCGATTGTCCTTTGTCAGTCAAACATGTATTGGTTGATTGCGTCTGCTACGCAGCTCTGCGTCGGCGATTCAAGATTCCCTCTGACATAAGGAATATACTCGGTGACGAAAGCCCTATTTTGGACGCAACTTTAAAATTTTTACGATCCATCAGTGTTTACAACAGTGTCTGATAGTCTAGGGTGATCTGTAATGTTTTATTTGTTCTATTCTGTTATATTTTATAGTGTATGTTTTATATTAGTTACTATAAGTGTATATTTATATGTTTGTGTATTTATTATTTTGAATGTTTTATATGTGTATTTGTGTATGTTTTTTATATTTTCGTGGCCCCTTTACAGCCATTGCTGTGATACTAGTTTGTAAGATTTTTAATTCATACGTTGTAATTGTTGTTCAATCTTACTGTGATATTAGATATAAGTTTGTGTTTGTATGTGTATCTTATAAGTTTTATTTTTAATATAAATTTTATCTGTGATATTTCTAGTTTTAAGTTTTATATTGTAATACAGGGAGTGCGTTCTACACTCGGGCCCTTTACACCCGTGTGTAGAACAACGGGCGATGATAACCGTCCAGGTTGTTCGCCCTAAAAAAAAAAAAAAAAAAAAAAAAAAAAAAAGCTCACTCACACTCTCTCTCTCTCTCTCTCTCTCACTAAAACTTTTAGTTAGTGCAACTGGCTTCTTCGCCGGCGTCCTGGGTTCTCTCTCACTTACTCTCTGACGCCCCGCCATAAGTTTGTCGAAATCGTATGTGTTAGACAGAGAGTCTCTATATTACGCGGTCTGTCTCTCTCGCACAATTGTATCATTTTCGGCCGCGCATGTCGCCTCTATATAGAATACTCCAAGGTTCGTGTGTTCTGGGTTAGCCCAGTATTTCTTCATTCTCTCGGATCTTAACTTTCTTTCTTTGTCTGAAATCACCCTTCCTATATATAATACTATATTATATAGTATACTCAAAGATCTGATTGTACTCACAACCTTTGTAGTTGGCAGGATGGCCACTTTCACACAAGCGCATAATGGTGGAAGAGGCTATCCACTACGTTTTGTCATTACCATGTATGGCGTAGTACGAATGGCTTCTAGAAGAATTATAACATGTCGATCTTTTAATAGAATTATGGATTGCGGCAGCGGCTATTTTTTTCGAGTTTGATTCTGCAGCTCAATTTTGTTTAATTCGTAATTTTGCTGCAACTGTTCATAGAGCTTACCGATTGCGTCATATTCTAATACTATTTTTTTTATACGTAATTGAGCTCTTTGTTATGTGGTTGGTTAAGATGGCCGGTTCTGTTGTGCTGGATTCTGTGTGGTACAATATTTAGTTTATTTTTTGGTGCATTTAACAATATATTATGGGTTAATTATAATATACAGAATACAAAAAAGTATCGATTTCAAATGAAGTTGTGGTAACCGAAGTTATTTAAGTCGGTTTGGTGTCCTATAAGTAAACAATTGCCGGACCCAATTGCCTAATATGGTAAGATTTAGTGCAGCAAATTCGAGAATGTTGCATTGTTGAGTGGATTGAGACAATGGGTGTTGTGAATAAAAAGTAGTATGTAGGCTACTATAAAGTACTAACTATGTAGTAGAAGTAGCAAACTACAGTGAAATAGTAGTTACTTAATTTGAGGTGAATAACAGTTAGCTACTACTGCGTTGTAGCCACTTTATACAGCAAGTTTTAGCCGGAAAAGTATGTAGTAGTTAAGTCTGGTGATTATGTATGTTAGGCAAAATAATTTTATGCAGAATTTCAATGTTCACAATCATAACACGAGAAACAGGAATGATTATTATGTGGCTAATCACTCCACAAAATTGTTTGAACAAAAACCTACTTATGCAGGGAGAAAATTCATAAATAAATTACCCCAATCTTTAAAGTGTTGTGAGGATTTGAATTCCTTTAAAAAAAATTGAAAAAATTACTTGATCGGTGAAACTTTTTATAGCGTACAAGAATTTCTTTCTTGATAGTAGTGATACATAGTGTGTTTCTTATATGTATTTCTGAAAACGTGTAGATCCGGTGAAAACTCGATTTTGAAAAATCGACATAAAACAATACTTTCCTTCCTATATATTCATATAGGCCAGAGAAAGTAAAACTTGTATATATGTAATTTCCATAATTTTGAGGGTGCACGTAAAGAATGAAGGGCTACACACCCTTAACATAGGCCTAACAGTTAGTTTAGCGGTAATTAGCAATTTTCTGTTTTTTTCTCACGAAAACTTGTGAAAAATCAATTTTTTTAAGATTTCGGCCTTAGTAGTCTATGCATTTAACGACAAAAGTTTATATAATAAAATTTATAGGAAATTAAAAGATCTACGATCTAAGATCTTAAGCCAAACTAAGATTGATTTTCATTTGGCGTCTTTCATATTATACGATTAAAATTAGGTTATGTTAATTGAGGATGACGCAAGCCATCACTATTCGTCTTTCATTATATGATTAAAATTAGGTTAGTTTATTGAGGGTGACGCAAGCCGCTTAACAAGTGCTAAATGCAGTACATTTCTTGTGAGTAAACGGAATAGATCCGATAATTATTTTGGACACTTTTTCTAATGAAACTTTCATGGTATTACCAAGAATCTTAAAGCATGGTTTAAATGGCCAAAAACATTTTCAATAATTACTTATCTTTAGCATGTAAAATGTTTAATTGCTTTTGCTGTCTTTTTTACGGTTTCGCTACTTTCATACTAGTATCTAATAATACTAGTATAATAACTTGCTAGTATCGGGTGTTTAAATGGGGTTAGCAGCCAGGGTGGAATTCTGCACCCCTGTTCCTTAAAACACCAACAGCACCATTAAACTGATAATTTTTCATTAATCGAAGAGTCTCCAGATGCGACTGGTGTGCACACTTAATGGCTACTGGGCATCAATACTTGTTATTCTCTCTTTAGTATCAGACGTGCATTTATGCTGGTATATCCTTTTTAATTGACATATTCATCACTAAATAATGTAGGCTTCAAAATCCTAATATGGGTGCAGTCCTATGCTCCTACAACCGACAGAATGCTGAAAAAGCGTTTGCCACAGTGATTTCGCTTCATTTATTTCTATTGCAGTCATTGGGAATTTTATGCAGTGATGATTTTTTTTACAATCTTCTCTGTAACCTTGTCAATAATAACCTTGCATACAGTTATTCGTGAATTCCAAAATCTTCGGCTACACGGCTCTGAAAACCCACATCGTAGACATATTGCTAGAACACTTCCATCTGCCATGTACTGAGCAATGCACCACCTCGAGTTTCACCATTATCGCATATAAATTAAATTGTTAAATATTCAAAATTTTCACTGTCAAACCTCAAAAATATTTTACATTTTATCAGGGCTAATCCCCTGTCAGTCCCGCTATTTGTTTTCATTCTGCAATTGCATGAAAGCTGCTATTTCTATACAAAAAGTAACTGAAGCGGCTAGGATTAGCTCATTAGCCTAGAAGCCAAGGACTGAGTTTCTTTCTAGATTAACCTTCTAGTAGGTTGGCCATGATTTGACAGTAAGAGTACATGCACGGCTTTATAACCCCAGGTGACAAAACTTTAAGCACGCCCTCGTAAACTGACAAAGCATTCAAGATGGTAAGTACTACGCTCTCGGGATTAGCAATAACCTGTCACGAAACACGCGATAAAACACGCTGCCGGAGATTGATCCCTCCCCAGCAAACGATGAATGTATCGACAACAGCAACGATGAAAATGATCTCACACGGTTAAGTGCAGTCACAAATCCACCATGTAGCGCCACTGTTGTGGTTCCTACTGCTTTTTGCGTTTCATACCAAAGACATACCCGCTCGCTCTTGGGATTAGCAATAACCCGTCACGAGAGCTTATTGAATAGCGTACAATAAGTCCCTACTGCTTTTTGCGAATTTGCGAGTAGCTTGGTAGATGCGTACCACCATATTAAATGATCTGCCAGAACACGCTATAGTGAATAAAGTTTGAGGTCTTACCTGTGGACGGAACCCTTAACTAGTAGGATTTTTCCGGCCATTTGGGATCCTGCATAACTCAAATGGGCCTAACTGTATTTATTAAAACAAAATTAAATTTTGAAAAAAAAGAAGTTAAATTTTGAAAGAGAGGTTGCTTCTCTACAAATGAGACTCTTTTTGCAAACCCCTAACACTCGGATGAAATGTTTGAAAAATTAATTTTAGTAAGGCGAAAACAGTAAATAAAATTTTAAACAAATTAGGGTATCTTACTACTATACCAGAATGAAAAAGAGACCTCAACAGTTATTGGTCAATATGGCACAAGACAATATCCAACGATGATCGAAGACACATCATAGACAGTCTTTATTAGACTCTCAGAATAAATTCCAAGAGCACGGAGATGTTGTTCTGTAAAATTGGGAATGGCTCCTCTAGAACCGAAAACGAGAGGCACTACGCTGCACAATGTTATGTCGCAATCGAGTACTCTAGATACTTCCTCCAAGATGTTGTTGTACTTGTTTATTTTCTCTTCGGCTGCAGCTTCCAACGCATTTTCTTGCTCATACCTAATGGTTACGTCTAATACACGGCAAGTCGCCTGATTCTTGATAACTATATCAGGCCGCAAGCGTATAGACTCATTTGGAATGGAGAAGGTTTGCTCCACGTAAGTTAGGTAACCATTGGCATTCAGCTCTCTGACGAGTAGATCTTTAATTTCGTCGTGGCGGCGAACAATTTTACCTTTGTTGAAAGGGCAGTTTCCAAGTACATGGGATAGACTCTCTTGCTACATTGCAACATCTGCACATTACATTACTTTCAGGAGGTAAACTCCTGGCACAAGCAAGCCTCGTACCCAACGTATCAGTTCGAAGTTTCACGGCATTTATAAATCTGGAATCCGTGAGGAGTCTGTCATCATAAAGCCACGCATTCCCAATTCGTTTTCTAGACTGAAAATACTCTGCACCTCTTCCCATCACTGAACATGCCTTAAACCGCTTAAAGTCCTCTATTTTAAGGGAAACCTTCTTATCAAAGTGATAATTAGAAGGGGGCCAGACAACATTAGCTCGCTCTAGTTCTGTCTTGAAATTATCGATAGCCAGAGGAGGATGATTCTTTAGGACAAAGGGATTCTTTGAATGTATAAGCTTAGATTTGGCCTTCCAACACCCTATCTTAATAACATTTCTAACTCTGGGTAAACCCACGCCACCGTCTGCTTTTCTAGCATAGAAAAACAAATATAAAAACAAATAGTTATTTAAGAAATAACAAGTACGTACTACTGTGTACTAGTATTGACTACATTTTATTCACATCATTTTAAGTACGAACTTGGAATATGCGTTGTAGTTAGTTTATCAACCAGAAAAGTTATAGTAGTTACTTAGTAGTTGGTTAAGTACGTACTACACACAATTTTATTCACTTAAACGGGTATTTACTTCAAATTTACGTAGTATAAACAACTACTACTTTTTATTCATTACACCCATTATGAGTTATTCCTTATTCTAATCTGAAATCGGGAATTTATCTTGTAATCTATTAGGAATAAACTCTTGGATCTTGAAAGCTTGCAATTGGGCATGATAAATTTTTTTAAATGATGCGTAATATTTGTAGTTACGCATTATTGTTATAATTAATGTCAGTCTAATATACAATTTACTCATAAATATTAAATACCTTGTTGGTTTGAAATTGCGGAGGTAAATAATATTTTTACTTCCATTAGACCTAACATTGGACTTGTACCTTAAACCCACTTGTTATCGAATACAAAAATGAGGCAATTCCATGCGACTTGAACATTATGTTGTATTTTTGTTTTTAATAATCTCTGTTTTTAATTGGCTCTTTGCCAGGAATCCCATTTTATGATTCCCAGCCAGGTCTGGCACTTTTTAATCTTATTTTGTACATACTGCATTAACCTTAATGTGCATAACAGTTTGACATAAAAGTGTCATTATTTATTTTGTAGCGAGTGGATTTACTGTTTAAACAATATTGTAATATAAATTATAGTTCCAAAATGAATTTGTGATTTACAATGTATTAAGTTCAGTGAAGATTTGTTACTTATACAATGTCATGTGTTTTTTTTATAATGATGCAGAGTGGTTATAGTCCTAGGATTCTGCAGTGTACTTTATTATTATTTTTAATTATTGTGGAGCTTGGGAAACATATATTATGACTAACTGTGAAGCAAAATACAATTTTAAAATGTGTTGTACCTTGCTAACAAAAAGGATACAGAATTAGCAGTGTAGTAGGCACATTACATCCTTACATAAAAACCTGTATAGAAAAGTTTTCTATTGTAGATGCTAGTAGTACACCATTGACAAGTTTTTTTCTTTGTGCAAGATCAGACTGTAGTTGCAACAACTGAAGCTTGTCTAATTTTTACTGTAGTTGTTAATTTAAATAAAAGGTTAACTAAAGGATATGAATAGTTTATTTTGCTCTATTAACAAAGATACACCATGTAAGCATACTTATGGTACTTAGATTCAGCATCTGTAGAAAAACATGGGTATTGCCATCTTGTACTTCACCAGGTCCCTAAGTAGTAGTTTTCTCTCAAAGGGATTCTACACTACCTTTGTCAGTTTCTTCATTGTAAGTTTGTTCCATTTTTAAACTCTGAAAAGCTTTTAAATTTATAAATTTTGTACAACAAAGAAGTAGTGAAACAAGTAAATTAGAAATCTGTGAAAATGCCAGAATATCAGTAAATGACACCGAAAAAGGTAACTCATATAGTAAGAATTATTTTGTGATCTCATTTTCGTAGGGGATGGTACAAAGCTCATTTGAATCTATACGTTTTGTTTTGTAACTCTCAGAAAAAGAAAAACCAATTATTTTAGACAAACCTTTTATATTTAGAAAACATTCTGAGCTATTGTGCAGAGGTTCACTAAAATTGGGTCAGGTATTCATTTTATCTAACAGGTGAAATATGTGAGCTGAAACTTTTGTTGTCTACACTTAGCAGTTTTTTGTGACAAAACTAGGTAGAAGAATGGTTGAATGAAAATTAAACAAATTGAAGTTATTGCAATTTATATTAAATCAAAATTTTGGATGAAGGATTTTATAAGAGTAGTTTTATAGTGTAGTCATTGATCTCTTCATCATCTTCTTTAATTACTCATTGCTGGCCAGTATTAAATCTCACAATATTATGAATTACATGACTTGTAGGTCAGCAATTTTGTTTTTCCTGTAGGTGTGATACTTCTGGAAAATGTTTTGGCAATGGTGGGAGGGTTCTCATCCAGATAGTACATTTATTTTGGAATTTCCTGCTTGTCTCACTCTTCTTTTTTTTAGCTTCTTTGAATTGTGTGATGTATTTTCTGTTATATTTTTGAACAAAGTGTTACAATTCTCGAATTTTTAATGCAGCTGAGTTATTGTCTTTCACATTTTTAATACTAAAATATATATGTGATAGAATCTGGTTGAATTTGTTAATTCTGCCTATATATGCTAAAAAATTATTGCAGACTTCTTTTATTTATTTAAAGTCTCATCAACTGCTTGGTTATAAGCGACTACAGTGGATTGTGTGACTGTAACTGTAGATTTTGACTTGTGAAAATTTTCAGACCCTGGTCTGAATCGATCCCGGGACCTTGACGTGGTAGACTAATGCGCTAAACACTACGCTATGCAGGCGGCCACAGACCTTTAAATACTCAGTTTATAAATCTATAACTCTTGCAAATCCGTAGATTTTTGTTCATTCTTAACAACTATCTGTCTTCTTGACGAGTGCGCGCGCACGCGTGATCCAATATTTAAGCTATAGGCTGTTGTATCATCTGCAAACAATATATAATCTAGTTTTTTATAGTTTTTCCTTGCCTATGATTTTTGAGTTGTTGGATTGATCCCGTTGCTGTTCACATTTCTTTACTATTTTGTCCAAAACAGTTACATAATACAAGCGATAATCCATCTCCTTGCCTAACTCCAGTTGTTATTCTGAATTCATTAAAAGTTTCTTTCCAGGAATTTTACTTTTGGTTTTGTGTTTGTCAATGTTTCTTTAACAAATTTGTAATATATTATTTTTTTTTAATATTTAAAATAATTATGTATCGATTGAATCATTTGTTGTCATAAAGTTAATTAATACTGTCTAATGTAAACGTTTATAATTTACTGGTCGAATAAAAATTCTTGTGTAGTTATTTCCTTTTTGCTATCTGCTTTCGTGAAAAGTTATAGAATCAGTGGCGTCGTCAGCATCAAAACTTTGGGGGGGACGAACGGGGGGTCCGGGGGTCCTCCCCCGGAAAATTTTAGAAAAATTGTGACCATGAAATGACGTTTGAACACTAATTTGCACCCAAAATCTTACTTTTTTACAAGCAGGTTTTCCATGAAACAATTTGTAGTCATCCTGAAAACATGTTTAAACATACAATTGAAAACTCAATATAGGTATCAAATAAAAATTTATTATCAGGTTAAATATGGTTTATTTTACACACACTACTGTTATTAAATACAGTTTATCACATAACAACGTAAACATTAACTTTACAATTTTAGACTTGTTTCTCTTTACAGTACATTATAAAAATTCAAATTGACCCCTTGCTTAAAGGATGTATACTACTATACTTTAACTGAAACAACCTCAAAGTGGTTTATTTATTTTCGTTTAACCAAAAACACCTCTCCTAGTTTCACATTTTGAAATGAACAGTTTTGCAACATCTTTTGCTTCTACCTTGTCCAATATTTCTTTGTGCACGTAGCAAACAGCGACATGATTCAACCTTTTTTGAGTCATGGTTGATCTCAGGTATGTCTTCAGTTTACGCAGAGCACTGAAACTTCGCTCTGCTTCACAACTTGAAGCTGGACATACTAGCATCAGACTTACCAGGACTTCAACATTGGAGAACAGCTCCCTGACCTCTTTCATCATAGAGGTCAATACGTCTTTGGCATCTTTAAAATTACTTATCTTGTATCTTTGATGCAAAAGCTCAAGTTCTGATTTCAACATTTGAACGTCGATTTCTGGATATGGCGCCAGCACATTGATGTCATAATCTTCTCTTGTTAGCAGGACTTTCTCGAGCTGTATTTGTTTTCTCATACCAGCCTGTTGAAGTATACGAGTCTTGAGACCATGTACAGCCGTGTCAATCACTTCAAAATACTCCCGTCTGAAGTGTTCTTCTGTTGAAGTAAACTCGTAGGCATCAGAATTTCCCTCATATCTTTTTAGGCACTTTCTTTTGTCTTGGGAGTCTTAACTGTTCTAGGCCCAACTCAGCTATGTACTTGGTACACTCTTCAAATACAGAAGAAAACTGCTGGTTGGTTCTTAGGTTTTGCAGGCCATCGACAATGAGTTTAACAGATTCACATAACCCAGCCACTGTTTTCTTCTCGCCTTGAAAACTTTTGTTCAGTAGTTCCAAAAGTTCAACAACTTTCCTTCCCATAATCAGGCCTAAGTATGTGTTCCCATCTTCAAAAACACTCAACAAACCACTGGCTTCTTCGTACTTACGTTCTGTCAGGTCATTCAAAATTTTCAAAATCAATGGATACTTGTGCAAAATTTCATTGATTTGTCCTTTCCGGTATATCCATCTTGTGGGACAAAGCGGTTTTATTTTTGCAATGTTACTGACCGGACCTTGAGCTGCATCTTCAACTATATGTTTGTATTCATCTTTAGCTTTTGTTTTCGAAAACATTATTCCTAGCTGATGAGCCCAATCCATTGCGTTTTTGACAGTTATTGAAGTCTCACAGCTTGCTTTCATTACTAGATTTACACAGTGAGCACCACAATGAATATAGTCAGCGAGTGGTTGTTTGTCTATCACTACTGACTGAGTGCCCTTATGGATACCACTCATGTTGCCAGCTCTATCGTAAGTTTGCCCAGTAAGTTTTTTGGACAAAGGGAGCTGCAATCTAAGCAACACGTCAAAAATAAGAGCTGCTATATCTGTTCCACAAGTATTTGCCGATTCATAAAAGCCCAAAAAACTTTCGTAAGGCTGGAGATCAGCATCAACCCACCTGACACAAACACTGATTTGTTCATTGCCAGAAATATCTCGCGTCCCATCGCAAATGACAGAGTACATCAAAGGTTTGCTTAACTTAATGCTCTGAACTATACGGGACACAATTTCGTTTCCCAATATCTGTATGATTTCGTTTTGTATGGTAGGGTGAGTATAGGTAACATCTTTTTCCAGCCACCGTTTCAAAGACGGCTTGTCCTCACAGCGAACTTTTAATAGTTCCATTAGGTTATCTTCATCATTTTTGTGACCTCTTACTGCCAGACCTTGTTTAACGAGATACTTAACACTACTTATTATAGTCATAAGAGATTCTAAAGCAAGTTTTTGTTGTTCGAGTGTAACATGTGACAGTTGTGACTCAATAGGTGCTTGTAACTGAGAGTAGCTTAAAACAGCTTGGGAATGCGCATCACTCGTTTGGTGGTTTCCAAACTTTTCAATAGCTTTTTTCCAGTTGTTGAACCCTTTTTCACTAAAAGCCTTATCTGCTTTTGTAGCCAGCGTTTTGCCTGGGCACAATTGAGCATATCGTGTACAGTAAAAACATCTTACCCCTTCAGCTCCAGCCACATGTAGCCAAGGAAATCTCTCATACCAACTGGTCTGGAATTTCAGCACTCTTCCTGGAAGTTTTTGCACCGGAAAATCCCCTGGTAGAATCTGAGGTTGATGAGGAGAAGTGTGACGGACAGAGCAGTCCACTGATGCCACTACGTCTTGGTTGTTTCTTCTATCTTGCTGTGTTTCAGTTGATGGAGAACAAACCGATGATGATGCAGCTTGAGAACTCGGTGGTGATAATATTCTCTCTTGCTCAGGTGTAATAGGTTCGTCATCAATTTCTTTATCTAAAACAAAGTTACATTTTGTTATAGTAAACATAATTTTGTATTTAGTAAAATTTAATTTAATTAATTTTTAATAGTTGTTAGAGCAAAACCAACCTTAACATTTTTTCTCTAAAAAAAAAATTGGAGGTTTAAGCTATTGTAAATTGTGTTACAAATTTTAATAAAATTGGTTCATGTCCATTAGTTTAGCGTCCAGCCGTCCAGAGCAAACAATATACAGCCAGACAGACAAGAAATAACTATTTTTCGGTTTTAGGGGACCCCAAAACGAATTTTGACGAAAACTACAAAAATGTTTTGTAACCTAACTGTATAATTTTCCTAAACTGTAAGTATAGGGGGAAAGTAAAATAAATAGAATATTAATTCTTATCTTATACAAACCAACGCATTCAATTGTTCAATTGTTTAATATTGTTAGAATAACAAATGACAACACCTAAACCTAGATCACTTTTAAAATAAACTTTAAGACACTATGGCCATTTCAGGTTTAGTAAACCCATCATCATCGAGGGTAAAATTTGTTTCTTTTATTCCCGCCACATGAAATCAATAACTAGCCTATCTACAAATTCGCTTTATCTCTCACAAAAATATATAATGATTTACTTAACATTGTCCTTTTTTTGTTTTTTAAAAAGTGATAACAAATTTCGTTGTCCGTCTGCTCGCTTCATTTTCTCAAGAAACAGTTCAATGTACTTCCAAAATCCAAAATGTATCAACTTAAATAACTATAACAGTTAGATACAACACATAATGAGAAACAGTTTAACATATATCTAAATAGTATGAACCATTGCCGACTGTACACACACGAGAAGATGAAGCCACGTGACAGCTGGAACTGGCAGGTGCAGTGATCGATGACAAAAATAGCCAACGCATGAGCAGTAGGAAGTTGAAGGGTGGTGGTGAGAGGGCATGGGAGTAGTGCGGAGCGGCGAAGAGCATGCGCGCCACTGTGACTGTGTTATAGCTGAACTTAAAAAAAAATACGATTCCTGTTAAATTTCTTATAAAATTTAGGGGGGGGGACAAAACTGACTTTTCAAATATTGGGGGGGACGCGCCCCCCATGTCCCCTATGGTGGCGACGCCGGTGTATAGAATAATTGACTTTTCTATTCTTCAGGTATTTTCTTTTTACCAGACAATGGTGTGTTATGTCCACTAGCAATATTTATTACAAATTGATATTGTCCTAATTTTAATAGTTCAGCTATAATCATGTCTTTTCCTGTAAATTTATTTTTTAATGTCTTTTATTAGACTATTTTCATTTCAAAAGCATCAAGTTCTTGTGTTGTTTCTTCTTTCTTCCAGTTGATTTGTGTAAAACTGGAATTTATCATCAGGTCTTAGATAGTTACACAACTTTTCAAAGGGTTCTCCAAGGATCTCACTATTTGTTTTGTTGGTTAATTCTGATTCGTCTTTGAAACAAAGACTTATGGATTACAACCATTTATGTTTTCTTTGAAAGTTTTACTCCAATTTTTCGTATTTTGTAATATATAATCCACGCAAATTATTATTAATTAAATACTAAAACCAATATTAATATTAAACTAATATTTTCTTTTCAAGGTGCTTATCTGCTTTGCATGTTGGTGATCATGGTGATGTATACATTATCATCTGTTCTAGAATCTAGAACAGTTCTTTAGGACTTATGTTTAACCACTTTCTCAAGTTGGCCTGCCGCGAAATTCTTTGTCTGCCTAGCTTTCTTCATTCTGTACATCTATCATACGGCATTGTGTATCTTTTCTCCTTGGCAAATAGTACACTCATACCAAGTTACTGTCTTGTTCACTCTTGCTCAATATTCTTTTTGTCTGCGCTTCTAAAAGTTCCTCCCAGAGATCCGTTTGAGAAACTTATGATGATAATTTTGATGTCAGCATAGCCATGGTTTTCAGATTACTAGGACCTATTCAACGAATCGTTAATGAGTCGATGGTCCCATTTCATCTTCCTTATCCTTATAATGTTGACCATTCATTAGTTGTTCTGTTTTTGTAGCCAGTTTCTTACGCCAGGACAAAAGAGTGCCATACTCTAGTTTAGTATCCACTCGAAGCTGTTGGCCACCAAAGTTGGGTTGTTTATGCTGTCGCCATTGCCTTGCTTGTTTTAAGTAGGGTGCACCACGTGCAGGTGAAATTACCAACAATGCATGGAGGCTATGTGTTTGTGTGGTGCATATTACACCCCATAACTAATATACACCTTATAAATAATTTGATAAAATTTGTTAAAATATAAGAAATTAATAGAATATTGTTAACATTTAAAAAAATAACAGAGTTCTCCCATAAAAAAACTCTATGGGTTGTTATAATTTATTATATTATTTTTAACTTTTTTATTATTCATTTATTCAATATTTTACTAGTGAATGATGAACACTTTTATTGAAAACTAATCTTTAATGTGTAAAACAAAGATGACAAAGAAAGGGAAATTCCCAGGGGTTTGATTTGTTACAAATTCAAACTCAAGACCGTCTGTTGTGGAATTCACATATCACTAGATATTCCACTTTAGAAATGTGACGGATCTAGAGGTTAAATTCCTCGAAAAATATTTGTTAATACATCTGTATCTCATTGTAGACTTCTATCATGATTTGGAATGTACTGGGTGGCAATACAGAGTCTGATATAAAATTTATAAGCACTATTTGATTTTCAATTAAACTGAATTATTTACCCATAATTGAAGATTAATATGTGTAGCTTTTCTTAGGTTACATTATGAACAAGTAAAAATTAATGTGCAAGTTGTCTCTTCCCCTGAAGACAGTGAATGTTTAATCATCTACTTGAAATGAGACTCAACACATATTGCGAACAAGTATTGCAGCCGTGTTTGTGATGTAGAACCTGATGTATCAATCCAGTTTCCCATAACATATGTTTCTTTAAATACACACAATATAGGAAGATTTCGTCCTTCAACGTTTATTGTAGCTGCCCTGATGTACGCCTTCCCAATAATTTCACCCACTTAAAACATTGTGACAGCTCTGAAGGGATGCGAAGTTAATCAGTTCTCAATTGCCTGTGCATAATATGTTTTAAATGGTGTCATGAATGTTGGTGAACCACTTAGCAAAAAGATTGGCTTGGATCCACCCTAAGATGTGGCAATCCCCTATGGTTTCTGGCTGAGTTCCATCTAGGAGCTCTGGTTTCATCCTTTTACGTGGGAAAACTAGCATAGGAGGTACGAAAACGCCTGAAGTGGACCTGCATATTACTACGGTCACAAGTCGCCCTCTTTCAGCTGATGAAAGATTGTGTATTTCCTTTTTACCTTTAAGAGCTACAACTCTGAGACTTATGCTTAACTGTTGTTACGCCGGTCTTGTCAATGCGAAACACTTGAGCTGCGCATGATTTGACTGTCTCAAGTTCAGGTTTTAGTCAGCTAACTCCACGAAATTGATTACATATATCGTACAAATGCACATTAAAAATATCAGAAAAAACTGAAGAATACAGGGGAAAAAGATGAGGCTCCGTGGAGTTAAGTTCTGAGCTAAACGAATATGAAAGTTTGAAGATTAACTTCGATACTATCATTAATTTCAACATTTTATTTTGTTAGCAACTATAGTATAAATAGAGATAATTTTTAAAAGTTAGTAATGTATTTACTTTAAACAGAATTTTTAAAAATAATTTTATTTTATGGGTCACAATTTACAAGGCAAAAATGATTAGTGTCCATTAATTTTATTCAAAAAGGATGATAGTCCAAAAATATGTTTTTCTCCGTTAACAGTAAAACTTTTTACTGTAGAAATAACAAATAAATGAAACACCTATCCAACGTCACCCCTAGTAACTCACATGAGAGGCCCACTGCAGTTGATGATGTCCAGAAATCTCCAGTTGGTTGGGCATCTTCGGCCTTCTGGTGAAGCAGATGGCCTCGCACTTCGTGGGGCCAAGCTTTCAATCTAGATTTCTGTGAGATCAGGCTACTTTCCTCAATAAATCTGAAATATCTATTAGTTTCAAAGACTATTTTAGCCACAAGTTCTTCTGTAACAAAACATTTAAAAAAATCAAAAATTGAAGAGTCTTCGGTTATCAAATTATAGTCTGCTAAAAACCCTGAATTTGTCCTATAAAACTCATGGACAGTTTGTATAAATAAACCAGATTGCCAAATAAAATCGGGATTGATTATTAGGTCTAGGCCTAACGGTATGATGCCGTGGCAATGGCATTTGCTCAACTATTTCATCTTCGTCATCTAAATTTAATTCTTCACGCTGTAAATTCAGTTCATCATTTGACTCAAAATCAATTTCATCTTCGAATTCTGAATCAGATTCTACGGTACTTATGATTTCATTTGAATCGTGTATTTCAGAAAGGGACCCCAGTCATTGTAATTAAATTTCTCAGGAAAGCCGAAAAACATTTTTATGTTACTAATATCATCAATTTTGTTACGATTTTTAAATATATTGTTTATTATTACCACTATATTCATATCCATGCATTTTCTTACATGTAATTGATATTTTACGGTAACATCTACTTTATTAACGCTAATGCAATTTTCCGTCTGCATTAGCAGTAATTGCAGAACAGTCAGACGTTAAACCAAAAACAAAAAAAAAACAAAACTAATTGTAACATGGATGATTTTTCACCCATACGAATGAAAAATATTTTTAGGACTCACAGGAGTGCTCTTTGTTATTTACGTACACAATAATATTAAGAAATACTATAAAATAACAATATTTTTTACAAAACTAATACATGACAATACAAAATACCAACAACTAATACAAAAATGACAAATTTCTTTATGAATTTATTATAATGCATACAGTCTTAAAATCAAAAATGATAATATTATAAAAATCAAATAAAATAATGAATAATAATTTTTTGCCATTCAATTTACATTGATTTATTACTTGCAATTATTACATATGACATCTCTGTGATCTCCACAAGTAATTTGAAGTTGCTCCTTTTAGAAATTGCTTTTTTACAATGATATGTTCATCAACACAGTTGAACCATGAATTTTAAGTCGTTTTTGTATGGCGGTCTCTAGACTTTCAACTTTATCTTAGAGGTCGTTCTTCAACATTATCATCGTTTTCTTCTTCCTGTGCAATAAATTCATCTTCAGTTTCATAATCGCCATCAATAACATCATCTTCTATGTCGTCTTCTTCACAGTTATCTTCTTGGTTACTTCCTTCTGCATCAGATGGCTCTTCATCACTAATTTCATCTAAAATATATTTATTTGCTTTCCTAGGAGTTAACTTTTGACCATCAATAACAATGTACTCCATGATACAACGAAATAGTTTTATAAAGAAAGAAGTAACAGAAAGTTTGTTAGAGAATGTATTAAAAAATAAACTACACTTATATAACACGGGTGAAAAATCATCCAGGCTTTACGAATACAAGAACACTAATCACAAGAAATCGGTTCGGTTATAACTGCATTAAACACAATTGGAACTAGCCGTAGCATAACTGAAAGGACAATATCCTATGCAGGCTTGGTAAATTTTTTGGGGGAAATGAAATTTCTCTTGGGTGAAATTTCACCCATGTTACCATATAAGGGTTAATAAAAAAATGTGAAATTTGATGACTCCAGTACCTTTCTGCAATAAACCCATTTGTCAGGGAATTGTAATAAGAAGGTTCAAGAAAAAGAGTCCATAGAAATACTTTTACCCTTTAATCATAAAAAACTTAATGCTATTAATACGTACAAACTAATCAGAAATCAAAATAACCTATTATTAATACTACATTAAGATGCATTTCAAATTAATAACATAACATATGTTACTATGATAACACAAATAACCACAATATGAATAAAAATTATTATTATTGTTTCACACTGTTTTTTAATCATCACAACCAACTCCCTCATCATTATCATCATTTGCCACACTCCAATTCAAAATTTTATTATAGAAAGTACTATAATCATCTGGTATGTACTGGATGATTTTCTTCAAGTCTTCAAGCGTTTTTATTTTAATGGGCACTCATCCTGATGAATACGCAAGTTTCTTGGAGAAATTAATGGAAGCCTTCGTTTTTTGCAGCAGGAAGTTAAAACCTATAAAACTGTTAATCCATTCAAAAGCTGTGACACCTTTCTTGTCAACTGAATATTCAAAATAATTGAATTTAGAAATATTAAACTGCTGCCTGTTTTTGTAATCATCTGAGCGTGTCTCAATAGCATTAACATTTTTTTTGTAATATAAAGTCCACCAATTTTTGTAATCTAAGATGTCAGAAGTTTCTACCATCTTGACTGTATTGTTGATGACCGAGGCTCCACATATCAATGAACACACCTCATGCGGTGTGTAAATTCTATCACATCGGCGAATTGGTCGTTTGATTACACTAAATTTCCTATCACATGGAAGGTATGAATGACCGCGTAATGGAAAATATTGTTTAATTTTTTAAAATCTACCAGTATCTGTTAAAGACAACAGCACCCTGCAAATTGTGTGATTTTTATTCTGACCGGGGCAATTGTCAGAAAAAATGTGCAGTTCCTGGACAGAGTGAGGCACATTTTCATTAATGTAGTCAATCAAAAACGAGGCCACCTCATTAGGCCCTTTCTTCGTTTGCCCTTCGTGATAAAGATAGAACTGTGCAGTACTTGTTTTCATATTGTAAATGCAAAATGTATTAAGAGTTAACTGTCTATAATAAAAAATATCTTGTATTTAAACGAAGAAAGGGCCTCATTAGGCCCTTTCTTCGTTTGCCCTTCGTGATAAAGATAGAACTGTGCAGTACTTGTTTTCATATTGTAAATGCAAAATGTATTAAGAGTTAACTGTCTATAATAAAAAATATCTTGTACTGGAATTTTCGGGAGATCAATGTTCTGCATAAAATCAAAGACAAGACCTAAAATTGCATCATTGTCTTTAGATGTTTGTTCTGATTCTTTAAGAGCGGTGTAAAATTTTTTGAGCGTCTTAAGTGAACACACAGTTCTGCTGCAGTTCATTTTTTAGCCATGTCGTTTAACGTTTTACTTCTGAGTCTAGCTTTTCTTTCTTCGCAAAAGGAACATGTGTCTACTTGTGGCCTGCCAAAACGATATGAAAAATTTTCTTTGAAAAACTTGTTATAAAAATTGTACTTAACACTAGATTCAGGATATGTTTCTTTGTAAAGGTTATACATCTTTACAACTGTCAAATCTGCAGGCAAATACACCAATAATTTTGACGAATAGTGCGATTCTTTAGTAGGAAATGAATTATTGTGCTCCTGAATTTTAATAAGTTCATCTCCTTTTATAGCATTACCACTCAAAGATTTCCCACGCTGGTCATAGGGAGATTTGCCTAACAGAAGTAACTTTCTGATACGTCTAATTCTTTTGTCGGATACACTATAGCTATACAAACTGAAAAATGCTTCTCTACATACTTCAACCTTTGTGTCAGTAAGTAAAACGTGATATTTAAAACTTTTGTCTTTTGTGACGACTCAAAATCATCAACAGCTGGCTTTGTTTATGTTTTGGTCTAAAGTAAATGTAAATAGACCCAGCTGGTGGAAATAAAGTAATAAACAATAATTTAATTTTAAAAATGTAAAAACAAAATGGGGTTGCTAGGTGGCTAGTAGGTTGTAAAACAGAACTGTAAGATTAATTGGTGGAGGTTGGAGATCATAAAGGGACGGTACGTAATCTTGTACGCATAATTAAATAGGAAATATTTTAATAATTGGGACAGAAAATGAATTAATATGATTGGAAATATAAAGAATATGGTTGTTATTAAAAGAAAATTACAATTGATTTGAATTTTATTATTTGTTATATTTCAAATTTGGCATCCAGCTTGTGGGGAACAGAATCTGTCAAAGAACCTATGTAAAAGAATATGTAAAAAATATGTAAAGAATATGTAAGAAATCTGTAAAGAATATGTAAAAGAATATGTAAAAGAATCTTAATGACGGAGCTGATGTTGACGACATGAATATGAATCAGGAGACAAGGAATACTGGAGTAACAGATGTAGGTGACAATAGTTATAATAATAATAATAATAATGATAATAATAATACAAACATGTTACAACAACTCATGTTGTTGGTTACTAAAATAGATAGACAAGGAAAACAACAGGCTGAAGAGAATAAAAATTTAATAAAACAACAGGCGGAAGAGAGTAGAAATTTAATAGAAAATTTAAACAGTAAAATAGATAAACAGGGAAAACAACAGGCTGAAGAGAATAAAAATTTAATAGAAAATTTAAACAGTAAAATAGATAATCTTGTAGTAGAAACAAAGGAAAGTAGGGGAGAGTGGGGATCCTTGAGACAAGCTTTTTATATAAATTTTATTTTTTTTCCTATATGACTTGGAAGGGCCAGATTATGTATTATTATTAAGCTTACGTATATACCTTTCTCTTCCATTGAATTTCAAAGATCTATACTAAGTCATAAAAAAAAATAATAATTTGTAATTTTTGTAAATGTCTCAATGTACCCCACCTATGGGGTACGTTGAGACAGGTGGTGGGGATGGTTGAGACAAAATAAAGTAGAGTAAGAATTCTTGATAAAAAGGTGTATTAAGATGTATAACGTATATATACTTACTGTCACATAGTTAAAACAAGATACAAATAATAAAAACTTATATCTAAGTCGACCAAACTGACTTTAAGAGCCTCAACGAATGTCATATTTTGCGGTAGGAATCGCAAAAGAAAAAAATGATTGCTGCCGTTTGGTTTTTCGTTTGTCATTTGAAGGAGATGGCAAGATCATAACTATATCTTTGATTGCTACACTGCCAATGTCGTCAACATTTGGGAAAAAGAATGAGTTTTTCATTTTAGAAGATTTTCTTAAAAATTTAACAACGAAGTCTCCATTTTCAGTTTTTGTAAGAACTTTTCCTGCATAGAAAACATCTTTTCTGTCCAGAACAAACTTAACAAACACAAAATCTTCTAGGTCAACCTGCTCTACGGAGAAGTCTAAAAGCTGTAAAACCTTCATCTTCACTGACTTCGTTCTCGGCTTCAATATCTTCTCTCACTTCTCCAGTCTCATCTTCATTAAAGTCCAGCTTTCTCTTTTTCGATTTATGTTTTCCTTCCTCTTTTTCAGCTTTATTGGTCTTTTGATTCATTCTTGATTTTTTCTTTTCTTCGTCCAATCTCAATTCTTCTTTCTTTTTTTTTGCCTTTCTTCTAATAGTAGTTTTTCTGGTGTGCTTGTAATAATTTTGCTAGATCCTTTTTCTCTAGGCTTTCTAGCTTTCTTTCTTTTCTGGGCTTTAGGATATCCTCTGAACAATGCAGGACTTATGAATTGTCTGCTGCGTTCTGCATTTTCGGATGGTTCACTTTGCTCGGATGAAACATTGAGAAGCAATCCTGTTTGAGGTGTTAATGTTACTGATTGAAAAACGGCACTTGTAGATGGCTCAGTTGGGTTTGGTGACGTAACTAGGGATGGCCCTGCTTGAGGTGTTGATGTCGCTGAAGTAGGCCTATCAACTGCTTGTTGAGGCGTTACAGGTGAAGACAAGGGTCGGTCTGTCACTTTGCTAGCCATAAACATGTCCTCTGTGTAAACTGAGCTATCTTTAGGGAAGATACCAGTTTTTTTGAAGGCGTTGATGATTGTTTGGGGCACCATGGCTCGTGAATGAGCAACACCAACACAAGATGCAACATTGTAAATTGAAAAGGTTTGTTCTGGGTGAGCTGACATCCATGAGTCGACTGCCGAGCTGTAGAAAGTTTGGAAAGGTTTCATAACACCTACATCAAGGGGCTGCATCATATGAGTTGAATGTGGAGGAATAGTTAAAATATGAACTCCATTTTTCTTAGCTAGGTTTATGGCTTCAATGCTCATGTGACTTTCATGGTTATCACAAATTATAAGCATTTGACGAGTTGGGGAGCAGCCCGTATATTTAACAAAATGTTCAATAGCTTTCACAAAATTGGGTTGTGTCATCCATCCGGTCACGTTAGCCAAGCCTAACGTTCCTACTGGTGCCCCTATTAACATATGGGGTTTGAAATGGACCCTGGGGAAAACCATTGCAGGTGGAATGGTGTTTCCTGCAGCATTGATAAATAAAAGTGTTGTTACTAAAGTCCCCTTTTCAGCACTGACAGCTTTTGAAACTTGCTTTAACCCTTTTTCTGCAATGACACGAGATGGACGCTGAACAGTTTGTGTTTTTGTTTCGTCTATATTCCAGATCCTGCTAGGATCTGAAAGTTCAGGAAATCTTTGCAAAACGTCATTGTAGTTCTTAAAAAACATATCAACATTGTATTTATTAAAGGACATTGCTCTTGCTAAACTACAACCTTCTGCTGCTCTCAGCGACAACTCAGCATGACGCTTCATGAAGCCGTAGAGCCAGTCTTTGCCAGCCATTTTGGAGGCTTTCCAATTTTCTGGGTATTTAATTTTATTTATTTCAGCCATTTCAAAGGCCAGCTTACGCGTTTCTACGTTTGTTAAACCATAAAACATTTTTGAACAATCCTTCAAAAAGTTAGTCAACTCTCTTTCTTGGTCATCTGTAAATATTTTCCTTACATCACACCTGGCTTTCATTTCTAGTTCAATATCAGGGTTATCTCGAATTTTTTTTAGATATCTACCAACAGTTTGAAAAGGTAAATTAAAATGAGCAGCTGCTTCTCTAATAGTAGCTCCTTCCAAAGCCATTTTAACGGCATTTTTCATAGTTTCTGCCTCAAACAGTCCTTTGGTTTTTTCTTTTTTCCTTGATCTTACCATTTTCACAAATCCGCATACACCCTGGAACACAAGACATTCTTATAAAATAACTGTTTTACAGCTATTTCACAAGAAGTCTTACTCTACATCGAAGTTTGTTTGTCTCAACCTTCCCCGCCTACTTTTGTCTCAACCTTCCCCACTCTGCATTTGTAAACAAAGCCGCCATTACTACTAAAACGAATATAAATTGGCGAATAAAAACACAGCCAATTATACACTGTTACATGGCCTATTCAACAATACAAAGCTTAACAAATTTGAACTATAAGTAAACTAACAGTATTAACTTACCCAACGACGCAAGTATTTACTTTTGATGTTCACAAATACGTTTAACTCACTAACTCAGACACAACCATTCAGAGAGATACAATAAGCAGACTGAGGTTATAGGAGAAAGAAAACAACAGTTTGAGCTCAGTGCTGCCAACCGGCAACATTAAATTACCCTAAATTTATCTTTGTCTCAACGTGCCCCTTGTCTCAAGGATCCCCACTCTCCCCTATATTAAAAAATGGATCAGTAAGTACTAAAGATGATAAAATATTAACTAAAAATATTAAACCAGATGAAGATGATGTTGTAGTAGAAACAAGGGAAATTTAAAAATGAATCAGTAAGTAGTAAAGATGATAAAATATTAACTGAAAATATTAAACCAGATGAAGATAACGTTGAAGTAGAAACAAGTAGTTATGCCAGTGCCAGTCAAAACGGTTTAAAATCGCCAGAAGGAAAGAGAAGTAGTGTAAATCGAAGGGTATTAATCTTAAATGAAACAGAGGATGATAAAGAAATACCAGCACAAATTAGCAGTAGCAGCAGTTCAGCTTATAATTCTGATGAGACAAGGAAAGGAAGCAGCCATTCAACCAAAAGTGATGTACAAAACAAGGAGAAAAGTAGTAGCATAAGAGTTTTATCAACAAAAATAATTTGGGTAATGGTTTGAAAGAATTAAGAAATCAAGAAACAATGGATGGTCAAGTAATCACGGATCTTTCATTGGAAAAAGAAATTCAATCTGATTTAACAGAAAGTAGCAAGAAATATTTAAAAGTAATAAACAAGAAAAAAGTGATTTCACAGGTTATGAACAAATTAATCTATAAAAGTGGCAAAGTTGGTAACGTGCTCGCCTCTCATCATGCGGTCTTGGGTTCGAATCCCAATCAGGCACGGCATTTTTTCATACGTTACAAAAAATCATTTCATCATTCACCGTCTGCATTAGCAGTATTTGCAGAACAGTCGGACGTTAAACAAAAAAAAAAAACAAAAAAAAAGAAATATGAAAGTGTGAATGTTGTAAATAAATGTGTTAAACAAAATAACTGGAAACCGAATATAGATATATATACAAATCACAATAAATGTAAAAAAGAAATTAATGTACATTATGTTGTTATTTGTGCTTTGTTGTGTTATGTTTATAGTTTATAGTTTATGTTTATAGTTTATAGTTTATTTGGTTAGGTCTAAATATTGTAAGGCTGTTTAGCAACTTATATTTAAAACGTTTTGGCTAAATTTTATGACATTTAAATTTTTCAAGCAAATTCAAAATTCAAATTATAATTTTGGTTAAATTTCTCTTTGTTTTCAAAATTTAAATGGGGGGGTAATTTGTGACGACTCAAAATCATCAACAGCTGGCTTTGTTTATGTTTTGGTCTAAAGTAAATGTAAATAGACCCAGCTGGTGGAAATAAAATAATAAAAAATAATTTAATTTTAAAAATGTAAAAACAAAATGGGGTTGCTAGGTGGCTAGTAGGTTGTAAAACAGAACTGTAAGATTAATTGGTGGAGGTTGGAGATCATAAAGGGACGGTGCGTAATCTTGTACGCATAATTAAATAGGAAATATTTTAATAATTGGGACAGAAAATGAATTAATATGATTGGAAATATATAGAATATGGTTGTTATTAAAAGAAAATTACAATTGATTTGAATTTTATTATTTGTTATATTTCACTTTTTAACACAGAATCTTCTTTGCGAGAGCTGTCCTTAGTAACACTAATTACATCTATCATTCTTTGTAGATGGAGGTCTTGTTCATTTTTACTCTCCATTTGGTACAACACTTTAAATATTTTTAATTGATCATCTTCAGAAAACAAATCAAAACATTTTTTAGGGCACCTATAAACAAGAAAAACGGCCAATTAGTGTTTAGCATAGCTTCTTACGTTTCTTTTTAATATTCATAGTTCATGCATAATCATAGTTTTCAAGATTTGCGTAAGTAAACTTTACACAGAACTTGGCCTGAGTGACAATTATGTTTAACATATAAAAATTACATTAATATATCTAACAAAATATAGAATAGCTAATTACATAAAAAGTAAAAAATTGCATGACAATTTGTGTTTGTACATACCTGCACGGCGTTCCAACTTTTTTCGCTGCTTTAATTTTACCATCATAACCATAGTATTCTGTCCCAGCCACTCTCGATTTCTTTATGATATTTCGTTTATAATTTTCAGGGTTTCTAATTCCTCTCTTTTTAGTCTTTTTGGGACTATCACTTTCAGACATAGTCGACTTGTTCTCAAATTATCACCAGAAAATAAACTACACCCAACATATACTAACAACAAACTGGTGTAAGAAATTCGACTCATAACCTAAAAAGTACCAGCTACGGTGGTGCTAAATGTGTTGCAAAAAGGTACTTCAGTCATTGACTGGGGCCTCTTTCTGCAGTACATAACAAAAAGGTAACTACACTGCCCAGCTGTTAAAACATGTAATCAAGTCCTTTTCTGCACTACAAGATGTGTTTACCCTCAAAGTTTTTAAAACTGTCCTGACCCAAAATCTGAAAAAAGTTGACTCAGCTCCCTTTTTGAAATATACGATTCATTTATGAAAGCTGCTTCACGATCCGAAAGTCCAACATAACTTGAACTAGTGCCAGGTCTATCCATTGTGTTCGGATAAGTTTACTTACAACAAAATACGTTTATATTCTTACACAAAATTATATGTAAAATATGATATTTTCACTTACGAATTACACTATTTACACAATTCCGCAGAAGATAAACGTTTTCGAAAAAGCTTTCGCATACACACTTCATAAAGAAGAAACACCAAACTCATATGCAACAGCTGTTTCGAAAAAATACTTATTTACTATTTTCATTGTAAAATGCAATATTTTATTTATTTTTATAATAAAAAAATGAAGAAAATGATGCAACCGAAATATAACTTGAAAATAATCGAATAAATTAGACACCAAAATACCACGGCAACACATCTGACAATATGCGATGTAGCTAATAAATACAGGACACTGTCAAAAAGTTTCACGTAATAACCAGTAGATGGTGTAACATGTCCATTATGTAGTGTTATGATTTCCCAGTGATTTAACATTAGAACGTACAAATGCGGAAGTAGCACGTGCGTTTGATTTTCAATAACGTAAAAGTACGTTAATAGCACAGTAAGTGCCGCGAACTCCGAACTTATATATACGTCAATATCTGTTAAAGGGTTAAGGGATAGCTTTCACCTGTCGCACCACTGCACAAGGAGCTGTATCTGACGTTGAAGCCTATTAACGTTGAATGGGAGACTGGGGCTGGACCTGTACAAGATCATGTCATCGGCGTAGACACCAGCGCGGATGACGGGCTCAAGCGGAAAATCATTAGCGTAGATGAGGTAGAGGTTCGGTCCAAGAACCGATCCTTGGGGAACTCCTGCCGAGACGGGTTTCACACTAGAAGCGGCATCACGGAGCCCAGGGGAATTCGGAGAGACAAAGAATTGTCTGCCGGTCAAATACGAGTGCAGTAGACGCACCAAAGAGGGAGGAATAATAAGCGAAAGCTTATATAGGAGACCCAGGTGCCAGACACGATCGAATGCTGCCCGAAAGTCGAGAAGCACCGCCGTAGTCTGGCGCCTGGCATTCCAAAAATCCAAGATGTCGGTGATAGCACGGAGGAGCTGAATAGTGGTCGAGTGCCCCCGCCGAAAGCCAAACTGCTCCGGACGGAGGACAGGGTCAATAACTGTTTGAAGCCGCGATAGCAGGAGTCGTTCAAACAGTTTCGAGCCAGTGGCAGAAGAGAAATTGGGCGGTAACTGGCCGGATCAGAAGGTGACTTAACCCTTTCTGCCCTGATAGGGTAAAAAATTTAGATATTTTTTGTTTCATGATGTTTTCTTAATAATTTGACTTTAAAATATATACCATAATTATTTTGAAATTTTTTTTCAACTTTAAGGGGGTGTTCTAGACCCGGGACTTGTAAGTCCCGACAGGGGTTATTGTAATAAAATGTTCTAGTAGCAAAACTTGATAATAAAAACACAAATATCCATTAAAAAAAAATTATTTACATAACATACTCACATTAAACAGGCCTACTATAGCAAATCACATTGAAAAATTATAATAATTAAACATACTTATTTTCTAAATGATAAAATAATTAATAGTTTACCAATTAGACGCACATAGGCTGCAAGACGCATGTAAAGAGTTGTTGATATCTACCTATGTTCTGTAGATTTTGATTTCTACCTATTCCATAAATACTACACCAAGTTAGATGCACTAATATATGACATTTTATATTATATTCATAAAAACATAGCACGCACACTTACACGCAAAATTAAGCCAAAAGTAACAAAAAATGTGATACAGTTTTATTAATAAATCTAAATGTTTACATCATGGTACTTTGAAAAACAATTCTTCTTGTCATTGCAACAAAGATGCACTTTACATAATGAACACACAGATGTAGGCTTTGACTCCAATTGGTTCATGCTGCAAAATTCACATCTACCACGTTTTTCAGTAAAAAGTGGCCAATGAGCACCCAAATTCCCTAACCTTACATCCTTCATTACTGAATAACTAGACTTCCTTCTTTTTTTGCTGATGTTCCGGCTTGGGGATCTGTATCTGCTGATCTCTTCAGCATCTTTCGTGATTTTACATCCTTTGCTGCAATCAAACCCAGTGCAATTTGTCGACGAATGTCTAAAGGGGTGTTTTATTGAACATTTTGCAATAAATAACATATGTATTTACAAATGCTATGTCCACAAGTGCAAAAAAATTCTGTGCCACCACTTTCTTGCTTTTCTATCTACTCCATACAGCACACGGTACCTATCACCTAAATCCACCCCGCCCATAAATTTGTTGTAATCAGCAACAACAGTTGGATAAGGAATGTTTTCTTTGTTCCATCCTTCTGGGTACGTTTCACCACAGTTTTCTCTGTTCCATGATAATTTGAGATAAAATTAACTGTTTTATTATCACGCCACTTGAAAAACGATATGCCTAGCTCAGACATCCTGTAATCATAATCTCCTCTGTCCATTTGTACGTTGGTAGTGGGGTAGGAGTGAATGTACTCGTACGCGATTTCCATGCAGCTTGTTGTATTACACCAACAAAGTGTTCAACACCAGATTCTATTTCTTCAGCATTTTTCAAAGGCACAATAAGATTTAGATTACTATTTACTTCGTAACGAAAATTATGCCTGTCAACTATACCTCGAGTCAAGGATGGTGGTGGCTCGCTACAATCAGGATAATCACTCAGGGTATATAGAATGGAAGAATGATCAGATGAAAGTTCTGGAATCGTTTCTATATTAGAGAAGAGATTGAGGTTTTTGGTGTAATATGACAAATTTACCGGACACCTGGAGTTGTTTATTTTTGAGTCTATTGAAATAAAAATAGATATCTCCAGCTGATTAAAATAAATACTTTAAAAATTATTCAATTTACATTAACAAAAAATATTTTAAAAGAATTATTTATTTGGTTACTAGGCAACTAAGAAGAAGAAAGGATTTTGTAAATTATTTTAATGGGCGGTATAACACTAAACCGATAACATGTATTAATTTCACCGTCCCATTCAGTGTTCATTTGTTAATAATTACTTAGAAAGATATACATAAAGATAAAATAGTTTATTCACCAACGTTCATGTCATTCAAAGGAACATAAATTACTTAATTTTATAATGATAATGATTAACTAATAGCTTTTCAATGACGGATACACAAAAACATTGATGGAGATATCAATGTGTTGTTACGCAAGTGAGTCTTAAATATTTTTTACGTGGTATTGTTTTATTTATATATTTGATTGTCATTTACAATATTGAAGTCATTTTTCAGACTATAGGCCCATTATTATTATTCTTTTCTTTTTTTTTTTTTTTTTTTTTTAAGGGCGAAAAACCAGACGGTTATCATCGCCCGTTGCTCTACACACGGGTGTAAAGGGCCCGAGTGTAGAACGTGCTTTTCTTATTTATATATAACTTTTTTAAAACTAAAAATATCACAGAAAAAAAAATAAATAAAATTTACAGACAAGAACATTTATATTAAAAAACTTATAAGATAAACATACAACCACAAACTTAAATCTAATATCACACTTGGAATAAATAACAGTTAAAACTTATAAACACTTACAAACTAGTATCACAGTCAACAAAATAAAATTTACATAAAAGGTAATATCACAGATCTGTAGGTAAATAAAAAGGCTGTAAAGGGGCCACGAAACTAAATAAAAACATACACAAATACATAATATAAACTTAACACAAATATTCCCAATTCACAATCAGACATTGTCATACAAACTAATGGATCTAATAAATCTTAACGTTAAATCCAAAACATGGCTATCGTCGCCGAGTACATCTCGTAACTGGAAGGGTATCTTAAATCGCCGACGCAGAGCTGCGTAGCAGACGCAATCTACCAACACATGTTCAATTGTCAAAGGACAATCACATCTGCCACACATTGGAGCATCACCAAACGTCATGAGATACCCATGCGTTAATCTGGTGTGTCCAATTCTAAGTCGCGCGATGACAACTTCTTCCCTTCTGTTCTTCCTCAGCGACGTAGGCCAAGGCTTAACGTCATGCTTTACCTCACGAAGCTTGTTGCCATGAGAGCCAGTCCATTCTACCTGCCAGGAATCAGTGATGACACGCTTCACCAGGCCCACGAAATCTGACACAGTCAGATATTGCGTGAAGGCCGGTTGGCGTGCTGCCTCCTTAGCGGCCAAATCAGCAGCCTCATTTCCCGAGATTCCAGCATGACCCGGAACCCAGCAGAAAACAACGCTTACTCCTCTATCGTTAAGCTGCTTCACGGAGCCGTGGACATCTGCAACTAGCGGGTGGCGTGAATATATATCACTAATTGACTGCAGGGCACTGAGCGAATCAGTGCACACCAACACCCGACGCCCACGCACACAGACTACAGACAGAGCTTTACTAACAGCATAAAGTTCAGCCGTGTAAACACTGGTTCCCGCAGGTAATCCAAACAAATAGGTTCTCCCATTAGCAACAAACGAGCAACCAACTCCAACATCCGACTTTGATCCATCAGTGTATACAACCGTAGATGGTTTAATAGCTTCAACTAACTCACTGAAAATGCTATTAAATACCACAGAACTTGTGTCTGCCTTTGAGAATTTACACATTTCAAAGTTAAAGTGTAACTGAGCGATGGTCCAGGGTGGAAATAAACAAGAATTACATGGGTAGACACGAGGAATCGCAATATCGAGGTTGTTGCATATCTCCAACGCTCTTACACCAAATGGTGAAGGCTGTCGGGCGTTCATCAGATGCAAATCATGACAAGGGTTATTGAGAATCATATCATGCAAAAAATGATAAGGTCTAGCTTTCAACTTAGCAAAGTACGTCAATATAAACTGCTGGCGACGTCTGTGTAACGACATTTCTCCACTTTCAACTAAGATGCTGATAACAGGGCTAGAACGAAAAGCACCTGTAGATAATCGTAAACATGAATTGTGGACTGAGTCAAGCATTCTCAGAGAAGTGGAGGTAGCAGATGAGTAGGCTACAGCGCCATAATCTATACGTGATCGCACTAGAGCCTTGTAGAACCTTATCATACATGATCTATCAGCTCCCCAACATGTACCTGTAAGAACACGCAGAATATCAACCACCTTTAAGCACCTAGCCCGTAGGTCTTTTATATGCGGAACCCATGTAAGTCTTTTGTCGAATATAACACCTAGAAACCTGATTTCAGTGCTAACTTCGATATGCTGGCCCATTAAATACAGTCTTGGAACATTATCAGTCCGTATTCGGCAAAACTGAATGCATTTAGTCTTCTCAGGAGAAAAACTAAAGCCAGTCTGCCGTGACCATTCCTCAAGACGGTATATAGTAAGCTGTAGGGCTCGTTCAGCTGAAACAACATTTCTAGATGCAACATATATCGCAAAATCATCTACAAACAACGAACATGTTGTTATTTTTCTTTATCTGTGATATTTTTAGTTTTAGGAGTTATATTTAAATAAAAAAGTATATATTATATTATATTCAAGTACGTTCTACACTCGGGCCCTTTACACCCGCGTGTAGAACAACGGGCGATGATAACCGTCTGGTTTTTCGCCCTAAAAAAAAAAAAAAAAAAAAAAAAAAAAGGATCCCGCGAACATTCCATTGAATAATATTATTAAAAGGGAATTTAAAGAACTTATGTTTCAAACACAATTTTCTCCTTACCTTTTTTTCCTTTCACTTGTATGAAGCCCTTATCAAGGGCCGATGGATCTCCTATCATATCGTGGATCTTGGACCCACACGAAGGAGATTTTAGGAATTTAGACGCATCCACTGGAAGCGTCTTAGGCAATGAAAGGGGTTTCCCCTTTGAGGTAGAGGCGACTGTCTTATTTGACAGCTGAACTTTTGTAATCTGCGTCGCAGAAAGGTTACCAACTTGAGGTACAGAACTCTTTGAACTAATTTCAGTCTGTTTGGAGCTTAGTAAAGCTTTCAATGCAGAAGTTAGGGAAGCAACCTGTTTAGTTAGGTTCTCAACAACACTCTTCAGCTCAACGCATGACGAGCACTCACCAGACACACGAGACTGAACACTAGTTGCAGCTGCAAACGAAATGTCAGGCTGGACTGCATTTCGAATGCTATTTAGTTTTCTGTACTCGCTCCGGGCAGCGAGAAAGGAAAGCTTCTGTTCAGACGAAATTTTCTGAATTTCTCGTTCTTCTTTATACTTGGGGCATTCTCGAGACCTTGCTGAATGACTTCCTTTACAGTTTGCACACAGTTCAGTTTCAGAAGTGCATTCGCTGTCTAAGTGGTCAGGTGAACTGCACTTTGCGCATATCGCAGGTTTCTTGCAGTTAGTTTTCGTATGTCCGTATTCCTGACACTGAAAACAGCGCAGAGGGTTTGGGACATACGGTCTCACTCGAACAGACAAGTAACCCAACTTAAGACGATCCGGAGGTTGAGGGGTGGAAAATGTTATGATAAGTGTCGGGGTACCGACATCAATTCCATTTTCCCGACGCGTAACTCTTTTGACTTGCGTCACTCTCTGGGAGGTAAGCTCCTCCAATAACTCAGCCTCAGACATATCCTGTATATCTCGAGAGTAAACCACTCCTCGAGATGAGTTGAGGGACCTATGCGGTTCAACGGTAACTGCAGTATTTTCGATTTGAGTAATTTTAACAACGCTGCTACTTTGCTTCGCAGACGTTGTTTCAATTAACAAAGTACCATTTTTAATTTTTTAATAGAGTGTGGCGAGCTACAAACCGACTGCAAAGACCTGTTAATAATGAAGGGGGAAACTTTTGACAGCGACCCTTCATCTGCAACACAACGAACAACAAAAAATTTGTCTGTGTTATCACCACTGTTATCACTATCGTCCGACAAGCTAGACCATAGTCTTTTCATTCCGAGGGAAGATTTTTTAGATGACATAATCTTAGGTGCTTTTCCAGTCATCGTGAAAGCAAGGTGCGGGCGGAGAGATGACTCGCGCACGCCGCAGGTCCCTAGTAAAAAGAAGGACCCGGCCGAGTACTCCCGGCAGCCATCTCCCACATATTTCATCCGGGCCGGGGAGTCAGGTACTGCCTGACCCACTGATACCGACGTCCCAGAGGCTCGCACGCAGCAGTAAGAGCTCCGACACTCTTACCCATGGTCCACTTCTTGCCACAGTACCGAAGCGACTGGAAGGGCTAAAGGATGGCGCAAAGCCTCGGCAGAGCAAGCTCACAGCAGCACAACCACAGTCCAGACCTTCCAATCTGGAAAGGGTTACGCACGACCAGCCCGCATCCCATCCTCGCCAGCATTATAAATGTGTGTAAGAAAACTTTGTGTATGTGTTGTGTGTAGGGTATGTAAATTATTCGTTACCAACAAATGTTAGTATGGTTAAACTGAAAATAGCTGTCACTGGACATGTTAACAGTAATAAATCAACTGTTGCTAACTTTATATCAGATGCAACTGACATTAGTGGCAGTGATTACACTACAAATTTTGGCTCATCCTGTGTGAGGTATAAAGTTTCTTTTCAAATCGGCATTGTCTTGTGAGGAATAATAAAGTTTCTCTTCATTGGTTACAAAGATGTCTAGAAGATCAGGTTGTCTGCGAGCAGAAGTAGGCCAAAAAGTGAATTCATTGGGTGGAAGAACATTTAAATTACATTGCGACAGTGACGAGAGAAGTTGTCTCCCACGTGGATTATTTAGCCGTGAACCCCAAGTCTGGCGTTTCGAATTAAAGTCGCCTCCCGCAATAAATTGAGAGCCAAGTGTTTCAAAAAATTCAGAAAATTCAGGAGCCAAGATCGAAAAGCGTGGCGGACAATAAACAGCGGCCAAAGTCAAGGAGAAATCAAAAAATTGAACGGATATAGCTACATTTTGAATAATATTACTAACAGGGGTGGGTTAAAGAGAGTGTAGTAAAGAACATTTTATTAGTATGGCTGTACCACCGTGTGCGTTACCGTCAGGATGGTCAGATCTATAAGTAATGTAATTACGTATATAAAAGTTGTGTCCAGTGGTAAGATGAGTTTCACAGAGAACGGCAACGTCAATGCGTTTTTTAGCTCGTTAACCAAAGAAGAAATCGATTGAAAAATACGTTCAGAGTTGACTGGACTGTGCTTACCATTCAACACGGCTGAGCAAGTAGATTGTTGTCCGTTTGTGCCCGGATCTTGCAGAGATGGACGCCGAAGATGCGAACTGGTTGATGGCGATTGGGAGATGTCCTTGAATGATGGGGATTGTTGTATTGAAACGGTTGAAGGCGCAGGTTGTGGAGGCTGGTGTGACATAGACGTTGATGATGACTGTTGCGTTTGTAGCGGCTGGCCGAGTGGTTGACCTTTTCTGCCAATTTGGTATTTAAGGTAGTTTTATAAATGAAAACAATTGCAATTCCCAGAAGCGTATGTTTACTTTAATCAATAATAACTATGAACTAATTAAACATTAAGAATGGCTTTTACTTAAACATCAATATTGCACTTTACATATGCTAAAATTTACAACATACCTAATATAATGAATGACCGCATTTTAGACTCTAGCTGCCACAGTGTATGGTCTAGCTGCCAAGATAATCGAGTTAGCTGCTGATCTGCACTCATGTAGGAAGATGTCAAAGCACAGTAGACACTGATTGTCTCCCCGAGATAGAGTTAAACAACTCTTTTATACTTTTTCCTCTCCCTACTATCACAACGGGGTCCTCTTCGAAACCACCATAATAGGCTGTCCCTCAGGAAGAGGCCCGGCCACAAGAGGCTTCGCAAGACGAATTTAGGTTTTGCACACGGCACCTTTTTACGTCATGCAATCTTATCTAGATACCGTCGCCTCGTGGCATGACAAAATAACCGCAATATTACTTAATAATTTTTCCAACGCATCCTAATTTAGATTTGTTAAAACAACTATCTGCTTTAACAAACCACATCCCGGCACGTGTAAAGTACAATATTGCATAATTACATTTTATTGATTGTTTTGTAAGAATTTAAATAATTAAAATATAATAGTACAATTTCATAACAATGTTTGTTTTTATTAATTAATATTCCTGAAAATAAAACACATACATAATAAAATACAATACAAGGTATAATATAAGGTACCCTAATCCCTTCATTACCCCGTCGCAACAAAAAAGTGGTCGCAATAGCGATCATCTTTTACAAGTGAATTAATTTAAAGAACGTGGGGCAGGTTGAACTGGAAGAGATGTAGGTGAAGGCGAAGGCTGCAGTATCAGGCGTTCTATATTTAAAGCAGCTTGCCGTTCCCGCTCAATATCAGCTAGCGCTAAGTCAGGAGACTGAGCGCGAGAAAGAGGCACTACTTGTAAATGACGTAGCGTACTCGCCTTTGTAGACGAGCAACACCAAATAATACAAGTCAGTACAAGTAAGCGGTTCGACCATATAAGACATACACAAGTAAAAATAATTAAACAAGTTAAAATTTGTAACCGTGAATCAAAAATGACATTATGATACAAATCGTGGTTTTGTTCAATACGATTAATTTCATTCATAAGTGTTTTTACCTCCAACGGCTTGTGGTTAGATAATGAAGACATTATGTCAGTCAAATTATTTTCTATTAATGAAGAGACATTATTAAAACGTTTTAAAACATCCGTTTCGTTAAGTGATAACAAATTAGTGATAACAGGCACATGTAACAGTGGTGTGGTTAAAATATAATCAGAACTACCAATTAAATAAGGTAAAAGTGTAAATGAATCTGAATAAATAGTACAGAATTGACTATTATTAAGTACCCCGGTGCCAGACAACACTTCTGACCGGACAATCGGTACATCATTACGAGAAGTTAAATTGTGTTTCAAACATTTCCAAGTGACCCGTATCGAGTCGTAAAGACTGTAAACCCATAGAGACCTTGATGGTGATCTATATAAAACAGGTGTAAATTCATGCAAATACAATAATTTTTTACAAAATTTTATAATCTTATCCTGTAAACCAAGGTAAGCAGCAATAACACAAGAGTCTGTAGTTTTAATTAGATGAACATCCGGTGGACAAATTGTATATATATTTGTAGTGCATTTAGCAAGATAACTAGAAGACGGTATAATAAAGTGTTGACGATTTTCAGAAACCATAATATAAGGAACTTCAGGTTCGATTGCAATAAATTTATTGACTGTAGTATCAAAGTACGGCAAAGTTTTCACCGAGTACAGTTCAAAGAGACGATCTTCCGCCTTCAATGGAATTTCCACGAATAGACGAATACCAGCTGCACAACTCACTGCATGGACAGTTGAAATACGATAATAAATGTACATACTCTCCATATCCACAGGTGTTAATAAACTAAGATCATTACTTAAGTGATGAACAATTTGTTGTAAAACTTCCATCAAAACTTTCGGTGAAACAAGAGTAACGCTAAGCTGACCATGTGACGCCGATGGGATGCGGGCTGGTCGTGCGTAACCCTTTCCGGATTGGAAGGTCTGGACTGTGGTTGTGCTGCTGTGAGCTTGCTCTGCCGAGGCTTTGCGCCATCCTTTAGCCCTTCCAGTCGCTTCGGTACTGTGGCAAGAAGTGGACCATGGGTAGGAGTGTCGGAGCTCTTACTGCTGCGTGCGAGCCTCTGGGACGTCGGTATCAGTGGGTCAGGCAGTACCTGACTCCCCGGCCCGGATGAAATATGTGGGAGATGGCTGCCGGGAGTACTCGGCCGGGTCCTTCTTTTTACTAGGGACCTGCGGCGTGCACGGGTCATCTCTCCGCCCGCACCTTGCTTTCACGATGACTGGAAAAGCACTTAAGATAATGTTACACAAACAATCTTCCCCCGGTATGAAAAGACTATGGTCTAGCTTGTCGGACGATAGTGATAACAGTGGTGATAACACAGACAAATTTTTTGTTGTTCGTTGTGTTGCAGAAGAAGGGTCGCTGTCAAAAGTTTCCCCTTTCATTATTAACAGGTCTGTTCAGTCGGTTTGTGGCTCGCCACACTCTATTAAGAAATTAAGGAATGGTACTTTGTTAATTGAAACAACGTCTGCGAAGCAAAGTAGCAGCGTTGGTAAAATTACTCAAATCGGAAGTACTGCAGTTACCGTTGAACCGCATAGGTCCCTCAACTCATCTCGAGGAGTAGTTTACTCTCGAGATATACAAGATATGTCTGAGGCTGAGTTATTGGAGGAGCTTACCTCCCAGAGAGTGACGCAAGTCAAAAGAGTTATGCGTCGGGAAAATGGAATTGATGTCGGTACCCCGACACTTATCATAACATTTTCCACCCCTCAACCTCCGGATCGTCTTAAGTTGGGTTATTTGTCTGTTCGAGTGAGACCGTATGTCCCAAACCCTCTGCGCTGTTTTCAGTGCCAGGAATACGGACATACGAAAACAAACTGCAAGAAACCTGCGATATGCGCCAAGTGCAGTTCACCTGACCACTTAGACAGCGAATGCACTTCTGAAACAGAACTGTGTGCAAACTGTAAAGGAAGTCATTCAGCAAGGTCTCGGGAATGCCCCAAGTATAAAGAAGAACGGGAAATTCAGAAAATTTCGTCTGAACAGAAGCTTTCTTTTCCGGCTGCCCGGAGCGAGTACAGAAAACGAAATAGCATTCGAAATGCAGTCCAGCCTGACATTTCGTTTGCAGCTGCAACTAGTGTCCAGTCTCGTGTGTCTGGTGAGTGCTCGTCATGCGTTGAGTTGAAGAGTGTTGTTGAGAACCTAACTAAACAGGTTGCTTCCCTGACTTCTGCACTGAAAGCTTTATTAAGCACCAAACAGAGTGAAATTGGTTTAAAGAGTTCAGTGCCTCAAGTTGGTAACCTCTCTGCGACGCAGAATACAAAAGTTCAGCTGTCAAATAAGACAGTCGCCTCTACCTCAAAGGGGAAACCCCTTTCATTGCCCAAGACGCTTCCAGTGGATGCGTCTAAATTTCTAAAATCTCCTTCGTCTGGGTCCAAGATCCACGATATGATAGGAGATCCATCGGCCCTTGATAAGGGCTTTATACAAGTCAAAGGAAAGAAAGGGAAGGAGAAAATTGTGTTTGACACATAAGTCCTTTTCTTTCTGAAATACCCTTTAATAATATTATTCAATGGAATGTTCGCGGGATCCGGTCTAGGTATGAAGACATAAAGTTATTAATCCGGGAAAAGTGTCCGATTGCGCTGTGCCTGCAAGAGACGATGTTACAGCCTGATGTCTCAATCTCCGTTCGTGGATACGAGATGTTTAGGAAAGATTCCCTGCATGGTGGCCCTGGTGGTGGGGTCGCTATATTACTTCACCAGTCAATGCAAGGGATACGTCTGGATATTCAGACGGATCTTCAGGCCGTGGCAATCAGGATTACTGTCCCGTTGTCAGTTTGTGTGTGTAATATTTACTTACCACCAAATAGAGAAATTTCATACCTAGCCATACGAGAATTACTGGAACAGTTACCAAGTCCATGTATATTACTAGGAGATTTCAATGGTCACCATTATTCTTGGGGCTCCTCACTGTGCAATGGTAGAGGTCACATGGTGGAGAGGGTCCGGAGTGATTTAGACTTATGTCTATTGAACGATGGATCTGAAACATTCATGTCATCCTCAACAGGATCCTGGTCGTGCTTGGACCTTACTTTCTGTAGCCCGTCCCTTGTACCACGGTTGTTGTGGAGAGTACTGCCAGACCTGTACGGAAGTGATCATCGACCGGTGGTGGTCGAGTTTTTTGACTACCAGTCTGTCGATGACCTTCCAAAACGATGGATAGAGAAGCTTGCACGGTGGAATGAGTTTTCAAGTTTGATGGAATCTGAATATGAAGATGATGATGATGCACGAAGCCTGTTGTCTTCCTTTGTGGAGAGGATGTCTGCAGCAGCTGCCCAGAGCATTCCTAAAACATCGGGTAAAGCGCGGCGGCCGCCGGTGCCTTGGTGGAATAATCGGTGTAAGGAGGCTCTTCAGGACCGTCGTAGGGCCCTGCGAACTTTTAGTCGCAGACCTACGGATGCTAACCTGGAAGCTTACCGAAGAGCTCGGGCCTGCTGTAGGCGTATCTTTCTGGAGAGTAAGAGAGAGTCGTGGAGCCGTTATGTTGCAGATATTAATAGGAGTACCCCTGTGACAACGGTGTGGAGAAAACTGCGGTCCGTTTGTGGAAGGATGTCTCCGCACCGAATTGCAGGGTTGCAAACTGACGGTTCCGTGATTACGTCACCAATCGACATTGCGAATGCAATTGGTTCTTCGTTAAGATCAGCGTCTCTCACGTCTTCATATTCAATTCAATTTCAAAATCATAAGCAAACCATTGAATCTCTTCCTTTCCATATAGCGGACACAAATGATCCTCTGAACATTCCTTTTTCAATGCCTGAACTAAGAAAAGCGCTCAAAGTTTCTCGAAATACCTCGCCTGGAGGAGATGAAATTACACTTTCGATGATAGCGCATTTACCAGACTCCGGGTTAAGGCAACTCCTACATATTTTTAATAAAATATACGCTTCTAGAAAGCTTCCAGAATCTTGGAAAGAAGCAATTGTTGTCCCGATCCTCAAACCTGGCAAAGATAAAACGTTGGCCTCCAGCTATCGCCCCATCTCTCTGACAAGTGTTGTATGTAAGGTGATGGAAAGAATGGTGAATAGTCGTCTCATGTGGTATCTGGAAAAGAATGACTTCCTCGCTCCTGAACAGAGCGGTTTTCGGAGAGGGAGGTCTTCGACAGACCACTTGGTGGCCCTTGAGACGGCTATCTGCAATGCGTTTGCATTGCGGCAGCGCCTCGTTGCCGTATTCTTTGATTTGAAAAAAGCATATGATACGGCTTGGCGACGAGGTATTCTTAATACCTTGCGGGAGTGGGGCATCGCTGGGAACATGTTGGCCTTCATTAAAGACTTTCTGGATGACCGATCATTTCGTGTAAGGGTTGGTCAGAGTTTGTCAAACAGGTTTGATTTGGAAAATGGTATACCGCAGGGGAGTGTAATTAGTTGTACCCTATTTGCGGTTGCCATTAACAATATTGTGAAAAGTTGCGTATACCCTGTTAAATGTTCGTTGTTTGTAGATGATTTTGCGATATATGTTGCATCTAGAAATGTTGTTTCAGCTGAACGAGCCCTACAGCTTACTATATACCGGCTTGAGGAATGGTCACGGCAGACTGGCTTTAGTTTTTCTCCTGAGAAGACTAAATGCATTCAGTTTTGCCGAATACGGACTGATAATGTTCCAAGACTGTATTTAATGGGTCAACATATCGAAGTTAGCACTGAAATCAGGTTTCTAGGTGTTATATTCGACAAAAGACTTACATGGGTTCCGCATATAAAAGACCTACGGGCTAGGTGCTTAAAGGTGGTTGATATTCTGCGTGTTCTTACAGGTACATGTTGGGGAGCTGATAGATCATGTATGATAAGGTTCTACAAGGCTCTAGTGCGATCACGTATAGATTATGGCGCTGTAGCGTACTCATCTGCTACTCCCACTTCGCTGAGAATGCTTGACACGATCCACAATTCATGTTTACGATTGTCTACAGGTGCTTTTCGTTCTAGCCCTGTTGTCAGCATCTTAGTTGAAAGTGGAGAAATGTCGTTACACAGACGTCGCCAGCAGCTTATATTGACGTACTTTGCCAAGTTGAAAGCTAGACCTTATCATTTTTTGCATGACATCATTCTCAACAACCCTTGTCATGATTTGCATCTGATCAATGCCCGATTGCCTTCACCATTCGGTGTAAGAGCGTTGGGGATATGCAACAACCTCGGTATTGAGATTCCTCGTGTGTACCCATGTAATTCATGTCTCTTTCCACCCTGGACCATCGCTCAGTTACACATTAACTTTGAAATGTGTAAATACTCAAAGGCAGACACAAGTTCTGTGGTATTTAATAGCATTTTCAGTGAGTTAGTTGAAGCTATTAAACCATCTACGGTTGTATACACGGATGGATCAAAGTCAGATGTTGGAGTCGGTTGCTCGTTTGTTGCTAATGGGAGAACCTATTTGTTTGGATTACCTGTGGGAACCAGTGTTTACACGGCTGAACTTTACGCTATCAGTAAAGCTCTGTCTGTAGTCTGTGTGCGTGGGCGTCGGGTGTTGGTGTGCACTGATTCGCTTAGTGCCCTTCAGTCGATTACTGATTTATATTCACGCCACCCGCTAGTTGTAGATGTCCACGGCACCGTGAAGCAGCTTAACGATAGAGGAGTAAGCGTTGTTTTCTGCTGGGTTCCGGGTCATGCTGGAATCTCGGGAAATGAGGCTGCTGATTTGGCCGCTAAGGAGGCGGCACGCCAACCGGCTTTCACGCAATATCTGACTGTGTCAGATTTCGTGGGCCTGGTGAAGCGTGTCATCACTGATTCCTGGCAGGTAGAATGGACTGGCTCTCATGGCAACAAACTTCGGGAAATAAAACGTAATGTTAAGCCTTGGGATACGTCACTGAGGAAGAATAGAAGGGAAGAAGTTGTCATCGCGCGACTTAGAATTGGGCACACCAGATTAACCCATGGGTATCTCATGACGTCTGGTGATGCTCCAGTTTGTGGCAGATGCGATTGTCCTTTGTCAGTCAAACATGTATTGGTTGATTGCGTCTGCTACGCAGCTCTGCGTCGGCGATTCAAGATTCCCTCTGACATAAGGAATATACTCGGTGACGAAAGCCCTATTTTGGACGCAACTTTAAAATTTTTACGATCCATCAGTGTTTACAACAGTGTCTGATAGTCTAGGGTGTGTTGCAATGTTTTATATGTGCTAATCAGTTCTATTTTATAGTATATGTATTTATATTAGTTGTAAGTTTGTATTTATATGTCTGTGTTTTTATTATGAGGCCCCTTTACAGCCTTTTGCGACGTCATATGTCTGTGATATTATTTGTTTTTAATGTAATTTTTCAGTTGTGATATTAGTTTTTAAGATTTTAATTAAGTAAGTGTCAATGTCATTTTTGTTATTTATTGTTACTGTGATATTAAGTTTAAGTTTATGTGTGTTTGTTTTTTGTCCTATTTTGTCTGTGATACTAGATTATAAGATTTTAACTATTATATATATATATATATGTATGTATATATGTATATATATGTGTATGTATATATTAAAAAAGGCGTTCTGCACTCGGGTTTTTACACCCATGTGTAGAACAACAGGCGATGATAACCTCGCTAAGGTTTTTCGCCTCAAAAAAAAAAAAAAAAAAAAAAAAAAAAAAAAAGTGACGCCGCATCCAGTCCCAATCGTAACGATAATAATGCGCGTTTAACATTTGATATAGAGATTTCCAATTCTCTAATAGCAGATGAAAGTTTAGCAAAGTGTTGAGCCATTTGTTGAACAAGAGCTAGCTCTTCTGCAAGCTCCCTTGTAGCTTTTAAAGTAGATTGAAAGTTTGAAGTTAATCGCTTAATTAAGTTAATATTTGAAGTTAATTCTTCGTCCAAATTCGTAATGTAGGTCAGTTGATCTTTGACCAGGTGTAAATAGTCACCAGTGTCTCGGTTAGCCCTGTCAATTTTTGTACTTAGAGTTTCCAAGTCAGCAGCATCCGGATTCCCGAATAAGAATTTGATACCACTGCCAACAAAGTTAACTAATCCCCTCTTCTTCCGTGCACCAGTAGGCAACATTTCTTTGTATGTCTTAATCTCGTCCCAACATGATGATATAGAATTGTGAAGTACTGATAATTCCGACTTAGGGACTAAGTCATGTGATTGATTGAAGATAACCGCTGCATGTTGTTCAATTTCTCCCAGTATATGCGCCAAATCCCCTAGTATTAAATCGAAATCTTGTATTTTTATAGTCATAGCTATTATCCACTTATCTCCAGTTAATAGGATTTCTTTTTCTTTGAAATAAATAAGGCCATTCTTAAAATTACAAGTACTACTATTGCTAGTGCAAGATTGATCCGAAAAGCCATTATTACCAGCACAAAGAGGAACAAGCAACCAACAGCCTGTCAACAGACAGAAACAAAATTTCCAATTTAGAAAAACTTTACACCCTCATCCAAGCATGCATTACCAGATGGAAGTCCCTACACTCAGGATTAGTAAAGGAATATCTTCACAAAACCTGGCGACTATCAGATTTTGACTTTTTTTCTCTTGAAGGAACTAAACTGAAATTCAGTTCGGTAGTCGACGGTAAGGGAAGATTGGAAATGATTAGGATTAGCGACATCTGATTTTGAATGCATAGCGAGATAGCGTAAGTAAGGGTCAATTACCCTATTGATTAAAATAATTTTTTAATATTCCATCATAATTACTGTTGCTTGTTACTCCCTAGCTGTTTACAAAGTATTACAAACTATTTAACTGTACAAACTATTTAACCTATTAACTACAATACTACTAACTTAATTTCTAATAGCTGCATTAAGTTACATTTAAGCTACCTACTTTAAATGACTAGATATTCCCTGAGGTAGTTTCACATTAGCTGCAACACGAAGAGTTTTAGTCCAGAGTTATTATGCAACTCTGCGACGTGATTAATAAAAAGCATAATTACGATTAAATATTTATTTAAATGCGCAAATTCAAAAATAAACAAAAACCATTATAGAACATTCCCATAATATATATATATTCCTTTCGTAAAGTATAATTTATTAATATTTAATTCTATAAATATGTAAATAGACTTTGTTAAATTCTACTTTGGTAGACTAGAGACATAGTCTTTTAAATACAAGGGAGGCTGTCTTTCTCTATTTGGTCTATTTATAGGTGGTGCAGGTTCAACCTCAGTCGGTTCATCCTCATTTTCTGGCACATAATTTGGATCCCCCCTTTCATCATCTATCATGGTTAAATTAGAACTCTTATTAACAGTATTGTCAACATTCTCAAGTTCATTGTCATCAGGTACCAAAATATCCTCTACAAAATCTATTTCATCTTATTATTATTATTTCATCTTATTTCTTCTAATTATTATCATTATTATTATTAATAGTATGATTATCATTAATAACTGTTTTATCAATAAGTTTTTTATTGACTAAACTAGACTTATCTAATTTTAATCGATTACTGTGTACTATCACCTCTTCTCCATTGTCTAATTTTATTTTATAATTTAAATCATTTAGTTTGGCCACTATTAAATATGGACCAGTATACGGCTTGCAATATTTATTACGCTTCTGGGACTTAATAGCCGGTTGATATAAATAAACCTTATCATTAATTTTAAACTTTGGTTCTTTAGTACTGTCCCAGAAGTTCGCAAAAATAATAAAAATATTTTAAATTCGACAACTCAAGGATCTTTATTAAAACTTTTGTTTGTAAATATCTTAAAATTCTTAAAAATTATTAAAATGTTTTTAAAATCTTTAAAATGTTTTTAAAAATCCTTGAAGCACTTATTTGAACCAATTTTCTAAAATAAGGTTCCTTTTATTTTTTCCAGATAATATTGTGTCCAAATTATCAAAAGTTTTTCCTGTTTTAAAAGATGTAAATTCACGTCTCTCTCTTTAAAAGATTTAAAACTGAATGAATCAACAATCCTTTCTCTTTTTTTTTTAATAAAAAAAGGAATGTTCTTTTTATTTCCTTTGAAATATTTTATGTTATTATTCTTTTTATCTTTCACACCTGAAGGTAGAAAATCATCTGTTATATGTTTATGTTATGTTATGTTTATGTTATGCGTGAATGTATTTAGTTTGTCGTGTGAATGTACGTATGTATAGATGTGTGTGTGCGTATAAGTGTCTTCTTATATTACAATCTTCCCCCCCCCTGGGGTAAATGCAAAAGCAAAAGGATAAGCGATGGGTGTGTAAACGGTAAAAAAGGAAAGGTGAGCAAATAGCAATTGTCGGCTTGAGGTGGTATTTTACTTTCATCCGGGGCCCCTTTCACAACACATTCATACAGCATGCAAACATCAGATATAGTTTTTTATTACAATCATCTCAAGCTCGAGTGTCGCAACATACATCACCTAAAAATTATTATTTGTAGCGAGTTATGTAACCTTTTTAAGGTTAGAAATGTGTTCTTTAGTTATTTCCCCTCCAATAGTCTTACGCAGTAAGGCTGTAACTGGTGTGGAGAATTCTATGATATAAAATGGTTCCGACCATCGGTATGCCATTTTTGCACAAATATTTTTCCGTTTCGAACTTACGGGATGAGTTTTAAGTAAAACTGTATCCCCCACCGAAAACGGATTTGGATGGCGTGTAGCATTATACCTACGTACCATATTATGATGAGACTTAATTAGTTGTTTCCTAATGTTACACATCATGTTGCTGGAACGGATAGGATTCCTATGAAGGATATCTTGTATATTCCATGCTCTATCTAATGGTGTTTGAGCTGGGAAAGTATGTAATACATCAAATGGACATACACCATGTGCGGTATGTTGAGCCATATTAAAAGCTAATTGAAACCAAAAGAGAGATTTATCCCATGTTGTTTGTGTAGTTGCATGGTACACGATAAGAATAGACCGAAGATTTCTGTTTAATCTTTCGGCGTGAGATGGTTGTGGGTGATAAGGAGAGAGAGTAGTTCGTTTAATGCCGAGATTAAAGCAAAAGTTTTTAAAAATTACTGAATTAAATGTTTTGGCGTTATCTGTGACGATTAGTCTCGGGATGGAGTAAGTTTGAAAAATACGTTTTAATTCCTCTATAATGGATGACGTATTAGTGTTTTTTAATGGAGCTAACCATGTAAATTTTGAAAAACTGTCTACCACCACTAAAATATATTTGTACCCTTGGTGGGATTTTGGTAGGCTGCCTACTGTATCAATAAATAATGTATCAAATGGTGTTGTCGGAACTCTAGAACTGAGATTCCCCCATTTGTAATTCATTCCAGGTTTGCTGCGTTGACAAGTCGTACAAGCATTCACTTTTAAAGGAATTTCTTTATATACATCTTGCCAATAAAAATGCCGTGTTATTTTGTGTATAGTTTTAGCGACACCTAAATGTCCGCCTATTTCAGAATGATGAAAATATTTAAACACTAAATCTTTTAAAGAATTGGGGAGAACGATTTTGGATGGATTATTGTTTTTGTCTTTTAGACATAGTACTCCTTTGGATAAACAAAATTTATTATCCATTTGTTGTTTTTGTTTAAGGATAAAGGTATCCTGTTCTTGATGTGTTCGTATGTCTGTAAAAGATAGGGGAAACTGTGATAATAGAGCATTGATATAAGACATATTTTTTGCAATATTGTCATTATTTGAATCGTACATCCTCGATAACGCATCAGCAACATTATTATCAGAACCACGGATGTGATTAATTTTAAATTTAAAAACAGATAATCGGAGTAACCACCTAGCTAATCTACCTAACTGTTTAGGTCTGGAAAGAAGCCAGGCTAAAGCTTGATTATCGGTTTCTAAAAGGAATTCACGATGTGCCAGATAGGCCCTAAAATGATCTGTTGCAAAAACAACTGCAAGGCATTCGCGTTCATATGCAGAAAATTTCCTTTCTGCTTCTGTCAATGTCTTGGAAGCGTATGCTATGGGTCGTCTAGACCCTTCTTGTTCTTGAAGCAATACAGCCCCTATACCTGTATCTGACGCATCTGTTTGTAAAATAAATTGTTTTGAAAAGTCGGGTATGGATAGTACCGGGGGATTAGCAATTGCTTGTTTAAGATCTTCAAACGCGGTTCTTTGTGAGTCTCCCCAGATAAACTGAGTATTTTTACGACGCAATTTATTTAGAGGTTCGATTCTATCAGCATAATTTTTAATAAATTTAGAAAAATAATTAATCATACCACAGTACCGATGTACTTGTTTCACTGACGTGGGTTCAGGGTACTCCAATATTTTTCGCGTCCTAGTCGAATCTATAGAGACTCCTTTGTATGACAATGTGTGGCCAAGAAATGGTATTTCATTCACTGCAAATGTCACCTTATCAGGGTTGACTGTAATGCCAGCTTTTCGTAGAATCGACAATACTATTTTGATGTGTTTCATGTGTTCTGGAAAACTTTTGGAAAATATTAATATATCATCCATGTAATTAAATACAAATTTATATTTAACATTTTTGAATATGGTATTCATAAGACGTGTTAGAACCTGTGCTCCAGTTGACAAACCGAAAGGTAATCTTTCGTACTCATATAATCCATCTGGGGTACAAAACGCTGTGATTTGGCGAGATTTTTCTGTCAGTGGTATTTGGTGATACGCTTGTGCTAAATCTAATGTGCTAAACCATCGTGCATTTGTAAACCATTGAAAAGCGTGATTTATGTTGGGTAAGGGTTGTGCTTCTGAGTCAATTATTAAATTGACTGAGCGGTAGTCTACAACTAAACGACTCGCGCCATTAGATTTTGGAATTAAAAACGCTGGAGATGAATAAGGTGAAACACTCTCTCTAATTACCTTATCTTTTAATAATTTATCTATTTGCTGTTTCATTTGAAGTGTTTTTATTGGATTTAGAGGATAGGGCCTAGATTTTATAATTTCATTATTTTTAAGTTTAATATCATATGTCAATACATGGGTACAGCCTAATTTAGTAGTGAGTACATCTGGAAATTCGTTACATAAATTAGTAATTTTATTTTTAATATACTCAGATTGTTCTACATTATTAATCTGATCTGGGTATGCATTTGTTAAATAAAATTTTTGATTTTTTTAACCATTCAAAAGTTATTACAGACTTTGTCGCATTAAATATCGCACGTGTTTTTTGTAAAAAATGCATTCCAAGTATTATTTTGTGCTGTATTTTTGTTAATACCTTAAAATTTATTTTCCACGAAATTTTTTGTAAGTTAATTTTAACCCAGACCTGTTTATTGATTTCTAGAGGAAACTTATCAGCTGTAAGACAAATGGCGTTAAAAGTTTCCTCCTTTATAACTGCCTTCTTATTTTTTAAAAGTTTATACATTTTTTGATTAATAATGTTGTGTGTGGAACCGGAATCAATAAGGGCATTAACTACATCGTTTTTGATTTTTATTGTTAAGGCTTTCAAAGTATATTTACTGTTTAACTTTTGTTCCCCTATCTTTAAATGTTTATTTACATTATGTTTACAAATACGTACCATATGATTATGCTGTCCGTATTTGTATTCATTCAGTTTTTTTGGAACATGGTTATTTCCTTTTTGTAACCAAAGTTTACAATTCCTTTTAATGTGACCTAATTTATTACAATAAAAACACTTCAATGTTGTAGCTGCTGTTTTTGATCTGATGTTATTGACTGCTGTACCTTTTAATGTGTTTTGTTTACCTTGAATAGGTACTTTGTTATTTATTGTATTTAGGACACTTGTATTATTTGTTTGTGATAAACCAATATCATTAAGAGTTCTGGCATAAACTCTTTCATACACATAAGTATTTAACTTATTAAAATCTTGTAAATTATTGGGTTTACCGATTATACCTATGTGTGTGGCATATATTTCATTTAAACCCGTTAAAATTATATTAATTAACTCACCTTCTGTTAAATCAAGTCTCAATACATCATGATTCTCTAAAATTTCCTTCATGTATTCTGTTAGAGTTTCCGATTGTGACTGATTTCGATATAACAATTTTAATTTTAATATTTCTTTCATCTTTGGTGTAATTAGTTTATTTACTAAATTTTGATGAAACTGATCAAAATTATGATTATTTCTAATGGAGTTTTCGAAAATTTGTTCCGTAAAACCAGTCATAAATGGAGTTAACAAAACCAGAGGTAAATTAACTGCATAACGTTTCTGTATATGTTTGATAATTTTAATATTTCTTACTAATGTATCAATGTCGCGACCATCAGTAATAGTTAATCGTTTTAACTCTTGTTCAATTGGATTTGCAATTTTTGTCCAATTGAAATTTAATTCACGTTGGAAACATAATGGATTGTTATTACCTGCTGCCTCCAGTATGCCAATGTCAGGGACTTCATTTCGAAGAACGGGGTTTAATATCTCTGGATAAGGTGCAAGGTTAATTTGATCACCATTTGGAATTTCTTCCCTTCGATCAGGCAAGAAATTATTCTGCACCCGTGCCCTTTCACAATTTAGATTTTGTTCACAATTAGGTCTAACTTCAAAATTATGACATTCATTTGCTTTCCAAACATCAAACCTTTCCTTTAAATTCTGAAAACCGACTACTTTATCCGGTTTGTTTGGCAATATAAATGTCAATATTTTGTTAAGCCTATCATCAAAAATTTTAGTATTATATGTTTCTAATTCAGTTAAGTTTTCAATGTTTCTTAACCGTGCAAAATAATTTTGACAGTCCGTCAGTTGTTTTTCAAAATCAAATCTATGTAATGTGTTTAAGTCAATTTGCCGTCCGTGCTCTAAGAGTTTTTGTAGTCTTTGTCGTTTTTGTCTTATGTTTCCCGTTGTCGTGCATCTCCGTATCCTAAGTTGGAAGTTAATGTTCGTTTCGTCTAATTTATGAGTTTCAAGGATCGGTCCGTCCATATCTATTTTGTTTCGTTTGTTTATTGTTATATTTATATACGTGAAACAGATGACTTACCAGTCAGAGTCTGTATACCTGATCAGATGTGAATATTTTCTTTTTTATAATTTAACTTTTTGTAAATTTTAGAAAAATGGTTGTATTATTTTTAACTTTTCTTCTTTTTGGCCTTCGGTTCCTTTTGTCCAATTATTTTTGTTTGATTAAATTTTTCCGCTATCTTGTCCTTTTATTTGTTATTTAAATTTCCTTCCCAAAGTATTGTATTGTTAAATTTATTTCTTGAAATCTCTTAAGTCGAATCCTGAATTTCATATCCTGGTCACGGCACCATTTTTTGTCCCAGAAGTTCGCAAAAATAATAAAAATATTTTAAATTCGACAACTCAAGGATCTTTATTAAAACTCTTGTTTGTAAATATCTTAAAATTCTTAAAAATTATTAAAATGTTTTTAAAATCTTTAAAATGTTTTTAAAAATCCTTGAAGCACTTATTTGAACCAATTTTCTAAAATAAGGTTCCTTTTATTTTTTCCAGATAATATTGTGTCCAAATTATCAAAAGTTTTTCCTGTTTTAAAAGATGTAAATTCACGTCTCTCTCTTTAAAAGATTTAAAACAGAATGAATCAACAATCCTTTCTCTTTTTTTTTTTAATAAAAAAAAGGAATGTTCTTTTTATTTCCTTTGAAATATTTTATGTTATTATTCTTTTTATCTTTCACACCTGAAGGTAGGAAATCATCTGTTATATGTTTATGTTATGTTATGTTTATGTTATGCGTGAATGTATTTAGTTTGTCGTGTGAATGTACGTATGTATAGATGTGTGTGTGCGTATAAGTGTCTTCTTATATTACAGTACCTTTGTCATAAAATTTCTTATTTCTACTTTGATCCAAATAGCTGTTTTTGCACTTATATCATATATTTCTTTTAATCTATCTAATAAATTTAATACATTATTGTCTTGTAAATCATTTTGTTCAGTTGTGAATTTTAAATCACCAGGATCAGGTAAATTCAGCTCCCTACCACAATACAAAAAATACGGCGTAAAACCTGTCACCCTATGAGGAGTGGATCTATATGCCATTAAAGCATAATGTACAAATTCATCCCAATCTCGCCCGTATTTATTTACATAATGAGACAGCATGTCGGCCAACGTACGATGCCAACGTTCTACCATCCCATTTGTTTGTGGGTGGAATGCAGTTGTTTGAATGTTTTTGATTCGTAGCAACTTGCACACTTCTTTAAATAGATTGGATGTAAAATTAGAACCTCTATCACTTAATAAAGAGTTAGGAACTCCATGACGAGTGATAATATCTCTTACAAAAACCCGTGCCACAGTTACGGCTGTCTGATCAGGTATAGGAATTGCTTCACAATACCGAGTAAGGTAATCCATAAAGGTAAACAAATACTTGTTACCTCGTCTCGTCGTAGGTAAAGGACCAACTATGTCAATACTAACTAATTCCATAGGTTTCAAAACGATTTCAAACTCTCCCATAGGAGCACGTCTTTTAGCTCCAGTTTTCCTTTCATTACATGATTTACAACTAGCTACATAGGTTTCAACATCTTTTAACAAACCTATCCAAAAATAGTGTTTTTGTATTAACTGAGCAGTTCGCTTTACACCTTGATGACACGAGAATAATGTATCATGATGTAACTGAATTATTTTATTTACCAAATCTTTTGGCACGACCAACAACATTACAGGTTCTAAATTAGAATTTGTACTAATTTTATAAAGTAATCCATCTTTATCTAACTCATAATCAGGTTTATTTTTATCTATGTTAGAAATTATATTTTTACAATACGAGTCAGCTTTATACAAGTAAAAGGGAAAAAAGGGAAGGAGAAAATTGTGTTTGAAACGTAACTCCTCCGTTGCGAAATACCCTTTAATAGTTTAATTCAATGGAATGTTCGCGGGATCCGGTCTAGGTATGAAGATATAAAGATATTGATCCGGGATAAGTGTCCGTTTGCGCTTTGCCTGCAAGAGACGATGTTACAACCTGATATCCGATTATCCTTTCGTGGATACGAAATGTTTAGGAAAGATTCCCTGCATGGTGGCCCTGGTGATGGGGTTGCAATATTACTTCACCAGTCAATGCAAGGGATGAGTCTGGATATCCAAACGGATATTCAGGCTGTAGCAATCAGGATAACTGTCCCGGTGTCGGTTTGCGTGTGTAATGTTTATTTACCACCAAACACAGACATTTCATACCTAGCCATGAGAGAATTGCTGGAACAGTTACCAGCTCCATATATCGTCTTAGGAGATTTCAATGGTCACCATTATTCTTGGGGCTCCTCACTGTGCAATGGTAGAGGTCACATGGTGGAGAGGGTCCGGAGTGATTTAGACTTATGTCTATTGAACGATGGATCTGAAACTTTCATGTCATCCTCAACAGGATCCTGGTCGTGCTTGGACCTTACTTTCTGTAGCCCGTCCATTGTTCCAAGGTTGATGTGGAGAGTACTGCCAGACCTGTATGGAAGTGATCACCGACCGGTGGTGGTCGAATTTTTTGACTACCAGCCTGTCGATGACCTTCCGAAACGATGGATTGAAAAGCTTGCACGGTGGGATGAGTTTTCAAGTTTAATGGAATCTGAATATGAAGATGATGATGATGATGATGCTCGAAAGCTGTTGTCTTCCTTTGTAGAGAGGATGTCTGCAGCAGCTGCCCAGAGCATTCCTAAAACATCGGGAAAAGCACGGCGTCCGCCGGTACCTTGGTGAAATGATCGTTGTAAGGAGGCTCTTCAGGACCGCCGTAGGGCCCTGCGCATTTTTAGTCGCAGACCTACGGATGCAAACCTGGAAGCGTACCGAAGAGCTCGGGCCTGCTGTAGGCGTGTCTTTCTTGAGAGTAAGAGGGAGTCGTGGAGCCGTTACGTTGGAGATATTAACAGGAGTACCCCTGTCCCAGGTTCTTAAAAAACAATAAATCTGAAAGGTTTTGTCTTCAAGAATTCAACTTTGTTTTATTCACAAATTTTGTAGATAAATATTTAAAAACATTTAAAAAACAATTAAAATCTTTAAAATTCTTTAAAAACTTATTTAAAAATGTTAAATCTTTTTCCGCAAATCTTCTAAAAAAATATTTGTTCTAAATATTAATACAATTCTGTATATTAATAAATTTTCAAAAATTATTTTGTTTATAAAAACTTGTATATGTCACTTCACTCCTTTAAAAGTTTAAAAAGGAATGAATTCAACAATCCAATTTATTAATTTAATAAAATTTTTTTTTTTTACTTCTTCTCATATCTTTAGATCAAAATCAAAATGTTCCTCTCACATCTGTAGTTGAGATCATCTGGTATGTGCGTTGATGCTGTAAAGTTATGTTTATGTTTACGTTAGAATGTTATGAATGTGTTTATACTGTTTGTTGTGTGTCTGTGGAGATGTCTCATATTACAATCTTCCCCCCCCCCCCCCGGAGAGTAAACTGAAGTACAAAGGTACGTGTAGGCAAAATAAAGGGGGTGAGTGCTTAAAAGAAAAAGAGAAGGTGAGTATGTAGCAGTTGTCGGCCTGAGATGGTAATATTCATTCATTCGGGGCCCCTTTCAATAAAACATTCAATTAGCATGCAAACAGCACAGTGTTCATTTTGTTACAATCATCTCAAGCTCGAATATCGCGACAGACATCACCAAAATAAATCCTCATGAAAATAAATTATGTAAATTATGAATAAATTATGTAACTTTTTTAAGGTTAGAAATATGTTCTTTAGTTATTTCTCCTCCAATAGTCTTACGGAGTAAGGCTGTAACTGGAGTAGAGAAACCGATGATATACAAAGGTTCAGACCATCGATATGCCATTTTCGCACAAATGTTTTTCCGTTTCGAACTTACGGGGTGAGTTTTAAGTATAACTTTGTCTCCCACCGAAAACGGATTGGGGTGGCGTGTGGCATTATATCGGCGCGCCATATCATGATGTGATTTAATTAGTTTTCTTCTAATATCACACATCATGTTACTGGAACGTATAGGATTTCTATGGAGGATATCTTGGATATTCCATGCTCTATCCAACGGTGTTTGAGCTGGAAAAGTATGCAATATATCAAATGGGCATTTCCCATGAGCATTATGTTGAGCCATATTAAAGGCTAATTGAAACCAAAATAGAGATTTGTCCCAAGTTGTTTGAGTCGTTGCATGGTATGCAATAAGGATAGACCTAAGATTTCGATTTAATCGTTCGGCGTGAGATGGTTGAGGATGATATGGTGAGAGGGTGGTTCGTTTTATGCCTAGATTGAAACAAAAGTTTTTAAACATTATGGAATTAAATTTTTTAGCGTTATCTGTGACAATTAACCTCGGGATGGAATAATTTTGGAAAATACGTTTTAATTCATCGACAATTGAGGATGTATTAGTGTTTCTTAATGGAGCTAGCCATGTAAATTTTGAAAAACTATCTACTACCACTAGAATATATTTATAACCTTGGTTGGTTTTTGGCAGGCTACCTACAGTATCAATAAACAACGTGTCAAATGGCACTGTCGGAACTCTGGAACTAAGATTTCCCCATTTATAATTTATTCCAGGTTTACTACGTTGGCAGGTTGTACAAGCATTCACTTTTAAAGGAATTTCTCGATATATAGCTGGCCAATAAAAATACCGTGTAATTTTATGTATAGTTTTATCAACACCTAAATGTCCACCGATTTCGGACTGATGGAAGTATTTAAATACTAAATCTTTTAAGGGGACTTGCACGGCCTATCCTGACAATGTTAATTTGACTGATTTCAGGTACACATTTCTCCACAACCAGACCACGTATAAGCATGGGTCTTTTATGATTTTGTTCGTTACATCTTTCTTTATAACATGGTGGAAATCGTTTTTTTATTTACTTAAATTTAATATTTATATGATTTTTAACCCAAACCCTTACCTTATTCATGTTCTTACCGAAAATATTAAATATTTAAAAAAGAAAAAGCTAAATATACTGTAAATTAGGCTCCATAGCAAGAAAGAAGAGACTGTTCTGAAGAAAATAAAAAAAAATTTGTTAAAATATCTCATCAGATGGCTGAGAAAAGTGTACCTACATGTAAAAAAACCTAATTTACGGGAAACAAGTTACCTGACTGAGAGAGTAGCTGCTTTAGTGCATACCTGCACCATATACTGGATCATCTGGATCCTCATCTTCTTGATATTTATCTTCTAATTTCTGTCTTGCTGTTTTCACTGCTTCTCTGCATTTTATTCTAATTTCCAGTATTTTATTTTCAGATTCTTTGATACGCTTTTCATCAATTTTTTTTAATGCCTGAACACAATTTTTCCCCGGGTACAATCCAATTTTTTGAAATACTAAACATTTTGTGATGTGACCAATATTAAACGAGCTCACTGCTTCATATACACCAAATTCCAATGTGTTTCTAGATACAAAAATATTCTTTGGTATCCGAGACCAAATAGTGCTGTTCAGCGATTCACTGACGTTCTGAGTACCACCATGTAAACATTTTTGTAAAAGAAGCCGATTGGACAAATCACGAAAAACTGGTTTTATTGCCTGCATAACAGTTGGTGGAAGATGTGTATGCTTACTATGGTCGTATGGTTCTTTGGCTCTCAGAGCCTTTACATATTTACACCAAGTGTCCTCTGTTTTTGGGCACAAACCGTGACTTGGTTCCTCGTTGCTTGCTGAAAGATGAAAATACTCACTCCATATAGCTTTATTCATGTCTTCAGCACTGCCTGTGTTTCTTCTTATAGCCAAACCATAGTACAACTGAATCTCATTGATAACTGAGTCAGTTAGTCGACCACGTCCACCCAAAACTTTACCATCAGATAGTACCTGACTCGTCATTTTTGTTTTTAAATTTCGTAAACGCGTGCCCATTCGTTTTTGGACGTGGCCAATACATTCTAATTTTTCTATTTGAAAATTATCTCCATAAGGGTTTTTATCACAAACTGTTTTGTATGCTTTTGTATCACCATCCCCTAGATAATACTTGTACCTTACGTTATACAGTTTTTGGGACCGTTGAAACATATCAAGCACACCTTCCACCTCCATGCCTCCACTAATTCCAGTGTAATTAGCAGAGCAATTATCATTATGTTCATTATTAAATCTATTTTTACATTTACAAAATTTTGAATAAACACATAAATCTATTATCTTGCCTGTTGATACGCTTGCAGCTGACACAATACCATTTAGTGATTGATAACCACGTTTTTGCCACGACCCATCAAAAGCAGCTGCAATGTCTGTGTTACCATCATTCTGTAATACAGCCTCTGCCACAGCATCTTTCATTGTACCTTCACATACCTCTTTTGCAACATTGCATAAAATATTATTATATAAAGTAAATCTTGGTGGTGTGGGCAAATTCATTACACCACAGAACGTAATACCAGCATTTCCGCCTTTCCCGATTGAACGAAATGCATACACTAATCGGATATTTATATCATGTAATTTCTTATTATCAATATCTACCTTTTTAGAATTGCATTTTGATACCTTGTTACTACATGAATCGCACTGAATATTTACATTGCACGCCAAACCCTTTCTTCCACTACTATATGCATGTAGAGGCCCATTACAATATTTACAAACACTTATTTCAGACAGAAGTTCATTTAGTAAATTGAAAGTAAACATATCATAATTAAAATTATTATTATCTGTGTCATACTTATCATATTGTGGCAAAGAGTTCAAAAGTTTCTCCGTTGAAGAACTACATTCACGTAACTTAGTTTTACTTGCACTAATATTGCTACTTGTACTTGGGTCCTGGATGTCAACCAACATTTCTTCTTGAGAAGCAACATTCTGTTGGGTTTTCTTCCCTACATTCTTCCTTTTATTAAATACTTTTATTCTAGGCATTTTGTTTATAAAATATAAAAAAAACACTATAAAAACAAACTAATTACAAGAAGAAAACCAATTTTATTCCCTGAATGTCTCAAACTGAAACTCTTTTACACACTACACTGTTGGAAACTGAATAACAGGAATAAACAAACAAACATAACCTAAAATAGGTTAGAATTCATCAAACAGGTTAGGAAACACAGGCAACAGACTTTAGCCACACTGCATAATAATAAAACATTAAAAAATAATTTCGGTAGTACACACAATTTTCTATGAAATATTGGTTAGTAACTATATTTTCAAAACTATTTTTAAAACCTTTTATATCATTTTAAATTAGTAGTATTATATATCATTTTAAACAGAAAACCCGGGAGAATTTGAATATGTAAAAAACCGAAAATCGAATTTTTGAAATTTTTTCTCTGTGCAAGTCCCCTTAAGGAATTGGGGAGAACGATTTTGGTTGGGTTATTGTTTTTATCTTTTAGACATAGGACACCTTTGGATAAACAAAATTTATTATTCATTTGTTGTTTTTGTTGAAGGATAAAGGTATCCTGTTCTTGATGTTGTCTTAGATCTGTAAAAGATAGGGGGAATTGAGATAATAAGGTATTAATATAAGATATATCTGTTGAGATATCTTCGTTATTTAAATCGTACATCCTCGATAATGCGTCAGCCACATTATTATCTGAACCACGGATGTGATTAATTTTAAATTTAAAAACAGATAATCTAAGTAACCATCTAGCGAGTCTACCTAACTGCTTTGGTCTGGAAAGAAGCCAGGCTAAGGCTTGGTTATCGGTTTCTAAAAGAAATTCTCGATGTGTTAAATAAGTTCTAAAATGATCCGTTGCAAAAACAACTGCAAGACACTCTCGTTCATATGCAGAAAATTTCCGTTCTGCTTCTGTTAATGTTTTGGAAGCGTACGCTATGGGTTTTCTAAATCCTTCATGTTCCTGAAGTAGGACAGCTCCTAGACCTGTATCAGACGCATCCGTCTGTAAAATGAAAGTTTTGGAGAAATCTGGTATTGCCAATACCGGGGGATTAGCAATTGCTTGTTTGAGATCTTCAAACGCAATTTTTTGTGAGTCTCCCCAGATAAACTGAGTGTTTTTACGACGTAACTTATTTAAGGGTTCTATTCTATCAGCATAATTTTTGATAAATTTAGAGAAATAATTAATCATACCACAATATCGATGCACTTGTTTTACCGACGTCGGTTGCGGGTACTGTAATATTTTTTGCGTCCTCGCCGGATCTATAGAAACTCCTTTGTATGATAAGGTGTGTCCAAGGAACGGTATTTCATTTACAGCAAATGTTACCTTATCGGGATTAACGGTAATACCAGCTTTCCGCAGAATTGCCAATACTATTTTAATATGTTTAACATGCTCTGTAAAACTTTTAGAATATATTAATATATCGTCCATGTAATTAAATACAAATTTATGTTTAATATTTTTGAATAATGTATTCATAAGACGTGTTAAAACTTGTGCACCAGTCGAGAGACCAAAAGGTAATCTTACGTATTCGTATAAGCCATCCGGTGTGCAAAACGCAGTGATTTGACGAGATTTTTCTGTCAATGGTATCTGATGGTACGCTTGCTCTAAATCTAAGGTACTGAACCAGCGGGCATTAGAAAACCATTGAAAAGCATGATTTATATTCGGTAAAGGTTGGGCTTCTGAGTCAATTATTAAGTTGACTCGGCGATAGTCTACGACTAAGCGACTTGTACCGTTCGGTTTCGGAATTAAAAAGGCTGGGGAGGAATAAGGTGAAACACTTTCTCTAATTACTTTATCTTTTAATAATTTGTCAATTTGGTTTTTCATTTGAAGCGTTTTTATCGGATTTAATGGATAGGGCCTAGATTTTATAATTTCGCTATTTTTGAGTTTAATATCATATTTTAATACATGGGTACAACCTAATTTAGTTGTGAGTACGTCAGGAAATTCTTTACATAAATTATTAATTGTATTTTTAATATATTCACTTTGTTCTATGTTGTTAATCTGTTCGGGATATAGATTGGTTAGAGAAAATTGTTGATTTTTTGCCCAATCAAAGGTTATGAAAGATCTTGAAGCATTGAATATTGCGTGGGTTTTTTGTAAGAAATTCATTCCGAGTATTATTTTATGGTGTATTTTTGGTAATATTTTAAAATTTAGTTTCCACGATATGTTGTGAAGAGTAAGTTTAACCCAGATCTGTTTATTAATTCTTAGAGGAAATCGATCAGCTGTAAGGCAAATTGTGTTAATGTTTTCTTCCTTTATAATCGCCTTCTTAGTTTTTAAAAATGTATATATTTGTTGATTAATAATATTATGAGTGGAACCAGAATCAATGAGAGCGTTAAATATATTATTTTTGATTTTTATCGATAAAGCTTTCAACGTATAATTACGGTTCAACGTGTTTTCTTTTAACCTTGAATGTTTACACAGATTATGTTTACAAACACACATCATATGTCTATGGTCAGTGCATTTGTAAAGATTTAGTTTTTTGAAACATTATTATTTCCTTTTTGTTGTAAGAGTTTACAATTCCTTTTGATATGACCTTGCTTATGACAATAAAAACATTTTAAGGATGTTGTAGGCATTTGTGATCTGATTTTGCAATTATTTTGTTTACTTTGGTTAGGTACCACGCTATTCACATTATTTATTACACTTGTATCATTTATTTTAGATAAACCAATATCATTAAGGGTCCTAGCATAAACTCTTTCATAGACATATGTGTCTAATTTATTGAAATCTTGTAAATTATTAGGTTTGCCGATTATACCTATGTGCGTGGCATATATTTCATTTAAACCGGTTAAAATTATATTAATTAACTCACCTTCTGTCAGATCTAATCTTAACACTTCATGGTTTTCTAAGATTTCTTTTATGTATTCAGTAAGAGTCTCCGTTTGTGACTGATTTCGGTATAACAATTTGAGTTTTAATATTTCTTTCATTTTTGGTGTGATTAGTTTGCTTACTAAATCTCTATGAAATTGATCGAAATTATGATTATTTTTAATAGAATTTTCAAAAATTTGTTCAGTGAAACCAGTCATAAATGGAGTCAACAATACCAAAGGTAAATCTACTGCATAACGTTTTTGTATTTGTTTAATAATTTTGACATTTCGTACTAGCATGTCAATATCACGTCCATCAGTTATAGTTAATTGTTTTAATTCATTTTCAATTGGATTTGCAATTTTTGTCCAATTAAAATTTAATTCACGATGAAAATAAACGGGATTATGATTACCTACTGCATTCGGTATCAATATGTCAGGAGTTTCGTTTCTAGGAACAGGATTTTGCATTACTGGGGAATGTAAAAGATTAACATGACTAACATCAAGATTTCCTTGTTGATCAGGTAAAAAATTATTTCCTAAATGTACGTCTTCAAGGTTTATGTTGTTTTGCTCGAAATTAGGTTCAATTTCGAAATTTTGTAACCTATTAAGTTTCCAAATCTCAAGTCCTTCTTTTAAATTTTGAAATCCTACGAGTTTATCTGGTTTGTTGGGTAATATGAATGTTAATAGTTTGTTAAGCCTATCATCAAATATTTCGGCATTATACCTTTCTAATTCAGTTAAATTTTCTATGTTCCGTAACTTTGCTAAATAATTTTGACACTCCGTCAGTTGTTTGTCTATGTCAAATCTATGCAGTGTAGTTAAATCAATTTGACGTCCATTATCTAAGAGTTTTTGTAACCTTTGTTTTTTTTGTCTTACGTTTCCTGTAGTCGTGCTTTTTCGTATGCGTAGTTGGAAGTTAATGTTTGTCTCGTCTAGTTTGGTGGGGTCAAGAATCGGTGCTACTTCCCTATTCATGTTTATACCTGTTTTGTTTAATGATGATGATGATTTAAGTGTATGTGATCAATGACTTACCAGATGACCTCAATGTACTTGCCTACACAAATTATAAATAACAATTATAAATTATTTTGTAAATTTTTTAGAAGATTTGGTTTATTATGTGTTATTTGATTAATTTTATTTGGTGAATTTTATTCCAGTTCGTTCCTTTCCTCTTGTTATATTTTCCTTCTAATCTTGTCGTTGGTTTTGTATATATTGATATTTTGTTTCCTGAAATTGTCTTGAAAATTATATTGAAATTGAATTATGTTATCCTGGTCACGGCACCATTTTATTGTCCCAGGTTCTTAAAAAACAATAAATCTGAAAGGTTTTGTCTTCAAAAATTCAACTTTGTTTTATTCACAAATTTTGTAGATAAATATTTAAAAACATTTAAAAAACAATTAAAATCTTTAAAATTCTTTAAAAACTTATTTAAAAATGTTAAATCTTTTTCCGCAAATCTTCTAAAAAAATATTTGTTCTAAATATTAATACAATTCTGTATATTAATAAATTTTCAAAAATTATTTTGTTTATAAAAACTTGTATATGTCACTTCACTCCTTTAAAAGTTTAAAAAGGAATGAATTCAACAATCCAATTTATTAATTTAATAAAATTTTTTTTTTTTACTTCTCATATCTTTAGATCAAAATCAAAATGTTTCTCTCACATCTGTAGTTGAGATCATCTGGTATGTGCGTTGATGCTGTAAAGTTATGTTTATGTTTACGTTAGAATGTTATGAATGTGTTTATACTGTTTGTTGTGTGTCTGTGGAGATGTCTCATATTACACCCCTGTGACAACGGTATGGAGAAAACTGCGTTCGGTATGTGGAAGGACGTCTCCACATCGAATCGCAGGGTTGCAAGTTAACGGTTCTGTAATCACATCACAGTCTGACATCGCTAACGTGATTGGTTCCTTCTTTAAATCAGCTTCCCTCACGTCTTCATATTCAGTACAGTTTCAAAATTATAAGAAAACCATTGAATCTCTTCCTTTCTTTATAGCGGACTCGAATGATCCTCTAAACATTCCTTTTTCATTGCCAGAGCTTAGAAAAGCGCTCAAAGTATCTCGAAATACCTCACCTGGAGGTGATGAAATTACACTTTCGATGATAGCGCATTTACCGGATTCTGGGTTAAGGCAACTCCTACATGTTTTTAATAACATATACGCTTCTAGAAAGCTTCCAAAAACTTGGAAAGAAGCAATTGTTGTTCCGATCCTCAAACCTGGTAAAGATAAAACATTGGCCTCCAACTACCGTCCCATTTCCTTGACAAGTGTTGTTTGTAAGGTCATGGAAAGAATGGTGAACAGTCGTCTCATGTGGTATCTGGAAAAGAATAACTTCCTCGCTCCTGAACAGAGCGGTTTTCGGAGAGGGAGGTCTTCGACAGACCACTTGGTGGCCCTTGAGACGGCTGTCTGCAATGCGTTTGCATTGCGGCAGCGCCTCGTTGCCGTATTCTTTGATTTGAAAAAAGCATATGATACAGCTTGGCGACGAGGTATCCTCAATACCTTGCGGGATTGGGGCATCGCTGGAAACATGTTGGCCTTCATCAAGGACTTTCTAGATGAACGATCGTTCCGTGTAAGGGTTGGTCAGTGTCTGTCCGACAGGTTTGACTTGGAAAATGGTATACCGCAGGGGAGTGTAATTAGTTGTACCCTATTTGCGGTTGCCATAAACAATATTGTGAAAAGTTGCGTATACCCTGTTAAATGTTCGTTGTTTGTTGATGATTTTGCAATATATGTTGCATCTAGAAATGTTGTCTCAGCTGAACGAGCTCTACAGCTAACTATATACCGTCTTGAAGAATGGTCACGGCAGACTGGCTTTAGTTTTTCTCCTGAGAAGACTAAATGCATTCAGTTTTGCCGAATACGGACTAATAAAGTTCCAAGACTGTATTTAATGGGTCAACATATCGAAGTTAGCACTAACATCAGGTTCTTAGGTGTTGTATTCGACAAGAGACTTACATGGGTTCCGCATATTAAAGACCTACGGGCTAGGTGCTTAAAGGTGGTTGATATTCTGCGTGTTCTTACAGGTACATGTTGGGGAGCTGATAGATCATGTATGATAAGGTTCTACCAGGCTCTAGTGCGATCACGTATAGATTATGGCGCTGTAGCCTACTCATCTGCTACTTCCACTTCTCTGAGAATGCTTGACTCAGTCCACAATTCATGTTTACGATTATCTACAGGTGCTTTTCGTTCTAGCCCTGTTGTCAGCATCTTAGTTGAAAGTGGAGAAATGTCGTTACACAGACGTCGCCAGCAGTTTATATTGACGTACTTTGCCAAGTTGAAAGCTAGACCTTATCATTTTTTGCATGACATCATTCTCAACAACCCTTGTCATGATTTGCATCTGATGAATGCCCGATTGCCTTCACCATTCGGTGTAAGAGCGTTGGGGATATGCAACAACCTCGGTATTGCGATTCCTCGTGTGTACCCATGTAATTCATGTCTCTTTCCACCCTGGACCATCGCTCAGTTACACATTAACTTTGAAATGTGTAAATACTCAAAGGCAGGCACAAGTTCTGTGGTATTTAATAGCATTTTCAGTGAGTTAGTTGAAGCTATTAAACCATCTACGGTTGTATACACTGATGGATCACAGTCGGATGTTGGAGTTGGTTGCTCGTTTGTTGCTAATGGGAGGACCTATTTGTTTGGATTACCTGCGGGAACCAGTGTTTACACGGCTGAACTTTATGCTGTTAGTAAAGCTCTGTCTGTAGTCTGTGTGCGTGGGCGTCGGGTGTTGGTGTGCACTGATTCGCTCAGTGCCCTGCAGTCAATTAGTGATATATATTCACGCCACCCGCTAGTTGCAGATGTCCACGGCTCCGTGAAGCAGCTTAACGATAGAGGAGTAAGCGTTGTTTTCTGCTGGGTTCCGAGTCATGCTGGAATCTCGGAAAATGAGGCTGCTGATTTGGCCGCTAAGGAGGCAGCTTGCCAACCGGCCTTCACGCAATATCTGACTGTGTCAGATATCGTGGGCCTGGTGAAGCGTGTCATCACTGATTCCTGGCAGGTAGAATGGACTGGCTCCCATGGCAACAAGCTTCGTGAAATAATAGATAATGTTAAGCCCTGGGATACGTCACTGAGGAAGAACAGAAGGGAAGAAGTTGTCATCGCGCGACTTAGAATTGGGCACACCAGATTAACCCATGGGTATCTCATGACGTCTGGTGATGCTCCAATTTGTGGCAGATGCGATTGTCCTTTGACAGTCAAACATGTTTTAGTAGATTGCATCTGCTACGCAGCTCTGCGTCGGCGATTCACGATTCCTTCGGAATTAAGGTATATACTCGGTGACGAAAGCCCTATTTTGGACGTGGCTATAAAATTTTTACGATCGATTGGGTATACAACTGTGTCTACTATATGTCCTATTAGTGTTACCTTATAGTATATGTTTTATATTAGTTATAAGTTTATATTTATATTATGTCTGTGTTCATATTGTGTGGCCCCTTTACAGCCTTTTGTGACCTTTTATGTCTGTGATATTTTCTTTTATTTTTAATGTAATATTTTATTTATTTTTGGTTGTGATACTAGTTTTTAAGATTTTAATTACATATGTGTTAATGTTGTTTCTGTGTTTTTTTTCTAGCTGTGATATTAATTTTAAGTTTATGTGTGTATTTCTTTTTTGTGTTTTTAGCGTTTTTTAGCCTGTGATGTCTGTGATATTAGCCTATAAGATTTTTAACTATTATATATATATATATATATATAAAAAAAAGGCGTTCTGCACTCGGGCTTTTTACACCCTTGTGTAGAACAACAGGCGATGATAACCTCGCCGAGGTTTTTCGCCTTTAAAAAAAAAAAAAAAATCCTTCAATTTATTAAAAGCAACTTCCTGTTCTACACCCCATTTAAATGATACGTCTTTCTTTATCAACTGTGTTAGTGGTTTAGCAATCTCAGCAAAATTTCTAACATGCCTACGATAATAAGAAGCCAACCCAATGAAACCTCTTACCTCTCTTACATTCCCTGGTATTGGAAAATCTTTTATGCATTGGACCTTCTTAGGGTCGGGTGTAACCCCATCCCCTGAAATTATGTGGCCCAAATATTCAACTTCTTTTGCAACAAATTTACATTTTGCTGGTTGTATAAATAAGTTTGCTTTAGCTAATCTTTCAAAAACATGTTCCAATCTTTGAAGATGGGACTCCAAAGTATCACTGAACACAATTATATCATCTAAATATACTAACGCTTCCTCATATTTTAATGGCCCTAAAACCCTATCTAAGGCTCGCTGCATAGTTGCAGGCGCATTCATAAGACCAAAAGGTAATTTTAAAAATGAAAATTGCCCGAATGGTAAAGTAAAGGCAGTTTTCTCAATATCTTTTTCATCCATAGCTATTTGCCAAAACCCACTTGCTAAGTCAAGCGTAGTGAAATAACTACTATTTCCTAAAGAATCTAAAGTCTCTGTTATATTCGGTAGTGGATAACAATCTCGTTTAGTTATAGCATTTAAACCTCGATAATCTACACAAATGCGATATTTAGGCGTACCATCAGTACTTTTTTTAGATACTACAACAATAGAACTCGACCATGGACTTTCACTCTCTTTAATAATACCCCTTTCTAACATTTCCGAAATTTGAGATTTTACTTCAGCTTTTAAATGTTCTGGTATTCTATAAACAGGCCTTCTTACAGGCATAGCATCACCAGTATGTATGCTATGTTTTATATTAACATTACACCCCAATCTAGAATTTTTATTATAAAATATATCTTTATATTTTTTTAGTAGTTTTTCTACCAATTCATATTCTGTTTCACTTAAATGATTTAATTTTTCTTCAATAATATTATTAAATTCTTTTTCATCAACTGTATTTTTAATTCCCAGCTTCCTACTTACATAATTACAAATAATCTGCTTATTGGTTACCATTTCCGGTGTATGGTCACTATCAAATAATTCACACGAAGGCATTTCCTTTCGTAACCCCAAGTAAGCTAATTTAATATTATTATTTGGTACATTTTTATCAGTATTACAGCAATTAACCGCATTAATTTTTATTTCACTCTCATTTTTCTCATGACTAAAATTTCTCACTAATTTATCAGGACTCTGTTCGCCACACACAACATAATCTGAACTAGGTTCAGCTATTTGTGCGTGTTTACTCAACTCAATCTTCTGCGCAGCAAGATTAAGTACATTTATCATTATTCTCGGCGGTCCGGACCTCACAAAATAAACATTGGTTACTCCCCTGGTAACCAACAATTCCCGTGGTAATCCCTCCCCAAAAGATTCCATATATAACTCACGTGGTACCACATTTCCTCTAATATCACTTAGTACGCATACTAAGTCTACACGACTATACGGCGGTATTACACCCCGTTCTTTGTTGTTCGTTGTGTTGCGGAAGAAGGGTCGCTGTCAAAGGTTTCCCCCTTCATTATTAACAGGTCTGTTCAGTCGGTTTGTGGCTCGCCACACTCTATTAAGAAATTAAGGAATGGTACTTTGTTAATTGAAACAACGTCTGCGAAGCAAAGTAGCAGCGTTGGTAAAATTACTCAAATTGGAAGTACTGCAGTTACCGTTGAACCGCATAGGTCCCTCAATTCATCTCGAGGAGTAGTTTACTCTCGAGATATACAAGATATGTCTGAGGCTGAGTTATTGGAGGAGCTTACCTCCCAGAGAGTGACGCAAGTCAAAAGAGTTATGCGTCGGGAAAATGGAATTGATGTCGGTACCCCGACACTTATCATAACATTTTCCACCCCTCAACCTCCGGATCGTCTTAAGTTGGGTTACATGTCTGTTCGAGTGAGACCGTATGTCCCAAACCCTCTGCGCTGTTTTCAGTGCCAGGAATACGGACATACGAAAACAAACTGCAAGAAACCTGCGATATGCGCAAAGTGCAGTTCACCTGACCACTTAGACAGCGAATGCACTTCTGAAACAGAACTGTGTGCAAACTGTAAAGGAAGTCATTCAGCAAGGTCTCGGGAATGCCCCAAGTATAAAGAAGAACGAGAAATTCAGAAAATTTCATCTGAACAGAAGCTTTCTTTTCCGGCTGCCCGGAGCGAGTACAGAAAACGAAATAGCATTCGAAATGCAGTCCAGCCTGACATTTCGTTTGCAGCTGCAACTAGTGTCCAGTCTCGTGTGTCTGGTGAGTGCTCGTCATGCGTTGAGTTGAAGAGTGTTGTTGAGAACCTAACTAAACAGGTTGCTTCCCTGACTTCTGCACTGAAAGCTTTATTAAGCACCAAACAGAGTGAAATTGGTTTAAAGAGTTCAGTGCCTCAAGTTGGTAACCTTTCTGCGACGCAGAATACAAAAGTTCAGCTGTCAAATAAGACAGTCGCCTCTACCTCAAAGGGAAAACCCTTTTCATTGCCCAAGACGCTTCCAGTGGATGCGTCTAAATTTCTAAAATCTCCTTCGTCTGGGTCCAAGATCCACGATATGATAGGAGATCCATCGGCCCTTGATAAGGGCTTTATACAAGTCAAAGGAAAGAAAGGGAAGGAGAAAATTGTGTTTGACACATAAGTCCTTTTCTTTCTGAAATACCCTTTAATAATATTATTCAATGGAATGTTCGCGGGATCCGGTCTAGGTATGAAGACATAAAGTTATTGATCCGGGAAAAGTGTCCGATTGCGCTGTGCCTGCAAGAGACGATGTTACAGCCTGATGTCTCAATCTCCGTTCGTGGATACGAGATGTTTAGGAAAGATTCCCTGCATGGTGGCCCTGGTGGTGGGGTCGCTATATTACTTCACCAGTCAATGCAAGGGATAAGTCTGGATATTCAGACGGATCTTCAGGCCGTGGCAATCAGGATTACTGTCCCGTTGTCAGTTTGTGTGTGTAATATTTACTTACCACCAAATAGAGAAATTTCATACCTTGCCATACGAGAATTACTGGAACAGTTACCAAGTCCATGTATATTACTAGGAGATTTCAATGGTCACCATTATTCTTGGGGCTCCTCACTGTGCAATGGTAGAGGTCACATGGTGGAGAGGGTCCGGAGTGATTTAGACTTATGTCTATTGAACGATGGATCTGAAACATTCATGTCATCCTCAACAGGATCCTGGTCGTGCTTGGACCTTACTTTCTGTAGCCCGTCCCTTGTACCACGGTTGTTGTGGAGAGTACTGCCAGACCTGTACGGAAGTGATCATCGACCGGTGGTGGTCGAGTTTTTTGACTACCAGTCTGTCGATGACCTTCCAAAACGATGGATAAAGAAGCTTGCACGGTGGAATGAGTTTTCAAGTTTGATGGAATCTGAATATGAAGATGATGATGATGCACGAAGCCTGTTGTCTTCCTTTGTGGAGAGGATGTCTGCAGCAGCTGCCCAGAGCATTCCTAAAACATCGGGTAAAGCGCGGCGGCCGCCGGTGCCTTGGTGGAATAATCGGTGTAAGGAGGCTCTTCAGGACCGCCGTAGGGCCCTGCGAATTTTTAGTCGCAGACCTACGGATGCTAACCTGGAAGCTTACCGAAGAGCTCGGGCCTGCTGTAGCCGTATCTTTCTGGAGAGTAAGAGAGAGTCGTGGAGCCGTTATGTTGCAGATATTAATAGGAGTACCCCTGTGACAACGGTGTGGAGAAAACTGCGGTCCGTTTGTGGAAGGATGTCTCCGCACCGAATTGCAGGGTTGCAAACTGACGGTTCCGTGATTACGTCACCAATCGACATTGCGAATGCAATTGGTTCTTCGTTAAGATCAGCGTCTCTCACGTCTTCATATTCAATTCAATTTCAAAATCATAAGAAAACCATTGAATCTCTTCCTTTTCATATAGCGGACACAAATGATCCTCTGAACATTCCTTTTTCAATGCCTGAACTAAGAAAAGCGCTCAAAGTTTCTCGAAATACCTCGCCTGGAGGAGATGAAATTACACTTTCGATGATAGCGCATTTACCAGACTCCGGGTTAAGGCAACTCCTACATATTTTTAATAAAATATACGCTTCTAGAAAGCTTCCAGAATCTTGGAAAGAAGCAATTGTTGTCCCGATCCTCAAACCTGGCAAAGATAAAATGTTGGCCTCCAGCTATCGCCCCATCTCTCTGACAAGTGTTGTATGTAAGGTGATGGAAAGAATGGTGAATAGTCGTCTCATGTGGTATCTGGAAAAGAATGACTTCCTCGCTTTTGAACAGAGCGGTTTTCGGAGAGGGAGGTCTTCGACAGACCACTTGGTGGCCCTTGAGACGGCTATCTGTAATGCGTTTGCATTGCGGCAGCGCCTCGTTGCCGTATTCTTTGATTTGGAAAAAGCATATGATACGGCTTGGCGACGAGGTATTCTTAATACCTTGCGGGAGTGGGGCATCGCTGGGAACATGTTGGCCTTCATTAAAGACTTTCTGGATGACCGATCATTTCGTGTAAGGGTTGGTCAGAGTTTGTCAAACAGGTTTGATTTGAAAAATAGTATACCGCAGGGGAGTGTAATTAGTTGTACCCTATTTGCGGTTGCCATTAACAATATTGTGAAAAGTTGCGTATACCCTGTTAAATGTTCGTTGTTTGTAGATGATTTTGCGATATATGTTGCATCTAGAAATGTTGTTTCAGCTGAACGAGCCCTACAGCTTACTATATACCGTCTTGAGGAATGGTCACGGCAGACTGGCTTTAGTTTTTCTCCTGAGAAGACTAAATGCATTCAGTTTTGCCGAATACGGACTGATAATGTTCCAAGACTGTATTTAATGGGTCAGGATATCGAAGTTAGCACTGAAATCAGGTTTCTAGGTGTTATATTCGACAAAAGACTTACATGGGTTCCGCATATAAAAGACCTACGGGCTAGGTGCTTAAAGGTGGTTGATATTCTGCGTGTTCTTACAGGTACGTGTTGGGGAGCTGATAGATCATGTATGATAAGGTTCTACAAGGCTCTAGTGCGATCACGTATAGATTATGGCGCTGTAGCGTACTCATCTGCTACTCCCACTTCGCTGAGAATGCTTGACACGATCCACAATTCATGTTTACGATTGTCTACAGGTGCTTTTCGTTCTAGCCCTGTTGTCAGCATCTTAGTTGAAAGTGGAGAAATGTCGTTACACAGACGTCGCCAGCAGCTTATATTGACGTACTTTGCCAAGTTGAAAGCTAGACCTTATCATTTTTTGCATGACATCATTCTCAACAACCCTTGTCATGATTTGCATCTGATGAATGCCCGATTGCCTTCACCATTCGGTGTAAGAGCGTTGGGGATATGCAACAACCTCGGTATTGCGATTCCTCGTGTGTACCCATGTAATTCATGTCTCTTTCCACCCTGGACCATCGCTCAGTTACACATTAACTTTGAAATGTGTAAATACTCAAAGGCAGACACAAGTTCTGTGGTATTTAATAGCATTTTCAGTGAGTTAGTTGAAGCTATTAAACCATCTACGGTTGTATACACTGATGGATCAAAGTCGGATGTTGGAATTGGTTGCTCGTTTGTTGCTAATGGGAGAACCTATTTGTTTGGATTACCTGCGGGAACCAGTGTTTACACGGCTGAACTTTATGCTATCAGTAAAGCTCTTTCTGTAGTCTGTGTGCGTGGGCGTCGGGTGTTGGTGTGCACTGATTCGCTCAGTGCTCTCCAGTCGATTAATGATGTGTATTCACGCCACCCGCTAGTTGTGGACGTCCTCGGCACTGTGAAGGAGCTCAATGATAGAGGAGTAAGCGTTGTTTTCTGCTGGGTTCCGGGTCATACTGGAATCTCGGGAAATGAGGCTGCTGATTTGGCCGCTAAGGAGGCAGCACGCCAACCGGCCTTCACGCAATATCTGACTGTGTCAGATTTCGTGGGCCTGGTGAAGCGTGTCATCACTGATTCCTGGCAGGTAGAATGGACTGGCTCTCATGGCAACAAGCTTCGTGAGGTAAAGCATGACGTTAAGCCTTGGCCTACGTCGCTGAGGAAGAACAGAAGGGAAGAAGTTGTCATCGCGCGACTTAGAATTGGACACACCAGATTAACGCATGGGTATCTCATGACGTCTGGTGATGCTCCAATGTGTGGCAGATGTGATTGTCCTTTGACAATTAAACATGTGTTGGTAGATTGCGTCTGCTACGCAGCTCTGCGTCGGCGATTTAAGATACCCTTCCTGTTACGAGATGTACTCGGCGACGATAGCCATGTTTTGGATTTAACGTTAAGATTTATTAGATCCATTAGTTTGTATGACAATGTCTGATTGTGAATTGGCAATATTTGTGTTAAGAGTATATTATGTATTTGTGTATGTTTTTATTTTGTTTCGTGGCCCCTTTACAGCCTTTTTATTTACCTACAGATCTGTGATATTACCTTTTATGTAAATTTTATTTTGTTGGCTGTGATACTAGTTTGTAAGTTTTTAAAAGTTTTAACTGTTATTTATTCCAAGTGTGATATTAGATTTAAGTTTGTGGTTCTATGTTTATCTTATAAGTTTTTTAATATAAATGTTCTTGTCTGTAAATTTTATTTATAATTTTTTATTTTTTTTTCTGTGATATTTTTAGTTTTAAAAAGTTATATTTAAATAAGAAAAGTACGTTCTACACTCGGGCCTTTTACACCCGTGTGTAGAGCAACGGGCGATGATAACCGTGTGGTTTTTCGCCCTTAAAAAAAAAAAAAAAAAAAAAAAAAAAGAATAACTAAATCATTCCCTGCATTTGTTTCATTTATTACAACTATTGTCTGGTAATGGGATTGTTCTGATAGTTCGACGATCGGGTGCGAATCGCCGAACGAGTGGAGTTTAAATTAGGTCTGTTTTGAATTGGCACTCTACAATCTTTTTGTATGTGACCTGGCTTGCGACAACGAAAACATACCCTAGTTTCTCGTCTATTATTGTTTACAGAAGATGTGTTAAAATTAGCTGGACCCATTCCAGATCTATTTACGGCTGGACTACGACACTCCATAGCGCGATGTCCTACTTTATTACATTTAAAACATTTAATTGGGCCTCTATTATTAAATGCGAATAAAACTTTAGAATTATCATTATCGTTACCACCTCTTAGTGCAGAGTTAACAGTAACCGCAATTTTAATAGCTTCCTCAATTCGTTCAGGCATACGGAAACGTACTTGCTCCCCTACTTGTCCTCTTAAACCATTTATATGGGCCGCTAACATACGACGCTCGGCTTCATCATTAAGAATTTTCCTTTCTACCGGGTCATCAGAATGCCTAATTGTTTTGTTTGCCAACTTTCGTAATCTATCCGCGAATTGTTCAGGATTTTCATTTTTACCCTGTACTGCCGTTTGTAAAGCAGTATAATGATATTGTTCGATTTCCTTTGATCGGAATCGTTGTAGCATTAAATCTTTAACAATATCGTAAGTAACACCTTCAGAATTTATATCAGGGTGAGTGCTAACAAATAAAGCAGCAGACCCTTTCACCTTTAATAACAAAATTTTTAATTTATCTTCATCACTCCAGTTTCCCAGAGCGGCTGCATTTTCGACCTGTTTAAAAAACTCTTCCACGGATATACCCTGAGCATCCCCTCTGAATACCTCTATAAGCCCCAAAGTAGACATATTTTTGTGTGATGTAAGTGCCACACTCTGATCCTGGATTGTTACATTTCCTAAATTTTCCATTCGATCTACAAGTTGCTTTAATAGTTTAGACATAGCAACCTCCTTATCTCCCAAGCCACTAGGTTCCCCTTCACCCTTAGGCATTTTTAATTTTTTTTCAAAATGATTTGCAATTTAAATTACTTAATTTTAAATAAAGTTACACAATTCCTTATTCTACTTTCACCTTAACTATAATTAATTAATATGCTTCTAGGAATCGTCTGGTTCAAAACACAATTCAATTTTTGTTACTTTTACTCTAATAATATTTGTTTCACTAGTGTATTCACTAATTCCATTAATTTGTTTTTCAATAATTCTTTCTAACAAAGTTTTTGTTAAAGTTTGACACCCTTCTAATATAATATTAGGATCCCTTATTGGTAAATAATAAGTTATAGGATTTACGTTCTCTTTAGTATTCATTTCCGCACAATATGATTTGGAATATCATACTCATTCTGTTTTTTCATAACAACATAATCTGATGAATTATCAATCTTTAAATGTTCATAAAATACTTTAATTCTACCAACTCTGGTTCCAATAATCATGAAATGTTCAGTCTTAATATTAGAGACTGGCTTACTAATAGTTACCCTTGTTGGGTTAGTACCAAAGGGTCTATTCATAAATTTTTTCATGAAAGAATAAATTAAGTATTAGCATGAGCTTTTGGTGGAATAAAAGCGTTCCCTAACCCAAAATGAACGAAACCCCACACTACCTGACACCAAATGTAGCGGCTGGCCGAGTGGTTGACCTTTTCTGCCAATTTGGTATTTAAGGTAGTTTTATAAATGAAAACAATTGCAATTCCCAGAAGCGTATGTTTACTTTAATCAATAATAACTATGAACTAATTAAACATTAAGAATGGCTTTTACTTAAACATCAATATTGCACTTTACATATGCTAAAATTTACAACATACCTAATATAATGAATGACCGCATTTTAGACTCTAGCTGCCACAGTGTATGGTCTAGCTGCCAAGATAATCGAGTTAGCTGCCGATCTGCACTCATGTAGGAAGATGTCAAAGCACAGTAGACACTGATTGTCTCCCCGAGATAGAGTTAAACAACTCTTTTATACTTTTTCCTCTCCCTACTATCACAACGGGGTCCTCTTCGAAACCACCATAATAGGCTGTCCCTCAGGAAGAGGCCCGGCCACAAGAGGCTTCGCAAGACGAATTTAGGTTTTGCACACGGCACCTTTTTACGTCATGCAATCTTATCTAGATACCGTCGCCTCGTGGCATGACAAAATAACCGCAATATTACTTAATAATTTTTTCAACGCATCCTAATTTAGATTTGTTAAAACAACTATCTGCTTTAACAAACCACATCCCGGCACGTGTAAAGTACAATATTGCATAATTACATTTTATTGATTGTTTTGTAAGAATTTAAATAATTAAAATATAATAGTACAATTTCATAACAATGTTTGTTTTTATTAATTAATATTCCTAAAAATAAAACACATACATAATAAATACAATACAAGGTATAATATAAGGTACCCTAATCCCTACACGTTGAAAGATGACGTTTGCCTATCTCGTTGTTGAGCGATACATGGCGTTGTTTCTGTAGGTTTTTATGTACCATACAACCACGATAATTGGCTGGGTGACCTTGTTCACACAGCGCACATGTGGCTGGGGTCTGCTTTGATTTTGTGCAGTCGGTAGAATGATGTTGGTGGCCGCAGCGTACACAACGAGGAGTGCGATTGCAGTAAGTCTTCGTGTGTCCGTAATTCTGATATCTCGTACATTGAACTATCGTTTTCCTCTTTCTCGGTTCTTCAACTCGAATGATAGTGTGAAGCATATGCGTCAAAGAATACATTTCATCCACGTTGTCAGTGCGCTCTAAGTCTATGAAGAACAACGGAAGTGGCGCCTTATTATTCTGCGAGATGACGTTGGTAATATTGCGGGTATTCAAGCCAAGTTCTGAAAGTGCTGACGAGATCGAATTGATTGGAGTAGTGTAATGTAGGCCACGAATGACCACTCTGAGCGTCTTATCCTGGGGCAACTGATACGTGTGGAAAACAATATCATTCGCACGCAGCGAAGTTACAATTGACCTGTACAAAGTAGGTGTTGATGGATAAACTATGACGTTATCCGAGGTAGCCTTGCAATGAAATTTATCTCCCGCAGTGATTCGTGTTCATTTGCGAGTTCTCCTTTAGTTTGTATAGCGCAACAAGTAAGGTCATCAGCATTCTGATTTCTGTTAAGACCATCACAAATGGTGTAATCTGTGAATGCTATGCCTATAAACATATTCTTACCTAACTCAGTATGGCCATTACTGGTATTTACTACTCTCAATATTATTCTTGGACGCGTCCCATATTTTTCATCATTTATTACATTAGCTATTACCCTAGCTACATAAACACCTTGTGACAACCCTATTTCCATAGGTTCCACTAACAATTCTTTATTCGGTACCGAATTACAGTTATAATCTTCTATTATCCCATAAATATTATTAATAGTTAAAGGTGGCAATGTCTTGCTTTCACCTGTAACTACCCTAAAAATCCCCTTCGACTGGTTGATCAGGCCCATCGCTGGACTTTCTAAACTAACATATTCCCCGTTTATAAATGCACTATTTTCATTAATATTTATACACATATTTAAAGAACTCATTAAATCTCTTCCTATTACTCCGTCATAACTTAAATTAAAATCCCTTATAACATAAAATTCATGAATATATTTTCTTAATCCTATAGTTAATGATAGCTCATGTTTGCCCAAAATAGCCAATGGTGCACCCGTCACCCCCACAGCATTTATTTCTACTGGTAACATTTTAGATTTACTTATACCTTGTGTAATAAGTGATGTACTCGAACCAGTGTCTACTAACATCAGACATATTTTAGTCCCTATAAATAACCTTAAAGATAATTCTTGAGCTAGTTTAATTGATTCATTACACAAACTAACATGGGCTGGTTCAATTTTTAAGTGGGTATTTAATTGTTCCTTTTCGAGGGTTGGGTGCTCTGCCTCAAACGATTCCAGTTTAAATTAGCTCTACAAACATTCGCAAAATTCCCTGGTTTATTGCAACGATAACACAATCTAGCTTTATTAGTGTTACCATTATTATTGTTGCTATGGTTATTACTGTTATTAGCATTAGTATTAACTGATCGATATGTGTTAACACTATTATTATTTGCAGGTCTCTCATTAGCTTGTGACCCTGCTCCATTATTTGCGTTTACACCACGATTGTTATTAAAGCGTCCATTAGAAAAATTATTATTGCCCCTAAATGGTAAATTGGAGGAAAAATTGGAACGGCATTTTATAGCTGTATGTCCCGTTTTGTGACATCGAAAACAAGTTAGAGCGCGATTATTACGCTGTATAGCAAAGACTGGTTTTACTTCATCGCGAGAACCCTTTACAGCAGAATCTACTGTTACGGCAACTTGTATCGCTTCTTGCATGGTTTGTGGCATGCGGAAGCGCACTTGCTCCCCAACTACACCTCTTAGACCTGATATGTAAGCTGCTAACATGCGTCTATTAGCCTCATCATTAAGAATCCTTTGTTCGACAGGGTCGTCTGAAGGACGAATTGTTTTATTCCCCAACCGACGAATTCTGTCAGCAAATTGTTCAGGATTTTCTTGCCTGTCATGTACAGCCTTTTGTAATGACGTGTAATGGTATTGGTCCATTTCCTTCGGTGTGAACCGCTCAATGATGGCTGTTTTAACATCATTGTAAGTGGCTTCAGGAGTGTTTATAGTGGGGCTGGTACTAACAAAAATTGCGTTTTTTTTTTTTTTTTTTTTTTTTTTTTTTTTTTTTTTTTAAGGCGAAAAACCTTAGCGAGGTTATCATCGCCTGCTGTTCTACACAAGGGTGTAAAAAAGCCCGAGTGCAGAACGTCTTTTATATATATATATATATATATAATACTTAAAATCTTATAATCTAATATCACAGACAAATTAAATAAAAAACGCTAAAAAACACAAAAACATATACACATAAACGTAAACCTAATATCACAGTCAGAATAAATGACAATAATAACATTGACACTTATATAATAAAAATCTTAAAAACTAGTATCACAACCAAAAAAAATTAAAAAATTAAAAATTACATTAAAAATAAAAAATATCACAGACATAGGACGTCGCAAAAGGCTGTAAAGGGGCCTCATAATAAAAACACAGACATATATTGGGTGTTCCAAACCACCCGTACCACCTTGGCATATCGTAGAGTGCTTGCGAAATCAAAAAAGGAAAAAATACGTGTCGAATATTTTTCAAGCCTCTACTTTATGACACCAAAAATGACTCCCTACCCCCCCGCCTTTTTGGTGAGGGGGGAGGTAACTTTGAAATTTTGAATGGAAACCCCTATTTTTCGTTGCAGATTCGGAATCTGCGTAAAAAATTAAGAAACTTTTATCTCAAACATTTTTTTAAATTCGCCGTAGATGGCGCTGCAATCAACGATATAATGTTTTTTATTGCAAATAACACGAAATAATAATTAGGACAATAATAATAACAATAATAATAATAATAATAATAATAATAATAATAATAATAATAATAATAACAATAATAATAACAATAATAATGATTTATTAATTTCACTTTTGTACAAATTAAATAAACAAATAAAACGATAGTAAGAAAATAAAGTTTTGTACACATTATTATGAAACGATTATTCATAAATGTTGAATCAGTAAAATATGATAACTTTAAATAAATCTCAAAATAAAAATTGATTCAAAATCTAAGCAAAAAAGAAAACTAAATAAAAATTAAAAAAAAAAATCAGTCTTAGTTCATCGGAGATGCTCCACATAGGCACCGTTCTGTTGTACGCACGCTGCAGCTCTGTTGACGAGCGAATCCACTGCCCTTCGAATTTCCGCAGCGTCCAGCGATGCAATCGCATCTCTAATTCTTGTTTTCATGTTTTCCCTCGTTGTAGGGCGCTCGATGTACACCAGATCTTTCAGTCGTCCCCACAAATAATAATCTAACACCGTCAGATCTGGTGACCGCGGGGGATAATTAACTGGGCCAAATTTGCCGATCCATCTCCCGGGAAACTTGTCGTTTAACTTAGCCCGCGCGGCTCTGGATGTATGAGCAGGGCAGGCATCCTGTTGGAACCACAAATTGGCGCGATGTTGGAGTGGTAAATCGTCCAGTAAATCGGTGAGCTCGTTTTCGATGAGAGAAGCATATTTTTCAGCGTTAAGATTTCCTTCAATAAAAACCGGACCCAGAATTTTGTCGTCAATAATTCCACACCAAACGTTTACCTTCCAAACGTGTTGATTGTCCACGTCTCTCATCCAATGTGGATTCACTGGTGACCAAAAACGACAATTCTGAGAGTTGACTTCTGCATTACTTTTGAAAGTGCTTTCATCGGTCGCTAGAATGCTCCGGACAAAATTTGGCGGCCGGTTTCCTATCCAACGACAATAATCCAACCGCTGTGGCAGATCGGTTTCTTCGAGGTGTTGCAGGATAGACATCTTATAAGGATGAAACTTGTTTTCTTTCAGGATCCGATAAATCGAGGTTTGAGAAATGCCACAATCTTTTACTCGACGCCTTAACGAATCATGTGGCAGAACTATCGCTGACGCCAGAATGTCCGCAGAGTTATCCACATCACGAATTCGTCGACTGATCATTTGTCCTTTGTTATGGTCTGGCTGGATGACACCTTTGTTTAAGACCCGCTTTTCCAGTCGTGAGAATACATGCCTCGAATGAGGAGTCCGATCAGGAAATCGATCCCGCCATAATCTTTCAGCGGCTCTGAAACATCCTTGACACTCAGACAAAATCTGAATCATCTGAATAGCTTCTGCATTGTCGTAAGCCATCCTATAATTAAAGGTAAAAACATAAAAATTATGAAACAAAATGAAATTTTTATCTCAAAAAGAGAAAAAGGTCAGCGTTTATTGATTACGTTTATTGCAAAACTAGTTAAAAATGTTTCGAAAAACTGAAATCACTGAATTTCAAAGGGACATACTCAAATAACGTTAGTATTGAATTTTTAGTAAAGACTTAAAAAAGTCAAAAAAAATTTTGGTCTGCGATATTAGATACGCCATCTTGAATTTTTATAAATCATTGGATAATGTTTTTGAATAGCGTCTACGAGTACATCAATAAAAAAGATAGCAAAAGAAATAGACTTTAAGAAATTTTGTTCCGCCATGTTGGATTCGCCATCTTGAATTTTTAAAAGTAATTGAATAATGATTTTGAATAACGTCTACAAGTACATTAATAAAAAAGATAGCAAAAAAAAAATAAAATTCAAGAAATTTTGGTCCGCCATGTTGGATTCGTTATCTTCAATTATAACGTTATAAATAACGTTTAAAATGTAAATTTTTTTTGTACCCTTATTTGTTGTATCTTTAATCGTGGATTTTTATTATTTCAAAATCGAAACATTTTGATAATAACATATTTATCTTGAAAAAAACATAAAATTTATGGGTTTTTCATGAGCAATTTTCAGATGAACTGAAATTGCTGAAACATGATATCTAAATACGTCCGTTTGAAACTCGATGAAATTTCAAAAAATTAATAAAACGCCAACCTTTATTAAGAGGTACGTAAAAAGTACTTACCTTTATAAACGAAAACTTTGCTCATGAACCAACAGGAACAAACACACTTTTGACTCAACTAACTAATTACTAACTAACTTACTAATTGGTCAACTAATTTACTAACTGAATTATTTATCAAATACAAACTGCAAATTCACTCGATTATTTAAACTCAACTCATGGTTATCGTCAAATTGTTGTTGCTCCGACAATTGACCGAGAAACAATGCAAAGTGTCAAAATCACATTGCAATGACATAAAAACAAATCACTATTATTATGTTCTCAAACGCAACAATCGTTGATTGCAGCGACATCTACGGCGAATTTGAAAAAATGTTCGAGATAAAAGTTTCTTGATTTTTCACGCAGATTCCGAATCTGCAACGAAAAATAGGGGTTTCCATTCAAAATTTCAAAGTTACTTCCCCCTTCACCAAAAAGGAGGGGGGTAGGGAGTCATTTTTGGTGTCATAAAGTAGAGGCTTGAAAAATATTTGACACGTATTTTTTCCTTTTTTGATTTTGCAAGCACTCTACGATATGCCAAGGTGGTACGGGTGGTTTGGAACACCCAGTATATACAACGTACAACAAATATAAGAATATATACTATGGAATAAAAACTATTTACACATATAAAACATTGAAACACCCCAGACTGTCAGACACTGTTGTACACACTAATGGATCGTAAAAATTTTAAAGCCACGTCCAAAATAGGGCTTTCATCACCGAGTATACACCTTAATTCAGAGGGAATCTTGAATCGCCGACGCAGAGCTGCGTAGCAGACGCAATCAATTAAAACATGTTTGACTGTCAAAGGACAATCGCATCTGCCACAAATTGGAGCATCACCAGACGTCATGAGATACCCATGAGTTAATCTGGTGTGCCCAATTCTAAGTCGCGCGATGACAACTGCTTCCCTTCTGTTCTTCCTCAGTGACGTATCCCAGGGCTTAACATTATCTTTTATTTCACGAAGCTTGTTGCCATGAAAGCCAGTCCATTCTACTTGCCAGGAATCAGTGATGACACGCTTCACCAGGCCCACGAAATCTGACACAGTCAGATATTGCGTGAAGGCCGGTTGGCGTGCCGCCTCCTTAGCGGCCAAATCAGCAGCCTCATTTCCCGAGATTCCAGCATGACCCGGAACCCAGCAGAAAACAACGCTTACTCCTCTATCGTTAAGCTGCTTCACGGTGCCGTGGACATCTGCAACTAGTGGGTGACGTGAATATATATCACTAATTGACTGCAGGGCACTGAGCGAATCAGTGCACACCAACACCCGACGCCCACGCACACAGACTACAGACAGAGCTTTACTAATAGCATAAAGTTCAGCCGTGTAAACACTGGTTCCCGCAGGTAATCCAAACAAATAGGTTCTCCCATTGGCAACAAACGAGCAACCAACTCCAACATCCGACTTTGATCCATCAGTGTATACAACCGTAGATGGTTTAATAGCTTCAACTAACTCACTGAAAATGCTATTAAATACCACAGAACTTGTGTCTGCCTTTGAGTATTTACACATTTCAAAGTTAATGTGTAACTGAGCGATGGTCCAGGGTGGAAAGAGACATGAATTACATGGGTACACACGAGGAATCGCAATACCGAGGTTGTTGCATATCCCCAACGCTCTTACACCGAATGGTGAAGGCAATCGGGCATTCATCAGATGCAAATCATGACAAGGGTTGTTGAGAATGATGTCATGCAAAAAATGATAAGGTCTAGCTTTCAACTTGGCAAAGTACGGCAATATAAGCTGCTGGCGACGTCTGTGTAACGACATTTCTCCACTTTCAACTAAGATGCTGACAACAGGGCTAGAACGAAAAGCACCTGTAGACAATCGTAAACATGAATTGTGGATCGTGTCAAGCATTCTCAGCGAAGTGGGAGTAGCAGATGAGTACGCTACAGCGCCATAATCTATACGTGATCGCACTAGAGCCTTGTAGAACCTTATCATACATGATCTATCAGCTCCCCAACATGTACCTGTAAGAACACGCAGAATATCAACCACCTTTAAGCACCTAGCCCGTAGGTCTTTTATATGCGGAACCCATGTAAGTCTTTTGTCGAATATAACACCTAGAAACCTGATTTCAGTGCTAACTTCGATATTCTGACCCATTAAATACAGTCTTGGAACATTATCAGTCCGTATTCGGCAAAACTGAATGCATTTAGTCTTCTCAGGAGAAAAACTAAAGCCAGTCTGCCGTGACCATTCCTCAAGACGGTATATAGTAAGCTGTAGGGCTCGTTCAGCTGAAACAACATTTCTAGATGCAACATATATCGCAAAATCATCTACAAACAACGAACATTTAACAGGGTATACGCAACTTTTCACAATATTGTTAATGGCAACCGCAAATAGGGTACAACTAATTACACTCCCCTGCGGTATACCATTTTTCAAATCAAACCTGTTTGACAAACTCTGACCAACCCTTACACGAAATGATCGGTCATCCAGAAAGTCTTTAATGAAGGCCAACATGTTCCCAGCGATGCCCCACTCCCGCAAGGTATTAAGAATACCTCGTCGCCAAGCCGTATCATATGCTTTTTCCAAATCAAAGAATACGGCAACGAGGCGCTGCCGCAATGCAAACGCATTACAGATAGCCGTCTCAAGGGCCACCAAGTGGTCTGTCGAAGACCTCCCTCTCCGAAAACCGCTCTGTTCAGGAGCGAGGAAGTCATTCTTTTCCAGATACCACATGAGACGACTATTCACCATTCTTTCCATCATCTTACATACAACACTTGTCAGAGAGATGGGGCGATAGCTGGAGGCCAACATTTTATCTTTGCCAGGTTTGAGGATCGGGACAACAATTGCTTCTTTCCAAGATTCTGGAAGCTTTCTAGAAGCGTATATTTTATTAAAAATATGTAGGAGTTGCCTTAACCCGGAGTCTGGTAAATGCGCTATCATCGAAAGTGTAATTTCATCTCCTCCAGGCGAGGTATTTCGAGAAACTTTGAGCGCTTTTCTTAGTTCAGGCATTGAAAAAGGAATGTTCAGAGGATCATTTGTGTCCGCTATATGAAAAGGAAGAGATTCAATGGTTTTCTTATGATTTTGAAATTGAATTGAATATGAAGACGTGAGAGACGCTGATCTTAACGAAGAACCAATTGCATTCGCAATGTCGATTGGTGACGTAATCACGGAACCGTCAGTTTGCAACCCTGCAATTCGGTGCGGAGACATCCTTCCACAAACGGACCGCAGTTTTCTCCACACCGTTGTCACAGGGGTACTCCTATTAATATCTGCAACATAACGGCTCCACGACTCTCTCTTACTCTCCAGAAAGATACGCCTACAGCAGGCCCGAGCTCTTCGGTAAGCTTCCAGGTTAGCATCCGTAGGTCTGCGACTAAAAATTCGCAGGGCCCTACGGCGGTCCTGAAGAGCCTCCTTACACCGATTATTCCACCAAGGCACCGGCGGCCGCCGCGCTTTACCCGATGTTTTAGGAATGCTCTGGGCAGCTGCTGCAGACATCCTCTCCACAAAGGAAGACAACAGGCTTCGTGCATCATCATCATCTTCATATTCAGATTCCATCAAACTTGAAAACTCATTCCACCGTGCAAGCTTCTTTATCCATCGTTTTGGAAGGTCATCGACAGACTGGTAGTCAAAAAACTCGACCACCACCGGTCGATGATCACTTCCGTACAGGTCTGGCAGTACTCTCCACAACAACCGTGGTACAAGGGACGGGCTACAGAAAGTAAGGTCCAAGCACGACCAGGATCCTGTTGAGGATGACATGAATGTTTCAGATCCATCGTTCAATAGACATAAGTCTAAATCACTCCGGACCCTCTCCACCATGTGACCTCTACCATTGCACAGTGAGGAGCCCCAAGAATAATGGTGACCATTGAAATCTCCTAGGACGATATATGGAGCTGGTAACTGTTCCAGTAATTCTCTCATGGCAAGGTATGAAACTTCATTGTTAGGTGGTAAATAAACAGTACACACGCAAACCGACACCGGGACAGTTATCCTGATTGCTACGGCCTGAAGATCCGTCTGAATATCCAGACTTACCCCCTGCATTGACTGGTGAAGTAATATAGCGACCCCACCACCAGGGCCACCACGCAGGGAATCTTTCCTAAACATCTCGTATCCACGAACGGAGATTGAGACATCAGGCTGTAACATCGTCTCTTGCAGGCACAGCGCAATCGGACACTTTTCCCGGATCAATAACTTTATGTCTTCATACCTAGACCGGATCCCGCGAACATTCCATTGAATAATATTATTAAAGGGTATTTCAGAAAGAAAAGGACTTATGTGTCAAACACAATTTTCTCCTTCCCTTTCTTTCCTTTGACTTGTATAAAGCCCTTATCAAGGGCCGATGGATCTCCTATCATATCGTGGATCTTGGACCCAGACGAAGGAGATTTTAGAAATTTAGACGCATCCACTGGAAGCGTCTTGGGCAATGAAAGGGGTTTCCCCTTTGAGGTAGAGGCGACTGTCTTATTTGACAGCTGAACTTTTGTATTCTGCGTCGCAGAAAGGTTACCAACTTGAGGCACTGAACTCTTTAAACCAATTTCACTCTGTTTGGTGCTTAATAAAGCTTTCAGTGCAGAAGTCAGGGAAGCAACCTGTTTAGTTAGGTTCTCAACAACACTCTTCAACTCAACGCATGACGAGCACTCACCAGACACACGAGACTGGACACCAGTTGCAGCTGCAATCGAAATGTCAGGCTGGACTGCATTTCGAATGCTATTTCGTTTTCTGTACTCGCTCCGGGCAGCCGGAAAAGAAAGCTTCTGTTCAGACGAAATTTTCTGAATTTCCCGTTCTTCTTTATACTTAGGGCATTCCCGAGACCTTGCTGAATGACTTCCTTTACAGTTTGCACACAGTTCTGTTTCAGAAGTGCATTCGCTATCTAAGTGGTCAGGTGAACTGCACTTTGCGCATATCGCAGGTTTCTTGCAGTTTGTTTTCGTATGTCCGTATTCCTGGCACTGAAAACAGCGCAGAGGGTTTGGGACATACGGTCTCACTCGAACAGACAAGTAACCCAACTTAAGACGATCCGGAGGTTGAGGGGTGGAAAATGTTATGATAAGTGTCGGTGTACCGACATCAATTCCATTTTCCCGACGCATAACTCTTTTGACTTGCGTCACTCTCTGGGAGGTAAGCTCCTCCAATAACTCAGCCTCAGACATATCTTGTATATCTCGAGAGTAAACTACTCCTTGAGATGAGTTGAGGGACCTATGCGGTTCAACGGTAACTGCAGTACTTCCGATTTGAGTAATTTTACCAACGCTGCTACTTTGCTTCGCAGACGTTGTTTCAATTAACAAAGTACCATTCCTTAATTTCTTAATAGAGTGTGGCGAGCCACAAACCGACTGAACAGACCTGTTAATAATGAAGGGGGAAACTTTTGACAGCGACCCTTCTTCTGCAACACAACGAACAACGAAAAATTTGTCCGTGTTACTTAATACACCACTATCACTATCGTCAGACAAGCTAGACCATAGTCTTTTCATGCCAAGGGAAGATTGTTTGGTTGACATTATCTAAGTGCTTTTCCAGTCATCGTGAAAGCAAGGTGCGGGCGGAGAGATGACCCGCGCACGCCGCAGGTCCCTAGTAAAAAGAAGGACCCGGCCGAGTACTCCCGGCAGCCATCTCCCACATATTTTATCCGGGCCGGGGAGTCAGGTACTGCCTGACCCACTGATACCGACGTCCCAGAAGCTCGCACGCAGCAGTAAGAGCTCCGACACTCTTACCCATGGTCCACTTCTTGCCACAGTACCGAAGCGACTGGAAGGGCTAAAGGATGGCGCAAAGCCTCGGCAGAGCAAGCTCACAGCAGCACAACCACAGTCCAGACCTTCCAATCCGGAAAGGGTTACGCACGACCAGCCCGCATCCCATCCTCGCCAGCATTATCAATGTGTGTAAGAAAACTTTGTGTATGTGTTGTGTGTAGGGTATGTAAATGTGTGTGTTGAAAGAAAGTGTGGTGTGTGTGATGTAGTATTATTGTTGTGTGTAGTGTAAGAGCAACCTGTGTATAGTTTTGAAAAAAGGTTAGCTCTTAGCTGGGGTCCCGGGGTTGCCACACCCGAACACCCACATATATATGCATGGACGAGCATTCATATATATAAGAATGGGTGCCCCCTGGGGGCAACAAAAATTGCGGGTGAACCTTTTACTTTCAAAGATAAAACTTTAAGTCGGTGAAACAAAAAGTCGGTAAAACAAAAATTGCGGGTGAACCTTTTACTTTCAAAGATAAAACTTTAAGTCGGTCATCCTCTGACCATGACCCTAACTCAGCTGCGTTTTCTATTTGTTTGAAAAAATCTTTTACTGTAAATGAGCTTGGCGAATCTCCCTTAAAAACCTCAACCAAATTAATGGTGGACATGTCTTTACCTGGTGATATAGCGGATGCAACAGATGTTTCTCCCCGCTGTGACCTTAATGATTCAAGTCCTGAAGTAATATCTCTTAACGCGGATAGATACGCTGCGTGTTTCGGATCCATTTTTACGGCTGTTATATGTTACTCCAATTATTCAATTAGGTACTTAAAAGATTGGACTTCTCGCAGTAGTTAAACTATAATGGAAACAAGTCCATTTATTTAAAAACAAATAATTAAATGATAAAAAAAAAGTTAGTCAGTAATAATACCAATAACACAAACAACAAAAAAAAACACTACTTTTATATTTTATCCATCGAATTCAATAATAACTGGAATGGGCGCTACGCACCGTAAAAACGAGCGGTTGTTCGACTGCACTACCCCCACTACCTGTAGGCAATCACTCCGTCAAAGGCATTATGCGTGCAAGCTGTCTTCTACGTTTATGTTTAGCCCTCACATTATTCTGAATAATATAATTTAAAAAACATATTGACGTATTACACAGGAAATTATGATTAAAACACAGTAAATATAGATATATAATTATTCTTTATTAAATAATAGTAATACAGTGCAGTTTAATGCTATGCCGTTCTTACACATTATTAAATAAAACTAATTTGTTATATTTTTGTCGGATACCAAGATTAGATAACCCAACTGCTGAGGTCTTTTCTTTTGAAAAATGGTTACAAGTTATTTTATAAAACAGACTACTTATTAATTTTATTAAAGTAACTTCGTGGCTGTCTTCAGTATAATCATTATTACTATTATGTTTCATGAAAACATTTCCAGCAAATTCTGTACACGTTAATGATATCATGTACTTATTATTCAAAACCCTTTTATCTACTTCAAATGTAATTAACAATTTGTATAGAAACTCAACTTTTCTAAAAACATCAGATGAGGCTTTAATCACTTTACCCCTACAAATAAAATAATTAAAATGAGTGTAAGGACTCAAGTCAGACATGTAATTGTCAATCAGTAATGTACAACACTCTTCACATTCAACTTTACAACAAATCTTTTTAACAATAAACCCACATAAGTAATAAAGAATATTTTCTATGTAATAGGAAGTACAACTATTTGTTAGCATGAGTTTAAGTTTTTTAACATCGTCTTCATCGTTTGCATTCAGTGAATTTATTTCCTCAACTCCAGCAAAGCTCATAAAGCTTTTTATAATGCTGGCGAGGATGGGATGCGGGCTGGTCGTGCGTAACCCTTTCCGGATTGGAAGGTCTGGACTGTGGTTGTGCTGCTGTGAGCTTGCTCTGCCGAGGCTTTGCGCCATCCTTTAGCCCTTCCAGTCGCTTCGGTACTGTGGCAAGAAGTGGACCATGGGTAGGAGTGTCGGAGCACTTACTGCTGCGTGCGAGCCTCTGGGACGTCGGTATCAGTGGGTCAGGCAGTACCTGACTCCCCGGCCCGGATGAAATATGTGGGAGATGGCTGCCGGGAGTACTCGGCCGGATCCTTCTTTTTACTAGGGACCTGCGGCGTGCGCGAGTCATCTCTCCGCCCGCACCTTGCTTTTACGATGACTGGAAAAAAACCTAGGATTATGTCAACTAAAAGATCTTCCCTCGGAATGAAAAGACTATGGTCTAGCTTGTCGGACGATAGTGATAACAGTGGTGATAACACAGACAAATTTTTTGTTGTTCGTTGTGTTGTAGATGAAGGGTCGCTGTCAAAAGTTTCCCCCTTCATTATTAACAGGTCTGTGCAGTCGGTTTGTGGCTCGCCACACTCTATTAAAAAATTAAGAAATGGTACTTTGTTAATTGAAACAACGTCTGCGAAGCAAAGTAGCAGCGTTGTTAAAATTACTCAAACCGGAATTACTGCAGTTACCGTTGAACCGCATAGGTCCCTCAACTCATCTCGAGGAGTGGTTTACTCTCGAGATATACAAGATATGTCTGAGGTTGAGTTATTGGAGGAGCTTACCTCCCAGAGAGTGACGCAAGTCAAAAGAGTTACGCGTCGGGAAAATGGAATTGATGTCGGTACCCCGACGCTTATCATAACATTTTCCACCCCTCAACCTCCGGATCGTCTTAAGTTGGGTTACTTGTCTGTTCGAGTGAGACCGTATGTCCCAAACCCTCTGCGCTGTTTTCAGTGCCAGGAATTCGGACATACGAAAACTAACTGCAAGAAACCTGCGATATGCGCAAAGTGCAGTTCACCTGACCACTTAGACAGCGAATGCACTTGTGAAACAGAACTGTGTGCAAACTGTAAAGGAAGTCATTCAGCAAGGTCTCGGGAATGCCCTAAGAATAAAGAAGAACGGGAAATTCAGAAAATTTCGTCTGAACAGAAGCTTTCCTTTCTCGCTGCCCGGAGCGAGTACAGAAAACTAAAGAGCATTCGAAATGCAGTCCAGCCTGACATTTCGTTTGCAGCTGCAACTAGTGTTCAGTCTCGTGTGTCTGGTGAGTGCTCGTCATGCGTTGAGCTGAAGAGTGTTGTTGAGAACCTAACTAAACAGGTTGCCTCCCTAACTTCTGCACTGAACGCTTTACTAAGCTCCAAACAGACTGAAAATAGTTCAAAGAGTTCTGTACCTCAAGTTGATAACCTTTCTGCGACGCAGAATACAAAAGTTCAGCTGTCAAATAAGACAGTCACCTCTACCTCAAAGGGGAAACCCCTTTCATTGCCTAAGACGCTTCCAGTGGATGCGTCTAAATTTCTAAAATCTCCTTCGTCTGGGTCCAAGATCCACGATATGATAGGAGATCCATCGGCCCTTGATAAGGGCTTTATACAAGTCAAAGGAAAGAAAGGGAAGGAGAAAATTGTGTTTGACACATAAGTCCTTTTCTTTCTGAAATACCCTTTAATAATATTATTCAATGGAATGTTCGCGGGATCCGGTCTAGGTATGAAGACATAAAGTTATTGATCCGGGAAAAGTGTCCGATTGCGCTGTGCCTGCAGGAGACGATGTTACAGCCTGATGTCTCAATGTCCGTACGTGGATATGAGATGTTTAGGAAAGATTCCCTGCATGGTGGCCCTGGTGGTGGGGTCGCTATATTACTTCACCAGTCAATGCAGGGGATAAGTCTGGATATTCAGACGGATCTTCAGGCCGTAGCAATCAGGATGACTGTCCCGGTGTCGTTTTGCGTGTGTAATGTTTATTTACCACCTAACACAGAAATTTCATACCTAGCTATGAGAGAATTACTGGAACAGTTACCAGCTCCATATATCGTCCTAGGAGATTTCAATGGTCACCATTATTCTGGGGGCTCCTCACTGTGCAATGGTAGAGGTCACATGGTGGAGAGGGTCCGGAGTGATTTAGACTTACGTCTATTGAACGATGGATCTGAAACATTTATGTCATCCTCAACAGGATCCTGGTCATGCTTGGACCTTACTTTCTGTAGCCCGTCCCTTGTACCACGGTTGTTGTGGAGAGTACTGCCAGACCTGTACGGAAGTGATCATCGACCGGTGGTGGTCGAGTTTTTTGACTATCAGTTTGTCGATGGCCTTCCAAAACGATGGATAGAGAAGCTTGCACGGTGGAATGAGTTTCACACGAAAACTGTTGTCTTCCTTTGTGGAGAGGATGTCTGCAGCAGCTGCCCAGAGCATTTCTAAAACATCGGGAAAAGCGCGGCGTCCGCCGGTGCCTTGGTGGAATAATCGGTGTAAGGAGGCTCTTCAGGACCGCCGTAGGGCCCTGCGCTTTTTTAGTCGCAGACCTACGGATGCTAACCTGGAAGCTTACCGAAGAGCTAGGGCCTGCTGTAGGCGTATCTTTCTAGAGAGTAAGAGAGAGTCATGGAGCTGTTATGTTGCAGATATTAACAGGAGTACCCCTGTGACAACGGTGTGGAGAAAACTGCGGTCCGTGTGTGGAAAGACGTCTCCGCACCGAATTGCAGGGTTGCAAACTGACGGTTCCGTGATTACGTCACCAATCGACATTGCGAATGCAATTGGTTCTTCGTTAAGATTAGCGTCTCTCACGGCTTCATATTCAATTAAATTTCAAAATCATAAGCAAACCATTGAATCTCTTCCTTTCCATGTAGTGGACACAAATGATCCTCTGAACATTCCTTTTTCAATGTCTGAACTAAGAAAAGCGCTCAAAGTTTCTCGAAATACCTCGCCCGGAGAAGATGAAATTACACTTTCGATGATAGCGCATTTACCAGATTCTGGCTTAAGGCAACTCCTACATATTTTTAATAAAATATACGCTTCTAGAAAGCTTCCAGAATCTTGGAAAGAAGCAATTGTTGTCCCGATCCTCAAACCTGGCAAAGATAAAACGTTGGCCTCCAGCTATCGCCCCATCTCCTTAACAAGTGTTGTGTGTAAGGCGATGGAAAGAATGGTGAATAGTCGTCTCATGTGGTATCTGGAAAAGAATGACTTCCTCGCTCCTGAACAGAGCGGTTTTCGGAGAGGGAGGTCTTCGATAGACCACTTGGTGGCCCTTGAGACGGCTATCTGCAATGCGTTTGCATTGCGGCAGCGCCTCGTTGCCGTATTCTTTGATTTGAAAAAAGCATATGATACGGCTTGGCGACGAGGTATTCTTAATACCTTGCGGGAGTGGGGCATCGCTGGGAACATGTTGGCCTTCATTAAAGACTTTCTGGATGACCGATCATTTCGTGTAAGGGTTGGTCAGAGTTTGTCAAACAGGTTTGATTTGAAAAATGGTATACCGCAGGGGAGTGTAATTAGTTGTACCCTATTTGCGGTTGCCATTAACAATATTGTGAAAAGTTGCGTATACCCTGTTAAATGTTCGTTGTTTGTAGATGATTTTGCGATATATGTTGCATCTAGAAATGTTGTTTCAGCTGAACGAGCCTTACAGCTTACTATATACCGTCTTGAGGAGTGGTCACGGCAGACTGGCTTTAGTTTTTCTCCTGAGAAGACTAAATGCATTCAGTTTTGCCGAATACGGACTGATAATGTTCCAAGACTATATTTAATGGGTCAACATATCGAAGTTAGCACTGAAATCAGGTTTCTAGGTGTTATATTCGACAAAAGACTTACATGGGTTCCGCATATAAAAGACCTACGGGCTAGGTGCTTAAAGGTGGTTGATATTCTGCGTGTTCTTACAGGTACATGTTGGGGAGCTGATAGATCATGTATGATAAGGTTCTACAAGGCTCTAGTGCGATCACGTATAGATTATGGCGCTGTAGCGTACTCATCTGCTACTCCCACTTCGCTGAGAATGCTTCACACGATCCACAATTCATGTTTACGATTGTCTACAGGTGCTTTTCGTTCTAGCCCTGTTGTCAGCATCTTAGTTGAAAGTGGAGAAATGTCGTTACACAGACGTCGCTTATATTGACGTACTTTGCCAAGTTGAAAGCTAGACCTTATCATTTTTTGCATGACATCATTCTCAACAACCCTTGTCATGATTTGCATCTGATGAATGCCCGATTGCCTTCACCATTCGGTGTAAGAGCGTTGGGGATATGCAACAACCTCGGTATTGCGATTCCTCGTGTGTACCCATGTAATTCATGTCTCTTTCCACCCTGGACCATCGCTCAGTTACACATTAACTTTGAAATGTGTAAATACTCAAAGGCAGACACAAGTTCTGTGGTATTTAATAGCATTTTCAGTGAGTTAGTTGAAGCTATTAAACCATCTACGGTTGTATACACGGATGGATCAAAGTCAGATGTTGGAGTTGGTTGCTCGTTTGTTGCTAATGGGAGAACCTATTTGTTTGGATTACCTGTGGGAACCAGTGTTTACACGGCTGAACTTTACGCTATTAGTAAAGCTCTGTCTGTAGTCTGTGTGCGTGGGCGTCGGGTGTTGGTGTGCACTGATTCGCTTAGTGCCCTTCAGTCGATTACTGATTTATATTCACGCCACCCGCTAGTTGTAGATGTCCACGGCACCGTGAAGCAGCTTAACGATAGAGGAGTAAGCGTTGTTTTCTGCTGGGTTCCGGGTCATGCCGGAATCTCGGGAAATGAGGCTGCTGATCTGGCCGCTAAGGAGGCGGCACGCCAACCGGCCTTCACGCAATATCTGACTGTGTCAGATTTCGTGGGCCTGGTGAAGCGTGTCATCACTGATTCCTGGCAGGTAGAATGGACTGGCTCTCATGGCAACAAACTTCGGGAAATAAAACGTAATGTTAAGCCTTGGGATACGTCACTGAGGAAGAATAGAAGGGAAGAAGTTGTCATCGCGCGACTTAGAATTGGGCACACCAGATTAACCCATGGGTATCTCATGACGTCGGGTGATGCTCCAGTTTGTGGCAGATGCGATTGTCCTTTGTCAGTCAAACATGTATTGGTTGATTGCGTCTGCTACGCAGCTCTGCGTCGGCGATTCAAGATTCCCTCTGACATAAGGAATATACTCGGTGACGAAAGCCCTATTTTGGACGCAACTTTAAATTTTTTACGATCCATCAGTGTTTACAACAGTGTCTGATAGTCTGGGGTGTGTTGCAATGTTTTATATGTGCTAATCTGTTCTATTTTATAGTATATGTATTTATATTAGTTGTAAGTTTGTATTTATATGTCTGTGTTTTTATTATGAGGCCCCTTTACAGCCTTTTGCGACGTCATATGTCTGTGATATTATTTGTTTTTAACGTAATTTTTTAGTTGTGATATTAGTTTTTAAGATTTTAATTAAGTAAGTGTCAATATCATTTTTGTTATTTATTGTTACTGTGATATTAAGTTTAAGTTTATGTGTGTATGTTTTTTGTTTTTAACGTTTTTTAGCCTATTTTGTCTGTGATACTAGATTATAAGATTTTTACTATTATATATATATATGTGTATGTCTATGTATGTATATATATGTATATATATGTATGTATGTGTGTATATATATATTAAAATAGGCGTTCTGCACTCGGGTTTTTTACACCCATGTGTAGAACAACAGGCGATGATAACCTCGCTAAGGTTTTTCGCCTCAAAAAAAAAAAAAAAAATAAAAACCTGGGAGAACACTTAAAAGTAGAAATCCACCTTCTCAAAGTAGAAGGATTAGGCAATAAAAAATCGTTCTTTCTTAAAAAGTTATATGCCTTGGGCGAATAGAAATGTAGCGTAAAAGCAAATTCCTTCATCTTTTCGGAGTGCTCTACCTTGTATTTACTAACCTTTTTATTTTTTACACTATTTTAATATCATGTGTAATGGAAAACCTGCAAAATTGTCCTCCACTATATTCAAAAGTCTTTCAGGAGCTTGTAACTTTTTCTTTAATATAAACATTAATCCCGTCATAGTCTTAATTTTTGTTTCTCTTCTATTCAGGCGTTGTTGAAGAATTTTTAATTTTCGGCGTAGTATACTTCTGTTGGAGTTTGCACGACTCTAGAAAAAATAAAGGATATAACTAACTTTATACGCTTTAAACCTAACACACAAAAGTACTGGCTAAAATAATTACTTTATAAAACCATGGTTTACTGTTACATATTAACAATTTTATTTGCACATCTTACCCTTTGAGATGCAATGGCCATTTGGGGTTCAAATTTAGTTACTGACTGGTCTTCTTCGTAATGAATTTCAGATTGCACACGAGATGAACTGTGAGATGATGAGCCGCCTGGCTGCAGCCAGTAAGCGACTCATGTACGACTCGTACTATATACTGATAACGTAAAGGCAAACAGTGAGAAGGGGCAAATCAGATGCAAGGAACAGCCTAAAAACATTAAGCCATTAAAAAAAAATAATACAAACACAGGGGACAGGGAGCAGCGGAAGTTACGTAAAACTCTATTGATGCTGTCAAGGTCGGCACTTTTTCACACTTTCTTGATTCGCTTTCTCGTAATCTTTACGTAGGCCTAGTTTATTTGACTATAAAAGAACGCTTTTTACTGATGTAAACACATACCACTAATAAAAAACCATTGCTATTCCTCGTGTCTACCCGTGTTATCCTTGTCTATTTCCACCCTGGACCATTACTCAGTTACACTTTAACTTTGAAATCTGTAAATACTCTAAGGCAGGCACTAGCTCAGTTGTATTTAATAGCATTTTCAGTGAGTTAGTTGAAGCTATTAAACCATCTACGGTTATATACACTGATGGATCAAAGTCGGATGTTGGAGTTGGTTGCTCGTTTGTTGCCAATGGGAGAAGTTATCTGTTTGGATTACCTGCGGGAACCAGTGTTTACTCGGCTGAACTCTATGCTATAAGTAAAGCTCTCTCTGTAGTCTGTGTGCGTGGGCGTCGGGTGTTGGTGTGCACTGATTCGCTCAGTGCTCTCAGTCGATTAGTGATGTGTATTCACGCCACCCGCTAGTTGTGGACGTCCACGGCACCGTGAAGCAGCTTAACGATAGAGGAGTAAGTGTTGTTTTCTGCTGGGTTCCGGGTCATGCTGGAATCCCGGGAAATGAGGCTGCTGATTTGGCTGCTAATGAGGCGGCCGTCAACCGGCTTTCACGCAATATCTGACTATATCTGATTTTGTTAGTCTGGTGAAGCGTGTCATCACTGATTCCTGGCAGGTAGAATGGACTGGCTCTCATGGCAACAAGCTACGTGACATAAAACCTATTGTTAAGCCTTGGACTACGTCACTGAGGAAGAACAGAAGGGAAGAAGTTGGCATCGCGCGACTTAGAATTGGGCACACCAGATTAACCCATGGGAATCTCATGACGTCTGGTGATGCTCCAGTGTGTGGCAGGTGCGATTGTCCTTTGACAGTCAAACATGTATTGGTTGATTGCGTCTGCTACGCAGCTCTGCGTCGGCGATTCAAGAGTCCCTCTGATTTAAGGAATATACTCGGTGACGAAAGCCCTATTTTGGACGCGGCTTTGAATTTTTTACGATCGATCAGTGTATACAAGTGTCTAATGTCTTATTAGTTTTATCCTATAGTATGTGTTTTATATTAGTTATACGTTTACATTCATATGTCTGTGTTTTTATTATGTGGCCCCTTTACAGCCTTTTGTGATCTTTTATGTCTGTGATATTTTCTTTTTTTTTAATGTAATTTTTTAATTTTTTGGTTGTGATACTAGTTTTTAAGATTTTAATTACATAAGTGTCAATGTCATTTTTGTGTTTTTTTTTTCTAACTGTGATATTAAGTTTAAGTTTATGTGTGTATGTTTTTTGTGTTTTTAGCGTTTTTTTTAGCCTGTGATGACTGTGATACTAGCTTATAAGATTTTAACTATTTCATATATATAAAAAAAGGCGTTCTGCACTCGGGCTTTTTACACCCTTGTGTAGAACAACAGGCGATGATAACCTCGCCAAGGTGTTTCGCCTTAAAAAAAAAACCTTGTTTTACTCTGTTAGAAACACTTCCTGTTTCTTGGAATCGTTGTATGGTTCTTGACACAGTACTTTTTGAAATAGGGTCACTATTGTTTAATGTCGCATTGAACAAATCACGTACTTCTTGATAATACCTAATTCGGGCACCAAAGCCTCTCATCATTAAAAGTGTGATCCTTTCCTGTTTACTAAGTGACATTATTGTAATTATTATTAAAAGAAATAGTGCAAAACAAAATAAATCCCGTAAGAACAATAATAGAAATAAACGAAAACCTGGTGGTAAATTACAAGTAGAAGACGACAAAAATACTTAACTAACTAATCAAAATAAATAACCACATATTACTGTTACTGTAGGAATAGCATGCTCCACACTAAATAAATTACTCATCAGTGTATTGTTGCTTTAATTATCAGCCGATCAAAAGTAAGTGAATTATGATCAGCTGTCAATAATAAGTTATTTTATTTTATTACCAATAACAGTGATTTGAAATGGTTTGGCTGAAAATTTTCGCATATATGTTTTAATAGGCAGGATGCAATTTCGGTTGAGCCTCTTTTCCCAGTTGTCTCACTCCATAAATAAAACGTTACTGTTCCTTTACCCATGTCATTTACGGCAAAATTGTATGAAGATAGCTGTCTTTAGTAGTACATTGAAGAATGACTGAGAATTGGACAAAATAACACTTGCTGTAGGTCTACACAAAGCACGACATAGTTAGAATTGGTTTTAGCTGTTGCTTCGTCTTCTTTTAACGACTTGTATGCTACATCGGGTTTGAAATGATGCAGTAAACTTCGTGTTCGATTTTCTTCCTTTCTTCGTCACTTTCGGGAGCACTAAGTCTACTAAATAATAAATCACAATGTTTACAGGTGTCACTTCTAGGAACTCCAATTTTATAATTTTTTTCATAGAAAACATTTTGATAAAATGTTTTACTGACTTTCACGTTCGGGTATTTCTGTTGAAATAACGATACATTTTAGCGAGGGATAAATCTGAAGATAAATACTCTCGAATTTTTCGATTTGTCTCTACTGTAGTGACTTGGTTGTCGAGGAAATGAATCAATATGACCAGCACTAAACTTTTAACGTCACTGTTTTTTGCGTGAGGTCTATTTAGATGCCTCCGACGCTGATCTTTTTGAGAAAAATTACCATCTTGAAAATTATTCTGTAGTGTCTGATTGCGTCTAGAAGAAATTTGAAAAACACTTAAAAATTGTTTTTACAAATTTCCTCATTCTCTATACTATATTTAAAAGTAGCCAATTTTCTGGAAGTTGCATCTGTCTTGCCCTTCCTTCTTCGAACTGGTTCTTTTAAATTCACACATTTCGTTAAAAATAGGGATTGTTCATCATACGTTAACTTATAATACTGATTAAAATTAGAAAACTTTTTTTCATAACTTAATTTCTTACTGCATAGTTATAGTTGTTTGCAACCACAGTCAAAGTTAATAAGTGGAGGTATTCTTGCCTTAACAATCTTACCTCTTTTACTGATATACTCCTTGCCAGCATCTCTCAGTCGCTTCGTTTTGGATCCTTCCATTCAGCAGGATTTGTTTTTCTTCTTTTAGTTTTATTCATACGATTTATGTCAGTTGGAGAAATTACTGATCCCTGATCGTCGAACGTAGAATCAGACAAACTTGTTGACGGCACCTTTTAAAACTGAATTTTAGGGGTCATGGGAAAAATTTTTTTTTATGGTTCATATTATTAAAAATAACCTTTAATATACACTAGTATATGATTTTTACCTTATTTTCCAAAATGGGATCCAAAATTGCTATGTTCATAACTATGACCATTCCGACTTCACCGCTGTAAATAAGACAAAATTGGAGAACACACAGAAACACTGTTTTACAGTATCAAGATACCTTTTATTGAATGTGTAGGCTAAATCAAGAACGTTTCTGCCTGGTACTTCCAATTGTTTGCAGTCTTTCCTGTACTCCATCCAGCTGTTTAACAGGGCAAAATCTACAGCGTGGAAGATAATCTGGAGCGTCCATTTCTTCGATCGTACATATATTCGGTACAACGCTATCATTTGGTCCATGAGATCGACCCCTCCCATTGCGTGGTTGTATAGCCTTACAATTTCTGGCCGCGGAATAGTTACAAAAACTTTCTTTGAGGAGTCCCATCTTCTCACTTCATCTACGGTACCGCTGCTCACAAAATTTGAAGCCAAGGTAACGGTACGGTTATCTAATCATTTAACTATAACCACATCGCCTTCCATAGTTACGACTTCATCACAAGAACCTCGGTCTTTCTTTTTAATTTCTTTATAATTTAAAAGTGGTGGATTTACAAATCTATTCACTCGCACTGTACTAGCTGCAAAAATACTCCTTGCCTTTAATAATTGCAACAAGTGGAGTGATGAAAAGTAATTGTCATAATACAACTTATGACCTGCATCATTTGTTCTTTCACATAGATGAAGAATAGTGACTGCTCCGAACCCATAATTCTTTAAATTATTTTCATTCAAACCAGTTTTTGCGCCTTGATAAATGACAAAGTCATAAGCTTGACCTGATTGACCTCATAGGACGAACATTTTAATTCACCAAGGGATTGGTTTCCCTTTCACATATTGTTTTATGTTTAGGTTCCCTCGAAATGGCACTATCTGTTCATCTATGCAGAGATTCTCCTCAAGGGTTAGTTCTCGACAGCGCTGTTGAACTGCATCAAATACCGGACGGACTTTCAAAAGTCTATCCTCAGGGTGGTCAGGCATCTGTAATACATCCACCACATGTAGATTATTACGTAATTGAAAAAATCTGTCTCGTGGCATGGTTTTTGGAAATATTTCTATTTGCAGGGCCTTGTCCCAGTAAAGGTGCACACAGGGAAACTTGAGGCACCCCATCATAATGTGTAAACCAAACAAAGATTTTATTTCAAAAACATCGGTAGTTTTGAAGTTTCGTACATCATTCTGGAGGACATACACATTGGTGTAATGTGCAAAACTTTCAAATAGTTCATCCGTAAAATATTTTTTAAAATATTCAATTGATGTTAACTCTAAATTGATGTTAATTGATGTTCATCATCTTGCCGTTCTGGTTCAGTCCATTCTATATCAGGTGGAAAAAATGGGGTTCTGCGCCATCTTACTCTACTTTTGGGTGTGATTTTATCCTCATTTTGTTGAAGTGGTATGTCGTTATTGTCGTCACTAACTTCAATAGCATTGTCTTCACTCACCTCTCCTCCTTGATATATACCACCCATTTCTGGACCAACAATGTCAGCTCCTACTCGAACAGTTGGGTTAGAAACTACAGGTAGTACAACATCTGTATCTTCTTCTTGATCACTGAGGTAATCTTCCAAATCTGACAGGTTACCACTTTCAATAATGTCAAGGATTTCATTGGCACCGAGTGCATTGTCAGGTTGTGAAAAGCCTGCACAAACAAAAAAACAGAAATACTTATATGGTTAATTACAGTAATTAGCATGATTTACAACAAAAAATACATAAACCTAATGTAATGAAAAAGTTAACAAGAATATTTAAGTGTAGTTCAATTAATAATAAATTAAAGGTGCACATAATTGTTTTTTGGAAGCCAGTGAATGTTTTGATCATCTACAATAGGATCATCTACACTTTTACCACATAAAGCCTTACGGTAAATAAAAACAGAATGGCATTTACGTTTAGGAAATAAATAAATTTTTATTGTTTGGATTGCATAACATATGCTTATAAACTAGGTAAATTAATATCAAATATAAAATTGGTTTCTAATTTTATATAGTTTTTCTGTAATTAATTTATAATTCGGTATAATAAATAAATAGTGTTTGAATCAACTTCAACGTGGCGCGTCCCCAGGTGGCGGATAGGGGAAGGCCCTGTAGATATACAGGGTAGGTAGGAAATAAAATACTACCCGCGGACCAAAATTATTCACTAAAATCCTATGAGCGTCTGCTCACCAAAGGTGCGGCATATAGGTCAGCGTGTTCTCCAGAGGAGCGGCTGAAAGAATATCCTCTACAACTAAACACTGTAGTTGAAACCAGTGGTTCGCCACACCAGGAAAGAAACATCCTTGAAAAGTTCACAATATGGAAAGTTCTTTAAGGAAAATTACCCCATCTGGTCAATGTGACCGGAGAAGTTTGCCATCGGATTTGGGGGGCAAACAACTTAGAGAAACAGAACGCCCGAGTGCGTTCTGCACTCGGGCTTTTTACACCCTTGTGTAGAACAACAGGCGATGATAACCTCGCCGAGGTTTTTCGCCTTTAAAAAAAAAAAAAAAAAAAAAAAATAGAGAAAAGACCACTGATGAATCGGAGCATCGGAAATCACCAGCTAGTGCGAAGCGACGGAAAGTTGGAAAGAATGAGTTCATGTACTTTGGAACTTTTAATGTCAATGGATTGAATGAAACGGGAAAGGTCGAAACGCTGACGGATATGATGACGGACCAGAAAGTCTCAATACTGGGATTACAAGAAATGAAAAACACAATCAAAGAACCGTATGAATCCCAAGGATTTAGATTTTATCAAGGAATCCCAGGGAAGAGGGTGATGAAAAATGTGCCTCAATTTGGTACAGGTTTTGTGGTTAAGAGAGACGTTCAAGACTCAATAATCGACTTTAAGGGGGTAGTCAACTCTAAAACTTGAAATTTTTTTTATTGCGTATATGTTATTGGGTTTGTTCTTACTTGAAAAAGCAGTAAATTTCAAACCATTTTATGTAACCAAAAGCTAAATTCATGCATTACAACCCTTTATACAAGGGTTACATATAAAAAATCAGACGTTCACAAAAACTCTTATAACTTTGTTACTGTTTACATTTTTTGTAATTTGATTATACCAAATAAATCAGAAAATTGTGTTCTATAATTGACATTATTCATTTTTGTTTACCATTTTTTTACTTTAAGTAATGAATTTTTGAATGAAATTATGGAAAAACCAAATGTCATTTCAGATCAATGTTTTTCTATAAAATTCTGTAGTGTACTTATCATGATGATCATTGTCACAATTATAGAGCATAAATTTCTGCAAAAAATAAAAAAAGAAATGTGCAGATATCATTAATACAACAAAAGTTATAAGAATTTTAGTGCCAGAAAACCGAAGAAATAAAAATTTGCGGGAACTAAGAAAAAGATTCACATACCTATTATGATGGCTTTAGAATAGGCCAGAACCATAAGTTGTGCCCTCATTTTTCCGTTTTTTCTCTTCTTTCTTCTTGTTTTTTAGTTTCCATTTCCTTTTTCTTTGTTGGTGTTTCACAGACTGTAACCGGGACATTCTTACCTTCCTTTTATAGTCACGTTGTCTAGCTAAATGGATGGTGTTACTCCCAGGTGATAGTAATGCATTTCTCATTGCAGACACATGAGCTACACTCCCAAAATTAAAGGTACTTACTGCTTTAGAAACTGCTGACTCAACTAATAGTTTTGACACATTTTGTGACTTATTACAATTCTGCCAAATGCGAGCATGAAGGCTCTCATTGCAGTTTTGAGTCCGTCCTTTTACACACCTTTCTAATAAATTTCTGTCAGTGAGTCTACTATAAATAGGCACTACATGTTTCAATACTAATAAATTAATTGGTGTGTGAACATTTTCAATGTGACTACCAGGTATTTTATTCTGTGCTACAGCTCTATTATAGAAGCACCAGTTTTCTTCTCCTACACCAGTAGGACATTTAGTGTGCTTCGGTTCAGTATCTGTTGAAACACCATGATGTAGAGTAGCCATTATACCAGACTTCATAGAATCGACATCCTTATTAACATTTTCAGCAATGGCTTTTCTGTAATATGCTACAAGTTTGTCGATCGTGGTTTCCTTCAGACTGCATTGTGCCCTGCCACCCAGTGTTATTCCATTACTGCGAGCTTTTTTTACCAAATTTCGGAGCGCAGTCCCTAAGCGCTTAGCGACATGATTTATGCATTCATCCTTTTCCAACTTTACATTTTCTCCATACACGTTCAAATCATTCAAATGTGAAAACACAGCTGAATCACCATCACTGATGAGGGTGGTGTATCTAAATCCCAGTGATGAAGAACGTTGCCACAGGACTTCTGCAGCTTTAGTCTCCATGGCAGCAGAAGAACTTTAGTCTCCATGGCAGCGGGTGTGGCAACCCCGGGACCCCAGCTAAGAGCTAACCTTATTTCAAAACTATACACAGGTTGCTCTTACACTACGCACAACAATAATACTACATCACACACACCACACCTTCTTTCAACACACACATTTACATACCCTACACACAACACATACACAAAGTTTTCTTACACACATTTATAATGCTGGCGAGGATGGGATGCGGGCTGGTCGTGCGTAACCCTTTCCGGATTGGAAGGTCTGGACTGTGGTTGTGCTGCTGTGAGCTTGTGTTTCCGAGGCTTTGCGCCATCCTTTAGCCCTTCCAGTCGCTTCGGTACTGTGGCAAGAAGTGGACCATGGGTAGGAGTGTCGGAGCACTTACTGCTGCGTGCGAGCCTCTGGGACGTCGGTATCAGTGGGTCAGGCAGTACCTGACCCACTGGTACTGCCTGTATCAGGCAGTACCAGTGTAGAACAACCGGCGATGATAACCTCGCCAAGGTTTTTCGCCTTAAAAAAAAAAAAAAAAAATTCCCTCGGATTGAAAAGACTATGGTCTAGCTTGTCGGACGATAGTGATAACAGTGGTGATAACACAGACAAATTTTTTGTTGTTCGTTGTGTTACAGAAGAAGGGTCGCTGTCAAAAGTTTCCCCCTTCATTATTAACAGGTCTGTGCAGTCGGTTTGTGGCTCGCCACACTCTATTAAAAAATTAAGAAATGGTACTTTGTTAATTGAAACAACGTCTACGAAGCAAAGTAGCAGCGTTGTTAGAATTACTCAAATAGGAAGTACTGCAGTCACTGTTGAACCGCATAGATCCCTCAACTCATCTTGAGGAGTGGTTTACTCTCGAGATATACATGATATGTCTGAGGCTGAGTTATTGGAGGAGCTTACCTCCCAGAGAGTGACGCAAGTCAAAAGAGTTATGCGTCGGGAAAATGGAATTGATGTCGGTACCCCGACACTTATCATAACATTTTCCACCCCACAACCTCCAGATCGTCTAAAGTTGGGTTACTTGTCTGTTCGAGTGAGACCGTATGTCCCAAACCCTCTGCGCTGTTTTCAGTGCCAGGAATACGGACATACGAAAACTAACTGCAAGAAACCTGCGATATGCGCAAAGTGCAGTTCACCTGACCACTTAGACAGCAAATGCACTTGTGAAACAGAACTGTGTGCAAACTGTAAAGGAAGTCATTCAGCAAGGTCTCGGGAATGCCCTAAGTATAAAGAAGAACGGGAAATTCAGAAAATTTCGTCTGAACAGAAGCTTTCCTTTCCCGCTGCCCGCAGCTTGTACAGATAACTAAAGAGCATTCAAAATGCAGTCCAGCCTGACATTTCGTTTGCAGCTGCAACTAGTGTTCAGTCTCGTGTGTCTGGTGAGTGCTCGTCATGCGTTGAGCTGAAGAGTGTTGTTGAGAACCTAACTAAACAGGTTGCCTCCCTAACTTCTGCACTGAAAGCTTTACTAAGCTCCAAACAGACTGAAAATAGTTCAAAGAGTTCTGTACCTCAAGTTGATAACCTTTCTGCGACGCAGAATACAAAAGTTCAGCTGTCAAATAAGACAGTCACCTCTACCTCAAAGGGGAAACCCCTTTCATTGCCTAAGACGTTTCCAGTGGATGCGTCTAAATTTCTAAAATCTCCTTCGTCTGGGTCCAAGATCCACGATATGATAGGAGATCCATCGGCCCTTGATTAGGGCTTTATACAAGTGAAAGGAAAAAAAGGGAAGGAGAAAATTGTGTTTCAAACATAAGCTCTTTAAATTCTTTTTTAATAATATTATTCAATGGAATGTTCGCGGGATCCGGTCTAGGTATGAAGACATAAAGTTATTGATCCGGGAAAAGTGTCCGATTGCGCTATGCCTGCAAGAGACGATGTTACAGCCTGATGTCTCAATCTCCGTTCGTGGATATGAGATGTTTAGGAAAGATTACCTGCATGGTTGCCCCGGTGGTGGAGTCGCTATATTACTTCACCAGTCGATGCAAGGGGTAAGTCTGGATATTCAGACTGATCTTCAGGCCGTAGCAATCAGGATAACTGTCCCGTTATCAGCTTGCGTGTGTAATGTTTATTTACCACCAAACACAGAAATTTCATACCTGGCCATGAGAGAATTGCTGGAACAGTTACCAGCTCCATATATCGTCTTAGGAGATTTCAATGGTCACCATTATTCTTGGGGCTCCTCACTGTGCAATGGTAGAGGTCACATGGTGGAGAGGGTCCGGAGTGATTTAGACTTATGTCTATTGAACGATGGATCTGAAACATTCATGTCATCCTCAACAGGATCCTGGTCGTGCTTGGACCTTACTTTCTGTAGCCCGTCCATTGTTCCAAGGTTGATGTGGAGAGTACTGCCAGACCTGTATGGAAGTGATCACCGACCGGTGGTGGTCGAATTTTTTGACTACCAGCCTGTCGATGACCTTCCGAAACGATGGATTGAAAAGCTTGCACGGTGGAATGAGTTTTCAAGTTTAATGGAATCTGAATATGAAGATGATGATGATGCACGGAAGCTGTTGTCCTCCTTTGTAGAGAGGATGTCTGCAGCAGCTGCCCAGAGCATTCCTAAAACATCGGGAAAAGCACGGCGTCCGCCGGTACCTTGGTGGAATGATCGTTGTAAGGAGGCTCTTCAGGACCGCCGTAGGGCCCTGCGCATTTTTAGTCGCAGACCTACGGATGCAAACCTGGAAGCGTACCGAAGAGCTCGGGCCTGCTGTAGGCGTGTATTTCTTGAGAGTAAGAGGGAGTCGTGGAGCCGTTACGTTGGAGATATTAACAGGAGCACCCCTGTGACAACGGTATGGAGAAAACTGCGTTCGGTATGTGGGAGGACGTCTCCACATCGAATCGCAGGGTTGCAAGCTGACGGTTCTGTGATCACATCACAGTCCGACATCGCTAACGTGATTGGTTCCTTCTTTAAATCAGCTTCCCTCACGTCTTCATATTCAGTACAGTTTCAAAATTATAAGAAAACCATTGAATCTCTTCCTTTCTTTATAGCGGACTCGAATGATCCTCTAAACATTCCCTTTTCATTGCCTGAGCTTAGAAAAGCGCTCAAAGTGTCTCGAAATACCTCACCTGGAGGTGATAAAATTACACTTTCGATGATAGCGCGTATACCGGATTCTGGGTTAAGGCAACTCCTACATGTTTTTAATAAAATATACGCTTCTAGAAAGCTTCCAAAAACTTGGAAAGAAGCAATTGTTGTTCCGATCCTCAAACCTGGTAAAGATAAAACATTGGCCTCCAACTACCGTCCCATTTCCTTGACAAGTGTTGTTTGTAAGGTCATGGAAAGAATGGTGAACAGTCGTCTCATGTGGTATTTGGAAAAGAATAACTTCCTCGCTCCTGAACAGAGCGGTTTTCGGAGAGGGAGGTCTTCGACAGACCACTTGGTGGCCCTTGAGACGGCTGTCTGCAATGCGTTTGCATTGCGGCAGCGCCTCGTTGCCGTATTCTTTGATTTGAAAAAAGCATATGATACAGCTTGGCGACGAGGTATCCTCAATACCTTGCGGGATTGGGGCATCGCTGGAAACATGTTGGCCTTCATCAAGGACTTTCTAGATGAACGGTCGTTCCGTGTAAGGGTTGGTGAGTGTCTGTCCGACAGGTTTGACTTGGAAAATGGTATACCGCAAGGAAGTGTAATTAGTTGTACCCTATTTGCGGTTGCCATTAACAATATTGTGAAAAGTTGCGTATACCCTGTTAAATGTTCGTTGTTTGTTGATGATTTTGCAATATATGTTGCATCTAGAAATGTTGTCTCAGCTGAACGAGCTCTACAGCTAACTATATACCGTCTTGAAGAATGGTCACGGCAGTCTGGCTTTAGTTTTTCTCCTGAGAAGACTAAATGCATTCAGTTTTGCCGAATACGGACTGATAATGTTCCAAGACTGTATTTAATGGGTCAGAATATCGAAGTTAGCACTGAAATCAGGTTCTTAGGTGTTGTATTCGACAAGAGACTTACATGGGTTCCGCATATTAAAGACCTACGGGCTAGGTGCTTAAAGGTGGTTGATATTCTGCGTGTTCTTACAGGTACAGGTTGGGGAGCTGATAGATCATGTATGATAAGGTTCTACAAGGCTCTAGTGCGATCACGTATAGATAATGGCGCTGTAGCGTACTCATCTGCTACTCCCACTTTGCTAAGAATGCTTGAGAGTGTTCACAATTCATGTTTACGATTGTCTACAGGTGCTTTCCGTTCTAGCCCTGTTGTCAGCATCTTAGTTGAAAGTGGAGAAATGTCGTTATTCAGACGTCGCCAGCAGCTTCTATTGACGTACTTTGCCAAGTTGAAAGCTAGACCTTACCATTTCTTGCATGACATCATTCTTAACAACCCCTGTCATGATTTGCATCTGATGAACGCCCGACAACCTTCACCATTCGGTGTAAGAGCGTTGGAGATATGCAACAACCTCGATATTGCGATTCCTCGTGTCTACCCATGTAATTCTTGTCTATTTCCACCCTGGACCATCGCTCAGTTACACTTTAACTTTGAGATGTGTAAATACTCAAAGGCAGGCACAAGCTCTGTGGTGTTTAATAGCATTTTCAGTGAGTTAGTCGAAGCTTTTAAACCATCTACGGTTGTATACACTAATGGATCAATGTCGGATGTTGGAGTTGGTTGCTCGTTTGTTGCTAATGGGAGAACCTATTTGTTTGGATTACCTGCGGGACCCAGTATTTACACGGCCGAACTTTATGCAATTAGTAAATGCTGGAATCCCGGGAAATGAGGCTGCTGATTTGGCCGCTAATGAGGCGGCTCGTCAACCGGCTTTCACACAATATCTGACAATGTCTGATTTCGTTAGTCTGGTGAAGCGGGTCATTACTGATTCCTGGCAGGTAGAATGGACTGGCTCTCATGGCAACAAGCTACGGGACATAAAACCTATTGTTAAGCCTTGGCCTACGTCGCTGAGGAAGAACAGAAGGGAAGAAGTTGTCATCGCGCGACTTAGAATTGGGCACACCAGATTAACCCATGGGTATCTCATGACGTCTGGCGATGCTCCAGTTTGTGGCAGATGCGATTATCCTTTGTCGATCAGACACAAGTTCTGTGGTATTTAATAGCATTTTCAGTGAGTTAGTTGAAGCTATTAAACCATCTACGGTTGTATACACGGATGGATCAAAGTCAGATGTTGGAGTTGGTTGCTCGTTTGTTGCTAATGGGAGAACCTATTTGTTTGGATTACCTGTGGGAACCAGTGTTTACACGAGTGAACTTTACGCTATTAGTAAAGCTCTGTCTGTAGTCTGTGTGCGTGGGCGTCGGGTGTTGGTGTGCACTGATTCGCTTAGTGCCCTTCAGTCGATTACTGATTTATATTCACGCCACCCGCTAGTTGTAGATGTCCACGGCACCGTGAAGCAGCTTAACGATAGAGGAGTAAGCGTTGTTTTCTGCTGGGTTCCGGGTCATGCTGGAATCTCGGTAAATGAGGCTGCTGATTTGGCCGCTAAGGAGGCGGCACGCCAACCGGCTTTCACGAAATATCTGACTGTGTCAGATTTCGTGGGCCTGGTGAAGCGTGTCATCACTGATTCCTGGCAGGTAGAATGGACTGGCTCTCATGGCAACAAACTTCGGGAAATAAAACGTAATGTTAAGCCTTGGGATACGTCACTGAGGAAGAATAGAAGGGAAGAAGTTGTCATCGCGCGACTTAGAATTGGGCACACCAGATTAACCCATGGGTATCTCATGACGTCTGGTGATGCTCCAGTTTGTGGCAGATGCGATTGTCCTTTGTCAGTCAAACATGTATTGGTTGATTGCGTCTGCTACGCAGCTCTGCGTCGGCGATTCAAGATTCCCTCTGACATAAGGAATATACTCGGTGACGAAAGCCCTATTTTGGACGCAACTTTAAAATTTTTACGATCCATCAGTGTTTACAACAGTGTCTGATAGTCTAGGGTGATCTGTAATGTTTTATTTGTTCTATTCAGTTATATTTTATAGTGTATGTTTTATATTAGTTATTATAAGTGTATATTTATATGTTTGTGTATTTATTATTTTTAATATTTTATATGTGTATTTGTGTATGTTTTTATATTTTCGTGGCCCCTTTACAGCTTTTTGTTTATCCTTCAGGTCTGTGATATTAATTTAATTTATATTGTATTTGCTGTGATACTAGTTTGTAAGATTTTTAATTCATACGTTGTAATTGTTGTTCAATCTTACTGTGATATTAGATATAAGTTTGTGTTTGTATGTGTATCTTATAAGTTTTATTTTTAATATAAATTTTATTCATAAATTAATTTTTTCTGTGATATTTCTAGTTTTAAGTTTTATATTTTAATACAAAGAGTACGTTCTACACTCGGGCCCTTTACACCCGTGTGTAGAACAACGGGCGATGATAACTGTCCAGGTTGTTCGCCCTAAAAAAAAATTGCGGCTTTCACGCAATATCTGACTATGTCTGATTTTGTGAGTCTGGTGAAGCGGGTCATCACGGATTCCTGGCAGGTAGAATGGACTGGCTCTCATGGCAACAAACTACGAGAAATAAAACCTATTGTTAAGCCTTGGCCTACGTCACTGAGGAAGAACAGAAGGGAAGAGATTGTCATCGCGCGACTTAGAATTGGGCACACCAGATTAACCCATGGGTATCTCATGACGTCTGGTGATGCTCCAGTTTGTGGCAGGTGCGATTGTCCTTTGACAGTCAAACATGTATTGGTTGATTGCGTCTGCTACGCAGCTCTGCTTTGGCGATTCAAGATTCCCTCTGAATTAAGGAATATACTCGGTGACGAAAGCCCTAATTTGGACGTGGCTATAAAATGTTTACGATTGATTGGTGTATACAACAGTGTCTAATATATGTTCTATTACTGTTAGTTACCATATTGTATGTGTTTTATATTAGTTATAAGTTTATATTCATATGTGTTCATGTTAAGTGGCCCCTTTACAGCCCTTTGTGATCTTTTAATGAAATATTTAATTTTTGGGTTGTGATACTAGTTTTAAGATTTTAATTACATAAGTATTAATGTGATTTCTGTGTTTTTCTTTCTAACTGTGATATTAAGTTTAAATTTATGTGTTTATGTTTTGTGTGTTTTTAGAGTATTATAGCTTGTGATGTCTGTGATATTAGCTTATAAGATTTTATTTATTATGTATCAGGCGATGATAACCTCGCAAAGGTTTTTTCGCCAAAAAAAAAGCAGAAGAACCATCATGGTTTTTTTCACACAATGACTTATGCTTCTCGTACCATACTGAGAAATCTGCACTGTTCAGTTCATTTTCTACCATTGTGCATTTCTGGCAATATTTACTTAGTACAACATAATCAATTACCAGTCCGCTTGTTTGTTCAATGACACAACCAACACCATAATTAGATGTATGGTCTCGTTTGTGCCATGTCCCATCAAACGAGACTGCTAGATGAATCATGCCGTTATCTGCAAGCAATGGATTTAGCTCTTTGTAACACTGTCGAACTCGATACCTTGATTTTTCCAAAAATTTCAAACCAGTTGTTTTTGTACTGTCGTGTAATTCTTTTGATTGTTTATTGAAAGACTGTTTGCTAAGACAGTTCATGTTCATCGCCATTGAGAATTGCTCCATTGCAGAATGCCCTTTCCCAATAGCTAGAAATGCATTTATAACTCGTTTATTTACATCGAAACCACGAGTTTGAAATTTTTGGTGAAGTAGAAACAGTTGTTACTATTTCATCACAGTTCTTACACTTTACAGTAAGTTTACCTCTAAAGCCAGAATAGGCAACTGGAAGAATTTCCATTTCACGTTGCAAGCACAGTGGACAGGGAAAATTAGTAACTAAACATTTTATAGCATTAGTGTCCATAAATAAATATTCAGGGTCAGGCACAACCTCCTCTGCATAATCAATTTGAGAAGTTTGAAAGTCTGATATTCTTGCATTACTGTAATTTGTGTCTGTAAATTTACTTACACTTTCATTTGAACATCCAGCTTGGGACTGAGCATCTTCAATCGTCACATCACTGTTTGCTTGAATAAAAGTATCATGCCACCGTTTTTGCATAGCCAGTTTACATCCACAGCAGCACTGTGGTTGTGCTGCTGTGAGCTTGCTCTGCCGAGGCTTTGCGCCATCCTTTAGCCCTTCCAGTCGCTTCGGTACTGTGGCAAGAAGTGGACCATGGGTAAGAGTGTCGGAGCTCTTACTGCTGCGTGCGAGCCTCTGGGACGTCGGTATCAGTGGGTCAGGCAGTACCTGACTCCCCGGCCCGGATGAAATATGTGGGAGATGGCTGCCGGGAGTACTCGGCCGGGTCCTTCTTTTTACTAGGGACCTGCGGCGTGCGCGGGTCATCTCTCCGCCCGCACCCTGCTTTCACGATGACTGGAAAAGCACTAAAGATAATGTCAAATAAACAATCTTCCCTCGGATGTAAAAGACTATGGTCTAGCTTGTCTGACGATAGTGATAATAGTGGTGTATTAAGTAACACGGACAAATTTTTCGTTGTTCGTTGTGTTGCAGAAGAAGGGTCGCTATCAAAAGTTTCCCCCTTCATTATTAACAGGTCTGTGCAGTCGGTTTGTGGCTCCCCACATTCAATTAAAAAACTAAGGAATGGTACTTTGTTAATTGAAACAACGTCTGCGAAGCAAAGTAGCAGCGTTGTTAAAATTACACAAATAGGAAGTACTACAGTCACTGTTGAACCGCATAGATCCCTCAACTCATCTCGAGGAGTGGTTTACTCTCGAGATATACATGATATGTTTGAGGCTGAGTTATTGGAGGAGCTTACCTCCCAGCGAGTGACGCAAGTCAAAAGAGTTACGCGTCGGGAAAATGGTATTGATGTCGGTACCCCGACACTTATCATAACATTTTCCACCCCACAACCTCCAGATCGTCTAAAGTTGGGTTATTTGTCTGTTCGAGTGAGACCGTATGTCCCAAACCCTCTGCGCTGTTTTCAGTGCCAGGAATACGGACATACGAAAATTAACTGCAAGAAACCTGCGATATGCGCAAAGTGCAGTTCACCTGACCACTTGGATAGCGAATGCACTTCTGAAACAGAACTGTGTGCAAACTGTAAAGGAAGTCATTCAGCAAGGTCTCGGGAATGCCCTAAGTATAAAGAAGAACGGGAAATTCAGAAAATTTCGTCTGAACAGAAGCTTTCCTTTCCCGCTGCCCGGAGCGAGTACAGAAAACTAAATAGCATCCGAAATGCAGTCCAGCCTGACATTTCGTTTGCAGCTGCAACTAGTGTTCAGTCTCGTGTGTCTGGTGAGTGCTCGTCATGCGTAGAGTTGAAAAGTGTTGTTGAGAACCTAACTAAACAGGTTGCTTCCCTAACTTCTGCACTTAAAGCGTTATTAAGCACCAAGCAAACAGAAATTGGTTCAAAGAGCTCAGTGTCTCAAGTGTGTAACCTTTCTGCGACGCAGAGTACAAAAGCTCAGCTGTCAAGTAAGACAGCCTCTACCTCAAACGGAATACCCCTTTCAGTATCCAAGACGCTTCCGGCGGAAGCGTCTAAATTTTTAAAATCTCCTCCGTCTGGGTCCAAGATCCACGATATGATAGGAGATTCATCGGCCCTAGAAAAGGGCTTTATACAAGTAAAAGGGAAAAAAGGGAAGGAGAAAATTGTGTTTGAAACGTAACTCCTCCGTTGCGAAATACCCTTTAATAGTTTAATTCAAAGAATGTTCGCGGGATCCGGTCTAGGTATGAAGATATAAAGATATTGATCCGAGATAAGTGTCCGTTTGCGCTTTGCCTGCAAGAGACGATGTTACAACCTGATATCCGATTATCCTTTCGTGGATACGAAATGTTTAGGAAAGATTCCCTGCATGGTGGCCCTGGTGGTGGGGTCGCTATATTACTTCACCAGTCAATGCAGGGGATAAATCTGGATATTCAGACGGATCTTCAGGCCGTAGCAATCAGGATAACTGTCCCGGTGTCGGTTTGCGTGTGTAATATTTATTTACCACCAAACACAGACATTTCATACCTTGCCATGAGAGAATTACTGGAACAGTTACCAGCTCCATATATCGTCCTAGGAGATTTCAATGGTCACCATTATTCTTGGGGCTCCTCACTGTGCAATGGTAGAGGTCACATGGTGGAGAGGGCCCGGAGTGATTTAGACTTATGTCTATTGAACGATGGATCTGAAACATTCCTGTCATCCTCAACAGGATCCTGGTCGTGCTTGGACCTTACTTTCTGTAGCCCGTCCCTTGTACCACGGTTGTTGTGGAGAGTACTGCCAGACCTGTACGGAAGTGATCATCGACCGGTGGTGGTCGAGTTTTTTGACTACCAGTCGGTCGATGACCTTCCAAAACGATGGATAGAGAAACTTGCACGGTGGAATGAGTTTTCAAGTTTGATGGAATCTGAATATGAAGATGATGATGATGCACGAAGCCTGTTGTCTTCCTTTGTGGAGAGAATGTCTGCAGCAGCTGCCCAGAGCATTCCTAAAACATCGGGTAAAGCGCGGCGGCCGCCGGTGCCTTGGTGGAATAATCGGTGTAAGGAGGCTCTTCAGGACCGCCGTAGGGCCCTGCGAATTTTTAGTCGCAGACCTACGGATGCTAACCTGGAAGCTTACCGAAGAGCTCGGGCCTGCTGTAGGCGTATCTTTCTGGAGAGTAAGAGAGAGTCGTGGAGCCGTTATGTTGCAGATATTAATAGGAGTACCCCTGTGACAACGGTGTGGAGAAAACTGCGGTCCGTTTGTGGAAGGATGTCTCCGCACCGAATTGCAGGGTTGCAAACTGACGGTTCCGTGATTACGTCACCAATCGACATCGCGAATGCAATTGGTTCTTCGTTAAGATCAGCGTCTCTCACGTCTTCATATTCAATTCAATTTCAAAATCATAAGAAAACCATTGAATCTCTTCCTTTTCATATAGCGGACACAAATGATCCTCTGAACATTCCTTTTTCAATGCCTGAACTAAGAAAAGCGCTCAAAGTTCCTCGAAATACCTCGCCTGGAGGAGATGAAATTACACTTTCGATGATAGCGCATTTACCAGACTCCGGGTTAAGGCAACTCCTACATATTTTTAATAAAATATACGCTTCTAGAAAGCTTCCAGAATCTTGGAAAGAAGCAATTGTTGTCCCGATCCTCAAACCTGGCAAAGATAAAATGTTGGCCTCCAGCTATCGCCCCATCTCTCTGACAAGTGTTGTATGTAAGGTGATGGAAAGAATGGTGAATAGTCGTCTCATGTGGTATCTGGAAAAGAATGACTTCCTCGCTCCTGAACAGAGCGGTTTTCGGAGAGGGAGGTCTTCGACAGACCACTTGGTGGCCCTTGAGACGGCTATCTGCAATGCGTTTGCATTGCGGCAGCGCCTCGTTGCCGTATTCTTTGATTTGAAAAAAGCATATGATACGGCTTGGCGACGAGGTATTCTTAATACCTTGCGGGAGTGGGGCATCGCTGGGAACATGTTGGCCTTCATTAAAGACTTTCTGGATGACCGATCATTTCGTGTAAGGGTTGGTCAGAGTTTGTCAAACAGGCTTGATTTGGAAAATGGTATACCGCAGGGGAGTGTAATTAGTTGTACCCTATTTGCGGTTGCCATTAACAATATTGTGAAAAGTTGCGTATACCCTGTTAAATGTTCGTTGTTTGTAGATGATTTTGCGATATATGTTGCATCTAGAAATGGTGTTTCAGCTGAACGAGCCCTACAGCTTACTATATACCGTCTTGAGGAATGGTCACGGCAGACTGGCTTTAGTTTTTCTCCTGAGAAGACTAAATGCATTCAGTTTTGCCGAATACGGACTGATAATGTTCCAAGACTGTATTTAATGGGTCAGGATATCGAAGTTAGCACTGAAATCAGGTTTCTAGGTGTTATATTCGACAAAAGACTTACATGGGTTCCGCATATAAAAGACCTACGGGCTAGGTGCTTAAAGGTGGTTGATATTCTGCGTGTTCTTACAGGTACATGTTGGGGAGCTGATAGATCATGTATGATAAGGTTCTACAAGGCTCTAGTGCGATCACGTATAGATTATGGCGCTGTAGCGTACTCATCTGCTACTCCCACTTCGCTGAGAATGCTTGACACGATCCACAATTCATGTTTACGATTGTCTACAGGTGTTTTTCGTTCTAGCCCTGTTGTCAGCATCTTAGTTGAAAGTGGAGAAATGTCGTTACACAGACGTCGCCAGCAGCTTATATTGACGTACTTTGCCAAGTTGAAAGCTAGACCTTATCATTTTTTGCATGACATCATTCTCAACAACCCTTGTCATGATTTGCATCTGATGAGTGCCCGATTGCCTTCACCATTCGGTGTAAGAGCGTTGGGGATATGCAACAACCTCGGTATTGCGATTCCTCGTGTGTACCCATGTAATTCATGTCTCTTTCCACCCTGGACCATCGCTCAGTTACACATTAACTTTGAAATGTGTAAATACTCAAAGGCAGACACAAGTTCTGTGGTATTTAATAGCATTTTCAGTGAGTTAGTTGAAGCTATTAAACCATCTACGGTTGTATACACGGATGGATCAAAGTCAGATGTTGGAGTTGGTTGCTCGTTTGTTGCTAATGGGAGAACCTATTTGTTTGGATTACCTGTGGGAACCAGTGTTTACACGGCTGAACTTTACGCTATTAGTAAAGCTCTGTCTGTAGTCTGTGTGCGTGGGCGTCGGGTGTTGGTGTGCACTGATTCGCTTAGTGCCCTTCAGTCGATTACTGAGTTATATTCACGCCACCCGCTAGTTGTAGATGTCCACGGCACCGTGAAGCAGCTTAACGATAGAGGAGTAAGCGTTGTTTTCTGCTGGGTTCCGGGTCATGCTGGAATCTCGGGAAATGAGGCTGCTGATTTGGCCGCTAAGGAGGCGGCACGCCAACCGGCTTTCACGCAATATCTGACTGTGTCAGATTTCGTGGGCCTGGTGAAGCGTGTCATCACTGATTCCTGGCAGGTAGAATGGACTGGCTCTCATGGCAACAAACTTCGGGAAATAAAACGTAATGTTAAGCCTTGGGATACGTCACTGAGGAAGAATAGAAGGGAAGAAGTTGTCATCGCGCGACTTAGAATTGGGCACACCAGATTAACCCATGGGTATCTCATGACGTCTGGTGATGCTCCAGTTTGTGGCAGATGCGATTGTCCTTTGTCAGTCAAACATGTATTGGTTGATTGCGTCTGCTACGCAGCTCTGCGTCGGCGATTCAAGATTAAAAACCTACAAAACAACTAACAAAACGAAAAAGTTCATAAATTTTGTTATACAATATACTGATAAACATAACCTACATACACAAGTCCTAAACACGTAACTCTATAAACACTGTCCTAACAGCATAAAAACTAAAATTATAATTTAAAAAAACCTGCTAACTTATAAAGAATATTACTTACCAAACTAAATATACATAATTTTTTTTTTATTCCACTGTTTTTCAACAAAATACTGATAGACCGTGACATTTTTATATGCCATGACACTTTTATATGCAATCACATGGTTGCAGTCTGCTAGTAATTTACGGCTTTCTTCGTGTACACTAACGGCATCTAACAGGAAATTAGTGAACTAAATGCAGTATGATTCGCCGTTCATAAAAAGTATACCATGTTACCGGGTTTATTTGAAGGTTGTTTTAGACATCTTTGTGCAAAAAACGAAGTTTTTCGTAAAAAATCTGAGTACTTTTCCTTGACACTCGTCGCTAAAATATTTTTTATTATGTTTATTAATGATTGTATGCTTATAATGTTTATATATTCTGAAAGAGAAAACTTGGAACTATTAACCCTAGAAGCGGTAATAGGTTTAATTTAAAGTGTCAAGCATTTTAAACGAAAAAACATGCTTACGAAAACATTTTTTTATTGTTTTTGTATTTCAAATATTAGGTATGTATTATATACCAAATTAAACAGAAAAGATAGCTCTACCTGACTATTATTTCAGTTTTCTGATTATATTATTTTCCAAATAACCAGGACTAACGAAATATTTATAATAAAAAATTTGATAAATATATTTTGTGTTACTAGCTCCTTGACAGATTTACCTAAACAAATGTGTAAAAACGGAAATATACATTTTTTAGCACATTTTGTTAAGAATAATTACGTTTTTGAATTATCAGCTTATCTGCTTTCGTTATTATAATATGCGAAAAAATATAAATGTGAACACTCACCTCCGTTCATTGAAAATCCAGAATTGTTGTATTTTACAGGTTACAACTGGTAATTAAATGTTTGCACTTTTACAGCATAATTAAAAATATATATACAACACACTACTCACATTATTGTAAAAAATAACTTTTTTTTTTTTTTTTGTCATTAGTCTCTCGACTGGTTTGATGCAGTTCTCCAACCTGTTCTATCTTGCGCAAGTCGTTTCATATCTACATACCTGTAACACCCTACATCTTTTGTAATTTGCTTTATATATTCTAATCTTTGCCTCCCTCTACAATTTACTCCCTCAATGTTACCCTCCATTATTGATAGCCCAATACCTGGATGTCTTAGGATATGCCCCACTAGCCTATCCCTTCTTTTGGTAAGATGCTTCCATATACTTCTTTTTTCATCCACTCGCCTAAGAACCTCTAAATTACTTATTTTGTCCACCCACCTAATCTTTAACATTTTCCTATAACACCACATTTCAAAAGCTTCTATCCTCTTCCGTTCTACAGCCCCTATCACCCACGTTTCACTTCCGTATAATGCTACACTCCAAACATAATGTTTTAAAAAATTTTTCCTAATCTGTAAATCAATGTTTGTAGTCAGTAAGCTGTTTTTCATTTCAAAGGCTTTTCTAGCTTGAGCAATTCTACTCTTGATATCACTTGTGCTTCTACCATCCTTTGTTATTTTACTCCCTAGATAGCAGAATTCCCCAACTTCCTGTATGTTCTCGTTGCCTACTTTTAAATTTCCCATCTCTTCTAAACCACTCTTGCTGCTGCACAACACTTTCGTTTTGTTCTTATTAATTTTCATGAAGTAATCCTTCCTCAAGATCTCATCCATTCCATTTAAGGCATCCTCTAGTTCATTCTTTGCCTCGGCTAATACTACTATATCATCGGCGAATCTCAACATTTTTATTGTTTCTCCTTGAATTTTTATTCCTACGTCAAATTTCTCCTTCACTTCATTTATAGCCTCTTCTACAGGGTGATTCATGAAGTTCTCCCCCCACTTCTACAGCACATTGTACTAGTAAAAATAATGAAAAAATGTTATATAAACATAGGTCCGAAAACGCTTCGTTAGCGAGTTACAGCTAGCGAAAGTTTTGCCTGGATTTCAGTTCACCAGGTGAAATGAGGTCTTCCTGGAATTGTGGTAAGGTAGATTAAGGGGCAAATTCAATCATTTCTTATGGTTTTTGATCTGATAAATTGAATAAAACAGGTCCCAGATCTGTAAGTTAAATAGTTTTTAAGAAAACCAGTGTCAAATGCAAAAAATGGAGTGAAAAACTTATTTTTTCATCTTTGGGCAAGGATAACTGTTATTTCACCAAGAAACAGTTAAAATTTTTCAATAAAACATGTAGAAAATTTTATTCTGAACAAACCGGTGTAAATTAAGTACACAGAAAGCGAATAGATGTTTGATTAAATGAGTTTTTATTCATAAGAGTACAAAGTAAAATTAACCGGAAAAACTAAAATGAAAAAATGTGTTTTTTCACTCCATTTTTTTGCATTTGACACTGGTTTTCTCAAAAACTATTCGCTTTCTGTGTACTTTATTTACACCGGTTTGTTCAGAATAAAATTTTCTACATTTTTTATTGAAAATTTTTAACTGTTTCTTGGTGAAATAACAAAGTTATTCTTGCCCAAAGATGAAAAAATGTGATTTTCACTCCATTTTTTGCATTTGACACTGGTTTTCTCAAAAACTATTTAACTTACAGTTCTGGGACCTGTTTTATTCAATTTATTAGATCAAAAACCATAAGAAATGATTGAATTCGCCCCTTAATCTACCTTACCAGAATTCCAGGAAGACCTCATTTCACCTGGTGAACTGAAATCCAGGCGAAACTTTCGCTAGCTGTAACTCGCTAACGAAGCGTTTTCGGACCTATGTTTATATAACATTTTTTCATTATTTTTACTAGTACAATGTGCTGTAGAAGTGGGGGGAGAACTTCATGAATCACCCTGTATATACAAGTTAAAAAGTAGTGGTGACAAAGAACAACCTTGTCGTACACCTTTTCTTACAGCAGCCTCTTTTTCGTACCCCTCGATTCTCAAAACAGCCGTTTGATTCTTATACAGACTGTAGATAACTTTCCTTTCTTTGTATTTAATTCCTAGCCTTTTCAAAGTTTTAAACATTTTACTCCAGTCCAGATTGTCAAATGCTTTCTCTAATCTACAAATGCCATAAAAGTAGTTTTATTTTTCTGTATCCTTTTCTCAATAATCAGTCTCAGAGCCAATATTGCATCTCGAGTTCCCATTCTCCTTCTAAATCCAAATTGGTCATCGTCCAATACTTCTTCTACTCGGTGTTCTATTCTCCTGTACATAATTCTTGTCAGTATCTTAGATGCATGGCATGTTAGGCTGATGGTTCTGTAATGTTCACACTTCTCCGCTCCTGACTTTTTTGGTATTGGAATCATAATATTTTTTTTAAAGTCCGATGGTACCTCTCCACTCTCATACATTCTGCACACAAGTTTGTATAATTTGTTTTGAGCAACTTTGCCACATCGTAATAATAATTCCGATGGTATGTTATCTATTCCTGGTGTCTTATTCATATTCATATCCTTAAGTGCCCGATCGAATTCTTCTCGTAGTATAGGGTCCCCTTTTTGATCTTCTTCAACATCAGTTTCTTGTTCTATCGCATCATATTCTAATTCTTTTCCCATGTAGAGTTGATTTACGTATTCCTTCCATCTTTCAGCTCTCTCTTGGCCATTCAACAATGGTTTACCACCTGCGCTTTGTAAATTAACAGCTTTCATCTTTCGTTCTCCAAAGTTTTCCCTTATTTTTCTATAAGCTGCGTCCACTTTACCAACTGCCATTTTACTTTCAATGTCCGTACATTTCGCTCTGATCCACTCATTCTTCGCTTTCTTACACCTTTTGTTTATGGTATTTCTCAAGTAGCAATATTGCCTTTTACCTCTCTCGTCCTTTGCGTTTTTATATTTTCTTCGCTCATCCATCAGTTCTAAAATATCATTAGTAATCCACGGTTTCCTACCTCTTCTTTTAGTATGTCCTAACCATTCTTCCGCTGCTTTCAGTACCACCTCCTTGAAGTTTATCCACTCCTCCTCTACATTTCCTGTGTCATTACCTCTTTCTTCTATCCCTTTTTGAATAATCTCCTGGAAACCTACCTGGTTGTCTTGTTCTCTTAGTTTGTCTACATCCCACCGAGCATTTCTCTGTCCCTTCTTCAGTTTTTTAAGTTTAAGCCTGCTATCCATTACTACTAAGTTATGATCACTCCCTATGTCTGCACCTGGATAGGCTTTACAGTTCATAATCTGGTTTCTGAATCTTTGTCTAACCATTATGTAATCTATTTGGTATCTTCCCTTGTCACCTGGCATCATCCAAGTGTATAACTTCCTTTTGTGATTCTTAAAAAGTGTATTGCCTATCACTAAATTATATTTGGAGCAGAAATCTACCAGCCGACTCCATCTGTCATTTCTCTTCCCTAGACCATATTCTCCGACTATCTTTTCTTCTTTTCCTTCTCCAACTACTGCATTCCAGTCTCCCATAACTATCAAATTTTCATCACCCTTGACATATTTTATTACTTCATCTAATTCCTCATATACTTGTTCTATTTCTTCCTCTCTGTGTGAAGACGTAGGCATGTAGACCTGCACTATATTGGTAGACTTTGGTTTCGTATCTACTCTAACCATGATAATCCTATGACTACACTGCTTATAGTAAGTCACTCTTTGTCCAATTTTTTTATTCATTACTAGACCCACTCCGCCCTGCCCTCCGATGGCTTTAGTGTTAATAACCCTATAATCCCCGGACCAAAAGTCTTGATCATCATCCCAGCGTACCTCACCAATGCCTACAATATCTAACTTCAACCTATCCATTTCCCTTTTTAAATTCTCTAACCTACCAGTTTGTTTTAAACTCCTAACATTCCATGTTCCAACTCGCAGAATTTCAGAAACTTTTATTTTTTTGATGAAGTCCCCTCTGATAGTCCTCGCCCGGAGATCCGAATGGAGGACTAGTTTATCTCCGGAATGTTTTACCAGAGAGGACGCCATCATAAATTTTTCATATTTTGAAGTTCTCGAAGTTCTTGAAGATCTGCATATACTAAGTAAGCCTAACCAGAATCATACATGAAGGAGTTTCCTTACGATAATTCTAGTCAGACAGAAAAAGCTGTAGTTTACTGTTGCTTTCAGCTTTTTGGTTGGCAGACTAAGTGCCCCAAGCCACCGTCTGCCAGGGTGGAATGGGCAGCCCTTCCAGTTCCGTTTACCATGAGCCGGTTATCGTGCTGATGAGCGGTCACATGGTTACTAACAGGCCACACAACGTGAATGTATGGATAGGACACTAGCCTTCTATCCCGGCTGGTTCCCTTAAGCCTTTTGTAAAAGGAATTAAGGGGTCTCCTTCCAGTTGACGACAGAAGCCCTTTATAGCCCAAAAAATCACTATGTACAAAAAAAATCTTGGTTTGAATTAAAAAATTTAATCGTAGAATTGTTGTATTTTACAAGTTACAACTGATAGTTACATGTTCCTGTCTTTTGAATGTTTTACAGAATTAATTTTAAATATATACACTATACACTATAAAAAATATATACACATTATTATAAAAAAATCTTGGTTTAGAATTAAAAATTTATTCATCTTCGGGTTCTTGTGTTGGCATTGGTTTGTGTCGCTTCCTTGGATCAGGTCTGTAGTAATGGTCTAACTCAGACCAGCAATTAACGTGAATGCCCAGGTTACAGCCTGGACACCAATATTTAGACCTACCACGTTTTTTTGTGTGGCCGCACACACCACACGTTCGTTCTTTTCGACCAGGTAAATGGGTTAACACATGTGTTGGTTGTTCAGAAGTTGCAGGTAAGTTTGATGTTGGTGCACTTTGGTCACACAATGAATCAACAATTGAAATAATGAAACGCAGTCTGGGTATGGGTTTGTCCGTATTTTGTTCATAAATTACATAAGCATTATATAGAGCAGTGTCCAAAATATTAAAAAAAATTTTCTTCCAGAATCTTCGAGTTCCTCTATTACAAGAATAGTGGTATAACGTCTTGTCTTTTACATCAACTCCACCCATAAATTGGTTATACCAGTGAATATGACCTGGCACTGTCCTCTTTCTACCACTTTTTGAGATGACTGGCATAATTTCAGCATGATAGGCTGTGGTCAAAACATGGACTGGTTTTCGAGTTTTCTTTTCCTTGAAACCCACTAACAACATTTGATTCTGCCTAAAAAATATGCTTTCTTTTGCTTTTAATTTACTATGGACTAAGTCTTTTGGTAATTCTTTGGAATTTTTGTTAATAGTGCCGGTTGAAAAAAGACTAAATTTATTTCATACAAGAGATTGCCAGTTTTGAAAGAGATTACGTTAACATTGTGTTCTTTATTTGTTTTACATCATCTTTCAAGTTTGATCTTATTATTTTTTTTATTTACCTTGTCCCTTATTTATTTATTTCAATGAAACATTATTCTCATTTAACACATTATAGTTTTATTTTAATCTTTATGTTTTCATAATTACAATCACAACTTTTACTATTATATTCCTTATTATACATTTATTATACTTCACTCTTTTCTTTATTATCATTTCATCATTATCTAATAGTCTTTATAATTATCATCATACCAATTTTCATAATCTTTTTAAAAAAATGTCTATTTTGAAATGAAGGTTAAATGTACATGTACTTTTATTACTTGTTAGTTATTCATTAACTTGTTTTTCTATTAAATCAGTCCTTTTCTTATATTACAATTGTGATATAAATTAAATCATATTATAGTTATGATTTATGTTTAAAATGATTTTTTGAATGGAATGGGACATTGAAAATAATGCATGTTGTTAGTTTGAAGTTTCATGCCCCATTAAAATAATTTACAAAATCTTTTCTTCTTCTCAGTTGCCTAGTAACCATATAAATAATTCTTTTAAAATATTTTTGTTAATGTAAATTAAATAATTTTTAAAGTATTTATTGATAGCTACGTCACCAGCAGCTCTTGCGAAGCAAGCAGCAAGTAAACAGCAGGCTTTGATTTTCTCACACACATATGATTACAGGAAATAATAATAATTGCCGACCGAGTTTTCTTTATCGATCAATGAAGAGTGAATCTTACAGTTTTATTTAAACTTGTATACTGTTAACATCTATCTGCATTATTATGTCTAACGTACAAACGTTCATTCCAAATAATCAATTGGAACTGGAAGAACAGCAACTACAACAAGTGCAACAGGAGGACAACAACAGTGACGACTTCATATTTAAAAAATCAAATACTACCACCAGTAACGAATTACCACCAACAACCACTGACAATATTTTTATTCAAGAACAGCAACAGCTGCAGCAGCAGCAGGAGGAGCAGGCAGTTGTCGACATTTCCGAGGACGAAGAAGGTGAATTGGATCTGACCTGTCATTCTTCGGAAGAGGAGACATGTATGCCGCCTCTACCAACTCCACCATCGACTCCGATGAAGAAGACCGTTCGACATCGACAAACTCGTCGCGGAGGCTGCCGAAGAGGCCTTCCGACCTCATAGCTACATCACCAACACCACGACTACCACAAAAGCTGACGAAACGATCGAGGAAGGCCGCGGAGGAGTTGGCAGTACACGTACAGGAACGGCTGACGGACAGAATGAAACAAACAACGGTGGACAAAAGCCTGGTGAGTACTACCTGTTTAAAAATGATAACAATATACGCTATTTTGGAAAGTTTAGCGAAGGAATTAATAGTGGATATGATCGATCCGCTAGTTCAATTGTTGAACGACCCGGCGGAAAGCCAGTGGTTTCTAGCGGATCAGAGTCGTCCTGTAGTGCGGGCGATTCGTCATCTCGCACGACGGTGGGAGTCCCTTTATCGCGACTACCGTGGAACGACCTCATTAATGCATGATATACAGCAGTCAAGAGACCGTTCCTGGTACACGATACAATTAGATATGACAACGGCGATGAGTTTGAAAGCCTTGTTAAGGAGATTAATAAACGATCCGTCGTGCGTAAAATACATTCACGATTTGCGCACGGGTCAGGCATCCTCATCGTCGCCCGCCATCCCGTTCCCGGAATGGAACACCTCCACGTCCTCCACGACTGTACATGGTCGTCCCGAAAATGTAATTGCGCCCGCCACCCTTCTACATCCGTTTTAACAAATATCGACGACCTGTTGCCACCTATCGACTCACAATCGAAGATTGGCAACGTATCTTCTTCTATTTATGTGCAGGGAACAGAGAGGTCGTTCAGGTGGACGTCGGAAAATATGAGTGGCGATACCCTGGTAGATGTCCGCCTGTACCCCGTTTCCAAGATCAAGGGGATGGAACCCCGCCAATGGTGGAGAGAGAGTTCCTTCAGGGGGAAAATTTTTGTGGACGCGAAGACGGACGACCAATTGAAACGCGCGGTGGACCAATTGTGTCGAAAAATGGTCGACAAAATGTAAATCCAAGACGATTGCGTAGCGTCAGAAATGACCAGCCAATCGACGAGGTAATAGAAATGATTTACACGTATCCTACCTCGCCCCCTGAACTATTAATGCATTCCAAAATTTGGTTAACTCACAATAAAATGAGAAATTTTATGGAGAAGGACAGTGGTTATTTTGGCCCTTAAGCTATATAAATCCACAATAAACGATTGGTCCGTAACAGATTTTATGCACCACTACCAAATGAATAAACCATATAGAATAAACTCCATCAGCTGGAGATATCTATTTTCATTTCAATAGACTCAAAAATAAACAACTCCAGCTGTCCAGTTTGTGCAAAATGTTTTAAAATTGTGTTACTAAGCAACTTTACAATACTTTCTATCCAAATAACTATTAAGCACCAATCAAACAGAAATTGGTTCAAAGAGCTCAGTGTCTCAAGTGTGTAACCTTTCTGCGACGCAGAGTACAAAAGCTCAGCTGTCAAGTAAGACAGCCTCTACCTCAAAGGGAAAACCCCTTTCAGTATCCAAGACGCTTCCAGCGGAAGCGTCTAAATTTCTAAAATCTCCTCCGTCTGGGTCCAAGATCCACAATATGATAGGAGATTCATCGGCCCTAGAAAAGGGCTTTATACAAGTAAAAGGGAAAAAAGGGAAGGAGAAAATTGTGTTTGAAACGTAACTCCTCCGTTGCGAAATACCCTTTAATAGTTTAATTCAATGGAATGTTCGCGGGATCCGGTCTAGGTATGAAGATATAAAGATATTGATCCGGGATAAGTGTCCGTTTGCGCTTTGCCTGCAAGAGACTATGTTACAACCTGATATCCGATTATCCTTTCGTGGATACGAAATGTTTAGCAAAGATACCCTGCATGGTGGCCCTGGTGATGGGGTTGCAATATTACTTCACCAGTCAATGCAGGGGATGAGTCTGGATATCCAAACGGATCTTCAGGCTGTAGCAATCAGGATAACTGTCCCGGTGTCGGTTTGCGTGTGTAATGTTTATTTACCACCAAACACAGACATTTCATACCTAGCCATGAGAGAATTGCTCGAACAGTTACCAGCTCCATATATCGTCTTAGGAGATTTCAATGGTCACCATTATTCTTGGGGCTCCTCACTGTGCAATGGTAGAGGTCACATGGTGGAGAGAGTCCGGAGTGATTTAGACTTATGTCTATTGAACGATGGATCTGAAACATTCATGTCATCCTCAACAGGATCCTGGTCGTGCTTGGACCTTACTTTCTGTAGCCCGTCCATTGTTCCAAGGTTGATGTGGAGAGTACTGCCAGACCTGTATGGAAGTGATCACCGACCGGTGGTGGTCGAATTTTTTGACTACCAGCCTGTCGATGACCTTCCGAAACGATGGATTGAAAAGCTTGCACGGTGGGATGAGTTTTCAAGTTTAATGGAATCTGAATATGAAGATGATGATGATGCACGAAAGCTGTTGTCTTCCTTTGTAGAGAGGATGTCTGCAGCAGCTGCCCAGAGCATTCCTAAAACATCGGGAAAAGCACGGCGTCCGCCGGTACCTTGGTGGAATGATCGTTGTAAGGAGGCTCTTCAAGACCGCCGTAGGGCCCTGCGCATTTTTAGTCGCAGACCTACGGATGCAAACCTGGAAGCGTACCGAAGAGCTCGGGCCTGCTGTAGGCGTGTATTTCTTGAGAGTAAGAGGGAGTCGTGGAGCCGTTACGTTGGAGATATTAACAGGAGTACCCCTGTGACAACGGTATGGAGAAAACTGCGTTCGGTATGTGGAAGGACGTCTCCACATCGAATCGCAGGGTTGCAAGCTGACGGTTCTGTGATCACATCACAGTCCGACATCGCTAACGTGATTGGTTCCTTCTTTAAATCAGCTTCCCTCACGTCTTCATATTCAGTACAGTTTCAAAATTATAAGAAAACCATTGAATCTCTTCCTTTCTTTATAGCGGACTCGAATGATCCTCTAAACATTCCTTTTTCATTGCCTGAGCTTAGAAAAGCGCTCAAAGTATCTCGAAATACCTCACCTGGAGGTGATGAAATTACACTTTCGATGATAGCGCATTTACCGGATTCTGGGTTAAGGCAACTCTTACATGTTTTTAATAACATATACGCTTCTAGAAAGCTTCCAAAAACTTGGAAAGAAGCAAATGTTGTTCCGATCCTCAAACCTGGTAAAGATAAAACATTAGCCTCCAACTACCGTCCCATTTCCTTAACAAGTGTTGTTTGTAAGGTCATGGAAAGAATGGTGAACAGTCGTCTCACGTGGTATCTGGAAAAGAATAACTTCCTCGCTCCTGAACAGAGCGGTTTTCGGAGAGGGAGGTCTTCGACAGACCACTTGGTGGCCCTTGAGACGGCTGTCTGCAATTCGTTTGCATTGCGGCAGCGCCTCGTTGCCGTATTCTTTGATTTGAAAAAAGCATATGATACAGCTTGGCGACGAGGTATCCTCAATACCTTGCGGGATTGGGGCATCGTTGGAAACATGTTGGCCTTCATCAAGGACTTTCTAGATGAACGATCGTTCCGTGTAAGGGTTGGTCAGTGTCTGTCCGACAGGTTTGACTTGGAAAATGGTATACCGCAAGGAAGTGTAATTAGTTGTACCCTATTTGCGGTTGCCATAAACAATATTGTGAAAAGTTGCGTATACCCTGTTAAATGTTCGTTATTTGTTGATGATTTTGCAATATATGTTGCATCTAGAAATGTTGTTTCAGCTGAACGAGCTCTACAGCTAACTATATACCGTCTTGAAGAATGGTCACGGCAGTCTGGCTTTAGTTTTTCTCCTGAGAAGACTAAATGCATTCAGTTTTGCCGAATACGGACTGATAATGTTCCAAGACTGTATTTAATGGGTCAGAATATCGAAGTTAGCACTGAAATCAGGTTCTTAGGTGTTGTATTCGACAAGAGACTTACATGGGTTCAGCATATTAAAGACCTACGGGCTAGGTGCTTAACCCTGGAATGGTAACGTCCCTACGACAAACGTTAATGGTAACGCGTAGTCTCTCAGACTACTCATGTGGAAAACATAAAAAAAGTAGACAAATCATGATGATATCTTGAAATTTATACATAAACATATTGAAATACAATGATTTACATGTTTTTTAACAGCTTTCAGTTTTTTAGTCATTTTTTACACAATCTATACACACTTCTCCTCGGTGTTCTAAGCAGATATAACTCGCACAAATAGCACACTGGAAACGGGTCATCCTTCTTTTTTTGGCTGGGCAAATCGCACAAATTTTCCTCTTTTCAGGCTCTCTGGGGATGTCTTGAGCACACGGTGTTGAAGGTCCAGCCACTGCTTCAATATGTCGCTTGAGATTCCTGGACAGATTTGGTTGATTTTGTCGTTGTAAAACCTGGGGTGTAGTAAGTTCTACACATATATCTTTGGCAAATGCTCTCCTTGACAAAGGTTTCTTGTTTTTAGAGATTTCATTATGGACATATATTACATAGGAGTTGATGAGCATGCTATTTAACATACCATAGAAAATACACAATGGCCATCTTCTTGTTTTTCGGGAACATGACATCAATGTAGACATTTCATCGAAAGTGTCTACAGCACCTTTAGTGCTATTGTAAAATTCTATTACATCTGGTTTTCCACTAGCAGCAATTGTTGGCTTTTCGTGTGTTGTGGACAGAAGAACAACTTGTTTTGATTGTTTAGCCTGGTAAGCTACCATTGTTATTGGTCCATCAAAACAAAACTTTGATTTACCAGCCTTTTCTTTTTTTAGCATTTCTGGAGGTATTTGAGGCTTATCACGCCTCAATGTGCCAACGATTGTCAGTTTATAAGTTTCTAGCATCAGTTTGGCAAGAGGTACTGATGTAAACCAATTGTCTACAGTTAGGTTTCTATTGGTGTTATGAATAGGTTGTGAAAGCTCTCTAACGAAATAAGTTGCGGACGGAAGGCTGTCTGTGTCCATAGGATTGCCAACATATGGGATTGCATTCATTAGGTATTTAGTTCTGACATCACACATCATAAATATTTTTAACCCATACTTGGCTGGTTTGTTTGGTATATACATCCTGAAGCCACAGCGGCCCCTGAATGCTAACAATTGTTCATCAATTGTTAAATATGAGCCTGGTGTATAGAACCGTTGACACAGATCGATAAAATCTTGGAACACTTCTCTGATTGGTGAAAACTTATCATGTACTCGTCTTTCAATCCTAGTTGTCTTGTCATCAAATCGCAGGCAATTTATCAAAAATTCAAATCTTTTTTTACTCATTACTGAAATATAACGTGAACCACTAAATGTCGGATCAAACAGCTCTTCAGTACTCAAATGGTTGTCTTTTTGAGCTGCAGTCAAAACTAGCAGCCCTATGAGAGCTTTCAGTTCGACTACGTTACTTTCATTTACAGTTGCACTGGGTTTACTATATTTCTGTTGTTGCACATTAATTTCTTGATTGGTAAACTTTAATATTTTTTCAAACATTGTATCGTTTGCAAATAATGAGAAAGCCTCAATTGGTTTTGCTATTCTGCTTGCTTCATTTTTAGGTCTTTGTGTAAAATGAACAACATTTCTTGCAGGAGTACGAGTTCTTGATTGAGCTTGAGGCTTAGCAGACCATTTATGCTTATTTTTTCCCCTCAAGTTAGTCTTTCTAAATGTGATAATACTTTGATGTGTAACTTGTTCAGTCTCATTAGAATCAACATCAAGATCGCTATCCTCACTAACACTAAGGTCTCTCCTACCTTGTTGATTTGTCACTCCATTGTCGTCGTCTGAAGGAATGTAGTCGGGGTCAATATCCGTATCATCAGCTTCTGTATCTGTATTGTGGTCAGAAACTTCATTTTCTTCGTCTCCGGCACCAACCAAATCACTATCATCATCACAACTATCGTTCACATCACTATCATTTCCTTCTAATTGCGATAAAACTTGGTTTATATCAAAACTAGTATTTAAAATGTCATCCATGATAACTATATTATATATACAACGATGCTAAGCAAAAAAACATTTAAAACTACAAACATATACAAGATAAAACAGTTAAGAAAAATTTCACAATCAGCGTGTAAAACTCGCACTAATGGTAACGCGTAGTCTGATAGACGACTGGCAGGTTACTGACACGAAGTGAAGGACGACAGTGACTGGATACACCCCTCTCCATTGACCTTGAGTAGGGAGGGGAAGGTACTCAAAATAGCATCGCAGCCAATCTTCCCCAACCCATAAAAAAACCGGTTTTTATAGGACGCGTAGTCTGACAGACGAAGCGTTACCATTCCAGGGTTAAAGGTGGTTGATATTCTGCGTGTTCTTACAGGTACAGGTTGGGGAGCTGATAGATCATGTATGATAAGGTTCTACAAGGCTCTAGTGCGATCACGTATAGATTATGGCGCTGTAGCGTACTCCTCTGCTACTCCCACTTTGCTAAGAATGCTTGAGAGTGTTCACAACTCATGTTTACGATTGTCTACAGGTGCTTTCCGTTCTAGCCCTGTTGTCAGCATCTTAGTTGAAAGTGGAGAAATGTCGTTAGTCAGACGTCGCCAGCAGCTTCTATTGACGTACTTTGCCAAGTTGAAAGCTAGACCTTACCATTTCTTGCATGACATCATTCTCAACAACCCCTGTCATGATTTGCATCTGATGAACGCCCGACAACCTTCACCATTCGGTGTAAGAGCGTTGGAGATATGCAACAGCCTCGATATTGCGATTCCTCGTGTCTACCCATGTAATTCTTGTATATTTCCACCCTGGACCATCGCTCAGTTACACTTTAACTTTGAGATGTGTAAATACTCAAAGGCAGGCACAAGCTCTGTGGTGTTTAATAGCATTTTCAGTGAGTTAGTCGAAGCTATTAAACCATCTACGGTTGTATACACTGATGGATCAAAGTCGGATGTTGGAGTTGGTTGCTCGTTTGTTGCTAATGGGAGAACCTATTTGTTTGGATTACCTGTGGGAACCAGTATTTACACGGCTGAACTTTATGCTATCAGCAAAGCTCTTTCTGTAGTCTGTGTGCGTGGGCGTCGGGTGTTGGTGTGCACTGATTCGCTCAGTGCTCTCCAGTCGATTAGTGATGTGTATTCACGCCACCCGCTAGTTGTGGACGTCCTCGGCACTGTGAAGGAGCTGAATGATAGAGGAGTAAGCGTTGTTTTTTTTAGCTGGGTTCCGGGTCATGCTGGAATCCCGGGAAATGAGGCTGCTGATTTGGCCGCTAAGGAGGCGGCTCGTCAACCAGCTTTCACACAATATCTGACCATGTCTGATTTCGTTAGTCTGGTGAAGCGGTTCATTACTGATTCCTGGCAGGTAGAATGGACTGGCTCTCATGGCAACAAGCTACGGGACATAAAACCTATTGTTAAGCCTTGGCCTACGTCACTGAGGAAGAACAGAAGGGAAGAGATTGTCATCGCGCGACTTAGAATTGGGCACACCAGATTAACCCATGGGTATCTCATGACGTCTGGTGATGCTCCAGTTTGTGGCAGGTGCGATTGTCCTTTGACAGTCAAACATGTATTAGTTGATTGCGTCTGCTACGCAGCTCTGCGTCGGCGATTTCTCTCCTGTGCACGTACGTATTGGAGTGGAGACGAAGTAATCAATTACCTTCTTCCACCTACGTCGTTGACGATCACCTCTAGCCACATGGACATGGCCATCAGCGTGTATCACGTGGTCAAAATCAATCAGTTCATAAAGTAAATTTGCTGCATCCCGAATTAACCATGGTGGTGGGCACTTATCGAATCCAGACCAGTCTGACACTAATATCTTCGCTCCAGGATGACGATCTTCATTCTTTTAATTTCATGCATCCCATTGTGTACCATTTCCCTACCGTATCCAATATTGAATGTATGTTGACGCGATCTTATGTAATCTTGTATTGGGTAGAAATATCGTGCTTCTTCCATGTAAACTTCCAATGGATATCCCCACGTCGCTCTTATCTTTTCTACGCCCTCTCTAGCGATTTAATACCTGTCATCCACTGCAAAAGATCTAGATTTTCATAAGCAGTTCGAAAGACACAATGGAAAATTATTTGTTGAGCTATTTCAGGGGTACCCTTATTCAATTTAATAACAAAGTCTATGTTTCTAAAATCATTCCAAAATCTGTATCCTCCTCTATTTGCAAGGTTGAAGAAGGATATATCCTTAACTCTTCCTTGGTAAAGATTGCTAACTATTTGTCTCATAGGTCCTAATGCTTGCGCCATCCCTGATTTTATTTGAGGATTAGCTGTTATTCCCTCTAAAAGGCAATGATGTTCATTGGTCAATCCATATTAAAGAGGTTTGAACATTCTTGTTGTTTGCTCATCTCCTTCTCTAGTTCTTCTCAAAACTATCTCATTTATTCCTGTTCTCAATTCATCTCTTCTAACTTTGAACATCATTGTAGCACATATGTACGGTCCCACTGTTCCCCACCAGCTTTGTGGTCCCATTTGCCTATCATATCTCAATCCAAAAGCCTCTGCCATACTATCAGTATGGCAGCCATACTGTAGGCATATCAGTAATATCAGTATCACCATATCAGTAATATCACCCATATTATATCTTATAGCCACACCATTTATTTCAATCTCATTTCCCTCTTCATTAGCTGTGGCCACTACCCCCTGTATTACAAGTGCCCTCTGTCTCAAGATTGTATGTGCAGAATATAAAATACTTGACACTTTAGCCATTTCAAAAATGTAAATAGTTGTTCCCCTACTTAGTTTAAACATTCCTAAAAATCTAGCATGACAAGCAGCCCACCACTTCAAGCATGATGTTTTCATTGTCTCATTTAATACTACATCAGGCCTTCTGGGATCTGCCACTCTTTCTCCTGTTATTGGATTCACATTTATATTCTTGTATCTTCAAGTTTCTTCTTTTTCGCTGGTGGAGGTGCATTATTGTCTTTGTCTCCTTCTTTCCTTTCGGATGTCCCTGGCTTTGCATTGTCTGGTTGAGGATCCACCTCCATGTTTATATTTATACTCTTCACTGCTTTATTTAGTTACCTTCTTTAAATTTAAATTTGTTAGAACACACTTTTTAACAGTCGGACGTTAAACAAAAAAAAAAAAAAAAAAAAAAAAAAAAAAAAAATCTAGCGATTTGCGCTCTTCCAAATAGACAAACATCTTCTAATGGAGGGTGCTTTCCTGCACCTATATTCTCCCATTTTGCTATTATTGCATCGATGTTTTCTTCTTCGTCTAACACCTCTCTTTTACTCTTGTAACCTAAGCCTTTCCAGGATAGTCCAGGTGACTTAGCTCCAGGAAAGTCGACCAGCTTAGGAACACTTCGCATTGTAAGCGGTATGAGTTTCTTTTCACCTAATCTCAAGTCTTGACGAATGGATTGATATACCATTTGATATACGTGGTCGTCCCGCACACTCGCTCCTGCGCGAGGTCGGTCGTATTTCAGCAGATCTGCTAATAGTAAGTCATATGTCATCGAACTGCGATGTAATATGCTTAAGATTTCGTCGACTCGTGTATTACCAAAACCGTAGCACGCGGCATGGTACGCTAATTTATCTAGCTTAGATGGGACTAGATATAGCGGAAATCCCTTTTTCTTTGGGAGGGATTTGATGTATTTATAAGGTTGGGGCGCCGTCCGGGTTCCGTTATACGTTATACTTTTCATGATTTATTTAGTGATTGCTCCTCATCCGAAATAATATTATATTTAATAATATTTAAACAAATAATATTATTCATTAAATAAATTTAAATATTTACTTTATTTTCAACGGTATTCTTGTTCCATAAACTATATTATCATCATATAAATATTTATCTCATTTAACTTTTTAATCATATATATTTTATTTTATTCTTAATCTATTTAATTTAATATTTAATATTTTAATTTATTCTTAATCCCTTCTCTAAGTTCTCTAATCGCCCTTTCTCTTTTTCTTGCTGTATTTATAAGGTTGGGGCTCCGTCCGGGTTCCGTTATACGTTATACTTTTCATGATTTATTTAGTGATTGCTCCTCATCCGAAATAATATTATATTTAATAATATTTAAACAAATAATATTATTCATTAAATAAATTTAAATATTTACTTTATTTTCAACGGTATTCTTGTTCCATAAACTATATTATCATCATATAAATATTTATCTCATTTAACTTTTTAATCATATATATTTTATTTTATTCTTAATCTATTTAATTTAATATTTAATATTTTAATTTATTCTTAATCCCTTCTCTAAGTTCTCTAATCGCCCTTTCTCGTTTATCTAATCTTTTATTTAAATCGTTACTCAAACTATCTATCTTGTTACCTAGTTCACTTATTAGTTCACTTGTTTGTTTATCTATTTTATTCATAATTTGCTGAAACATTTATAATCATAGTCGTTTGACTATTATTATTATTATTCATATTTATTCCTATAATTCCAATCCAAAGTTCAATGAATCTTTCCCCACATTAGGGTTGCCAATATTCTTTTGTACACAGCCACAACTCACCCATGTCATAGTGGCGTGAAGTAAGAGGATTTGGAACCCCTTTTGGGAGAACGTCCAATATGACACCATCTCTTATTTCAGGGGGATGGATTTGTGCTGGATCTATACCCACATGCTGCAAGTATTTGTGCCTATGTCTATTCTCTTGCATATGAGTAGATAACTCTTCCACGGTAAATGGATACTTTTCCATTATAAAATCGATGACTCTACGCCATGATGCAGCGTAACCAACGTCAAAGCAGGACCACATTTGTCCTAATGCTGCAGACACCGCTTCCATTGCGGTAGTTCGTGTATGTTCAGGTTGTATGAATGAAGCGATTAGAAAATCCTGGTTCTTAAAAGGCTCTCCATCCATATTAAAATATCCTAAGAAATGTACGTTTTCGTCTTTCGTCGTCGCGTAACTCTTCGACACGTTCAACTCCATGGAGAACTTGTCAAATGCCAACCTCGCCATGTCGTCCAACGATACTTCACCTGAGACAACAAACAACCCGTCGTCTCCGAGGAAAACTTCTTCTAACGGAAACTTACCAGTACAGTGGTACAATATGTATCTAGTGACGAGTATGTTGATGATAGAATCTAATATATTAGTAAAACACGAACCACTTGGTACTCCGCCTTCTACCAAGAATCTCTCTCCTTTGCACGTACGTATTGGAGTGGAGACGAAGTAATCAATTACCTTCTTCCACCTACGTCGTTGACGATCACCTCTAGCCACATGGACATGGCCATCAGCGTGTATCACGTGGTCAAAATCAATCAGTTCATAAAGTAAATTTGCTGCATCCCGAATTAACCATGGTGGTGGGCACTTATCGAATCCAGACCAGTCTGACACTAATATCTTCGCTCCAGGATGACGATCTATCATTCTTTTAATTTCATGCATCCCATTGTGTGCCATTTCCCTACCGTATCCAATATTGAATGTATGTTGACGCGATCTTATGTAATCTTGTATTGGGTAGAAATATCGTGCTTCTTCCATGTAAACTTCCAATGGATATCCCCACGTCGCTCTTATCTTTTCTACGCCCTCTCTAGCGATTTGCGCTCTTCCAAATAGACAAACATCTTCAAATGGAGGGTGCTTTCCTGCACCTATATTCTCCCATTTTGCTATTATTGCATCGATGTTTTCTTCTTCGTCTAACACCTCTCTTTTACTCTTGTAACCTAAGCCTTTCCAGGATAGTCCAGGTGACTTAGCTCCAGGAAAGTCGACCAGCTTAGGAACACTTCGCATTGTAAGCGGTATGAGTTTTTTTTCACCTAATCTCAAGTCTTGACGAATGGATTGATATACCATTTGATATACGTGGTCGTCCCGCACACTCGCTCCTGCGCGAGGTCGGTCGTATTTCAGCAGATCTGCTAATAGTAAGTCATATGTCATCGAACTGCGATGTAATATGCTTAAGATTTCGTCGACTCGTGTATTACCAAAACCGTAGCACGCGGCATGGTACGCTAATTTATCTAGCTTAGATGGGACTAGATATAGCGGAAATCCCTTTTTCTTTGGGAGGGATTTGATGTATTTATATGGTTGGGTCGCCGTCCGGGTTCCGTTATACGTTATACTTTTCATGATTTATTTAGTGATTGTTCCTCATCCGAAAAAATATTATATATAATAATATTTAAACAAATAATATTATTCATTAAATAAATTTAAATATTTACTTTATTTTCAACGGTATTCTTGTTCCATAAACTATATTATCATCATATAAATATTTATCTCATTTAACTTTTTAATCATATATATTTTATTTTATTCTTAAACTATTTAATTTAATGTTTAATATTTTAATTTATTCTTAATCCCTTCTCTAAGTTCTCTAATCGCCCTTTCTCTTTTTCTTGCTGTATTTGTAAGGTTGGGGCGCCGTCCGGGTTCCGTTATACGTTATACTTTTCATGATTTATTTAGTGATTGCTCCTCATCCGAAATAATATTATATTTAATAATATTTAAACAAATAATATTATTCATTAAATAAATTTAAATATTTACTTTATTTTCAACGGTATTCTTGTTCCATAAACTATATTATCATCATATAAATATTTATCTCATTTAACTTTTTAATCATATATATTTTATTTTATTCTTAATCTATTTAATTTAAAATTTAATATTTTAATTTATTCTAAATCCCTTCTCTAAGTTCTCTAATCGCCCTTTCTCGTTTATCTAATCTTTTATTTAAATCATTACTCAAACTATCTATCTTGTTACCTAGTTCACTTATTAGTTCACTTGTTTGTTTATCTATTTTATTCATAATTTGCTGAAACATTTATAATCATTATCGTTTGACTATTATTATTATTATTCATATTTATTCCTATAATTCCAATCCAAAGTTCAATGAATCTTTCCCCACATTAGGTACCATTTGATATACGTGGTCGTCCCGCACACTCGCTCCTGCGCGAGGTCGGTCGTATTTCAGCAGATCTGCTAATAGTAAGTCATATGTCATCGAACTGCGATGTAATATGCTTAAGATTTCGTCGACTCGTGTATTACCAAAACCGTAGAACGCGGCATGGTACGCTAATTTATCTAGCTTAGATGGGACTAGATATAGCGGAAATCCCTTTTTCTTTGGGAGGGATTTGATGTATTTATAAGGTTGGGGCGCCGTCCGGGTTCCGTTATACGTTATACTTTTCATGATTTATTTAGTGATTGCTCCTCATCCGAAATAATATTATATTTAATAATATTTAAACAAATAATATTATTCATTAAATAAATTTAAATATTTACTTTATTTTCAACGGTATTCTTGTTCCATAAACTATATTATCATCATATAAATATTTATCTCATTTAACTTTTTAATCATATATATTTTATTTTATTCTTAATCTATTTAATTTAATATTTAATATTTTAATTTATTCTTAATCCCTTCTCTAAGTTCTCTAATCGCCCTTTCTCGTTTATCTAATCTTTTATTTAAATCGTTATTTAAACTATCTATCTTGTTACCTAGTTCACTTATTAGTTCACTTGTTTGTTTATCTATTTTATTCATAATTTGCTGAAACATTTATAATCGTAGTCGTTTGACTATTATTATTATTATTCATATTTATTCCTATAATTCCAATCCAAAGTTCAATGAATCTTTCCCCACATTAGGGTTGCCAATATTCTTTTGTACACAGCCACAACTCACCCATGTCATAGTGGCGTGAAGTAAGAGGATTTGGAACCCCTTTTGGGAGAACGTCCAATATGACACCATCTCTTATTTCAGGGGGATGGATTTGTGCTGGATCTATACCCACATGCTGCAAGTATTTGTGCCTATGTCTATTCTCTTGCATATGAGTAGATAACTCTTCCACGGTAAAAGGATACTTTTCTATTATAAAATCGATGACTCTACGCCATGATGCAGCGTAACCAACGTCAAAGCAGGACCACATTTGTCCTAATGCTGCAGATACCGCTTCCATTGCGGTAGTTCGTGTATGTTCAGGTTGTATGAATGAAGCGATTAGAAAATCCTGGTTCTTAAAAGGCTCTCCATCCATATTAAAATATCCTAAGAAATGTACGTTTTCGTCTTTCGTCGTCGCGTAACTCTTCGACACGTTCAACTCCATGGAGAACTTGTCAAATGCCAACCTCGCCATGTCGTCCAACGATACTTCACCTGAGACAACAAACAACCCGTCGTCTCCGAGGAAAACTTCTTCTAACGGAAACTTACCAGTACAGTGGTACAATATGTATCTAGTGACGAGTATGTTGATGATAGTATCTAATATATTAGTAAAACACGAACTACTTGGTACTCCGCCTTCTACCAAGAATCTCTCTCCTTTGCACGTACGTATTGGAGTGGAGACGAAGTAATCAATTACCTTCTTCCACCTACGTCGTTGACGATCACCTCTAGCCACATGGACATGGCCATCAGCGTGTATCACGTGGTCAAAATCAATCAGTTCATAAAGTAAATTTGCTGCATCCCGAATTAACCATGGTGGTGGGCACTTATCGAATCCAGACCAGTCTGACACTAATATCTTCGCTCCAGGATGACGATCTATCATTCTTTTAATTTCATGCATCCCATTGTGTGCCATTTCCCTACCGTATCCAATATTGAATGTATGTTGACGCGATCTTATGTAATCTTGTATTGGGTAGAAATATCGTGCTTCTTCCATGTAAACTTCCAATGGATATCCCCACGTCGTTCTTATCTTTTCTACGCCCTCTCTAGCGATTTAATACCTGTCATCCACTGCAAAAGATCTAGATTTTCATAAGCAGTTCGAAAGACACAATGGAAAATTATTTGTTGAGCTATTTCAGGGGTACCCTTATTCAATTTAATAACAAAGTCTATGTTTCTAAAATCATTCCAAAATCTGTATCCTCCTCTATTTGCAAGGTTGAAGAAGGATATATCCTTAACTCTTCCTTGGTAAAGATTGCTAACTATCTGTGTCATAGGTCCTAATGCTTGCGCCATCCCTGATTTTATTTGAGGATTAGCTGTTATTCCCTCTAAAAGGCAATGATGTTCATTGGTCAATCCATATTAAAGAGGTTTGAACATTCTTGTTGTTTGCTCATCTCCTTCTCTAGTTCTTCTCAAAACTATCTCATTTATTCCTGTTCTCAATTCATCTCTTCTAACTTTGAACATCATTGTAGCACATATGTACGGTCCCACTGTTCCCCACCAGCTTTGTGGTCCCATTTGCCTATCATATCTCAATCCAAAAGCCTCTGCCATACTACTGTCCCAGTATTTCCAGAAAAAAAATTAAACAAACTGTTTTCAGATCCGGCCACTCCAAAATTCTTTATTTAAATTTCGTTATATAAATATTTTAAAACTTTGTTAAAATTTTTAAAATCGTTAAAAATGATTAAAACTTTTAAAATGTTTTAAATTCTTAAAAACTTAAACACACCAATCTTCTGAAATTATGTTTTTCCTTTTAACAATATTATTTCTCAATTGCAAAATATTTCAATATTTTTGTTGCTTTAAAATTCGTAAATACGTTTCCACTCTTTTTAAAAGGATTAAAAAAATGGAAAGAACCAACAATCCTTTTTTTTGTATGATTAAAAAAAAGGAATGTTCTTTTTTATCTTATTTAAATGTTTTGAAATTATTCCATGTTCTTTTTATCTTCTCACATCTGTCGGTAGTAAATCATCTGTTGTTTATTTACGTTATGTTTACGTTACGTATGAAAGTATTCAGTTTATTTTGTGTGTGTACTTATGTTTAAATGTAGTTGTGTGTAAAAATGTGTACTCACATTACAATCTTCCCCCCCCCTGGGATAAATACAAAAGTAACAGGATAAGGGGTGGGAGCTTAAATAGTAAAAATGAAAAAGATGAGCAGATCGCAGTTGTCGGCCTGAGTTGGGTTTGTTTTTTACTTTCATCCGGGGCCCCATTCATAACACATCCATACAGCATGCAAACATCAGATACAATGTTTTATCTTTGTAATTTTTTGTATCACCACCATCTCAAGCTCGAGTGTCGCGACATGTATCACCTAAAAGCATTAATCGTAGCGAATTACGTAACCTTTTTAAGGGGGTCACGACCAGTACATGGTACCCATGTTAATTTTACTGTTTTCATGTTCCTTTTTCTCTAAAACGGCTGAACCGATTTATCTCAAATTTTTACCAGTTATTCTACACTACTTTTTACATAACCCCTACCACTTATATGTAATTTCAATGAAATTGAAAAAAAATAAAAAAAATTTTCATCCTTACGGCAAAAAGTTCAATTTTTTTAAGCTAAGAAATTTATATAAATTTAAATTTTGCAGATTTTATTTTAATTTTGCTACCACATGTGCATTTTGACCCTAATAATGTACTGAAAAAAATTCATTTTCCTATCTTTAATAGTTACTGAGAAAAAGGTACATAAGTACAAAAAAAGTAGTTTTCCGGTAAATGCCATTTAAAAGAAAGATATATGTTTTTACCACTTACCTTGGCATTAAAATAGACCTGGGCCATATTCTGGGTTCTTTGCTTGCAGTTTATCTTCTTGTTTTTTCTTCTGATTCCTGGTTAGTCTTCTATGATTCCTAACTATTTCCTGTATTGACATTTCAGCTTTAAGTACTCGGTTATTGTCCAGACGTCGAAGAACAGATATTACATTTTTTTCGCTGTATTTTATTTGTAGTTTTTTGTAAACTAGCAGTTTACTGCTGTGCCCATCATTAAATTGCAACACTGAATCATATACACCAATTGACAAAGTATGAAGCCGCACAAAAATATTTTTTGGAATTTTTTTCCACACAATTTGATTAAAACTTTCGTTTAAGTTTTGTGTTCGGCCATGCAAACATTTTTTTAATAACTTTTCATTAGTCAAATCTACATAAATTGGTTTCATTACTTTACCAACAGCTTTACTTACTGGTTTGTGAACTATTATGTTGCCAGTGGCTTGTGCTCTCTTGTATTTGCACCATGAGTCTGCACCTGCAGGACAGAGGACATGTGGTGGAGTAGCATCAGTTGATGTTACGTGAAAAAATGACCGCCAAATTTTTCTTTTCATTTCTTCCACAGACTTGCTTTCTCTGATAGCCTGCCCATAATACATTTGTAGTTTATCTATTAGAGCTAAGGTTAGGCGATTCTTACCCCCAATAGGTTTACCATCTTCCAAAAGGTTCCGCTTCATGCTACTTTTCAATTTGCGCAGCCTACTCCCCATTCTTTTTTGGACATGTCCAATACATTCCAGTTTTTCAATACTTATATCGTCACCATAAGGCTTATCTTCCACAACTTTCTGATAGGCCTTGCTATCACCATCTCCTAAATACTCTTGAAGATAAACAAGACTTTTTGTTCTAAAAAAACACAATTTATTTCAGTGTCAAATTTATTATTTTTTATAAAGTTATAATTTAGCTTGTAATTATATTTGTAGTAAAAATTGAAAAATTTAAATAACATTGTTCTAATTAAACTGAAAAGTAAACAATACTCAAAATATTATTTAATAATTTAAAAAAAATATTTTCGTTACTGATAGTTTATTTATTGATACTTTAGTTATTGATAGGACATTCAAAGTTCCAAATTTTATTAAAAAATTAGTTTATTTATTAATACTTAAGTTGTTGATAGGACATTCAAAGTTCCAACTTTTATTAAGAAATTAGTTTATTTATTGATACTTAAGTTATTGATAGGACTTTCAAAGTTCCAACTTTTATTAAAAATTGCGTATTATATAGCAATTATTATTTTATGATAAAAAAATAAAATAAATAATATTTTGATGAATGAACCAATATGAATGCCCTCTGTATTTTACTAATTCTATTATTGGTCATCACACTGCGAGCAAGTTAGCACAGTCTTTGCAGTGTGCTCTTTACAGATAGGTGATGAACACATATCACACTGATTTTGCGTAAACCGGTTTTTTCGCAGCGGGCAGTAGGCACAGCTTGGCTTACCGTCGAGTCGCCGAGGTTCGGGCGGTGGTGGTTAAGGTAGTTGTGCTACCCTCCGTATTTTTTGTTTTAGTGCAATATGCCGGTGAACGATGGATATCCGTCTCACAAGATGTGGCTGGACTAGTGATTTTGCCAAATGGGTCAGGTAGCTCCGTCTTGACATGACTTCTTGCGTGTTTGATCTATACACTATCTGGAAGATTATTGCACATATGTTTAAGATAGAAAAGAACAACGTTAGAGGCCACCTATTGCTGATTCTTGGAACATCGTACTCGCTTTTCTGACGATCTACAACGTTCATACCTCCCCTTGTGTAGTTATAGAAAGTTATCATTTCTGGTTTCAAGTCTGCTGAGTTTTCATCAATGGTGTCATCCTTGTGCATGGTTGAAATTAATGTACTTAATAATAATGTACTTAATAATTAATGGTTGAAGTCAATGTACAATTGTTGGGACGTTTTCCAAATGCAAACATGGAGCTTTTTACTGGACGATCCTTAATAGCTGTGAGTTCTAAGGGTATTTGGGGCTTATTCTTGCGAATAGTCCCTACAAGAGTCAGCCTATGATTTACAAATAAATCATTAGCGAGAGGGACATTAATAAAGTAATTATCTACAGTTATATTCCGCCCTGTATTGTCAATGGTTCCAATAAGACGTTTCACAACATTAATTAATTCATTAATTCTAAACCAATAATTTCATGCCAGAAGTCTCTAATATTGGTTTGAGAACACATGGACGTCAAAACACAAATACCTACATACTTTTGTAAATCTGATACCGACATATTTACTGTAGGCTTTGCATTCAACTGAGTGTCATATAAATTACTTTCTTCTACAATTTTTTTCATGAGTTCATCATTGAAAAAGTATTTAATTGGTGAACATTGTTTGGTAAATTTGTGTTGCCTTTGAATTGGAACTTATCAGTAGAAAAATTAGGTGGTTCTTTTTTCCAATGACTTGTGGTTTAGGCAGGCTAAATTTTTTATTTTGCTTTGTAGACCCTCTAGAACAATTTGTCACATTAGTATCACTTATTGACACATCAGGTATTTCTACGGCAATATTACAATTAGACACTGCAGTGTCTAGTGCTGATGGACCAGGTCGGTCTACTTCATAACTACATGGTACACCATAATCACAGCTAGACCTACCTTTACGAGGACACAAGAGGCCGCTTGATAATTTATTAGCAATAGTATTAATTGTTTCTTCATCACTGCACTCCACTATCTCATCTATCAAGTCATTGAAGTTTACTGGTGGCTCTTGATCATCATCAACGTTCAAATCATTTTCATCATCCTCACATTCATCTTCACTATCACTAGGAAACATCAAGTCTAGTACATACCTTTCGTCAACACATCTAACTTCACCTGCAATTACTAATTTCTTCGACATTTTGCTTTAAAAATTTACTGCGTTTGCTTTTATTTATTATACTTTTAACTATTTACTCTGTATTATAAACACTGCTGTTCATATATACTTAACTAAACCTAGGCTACACAGTTTATATTTTGACCTTTTATTTACATTTAAATATTAAAAACGCACGCTGTACAGTACATATTTACAATTTAGCTTATACTGTCCCATCAACCTCACAAGAAATATAGATATTTAACTTATAAGACTAATTACTGGATTGATGAAAACAGAACTTCCGGCCTGAAAATTAGTTAGATTATCAGGTGCGGGCACCATTTTTGGGATAAAAAAATAAAAAGAGAAAGTTTTATGCTGTTAACCCTCAAATAAAACTTTTAATATTCAACAAAATAATATTTCACATCATAATAATTAAAAGGTTTTGTGTAATAACAATTAAAGCTTTAGTGTTGTGGCCACAAATCATTAATTAAAAAATTCATTATAAAGTCCAAAAGAAAATTAATAAAAATATATATATATTTAATACTGCACCAATCACTCGTAGTTAATACTCAGAAGTTTGGGTCATTCCAAGTTTTATAGACTTCAGGAAGACTCCTCGACTGTCTTATGGAAATATTTTAGCAGATTCATCCTTTCTTAGGTTGTCCTCAGGATGGTCTTAGGTCCTGGTATTGGTAGGTGGACTTGGAACTTGGAAGTCATCCCTGGTACTTGGAACTCAGACTTGGAATTCCGCCCTGGACTTGGAATTTTCTGTAACATATGTACGAACTCGTAGTAAAACGAAATAACAAAGAGGGAAACCCCTACTCCCGTATCAATACAACACGCGACTTCTGCTTCCTACCACTACATAACAAAATTACCCATATTACACAAAATTACCCATATTACACAAAATTACCTAACTCACATTATATTTTTAAATACCTTTACATTTCCATTGTTAATAATATTAAACATCTTTCGTTTCTAAATCTGATCGCTCTTGATTTTACGTTATCACAAAACAAGTATTCTTACATCAGAACACCCCAAATAGAATAAACGAAACATCCAAAAATAGAAAATTTTACTTTACACATAACACGGCAGAAGCTTTAATAATAAAAACAATAAATTTATCTAGATATACTTTAGAATATAATTAATTAGCGATCAGCAGAATCTACAAGTATGGACCTCTAGTAACCTACATATTACTTCTTCAAAAAGGTATAACAAATTACAACAATCAAAATGTCGGCGACCAGAAACTGGCACGCCATACTTACCCAAATGATTCTGCAGCATCCGAGTGAAATAACCATCACGAAAATGTTCAAACACAAAACATACTAACGCACGAACAAGACTGAATAAAATTACAACGGGTTAACACGCCAAAAAATAAAAACAATCCATGATACCACAGTAATAGCCCTAAAGGCTAATGAAAATGAGGATTCATCTCACGATACGTCTTACCAACTTGAAGATCCGATCAAGACAGACCCAGCAAGCTACCAACGGTCACTTCGCCTCACACCACTCAAATCATCAACCAATCAAAAGCCTCCCCTAAGATCACCTGATTCTAGAAGTACAAGGGAATTGTCACGTACACAAGTAAGTAAGGGCATCAGCCTTTCCCCTACACAATAGGAATTAAACTCATACTCACTGACAAACAACTATAACAAAAGGTTAATACGTAAAACTCTCCAGAAACTAAAAACTCAACAGTAATACAATAAAATGAAATAAGAAACGAACTAAAATCTATTGATAGATTCAAATTCCAATTTCCAAGTTATAAAATATAAAATAACTGCTAACCACATCGAATAATTCGTATCAAAAGAGAAAATAAAATGAAGAAACTTCTAAAATAAAATAAAATTTTAGGAAGCGTTGTAAAATCCAAAACTTATAAACGCTACAATACACATAGTTTAATTTACTCTATATATTGGAATATATATACAGTTTTTATGAGTTATTTACGCACACACACAAGTTTTATTTACACTAGAAAGAAAGAAACATAACCTATAAAATGTTATAGCAATTGCACACCTTTGCAGATATACAAAGTTCGTAAATCCTAAATTTAATAAAATCTAATGCACAAATAAGCTTCAGTAATGGAATTAAACTAATTCTTAAGCATCCATGAACCCAAAAAATATTTTACTGTACGTAAAATATCCAAATTCATATCCAAACACACACTGTAAAATAGGCCTCACTGACTATAAACACAACCTCTAACAGTCTGATAGAAACGTGGTATTTTTTTTAACAACAGCACAATCTAGTGGCAATATCTGAAGCTTATACGCTAAATGCACACATTTGCAGTTGTGCAAAGGAGAATAACAGTGGAAATTAGTAATATTAAATAAGATTTGGACTAAAAACTGTAGCTTTGCAGGTCTGGAAAACTGTGCATTTAAGAGTTAATAAAGCTTTTAGACACATAACTTTCTTTTGTCAATATAAATAATGATCAATGTAATCTAACATTAGTAATAACACAATAGAAATAAACAAAAAAGCTAACCTCAGTAAACATAAGCTTATTTTTAATTATGAGTGAAAGACGCAAAATTAAAATCGACCTCAGTTTGGCTTAAAAATATGGAAAATCATATTTTTACGTTAAACTAGGCTGTGTAGAGAAAAATGTTTTAAATAAAAGTTGTAAATCTTCTAATTTCGTATTTATTATTACTATTATTACTAGTCTATTTGATATTACTATTGTAACCTATTTTGATGTTAATGTTCGTGTCGGGTCCGGTAGTGGTATGTAACCTAAGTTTTAAGTTTCAAGTTCGTACAATCTGTTCATGAGGTATTCTGTCGACACACACACAACAAAATCGCTAAAACTGTTTTTTGGGGTTCAAGGGATCTGAAAACGTATAGATCCGGTGAAAACTAGATTTCTTAAAATCGACATGAAACAATACTTTTCTTCCTATATATTCATATATGCAAGAGTAAGTAAAAATATCTATAAAAAAATGCTTAAGAGAAGCTTTGACTAAGGTTTTATAAATTTAAATTATTTTAATTCATAATTTTACAAGTAAATATTTATAAATTACATTATTTACTTAATTAATTACATCAGAGGTGTTACTAATTTGATGCAGAGAATTTTATTATTACTTAGGAAAATTTAAAATTATTCTTACAATGGACGTTTTTTCTGGGAATCAAACCCGGGACTTAATCTCTCATTAATGTCATATATGTGGGGCGTCTGGATTCAAAAGTGGACATTTCCATTTAGCAAAAATTTTCACAATTTAAAAAAAACTGAAATCATAGTATTTTTAGGCTCAATATAAATGATAATTTTTCCTAAAAATATCTCTAAAAATTACAATTTTAATGAACTAAATTAAAAGGTTGTGTGGTTTTTCATTTATTTTTAATTAATTATGTAATATTGGAAATGTCCGTTTTTGATTTTCACTACTGGAAATGTCCACTTTTGATCCTCATGTTTGTTAAGTTCAAATTTTACTATTTTAAGAATGAATAAAAGTAAAACAGTGTTTTATGTTTTATACAACTTTTATTGACACACAATACATAAACGATGTTTAAAAAATATATTTATGACAAATTACAAAAAAAAAAGTATTAAAAGTAATAAAAGTATAACAGTTTTTAAAACGCACAGTCTCCTAATTAGCTACATGAATGTTCTTCAAACACGAACGTCAAGGATCTCATCGTGCTCTTCACATACTGGGTCTTCAACAGGTGCGTGCTGTCCTCGGGTTGGCCAGTTAATGGCATTTACGTAAAAATCTGAATTAGGATCTTTGTGCCATTCGCTTCCAAAATGCTTTGTGAGCAATGAATTTACATCTTTTAATTTTTCTGCTTTTACAGGAACAGTCATTTCTAAGTTCTTAGGGCTAATGTTAGTTAAATTCTTGCCCTTTTTTAGGACAGTCTTGTCAGTTCCGATGTCAGACTTATAAAACGGTTCGCCTCTAACCAATATTTTACAAACTTTTTCAAAAAATGTTCGGCTAATCATAATTCTACACGATTTTGTAATCTGGAAATGCCAACCTTGCAGTAGTTTTAGGTATTCGGTCCTGGCTGATTTCCAGTCGCAAACTTGTATTTCAGTAAGTGGAATAACAGTTCCAAAACGCTGAAAGATTTCATAATATTCTTCTGGCTTGACGATTGTTGTTTGTTTTTTAACTGTTTTCTCTATTAATCCAAAAACCCTGTCGGGTGGAATAAAACTGCGGCCAGTTACAGGAAAAATAAGTTCAATATTAGTAACGTTGGCTGGGGCATCTGAAGCTAGCCATTTCTGGCACATAACTATCATGCTTGAATTTTTATTTTTCCCCCCACAACTATCCGATACTAACCTGATAGTGTCGATTTCAGGGGCAATAATTGTGTTGATCGGCAAGCCGGTCAAGAACATTTCCCGGGTAGTGGGGGGAATAGGTAGCGACGAGTCTAACGATGGAACTAGCGATGGAGAGCAAATGGATACTGGATCCCCGAGGCCGGGAAAGCGTCCGAGGCCGACTGGCTCGGGAGAGAAGGAGCGCAGCCCGAAGAGTAAGAAGAAGCCGAAGCCGGGTCGTAGGTCCCCTGATAGCGGCGGGGAAGGTACATCCCAGGATAAGGGTAAGTTATCTATTAAAGAAATGGGCCATGGCATCTCCGAGGTGGAGGCGGCTCCTCCTTCCGCTTCCGTCGGTAGACATTGTTGCAAGTCGAAGGTAATAGTTTTGTTTTCGATGCAGGTTTTAGACTCCTCTTTGTCTATCATTTTAGAATTGTATGCTCCTTCTGCTTCAGCATGATGCTTCAAGTTCTTTCTTGTAATTATCTTTCTCTTCTTCATTGACAGTTTTAATTTGTAAACTTATTTTGTCACATTTTGGACACGTCAATTTTCGGTTTTTTAATAGCCAATTTTAAATTTTTGAACATATATAACAGAACTTACGATAAGAAATTGGATTTTCATCGAGTGATTTTAAATATTCATTGTAAAGTGCTTGGATAGTAAAGTGAGGAGGCAAAAATCTTTTTGAACAATCTCTCCTAGAATAGTGGCTTTCGTACGACGGAATTTTTAATAAAAATTCTTGTGCTTTTTCAATACTTTCTACTTGTAAAGTAGTTTTTGCAAAATGTCCCCTATTATCTAATTCTATTATACCAGATGATGAAGCCCTTCGTTTTTGTATAACTGTTTCGATAAATTGCCTAGTTTCCCCAAATATTTTTAGAAAGCAACCTTTACAGACTGAAATCTTTTTCTGTTGGATTTCTATATTGTACGTCACGTTTAATTGTCTGAATCGAGAGTTTTCACCTGCAACTCGTGGTCTTCGTCGGTTTGGTTCTTCGAGTTTGATAAGTGATGCAATAAAACTCAATCGTCGACTGAAGTCATCCATTTCCCAATAATCATTAAAGAGTTCTTTACATTCCTCTTCTGAAACCTTGTCAGCACATTTCTTCCTGGAGTGGTTTAATGCCTGTATTTTCTTAGCAACAATAGTTTTTCCTTTTTTAGTTTTGTACTCCTGCCCAGGCATTCCTCAATTTTTTTCTTTCAGCTCGCACATTTCTTGTTTCACCTTTCAGACCTCTAATTCTTAATTTACCTCGTTTCGTTAGATTTTGTTGAGTTTCATCAGCAATTTTTGAATCTTCTACACATTCTTGTTGATTTTCTTCCGTTATTATCTGACACCTTATTTCATTAACACTATCAAATGCGTTTAGTATATTATTATCTTTTTCGTTTTTAGATATTGGCTTTTTACTTACTCTTGTGGTTTTTACTCTCACATCATCATCATAATCACCTGAAGACGAACTCTCTGGAAAATCTTCAGGGATGAAGTCACAATCTCTATCCGAATCATCTGAATCAAGAATGCTCATTAAATCATCCGGAATACTTGGGCCTGGACTTGACCCTAAAAAAATTACAAAATTTATTAAAGCAATAATATTAATTGGGGTTCTTTACAATTTAGAGATATTACTAGTAGTTTTATTCATTAAAAATTTCAAATGATATAATATTGGCCAAACTCAGTGTAATAAAAATGTGTTTTTACGATGAAGTTTTTACCAGATTTACTTTTTGTCATGGTATTTCCTCTTGGTAATTACCATAAAATCTTGTTCTTTATAAAAATGGAAACAATTAAAAAATTATTGCTACGGTATTAGTGAAATAAATCGTAACATATTTTTAAATTGTATAAAATTTAAAGTAATATGATATAAAAATTATAAAACAAAATTAAAATACAACTTTACCATAATGAATAACAAAATTAAGTAAATTATGTCGAAAATTAACTAAGAAAGTTATAAAAAAAAATTCAACCATGGTGGATTCGTACCTCAGACTAGGATTTACAAAACCAGTGACTTTCTCACTGTGCTACACTACTACCCAATCATCAATGAGGTTAAAAGTCCATTTACAATTACTGTAGATTGTAAAGTAATTTTGTTCCTCTCACTAGGACATGAATTTTGTTTTGTTTAATATCTCGGGGAAACATGTTTTTCAGAAATATTGGGTGTTTTCATTTCAATTAGTTTTTTGTTTAGAAACAATAGTGCACAAATGGAGATTTTAACTATAAATTGTAAAAAATATGTAAAGAAAATACTGGAATGAAACCTAAAGATATTGTGTGTGATTGATTATGTTTCATTAATTCAAGTTTATTATGTAGTATTGAATTAATTATTAAAAATGTAGATTAACAAAATTGATTACAACTTGCCTACTAATTCACCATCATCCTTTTCTTTTTGGTTCAGCAATCTCATTATAACATTTGTTATAACATTATGACATTTGTTTGGATTACCTGCGGGAACCAGTGTTTACACGGCTGAACTTTATGCTATCAGCAAAGCTCTTTCTGTAGTCTGTGTGCGTGGGCGTCGGGTGTTGGTGTGCACTGATTCGCTCAGTGCTCTCCAGTCGATTAATGATGTGTATTCACGCCACCCGCTAGTTGTGGACGTCCTCCGCACTGTGAAGGAGCTGAATGATAGAGGAGTAAGCGTTGTTTTCTGCTGGGTTCCGGGTCACGCTGGAATCTCGGGAAATGAGGCTGCTGATCTGGCCGCTAAGGAGGGGCACGCCAACCGGCCTTCACGCAATATCTGACTGCGTCAGATTTCGTGGGCCTGGTGAAGCGTGTCATCACTGATTCCTGGCAGGTAGAATGGACTGGCTCTCATGGCAACAAGCTTCGTGAGATAAAGCATGACGTTAAGCCTTGGCTTACGTCGCTGAGGAAGAACAGAAGGGAAGAGGTTGTCATCGCGCGACTTAGAATTGGTCACACCAGATTGACGCATGGGTATCTCATGACGTCTGGTGATGCTCCAATGTGTGGCAGATGTGATTGTCCTTTAACAATTAAACATGTTTTGGTAGATTGCGTCTGCTACGTAGCTCTACGTCGGCGATTCAAGATACCCTTCCAGTTACTAGATGTACTCGGCGACGATAGCCATGTTTTGGACTCAACGTTAAGATTACTTAGATCCATTAGTGTGTACAACAGTGTCTGATAGGGAAATAGGAATATTAGTTTAATTTTATATATGTATTTGTGTATGTTTTTTATTTATTTATTTATTTTATTTTTTTGTGGCCCCTTTACAGCCTTTTGTTTTTACCGTCAGGTCTGTGATATTAGCTTTTAATTTATATTATTTTTTGTTTGCTGTGATACTAGTTTGTAAGATTTTTATTTGTTAAGTTGTAAATATTATTTATTCTGTCTGTGATATTAGGTTTAAGTTTATGTTCGTATGTTAATGTATTTTCTGTGATATTTCTAGTTTGTAAGACGTTTTATTGCAGTGGACAGGACCAAGATAGCTATGATGGTAGCCAACGTTCGAACCGGACAGGCACGTTAAGAAGAAGAAGACGTTTTATATTATAATAAGAAAATTACTTTTTACACTTGGGCCCTTTACCCCCATGTGTAGAATAACGGGCGTTGATAACCGTCCTGGTTTTTCGCCCAATAAAACAAAAAAAAAAAAAAATGTTCTAAAAAAGTTTATAATAATAAAAATTAAAACAAAATGTATGTTCTACTGTCATTGTAATTAAAACTAAAAAATACAATACTAAAAACTAAAAACAAACTATGATTTTTGCTTTACTACTTTAACTGAAAAAAGTGATAATACGAAAAAAATTAAAATAAACTAAAATATTTTTTGTTTTACTGTTAATATCATTATCTTTTAAAACGATCTATAAAAAATTGAACTAATGTAGTGTAAATGAACTATAGCTTATGCACTAACCCAAACATGTGTATTAAGATAAATGCAAACAATGGTTTTTTCTTGTATTCTTACTACTCTAATATTTTTTTAAAGTTTTACATTATTATCTACATTTTTACAACCTTAAAATCACACAGAAAAATAATAGTAATAAGTAGCCCTACAATCAGTATTATCTATGGAAATGGTACGTATCATAAGAAAATAAAATAATATTTTTATTATCATTCACCTTCACTTTCACTGTGTGGGTACGCATTCTTAACATCTGAGGAGGTGGTCAAATCTTTATAAAATTGATGAAAAATTGGTGATATAAACTGTAGAAGATCTAATAAATCTTTTTTCTTTTCTTTACTAATTGGGACTGTTCCTTCGTATCGTTGTTGTGGTTTGAGTTTGCCAAATCTTCCTCTCCTTTTGAAGTTCACAGTTTTAAATGCTTCGTCTTCTTCTAAGGAATTTTTGTAAAAAACCTCTCCAATGTCAGATTTTTTGTAATGTAACCACTTCAATTTTCTCCAGTTCAACTGGTTGCCATCTTCATCCACTCGGCGTACTTGCGGTTGGAACTTTAGCAATGATGCAAAATCTAAGAAATGATATTGCTCCATTTCTTTGACTATGAAAGGTTTCTTTGTTCCAGTCATTCTGATTAGTTGTGCCCAGTCCCGTGGATGCTCAATTGAAGCATTATAGCGGTTTTTCTTTTTTTCTATTAAAGAATGAGACGAATCACATTCCATATGTGTATGTCCAGGTAACAAAAATTTATGGTTAATTACCTCCAAAGAAGACGACTCTTGAAGAGCAACCATGCACATAACTGAAATGTGTGAATTTTTGTTTTGACCTGGACATGTATCCGAGTACATGGTCAAGGTCTTCACTTCAGGATTCAGGTCTCTGATGTACTGGTACAAACAAGAAGCGACCTCATTGCCTCCTCTTCCTGCCATGGCCACAAAAAATTGTACTTCATGCCACAAAAAATTGTACGTGTGGCCATCATCGCAGTCGTAAATAGTTAAATTAAAAGTCCATAACATACGCTTATAAAATGATACCGAGTTTTGAAGAAGCGGCGTTGGCAGACACTGCTGCTGCAAGTCAAATGTAATTGTTTTTTTCGTTTTATCTTTTTTTGAAACTTCTTTGAGCCTTTGCTTTACATTTATAGGCAAAGTCAGCAAGCTTGTGGTGTTCGTCCAGTTTAATTTTAACAGTTTCTTTGTCTTCCTGCGGTGCCAATTTCAATTCTAATGCTATCCGATCACAAGTCGCACACGTGTCGACTTGTGGTTTTTTAATGGCTAGATTTTTTTTGTGAAACTCATCGCAAAAGGTACGGTATGATACGGGTATGCTGTCTTTGCAGTGTTCTGCTGTATATTCGGTATATAACGCCATTATTGTTAGATGAGGTGACAAAAACATTTTGCTGCAGTCCCTCCTCGTGTAATGGCTTTCATACACAGGAATCTTGGAAAGAAATTCTTGGACTTTAACTTTCCTATCATCTTGAAATTTTGTTTTTGAATGGGTACCCTACTATCTGGTTCTGGTATTCCTGATGACGAAGCTCTTTTCTTTTGGATTACGGTTTCTATAAATCTTGGACTTTCTCCGAATATTTTCATAAAGCACATTTTACAAATTAGTGTTCTTTCCCCTGCAAATTCAACGCAATACTTGACATTAATCTGTCTAAAACACTCTTTATTACTGTAATTTCTAATTCTTGATCTTTTCTTTTCATTAAATTCTAATAATCCTGCAATGTAACTCACTCTTCTGTCAAAACTTTTCATTTCCCAGTATTCCTGAATTATAGCCATTCGAACATCATCACTGACTTTCTCTTTACACAAATTTCGACACTGACCTAAAGGCTGTGATTTTTTAGCTGGCTTCAATTTTCCGCTGGTTGTTGTATACGCTTGACCTTTATTGCGCAAAAATTTTCTTTCGTCTCTTACTTTACGGCTTTCCCCTTTCAATCCGCGCTTTCTTACAGTCCCTCTTTTTGTCAACGCAGTTTGTAAACAGTTTTCCTGATGCATATTTTCATTTTCATCTGTTACACCTAAAAGGTGGTCTTTGTTTTTATCACAAGATTGAACAGGTACTGCACTACTTCCTTCAGTTCCGTAGCCATTTCTTATATTCTTATTAGAAAATGAGGTAGGCTACTTGATTCAACTGCAGATTCAGGTATTTCCACAACTTTCACATTACACTGTGACGCACTTGCTTCACCGTCTAATTCTCTGATAATCGGACAAAGGTTATGAGAGCTTACCTGATGTTTTACATGTTTCTTTTTTATTTTCTTCCTTCTAGATAAATCTTCTTCATCTGAGCTTGATCCATCAGTACTGATAGGAACATAATGTTTATCCTTTTCTGAATCATCAGAATCAATTAGGTGCCAAAGTTCATCTGGTATTGACCGAGCAGAACTTGTACCTGTAAGGAACGATGAGTTGATATTATTATGAAATAATAAATTCATCATTTAGGTTGCTGTAACAAAACGTTATACAACAAGACTTTATTATTGTACCAATAGCTTTGCCATGTTGATACAGCAGCTTCTGTTTGATCACCAACACTGTCATTTGTCGAACATAACACAAGACTTACAAACGAATTCCATCGAGCGCAATAGGGATTGGACATAACGCACTATACCCACATGTAGTCCTGATTTTTCTCATTCCGATGGTAGTGATAACTCAATTTCGCGATTTTTGGACATAACGCACTTTACGCTGCAAACACAGATATACGAGTGCAGAACTTCCAGTTCAGGAAAAATTCCTGAAGGTGGGATAAACAACAGAAACCTTGGCACCACTTTAGGACATATAAATGAAAAAATAACAAATAACAAACAAAGATCACAATTCATATAAATATACGCAAAAATTGCGGCCACACAAAATTACATTAACATTAATGAATTATAAAAATAAAGTTCCACAAAAGTAATAAAGTATGTTTGATACTACACCACGATGACGCACGACGTGAAGAAAATTGGGTCAACCTGACAGGCGGAGATCCGACGAAATTTCATGACTTTCTCTCAGGCTATAATGCCGAGATGTTTCATATTTCAGGTTACAGATGTCTCAGAAGTCAATAACTCAGCAGTCAAGAGTCAGAAGTCACGAGTCAAGATTCTTATGTCACGATTTTTCTGCAACATGTACCAAATAATAATAGAAGCGAGAACTTAACAAAAGTATCCCCCTCCTCTTCAGTATGTCGCGGCTTTAAACTGAACTACTTTCTGTACTATACAAAATTATACCATTTTTTTTTTAACTTTGGAGACCGCAATGGATCACTTAAGTCAGCTTATTGGAAGTTCTGTTCTGGTTCTTTTCTTTGATCTTTTCCCAGTATTTTTTCATTCTGACAGATCTTGCCTGTCTTTCTGCATCCGAAACAATCGCTCTTCTTACTCCTCTGTTGTCTGTCCTTTGCTTGAATCTGATGTTTTTATCCTTCAATGCTTTCAATTTCTCTGTCTCACTCTCCAAATCCCTCACTGTCATTCCCAATTCCTCCATATCTTCCTTAATTTCTTTAATCCAAATTGGTGCTGTTTTTTTTGAAATAAAGATTCCTTATTATTCTGTTAATTATTCTATCTTCCGGTGTTCTAAGTAAGTGGCCAAAGAACAATATTTTCTTTTTCCTCGTGGAGTCTATTATTGGTTCGTTTTCTCGATAAACTTGTTCGTTGGGTAATAATCTCTATTCACCCTCTACTTTGGTTTTTTTCCTATACATTTTCTGAGGATTCTTCTTTCCAGTTTTTCGATTCTATCGGTTCTATTTTTCTGGTTTAGCTTAAATAGCGTTTCGCACCCATACGTAATTTCTGGTTGTACTACTGTTTTATAATGTCTGATTTTAGTGTGGATTGACAGGCATTTCTTGTTATATGTTTCTTTTGTCAGATGTTGGGATCTAGCAAGTTTTTTGGCTCTTTCCTCCCAGGCATCTCTTTCATTATTATTGTATGTTATTATTTCTCCCAAGTATTTAAAAGATTCTACTAGTTCTATGTAATGGTTGTTAACTTTCACTTTACTTATGCACAGTGGTTCCATTGCAATTACACCATTTAATACAAAAAAAATGAATTTACCTTAAACATCCTTCGTTTCAGGAGCCGATCGCCCATTACTTTTAAAGATTTTAACTAATAATAAGATATAAAATAGCACTCCCAATAAAATATAACGGGTCACCCAAATAACAAACATATTTAAATTTAACAAAGAACAACTTAAGAATTTAATTAGTTGGCGATCAGCAGAATAAACCAGTACAAACCCTACACAATATCAACAACCCTACATAATATTCTTACAAAACATACAAATACAAATAATATAACATTCCAACAAAATGGCTGGGCACCGCCCTAACTTACCCAATGATTCTCGAACGTCCCGTGAAAAACCATCACCTCATCGAGTGGATACACCTCACTTATATAACATCATTTAAATTTTGAATAATCACAAAGACTACAAAGCAATATTATGGGATAACATATTAACTTAGACCTAAAACTGATACCGCCTTTGCGACGCCATAACAGGCTTTCCAAAAGAAAACACCAGGTCTGCTCTACATAGTTTTTACTTCCATCAGCTCACGAACACGACAAAAGCCAACAGCATCGAGAGTTACATCCAGTCACCCCACTTCAACTTTTCAACCAATCAAAAAAACATCTCCTCACATCACCTGATTTTATGAACGTTCAAAAAGTCATGTAGGCAGATGACGAAGCCAATGAACCTTCTCTCACACAATAATAAATAAAATTCTATAGAATTCGCATAACAAGTCGACAATTGTCTATCCGTATAACATATTCCAAAATAATACTTTATATCACTATAATAAAAGAGAAATATAAAGAAAATAAAACTTTTCAAAAATAAAATACAATAAGAATTTCAATGAACGAAATATAAAGTTACTACGAGTTACATTTTAAGGAACTAATTCCATCCTAAATAAAATGAAACATAGAACGAAGAATATTAAATTTAAAAAAATCAGAAGTACAATTTATTAAATATAAATTTATAAACGTTACACTACCCATGTAATTCTTGTCTATTTCCACCCTGGACCATCGCTCAGTTACACTTTAACTTTGAAATGTATAAATACTCTAAGGCAGACACAAGTTCTGTGGTATTTAATAGCATTTTCAGTGAGTTAGTTGAAGCTATTAAACCATCTACGGTTGTATACACCGATGGATCAAAGTCGGATGTTAAAGTTGGTTGCTCGTTTGTTGCTAATGGGAGAACCTATTTGTTTGGATTACCTGCGGGAACCAGTATTTACATGGCTGAACTTTATGCTATTAGTAAAGCTCTGTCTATAGTCTGTGTGCGTGGGCGTCGGGTGTTGGTGTGCACTGATTCGCTCAGTGCCCTGCAGTCGATTAGTGATATATATTCACGCCACCCGCTAGTTGCAGATGTCCACGGCACCGTGAAGCAGCTTAACGATAGAGAAGTAAGCGTTGTTTTCTGCTGGGTTCCGGGTCATGCTGGAATCTCAGGAAATGAGGATGCTTATATGGCTGCTAAGGAGGCGGCACGTCAACCGGCCTTAACGCAATATCTGACTGTGTCAGATTTCGTGGGCCTGGTGAAGCGTGTCATCACTGATTCCTGGCAGGTAGAATGGACTGGCTCTCATGGCAACAAGCTACGGGAGATAAAACATAGTGTTAAGTCTTGGCCTACGTCACTGAGGAAGAACAGAAGGGAAGAAGTTGTCATCGCGCGACTTAGAATTGGGCACACCAGATTAACCCATGGGTATCTCATGACGTCTGGTGATGCTCCAATTCGTGGCAGGTGCGATTGTCCTTTGACAGTCAAACATGTATTAGTTGATTGCGTCTGCTACGCAGCTCTGCGTCGGCGATTCAAGTTTCCCTCTGAACTAAGGTATATACCCGGTGACGATAGCTCTATTTTGGACGCGGCTTTAAAATTTTTACGATCGATTATTGTATACAACAGTGTCTGACAGTCTGGGGTGTGTTGCAATGTTTTATATGTGCTAAATGGTTTTATTCTACAGTATATGTTTTATATTAGTTGTAAGTTTGTATAATATGTCTGTGTTTTTATTATGTGGCCTCTTTACAGTCTTTTGCGACCTGTGATATTGTTTTGTTTTTAATGTTATTTTTAATTTTTTTTGGTTGTGATACTAGTTTTAAGATTTTAATTACATAAGTTTCAATCTCATTATTGTCATTTATTCTAATTGTTTCATTAAGTTTAAGTTTATGTGTGTGTGTTTTCTTTTGTGTTTTTAGCGTTTCTTACCCTATTTTGTCTCTGATGTCTGTGATACTAGGTTATAAGATTTTAAGTTATGTATATAAAAAAAGGCGTTCTGCACTTGGGCTCTTTACACCCTTGTGTAGAACAACAGGCGATGATAACCTATTAAGGTTTTTCGCCTTAAAATAAATAAATAAATAAATTAGGTAGGATGACGATTTCTAAAACCCATCAATCTCCGTTCGTGGATACGAGATGTTTAGGAAAGATTCCCTGCATGGTGGCCCTGGTGGTGGGGTCGCTATATTACTTCACCAGTCAATGCAAGGGATATGTCTGGATATTCAGACGGATCTTCAGGCCGTGGCAATCAGGATTACTGTCCCGTTGTCAGTTTGTGTGTGTAATATTTACTTACCACCAAATAGAGAAATTTCATACCTAGCCATACGAGAATTACTGGAACAGTTACCAAGTCCATGTATATTACTAGGAGATTTCAATGGTCACCATTATTCTTGGGGCTCCTCACTGTGCAATGGTAGAGGTTACATGGTGGAGAGGGTCCGGAGTGATTTAGACTTATGTCTATTGAACGATGGATCTGAAACATTCATGTCATCCTCAACAGGATCCTGGTCGTGCTTGGACCTTACTCTCTGTAGTCCGTCCCTTGTTCCACGGTTGTTGTGGAGAGTACTGCCGGACCTGTACGGAAGTGATCACCGACCGGTGGTGGTCGAGTTTTTTGACTATCAGTCTGTCGATGACCTTCCAAAACGATGGATAGAGAAGCTTGCACGGTGGGGTGAGTTTTCAAGTTTGATGGAATCTGAATATGAAGATGATGATGATGATGATGCACGAAACCTGTTGTCTTCCTTTGTGGAGAGGATGTCTACAGCAGCTGCCCAGAGCATTCCTAAAACATCAGGAAAAACGCGGCGACCGCCGGTGCCTTGGTGGAATAATCAGTGTAAGGAGGCTCTTCAGGACCGCCGTAGGGCCCTGCGCATTTTTAGTCGCAGACCTACGGATGTTAACCTGGAAGCTTACCGAAGAGCTCGGGCCTGCTGTAGGCGTATCTTTTTAGAGAGTAAGAGAGAGTCATGGAGCTGTTATGTTGCAGATATTAACAGGAGTACCCCTGTGACAACGGTGTGGAGAAAACTGCGGTCGGTGTGTGGAAAGACGTCTCCGCACCGCATTGCAGGGTTGCAACATGACGGTTCCATGATTACGTCACCAATCGACATTGCGAATGCAATAGGTGCTTCGTTAAGATCAGCGTCTCTCACGTCTTCTTATTCAATTCAATTCCAAAATCATAAGCACACCATTGAATCTCTTCCTTTTCATATAGCGGAGACGAATGATCCTCTGAACATTCCTTTCTCATTGCCTGAGCTAAGAAAAGCGCTCAAAGTTTCTCGAAATACCTCGCCTGGAGGAGATGAAATAACACTTTCGATGATTGCGCATTTACCAGATTCTGGTTTAAGGCAGCTCCTACATATTTTTAATAAAATATACGCTTCTAGAAAGCTTCCAGAATCTTGGAAAGAAGCAATTGTTGTCCCGATCCTCAAACCTGGCAAAGATAAAATGTTGGCCTCCAGCTATCGCCCCATCTCTCTGACAAGTGTTGTATGTAAGGTGATGGAAAGAATGGTGAATAGTCGTCTCATGTGGTATCTGGAAAAGAATGACTTCCTCGCTCCTGAACAGAGCGGTTTTCGGAGAGGGAGGTCTTCGACAGACCACTTGGTGGCCCTTGAGACGGCTATCTGCAATGCGTTTGCATTGCGGCAGCGCCTCGTTGCCGTATTCTTTGATTTGAAAAAAGCATATGATACGGCTTGGCGACGAGGTATTCTTAATACCTTGCGGGAGTGGGGCATCGCTGGGAACATGTTGGCCTTCATTAAAGACTTTCTGGATGACCGATCATTTCGTGTAAGGGTTGGTCAGAGTTTGTCAAACAGGTTTGATTTGGAAAATGGTATACCGCAGGGGAGTGTAATTAGTTGTACCCTATTTGCGGTTGCCATTAACAATATTGTGAAAAGTTGCGTATACCCTGTTAAATGTTCGTTGTTTGTAGATGATTTTGCGATATATGTTGCATCTAGAAATGTTGTTTCAGCTGAACGAGCCCTACAGCTTACAATATACCGTCTTGAGGAATGGTCACGGCAGACTGGCTTTAGTTTTTCTCCTGAGAAGACTAAATGGATTCAGTTTTGCCGAATACGGACTGATAATGTTCCAAGACTGTATTTAATGGGTCAGGATATCGAAGTTAGCACTGAAATCAGGTTTCTAGGTGTTATATTCGACAAAAGACTTACATGGGTTCCGCATATAAAAGACCTACGGGCTAGGTGCTTAAAGGTGGTTGATATTCTGCGTGTTCTTACAGGTACATGTTGGGGAGCTGATAGATCATGTATGATAAGGTTCTACAAGGCTCTAGTGCGATCACGTATAGATTATGGCGCTGTAGCGTACTCATCTGCTACTCCCACTTCGCTGAGAATGCTTGACACGATCCACAATTCATGTTTACGATTGTCTACAGGTGCTTTTCGTTCTAGCCCTGTTGTCAGCATCTTAGTTGAAAGTGGAGAAATGTCGTTACACAGACGTCGCCAGCAGCTTATATTGACGTACTTTGCCAAGTTGAAAGCTAGACCTTATCATTTTTTGCATGACATCATTCTCAACAACCCTTGTCATGATTTGCATCTGATGAATGCCCGATTGCCTTCACCATTCGGTGTAAGAGCGTTGGGGATATGCAACAACCTCGGTATTGCGATTCCTCGTGTGTACCCATGTAATTCATGTCTCTTTCCACCCTGGACCATCGCTCAGTTACACATTAACTTTGAAATGTGTAAATACTCAAAGGCAGACACAAGTTCTGTGGTATTTAATAGCATTTTCAGTGAGTTAGTTGAAGCTATTAAACCATCTACGGATGGATCAAAGTCAGATGTTGGAGTTGGTTGCTCGTTTGTTGCCAATGGGAGAACCTATTTGTTTGGATTACCTGTGGGAACCAGTGTTTACACGGCTGAACTTTACGCTATTAGTAAAGCTCTGTCTGTAGTCTGTGTGCGTGGGCGTCGGGTGTTGGTGTGCACTGATTCGCTTAGTGCCCTTCAGTCGATTACTGATTTATATTCACGCCACCCGCTAGTTGTAGATGTCCACGGCACCGTGAAGCAGCTTAACGACAGAGGAGTAAGCGTTGTTTTCTGCTGGGTTCCGGGTCATGCTGGAATCTCGGGAAATGAGGCTGCTGATTTGGCCGCTAAGGAGGCGGCACGCCAACCGGCTTTCACGCAATATCTGACTGTGTCAGATTTCGTGGGCCTGGTGAAGCGTGTCATCACTGATTCCTGGCAGGTAGAATGGACTGGCTCTCATGGCAACAAACTTCGGGAAATAAAACGTAATGTTAAGCCTTGGGATACGTCACTGAGGAAGAATAGAAGGGAAGAAGTTGTCATCGCGCGACTTAGAATTGGGCACACCAGATTAACCCATGGGTATCTATTGACGTCTGGTGATGCTCCAGTTTGTGGCAGATGCGATTGTCCTTTGTCAGTCAAACATGTATTGGTTGATTGCGTCTGCTACGCAGCTCTGCGTCGGCGATTCAAGATTCCCTCTGACATAAGGAATATACTCGGTGACGAAAGCCCTATTTTGGACGCAACTTTAAAATTTTTACGATCCATCAGTGTTTACAACAGTGTCTGATAGTCTGGGGTGTGTTGCATTGTTTTATATGTGCTAATCTGTTCTATTTTATAGTATATGTATTTATATTAGTTGTAAGTTTGTATTTATATTTCTGTGTTTTTATTATGAGGCCCCTTTACAGCCTTTTGCGACGTCATATGTCTGTGATATTATTTGTTTTTAATGTAATTTTTTAGTTGTGATATTAGTTTTTAAGATTTTAATTAAGTAAGTGTCAATGTCATTTTTGTTATTTATTGTTACTGTGATATTAAGTTTAAGTTTATGTGTGTATGTTTTTTGTTTTTAGCGTTTTTTAGCCTATTTTGTCTGTGATATTAGATTATAAGATTTTAACTATTATATATATATATGTATGTATATGTGTATGTATATGTATACAGGGTGATTCATGAAGTTCTCCCCCCACTTCTACAGCACATTGTACTAGTAAAAATAATGAAAAAATGTTATATAAACATAGGTCCGAAAACGCTTCGTTAGCGAGTTACAGCTAGCGAAAGTTTCGCCTGGATTTCAGTTCACCAGGTGAAATGAGGTCTTCCTGGAATTGTGGTAAGGTAGATTAAGGGGCGAATTCAATCATTTCTTATGGTTTTTGATCTGATAAATTGAATAAAACAGGTCCCAGATCTGTAAGTTAAATAGTTTTTAAGAAAACCAGTGTCAAATGCAAAAAATGGAGTGAAAAACTTATTTTTTCATCTTTGGGCAAGGATAACTGTGTTATTTCACCAAGAAACAGTTAAAATTTTTCAATAAAACATGTAGAAAATTTTATTCTGAACAAACCGGTGTAAATTAAGTACACAGAAAGCGAATAGATGTTTGATTAAATGAGTTTTTATTCATAAGAGTACAAAGTAAAATTAACCGGAAAAACTAAAATGAAAAAATGTGTTTTTTTCACTCCATTTTTTTGCATTTGACACTGGTTTTCTCAAAAACTATTCGCTTTCTGTGTACTTTATTTACACCGGTTTGTTCAGAATAAAATTTTCTACATTTTTTATTGAAAAATTTTAACTGTTTCTTGGTGAAATAACAAAGTTATTCTTGCCCAAAGATGAAAAAATGTGATTTTCACTCCATTTTTTGCATTTGACACTGGTTTTCTCAAAAACTATTTAACTTACAGTTCTGGGACCTAATTTATTCAATTTATCAGATCAAAAACCATAAGAAATGATTGAATTCGCCCCTTAATCTACCTTACCACAATTCCAGGAAGACCTCATTTCACCTGGTGAACTGAAATCCAGGCGAAACTTTCGCTAGCTGTAACTCGCTAACGAAGCGTTTTCGGACCTATGTTTATATAACATTTTTTCATTATTTTTACTAGTACAATGTGCTGTAGAAGTGGGGGGAGAACTTCATGAATCACCCTGTATATATGTATATATATATGTATGTGTATATGTGTGTATATATTAAAAAAGGCGTTCTGCACTCGGGTTTTTTTTTACACCCATGTGTAGAACAACAGGCGATGATAACCTCGCTAAGGTTTTTCGCCTCAAAAAAAAAAAAAATAAAACCCATCAGCTATTCTTCTCCAGCTTGTCCATTCTTAAATGGGTTTAGTATGTTATTTTTTTCCGAAAAATCAAAAGCTAAAGTTATTAACTTTCATCAAGTTAAGCCATGAAATAGTTCGTCTAATCGTTTATGTTACAATAGACTTTTTCTGAACAGGAGAGAAAACAGTTGTGAAACGGCCTAATTTTTTTTTACTGCACAACCTTTTTTAAAGTACCTGTGCAAAGTTGCAAAAGGAATCCCATATTTTGAAGCAATTGCATTAATTGGGGTTGCAGCCGCTTCTCGCATTGCATTTTCTATAGTTTCCTCGTTCCAGTCACCTCGGTTTGTTCTTCTTTTATATTTGTTTACCATCTGAAATAGTAGAAGAGCACACTGCGTTTGAGTCATTTCACTCTCTGTCTCTAAATACCAATGCATAAGACTGTTGCCATCGTTGTGACAATGCACGTTGAAAATATATAGCCAAAGTAGACGTTTATAGAACTGGCTGTTTACATTAACTTTTGGTAAAGGTCGATTCTGGGCAAAATAAAACTCCAGAATAAGAGTAGAAAAATTAGTCTTACCCTGATTTAGAAGATTATCTTTTATTGATATATATTCAGAAAATTTTTGGAGATGCTAGTTATACTCATCTTTGCAACTATTATAAGGATCTACCTCCAAAATAACCTCACATTTACGGCAGTAGTCACGTTTATCAGTTCTGGGTTTATGGAACTATAACGGGAATGTGTACGAAAATGTTGATGGTAAGTTTAGTATTTCATTTGTAAATTCTGCTCAGTATTTTCAAAAAAAATACCTTTAAACAGATTATAGTTTTTTCACACTTAAATCAGCGTTATCGAAATACAGTTTTTTAGTCTTATTTAAGGAGTAATGACTCTTGCTATGAGGCAACGATGGTAAATGCTGATCAAAGAGATCTCACACATTACGTGAATTTTTTTGACCCGTTTAAGTGCTGACCACGTGAATCTTTTATTATTGTTTCGCCTGTCTTAACTTTGTCTTGAACAACACGCACACGTTTTGGAGTAATTTGAAGTAATGACAAAAAAATCCGACATACAGGATAAATATTATGATTTATTTTGATTTCATACTTCCAACTATATTGTTGAAGTTTACATTTACTCTCTTGCAATCTTCTCTTTGGTCCACAAGGTTTTAAACAACTCAAAATAAAATTGTCTTGTAAATTTGTAACAAAATAAAATTGTTTAGTAAATTTTTTAACTTTTGTAAAAATTTTGTTCATGTACATTTATTAAACTTTTGCAACTTTTAAGACAACATTTCTCTAATTGAAATTTTTTACCTGTATTTGATTTCCCAGTCACACCAATAAACTCTTTACCATTATCATTTTTAATTTTACTGCTTGTTCGTTTCCATAAGCTAGGTAACTTGAATTGCTTTGAACCTTTGTTTTCAGCTTTTAAAATTCTTGCCGTTTCAATTTCTTTGAGATCTGAACCAGACACATCTTGGTCACTGTTACTTTGAATTTTACACTTATTTTTTAAGCGGACTCGTGTGCCCTATACCTCGTAATGTTAACGTAGGAACCTGTATCTCCAAAACCGTAAGAGGTAGCTTCATGATTTTTTTTAAAAATGAAACTGCATACTTTTTTACATAAAATAACATATCCTTTTTAGTTTTTCTGCGATATTTAATTTTTTTGAATTTTCTAATTTGTTAAAAAGTTAGTTCAAAAATATGTTAAAAAGAATTTTTACCACTTCTATTCAATATTTTCTAAAAGGAATGTGTTAATTCGTTAAGTTTTGTCTATAGATGATACTCTGAAAATTTCATGGAGATATCATGGAAATTTCATGGAGACATGGTATAATAGTAACCAAGATTTTATGTGTACCTAAAGCAGAAAAAAACAGTTTTTCGGAAAACAAGCTTTTATTAATCATATTGCAAAAATGGTGATACATTGAAAAAAACTTATACTTCAGTATTTTCCTGGTGCATATGAAGATTGATTTGCATCTTCCTGAGCTTCATAATTATCTTCTAATCTTTTTCTAGCAATTGTTCTTTATGTCTCAGTTTTTGTGCTAACTCTTCAAATTCTTGATCGCTCTGCCTTACTCGTGTTTTATCCCGTTTCTTCATCATTCTTATCAGATTTGTTCCAGGTTCCAATCCTAACTGGGTAAATAACTCGCACTTTCCAACATGACCTTCATTAAAAGTTGTAACAGCCTCGTAGATACCAAATTTCAGAGTTCGTAACTTAACAAATGTTTTTTTTTTTGGTATATAGGACCACACAACATTGTTAAAAGACTCCTTGGGATTTTGGGTTTTGCCTCCCAAACACTTTTCTAATAATGATGATTCACTTAGATCTTTATAAATTTGTTTTATGGCATTCATTACACTACCTTTCAGATGAAAATGTTTAGAATGATTAAATTTTTTTTTTCTAATTCTGCCTTTTTAAATTTGCACCAAATCTCTTCTGTATCAGTTGCACACATTGCATAATAGTGAGGCGTTTCGTCTGTAGCACTAACATGAAAAAAGGATGCCCATATTTCCTGGCGCATAGCTGCAACACTTTTCATAGAACCTCTTCTAATAGCAAGTCCATAGTAGTTTTGCAACTTCGCAATACTCTCATTGGTCAAACCATTCCTACCGAACACCTTACTACCATTTGGAAGGGTTGGATTCATTTTTTTTAGTTCTCGAATTCTAGTTCCAAACCGCTTCTGAACATGACCTATGCATTCTTGTTTTTCAACAATGAGAGTCACACCATAAGGTTGGGCTTGATTTACAGACGTGAAAGCTCTGGATTTCCATCGCCAAGATAACGAACATATCTTACATTATATTCCGGCACAGAACGTTTAAAAATTTCCAGGGCGCCTGAGAATTCATTCCACCACTTCTGCCTACATAAATTAGCTTCACAAGTGGGTTCATGGTTTCCTTTTATTTTTCCTGAACATTTACAGAACTTAGACATAATTTGTATATCTAAAACTTTTCCACTTGATATAGAGGTGGCACTTACGACACCATTGAGTGAAGTATGGCCCCGTTTCTGCCAGGAACCGTCTAAAGGCTGATTTATGTTAGGACGGGGAGTGTTCGACACGGGCCGTGGGAGAACTGGGTCCCGTACGGGTGTTTGATTTGGTTGCTGCGGGTCGCTTACGGCTGCCTCACGGGTTTTCTAGTCAGTTATTTTCGTGAGTTGTTAGGGGGTGTTTGACGAAAAATGAATTTTACAAACTTAGAATTGGTAGCGATAGCTGTTGCTTTGGACGAAGAAGAAGAAAGAACGAAGAGAAGATGGGCGGTTCCCCGGCATGGAGTAAAAGGAAAGTTGAGGGAGAGTTCATAACTCTCTATAAAGATTTACTGGACGATGAACAAAAGTTTCATGGTTACTTTCAAATGAGTCGGGAATGTTTTTCTAAGTTACTGGACAGAGTGGGGCCTCTCTTGCTCAAAGAAGACACGAACTTACAAAAACCTATTGCGCCGATAGAAAGATTGGCAGTATGCTTAAGGTAAGTGGAAAAAATATTATGAATATCATTAAAACTCTGAACTGGTAAACATCATCCAATTTCATCAAATCAGTACAAATATAATTAGTAATATATGCGCTCAGAAAAAATACCACATGTTTATGTACACTGTCTGATATTTTGACCCCGACCAATCTCAAAACTCTCATCTAGAAGGTAAACAATAAAAGATTCCACGAATACAAACAAAAGAATTTATTGAAATTATTACAAGTTTTTTAATATTTTATAAACATAAAAGAATTTATTTTAGAAAAAACCTTAAAAAAAATTACTAAATGATTAAAATATTCAGAGTTAACATTTTCATAAAAACTTGAAAGTTGCTGGAAAGGGGAATCAGTGTTATTCTCAGGTGACTGTTGTGGTGAAGGACGATTAATATTATTTGCCAGATCATTACACCATGAGCTATCAGCACTGTTGCTGGATTGAGGAGTAACTGGTTGAGAGTAAAAAGTAGCAGCTTCCAAATCTTGAACTACGGAAAAAAGTCTACCTTTGGCGAGATGTTGGTAGTAAGGGGGAAATTTTTTTAAAGTAGGGGCCAGACCTTCCAAGAATGCATCAATATGGTGCTTATCATTCGTGTTTTGCTTCGAATTCTGCTGAACGATGTATTTCATGAGAACAGCAGAAGCACTTTCGGTGTCGTTCTTCTGTCTCCTTTTTTAGGGGGTTGGCTCAGGCAGATGGGTTTCAACTTTGTCGCTCTTATTCGCATAATCTGCAGGACCTTGAGGACAAGGTTCTGTTAACAAATCGTCTTCAGTAGGCGAGTCAACATTGCTGATTGTGCTCCGATCCTGGATGTGGGGTATCAAAAATTGTAATGTTTCTTCATATTTATATTTTTTCAGGGTTGAATCAGCACCCTACCCACTTTTAGTTTTTCTTCTTCTTCTTTGGCGACCGGAGACTCTTTAAAAACGATTTCCTACAGTTACCGAATGGGCCATGCTACCGTATCACAAATAGTACATGAAACATGCCGAGCAATAGTACAAGCGCTTATGAAAGAAGTGATGCCGATACCAACTGAACAACACTATAGACGGCAAACACGTGAACATTGAGGCTCCTGCCAATAGCGGTTCAGTATACTTCAATTACAAAAAGACATTTTCAATAGTACTATTAGCAGCGGTTGATGCCAATTACAATTTCATCTTGATTGATGTCGGTTCTTATGGCAGAAGCAGTGATGTCGGTATATTTTCGCATTCAACAATTGGAAAACGCTTAGATCGCGATGCTTTAAATATACCTTCAATTCAGAGTTTCCCTGGATCTAACATTGAAGCACCATTTGTTCTAGTCGGAGACGAAGCGTTTCCTCTGAAGACTTACTTAATGCGACCATATCCTGGACGTCAGTTGATTGAAAATGAGCAGATGAAACATTTCAATTTCCGGCTTTCGTGAGCTCGTCGTGTTGTCGAAAATGCTTTCGGTATTTTAGTTCAAAAATTCAGAATTCTGTTGAGAACTATTAAACTAACTCCTGAACACGCAGACTACGTCATTTTGGCGGCGTGTGTGTTACATAATTTTATAAGGCGACAAAACAATTTAACAGAACGAATGGCCCCTCCTGTTAATAAAAATTTTGATACCACTATTTCTTTGAATAGTTTGCCCCCTCAAAGTGGAAGATCAACGAATGATGCCTTTGCTACTAGGGAATTGTTTAAAAATTATTTTTCTTCAATGATGGGAAGGCTTGTGCTTTCAGATTTTGAGTGATATGTGAACATACAATTATTATAAATATTCATGTTATAACTTGAATTACAATTTATTATTTCTGATAAAAACCAAATAAATTTGTCTTTAATAAATGTTGTTTTACACAGTTAACTAAGTTATTAAAGTTGTGTAATTCAATTACACAGTTAATAGAACCTAACCCCTGCGAATACGGAGAGTTTACTGTACGTTTTAACGTGTGATACAAAAATACCGGGTCTTTTCTAATATCCCCCCGTAGGGTATAATTTGTCAATTTGAATGGGTATTTGATATGTAATCTACATTATTTTTAACGATAAAAATCGAAAAAATCTACATCAAAATTTGCCAAGTTAATTAAAATAAAGCGGTTAATTTAATATTACATTTTATGTATATTTGGTATGTAATCTTAACGTACTCATACGATAAAAACGGGGAAAATATTAAAACGTCCTTCATAAATATTGTTCAAGTTAGCGTATAGACCTATTTAGCTTTACAATGTTTTTCCCGTTTTTTTCGTTAAAAATACTCTTAACTTTACATAACAAATATCCATAAAATGTGACAAATTATACTGGCGGGGGAATAACTGAAAAGACCGGTAAATATGATTATCTACTAATACCTCTTTTAGAATAGCGTCTTGTAACAACTGGTCTTCGTTATCTTCTAAGTCTGATACAGGTTCAGGAACTATTAAATCTTCTTCATTATTATCTAAAACATTCGTACATGTTTCCATTTCATCATCATCAGGACAAAATGTAGGGTCATCTGTAGTGCCTGCCGGCACCAGGGGAGATGGTTTAGGTAATTAGGTGAATATTGGATGAACGCCACAGATCTAAGAGCATAACATATTTAATAAGCGATCAAGTTACATACCAGAAGATCCCATCTTCTACACGACACATGGGTTAGTCGTAGTTGAGGCAGGAGCCGGAGGATGGACATGGGATGACCTAGCTGCAGATGTTCCAAACTATCATCAATAAATTAGGCCAACACGCGCCTTTTATGAGTGTTACGTCAGAGTGGCCAACATACCCATACAAAAATATGTACAAACATGTACAGCTACAATTATTTAATACTTTATTATTTAGAGCACTACTTTACTCCCCCCTTAAAATGAAAGGTGAATCGCCTCAGAGAAAGGCGTTCAACTTTTCCAAAGCCGTACAAAACAAGAAAACGAAACAATGACAAAACCCAAAGAAAATGTAAAATTGAAGAACCCAAATGCCGTGCAGGTACATCAAATCAGGCGATGGGCCTATTTACTAAACAAAACATAGCATAAACAAAAATACATAAATATAATAAAAAACATGATTACATAGCATACAAGTATATATAAGTATGTTCTCTTACAGGAACTTCGAAGTGTAAAGGTCCTCAATCTAAATCCTAAAATAAGTAAAGTCTAAGATAAACCTATGATTCAGCAAAAACAATTTGGATATATAAACAAATTTAAATTCAAAAAAATTAAAAAAAATTGAGGTAGATATGTATATAGTGTAAAATTACCCATATTTTAATGGTATAGGCCTACTCGTATTTCATATTTTTAATATAAAAAATAATGGCGGCACTAAGTAGAGGCATACAAGGACGGGTGCTGAAAATCCATGTTGCCCGTGACACCTCATGGCAAGTGTTATCCCTTGAACTCGTTAAAAGCATAAAATAATTGAAGTTATAAAAGGTACAAAATAATGTAAAGCATTAATACCTATCCTATAATATATAAATGTGAACCTAAATAAAAAAAACCTAAATATAAAATTAAATACAAATAAGATAAGCGTATCAGACAATAGTCTCTCCCCTATTATTTTATTAGTCTCTATTAGTCTCTCCCCTAAGATTTTAATTAAGTAAGTGTCAATGTCATTGTTGTTATTTATTCTAACTGTGATATTAAGTTTAAGTTTATGTGTGTATGGTTTTTTGTGTTTTTTAGCCTATTTTGTCTGTGATGTAACTTTTTTAATGTTCTTTCATTTCTGTGATACTAGCTTATAAGATCTTCAGTATTATATAAAAAAGGCGTTCTGCACTCGGGTTTTTTACACCCTTGTGTAGAACAACAGGCGATGATAACCTTGTTAAGGTTTTTCGCCTTAACAAAAAAAGTCCCCTATTTCATCATTCTATCACAACCCTATAGAGTGAATTACAGGTATGAACCCAATGAATTACCAATAACTAAACAAGTAAATTATTAATATAAGTACAATAACAGAATAAAAAATACAAAGTGTGAGTTGAAACCTGAAATACATAGTTAAATAAAAATACAAATATTATAATATTATTATTGCTAACAAGTCTGACCAACAATAAAGTCATATCATGAAGAGACTAGAGTTACTCAACAGAAGTAGAAAATACTACAACAAATGTAATGACTGTGTGATTAACCACATAATTAACTAAAAAAAAATGAAATTAAATACTAAGTACTATGAAAACCACATTTTCATACATGGAAATAATTTTTTTTATAAATATATGTGTAATACTATAAGAAAGATGATAACAAAGAGGCCTTTACAGCAACGACTTCAGTACATGTGGGTAGTCAAGTATTCACAAAGGTTACAATTTAGTAGGTGAACAAAATTTAGAATATGCTAAGTGTTGGTACCCCCCCAACAACTTAACCGAGTAGACTCCACCAGAGCCATTCAAATATCTAAGCCAGAACAAAGAAAAACAATATTGAACTTATCCACATGCACCCATTTACTTTCATACATACTGTGTATATATATGAAGTACACACTCTCCACAACTCTACACTAAACACACTTTTACAGGACTAGTTAAGAAAAGGAACAATTTTGTTACAGAAAAAATGATAAAAACTCACAAATAAAAGAAAAAACAGGCCATGGTCCCTAAGAATACATACACTTACTAAACAGGTGAGGCTGGCTGGCGAATACCTCGAGTAACAAACTGTACACTCGGCTCAGGTATAGTAGAAGCAGTACCAACAAGTACGGAGTCGTTGACGGAAGATCCCACTACCGGATCCTCGGATGAAGTATCGGCATGAACCAAATTATTCCGTGAGACGAGATGAGGAAAAAGGTACCCTACAGGGCAACCTTGAATACAGTAATTGAGACAAGTTTTCAAAACAGCTCTCCGGAAATACCACAAAGTGAGTATGATGAGAACAGCGACAACCAGAAGGAACAAAGAAGAAATGTGTGAAGAGTGGGCAGCAGACAGGTCCATCCCCTCAGACTCCAGGATTACGTTGTTGACAGTAGGCATTCGTCGTGTAGCCGACAATTTACCCAGTAAAAATTTCAGATTGGATGTATTTGTACGTATCGAAAGGTCTTGTAATTTCTTAGTTTCATGAAGTGTTAAGAACGTATCCAGTTTTGGCATAACAATTGTTGGACGGCCAAAAGAAGCTTCCGATGAACCCTTTAGATGAGGAAGCAATACAAATTTGCTCGAGTAAACATAACAATTGTTCGTATCTGACTATATTCCAGAAGCTCTTATAACTTCATCTTTAGTAGCACTTGGATTCACACAACGCCTAGTAATTCTAAGTGGCGACGATACACTATAAAAATATATCCATGCATTAGATTGCGGTAGGCGATATAAAAAAGGTTCATAGTCGGCCTCTAACAACACTCGATTGCAGACGTTAGTAGCTTGATAAAATTTCCCAAGATACATGAGTAGAGCACACCTTGAAATGTTAGTTGTGAATAAAGGTAGATCAGACGGGCAAAGATTAAAAATTCTGTCATGACAGTTTTCAATATAATCAGTAGTCGGAAAACCAAAAAATTGACCAGTTGCGGAAACAGCCAGATATTCTTCATCAGCGACGATCATCATACTCTGATTGATCGTTGTGTCAAGGTAAGGTAAGGATTTCACAGAATAGATTTTAAAGTAACCGTCAGAGGATTTCAAAGGAATTTCGGTAAAAAGGCGGATACCAGTTTGAATGGATATAGCATAAACAGTGGCAATTTCGTAATACGCAAAAACCTCATCCACATCAGTACTATTCGGCAACGACATACCCGAAGGTAAACGCAAAGTAACCTCTCGTAAAATACGTGATAAATTTTGAGGCGGAACTAACAGTGAACTCAAATGACCGGTAGCTGTAATATCTAAGGCTTGCCGTAAGTCAGATAACTCTCTTTGAGCTAATGATAACGTAAGCTCTAATTCACGGAGAAGAGAAGATAAAATAACATTGTTATTAAATCCATATTCCAACATTTTATAGGCATCCCATACAGTGGTATTTATAGAGCTCATATCTTGCATTAATTTAACCACATTCGATAAAGTAGCGTTCAAGATCTCATGATGTAAGAGAAGGTCATCATCTAACTGTTTAATATAAGTCATTTGGTCCTTCGCTAAATGTTGTATATTTGCTTCATTCATTTCTAGCCCAACTAATTTCGAATTGAGATTAACCAAGTCGCGTTCTGTTATAGTACCAAAAGAAATTTAAGAATATCCCCACCTAAATTAATTAAACCGCGTTTTTTTATCCCGATTAGTGGAACTACGGGTTCTGGGCAACATCATCTCAAAAGCGTTGACTTCATCGTAAATGAGTTTAACAACACGATGTAACCGAGTAAATTCACCCTTTTTCAAAATTTCAAGTAAATGTTCCTCTGCCCTTTGAGACTGTAAATATTCTATCACATATTCAGCTGAATGCAGAAGCGACCGAAAATCCTGTATTTCGATAGACAAAGCTAAAATCCAACGATCTCCAGAGATGACCACATCCCTTACCTTCATAAATATTAAGCCACTATTTGTATCGAGATCACAAACTAAACCGTCACATATTTTATTTTCCCCCTGACTTGGATTAGGAAACAACAACGCAAAAATTAAGGCACATATGATCCCTGAAAAGAGAAGAAAGAGCAGTGATAGAACAACCCTCAATATTAGGAAACACAAAAAATTTGTATTTATTATTATTTTTTTCATTTAACGTTATCTCTTTGTTTTTTTAAATCTAATTCAAAACATAATCTTTTAAATGAACAGGGGCTTTAGCTTCTCTTTTAGGTCTTTCACTTGGTTGGATTAGATTTTCAGCTAATTCCCTAGTTACCCCGCTAGGTTCCGGATATGTGATATCTAAGGGATCCGACTCGAATTCAGAAGGGATTGTTTCATTTAATTCTTCTATTCTTATTTCAGAAATATTATTTTTATTTTTATCATTTTTATTATTGTCGTTGATATTATTAGCATTTAATTCAAGTAGTTGTAAAACAATATTATCAGTCGTTGGAACGGAAATAGACTTACTGTATAAATTTTGTGATACATCACAATTTCCATGTGAATTAAAATCACATAATTGTGAACCATCCGCATCCTGTGATGGAGGAAGGCTAGTCTTATCACCATTGTGTGGGTCGCTTGCATCCGTATGTGTTTTTCTTTTCTTATTAATTTTAATTTCAAAATTTAAATAATTTATTTTCTTTAAAATTAGATATGGGCCGGTCCATAATTTAGCAAATTTTCGTTGGGGACCTGTCCATAACAGAGGGTTATATAAAAAGACATAATCGCCTTCTTGCAAAGGGAATAACTTTTTACCCTTATCATAATATTATTTATTTTGAATACGCGCTTGTTCTGTACAACTAACAGCTATTCGATAAGCTTCCTGTAATCTGTCTTTTAACACTTGTACATACACATTAATATCTGGTATCGATTTAGTACTTAAATTTGCATCTAAGTCATGAGACAACGGTAATCTCATTTCACGACCATATAACATACAGGGTGGACCAGGAGGAAAGGAAAACATTTTGAAAGGTGATTGTAGACCTAAAAACAAGACAAAAAGTTCATATAACCATATGTCTGGAAATGCTTCGTTAGCGAGATAAGTCTTGCGGAAGATTTCGCCCAGATTTCCACTCCGAAGATTAAATGAAACCGGAATGAACCAAGTAGAACGGCAATAAGGACAAACATTTGATCGTTTCATATGAATTTTGACTTGCAAAATTGATTAAACTAGGTCCCATAACTATAAGTCCCTTAGTTTGTAAAATAACTTGCTTAAAACACAAAAATTTACTGTCAAAAAACACGTTTTTTACGTTTGCGGCGCTAAAATTCCATTAAATGGCTAATAAATGCATGAAATCCATGAACGTATTTAGACGATCCGATGGCAGGGCGCTCGTCACCGGTTGTTTCTGAAAACCCGAGGACCTACAGTCGTTCATAACATGCCCTTTCTTATGACACTTAAAACATTCAGTACCAAATTTCGGAACATTTGTCTTAGCAGTACCACCACCCTGACCACTAGTGCCTTCACCTCGATTATTAGCCCCCCAGGGAGCACCCATTCTTATATATATGAATGCTCGTCCATGCATATATATGTGGGTGTTCGGGTGTGGCAACCCCGGGACCCCAGCTAAGAGCTAACCTTATTTCAAAACTATACACAGGTTGCTCTTACACTACACACAACAATAATACTACATCACACACACCACACTTTCTTTCAACACACACATTTACATACCCTACACTCAACACATACACAAAGTTTTTCTTACACACATTTATAATGCTGGCGAGGATGGGATGCGGGCTGGTCGTGCGTAACCCTTTCCGGATTGGAAGGTCTGGACTGTGGTTGTGCTGCTGTGAGCTTGCTCTGCCGAGGCTTTGCGCCATCCTTTAGCCCTTCCAGTCGCTTCGGTACTGTGGCAAGAAGTGGACCATGGGTAAGAGTGTCGGAGCTCTTACTGCTGCGTGCGAGCCTCTGGGACGTCGGTATCAGTGGGTCAGGCAGTACCTGACTCCCCGGCCCGGATGAAATACGTGGGAGATGGCTGCCGGGAGTACTCGGCCGGGTCCTTCTTTTTACTAGGGACCTGCGGCGTGCGCGGGTCATCTCTCCGCCCGCACCCTGCTTTCACGATGACTGGAAAAGCACTAAAGATAATGTCAAATAAACAATCTTCCCTCGGATGTAAAAGACTATGGTCTAGCTTGTCTGACGATAGTGATAATAGTGGTGTATTAAGTAACACGGACAAATTTTTCGTTGTTCGTTGTGTTGCAGAAGAAGGGTCGCTATCAAAAGTTTCCCCCTTCATTATTAACAGGTCTGTGCAGTCGGTTTGTGGCTCCCCACATTCAATTAAAAAACTAAGGAATGGTACTTTGTTAATTGAAACAACGTCTGCGAAGCAAAGTAGCAGCGTTGTTAAAATTACACAAATAGGAAGTACTGCAGTCACTGTTGAACCGCATAGATCCCTCAACTCATCTCGAGGAGTGGTTTACTCTCGAGATATACATGATATGTCTGAGGCTGAGTTATTGGAGGAGCTTACCCCCCAGCGAGTGACGCAAGTCAAAAGAGTTACGCGTCGGGAAAATGGTATTGATGTCGGTACCCCGACACTTATCATAACATTTTCCACCCCTCAACCTCCAGATCGTCTAAAGTTGGGTTATTTGTCTGTTCGAGTGAGACCGTATGTCCCAAACCCTCTGCGCTGTTTTCAGTGCCAGGAATACGGACATACGAAAATTAACTGCAAGAAACCTGCGATATGCGCAAAGTGCAGTTCACCTGACCACTTAGACAGCGAATGCACTTCTGAAACAGAACTGTGTGCAAACTGTAAAGGAAGTCATTCAGCAAGGTCTCGGGAATGCCCTAAGTATAAAGAAGAACGGGAAATTCAGAAAATTTCGTCTGAACAGAAGCTTTCCTTTCCCGCTGCCCGGAGCGAGTACAGAAAACTAAATAGCATCCGAAATGCAGTCCAGCCTGACATTTCGTTTGCAGCTGCAACTAGTGTTCAGTCTCGTGTGTCTGGTGAGTGCTCGTCATGCGTAGAGTTGAAAAGTGTTGTTGAGAACCTAACTAAACAGGTTGCTTCCCTAACTTCTGCACTTAAAGCGTTATTAAGCACCAAGCAAACAGAAATTGGTTCAAAGAGCTCAGTGTCTCAAGTGTCTAACCTTTCTGCGACGCAGAGTACAAAAGCTCAGCTGTCAAGTAAGACAGCCTCTACCTCAAAGGGAAAACCCCTTTCAGTATCCAAGACGCTTCCAGCGGAAGCGTCTAAATTTTTAAAATCTCCTCCGTCTGGGTCCAAGATCCACGATATGATAGGAGATTCATCGGCCCTAGAAAAGGGCTTTATACAAGTAAAAGGGAAAAAAGGGAAGGAGAAAATTGTGTTTGAAACGTAACTCCTCCGTTGCGAAATATCCTTTAATAGTTTAATTCAATGGAATGTTCGCGGGATCCGGTCTAGGTATGAAGATATAAAGATATTGATCCGGGATAAGTGTCCGTTTGCGCTTTGCCTGCAAGAGACGATGTTACAACCTGATATCCGATTATCCTTTCGTGGATACGAAATGTTTAGGAAAGATTCCCTGCATGGTGGCCCTGGTGGTGGGGTCGCTATATTACTTCACCAGTCAATGCAGGGGATAAATCTGGATATTCAGACGGATCTTCAGGCCGTAGCAATCAGGATAACTGTCCCGGTGTCGGTTTGCGTGTGTAATATTTATTTACCACCAAACACAGACATTTCATACCTTGCCATAAGAGAATTACTGGAACAGTTACCAGCTCCATATATCGTCCTAGGAGATTTCAATGGTCACCATTATTCTTGGGGCTCCTCACTGTGCAATGGTAGAGGTCACATGGTGGAGAGGGTCCGGAGTGATTTAGACTTATGTCTATTGAACGATGGATCTGAAACATTCATGTCATCCTCAACAGGATCCTGGTCGTGCTTGGACCTTACTTTCTGTAGCCCGTCCCTTGTACCACGGTTGTTGTGGAGAGTACTGCCAGACCTGTGCGGAAGTGATCATCGACCGGTGGTGGTCGAGTTTTTTGACTATCAGTCTGTCGATGACCTTCCAAAACGATGGATAGAGAAGCTTGCACGGTGGAATGAGTTTTCAAGTTTGATGGAATCTGAATATGAAGATGATGATGATGCACGAAGCCTGTTGTCTTCCTTTGTGGAGAGGATGTCTGCAGCAGCTGCCCAGAGCATTCCTAAAACATCGGGTAAAGCGCGGCGGCCGCCGGTGCCTTGGTGGAATAATCGGTGTAAGGAGGCTCTTCAGGACCGCCGTAGGGCCCTGCGAATTTTTAGTCGCAGACCTACGGATGCTAACCTGGAAGCTTACCGAAGAGCTCGGGCCTGCTGTAGGCGTATCTTTCTGGAGAGTAAGAGAGAGTCGTGGAGCCGTTATGTTGCAGATATTAATAGGAGTACCCCTGTGACAACGGTGTGGAGAAGACTGCGGTCCGTTTGTGGAAGGATGTCTCCGCACCGAATTGCAGGGTTGCAAACTGACGGTTCCGTGATTACGTCACCAATCGACATTGCGAATGCAATTGGTTCTTCGTTAAGATCAGCATCTCTCACGTCTTCATATTCAATTCAATTTCAAAATCATAAGAAAACCATTGAATCTCTTTCTTTTCATATAGCGGACACAAATGATCCTCTGAACATTCCTTTTTCAATGCCTGAACTAAGAAAAGCGCTCAAAGTTTCTCGAAATACCTCGCCTGGAGGAGATGAAATTACACTTTCGATGATAGCGCATTTACCAGACTCCGGGTTAAGGCAACTCCTACATATCTTTAATAAAATATACGCTTCTAGAAAGCTTCCAGAATCTTGGAAAGAAGCAATTGTTGTCCCGATCCTCAAACCTGGCAAAGATAAAATGTTGGCCTCCAGCTATCGCCCCATCTCTCTGACAAGTGTTGTATGTAAGGTGATGGAAAGAATGGTGAATAGTCGTCTCATGTGGTATCTGGAAAAGAATGACTTCCTCGCTCCTGAACAGAGCGGTTTTCGGAGAGGGAGGTCTTCGACAGACCACTTGGTGGCCCTTGAGACGGCTATCTGCAATGCGTTTGCATTGCGGCAGCGACTCGTTGCCGTATTCTTTGATCTGAAAAAAGCATATGATACGGCTTGGCGACGAGGTATTCTTAATACCTTGCGGGAGTGGGGCATCGCTGGGAACATGTTGGCCTTCATTAAAGACTTTCTGGATGACCGATCATTTCGTGTAAGGGTTGGTCAGAGTTTGTCAAACAGGTTTGATTTGGAAAATGGTATACCGCAGGGGAGTGTAATTAGTTGTACCCTATTTGCGGTTGCCATTAACAATATTGTGAAAAGTTGCGTATACCCTGTTAAATGTTCGTTGTTTGTAGATGATTTTGCGATATATGTTGCATCTAGAAATGTTGTTTCAGCTGAACGAGCCCTACAGCTTACTATATACCGTCTTGAGGAATGGTCACGGCAGACTGGCTTTAGTTTTTCTCCTGAGAAGACTAAATGCATTCAGTTTTGCCGAATACGGACTGATAATGTTCCAAGACTGTATTTAATGGGTCAGGATATCGAAGTTAGCACTGAAATCAGGTTTCTAGGTGTTATATTCGACAAAAGACTTACATGGGTTCCGCATATAAAAGACCTACGGGCTAGGTGCTTAAAGGTGGTTGATATTCTGCGTGTTCTTACAGGTACATGTTGGGGAGCTGATAGATCATGTATGATAAGGTTCTACAAGGCTCTAGTGAGATCACGTATAGATTATGGCGCTGTAGCGTACTCATCTGCTACTCCCACTTCGCTGAGAATGCTTGACACGATCCACAATTCATGTTTACGATTGTCTACAGGTGCTTTTCGTTCTAGCCCTGTTGTCAGCATCTTAGTTGAAAGTGGAGAAATGTCGTTACACAGACGTCGCCAGCAGCTTATATTGACGTACTTTGCCAAGTTGAAAGCTAGACCTTATCATTTTTTGCATGACATCATCCTCAACAACCCTTGTCATGATTTGCATCTGATGAATGCCCGATTGCCTTCACCATTCGGTGTAAGAGCGTTGGGGATATGCAACAACCTCGGTATTGCGATTCCTCGTGTGTACCCATGTTATTCATGGCCCTTTCCACCCTGGACCATCGCTCAGTTACACATTAACTTTGAAATGTGTAAATACTCAAAGGCAGACACAAGTTCTGTGGTATTTAATAGCATTTTCAGTGAGTTAGTTGAAGCTATTAAACCATCTACGTTTGTATACACGGATGGATCAAGGTCAGATGTTGGAGTTGGTTGCTCGTTTGTTGCTAATGGGAGAACCTATTTGTTTGGATTACCTGCGGGAACCAGTGTTTACACGGCTGAACTTTACGCTATTAGTAAAGCTCTGTCTGTAGTCTGTGTGCGTGGGCGTCGGGTGTTGGTGTGCACTGATTCGCTTAGTGCCCTTCAGTTGATTACTGATTTATATTCACGCCACCCGCTAGTTGTAGATGTCCACGGCACCGTGAAGCAGCTTAACGATAGAGGAGTAAGCGTTGTTTTCTGCTGGGTTCCGGGTCATGCTGGAATCTCGGGAAATGAGGCTGCTGATTTGGCCGCTAAGGAGGCGGCACGCCAACCGGCTTTCACGCAATATCTGACTGTGTCAGATTTCGTGGGCCTGGTGAAGCGTGTCATCACTGATTCCTGGCAGGTGGAATGGACTGGCTCTCATGGCAACAAGCTACGTGATATCAAACATGCCGTTAAGCCTTGGCCTTCGTCGCTGAGGAACAACAGAAGGGAAGAAGTTGTCATCGCTCGACTTAGAATTGGGCACACCAGATTAACGCATGGGTATCTCATGACGTCTGGTGATGCTCCAGTGTGTGGCAGATGCGATTGTCCTTTGACAATAAAACATGTTTTGGTAGATTGCATCTGCTACGCAGCTCTGCGTCGGCGGTTTAAAATACCCTGCGAGTTGCGTGATGTACTCGGCGACGATAGCCATGTTTTAGACTCAACATTGAGATTTCTTAGATCCATCTGTGTATATAAAGATGTCTAATGGGGAAACGTTAATGTTGTTTTTATGTTATATGTGTATTTGTGTGTTTTATTTTTTTTTATTTTCGTGGCCCATTTACAGCCTTTTGTTTATGTTTTAGGTCTGTGATATTAATGTAAATTATATTGTTTGCTGTGATACTAGTTTTTAAGATTTTTATGTGATAGTTTATAAATGTTGTTTATTCCAACTGTGATATTAGATTTAAGTTTGTGTTTGTATGTTTATCTTATAAGTTTTTAAAATAAATGTTCTTTACTGTAAATTTTATTTATGAATTTTTCTTTATCTGTGATATTTTTAGTTTTAGGAGTTATATTTAAATAAAAAAAAGTATATATTATATTATATTCAAGTACGTTCTACACTCGGGCCCTTTACACCCGCGTGTAGAACAACGGGCGATGATAACCGTCTGGTTTTTCGCCCTAAAAAAAAAAAAAAAAAAAAAAAAAAAAAAAAAAAAAAAAAAAAAAAAAATCGATTATTAGCAGTAGAACGTAAATCAGTAACATTAGAATTCTGTCGAAAACGACCATTAGACCCAGCAGGCCTTTGAAAATTACGATTTTGATCACCTGTACGAGACCGAGCCCGACAATCTTTTTGTAAATGTCCAGGTCGATTACAATTAAAAAAAACATGATTATTTCGGTGTACCATGAAAACACCACCTCCTGCGGCATGTTGCGCTTGATTTAGTGGTTGCTTTAAAGCATTAGTTACAGTGACTGCAGTTTGAATAGCTTCAGTCATAGTCTTCGGCATTTTAAGTCTGACCTGTCGTCCGACTTCGCCCAATAATCCAGAAATATATGCGGCAATTAACCAACGTTCAGCCTCCTCCTGCAAGATTCTACGTTCCCTCTTAAATCATCTTCAATAATAATTACAGAAGTGTTGCATTTCAGTGTTGCACTACGTACAAATCTGTCACCTATATCTAAAGTTTGCATAAACATTTTTTTACATACTCTAATGTTACTTGAACCCACATGAAAATAATAACCTGAATTTAATTTCCTTGCACTTCTTGGATACCGATAATTTGGTTGGATTTGAATCATACAGTTTTTTATATAATACCTCTGTTTAGTCACATCACCAATTTCCCAAAATTGATTGAACTATTTGAGTCTATCCTCTTCAGATAACTTTTCCTTACACTTCATAGTACATTTATCACCGCATGCGGGTCCTAAAGAACGTGCGGGAACAATATTACCTTTTGAACTGGTGTATTCCTTCCCCGAGTTGCAAAGTCTTTTTTTTACATTTCGTTTCCACTGATCGTTGTTCAAGACTCGCTTCTTACCACGTTTGCATACATCTGAAACATAATTAATAAATTTAATATTAAGCACCATAGCAGCAAATTATGCATTACAGGAGCAAAGTATGAAAATCATAAATTTGACCTCTGTGAAGTATATATATATATTTTTTTTGTTTAACGTCCGACTGTTCTGCAATTACTGCTAATGCAGACGGTGAAGGATGAAATGATTTTTGTAACGTATGAAAATATGCCGTGCCTGAATGGGATTCGAACCCAAGACCGCATGATGAGAGGCGAGCACGTTACCAACTGCGCCAATGCGGCCGGCTGCGAAGTATATAAGATACAATGTGATGATTGCCATGAAATATAAATAATAGTTACACCACACCACCAGAACGTTTAAAAAGAAGTTTTGTGAACTCTTAAATAGTTTGAAAAAAGGAGACAAAAAAAATTTAAATGTAGCAGAGCTTCTGATTAAATAAAAACCACACAATCACAAGTATCGAGAAAAACTTAATGGTATTGGAAACAAGTTGAAACTATAATGAAATATAATATGTACTTGAAAAATATTACATTAGCTAGTACAAAGAAAGGCATAAATTAATGAATGGCCAAACTGAATACAATGATTCATTATACAAGTTGGTACAGCTGATAGAATGAAATTTATGAATGCCTCACTCCCAACAAAAACCATGGTCAGAGGAGGTATTAATAGTATGAAGGTGAATAAATGCACTGATTAAATTTTATGTGTAGTCTATAAGATTGTTTTTACTGCTGAAGATGGTCATAAGGACCGAAAGCGCTCCAGTGTGGCAAGTGTTCTTGCCTCAATTAACTGTATCTGGTGGTATCTAAATATTTTTATTAAAATTATGCTATACAAAGATAATATGTTTGATACATTGAAAACCATAAAATAGACTAACCTGTTAACTCCTCAGGTTTGACGCTTGCATCTGTTTCCGATATAGTTAGCCTATCATTTCCTATATCTTCTATTATATTATTGTCAGAACTGGAACTGCTATCATCATTGATTGTATTTATGGGGGTTGGCTCCCATGTTTCGTCAGCATCTGTATCATCTAATAAAGAATCAGAATCGCAACTGCTATTGCTTATCTTGTCTTCACTTTCAGTTAATATTGTTAAAGTTGGTTCCCATACTTTATTGGAATTTATTCTATCAACTAAATCACAAGAAGAAACCTGAAACACAATGGTTTATATTAATATAAAATGAGTCTGAGCGTAGTAGAAGGTAGATGACGACTGATAAGTGTGTACACTAACACTATCCAACCACGTTGCTGACTTTATTAGTGACAACTGAATGTAACATAAGAGCCACCCATCGGTAGTCTCCTACCTAGTAGAACTGTACGTACATGCTTTTATTTATTTATTTATTTATTTATTTTCATATACGGTATACACCATTATACAATACAATAAATGTAACAAAATTATCCATGGCAAGATTTACAAAAATTAAAACATCAAATTTATAACAATGTCATAACATTTCAAGCAGCCATCTACAAAACAATAATAATACCAATAACTTGTATAATTTAATAACCTATGTAATTGAGGCGGTCTACGTAAAAAGGGCTTATAAGACAAAACCTTGTTTGGAGAAAACATAAAAAGAATATTTCATTGTTGTGGCCTGATGTTATAGTAATTTATATTCCTGTAATATAAATAAATATTGGTAGTACATATCGTCGGCTGAGAACCGGAGGAACGTATCTGCATTTTACTGATTTTACTGGAGATTTTTTTTTTTTTTTTGTTTTAAGGCGAAAAACCTTAGCGAGGTTATCATCGCCTGTTGTTCTGCACAAGTGATTTTACTGGAGAGCAAAAAAAAGTTTGCAAAGGTGGATTTCATCATTTTTTGGGAAAACCGTTATATTTTTTCAAAAACCTTTTTCAATAGAAAGTTATTTAAACTATTTACTAATGCTTCTTAATTAATGTAAAAATTAATTTTTGAAAATGCCCTTGATATTGCGATTTATTTTAGTGATTGCACAGATACATTTCTCTGGTCCTGAACTATAAAGTAAGTTAGACTGAGAATGGTATTCATACGTTCCTACACACATGTTTATCATATGGTTTTATTCATTAAAAACTCCGTTTTATTTTATTTATTTATTAGCTCCGTTTTGTTTATTTAGCTACAGATGGAATTAACCTAATCAATTTTAAGTATAAATTTTTGCTAGTATATTTTTTTTTTTTTTTTAAGGCGAAAAACCTTAGCGAGGTTATCATCGCCTGCTGTTCTACACAAGGGTGTAAAAAGCCCGAGTGCAGAACGCCTTTTATATATATATATATATATATATATATATAATACTTAAAATCTTATAATCTAATATCACAGACAAATTAAATAAAAAACGCTAAAAAACACAAAAACATATACACATAAACGTAAACCTAATATCACAGTCAGAATAAATGACAATAATAACATTGACACTTATATAATAAAAATCTTAAAAACTAGTATCACAACCAAAAAAAAATTAAAAAATTAAAAATTACATTAATAATAAAAAATATCACAGACATAGGACGTCGCAAAAGGCTGTAAAGGGGCCTCATAATAAAAACACAGACATATATATACAACGTACAACTAATATAAGAATATATACTATGGAATAAAAACTATTTACACATATAAAACATTGAAACACCCCAGACTGTCAGACACTGTTGTACACACTAATGGATCGTAAAAATTTTAAAGCCACGTCCAAAATAGGGCTTTCATCACCGAGTATACACCTTAATTCAGAGGGAATCTTGAATCGCCGACTCAGAGCTGCGTAGCAGACGCAATCAATTAAAACATGTTTGACTGTCAAAGGACAATCGCATCTGCCACAAATTGGAGCATCACCAGACGTCATGAGATACCCATGGGTTAATCTGGTGTGCCCAATTCTAAGTCGCGCGATGACAACTTCTTCCCTTCTGTTCTTCCTCAGTGACGTATCCCAGGGCTTAACATTATCTTTTATTTCACGAAGCTTGTTGCCATGAGAGCCAGTCCATTCTACCTGCCAGGAATCAGTGATGACACGCTTCACCAGGCCCACGAAATCTGACACAGTCAGATATTGCGTGAAGGCCGGTTGGCGTGCCGCCTCCTTAGCGGCCAAATCAGCAGCCTCATTTCCCGAGATTCCAGCATGACCCGGAACCCAGCAGAAAACAACGCTTACTCCTCTATCGTTAAGCTGCTTCACGGTGCCGTGGACATCTGCAACTAGTGGGTGACGTGAATATATATCACTAATTGACTGCAGGGCACTGAGCGAATCAGTGCACACCAACACCCGACGCCCACGAACACAGACTACAGACAGAGCTTTACTAATAGCATAAAGTTCAGCCGTGTAAACACTGGTTCCCACAGGTAATCCAAACAAATAGGTTCTCCCATTGGCAACAAACGAGCAACCAACTCCAACATCTGACTTTGATCCATCCGTGTATACAACCGTAGATGGTTTAATAGCTTCAACTAACTCACTGAAAATGCTATTAAATACCACAGAACTTGTGTCTGCCTTTGAGTATTTACACATTTCAAAGTTAATGTGTAACTGAGCGATGGTCCAGGGTGGAAAGAGACATGAATTACATGGGTACACACGAGGAATCGCAATACCGAGGTTGTTGCATATCCCCAACGCTCTTACACCGAATGGTGAAGGCAATCGGGCATTCATCAGATGCAAATCATGACAAGGGTTGTTGAGAATGATGTCATGCAAAAAATGATAAGGTCTAGCTTTCAACTTGGCAAAGTACGTCAATATAAGCTGCTGGCGACGTCTGTGTAACGACATTTCTCCACTTTCAACTAAGATGCTGACAACAGGGCTAGAACGAAAAGCACCTGTAGACAATCGTAAACATGAATTGTGGATCGTGTCAAGCATTCTCAGCGAAGTGGGAGTAGCAGATGAGTACGCTACAGCGCCATAATCTATACGTGATCGCACTAGAGCCTTGTAGAACCTTATCATACATGATCTATCAGCTCCCCAACATGTACCTCTAAGAACACGCAGAATATCAACCACCTTTAAGCACCTAGCCCGTAGGTCTTTTATATGCGGAACCCATGTAAGTCTTTTGTCGAATATAACACCTAGAAACCTGATTTCAGTGCTAACTTCGATATCCTGACCCATTAAATACAGTCTTGGAACATTATCAGTCCGTATTCGGCAAAACTGAATGCATTTAGTCTTCTCATCAGAAAAACTAAAGCCAGTCTGCCGTGACCATTCCTCAAGACGGTATATTGTAAGCTGTAGGGCTCGTTCAGCTGAAACAACATTTCTAGATGCAACATATATCGCAAAATCATCTACAAACAACGACCATTTAACAGGGTATACGCAACTTTTCACAATATTGTAATGGCAACCGCAAATAGGGTACAACTAATTACACTCCCCTGCGGTATACCATTTTCCAAATCAAACCTGTTCGACAAACTCTGACCAACCCTTACACGAAATGATCGGTCATCCAGAAAGTCTTTAATGAAGGCCAACATGTTCCCAGCGATGCCCCACTCCCGCAAGGTATTAAGAATACCTCGTCGCCAAGCCGTATCATGTGCTTTTTTCAAATCAAAGAATACGGCAACGAGGCGCTGCCGCAATGCAAACGCATTGCAGATAGCCGTCTCAAGGGCCACCAAGTGGTCTGTCGAAGACCTCCCTCTCCGAAAACCGCTCTGTTCAGGAGCGAGGAAGTCATTCTTTTCCAGATACCACATGAGACGACTATTCACCATTCTTTCCATCACCTTACATACAACACTTGTCAGAGAGATGGGGCGATAGCTGGAGGCCAACATTTTATCTTTGCCAGGTTTGAGGATCGGGACAACAATTGCTTCTTTCCAAGATTCTGGAAGCTTTCTAGAAGCGTATATTTTATTAAAGATATGTAGGAGTTGCCTTAACCCGGAGTCTGGTAAATGCGCTATCATCGAAAGTGTAATTTCATCTCCTCCAGGCGAGGTATTTCGAGAAACTTTGAGCGCTTTTCTTAGTTCAGGCATTGAAAAAGGAATGTTCAGAGGATCATTTGTGTCCGCTATATGAAAAGGAAGAGATTCAATGGTTTTCTTATGATTTTGAAATTGAATTGAATATGAAGACGTGAGAGACGCTGATCTTAACGAAGAACCAATTGCATTCGCAATGTCGATTGGTGACGTAATCACGGAACCGTCAGTTTGCAACCCTGCAATTCGGTGCGGAGACATCCTTCCACAAACGGACCGCAGTTTTCTCCACACCGTTGTCACAGGGGTACTCCTATTAATATCTGCAACATAACGGCTCCACGACTCTCTCTTACTCTCCAGAAAGGTACGCCTACAGCAGGCCCGAGCTCTTCGGTAAGCTTCCAGGTTAGCATCCGTAGGTCTGCGACTAAAAATTCGCAGGGCCCTACGGCGGTCCTGAAGAGCCTCCTTACACCGATTATTCCACCAAGGCACCGGCGGCCGCCGCGCTTTACCCGATGTTTTAGGAATGCTCTGGGCAGCTGCTGCAGACATCCTCTCCACAAAGGAAGACAACAGGCTTCGTGCATCATCATCATCTTCATATTCAGATTCCATTAAACTTGAAAACTCATTCCACCGTGCAAGCTTCTCTATCCATCGTTTTGGAAGGTCATCGACAGACTGGTAGTCAAAAAACTCGACCACCATCGGTCGATGATCACTTCCGTACAGGTCTGGCAGTACTCTCCACAACAACCGTGGTACAAGGGACGGGCTACAGAAAGTAAGGTCCAAGCACGACCAGGATCCTGTTGAGGATGACATGAATGTTTCGGATCCATCGTTCAATAGACATAAGTCTAAATCACTCCGGACCCTCTCCACCATGTGACCTCTACCATTGCACAGTGAGGAGCCCCAAGAATAATGCTGACCATTGAAATCTCCTAGGACGACATATGGAGCTGGTAACTGTTCCAGTAATTCTCTCATGGCAAGGTATGAAACTTCATTGTTAGGTGGTAAATAAACAGTACACACGCAAACCGACACCGGGACAGTTATCCTGATTGCTACGGCCTGAAGATCCGTCTGAATATCCAGACTTACCCCCTGCATTGACTGGTGAAGTAATATAGCGACCCCACCACCAGGGCCACCACGCAGGGAATCTTTCCTAAACATCTCGTATCCACGAACGGAGATTGAGACATCAGGCTGTAACATCGTCTCTTGCAGGCACAGCGCAATCGGACACTTTTCCCGGATCAATAACTTTATGTCTTCATACCTAGACCGGATCCCGCGAACATTCCATTGAATAATATTATTAAAGGGTATTTCAGAAAGAAAAGGACTTATGTGTCAAACACAATTTTCTCCTTCCCTTTCTTTCCTTTGACTTGTATAAAGCCCTTATCAAGGGCCGATGGATCTCCTATCATATCGTGGATCTTGGACCCAGACGAAGGAGATTTTAGAAATTTAGACGCATCCACTGGAAGCGTCTTGGGCAATGAAAGGGGTTTCCCCTTTGAGGTAGAGGCGACTGTCTTATTTGACAGCTGAACTTTTGTATTCTGCGTTGCAGATAGGTTACCAACTTGAGGCACTGAACTCTTTAAACTAATTTCACTCTGTTTGGTGCTTAATAAAGCTTTCAGTGCAGAAGTCAGGGAAGCAACCTGTTTAGTTAGGTTCTCAACAACACTCTTCAACTCAACGCATGACGAGCACTCACCAGACACACGAGACTGAACACTAGTTGCAGCTGCAAACGAAATGTCAGGCTGGACTGCATTTCGAATGCTATTTCGTTTTCTGTACTCGCTCCGGGCAGCCGGAAAAGAAAGCTTCTGTTCAGACGAAATTTTCTGAATTTCCCGTTCTTCTTTATACTTGGGGCATTCCCGAGACCTTGCTGAATGACTTCCTTTACAGTTTGCACACAGTTCTGTTTCAGAAGTGCATTCGCTGTCTAAGTGGTCAGGTGAACTGCACTTTGCGCATATCGCAGGTTTCTTGCAGTTTGTTTTCGTATGTCCGTATTCCTGGCACTGAAAACAGCGCAGAGGGTTTGGGACATACGGTCTCACTCGAACAGACAAGTCACCCAACTTAAGACGATCCGGAGGTTGAGGGGTGGAAAATGTTATGATAAGTGTCGGTGTACCGACATCAATTCCATTTTCCCGACGCATAACTCTTTTGACTTGCGTCACTCTCTAGGAGGTAAGCTCCTCCAATAACTCAGCCTCAGACATATCTTGTATATCTCGAGAGTAAACTACTCCTCGAGATGAGTTGAGGGACCTATGCGGTTCAACGGTAACTGCAGTACTTCCGATTTGAGTAATTTTACCAACGCTGCTACTTTGCTTCGCAGACGTTGTTTCAATTAACAAAGTACCATTCCTTAATTTCTTAATAGAGTGTGGCGAGCCACAAACCGACTGAACAGACCTGTTAATAATGAAGGGGGAAACTTTTGACAGCGACCCTTCTTCTGCAACACAACGAACAACAAAAAATTTGTCCGTGTTATCACCACTGTTATCACTATCGTCCGACAAGCTAGACCATAGTCTTTTCATACCGGGGGATGATTGTTTGTGTAACATTATCTTAAGTGCTTTTCCAGTCATCGTGAAAGCAAGGTGCGGGCGGAGAGATGACCCGTGCACGCCGCAGGTCCCTAGTAAAAAGAAGGACCCGGCCGAGTACTCCCGGCAGCCATCTCCCACATATTTCATCCGGGCCGGGGAGTCAGGTACTGCCTGACCCACTGATACCGACGTCCCAGAGGCTCGCACGCAGCAGTAAGAGCTCCGACACTCCTACCCATGGTCCACTTCTTGCCACAGTACCGAAGCGACTGGAAGGGCTAAAGGATGGCGCAAAGCCTCGGCAGAGCAAGCTCACAGCAGCACAACCACAGTCCAGACCTTCCAATCCGGAAAGGGTTACGCACGACCAGCCCGCATCCCATCCTCGCCAGCATTATAAATGTGTGTAAGAAAACTTTGTGTATGTGTTGTGTGTAGGGTATGTAAATGTGTGTGTTGAAAGAAAGTGTGGTGTGTGTGATGTAGTATTATTGTTGTGTGTAGTGTAAGAGCAACCTGTGTATAGTTTTGAAATAAGGTTAGCTCTTAGCTGGGGTCCCGGGGTTGCCACACCCGAACACCCACATATATATGCATGGACGAGCATTCATATATATAAGAATTTGCTAGTATCTTTGCTAGAATTTGCTAGCTCATATATATAAGAATTTGCTAGTATAGATAGTATAGTATAGTATAGATATAATTGTTTACAAAATAACAAAGAATACTTTCAAATAAACAATTTAAAAAATAAGTAATTTCTCAAAATATTTAAAATATAAAATGTAATAATTAGGGTACGAAAACTTTAGAAATTTTGAAAATAATAAACTTAAAAATATTGACAGTATGAAAACTTAAAACTTAAATTTTTTTAGCGGCCACCGACTTCTCGGTCAATAGAATGATCACTTTTTACAATCAAACACATAAAGTAATTACAAACTAAAACAGTTTAAACAAAAGAGCCTTACAATTAATATATTTTCAATACAAAAATTTAAATATTAGACACAAGAAAATATTTGAAAATTAAAGTTTTTTATGAACAATCTGAAATTGAAACAAAATTATTTACTATCAGTTTTCGAAAAAATTAGGGTAAACATTTGTTTACTTTAAATATTTTGTTTTTTGCTTTTCTTGGTATTTTTGCAAGAATTTTATATTACCGATTTCGTCAATTTTCCTAGTTTTTTTGTCGCCTTCTTTATTTCTGGAATTACATTGCCATTTTCTAACACGTTATAAAAGTTAACAAAAAGGATTTTTGTTATCCGAGAATAGCAGAGATCAAACAAGTCTTTCATATTTTTCTTCAACAATTAACAAATTTTTTGAATTTATTAGCTCCATGAATATACTGACAGTAAATAATAACAGTCACTTTTAAGGTACCTATTTAAAATTAACAATACTAACCACTGGATCTGATTTTTACCGACATTTCTTGTTTTTTAACTTTTCTTTATTCAATTTAGAAACATCTAAGAAATCTTGTAGGCAGATTTCAACAACGTGATGTTTTTTAGTTTTTTGAAGCTGTTCAGACAACTGTGTACCAACCAGTGGGATGTTAATATCGATGTTCTTTGAAGACTTCTTAATGCTCGCATGAACAGAATCGCACGAATGTCCAGGTTCAAAACAACAGTGCTTTATTACAGGAATGTTAAAAGATTGAACAATATGATGCAGCATTGCAGAGACATTACTGTTTCTGATTTATCCTCCACAAGTATCGGAAATAAACCGGCAGCCCATCAGCAACTTTTTCTAGTTCTTTAAAAAGGCATATTAAGCTACCTTTACTGAACCTCTCCCAGCTATACCTTTATGCCACGTGTAATATGTTGCTCTTTTTGAAGCAACATTAAAAACAGTTAAATTATATAGGTACACTAATCTACGTTTATAAAAAATTGCTTTTGCATTAAGTGATGGACAGTATATAACTGCTTCTAAATAAAATTCTAGAAGGTGGCATTTTACAGCAATTGCGCCTTCTTTAATTATGTTTTTAAAATCTCTAGCTGAATTCTTTCGGGCTAAATGCTTCTCGTACATTATTCTCTCAGCCTCTTGTTCGTTAGGTGTCAAATTGCAAAAATTAAAACAATGATCACATTTGCCTCTTTGCGGGATATGGAATGATAAATTGAATCACCAATTTTGGTAACCCGTGCTGTCGGAATCTCCTTTATGAGAAGTGACAAAAATATTGTCATTGTTTTTAACCCCCAAAATTTTCTAAATATATTCATGCCTTGTGCCTCGTTTATTTTTTTAAATGCCGTTACCGTTGGCGCAAACTACAGTACAAACAATTACTTAATTGCACTGGTGCTACTAGTTGTGAATTTTTCGTAATTTAAATTACGTTTTTTTATCTAAAATCTTGAACGGATTTTTCTTGTAAAGAATATTCAATTACAGAAAAGTAACAATCAAAAACCACTTATTCACGAAGCTTAAAAGCCGAATAAAAATAACTAAAATACATTTGAAAACGTGGTAAATTGATGTACACTGGATTACTCATATTGCGAAAGAATGAGTCATAGATTACTTTTCGTGTACACAATAATTATTTTGTAGTTTGTTATTGTTTGTGTAAACACACGTCATGAATGGAAATATTAATGCCTTATTAAAGTAATATAACCCAGACATCGGCTCCCTGGTTTTAAAAACAATACTTTATCAGAACCAGACAAGCATAAGTGACAGATACGTCTCTCTGGTTCTGAAGCGCAATGCGAGACATGGAACGTATCTACCAATACGTTTCTCTGGTCCTGAGGTAACAGAGTTTTTTCGTAAAACGTAACTACCAAATATCGGTTAAATTAGGAGATAGAGAAATTTCATTAATACCATGTTGTGCAGCATAAAAAGTTGTGTAGGAATAGTGAAAAAACAAAAAACCGATTTTTTGCAGTTACGTTCCTCTGGTTCTCAGCCATCGATATATTTTTAAAGATATTTAATGATTAAAAAAATTATTTAAATTCTTAATTTGTAATAAGTAAAACATATGTGGTAATTTATACGCCCTCTTTAAACAGAACGCCTTTTTAATATAAGAAGGGTAGTTAAGAAAGTCATAGTAAAGGCAGTTAAAAACGTAAAGAACATCTATATTTCTTACAATAAATATGAAACAAAAAGGTGAAAACATATTTAAATTAGAACATTCATGTTTGTCCATAAGAAAAATATTTTAAAAACTATTTTATTTGAAAATACATCTTATATTCCAAGTTAACTTAGTTCATTTGTTGGACATCATTCATTTTTACTTCATCCACTTTGGGAAATCATATCATCGATAAAGTCCACATCCTCTTTCTGTAAAAAACGGTACAAGTCTCTTACATCATTAACCTTAAGCTGGTTTACTTCTGGGTAAGGACACCTTTGAGTCGTTACGTTGCGAAAATGAGGAGCAAATATTCAAAACGTGTTTTGTCACACTTCGATAATTTGTGGAAAAACGCAAAAAACTTATATTTTAATTATTTTCTTTTTTATGTTTTGTAAAAATTGTCGGTAATTATGACTAAGTTGTTTAAAACAAGTTCTAACAGGTTTGGTGCCTAAATATTTGATAATAACAACATAAAATTACTTTTAATACTGGACAAAGCATGGTTTGAACAAACAGACTGGACAAACCACTCTTTGAACAAATCGATAGGGGGACAAAACACATTTTGAAAAAATGAGGATATTTCATTAAACCAACCTCATCTTAAAAAAAAGCCATTTTTATTTCTTTCACATTAAAAAATTAATATTAAAAGTTGAAGAATATCTAAAGCAAATAAATATGATGTGAAAAATAAGTTATTAGAGTTGAAAAAAATATTAATTTTTTATTTAATTACTGTCTAATGCTATTAAAAATTACTGTCCTGATACTTGGTTATTTTATTATGTCTAATAATTAAATTCTAATGGCAACATCTTCTTCAAGGCACTCACACAATTGTTCAGATTCATCTGCATCTAAATCAGCAATTGTGTCATTATTTACAACTGATTTGTACCATTCAAAGTGTTCTCCAGGAAGAGATTGCCACTGAGGTCCAAACATTAACACTAACAATTTCGCAATATCTTTCTTCTTTTCAGATGACACAGCATGAATTAATGGCAGTCCTTCCAATGTGACACTTTTAATTTTCTGTTCATTACAACCTTTTTTGAACAATGATGTATGGTTGACTTCATCACCTTCTTCTGTTCTATAGTTTCTCATACCTTTCACTCCCACTTCGAGTTCCTCCATTTTTTTAATCACTTTGGTTTTTTTTCTTATTTCCTTCTGTATGGTAACTCCATTGGAGATATGTATTCTCTTCATCACACTAATTGCTTCATAATTCTTAAAATAATTAGACAAAGACTTTGTATCCCACAATTGCCAGTCAACTCCAAGTTGATTTACTTTCCCAACTTCTTCATACAATTTAACATATTCACTCTTTGAAAGAACTGTTACATGCTTACGGAGGATCTTTTCTACTCTACCAAATACGCGATCTGCTGGCAGAAAGCTATGGCCCTTTATAGGGAAATAGATCTGTATTTCTTTTAACGAACATTTTGTGGTGTACATGTAAAACATAAGGGTGTGGAGTACTATATTATTTTTGTTTTGAGCTCCACACCCATCACAAAATAAGCGAAGTATGGTCTTATCTTTATAATCCATTCCATTCAAATGGGTAAGTAATGCTGAAGATATTTCGGTACTTCCTTTGCCAGCCTCATCATCAGACCAAGTGTAGAAGACAGGGTTTTTAGTCGCCAAGTCAACAATCACTAAAGAATAAAAGTTCATCTGCCTTAGATAAAAAGCCTCTTGTATACAAGTTTTAGGCAGTGGCTGAATTTGCTGCAAGTCAAAGCATAAAGAAATTGCATTATCAGGCTCAACCTTAAGGTAATCATAAAAAGCCTTGGCTCTTCTTCTATGAATAGTTCTTTCAATCATAAGATTGTTTTTCTCAGTAGAATTAGGTGGAGCTTTTTTCATTTTTTCTTTAACAAGTAAACAAAAACTACAAACATCAGATGCAGGACTCTTAAATCCTATATTAAATTCGTTATTAAAAACATTTCTAAACATAGAAAAACTAACTTTTAAGCAAGCATCTTCATTGGTCAGCGCTGCATTATAAGCTATGTGCAATTTTGAAATACTACACTGGCTGTTTAAATACACCCTTTTGGATTTATTTCGATTGTAATGGCTTTCAACAGCCCTCAGTTTAGAAATGAAATCTCTAACCTTTTCCTTTTTAGCAACACTTTTGTGGCTTCTTCGATCACCACCCCTTGTTTCATTAATTAAATCTCCAGTATTAACTTTTTTTACTATATTCGATAACCTAGTCCGCCCAAATTTTGTTATAGCCAAAAAATTTTTTTTACACACTGGAATTCTTTTTTTATTCACAGAACATGGTATAAAATACTTTACTGAGCACGTGTGTTTACCAGTATCTACTGATTTTTTCTCAGCTACAGGTTTACGGGGTCTACGCCTTTTTATAGACCTAACTTCAACTAGGTTAGAAATTATTATATCCTGTTTTATCTTATCAGGAATTCTGTACAATTTATTCCTTAAAATTTTTACATCTTTAGGCCTAATTTGACAGCAAGCCAATACTTTGGTTGAATGGGTACATGGTACAAAAACATTACAGCCACTAGGAGTTGAATATCTCTTGTTTTTAGCAGCCATAACCTTAGTTCTACATTACTTACGTTTTCTAGATCCATTGTTAATACCTGATACAGGAACTCCTCCTTCTGAAGTACAAATAGAAAACTCTTCCATTGTACTAAGTTAAAAATACACAAGTTTTCAACACAACACCTTACTAAAATACAAAAGTTTTACAACACAACAGCTTACTAACACTTTATAGCACTTATAACCTCACTAGCATTTGCAAAATTTTCATAAAATGTCAAAAAGCATGTGATATGATCATGTGACATAGTGGACCAATCACAACAAATGAAGTCATAAGCTACTTCCATTCTGATTGGTTGTTGGACAAAACATTAATTGAACAGAATCAGCTGTTGGACAAAACATCTTTTGAATAAAATGCCAACTTTTATTACTTTATTTTAGTGGGACATAACTTATTTAGAAAGAATTTCAAAGCCTAATTTTATGGAAATGAATAAGAAGAACCCACTGATATAAAAAACTCAATTTTTAAAATTTTGGACAAAACACGTTTTGAATATTTGCTCCTCAAATATCCAATCTGGTGAATAGGCCGCCAATAACTGAACACATCAAACTGTTCAAAATAACTTTTAGAGCATAGTAGAGCTCCATTTTTCATTGACTTGATGATAACATATTTCATTATAGTGAACTTAATTTTATTTCTTGAGATAGGTTTCTTCAGGAATAGATTATTTAAAAAAGGTTCCCAGTTTTGCAGAAGTTCTGGATCCATAACAACTTCAAAGGGTGATGGGTTTGTTCTGCACTCTACCATTGCTGTTAAATAAGGCTTAGGATTTCCGATTATTTCATTATTTCTTATTTTGTTACTGATCAAGCCGAAGTTTCTATCACATTGCGAGAAACTATGTCCTCTAAACTGGAAAGAGTTGTATTACATCTGTTTTAAATACCCTTGCAAACCAAGAAGTAAATCTACACATTAAAAAATTTCTATTTTGGCCGCCTGTGGCATCAGAAAACAAAATAACTGAAGAAATATCAGGGAACTTTTTCATTTGTTTTTTCAAACATTCGTACAAAAAACATATGACTGAATTAGGATTTTTTTTTTACCATCGCATTCAGTAAATGTATAACAATAGCTTGAATTATCTTTAAACACATGAATGTTGAAGCAATATAACCAGAACATTCTTTTATAAAACTGGTTGTTTACGTTAAGTTTTGGGATTGGATAGTTCTGAGAATAATCAAACTCAATAGTATGTACTTTTGAGTTTTCTTCCTGGCTTTTAGCAATGTAATCATCTCGGATTTTTTTTCTTTTATTTGCCTTCCTTTTGTGTAGGTCAAATAAGGGTAGGCAAGAATCATTTGGATCACTTTTTAACTTGTTTTTGCACTCGGTACAAAAATCGCACACATCAGTTTTCGGTTTTTGCACAGCATAAGAAAATTTAGTTTTAAAATATTCATAGTATGTCTTAAATGTCATCTTTAAACCCATGTTAGTTTTTTGTTTGTAGTACTCCTTGAACATTTCATATAGGGTTTTAATGTTAACCATACAGTTGTCAAAGTACAACAAGTTACTTTTAGCTTTACAATAGTGACTTTCATCATGTGGGATCGATTTCAGATGTTCACCCATTAGAGAAACCACATTTTCAGTAATGCTACGTGGTCTATTTTTATGAGTCCCTCGCTTCTCTTCAAAAGAATCATTGGAAATGAGTTTGGCCTGTATGATTCGTAATCGCTTCTCTGAAATTTGAAACAAATTTAGTAGAAACTTTCTACAAACTGATACCTTATTTACACCAACAAAAACTACATAACTCCATAAGTTTTCTCTTGGTCTTTTTAAGTTAGCTCTTTGGTTTTTAGGGCCTTCCAACTTTTCTATACAACGAGCCAAATAAGCATCTGGGAGGCTTTTCGAATGACCACAATAAAAAGCGTCAAATGCTTCAACCTGGTTTTCAAAAGATACTTTTTCACAGCATTTACTACTACAGCAGCTATCAATCACAGTACTAACTTTAGTACTAACATGTTTACCTTTTGAAGTTGTGTAGCCTTGGCCGAGGGACCGGTTAGGCTTGACTTCCTCATGAAATTTGTTTTTCTGCTTGTTTATATTTTTTCTAGTCCTTTTCTTTTTTACAACTACTTCACTTTCATTGTCACTTTCACTAGTGTCACTCATTTTAACTGTTAATAATACCACAATAGGCCTACTTTAAGACACATTAGCATAACACAGTAACATAACATGTACTAACCTCAAAACACAACAGCTACAATGAACCAAAACAAGAAAACCAGCTGTCATTGCCGCCTTCAAACAGGTGTACCAACGTGAAATTTTAAGATATTAAGATGAAACTTGGACACCAAATTCTAAATGAAATGGCGGAACAAATAAAGCGTTCTGCATAAAAAGGGCGTATGAACCCATACCCTTTTTACGTAGACCGCCTCAATTACTTAGGCTGTTTTAATGAATATTAATAAAGTAATTACCTTTAATGTATAATACTTAAATACTTAAATATAATACTTAAATAGGAGAGAAAATATCAGTGTCTGTATCATATATTATACTATGTCTGAATCTGAATCATGAAACACAGAACACACTTTGTCATCACTAACCAATGATTCAGGGTTTAATACCTTAGCAGTAGTGCTGTTTCCTACATTATCCTGAAAAAAATAAATAAGTTCACATAACCAGATTGAATTAATACTATTGTAATACAAAATTATTTAAATTAGGGTAATTAGCAAACATTTTTCTTGGCCCAATAAATACCACTCTACTTAAAATATTTTTCATTAAAATTATGGTCATATCGGCTATACTTTAACTGTAATCTGTAGCAGCTGATGTTTTGTTTATTTATATTACAAAACCAATTAATTCAAAGCTAAAAACGAACGAAACTCACACTCTCCCTACTATCCGGTACCTGAGACCAGTTCGGTTTTGAAAAAAACGACTGTGTACTCCGACGCGAACAATGAAACTAAACAAACGAATGTGGAATTTGTAGAGGATGGAAAGAAATTAACGTAATGTGGGGTAGGACGGTCAAGGTCATTAGACACGACCACCACCATAACAAAACAAAATATACCACCGGTATCACAGACCGGTGGTTGGGTTAGTGTTAAAATTACAGTTGACATTATTTTACTTACATAATCTTTAAGTGAAGCCCAAACCATCTCGATTGGGTTCAAATCGGGATAGTACGGAGGAAGTCGTAATACAACATGATCTTTACTTTCTAAAATTTTATCTATTTGATAAGTTTTGTATTTAGGCTTATGCAGCTTGATTAAATTGTACAAATCAAGTTTCAGCACAACATCAACAAACTGTATGTCTCTCTTTCTCAACCATTCTTCTATTTCATCTTTTCTTGTAGCTGGCATGGGACAGTGTTCTTCTAACTTATTATAGTATGGCGCATTATCTACTACAAGAACACTATTCGACGGCAATCCTTCAAGTAATTTTTCTTCTAACCACTTTTTGTAATTGTTGAAGTTCATTTTGTTATGATTATCGCCAGTACATGAATTCGAGTTCCATCTTGATATGCCCGTGGTACAAACCCGTGTTCACCGCCGGCATTAATTACACAGGCCAACAAAAAAAATGTTTTTGAAAACTTTGTTTACTTTAATAGCTGATTTTTATAGATTTTTGTGTGCTGAATCCAAATCTGGTCTTAGTTTTTTGTATCACCCATAGTTTTTGAGAATTTGACTTTTTTTATATAATTTAAAGTCTGTACGGTATATGGTAAAATGAAACACTATGTTAAATCACTATCATGGTTTTATTTACAGTAGGTTTCTTGAAATAATGATACAGTGTTGTAATGTAGGTTTCACTAGTCAGATGGAATTGGTTTATACTTCCTTTCTCTTTTTTCTTTGAAGTTTCTTGTGTAGCTTTTCCTGCGATGAGTCGCTTGTTGAGCTTCACGGTGAAGTGACCAACAGTAGTCTCCCATCATATTGTTGTTCCAGTGGCCCTGGTAACGTTTTTCCATCAGTTTAATATCTTGGTGAAAACGCTCACCCTGCTCCTCACTAACATCTCCCAAATTTTCCGGGAAGTAATCAAGATGACTGTTCAAGAAGTGGACTTTCAGGCTCATCAAACATCCTAGTTTCTTAAAATTCTTTAATATGTTAGCTACAATAGTACGATATTCTGGGTCTTTTGCATTTCCTAAGAATTTTGTAACAACTTGCTTGAATGATGCCCATGCTTCTTTCTCATGTATGGTCATTGTGGTTTCGCTTTCGTATGATTGGCGTGTATGTACGTTTCGTCCATGTAAACAATATATTGTCCCTGTTCTCGATAAGCCTTGATGTTTGTTAAGTAATTAAGTCGTAATTGTCTAATGTCATGTTTTTCTACCAGTAATTTTCGATCATTTCCCGTTTTCACCCATTTAAAACCGATCCTGTGCAGTTCTTTGCGTAATGTTTCTTTACTTCCTGTGTATCCAGTGTCCTTGCAAAACTTGTTTTTAAAGTAGGTATTGTTTTCTCTGTTACATGAAAATTTAACACTGTCCTACGTAAAACACTACAATCAAAATCATCTAACACTATTTTTTGTTTTGGTTTTTAAGCCGCTTTTTTCGTGAAAAAAATGAACATGATTGTCCCTCAGCAATCTTTTTTTTTCTCTAAGGCTCTTCTCTACTTCGAATGGTACTTAAGCTGACCCCTGTCGCTGCAGCCACTCGCTCTTGAATTTTGACTAACGGAATTACTGGGCTTCCGAGAATTGCCTCCTGACGCATGAATTCTAGTACTGAGCCGATTATTTCACGTCCTTGAGAGTGAATAGTTATTACAGCATCACATACTCCTAACTGTAATGTCTTTCTTCCCACAAACACATTTTTGGGAATTCGGGTCCATACAAGATTATTAAAAGATTCATTGACATTCTAAGTCTTTCCATGCAGACATTTTTTTAGCAAATTGTAGCAGTAAGGTTAGAGTAAATTGGTTTTATTTTGTCTAACACAGCTTTTGGAAGTGGATTCTTATGTTTATACAAATGTTAAGTACCTTTTTCTTCTGCCTTCTTGTATGTACTCCACTCCAGTGCGCATAGTATATGCTGTGGTGACTGGTCAGTAGACAACTTATGCAGCCACGATGCCCAAACAGCCTTTCTCATAGCTAGAATATCTGTTATGTTACTTCTCAAAGAATTTCCATAATATTCTTGTAATTTGTCAATTACACTGTCCGTAAGCCTACCTTTTTCTTTTTTTGGTTTTCCGTCTTCCAGTTTTGTACTTCCTAGCTTTTCCTTTAGCCTCTTAACCCGTGACCCCATTCGTTTTTGAATATGATTTATGCATTCTAGCTTTTCAATTGGAACCACATACGGATTATTTGCACAGATTGTAGGAAAGCTGATGAGTCCCCGTATCCTAAAAAGCGCACATACCGAAGACCCCGACAACTAACTGACCGGTTGTTCAGAGACACTACTGCAACCGACTCCATTGTTCCACTGGCCCCTTCATAATTTTTTTTGGCTCTGTTCCTTTTGTTTTTGGGCTACAGTTTTAGCAGTCAAACAACCATTACAAAATTTTGATAGTACTTCCACATCTAGAACCTTTCCTGTGTTCACACTCGTGACCGTAAAAACTCCATTCAATAATTTGAAGCCTCGCTTCTGCCACGTTCTATCAAATGCTACGCTAATGTCAGTGACACCTTCATTTTCTTCAACAACTTCTGTAGCAGCTTGTTTCATTGAAGCTTCTGCTACAGTGAAGATACTGACTGAAATAGCATTTTGTGTATCTGGTGAGGGAAGTACTAGGCCGAAGTAAATTTAGTAGCCCACACAAAACCTTTCCAGCTTCTGCTCCCTTTCCGATACACCTCAACCCATAAAATAATCTAATATTTACATCGAACAAATGACTCTTTTCAGATTTTTCCGAAGTTCAGATAGAGTTACTATTAGCAAAGTTTTTACACAAAACAACCAAATTACACGCTAATCCATTTTTAACTTTCACGTTTTCTTCTAAAGCTAATTCTCCCCCACATTCTTTACAACCTACACTACGAGTAAATAATGAAACTAAAGAACTAAAACTTATAATAATATTTGTATCAGAGGCATTCAAATTATCAAAACTAATATCACTCGTATTGAGTTTCCTCTTGATGAACTGGGCGATGGATTAGCGTCACGAATGTTACGTAGGCTACATTTTCGCCACTTGTACCCGGTTCTTTAAATCAGCTTCCCTCACGTCTTCATATTCAGTACAGTTTCAAAATTATAAGAAAACCATTGAATCTCTTCCTTTCTTTATAGCGGACTCGAATGATCCTCTAAACATTCCTTTTTCATTGCCTGAGCTTAGAAAAGCGCTCAAAGTATCTCGAAATACCTCACCTGGAGGAGATGAAATTACACTTTCGATGATAGCGCATTTACCGGATTCTGGGCTAAGGCAACTACTACATGTTTTTAATAAAATATACGCTTCTAGAAAGCTTCCAAAAACTTGGAAAGAAGCAATTGTTGTTCCGATCCTCAAACCTGGTAAAGATAAAACATTGGCCTCCAACTACCGTCCCATTTCCTTGACAAGTGTTGTTTGTAAGGTCATGGAAAGAATGGTGAACAGTCGTCTCATGTGGTATCTGGAAAAGAATAACTTCCTCGCTCCTGAACAGAGCGGTTTTCGGAGAGGGAGGTCTTCGACAGACCACTTGGTGGCCCTTGAGACGGCTATCTGCAATGCGTTTGCATTGCGGCAGCGCCTCGTTGCCGTATTCTTTGATTTGAAAAAAGCATATGATACAGCTTGGCGACGAGGTATCCTCAATACCTTGCGGGATTGGGGCATCGCTGGAAACATGTTGGCCTTCATCAAGGACTTTCTAGATGAACGATCGTTCCGTGTAAGGGTTGGTCAGTGTCTCTCCGACAGGTTTGACTTGGAAAATGGTATACCGCAAGGAAGTGTAATTAGTTGTACCCTATTTGCGGTTGCCATAAACAATATTGTGAAAAGTTGCGTATACCCTGTTAAATGTTCGTTGTTTGTTGATGAATTTGCAATATATGTTGCATCTAGAAATGTTGTCTCAGCTGGACGAGCTCTACAGCTAACTATATACCGTCTTGAAGAATGGTCACGGCAGACTGGCTTTAGTTTTTCTCCTGAGAAGACTAAATGGATTCAGTTTTGCCGAATACGGACTGATAATGTTCCAAGACTGTATTTAATGGGTCAGGATATCGAAGTTAGCACTGAAATCAGGTTCTTAGGTGTTGTATTCGACAAGAGACTTACATGGGTTCCGCATATTAAAGACCTACGGGCTAGGTGCTTAAAGGTGGTTGATATTCTGCGTGTTCTTACAGGTACAGGTTGGGGTGCTGATAGATCATGTATGATAAGGTTCTACAAGGCTCTAGTGCGATCACGTATAGATTATGGCGCTGTAGCCTACTCATCTGCTACTTCCACTTCTCTGAGAATGCTTGACACAGTCCACAATTCATGTTTACGATTATCTACAGGTGCTTTCCGTTCTAGCCCTGTTGTCAGCATCTTAGTTGAAAGTGGAGAAATGTCGTTATTCAGACGTCGCCAGCAGCTTCTATTGACGTACTTTGCCAAGTTGAAAGCTAGACCTTACCATTTCTTGCATGACATCATTCTTAACAACCCTTGTCATGATTTGCATCTGATGAACGCCCGACAACCTTCACCGTTCGGTGTAAGAGCGTTGGAGATATGCAACAACCTCGATATTGCGATTCCTCGTGTCTACCCATGTAATTCTTGTCTATTTCCACCCTGGACCATCGCTCAGTTACACTTTAACTTTGAGATGTGTAAATACTCAAAGGCAGGCACAAGCTCTGTGGTGTTTAATAGCATTTTCAGTGAGTTAGTCGAAGCTATTAAACCATCTACGGTTGTATACACTGATGGATCAATGTCGGATGTTGGAGTTGGTTGCTCGTTTGTTGCTAATGGGAGAACCTATTTGTTTGGATTACCTGCGGGAACCAGTATTTACACGGCCGAACTTTATGCAATTAGTAAAGCTCTGTCTGTAGTCTGTGTGCGTGGGCGTCGGGTGTTGGTGTGCACTGATTCACTCAGTGCCCTGCAGTCGATTAGTGATATATATTCACGCCACCCGCTAGTTTCAGATGTCCACGGCACCGTGAAGCAGCTTAACGATAGAGGAGTAAGTGTTGTTTTCTGCTGGGTTCCGGGTCATGCTGGAATCCCGGGAAATGAGGCTGCTGATTTGGCCGCTAAGGAGGCGGCTCGTCAACCGGCTTTCACACAATATCTGACAATGTCTGATTTCGTTAGTCTGGTGAAGCGGGTCATTACTGATTCCTGGCAGGTAGAATGGACTGGCTCTCATGGCAACAAGCTACGGGACATAAAACCTATTGTTAAGCCTTGGCCTACGTCACTGAGGAAGAACAGAAGGGAAGAAGTTGTCATCGCGCGACTTAGAATTGGGCACACCAGATTAACCCATGGGTATCTCATGACGTCTGGTGATGCTCCAGTTTGTGGCAGGTGCGATTGTCCTTTGACAGTCAAACATGTATTGGTTGATTGCGTCTGCTACGCAGCTCTGCGTCGGCGATTCAGTTTTCCCTCTGAATTAAGGAATATACTCGGTGACGAAAGCCGTATTTTGGACGCGGCTTTGAATTTTTTAAGATCGATCAGTGTATACAACAGTGTCTAATGTCCTTGTAGTTGTACCCTATGGTATGTGTTTTATTTTAGTTATACGTTTATATATTATACGTTTATGTTATATGTCATATGTCTGTGGTTTTATTATGTGGCCCCTTTACAGCCTTTTGTGATCTTTTATGTCTGTGATATTTTTATTCTTTTCTTTTTTTTTTATGTAATTTTTTGGTTGTGATACTAGTTTTTAAGTTTTTAATTACATAAGTGTCAATATTATTTTGTGTTTTGTTTTGTTTTAACTGTGATATTAAGTTTAAGTTTATGTATGTATGTTTTTTGTGTTTTTTAGCGTTTTTGTTTTTTAGCTTGTGATGTCTGTGATACTAGCTTATAAGATTTTAGCTTATATTTGTATATAAAAAAGGCGTTCTGCACTCGGGCCTTTTACACCCTTGTGCAGAACAACAGGCGATGATAACCTCGCTAAGGTTTTTCGCCTTAAAAAAAAAAAAAAACAAAAAAAACAAAAACCCGGTTCACTTTCACTGCAAATATTAGTTTTATAATATCTTTTACGTTTACTTATACGTCTTTTAAATATTCCTTTTGGTTTTGTCATCGTGAATAACACTACAACGAAGAAAAACGGCAAACCGGCTCAAATAAAACAATAGAACACCGCACAACAACACTGAAAACTAACCTTCAAACAGAACACGCTTATTTCCACGTTGTTTACATCGTGTTCTATCAATGGCTGCCTCCAGGTTAACTACTACAAAAGGAAAACAAAAATTTCCCTTCAAAATAAAAAAAACCGCAGCTTTGTAGACCCAATACTTTTTACGCTGTAATATTACAAAGTTGAACTGTCTTTAATTTCGTTGATATATTTCAGGAAAACAATAAGTTGTAAAAAAAATTTTTAATATAAAAAACACGTTTATTTGTATGTAATATAATACTAAGAAATTGTCAAATTTTAAGATAAACCCAAAAAAATTTTTTTATCGTTTAACTTCCGTGAATTGATTGTTTTTTTTTATTTTACAATGATTCTTTTAAATATACATTAATTTATAAGCAACATAATCAATGTTGCAAATATTGATACATTGATTGTTGTTGACATTGATTTATGTGCTATACAGGCTTCAAACTTGTGTCTCTCCATAAAACTAAACAAATTATTAAAAAATCCCTAACATTGTATTCATTAAAACTAGTTGTTTGCGAAAGAGTTGCCCTCGGTTTACGGATACTAAGGGTCGGGTTTCTTTTAGTGAAATATGTGAACCAGTCTGCCCCTGCTATTTTATTTTCCTTTCAGGAGTTAGGCATACGAAAAAAAATTAGCTTCAGCCAATTGAAATAGCTAAGCCAATTAGCAAATTAGCTTCAGCCAATTTGCATCTGATGAACGCCCGAAAGCCTTTACCATTCGGTATAAGAGCGTTGGAGATATGCAACAACCTCGACATTGCGATGCCTCGTGCCTACCCATGTAATTCTTGTCTATTTTCACCCTGGACCATCGCTCAGTTACACTTTAACTTTGAAATGTGTAAATACTCAAAGGCAGACACAAGTTCTGTGGTATTTAATAGCATTTTCAGTGAGTTAATTGAAGCTATTAAACCATCTACGGTTGTATACACTGATGGATCAAAGTCGGATTTTGGAGTTGGTTGTTCGTTTGTTGCTAATGGGAGAACCTATTTGTTTGGATTACCTGCGGGAACCAGTGTTTACACGGCTGAACTTTATGCTATTAGTAAAGCTCTGTCTATAGTCTGTGTGCGTGGGCGTCGGGTGTTGGTGTGCACTGATTCGCTCAGTGCCCTGCAGTCGAATCAGTGACGTCGTCAGCATCAAAACTTTGGGGGGGACGAACGGGGGGTCCGGGGGTCCTCCCCCGGAAAATGTTAGAAAAATTTTGACCATGAAATGACGTTTGAACACTAATTTGCACCCAAAATCTTACTTTTTTACAAGTAGGTTTTCCATGAAACAATTTGTAGTCATCCTGAAAACATGTTTAAACATACAATTGAAAACTCAATATAGGTATCAAATAAAAATTTATTATCAGGTTAAATATGGTTTATTTTACACACACTACTGTTATTAAATACAGTTTATCACATAACAACGTAAACATTAACTTTACAATTTTAGACTTGTTTCTCTTTACAGTACATTATAAAAATTCAAATTGACCCCTTGCTTAAAGGATGTATACTACTATACTTAAACTGAAACAACCTCAAAGTGGTTTATTTATTTTCCTTTAACCAAAAACACCTCTCCTAGTTTCACATTTTGAAATGAACAGTTTTGCAACATCTTTTGCTTCTACCTTGTCCAATATTTCTTTGTGCACGTAGCAAACAGCGACATGATTCAACCTTTTTTGAGTCATGGTTGATCTCAGGTATGTCTTCAGTTTACGCAGAGCACTGAAACTTCGCTCTGCTTCACAACTTGAAGCTGGACATACTAGCATCAGACTTACCAGGACTTCAACATTGGAGAACAGCTCCCTGACCTCTTTCATCATAGAGGTCAATACGTCTTTGGCGTCTTTTAAATTACTTATCTTGTATCTTTGATGCAAAAGCTCAAGTTCTGATTTCAACATTTGAACGTCGATTTCTGGATATGGCGCCAGCACATTGATGTCATAATCTTCTCTTGTTAGCAGGACTTTCTCGAGCTGTATTTGTTTTCTCATACCAGCCTGTTGAAGTATACGAGTCTTGAGACCATGTACAGCCGTGTCAATCACTTCAAAATACTCCCGTCTGAAGTGTTCTTCTGTTGAAGTAAACTCGTAGGCATCAGAATTTCCCTCAGATATCTTTTTAGGCACTTTCTTTTGTCTTGGGAGTCTTAACTCTTCTAGGCCCAACTCAGCTACGTACTTGGTACACTCTTCAAATACAGAAGAAAACTGCTGGTTGGTTCTTAGGTTTTGCAGGCCATCGACAATGAGTTTAACAGATTCACATAACCCAGCCACTGTTTTCTTCTCGCCTTGAAAACTTTTGTTCAGTAGTTCCAAAAGTTCAACAACTTTCCTACCCATAATCAGGCCTAAGTATGTGGTCCCATCTTCAAAAACACTCAACAAACCACTGGCTCCTTCGTACTTACGTTCTGTCAGTTCATTCAAAGTTTTCAAAATCAATGGATACTTGTGCAAAATTTCATTGATTTGTCCTTTCCGGTATATCCATCTTGTGGGACAAAGCGGTTTTATTTTTGCAATGTTACTGACCGGACCTTGAGCTGCATCTTCAACTATATGTTTGTATTCATCTTTAGCTTTAGTTTTCGAAAACATTACTCCTAGCTGATGAGCCCAATCCATTGCGTTTTTGACAGTTATTGAAGTCTCACACTTGCTGGATCACACTCACTGATGGATCAAAGTTGGATGTTGGAATTGGTTGCTCGTTTGTTGCTAATGGGAGAACCTATTTGTTTGGATTACCTGCGGGAACCAGTGTTTACACGGCTGAACTTTATGCTATCAGCAAAGCTCTTTCTGTAGTCTGTGTGCGTGGGCGTCGGGTGTTGGTGTAAAATGATTCGCTCAGTGCTCTCCAGTCGATTAGTGATGTGTATTCACGCCACCCGCTAGTTGTGGACGTCCTCGGCACTGTGAAGGAGCTGAATGATAGAGGAGTAAGCGTTGTTTTCTGCTGGGTTCCGGGTCACGCTTGAATCTCGGGAAATGAGGCTGCTGATTTGGCCGCTAAGGAGGCGGCACGCCAACCGGCCTTCACGCAATATCTGACTGTGTCAGATTTCGTGGGCCTGGTGAAGCGTGTCATCCTTGATTCCTGGCAGGTAGAATGGACTGGCTCCCATGGCAACAAGCTACGTGAGATAAAACATGACGTTAAGCCTTGGCCTACGTCGCTGAGGAAGAACAGAAGGGAAGAGGTTGTCATCGCTCGACTTAGAATTGGGCACACCAGATTAACGCATGGGTATCTCATGACGTCTGGTGATGCTCCAGTTTGTGGCAGATGCGATTGTCCTTTGACAATTAAACATGTTTTGGTAGATTGCTACTACTACGCAGCTCTGCGTCGGCGATTTAAAATACCCTGCGAGTTGCGAGATGTACTCGGCGACGATAGCCATGTTTTAGTCTCAACGTTGAGTTTTCTTAGATCCATTAGTGTATATAAAGATGTCTAATAGGGAATTTGTAATATTGTTTGATTTTATAAGTGTATTTGTGTATGTAGGTTGTGTTTATATGTTTTTTATTTTCGTGGCCCCTTCTCAGCCTTTTGTTTATCTTTCAGGTCTGTGATATTAGTGTAAATTGTATTGTGTGTGCTGTGATACTAGTTCGTAAGATTTTTATTTGATAGGTTATAAATGTTGTTTATTCCAACTGTGATATTAGATTTAAGTTTGTGTTTGTATGTTTTTATCTTATAAGTTTTTAATATAAATGTTCTTTTCTGTTTCTTTTCTGATATATTTTGGTTTTAAGAGTTTTATTTAAATAAGAAACATACGTTCTACACTCGGGCCCTTTACACCCGTGTGTAGAACAACGGGCGATGATAACCGTCTGGTTTCTCGCCCTAAAAGAAAAGCCAATTGAAAAGCCAGACAACTTATTTCTCTAGGTAAAAACCCGAAATAAATATTTGAAGCTTCAGTGATGTATGCCACTAGTTGTTTTTCTGAATGGTATTTTATGCATCCCGCAGATACTGAAGGAATAACAGTATGTTCATTTCTTAGTTAATCATCTGTAATCTTTTAAAAATATCACGCTCTTTCCTATTGTTCAATCTATGTTCCTCAAAATCTTTTGCTACGGATCTTATAGCTCGCTTTTTTAATTCAACTTCTCGGACAGCACGAAGCATTGTCAGGAGTGGACCCTTTTCTGGTTGTCTTTTTGAAGTTTTGAACCATTATTGGGCCTGCAATAAAAACATGTAGGTAGTTAAAGAATTGATATGGAGTTGCTTGTCACATGTGACTGCCCCGCCACGCCATTTTGTAAAAACGGGTATCTACAAACATAACCTCTTGGTGTAGAATGGATTTCAATAATGGGAAAAATACACCTAAGTGTAGGCTATTATGTTATTATTTATTAATTAGTATGCTTTTAAAAATACAATTTTACAGCATGGGTTCAACCAAATATTTACAATTATTAATTATTCAATTCAAATAAAGTACAATGATAGCTGCCGGGAGTACTCGGCCGGGTCCTCTTTTTTACTAGGGACCTGCGGCGCGCGCGGGTCATCTCTCCGCCCGCACCTTGCCTCCACGATGACTGGAAAAGTACAGAAGATGTCTACTAAACAACCTTCCCCCGGAGTGAAAAGGCTATGGTCAAGCTTGGCTGACGTAGTGATAGTAGTAATGAAGTCAGCTATACTGACAAATTTTTCGTTTTCCTTGTATTGCAGAACAAGGTTCGTTAGCAACAGTTTCCCCCTTCTTCATTAATAGGTCGGTACAGTCGGTTTGTGGCTCGCCACAGTCCATTAAAAAATTGAAAAATGGCACTCTCCTGATTGAGAGAACGTCTGTAAAGCAAAGTAGCAGCCTTGTTAAAGTGACACAAATTGGAAATACCGCTGTCGCAGTTGAACTCCATAGATCACTTAACTCATCTCGAGGAGTGGTGTACTCTAGAGATGTCCAGAATTTGTCTGAAGTAGAGTTATTAGAGGAGCTAACCTCCCAGAGAGTGAGGCAAGTCAAAAGAGTTACGCGTCGGGAAAATGGAAGTGATGTCGGTACATCGACACTTATTGTAACATTTTCCACCCCGAAACCTCCGGATCGCCTTAAGTTAGGGTACTTGTCAGTTCGAGTAAGAACGTATGTCCCAAATCCCCTGCGCTGTTTTCAGTGTCAGGAGTACGGTCATACAAAAACAAACTGCAATAAACCTGCGATATATGCTAAGTGTAGTTCACCGGAACACTTAGACCGCGAATGCACTTCAGAAATTGAACTGTGTCCGAACTGCAAAGGGAAACATTTAGCAAGGTCTCGGGATTGTTCTTTCTAAGAAAAAGAACGTGAAATTCAGAAAATCTCGTCTGAACAGAAGCTTTCCTTTCCTGCTACCCGTCGCGAGTACAGGAAACTGAATAGCATTCGGAATGCAGTCTAGCCTTACATTTCGTTTGCAGCCGCAACTAGTACTCATTCTCGTGTATCTAGTGAGTGTCCTCTTGCATTGAGTGTTGTCGAGAATTTAACTCAACAGGTTGCTTCCCTGACTTCTGCACTGACAGCTTTACTACGCTCGAAACAGTGTGATGTTGCGTCAAAGAGTTCCGTGCCTCAAGTTGTTAATGTGTCTGTCTTGCAGAATAGAAAAGTCCAGCAGTCAATTAAGACTGCTTCTTCGTCAAAGGGGAAACCTCTTTCACCGTCAATGACGCTTCCCGCGGAAACGTCTAAATTTCTAAAATCTCCTCCGTTAGGGTTGAAGATCCACGATCTGGTAGGAGACCGTTCCGGCGTAGAAAAGGTGTTTATTCAAGAAAAGGGAATAAAAGGTAGAGAGAAAATTGTATTTGATACCTAACTCCCGAAATACCTTTTTAAAGTATTATGCAATGGAATATTCGTGGGATCCGGTCTAGGTGTGAAGACATCAAACTATTGATACGGGAAAAGTGTCCGATTGCGCTTTGCTTGCAAGAGACGAAATTACAACCTGATATCCGAATATCCTTTCGTGGATACGAGTTGTTTAGGAAAGATTCCCTGTATGGTGGCCCTGGTGGTGGGGTCGCAATTTTACTTCACCAGTCAATGCAGGGGATGAGTCTGGATATCCAAACGGATCTTCAGGCCGTAGCAATCAGGATAACTGTCCCGGTGAGAGTTTGTGTGTGTAATATTTACTTGCCTCCAAACAGAGAAGTTTCATACCTAGCCATAAGAGAATTACTGGATCACTTACCAGACCCGTATATAGTCCTAGGAGATTTCAATGGTCACCATTATTCTTGGGACTCTCCATTGTGCAATGATAGGGGACACTATCAGGGGTGGTGAGGATCCGGAGTGATTTAGACTTATGTTTATTGAACGATGGATCTGAAACATTTGATGTCCTCAACAGGATCCTGGTCGTGCTTAGACATTACTTTCTGTAGCCCATCCTTTGTACCAAGGTTGATGTAGAGAGTACTGCCCCGGATCTGTATGGAAGTGATCACCGACCGGTAGTGGTTGAGTTTATTGACTAACAGCCTGTCGATGACCTTCCGAAACGATGGATAGAGAAGCTGCACGGAGGAATGAGTTTTCAAGTTTAATGGTATCTGAATATGAAGATGATGATGATGCACGAAAACTGTTGTCCTCCTTTCTAGAGAGGATGTCTGCAGCAGCTGCCCTGAGCATTCCTAAAACATCAGGAAAAGCGCGGCATCCGCCGGTACCTTGGTGGAATATTCGGTGTAAGAAGGCTCTTCAGGACCGCTGTAGGGCCCTGCGCATTTGTGCTTTTCCAGTCATCGTGAAAGCAAGGTGCGGGCGGAGAGATGACTCGCGCACGCCTTGGGTTCCTAGTAAAAAGGAGGACCCGGCCGGGTACTCTTGGCAGCCATCTCCCACATATTTCATCTGGGCTCGGGAGTCAGGTACTGCCTGACCCACAATACCGACGTCCCAGAGGCACGCACGCAGCGGTAAGAGCCCCGACACTCCTACCCTTGGTCCACTTCTTGCGACAGTACCGAAGCGACTGGAAGGGCTAAAGGATGGCGCAAAGCCTCGGCAGAGCAAGCTCACAGCAGCACAACCACAGTCCAGACCTTCCAATCCGGAAAGGGTTACGCACGACCAGCCCGCATCCCATCCTCGCCAGCATTATCAATGTGTGTAAGAAAACTTTGTGTATGTGTTGTGTGTAGGGTATGTAAATGTGTGTGTTGAAAGAAGTGTGGTGGTGGTGTGTGGGATGTAGTGTCCCAGAATTTCCAAAAATTAAACAAAACTATTTTGAATCCGGCCACTCAAATATCTTTATTCAGATTTCGTTTATAAATATTTTAAAATTTTTTCAAATTATTAAAATTGTTAAAAAAGTTAAAATTTTTAAAATGTTTTTTAAAAATTCTTAAAACTTTATCGCACCAATCTTCTAAAATTATACGCTTTTCTTTTCACCAATATTATTTCTTACTTATAAAACATATATTTTTTCCTTTTTTAAAAATTGTAAATTCGCTTCTACCTCTTTAAAAAAATCTTAAAAAAGGAAGGAATCCAACAATCCCTTTTTTTTTGTCATCAAGAAAAAAAGAATGTTCTTTTTATCTCCTTTAAATTTTCTTTAAATTATTTTATATTCTTTTTATTTTTCACATCTGACGGTAGTAAATCATCTGTTGTTTATTTATGTTTACGTTATGTTATCGTTATGTTTACGTTACGTATGAAAGTATTCAGTTTGTCCTATGAGTATACTATGTTTAAATGTAATTGTGCTCGTCATGCGTTGAGTTGAAGAGTGTTGTTGAGAACCTCACTAAACAGGTTGCTTCCCTAACTTCTGCACTTAAAGCGTTATTAAGCACCAAGCAAACAGAAATTGGTTCAAAGAGCTCAGTGTCTCAAGTGTGTAACCTTTCTGCGACGCAGAGTACAAAAGCTCAGCTGTCAAGTAAGACAGCCTCTACCTCAAAGGGAAAACCCCTTTCAGTATCCAAGACGCTTCCAGCGGAAGCGTCTAAATTTCTAAAATCTCCTCCGTCTGGGTCCAAGATCCACGATATGATAGGAGATTCATCGGCCCTAGAAAAGGGCTTTATACAAGTAAAAGGGAAAAAAGGGAAGGAGAAAATTGTGTTTGAAACGTAACTCCTCCGTTGCGAAATACCCTTTAATAGTTTAATTCAATGGAATGTTCGCGGGATCCGGTCTAGGTATGAAGATATAAAGATATTGATCCGGGATAAGTGTCCGTTTGCGCTTTGCCTGCAAGAGACGATGTTACAACCTGATATCCGATTATCCTTTCGTGGATACGAAATGTTTAGGAAAGATTCCCTGCATGGTGGCCCTGGTGATGGGGTTGCAATATTACTTCACCAGTCAATGCAAGGGATAAGTCTGGATATCCAAACGGATATTCAGGCTGTAGCAATCAGGATAACTGTCCCGGTGTCGGTTTGCGTGTGTAATGTTTATTTACCACCAAACACAGACATTTCATACCTAGCCATGAGAGAATTGCTGGAACAGTTACCAGCTCCATATATCATCTTAGGAGATTTCAATGGTCACCATTATTCTTGGGGCTCCTCACTGTGCAATGGTAGAGGTCACATGGTGGAGAGGGTCCGGAGTGATTTAGACTTATGTCTATTGAATGATGGATCTGAAACATTCATGTCATCCTCAACAGGATCCTGGTCGTGCTTGGACCTTACTTTCTGTAGCCCGTCCATTGTTCCAAGGTTGATGTGGAGAGTACTGCCAGACCTGTATGGAAGTGATCACCGACCGGTGGTGGTCGAATTTTTTGACTACCAGCCTGTCGATGACCTTCCGAAACGATGGATTGAAAAACTTGCACGGTGGGATGAGTTTTCAAGTTTAATGGAATCTGAATATGAAGATGATGATGATGCACGAAAGCTGTTGTCTTCCTTTGTAGAGAGGATGTCTGCAGCAGCTGCCCAGAGCATTCCTAAAACATCGGGAAAAGCACGGCGTCCGCCGGTACCTTGGTGGAATGATCGTTGTAAGGAGGCTCTTCGGGACCGCCGTAGGGCCCTGCGCATTTTTAGTCGCAGACCTACGGATGCAAACCTGGAAGCGTACCGAAGAGCTCGGGCCTGCTGTAGGCGTGTCTTTCTTGAGAGTAAGAGGGAGTCGTGGAGCCGTTACGTTGGAGATATTAGCAGGAGTACCCCTGTGACAACGGTATGGAGAAAACTGCGTTCGGTATGTGGAAGGACGTCTCCACATCGAATCGCAGGCTTGCAAGCTGACGGTTCTGTGATCACATCACAGTCCGACATCGCTAACGTGATTGGTTCCTTCTTTAAATCAGCTTCCCTCACGTCTTCATATTCAGTACAGTTTCAAAATTATAAGAAAACCATTGAATCTCTTCCTTTCTTTATAGCGGACTCGAATGATCCTCTAAACATTCCTTTTTCATTGCCTGAGCTTAGAAAAGCGCTCAAAGTATCTCGAAATACCTCACCTGGAGGAGATGAAATTACACTTTCGATGATAGCGCATTTACCGGATTCTGGGCTAAGGCAACTCCTACATGTTTTTAATAAAATATACGCTTCTAGAAAGCTTACAAAAACTTGGAAAGAAGCAATTGTTGTTCCGATCCTCAAACCTGGTAAAGATAAAACATTGGCCTCCAACTACCGTCCCATTTCCTTGACAAGTGTTGTTTGTAAGGTCATGGAAAGAATGGTGAACAGTCGTCTCATGTGGTATCTGGAAAAGAATAACTTCCTCGCTCCTGAACAGAGCGGTTTTCGGAGAGGGAGGTCTTCGACAGACCACTTGGTGGCCCTTGAGACGGCTATCTGCAATGCGTTTGCATTGCGGCAGCGCCTCGTTGCCGTATTCTTTGATTTGAAAAAAGCATATGATACAGCTTGGCGACGAGGTATCCTCAATACCTTGCGGGATTGGGGCATCGCTGGAAACATGTTGGCCTTCATCAAGGACTTTCTAGATGAACGATCGTTCCGTGTAAGGGTTGGTCAGTGTCTGTCCGACAGGTTTGACTTGGAAAATGGTATACCGCAAGGAAGTGTAATTAGTTGTACCCTATTTGCGGTTGCCATAAACAATATTGTGAAAAGTTGCGTATACCCTGTTAAATGTTCGTTGTTTGTTGATGAATTTGCAATATATGTTGCATCTAGAAATGTTGTCTCAGCTGAACGAGCTCTACAGCTAACTATATACCGTCTTGAAGAATGGTCACGGCAGACTGGCTTTAGTTTTTCTCCTGAGAAGACTAAATGGATTCAGTTTTGCCGAATACGGACTGATAATGTTCCAAGACTGTATTTAATGGGTCAGGATATCGAAGTTAGCACTGAAATCAGGTTCTTAGGTGTTGTATTCGACAAGAGACTTACATGGGTTCCGCATATTAAAGACCTACGGGCTAGGTGCTTAAAGGTGGTTGATATTCTGCGTGTTCTTACAGGTACAGGTTGGGGTGCTGATAGATCATGTATGATAAGGTTCTACAAGGCTCTAGTGCGATCACGTATAGATTATGGCGCTGTAGCCTACTCATCTGCTACTTCCACTTCTCTGAGAATGCTTGACACAGTCCACAATTCATGTTTACGATTATCTGCAGGTGCTTTCCGTTCTAGCCCTGTTGTCAGCATCTTAGTTGAAAGTGGAGAAATGTCGTTATTCAGACGTCGCCAGCAGCTTCTATTGACGTACTTTGCCAAGTTGAAAGCTAGACCTTACCATTTCTTGCATGACATCATTCTCAACAACCCGTGTCATGATTTGCATCTGATGAACGCCCGACAACCTTCACCATTCGGTGTAAGAGCGTTGGAGATATGCAACAACCTTGATATTGCGATTCCTCGTGTCTACCCATGTAATTCTTGTCTATTTCCACCCTGGACCATCGCTCAGTTACACTTTAACTTTGAGATGAGTAAATACTCAAAGGCAGGCATAAGCTCTGTGGTGTTTAATAGCGTTTTCAGTGAGTTAGTTGAAGCTATTAAACCATCTACGGTTGTATACACTGATGGATCAAAGTCGGATGTTGGAGTTGGTTGCTCGTTTGTTGCTAATGGGAGAACCTATTTGTTTGGATTACCTGCGGGAACCAGTATTTACACGGCTGAACTTTATGCTATCAGCAAAGCTCTTTCTGTAGTCTGTGTGCGTGGGCGTCGGGTGTTGGTGTGCACTGATTCGCTCAGTGCTCTCCAGTCGATTAGTGATGTGTATTCACGCCACCCGCTAGTTGTGGACGTCCTCGGCACTGTGAAGGAGCTGAATGATAGAGGAGTAAGCGTTGTTTTCTGCTGGGTTCCGGGTCATGCTGGAATCCCGGGAAATGAGGCTGCTGATTTGGCCGCTAAGGAGGCGGCTCGTCAACCGGCTTTCACGCAATATCTGACTATGTCTGATTTTGTGAGTCTGGTGAAGCGGGTCATCACGGATTCCTGGCAGGTAGAATGGACTGGCTCTCATGGCAACAAACTACGAGAAATAAAACCTATTGTTAAGCCTTGGCCTACGTCACTGAGGACGAACAGAAGAGAAGAGGTTGTCATCGCGCGACTTAGAATTGGGCACACTAGATTAACCCATGGGTATCTCATGACGCCTGGTGATGCTCCAGTTTGTGGCAGGTGCGATTGTCCTTTGACAGTCAAACATGTATTGGTTGATTGCGTCTGCTACGCAGCTCTGCGTCGGCGATTCAAGATTCCCTCTGAATTAAGGAATATACTCGGTGACGAAAGCCCTATTTTGGACGCGGCTTTGAAATTTTTACGATCGATCAGTGTATACAACAGTGTCTAATATATTATGTTCTATTACTCTTAGTTACCATATTGTATGTGTTTTATATTAGTTATAAGTTTATATTCATATGTGTTCATGTTAAGTGGCCTCTTTACAGCCCTTTGTGATCTTTTATGTCTGTGATTTTTTTTAAATTTTTTTTTGAATGAAATTTTTAATTTTTGGGTTGTGATACTAGTTTTAAGGTTTTAATTTCATAAGTATTAATGTGATTTCTGTGTTTTTTCTTTCTAACTGTGATATTAAGTTTAAGTTTATGTGTTTATGTTTTGTGTGATTTTAGAGTATTATAGCTTGTGATGTCTGTGATATTAGCTTCTAAGATTTTATTTATTATGTACCAGGCGATGATAACCTGTCAAAGGTTTTTCGCCTAAAAAAAAAAAAAAAAAAAAAAAAAAAAAAAAAAAAAAAATAATGGTGTTTGAGCTGGGAAAGTATGTAAAATATCAAATGGACATACACCATGTGCTGTATGGTGAGCCATATTAAAAGCTAACTGAAACCAAAATAGAGATTTATCCCAGGTTGTTTGTGCAGTTGCATGGTACGCGATAAGAATAGACCGAAGATTTCTGTTTAATCGTTCGGCGTGAGATGGTTGTGGATGGTAAGGAGAGAGTGTAGTTCTTTTAATACCTAAATTGAAACAAAAGTTTTTAAAGATTACCGAATTAAATGTTTTGGCATTATCTGTGACAATTAACCTCGGGATGGAGTAATTTTGAAAGATACGTTTCAATTCTTCTATAATGGAGGATGTATTAGTGTTTTTTAATGGAGCCAACCATGTAAATTTCGAAAAACTGTCCACTACCACTAGAATATATTTGTATCCTTGGTTGGTTTTTGGTAGACTGCCTACAGTATCAATAAACAATGTATCAAATGGTGTTGTCGGAACTCTAGAACTGAGATTCCCCCATTTGTAATTCATCCCGGGTTTGCTGCGTTGACAGGTTGTACAAGCATTCACTTTTAACGGAATTTCTTTATACACCTCTGGCCAGTAAAAGTGCCTCGTAATTTTATGTATAGTTTTGTCGACACCTAAATGTCCGCCTATTTCCGAATGATGAAAATATCGAAATACCAAATCTTTTAAAGAATTGGGGAGAACGATTTTAGTCGGATTATGGTTTCTGTCTTTTAGACATAGAACTCCTTTGGATAAACAAAATTTATTGCCCATTTGTTTTTTTTGTTTAAGGATATAGGTATCCTGTTCTTGATGTTGTCGTATGTCTGTAAAAGATAGGGGAAATTGCGATAATAAAGCATTGATATACGATATATATGTTGCAGTATCTTCATTATTGGAATCGTACATTCTCGATAATGCATCAGCAACATTATTATTTGAACCACGAATGTGATTAATTTTAAATATAAAGACAGATAACCGGAGTAACCACCTAGCTAACCTACCCAACTGTTTTGGTCTGGAAAGAAGCCAGGCCAAAGCCTGATTATCGGTTTCTAAGAGAAATTCACGATGTGTCAGATAGGTCCTAAAATGATCTGTTGCAAAAACAACCGCAAGACATTCGCGTTCATATGTAGAAAATTTCCTTTCTGCTTCTGTCAATGTCTTGGAAGCATATGCTATGGGTCGTCTAAATCCTTCTTGTTCTTGAAGTAATACAGCCCCTAGACCTGTATCTGACGCATCTGTTTGTAAAATAAATTGCTTAGAGAAGTCGGGTATGGATAGAACTGGGGGATTAGCAATTGCTTGTTTAAGATCTTCAAACGCGGTTCTCTGTGAGTCTCCCCAGCTAAACTGAGTATTTTTACGTCTTAATTTATTTAGGGGTTCTATTCTGTCGGCATAATTTTTAATAAATTTAGAAAAATAATTAATCATACCACAATACCGATGTACTTGTTTCACCGATGTAGGTTCCGGATATTCCAAAATTTTTTGTGTCCTAGTTGAATCTATAGAGATCCCTTTGTATGATAATGTGTGTCCAAGAAATGGTATTTCATTTACAGCAAATGTTACCTTATCAGGATTAACAGTAATACCTGCTTTTCTTAGAATCGACAATACTATTTTAATATGTTTCAAGTGTTCTGGGAAACTTTTAGAATATATTAATATATCATCCATGTAATTAAATACAAATTTATATTTAATGTTTTTGAATATTTTATTCATAAGACGTGTTAGAACTTGTGCTCCAGTTGATAAACCGAAAGGTAATCTTTCATACTCATATAATCCATCCGTGGTACAAAATGCGGTGATTTGACGGGATTTCTCTGTCAAGGGTATTTGATGGTACGCTTGTGCCAAATCTAATGTACCGAACCATCGTGCATTGGAAAACCATTGAAAAGCGTGATTTATGTTGGGTAAGGGTTGCGCTTCTGAGTCAATTATTAAGTTGACTAAGCGGTAGTCTACGACTAAACGACTTGTACCATTTTGTTTTGGAATCAAAAAAGCCGGAGATGAATAAGGTGAAACACTTTCTCTAATTACTTTGTCTTTTAATAATTTATCAATTTGTTGTTTCATTTGAAGTGTTTTGATTGGAGTTAGGGGATAGGGTCTAGATTTTATAATTTCATCATTTTTAAGTTTAATATCATATGTTAATTCATGGGTACAACCTAATTTAGTAGTGAGTACATCCGGAAATTCTTTACATAAATTATTAATTTTATTTTTAATGTACTCAGATTGTTCTACATTATTTATCTGATCTGGAGATATATTTGTTAGATAATATTTTTGATTTTTCAACCATTCGAAAGTTATTACAGATTTTGTGGCATTGAATATGGCTCGTGTTTTTTGCAAGAAATGCATTCCAAGTATTATTTCATGCTGTATTTTTGTTAATACCTTAAAATTTATTTTCCACGATATATTTTGTAGGTTAATTTTAATCCAGACCTGTTTATTAATTTTTAGAGGGAACTTATCAGCTGTGAGGCAAATTGCATTAATATTTTCCTCTTTTATGACTGCTTTCTTATTTTTCAAAAGTTTATACATTTTTTGATTAATAATGTTGTGTGTTGAACCAGAATCAATAAGGGCATTAAATATATCTTGTTTGATTTTTATTTTTAAGCCTTTCAAAGTATACATATTATTTAACCTTTGTTCTCTTATCTTTAAATTTTTACTCATGTCATGTTTACAAATACGTACCATATGATTATGCTGTGCGTATTTGCATTTATTTAGTTTTTTGGAACATGGTTATTTCTTTGTTGTTGCCAAAGTCTACAATTTATTTTAATGTGACCTAATTTATTACAATGAAAACACTTCAATGTTATGGCTGATGTTTGTGATCTGATGCTATTGGATGCTGTATCTTTTAATGTGTTTTGTTTACCTTGAGTAGGTATTGTTTTATTTATAGTGTTTAGCGCGCCTGTATCATTCATTTTTGATGAGCCCATATCGTTAAGAGTTCTGGCATAAACCCTCTCATACACATAAGCATCTAACTTATTAAAATCTTTTAAATTATTGGGTTTGCCAATTATACCTATGTGAGTGGCATATATTTCATTTAAACCTGTTAAGATTATATTAATTAACTCACCTTCTGTTAAGTCTAGTCTCAATACATCGTGAGTCTCTAAAATTTCCTTCATATATTCTGCAAGAGTTTCCGATTGTGACTGATTTCTGTATAACAATTTTAATTTTAATATTTCTTTCATTTTTGGTGTAATTAGTTTATTTACTAAATTTTGATGAAACTGATCAAAATTATGATTATTCCTAATGGAATTTTCGAAAATTTGTTCTGTAAAACCAGTCATAAACGGAGTTAACAAAACTAGAGGTAAATTAACCGCATAACGTTTCTGTATTTGTTTTATAATTTTAATATTTCTTACTAAGGTATCAATATCCCGTCCATCAGTAATAGTTAATTGTTTTAACTCTTGTTCAATTGGATTTGCAATTTTTGTCCAATTGAAATTTAAGTCACGTTGGAAACATAAAGGATTGTTATTACCTGCCACATCTGGTATACAGATGTCAGGGATATCATTTTGAAGAATGGGGTTTAATATCTCTGGATAAGGTGCAAGATTAATTTGGTCACAATTTGGAATTTCTTGCCTTTGATTAGGCAAAACATTATCCTCCAAACGTGCCCTTTCAAAATTTAAATTTCGTTCACAGTTAGGTCTAACTTCAAAATTATGCCACTCATTTGCTTTCCAAACCTCAAACCTTTCTTTTAAGTTCTGAAAACCGACTACTTTATCTGGTTTGTTTGGCAATATAAATGTCAATATTATGTTAAGCCTATCATCAAAAATCTTTGCATTATATTTTTCTAATTCGTTTAAGTTTTCAACATTTCTCAACTTTGCAAAATAATTTTGACAGTCCGTCAGTTGTTTTTCAAAATCAAATCTATGTAATGTGGTCAGGTCGATTTGTCGCCCGTTCTCTAAAAGTTTTTGTAGTCTTAGCCGTTTTTGTCTTAAGTTTCCTGTTGTCGTACTTCTTCGTATCCTGAGTTGAAAGTTAATATTTGTGTCATCTAATTTACAAGTTTCAAGAATCTGTCCTTCCATATTTGTGTTCGTTCAGTTTATTTATTTTGATAAAGTATGTATATAAAACAGATGACTTACCAGTCAGAATCTGTATACCTGATCAGATGTGAAAATTTGTTTTTGGATTTTAGAAAAATAAATTTTAGAAAAATGGTTGCGTTATTTTTTTGTTCCAGATATTTTTCCTAAAGATCCAGAAGTTTTTGTTTGGTTCAATTATACTGCTTGATGAAATTTTTGTTATCTTGTCCTTTTATTGTTGTTTAAATTTCTTGAAGTACTTTTATATGAAATCTTGAATATTATCCTGATTTAGTATCCTGGTTTATTATCCTGATTTAGTAATCCTGGTTTATTATCCTGATTCAGTAATCCTGGTTTATTATCCTGATTTAGTAATTCTGGTTTATTATCCTGATTTAGTAATCCTGGTTTATTCTGGTTTATCCTGGTTTATCCTGGTCACGGCACCATTTTTTTTGTCCCAGAATTTCCAAAAATTAAACAAAACTATTTTGAATCCGGCCACTCAAATATCTTTATTCAGATTTCGTTTATAAATATTTTAAAACTTTTTCAAATTATTAAAATTGTTAAAATAGTTAAAATTTTTAAAATGTTTTTTTAAAATTCTTAAAACTTTATCGCACCAATCTTCTAAAATTATACGCTTTTCTTTTCACCAATATTATTTCTTACTTATAAAACATATATTTTTTCCTTTTTTAAAAATTGTAAATTCGCTTCTACCTCTTTAAAAAAATCTTAAAAAAGGAAGGAATCCAACAATCCCTTTTTTTTTGTCATCAAGAAAAAAAGAATGTTCTTTTTATCTCCTTTAAATTTTCTTTAAATTATTTTATATTCTTTTTATTTTTCACATCTGACGGTAGTAAATCATCTGTTGTTTATTTATGTTTACGTTATGTTATCGTTATGTTTACGTTACGTATGAAAGTACGTATGAAATAGCATTCGAAATGCAGTCCAGCCTGACATTTCGTTTGCAGCTGCAACTAGTGTCCAGTCTCGTGTGTCTGGTGAGTGCTCGTCATGCGTTGAGTTGAAGAGTGTTGTTGAGAACCTAACTAAACAGGTTGCTTCCCTGACTTCTGCACTGAAAGCTTTATTAAGCACCAAACAGAGTGAAATTGGTTTAAAGAGTTCAGTGCCTCAAGTTGGTAACCTTTCTGCGACGCAGAATACAAAAGTTCAGCTGTCAAATAAGACAGTCGCCTCTACCTCAAAGGGGAAACCCCTTTCATTGCCCAAGACGCTTCCAGTGGATGCGTCTAAATTTCTAAAATCTCCTTCGTCTGGGTCCAAGATCCACGATATGATAGGAGATCCATCGGCCCTTGATAAGGGCTTTATACAAGTCAAAGGAAAGAAAGGGAAGGAGAAAATTGTGTTTGACACATAAGTCCTTTTCTTTCTGAAATACCCTTTAATAATATTATTCAATGGAATGTTCGCGGGATCCGGTCTAGGTATGAAGACATAAAGTTGTTGATCCGGGAAAAGTGTCCGATTGCGCTGTGCCTGCAAGAGACAATGTTACAGCCTTATGTCTCAATCTCCGTTCGTGGATATGGGATGTTTAGGAAAGATTCCCTGCGTGGTGGCCCTGGTGGTGGGGTCGCTATATTACTTCACCAGTCAATGCAGGGGGTAAGTCTGGATATTCAGACGGATCTTCAGGCCGTAGCAATCAGGATAACTGTCCCGGTGTCGGTTTGCGTGTGTACTGTTTATTTACCACCTAACAATGAAGTTTCATACCTTGCCATGAGAGAATTACTGGAACAGTTACCAGCTCCATATATCGTCCTAGGAGATTTCAATGGTCACCATTATTCTTGGGGCTCCTCACTGTGCAATGGTAGAGGTCACATGGTGGAGAGGGTCCGGAGTGATTTAGACTTATGTCTATTGAACGATGGATCTGAAACATTCGTGTCATCCTCAACAGGATCCTGGTCGTGCTTGGACCTTACTTTCTGTAGCCCGTCCCTTGTACCACGGTTGTTGTGGAGAGTACTGCCAGACCTGTACGGAAGTGATCATCGACCGGTGGTGGTCGAGTTTTTTGACTACCAGTCTGTCGATGACCTTCCAAAACGATGGATAGAGAAGCTTGCACGGTGGAATGAGTTTTCAAGTTTGATGGAATCTGAATATGAAGATGATGACGATGCACGAAGCCTGTTGTCTTCCTTTGTGGAGAGGATGTCTGCAGCAGCTGCCCAGAGCATTCCTAAAACATCGGGTAAAGCGCGGCGGCCGCCGGTGCCTTGGTGGAATAATCGGTGTAAGGAGGCTCTTCAGGACCGCCGTAGGGCCCTGCGAATTTTTAGTCGCAGACCTACGGATGCTAACCTGGAAGCTTACCGAAGAGCTCGGGCCTGCTGTAGGCGTATCTTTCTGGAGAGTAAGAGAGAGTCGTGGAGCCGTTATGTTGCAGATATTAATAGGAGTACCCCTGTGACAACGGTGTGGAGAAAACTGCGGTCCGTTTGTGGAAGGATGTCTCCGCACCGAATTGCAGGGTTGCAAACTGACGGTTCCGTGATTACGTCACCAATCGACATTGCGAATGCAATTGGTTCTTCGTTAAGATCAGCGTCTCTCACGTCTTCATATTCAATTCAATTTCAAAATCATAAGAAAACCACTGAATCTCTTCCTTTTCATATAGCGGACACAAATGATCCTCTGAACATTCCTTTTTCAATGCCTGAACTAAGAAAAGCGCTCAAAGTTTCTCGAAATACCTCGCCTGGAGGAGATGAAATTACACTTTCGATGATAGCGCATTTACCAGACTCCGGGTTAAGGCAACTCCTACATATTTTTAATAAAATATACGCTTCTAGAAAGCTTCCAGAATCTTGGAAAGAAGCAATTGTTGTCCCGATCCTCAAACCTGGCAAAGATAAAATGTTGGCCTCCAGCTATCGCCCCATCTCTCTGACAAGTGTTTTATGTAAGGTGATGGAAAGAATGGTGAATAGTCGTCTCATGTGGTATCTGGAAAAGAATGACTTCCTCGCTCCTGAACAGAGCGGTTTTCGGAGAGGGAGGTCTTCGACAGACCACTTGGTGGCCCTTGAGACGGCTATCTGCAATGCGTTTGCATTGCGGCAGCGCCTCGTTGCCGTATTTTTTGATTTGAAAAAAGCATATGATACGGCTTGGCGACGAGGTATTCTTAATACCTTGCGGGAGTGGGGCATCGCTGGGAACATGTTGGCCTTCATTAAAGACTTTCTGGATGACCGATCATTTCGTGTAAGGGTTGGTCAGAGTTTGTCAAACAGGTTTGATTTGGAAAATGGTATACCGCAGGGGAGTGTAATTAGTTGTACCCTATTTGCGGTTGCCATTAACAATATTGTGAAAAGTTGCGTATACCCTGTTAAATGTTCGTTGTTTGTAGATGATTTTGCGATATATGTTGCATCTAGAAATGTTGTTTCAGCTGAACGAGCCCTACAGCTTACTATATACCGTCTTGAGGAATGGTCACGGCAGACTGGCTTTAGTTTTTCTCCTGAGAAGACTAAATGCATTCAGTTTTGCCGAATACGGACTGATAATGTTCCAAGACTGTATTTAATGGGTCAGGATATCGAAGTTAGCACTGAAATCAGGTTTCTAGGTGTTATATTCGACAAAAGACTTACATGGGTTCCGCATATAAAAGACCTACGGGCTAGGTGCTTAAAGGTGGTTGATATTCTGCGTGTTCTTACAGGTACTTGTTGGGGAGCTGATAGATCATGTATGATAAGGTTCTACAAGGCTCTAGTGCGATCACGTATAGATTATGGCGCTGTAGCGTACTCATCTGCTACTCCCACTTCGCTGAGAATGCTTGACACGATCCACAATTCATGTTTACGATTGTCTACAGGTGCTTTTCGTTCTAGCCCTGTTGTCAGCATCTTAGTTGAAAGTGGAGAAATGTCGTTACACAGACGTCGCCAGCAGCTTATATTGACGTACTTTGCCAAGTTGAAAGCTAGACCTTATCATTTTTTGCATGACATCATTCTCAACAACCCTTGTCATGATTTGCATCTGATGAATGCCCGATTGCCTTCACCATTCGGTGTAAGAGCGTTGGGGATATGCAACAACCTCGGTATTGCGATTCCTCGTGTGTACCCATGTAATTCATGTCTCTTTCCACCCTGGACCATCGCTCAGTTACACATTAACTTTGAAATGTGTAAATACTCAAAGGCAGACACAAGTTCTGTGGTATTTAATAGCATTTTCAGTGAGTTAGTTGAAGCTATTAAACCATCTACGGTTGTATACACGGATGGATCAAAGTCAGATGTTGGAGTTGGTTGCTCGTTTGTTGCTAATGGGAGAACCTATTTGTTTGGATTACCTGTGGGAACCAGTGTTTACACGGCTGAACTTTACGCTATTAGTAAAGCTCTGTCTGTAGTCTGTGTGCGTGGGCGTCGGGTGTTGGTGTGCACTGATTCGCTTAGTGCCCTTCAGTCGATTACTGATTTATATTCACGCCACCCGCTAGTTGTAGATGTCCACGGCACCGTGAAGCAGCTTAACGATAGAGGAGTAAGCGTTGTTTTCTGCTGGGTTCCGGGTCATGCTGGAATCTCGGGAAATGAGGCTGCTGATTTGGCCGCTAAGGAGGCGGCACGCCAACCGGCTTTCACGCAATATCTGACTGTGTCAGATTTCGTGGGCCTGGTGAAGCGTGTCATCACTGATTCCTGGCAGGTGGAATGGACTGGCTCTCATGGCAACAAACTTCGGGAAATAAAACGTAATGTTAAGCCTTGGCCTACGTCGCTGAGGAAGAACAGAAGGGAAGAAGTTGTTATCGCGCGACTTAGAATTGGGCACACCAGATTAACCCATGGGTATCTCATGACGTCTGGTGATGCTCCAATTTGTGGCAGATGCGATTGTCCTTTGACAGTCAAACATGTTTTAGTAGATTGCATCTGCTACGCAGCTCTGCGTCGGCGATTTAAAATACCCTGTGAGGTGCGAGAAGTTCTCGGCGACGATAGCCATGTTTTAGACTCAACGTTGAGATTCCTAAGATCCATTAGTGTATATAAAGATATCTAATGGGGAACTTGTAGTATTAATTGATTTTATATGTGTATTTGTGTATGGTTTTTATTTTCGTGGCCCCTTTACAGCCTTTTTATTCTCCTGGACTGTGTTATTAATGTAAATTATATTGTGTTTGCTGTGATACTAGTTTGTAAGATTTATGTGATAGGTTGTAGATTTTATTTATATTCCAACTGTGATATTAGATTTAAGTTTGTGTTTGTATGTTTATCTTATAAGTTTTTAATATAAATGTTCTTTTTTGTAAATTTTATTTTTTAAGTTATCTTTTCTGTGATATTTTTTGTTTTAAAGAGTTATATTTAAATATGTAAAGTCGTTCTACACTCGGGCCCTTTACACCCGTGTGTAGAACAACGGGCGATGATAACCGTCTGGTTTTTCGCCCAAAAAAAAAAAAAAAAAAAAAAAAAAAAAAAAAAAAAAAAAAAAAAAAAAGTATGAAAGTATTCAGTTTGTCCTATGAGTATACTATGTTTAAATGTAATTGTTTGTGTATAAATGTTGTGTTACATTACAGTAGTATTATTGTTGTGTGTAGTGTAAGAGCAACCTGTGTATAGTTTTGAAATAAGGTTAGCTCTTAGCTGGGGCCCCGGGGTTGCCACACCCCTACACCCACATATATATGCATGACGAGCATTCATTTATATAAGTATGGGTGCTCCCTGGGGGCAAGGTAGGCGAGAGCCAGCAAAACGAAATCATGGGAAAGCTACCTCATTGTCACTGATATGAATAACACACATTGTAGCAGCTAAACTGGGGGTTGTAAAACATGTCGCTGTGAGCTAAGAATGGTACATACATGACCAGTTGCATATCTTTAGAAATAACCGAACACTTAGAAGCAGGGAATATTTCAGCTCGGTTTCATGTCCTGCATACTGCAATTAATTTGGATGTTGAGAACATTGAGTGGGTCGTCCTAGCAAGTTGTGCGTTATACAATTTTTTGCGCCAAAAATCGCTAACCTACTCGTCTGCGGAAGCTTTCAATCGTGAAAATACGCAAGAAGGTACTTTAATTAAAGGTGAACGGTGTAATTCAGATAAGATGCCTCACCTACTACGACGTTCTGGGGGACAAACTTTACAATTAGCAAAAAGTATTCAAAATAATTTCACTGGCTATTTCAACGGCCCGGGTTCTGTGTCTTGGCAGGAAAATATACTTCAAATGTGTGATGGTTTTACAAATGTCATAAAAAATTAAAAATTTTTTTATCATAAGTTCATACCTTAATTATCATTAGTTCATTAATAATATTATAAGTCATTAGTTTTAGTTAGATTATTTTTAGATATTGTTTTCAGAATATAATGAAGTACCAGTTACTTTTAACACTAGTAAATCGTAATATTTTGTTTGTATTTGTTTTATTTTTATTGTTGTTGTATTTTGTTAATATTTTCCTTTGTATTTTATGATTGAAGTATACGTTTTCGTAAGACAAAAAGTGGTTGTCAAAACACAAACAGTGACCGGGTGTTTTTAAATTTTTGTTAGCTCTAAAGTAACAGCAGCTCCTAAACTAAGCCACTCTTTCTTCAGAGCAAAAAGTTTTTACACCCCGTGGATTTGGTTTTCCTTTCACGTACTGCTTGGCAATTAGCTGTCCTGTGAAAGGAATCATTTGCTCATCAGTTGACAAAGATTTTTCAATTGGTAACTCATCTCCTCTTGCTAACTCCAAGTCTAATCTCCAATTGCTAACTTATTGCACTACTTTTTATGGGATTAAAAATAGGACGGACTTTTCGAAACACATCTAGTAGCCACTTATTACTGTTTTGGGAATGGGTTACTCTTTCATTGTCGTTAGTACAAGCATTTTGATTTGGCCAACCCTTGTGATACATCCAGTTTTTAATAAAATGTAAATTGCTACGCAATATATAAAACCATTCAAGTGGCATCTCAAATTCAAGAAACAATGCAATTTTCACTCTTAAATCCCAACATAACACAGCTCTTTGAACTCCTAAAGCTCCTTTTGCAATGTGAAGGGCCACAAGAAGAAGTTGTCATCGCTCGACTTAGAATTGGGCACACCAGATTTACGCATGGGTATCTCATGACGTCTGGTGATGCTCCAGTTTGTGGCAGATGCGATTGTCCTTTGACAATTAAACATGTTTTGGTAGATTGCTACTACTACGCAGCTCTGCGTCGGCGATTTAAAATACCCTGCGAGTTGCGAGATGTACTCGGCGACGATAGCCATGTTTTAGTCTCAACGTTGAGTTTTCTTAGATCCATTAGTGTATATAAAGATGTCTAATAGGGAATTTGTAATATTGTTTGATTTTATAAGTGTATTTGTGTATGTAGGTTGTGTTTATATGTTTTTTATTTTCGTGGCCCCTTCACAGCCTTTTGTTTATGTTTTAGGTCTGTGATATTAATGTAAATTATATTGTTTGCTGTGATACTAGTTTGTAAGATTTATATGTGATAGTTTATAAATGTTGTTTATTCCAACTGTGATATTAGATTTAAGTTTGTGTTTGTATGTTTATCATATAAGTTTTTAATATAAATGTTCTTTACTGTAAATGTAATATTATGGGATTGAACAGAGTTATTTACTAAATAGTGTATTTTCATTTAAAATAATTTTATTTATAATAGCGTATTTTTAATTGTTAAATAATGTGTAATCATGTAATGTAATAATCTAATAGTGTAATATTGTAGGATTAAAAAGAATTATATACGATAAACGTATTCCAAGAAATGTGTAGCGAGTAGGCTGGAATGTGCCGCGTCAGCTGAGCCGGGTGCCACTGGTATAGTAGAGCGGACATGGGGTAGAGCGCGGGGAGACTAGTCAGTCGTCAGTTGAGACTCGATGCGAGAGGTGACCGAGTGAGCTACGCGCGTCTTTATAGGACAGGCACACACGAGCGACAACGTATTACCACACTGTATGGGCGGTCGTCGTTGTAGAACGCGGGTTACTAATGGTGAATGACTGTTGGCGGTTACCAGTGAACCTTCAGGACGTGCCAATGGTATAGTGAGGCGGTGTAGCCTTCGATTAAAACCGTATCGGTAGTGGCTGAGTTAATCGTGTGCGCTAGTGTGACCCCGGTCTTGCCCGTTCGTTGGAGTTTGTGAACTGCCTTTGGGCCCGATTAATTCCTTCTAAGCACAACAGCCCCGATAGTTTCGAGTGAGAACGATGGCGGGGAACGGAGGGATGACGATATTGGCCTGGTTATGTAAGTACCCCATCTGTACTAGTATACTAAGTGTAGCAAGTCTACCGTCCCGTATCATGCAAGTGGCACTCGGCGTAGCTAGACCGACAGAAAGCGATTTGCATTAGTTATAGCGTATACAAGTAGGTTCATCCTACATCTAGATATGATCAGTTAGTAGGTTTAGTGGATTTCATGTGTTGCTTATTTATATTATCGGTTATTGAATTTTATGTTCATGTTATGTTAATCATTGTTCTTGTGAGAATTTATTATTTAATTTTAATTTACCATGAACAGTATCTGGTGCCTATTCAGTGGATAAACAATACGATCTAGAACGATTGAAGCAAATCGCATATTAGGTTTAGTGGATTTCGTGTATTGCTTATTTAGGTTATTGGTTATTGATTTTATGTACATGTTATGTTAACCATTGTCCCTCCGAGAATTTATTATTTAATTTTTACATGACTATAAACAGTGTCTGGTGCCTATTCAGTTGATGAACAATACGGTCTAGAACGATTGTAGCAAATTGCATATTAAGATTTGTTTTGTTATTATGATATGGTTAATTTAAACAGTTTATTGGGATTATGGTTATCGTTCTACTACTCAAGAACCTTAAGGACAATGGTCTTATTTTGTTTGAACCTTATGGATTTATAAATGTATTGTAGTTTTTGATAGCGATCAGAAGAGGTAACTTTAGAATAAGATATTATTGCTGAATAAACATAGTCAAGATAAACTGAAGGTTTTTCATTGCTGTGAGTCAACCTGCCCCCACCCCGTCCGGTTACATAAATTTTATTTATGAATTTTATTTTATCTGTGATATTTTTAGTTTTAGGAGTTATATTTAATTAAATAAGTAAGTATATATTATATTCAAGTACGTTCTACACTCGGGCCCTTTACACCCGCATGTAGAACAACGGGCGATGATAACCGTCTGGTTTTTCGCCCTAAAAAAAAAAAAAAACACATACAAAAATGTTAAAAAAATTACAAAATTTTTTGATTCAATTATTAATGAAATACAAAAATAAATACACACATTACAAGTAAACATTTTTAAAACACAATTTTTGTTATAGGTTAGTAAAAATGAATGAATAAATAAAATACTTATTTTGTATGAAAGATTTGAAAGCAATTTTTATGAAGAGCGACGTCACTTTTCATACAATTTTTTGTCGAATGTGTTTTTTTTACAAAGAGTGCAACGGCTTTGTTTTTCTTATCCTATCAATACGAACTTCTTCACTTACTCCTTTGTTTACTGCACGAACTAATCTAGGCCGGCCAATGTTTGTTCGAACAGCATATTTTTGCAGGTATGGAATGGTGATTTTCCTAGTGAAAGCCAATAAATCAAGAGGTTCTTCTTTATATTTACTTATTAACCGATATAATAGCCAAGCATTTGTGACAGATGCATTTAGTGGAAATGAAAATAATTGCCAGTACCATTTCTTCATTCTTATATTTATTCTCATTCCAGTGACATTTTGATCTAGGCGATCAACTCCTCTCATGTACGTATTATAATTAATAATGGCAGCAGGTTGGGGTATATCAATTTTTCTTTTATATTTGAAGCTAAATCTTTTAACGTTTCCAAGCGGAGTAACTCCGGCTTCTGTAGATGCTATAGTAACTATGCTACTATCGTTGTACCTGATTAAAGTAACTCCAGCTTCTGTTTCATGTAAGGTAAAATGAGGACACAACACTGTGTCTTCACCAATATGTAAAGGAAACAAACGTCTCCGGACATAAAAAAAATATAACTAAACAAAAAAAATTTGTACCAGTCAAGACGTATCCCACCAGCCAGCTGAAATGAAATACCTCAAAACTGATATATTCGGGGGCTGTAGCACAAGGTGCAAACAAAAAACTCCACCACCATGGTCAGAAGAACCAGGTATGGAAACGGCCAGGAGAAACCATGCCCCAAAAGCTAGAATTTACGGTAGAGCAACACAACACTAACATGCGGAGGCGAGATAATAAAATCTATGCCGGGTCAGATAAATGATTCATTACACAACACAAGAATATGAGTGACTTAAAGGTATTTATTAATAAAAACAAATAATAACGAAAAATTATTAGCCCAAAACTGAACTGGCCTAAAACGTAAAAATCAATAATAGCCTAGTGAATAAAATAAACTTATAAACTAACAATAGGTAATGATCAAATAAAATATTTAAACGTACATAAAACTTTTAATTACAAAACAGAAACAAGTTCTTAGAAATGTTAAAATATCAATAAAGAAAACAGAATGTAAATACGAATTAATATTTTTGGAATGAATTTTTTTTTCGGAAAATTATATTACTTTTATAGGTAGGGAAACTAAAAAATCTTTACTTAAACAAAATATTAATAATAAAAAAACTTTTACGTAATGAACATTAGATATTACTTTACTTTATAAAAAAATTACTTTAATGGTTTAAAAAAAAAAATGAAAATATTTATGGTTATTCAAGTTCATTGGCAAATCATCCGAAAAATCAAATCAAAACAAAATACACCAGTCCTAACAAAAGAATTAGGAAGGGGACCACAGAGTTACAGAATTAACAAAAAAAATGTTCTAAAGTAAATAAAACTGAATTTAAAAAAATCTAAACAAAATTTTAAAGAAAAAAATAAAACGGAATAAAAGAGATCCAAGATTTAGAATGGAAATTACGTAAAACAAAAATTCGGGTGATTTACCAAAGAACATAGAATAAACTAAATCTTAGTTTGATTCCATTTTTAAAATAATCAAATTAAACATATTACATTAATTAAATTTATTAATTAATTAATTTTTTTTTTTATTTAAAGTCCAAAAAAAAGAAAGACTGAAGCTGAGAAAAAGGATACACGAATATCCTGAACAATGACTTAAGTGTTGGATGTAGATTTCAGTTGCAGTTAAACCGTACATCCCCGAAAACAATAGGAAATAAAATTTTAATCAAATTATTTAAATTAAAGAGAAAAATTAGGAAATAAAACTTTACATTAAATTATTTAAATTAATGAGGAAAATTAGGAATTAAAAATTTACATTAAACACCGTATTAATTGTTAACCGAAAAGATCAAGAAAACAGACAAGCCAAAATATTTAAAAAAACCAAAATTCCGAACCAAAATTTAAATAAAAAATTTTGGTATTTAAATCTAAGAAATTCAATAATGAAGTTCATAATGGAAAAATTACCTGAAAAAAATTCTAGGTGAAACAGTCGTCAAAGATTCCCAAGTCGAAAGTGAAAAAAAATTCACACGCATAAGAAAAACGTAAAAAATGACCATACCCCCCTCTCCTACTGCAGGAGGCTAAAAAACCAAGTCAGCGGACTCAGCGAAAAAAAAGGGAATAGAACGTAAATCGCGCGTGTCAAATAGAACTAATGTGATTTATTGAGATTGAAAATAATTAAATTAAATACAAGGAAAATATTTCAATAAAATATGCAGTTGAATTAAAAATGAACTTTGAGACCGGAAATGCATGAATAATAAGAATCATACGATGAAATTCTTTTAAAGAAAAATTAATTTTTAAATAAAGGTTTTTATAATAATGTTAATGAAAAAAATTTATAAAATCACTACAGTATGTCCCAAAAGTAAGGTGAACATACGACTAGGAAATAATAGCAAATTTTTCATTTAAAAGAAATGCAAAATTTATTTAAATCAAAATTCTAAGGGGTTTCAAAGATTTTGAAACTCCTTACACCCTCCTCCCTTGGAGAGAAAAAAAAAATTCGGAATTTTTTTTTTTTGGTATTTTGTTTGGGTATCTCAATAAATCACAGTAAAAAGTAATTGCAAGAAAATATAAGAATATCTCCTTTCGTTGTATAAATGTTAATCAAGTAATCTTTTACATCTTATGAATTGTAATTGTATCAAAGTTAGAATCATATATGTGAAGTATAAATTAAAATGTGACATGATAAAAAAAGTTTTGGAAATATTATAAAGTTAAATGTTTGCTTAACGTATTGAAAATTACATTTGAAGAGTGCATTTCCAAAAGGGTGTAAGTGCCAAGAATGAAACTTTTCAGGAGGCAATAAAAACTGGTTTTTGTTTAAATCTTTAAATTTATTAACTTAAAAAAAAAGTTTTACACACATTACACTTGGATAAAACTATAGATAAACTTGTAGCTTAATACATAAAAAGGAAGTTAGAAAAAAAAATTTATAAAGCAGTCCCAAACGGTGCTGCAAGTCATAACTTCGTATGTCCCACTATGCAACGGTTGTTTCTGGGGTTGGTGCTGGCGCTGATTCTGCCAACACTTCTTCGAAGTAGGCGCGTGCTTCCGGCATGAGGTAAGGGAGCATCTTCATGATGTCTGCTCTCTTCTTCTGGGGAACTCCCGTTTTGGTTCTTGATAACCGAAGCTCCAGATTTTTGAAGTCATTGATTCCCACTCCAGGTTTGACAATTTTTACAGGATCATGCCAAGCTGCTGCTGATGACCCACCTTTGGCTACCATCACACTCCCAAATTCAGTTGATGTCAAACGAAGCTGATGAGCTTGAGAAATTCCCAACTTCTTAGTAAACAGAAACGCATGGGCTATTTCTTTAAAGTTGTGGAACTCCTCTACCAAAGTGCAGGTGAAGGGGTTTTTTTGTGCTGCACCTGTGATTATTTCAACTAAATTCATTATGGTCATGGCTTTGCATTTTTTCTTTCGCTTCTCAATTAAAGCAAAGTCTCTGTCGCAACTTAAAAATGTGTGGCCTTTAACAGGGAACTTGTGGATAACCTCATCAAACACACCGTTAGCTATGAGGACAAGGTACATGGCCATCATGTACTGGTTTTTGTTTTGGCCACCGCAGTTATCTGACCACACAATAAGTTTTTTCTTGTTACCTGGATTACACTGAGTAGTTAGGTACTGGTATACGCATGATGTAATTTCAGCTGATCCCCTCCCACCATAGTTCTCAGACCATAAGAACATACACCCTTGATTGTTAGTAGAATCATGTATCCCCAAATTACAACAGGCTAGTTGCTGCGAATAGTACATTTCTGTGTGGGTAAGTTGGGGGAGATACATTTGCTGTTGCAAATCAAAAGATACAACATAAGCGTCAGATGTCTTTGCATTTTTTATGTCATCAGACATTGCTTGTGTAGTAGCCTCAGCACGTCGATGATGCAGTTCTTGCTCAACCTTTGCTAAGGCATCACCAGATTGTAGGCGGATATTGAATGAGTCACATGTAGAGCAGGTATCAACCCTTGGCATGCGAAAAGACAAATTGAACTTAGTCAAGAAGATCTCATGGTACCATTGCCTAGAAATGGGGGGCTTTCCATTATACTCTGTCGAGTGCTTTTCCAAAAAGGCGCGATACATTCGACTGACATTCAAGTCAGGCGATAAGTACAATCTGTATTTAATTTTAGCTCGGCCATAATGGCTTTCTTCCGTCGGAAAACTCTTAATGTGGTCAATGACTTTTTGAGTCCATTCCAACGACTCTTCATTTTTACGCGCCCCTCCTCTTCTATCCGAACAATCCATCTTTCCTTCCAGAATCTTTTGGCCTAAGATCTGGACTCGTTTTGGAGAAATCCCAAATGTATTACAAAAGGTTTTTAGACATACCTTAGCTTCAGAGCCACCTGGAAGAAGTACGAAGTACGAAAATGAATGCTGACGTCTGCTTTCACTCGGGTGTTCATAATTTCCATGTCGCCTTCTTTTGATAAGCTGAGGATGAATCAGGCGTTGTAGGTAGTTTTGTTGTTTATTGTAGTCGCCTAATTCGTAAAACTTGGTGAATAGTTCCTTGCGGTAATCCAAACGTATTGATTGGCATGAGAATGTACACTTGCAGTTTACCTGAAAGAAAAGACATGAATTACCTAAAATGTAAGATCAGAAAACTACATGGTAAGTAAGTTGGTAAGTAAGTAAGTAGGTTAATAGTAGGTTAGTCAAGTATAAAAAAGCATTAACTTTTGTATAGTTAGGTAAGTAAGTAAGTAGGTTAATAGTAGGTTAGTCAAGTATAAAAAAGCATTAACTTTTGTATAGTTAGGTAACAGATAAGTTGGTTCAGTAAATTAGTTTGTTAAGTAAATCAAGTTAAGTTAAGTTAAATTACTACTATTTTATGATATTTACCTCTGTTGGAAGAGTTTTTGGTTGGTTGACAGTTTTTGTTTTTGGGGAAACATAACCTTCTCCTGAATTCCTCAGTTTTTTTACAACACTTTTCTTCCATGCCTGAACATTCCTTCTCTTCTTCTTAGGCTTTGCCCCTTCCTGTACTTCCTGTATCTGATTCATCATAAGACAAACAATTTAACTGGAAACACAACCAGAGTAAAAGCACTAACAATAAAAGCCTAAACAACAACGCAGCGGAGCACCAAGTGTGGCCGTGACTGAAGCCTGCGCAGCTGTTGCACCTAGGTACTTACACCCTTCTGACTTGCACAACAAGTTTAGTACGGATTTAAGACGCTTGGAGCAGTAATATCGCTCTCATCTGTTGTACAATGAGAATCAGTGGCACTTACAACCTATTGACACAGCAAACTAAAAATAAGGTAGTTTGGCACTTACACCCTTTTGGAAATGCACTCTTCATTTATCATTAATATTTGTGAACAAAAAATTGTATTTAAAAATATCACAACATCTATAGTTATCGCAAGGTTGATATTGTAACCTGAGGTGTCTGTGTTTGAATATTAATTAGATAAAGTAATTTTATTTTATAATATATATAAATGTTTAAGAGTGTGAGCATGCTTAGCCATATATGAAGAATAATTTTATGAAAATAAGTGTGGTTTACAACAGTATTCCAGGTGTTTGGTATTTGTATGGGTTTTAGTAAAGTTTCTGGAATAGGATCTATGTGATGGATTGTTGGAAAGGAAGAATTCCAGTTTTCATTGAGTATTAGGGACAACTCATTGGTAAGAGGTGGGGAATAATCGACAATATGTGCGAAAGGAAGAGAAGGAAAGAGAGTCCAGGAATGTGGAATGAGTTGTTTTAATTGGAAGTGAGCTGGGGATCTGTTATCACAAGGGAAGATTGTATGAATAATAGTTTTGTTGTTGTGAAGAAGGGTACAGTTACAAGGTAAATGGACGTGGGCGATACCAATTTTGATTGGATGAAGAGACATGGTTTGGTTAGGACAATGAATAGAGGTATTTGGTAAGATGTTTGTGATTAGGTATTCGACCGGCGACTTCTCGAAGACTGACATCAAAGTGGATGTTTTGCAGTGGAAGGTACAATGTTTCTGTAACTCTTGAACTGAAGCTCCTTGTAGAATCTGTTGTAGGCAAGTGGTTGTTAAAGTTGGATTTGACGTGTGGCGAGGTAATAAGCATAGTCCTTTGGTTATGCGACATGATGGTGAATCTGTGTCAATCAGTTGTACGCTCGTGGTTGAATTAATAATGAATAGTGGCGAGTGGGATAAGACGCAAGATTGCTGATGCCATTGTAGTGGAACAGGCATGTATTTGTATAGTTGGTAATTTGCCTTGGAAGCTCTTATTGGGATTTGGATTTTAATGATTAGTTGTTTTTCGTAGAAACTGCATGTCGTTAACTGTAGAGTCTGGTTACTTTTGAAGTTGACGTAATGAAATAGCTAAATCATAGCCTTGAACTCGCAGTTTGGTTTGTAGTTTTTGAAGATCAGTTGATAGAGTTTGCAAAGGTACGATATCTTTTGGAAGTAGATGTGATAAACAATCCTGTTGAATTTTATTGTATCGATTTTCATAAGCGGATACGAATATATGTAGGTAGCCAAAATATAAATATTGTAGTATGGAAAACAAGTGTTTATTTTCTTGTGTTTCTTCTGCCAATAGTTGTGATGCAATATCTTTAAAGTCATGTTCTGTTTGATGGAATAATTCTTGAAGTTCATTAATTGTTGTATTGAAGCTGCTAGTTATAGACATAAGGTGGCGATGGTCTGTGTGGAGAAGGTCTTGTAGGTTATTGAAATGTTGTGTGAGAAATTGTTCATTATTAGTGACATCATGTAATTCTTCTGTTGTAGCAACAGAGCAGCACCAGTTAAGAAAATGTCCAATGAAGTCTAGTGTACGCCTTGAGCGATATGGTTGCGTGTTTTGTTGATCATTTTGATGGAAGAGTATGTTGGTTGTTGCATTGTATAGTACTTGAAGAGGTTTTGGAAGTTGACATGGTTGATTTTCTTGCATGAAACATGTTTGTTGTTCAGGTTGATGTAAATTTGTGGATTTGTTGAGCAAAGGGAAAAGAAAATGATTGAAATTGGTAGGGACAAATTTTTTTACAAAGTCTGGTTCGCAGGACGAGGCATTGAATTCAAAAGGACATTCTGGAAAGGTTGTAATACTTTCATGATTAGAAAGCGATTTTGGGTTGGAAAGTGGGATGTTGTAAATTAGAGGAATTGAGGATTCATAAACAATAGTGTTAGGAACTGGGAAGAGATAAATTCCATGGAAGATGTGGATCGACGTGGAGCGAACAATTTGGAAAAAGCTGAGGGCAAGGATATTGAGAATGAAAATACTTAATTTCAGGATCATGACGAGGGGTTGGTGCGAGTACTATCTTACAAAAGTCAAAAGTTACTGCTCTAGTAGAATGAATAAGAGTTAAATTTTTAAAGAAATTTACATATTTCACAGACTTATAATTAATGATTTATAATATGTTGTGTTAAATTTAAATGAAGTAATTTAGTGTTTCTTTTAAATACTTTACTAAAATAGCATTATGTTACTGAAGACTATAAATTACAAGATTATCAATACGGTATTTGTTTAACAAATGAAATGTTAAATAATATTAATTAAATTTGATTTTTTTTTTTTTTTTTTTTTTTTTTAGGGCGAACAACCTGGACAGTTATCATCGCCCGTTGTTGTACACACGGGTGTAAAGGGCCCGAGTGTAGAACGTACTCTTTGTATTACAATATAAAACTTAAAACTAGAAATATCACAGAAAAAATTAATTTATGAATAAAATTTATATTAAAAATAAAACTTATAAGATACACATACAAACACAAACTTATATCTAATATCACAGTAAGATTGAACAACAATTACAACGTATGAATTAAAAATCCTACAAACTAGTATCACAGCAAATACAATATAAATTAAATTAATATCACAGACCTGAAGGATAAACAAATGGCTGTAAAGGGGCCACGAAAATATAAAAACATACACAAATACACATATAAAATATTAAAAATAATAAATACACAAACATATAAATATACACTTATAATAACTAATATAAAACATATACTATAAAATATAACTGAATAGAACAAATAAAACATTACAGATCACCCTAGACTATCAGACACTGTTGTAAACACTGATGGATCGTAAAGATTTTAAAGTTGCGTCCAAAATAGGGCTTTCGTCACCGAGCCCCCAGGGGGCACCCATTCTTATATATATGAATGCTTGTCCATGCATATATATGTGGGTGTTCGGGTGTGGCAACCCCGGGACCCCAGCTAAGAGCTAACCTTATTTCAAAACTATACACAGGTTGCTCTTACACTACACACAACAATAATACTACATCACACACACCACACTTTCTTTCAACACACACATTTACATACCCTACACACAACACTTACACAAAGTTTTCTTACATACATTTATAATGCTGGCGAGGATGGGATGCGGGCTGGTCGTGCGTAACCCTTTCCGGATTGGAAGGTCTGGACTGTGGTTGTGCTGCTGTGAGCTTGCTCTGCCGAGGCTTTGCGCCATCCTTTAGCCCTTCCAGTCGCTTCGGTACTGTGGCAAGAAGTGGACCATGGGTAAGAGTGTCGGAGCTCTTACTGCTGCGTGCGAGCCTCTGGGACGTCGGTATCAGTGGGTCAGGAAGTACCTGACTCCCCGGCCCGGATAAAATATGTGGGAGATGGCTGCCGGGAGTACTCGGCCGGGTCCTTCTTTTTACTAGGGACCTGCGGCGTGCGCGGGTCATCTCTCCGCCCGCACCTTGCTTTCACGATGACTGGAAAAGCACTAAAGAGATTATGTCAAATAAACAACCTTCCCTCGGATTTAAAAGACTATGGTCTAGCTTGTCTGACGATAGTGATAGTGGTGTATTAAGTAACACGGACAAATTTTTCGTTGTTCGTTGTGTTGCAGAAGAAGGGTCGCTATCAAAAGTTTCCCCCTTCATTATTAACAGGTCTGTGCAGTCGGTTTGTGGCTCCCCACATTCAATTAAAAAACTAAGGAATGGTACTTTGTTAATTGAAACAACGTCTGCGAAGCAAAGTAGCAGCGTTGTTAAAATTACACAAATAGGAAGTACTACAGTCACTGTAGAACCGCACAGATCCCTCAACTCATCTCGAGGAGTGGTTTACTCTCGAGATATACAAGATATGTCTGAGGCTGAGTTATTGGAGGAGCTTACCTCCCAGAGACTGACGCAAGTCAAAAGAGTTACGCGTCGGGAAAGTAAAATTGATGTCGGTACCCCGACACTTATCATAACATTTTCCACCCCTCAACCTCCGGATCGTCTTAAGTTGGGTTACTTGTCTGTTCCAGTGAGACCGTATGTCCCAAACCCTCTGCGCTGTTTTCAGTGCCAGGAATATGGACATACGAAAACTAACTGCAAAAAACCTGCGATATGCGCAAAGTGCAGTTCACCTGACCACTTAGACAGCGAATGCACTTCTGAAAAAGAACTGTGTGCCAACTGTAAAGGAAGTCACTCAGCAAGGTCTCGGGAATGCCCCAAGTATAAAGAAGAACGGGAAATTCAGAAAATTTCGTCTGAACAGAAGCTTTCCTTTCCCGCTGCCCGGAGCGAGTACAGAAAACTAAATAGCATTCGAAATGCAGTCCAGCCTGACATTTCGTTTGCAGCTGCAACTAGTGTTCAGTCTCGCGTGTCTGGTGAGTGCTCGTCATGCGTTGAGTTGAAGAGTGTTGTTGAGAACCTCACTAAACAGGTTGCTTCCCTAACTTCTGCGCTAAAAGCATTATTAAGCACCAAGCAAACAGAAATTGGTTTGAAGAATTCAGTGCCTCAAGTTGGTAACCTTTCTGCGACGCAGAATACAAAAGTTCAGCTGTCAAATAAGACAGTCGCCTCTACCTCAAAGGGGAAACCCCTTTCATTGCCCAAGACGCTTCCAGTGGATGCGTCTAAATTTCGAAAATCTCCTTCGTCTGGGTCCAAGATCCACGATGTGATAGGAGATCCATCGGCCCTTGATAAGGGTTTCATACAGGTAAAAGGAAAAAAAGGGAAGGAGAAAATTGTGTTTGAAACATAGGTCCTTTTCTTTTTTAAATTCCCTTTTAATAATATTATTCAATGGAATGTTCGCGGGATCCGGTCTAGGTATGAAGACATAAAGTTGTTGATCCGGGAAAAGTGTCCGATTGCGCTGTGCCTGCAAGAGACAATGTTACAGCCTGATGTCTCAATCTCCGTTCGTGGATATGGGATGTTTAGGAAAGATTCCCTGCGTGGTGGCCCTGGTGGTGGGGTCGCTATATTACTTCACCAGTCAATGCAGGGGGTAAGTCTGGATATTCAGACGGATCTTCAGGCCTACCACCGGTCGATGATCACTTCCGTACAGGTCTGGCAGTACTCTCCACAACAACCGTGGTACAAGGGACGGGCTACAGAAAGTAAGGTCCAAGCACGACCAGGATCCTGTTGAGGATGACACGAATGTTTCAGATCCATCGTTCAATAGACATAAGTCTAAATCACTCCGGACCCTCTCCACCATGTGACCTCTACCATTGCACAGTGAGGAGCCCCAAGAATAATGGTGACCATTGAAATCTCCTAGGACGATATATGGAGCTGGTAACTGTTCCAGTAATTCTCTCATGGCAAGGTATGAAACTTCATTGTTAGGTGGTAAATAAACAGTACACACGCAAACCGACACCGGGACAGTTATCCTGATTGCTACGGCCTGAAGATCCGTCTGAATATCCAGACTTACCCCCTGCATTGACTGGTGAAGTAATATAGCGACCCCACCACCAGGGCCACCACGCAGGGAATCTTTCCTAAACATCCCATATCCACGAACGGAGATTGAGACATCAGGCTGTAACATTGTCTCTTGCAGGCACAGCGCAATCGGACACTTTTCCCGGATCAACAACTTTATGTCTTCATACCTAGACCGGATCCCGCGAACATTCCATTGAATAATATTATTAAAAGGGAATTTAAAAAAGAAAAGGACCTATGTTTCAAACACAATTTTCTCCTTCCCTTTTTTTCCTTTTACCTGTATGAAACCCTTATCAAGGGCCGATGGATCTCCTATCACATCGTGGATCTTGGACCCAGACGAAGGAGATTTTCGAAATTTAGACGCATCCACTGGAAGCGTCTTGGGCAATGAAAGGGGTTTCCCCTTTGAGGTAGAGGCGACTGTCTTATTTGACAGCTGAACTTTTGTATTCTGCGTCGCAGAAAGGTTACCAACTTGAGGCACTGAATTCTTCAAACCAATTTCTGTTTGCTTGGTGCTTAATAATGCTTTTAGCGCAGAAGTTAGGGAAGCAACCTGTTTAGTGAGGTTCTCAACAACACTCTTCAACTCAACGCATGACGAGCACTCACCAGACACACGAGACTGAACACTAGTTGCAGCTGCAAACGAAATGTCAGGCTGGACTGCATTTCGAATGCTATTTAGTTTTCTGTACTCGCTCCGGGCAGCGGGAAAGGAAAGCTTCTGTTCAGACGAAATTTTCTGAATTTCCCGTTCTTCTTTATACTTGGGGCATTCCCGAGACCTTGCTGAGTGACTTCCTTTACAGTTGGCACACAGTTCTTTTTCAGAAGTGCATTCGCTGTCTAAGTGATCAGGTGAACTGCACTTTGCGCATATCGCAGGTTTTTTGCAGTTAGTTTTCGTATGTCCATATTCCTGGCACTGAAAACAGCGCAGAGGGTTTGGGACATACGGTCTCACTCGAACAGACAAGTAACCCAACTTATGACGATCCGGAGGTTGAGGGGTGGAAAATGTTATAATAAGTGTCGGGGGTACCGACATCAATTCCATTTTCCCGACGCGTAACTCTTTTGACTTGCGTCACTCTCTGGGAGGTAAGCTCCTCCAATAACTCAGCCTCAGACATATCTTGTATATCTCGAGAGTAAACCACTCCTCGAGATGAGTTGAGGGATCTGTTCGGTTCTACAGTGACTGTAGTACTTCCTATTTGTGTAATTTTAACAACGCTGCTACTTTGCTTCGCAGACGTTGTTTCAATTAACAAAGTACCATTCCTTAGTTTTTTAATTGAATGTGGGGAGTCACAAACCGACTGCACAGACCTGTTAATAATAAAGGGGGAAACGTTTGATAGCGACCCTTCTTCTGCAACACAACGAACAACGAAAAATTTGTCCGTGTTACTTAATACACCACTATCACTATCGTCAGACAAGCTAGACCATAGTCTTTTAAATCCGAGGGAAGATTGTTTATTTGACATAATCTCTTTAGTGCTTTTCCAGTCATCGTGAAAGCAAGGTGCGGGCGGAGAGATGACCCGCGCACGCCGCAGGTCCCTAGTAAAAAGAAGGACCCGGCCGAGTACTCCCGGCAGCCATCTCCCACATATTTCATCCGGGCCGGGGAGTCAGGTACTGCCTGACTCACTGATACCGACGTCCCAGAGGCTCGCACGCAGCAGTAAGTGCTCCGACACTCCTACCCATGGTCCACTTCTTGCCACAGTACCGAAGCGACTGGAAGGGCTAAAGGATGGCGCAAAGCCTCGGCAGAGCAAGCTCACAGCAGCACAACCACAGTCCAGACCTTCCAATCCGGAAAGGGTTACGCACGACCAGCCCGCATCCCATCCTCGCCAGCATTATAAATGTGTGTAAGAAAACTTTGTGTATTTGTTGTGTGTAGGGTATGTAAATGTGTGTGTTGAAAGAAGTGTGGTGTGTGTGATGTAGTATTATTGTTGTGTGTAGTGTAAGAGCAACCTGTGTATAGTTTTGAAATAAGGTTAGCTCTTAGCTGGGGTCCCGGGGTTGCCACACCCACACACCCACATATATATGCATGGACGAGCATTCATATATATAAGAATGGGTGCCCCCTGGGGGCAATTAAATTTTATGACGTGAATATACTTCGATTCTAGTATATTGACAATAAGTTTTAAAATGTGAATATTTTAGCGAATATTTGTTGCTATTACAGATTAAGTTTTATAAATAAGGTTACCTGAGTAATGTGAAAAGAGATAGTTTATATTTTGCACAGAATGAGTAGTTTTGAAACGTGAAGCTACTAATAAATTATTTGGATAAAGCAATTTTGAAGTTATTAGTCAATTAAATAATTTTAAAAAAAATTGGTGTTTTAATGTAAAAATAAAACTTAAAATTATGCGCTTAAATAACTAACTTATATAATATTGTAGAATAACACCAACAACACACTAGTTGACACCGATTTTATGTAAAGGATCAGTAATTTTTATTTACGAATCAAATATAAGAACACTATTAGTCACTTGCAACGACTTTGTAACACAAATTTTGATGAATATTTAAGTATTTTGTTAAAATTGATGGAAGAAAAACCTGATTGCTGCAATCGTAGGCCTGGACTGATCATAAGAGACGGAATGGAACTGAATTGAAGTCCGGTCTCGCATCAATGTGTAGTTGGCTATTCTATGGTTAATGGCTTTGCCACTAACTTTCTGCGGTGACAATGAAAACTCTGGATGTCTGGTAATTACACCTGTTATCAACAAAAATGAAAATTTTTAAGTTTACAAAATAAAATAAGATGATTATGTTCATGATTTATAGAGGACGTTTGCAAAAGAGGGTTTGCTAAGGATAAGATAGCGTTTTTAATGAAACATAATAAAGAAATCAAGACATTCAGCTAAAAAAAAAGTTCTGTCGTGAGCGAATAGACGTATAGTTCCTTCCAGTGAAGGTGCAAACGGGTAGTGATAAGAAAACTTAATACTAATATACTTGTGATCATAATGATACTGAATATGAAAACATTTTCAGAGACACTTATCTAACAGTTCTGAAAAATCCTAAAATCTAACGTTATAAGCAATGATACATCAAGATACTTGTTAAGGCAGATAATTGAAATAAAAAAAAATAAACTGAGATGCTTGAAAGATGCATCCAGTAACAATACTTGACAACTCTTAAGTACTGACCTGCAAAATAACTACGCATCACCGCAAATTAGACAATTTTGCAGTTAAATGTGAATAATAAAAATTGTTAACGGTAGTGACTTAATTCTAAGGCGGTAAATATAAACTCTTAAATCTAAATTTGACTGTAATTCTAATTCAAAACGATGTGCACTGGATGGCACAAAGTAACAATTCCTTTCAAGTCCAAGGAACAGGCAGGCACAGGGCAACTCCATGGTGAAAACCCTAGACCAAAATCTCCCTGTACATGTGGTGAGGGGTGCAATTCATGGCGGTAGTAATCTTAAATCTAATCAGATTATGTTTAACTTACAAATTAGTCGGAAAGGTGTTTTGACTTAACCTAAAATACACTTGAAAATGTGTTTTAAAATCATAGAATATATAATATCAAAGTAGAAAAAAAAGAAAGTATTAATATTAAGGGTGGCTCACGACGAAAGTTTAAATGAAAATATGAAAGGAACGTAAAGAATGAAACGTAATTCATGAATCACGGGGGAAAAAAAAGTTGTTGGACTCACAGCAAATTTTCCTTAGGTCTAAGTTGACAGAAGAACAAATGGTTAATAGGACTGATATAGAACTGAAAAATCTAGATACAACCAAATTGAGAGATATGGATAGTTGTTGGAATTTGGTACAAAAAAAATTTTTACTGAAAAGAAATTTTGAAGATAGCCACAGCAAGCGAAGGAGAAAACTCTGGTCGAGGGACAGAAAAACAGAGAAAAGACACCAAAAACAAGAAATGACAATGGACACAAGGTCGGCAAATTTAAAAATCACAAAAAAAGATAGCTTGGAAAAATGAACAGACGTTACCCCCAGAAACATTCCCTCACAAATACACACGCACACGTACAATCACAGACAGCCAACATTCATTCACATTCGTCCATCACATTCAGTCTCGATTGGATAGAAAATCCAATTCCCTGGTACCTGTACATCAAATGACACTTGCACATCTGATCAGTGTCAGTGCGACCAGTTAGGCAGGGGAAAAGGATTTTGTACCAAACAAGTTAGGGCAAACGGCAGTCATCGGAAAAAGTATAGGGACAAGTGAAGGGGCCTATGGATGGCTAGACCAATGGGGCACAAACCAAAAGTTAGGTGACCGAAGAGTACCCAACGTGCAGAAGCTCATGGAAGGTGAAATTAACAACAGATTGGATAAATGGCTTGAAGAACCAAGAGTAATGCATGTGAATACAACAAGTGTACATAAGGGCGAAATAAAATACATAACGTAGAGGAACACAAGACAAAATGAAGTTTGAAAAAAGGAACCTAAGCGAATAATAGACTTTAAATGCTGAAGTAATATTTATACATGATAAATCTTATGGGTCTAAGAAAATTCCTGAAATAACTATCAAAAATATTTGAATATTTTGTTAACATAGAACGAAATTTACTCATCCAATGAGTGAAAAGATTTTTAAAAAAATTGATGAATGAAATGTGTTAAAATATTTCATTGAAGAAAAAAAAATTCAAACGTTATTCGAGGGTAAACTAGCATTTTGAGTATCCAGAGTAGGTGTCAAGGCGAAACTTAGTAACTCTAATATTAAAGTAACTCTTAATTATAACTAAACTTACAATCTAGTACAATACATCTTGATCTAACCCATAAATTTACATCAAAAGCTTAATGAAACACAAAAAAATTTAAGAGAAGAAAATAATTGTGAAATATTATTCCATCCAGAAATATTGTATTTTAATGCAAAAGTTAATTAGGATCAAACAAATGTATAGAATAGTCATAAACTCAATTGTTTTTGAGGTGTTTTTTTTTGTTAATTTAAAAATTTTTGAAAACTCAAAAATAGAACATCTAATTTTAAATAATTATTTTAATTTTAGTTTGAAAGGATTATGTATTTCACCATTATTTAAATCTGGTTTCGACTATAATACACATAAATTAATGAAGTGTAGGTAGTAAGTTGATTCAGATAATAAGCTGAAAATAAAATGACATGAAGAGAATGATATAACATGATCATAATTTTGTTAACTTATATATATATTTCTTTTTGTATGATGTTAAAATGGTATGCAAAACATCTCTATTCTTCGTCACGTCGTTTCAGTAGGTTGGTCATCTCGCTGAACAAATTTTTTGAGTCGACTGACATGGATTACTTGTGGTGTCAGTTTGCCATACCGTTCAACAATGACTTCATAATTCAGGGGACTAATAGCTTTGGAAATAGAGAAAGGGCCTCGGTAATGAGAAGACAATTTGGGCGATTTACCTGGGGCAGATTGCGGAAAGTAAACAAATACTTTGTCACCAACATTAAAAGTAACGTGTTGGTGAGACTTATCGTAGTATTGCTGCTGATAAGCTTGAGCCTTGGACAAAATTTCAGGTAATTTATTACGAACATCTTGAAGAATTTTTAACTGAGCAAGAAGATCGATGTCGTGTTCTGTGTTAAGTAGAGGGAGATCAAATGGTGACAAGGGATGATAGCCATGAAGTAGGTAAAATAGAGAAAAACCTAATGATTTCTGAACTGAGATGTTGTATGAAAACACAACGGGTTGAACATATTTATGCCAATTAGTTTGATTTTCATTTACATAAAATTTTATCATTTGAAGAATGGTTGAGTTGAAACGTTCAGTAACTCCAGTAGTTTGTGGTCGGTAGGGAGAGGTAGTATGATGTTCAATGCCCATTTGTAAACAGAGGTGTTTAATTGTGGAATTTAAAAAGTGAGATCCTTGGTCTGACTGGATGGTTTTGGCACAACCATACAGCAAAAACTGGTTGTACAAGAAATTTGCCACAGCATTGGCGTTATTGTGAACTGTTGGGGTTGCAATAGCGAAACGTGTCGTAGAATCAAGTGCGATAAGTATATATTGAAAATTACCAGAAGTTTTCGGCAGAGGACCCAGAAAGTCTAGAACAATTTTAGTAAAAGGAGTGGAGGTAATTTTAATGGGTTGGAGGAGACCTAATTTCTTAGTTCTAGGAACTTTAATTGTTTGGCAAAGAGCACAAGACTTGACATATGTTGTTACATCTTTGGACATATTTGGCCAGAAATACTTGGCTGAAATTTTGGATAGTGTTTTTTGAACACCTAGATGAGCACCTGACCTCGGTGAATCATGATATGTTTTGATGACATCTGGGATTAGGACAGAAGGCAAAACAAGACGCAAAGTAGTAGAATTATCATGGAAAAGTTTAAAATATATCAAGTCATTTTGAAGGGTGTCTCTGCGAGACATGCGTGCGAATTGTGGAGAGGTATCTGGAGAAGATATAAGAGCAAAATAGATTTTGTTAATGAGGTCATCTTGTTTTTGAAGAAGATGGATGTCTAAAGTAGAGTGAATGGCATCTGAGTCTGTAGTAGGAGTCGTTTGAAACACACGATATAAAGTGCGAGACTGATCTGAGAATGCATGGGCTGTTGGAGTGGGCGGGAAATTTAAATTGACCATATCTATGGAATGTTCAACTGGAATGTCTAAAGGGGCCCTTGATAACGCATCGGCGACATTAAGAAATTTTCCAGGGATGTGTTTTATTGTATAGGAATACTCGGAAAGTTGAAGAAGTAGTTTACTCAATCTGGAGCCTGGATCCTTAAGATTTTTTACATACTGCAAGGCAGAATGGTCTGTAATTATGGTAAAAGGCCTACCATATAAGAAATGTCGAAAGTGATTAACAGAATAGACAATAGCTAAAAATTCAATCTGCGAGACAGTCCAGTTTGCTTCATTTGAAGTTAGTCTTCGAGACACAAAGGCGATAGGTTTCATTTCATTTTTATCATTCTTCTGACACAAGCAACCGGCGATACATATACGGGAAGCATCACAGAAGAGGAATGTAGGTAAATCTTCTTTAAAATATTCTAAAATTGGAGGGTTCACAATTAAATTTTTTAGTGTCTGAAAAGCTTGTTCATGGTCAGAAGTCCAAGTGAATTTTTGATCTGCTCTAGTAAGTTGCGTCAGTGGAAAAGTAATGTTTGGGAAGTTTCGAATAAATTTTCTATAAAATCCAACCATTCCTAAAAAGCTACGAACTTGCTTAACTTTGGTCGGAGTTGGAAATTTAGTAACGGCTTCTACATTCTGTGGAAGGGGTGAGATACCTTCATTTGAGATTTTATGACCAAGAATTTTGACGGATTTGTAAAAAAATTTACATTTCTCCGGCTTAAGTTTTAATGAAGCAGAGCGGAGGCGAGCGAAAACTTCTTTGAGAACATCCAAACATTTGTCAAAGGAAGCAGCATGAACGTAAAGGTCATCAATGTAAACATTTAAATTTTTGAAAAGCAAATCAGAGAGTAAGAACGTCATGTTTCGATTAAAAGCAGCAGGGCTGACCGAGAGGCCCATAGGGAGGCGCTTGAAGGCATAAAGCCCACTTGGAGTAATGAAAGCTGTAATTTGCCTGCATTCTGGGGCTATACGTTGTGTAAAGAAAGCTTGGGAAACATCCACTGTACAGAAAAATTGAGCCCCACCAAAGGATTCTAGAATTGTGTTTGGATTCGGTAATGGGAATTTGTCATGGATAATTTTTTTATTAATCTTTCTGTAATCTACAACAAGACGAGAAGAACCATCAGGTTTATGTACTAAAAAGGCTGGACTAGCATATGGAGATTTGATGTCCATAATGACGTCAGCAGCTTTAAGTTTGTCAATAATTTTGTTTAACTCAGACAATTCGTAAGAAGAAAATTTGTATGGGCTATTAAATACAGCATCTTGATCGACTAATTTAATATGGACTGGAGGTAAATTTGCTTCTGGCAAATCGAACTCATCCTTGGAGAAAATAGCTTGGAAATTAGAAATAAGAGAAGTTACAGCTTTAAATTGGCTAGGTGTCAATTCTGGATTAATGTCAAGTTGTTTACCATGGACAGAGATTGGTTCATGGGCAAGGAGAGTTGAGATGGGGTTGTTGTCCACTTGGACATGAGAAGTCGAGGACAAGAGTGATGAATGAAATTCTAAATCTGAAGTGTGGATAGAATTTACATTAGAGGTTAGATCAGAAGAATTATCGAATAGAGAGAAATTATGGACCTCATCTGAAGTATTATAAAGAAAAAATTCATTGGTTCTACCACTAGGGAAAATTTGAATGGAATCAGAAGTGGAAGTGACTATTTGAGATAAATTAGACGTAGACACACGATGTACCGAATGTGGTTGAAGGAAGCAATCATTCAAAAGAAAAGGTTGGTCGGAACTAGGTAGGGTTGATAATTGATTTGAAGTCTGCAAGGTATCTAACCACTTTTTATTAAAATTAATCTTAAAACATTTGCCATTTTTAAAGAATGAGACCTGGTTTGAAGTGAAATCTAAGATAATGCCAAATTTAACGAAAAATTCATTGCCCAAAAGAATTTGACAATTAAGATCCTTTACTACAAACAAAGTATGAGAAAAGGGGATATTTGAAATAGAAAAACACAATTTAACGGAGCCTAGAACATTGAGGGTGGACCCGTTAGCTGCAGTCAATACAATATTTAAACATGGAATAATTTCAGAAGAAGAGACTAGGTCCGAATTACAGATCGAAACATTAGAACCAGTATCTAAAATACATGGAATAGATTCATTATTCAGAGAACCCATAACTGTAAGAGCCATGGAAGAAATGCAAGGCGAGTCATCTAAATGTAAGACGGGTTGAGAAGATTCAGACTGGGTAGATTGGGTACCAGAAGTGCTATTTCCATGCAGGGGTGTTTGAGAAGAAGACATATGGTCAGATGAAAATTTAATCAGAGATTCTAAGTAATTTAAACCACAAATATTGCGAGCGATAACACTAATAGGCAAATTATGAACAAAACACTTTAAAATATCACAAATCTGAGATTTATTGATGAAAGACAACTTAAAAGGTTCAGAGTTTATACCAGCTAGCGTATGGTACTTGAATATATAAACCAAAGCTCTAATAAAGTTTCCAATAACAATCATACTGGAATCACAAGTAGTGGATACTTGTCTAGTTTTTATGAAGAAAGTTGAAAAGCATTTGTAGTTACATTTATTTAAAATAAGCGAACAAAATCGTTTAGTTAAAGGAAAATTTATACCTTTGAATGAATCAGAAATGAAAAGTTGTTTAGCCTTGATGTCAATAATGAGCAACGACCAATGAGTATACGAAAGCTTGTTTTCAGAATCAGGACGTTGGAACAATGGAATGAAAACAAAATTCACAGATTTCAAGTCGGAGACGAGGTTGTCGGGAAGCATCGAGAAGCTGGATTTGTTAGATAAATTAATTGGTTGGTGCACCGCGTAGGTGAAATTTACAGCGTGTAAAAATTGGTTTCCGATAGTTTGCAGAACAAAATGTAATTGATCGCTGGATAACTGAGAAGTGGACGAAATACACAAATTGTCAGGGAGTTGTAGATTTGAGATGTGCAGAGAAAATACCTGCGACAGCATAGATTTGTCAGAATATTGTGGTGATCTAACAGTCAAATTAAAAGAATTACAGAAGTGAGCCTCTAAGGAGGGAGACTTAGAATCATCGGTTGAAGGGAGTGTTGCATCCTTGTTAAATTTTGAATTAAAGAGTTTGAAAGTGGCCGAGGGGTGAGGTGCAGTAATGGACCTAACGGGTAATTTCGAATCTGAAAACACAGATGAAGTTGAAGATTTAAAAACAGATTCCGGGCAAGAAACAGAATTACCTGAGACCAGGCACTGGCCTCGAACGCTTACATGTTTTTTTGAAGGATGAGAGTTAAACTTACAACGGCTAATAGAATGACCTGGTTTATTACATATCTGACAGAAATTCATAGGCTTACTGGACGTTGTGTTCGTTGATTGATGAAAATTGAAGGGTGCAATCGACTGTGGAAAATGTTGAACACCTTGTTGTGGTGCGGAAGGGTGGAAACCTGGCGGACAGAATACAGGGTACGGTTGTTGAAAATTATAGAAGCCCTGAGATGGGTCAGGAGGTGGATTCGTAAAGTTCTGATTAGACCTATTATTGTGAAAATTATTAAAACGTTTGTTAGGTAACGCTTGTTTAGATGGTGCAAACGTATTTGGGCGGAAGGGTTGAGTTGGGAAGTTATTTGAAGGTGGATGTGTAGTACTAGACTGAAACGCTGAATTAGATGGAAAATTGGGGGAACCCTGGGCATCAGGACGTTGATTACCTTGTTGAATAGGCTTACTGTGTCTTGAAGAGAAACGTGTATTATCAGATTGGAAATTAACAGCTTGTACGGGCTGAGATGATGAACAAGACGGGGCGTCGATGGGCGTGGATAAACGGAATTCAAGGAGATTTCTCGATTCCTGAAATTTACGAACGTTGGCCATAAGTTTTTCTAAAGTAGAATTATCGCATAGGGAAATTTTATCCAAAATGGACGGTAGAAGGCCTCTTAAAATATATTTGCAAACTCTAGCTTCAGACATTTTTGGATCTATTTTGGAGCATAGATGCATGACATCTGCAATGAAGGCTGATGTGGGTTCAGAAATACTTTGCCGCTTGTTGAATAGTGAAATTTCTAAAAGATCAACATCATTATCGAGACGGAAATGATTTAGGAACTGATTTTTGATGAATTGGTAGGTCAAGGGATCCTCGGAAAAGCGAAGTTTTAAATCTTCAAAGAAATCTAAGGCTGTGTCTCGTAAGTACAGTGGAAGGAATTGACATTTGAACTTATCGTCCCAGAAGTTGACAATAGCTGCCCGTTCGAATTCCTTGAAAAAGTCAATAACGCGTTCCTGAGCTTTGGCATGAAAAATCGATGGTGTAAAAAAAGGAAGTTTCGGTTTTGGCAAAAAAGGTTGAGAATTATTTTCCATTACTGATGGATAAGGGAAATCTGTTTGGGTTTCAACGTTCGTTGATGGAAGTAAAAATTTTGCAGAAAGAGCAGATTTAAGTTCAGCTAAATCTGGATATTTTTGAAGTAACTCGGCTGGGATGCTAGCGTTTTCAATCAGATAACTCAAGGCGTGGTCTCTGTTCTCCTGAATGCAATCAGGAAACTGAAAGAGATGCTTGCGAAGACGAAGTACACCTCGAAGGTATTCGAGATCGGCCTTCAGTGGAACGAATATATTATGCGCAGCTGCTAAGACCTTAGCCTGATCAAAGTTTAATGATTTAATTTTTTCTGCTGCGTAGATTAATGGGGAACTTAGAACAAAGAGGAAATTCTCATTTAGTAATTTGAATTTCCCATAATCATTATGAAAACTGAACAAAATCCGCATAATACTTATTTTTGATAAAATACTTATTTGATGCAGAGGGTAGATGCCGTCAAAGTTGCTTGAAATGCAGACTACCTTGTTATTTCATTTAGCAAAATTAGTATTTTATGTTTTTTATTATGTCTATAGTCATTGGTGCCTCGTGGTTGTTTTTTTTCATTTCATTGCATCCAATTATGTCACATTTTTTGTCGATTCTGTTGTTTCTAATTGTTCCATTGGCACAAATATTTCTTTTTGATAATGTATAAAGCGGTAAACGGAATGTAACTATGACTGTCAGCACTGTCGTTAATTACTAATTGGACAATTAAGTCCGAAGTTGCTTCCGACGTAACAACCTGAACGTGAATCGATGAAACTTGATAGGAAACACAGTAAAAGGATTGGTAACACAGTAAATGACTTAACAAGTGAAAATACAGCATTGAAATGTACTTACTTTATTATTAGCAGTTTACAAACATCAGAAGGCGTGATATAGCCATGTGGTCATCTGCGTCGAAACGTGGTAAAATCAGCTTTGCGGAGAACGACTTGTAACGTTGAGAAAACAGTTTAAATACATCGGCAACATGATTATGATAACACATAATGCACATACAACACTATAATTAACACAATTTAGTCATTTTGCGGGAAATGGTGTGGATGAAAACGGATGAAAGGAACAGCTTGTTACAACGGCGTAGCCATTACGGAAGGCTTCAACAAGTGGACACGAAGGCAGAAGGAAGGTTAGTGACGTAGGAAACAGGTTGCAAAGAGGTCAAGAAATGGCGCGCAAGAATAAGGCGCAGAATTCAAATTTAAACGGTTGTAGTACTGAACAGATAAGTCAATCATAAGTGGAAAAGATGTAAATAAATTGTCAAAATATATTGTATAAGGGTGTGGCTCTAAGTGGTCAGCGTACGACATAACTACTCCGTATCCCAGTCATTTGTCATTATATTCAACTGGTAATATTCCTGCTCCTTGGTATGGCTCCAGCCAAGATAAGTACCCTGTGCTGGTCCATCCTCACCAAAATTGAAAACCATACTCTATCGGTTTACCTCGAATATTCAATTGTTTTGCTCTGTGACGTCCGAAGTATGGAACCATACGTACATCCACTGAATGATTTTTCACAGGGTGGGGTGAAAGATTGATATCATTCGTTTATATGCTTTATAAGGGGACGCATTTTGGAAAATCTGTCCGCTTTATTTAACTCGTCATTATCACACACATGTAGCTTGGACATAATGAATTCGAATTTATCTCTAGATATTGCATGTGACACTAATTTGTTATGAACGTTACCCGAGATTTCCCAGTACATTCTTCTCCTTGGAAGAAAATTGTAGCCACTCAGAAGTAAAATCGCAATAAAACATTTTATTTCTTCAATAGAACAATTTTCCAGTCTATTTCATTTTGCTGCAGACTGGTTTGTATATTTTACAATATGTTCTGATAATTCTTCATCAAAAAATAATTAAAAATACTGCAAAGGTGTTCCTTCACATAATTTTGCTGTCATCATTGGTGGCCAGTCTTTTATACATTCAGGAGAATCCTTTTTAGCCCGATCATACTCTTTGTTTTCTCTTTTTTCTGATTTCCAATCGGGTGCTTTTAATTTTCTTTTTCTCTTATGTGACGATGTGTTTTGCAATGGTGGGTTGTCTGACGATGTTGAAAGAAATTGCTTCATCATCAACTAAAGGAGTAATCAGTTTGGAAGAAATAAATTCTGGAGCAATTAGCTGACTTGTAGGCGAATTTTGATTGTAGGTTTGTCTTCCTCACCTAAGTCTTCATTTATCATCCACAGCATTTGATGGTGATAAAGTGTGGTATTTACACTTTTTTCAGCGATTATTACATCATTTCCTTCTAATATATCAAAAAGTTCGTTTAGAGTCATTTCTTTCCTAAAAAAAAGAAAAATACAAGAAAATACAGTATGAAAAACCGACAATATACAACAAGAATAAATAAAGTACAACAAAAATAAATAAACTTTAAGTAGAAAGAATGAATGCGAGAAATAAGACCACTAGAATACAATAATAATAGAATACAATGGAAGCAATTTACAGGGTTTGTCCGGAAAGTAATAGGACTGAGTCGATTTAAAAAAATTTATTGAGCCAATTGTTACAATTCTTTAAAAACTTTCAAAATAGGCTCCTTCTGCGTCGATGCAGCGCTGCCAGCGCGATTTCCAAGCATTGAAGGCGTTCTCCGGAATAGCGTTGAGAGCCGCGGTGCATGCTCCTTGGATCCCCTCTGTCGTCTCAAAATGCTTGCCTTTCATCGGCGTTTTCAGGCGAGGAAACAAAAAAAAGTCCGGGGGGCCACATCTGGGCTGTAGGGCGGCTGCGCAAGCGTTGGGATGCCGGCCTTGGTCAGGTAGCTGTTCACAAGAAAGGCGGTATGAGCCGGGGCGTTGTCGTGATGCAACTTCCAGTCGGCTGCGATGTCTTGTCGGACCCGATTGACCCTTCGTTTGAGTCTCTTGAGCACTTCCACGTAAAACTTGGCGTTGACGATTTGTCCAGGAGGAACAAATTCATGGTGGACGATGCCTTTGATGTCAAAAAAGACAATGAGCATCGTTTTCACTTTTGATTTGCTCATTCTTCCCTTTTTTGGGCGAGGAGACGCCGAAGTGTGCCACTCGGAAGATTGCCTCTTTGTCTCGGGATCATACTCAAAGATCCAGGACTCGTCACCTGTGATTACGTTATTCAAAAATTGGGGGTCACTTTCACACATGTTCAAATTTTCTTGGCACAATTCCACTCGCCGCAATTTCTGGTCATCAGTGAGCACTTTTGGGACCATCTTCGCGCACACCTTGCGCATGCTCAAATGCACCGTCACAATGTCATGAACCACAGATTTTGGTAAATTTAACATCTGGGCAATTAAACGAATACTTAGTCGACGGTCTGAGTTCAAACCGTTGCGCACACGAGTCACATTGTCGGTGTTTGTCGAAGTCGAAGGTCTTCCAGCACGGTCTTCATCGGCGACCTCTTCCCGGCCCTCCAAAAAGGCCTGGTGCCACCGAAACACACCACTTTTTGCTAAAGCAACATCTGGGTAAGCCTGCTTGATCATATCAAACGTCTCTGTCGCAGATTTACCGAGTTTCACACAGAATTTAATCGCGTACCTCTGCTCTAACGAACGCTGCATTTTCGGCTTGCACCACTCACAGAAACACGTCGCGCGAATATGCCTGTCCTGACTCTCCAGGTGCTAGGAGACAACTGACCAGCCGCTCATTCCTTAGCTAGGAACGCCCTCTACCGAATCCAGTCAGTGCGTGCGCGCTCCGAAGTACAGTCGCGCCGGAAGAAAATTAGTCCTTATATTTTACGGACAAACCCTGTATGTTGTATACGCCTAACGTCCTTCTGGAAGGATGACCTTAAAAACGGCCTTGTAGGTACCTGTGAATGTACAGAAACACTTAAATATTTACTGTTTGTCAATTAACCAATTTATTTTAGATAATATATATACAGAAAAACAAATAAATAAAAATAAAGTTGTAGTACTCACCCATCAACACGAAGATCAGTAACGGAGGCCATTTTCAAGAACACTGTTTACATAACGTTAAGAAACACGACCGATGAGTAACCAAGCACTGCGAGTTTTCTTATCTCATAAATTAGACTATTCTCATACTGTAAGCACAAAAAACAGTAGCAAAAACACATAGTTCTGCCAACATATTAAAAAGAAAATTACCTTACTATAATCCTTCTGGAAGGTTGATAGGCGTATCTGCGTTAAACATTTTATTCTGTAATGTTTCATTTGTAATAAATTAGCTGATGCTTAGCTGCCGCTTCGTTGTTTAAAACGAATCATTTTTGGTTTTTACAAAATTATTATTGTTTTTGTAGTATAATTTGCCTGTACGAAATGTAACAATTTAAAAGCAAATTAGGTGGACGTTAGGTTATTCTTGACCAAACGAGAGAGGTAATTTTCAATGTTGGATTCACTATCGAGCGTCCGTAGTGGAAGGTTGTGTTCTTGCTGTGCTCTTAATAGATAAGCGATTAGCCTGTCCATTAATATTTTCATCATTATTATTATTACTATTATTGTTGTTATTCTTTGTTTAATTTAAAAAAAATATTTTTAAAACGCGCCGGCGTATTCTTTTTAACGTAAGTTGAAGTCAAATATACAAAATTACTTCTCACCGGTTGGCAAACGCGGTCGGTCGAACAGCTCACCGGAACAACTAATTCGATCACAAAAAAATTCCAAGTGTGGTATATCAGAAATCCCGAATGCAAGTGAAATATCGTCTATTCTTGAAGGCTTATTGGACAGAAAATTGAATAATATTGCCTCTAAAGAAGACATTCATTTATTAATGGTGAAAATAAAAGGGTTGCGAGAGGAAAATCGTGTCCTCAAGGAGGAAGTGAATAGCCTCAAGATGCAAAATAAAGAGTTTCAGTCTCGGCTTGATGACATGGAAGATAGGAGCCGGAGGAACAATTTAATACCTATTTAAAGGAATAAAGCGGGGTGCTGAAGATAATCCGGTAGATTTAGTTAAGAATTTTTGTGTTTCTATGTTGGGTTCACGTAGCAACTTATGGGGTAAATAAGGCGCATATACTAGGAAAGAACAAGGTGAACAGTCCGATAATTGCGCATATCCCAGATGACTACGATTTAAATTATATTATTAAAAACGCCAATAAATTAAAAGGTACAGATTATGTGGTGCATCGCGATTATTGTAAAGCAACCAGGGCTAAAAAAACTAAGTTATTCGCCCTAAAGAAAGAGCTTAAACAGTACGCAACGAACAAGCAAGTTTATGTTACCAAGGACAAGTTGGTAGTTAAAGGAAGGTTATTCTCAGTGGAAAATGAAAAATTTATGGTGGGTTCTGTAGATGGCTTCTGTGAATTGTCAAGACTTCTGGGACAAGATGTTAAGGGTCTGGAAAACAAGATTTTTCACCAAACTATGAGCAGGAGGGACTGAAAGGGAGTCGTCTGCCAGAATGAGAATAAGATTCACGAGCAGACAGCAGATGAATTAAAATTTTCATTGTTAAGTATTTTAAGTTATAATGTGGCTGGTCTTTCAGGTAAGCAATCATGTTTTTTCAGTTTTTAAATAACTATGATATTTTTTGTTTTAGTGAAACCTTTGTAGAAAGTATTAATGTTGACAGGTACACAAGTTATTTGAAAGATTATACCCTACATTGGGAACCAGCCATTATAGAGTCTGTTCGTGGTAGAGCTAAAGGGGGTATTCTGATTGGGTTTAAATCAATTTTAAGCAAATATATACAATTTGTAAATTTTGGGGATAGGAACGTAGTTAAACTTTCCATTGGGGGTAAGAATTTTTATATTATTTTTGTTTATCTGTCGGGTGGTCTCGAGAAGGATTGGGAGTGCGATTTTAACGAAGTGGTTAATTTTTTGGCCGAATACGGTGCTAATAAAAATATTATTATAATGGGTGATTTTAACTGCAGGACTGCGAGTGAACAGGTTTTGCCGGGTCAGTTAAGATTTAAAGGCAGCCTCCGTGCAAGTAGGGCATCCAAAGATGACATTATAAATTCTAAGGGTAGGGCCTTTTTAAATCTCTGTGATAATAACAATTTGGTTATTTTAAATGGTTGAACTGAGGATGATCGATTGGGTGATTTTACGTATATAGGCCCAAAAGGGTCTTCCGTGATTGACTATTGTTGTATGTCAACGACCGCCTTGTCGATAATAAAATCATTTAAGGTGGGTGCTGAAATATTTTCTGATCACATGCAAATAGTACTGGATTTATATATAAATGTAAATAATGTAGATAATAGTGTCCTGCTGCCTTTTTTACCGAAATTAAAGTGGAACTCTGCGACTGATGAGCTGTATCGGACAAAGTTGCGTAGTAGATATGAAAATGTGTTGCTACCATGTGAAATAAATGAGGCAGGTAATTTACTAGCGGATATAGTGTATAAGGTAGTTGGATACGTAGGTAGTTCTGAAAACGACCTCAGAAAAAATAAGATACCTGCTGGAAAGCAGGTATGGTTTGATAAGGAGTGTGGTGCGGCACGGTCTAGGGTGTTCAGGTGGTTAAATCTGTATAGGAAGAATGGTTTTGATCTGATGAGGACTGAGTACTTAAATGCATTGAGTAGTTACAAATTATTGTGTGAGAATAAGAAAAGGGAATGCTTTAGTGAGATGATTCGGGACATTAAGCAGGTTAGGGATGTAAGTAGCTTTTGGGAATGTGCAAATAAATTTAAAATGAAAAATTTTTAGTGTGATCCTCAAATAAAACCCCAAGAGTGGGTTAATTATTTTCAGGGTCTTTTCGACACTGGTGCACTCCGTGACCGTGGAATCACGTACGCTGCTCCACATTGTACTGATCCTTTGCTGGATGCGGATATAAGTTGTGAGGAATTGGTACTGGCTTTGAGGAGCGCCAAAGTAAATAAAGCTCCTGGGCTAGACCGAATTCCATATGAATTCTATAAGAAGGCCCCAGGCGAATACTTAAATTTGATGGTTAACTATTTTAATAAATTTTTTAATTACGGAAGGGTTTCCCACTCCTTTAGAAAATCAATTATATTCCCATTACACAAAAAAGGGGATTTGGCAAATGTAGCTAATTATAGGTGGATTTCGTTTTTAGATACAATTGTTAAACTTTTTACGGGAATTTTATTGAATAGATTGCAGAATTGGGTAGACTCAAAACAGATGTTGGACGAGAACCAGGCGGGGTTCCGGCGAGGTTATTCAACAAACGATAATATTTTCAATTTAATTAGTATATAATAAATTTAGTATTAAAGAAAAAGGGGGGCAAACTATATTGCTTCTTCGTAGATTTTAAAGCCGCCTTTGATTCAGTAAATAGGGAGGCGCTTTTCTTTAAATTGTTTAGTATTGGGCTATCCTTTAAATTTATGAACGTTTTAATGGACCTATACAGGCACACAACGTCTTAGGTGTGGTGTAATAATGGTTTGTCCCCAGAATTCAAAACATTAGAAGGGGTAAAACAAGGGGATTTATTGTCCCCACTGATTTTTGCATTGTTTTTGAATGATCTTGAGGAAGAAGTAGGGGGTGGCGTTAAAATCAATAGTTTAATAATACGAGCATTGCAGATGATGTCGCTCTTCTGTCAGTGTGCCCTATAACTTTACAAATTATGATTAATAATTTGAAAATATATTGCGATAAGTGGGGGCTAACTGTTAATCTCATAAAATCTAAAATTATGGTTTTTAGAAAGGGGGGAAGATTGGGCCGGACCGAGCAGTGGGAAATGGGAGGTGAAACAATAGAAGTTGTAAGTTCATATAAATATTTGGGGATAGTGTTAACGCCATCATTGTCTTTTAAAACTCATGCAAGAGACAGAGTTTCGGTGGCCAAGTTTGCTCTGAACAGTTTTTGGGGTAATTTCTGCTCTCAGAACAAAGTTCCAATCTCTGCTAAATGGGCTGTCGTTAACGGAGTATGTTGGGCAATAGTGGCATATGGTGCCCAGGTATGGGGATACGATAATATGGATGAATTTGATATCTTTCAAAGGTTTGCTTTGAAAAAAATATTTGGAATTCCCAATAATACGCCTAATTATGTAATATATTTGGAAACTGGCGTGGACTTGATGTGGCAGTTTTTATTTTTACTGCACGTTAAGTACGTGTTAAAAGTGTTAGAGTTGCCTGCTCGAAGGTTGCCCAAAAAATTGGCTGAAGTTACAATTGTTCAGGAAGTTGGGTGGTTTAAGTGGTAGCGAGAATTGGCGGCTAGATTTCATTGTCAGCTGACTGCTTCTAGGTGATTGGAGGGGGAAATTAAATTACATTTTGGGAAAAATAAGGGAAAACTTGAGGAAAAATATGACATATAATATGGGTGAAAAAACATACATCTCTGATGAATATGATCGGGCCTCAATCAGTATCATTTTCAGGGCTAGAGGAGGTCAGCTGGGATTAAATAATGGGCCGCACAGGGAAGAAGAGAGACAGTGTTGTTCCCTGTGCAACTTGCGAGAGAAGGAAACAGTGGAACATTTTGTTGGGGTCTGCCCGGTTCTGAATGAACTAAGAACAAAGTGGTTTGGGTGCCGTAGGTTAAATAGAAATGAAATTAACTTAAATGCTATTTAGAAGGTAGGGACTGGAATGCCCTTATTGGCTATATTCGTCAAGCTAAGAGGTATAGGCTAGGTTGTAGCTCGGTGAAGTAAATGAGGTTTTCCCAAGTTCTTCGCGAGTGCAGTGATGAAATTTCTTCTCATTATTTTTCCCCGTATTAAATTTATAAATAATATGCGCGTTAATGGTGAAGAGATTGAGAAGACCACAAAAAACAGGAAGAGGCCATCTATTACTGATTTGTTTTACGCTGTAATTACCCTTTCTTCATTCTGTCTACAACGTCAACTCCACCTTTTCTTAAATTGTAAAATGTGATAACTTCTGGTTTGTTTTCATGCGATTCAGGGTCAAAAACACCATTACTGTGAACGTAGAGAGCGTTAGAACAATTTTTTTTGTGGGACGATAGAAACGAGTAAACTTCTATAAGGGTCACTGCCATACCCAAAAACAATACGTACTACCAACTGGCCTTTCAGTCACAGCTTTGAACTCTAAGGCAACTGTGGCTTGTTCTTTCTTACAGTTCCGACAATAGTAGTTTGGTACTTTGCATAAAGATCATTGTCCATAGTAATATTCTTTCCAGCGTTTTGAACTGGTTCAATCATTCTTTTTACTACACTGCCTTCTGAATTGTCCAAAAAGTAGGGACTCTGAGGCTGTTTTCCTGCGTATACTTCTAAGTTTACACTGTAGAAAGTTCTAGCGTCAGTTAGGGGGTAAATTTTTATGCCGTACTTATCCGGTTTGTTGGCTATATATAGCCGGAATTTACACTTGCCTCTAAAAGCTTCTAACATTTCGTCGAGAGTTAGATAAGCTGCTGGCGTGTAGCTTTCTTTACCAGTTTTGTAAAATTTTTTAAAATGTCTCATGTAGGTGCTAACTTGTCAAATTTTTTACGCTCGTCTTGACTGCATTTGTCATTGAATCGTATAGTTCGTAGAAGTTGGTGAAATCTTTTTTCGGACATCACAGCTCTAAAATATTCTGGTGCCGTACCGTCACTTTTCCACATTTCAGATGTGTTAAAATGATTGGCTTTCTTCACACCTAGCATGTATAAAACTCCAAGAAATGCTAATATTTCATAAAAATTTGTAGGCGGGCAATTTAAGGCTTGGCGAGAATAATTACCAATTCGACGAGTTCTACATTTGTAAATCGGACTTTATCAACAATAGTTTGATCTGGAAAATATATTTTTCAACAATCAGGAATTTCTGTACAGTTTTTAGCAAAATTTTTTACTCCTGGTAGCTTTATGAAAATATTTTGTTTTGGTATTTTGGTGTTACGAATTGGCTTGTGAACTTGCCGTATAGTTAACCCATATTTTCCAACATACTGTGGCCCAGATCGAAATGGTCTTTTTCTACCAACAGCAATTGTTGGAGCAGACGCTATTGGTGAAGTAGAACGAATTATTGCGGTCTTAGTATTCACTTGTTCATCCTCACTATCTGATTGTTCTGTGTCTGTGAGATGGTTGGAATGTTCAGAGGGACAATTACTTTCACTATCACTTTCAACCATGTCAATAGTTTTTGACTCTTCAAGCCAACACAAAATCTCTTCATCCTGAGGTTTACTTGCCATAATAAAAATATAGTCACTTCAATAAATTATACACGTAGAATATACTATAACTTACAACACTAGATAAATAATAATAAACTAAATAATAATAATAAATTAAATAATAAACAATAAATCATTATAAAAACATAAAAAGCATAAGAAAATACCTTTATATTAACTATAGAAAAAAACAATAGCTCCCAATAAAATAATACAAACGGTCAACCGCTTCTAGTTTGTGTTTCTAGCTTCTAGTTTGTGTTTGTGTTGTCTAGTTCTAACGGTCGTGAGCTGGCTTACCCCCTTAAATGAACATGACATCAACAAAACATCATGAACCAAGTTGTCGTTTGGGCATAGCTTGGGTTTGACGTCTGCCAGACTGGAAATAAATATTTTGCCGTATTCGGACTCTCAGGACATCCATTATCCGTAAACTGGACTGAAACAAATTCGCAATTCTGAGGAAAAACTTGAAAACTACCGTTTTACAACAAAATATACTTAAAATTCTAATAAATAAAAAATAAAACAGAACAAGTGAAGAAGACCAAAGACCAACATGACGGTCGATGCGACGTTATGTAAAGAGATACTTGAGAACAGCGCGCGAGACTCTCTGCCGCTGATACTTCAAGTGAGACTGTTCCATCACACGTTGCAGTATTATATCATGTAAATAGTGGATTTAATAGTAAATTGAATAATCTACAACTTTTATTTGGGTTATTGTTTCAAAATATTAAGCCTTTTTAGTGTTATTTAAGTTTTAAACGAGTTCTACAAGGAATTTTCGCAAATATTTAAAATTTGACCGTATTTTTCTGCCAGGTTTTGCAATTTAGAAACTGTTTTTTGTGTTTAAAATTTTTGGCAACTCTTTACCTTTAATTTGGTGTACATAAAAAGCCTGTACGGTAATTAGAACGGAAGATATAATCAAATAAATGAATTAATGCAGGAACGCCGGGCGGCCATCTTTAATCGCCATTTTGGTCGATTTCGCCGGAGGTTTTTTTTGGGAACATTGGATATTCTTGATCAGGAGGTTGAAATGAACACGTCGATGTATGTCAAGTTATGATGTGGGGGGGGGGTGGACGGTAACCCTAGTTGGCCCACGGACTATTAGGGTAAGATGGCCATACACCACAGGGATAGTTCTATCAAGTTAGGACGTAAGACTACTAGTCCAAAAACATGATTTTTCAGGAGACCCACTTAAAGGTCTGTAACAAGGATATCTGGAGATCCAGAAGTCATATCACTTTCAAACTACTCAACATTCTTTGTAGAGTTATTTGATAGTGTATCAGCATAGAATTTGTCTCAAAAGTACATTATTTTAAAAATTTAGGGACTTGTATTGTTAGAACCGTATTGATGCTAAGGACTTGTACTATTAGAACCCACATTTTTAATATCTACAATCCCAGCTGTTGTAAATAATAAACAGGCTGTTACAGTTGTTAGTAATTATTTTATTTTATTTTTTACAGATTTTATTGTTGTCCTCAATCCCTTCTAAAACAGCTGAACATGTTAATTACACAAAATCACTAAATATTTAAAAAAAAATGATTACTTATCTATTGAACAGCTTTACTTTAATGATAAGGCAAATAATATTTATTTTTTCCCTTTACACAAAAATTTGAAAAGGTTTACTTCAAGGAAAAACTAATTTTAAAATAATTATCTCAACTTTATAGAAGGTCAGAAAATATTTCTGTGGCTGGAAGGAAAAAGGTCTTAAATCGATTATTGAAATTTTTCACTAGAGCATAAAAACAGTTTGCATTGTTGCCAATTATAGACTTCACCTCTTATAATTTCTTTTTGGTACTTATATTATTGAATTTTCCGTTCTCTTTCACACCCACAAAATGTTATTTTCATTTTTTGTATTTTTGAAAAAATAGCCATACTTAAGCCCTTTTTCCTTTTTTTTTCTTTGGACAAAAAAGAAACATTAGACTTTTTGAAAAATATGTTTTTATTAAAAATAATTAAAAATTATGTAGATTATTAGTACAAAAGATACTTAACAGATAAAAATATTAAGAATTAAGATTAACATTACATTTTTAAACAGATGTATGTATACTTAGAAACGATCAATACACTAAATCATTCGGATTCATACTCCACATTTGGTAGCATGTCTCTTGCATCATTAGCAGTTTTCAATTCCTTATAGAAAGCATGAAACACAGGACTAATTAAAGGCAGTAAAGACAAGAGGTCCTTTTTCTTCTCTTCTGTAATGTAAACATCTTTTGTATTGCGCAAATAGGATTCAAAATTGGTGCTTTTCTGAGATCTACGTCTATAAGACATTTTAAGAAAAGGTGCATCTTCTTCTAAAGTGTATTTATAAAGAAATACACCTGGTTCTTTTGTATAACGCAGCCACTGGACTGAACTCCAAGAAAATTTATTATTATCTGTGTCCATTTTCTTCATAATCAGGGGACCCTTCAGTAAATTTGAAAATTCAAAAAAATGTTTCCTCTCCAATTCAGTAATTTGACATGGACTCTTTACCCCAACAGTGCTAATTAATTGAGCCCAGTCGTGAGGGTGGTGAATTTTTAAGTGAGATTTCTTTTTCTTTTTTTCAATTAGTGCATGGTCACTGCACACTCCATGTGCGTGTGACCAGGCACTAAAAATTTATGGTCAACTATTTCAATATTTTTAGAATTTGCCATATACGTGAGGAACATAGCGGCAATATGAGAATTCCTATTTTGTCCCGGACATGTGTCTGAATAGAAAATTATGTGTTTTACATTTTCTGGAACATTCTTCATGTATTCGAACAAACATGATGCAATTTCATTTCCACCACGAGCTGCCATCCCTTCATGCCAAATATAACATGATGGGATTGAAGTTTGGCAGTCATGAACAGTTAAATTAAACGTGTATAATTGCCGCTTATAGAAGGCAACGTTCGTTTCTAACTGAGGCGTCGGCAAACACTGTTGCAAATCAAACGTACATGTTTTTACTGACATGTTTGCAGTAGCCCTCTCCTTGTCTAATGCTTTCATTTTATATGCATAGTCCGCTAAGTCCAAGTGCTTATTATGTTCCTCTTTTACTGACTGTTTTTCTTCAGCACTGTTTGCTACTTCGCTTCTTGCTTTAAATAAATCACATTTGTGACAAGTATCTAGTTTTGGTTTCTTAAAGCTCAGTTTTAAAGATTTAAAAACAGATGTGTAAACTGAAATTGAAATCGAGGTGTTGTACTTTTTGCAGTAGTCTGTGTGCATGCAAGTAATGGTCAAATCCGAAGATAAATACTTTTTGCTGGTATCACGTCTTGTATAGTGGCTCTCGTATGATGGGAAACTTTTAATATGTTCACGAATATTATCTAGTTGAGCTGTGGATGTTTTATTTGGAGGAGTTTTCTTTCCTCGTTGGTCCAGTGATGGCATTCCTGCAGCAGATGATAATTTTTTCTGTACGACAGTTTTTAAGAACCGTTCAGTTTCCCCAAAAATACTCTTAAAACAGCAGTAACAGACATCAATATTATCACCATTGCAAGCCACACTGTATTTATACGTATGTGTTCTGTTCCTATGGCTCTTAGCAGGATCTTTTTTTCTTAATGTAGCTGTTTCTACTATTCTTATCCTGTTTGCCATATACAGCACTCGTTTATCATAGCATCCTAAGTTCCAATAAGACGTAAATAATGCCAACTGTAAATCTTCATTAATTTTTGTGCTGCATTTTTGTCGACAGTCTGCGCGTAACGAAGTCATAGCACAACTTTACCTTTTTGTGTGACGTATGTTCGGCCATTATTTCTGCAATTTTTTCTTTGTTGTCTTGCGTACTTAATTCTTGTCAAATTATCATCACTTTTACAGTTACTATTGTCTTCATGAATATCAACAGGACTGTTGTCTTTCATTATATTTCTTTTATGAAACTTAACTTTTCTGTAACGATTTTTATCACTACCTGTGGAATGATCACTGTCCGTGCCTGGAATATAAGATGGATCATTGACACTATCGTCACTAGAAAAAATTTGGGAAATATTTGTAGATACACACGAAAGGTTCTCAACATTAGTACGTTTTAAAATATTTCCAGTCTCAAGAAGTGAGCAAGAATCTTCTACGAAAGCACCATCAAGTTCTGGAACAAGAACAAAAGACTTTTTGAGTAACTGTCTATATAATCAACAAATATTTATAATTATTTAAGTGATTAGTTAACATCATAGCAGTAGAATCTATAGTAATAAAATGATATATTTTTTTATAAAATCCCTTAATATAACCTTTAACAATAAGAAGATGCATTCTTCAGATTAATTTTTATAGTAATACGTTGTTTTACCTGATGAAGCGGTGCACACCGCGAAAGTGCTTGTAAAAAGATTTGACGAAGAAAAGCAGTAAAAGGTAATGTAAAGGGGTATTTTTATAAAAATATCTCATTTTATTTATCAACAAATAATAACAGGCATTACAAATTAATAAAACCGGTTTAATGATCAGTGTTCAATGTTTCTAGCTATATTAGAAGGTCCGTTAGTCTATACATGGTTCGGTCTGGCACTGTGTACACATAAATTACATCTATGACACACTGAAAAACTCTAAAGTTTATGCAGTGATTAGAAAACTCTATAGCATGATTATGCAACACTAACGGTGGAAAACATATTTCAAATCATAAACCTAAAAAGCAAACATTGAATATGTTTCAATGTAGAACTTCATTATGCACTGCAGTTATAAAAAGCTGTATACCTTCAATATGCGTGGTTTCGATTTGGTGATGATCAACGGCTAAATCAGCGTCAGTGACTACAGGATATTCTGTTAAAGTTCGATCAGGTTGATTGTCTGAAACAAAAATATTAAATAATTTTATTCAGACTTTTTAATATAAAAATGTTTGGAACACATTTTTTTGTCATCAGTATATCGACTGGTTTGATGCAGTTTATTTCAAAGGCCCTTCTAGCTTGAGCAATGCTGCTTTTGATATAATTTGTGCTTCCACCATTTTTTTTTATTTTACTATCTAGATAGCAGAATTCCCTAACTTTTTGCCCACTTTTAAATTTCCCATCTCCTCTAAACCACTCTTGCTACTGCATTACACTTTTGTTTTGTGGAACACATTAATAAAATTAAATAATTTCAATTTAATTCATAATACAAATCAATGTGTTTCTATTAAATTCATAACTTCGCTATACATTGTAGTTATATTAAAAAGTTATACATACCTTCAATATCCACTGTCTCAGTTTGGTGATCAATAGTCAGGTCAGCGTCAGTGATTACAGGAACTTCCGCAATTCGGTCACTTAGATTGTCTGAAATAAAATCATATATAGAATTTAAACTTTCTAACACGAAAATGAAAAGGCCAAATTGGTTTAGAAATGTATATTAATTTAATGTTAATATTGCATTGAAAACAACAATATTTTTAATTGTTCAACTGAAGAATAACAATCATTGATACATTTTGTACTGTAATAACCAAGTGGTATTTGTAGGATTAGATTGTCTAAATAGAGAAAAAGTCTTATTAACTGACAAACTAAAAAGCAATCTTAATTTAAAGTATCACTTTAGTAAACAGAACAAACGTTAATACTTAAATAATTCTTGAAATAATGTTTTGTATTCATAAATTCAATCAGCTGTCCAAATTGTTATAAAAATTCATGTTTTCTTCCGTGCACCTTGCCAGACTTCTTTTTCTTTTTACAACAGTTCAAATCTATTCAAGCGTTTTGTTTTCATAGAACCGTGTTTGTTTCACCTAAATAATCCGATTTTTTTAAACAAAATATAAACTGTTACTTATATCAACTTTGTTTGTTTCAATACAACACTAAACCTGACTAATAAAATATTATGAATAGGTAAAAGGTCTTAAGTCAACAAAATTATTTTAAACTTAAATGGATAAAAAAATGTTCATTCTACTATTAATAAATGAGTTTAATTGGTTTCAGTAAAAAAAAGAAAGTTAATGCTTTGCTTGTACTTGACAGGCTAAGATTTATTTGAAAAATAACACACAAACTTTGCTATGGAATAATAATCTTAATGGAGCTACACAATAGCAAAATAAAATTTTGGTAAAACAAATCTTAGATGTAGGTATAAAACAAATAATAGAAACAGATCATGAAGTATCTGAAAAAGTAAAGAATTATATTGCAACGTCAGAAGAATAGAAAATTTATTGTAAATAACGTTAGCTAAAATTATAACAATGAGGTTAGCTTCCAACTAGTCATTTAGGTTATTTTAATGTACGTTAATTATGAATAGTATTACATACCTGTTATTTTGTTCGCTTCAAACACCATATTTAGCAACATTTTTCCTCGACTTTCCATCTTGAAAAACAGAAGACTTTTGATATTTGTTCACAAAACTACACTTCACAAGATTACTAAAGCAACAAGTCAACATAACCTTACACACAGTACAGACATTAGAAATTGGAGGGAACATTCATACAGTCTAGCCACAGCGAATGGTAACTGAAAATATCCCCACAACACTTAGGAAAAAAGTCTTATGTCGACTTGTCATACCAACGAATAATGGTAAGCACTATGTAAAACATCTAATTTAAACATAAGCCCTTTTTCCTATGAGATTATTTTCTATAAAAATGCCATATGAGAAAATGTTAAAAGGTCTTATAAAACATAGGCTATTTTACCTGTAGCATCTTCATTGCTTTCAAATGTGTTCATTTCAAGTAAAACATCTAAAGTATTCATAAGACGTTTTACATACAGATTGATTCATGAAAATATGAAATACATCAATAAACCATAATTCCCCTAAATATTTTTAAGCCTGTTTTCCGATTTGATTTCAAAAGTTTATGACATAAGACATTTTACTGGATTCAATATCTCTGGCTAGAAGGCTTGTATCACTTAAGACGTTATACCTACTTGTAGAGAATTTTTTTAGGATATCAGAAACAATGAAAACTCATTTTACAAAAAAATTGACTTAAGACGTTTTTCCTCCCAGCCACAGATTTAAAATGTTACCTACATTAAAAAAATAAATTTTATGATCAATTTAAAAAACATGATAGTAACAAAAATAGTATTTACATAAAAATGGTTACACAGTACAAATAAAAAAATTACAAATAGTCATAAAAAATACATTGTTTATATTATCAATCTTCACAATATTCTTCAATATCTGGGTACACATCTTTTGCATCAGTATTTTGTCTTTAAATTTTTATAAAACTCATGGAAAGTTGGAGGTATTAGTGGAAGTAAATCAATGAGGTCATCCTTTTTTCTTATTAATTGTAACACTAGTTTTATAGCACTTCTGGGGTTCTAATACTGTAAAAGCATTTCTTCAATGAAGGTCCAGTCGCCTAAAGGGAATATCATTATCCAGAGAAGTTTTGAAAATGCAACATGTTTTTCTTTAGTATACCGCATCCATCTTATTTCATTCCACGTAACTTTGTGGCCCTCACTGTCTTTTGTCTTTAAAACAAGATTTTTTTTTGAGGAGACCAGCAAAATCTAAAATGTCATTGTGGTTAAGCTCAGTGACAATAAATTTTTGTCATTTACCCACACTTCTCACTAGCTGATAGCAATCATGTGGATGAGAAATTGGCAAGTTTAATGTTTTCTTTTGTTTTTCAATAAGTGCATGATCCACATCACATTCAAGGTGGCTGTGTCCAGGTACCATAAACTTGTGATCTACAATCTCTAAATTACTATTTTCCACCAGGTACAGAAACATAGCACTTACATGTGAATTTCGATTTTGGCCCCCACAACAATCTGAAAACAGTGTTACATTTTTCACATTTTCAGGCAACTGGGTGAGCTCAATAAACAAGCAAGTAGCAATTTGATTGGCACCACGTGCACCCTGGGCTTCATGCCACATAAAACAATTAACTCTACCTGTGCTTGAATCATGCATGGTTAAATTGTAAGTCTATAGCGGACGCTTATAAAATGCAACAGAAGATTTTAAGAAAGGGGTTGGCAAACATTGCTGCAGGTCAAATGTATAACATACCCTGCTGGCATCATTCTGAGCAGTTTTCTTAGCCTCATCCTTCACAATGTATGCCCGGTCAGCTATTTCATGGTGATGTTTTATCTCTTGCTCTATGTTTTGCCTGTCTTCTGCTTCATACTTTAAGTTTCATCTGTAAGACATCACATTTATGGTATGTATCTACCTTGAGTGTTTTAAAAGATAATTTCATTAAGTGAAATTCGCGCTCATATATTGTTCGGCTTACAGGGTTAGAAGCAGACTCTTTGTATTATGAATACATAATTGTCAAATTCAAGTACGATGGCAAAAACTTTTTGTTACTTTTCTTCTTGTGTAATGAGACTCATATGCTGGAAAACTGTTGATGTGGTTGTGTACTTTAGACAATCTTTCTTTGCTTATTGTGTGAAGAGGCTGTATTTTACCCCTCTGATCACACTGAACAATACCACTAGTAGAGGCTCTTCTACTATGAATTGCCCATGTAATAAACATTTGAGTCTCATTCAGAACTTTCATGAAACATCCTCGACAGACTTTCACTCGAGTACCAGAAATCATAAAATGAAAATTATTTGTTACTGTCCTAAATTTTTTCCTTTTCAGGATCATCTGTTCGTTTACGTACTCTTTTAGTGTCTGATGTTTCAACCAGATTTCATACAAATTGGGCTCTTTTGTCTCTACTTCCTAATGACCAGTACTCTGAAAATATATTTTGAGTAATTTGGTTTACATTACCTAATTGAGACAGTCTTTTTTGACATTTTACACGACAACATTCAAGTAATTTACTTACCCTACCTTTAACAACTTTTCCATGTAATGTTTTGTATGACTGACCACTATTACGCTGAACAAATTTATCAGTTCTGATTTTTCGCGAAAACTGACCACCTTCTCTTTTTCTTGTTTGAGTTTTGGATCTTTGGATTTTTAATTCTGTATTTGAGCATTTCATGTTTTCTGATACTTGATGTAAAACATTACATTGGTTCTCACACTCAGAAACTGGTAAATCGGTATTCCCAGGAACAATAACTGTTAATAGTTGACTACCATGCTCTATACTGCTTTCACTCATGTTATTATTGTTCAAACTCTCACCTGTAAAGAGACAAGAGACATCAAGAAATGAAGTCCAATGACCAATTGATACTATTTATACACTGAAGTCGCATTTTATACAAAATGTACATCACTGCCATTAACAAGAAGAATAGTGCCCCTGTACGACTGGCTTATATTATTGAAATAGTTACATTGTGTACTTATAGTTTACAATATATTATACAGTAAATTATAAATAATTACATCCAATATAGGCTGTGATATTTTACTTATAAGTAAAGACTCTGTGGTGTTCAGTATGTAAGAAGGTAATCACTGTACTGCACAACTGTGCATAACCTATGCATGTGAGCCTATGCCAACAAACTCCACAAAAATAAATGACCATAACTATGACACCTTAATGGTAAAACACCAAGGGTACTTAGTGGTAGTAATAAATTGGTGAATTGGGTGAAGATATGCCCTTCTAACATAAAAATAAAACAAATCAAACCATTTACTTACCATTACATTGTAAGACTGACAACTCATTATTTCTATCAGTTCCACACCACTCCACCACTGATGAACTGTGGTTTTCATTTTGTTCTTCAAATACAACCGCCATGCTATTAATGTCGATGTCATTAATACTAACATTTCCCAGAGTTTCAAAAGAAAACTCATTGTTTTGTTCCACTTTCTCATCAGACACATCTGGAAAAATAGACATAATTAGTATAAATTATAATTTAAATATTTTTGTTAAGTAAATAAAATATCAAAAAGGAATAGAAGCTTATTTACAAACCACGAAACCGCACATAAAAATGAAAACAATAAAACAAACCAACTGAATTTAATAGTGTACTATAATTACTTGAATTAGGCAAAAAAGAAAAACCATTTACTAGTTAAAACACTGTTAAAAAAGATAGGCAAATGCCCATTTATTTTTGTTCGGGTTTATAAAATTAATTCTATTAGTAATTGCAGACGATTTCAATTGTATTCACAGCTCTGGCTCTTGATCACTATTCCACTCCTGATACCCTATTTCATTTTGATCATCACCTCATCTAGACCATTTATCTTATCAAGCGCAGCTTGCAGAATGATCTTTTCCTCTGATGTTAATGTAAGACCTACTGTAGCCACATTAAGTTGGGCATCGAGGTACTGGGAGATAGTCGCCATCGAACTTGGTATTTTGATATTGGTGGTAACGTCGGTCATGTTCACAATCTTCAAAATCTGGGAATTGTCTGTTTTAAATTTTTGATGAGTGGGTCCCCTTTTGTTTAATATTGCTCTATTAGTCTTCTTAAGAAAAGTGAAGCAATTTCTTGGATTTTCAGGTATATTAATAGACAATGAGCCTGTTTCTGTAGACCAAGTTACTTGCTCCTCTATGTCTCCTATAAATGGGTTGTCAGGATTCATAATCTTTAGAAAATATTCTTTATCTAATTCAGTTTTGGCTTTGAATTCTTTGAATGCAATCTCATTTAAACGGCAATTGGAGGAGTCCCATGGACTGGGTCCACCGTCTGATAATAGGACACACTCATGAGTGATTCCAGGTCTCTTATTTGGGTCTCTTTTGATTCTCCATAGCCTTCTTACATTATTTATACCGGCTCTCAGTCTCATCGTAGCGCCAAATGGATTTATTTCTAATTTAGATTGGGCAACCTCTGCTCCTTTTCCAATGTTGAAGAAGTCATCTGATGGATTATGCCCCTGGGGCCTCATTGCAGCTGTTTCAGTCCCAAATTGGGCCACAAACTTTCCATCCTGATACCATGAGGTATATTCCCCGAAGCCAAACTCGAATATAAAAGATTTCTCCTGACTGATGTTGATGCCTAATAGTTTCAGACATTTGAAATAAATTTCAATAGCTAAGGCCATGGAATCATAGTCTGGGCAAGCAAATGCTGTCATTGAGTCATCAGAGGATCTGAGAGTTTTTATTCTTGTTCTGAGTGCATCTTGCCGATGCATTGTTGCTCCAAGTCCTGCAGTGGTTGATAATGCATTATGCATACCCATCAACATTCCTGCTGATGCTTCGATATAACCATCTTCATAGATAGGGAGAATCCTTTTAACCCAGGAAGCTGTTTCTACATTTAATTTGTGTAGATCCTTAGTATTCCATTCGCATTTACGATTTGAAATATCGCTGTACATTGTGATCCCGTCTCCTAATGTGATTCGCTTTATAGCTAACAAGAAATGTCCGTGCTCACATATTTTGAGAAATAGTTTTTCAGTTTCTGTTGGTTCTACTAGGCCCAGAGAAATCCTTACATCATGATCAAACCAAGTTTTATGCAGCATTAGGAATAAAGCTGCTGCAATGCATTCGTTCCACTTTGTAGCATCTTGTGTTGCCTGTAACTTGATAGCGTTAGATACGTTAGCTATTGCTACTGAATTCAAATTTGATACAATTTTGATTTTCTTTTCCTCACCTCCGATTGAGATGGTCGACCCTTCAATATGCTTTCCTAATTGCAAATGGAATTCCTCGATGATGTGTAGAAACATCCTCATGATTACATTTGGTGACGCTATAGCTCTGCGTTGCAATTTTCCTCTTTCCCCATGTTTTAAATAGCTGCAGAATGATCTTGCTAAATCCTCAATATATTTATCTTTTTCTCTTCCAGAAATTGTTTTGTGATGTTTCTTCGTCACTCTTTCTTTTCTATAATATCGAACCTTTTGTTGTTTTTGAATTGAGTATTTTTGTTTCAGCACATATCTCTCAGTGATGGTTGTGATTCTGACACTATCAAGATTTAGGCAATCATAAAATAATTTTATCCATTCAATGCAATTGCTTGCATTTTTTCCAAGGTTCCTTTTGAAAAAGTTTGCCATATTTTGATAGGCATTTGAAGAAGGTAGAGATTTCTTAGTAATGGGGCACCATGTTTGTCGGCCTTTGGTAAGTACGTCTGAATTCTGATTCATGGAATGCTCCATAATCTGATGAACTATTTTTGTAATTGTAGGTTGGTATGTTACTAACGTGCTCTTATACATTGAATGCGCCTCACCTGCATGGAAATTACCTGTAATTTCTTTAAATGGATATGGTCCATCATCTTTTTCTTGCCATATTGGGTCATTTACTTTATAGTCTTTGATTTGTATTTCCTTCTTCTTTTTCAAGTTGTAATCTCTGGCTCTTAATATTGTTTCAGCCACTTTTGGAGCAGGTGTTCCATATCCATTAGGAGCAGGTCCATTGTACAAATAGAAAGCGCTTATAGATGTCAAATTTTTCATTGCGTCAAAAGGCGGCCATTTGTTTTCTATCTTCTTTCTCTCTTTTATCACTATGCTTCCCATTAAGCTATTTTCTACACGTCCATTTATATCCGCATCATTAACATTTAAAATCATTGCGTTTAGGGGATGTTCTTACTGATAGAGTAGTTATTATAAAAATAACTTATTTTATAAAAGTTGCAGGATAACCTAAAAATCGCTACATTTAAACAAACAAGAATAATAATTAATTTTACTAATAAGTAAACAAAGAAATAAATAATGTTTCTTACCTTTATTTTCTGAATTATGTACGTAAACCATTGACATAATCTTCTCAGTTCTACTAGTACAACATACTTTTTTATCAGAATTCATTTTACTGATGTTAACCGAAAACTCCACATAAAACAGTAAACACACTATTATTTCAGCAGCTGACAGAAGCTGGTGCTAACAGTACAAGTCCAGGCCATATGTTTACCGTTTTCCCGCCATTAGATCCCAATAGTACAACTGGGACTTGTACTGTTATAACCAAACACAGATTAAAGTGCTGAGTTATATTGTTAGACAAAAAGTTGAATTACTAATAAAATACTGAATAATTGGACTTGCACTATTAATACCAAGCAAGATTTGCACTAACAGGAAACTCTACTGCAGTTATCTTAATTTTAAGATTTTTGGACTTGTACTCTTAAGTCCTAACATGATAAGAGTTGGCCAGCCTATAAATACTCAAGAAACCAAGGAGGAATTGTAATAAAAGAGTTAGTTATTTTTTTACATGTTTTTTATTAAACTTCTTATTACATTTTGTAAAAAAAACTAGGCTCTTAAAAAACGTAGCCTCAGTTCCCGATTTTCTGATCTTTCAACTAACATTTTCCGATTATCAATAGTTCTTTTCCATTTGAACCCCATTTCTTTGATTATACGCCACAATGACCAAAGGCTTCCTTGAAAGTTTATTTTTTCTTTTACCACCGGTAGCAATGACCTAAGAGTAACGCGTTCACCTTTTTCAATATGAAAATTGTAAATAGTTTCACGAATAACACTTTTATCAAAATTGTCCACTGTCGTTTTAGGTTTTTGGTGTTACGATTTTTTTGAGGAGTACTGAAGCCTTTATGGGGGTTATTTTTTGCTTCTTTTACAATTTTTTGAACGCTGCTTATAGAAATTCCCGTAGTTTGGGCAACACGTTTCTGAATTTGTGTCAAAAGGATCGGACCACGTTTTGCCTCATCTGTCATAAATTTTAAAACATTAAATACAACTGTGGTACAAATACAACTGCGGTCCGTTTGTGGAAAGATGTCTCCGCACCGAATTGCAGGGTTGCAAACTGACGGTTCCGTGATTACGTCACCAATCGACATTGCGAATGCAATTGGTTCTTCGTTAAGATCAGCGTCTCTCACGTCTTCATATTCAATTCAATTTCAAAATCATAAGAAAACCATTGAGTCTCTTCCTTTTCATATAGCGGACACAAATGATCCTCTGAACATTCCTTTTTCAATGCCTGAACTAAGAAAAGCGCTCAAAGTTTCTCGAAATACCTCGCCTGGAGGAGATGAAATTACACTTTCGATGATAGCTCATTTACCAGACTCCGGGTTACGGCAACTCCTACATATTTTTAATAAAATATACGCTTCTAGAAAGCTTCCAGAATCTTGGAAAGAAGCAATTGTTGTCCCGATCCTCAAACCTGGCAAAGATAAAATGTTGGCCTCCAGCTATCGCCCCATCTCTCTGACAAGTGTTGTATGTAAGGTGATGGAAAGAATGGTGAATAGTCGTCTCATGTGGTATCTGGAAAAGAATGACTTCCTCGCTCCTGAACAGAGCGGTTTTCGGAGAGGGAGGTCTTCGACAGACCACTTGGTGGCCCTTGAGACGGCTATCTGCAATGCGTTTGCATTGCGGCAGCGCCTCGTTGCCGTATTCTTTGATTTGAAAAAAGCATATGATACGGCTTGGCGACGAGGTATTCTTAATACCTTGCGGGAGTGGGGCATCGCTGGGAACATGTTGGCCTTCATTAAAGACTTTCTGGATGACCGATCATTTCGTGTAAGGGTTGGTCAGAGTTTGTCAAACAGGTTTGATTTGGAAAATGGTATACCGCAGGGGAGTGTAATTAGTTGTACCCTATTTGCGGTTGCCATTAACAATATTGTGAAAAGTTGCGTATACCCTGTTAAATGTTCGTTGTTTGTAGATGATTTTGCGATATATGTTGCATCTAGAAATGTTGTTTCAGCTGAACGAGCCCTACAGCTTACTATATACCGTCTTGAGGAATGGTCACGGCAGACTGGCTTTAGTTTTTCTCCTGAGAAGACTAAATGCATTCAGTTTTGCCGAATACGGACTGATAATGTTCCAAGACTGTATTTAATGGGTCAGCATATCGAAGTTAGCACTGAAATCAGGTTTCTAGGTGTTATATTCGACAAAAGACTTACATGGGTTCCGCATATAAAAGACCTACGGGCTAGGTGCTTAAAGGTGGTTGATATTCTGCGTGTTCTTACAGGTACATGTTGGGGAGCTGATAGATCATGTATGATAAGGTTCTACAAGGCTCTAGTGCGATCACGTATAGATTATGGCGCTGTAGCGTACTCATCTGCTACTCCCACTTCGCTGAGAATGCTTGACACGATCCACAATTCATGTTTACGATTGTCTACAGGTGCTTTTCGTTCTAGCCCTGTTGTCAGCATCTTAGTTGAAAGTGGAGAAATGTCGTTACACAGACGTCGCCAGCAGCTTATATTGACGTACTTTGCCAAGTTGAAAGCTAGACCTTATCATTTTTTGCATGACATCATTCTCAACAACCCTTGTCATGATTTGCATCTGATGAATGCCCGATTGCCTTCACCATTCGGTGTAAGAGCGTTGGGGATATGCAACAACCTCGGTATTGCGATTCCTCGTGTGTACCCATGTAATTCATGTCTCTTTCCACCCTGGATCATCGCTCAGTTACACATTAACTTTGAAATGTGTAAATACTCAAAGGCAGACACAAGTTCTGTGGTATTTAATAGCATTTTCAGTGAGTTAGTTGAAGCTATTAAACCATCTACGGTTGTATACACTGATGGATCAAAGTCGGATGTTGGAGTTGGTTGCTCGTTTGTTGCCAATGGGAGAACCTATTTGTTTGGATTACCTGCGGGAACCAGTATTTACACGGCTGAACTTTATGCTATCAGCAAAGCTCTTTCTGTAGTCTGTGTGCGTGGGCGTCGGGTGTTGGTGTGCACTGATTCGCTCAGTGCCCTGCAGTCAATTAGTGATATATATTCACGTCACCCACTAGTTGCAGATGTCCACGGCACCGTGAAGCAGCTTAACGATAGAGGAGTAAGCGTTGTTTTCTGCTGGGTTCCGGGTCATGCTGGAATCTCGGGAAATGAGGCTGCTGATTTGGCCGCTAAGGAGGCGGCACGCCAACCGGCCTTCACGCAATATCTGACTGTGTCAGATTTCGTGGGCCTGTTGAAGCGTGTCATCACTGGTTCCTGGCAGGTGGAGTGGACTGGCTCTCATGGCAACAAGCTTCGTGAAATAAAAGATAATGTTAAGCCTTGGGATACGTCACTGAGGAAGAACAGAAGGGAAGAAGTTGTCATCGCGCGACTTAGAATTGGGCACACCAGATTAACTCATGGGTATCTCATGACGTCTGGTGATGCTCCAATTTGTGGCAGATGCGATTGTCCTTTGACAGTCAAACATGTTTTAATTGATTGCGTCTGCTACGCAGCTCTGCGTCGGCGATTCAAGATTCCCTCTGAATTGAGGTGTATACTCGGTGATGAAAGCCCTATTTTGGACGTGGCTTTAAAATTTTTACGATCCATTAGTGTGTACAACAGTGTCTGACAGTCTGGGGTGTTTCAATGTTTTATATGTGTAAATAGTTTTTATTCCATAGTATATATTCTTATATTAGTTGTACGTTGTATATATATGTCTGTGTTTTTATTATGAGGCCCCTTTACAGCCTTTTGCGACGTCCTATGTCTGTGATATTTTTTTATTTTTAATGTAATTTTTAATTTTTTAATTTTTTAATTTTTTTTTGGTTGTGATACTAGTTTTAAGATTTTTATTATATAAATGTCAATGTTATTATTGTCATTTATTCTGACTGTGATATTAGGTTTACGTTTATGTGTATATGTATTTGTGTTTTTTAGCGTTTTTTATTTAATTTGTCTGTGATATTAGATTATAAGATTTTAAGTATTATATATATATATATATATGAAAGGCGTTCTGCACTCGGGCTTTTTTACACCCTTGTGTAGAACAGCAGGCGATGATAACCTCGCTAAGGTTTTTCGCCTTAAAAAAAAAAAAAAAAAAAAAAAAAAAAATACAACTTCTCTCGTCTGGCTATGGATAATTTTGCGCCCCCCAACTTTTTTTTTACATACCCCACTACTTTCATCTTCCATAATTTACCTGAACTAAATACTAACCTACGATTATCTTATAGCCTAGTGTAAGGAAAAACGCGTTGTGATCAAAAAACCGGAAATGTAAAAAATTAATGTAACTGTGCCGAAGATCATGTTAACAAATCACTATCGTTATAATACAGTACAAGGTTTTCAATCAAGCTAATAGTATACACTCACACACACACCACAGTAACATCTACACCATGTTTAGGCTACGGCAGTCTAGCTGTGACTGAATTACAGAATCCCCCTCCGCTAGATTTGTGTCGTCTCTATGAAAACCGTTCAAGGATAAACTTTTTATTCAATGCAACAAAGTCTACCAATTTTTATTAGTATACCTGGGACCTGTCCTTCCAGCTAACGCATAACAAATATGACTGTAATGTTAATACCCATTCATCATTTACTTACAATAGTTAACTACTACTAGTTTTATGTTAACGTGAAAAGGCGACTTTAGCAGGAAGAGAAAAGAACAAAACCGATTATAAGACGTGGCAGCATGGTTAAGCTTCTTCCACCCACTGCAGCATCTACCATTATTTAAATATTTTAAAAAATCTACCGAATAATTGGTCAATCGCTGTTCCATCTTCTTCTTCATGTAGCATCTCCATTACGAAGGTGTGCTAGCATCTTGGAACTGCAGCTCTAAATAGGTCGATGGATGACAAATTAAACCACTCTCGCAGGTTCCGTAGCCAGGAGATTCTTCTTCTTCCAACCGATCGTTTGCCCATAATCTTTCCCTGGATGACAAGATGAAGGATTTCATATTTTGGACCTCTCAAGACATGGCCGAGGTACACCAGCTGTTCCATAATACTAATTAATTTATGGTATTCATTTTTCCGAATTGAACAAAATGATTTTTCGAAATTGCCGAATTAATGAGCGGTTACGGAGTTAACAGGGGTAAGTTTAATAATAACTCAAAATTTAAATTCGCTACAAATCTGAAATTTCGTACGTAAAATAACAACATTTATAAGTTTATAAGCGGCGAAATCTCAAATCTCAAATAAATCGGTCGAGCGGTATTTGAGTAATAAGCCTCTAAATGTATCCGATCTGTTGCAGCAACATAAAAACCGGCCCTTGTTTTTTTCTCATCCAGATATCGCAATATTAAAAAACGCTAAAAATATGAAACTGACATGTAACAGCGTAGATTGAAATTAGCTAAATTTAGTGTATAGTGCGTTAAAAATTTAACAAGCGGTTTTGAAGAAACAAGGCTCCAAACTCGGGTATCTATAATATAGAAATTGACAGTAAGAGTGTTAAGGCGCGTACATTTGAATATCAGCACGCGTAGACAAAACACTACTTAGCCCCGGTGAAAATGCCCTAACATATAAATCTATTAGAAAATAAAAACATTATAAATGTAATTGTGTTAAACAAAACAAAAATGTACAACAATGATAAAAGAAAAGCATGAAAGCAACATATCCGCGCACGTGCGTGTGAGTATTCGGTGGTGTGCGTATTGCTTCTTTTCAATTCTTAGAAATAAATAGAGGGAGAGAACGAGGTGGAGGAAAAAGTGCGGTGTATGGAAGGGTACATCGAAGTGCGATAAATGTTTTTGTTCATGGCAGTATACTAAAGCTATTATGACGTTGCACTTCCCGATTGTTACGTGGGCCTATCTGTAGGTCTAGTTCATACATGGTAGGATACATCATAATCACAGCTAGACCTACTGTTTGGCAAAGATTTGATTGCCCTTTGCGGTGAGGAGCAGAATCGGCCCGCTACTAGCGTCAACGCAGAAATTTTTTTAATATGAGAAAATTATGAGGCCTATTCGTACAAATTATTGTATTGGAATTTAAACTTAGTATATTCTGTAGTACACAACAAACGTAATGAACATTGTATTCTTAAATTAACAATTCAATGATAATTTCTGCTCATAAATAATTCCTGGCTTATTTACTGCGTTTAAATTAAAAGAAAACCGTACATTTTATTTATTACCTAACTAGGTATTCATAATAAATTTTTAATAATTTTTTTCCTGTAGAAATAATCAAAATTAATTAGATAGCCTGCTCACTTGCTGCAAATGTTGTATTACACCGAATTTATAAAATTGCATAAATATATAATAATTACATAAAAATAAATAAGAGGTTCGGAACAGGCAGAGATGCCTAATCCTTGAAAGGCACAAGAAGAAGAAGACAAAAATAGACTAATAAACAACTTCAAATGGTATTAAAAACACTTAAGTAACAAATAAATCATAATAGTATTGTGACCAAATAGAATTGAGATCTAAAGGGAATGTGTGTTCGAGAATTTTCGAGGAAGACCGAGATTTTAAAAATGATGACATAAATAATAAGAAAGATAATAGGGTTTCCAAGAAATAGTTATAAATGGGTAAGTAGGTAGCACAGGAAGTCCTGCCTATTGTACAAATATTGTGAGAGAGCCGGGTACCTAGCTAGATAATTGGCTTTTTGTAACACTTTTATTCAATCCTAATTTGTTTACTGTTTGTTAAGATTTATCCAGAAGTCTTGTGAAGGATTTTTTATTTTATATCGAAAATCTCTATTTTCGATTGAAAATAGAGAATTGAACTCAGAATATTTCTTTTTACACAACAATTTATAATCCCTTGTCGCTCGTAAATATTCATGTTTGACTATTATTATTAGTCTTTCGATTAGTTTTACTTTACTATTATTTACTATATTATTATTTTTATATACTATATTATATTAAATATAATAATATAGTAAATTTTACTATAATATTATTTACTATACTATTATTTATTTCTATTATTATTTTATTTACTATTATTATTATTCTTTTGATTATTGAATTAGTCTTTCGATGTAGCTTCAATAAATTAAATACATTTCCCGAATCGCATGACAATTATTGTCGAACCATTTTTGCTTTCGTTATATAACTCACTTACAACTGTTGCCAACGTTAGCATGAAACTTATTTCTCCGTGTTGTTTCATAAATTAAACTAGTTACATTTATAAATAAAATGTAAGAAAAATAATTAGTTTTTTTTGACTTAGCTGCTGTGTTTGTTTTGGTTCTGAGTAAACAGACTGATTTCCAAACACGACTGATTATTGCAAGATTTCAAAAGCTGTTTAAACGTTTCTATGGCTGAAATTTGATTAATATTTGTCCTTTAATATTATTTTAGAATATTCAGAAAAGTTTAAATTCATCCAGATCAGAAATTCGATTAATATTTTTATACTCCCATATCTGGAACCCTCGACGGGATATACAAGACGAGAAGAACAAATAGTATCCAAAACAATATTTAAGGCGAATATGCCACAAAAATTCAATAATTTTTTTTTACAGAACTTTAAGTTTTAAAGAAAAACGAAGTTGAATATCATACCGACTGCATTAACATGTTAATAATTATTTGAGTCTAGATGAGCACAACAACGCAAAATAAAAAAAAGATAAGGCCCCCAGACGAGTTCTCCGGTTAGACTTCAAACATACTCTGTAAACGGCAGGGTGAACCTAAGCTAGCAAGAGGCTAAAGGCAGTACGCCAATCAGCACAGTAGCTTCCTGCTTGTTAGATTACATGAAAACCGGTACAGTTCATAAAAATATTTATTGGGTCTTTACGTCTGATACGTGTAGCGGTCAGAACCGCAACATTAACGTAATAATCATGTTCTTTATGCTGTTCACACAGTAGAAAATGTATCTGTAATTGATCAATTGTTCTTCGAGCCTGGCCATTCCTAAATGGAATGTGATTCGGTACACGCACATATTGAAACCTGCAGTAGAAATATTGAAATTTTTGACCCCTCGGGGTGGTACAGAGCTGTTAGAATGTCATCTAAAACTAACAAATAGTGTAAAAGAAGTTAATTAGTCAGAAGTGTATGACTTTGAAAGACTGCAGAAGAGTTTAATTAAAACCAGGAAAACAGACACCGAGGGAAATATAGTTTAATGGCTGAACATAACATAACTGCAATACAGACGATCCGATCCGAAACAGGTTTTCTTTAAGTATAGACAAGATGGTAAATTTAAGTCATTTGAGATTTACAGAAGAGAACGTCGCGGGTTTTCAGTAAAAAATTTAGTTCTTCAGCAAGCGCATAAAAGACCTTTACAAGTTGACAGAGAAAAAATGGCAGATTTGACTCAAGTGTGTAACACTGTTATACTTTCTATAAATCTTTTAAAACCACTGTCATTAATTAAAGGATTGTGCTTATTCTGTCTTTAGGGTGACATGGAAAGGGAAAAGGGACCTCTTGTCAGCAATATTGTATTTTTACTTTTTGACTGATTCTAAATCTATTCAAAATTCTGGTAATTTTGATATAAAATTTATCTTTTTAGTGTAATTGGTTGCCGAGTTATATTGCACTTGGAAGTTACGTAATTCGCACCTGCTCATGTAAAAGGGGATAACTATAGAACATAGTTTTTTCAGGAGAGCATTTTTAAAGTTTCAGATAGTGCTGTAAATCAGGGAGGAAGATTTTAATTTTAGAATAAGACTTATTTAAAATAAGCTTTGTTAGTAAAAACTATTTATAAAAACTATTTGTTATTCAGTATGTCTTTTTAAATTTTCTTTTTCGTTTTCTAATTTTTCATTATAAGACATTTTTTACATATGCTAGGACTTATCCCATTTTGCACATTTTTACTTCCATTTATTCAATCATATCCCTTTTTACACCACATGTTAGTCTATATAATAATGAAAATTTGTGCATGTATGTACCGGGTAAGCATAAAGTCTTGCCCTGATTATAAAAATTTATTGCAGAATAACTGTTTGACATAATAATTTAAATTTGATGCTGTTACATAGGTTAGTGTTAATAGCTTTTTTAAGATTACTTACATTAGTAAACTTCAACGTGTGCCCCCTTGGTAGCTCGGAGAATGTCGAAGCGGTATTCCAGTTCCCGCCAGGTGTTTTGTAACATGTGTTCTGTCACAGTACCCACAGCAGCTTGTATCCTAGCCTTCAGTTCGTCAACGTCAGCAACTGGTGTGGCGAAGACTCTATCCTTGATATAGCCCCAGAAAAAAAAGTAAAGGGGAGTAATGTCTGGAGAGCGGGGTGGCCAGGGTGTTGGACCATCCCTTCCAATCCACCGATCCGGAAATGTTTCATCCAGGAAATTACGCACTATCAAAGCCCAGTGGGGCGGTGCCCCATCTTGCTGGAAAATTATCCATGGTTGATATTCTTCTAACTGTGGTGCAATGAACTGTTGCAAAACATCTAAGTAAATGTTAGCGTTAATGGTGTTTTCCGTGAAGAAAAACGGCCCGAAAACCTTATTATGCATGAGGCCGCACCAAACATTCACATTTTTGTTGTCTCGCTGTAACTGTACAGTAGCATGTGGATTCTCTGATCCCCATATACGGACATTATGCCTATTTACCATTCCACTAACATGAAAGGTGGATTCATCTGTAAAGCATATGCGATTTAAGTAATCGTTAGCGCCGTCAATCCTGTTGAGAATCCCAGTTGCGAATTCTGCACGTCTCAGCAAATCATTCGGTTGCAAGGCCTGCACGATTTATAAGCATGAAACCTAAGCCTTTTATGAAGAATTTTCACCACACTTGCTTGCGGTATTTGAAGTTCACGTGATGCTTGACGAGTTGATTTAGACGGACTCCGTTGAAACGATTCTTGAACAAGATCAACAGTTGCTTCACTCACACTAGGCCTGCCACTTCTAGGAAGATCTTCAACGCTACCTGTTTCTTTAAACCTTTCATACCATCGCTTTATTGATTTAACATCAGGAGGGCTGCGTCCATAAAAAGCCCGAAAATTACGCTGAACACTGATGGGCGATTTCGTTTCGTGAAACCAAAGCACACATTGTGCTTTCTCCTGCTTCAACGCCATTTCGCCAGCAACTAACGTGAACTAACAGACCATGTCATTGTTGAGGAGCACTAGCGCCATCTATTGGTCACAAAATCTACTAACAATAACCTATGTAACAGCGCCAGATTTAAATTATTACGTCAAACGATTATTCTGTAATAAAATTTTATAATCAGGGTAAGACTTTATGCTCACCCGATATATTGTTTAGTCAGTAAAATCATATGTTTTATTAAAAAAACAAAATAAAATTACAAAGACATTAAAATATAATTACACAGTAAAATCATAGATTATATTAAAATATTAAAAATACTAAGATTTTGCAATTACTGCTAATGCAGACGGTGAAGAATAAAATTATTTTTTTTGTAACGTATGAAAATATGCCGTGCCTAAGTGGGATTCGAACCCAAGACCGCATGATGAGAGGCGAGCACGTTACCAATTGCGCCAATGCGGTCACTGAAAAATATTGTAAGAATAGTACCAAGTGCACATAATAAAGCTTCTTACAAAAAACATTTACTATAAAGAATACATTTTTTAGGTAATTATTAGAATATTGTAATATAAAATTGTAAAATTTGTATACAAACTAACAAAAAATTACAAGAACTTTCTTATAAGATATACACTTCTTATTCACAAAACAAGTGTAAAAGTACAAATACAAAAAAATTAAAATTTTACAATCAACACTATAATAGTAATATTAAGTGCAATAGTCAATATAAAGAATACAACATTTCTATAAACACCAAAAAAGTTATTACAAAGCAGATACTCAGTTAAAAATATACAATTTTGTATAAACAACGGAAAGTGTTGATAAAACATAAAAGAATATTTTTAGAGGAATGTAAGTTAAATAATTATTTTTATAAACACCAAAAAGTAAGTCAATATGAATTTTTATTTCAACTGATGTTTTACTGGAATTTCTAATTATTTTTGATTCTATTAAGGCAAGCATTACTCTGCAAACTTGATGAACTGTAATATTATTTATTGGGACGTCAAAATCAGGAGTATTTATCAAATGAAATGTTTGTTGAACAGATAGGCCTATTGAGCGAGTAGAAATTGGGATTGGAACATAAGGTGTATCTTCCGACAACTTAACTTTTGAAAAATCTATATCCTTAAAACCATAGAAGAGATCATGCTTCCATTGGTTAGAAACGGGTTCTTGAAGCTTTTCATTAAGACGATGTTGAAGTGTTTCGTCCTTAGAGGACGTTGATGCTAGAAACTGTGGGGGGGGGGGCATTCGCCAAAATCAGCTGTTTAACAGCTGATTTTTGGAGACGAAGGTTCCTGGTTCAAATCATAGTAAAGGTAGTTACTTTTATTCGGATTTGAATACTAGACAGTGGTTACCGGTGTACTTTGATGGTTGGGGTTCAATTAACCATACTCTCTCAGGAATGGTCGGCCTGAGTCTGTGCAAGACTACACCTCATTTACACGTCATACATATCATCCTCATCTCATTGGGTCATGGGGTTGCTTATTGTTCTCAATTGAACAGATTGCAACGTACACAAATTAGGGATTGCAAAAAAAAAAAAAAATGAATTTTTTTTGTTGTGTACCGTGTTCCACATGACACAAGACCGAATAAATTTAGTTTACTCATCTTCTGTATCTGAACCAGAAATGATATCTACAGCAGCATTATCAGCCGTCAAGTTTTCATAAAATGGCCTGAAAACAAGTGGAACAGAAGGCAACAAATCAAAAATATCCTTTTTCTTTGTTTCACTAATTGTAACTAGGCCACATAGGGGAGGTGCAAAATGCAAGCGACTTCGACGTCGATAACTGATTCCAGGAACTGACTTTCTACTTGCAGATCAGTCTTATATTTAATAAAACCAATGTCATTTCCCTCATACCTAACCATCGAACTTCTTTCCATACAAACTTTTCCGCGTATGACTTAATTTTTCTTACTTGGAGGTCTGTTTTCAGCAAAGATGCAAAATTGAGAAAATCTTCAGTTTGCATTTCAATAACTTCAAACTGATTTTCTTCCCACACATTCTCATAAGTTGCATCCAGTCGTGAGAGTGATATATTGGAGCAGTTGATTTTTTCTTTCAATGATAGAATGGTCACTCTCACACTTCATGTGAGTGTGACCAGGGACTAAGAATTTGTGATCGATCACTCTGATGTTTGTTTTCTGAAGAACTGCAAAAACCATGGCAACAATATGGGTATATTTGTTCTGCCCCCTGCTGTGTCAGAGTACATAGTCACTTCTTCTATGTCATCAGATATTATTGAAAATACAATCAAACTCGGTTAAAACGAATTCCACGGGAGCAAGTAAATTCGTTCGTTAAATCCGTTATTCGCAATAACCGTGACGTGAAATATAAGGGGTGCTTACATATTACGTACAAGAAAACAATGGAATTTTTAGATACTAATCATTAAACGCTATATTAATTGAGACCTAATATTTGAACAAAGAAATATGTATATTTATCTAAAATTAATTTTTTTACAAATAAAATATATATTTTTTATTTAAAAATAAATAAAAAATTGCAAAAACTTACATAAGTAGTATGTATGATGGAGTAAAACTCAAGTTATGGCATAAAAAAATTGTCTATTGTTGTTTGAGTTGTTTTCTTTGAGTACTTCAATTGTCTAAAACTGTTCCTCAAAACACTCAGTTGCTGGAACGTTTCTTCTGTAGAGTTACCTCTAGATTCCAGAAATCCAGAAAGAAGTTCCAAAGCATCTTCTGCATTTTTCCACGAAGTGGTTTTAATGATAGGTGCGTTGTCATCGGATTCGGAGTCACTGCTTTCTTGAACGATAGTGGAAACATTACTTAAGATTTTATCATCGGTCGGAATCCCTGAAGTCACTACTTCAGTATCTATATCCACAAAATCGTCTACTATTACATCCAAAAATCGGCAATCGCTCTTGACATTTCTTGACTTAAGCCATTGTGATAAAGGTAAGTAGTCCTCAGGATCTTCACTGTCATTTGGAAATGTTGCAAGTCCTGGTTTTTTAAAGCAGTTGCGTATCGTGTTTTCTGTCACATTTTCCCATGCATCGCTGAAAAGACGAATTGCTTCGAGCACGGAAACTTTGGCATCATAAACAGTTTTATCGGAACTGTTAATTTTTTCAATTAAATTTAAGACCAACAGTCGGCGCTATCGCCGACTGTTGGTCTTAAATTTAATTGAACTAATGTAACTATTAAACTATTATATTGATAACTTTATATTATATTGTATTATTATTTATTTATTTATTTATTATTATATTGTAACTATTATATTGATTTAATGTAACTATTTACATTTGAAACTTCTAATTACCCCTTGATCCATTGGCTGTAACACAGACGTACAATTTGCAGGCAAGAAAACCATTTTTATGTTTGTTAAATTGTGCAATGTAGGGTGCGCCGGACAGTTTTCAATCAAAAGCAAAATATTTTTTCTCTCTTTTCTCAGTGATTCATCCCACTGCCTGATTTCTTTTTCAAAAATACTAGCCGTCATCCACGCCTTTTTATTAGCAACGTAATTAACGGGAAGACATTTCACATTTCTAAAACACCTTGGCTTTTGCGACTTTCCTATTACCAGGAGCTTTCTCTTATCGGTGCCGGTCATATTAGCGCATACTAAAACTGTAAGTCTGTTTTTAACAAACTTACCACCCACACATTTTTCACCTTTAAACTTTAACGTTTTATCAGGCGTTATGTTGTAAAAGACACCTGTTTCATCCGCATTATATATGTTGCTATCACTATAATCCCGCCTTATATCCGGCCACACAGTTTTTAACCAATCGTTGACTACAGTTTGATCAACCGCAGATGCTTCACCACTTATTTTTCCGTACACGATATTGTTCCTGTTTTTAAAGCGATCCAACCATCCATTGTTGCACACAAAGTCCTTGTACCCTAACTGTATGGCAAACTTTTCAGCTTGAACCTTTAATAGTGTTCCACTAATTGGTAAACCACGGGACGATTGCATTTTAAACCAAGAAAGAAGAGCTGTGTCAATGTCACTTTTTTCACATTTTTTAATTTTTTTACAATTTGTCTGATTATTTGCGAAGGCTAACAGTATAGTGTCCCGATTTTTCCAAATTGTAGATGTCATGGATGCTGATAATCCGTATTTTTTTGACACAGATAAATTAGACGATCCATTTTGTAATTCGCGGATCACTTGCACTTTTTCAGAAACTGAAAAATTTTTACGCTTTGACATTTTAAAAACTGAAGTCACAGTACAGCGCTGCAATAATACACCACTTTAACTGAACGATACTACGACACACTACAATGCAATACAGTACAGTGTGCGTATACTGTAGTAAACTCGAGTTTTAAGAAACAAACTGTAGTACGGTACATACAGTATGTATTGAACTAGAGCCGATCAGTGTAAAACTGATTGTTGAGAGTCGGTCAGGTGACACATGTGGGCCTATGCCTATTCATAGCCTATAATGGCTATCTATAAGTGGAGGAACAAAAGGAAAGAACTGAACATACTGTACTAGTGCGATTCTAAGAAGTGAAAGAAAATATTTTTGTGGTCAATAAATTTAGGCGTACAAGTCACAAGGGTCGCTGACCGCCATCCAATTACAGTAAAATTGTGTATGTACATACTGTAGTACTGAACTTAGTACAAAGTGAACAATGGGAAAACCAGGTAGGTACACCCTATTCATACTGCGTACAGTGGTGTCTGTTCTAAGAAAACGGTGAAAGTGTTTGTGTTGTCAATATCGTGGACTACCTGTTACAAAAATCATACGTATCTGATTCCGATATTTCCTATTTCTATCACACTGTTTGGTTCGTTATATCCGTTATACGCATTCGTATTAAACGTGAAAACCAATCATAAGAATTAAGTAAAATCAAATCAAACTATCTGATTTGTTCATTTTAACCGTGAATTCGTTGTAACCGTGATCGTTTTAACCAAGTTTGACTGTACTTATGAAGGCATGAGTCAATCTGATTTGCTCCTGATTCCTCATGCCACATAAAATAGAAGGCTTTACCAGAGTCACAGTCATGAACTGTTAAATTATAAGTCCACAACATCCGCTTGTAAAAAGCTACTGAAGTATCTAGTTAGATGTCGGGAGACATTGCTGAGGATCAAAAACCATGGTTTTTTGCTTTCGGTCATTTGCAGTCCTGATTTTGTCTGCAGCTTTGCTCTTATAAGCATAGTCAGCTTCTTCTTGGTGAGCTTTGAAATGCTCTTCAGTCTTCATTTTTTCTTCTCCATCAAAAACAGAAATACTCATTCTCAGTTTATCACACTTGCTGCATGTGTCTTTATGAGGTCTCTTAATAGAAATATTCAAAGAATGAAAGACTTCTTCAAACTTTGAGCCCAACCGCCTTTGATAGAAAGGAACACTTTTTATATTCCTGATATAACCTAGCTAATGTATAATTAGGCGGAAGGTATACTCTTTGACTTTCTCTTCTTGTATAATGGCTTTCATATTTTGGAACAGAATCAATAAATTTCTTAAATTTTTCAATATATTCGTCTGCCCATTTGTTGGCAGGACTGTGATTTCCTCACTGTCAGATTGTACAAAACTAGAATTTGAAGATCTTGCCTTAATCATGGTATATTCAATAAATCTTTTAGTTTCTCCCAATGTTTTCATGAGACAAGTCTTACAGATTGGTTGCAAAACTCCATTTTTTTAAAAAATTGTATAAGTTATGCTTCCGTTAAACATTTCTTTATTTTTTCAATAGAAAATATTCTATACTGTTTAAAAATGTAATTGTTTGTTTTAAATTGACAAATTAAGGAAAAAACTAATATGAAAAAGACTTAGCACTTTAGTATAAATCTAGTTTCAAGAAGTCAGTATATGATAATTATACATATCCCATTTTGCACAAATCATAATGTACTTGTAGTAATGTATGTAAAATGGGATAATACAAAATATCCCATTTTGACCCTACTGAACAATCTGTGGTATGTAACATACTACATTATAAACAGAACACATCCCATTATGTACCATTTTAAAAATATTAAAATATCCTTTTAGGTTGTTGAATAATATATCCCTTTTACACCAGATAAAGTACATCTAAAAGAAACCTATGGTACATTTATCTCATTTTGACAATTTTTGAACTTATCCCCTTTTACATGAGCAGCTGCGAATTGAAAACATAAGTTTTGAGACAAACGCATCCAAAGTTTTAGTTTTTAATACATACCTTTTAAGTTATCCTTTAGAACTTCTTGAGAGCTTATTACAGATTTTTGGATTCCCTGTTGTTTACTGATCATTGTGTAATATTTTAAAATGTTAACTTTTTATTTTTGTGTGGTAGAATTGCTAAAATAGACACTAGTTTTTAAAATAACCGCACTTTTCACTTTTAACATTGAAATTTATTTCAAAAAATGATTGTCCTTAACCTAAGCTCACGTAATGATTTTTACAACTAGTCTATTTCTATTTACACACCTATTAATATATTTACAATAAAAATGTTATTTTTTAGTGACACGTCTACGCTTACACTGCGGGGCCTCGTTATCATTCTGAGCAGTGGAAGGTCCTGACACTCCTGCTACTGGTGGACACAAGAGATATTTGTATTTTCCTTGCAATAATCTCTTATGTGTTCAAACAGATATTGCTTTCTCTTTTGTGTTAGCCCTTGTGGAATTATTTCTTTTAGCTAACCTGGAGGAACTGACTTGTTGGCGCAAATCGTGTGCAAAACTTCAATTCCATTAATTTCTGTTTTACAAGCACTTGGCCAGGCCAATTTTTGTCAAGCTGAAAGTGACTGTACTTAGTGGTATGGTCCACCTTCAACCATTTGTGTTCAGAGAAGAATTGCAGCCAGTCAAATACTTTAATACAACTATTTCCCTTTTCATCTCCAACAGACACAGCATAATTCTCACGAGACTCCGGTGTGGATGTCTCTACAGCTTCTTCAAGTTCAGACGTTGATGAGACATAACAAATTGCTGAACCTCTTTTTTAAGAGTCCGAAAGCCCAGTCGCATGAAAATTTTGTATGGCCAACTAGGAGGAATAAAGGAACAATTCTTTCATTCAGGCCATTTATAACCCTCCAGGCATGATAAGACGACAAAATATTGTTTTTATTTTGTGCGACGCAGTTATCTGCGTGCACATACATTACTTTCTCACCTGGGCTATGTTTTTAAGTAGCAGTCAAACAGGCTAACTATTAAATTTACGCCTTTCCCAATACTGACACTTTCCGGAATCAAAAAATTACAGTTTGTACGCTGTATCGCACATAACTCCAAAGATGCCCACTTTAAACGACACAAGGAAGTAAATAGGACCAGGCTGAAGAGGGTTTGATGGAATGTGAACCTGCTGAGCCATGTCAAAACTGTAATGTACTTCAACATCCAATGAGCATGAGTTTGGTGCACAGCTTTGCTTACCAACAAATTGCTCTTTGGTAGATTTTATAGTGGATCTATAGAAATCCCTTTCCTTAGAAACAATCTCCAAATCCGAACGCATAGTAATAAGGTTCTCCATTTTTTCCTCTTCTGAAGTCATGCGTAATTTTGAACCACTTGTATAGTATAATTGGCACGTTTTACAAAGGTCAGATTTTGGCTTCATTATTATTATTATATCTGAACAACACTCCTTCCAAATATTACAAAAAAATTTTCTGAGACTGGCTGACCAATTGTCTCATTTAGAGAAGTGTTATATTTATTATAAATTGACAGCTTTGTATCACAAGTTGACGACACCCTACCGGGAAGAAAATTGCATTTTCCTCTGCGTAATTAACTAGAAAACTTACAACTACTAGCCCGTGAAAAACTTGTGACATTCTTGGGGCTTCGCCCTGTATTTCCATAGCCTTGAGCTACCAGACCATTTTTATTAAACATCTGCGTTAAACGTTTCATACGTTTAATCTTTATTTAGTGCGCAAACATGAATGTAGATTTTCAGACAGTCTGACCCGCAATAAGAATTTAGACCTAGTTTGTTTCCACTCAGTTTTAACATGTTTTGAGCGTGAAGTTGTTTACTGTCGTCATGTTAAGCATCACAGCGCCCCTAAAATAACTTGGTCTAATTTATTGACTTTATTTTCATAATAATCAATCTCAGTTGATTGTTGTCTCATAACACAAAATTGTTCTACATCAAACTGTCTACAACCTGGTCCATTGTCGTATAGTTTACAACCACAACTTACCTCAAGAAATTTTGATACACATTCAAAATCAGCAACATTATTATTTAGAGGTTGAACATGACTTAAATCAGGAAGAATGACAGTAACAGGGTCAACAGTAGGATGTGGCTCTACATGCCCAGCAAGATCATTGTCTGTCTCATCAAGAACATTTTCCTTCAGTTCAGCTTCAAGTTGTATTACTGCAATAAAATATATACACACATAAAACTAAAAAATTATTTAAAAACCAAATAGTGAAACTAATAAAACACGGCAAAATTGAGTTACTATAAAATATACTATTCACGTAAAAAACTATAAAAATATTTAAAAAACAAAATAACAAAAATTAATTAAAAGTAATGGATATTGTCAAAGTTTGTAAATGTTTAAAAACTAACGATATTCATATTTACAACATACTAATTTTCTTGAGTTCGGTGGAACTACTGGAAACAGTTTGTCAAACATAATGCCGGTTGTCCATCACAATATTCACAGTAGGTGCTGACTACTTTCCTAATTTTTTTTGATGTACTGTAACCGGCCCTCTATCGACAGCGATAGGTTGGTGGGGGCGAAAACAAAAAAAAGGAAGCTAAAAAAAAAACAAATACTCAAATTGGTGTTGCATAAAATGTGTTCTAACAAAATATTTTAATTTAATAAAAATAATAATAATAATAACAGCAATAAAATGTAATTGTAGAAACCAATATTAATTAATAACATTAATTGCTTTTCAAAAGCATGATTACATTTTGTTAATAAGGTAATACAAAATTCACAAAAATTTTTTATTGAAAGTTCAAAAAGAAATATCTAAGTTTATAAGAAAATTGATTTTAAGAATTATTTTCTTTATTAATAAATTACCATTACTTTATGAGTTAGATTCGAATCAACCATGGTTGTAAAATAATTAATTTAACTCAAGAGAATTAGGCCTTTTCGATTAACTAAGAAAAATCCAGCAATAACTGGTTATAATACACTGAGTTATAATAAGATTTAATAAAATAAAAAAAAATATTATCCATTAAATAAATATTATAATTAGTTCATTTTCCAAAACAAATGCAAGAGCTACTTTGCCGTAAAACAGTTAAAAAAAATCCAGAAAAGTGACAAATAGAGATACGGTTTTTCCAGTCAAGAAGTAGATTGACAAAAGAATCCGTGTTCAAACCGTCCACAGGCCAGTAGCAGACCGGCAGAACATGTCGACTTGTAGATATAAAATTCTGTCGTAATTAGGTGGTTTACAGTTGCAAAATAAAATAAAAGTAAATCACACACCGATCCATTCGAAAAAAAATACCACCAGGTAATCGAACAGAGACGAAAACCGAGTTTCTTAATTTGTAACCGATGGACCAGTCACAAAACGACAGGCAGGAAAACTGTCATGAATTGGCTACATCAGAGTGGAACAGCAAAAAAAAACCCAGGAAATCAGCATTCCTTTCAGCAGTAGCAGTTGCATTTTATCACCAGGAGATGAACTTTTACATTCCGGGATACCTCAATATTATCCAATAACCTCAATATTTATCCACCGGGAATTGAACCCTGTAATGAGTATATTCAAAATACCATCAGAAATAATACTTCAAAATTATTATTACAATTTAAAATAACAAAAGCATAAAATAGATAATGTTCAAGATAAACAAAATTACAAAAAAACAGATTTTAAATGAACCTTCTTACAAGTCACTAGCGTTTTAAGCAATCAGGAAGTAATTTAAGAAAACCTTTTAAAAGCAGTTCAATAAGTAAATACATTTTTGTTTGAGTTAAGTTGCTTCACACAAATTCATATTATGACATTAAAGTAGAAATAAATTGATCATTAGTCAATATAAATTTTTACATAACCAAGAGTCAAACTAAGTAATCGTATCGATTTCAAATTAGATCTAACTTAATTCATTAAATACAAATCTTTGAATTTAAGCAAACTATATGAATTTTCAGTTTTCAGAATGCTATTAATAAAAGGAAATAAACTTACCAAATTTAATTTGGGCGACATAATCAAATCACATTTTCATTTTTTTTTTAAATTTACAAACACCGAAAAGACTAATAATTATTACGGAAAAACTTATTTATACGGAAAAAACTGACAGTTAAAACATACTTAAATAAAAGAAGATTCACATAATTTAAAAACTTTTCACCAAAGACAAACAAGGCCCGAACATAATGGAGCAGTAAGTACGACCTTACAATTGGACTGCTTAAACACGTCTCAAACAGCAACAGGAACACTTTTCATAAAATCGGCTGCAATAACAACTAGAAAAATAGGCCTCAGCTAGTACTGGCAGCAGACGCAAGGGTCGCCAGCTCACGGACTCAACAGAAATCATATTAAGTAAGACGGCCTACAGAATGATAACCGTAAAAGCGCCAAAAACAAAAATATGAAAACAAAACAAGTTACGGTCTGAAAGTCTTGAGGAATGGTCACGGCAGACTGGCTTTAGTTTTTCTCCTGAGAAGACTAAATGCATTCAGTTTTGCCGAATACGGACTGATAATGTTCCAAGACTGTATTTAATGGGTCAGCATATCGAAGTTAGCACTGAAATCAGGTTTCTAGGTGTTATATTCGACAAAAGACTTACATGGGTTCCGCATATAAAAGACCTACGGGCTAGGTGCTTAAAGGTGGTTGATATTCTGCGTGTTCTTACAGGTACATGTTGGGGAGCTGATAGATCATGTATGATAAGGTTCTACAAGGCTCTAGTGCGATCACGTATAGATTATGGCGCTGTAGCGTACTCATCTGCTACTCCCACTTCGCTGAGAATGCTTGACACGATCCACAATTCATGTTTACGATTGTCTACAGGTGCTTTTCGTTCTAGCCCTGTTGTCAGCATCTTAGTTGAAAGTGGAGAAATGTCGTTACACAGACGTCGCCAGCAGCTTATATTGACGTACTTTGCCAAGTTGAAAGCTAGACCTTATCATTTTTTGCATGACATCATTCTCAACAACCCTTGTCATGATTTGCATCTGATGAATGCCCGATTGCCTTCACCATTCGGTGTAAGAGCGTTGGGGATATGCAACAACCTCGGTATTGCGATTCCTCGTGTGTACCCATGTTATTCATGTCTCTTTCCACCCTGGACCATCGCTCAGTTACACATTAACTTTGAAATGTGTAAATACTCAAAGGCAGACACAAGTTCTGTGGTATTTAATAGCATTTTCAGTGAGTTAGTTGAAGCTATTAAACCATCTACGGTTGTATACACGGATGGATCAAAGTCAGATGTTGGAGTTGGTTGCTCGTTTGTTGCTAATGGGAGAACCTATTTGTTTGGATTACCTGCGGGAACCAGTGTTTACACGGCTGAACTTTACGCTATTAGTAAAGCTCTGTCTGTAGTCTGTGTGCGTGGGCGTCGGGTGTTGGTGTGCACTGATTCGCTTAGTGCCCTTCAGTCGATTACTGATTTATATTCACGCCACCCGCTAGTTGCAGATGTCCACGGCACCGTGAAGCAGCTTAACGATAGAGGAGTAAGCGTTGTTTTCTGCTGGGTTCCGGGTCATGCTGGAATCTCGGGAAATGAGGCTGCTGATTTGGCCGCTAAGGAGGCGGCACGCCAACCGGCTTTCACGCAATATCTGACTGTGTCAGATTTCGTGGGCCTGGTGAAGCGTGTCATCACTGATTCCTGGCAGGTTTAATGGACTGGCTCTCATGGCAACAAGCTACGTGATATCAAACATGCCGTTAAGCCTTGGCCTACGTCGCTGAGGAACAACAGAAGGGAAGAAGTTGTCATCGCTCGACTTAGAATTGGGCACACCAGATTAACGCATGGGTATCTCATGACGTCTGGTGATGCTCCAGCGTGTGGCAGATGCGATTGTCCTTTGACAATAAAACATGTTTTGGTAGATTGCATCTGCTACGCAGCTCTGCGTCGGCGGTTTAAAATACCCTGCGAGTTGCGTGATGTACTCGGCGACGATAGCCATGTTTTAGACTCAACATTGAGATTTCTTAGATCCATCTGTGTATATAAAGATGTCTAATGGGGAAACGTTAATGTTGTTTTTATGTTATATGTGTATTTGTGTGTTTTATTTATTTTTTTTTTTCGTGGCCCATTTACAGCCTTTTGTTTATGTTTTAGGTCTGTGATATTAATGTAAATTATATTGTTTGCTGTGATACTAGTTTTTAAGATTTTTATGTGATAGTTTATAAATGTTGTTTATTCCAACTGTGATATTAGATTTAAGTTTGTGTTTGTATGTTTATCTTATAAGTTTTTAAAATAAATGTTCTTTAATGTAAATTTTATTTATGAATTTTTCTTTATCTGTGATATTTTTAGTTTTAGGAGTTATATTTAAATAAAAAAGTATATATTATATTATATTCAAGTACGTTCTACACTCGGGCCCTTTACACCCGCGTGTAGAACAACGGGCGATGATAACCGTCTGGTTTTTCGCCCTAAAAAAAAAAAAAAAAAAAAAAAAAAAAAAAATACTGTACCTTTTGAATGTGAAGAAGGCATTCAGCAGCATCATTTTGAAAATCTGAAAGCCTAACTTTTTATACCATTTTAGGCTCTTCGTTCCGAAGAGTAGTAGGATAAGCACTGGTCAACTCGATTGATTCCTCCCATGTATTTGTTGTATAATACTTTGGGCGTACTTGTAAAACACACTAAGTCAAGAAACATGTTTTTCGGTAAATCGAGTTCAAAGTTTTTAGAAATTTCAACTCCTGATTGCATGTACAATATTCCATCAATTGAAATTAAATTTTGTACATTCACTTCTGCATTCTTTTCTTACATGCTTAAAAGTCAATAATGGATTTAGCTATTATGGTTATTGAAAAAAACTTAATTTTTTTTCTAACAAATGACTTAATGTGTTTTACCTGGCAATATTTGATGCCAGAGCATGCAAAAAAAGCTACTTAAAATGAACAAAAAACAATTATTAAAAATAATATTATTATTAAAAAATAATTATAAACCTATAAAATAATTAAATAAAATTAACTGTTTTGTACAAAAGATAGGTATTCAAATTAATAAAATTATAAGACAATGGGCCCCCAGGGGGCACCCATTCTTATATATATGAATGCTCGTCCATGCATATATATGTGGGTGTTCGGGTGTGGCAATCCCGGGACCCCAGCTAAGAGCTAACCTTTTTTCAAAACTATACACAGGTTGCTCTTACACTACACACAACAATAATACTACATCACACACACCACACTTTCTTTCAACACACACATTTACATACCCTACACACAACACATACACAAAGTTTTCTTACACACATTTATAATGCTGGTGAGGATGGGATGCGGGCTGGTCGTGCGTAACCCTTTCCGGATTGGAAGGTCTGGACTGTGGTTGTGCTGCTGTGAGCTTGCTCTGCCGAGGCTTTGCGCCATCCTTTAGCCCTTCCAGTCGCTTCGGTACTGTGGCAAGAAGTGGACCATGGGTAAGAGTGTCGGAGCTCTTACTGCTGCGTGCGAGCTTCTGGGACGTCGGTATCAGTGGGTCAGGCAGTACCTGACTCCCCGGCCCGGATAAAATATGTGGGAGATGGCTGCCGGGAGTACTCGGCCGGGTCCTTCTTTTTACTAGGGACCTGCGGCGTGCGCGGGTCATCTCTCCGCCCGCACCTTGCTTTCACGATGACTGGAAAAGCACTTAGATAATGTCAACCAAACAATCTTCCCTTGGCATGAAAAGACTATGGTCTAGCTTGTCTGACGATAGTGATAGTGGTGTATTAAGTAACACGGACAAATTTTTCGTTGTTCGTTGTGTTGCAGAAGAAGGGTCGCTTTCAAAAGTTTCCCCCTTCATTATTAACAGGTCTGTGCAGTCGGTTTGTGGCTCGCCACATTCAATTAAAAAACTAAGGAATGGTACTTTGTTAATTGAAACAACGTCTGCGAAGCAAAGTAGCAGCGTTGTTAAAATTACACAAATAGGAAGTACTACAGTCACTGTAGAACCGCACAGATCCCTCAACTCATCTCGAGGAGTGGTTTACTCTCGAGATATACAAGATATGTCTGAGGCTGAGTTATTGGAGGAGCTTACCTCCCAGAGAGTGACGCAAGTCAAAAGAGTTACGCGTCGGGAAAATGGAATTGATGTCGGTACCCCGACACTTATCATAACATTTTCCACCCCTCAACCTCCGGATCGTCTTAAGTTGGGTTACTTGTCTGTTCGAGTGAGACCGTATGTCCCAAACCCTCTGCGCTGTTTTCAGTGCCAGGAATACGGACATACGAAAACTAACTGCAAAAAACCTGCGATATGCGCAAAGTGCAGTTCACCTGACCACTTAGACAGCGAATGCACTTCTGAAAAAGAACTGTGTGCAAACTGTAAAGGAAGTCATTCAGCAAGGTCTCGGGAATGCCCCAAGTATAAAGAAGGACGGGAAATTCAGAAAATTTCGTCTGAACAGAAGCTTTCCTTTCCCGCCGCCCGGAGCGAGTACAGAAAACTAAATAGCATTCGAAATGCAGTCCAGCCTGACATTTCGTTTGCAACTGCAACTAGTGTTCAGTCTCGTGTGTCTGGTGAGTGCTCGTCATGCGTTGAGTTGAAGAGTGTTGTTGAGAACCTCACTAAACAGGTTGCTTCCCTAACTTCTGCACTAAAAGCGTTATTAAGCACCAAGCAAACAGAAATTGGTTCAAAGAGCTCAGTGTCTCAAGCGTGTAACCTTTCTGCGACCCAGAGTACAAAAGCTCAGCTGTCAAGTAAGACAGCCTCTACCTCAAAGGGAAAACCCCTTTCAGTATCCAAGACGCTTCCAGCGGAAGCGTCTAAATTTCTAAAATCTCCTCCGTCTGGGTCCAAGATCCACGATATGATAGGAGATTCATCGGCCCTTGAAAAGGGCTTTATACAAGTAAAAGGGAAAAAAGGGAAGGAGAAAATTGTGTTTGAAACGTAACTCCTCCGTTGCGAAATACCCTTTAATAGTTTAATTCAATGGAATGTTCGCGGGATCCGGTCTAGGTATGAAGATATAAAGATATTGATCCGGGATAAGTGTCCGTTTGCGCTTTGCCTGCAAGAGACGATGTTACAACCTGATATCCGATTATCCTTTCGTGGATACGAAATGTTTAGGAAAGATTCCCTGCATGGTGGCCCTGGTGATGGCGTTGCAATATTACTTCATCAGTCAATGCAGGGGATGAGTCTGGATATCCAAACGGATCTTCAGGCTGTGGCAATCAGGATAACTGTCCCGGTGTCGGTTTGCGTGTGTAATGTTTATTTACCACCAAACACAGACATTTCATACCTAGCCATGAGAGAATTGCTGGAACAGTTACCAGCTCCATATATCGTCTTAGGAGATTTCAATGGTCACCATTATTCTTGGGGCTCCTCACTGTGCAATGGTAGAGGTCACATGGTGGAGAGGGTCCGGAGTGATTTAGACTTATGTCTATTGAACGATGGATCTGAAACATTCATGTCATCCTCAACAGGATCCTGGTCGTGCTTGGACCTTACTTTCTGTAGCCCGTCCCTTGTACCACGGTTGTTGTGGAGAGTACTGCCAGACCTGTACGGAAGTGATCATCGACCGGTGGTGGTCGAATTTTTTGACTACCAGCCTGTCGATGACCTTCCGAAACGATGGATTGAAAAGCTTGCACGGTGGAATGAGTTTTCAAGTTTAATGGAATCTGAATATGAAGATGATGATGATGCACGAAAGCTGTTGTCTTCCTTTGTAGAGAGGATGTCTGCAGCCGCTGCCCAGAGCATTCCTAATACATCGGGAAAAGCGCGGCGTCCGCCGGTACCCTGATGGAATGATCGTTGTAAGGAGGCACTTCAGGACCGCCGTAGGACCTTGCGCATTTTTAGTCGCAGACCTACGGATGCAAACCTGAAAGCGTACCGAAGAGCTCGGGCCTGCTGTAGGCGTGTATTTCTAGAGAGTAAGAGAGAGTCATGGAGCTGTTATGTTGCAGATATTAACAGGAGTACCCCTGTGACAGCGGTGTGGAGAAGACTGCGGTCCGTGTGTGGAAAGACGTCTCCGCATCGAGTTGCAGGGTTACAAACTGACGGTTCCGTGATTACGTCACCAATCGACATTGCGAATGCAATTGGTTCTTCGTTAAGATCAGCGTCTCTCACGTCTTCATATTCAATTCAATTTCAAAATCATAAGCAAACCATTGAATCTCTTCCTTTCCATATAGCGGACACAAATGATCCTCTGAACATTCTTTTTCAATGCCTGAACTAAGAAAAGCGCTCAAAGTTTCTCGAAATACCTCGCCTGGAGGAGATGAAATTACGCTTTCAATGATAGCGCATTTACCAGATTCTGGCTTAAGGCAACTACTACATATTTTTAATAAAATATACGCTTCTAGAAAGCTTCCAGAATCTTGGAAAGAAGCAATTGTTGTCCCGATCCTCAAACCTGGCAAAAATAAAACGTTGGCCTCTAGCTATCGCCCCATCTCTTTAACAAGTGTTGTATGTAAGGTGATGGAAAGAATGGTGAATAGTCGTCTCATGTGGTATCTGGAAAAGAATGACTTCCTCGCTCCTGAACAGAGCGGTTTTCGGAGAGGGAGGTCTTCGACAGACCACTTGGTGGCCCTTGAGACGGCTATCTGCAATGCGTTTGCATTGCGGCAGCGCCTCGTTGCCGTATTCTTAGATTTGAAAAAAGCATATGATACGGCTTGGCGACGAGGTATTCTTAATACCTTGCGGGAGTGGGGCATCGCTGGGAACATGTTGGCCTTCATTAAAGACTTTCTGGATGACCGATCATTCTGCGTAAGGGTTGGTCAGAGTTTGTCGAACAGGTTTGATTTGGAAAATGGTATACCGCAGGGGAGTGTAATTAGTTGTACTCTATTTGCGGTTGCCATAAACAATATTGTGAAATGTTGCGTGTACCCTATTAAATGTTCTTTGTTTGTAGATGATTTTGCGATATATGTTGCATCTAGAAATGTTGTTTCAGCTGAACGAGCCCTACAGCTTACTATATACCGTCTTGAGGAATGGTCACGGCAGACTGGTTTTAATTTTTCTCCTGAAAAGACTAAATGCATCCAGTTTTGCCGGATTCGGACTGATAGTGTTCCAAGACTGTATTTAATGGGTCAGAATATTAAAGTTAGCACTGAAATCAGGTTTCTAGGTGTAATATTCGATAAAAGACTAACATGGGTTACGCATATTAAAGACCTACGGACTAGGTGCCTAAAGGTGGTTGATATTCTGCGTGTTCTTACAGGTACAGGTTGGGGAGCCGATAGATCATGTATGATAAGGTTCTACAAGGCTCTAGTGCGATCACGTATAGATTATGGTGCTGTAGCGTACTCATCTGCTACTCCCACTTCTCTGAGAATGCTTGACACGGTCCACAATTCATGTTTAAGATTGTCTACAGGTGCCTTCCGTTCTAGCCCTGTTGTCAGCATCTTAGTTGAAAGTGGAGAAATGTCGTTACACAGACGTCGCCAGCAGCTTATATTGACGTACTTTGCTAAGTTGAAAGCTAGACCTTATCATTTTTTGCATGATATCATTCTCAATAACCCCTGTCATGATTTGCATCTGATGAACGCCCGACAACCTTCACCATTCGGTGTAAGAGCGTTGGAGATATGCAATAACCTCGATATTGCGATGCCTCGTGTCTACCCGAGTAATTCGTGTCTATTTCCACCCTGGACCATCGCTCAGTTACACTTTAACTTTGAAATGTGTAAATACTCAAAGGCAGACACAAGTTCTGTGGTATTTAATAGCATTTTCAGTGAGTTAGTTGAAGCTATTAAACCATCTACGGTTGTATACACTGATGGATCAAAGTCGGATGTTGGAGTTGGTTGCTCGTTTGTTGCCAATGAGAGAACCTATTTGTTTGGATTACCTGCGGGAACCAGTGTTTACACGGCTGAACTTTATGCTATTAGTAAAGCTCTGTCTGTAGTCTTTGTGCGTGGGCGTCGGGTGTTGGTGTGCACTGATTCGCTCAGTGCCCTGCAGTCAATTAGTGATATATATTCACGCCACCCGCTAGTTGCAGATGTCCACGGCACCGTGAAGCAGTTTAACGATAGAGGAGTAAGCGTTGTTTTCTGCTGGGTTCCGGGTCATGCTGGAATCTCGGGAAATGAGGCTGCTGATTTGGCCGCTAAGGAGGCGGCACGCCAACCGGCCTTCACGCAATATCTGACTGTGTCAGATTTCGTGGGCCTGGTGAAGCGTGTCATCACTGATTCCTGGCAGGTAGAATGGACTGGCTCTCATGGCAACAAGCTTCGTGAAATAAAAGATAATGTTAAGCTTTGGGATACGTCACTGAGGAAGAACAGAAGGGAAGAAGTTGTCATCGCGCGACTTAGAATTGGGCACACCAGATTAACTCATGGGTATCTCATGACGTCTGGTGATGCTCCAATTTGTGGCAGATGCGATTGTCCTTTGACAGTCAAACATGTTTTAATTGATTGCGTCTGCTACGCAGCTCTGCGTCGGCGATTCAAGATTCCCTCTGAATTAAGGCGTATACTCGGTGATGAAAGCCCCATTTTGGACATGGCTTTAAAATTTTTACGATCCATTAGTGTGTACAACAGTGTCTGACAGTCTGGGGTGTTTCAATGTTTTATATGTGTAAATAGTTTTTATTCTATAGTATATATACTTATATTAGTTGTAAGTTGTATATATATGTCTGTGTTTTTATTATGAGGCCCCTTTACAGCCTTTTGCGACGTCCTATGTCTGTGATATTTTTAATTTTTAATGTAATTTTTAATTTTTTTTGGTTGTGATACTAGTTTTTAAGATTTTAATTATATAAGTGTCAATGTTATTATTGTCATTTATTCTGACTGTGATATTAGGTTTACGTTTATGTGTATATGTTTTTGTGTTTTTTAGCGTTTTTTATTTAATTTGTCTGTGATATTAGCTTATAAGATTTTAAGTATTATATATATATATATATATATATATATAAAAGGCGTTCTGCACTCGGGCTTTTTTACACCCTTGTGTAGAACAGCAGGCGATGATAACCTCGCTAAGGTTTTTCGCCTTAAAAAAAAAAAAAATATAAGACAATGGAATGACTAATTAAGGTAAACTACCTAATTCTAAGACAACATAAGGAGAGTAATACATAATTGAAACTAAATTTTAACTACACAATTTAGAGAATGAACAATGAAAGAAAGAACAAGATAATTAAAATTAAGAACAACATTGTTTTAATTATTGCTTTTGTATAATAGTTTCAAAGGTCTTCAATAATAAAGTGATACATTTTTTGTAAAAGTAGATTTATGTTAATATTCTTCATCAGAAGATTCTCCGAATGCTGGTTCAGGAATTGTAAGAGCAACTTTGCTAGAACAAGGAAGGTTTTCGTACCAACTATGTAGTTCTGCGGGGATAATTTTCTTCTTTCACATTGTTAAAAGGTATTTCTTCTTCTCTGATGATATTGAAAGCTGACTTTTATAAAGAACTGGAATCATTTCAAGTTTATCGAGTGTTTTATTTTGTCGCTTTTTCAATAGCACATTGATTTTCTTGTACGTACTGGTGTAATCATACCTATACAAAATTGTGTTTGGAGATGATTTTTCATATCGGAAGCACTTTACCTTCAGCCAATTGACACTACTTCCATCTTCATCAATGGATTTATTTTTGACCAGGTATTTTAAGTCCAAAAAATCCGAAAAATGCATCTCCTTGACTACATACGGCTTTTTGTAGATGTGCGTGCTTGCTTCATCACATTTATCCACTCATGGACACTGAATACATCAACTTTCTTTTTGGATGTTTCAATTGAACTATGCATGGAATCAACTTCCATGAATGTGTGGCCACTTTCAAGGAATTTGTGTTCAATTACATCTAAATTCATTTCCTGAACTGCATAAAGAAAAAGCGCAGACATTTGAATATTTCGGTTTTGTCCACCGCATGTATCTGAATACAAGGAAATCTCTTTAATTTCTGGACCCAATTCTCGCAAATATTGATAGATACATGAACCAATCTCGCAGCTACCTCTTTTACCATTTACTTCTGTCCACAGGAAACAGAAAGCATCATTTGGCAACGAAGCTTCATAAACTGTTAAATTGTACATGTTCAATTTTCTTAAGTAATACATAAGGCTTACTTGAGAAGAAGGAACCTGTAAAACGTTTTGCAGATCGAATGAAACAGACTTAAAAGATTTGTCATTGCTAGATCTTATTTTATCTGCACTTTTTGCAGCCATGGATTAGGTTTTACGCAACTGATATTGCTGGTAACTTTGTTTCAGTACTACGTTTTGTTCAACTGTAGCTTTTTCATATACTGTGCATACTTCATACTGGTCTTTTTTTGGTTTAAAAAAAGACCAATTATAATGCTTGCCAAAAATCCGTTTGAAAGTTATTAGACTAACTGGATTTAATTTATCTTCACTACACATTTGTTTGTACAATCGGTACATTATATTATATTTAATTTAGAGTCCAGATATTTCCTTGTAGTACTTTTTCTTGTATAGTGACTTCCGACACATGGGAAACTTTCTATATGCTTCTTCACTCTAACAACATCCTCTTCCGCAGTTTTGTTGGGCGGTTCTTGACGACCCCTTTTATCTTGTTTAGAAAAATTTCGATACTCATCTTTCCCAGAAAATGCAGTTAATATAGGAATATTTGAAATACTTAAAGTACAACAAAAAAAATTGTGGCAAACCCTAACTTTTACACCATTTTTTACAAAAAAATATGATTTTGAATTTGTTCAAAGCTTAGCGTTTACTTGTCTAGCCCTCCGACATTTTGGCTCACTACTTTGTACATTAGCTAGAATAAATTCTTTCTGTCGTTCAAAAACTTCTAGATTCCAGTATGCCTTGCAGATATTTTTTCGATCCTCATCACTGAAGTTCAAGAAACAGTTATACTTACACTTCGAACAGTCCACAGGCTTTGGAACTTTTGCTTTTTGAAGCATCCCATTCCTGCTCCTGTAAGGTACTCCACTCTTACGTTTTTGTTTTTCGATATTACACTGCCAAGTCTCTGGTCTGCTTTCCTGCCACCTACTCCTACTTTTTTTAGAAACTGGTTCTGCATTTCTCGAATCATTTTCTGGTTCTTCCACAAGTTTCTTATTTCCTTTAACTGAGTTGACCTACCTTTTATCAGCTTCTGTTTTTTCTTATACTCATTAGTTAACTCTTGGTCTGATGAACTGACATCATTCCATTCTGGCTGATAATCTCTGTCAGCATCAGAATCATCACTTGAATAAATGCGTGAAGTAGTAGCCTCTGTTATTAACGACACACCGGTGGACAAGGAGTCAGCAGATACTGGTGCAGTAAGATGAAACTCAGAACCTAGAAAACAAATGACACAAGCTTTACTTAGTATTTTAGTTAAACAATTCTTTCAAAATTAATAATGCATGTTAAAAAATAACTAAAATTTATTAAAAACTTGAAAACTATTATTGTTGAGTAAGTGGTAATAAAAAGATATTTAGTTGTAGTGTTAAACATATGGTGTGTTTTAGTCCATAAAACTTGGTCACGCGAACCACAGCTTGTAGACAGAACTTGTAACTGTATTGACGCAACTGCAATTGATGGTACTGTATTATTTAAAACAATAATGAAGTTTTTCTCTTGCTTAACAGACAAGAAATAAGTTTTGCTTTGTTAATGGTTCAAACACAATATTTTTATTAAATACATAAAACATTCAATTCAAATCAATGAAAAAATTTCACATTTTAGTATCAATGTAGCTGGTACATTCCGAAGCTGTTTTAAAATTAGATACTTATAAAAATGTTAAGACATGCTCACAAGATTAGTACAGTACATGTTTCACCGTTGCCTGTAAGTATAATGGCCTAATATTGCTGTGTTTGTGTTTTCTTGTTTGTAATTATTGTGTAAATTAAGTTACTGCATTATTTTATTATTTCAAATCACTGCTGATTATTTAGTGCAATTATGTCTTACACTACAAGATCACAACCAGTCCACCAATACAACATCGACCAGTAAACAGTGCACAACGCTCTCAGTATTTAAAATACTCAACAATTAAATGCCCGAATTTGGTAGCTCAAAACACCAGAACAGAGGGCGTTGAAACAAATCATAATAACTGACAAATAATCTAATAATTTTCTTCATTCAGCTCTTCTAATATTAACAATTGTGGCACATCTATTACTAATCAACATAACATAAAAACTGCTGCATTTAATGAGATATGAATTCCTTATCTGCGACCCATCAATGCAATAAAACTAAAAGCAAAAATTTCACATTTTAGTATAGCCACCAATTTTCTAGGCGTTAATATCTGCCCCGCGCAGACTTTGTAACTGTATTGACGCAACTGCAATTGATGGTACTGTATTATTTAAAACAATAATGAAGGTTTTCTCTTGCTTAACAGATAAGAAATAATTTTTGCTTTGCTTATGGTTCAAACACAATATTTTTATTAAATTTAACAACACAAGCATCTTACCAACAAAAGTATGGCTGTTCTCCAGCACAACATGACTGTCAGCAAATGAATCATCTGGAAATCCTCCTATTACAATATCATTCAATATTTTTCGTAACGAATTGTCAAGTTCTCTTGGAGGGGATGAAACTGTAGATAAATTTTCTGAAAATAAATGCATATCACTAAAATCTGATGTTATGTTCCAGAAATATTATAAGCTACACCAATATGCTGCACTAACATTACATACTTAGGCTACTCCAATTGCACCAATAAAATAGGCTATTTATAATGTGTGTAACGATACCGTGGTACTATTTTGTAACAGCAAGAATGGTTAGTAAGGCAGTTAAGTTTTGGGCAAATTCTATAAGCCTAAGGTATAATTTCTTAATAAAATTATTGTTCTGGGCCTAATCATTCCTTAACCTTAATTAACCAGGTATAAAATTGTGCTAGGAACCTTAAAATAACTTACTGCAAACATTTTTTAAAAATATTGTAGACCTAACCTTACTTTTCAGCTAATATAATAGAATTTAATTAAGGATGTAGATATAAAATGGTAATATAATTTAGTGAATAATTAACGTCCGAAGTTTAGTTTTCTTAAAATGCACAATATTTACCAAGCTGTACAGCAATGTTATCAACTGTACGTGTTGTTACAAAGACAATGTTGTTATGCCTAGAAAGAATTTAAAGGACTTTATTAATTTTGGCTCCAATGTTTAATATATATAAATATATATATATTATATATATATAGATTTAGACTAAATTATAAAGATGCTAGACAATTAAAAATCTTATATTATCAATGTAGGCTATGCTAAGAAATCATTCTAAAATTACACAAGATCTTGTTATAACCTCAATGTTGTTATTTAGCAAAATAATGACAAAACAGTAACTTACCTTTGCTTTGTGTTACTTCTTTAACTTCATTATTCGCCATCTCCATTTTTAGATGAGTGCTTCTCTTGAATGACATAATTGAATTATAAATAAAAATACACCAAGCAGAAAAACTAGCTAACCACGTGAAAACTTTTATGAAGCATACAAACAGCTGATTACAAAAACGCGTTTCAACACAACTGTAACAGATGTTCATCAAAAATGTGCTGGTAAAATCCACTAAGTCTAGTTAGTGGCGAGAATAAACCGCTAGATGTTATCTTACGACAGTAAGAACACACTAAGTCACTTAATGTATATTACCTGACAAAACAGCAGGAACTACGACTTAGTTAATTTCTTCAACTCAATTTTAAAATCTTAATAACTAAATTCTGACTTAATTGATACTACCAGACTATAAAACAAGCCTCGTAAGGCCAGTTTTTGATACTAAGTCATAATCATGAATTTTTGACTTAGTGTGTTTTGTAACATCTGATTCGCAGATTGTTACTGTTTTATTTGGTTTTGTCTGCGTTTTTCGAGTTGTTGTTTTCCATATCTGCTTCGCCGGTAATGTTTCTCTTACCTCGAGAGGTGGCGGTTACTAGCGGTTCTTTTTCGAACTGGCGTAGGCAGTCAGCTGTTAGGCTACTGCTACTGCCGTGTATCGTGACTTGTCTAGTCTGTTCTATAGTTGTTTGGTGCGTTGTACGTTATATAATGCTTTAGTAAAATTATTAATTTTCTCAGTTTTTGGTTAAAACTTGAGACCTTACGTTTACCCAATTATGGTAAGTAATTTTGGTTTTCGTTTTGGCAAGCAAAGCAAACAACTGGAAACTCTATACAGCAGTAAATTTTTGTGTAAATGAAAATGTAAAATGGGCGTGGCACCATGCTTTGGTTAATACGTCTCCATTTAATTTTATTTTTAATTGCTTATTTTGTCAAGTGTAAAATGGTTTACATTCAGTTTTCTTATGTATTCGTTTAAAAATTTATTTATTATTATCTACTTGGTTAATTCGTTAATATTATTTTTTATCGTTTTACCTTATAAAATTGTCTGATTTCCTTGCGTTACTTTGTAAAAAATTTCATCACTAATGTAACTTATTTTGTGAATTATTTTTCTAAATTTATTTAACTTAAATTTCTTTATCTTGTTTTGGCTTTGATTATGGATTCATTGCCCTATTGTGAAAATTTGGTTATGCGTAAGATTTCTAATCTTACTTGAATTTTGGTTAAAGGGTTCAAGTCAACTCCGAGTTCTATTTCAAATCCAAATACAATTTTAAAGTTGGAATGAGGGAAATCTGTCGATCTTAATTTAACCTACTTGTACGCCAACCCAAATATGGAATTTGGGGAATATTTTGGATGCTGTTTGAGGAATTTCAAAAGCTGAACTTGCAACACCGATCATCTGAAACTTAGTGATTCCTGCCCAATGATGTAATTCTGCGCCGAATTTTAAGGTTTGGAATCTGTTTCTCATAAGGATCTCGTCGTTCATATTATGGAAAAATTCCGGTATGTTAACCTTTATATTTTTATTTAACAAAATCAACTGCGTTTCCAAGTGTATCTACGTCATGTTGGTTCTGGACAGACAACACAATTTAACCAGTCATACTCAGCTTTGAATTGCGGCGTAATTTCAAACAGCTACTTAGTTAAAATATTTTTGAAAAAATAAATTTTTTTAGTTTTCCGATACTAATTTCGTCAGAACTTTTGGACTGTTTGATATTTTTTTGAATTGATGTATTTATATATTTGGTAAAAACCACATAATTTAAAACTTGAATTTTTTTGAAATTTAAAATCTTTTATATTTATCTGTAATGTTAATTTTGGTCTTCTTGCCTTTAATATTTAACAAATTATTCAATATGATTATTTTTTTTGAAATCCTAATTGTATTAACTTCTTTTTTTGGTTAGCTACAGGAAATTATAATGGTTATTACATTATGCATGTAGTTACTTAAGGTGTCAAGAATATTTAAAATTTTGCTATAAAAGGGTACCCATTTAGTATTTGAAATCTGAATTATTTAACTACAGCTAACGTTGGCTTAGGTAGTGCTATTATTATTATTTTATATTATAAATGAAAATTTAATGAATTTTGGTAAAATAAAAATAAAAATTGAAAACTATTTATGGAACGCAACCTTCCTATATTGTTAACTAGATTATATTGGTTGGTTATATTAAACTAAATCTGTGAATTTAATTTAAAGTTGTTTCTTGATACTGTGGTAAATGATATATTTTGAGAAGAGAACTAATTTAACCGATTTGAATTAAATTTTATGCTGTTAACTGTGTATTTTGTCTTTGCTTCATTTATGCAACAACAACTACCTTTCTTTGTTCCCTTTTGGCCAAACTGGTCTGTGTGGGTGAAGTTACCTCTACAGGCGAGAAAAGGGGTTACAGTTTTACAAGTACGCCCACGTATTGTACAATACATTCGGGTTTAGAAATTGTACTGAATCGACGAGAAGTGGTTTCAATGATGTCACCAGAAAACGCACTTGATATCATTAAAATATCTCGCTTATCCTTCCACTTCGAAACGTTAATGCCTTCAGGCGACCACTTTTGTACCAGTTCGCCTTTCCGTAATTTTTTCTGCACGATTTCCTTCAGAGTTTTGTGTTTTGACGTCCATCTGTTCTCAAACTGAGATTAGAGACTTCTAGCATAAATTATTTGATTAGAATTACTAAAAGAAACCATGTCTATCAAACAATTTGAAAAATTGCGTCATTACTTACATTTTAAGGACAACTTTAAAATGATTCCTTCTGATGTTAAGGCGAAAAACCTTAACGAGGTTATCATCGCCTGTTGTTCTACACAAGGGTGTAAAAAGCCCGAGTGCAGAACGCTTTTTTTATATAAACTTAAAATCATATAAGCTAGTATCACAGAAATGAAAGAAAATAAAAAAGTAACATCACAGACAAAATAAAGGCTTAAAAACACAAAAAACATACACACATAAACTTAAACTTAATATCACAGTTAGAAAAAAAACACAAAAATGACATTGACACTTATGTAATTAAAATCTTAAAAACTAGTATCACAACCAAAAAATTTTAAAAATTACATTAAAAAAAAGAAAATATCACAGACATAAAAGGTCACAAAAGGCTGTAAAGGGGCCACATAATAAGAACACAGACATGTGAATGTAAACTTATAACTAATATAAAACACAGACTATGAGGTTATTGAAAGTAATAGGACATATATTAGACACTGTTGTATACACTTGATCGATCGTAAAAATTTCAAAGCCGCTTCCAAAATAGGGCTTTCGTCACCGAGTATATTCCTTAATTCAGAGGGAATCTTGAATCGCCGACGCAGAGCTGCGTAGCAGACGCAATGAACCAATACATGTTTGACTGTCAAAGGACAATCGCACCTGTCACAAACTGGAGCATCACCAGACGTCATGAGATACCCATGGGTTAATCTGGTGTGCCCAATTCTAAGTCGCGCGATGACAACTTCTTCCCTTCTGTTCTTCGTCAGTGACGTAGGCCAAGGCTTAACAATAGGTTTTATTTAACGTAGCTTGTTGCCATGAGAGCCAGTCCATTCTACTTGCCAGGAATCAGTGATGACCCGCTTCACCAGACTCACAAAATCAGACATAGTCAGATATTGCGTGAAAGCCGGTTGACGAGCCGCCTCCTTAGCGGCCAAATCATCAGCCTCATTTCCTGGGATTCCAGCATGACCCGGAACCCAGCAGAAAACAACGCTTACTCCTCTATCGTTAAGCTGCTTCACGGTGCCGTGGACATCTGCAACAAGCGGATGGCGTGAATATATATCACTAATCGACTGCAGGGCACTGAGTGAATCAGTGCACACCAACACCTGACGCCCACGCACACAGACTACAGACAGAGCTTTACTAATGGCATAACGTTCAGCCGTGTGAATACTGGTTCCCGCAGGTAATCCAAACAAATAGGTTCTTCCATTAGCAACAAACGAGCAACCAACTCCAACATCTGACTTTGATCCATCAGTGTATACAACCGTAGATGGTTTAATAGCTTCAACTAACTCACTGAAAATGCTATGAAACACCACAGAGCTTGTGCCTTTTTTTTTTTTTTTTTTTTTTTTTTAAAGGCGAAAAACCTCGGCGAGGTTATCATCGCCTGTTGTTCTACACAAGGGTGTAAAAAGCCCGAGTGCAGAACGCCTTTTTTATACATATATACACATACATACACATATATATACAGGGTGATTCATGAAGTTCTCCCCCCACTTCTACAGCACATTGTACTAGTAAAAATAATGAAAAAATGTTATATAAACATAGGTCCGAAAACGCTTCGTTAGCGAGTTACAGCTAGCGAAAGTTTCGCCTGGATTTCAGTTCACCAGGTGAAATGAGGTCTTCCTGAAATTCTGGAAAGGTAGATTAAGGGGCGAATTCAATCATTTCTTATGGTTTTTGATCTGATAAATTGAATAAAACAGGTCCCAGAACTGTAAGTTAAATAGTTTTTGAGAAAACCAGTGTCAAATGCAAAAAATGGAGTGAAAATCACATTTTTTCATCTTTGGGCAAGAATAACTTTGTTATTTCACCAAGAAACAGTTAAAAATTTTCAATAAAAAATGTAGAAAATTTTATTCTGAACAAACCGGTGTAAATAAAGTACACAGAAAGCGAATAGTTTTTGAGAAAACCAGTGTCAAATGCAAAAAAATGGAGTGAAAAAACACATTTTTTCATTTTAGTTTTTCCGGTTAATTTTACTTTGTACTCTTATGAATAAAAACTCATTTAATCAAACATCTATTCGCTTTCTGTGTACTTAATTTACACCGGTTTGTTCAGAATAAAATTTTCTACATGTTTTATTGAAAAATTTTAACTGTTTCTTGGTGAAATAACACAGTTATCCTTGCCCAAAGATGAAAAAATAAGTTTTTCACTCCATTTTTTGCATTTGACACTGGTTTTCTTAAAAACTATTTAACTTACAGATCTGGGACCTGTTTTATTCAATTTATCAGATCAAAAACCATAAGAAATGATTGAATTTGCCCCTTAATCTACCTTACCAGAATTCCAGGAAGACCTCATTTCACCTGGTGAACTGAAATCCAGGCGAAACTTTCGCTAGCTGTAACTCGCTAACGAAGCGTTTTCGGACCTATGTTTATATAACATTTTTTCATTATTTTTACTAGTACAATGTGCTGTAGAAGTGGGGGGAGAACTTCATGAATCACCCTGTATATACATACACACATATATATATATACATACATATATACACAAAATAGTTAAAAATCTTATAGGCTAATATCACAGGCTAAAAAACGCTAAAAACACAAAAAAAAAAACACACATAAACTTAAAATTAATATCACAGCAAGAAAAATAAACACAGAAACAACATTAACACATATGTAATTAAAATCTTAAAAACTAGTATCACAACCAAAAATAAATAAAATATTACATTAAAAAAAAAAAAAAAAAAAAAAAAAAAAGAAAATATCACAGACATAAAAGATCACAAAAGGCTGTAAAGGGGCCACACAATATGAACGCAGACATAATATAAATATAAACATATAACTAATATAAAACATATACTATAGGGTAACACTAATAGGACATATATTAGACACAGTTGTATACACCAATCGATCGTAAAAATTTTATAGCTACGTCCAAAATAGGGCTTTCGTCACCGAGTATATACCTTAATTCCGAGGGAATCTTGAATCGCCGACGCAGGGCTGCGTAGCAGATGCAATCTACTAAAACATGTTTGACTGTCAAAGGACAATCGCATCTGCCACAAATTGGAGCATCACCAGACGTCATGAGATACCCATGGGTTAATCTGGTGTGCCCAATTCTAAGTCGCGCGATGACAACTTCTTCCCTTCTGTTCTTCCTCAGTGACGTATCCCAGGGCTTAACATTATCTTTTATTTCACGGAGCTTGTTGCCATGGGAGCCAGTCCATTCTACCTGCCAGGAATCAGTGATGACACGCTTCACCAGGCCCACGAAATCTGACACAGTCAGATATTGCGTGAAGGCCGGTTGACGAGCTGCCTCCTTAGCGGCCAAATCAGCAGCCTCATTTCCCGAGATTCCAGCATGACCCGGAACCCAGCAGAAAACAACGCTTACTCCTCTATCGTTAAGCTGCTTCACGGAGCCGTGGACATCTGCAACTAGCGGGTGGCGTGAATATATATCACTAATTGACTGCAGGGCACTGAGCGAATCAGTGCACACCAACACCCGACGCCCACGCACACAGACTACAGACAGAGCTTTACTAACTGCATAAAGTTCAGCCGTGTAAACACTGGTTCCCGCAGGTAATTCAAACAAATAGGTCCTCCCATTAGCAACAAACGAGCAACCAACTCCAACATCCGACTTTGATCCATCAGTGTATACAACCGTAGATGGTTTAATAGCTTCAACTAACTCACTGAAAATGCTATTAAATACCACAGAACTTGTGTCTGCCTTTGAAAATTTACATATTTCAAAGTTAAAGTGTAACTGAGCGATGGTCCAGGGTGGAAATGAACAAGAATTACATGGGTAGACACGAGGAATCGCAATATCGAGGTTGTTGCATATCTCCAACGCTCTTACACCAAATGGTGAGGGCTGTCGGGCGTTCATCAGATGCAAATCATGACAAGGGTTATTGAGAATCATATCATGCAAAAAATGATAAGGTCTAGCTTTCAACTTAGCAAAGTACGTCAATATAAGCTGCTGGCGACGTCTGTGTAACGACATTTCTCCACTTTCAACTAAGATGCTGATAACAGGGCTAGAGCGAAAAGCACCTGTAGATAATCGTAAACATGAATTGTGGACTGAGTCAAGCATTCTCAGAGAAGTGGAAGTAGCAGATGAGTACGCTACAGCGCCATAATCTATACGTGATCGCACTAGAGCCTTGTAGAACCTTATCATACATGATCTATCAGCTCCCCAACATGTACCTGTAAGAACACGCAGAATATCAACCACCTTTAAGCACCTAGCCCGTAGGTCTTTAATATGCGGAACCCATGTAAGTCTCTTGTCGAATACAACACCTAAGAACCTGATTTCAGAGCTAACTTCGATATCCTGACCCATTAAATACAGTCTTGGAACATTATCAGTCCGTATTCGGCAAAACTGAATGCATTTAGTCTTCTCAGGAGAAAAACTAAAGCCAGTCTGCCGTGACCATTCTTCAAGACGGTATATAGTTAGCTGTAGAGCTCGTTCAGCTGAGACAACATTTCTAGATGCAACATATATTGCAAAATCATCAACAAACAACGAACATTTAACAGGGTATACGCAACTTTTCACAATATTGTTTATGGCTACCGCAAATAGGGTACAACTAATTACACTTCCTTGCGGTATACCATTTTCCAAGTCAAACCTGTCGGACAGACACTGACCAACCCTTACACGGAACGATCGTTCATCTAGAAAGTCCTTGATGAAGGCCAACATGTTTCCGGCGATGCCCCAATCCCGCAAGGTATTGAGGATACCTCGTCGCCAAGCTGTATCATATGCTTTTTTTAAATCAAAGAATACGGCAACGAGGCGCTGCCGCAATGCAAACGCATTGCAGACAGCCGTCTCAAGGGCCACCAAGTGATCTGTCGAAGACCTCCCTCTCCGAAAACCGCTCTGTTCAGGAGCGAGGAAGTTATTCTTTTCCAGATACCACATGAGACGACTGTTCACCATTCTTTCCATGACCTTACAAACAACACTTGTCAAGGAAATGGGACGGTAGTTGGAGGCCAATGTTTTATCTTTACCAGGTTTGAGGATCGGAACAACAATTGCTTCTTTCCAAGTTTTTGGAAGCTTTCTAGAAGCGTATATTTTATTAAAAACATGTAGGAGTTGCCTCAACCCAGAATCCGGTAAATGCGCTATCATCGAAAGTGTAATTTCATCTCCTCCAGGTGAGGTATTTCGAGATACTTTGAGCGCTTTTCTAAGCTCAGGCAATGAAAAAGGAATGTTTAGAGGATCATTCGAGTCCGCTATAAAGAAAGGAAGAGATTCAATGGTTTTCTTATAATTTTGAAACTGTACTGAATATGAAGACGTGAGGGAAGCTGATTTAAAGAAGGAACCAATCACGTTAGCGATGTCGGACTGTGATGTGATCACAGAACCGTCAGCTTGCAACCCTGCGATTCGATGTGGAGACGTCCTTCCACATACCGAACGCAGTTTTCTCCATACCGTTGTCACAGGGGTACTCCTGCTAATATCTCCAACGTAACGGCTCCACGACTCCCTCTTACTCTCAAGAAAGACACGCCTACAGCAGGCCCGAGCTCTTCGGTACGCTTCCAGGTTTGCATCCGTAGGTCTGCGACTAAAAATGCGCAGGGCCCTACGGCGGTCCCGAAGAGCCTCCTTACAACGATCATTCCACCAAGGTACCGGCGGACGCCGTGCTTTTCCCGATGTTTTAGGAATGCTCTGGGCAGCTGCTGCAGACATCCTCTCTACAAAGGAAGACAACAGCTTTCGTGCATCATCATCATCTTCATATTCAGATTCCATTAAACTTGAAAACTCATCCCACCGTGCAAGCTTTTCAATCCATCGTTTCGGAAGGTCATCGACAGGCTGGTAGTCAAAAAATTCGACCACCACTGGTCGATGATCACTTCCGTACAGGTCTGGCAGTACTCTCCACAACAACCGTGGTACAAGGGACGGGCTACAGAAAGTAAGGTCCAAGCACGACCAGGATCCTGTTGAGGATGACATGAATGTTTCAGATCCATCGTTCAATAGACATAAGTCTAAATCACTCCGGACCCTCTCCACCATGTGACCTCTACCATTGCACAGTGAGGAGCCCCAAGAATAATGGTGACCATTGAAATCTCCTAAGATGATATATGGAGCTGGTAACTGTTCCAGCAATTCTCTCATGGCTAGGTATGAAATGTCTGTGTTTGGTGGTAAATAAACATTACACACGCAAACCGACACCGGGACAGTTATCCTGATTGCTACAGCCTGAATATCCGTTTGGATATCCAGACTTATCCCTTGCATTGACTGGTGAAGTAATATTGCAACCCCATCACCAGGGCCACCATGCAGGGAATCTTTCCTAAACATTTCGTATCCACGAAAGGATAATCGGATATCAGGTTGTAACATCGTCTCTTGCAGGCAAAGCGCAAACGGACACTTATCCCGGATCAATATCTTTATATCTTCATACCTAGACCGGATCCCGCGAACATTCCATTGAATTAAACTAATAAAGGGTATTTCGCAACGGAGGAGTTACGTTTCAAACACAATTTTCTCCTTCCCTTTTTTCCCTTTTACTTGTATAAAGCCCTTTTCTAGGGCCGATGAATCTCCTATCATATCGTGGATCTTGGACCCAGACGGAGGAGATTTTAGAAATTTAGACGCTTCCGCTGAAAGCGTCTTGGATACTGAAAGGGGTTTTCCCTTTGAGGTAGAGGCTGTCTTACTTGACAGCTGAGCTTTTGTACTCTGCGTCGCAGAAAGGTTACACACTTGAGACACTGAGCTCTTTGAACCAATTTCTGTTTGCTTGGTGCTTAATAACGCTTTAAGTGCAGAAGTTAGGGAAGCAACCTGTTTAGTGAGGTTCTCAACAACACTCTTCAACTCAACGCATGACGAGCACTCACCAGACACACGAGACTGAACACTAGTTGCAGCTGCAAACGAAATGTCAGGCTGGACTGCATTTCTAATGCTATTTAGTTTTCTGTACTCACTCCGGGCAGCGGGAAAGGAAAGCTTCTGTTCAGACGAAATTTTCTGAATTTCCCAATCTTCTTTATACTTGGGGCATTCCCGAGACCTTGCTGAATGACTTCCTTTACAGTTTGCACATAGTTCTTTTTCAGAAGTGCATTCGCTATCTAAGTGGTCAGGTGAACTGCACTTTGCGCATATCGCAGGTTTCTTGCAGTTTGTTTTCGTATGTCCGTATTCCTGGCACTGAAAACAGCGCAGAGGGTTTGGGACATACGGTCTCACTCGAACAGACAAGTAACCCAACTTAAGGCGATCCGGAGGTTGAGGGGTGGAAAATGTTATGATAAGTGTCGGGGTACCGACATCAATTCCATTTTCCCGACGCATAACTCTTTTGACTTGCGTCACTCTCTGGGAGGTAAGCTCCTCCAATAACTCAGCCTCAGACATATCTTGTATATCTCGAGAGTAAACCACTCCTCGAGATGAGTTGAGGGATCTGTGCGGTTCTACAGTGACTGTAGTACTTCCTATTTGTGTAATTTTAACAACGCTGCTACTTTGCTTCGCAGACGTTGTTTCAATTAACAAAGTACCATTCCTTAGTTTTTTAATTGAATGTGGGGAGCCACAAACCGACTGCACAGACCTGTTAATAATGAAGGGGGAAACTTTTGATAGCGACCCTTCTTCTGCAACACAACGAACAACGAAAAATTTGTCCGTGTTACTTAATACACCACTATCACTATCGTCAGACAAGCTAGACCATAGTCTTTTACATCCAAGGGAAGATTGTTTGTTAGACATTATCTTTAGTGCTTTTCCAGTCATCGTGAAAGCAGGGTGCGGGCGGAGAGATGACCCGCGCACGCCGCAGGTCCCTAGTAAAAAGAAGGACCCGGCCGAGTACTCCCGGCAGCCATCTCCCACATATTTCATCCGGGCCGGGGAGTCAGGTACTGCCTGACCCACTGATACCGACGTCCCAGAGGCTCGCACGCAGCAGTAAGAGCTCCGACACTCTTACCCATGGTCCACTTCTTGCCACAGTACCGAAGCGACTGGAAGGGCTAAAGGATGGCGCAAAGCCTCGGCAGAGCAAGCTCACAGCAGCACAACCACAGTCCAGACCTTCCAATCCGGAAAGGGTTACGCACAACCAGCCCGCATCCCATCCTCGCCAGCATTATAAATGTGTGTAAGAAAACTTTGTGTATGTGTTGTGTGTAGGGTATGCAAATGTGTGTGTTGAAAGAAAGTGTGGTGTGTGTGATGTAGTATTATTGTTGTGTGTAGTGTAAGAGCAACCTGTGTATAGTTTTGAAATAAGGTTAGCTCTTAGCTGGGGTCCCGGGGTTGCCACACCCGAACACCCACATATATATGCATGGACGAGCATTCATATATATAAGAATGGGTGCCCCCTGGGGGCGAGCTTGTGCCTGCCTTTGAGTATTTACACATCTCAAAGTTAAAGTGTAACTGAGCGATGGTCCAGGGTGGAAATAAACAAGAATTACATGGGTAGACACGAGGAATCGCAATATCGAGGTTGTTGCATATCTCCAACGCTCTTACACCGAATGGTGAAGGCTGTCGGGCGTTCCTCTGATGCAAATCATGACAGGGGTTGTTGAGAATGATGTCATGCAAGAAATGGTAAGGTCTAGCTTTCAACTTGGCAAAGTACGTCAATATAAGCTGCTGGCGACGTCTCTGTAACGACATTTCCCCACTTTCAACTAACATGCTGACAACAGGGCTAGAACGAAAAGCACCTGTAGACAATCGTAAACATGAATTGTGGATCGTGTCAAGCATTCTCAGCGAAGTGGAAGTAGGAGATAAGTACGCTACAGCACCATAATCTATACGTGATCGCACTAGAGCCTTGTAGAACCTTATCATACATGATCTATCAGCTCCCCAACCTGTACCTGTAAGAACACGCAGAATATCAACCACCTCTAAGCACTTAGCCCGTAGGTCTTTAATAAACCTTGTAGGTCTTTCGAAACCTTGTTTGTAAAATTTGTGGCTCTGAAAAGGGCCGTTTGATTGTGTTGGTGGCCCTGAAAAGGGCCATTGTTGGCGGTCGGAAGCGGCGAGCCGGCGTGATGGAAGCGAAGCCCGAAGAGTGACGGCTCGGCTACCGGGTTCAGGCCTAGCCTTCCCTCAGCGGCAGTGGTGGCCCCCAGAGCTCCGCAGTGTCGGGTCGGCGTAGGCCGTCTGCCGGTAGCGTGGCCGAGGCGGCTCTCTCCAGTCCGGCGAAGGCTGACCGGTGCGGGAATGTAGCGTCCGCCACCGGTAGCGTAGACCAGGAATAGTGCGTCCTGTCTCGGGTGGGCTCGTCTTCTGCTGGCTGGAGCTCCTTCTTGGTTCTTCTCCGCTTGCAAGTTGAGTGAAGAGTGACTCTCGTTGAAACTGAAACTGATAGAAGATTAATCAAGATCGTCAGCATCTTAGTTGCTGTCAACTAAGATGCTGACAACAGGACTAGAACGAAAACCACCTGTAGACAATCGTAGACATGAATTGTGGACCGTGTCAAGCATTCTCAGCGAAGTGGGAGTAGCAGATGAGTACGCTACAGCGCCATAATCTATACGTGATCGCACTAGAGCCTTGTAGAACCTTAACATAGATGATCTATCAGCTCCCCAACCTGTACCAGTAAGAACACGCAGAATACCAACCACCTTTAATACACTTTTGTATAATAATACACTTGGCCTCCAGCTATCGCCCCATCTCTTTGACAAGTGTTGTATGTAAGGTGATGGAAAGAATGGTGAATGGCTGTCTCATGCGGTTTCTGGAAAAGATTGGCTTCCTCGCTCCTGAACAGAGCGGTTTTCGGAGAGGGAAGTCTTCGACAGACCACTTGGTGGCTCTTAAAACGGCTATCTGCAATGCGTTTGCATTGCGGCAGCGCCTCGTTGCCGTATTCTTAGATTTGAAAAAAGCATATGATACGGCTTGGCGACGAGGTATTCTTAATACCTTGCGGGAGTGGGGCATCGCTGGGAACATGTTGGCCTTCATTAAAGACTTTCTGGATGACCGATCATTCCGTGTAAGGGTTGGTCAGAGTTTGTCAAACAGGTTTGATTTGGAAAATGGTATACCGCAGGGGAGTGTAATTAGTTGTACTCTATTTGCGATTGCTATTAACAATATTGTGAAATGTTGCGTATACCCTATTAAATATTCTTTGTTTGTAGATGATTTTGCGATATATGTTGCATCTAGAAATGTTGTTTCAGCTGAACGAGCCCTACAGCTAAATATATACTGTCTTGAGGAATGGTCACGACAAACTGGCTTTAGTTTTTCTCCTGAGAAAACTAAATGCATCCAGTTTTGTTGGATTCGGACTGATACTGTTCCAAGACTGTATTTAATTGGTCAGCATATTGAGGTTAGCACTGAAATCAGGTTTCTAGGTGTAATATTCGATAAAAGACTTACATGGGTTCCGCATATTAAAGACCTACGGGCTAGGTGCTTAAAGGTGGTTGATATTCTGCGTTTTCTTACAGGTACAGGTTGGGGTGCTGATAGATCATGTATGTTAAGGTTCTACAAGGCTCTAGTGCGATCTCGTATAGATTATGGCGCTGTAGCCTACTCATCTGCTACTCCCACTTCGCTAAGAATGCTAGACAGTATTCACAATTCATGTTTACGATTGTCTACAGGTGCTTTCCGTTCTAGCCCTGTTGTCAGCATCTTAGTTGAAAGTGGAGAAATGTCGTTATACAGACGTCGCCAGCAGCTTCTATTGACGTACTTTGCCAAGTTGAAAGCTAGACCTTACCATTTCTTGCATGACATCATTCTCAACAACCCCTGTCATGATTTGCATGTGATGAACGCCCGACAACGTTCACCATTTGGTGTAAGAGCGTTGGAGATATGCAACAACCTCGATATTGCGATTCCTCGTTTCTACCTATGTAATTCTTGTTTATTTCCACCCTGGACCATCGCTCAGTTACACTTTAACTTTGAGATGTGTAAATACTCAAAGCCAGGCACAAGTTCTTTGGTATTTAATAGCATTTTCAGTGAGTTAGTTGGAGCTATTAAACCATATACGGTTGTATATACTGATGGATCAAAGTCGGATGTTGGAGTTGGTTGCTCGTTTGTTGCTAATGGGAGAACCTATTTCCTGCGGAAACCAGTGTTTACACGGCTGAACTTTATGCTATCAGCAAAGCTCTTTCTGTAGTCTGTGTGCGTGGGCGTCGGGTGTTGGTGTGCACTGATTCGCTCAGTGCTCTCCAGTCGATTGGTGATGTGTATTCACGCCATCCGCTAGTTGTGGACGTCCTTGGCACTGTGAAGGAGCTGAATGATAGAGGAGTAAGCGTTGTTTTCTGCTGGGTTCCGGGTCATGTTGGAATCTCGGGAAATGAAGGAAATGAAGCTGCTGATCTGGCCGCTAAGGAGGCGGCCAGACCGGCCGCTAAGGAGACGGCCGACCGGCCGTCACGCAATATCCGACTGTGTCAGATTTCGTGAGCCTGGTGAAGCGTGTCATCACTGATTCCTGGCAGGTAGAATGGACTGACTCTCGTGGCAACAAGCTACGTGAGATAAAGCATAACGTTAAGCCTTGGCCTACGTCGCTGAGGAAGAACAGAAGGGAAGAGGTTGTCATCGCACGACTTAGAATTGGACACACCAGATTAACGCATGGGTATGTCATGACGTCTGGTGATGCTCCAATGTGTGGCAGATGTGATTGTCCTTTGACAGTTAAACATGTGTTGGTAGATTTCGTCTGCTACGCAGCTCTGCGTCGGCGATTTAAGATACCCTTCGAGTTACGAGATGTACTCGGCGACGATAGCCATGTTTTGGACTCAACGTTAAGATTTCTTAGATCCATTAGTGTGTACAACAGTGTCTGATAGCGAATAGCAATATTAGTTTAATTTTATATGTGTGTTTGTGTATGTTTTTTTATTTTCGTGGCCCCTTTACAGCCTTTTGTTTACTCGTTAGGTCTGTGATATTACCTTTTAATTTATATCATATTTTGTTTGCTGTGATACGTACTAGTTTGTAAGATTTTTATTTGATAAGTTGTTGTAAATATCTTTTATTATGTCTGTGATATTAGGTTTAAGTTTATGTTCGTATGTTTATTCTATAAGTTTTTAATAACTTTTTCTTATTATTATTCTAATTTTCTGTGATATATCTAGTTCGTAAGACTTTTAGTCTATAATAAGAAAAAACGTCTACACTTAGGCCCTTTACACCCATGTGTAGAATAACGGGCGATGATAACCGCCTGGTTTTTCGCCCAAAAAAAAAAGTTAGTCTAAAAGTATACAAATTTTTTAGTTGATGGGGATAGCAGTGTTACGAGAAGGCTGACTGAAACTCAACCGTATGGACCTCTGACTACTATAAGGAAAGTGGAGTGCACTAATCACTTGCTTCTTAACTATGTGAAGAAACTCAGAGAAGTTGGTGACCAAAGGAGAAATTCAACTGGGTCTCTACCAGGAGAACTCGGTAGAAAGGTAACTGGCAATCTTCTTCGCCTGCGGTATGCTGTTACTGGGGCTGTGTAGCACCATCTCGAAAAAAGCAATGGTGAGGGAATATTCGAAACCATCAAGCTACTTCAGGAAGACATCAGAAATGGTCCATATCACGTCTTTAGCGTTCATAAAAATTGTCAAGTTTATTTTTGTCCCAAAGAGAATAAGAGTAGAATAAATCAGACCAGTCTGGTTGAGGAGTTAAAAACATATGGTGTGTGGAAAGAGATAATGGCTGCTAATAATTATCTCGCCTCTTTCACGTACAGTTTATTTCGCAATGTAAATTCCAACTGTGTTGAGAGCTACAATGCTAAAATTTGCAAGTATGTAGGGGGTAAGCGGGTAAACTTTTCCCAAAGAAAAGCTACGGACATTGTAAAATTACAATGTCCGTAGCGAGCTATCGACATTGTCTGTCAACGAAAATGACGAAGTTATTCGCCGCCTACATAAAAAAATTACTATGGGAGGAAGTCCTGGTGTGAACGCCAAAGCTCTTAGCCAGCGGAGGAAAAATAAACGATAAAGAAAGAGGACTGCCCTTTTTAAAGAGAAAAACCCGAAGAAGTGTAAAGTTTTCTCCGCAAATGAAGACTACGGAGACGTTGTTTGCCCTTCTCTGGACATAGAACAAGAGGAAATGGAGCGTCGAAAAGCTGACTTCCTAAAAGTTTAACGATAGATGAGGCAGGTCGACATGACCTTGAACTTCTATCAAGAGGCCTGAGCCATTGTGAGCTGTGAAAATGTGAAAGGAGAAAACGGATTACAGCATCCAATTTTGGGAAAATCTGCAAAATGCGTAAGACTACTTTTGGACAGAAGTTACTTGAAATTTTACTCTATAGTGAGTTCCGAGGTTCTGCCGCAACAAAATACGGCTTGGAAAATGAAAAACCGCAATTGAGGCCGTACAAGACCTTCTTGGGGTTCATGTAGATGAAAGTGGGCTGCACGTGGACAAAGAGCATTCGTTTCTGGCTGCTTCTCCTGATGGAACCATCGAAGAAGACGGATTGCTAGAAATTAAGTGCCCTGCCAGTGCCCGCCACCTTACCCCTGTAGAGGCAGTACAAAATAACATTATAAAGTACTGCTGCAATAACAAAAAAGGCGGCATTCTCTAAAAATAAATGATAATTACTTTTATCAGATACAAGGTCAACTACATGTGACCACAAGAAAGTATTGCTTCTTTATTGTATGGACCCCACTTGACATTTCAATTCAAAAGATACATCGAGATGAGCTGTTCTGGGAGAAGAAACTGATTCAGCCTCTGAAATCCTTTTATATGGAATGTGTACTTCCAGAGCTGATCGACCCTCGAATCCCACGAGGACTTCCTGTAAGAGAGAGAGAGGCTCTTTCATAAATTCAGTTTCCCCGGTTCAAAAATCAAATCTCCAGTAACCAGTCGCACGGTTCACAGAAATTTAATGTAATAAATTGACAAAACAATTTAATATTCCGTACAACTTATTTTTAAATAAAATATCATTACATACTGTAGACGAATTATAATTATATAGGGGAGACTGTACTTTATAAATATTTATATGTACTTTACATGCTTGTAAATATTCTTAAAATCATTTTTGAAAGGACCTAGATATTATCCTGAAGTAAAAATTATTACAATCTTCTGAATCACATTTTGATCTTATAAACACCTGGTTCTTCATATAAAGTAAATTTACTATTTATATATTATTAGCTGTATTTAGTTTTACTATGTTAGCGGTAATGTAATTTACTACATAATGCTACGTAAAAATTTACTAATGTATAATGTAGGCAGTAGTGTAATTTACTATTTTTACGGTATTTAGTTTTGTTTCATTTATTATCATAGGTCTACTAGGTTTTTAATTGTAAGTTTCAGTTTATAGATTGTAATCGCTGTGTCGGTTTTTGATAATATGTAAGGTAGGTAGGGGTAATAACGCCAAGTTAAGGATTACCAATTTTTTTTGGTCTTAAGTGGGATTTTTGTGCTCAACTAACTACTGAATCTGATAAAAATATTATTTTTGTGAACATTAAAAAAAAATTGGGTCTTAGGATCCAAGAACACAGTTATTTTTAACACATTCTGTAACATGATGTAATTTGGCGTTATTACCCAACCATGTGGGTAATAACGCCATCAGGTGAGGGGTAATACCGCCAATCTGATTAATAAATTCTGAAATAAATAAATATTGCTTTAAAATGATTTTATTTAGTATTTAATGTATTAAATGATGAAAAAACATAATATTACTTAATGATAGGTATTTGTATTACAAAATTAAGAAGTTAATAAAATTATGAACAATTTGGACAAACAAATTTTTTTTTATCATTTATTGTGAGCCCGACACAAACTTCGTGAAAGTAAACACGACAAATCAAACATTGTCTCATGTCAAGAACTTTGTCCTCACAGCAAACTGGACAGTACCACGACTCCTTCCCAATTTTTTTCGTCTTTTGTACTTTTTTCTTCTTTATTGGTGGAGCTTTTTGATTTTTTGATTCTTCACCACGTTTGGGAAACAGCTCCTTTTTTAGGACAACTGCAAGACTGTTTATGGATTTCATTTTTCTTTTTCCTGACAGTGTTACTTTTTGTGGTGTTGATAAAATTGATTTAAATGCAGATGTGGTTGCTTGCGATGGTCCAGGAATATCATTAGGGTCTACTGTAGAAATACGAGTTGGAGTGTTAGCTGCACTATCAGTAGATGTTACACTGATGTCATTTATTACAGGTGTCTTGGAAGTTGTCATGGTAAGATTCTGCTCATTGGAAGTCTGCAGTGGGGTGAACGTTATTTGCGTAACAGCACTAGGTGCATAAGCAGTATCTGCGATAACGTCAGGTTTAAATGGGTAAATACCCGTTCCCCTGAATCCAGCTTTAACATTGGCGGATGTCGCAGCTCTGTCCCACACTGTAGTAAAAATATTACTGAATCTTAGCTTTGTTAAAGACTTTCCAGGGTTTTGCCTCATGAATTGCAGTACTTCTTGATCCCAATATGCTTCGAAAGGGCCAAAAACCGCTTTATCCATTGGCTGCAATTCATGTGTCGTTTGGCTAGGAAGGCACAAAAGTGTGATTCCATGTTTCTCAGCTGCATCAACAATTTGATAATCAAGATGGCATGTAGCACCATCGAATATTAACAAACATTTACCCTGACTTTTGTATTTAGCAAGGTGATCTAGCCAGTGAATAAATATCTCACATGTCATACTTCCTTTAGGTGTCATTGCAGCAATGCTACCAGGCGGAAGCCCATCCATCCATTCGGATTTCATTCTCACACCTTTAAATAATATCATCGGTGGAATGACATTTCCCAATGCATTACCACATGATACTATTGTCACACTTTCACCGTGCTCCTGACCTACTAAGTGCACATTTTTCGCACCCTTTTGAGTGTATACTTGTTGGTCTTTATGAAGGCTAAGTCTACAACCTTTTTCATCAACATTATAGATACACTCTGGCATTTGCATCATACCTAGACTTTCCATCGTTTCCTCCAGTTTTTTAAAATAATCTCCCACCACTACACGATTTAATTTAGCAGCGCTGCCAGGGTTCATTGACTGGCTTTTTCTTTTAGCAATATTAGGATGACGAATCAAAAAAGATTTCAGCCAATCACGTCCAGCAAGTTTTACCTCAGAATTAAAATTATGTTTTAAATTGTTTGTTTCACAAAATGTGTAAACAGAGCTACGAATGGCTTTAGATGTTAAAGGATAGCCAACATTTGCAAGTCGAATAATTCTATCGCATAAATCAGATTCTAATTGTGGAGATAAAATGGTGTTCCTACCTAGTTTAGATGAACATGTACCTTTCAGAAGGTAATCTCGTAACGTTCGGCGTGGAATTTTATATTCTATCGATACAGCATTTACAGAACGTTTCTTTTCCTGAATTTCTTTGACAGCTCTTTCTAACACATCCTTAGACCACGCAGTACGTAGGTTCTTCTTTATGTAAACCCTCGGCATTTTCTATTTTATTCTGCAAAAGAAAGACACAAATTAAGTAGATGTGAATCATAACAAAACGTTTAAAAAGTTAACAACAAAATACTAAGTAAAAAAGATAAGGTATTATCCAAGGTAATTTTGCTAGCATGTAATAGAATATCAAATATTGTAAACGTAGGTAATATATGTTTGTTTATTTAAACATAAACATAATGATGCATTTAATTTAACTGCCACGAAAGATTTTGTATGAACAAATTATTATAATTAATATTTGATGTATTTTTAAGTCGTATAAACTTCAATAAATTAGCGATGGGGTAATAACGCCAATCTTGGCGTTATTCCCCCGAAGCAATGTGTTAACATTTTAGGTTATATTAAGACGGCAAAATGCAAGTACTTTTTTAATTTCAATTAATCATTCTAAAGAGAATAAAATAAGCTTTAAAATGATGTATACCAAAAATAATTAACTTAAAACATTATGATTAAAATAGCAAAAACTTACCAGTTTGATTTTATATCAGATGATGAAAACAAACAGACGCTAACTTTCATGAAGAAGATTATGAATGCTACGCGTTAAAAACGGCAATGGCGGCTGTTGACGTATTAACACGGTTCTATTGAAGGTATAGTGCACGCTATCTGTCGGATATCTTGTAGAATAACCAAAAAATATTGAGTTGGCGTTATTACCCACTTGGCGTTATTACCCCAACCCACCTTACGTGTACCATTTTTTGTTAAATGGTAAATATTTATTGTCTTTAATAGGTATTAAATGTGGAATGATTATTGTTTTTAATTTGTTTAATTAATGTTTGTTATTTGGAGAGATATTGATTTATGTTTTTAGTAAACAGGCTGGTTTTAAATTATGGTAAAATGATTTTGTACATTATTGTAGAGCTAAAAGTAAGAAAAAAGTTCATATAAACATAATGTCCGCAAACGCTTCATTTGCGAGTTACAGCTAATGAAAAATTTCGCCCTGATTTCAGTTCCTCTGGTGAAAAACAGTTGTACTGAATTTTTTGGGGGCTAATTTTTGCATCAAATATTGTGGATATATATAGAAAATCACCTGAAAAAGCTGTAGTGTTAGCAGTTTTTGAGAAAAAGGATGAAACGTGGAAAAACTCTTTGTAGAAAAACACAGTCTTTTACGTTTGATGCCCAATAGCTTTGTTAAATGAACAATAAACAAATTACTTTTCTCAATGAAAATTGTAGAGAATTTAATTCTGGAAGCAATGTAAACTAAATGTAAATAAACGTTTGATAAAATGGACTCTTATTTAGACAAACACGTAAAACACATCTCGGCGTGGCCGCAGCCGTCTACAGTGAATCCCAGTACATTATGTAATAATACAGATTACGATTGTACTTTATGCCTGTTGTTGACCAATTCTGACAACACCGTGACTGCTCATCGACGGCGCATGCACACGCAATTAGTTCCCCACCACAGCTTCTAATTTACTCCCACCTTGTAGCTTTGCAACATCAAGATTAAAATGAGCGATCTGGCGGTCGCAACCGAAATCACTCCGTCGAATTGTTCTAGTAGAGGCGCAGCCTTAAAACGATTTTTATTTCTTTGTTTACAATAGCCGGCCATTTACACAGATACTTACTGGCGGGTTTGGAACGCCACGTACTTGCTGGCGTGTTTGGAACGCCGCGTACTTACTGTGTGTTGCCCACTAACATAAGTTGAATTTACACGTGCTAGACTCGCACTCCAGGAACGGCAAATACTTGCGCATTCGTTTATGGGAGAGATAAATGGAATTTTGTACGTTCCAAGTACGCGAGTAAGTATTTCATCCGGTTAGAAATACTAAATGTTTGGAGTGTGATAAATCTGTTTTAGTTCGCGTTGTTTTAATATTTTATTATTATTGTTTATACTATATAGTAGACTTGATTATTTCAATTGTTTTTTTTTGTTATACACGTGCCTAGTTTAAGTTATTTGTTTAACAAAAATTTTGAAATATGAGTTTAATAAGCCTTGAAAAGAAAAAAGCTTTGGCTTTAGCCGTTACATTTCTTTACGCTGATGAAAAGCGTAAGAAACGGAAACGTAGAACGGAGAAACGTTGGTTACGAAAACGGGAGTATACACACGTTAACCTTTTGAATGAATTACGGGAAGATAATCCTGACGATTTCAAAAATTACTTAAGAATGGGCAGTGCTATTTTTGATAAACTATTACATTTGGTGGAACCTTATCTAAAACGACAAGAAACTCCAAGAACACCCATTTCTCCACAAGATCGATTGTTAGCAACTCTTCGCTTTTTAGCTACCGGTAGAAGCTACGAGGATTTAAAATTCAGCACCGGTATTTCTGCGCAGGCATTAGGATATATTATACCTGAAACATGTGCGGTGATCTACGGAGTTTTAAAAAAGGAATACATAAAGGTAAGAAAATTAATTATTTAAAAAAATATATAATTTACTTTTTTAACATAGCTTACAGAAAAGACTTGAAATAAGAAAATATGAAATACAAATTTTAAAAACGTTAATTTAAATTTATAAAATTCTCATAATACTCAGTAACGTCTGTATTTGAGGATGATTCGTAAGGTGAGTGTGCAGATGAAGACATATTACTATGTGGGTTTGAAATTGGCGTCTCAACGATAACAGAGTTTTCATGTAATTTCTTTAGTTGACCTTTAAATAATACTTGATTAATCAAATTTTCGGCATAAATGCGTTGCATCTTGTCCATGTTTCTTAATTTTGCCGCAACAGCAGCTCCAAATAGTTGGTGTTCATCTTCACTAGTTGTAAGAACACGTGTACAGGCCTTTAAAAAAATTTTTTTCTCATCTTCGTCTTCTCTCTTTTTACGTTTCATACCAAATGTATGTACAGACTTTCGTGAAGGAATTGCCTCCTTAAACAGATAAAACCATTGAAAAACATTAGATAAATTACGAAATCTTTTCACAATTTTAGGTAATTTATTGTATATTTTGTGAATTTTAAAACTTATATCATTATTAAAAATTTAAACAACCTTTTTTAAAACAATTTTACTGAAAACAGTGTAATGTAAACACAGGACTTACAAACAAAAGATTAGAAAGCATTTTATTAGCTGTCAATTTTTTATAAAAAAATTCATATTTTTAAAGTACAAGGTATTTGTATTTAATTAGTTTATCTTATTAATATTAGGTTCGTCTGTTCTGTCAAGGTGCTAACTTCAATAATAAAACTTCTATAGTAAAATAATAAACTGTAATAGAGTTGTAACAATTTCTTTTCTTTGTTTCTTGCAGTTCCCAGCAAACAAAGATGAGTGGAAAACCGTTTTCAATGATTTTAACACACTATGGCAGGTTCCAAATTGTGGTGGCGCTATAGATGGTAAACATATAAGGATAGTTCCACCAGCTAATAGTGGAGCTAAATACTACAACTATAAAGGATTTTACAGTGTTATTCTAATGGCTGTAGTTAATGCTAAAAAAGAATTTATTTACATCGATGTTGGAAAAAATGGAAGGTGCTCCGATGGAGGCGTAATTGAACTGACTTCTTTTCATGAAAATTTAATTAAAAACAAGTTGCAGCTACCACTACCTTCAGAAAATATTGGACAGCTTAACTCTGTATTTTTGGCTGATGACGCTTTTGCCTTACATAAAAATTTACTGAAGCCGTTTTCATAAAAGGAATTAACCCACGAAAAGAAAATATTTAATTATAGATTAAGTAGAGGGCGAAATGTATGTGAAAATGCATTCGGTTTAATAGCATCTCGGTTTAGAATTTTGCATACTGCTATTAATTTGAGGCCAGATAAAGTCAATTATGTTGTTGCAGCGATATGCGTGCTACATAATTATTTACAAAAGCAAAGTTCAGATTATTTATCAACTAATATGCCTATTAATTTTCATGAAAGCATGAAAGCTGCCAGTAATGAAATACATCTAGATACCGCTTATTTAACCAACTTGTGCAAAATTAACAAACGTAACACTTGCTCAGAAGCCAAAGAAAACAGACTTAAGTATTTAGCGTATTTTAATGATGTTGGTAAAACTTCATGGCAAGATGAAATGATTCGAAAGGGAAAAGCCTAAAACTAACAATTTCAGTTAAACTATAAATAAAAAAATTTATTTTTTCAATTTCTATTGTATGTTTTTGTATAGAATAAATAACAACTTACCGTATTTTCTAAGATTTCATTGCTTTCCTCTTCCTTATCGGCAGATACGTTTTCCGAAATTTCACTGGCATGGCCCTCTTCAATTACTTCACTACTTAAACTGTCACTAACAACTTCTTCATCTCTAGTAAACAATAGAAGATCGTAGTACCATAATGTTGGAACGTAAACGTCTTCTGCTGAGGCTCCACTCCGTTTCGACTGCTCTACTTTTTTAAATTCCTTTCGGAAACAGCCGCGTATCGCTTGAATTTTTTTCACAACAAACTTCTTATCGGCCTTATCGTAGATTTTTTTACACAGCTCAATCATTTCTTCGTAAGCTTTTAATTTTAAATTGCGGTTCGTATACTCACTACTTCTAACTTTCCATAAACTTGGATGACACCTATACAATTCTATAAATTCCATCATGAAATCCTTACTCCAATATCGTGTATCCATTTTCAATACGAAACAACAAAAAAATAAAGAATAGGCTACTAAAAATTTAAAAAATAAAAAAAATAAAAACTAAATATTAGGAGAAAAATATAACAAAAGTTAACGAACGGTTTGGATGCAAATACAACCGGGGATGGTTTCACAACTGGATGAATAAGAACGGCACGTGCTAGACCTCAAATTAGTGGGCTTGCCACATACTAATGCCGCGCGCCAAGTGTCTCGTTCCAAGTATCTGATGCGTCACTCCCCTTAACACACACTCTTCTACGCGTTCTTGGTACGTGGCGTTCCAAACCCGGCAGTAAGTATCTGTGTAAATGGCCGGCTAATGCCAGCGGTATTGCAACCAGGAGGTAACAATTGCGTCATCAATTAAATGATAACTAATTCGTAAATAATATCTTTTGACACCGATATTAGTACTGTATCTTGAAACAAGCATGTCATTCAGATCAACCCCACCCATAAATGCATTGTATTCTTTTACTTTGGCGGGTCGCAATACTTCAATTAGTTTCCTTTCTGAAATTTAAAGTCGTTTAACTTTGTCGACAGGTTCTTTTTCCTCATATGAAGAAATAAGATGAACAGATTTATTGTCATGCCACTTCAGGGCAATCACATTGTACACATTGTTTTTTCGTTAGTCGACTGAACCGCACCCTAATTTTTTAAATTCTTTATTAGCTAATAGATTGCACCCAGGAACTCGGTTGGTACGTACTTTTCCAACTGAAAGTATTCCAATATTTTTTAGGGCGTCAACCAAATGATATGACGTGAACCAGTTGTCCGTAAACAACTTGAAATTTTGATTTTTGGGGAAAGTTTCTACCAACCTAATAACAATATCACCACTTATTCCAAGCTTTGCAGGGTGTTCAACGGTTCCTTTCCCTACATAAATTTTAAAGTCGTGAACTATTCCACTGTCACTTGTCCTAGCAAATACTTTGATTCCTCTTTGAACAACTCCATCAACAAACAAATAATTGTAAAAATCGTATGGTTTGCCATCTAGTAAACAATCAAATAAGTCGGGGTTAACTCCTGCAGTGTCATCATTAGGATTAAACCTAATATTTTTAAGTTCATCTATACTTACATCACCCCATAAATCACATATAACTACGTTATCGCCTACCCTGGCTGCATTAGGTGTAACTGGAGATGTATTAGGCATCACAATCTGATTCTTGTGAAGCACTTTCGGAATCGCCACTAAATTCTTCAGGATTAAAAGGCTGATCTTTATCCGAATCATACATATTTTAATACCTCGGTAGTTCTGATGAAATGCTGTCATTACTACTTAATTCATTTAACCAGTTAATTATTTGATGTTATAGGTTATACAAACAATGAAACACGCTGAGAGTAGAGTGGTTCTTTCGTGACCTGTTCAAAATGACTGTTCAAAACCTAAGCATCAGAAATGTTCTACAGACCCGCCTCTACCGGCTCATTGCTTAACTAAATGTTTAAGTGGTACCAATCGGTCTCACGCGACGTTTTAAAACTACTGCATGTGGGACTGGTCAGTGTCACTTCGTCATAGGTAACTGGCTACTTGTGGCATTAATAAGTACCACATAGGAGTCAACAAATTTTTTTTTGACTTACATCACTTGAATTCTCAACCCCTCATATACTAACAGATCTCGTATCTGAACGTCATAGGCTGGGGCTAGATTAAATCGCAGCGCAGCCAACGTGGCCAGGAATTATTATCCCCTCTGCCACGTATTTTAAAAGCGTTCGTTCCCGCGGTTGTCATGGCTACACCCCCCTTCCACACCAACCGCTTCTTTGCCCTTACCCCGACCCTCTAACAACGTATTTTAAAAGCTTTTGTTCCCGCGGCTGCCATGGCTTCTTGTTAACATGTTCAGTGCCATACATTTTCCGTCATTGGCATCCAAGAGGCCAAAACTAAATTTTCCTTTCTGAGGGTCAAAATATATAAATGAAAATTTGTTATTTTGTAAATAGTTTGTTAGTTTATTCATTAAAAAGGTGAAAAACAGGCATGGTATCGATCGGTTACACGGTCTTTTTTTCGTATGTATTCAATTTATTTTCACAGAGTAATAATAATTATAATTAAACATTTTGAATAATAAGCAGATATTAACTTAAAAAATATTATTGTTCATATTAACATAACTTTAAATTTGTTTATGGTTTTCAAAGAACATTTACAACTAAACATATTATAGATATTAACGTGTAAAAGTATTATTATTGTTCATAATAACATTTCTTTAAATTATTTATGATACTATTCAAAGTGTATTATTTTTGATTTTTTTTTGTTGAATTTTTTATTTATTTGATAATTTATTTTCTAAGAGTAATTATAATTAAATATATTTTAAATATTAATCAGATATTAACTTGTAAAAAAAAATTATTGTTCGTAATAATATTATTTAAAATTCATCGAAACAATCCACACAAAGTCTGGTTTATCGTCACATTTTTCGCAAAAATACTGCGTTGCCTCATTCTTCTCCTTCTTGTAGCACACTCTGCATTTTTTTCGAGCCAACCGTTTTCCTTATCTTGTGTTATTAACTAAATCCGTAAATTTTTTTAGTTATAATAGAGTTTTAACAGGCAGCGATCGTGGATTTGTTTTCGGAGGACACAAAGCATTGATCACAGAAAGTCGAAAATCGTACATCTTTTGCTCGCCACTGTAGCGGCGGTTGTACAATTTATGAGAATTAATAATGATCAGTTGTAAAACATGAATAAGTATTTTTTTTGTACCACCGCAATGTTTTACGTTCCAATGGGTAGTACGTTGACATTTGATCTTGCCGATCAATTCCTGACATGTACTTGTACTCTATTATAGCTTTTGGCTTCAGTTTTTCTTGTCCTCTTTTATTTTCCACAATTTCAATTGTGTGTTAGAATTCATTTGTGATATGATATACTTCTCTCTTTTCTTTCCACTTCCCGATATGAATGTTGTCGTTAAATAGTGACATATTTTTCATCTTTTTTCAATTTTTTATTTATTAAATTTTGAGGTTTACCTTCTTGCTTTTTATTTAGTGTGCCGGTGCAATAAGTGTTTTCACTCAATAACGTTTTTGATAATTGAAAACTGTTGTAAAAATTGTCCATAAAAATGGCGTGCTGTTTTTGTAGTTTCCCTTTCAGTAATGATAGAACTATTTTTTGTGTATGCCCTGGACCTTGATTTTTTTCTGTTTAACGTCCGACTGATGCAGACGGTGAAGGATGAAATGATTTTTCTGACGTATTTTTATAACTTATGAAAATATGCCGTGCCTTAATGGGATTCGAACCCAAGACCGCGTGATGCGAGGCGAGCACGTTACCAACTACGGCAATGCGGCCTGGACCTTGAGTGACATCATTTGCATCAGCGTACACTTGAAACCGAAGAAGGAAACCATCCGATTCACTGAGCATGTAACTTTATTCCGTATTTGTATCGCTTATATATTTTATGTACTGCCTGAATATCAGTCTTCCTTTCCATAGTACCATACTTTCATCCAAAGATAACTCTCCAGCAAATGAATAAATTGAATTAATTTTGTCATTAATATAATTAATTACAGGCCTAATTTTTGACAAGCGACCATCAGTTTCTTCTGAAGTGAAATGCAGACATCTCATGATCAGAGAAAATCTGTTCCTCACCATCTGCTCTCTAAAAATTGGGATGTTGTCAGTTTTCCAGTAACCGGCAATACGACTGCTTAGTTAAATCGTCCCATTTGAAACAAAATACCAAGGATACGAAATTCTTCGATGTCTAGGTCACACCTTTTCGTAATCCGAGTGTTCTGTTGTACCCGGTTGCAAAAATAAATTTTCTGCATATATATTAGTTTCACCCACAATATTTTCTAAAAACTCATCCAGTAAGAGATTAAAATAATTTATTGGTCTATAACCTGGAAGTTCAGCAAGTAATTTTTGGTTCCCAAGGAAGTTTATACCAGTTTTCATTATCTCTGTATGTGACCACGTATCAGATTTAGTTGAACTGGTATTAGCAGCGATGGTAGGATTTTCAGACGTAGGCCTGTTAGTTTCGTTGGGTTCGTTTGCAGCCAGAATATTTTGATTACCGTTTGTCAAATCATATACATTTATATTTGTGCTGTCGAATACTTCAAAACAACGTGACTCCTCAGCATCTGAACAATCTACAGACAAAATCTGTTTCCTGTTATCTACATTAAGTTTTTCGGAGCACTTTAGTCTACAAGAACTGCTACACAGTGTACCCTCTGAAAATGATTTTTCAGGCATTTCAATCCCCTTGTAAGAAATATATGTTTTTCCTGCTTGCCTATTAATAGCAGCTTTATTTTTTTTCCACTGTTCTGGGTTACGTTTTCTTTTACGCGATGTCTTTTTACATGTACAAGTTTGTATACTTTCAGGAACTTCCAACTCATTCGTTAAAATTAAATTACTACTAGCAGAACATACCTCTGGTTCAAGTTGGTCAAATATATCTGGGCTATGACAAACCTTGTTTTGAATCACGTCAGATTGCTCAATCTCACTATCAGAGTTGCTGCATAAGTCTTCAGAATTTGGTATATATTCATCACATGAATACTGAAATATACTCGGCTCCGAATCACTGTCTGAAATAAAAATATATAACTGGTGTGAATAATAATAATAATACCTCACTGTAAGGGAAGTTAAATAAAAATTGTAGAAGCTGAATGAAACGTAAAGTTCTAGTGAATACTCGGTAATTTTGAAAATTGATATGAAAATAGTACGATTTTATTGTACAAGCAAACTAATTTTAGAATAGTTTATCTAACAAGGTAAAAAAACATTACTATTGTGTAGAGTTGAACAGGGCCAAAAATAACTGTGAAAAATTGTCCACTGATATAAAACATTATATACATTAAAGCGTTAGTAAATATTTATGTAATTACTAACAACAGATATGTAACTATATACAACAATATTTTTCATTATGCAGAATACTATAGTTTATTATTGACTTCCTTTAGTAATTTGTTGGTCGCTAGCAGAAGCAGTTTAAGTTTTTTGTTGTCACTTTTGAAAAAAAGGTTTTGTAAAGTAGTGAGGCTACTGAAACAACCAACCAGAACTTAGTTTTAATTAAAATTGAACAAACTTTACATAAATGAAGTAAATACTCAAAGCATTTAATTAAATTTTATTGTACTTGGTGAATTTCTTCAAGTACCTATTTGTTAGGTTAGAATTTCTCTTGATAATCAACAGCTCTTGATCGACATAAGTAGTGTAAAAATGAGAGATCCAGCACAACCTTGACCTTTGACCCGCCGGTTCTAGAGCAACCTTGACCTTGACCCGACACGTGTCACGAAAAAAAAAGAAAAAAAAAAAAAAAAAAAACCCCCACCCAAAAAAAAAAAAAAAAAAAAAATCCCGCCAAAAAAAAAAAAAAAAAAACCCAAAAAAACCCACAAAAAAAAAAAAAAAAAAAAACACCACCCAAAAAAATAAAAAAATCCCCCCCCCTCAAAAAAAAAAAAAAAAAAAAAATCCCGCCAAAAAAAAAACGCACACGCGCGCACACACGAAAAATTTGGCAAAGTTCCAAACCCGATTTTCTCCGCAACCGCTGGGCCGATTTTGATGCGGACGGCACCCACGTGACCGGGAGATCGAGATCTACAAGACAAGCCTTGATCCGTAGCCGTATCCCCGATGGAACCTGAGATAGCTTGTAACACGTGACCCGGGGGTCGGATCAACGAGGTTCAGGTGCGCGCAGGATCCGGACGTTCCGTAGAACGCGTTACGTCCGGTTTCGGGTCTTAGGTTCTTTCGGGACCCTAAATATATAGGAAATATGTTACCGCCAAAAAAAATAACGCGGGACGGGCCGCAAGACTCGTCGCACCACCCGCAGGACATCCGTAGCACTACCCGACGAGGTGAAGACTAATGATTGGGGCGATGAAATCTGTTTATTTGCAACTCTATTTTTTAATTTTGGCAATGACGCATGTTGTTGTTACGAGTCACGTGGCATGCGCGTGCCTTTCATTGACGTCATTCGTTTTTTATCTATGCACGCGCCAGACTATTGATCGGGATGATGCAACTTGTTATTGCAATTAAAGATGATGCAACGTGTTTACTTTGTTTATTTGCAGTGACGTCATCCGTTTTTTATCTGTGCACGCGCCCGACCATCGATCGGGATGATGCAACTTGTTTATTGCAATTAATTTTTCTAGATGATGCAACATATCATCCGTTAAAGTCACGAGTTGTCGACTCAGCGATAAGGTGTTTGTTTCAATCTTAAAAAACCGTTGACGTCATACCGCATGTTATTATGTGCCAAACCGCAGATTCAGCGTTTCCAATGCATTAGCATAGGATAATTATTTGTATAAAAGACCGCCGATTTTCCCATTGTACCATAATTCAACTACCACTGCTCTACACTGCTAGACACATCTTCTTCTCTTACCTGCTGCTACGCTGCTGGAACAGTTCTTCTTCTCCACCTACCTGCTGCTACGCTGCTAGAACAGTTCTTCTTCTCCACCTACCTGTTGCTACGCTGCTAGACACAGTTCTTCTTCTCCTACCTGTTGACCTACCGTTAATTGAAGGTGAGTTTTATTATACTTTAAATATTTTTTAAATTTGAAAGACTCTAGCACCTTTATGAAATATACACTTTGAATCTTTAATAAAATTAAAACCTAAAATCTGTTTATGAAATTAAGACGTAGAACCTGTTGGTACGGCAACATTACCAGTTTTAGCCGTTGTTGGTGCAGCAACAACAACAACAACAACTACCGTAACTGTACACTGAATATGTAGTCTGATGTTTTAATCTGCAGCAGCAAGAACCGTTATTGACGTAAACGTAGAATTAATTACATTTGAACTCTATTGTTTTAATCTGCATCAACAACAACCGTTATTGATGTAAACGTAGAATTAAATAAATTTGAACCTAAAACCTTTTTGTAAATTAAGACTTTGACAATAGTCGTAAGTTGAACTTCGAACGTAGTAGTTTAAAAAATCGGTTTATATTTTCCTTTGACAGCATGATTTACGCTATAACAATATTCCTATGCGTTATAGCGTTACTGTTCATAGCTCTGTTTTACCTGCTATACAAAATCTACGACATGATAGTAGGCGAGTGTAGCGCCACATCGATCTCAAAAGAAAAACCTCTATGCTATTTCGTATAATACATGAGGTATTTACATACTAACTATTTTGTTTAAGAGACTGAAGGACTAACACCCGCTCAAAATAGACGGACTGTTAGAGTGTATTGGCCCGGATGGAGAGGGTTCATGTAGTTATCATGGTTTTTATCAGACTTGTGTTTATTTTTTGTTTTAGAAATGGAGGCGCTACTAAAAAAGATGAATGAAGATACCATGAGGGTGTCTGAATTAGTGTTGAACAAGGAATACCGGTTTACGAAGGTCGGCAGGGCGCAGACCATGTACGGAGAGCAAATAATTATATACATCGGCAATTCGAAGGTGTTCCTACCATCAAGATTTACAAAAACGCTGACCGATGAAGATATCGCTTTACTGAACGATAACGGGGGAGGGATAATAGTGTACAAGGGAAATAAAGACTTGGGTGATGGGAAAACAATGAATATAGTAGAATTTAAAAAATGAATAATAACTCTCAAGAGTAAACCAAAGGCTGTATTATTTAATTAATAAATGTATATATAAAAATAACGTCTTTTCCATTCAAAATCCCTATTTAACCTAGATATAAGCAGTGTCGCTCTCAGTGCATCGCACGATGAGCTTGAGAAGTGGTATAGCGCGCGAGCTTCACAAGCAAGCCCGCAGGAACTATCCCACCAGAAACGTAGAGCTGAAGGGTATCGACGACTTGTATCAGGCCGATCTGGTAGAGATGATCCCATACGCCAGAGTCAATAAGGGCTACAGATACATAATGACAGTAATAAATTGTTTTTCTAAATTTGCTATTGCCGTACCGCTCAAGAGCAAGACGGCTGAAGAAGTCGCTAGCGCTCTCGGTCCCATACTGGAAAAACACAAGATGCGCCATTTTCATACCGACGAGGGTAAAGAGTGGTATAACGCGTCTGTAAGGTCTCTGCTGTCCAAGCACGGGATCAACCACTACTCCACTTACTCTCCGAAGAAGGCCTCGATAGTAGAGCGGTTCAACAGGACGCTGAAGGAGATGATGTGGAGAAAGTTTACAGAACGGGGCAATTACGTTTGGGTAGGTCTTTTAGACGACCTCCTGTCTCAGTACAATAACAGGTCTCACAGGACTATAGGTTTCAAACCTGTAGATGTAAATAAGAGGAACGAAGGTGAGGTGCTAAGAAATATATTGTCCAATACTCGTAAGAAACGCGCCCCCCAAACCGTCAAGTTTGAGCCGGGAGATAAGGTCAGGATCAGCAAGTACAAAAAGACTTTCGACAAGGGTTACATACCGAATTGGACCAATGAGGTGTTTACCGTAGATCGTATTTTGCACACCCGTCCCGTCACATACTCGCTCAAAGACGAAAAAGGACATGTGATCAAAGGTAGTTTTTACACCCAGGAACTGAGTAAGACGAAATACGGTGACGTATTTCTCGTCGAGAAGGTATTGAAGAGAAAAGGTGACAGGTTGTTGGTCAGGTGGTTAGGGTATGACGAGAGTCACGATTCATGGATCGACAAGAAAGACCTTATATAAGAGCTGTAATGTAGGTTTATCGGTTACTAGCGCAAAATGAGGTGTAGGGAGCACAAAGAGAAACTCCCTGTCGTCAACTTAGATGTGCTTATCGAGTCGGGAGAAATAGGCGAAACGAGAAACAGACACGGTCGCCTCTTGCCGAATAGTATCAGATGTTTGGCAGTAGGTCCGTCGAATTGTGGCAAGACAAACGCAATAATCAACCTGCTGTTCGACCCCAACGGGCTGAGGTTCTGCAATGTGTACGTATTTTCAAAATCTCTGCACCAACCCAAGTATAGGTTTTTGGAGCGCGTGTTTCATGATATGGAGGGTGTAGACTATCACGAATTCAGCGACAATGCGCAAGTCCCGCCTCCGGAAGAGGTAGAGCCCAATTCCGTGATGATGTTTGACGATGTTGTATGCGAGAAACAACACAACGTGGTAAAATACTTTGCTATGGGGAGACATAACAACCTGGACGTATTTTACCTATGTCAGACATATAGTAAGGCGCCTAAACAGCTCGTTAGAGATAATGCAAATTTTTTACTCGTGTTCCGTCAGGACGAGCGCAACCTACGTCATATCTTTAACGATCACGTAGTCCCTGATATGACTTTTGAGGAGTTCAAGAATCTGTGCGGTGAGGCGTGGTCTCGAAACATGAACGGGTTTCTAGTAGTCGACAAAGAGAGAAAAACCCTCGGCGGCCGCTATAGATTTAATTACGACACGTTCATCACCGAACTACGGGCCGTTTAGACCGACATACAGCAGGAAAAAGCTGCGCAGCTAGCAGGAATAAGCAGGAAAAAGCTGCGCAGCTAGCAGGAATAAGCTGCGCAGCTAGCAGGAATAAGCAGGAAAAAGCTGCGCAGCTAGCAGGAATAAGCAGGAAAAAGCTGCGCAGCTAGCAGGAAAAAGCTGGAAAAAGCTGCGCAGCTAGCAGGAAAAAGCTGGAAAAAGCTGCGCAGCTAGCAGAAATAAGCAGGAAAAAGCTGCGCAGCTAGCAGGAATAAGCAGGAAAAAGCTGCGCAGCTAGCAGGAAAAAGCTGGAAAAAGCTGCGCAGCTAGCAGGAAAAAGCTGGAAAAAGCTGCGCAGCTAGCAGGAATAAGCAGGAAAAAGCTGCGCAGCTAGCAGGAAAAAGCTGCGCAGCTAGCAGGAAAAAGCTGGAAAAAGCTGCGCAGCTAGCAGGAATAAGCAGGAAAAAGCTGCGCAGCTAGCAGGAATAAGCAGGAAAAAGCTGCGCAGCTAGCAGGAAAAAGCTGGAAAAAGCTGCGCAGCTAGCAGGAAAAAGCTGGAAAAAGCTGCGCAGCTAGCAGGAAAAAGCTGGAAAAAGCTGCGCAGCTAGCAGGAAAAAGCTGGAAAAAGCTGCGCAGCTAGCAGGAATAAGCAGGAAAAAGCTGCGCAGCTAGCAGGAATAAGCAGGAAAAAGCTGCGCAGCTAGCAGGAAAAAGCTGGAAAAAGCTGCGCAGCTAGCAGGAAAAAGCTGGAAAAAGCTGCGCAGCTAGCAGGAAAAAGCAGGAAAAAGCTGCGCAGCTAGCAGGAAAAAGCAGGAAAAAGCTGCGCAGCTAGCAGGAAAAAGCAGGAAAAAGCTGCGCAGCTAGCAGGAAAAAGCTGCGCAGCTAGCAGGAACAAGCAGGAAAAAGCTGCGCAGCTAGCAGGAATAAGCAGGAAAAAGCTGCGCAGCTAGCAGGAACAAGCTGGAAAAAGCTGCGCAGCTAGCAGGAAAAAGCTGCGCAGCTAGCAGGAATAAGCAGGAAAAAGCTGCGCAGCTAGCAGGAAAAAGCTGGAAAAAGCTGCGCAGCTAGCAGGAATAAGCAGGAAAAAGCTGCGCAGCTAGCAGGAAAAAGCTGCGCAGCTAGCAGGAACAAGCAGGAAAAAGCTGCGCAGCTAGCAGGAAAAAGCTGCGCAGCTAGCAGGAAAAAGCAGGAAAAAGCTGCGCAGCTAGCAGGAATAAGCTGCGCAGCTAGCAGGAATATGCAGGAAAAAGCTGCGCAGCTAGCAGGAATAAGCAGGAAAAAGCTGCGCAGCTAGCAGGAATAAGCAGGAAAAAGCTGCGCAGCTAGCAGGAAAAAGCTGGAAAAAGCTGTACAGTCGCAGGTCGTGTATATATTGACGGTAGTGGAAAGGTACTGCGTTAATAGACGATGAGATGGCTTCGAGACAGGTCGACGAGAATCTAGTGCTGGAGATCGCAGAGTTACGCAGGAGGATAAGAGAGAAGCAACTAGTTCTGAAGCATGGCTTGACTGAGGAAGATCTCAGGATACAGAAGCAGCTCAAACCGCTAACCGACCCACTATCGAAGCTGTTGAACGAGAAGAAAGCCGAGACCGACCCTTCCTCAACGAGCGAACCGTTGAAGGGAGTAAAGCGTAGGGAGACATTGAAGCCTTTTAGGACGAAACCTGAAAAGCGGCCTTTTAGCCGGGTTAAAGCTCTTGACGATGATGATGATGATGATGACGAAGAAGACAGAGTCGCAGGTAAAAGTATCGACGACTCATGGAAGGATCTGATGACCGGGCCCTACAGGTATTCCAATCTGAAGAGGAGTAGCGACGGGTTCGGACCTCGGCATACTAAGAAGAAGACCTCGGACGAACCGATGGATGCGGGAGACCCCCATAGGATGGATGAGATGGATACGAGCGTCAGCCTCCCAGTGGAGTTCACGGAGGACGATGCAACTGTCGGGAATTCCACTGAGATGAGGGACGTCTCCAGACCTCACGCCACCCCGGCGAGGACTTTACCTCGCGAGGAGGAGTTTAGCACGCCTACCACTATAGAGGAGATGCTTTCGACGCCTCTAGGTAAGGTTCGAGCTTCCGTATGGGTCAAGAACACGTTTCCCGGACGTCTGGCCCGTCAGTACATGCATGAGGCCATCACAGACTCCGACAACAATACGGATTCTACATACGGGGTACACTTCGAAGGCAGCGAATTGGTGATGGGTGATTCTACGGTACAACTCAAGCCTGACGACTCGATAATCGTCGGAGACGTATCGTACCCAGGCACGCACGGTCTGTACGAGCTGATATTCAAAAGGAAACCCGATCCGTTCATCTACTCGGAAGAAGACTTGGAGGAGTACAAAAACTTATTGGAAGCCACAAGCGCCCACAGAAGGAACAACTCGGCGCTAGGTCAAGTGAAGGCCAACACAGGGAAAAAGTACGTCTCAATCATAAGCCGGCTTTTCCCTCCGAAGCCGGACCGACCGAAGCGCGGTAAGGGTATACGAGCCGGGCCTATGATGGAGCTGAACGGAAACAGGAAGACCGAGTACGTATATTTCGACGATCCCAACGAGCTTTGCGACAGGCTTAGACTCCTCGTAGCTTCTAAAGACTCGGGCCATACGGGTCACGACAGCGAGATAAATTCAATAGTCGAGGAACTCAAAGAGCTGGGGCTTATAAGAGGAGATCTACGTCTGTAACCCTCATTCTCGCTATGGACACTGGAAGATCCGTACGTCGTTTTCTCACCCCTTACAGGGTTACCGTAGATGGAGATATGGACATGAGAGACCGGAGAATCTGTCGCGTAGGCGTAGCCCAGTCGTATACGGACGCGGTCAACGTCAACGAATGCATGAGGCTCATCCAAGCTTACGCTGAAGATTACGGTGTCCTCGAGGTCTTGGAGGAGGGCGGTGGCGAACCTTACTACGACCTTTACGGTCGCAGGATGGCGCAAGTAGGAGACCCGATCGATGAAGAAGACGCCGTAAACCTCAAGTACTTGAAAGAGTACCTTTCCTCCTACGCCGAAGAGATGAAAGTTTCAGATCCTGTCAAAGACGAGCGAGTCGACGAAATTTTGAAAATGCGCGATGAGATCCAAAAGCTGCGCAAAGAGTTTGAGGACGTATCGTCACGCCTGGAGGGAAAAAGCGCACCATAAATAAAGAAAAACGGGTCTTCGAGCTTCATTCCGGTCTTAAAATGGGGAGACGCAACACATTTCGCGACAGATCGCATTCAGGAGCCGGACTGGTAGGGAGCATCGCGAGCGGAGTCTTAGGAGTTGCAGAGAACCTTGTGGGGACAGCTTTGAACAGAGCGATAGACGTTTTACCCGTGGAACTCCACATACCAGGATATCAGTACTACGGACCCGGCACGGACCTGCAGAAGAGATTGAGAAGAGGAGACCCAGGCATCAACCCTCTCGACGCAGCGTGCAAACAGCACGACATAGCCTACCACAACCGTAAAGACTCTGCGGGCAGGGCCGAAGCAGACCGCGTGTTAGCAGATAGAGCCTGGGAGAGGGTGAGAGCGTCCGACTCCAGCATAGCGGAGAAAGCGGCCGCCTGGGCGGTGACCAACATAATGAAAGCTAAAAGCAAGTTCGGTGGGAGGATCAAGCGAAGGCAGACCGGGAAGACCGCCCGTAGGAAGACCGCTCGTAGGAAGACCGTTCGTAAGACCTCTAGCAAGACTACCCGTCGCACCACCCGCAGGACTAACCGTAGCACTACCCGACGAGGTGAGGGACTGTATTTGAGACCGTACCCTACGCAGCATGCAGGATGCGGACTAAGGAAAAAAAAACTTCGTTGAAACTTCCTAACAAACCCCTGTCCGATAGTCAATTGATGGCGGCTGCCGACGCACTCGAAATCTCGAACTTTAGAGGGGTGTTTATGCGTGACACGCTCCCCCATAGACCCTACGAGAACGAATCAGCCATCGTCAACTTGGACAGCGCGAGGAACGAAGGTACCCACTGGGTATGTTACAGGAAGACCGGTGCAGTCGTAGAGTACTTTGACAGCTACGGTAACCTGAGGCCTCCCGTAGAGCTGGTAAGGTACCTCGAGAACGGAGAAGACGGACCGAACATCATAAGATATAATTACGCCAGGAGGCAGGACTTTGATTCAGTCGTCTGCGGACATCTATGCCTAGAGTTTCTATCGGGTAAAGATGTTGTGCCTAAGCGGTAAGAGCTCTACGATCGAGGTCGATTACTTTCCTCCCATAGACCTCGGAGAGGGCCAGTGGGAGATAGGCCTGGTAGATTTCATGAGCTACAACAACATACCCAACGTGCGGAAAGGGGTGAACAACCTGTTCTGCTTCGGCGACGGGATGAAGGTGGAGCTGCCCGAAGGCATGTACGAGATTGACGACATCCACTCAAAGATCAAATACGAGATGTTGGAGATGTACGGCGGAGTGAACTGCGGCAGCAGCAGAGACGCGGAGCAAGACGAAAACCGTACCGATGTTGAAGACGCAGGATCCCTCAAGTACCAAAAGCACTCGAAGGAGCGGAAAAAGGAACAGAAAGGAAAAAGGAAAGAGAGATCGAGTACCGACCCTCTCGCGGAGGTCTTTAAGAGATTGGATAATGCGGCGAAGGCGGCTGCGAAAAGGGCAGAGGAGGAAGCTAAAGCGAAAAGGGCAGAGGAGGAAGCGAAAGCGAAAGCCTTAAGCGATGCGAAGAAGGAGACGTCAAAGGGATCAAAGACGGAATGCCGTCCGCTCCCAAGACTTAACATGGTCGTAGACCCCACCACTCTAAAGTGCTCGATATTCTGCGGAGAAAAGGTAGACTTTTCCGTACCCGGAACCATCAGAGAGGTGTTGGGGTTCGATGCGGTGATCCTCGAACCTAATAAATGGTACACGTCCCAGCGCCCTGTCAACATTACGGCCGTGAACGCCATCCGGTTGACTTGCAACATCGTGCGGGGCTCGTACACTAACGGTTCCGAAGGGCATACCCTGCACGAGTTCTTCCCGCAGGTGGAACGGGGTTATAAGATAATCGAAGTTCCCAAGAACGTCATCTACCTACCCGTAAACACATCGAGGATAGGAAGACTGTCCGTCTCTGTGGTGGATCAGGACGGAAGACCGATAAGCTTTCAGAACGAAGTCATCAGCCTCAGGCTTCACCTTAAAAGACGTACGCGATGGGGTTAGTCTACCTGGAAGAGGGTTATAAAAGAGCCGTACCGGACGGAGCGAAGAACATTCGTCCTGCGGAGCCCGACCCGCCACTTGGTGAAGTGAAAAAGAAGAGACTCTCTACAGATAACGCTGCTTTTCTAAGATCGTTGGGTTTCATCGTGCTGCAGAAATGAGCTATATAATAGACGTGGGATCCTCTAACGCCGTAGCGGACGATGCCATCATAGGCATGGAGATGCATACTCACACTCCGTACGCGTCAGCGACTTTCAACAACAACGACGAGATAAGGATACCCGTGAACCAACAGGACGTGTACACCCTACCTTGCGACAGCCTGCTGTTTGTGGACGTGAAACTTTCGGCGTCCGACGGTACTTTGGATGCGGCCCTGGCTCTTTCTGACAACTGGCCCGCTTTCCTGTTTGAAGAGATAAGGCTGGAGATGAACGGTATCGAAGTGGACAGGGTGCGAAACGTCGGTGTAACGACGGCCTTGAAAAATATTCCGTCCTTCAGGTACGGCGAACAACACTCTATAGACGTGGAAGGGTGGAACAAGGACGCCGTAACGGCTATCGCCAACAGCACAACAGGTAGGCTTTCGGCTTACGTTCCGCTGAAGAGGATCATGGGATTCTGCGAGGATTACCGTCGCATAATAGTCAACGCTAAGCTGGAACTTATCATGCTAAGGTCGGCTACCGACGATCGCGCCGTAGCGGTACCCGCAGGCAAGGACTACAAGCTGACTCTTACCAAGGTGGAGTGGAAGATGCCTTACGTCAGGCTTTCCGATCAGCACAGACTCCCGTTGCTCAGGATGGTGGATCAGGACGCGCCCATATCGATGGCCTTCCGCAGATGGAACCTGTACGAATATCCTATCTTACCGCAGAGCACCGACGTGATCTGGACCGTCAAATCCTCCTCCCAGGCGGATAAGCCCCGTTACGTCATAGTAGGACTGCAAACGGACAAGAAGACCAAGACGGTGGTATCATCCCATTTCGACCACTGCGAGCTCCAGGACATCAAACTCTACCTCAATTCCGTGTACTACCCGTACGAAAACGCTAAGGGGGAATACTCGTTGTTTTACGAAAACTTTAAGCGGTTCCATAAGGTCTACTACGGAGGTCAGGTCAACCACCCCCTAATCGATTTTGCGAACTTCAAGACCAAAGTCCCCCTCTTCTTTATCGACTGCTCGAAGCAGAACGAGTCGCTGAACACTGGCGCCATAGACATCAGGATCGAGATAGAGTGTAAAAACAACATCCCTACCAATACGACGGCCTATTGCTTGATAATCACAGATTGCATCCTTCAGTACTCGCCTTTAACAGGGACCGTCAGGAGGATAAATTAGCCATTGTGTGCTAGGTCTCGTCGCGCGCAACAACATGCCTTCCTTCATTGTAGATTTTCAGGTCATCAGACCTTCAGATTACGAGACGATCATCAAGGAGCTGGTAGTCCTCTCGGTAGAAGGTAGCGTCAAGCATCATTATCTGTTCAAACCTTCTTACGACTTTTACGGTGTACTCACACCGTCCAAGAAAACGCGCATCTGGGAAGGACAAGACAGAATCGGGATACGATGGAACAGTGGGTTCGTCGACTACACACAGCTCTACCGCTTGCTGACGGGAGCCGTGTCTGGCGGGAAGATATTTGTCAAAGGAAAGGAGAACAAGAAGACATTAGAGCGGCTATTGATGTGCGACGACCTAAAGATCTCAGACCTCGACGACTACGACTGTCCCTCGGTCGAACGCCTCATGTATACGCACGGGTCGGACATCCAGTGTCCGTTTTCCCACTCGGACTGCTCCCTCAAGAGGGCCGAGGCTATGAGGGCGTGGTGGAAAGAAAAGAGCGTCGTCTTCGACACGGTAAACAAAGTAGGGGAGTGCATAAAAAAGGTGTTGGACTCGGGCTTCAACAATCCTGGGCCTGAAGCCCTCCGCTACTTACCCAAGGAGTTTCTCTTGGACCATTACGGCAACTGTATATCCAACGTATACAACGACTTACCGTCATACCTCAAGAATGATAAAGAACTACTCTTGGAGATGCCCTGCGAAGAACACGCTCAACAGGAGAGCGATGACGGCGAAGACGAATGGACCATTACCAAGAAGAGAAAACACTGCATGCAATGCAGTTTTAACTGTTGCGTCAGCCAGTAAAGCCGCGTCCTGTAACCTCGATTCGTTTTTTTCTCTCACATGTACGGCTGCTTGTAGAGTCTGAACTTTTGTAACATTAGTCTAGTACTTTGATTTCAGAATATATGTATTAACTCTATTTGAACTTGTTTTTATTCATCATCCTTCTCACCTTAGATAAATAAGTATTGCTAAAGCCAGAGGGCTTTTGTCGATCGTGAAGCGAAAGCGCAGCACGATGCGAGGATCTGTCGGGGACAGACCCTCCTAGCAATCGAGCACCGATCCTGCCTGCATGTATTTTAGGTACTATAGACGGTTTAGGTTAAAAGAAATAAAAGACAGATTCATAAAAAAATAAAACATTTATTGATATAAGATGATGATGAAGATGAAAATGAATACATGTATGGCGATGAGCTCTTAAGTTCTTACGACTAATAATACTGATGAAACTCCAATACTGGTGCGGTTCAACGTTTAGAGGTCGGATAAAGTCGGCTAGTAGACATATGCGGGGACTAACGGGATGTGCGGGAGGGATGTGACCTAACCCAAATCGTTATGGAGCTCAGGCGGGACGTTTCTGTGTCCGTACGCCAAGGTGTGGAAGGCATCTACGGCGATGCGCTTATCGTCGTAGTTGCACAGCGCAAGCTTGCTAGTCATAATGGTGTTTACTATATGCTTGCGGGATTGAAACATTTTCATGTCCCTGTACAACCACAACGAGGGGTCTTCGAGGCACTTTCTGTAGTCGTCAAAAGTGATGTCTTTCTTGACCACGTTCTTTTTGACGCCTTTGGCCTTCTTCCGGATATCTCCCTCGCCAGTCCTGAAGGTGTAGAGTTTCGCTCTCAAACCTATGAACTCAGCGATCGGGATACCGTTGCACTCGTCTTTGAACTTCCCGAGCACTTTTTTGTTGGTGGCGGAATGGCATGGGTGTGTCGGAGGGTAGTCGGAGGTGTCGAAGAAGGTCTTGAATTCGGGGTCCTGCATGTCGCGGTAAAAATCGGAGGTCTCGATGTCATAAAAGAAGCTGTCTGTATCCATGTACAGGAGGTCGATTTTCGACCCGTACCTCTTCTTCATGACATCGTAATGAAATGAATACATTAAGGTCTTACTGGAGTCCAGGACCGTAGCGCCTACGTAAATAGGTTTATCCAAATGGGCCGAGGTCTTGGACAGCTCGACAGCGCATAGCGACTCGTCGTATATGATCCTGTCCTTGAAAGAGGGCTTAGCGATCAGTTTCATCAACCTCTTCGAGTTGCTAACCAGCTCCAGGTTCATGCGTTTACGGACGTTCTCCATACACTTACCGAAGACGGCATTGTTCAGCAGTTTGAAGAAGTCCTTCTCGAAGGCATTGCGGGCAGACTGCCTGTTAAGGGTGTTCAGGTCTATGTAAGGCTTGAGCCATGCAGACTGTTGAAATTGGAGGACTCTGTGGACTTTGGTCACCTTTAGACCATGTGCCATGGCCTGCTTAAGGAGACCGTAGTGGCAAACGTACCTGGTCTTGTTTTGCAGGGTGGTCAGGAGTTTGGGGTTTCTGGCTCCGGGAGGGGTCGCGTTTTCAGCCATGAACGGAAGGTCGTTGTGGCAGTCTTGCGTCTCAGCGTCCGTAGGGTATTCCACATCTACCTCGAGGATGAAACCTAGTGGGGAATCGTTCGGGATGACACTTAAATTCGAGACCAACCTGTTCTTTCTCTCTTCATCCTCGATCCAGTGAAAATCCTTGTACGGGAGGTTCCCACTCATCGCCCAACCATATAGGTTATTGGCGTCAACATACATGAGGTAGTTGGAGGGCAGCTCGGGGTCGTAACCTTCCACATAAGGGTTGTTGGCCTTGGCGTGTTTCTTGACGCAAACAGAGATTCCTCCTCGGATTCCTCTCTCCAGAAACATGTACATATCATAGTCCGTTATGAGTTCCAGTTCTACTCGCGTCTTATACAACATGGCGTCAAAAGAGAAACCTGGGACGGTGTAGTAATGGGCGCAATCGAGCCCGTATTCCTTCCTGCACAGCGACCTGAAATTCTCAAAGACGTCAGCCAACAGGAGGACGTCGCACTTGAGGTACAAGTCGGAGTACTCACCCAGCGTACGGATGTTGAAACTGTCCCACACTTTCAGGGCGTGACGATAGTCGTCGTCTGAAATGTGCTCCCCGGTGAGGCTGCTGTAGAATGCTTCCTGAGGCGGGAGTTCCGTCTCATCGAGTCTCTCCCACGAGTCGGTGTACTCGTAAGGGTAAACGCCTTTCCTCTTCACCAGGGACAGCTGCGTCCCGTTAAAGAAAGACTCGGTATGGGAGAAGCCTTCGGGAGGGAGGTTGTCTACCAGAGCGCTCAGGCTGCTGGCCATGAACCTAAAAGTGTCGACAAACCTCACGGCTAGCGTCTTGGTTATGTTTTTGGAGAAGGAAACGTACTTCTCCGTAGAATTGGGGATGACGGATATCCTCTTCTCATCATAGCCGAGCTGTCTGACTATGAAATGAGAGTCGTAATTGGACGAGTTGTGGATGAAGACGGGCAAGAACTTCTGGTTCTGTCTCATCAGATTGCATTTTGAACAGAGAGCGGTCCTATACTTTCCAGTCAGATGACAATGATCCCTGTTGGGTCTCACCTAAGGCCCGAACGCTACATCGCACATCTGACAACTCGTAGCAGCTTTGAACGAAAGCTCGTCCTGAGCCGTAAAGACCATAGGAACGTTACGGTCCGACGCTGCGGCTACCCGTTCGACTATGTCTTTCAGGGTCTGCATAAAGTGCTCGGTTGCGTCAGGACCTCTATAAAGCAAGGGCGTTTTCGGCACTAACTGGGCGATGTCGTCGGGAAGCGACGGGTCAACTACAAAATACATCCCGTAGCTCATGGGAATGTGGCGCTCCGTGGATATAGTGAAAGAAGATGACGGTTTGGGGAGGTATCCTCCAGTGGGTTTCAGTATGCACTCAAAGTCCGCATACGCTACTATAGGGACTGGGAATATATTATGATAATTTTTGAATTTCATCACTGGGGGAGTTCCATCATCGTTAGGTTTGGGTAGGGTGATCCTGCATGGAGGATTGTCCACACAGTACTCCCTGTGAACAGTCATCGCCTCACGACCCTTGGGGTCATCGTTGTAGAAGGTGAAACACCTCTTGCATATATCTATTTGACCATTATGTTTCGTCAGCTGTGACCTGATGAGACGACTGAAATTGTTGATGAAACAATAGTGCTGCTTATCACCGTCAGCTATGAGAAGGAGATCGAAGTGATCGTCCTTTTCAACGTCTGATACGACTAGAGGTTCTATTGCCTCTTTTTTGGCTATCCCGTAGACGTTGACGGACACCCCGTTGACCTTGGCGAAGGCCTTTACTTGACTGAGGGAAGTGGGGAAATCTACCATACCGAAATCGTATTTGTCAAGCAGGGCGTCGTACCGTCCGTCGAGTCTGTCCCTGTTACGGCCTGACACATGTTTACACAGGATAGCCCACTTGAAGCAGTTATCGTCTTGGTTCTTGACGTTGATAACAGCTCCGCGGTTCTCGACAAACGGCGGAAGGGGAAGGTAAGACGAGCCTCGGGGCGGTTCGTACGTTGGGACGGAGAATACGTGATTGTAGTTTTCGAATTTCATCATCGGAGGAGTGTCATCATTAGGTTTGGACATCGTGAAACTGCATGGGGAGTTCTCTATACAGTACTCGCGGTGGGTCGCCATCTTCTCCCTACCCTTAGGATCGTCGTTATAGAAAGCGAAACACCGCTTGCATACGTCGATTCCGTGTTCATGTTTCGTCAGCTGTGAACTGATGAGTCGATTAAAATTGTTGATGAAACAATAATGCTGAGCGTCACCCTCTGCGACCAGGAGGAGATCAAAATGGTCGTCTTTTTCGGCGTCTGATACGACTAGAGGTTCTATTGCCTCTTTTTCGGCTATCCCGTACACGTTGACGGACACCCCGTTGGCCTTGGCGAAGGCCTTTACTTGACTGAGGGAAGTGGGGAAATCTACCATACCGAAATCGTACTTGTCAAGCAGGGCGTCGTACCGTCTATCGATTCTGTCCCTGCGAGGACCTGACACGTGTTTACACAGGATAGCCCACTTGAAACACCTTTCGTCACGGTTCTTGACGTTGATAACCGCTTTGCGGTTCTTTAAGAAAGGTGGAAGAGGTAGGTACGATGAGCCTCTGAGCGGTCTGTATCGGCTGATCCTGAGAAGGATCCCATCGACAGATACTAGAGACCATCCACTACCCTTCCCTAAAAACTCAGCTTCCTCATCTACAAGCTTTTGGACGCACATGTCTACAAGCGCTCCTATATCCGACCCGGGAAAGACGCAGGTGTTGGCGGTCTTGAACCCTATATCTTGCACCTCCCCCGTCGACGCCTTCTCGTACGTGCACTCCACTAAGATGTTGAATTTAAACGATCTTAGGGAGGTTGACATCTCCTTGAGCAGCGACTCCATCTCTTCCCTCAGGTGGATAAGGAGCACTGGCACGTCTTTAAGTTCTTCGTTTGCGTTCTTGTAGTAATACGTCCGGAGGTTACAACCGAACGCATTTTCCAAGACGCAAAAGGTGCCAGACTCTGCAGCTTGTTCCAACCTGATTCGTTTGGCTTGCCTTTCCATATTTCCTGCAAAACCATATGTTTTATTTTAACGGGAAAAGTATGGTACTTTGAAATGAAAACAATGATAAACAGTTTAATACATTTATTTTATTAATACTAACACTATTACTAATACTAATACTGCTACTAATAATACGATGGAATGCGCATCCCGTCATTCTGTCTGAGGCATCCGTACGCCTCGTAAATTTTGAACTTATCAGCATGCCAGTAGTTGTAACTCGTTCGGTTCAGTATCGGGCTTCCGGTTAAGGAACCGATCGAAATATATCACTGCGGCTGCAGTCACCTTGTGGTACATTCGCCTCCATCCTACTACAACGGTTCTCATATTCTTTCGGATCTTAGATCCATCACATACATATGAGTAAACGGTTGGTGGAGGCTGGGATGAAAGCAGATTGTACAACAATACGTCACTTGTAAGGTTTGTATCTGCATATGCCCCAGTCTCGGCTGCGGTTTCCAAACATAGAAGGTTTGTAGCCATGTTCTCTATGTTGATGATATTATCTTAGTAATTACTTATTTAATTTGTACGGTCGACAAATTACTTACGGTGAGATATGTAGCCTCGCTAGTTGATGGAGCTGAAGAAGGAGATGATGGCGGTAGACGGTGAGGTGCTGGTGTTGTTGATGGAGTTGTTGTTGGTGTTGTCGGTGGTGATGGTGGTGGTAACGGCGGTGGTGATGGTCGATTTTAATCTGAAACGGAACACAAACAGAAACACACATTAGAGACTAGTCAAGGGTTTCTAAATTAAATATTTATTTGAATTCGCTTTGCTACACTCATCACATGCGGTTAAAACAAATCTCCCTTTATTTTTAGTATGTAAATTATTATTATTACAGTATAGTATTTATAATAAGACCGACCTTTAAATAAGAGCTGTAATCAAACAAATTGATTTTGTTGTTGGTTGTTGTTGTCGTTGTTGCTGGTGGTAGGATGGTTTTAAACTAAAACAGAACAAAAACCAGAAACACGCATTAGAGACTCGTTTTAATACTACTACGTTCTAAGTTCGACTATTCAAAGTCTTAATTTTATAAGAAGATGTTAAGTTCAAATTTATTTAATTCTACGTTTAAGTCGGTATCGGTTGTTGTGTTGCTGCAGATTAAAACAACAGACTAAATATTCAGTGAACGAGCGTTTTACATGCGTTACTGAACTACCGACATGCGGTTGGAGCAATTTAATTTAGGTATGGGAATTGTTATTCCGTATTTATAATAGCAAACGCTGAAACTGATGTTGTTACGGTTGTTGTTGCTGTACCAACAACGGTTAAAACTGGTGTTGCTGCTGTACCGGCAACTTATTACCCGTCGTTAAATTCGTACGAGGTTCTACGTCATAATTTTATAAACAAATTTTAGGTTTTAATTTTTTAAAGTAGAATAAAACTCACCTTCAATTAACGGTAGGTAGGTAGAGATGAATCAGAAGAACTGTGACGTCAGCAGACTGGCAGTGGATACTACTGGCAGTAGAGTTATGATTCGATGGGAAAATCGGCGCGCTTTTATACACATAATTACTATAATTACATTATACCCATAATGCATTGGAAACGCTGAGTCTGCGGTTCTGAGAATAACAAGCGGTATGACGTCAATGGTTTTTTAAGATTGAAACAAACACCTTATCGCTGAGTCGACGGCTCGTGACTTTAACGGATGATATGTTGCATCATCTAGAAAAATTAATTGCAATAAACAAGTTGCATCATCCCGATCGATGGTCGGGCGCGTGCACAGATAAAAAACGGATGACGTCACTGCAAATAAACAAAGTAAACACGTTGCATCATCTTTAATTGCAATAACAAGTTGCATCATCCCGATCAATAGTCTGGCGCGTGCATAGATAAAAAACGAATGACGTCAATGAAAGGCACGCGCATGCCACGTGACTCGTAACAACAACATGCGTCATTGCCAAAATTAAAAAATAGAGTTGCAAATAAACAGATTTCATCGCCCCAATCATTAGTCTTCACCTCGTCGGGTAGTGCTACGGATGTCCTGCGGGTGGTGCGACGAGTCTTGCGGCCCGTCCCGCGTTATTTTTTTTGGCGGTAACATATTTCCTATATATTTAGGGTCCCGAAAGAACCTAAGACCCGAAACCGGACGTAACGCGTTCTACGGAACGTCCGGATCCTGCGCGCACCTGAACCTCGTTGATCCGACCCCCGGGTCACGTGTTACAAGCTATCTCAGGTTCCATCGGGGATACGGCTACGGATCAAGGCTTGTCTTGTAGATCTCGATCTCCCGGTCACGTGGGTGCCGTCCGCATCAAAATCGGCCCAGCGGTTGCGGAGAAAATCGGGTTTGGAACTTTGCCAAATTTTTCGTGTGTGCGCGCGTGTGCGTTTTTTTTTTTGGCGGGATTTTTTTTTTTTTTTGAGGGGGGGGGATTTTTTTATTTTTTTTGGGGGTGTTTTTTTTTTTTTTTTTTTGTGGGTTTTTTTGGGTTTTTTTTTTTTTTTTTTTGGCGGGATTTTTTTTTTTTTTTTTTTTTTTTGGCGGGATTTTTTTTTTTTTTTTTTTTTGGGTGGGGGGTTTTTTTTTTTTCTTTTTTTTTCGTGACACGTGTCGGGTCAAGGTCAAGGTTGCTCTAGAACCGGCGGGTCAAAGGTCAAGGTTGTACTGGATCTCTCATTTTTACACTACTGACATATACTTTTCTCAAAATGTATATAATAATTTATAACATTTAGAGTCTATATAATATAAGTATTTATATTCTATAAAATAAGTTTTAATGATTCCTTACCTTTAGTATAATTTGAAGAATAATAATTATTATTAATTTGTAGGTTAGAATGTTCACCATTGCATTCTCTGAAGTCTTGATTTTGACCACTCGAAGCAATAATATTTTTGGCGAGTTTAACTAATCGCCTTCCTCGACTATCGTTATCCATTACGGACGTAATAGGTAAATTAACAAAATCACTAGTTAGGACCACGAGGACAAGGTACACAAACAAATAGTACAAGCTAGTTGCAAAGAGAACATAACACTTTGTGTTACAAAGAAGATAAAATTAAATGAATGAAAGTGCTAAGTTACAGGTTTTCATCTGCTCTCTGGTGGATGATCCTGGTGGGGTCCGCCATATTGGATTCTAGTGTCAACACAGCTGTGAAGTTAGCTCCCGAATTTTTAGAAGATTTTGAAATAGATTCACTTCCTATAAGTATAATTTTTGTTTAATAAGTTATTTAAACAGTTACTTTCAGATTGTACGTATAAGTTTTTCATTTTCTTTCCAATAAATTTAAGTATTGTATCAAATTAGTTTGTCGATAGTTTTGAGGTTAGGAAGTTCGCCGGTAGTTCTAAAATAGTCTGCGACTTAAAGTAAATACAAAGTTTAAATTGTTTAAGATAATTAGCTAAAGTTTATTAATTGTTAGGAATGGCCACTAAAAATTCAAGTTTAGGTAAACAAATTAAGTCTTCTCCTCCCGTTACGCGGTCCCATGTAAATTTTAAATCTCCGATTAGTTTAAAAAAAAAGGTAGCTAAATTAAATGAAGATCAAAAAAACATTAGGGATGCAATAATAAGTAGTAACAAAATAAACGAGGAACTTAGAAATAAATTAGAGCAGGAAATAGCTTCGCTAAAAGAAATAATAAGAATAAATGATATGGACCACAAAACTGAAATCGCTAAATTATTGGAAGCAAACCGGGCCTTAGAAAATGAAATAAAAGTAGTCAATTTAAAACTTCTAAATGAGTTAAATGTTGCAAAAACTAATGACAATAAAAATAGTAAAAAAATAAACGGCACTAAAAATGATACTAAAATTACAAATAAAAACGGTCCTAAGAAACTTTTGTATAGTGAAGCTGTAGGGACTAAACCGTCTACCAAAAGTAATAATAATAATAGGAAAAACAAAGTCCTACTATTGGCGGATAGTCATGGCCGTGAATGTTGGGAATTGTTAGATAAAAAACTAAATTCTGAATTTGAAGTAAAAATAGTGTTTAAGCCGAATGCTCCTCTAAAAGAAGTTGTTAAGTCATCTAAAGACGATGTAAAAACCTTAGGTATAAATGACCATTTAATAATTCTTGGAGGAACCAATGACATAGAATCAAAACAACTTAAAAACACTCCTCAAATCTTAAAAACATTCGAAGAATTGGTTCCACTAAGTAATAAAACTAATTTAATAATAAACGCTATTCCCTTTCGGTATGACAAGCCAGAAGTAAACAAAGTTATAAGTAAAACTAACCGCGAAACGCATAAAAGAATTAACAGCCTAAAAAATAAAACAATTGAAAGGGTAAAAATCAACTTTATCAATGAAAGGTTAAATCGTGATAACTATACTAAACATGGGTTACATTTAAATTTAACTGGCAAAAACATACTGTGTGATAGAATAGCTTCCCTCGTTACATGTAGCCCCCAGGGGGCACCCATTCTTATATATATGAATGCTCGTCCATGCATATATATGTGGGTGTTCGGGTGTGGCAACCCCGGGACCCCAGCTAAGAGCTAACCTTATTTCAAAACTATACACAGGTTGCTCTTACACTACACACAACAATAATACTACATCACACACACCACACTTTCTTTCAACACACACATTTACATACCCTACACACAACACATACACAAAGTTTTTCTTACACACATTTATAATGCTGGCGAGGATGGGAAGCGGGCTGGTCGTGCGTAACCCTTTCCGGATTGGAAGGTCTGGACTGTGGTTGTGCTGCTGTGAGCTTGCTCTGCCGAGGCTTTGCGCCATCCTTTAGCCCTTCCAGTCGCTTCGGTACTGTGGCAAGAAGTGGACCATGGGTAAGAGTGTCGGAGCTCTTACTGCTGCGTGCGAGCCTCTGGGACGTCGGTATCAGTGGGTCAGGCAGTACCTGACTCCCCGGCCCGGATGAAATATGTGGGAGATGGCTGCCGGGAGTACTCGGCCGGGTCCTTCTTTTTACTAGGGACCTGCGGCGTGCGCGGGTCATCTCTCCGCCCGCACCCTGCTTTCACGATGACTGGAAAAGCACTAAAGATAATGTCTAACAAACAATCTTCCCTTGGATGTAAAAGACTATGGTCTAGCTTGTCGGACGATAGTGATAGTGGTGTATTAAGTAACACGGACAAATTTTTCGTTGTTCTTTGTGTTGCAGAAGAAGGGTCGCTATCAAAAGTTTCCCCCTTCATTATTAACAGGTCTGTGCAGTCGGTTTGTGGCTCGCCACATTCAATTAAAAAACTAAGGAATGGTACTTTGTTAATTGAAACAACGTCTGCGAAGCAAAGTAGCAGCGTTGTTAAAATTACACAAATTGGAAGTACTACAGTCACTGTAGAACCGCACAGATCCCTCAACTCATCTCGAGGAGTGGTTTACTCTCGAGATATACAAGATATGTCTGAGGCTGAGTTATTGGAGGAGCTTACCTCCCAGAGAGTGACGCAAGTCAAAAGAGTTATGCGTCGGGAAAATGGAATTGATGTCGGTACCCCGACACTTATCATGACATTTTCCACCCCTCAACCTCCGGATCGCCTTAAGTTGGGTTACTTGTCTGTTCGAGTGAGACCGTATGTCCCAAACCCTCTGCGCTGTTTTCAGTGCCAGGAATACGGACATACGAAAACAAACTGCAAGAAACCTGCGATATGCGCCAAGTGCAGTTCACCTGACCACTTAGACAGCGAATGCACTTCTGAAACAGAACTGTGTGCAAACTGTAAAGGAAGTCATTCAGCAAGGTCTCGGGAATGCCCCAAGTATAAAGAAGAACAGGAAATTCAGAAAATTTCGTCTGAACAGAAGCTTTCTTTTCCGGCTGCCCGGAGCGAGTACAGAAAACGAAATAGCATTCGAAATGCAGTCCAGCCTGACATTTCGTTTGCAGCTGCAACTAGTGTCCAGTCTCGTGTGTCTGGTGAGTGCTCGTCATGCGTTGAGTTGAAGAGTGTTGTTGAGAACCTAACTAAACAGGTTGCTTCCCTGACTTCTGCACTGAAAGCTTTATTAAGCACCAAACAGAGTGAAATTGGTTTAAAGAGTTCAGTGCCTCAAGTTGGTAACCTTTCTGCGACGCAGAATACAAAAGTTCAGCTGTCAAATAGGACAGTCGCCTCTACCTCAAAGGGGAAACCCCTTTCATTGCCCAAGACGCTTCCAGTGGATGCGTCTAAATTTCTAAAATCTCCTTCGTCTGGGTCCAAGATCCACGATATGATAGGAGATCCATCGGCCCTTGATAAGGGCTTTATACAAGTCAAAGGAAAGAAAGGGAAGGAGAAAATTGTGTTTGACACATAAGTCCTTTTCTTTCTGAAATACCCTTTAATAATATTATTCAATGGAATGTTCGCGGGATCCGGTCTAGGTATGAAGACATAAAGTTATTGATCCGGGAAAAGTGTCCGATTGCGCTGTGCCTGCAAGAGACGATGTTACAGCCTGATGTCTCAATCTCCGTTCGTGGATACGAGATGTTTAGGAAAGATTCCCTGCATGGTGGCCCTGGTGGTGGGGTCGCTATATTACTTCACCAGTCAATGCAAGGGATAAGTCTGGATATTCAGACGGATCTTCAGGCCGTGGCAATCAGGATTACTGTCCCGTTGTCAGTTTGTGTGTGTAATATTTACTTACCACCAAATAGAGAAATTTCATACCTAGCCATACGAGAATTACTGGAACAGTTACCAAGTCCATGTATATTACTAGGAGATTTCAATGGTCACCATTATTCTTGGGGCTCCTCACTGTGCAATGGTAGAGGTCACATGGTGGAGAGGGTCCGGAGTGATTTAGACTTATGTCTATTGAACGATGGATCTGAAACATTCATGTCATCCTCAACAGGATCCTGGTCGTGCTTGGACCTTACTTTCTGTAGCCCGTCCCTTGTACCACGGTTGTTGTGGAGAGTACTGCCAGACCTGTACGGAAGTGATCATCGACCGGTGGTGGTCGAGTTTTTTGACTACCAGTCTGTCGATGACCTTCCAAAACGATGGATAGAGAAGCTTGCACGGTGGAATGAGTTTTCAAGTTTGATGGAATCTGAATATGAAGATGATGATGATGCACGAAGCCTGTTGTCTTCCTTTGTGGAGAGGATGTCTGCAGCAGCTGCCCAGAGCATTCCTAAAACATCGGGTAAAGCGCGGCGGCCGCCGGTGCCTTGGTGGAATAGTCGGTGTAAGGAGGCTCTTCAGGACCGCCGTAGGGCCCTGCGAATTTTTAGTCGCAGACCTACGGATGCTAACCTGGAAGCTTACCGAAGAGCTCGGGCCTGCTGTAGGCGTATCTTTCTGGAGAGTAAGAGAGAGTCGTGGAGCCGTTATGTTGCAGATATTAATAGGAGTACCCCTGTGACAACGGTGTGGAGAAAACTGCGGTCCGTTTGTGGAAGGATGTCTCCGCACCGAATTGCAGGGTTGCAAACTGACGGTTCCGTGATTACGTCACCAATCGACATTGCGAATGCAATTGGTTCTTCGTTAAGATCAGCGTCTCTCACGTCTTCATATTCAATTCAATTTCAAAATCATAAGAAAACCATTGAATCTCTTCCTTTTCATATAGCGGACACAAATGATCCTCTGAACATTCCTTTTTCAATGCCTGAACTAAGAAAAGCGCTCAAAGTTTCTCGAAATACCTCGCCTGGAGGAGATGACATTACACTTTCGATGATAGCGCATTTACCAGACTCCGGGTTAAGGCAACTCCTACATATTTTTAATAAAATATACGCTTCTAGAAAGCTCCCAGAATCTTGGAAAGAAGCAATTGTTGTCCCGATCCTCAAACCTGGCAAAGATAAAATGTTGGCCTCCAGCTATCGCCCCATCTCTCTGACAAGTGTTGTATGTAAGGTGATGGAAAGAATGGTGAATAGTCGTCTCATGTGGTATCTGGAAAAGAATGACTTCCTCGCTCCTGAACAGAGCGGTTTTCGGAGAGGGAGGTCTTCGACAGACCACTTGGTGGCCCTTGAGACGGCTATCTGCAATGCGTTTGCATTGCGGCAGCGCCTCGTTGCCGTATTCTTTGATTTGAAAAAAGCATATGATACGGCTTGGCGGCGAGGTATTCTTAATACCTTGCGGGAGTGGGGCATCGCTGGGAACATGTTGGCCTTCCCTTAAAGACTTTCTGGATGACCGATCATTTCGTGTAAGGGTTGGTCAGAGTTTGTCAAACAGGTTTGATCTGGAAAATGGTATACCGCAGGGGAGTGTAATTAGTTTTACCCTATTTGCGGTTGCCATTAACAATATTGTGAAAAGTTGCGTATACCCTGTTAAATGTTCGTTGTTTGTAGATGATTTTGCGATATATGTTGCATCTAGAAATGTTGTTTCAGCTGAACGAGCCCTACAGCTTACTATATACCGTCTTGAGGAATGGTCACGGCAGACTGGCTTTAGTTTTTCTCCTGAGAAGACTAAATGCATTCAGTTTTGCCGAATACGGACTGATAATGTCCCAAGACTGTATTTAATGGGTCAGCATATTGAAGTTAGCACTGAAATCAGGTTTCTAGGTGTTATATTCGACAAAAGACTTACATGGGTTCCGCATATAAAAGACCTACGGGCTAGGTGCTTAAAGGTGGTTGATATTCTGCGTGTTCTTACAGGTACATGTTGGGGAGCTGATAGATCATGTATGATAAGGTTCTACAAGGCTCTAGTGCGATCACGTATAGATTATGGCGCTGTAGCGTACTCATCTGCTACTCCCACTTCTCTGAGAATGCTTGACTCAGTCCACAATTCATGTATACGATTATCTACAGGTGCTTTTCGTTCTAGCCCTGTTGTCAGCATCTTAGTTGAAAGTGGAGAAATGTCGTTACACAGACGTCGCCAGCAGCTTATATTGACGTACTTTGCCAAGTTGAAAGCTAGACCTTATCATTTATTGCATGACATCATTCTCAACAACCCTTGTCATGATTTGCATCTGATGAATGCCCGATTGCCTTCACCATTCGGTGTAAGAGCGTTGGGGATATGCAACAACCTCGGTATTGCGATTCCTCGTGTGTACCCATGTAATTCATGTCTCTTTCCACCCTGGACCATCGCTCAGTTACACATTAACTTTGAAATGTATAAATACTCAAAGGCAGACACAAGTTCTGTGGTATTTAATAGCATTTTCAGTGAGTTAGTTGAAGCTATTAAACCATCTACGGTTGTATACACTGATGGATCAAAGTCGGATGTTGGAGTTGGTTGCTCGTTTGTTGCTAATGGGAGAACCTATTTGTTTGGATTACCTGTGGGAACCAGTGTTTACACGGCTGAACTTTACGCTATTAGTAAAGCTCTGTCTGTAGTCTGTGTGCGTGGGCGTCGGGTGTTGGTGTGCACTGATTCGCTTAGTGCCCTTCAGTCGATTACTGATTTATATTCACGCCACCCGCTAGTTGTAGATGTCCACGGCACCGTGAAGCAGCTTAACGATAGAGGAGTAAGCGTTGTTTTCTGCTGGGTTCCGGGTCATGCCGGAATCTCTGGAAATGAGGCTGCTGATCTGGCCGCTAAGGAGGCGGCACGCCAACCGGCCTTCACGCAATATCTGACTGTGTCAGATTTCGTGGGCCTGGTGAAGCGTGTCATCACTGATTCCTGGCAGGTAGAATGGACTGGCTGTCATGGCAACAAACTTCGGGAAATAAAACGTAATGTTAAGCCTTGGGATACGTCACTGAGGAAGAATAGAAGGGAAGAAGTTGTCATCACGCGACTTAGAATTGGGCACACCAGATTAACCCATGGGTATCTCATGACGTCTGGTGATGCTCCAGTTTGTGGCAGATGCGATTGTCCTTTGTCAGTCAAACATGTATTGGTTGATTGCGTCTGCTACGCAGCTCTGCGTCGGCGATTCAAGATTCCCTCTGACATAAGGAATATACTCGGTGATGAAAGCCCTATTTTGGACGCAACTTTAAAATTTTTACGATCCAGCAGTGTTTACAACAGTGTCTGATAGTCTAGGGTGATCTGTAATGTTTTATATGTGTATATTTATAATATAAGTGTATATTTATATGTTTGTGTATTTATTATTTTTAATGTTTTATATGTGTATTTGTGTATGTTTTTTATATTTTCGTGGCCCCTTTACAGCCATTGCTGTGATACTAGTTTGTAAGATTTTTAATTCATACGTTGTAACTGTTGTTCAATCTTACTGTGATATTAGATATAAGTTTGTGTTTGTATGTGTATCTTATAAGTTTTATTTTTAATATAAATTTTATTTCTAAATTAATTTTTTTTTTTTCTGTGATATTTCTAGTTTTAAGTTTTATATTGTAATACAGGGAGTGCGTTCTACACTCGGGCCCTTAACACCCGTGTGTAGAACAACGGGCAATGATAACCGTCCAGGTTGTTCGCCCTAAAAAAAAAAAAAAAAAAAAAAAAAAAAAAAAAAAATCGTTACATGTAAACTCCCAGATAAATTAAAATCTAAGGATACTTTTTTAATGAAATGGCTAAAAAAGGGAGAAAAAAGTTAAGAAAAAGAAGGGTAGGTTATGTTAGGACAACCCAACCTCACATTAAGCAATCACAGGTGCTACAAATAGGTAATGACAGGTTAGGTTTAAATCCGGATGATAGGTTAGTGCATCCACTACCAACAGATGCAGAAATTATAGGAAATAAACAGGTAGGAGCACAAAATGATTTCATCAATCAAGTTCAGGTTAGGAATACATCTCACTTCTCTATTTTGCACCAAAATATTCAATATTTAAGTAATAAAATAGATAAGAGTTGAAATATTTTTAAGGTCTGAGAACCCAGATATGGTATTATTCACCGAACATGGGTTAAAAAGTAATGAGATTCCTATGATTAGCTTCCCGGGGTTTTCTATTGATGCTTCTTACTGCAGGAAATTTCATAAAAGTGGAGGAGTCTGTATACTGACTAATATTAGTAGGAACATACATACACGTAACTTACCTTTTGTAGACAGGTTTTCTCAGGAAATGAACATGGAAGTAGTAGGATTAGAAGTTAGGTTGGGGGTACAGGAAAGGATGGCTGTCGTTGGTGTTTATAGGTCTCCAAATGGTGATTGGGACCAGTTCTGTAAATTGTTCAGTGCATTGCTGGAGAGTTTGACTGAACGGTACTTAAGAGTTGTTGTTATGGGTGATTATAATGTAAATCTTGCTATTCAGAGTAAAATGTCCGAAGAGTTCAGGGATATCGTGAACATGAACAATCTGGATATAAAAGTTAGTGATTATACAAGGATTACTAGCCATTCTCAAACGATAATAGATAATATTCTAACAAATACTGTTAGTTGTCAGGTTAGGTTAGGGGGTTCAGAATTCTCTGATCACGGGTACCAAGTAATAGAAATTCAGCATTTAGGTGGTCAGGCCCTGAATCAAAAAGTTAATAAAGAAATTAGGCAAGAGGAAAAGGGTAATATAAATTGTTTATTGCACAGTTTATCCAAAGAAGATTGGAAGACTGTTATCAATGCTTCCGAAATTAATCAAAAATATCATTATTTTATTGAAACTTTAAAATTTCACTATAATAGTAGTTGTCCAGTAAAAAGGGTAGTTTTAACAAAGAGAATTAGTGAAATAGACCAATGGATTACAGGGGATATTTTGAAACTGAAATCTGAAGTCAGAGATGTCTACTCTGAGTTCAAATCAGATAAAAATGAATTAAATGAGCAAAGATACAAACAAATTAAAAAATATTATGCTAAAAAAGTTCAGAGTGCTAAATGCAAAAAAACTGCTGAAGTCCTTCGTAAATCAACTAATTTAAACTCAGCAATATGGGAAACAATAAATAGGAATCGGAATGTAGTTAGTAATAGGGGATACACAGATATACCAAAAATTGTTAATAGTAATAATGAAGTTATAGAGAATGGATCAGAAATTAGTAATTATTTTAATAAGTATTATCAGGAAGTAGCTTCAAAGCTTAAACAGCAGATTACGGAAACTGAGGGATATTATGAAGTTAGGGGGGGATAGAGTTGTAGATAATTTTGTATTTAGCTCAGTTTCATATGAGGAACTAGAATCAGTTATCGATAGCTTAAAAAGTAAGAAAACGGTAGGGTTAGATGGGATCTCAAGTATTGTTGTTAAAAAATGTAAAAAGTTTTTATTAACACCTCTCCTTCATCTAATTAACTTCTCCCTGGAAAGAGGTGTATTTCCAAAGCAACTGAAGGAAGGTAAAATATTGCCTGTGTTTAAGAATGGCAATACCCAAGTAGTTGAAAATTATAGGCCCATAAGTATATTAAACACTATTAGCAAAATCTTTGAAAAGGTAGTGTTCATTAGGTTAATCAATTTTTTGACTGAAAACCTTATCATCTCAAAAGATCAGCATGGTTTCCAAAAGGGTAAGTCAACCAAAACTGCTATTGTCTCACTTTTTGAGCAGATAGTTGATATTTTGGATGCAGGAGAGAAACCCTTAGCTTTGTTTTTAGATCTCAGTAAAGCTTTCGACTGTGTTGATCATGAAGTTTTGTTGAAAATGTTAGAGTCATTAGGAATTAGGGACGTAGAACTTAAATGGTTTCAGTCTTATCTGGTAGGTAGAGTACAGTGCGTAGAAATAACTAGAGTAGTTAGGGGGAAACTTACAAAAATTTTGTCTGAAAAGCTTGATGTCAAAGCTGGTGTTCCACAGGGTTCAATTTTAGGTCCCATTTTGTTTTTGTTGTATATAAATAGATTACCAGATATCTTACCCAACAGTAAAGCTTTATTGTTTGCTGATGATACTTCAATCATAAACAAAAGTTTACTGGTAGATAGTCTCGAAGTGAACACACAGATTAGCGTAGAATCTGTAGTCCAATTTCTGAATGAATTAATGTTAACAGTTAATGGGAAAAAGTGTCAGTTCTTACAGTTCAAAAACAAACACAATGTAAGGGAAATCAGAGAAGTGGATGTCTTGATACAAAATAATATCCTAGATCATGTGCAAACAGTGAAGTTTCTAGGAGTGTCACTAGATAGGACCCTATCGTGGGATTATTACACCGATCAAATTTGTAGTAAAATATCATCCGGGGTATTCGCATTAAAACAAATTGCCAGATTAAATGATAAAAAATTGCTTATAGCAGCTTATCATGGTTGAATTTTATCTCATATCAGGTATGCCATATTAGTATGGGGTAATTCATCACAGGGTAACATGGAAAGAGTTTTTAAAATACAGAAAAGAGCTATTAGGTGTATGATGGGAGTCAACCACCTTACCTCATGCAGATCACTATTTAAAGAGCTGCAATTGCTCACGGTTCCTTCTTTGTACATTTTTGAAGTGATAATGTGCGTAAAGAAAAATACCTTTTTACAGAATTTAGATGTTCACAACCACTACACAAGAAACAGAATCGACTATTATGTTGCTAATCACAACACTAAATTGTTTGAACAAAAACCAACTTATGCAGGTAGAAAATACATCAATAAATTGCCTCAAGGTTTAAAAAGTTGTGACAATTTAAGTCATTTTAAAAAAAAGCTAAAACAATATTTGATTGATGAAACATTTTACAGTGTGCACGAATTCCTTTCTAAATAGTTTTGGTATTTAACTTTAATGAAACAAATATTGTGTACAATTTGATACAAAGTTCAAACCAAGCCTGCCTGTATTGGGTATTCTTGACAAGCATTCATTCAAGCATTCATTGGGTATTCTGTATTGGGTATTCTTGAAGTTTCTGTATTGGGTTCTTGAAAAGCCTGCTGAGTTAAGCAGTGGTAGGGGGAAATTACTGGTAAGTGATGAATTTATCATTGTGTTTGATTTATTTTTATTTATTGTGTGTGATATTTAATTCAATAGGGTTCATGACAAGCCTACTGAAGTAAGCAGTAGCAAAAACAAATTTTGGTGGTAAGTAGTAAATTTATCACATTGGTGATAAACTTTCAGTTCATCAATTTTACCTTGACATGTCCTATACTCCCTTTGGAGTCTCCAGGATGCAAGTAGCAAAAAAAAAAACAAAAAAAAAAACAAAAAAAAAAAAACAAAAAAATTATGCTGCTAAGTAACCATAACACCTTCATTCATTTAAATTCATCATTTTATCTGTAACATAGCGCCTTCATCTTTTGAAATCTATGTAATAGAAGGAATAGAGTATTCGTTGTTAGTGCATATGAATATTATGCACATACCACCTTCATTCAGCATGAAAACTCAATTTAAAAAAAAATGTCACTTAGCACCTTCATCCACTGACCCCTTCAATTACTGTCTGAAGAATCAAAATCGCAAAATTCAAATTCAGAGCCACTGTCTTTCCAGTCTAGACAGTCCTCAATTTCTGAATGTGTACTGAAAAAGTTTTATTCTTTGTATATCGTCGTTTTTCTCGAGATGGTCTTGGTTGATCATTGTCACGTTTTCTAGGTTGTTGAAAAAATTGCCCATAAAAATGACGTGTTCTTTTTGTAATTTTCCCTCTAGTAATGATAGATGGACCTTGCAGTGAATCCTTCATCTCTACCTTTAAATTCTTTTTGAAATGCAAGAGCTTTTTCTTGAATAATTTGGCTGGAAATTGGCAATCCTTTATTTCTTAGTTGCGAATACCTCAAAAATAAAGCTTCGTTCGTTTTGTCGTACTCACAATTTTTCATCGTTGCCGCGATGCTCCATAATGTACAGACTGAGTGAGATTCACTGCCATAACATTATATTGATGATTCAATCTACATTTCTGACTAGATCTCCTACTTCAGACAATATATTTTCCTTTAACATTCGTTGAACTGTTATTTTTTTACCAGTTTTAGCACTAATTCTGTCCTCTTTTTTTCTTTATCCACTGATAATAATAAATTTCATCATCATAATTAAATTCCTGGTAAGGTATGTTATTATTTTTATAATTACAACATTTTCTGGATAGACACATTTCATTATTCTTATTGCAGCAGAGTACTCTTAGAATTTCTTCTGAATTCTTTTGCACTACAATATGAAGGGAATGCAATTTCTCAATCATTAAACTAAAATTTTCATGCATTACCCAGAGACATGTGTCACGGTCAGTAGCTTTCGGTGACAATACCTAAAACAGCTTGAACCGACTAAATTTGGCCTAACTATTTTATTGTTACCAGTTTCAATAAACTTGTTATGAAGTTCCTTTAGACTGCAATTTAAACAACACTTATTTTTTTAATTTTATTTTTTACGTCAGTTTTTAATTTCTTCTTCTGTTCTGTTTTTTAATTTTATCAATTAATTTTAATTTTATTTTTTACTATTACATCATGCATACCTGGACACAACCTGGACTAATGTCTTGTTCTAAAAATTCAGTAATATTTTTTTCAAAGTCTCGGTATGAAATTTCTTTGTTCTCTTGTAAACTAAGTCACTGATTGTTTTTTTCTGGTTATTTGAAAGGTATACATTATAGGGTACAAATTCCTTATCAAATTTCAACTGTCTATACTTTTTTATTATTTTCCCTGCAACAACCTTTGTAAAAACTTCTTTACATTTTTCGTTATTTAATGTTTTTAAATTATGTTTCAACTGATCTTTTAATACCTCACCAAAAAGAAAATTTCTCCTAATTTCTTGAGTAACTTTAACTCCTTTAGTCATTTGGTTTACTTTCTTACGGGGTGTTAATTGTTGTTCTTTCTGATTAATTTTTTTCAAAACTCGTTCATATTTCTTCCCATACTTTTCTGCTTTCCTCTTCAAAATTTCACATTTCTATCGTTCCTCTGCCAACATCCTGTAACCCTTAGCTCTGTTCTTACGAATACGCTTTCTTCCGCTAGGTTTTTTGCTACTGCCACCAGATAGTAATCTCGCCTCTAATACAAGTTAAAAAGTAGTGGTGACAGAGAACAACCTTGTCGTACACCTTTTCTTACCGGAGCCTCTTTTTCGTACCCCTCAATTCTCAAAACAGCCATTTGATTCTTATACAGACCGTAGATAACTTTCTTGTCTTTGTATTTAATTCCTAGCCTTTTCAAAGTTTTAAACATTTTACTCCGGTCCAAACAGTCAAATGCTTTCTCTAAATCTACTAATGCCATATATGCAGTTTTATTTTTCTTTATCCTTTTCTCAATTATCAGTCTCAGAGCCAATATTGCATCTCGAGTTCCCATTCTCCTTCTAAATCCAAATTGGTCATCGTCCAACACATCTTCTACTCGGTGTTCTATTCTCCTGTATATAATTCTTGTCAGTATCTTGGATGCATGACATGTTAGGCTGATCGTTCTGTAATGTTCACACTTCTCCGCTCCTGACTTTTTTGGTATAGGAATCATAATTTTTTTTAAAGTCCGATGGTACTTCTCCAGTCTCATACATTCTGCACACAAGTTTGTACAATTTGTTTTGAGCAACTTCTCCACAATGTAATAATAAATCCGATGATATGTTATCTATTCCTGCCGTCTTATTCATATACATATCCTTAAGTGCTCGATCGAATTCTTCCCGTAGTATAGGGTCCCCACTTTGATCATCTTCAACATCAGTTTCTTGTTCTAATTCTGTTCCCTTGTAAAGTTGGTTTATGTATTCCTTCTATCTTTCACCTCTCTCTTGGCCATTCAACAATGGTTTGCCACCTGCGCTTTGTAAATTAACAGCTTTCTTCTTTCGTTCTCCAAAGTTTTCTCTTATTATTCTGTAAGTTGCGTCTACTTTACCAACTACCATTTTACTTTCAATGTCCGTAAATTTCGCTCTGATCCACTCTTCCTTTGCTTTCTTACAGCTTTTGTTTAAGTAGTAGTCCAGTAAAACTGCTTCTTAGTCGAAGGGGAAATTCCTTTTATCGCCTAAAGCGCTTCCCATGGAAGCATCTAAATTTTTAAAGTCTCCTTCATCTGGATCAAAAATCCATGATATGATAGGAGACACATCAGGCCTAGAAAAAGGCCTCATTCAAGTGAAGGAGAAAAAAGGGAGAGAGAAAATAGTGTTTGATACGTAACTCCTCCTAATCCTGAAAAACTAATAAATGAATAATATTATTCAATGGAATGTTCGTGGCATTCGGTCTAGGTATAAAGACATAAAGCTATTGATCTGGGAAAAGTGTCCTCTTGCGCTTTGCATGCAAGAGACGATGTTGCAGCCTACTATATCAATATATTTTCGTGAATATCAGATGTTTAGGAAAGATTCCCTGGATGGTGGTCCTGGCAGTGGGGTTGCTATATTGCTCCGACAGTCAGTACAGGGAGTGAGTCTGAATATTCAAACAGATCTACAGGCTGTGGCAATCAGGATAACTATCCCGGTGACGGTTTGTGTGTGCAGTATTTGCTTACCACCAAATAGAGAAATTTCATACCTAGCCATGCGAGAGTTACTGGAACAGTTACGCCGGCCGCGTTGGCGATGTTGGTAACGTGCTCGCCTCTCATCACGCGGTCTTGGGTTCGAATCCCACTCGGGAATGGCATTTCTTCATACGTTACAAAAAATTCATTTTATCCTTCACCGTCTGCATTAGCAGCAATTTGCAAAACAGTCGGACGTTAAACAAAAAAAAAATGGAACAGTTACCACGTCCATGTATATTCCTAGGAGATCTCAATGGTCACCATTATTCTTGGAGCTCCTCACTGTGCAATAGTAGAGAACACATGGTGGAGAGGGTCCGGAGTGATTTAGACTTATGTCTATTGAACGATGGATCTGAAACATTCATGTCATCCTTAACAGGATCCTGGTCGTGCTTGGACCTTACTTACTGTAGCCCGTCCCTTGTACCACGGTTGATGTGGAGAGTACTGCCAGACCTGTACGGAAGTGATCACCGACCGGTGGTGGTCGAGTTTTTTGACTATCAGTCTGTCGATGACCTTCCAAAACGATGGATAGAGAATCTTGCACGGTGGAATGAGTTTTCAGGTTTAATGGAATCTGAATATGAAGATGATGATGACGCACGAAAGCTGTTGTCTTCCTTTGTAGAGAGGATGTCTGCAGCAGCTGCCCAGAGCATTCCTAAAACATCGGGAAAAGCGCGGCGTCCGCCGGTACCTTGGTGGAATGATCGTTGTAAGGAGGCTCTTCAGGACCGCCGTAGGACCTTGCGCATTTTTAGTCGCAGACCTACGGATGCAAACCTGGAAGCGTACCGAAGAGCTCGGGCCTGCTGTAGCCGTGTCTTTCTTGAGAGTAAGAGGGCGTCGTGGAGCCGTTACGTTGGAGACGTATTACCAGGAGAACGTCTCCACATCGAATCGCAGGGTTGCAAGTTAACAGTTCTGTGATCACATCACAGTCCGACATCGCTAATGTAATCGGTTCTTCCTTTAGATCAGCTTCCCTCACGTCTTCATATTCAGTTCAGTTTCAAAATTATAAAAAAACTATTGAAACTCTTCCTTTTCATATAGCGGACTCGAATGATCCTCTGAACATTCCTTTTTCTTTGCCTGAGCTTAGAAAAGCGCTCAGAGTATCTCGAAATACCTGACCTGCAGGTGATGATATTACACTATCGATGATAGCACATTTACCTGATTCTGGCTTAAGGCAACTCCTACATATTTTTAATAGAATATACTCTACTAGAAAGCTACCAACAAGTTGGAAAGAAGCAATTGTCGTCCCGATTTTGAAACCCGGTAAGGATAAAGCATTGGCCTCCAACTACCGTCCCATCTCCTTGACAAGTGTTGTTTGTAAGGTAATGGAAAGAATGGTGAATAGTCGTCTCATGTGGTATCTGGAAAAGAATGACTTTCTCGCTCCTGAACAGAGCGGTTTCGGAGGGGAGGTCTTCGATAGACCACTTGGTGGCCCTTGAGACGGCTATTCGCAATGCGTTTGCATTGCGGCAGCGCCTCGTTGCTGTGTTTTTTTATTTAAAGAAAGCATATGATACGGCTTGGCGACGAGGTATCCTCAATACTCTGCGGGATTGCGGCATCTCTGGAAATATGTTGGCCTTCATCAAGGATTTTCTAGAAGAGCGATCATTTCGTGTCAGGGTTGGTCAGTGTCTGTCTGACAGGTTTGTCTTGGAAAATGGTATACCGCAGGGGAGTGTAATTAGTTGTACTCTGTTTGCGGTTGCCATAACCAATATTGTGAAGTGTTGCGTGTACCTTGTTAAATGTTCTCTGTTTGTTGATGATTTTTCAATATATATGGCATCTAGAAACGTTGTCTCAGCTGAACGAGCCCTACAGCTAACTATATATCGTCTTGAGGAATGGTCACGACAAACTGGCTTTGGTTTTTCCGCTGAGAAGACTAAATGCATCCAGTTTTACCGAATACGGACTGATAGTGTTTCAAGACTGTATTTAATGGGTCAGCATATTGAGGTTAGCACTGACATCAGGTTTCTTGGAGTAATATTTGATAAAAGACTTACATGGGTTCCGCATATTAAAGACCTACGGGCTAGGTGCTTAAATGGCGTTCTGCACTCGGGCTTTTTACACCCTTGTGTAGAACAACAGGCGATGATAACCTCGCCAAGGTTTTTCGCCTTAAAAAAAAAGAAAAAAAAAGATGCTTAAAGGTGGTTGATATTCTGCGTGTTCTTACAGGTACATGTTGGGGAGCTGATAGATCGTGTATGTTAAGGTTCTACAAGGCTGTAGTACGATCACGTAAGATCATGGTGCTGTAGCGTACTCATCTGCTACTCGCACTTCGCTAAGAATGCTTGACAGTGTCCACAATTCATGTTTACGATTGTCTACAGGTGCTTTCCGTTCTAGTCCTGTTGTCAGCATCTTAGTTGAAAGTGGAGAAGTGTCGTTACACAGACGTCGCCAGCAACTTATTTTGACGTATTTTGCTAAGTTGAAAGCTAGACCTTACCATTTCTTGCATGACATCATTCTCAACAACCCCTGTCATGATTTGCATGTGATGAACGCCCGATAGCCTTCACCATTCGGTGTAAGAGCGTTGCAGATCGCTAACAACCTGGATATTGCTATTCCTCGTGTCTACCCATGTTATCCGTGTCTATTTCCACCATGGACCATTGCTCAGTTACACTTTAACTTTGAAATGTGTAAATACTCAAAGACAAGCACTAGCTCAGTTGTATTTACTGATGGATCAAAGTCGGATGTTGGAGTTGGTTGCTCGTTTGTTGCCAATGGGAGAAGTTATCTGTTTGGATTACCTGCGGGAACCAGTGTTCACTCGGCTGAACTCTATGCTATAAGCAAAGCTCTTTCTGTAGTCTGTGTGCGTGGGTGTTGGTGTGCACTGATTCACTCAGTGCTCTCCAGTCGATTAGTGATGTGTATTCACGCCACCCGCTAGTTGTGGACGTCCACGGCACCGTGAAGCAGTTGAATGATAGAGGAGTTAGCGTTGTTTTTCTGCTGGGTTCCGGGTCATGCTGGAATCTCGGGAAATGGGGCTGCGGATCTGGCTGCTAAGGAGGCAGCACGCTAACCGGCCTTTACGCAATGTCTGACTCTATCGGATTTCGTGGGTCTGGTGAAGCGTGTCATCCTTGATTCCTGGCAGGTGGAATGGACTGGCTCTCATAGCAACAAGCTACGTGCGATAAAACATGACGGTAAGCCTTGGCCTACGTCTCTGAGGAAGAACAGAAGGGAAGAAGTTGCCATCGCTCTACTTAGAATTGGGCACACCAGATTAACGCATGGGTATCTCATGACGTCTGGTGATGCTCCAGTATGTGGCAGATGCGATTGTCCCTTGACAATTAAACATGTTTTGGTAGATTGCGTCTGCTACGCAGCTCTGCGTCGGCGATTTAAAATACCCTGCGAGTTGCGGGAAGTACTCGGCGACGATAGCCATGTTTAAGACTCAACGTTGAGATTCCTAAGATCCGTTGTTGTATATAAAGATATCTAATGGGGAAATTGTAATATTATTTAATTTTATATGTGTATTTGTGTTTGTTTTTTATTTTCGTGGCCCCTTTACAGCCTTTTGCTTATCTTTCAGGTCTGTGATATTAATGTAAATTATATTGTGTTTGCTGTGATAATAGTTTGTAAGATTTTTATGTGATAGGTTATAAATGTTGTTTTTATTCCAACTGTGATATTAGATTTAAGTTTGTGTTTGTATGTTTATCTTATAAGTTTTTAATGTAAATGTTCTTTTCTGTAAATTTTATTTATGAATATATTTTTCTGTGATATTTTTAGTTTTAAGAGTTATATTTAAATAAGTAAAGTACGTTCTACACTCGGGCCCTTTACACCCGTGTGTAGAACAATGGGCGATGATAACCGTCTGGTTTCTCGTCCTGAAAAAAAAATAAATAAAAGTAGCAATATTGCCTTCTACCTCTTTTGCCCTTTGCGTTTTTATATTTTCTATGCTTATCCATCAGTTCCAAAATATCATTAATAATCCAAGGTTTCCTACTTCTTCTTTCTACTTCTTCTACTTCTTTCCTACTTCTTTAGTATGTCCTATCCATTCTTCCGCTGTTCACTACCACCATTGTTCGCTGCTTTCACTACCACCTCCTTGAAGTTTATCCACTCCTCATCTACACTTCTTGTGTTATTACCTCTTTCTTCTATCTCTTTTTGAATACTCTCCTGGAAGCCTATCTGGTTGTCTTGTTCTCTTAGTTTGTGTACATCCCACCTAGTATTTCCCTGTCTCTTCAGTTTTTTAAGTTTAAGCCTGCTATCCATTACTACTAAGTTATGATCACTCCCTATGTCTCCACCTGGATATGCTTTACAGTTCATAATCTGGTTTCTGAATCTTTGTCTAACCATTATGTAATCTATTTGGTATCTTCCCTTATCACCTGGCATCATCCAAGTGTATTACCTCCTTTTGAGATTCTTAAATAGTGTATTGCCTATCACTAAATTATATTTGGAGCAGAAATCTACCAGCCGACTCACTCCATCATTTATCTTCCCTAGACCATATTCTCCGATTATCTTTCCTTCTTTCCCTTCTCCAACTACTGAATTCCAGTCTCCTATAACTATCAAATTTTCATCACCCTTGACATATTTTATTACGTCATCTAATTCCTCATATACTTGTTCTATTTCTTCTTCTCTGTGTGAAGACTTAGGCATGTAGACCTGCACTATAGTGGTGGGCTTTGGTTTCGTATCTACTCTGACCATGATAATCCTATCACTATTCTGCTTATAATAGGTCACTCTTTGTCTTGATTACCTCACTAATGCCTACAATATCTAACTTCAACCTATCCATTTCTCTTTTTAAATTCTCTAACCTACCAGTTTGTTTTAAACTCCTAACATTCCATGTTACAACTCGAAGAATTTCAGAAACTTTTATATTTTTGATGAAGTCCCCTCTGATAGTCCTCGCCCGGAGATCCGAATGGAGGACTAGTTTATCTCCGGAATATTTTACCAGAGATGACGCAATCATAATTTTTCATATTTTGAAGTTCTCGAAGATATGCATATACTAAGTGAGTCCCCTAGATTCAAAGTCACATTCTCCCAAAACTGGATTTTTGTGAATTTGACAATAACTTGCAGGAAGTATAGCTAAATATTTTTTTGTAATTATATTGTTTATACTTCTGTAAGATGACTTTACAATAGTATTTCAGAAGTAAAATAAGTACTAAGATTGTTATATAAGATACAGAAAGCTTTTAAATATTGGATAATGTGAGTTTTGATTCATAGGTGTGGATAATGTGAGTTTTGATTCTGATCTTGTACTAAACTAATTCACAGTTGAATGGGAACTTTTATTAAAACAAGGTTTTGGTGTACAAAAATGACAATTTTATTATAAAACATGACTTATAAACTTAAAAATTACATTAAATTACATTTTTTATATCCTCAAATGTTACCTTTTAATGAAATAAGTGAAAAAGTGTTTGTCCGATTTAAACTAACAAGTCAGGCAGTTCTTCAATAGGTTCACACGTATTATTTTCTTCGTTATTTGCAACTTCATCTTCACCACTAAAAATCTTCAGATGAAACGACAGGTTTTCTATCTCGCGCCAATTTTCCCCATAGTGCTTTTGTAGCAACTTTGAAACATCCTTCTTCTTTTCAGCAGTGACTGAATTGCCTTCACGTAATTCACGTGGAATCAGGTCTAGTGGAGTTTTATTTTTTATGAAAACTGATTTAAAAATACCAGTTTCGGTACGATAATGTAACTCTCCTTTTATGACAGCAGATCTTTCCGTTTTTTTTACAAAGACACGTTTTACCTTAGACACCTGAAAATGCCATCCGGATGTATTTCTTATAGTGTTTTTCATGGCCCCCTTAAAATCATAAAATTTACTGTCCTTACCAACTTGTTTAACTGTAGAATAATGTCCAATAATCTCTAGTATTTCGTGAGGGGTAATAAGAATTTTATTTTGTCGTATTTCTTTTTCTATATACCCGAACACTTTATAAGGTGGAATGAAGCTATGTCCAGTCACCGGGAATACAAATTCTATATTAGTAATATATTGTGGTGCGTTAGTGTACAACCAATATAAACAGAAAAAATAATTGAATTTTTATTCTGTGAACCACAACCTTCAGCAACAATATGGACTGCGGCGTAACTTGAAAAATCTGTTTTAGTTAAAATATCGAATAAGCATGATGCACTAGTGTTTGAACCTTTAGAGAATTGGTTCCCAGTCCAGCAATAAGCCGTAACATTTTTAGGAGAAAATTTAGATTTGCTATGTCCCTTGTACAGTAAAATTGTCTAGGTAAACTTGTCGACTATAGTAAACGGATTGATCCGGTAATCTGGGTAATACTATATTTTTTTGGCAATCCATTGAAAAATTCAGAGATCTTTCCTGTCATCTCTAAGTCAATCAAAAAAGCCAGCGGCCCTTTTCTTATGAATTAACCTTTCAGTAATCAGCTTATTTTTTACAGTTACTTCTTTTTCCGATCTAATTTTTTCATCATATTGCAAACATCCGATCTCGGACTACCAAAACCCAGATTATACTGAGTATTAAAAATCCTGCGAAAATAACTATCTTTAACTGCGATATTGCTAGGTTCATTGCAATAAAGTTTGTATATTTTTTCAATATTGAGGTCACTGCTTAAATATTTTCGGACAGTAATGGCTTTCAGTACATGTAAATTTATTAATAAAGTTCATGACACAACTTTTCAGTTTATTATATTTTGTATGCATTTAAACCACCTCTTTTTTCCTCAATAAACCCTTTTATCATTGTATTGCTTACTAATCCGGTTAATCAGAAATCTAAACACACCTAAAATACTAACGAAAGCTTTAAGGCATACAGGAATGAGTTTATTTTTACAGTCACGAACAAAATATTTACACTACAGATTTTTTACCAGATTTTGATGGTCTACGCCTTATGATATGGTTAACTTGAATATGTTTTAAAATAAAATTATCTTGATATAATTTCTCCTTTTTATGATAGAATGTATTATGAAATAATTTGATATCGCTCATTAATAATTCACAAAGAAATTTTCCACTTACATGACCGCATGTTGAATATGTTGGTTAAGAAACTGGCTTGTATAGGTATCAGACGAACTAATGTTCCATAGCCGAGCGAGTGAGATGGAGATATGTGGCATAACTACGCATGCGCTCCAAGGTCTTTACCGTTATAATCCAAATCTGAAAACATACTACAGTCGTTATCTTGCTTGTTAGTCTACTGCATGCATAAACGCTTGCTCATAACAATGAGTAAAATTAAAGACAATGTTATTGGAACGGCGCGTATGGCTTGTACGAGTGAGAAAGTTATGAATTCTCTCACCCCCTACGGCTAGGGGACATTAGGTCATCTGAATACTGTACCTGTCTGTTTTCAATATGTTTTTTTCCATGTTTCCGGATTTATCTTCTTTTTTCGTGTCTTCCCTGTAGTTTCTGGTGTAACAGTTTCATTCATATTGAAGAATATCAGAAATAAAAATAATGAACGAAATAATTTATTTTTCAAACTGCATAAATTGGTCACAACAAACCACACTACATTCAGCTTTCAATGAGTATGTTGACAATATTCTCCAACAGCTAATTCAGTAGTGCCAACCAAATTTAATTGACTCCCAAATTAAAAAAAAGAAAAATGTTTTAATTTACATTTTATAAAATCACTACCTGGCAGGAAAAAGTACATAAGTCAAAAACAGCAATTTTTCAGGAGCAACATTTTTTTAATTATAAGTTATAAATTAATCGATAAAATTAAAATTAAATATGCGAAATACTTACAATTACTGTACTTTAAGATATATATATTGTCTTTGAAATAATTTAGCTCTATTATGAGTTTTCTGACTTAAGTGATTTTGTCCACGGAATCTATGTGACTTAAGTGGTTTTGTCCGGCTACCAAGGGTTTTGTTTTAATAAATAAAGAGTCTTTAGAAATGAATATAATAATAATAATATTAATGAATCTATATTACAATTATAAAAGACTTATTTAACTATGTTAATCTATTTTTTAATCTTCTTCGACTTATATTAAATCTGGATCTGTATTCTTCACACTATTGCTTGCTTTAAGGTTATGGTAAAACTGGTGAAACATTGGTGGGACTAACTCCAAAAGAGATATCAAGTACTCTGCTACTGTGGTTTTACGCCGTTTTAATGACAGCATCTTAAACTATTCATCACTCAATCTACACTTATATTGGATAATACCAAAGTCTTCAGTATAACGAAGCCAAACTGCATCATGCCACTTGAAATAATTATTCTCAATGTTTTTCTTTCTGAGAACAAGTGGACCTTTCAATAGAAGCGAAAAATTATAAAAAGAATTTTGCTCCATTTCAGTAACAACAAACCTTTTACTACTAGAATGCACCAACTGATACCAATCATGAGGATGAAAGATTTCAATGTGTTTTTTCTTTTTCTTTTCGATGACCGAGTGATCACAGTCTACCTCCATATGACTGTGTCCTGGAACCATAAATTTGTGGTCGATCACTTTTATGTGTGGCAGCATTTGCATAATGTACGTAAACATAGCTGCTACTACAGAATTTTTGTTTTGACCCCCGCACGTGTCCGAATAGTAAATGATGTGATCCACATTTTCAGGTAATGACAATAAGTGCTTGTATAAACAAGAAGCAATATTGTTTGCTCCTCGTCCCCCAACTGCTTCATGCCACATAAAACACTAAACTTCACTTGTGGCATTATCATGAATTGTCAAGTTATAAGTCCCTAGTGGACGTTTGTAGGAAGCTACACTTGAGTTGAGAGCAGGTGTTGGCAAGCATTGTTGCAGGTCAAACGTAAAACACTTCAGATTGTTGCATTCTCTTGATCTTAAAGTATCCAATTTCTTTTCTGAGTAAGCTTTCTCTTGGGCTTCGTGATGCAAATCTCGTTCATTTATAATTTGTTGTCTTTTGTCTTCTTCACTTGTTATCTTTAATAATTTAGCAAATTTATCACAAGCATGACATGAGTCAACGTGCGGCTTTTTAAATTTCAATTTCATCTTATGAAATTCGGAACTGTAGATTTTCATGCACACAGGGTTTTCAGTGGTTGTCATAAATCATACATTTTCTGTAGAGTCAAATTGGAAGGCAAATACAAATGATTATTTTTCTGACGCGTATAATGGCTCTCGTACATTGGAAATGATTTTATGTGTGATCGAACCTTTTCAAGTTTATCTTCAGGCCATTTGTTTGCTGGTACTACCTCGGCTATCCATGTCTATCACACCACTAATAGAAGAACGTTTTTTAAGCGTCACACATTTAATAACATTATCTGATATATCAAGTGTTTGCAAGAAGCACCTTCTGCATATAGACAATCTTTCTCCATTAACATGGAAGAAATAAGTATACGTTTTTGTTCGAAACTTTTGTTTTTCTGGTAATTCTGTCCTTGGTCTAAAACTACGTTTGTCTTTTATTTCAATCCTTGATGCAACATATTCTGTCCGCCTATTATAACTACCTAAAGACCAGTACTCAAGAAATATGCCATCGAGATCTGTTTCATTGAATCTCTCTTTGGAATTTGCCCTACATTTTGTAAGCGGCCTACGTGTTCGTACCTTTATTTCTTTACCTTTTTCAGTTTTGTAATATTTACCAAAATTTCTACTTTCTTGACGCAATTTCTTTTTGTGCCTACTTTTTTGTGGACTTTCTTTGGTAACTGAGTGACTTTTTAATGCACTATTATATGGTAATTCATTATTTCTTGACAATTCTGATAATCTTGATTTTTTACGGATCGAGGTAGAATGTGTGAAGCTGTCTGTTGATTCTGCTTCAGAGTCATCTCTTGGAGTATACGTTAAATCCTTGTCTGTGTCATCAGTGTCTTCACTGTCTTCGAGAAGAGACATGAATGGAGTTGAAACATCATATACGTCAGCCAAAGACGATTGTTCACCTGTCACAGAAGAATTTATCGGAATTTCATTATCAATTGGCAGGCAATTCTTAGGTTGTTTATTCAAATTTTTTAGAATCTTATTATTTAATGAATCTGAAAAGAGGAAAACAAATAATTCAGTTATGTGCATGGAATTGATGAGAAATTTGCAATGTAGTAAATTTAACTTTGAAATATTTGCTGAAGTCTTAAATAGATACTGTTTTATTCATTTGTTTTGTTTATTGATAAAAATTAGCCACATAAACCTTATTGTTGTGAAAGATGAGATGATTTGTACATAAACGAAGTGTAGTCACATAAACAATAATGTAAGCAGATCGTCCTTGAGAAGTTATGGTTAAAAGCTAACCACATAGTACAAAGGTATTAACTGTCTTAGTAATACACCATGTTTCCAAAATCTAAAAATCCACAAACATCATTACATTAGTCAAAGAATATTATTCACCTGTCACAGTAGAAGTTTTTGGAATCTCATTCTTTAATGAATCTGAAACGAGGAAAAACAAATAATTCAGTTATGTACATGGAATTGATGAGAAATTTGCAATATAGTAAATTTAACTTTGAAATATTTGCTGAAGTCTTAAGTAGGTACTGTTTTATTCATTGATGAATTAGCCACATTAACATAACTATTGTGAAAGATGAGATGATCAACTGCACGTAAATGAAATGCAGTCTCGTACATATTTAAGCAGATCAACCTTGAGAAATTCTGGTTGAAAGCTAACCGCACAGTACACAGGTATTACCTATCTAGGTAAGACTTGTTTTCAAATCTGAAATACAACTTTACTTCTCTCTGAATTTGAACTGCTGACCATCACTTTTTAAAATCATTTAATGAACATCCGATTGAGTAGCACAATGACTAGTTTTTACGTAGTATTATTATTATTATAATTTAATTAGGATTGGATTTTTTATTGTGTCCAGTTGAAATACGTAAGTTCTGTAACAACAGATTACTAAAATCACTATTCGGTGATTTGAACAATCGTAGTGTCGTAGCGAGCTGTATAAGTACTTCCTATAGTGCACAAATATCTATTTCAATACATACAATCCAAATTTTTATTGGCAAATACCATTCTTATATTATTACAGTTTGCAACCTGACCATCATACAGCATAGCTCATTATAATCAAATGGTATATAATTACAAAAACGTTTGGTAACAGTTTTAAGGGGTAAGTGGATAAAGGTGTTATGTAACAAAAACTAAGTTCTGAGTTATTAAGAGTTTTAGTGTTTTTTTTTATTTTTTGAACCAGCATATTTGACTGTAACTGAGCTATTATTTCACATACATAGGAGTAATACAATTACAGAAAATGCATTTTTGGTTGAAAAATTGTACAGTATTTTTTGGAGTTTTTTTTGTACATAACACCTTCTTCCACTGAAAAGTTAAAAATTATTTATATTAAAAAATTGGATGAAGGTGATATTGAAATAAATACAGTGATTTTTTCTTATAAAAAGTTTATTTTATTGTTACATATTATTTAATGGTAATGATTACAATAATAATAGGCCAAACAATAGTAACAATCATTGATATTTGAACAAACAATAAAACAATAATAATAGTTATACCGATATAAAACCACTATTACAAAATTACAACTAACTAAACCTACATGTACCATATCATGAACAAAACATATTATTTAATGGTAATGATTACAATAATAATAGGCCAAACAATAGTAACAATCATTGATATTTGTACAAACAATAAAACAATAATAATAGTTATACCGATATAAAACCACTATTACAAAATTACAACTAACTAAACCTACATGTACCATATCATGAACAAAACATATTATTTAATGGTATTGATTACAATAATAATAGGCCAAACAATAGTAACAATCATTGATATTTGTACAAACTATAAAACAATAATAATAGTTATACCGATATAAAACCACTATTACAAAATTACAACTAACTAAACCTACATGTACCATATCATGAACGAAACTAAGCTTCTTTTATATTACAGCTAACTAAACCAATATGTACCATATTTCATGAACTAATCTAAGTTTTTTAGAAAGATAATTAAAACATTATTCGATGATATCAGTATAAAACCACCTGAATTGTTCCGGAATGAAAACTAATTGATCTTTTAAGTTCTCAATTTTCTTTTCTGATACTGAACCCAGTTTTTTTGAAGTTCTTTCAATAGTAATATCATTTGCATTACATTTTTTCCTATTTTTTATAGTAAGATCTACCTTTTTAAATGGCAAGTACTCATCGTATGACTCTTTATACAAATAAGAACCATATTCCTCTACTCTCAACCACTTTATCCCATCCCTAAATGAAACATTTTCTTTTAAAGTGTTTTTCTTCCTATTAGTAATATTTTATTTCGAAGCTAAATTAGACATGTCACGAAAATGGTTTCTCATATCTATTACAAAATTGGTTTTCCCTGCCTCACTAATAAGTTGACGGTACTGATCAGGCGTATAAATGGTCTCATGTTTGCGTAGGTGTTTTTCTATGCGGCCAAAGTCACGGTCAGAGTCTAAAAACGAATGTCCAACTTCTGGAAATTTGTGATCTATCGTTTTAAATATCCCTTTCAAAACCAAATATTGGTACAAACAAATTAACAAAAAGTTCTTGTTTTGACCTCCACAAGAATCCGTCCATATTATTAAATGCCTCTTGTCTTGCAGCGACCTTTCCATTTCAATAAAAGTTAGCAAACTACTGCTAATCTCAACACTACCACGGCTTGCAATATCTTCAGTCCATGTTAAAAATGTTGCTTTGTCGTTACCGTCACATTTAAAATGCAAACCTAGATTGTAAAACCATAACTGTCTCATGTAAAAGGATTTTGATGTGGTCAGTTTTGGTAGTGGTAAAGTCTGTTGAAGATCCATTGTTAAATATACAATGCCAGACTTTTCACACGCTTTAGATCTGTCGACTTTTTGGAGTTCAAAAGCTGCGTGATAGTTCTCTTTATGTAAATCAGTACATTTACCTGAATCACATACTGAACATGTATCGCACCTAGGAGAACCAAACGAGAGATTGAACTCGTTAGAAAAAATATTTCTGTACGTGGATAACTTGACTTTAAATTGTGGCAAGTTTTCAGCATCACATTTCTCCGTATATAGTTGGTGCATTTTATTCACATTTGAAATTGGAGACAAATACATTTTATGTGGGTTTACGTGCCGAGAGTAGTGTGATTGTTCAGCTGGAAAATCTTTAATATGCTGAACAACATAATCATGCACAGAAACATCTAATTTATGAGGCCTACTATCATGACGACCACGTTTGTCTTGAGGAGGGGCAGAAAGTCCCATTAAAACTTTATTTTTTACAATATATACTTTCTTTCTTCCAATTTGATAAAGCGAACAAAAAGCGCTTTTGCAAACTGTATGTTGTTCACCCTCAAGGGAAACAACATAGTTGAAAGATGCACATTTATGTTTCAGTGCACCTTTTCTCTCCCTCTTAACATCAAGCTTAATTATACTTTTAAAAAGTAACATATTTTTAGAGTTAACATCTAGATTATAAAAGGCAGAGAACAGTTCTTGCCTTTGTTGTTTATTGAATTGGCTACTACAGTTCAGCCTACATTTTTCAGTACACAATACTCCCAAATTAACTGTTTTTTCCATAACAGTAACACCTTGTTGTGTCACATATTCTAACCCGTGTTCCCTCGCAATACTGGCTTTTTTCCTTTTCCATATATCAGGTTGCCTTTTTCTTACTCTAGAGTTTTTTTCTTTTATTGGAAATATTTTTGTCTTTTTTACCTTGTGTTGATTTACCACAGGATCCTTCATATTTTCCGTACCTTCCGTAGAACCATTCATTGGTACTACATATTCAACCGCAGGTAATCTTTCATTGTTGACAGGTATGGTAGATTCATTTGACTCATCTTCAGAATTAGGAATATAATCCTCGTCATTATCGGTGTCATCATCCCCAAAAATATCTTCGTCACTTTTATAATCGTCACAATCCATAACTGCAAAAAATAAAATAACAAGTTAGTACCAGTATGAGAAAATATCATATTTTACAAAAGAAAACAACACAAAACAGTAATTTATTTCATTAGTCAGTTTTAGCCAAACTATCTGTAACAAACAATATACTTAGAAGATAAGGTTATTGAATATAATAAGATCTGAAAGTTGTATAAACTAGGCACCCCTCACTAGCCTAACTTATGTAGCCTACATTACAATAACAAAGGTTAAATAGGTTAGGTTAATGTAAATTGGCCCCATTACTCCTTAGGTACACAAGATTGTATTTATTTTGATGTATTTATTGTTTCCTATTGTAGTTACTATTTTTCCAATACTATACACATCAGCTAAACAAAAAAGAAAGAAATGCTTAATAAGATTTTGCTTTCTTGAAGACCATGTGCTAATAAAACAGTATAGTAGCCCTAATGAAAACTACATCTATTCTAATATCAACTGTTTTTATTAATAACATTTGTTGTTAAATAAAAAAAATATTTGTAAATACTGTAATATTTGTAAAATATTTGTAAATATTTGTAATTATAAATATTTTGTATCAATACTGATTTGTTTTGCATTTAATAACAATGCACCCCCTCTACTGATCTATAAACAACTAACCTAGCTAGTAGATGGACATTCAAATAGCATTATGGCTAAAAGATTTTAATTTTACCATAGGTTATTTTTTAATATAAAAACCCTTAATCTAAATAAAATATTAAAAGAAAAAACTCTGCCTTACCTTTAACAGAACTAGAAGATTTCTCCAAAGTTTCTAGGTTAGAAATGCTGGTATTCGACTCTGTTGACGGTTTAATAGAGTTATCAATAGGCTTAACATAATTTTGTGCAAGCTCAACTAAATATAATCCTCGACTTCTTCTTTCCATTCTTAATATGTATAGTTATCGTATCAAAGTTATAATAATACTGCTACAAAAAAGAACTGTAGTACCACACACCACAAACACAATATGGCTACTAAACACCATACTCTTATTACATAGAGGTTCAGTTGTGAGTGGAAGAAGGAGTTATGTGACAAGTTTTGCTGTGCTGTTGGATGGAAGAAGGTGCTAAGTAGCCATAACACCTTTATTCATTTAAAATAGGAAAAAGTCGTTACATAGCACCTTTATCTTCTCTATATCTCTATAACCAGCTGTAATAGAGCATTCTGTGTTAGTACATTATGTAGATATGCACTTAACACCTTCATCCATCACAAAATCTCAATTTTCGAAAAAATGTTCCTTAACACCTTTATCCATTTACCCCTTCCAGCATAGCTCATAATAATCAAATGGTATATAATTACAAAAACGTTTGGTAACAGTTTATTTTTCAGACTTTTCATATTTCGGGTATTATTTATTTCACATGAAACTACTACCAAAGGACTAAAAACAAATATACAATTTTGAAATTTCATTGCAAAAACGTCGGTATTTGAAAATGAAAAACAAGGTTATGGCTTAACTATTAGAAAGTAAATTTTCGCTTACTTTATGTTTAGTAAAGCCATCACCGAAAACCCGTAGTTGCCTACTTAAAATACGAAACGTTTTATAATATAATTTATTCTTTAAACACCTAATATAAAATAATCATGTTACGTACCTGTATTCATAATAGATGAAACCGGTTTATCACTAATACTTCTTCCTCCCTCGATGCCCTTTTTCCAATGCTAAAGAAAGAAGCAGTTTTCCTCTGCTCATCATTTTTATCTGATTAAAGTTAACTGCACCAACTTGAATATTAAAGTAATTTTTAAACAAATGACTTCGTCAACCAAACTATACAAATTATAGGTTATTTTTTTTTTTTTGGTTTTACGTCCGACTGTTTTGCAAATTGCTGCTAATGCAGACGGTGAGATGAAATGAATTTTTTGTAACGTATGAAAAAATGCCATGCCCGAGTGGGATTCGAACCCAAGACCGCGTGATGAGAGGCGAGCACGTTACCAACATCGCCAACGCGGCCGGCCAATTATAGGTTAGGAGTTCCGATTCAGACGAAGGCAGGTTGGAAACTACTTAAAGTTAATATACGAACAATTTAAAAAAATCGTTTTTCGAAAACCTAAATATTAAATTATAATAAAAGTGAAATTGAAATATTTTAAAAATTGGTTTTTTAAAACAGATAATCATGATTTTCGACTATTATAATAATATAGGTATTTCAAAACGGTCATGAATATAGCTGGGAAAAACCACTTAAGTCGACTTATGTGTTTTTTCCCGCCCATGAAACAGCTGATTTTTCATAAGGAATTAACTTTCATGACTTATGTTTTTATTCCATTCCTGTAATGTTACAAAATGATACAAGGTTGTTTTGCCCATCACTAGTATTTTAATAATGTTAGTGTTTTGACTTATGTGCTTTTTCCACATGATGCAAGGGACTATACACTACATGTATGCGGAATATCTCGAAATTGGGTTTTTTTTTGACTTATGTGCTTTTTCCCGCCAGTTAGTGAAATATTATACTTACAAAATATTAATATAATAATAAATTATTACTCTATATTTTTCTAACATACCAAGCAAGTATTCAAGCTGAAATGGCGGACATGACAGCTCTTATGAATCCTGCATCCTGATTGGCTGAAAGGTAAGTTGGAATAAAAACTAACATTATCGCTGGAGAATGTGAGTTTTGATTCTGACCCTATAATTTTAAACTGTTTTTCGACTGGATATTGTGAGACTTGATCCTTTACTCTGTGTTTAGTATATTCCCCGTGAAAAACTCTATAAAATGATATAATAACCTCAAAATTGGAGATTGTGAGTTTTGATTCTAGGGGACTCAAGTAAGCCTAACCAGAATCATACATGAAAGAGTTTCCTCACGATAATTCTAGTCAGACAGAAAAAGCTGTAGTTAACTGTTGCTTTCAGCCTTTTGGTTGGCAGACTGAGTGCCCCAAGCCACCGTCTGCCAGGGTGGAATGGGGAGACCTTCCAGTCAGGGCAATAGAATACTAGGGCAGGCTCATAGCACGCGTGAATGTGTTTCCGCTGATATTCTGGTGTGACGTCACGGCGGTCCGTACCGAACGCCTCGACAGAATTCCATAGATACACACATGTTTTATTGTAGTCAAAATATCAACGAATGCAGATTATTAAAAATGCGTAATTTTACTAATCTACCTCACAGCCTATTGCTATTGACTTTACATTTATTTACAAATGTAAATAATTACAAATTACTTTTAATTACAAACTTCTAAGAATATTATAAATCAAATGAAGAAGTATAGTATTATGAAGATGAATTATTAATAATGTAAAGTACTTACTCTACATGATTTGCGTATCCAGTAGATTTTTGCTTCGCCTAACTTTTGAGTTCCTTTTATAATGGCACAATTTACACAAAGTATTCACTTAATATTTATAGAAAAAACTTAAAATTCATTACACATAAATATAAAATAGTTTTATTAATACAATAAAATTACTAATATACCTAACGGAAAATTGTTAATATTTGTTTGATTTTATCCACTTTACCACTTTTTGTTTAGATTTTCGTTCATTATTTTTTTACGATTTAAATATTTGATCCTTATAAATGTTCTTAAACGTGAATACAGTTTTATTGCATCCGGACACACTTTCGGAAATTTTATTTCAATTTCTTTTCGCAACCGTGCAATTATTCCTTTACCTTTATTGAGGGCTTCACCGTGTATTTTTTCAAACTCATTTTCGAATTCTCTAATTAATAATTTCCATTCCATTGATGGTTCAGTTAAACCTCCGTAGGACAAAGTAAATATCCAATTTTCATCATTATCAGTAACATTTTTGTAATTGTTCCTAAAGATGGATCTTTGTCCCTTACTTTGTAGGCAATACACCCAGCAATGTAGTTTATTGCCTCTTCTTCCGCCCAAGTTTTATTTTGAAAACCAGCTGTTTCATTTAATTTATTTTCGTCATGAAACTCATTAAAATTATCTTCACAATTTTGATCGGAAATTTCCTCTATACTCTATTTCTAAAGCCGAGTGCAGAAGTTGTGATATTAAATATGTGACTCACTCTCGCCTTCAATTTCTTCTCCACAATTTACTTTATCAGACGGACGAGGCAGTTTGTTACACAAACGTAGTCGCCTTAAACGATAAATAAATTCCGTTGGGCTAGGGTGGTCGTAAAACTGGCCCAGTCCACGAATCTGGCTAAAAAAACTCTCCAACACATCTTGTGTTAAACGGGTTGTCATGATGTACGTTAATCCTTGCTTCCTTTGCTCCTCAAACAACCCCAAAAATGATGTAATTGAAACAACAGTTCCCTTTTGTAATGGAAGTAAATATTTCTTTCCTACTACACGCATATTAGATACAGTATCTTTTACTTGTTGCAAAAATTGTTCTTGTTTTAATTGCAATTTAGGATCGAATCCAAAAGCAGTTTTCATAGGATGAGAGCGACACGAACCCGGACTTCGGCTGTTCATTACATCAAAAAACGCATCCATCAATTCAAAAAATTCAGACGCTTTTTCATCTCCAGTTAAAACAGAAATTGCTTTAGCCACTGACCGAGAAAACACTGCCTTCACTGGCATAACCTTTTGTCTGTCATTTCCGCTTAGTGTAAGAAAATCTGGATTTAGTTTATGACGAAGTCTAACTTCACCCTGATCTTTGCTCAGCACTTCAAGTAAGATTTCTTTATTTATTATTTTGCCTTCTTTTAAACGAAGGCCACTGTCAATGAAATGATTTCTTAGAAGCTTGAATAAATGAGGCATATCAGCGAAAACCCATATTTTTCTCTTTTCGTCGCACGGATGAGAGAAATAACATTTTTCAACCGATATAGACAATTCTTTCCATAGTGTAGAACTTCCTCTTAAATCTGATACGATTGCTGCTACACGAATGTTACTTAATTCTAACTTATTTATTATTTCAAACAGCAATGTCTTGGTCATTGTAGTGTCAAACTGGAAATAAATGGGTTGTTTCCAAGGTGAAGTAAGCCCTCTTGCAAGTACAACCTGTGCTTTCCAGTGTGGTCCCAGTATCTGATCAATACTGGGATAGTAGCTGATGTTACTGTCAATATGAATTTCGTCAAAGGATAGGACACACGTTCTTTCTAAAGCAGTTAAGTTGTAACAGCTTTTCGAAATTAAATTTAAAACACTACTTAAAATTCCTGGATGACACTGAAATTTACAACACCACCTCTTCAAACTCGATGGAGCAGAAAACGGAATCCCAATTTTCTCTCGTAAAAAGTCAAATGATTTTCTTGATAATGACCTAATAACTATAGCTTTTGAGATATCCTCAACCGACCACTTGATTTTTTTCCTTTGTTTACAATAGCACTAATTTGTGCTTCACTAAGAATATTTTTAATATTTAAAAAAAAACACAACACTTTTTACTACGATTAACTGATTTAATAACTTTCTGTTTTTTTGAAATTTTGTCATTTTTTTTCTTACATAATCTCGCCAAATTATATCTACGTATTTTTTTGTAAAAACACCTATTCTTCCTTTTTAAGATCGTCACTTCGTTTTGCAACAACTTAAGTTTTTATTCAGTTAAGTCTAATTTTTCTTCGTATTGTTTGCAATTAAGACAGATATCGGTTTTATATTCGTTATTCTCTTCTTCGGTAGTCATTTTACATTTCTTAAGACTTAAATGTTTAAGTCGTTCCAGTGCTGATTGTTTTAAAATTCTTTTTTTGCCGTTCATCTCGATCATATGATATGTCAGTAGGATTTTCCGTTGATAAATGACGAGTAGGTACTGACTGCATTTTTCTTTAGTATTTTCCTTTGTGGTAATCCTAACAACCTGTTCCTTAAATCGTCTTCATAATCGTTTTCTGTAAAATGAACACTACAGACGCGTGAATGTTTGGAATTAAAATTGTCTTTTCTTTTACATTTGAATTCCCATTGTTTCCTAAAATTCGATTCGTTGGGAAAACAATGGTAAACGATACCACTTGTCTTTCGCGAATCATTTGTACAAGTAGCGACAGCACAATTCACCATGTTTTAAAGTTAAAATAAATAAATAACGTAAAATAAATTCTGAAAATAAAAATAATTTAAGGATAAATTAAATGTTTAAACTACACACTAAAACACACGACAGGATATACGTACAAACTATAACTACATTAACTACAACTATCACTATTTTAACTCAACGTAAGTACATAGAAAGAAACCTGTATTGTAATAATTCCACGAACCGATAAACAAACGTATTTTTGTAGATGCATCCGTACACCACTAATAAGTAACCAAACTGAGGACAACAACCCTAGTAGTTTAAAGAGACCGCAGCAGTAGGGGTGGTGTAATTCACGTACCGCACATACGTCATCAGTTGTCGAGTGAGTGGGACAAGGCGGCAAGCGAAACATCAAAGCAATGAGCCTACCCTAGTATTCTATTGCCCTATTTTCTATTTTCATACATGAAAGAGTTTCCTCACGATAATTCTAGTCAGACAGAAAAAGCTGTAGTTAACTGTTGCTTTCAGCCTTTTAGTTGGCAGACTGAGTGCCCCAAGCCACCGTCTGCCAGCGTGGAATGGGGAGACCTTCCAGTTCCGTATGAATGCAAGACGTTCTGATTCTATTTTTGCATACATATCGACTAAATACTGATTGAAGAGTTGCCGAAAGTAGTGCAGGAAGTTATTGTTGTTTTCTCTTGTCATAATTCGATATGCATAAAAATTCATTGCTGAAACTGTTTTTAATGAATTAAATTGGTCTATTTTGATGTGGTAACCATCATCTCCATATGGAAACATTAACGGATATTGAAGAGCATCGTAGGATCTATGAATTTCTGATATTCGTTGAAGTTTGTTAGTTTTAGATGGTAGAACGATGTCTCTTTTTTCAAACTCTTGGCCCACTATCAATACGGCAACTTCGTCATTGGTAGGTGAATTGTATCGTCCCTTATGGTTCTGGTTGGGTATTTTATCTGCATGAATGATAACGTTAAAAACGTTATTTGTATGATAGCTCTGTTTTTCTAAAACTGTTTTAAAGGATGTGACGTAGCTATTGATAGAGTGTAACATTATTTGTAACTCTTCTACATTGTCTGATTTTAGTTGTGGAAAATTTTTACATCTTTGCGTCGTCTCTTTACTATTACCGCCTAAAAAATATAATTGGAGAAACTTAGGGTCATCATTAGCCTCAGGGATGAGTGAGCCAGCTAAATGGTAAACCTGACCTTGAATTTTGAAAGTAGGCATGTAATTTCCTTCAGATACAATTTTCGTTGCTCCAAAAGAAGTCATTTGGAAACAATTATTGTAACTTCTGACAGAAGAGAGGAATATTTTTGATCTAGTATCTGCACCAGTTAAAAGACCTTTAAGTGGCGTTGGGGGATCACTCAATGGTTGAAGTTTGACCTTACCGTTACGGCAGCATATACCCACGCTCTCTTCTTTCCACCGAAGAGCTTTGCAGTGAGGACATACTACTGACATCGATCCAATTACTACATCACTGTCGGTGTCATACATTACTGAGGAATCATAATTAAAAGCAGAATTTTCTTTACAGCTCCAGTGAAGCCGTCGCAACGATGACTGTTTAAGACGCTGGTTTTCCAAGCTATTAGCTTTTTCTGCCTGAGACTCATTTAATCTATTTTTTTTAATGACAAAGTTTATGTTTTGTAACCTTGCCGCTTTATCTTCTTCTGATTCAACTAATATTTTACTAATAGTTCGTTTACGAACCTTATTACAATGTTCCTGTTTTTCCTCTGAGGATTCAAGAGATCGTTCCAGACGCTTCCGAGAAGCTTCATTTTCATGTTTCTTGGGTCTTCCAACTCTAACTTTTGCAGGTCTACCTTTTTTCTTCGGAGGTAAGCTGTTTGACCCGTTGTCTGTAATAGGGAAAGGAAGTAATTTTCTACTATCGAAAATTAACTTTAGGTGAGTTCGCATTGACGATATTTTGAAAATTTGATCAGATGGGTTCATGCCCAACGCGATAGAAACTGCAAATGCGATAGAAAAAACCCCACAATCAGTCCAATTTTACTGCTGTTGACAATCTTCATAAACAATGGAAGATTTATGGGGAAATAAAGCGAAAAGAAAACTGAGTTGTTGGTCAGTTATTTTGAAATTTTTATTTGGGTTTAAGCTGTCATATACGTGAATAATATTTCCGTCGTAATAGGTACAGATCCAATGTGTAATATGTTCTGTGGCTTTGGAAGGTAGTAGCTGGATATGTTTGTAATTTCTGGGAATGGGAATTATATCCTCGATGAGATTCCACATTAACAGAGCTTCTTGCGGTTGCAAGTCCGTGTGTGCTGACAAATTTCATTAAATTTACTTACGTGGTCTGTAGATAAATAATCGTTATTCATCAGCTCTTCAACAGCAGATTCGGCTAAAGGTAATATATGAGCAGCCATTTGTAATCTAACGGTAAATGACAGTTCTAAAAAATATATATATTAAAGTTTTAAAAATACGGATAATATAATATTATTATGATGATGACTGTTTAAACTAACGTTAAACGACCTGGTTTATCGAGTCAGGACCTCTAGATCCACTTTGTATTGCAAAACAAAATGGTCCTTACAATATCAGTAAACACTCTGATATTATACTTAAAGTAATATTAGTTTAGTTCTTAAAAGAACTGTTTATATTTTAAATAATACGCTATGGTAACAAAAATAGCAATGCAAAACAGGTTGCCACTTATAGAAAAGGTTTAGTTCTTAAAAGAACTGTTTATTTCAATGATACACTACAATAACAAATATAGCAGTAGCAAACAACGAAAATACAACTGCACCGTAAGACTGTTGTCCGAGGACTGAGTGGAACAATGCGATTGTGTAGGCCTGTTCCCGGTGACAATAGGGGTTGGCATACATACAATAATAGGCATAACGGTACTTTCACATGACGTGTTATTACCCTTTACGTAGTGACATTAAAATTGAAAAATGTCTTTCAGTAATACTCTTGTGCTATAGTACTTAAGCTAATTAAATTCTTAAGGACTTTATGTTTTTTGGGTCGAGAAATCGATTAAAAAAGGTCCGAGCTCGATATCTCTAGCCGTTAAGGAGTTATACCGTTTTTTAAGTTTTTTTGAGCCCCAGGGTGGTCGTACCCCTGATTTTTGATTTTTCCTGGGGGTTTCAGGAGGCGAGGAACAAAAAAGATTCTTATCATTTTTTCGCTAGGAGGCCTCCTTATAGGTTAGAATTTCCGGACAAACACCGCTCAAGGGCGGATCTAGAAGCCAAATTTGGGGGGGCTATTGAGACTTGACCCCCCCAATTTTTTTACTTCTGCGAAATAATTTTTCATGTATTTTTTAAATCTTAGTTTATTGTTTTAATTTTTTTACACGTTTATTTTACAAAATCACTTTACAGTTTTACTTTTTTAACAAATATTTAGATTTTTAAAGAATTAGATTGCAAAACAAATACTAAATTATTCAATATTGAAACAATAAAAGCCTATAAATCAAATGTTAATACAGATTTTGCCCCTGCCCCTCACTACACTAGCGAGCCTTTTTAAACAATGAAATTAAGCCTTCTCGCTTTTTGTTTTGCAAATCTTTCTATTACATTTTCAATATCAACAGGGATATCTCGATGTACATGTAATAGAGCTAAACCGGTAAGTCGATCTTCGGTCATCTTAGTTCTCAACCAAGTTTTCAATCTACGAAGAGTTGAAAAAGAACGTTCCGCTGTGGCGTTGCTCGTTGGTAAAGTTGAAAACAATTGAAGCATAGTCCAAATGAGCGGGTATTGATCCTGGTTACATTTGGTCAGAGTTTCGATTGCAGTGGCTGGAAGTGAAGTTCCTTGACTTTTTTCTCTGGTCCATTTTTGTGCCCAGGCTTCGTACTCACGACGCATCGTCCAGGATTCAGCCCCCTCGGTGACGTTGAGGAAAGATTTATAACTTTCGCTCAACGAAATGGCCGTCGCGATATCCTGCGTGAAATTCGTCATATTCTTAGGAATGAAAACACTAAGGCCGAAGCATTCCAATGTTTCATCAGGAAAGCGTGTTTTCAGATCTGAGACGACGTGATCCAGCGTTGGAATGTAAATTGATCGCAAGTAGTACTGTTCCACGGTATCGGCCGGAGTATTGCACCGATTTCTTTGACGGCCTGTTGCGCGTGGACGTGGAGCAGATATCGTTGCACCGAGGTCTTGAGCGATGGATTCAACTTCTTCGAAGAGAAGCTTGAAGTGATCTTCTGCATTTCGTCGACGATTATCCAGTATCGTTAAAACGTCCTGCAGAGCATCGCAAGCTCCTTGCAGATCAACATATTCGGCTTGCAAAAGAACGCTGAGTTGTCGAGTTATGCCTAAAATGTCGGAGAGTACAACAACAGAAACCAGGAATTGAATGTCGTGTAACGCAGTTTTCAAACAAAAAGCTTTCGACGCTGCTTTCCTGTCGCTCCAGTTTTCGATTTCTTCGAAAGCTTCAGTGATCTTCACCAACGTTGTTCGAAATTGCAATACTCCGTCATGTCTTTCGCACCATCTTGTTTGGCACAGGCCTTTGAACGAAGAGCCTAATTTCTCCTTGAAGATTTGAGTCCGTTTAGCAGAAGAATTCGAAAACTCGATGACCGCTTTCATGGTTCCGATTGCATTTCTACAAGAAACGACTTTGGAAGTATTGTCCAAGGAGCTATTAAAGGAATGGTTGAAACAAGGACATCTCCTTGCATTTGGCGCTTTCTCTTGAATAGTTACTACCGCTCTCACATTTTCACTCGCCATCGTAGAGCAATTATCTGTTCCCACGCCTACGCATTTAATAGGGTCCAGCGAAGTAGTCTCTATAATATCCTCAACCACGTGTCCCAAAGCTGCGCCAGTCAGTCGCCGTTCTCCAATGTTTTCATCCACGTCTTCCTCCCGAATGGCGTCATAGGCATCAACGAAGCAGAAAAAGTCTTCACGGATGGTTTTTTCATGCACATATCGGAAAGAAAGACTCATCTGTTCCGTATGTGACATATCGGTGGTTTCATCAAAAATGACGCTGTACATCCCTGCCACCTTGACCCTCTCGATAATTTTCGTTTGCAACTCGTCCTTGCAACAGTTGATAATTTCGTTCTGAATAGTTTTACTCGTGTAAAGTGCGTTGGAAGCCGTTTCGTTGAGATGTTTTATCAACACTGCATCACCAGCTAACATCTTCAATCTCAAAAGAGCCCTAAAATTGCCTTCATTTTTAGTATCTTTGATGGTCTGTTCATCGTAGTCAACAATTCTGCCGTCGTCTCTGTGTCCTCTGAGAGCGATGTTTTGCCGTCCACAGAATACGATTGTTTCAACTATAGTTTTCAACTTAGCCCTGTTTTCTTGAGCCAGATTAGAGCGTTGGATTGAGATCATGTTGGCGACACTTGTATTCTGCGCATAATTGTGAAGAAAATGTTCTCCAGCATCTAGAGCATCCTTGTGGTAACGATTGTTAGAATGACATTCCAAATGACCATCTTTTCCTGTTAATTTTGCAAACGAAGTGAGGGGAGTTTTTACAAAATAATTCAATGGCGTGCTGGCTTGATTTCCACCAAATTCTCCAGCAGAGAATAACGCACAGTAGATACAATAAAGACCTTTGTCCTTGTCCGATAATACAAGCCAAGAATACTTGTCGAGGTGCTGATGGCCGACGTATCGTTTCCCTTCTATTCCTTTTTTTGTGTGCAGCGAATAAGGAAAGATGTACGTTTTTGGTGGTTTCCAGTGGTTTGTGAGGAGCATCTTTTTAGTGAAATCGTCGGTCGGCTTTCCGACAAAATCACCGATGTCGAATTGGTGACCAGCGGAACAAGGTAAATCATCGACTGGAACTTCTATTAACGGTGGAGTATCTGCAGATGTCGATGGAACTGATGCTAGAGTTTCGTTCTCTTGATCTAATGAGTTGGACGGTTTAGAACGCTTAGCAAAATATGTATCTATTTTTAACATTTCTGATTTGTCAGCACATCGAAAATTGAAATTTACTTGAGAAGATTGGCTCATTTTCGGAAAAAATCTGTGCAAAAATTCAAATTAAACGAGGTTTTTAAATGTGACCACAAAGCAAATGTTTTTTTAAATGAGGTGCCCTTTTTCTACAGTCCATCAAGAGTCTGCATATCGAAAAATGCCTGTCAACAAACACTTGAATTAATATACATAAATTTAGAAATAATCGATGAAACAACCACTGATAATCTAATCAAACATACCACTGACTAATCTCAAATTTATGTCATATAAATATTTGTCCCCTGGTTTGCTCTCATCTTGTACACAAATTCTCTCACAATTATGAAACTCTTTCTTTTTATTACAATTCTTACAGTAAATGATTATTTTGCACACTAATCCTACTATTATTTTATTCTCTATTGACAAAAAGTGATGGCATTTGTTACACATAGCAATATCTTTCAATTCAATCTCAAGTTGTCCAAGATCTAACATATTATATGCTAGAGTCTCATTATTGTAACTATTGTAATTTAATTTAATTTTACTAACACTAGGTGACCTGTTGGAATCTGTACCTGGCAGGGCATATGAGAAGTTGAAGGTTGAGATGGATCTGTGACAATTTTTTGGGTTACATTCTCTTTCCTTTTTATAAAAGGTTTTAATTTTCGGTAAACAGCTCTTCTTGATCCAACTTTCTTCTTATTTCCCATTACAATTCACTCACAAGTAATGTACAATACACTAAACTAAATACACTATAAACAAAATCACTAAACAAATAATAATAAACGTTTCCAAACTAATTCACTAACAGAAATCAAACAAACCACTATAACCTCAAATCACTGAAATACAAAGAGAATATAACCTAACTTACAAGCTGACTTGATATGGTCACAAAATGGTACCAAAATTTTTGGTACCATTGGAAAGCGGAAATTTCAAACATTAATAATGTACAAAAACCTGAAAATCGAAAAATTTCAATTTTTTTCATTTTAGATTGCCCTTAAGGGTGACCACAAAAATGTTTCTTTGAATTAGGTGCCCTTTTTTACAAACAAACAAGAGTCTGCTTATCAAAAAACTCCTGTGAAAAAAACACTTGAATTAATATATATATATTTAGAAATAATCGATGAAACAAAAAATTTCCATACCTGGTTTAAAGAAAATATTTTTTCGGCAAAAATTGTATGCAAAAGTTTCAACTATATGAGCGCCTGTCGAAAAATAATCATAGTTAGATAACCTTACTTTTTAGATACAATAATATTACTAAAATATCACACGAAAAAAAGCATTAAATAATACCTTTTACTACGCTTAAATTTCAACAAAATTTAAGTATACAAATTTTACTATTAGACAAAAACCAATTTAATTTCACTTTTAATCTCAACAAAGTGTCGTAAACAAAACTGAAATAATGTAGCAACAATAACAAAGTTGTAAACTCTCGTATACTTCCAATCACAACAGCGCCTCTAGCGGGATGTACACTAAATTCATACGAACATGTGAACACACATTATATTAAAAAAACATTATATTACAAGTTATTATCCTGTATTTCATTGTTCTTTTTGTTCAAATAGAATTCTATAAGATTCTTAAGAATTAGTTTGAATAGAGGAGTAAATGAACCCAAGTTAGCAAATTCGAAACTTAAGTTTTTTAGTTTATATCCGTAAAATCCATTTGACTCAATCGAGTAAAAAAAGTTGAAAAACTATATTATCGGTAATAATTATAAAAAATTTTTAGCAAAAAAAAAAAAAAAGCCGGTCTTTGGGGGGGGGCGATAGCCCCAATAGCCCCCCCCTAGATCCGCCTCTGACACCGCTACACTCAGCTTTATATATATAGATATAATAAATAAATAAAAAATAATAATAAAATAAAATAAAAACAGATGTCTCTAGTCAGATGTAACAGAATACAATTACTCATTATCATCACTAGATGAACCCATCTCCATTTCTGAATGGCAGTTTATGCAAACGTAAAAACGTTCATTCTTTGTGCACTTAACATGAGCCCACTTTTTACATTCCATACACTGCACCCAATCGTCTCCAAGTTTTGACTCTTTGTATGGACCTGTGCAAACTAAGCAGAAACAATCTTCTTCCTCATCGTCTTCTGAGCTTTCTTCCTTTTTTCTTGAAATAAGTCTTTTATTTTCCAATTCTTTCTTTTTAGGTAGGCGTAATGATTCTTTTTTCATATCAAACAGCTTTTTTTTATTTTCAACTCCTTGGATTTTTTAACTTCACGCCTCTTCATCTCTTCTATGCGAATGTTCTCCTTAACGGGTGTGCTTGTCAGAATTGCAGACTTTAGGCTCTTGCGTTTTTGACTTTTGCGTGGACCAGCTTTTGGTAGAGGTCTTATATCCATAGGGCTGACTGACAAAACCTGGGCAATAGATGGACATGGTTGGTTGGCATATGATGTGCTGGGTTGAGGTTCTTGGTGATGCTGAGACTCTTCCATTTCCCTAATGGTGGCATCATCTCTAGGCCTACCTTCTTCGACCTTACATTGGCCCACTTCTACAATAGGGCTATTCAATGGACGGTCGGTTACTGAAGAACATAGAAAGTCTTCTTCAGTAAAAATATTTTTATTGAATTCCCATATTCCAGTAGAGCGAAATCCTGCCTGTATGTTTGATGGTGTTGCCGCTTTTGGCAATGCTGTTCTCACTATAGTTGGGATGTCATAAATAGAGACTGTGTTTCCAGGATGACATTTCATCCACCCACACATAGCATCGTTGAATAATTTCTTAAATGGACCAAAAACAGAGACGTCGAGTGGTTGAAGTCTGTTTGTTGTGTGGGGAGGAAACGACAGCAGAGTAATGCCATTCTCTTTGCAATAGTCAAGCACGTCTATATGCAGAGCACTATGGTTGTCGAGCAACACCAATACTGGTGATTCTTTTGAGCACCTAACCTTTTTGACAAAATGTTTCATGTAAAACAAAAAGTCAGGGCCTGTAATCCAACCGCTTGGATTAGCAGTGCCACAGCAACCTACTGGTCCATCACGTACAAAATGATCCTTGTAAAACTTTCTAGGGAATACAAACATTGGAGGAACTGAATTGCCCTCTGCATTTACAGCTAGAACCATAGTCACATTAGTCCCTCTCTCGGCCGAAGTCATACCTCCAACTCTTTTCTCGCCTTTCTGTGCGATAATTTTCACCGGTTTTTGAACAGTTCCAGTCCCTGTCTCGTCAATATTCCAAATGTCATTAGCTGTAAATTTGTTTTGATTCAACACTAACTCCAGGTTTTGAAAAAACAGATCGACATTATGTTTGTTGAAGCTTGTACTACGACTTAAGCTGGTGGCCTCAGGAACTCGAATGGAAACATTTTCGTTGCGCTGCATAAACTTTGTAAACCAATCATTACTGGCTTGCCTATTAGCAACCCAATTCTCAGGGACAGCAACTTTGTTGGCAATAGCAAATTCAAAAGCTATATTCCTCATTTCTTTTGGGCTGATACCATAAAATATTTTCGCTGCCTGAACAGCATAATCAGAGAGTTGTTTTTCTTGTTCAGCTGAAAATATCAGTCTAGGTTTTTTGTACCCCATATTAACACATTTATCTAGGTTGCTCTTTTGTTTCTTAATAAACCTAAGTAATGACATTCGGTTAACACCATGTTTTTCAGCTGCTTGTCTTAAGCTATATGTTCCAGATTTTACATCTAACGACGATGACTCGTAGATCTTTATATCACACTGACCACGGGTTGTTTTCCTTTTGTAATTTCTCACCATTATCTGCAACAAACCCAATAAAACACGCATTATTATACATTGGAGCATGTTGTGACATGTCACAATGTGCCCCCAGCCCGTCGTCACAACTAGGCCCACCGTCCGCCATCTTACTATATGCGACCTGCACGCAACTCAACCAATCGTAGGGAAAATTTATCAATACCGTACGTAGGGAGAATAAACAAGCTATCTAATAAAAATGAAATGAGTTCCTTACCTTGTGGTATGTGAGAGATACACCAAATCTAAGACAACGGCAAAATTTTACTTTTTAACTACGTAATTACAAAAAATTTTAAAGACTAGCACAAACACAACGCATCACTGTCAAACTACACCAGCAGACTGCAGGTAAGAAGGAGGATATGTCTACGTGACCGGGTGGTGCTGCTACCTGTGGATTGTCTGAAAAACTATTTGTCACAACATGCCCCTGTCACAACTAGCCCCGGTCTACCCTACCTTAAATTTGAGAAAAACTTATGAAAATCGATTTTACACACCTATAAGTGTGAGTAAATAAACTTAACACATTTTCAACTTTGTTATTAAAAGCACCATAAGTACCTGAAGTACGCAGCTCTGCCACTAATACAATAAATTGCTTCTTGGTTTACAATTTTTTACTACTAACTTATTTACGAGACAAATTAAAAATCAATCAAAGATGTAACTTTGATAATAAACACCACCTTTAAAATAATTTAAACATAACATAGTATAAATAAAATAACACTAACCTAATACTAAATAATAATCATAAAAAAAAAAACGTTGTCTTCCAGTCAGTACAATACTATTCACAATCTGAAGAATCCGCTAGTTCATTTTCACTAGAAGTTGGCAGACTTCTAAAATATTGCCAGTGAACCTTCGGAATGATGTGTTCATTACACAGTGAAATCAGGTCTTTCTCTTTCTCATTGCTTATAAGCAATGCCTGTTTATAGGCACATTCCAGTTGCAGCTGTTGCAATGTGGAAGATCTATTCTGCTTGAAGATCTATTTCTGACAACGATACTTTTATAATCGTTGTCGCTGTAACTGTATTTATAAAAAATTGTATATTTACAAGATTTTTCAAAGTGCACGATTCTAATATTGTTCCACACAACTTTTTCTCCAGATGTATTCAGACTATAGTTATGCCCTATAGAACATGACAGTTTTTTAAAATCAAAAATATCATCTGTCGATTTCTACAGCTGTGTATGGCTGGCCAGTCTTTTTAGCCGATTATATTACCGACACCCATTGTGAAGGGTTTGTTATTGGTCTTCCTTTTACAATTCTTTTTCTTTCTCTTTCAATAGCAGCATGTACAGAATCATTTTCATTTTGGGTATGGCCTGGTACTTTTGCGTAATTGACTCAATATTAGGAAACTTTTGTAACGCATACAAGTATAAGGCAGCAACGTTTCTATTTTTATTTTGGCCGACACAATTATCGGCATAGAAAATAAAATTAGTAACACCTTCAGCTGATAATTTTTCTATTATTTGCAACAAACAAGAGCTAACTTCATTTGATCCTTTTTTAGCTATTCCCTCTGCCCAAAAAAAAACAAGTACCCTGCTTTGATTTCAAATTAAAAGCTGTGAAATTAAAGCATGATAATTTCCGTTTGTAATAAAGAGAAGAGCATTCGCCACAAGGCACTGTCAAAATTTGTTGAAAATCAAAACAAATAATTGCTGAGGAAGTACTACCACTGTAATCCTCTGTATCTTTTTTCTTTTCTTTTCTGCTCTTCTCCTTTTCTGCAATATTATGGTTGTACTGCGACTGAATTTCATATTTATCTTTAGCGTTCCTCTGCTTAAAACTAGAGCACAAATTGCATTGATCTTTTTTCGGTTGATAAAAAGAAATATTGAATTCAGTGTTAAAAATATGCGAGTAAAAAATGTTTCTTAGCAATATTTTTTATCTGTTCCTCTTTATTTTCTTTCACACATTTCTCATTATGGTCTTTAACTTTTTGAACGTACATATCATACAGCCTTGAAATATTTAACGTTCCATCAACATACTCCCGTTTTGTGGTTGAACGGCAGTAATGAGATGGGATTCTAACTAGTGATCTAATATGTTCCCTGACGTCATTAGTCTCATTTGTAATTTTTCGACTACAAAGATGTTTTCCCCTTTTATCTTCCTCTATCATCCCATTAGCCTGATTTTCTTCCAAGCTGTATGAATATACCTGTGACTAATACATAAGGTTGCTAAAATCATAGTTTTTCACACTCGTACCATTTCACTATTTGCAGTCAAACAAAAAGAAAATTTTTAGGATCTTTCACTTCCTTCCTGTTTATACCTACACTTCGTTTTCCAAAATCTTAGTGTGTCGAATAATAACTTCTCTTTGATTGTTTATGTCTTGCAGATGCCAAAATGCTTCTTTGATTTTAAGGCGATCCTCTTCTCCGAATTTCAAATTACACTTCAACCTACACTTATCAGTGCACGGTGGCTTTAGTTGCCGTGCGGGTACAGTTTTACCAGTGGAACTGATATATAATTTACCACTATTTAAATTGTGTTTTCTTATGTGCTTCTTCCATTCTGATTTTTTAAGAGTTCTTTTGCGAGAACCATTTTGAAGCATACTGTCTACTGCATTGAACGTACAATTTTCTGAATCAATTTCCACCAACAGCTCTTTCTTAGTCAGGTCTGAAAAAAAAGAATAGAGTCTGCAATTCTGGAATAAAAGCTTAGATAAAGCAGAATGTACTATATTCTGAATAAGCTCTTTTACTGTATTACAGTACATTACTATATTAAATGTACAGTATTCTGAATATTAATAAATATACATACCTTTAAGTTGTTTATGAGGTAATGACTTGGATTGAATGATGTCATCATCATTATCATCATCATCATCATCATCGGTAGAAGACGAATTGTTATCAACAACATAATCAGGATCTAAATCTGAATCATCCATGAACGAATCTTGTATTTTGCTGTTATCTTCAAAAATGTCAACATCTACTGTATTCCTGGAGCAACCTGCAAGTGTGCGTAATTCCTCGTCCATCTAAAATGAAACATAAATAGTCCATTAAAAATAAGTTTTTATAGTGCATCCTGCCAACCATTCAATTTAGAAACCGCAATATAAATTAAATTTCTTATGTTATTGGTTGCCCCTTAGTTTAAGCCAGTTTGATTTTGTGACTGAATGTAACACCCATTCTAATTTTTAAGTAATTTCAATTTTTAATACTCTGAAGAAGGAGGTACCGAAGCTTACATAAGTTTTGGACACCCAATAATGTAATAAATTAAATTCCTATTGTGATTTATAAAACATAAATAAACTCACATTCCAAATTTATTCCATACCTAAAATTCAGTCAAAACCTACCTATGAATTTGTATGTTGTACAATGAAATCAAATTTATAGCGCTGTAGTGCCCATCAGCAGATGCATCTTACATCTTACACTTATCATAACAGTGTTATTAAAACATTATTGTAAATCACACATACCTGAATGAATTTGTAGTTTCTAAGACATTTTCATTAAAATTTGATCCAGTACATGGCGTAACCTCATCATTAATCAGCTCATCATACAATTCTGGATGCAGTGCCTGAAAAAATAAAAACATTACAGTAACTTTGTACAACATGTAGATGATTAAGAAAAGAAGTAAGAAATTACTTTTTTAAATATTTGTGTCCTTATCCATAAAGTAAACTACTAACATTACATGAAACATTACTGATAGAAAACTCTATTTTGGGTGATGAAAAGTTTTATTCTTCTGAAAATCTAATGTCTGGACTTAATCTGCAGAGAAAATGTACTATATCTGTTATCAGGCCAGGCCTATCTGTTTTTTTAAATAGCCTAAATAGGCATATGGTAAATTTACAGTACTATAGTTTTTATAATGTAGGTACAATAAAAGTGATTAGTATAGGCCTACTACATTCCAGAAAAATTGCTAGCAATATAAATAGGCAGGCTACAAGGTCAGTGTATTTTGTTTTAAGAACATGCTTTTTTATATTTGCTTATTTATGACAGGAATAGTATTGCACATTGTTAAACAAATTCTGATGTTTACCAAATTTTATAAACAACAAATATTTACATTAAATAACTACAAATTATCCTGTTACATATCGATGGCTTAGTTCACACATGTTGTATGTCCAGTTTCCTCAGTTTTGAGAAAATTCAATTTGAATGTTTGCACAGAAACTGTTACTTACAGTGATAAGTTATCTAAAAAATGAAGTGGCTATAATAACAATTGATAATTTGTAATAATATACATGATAATTTCATCTCTTAAAATAAAAAAGCTAAAAAACTAAGTTTATTTAACTGAAGGTGGGTTCGGACATACAACATGTGTGCCACTGTATTGAAGTGTTAATGTTATATTTTCAGAATACAAATAGTGTATGTCCACATAACAATAATGATTTTATTCAACTGCTTAAGCAATTAATACTTTAGAAGTTATAGGTTGTAATAAAAATAACACATTCGTTATTATAACAAGTTTTAATTAACAATACTGTCAAATATCTAATGTTACGGAGTAATCATGGGCGGGATTTGGCGGGAGTCATTGGGGGGGCAAATACCGGGGGGTCTGGGGGGTATTCCATACCCCCCAGCACAAGGGGGGGGTCCGGGGGACCTCCCCCGGAAAATTTTGAGATTTTTATTGCCTTCAACTCAATTTTAGGGCTGTTTTTAGGCTAAATTAAAAAGTAAATTTTGTTGGGATTTTAACGTTAAAACGTCATTTTAACTCCCAATTGATGTAAACCTAAAATTGATCTAAAATGGTCCAATAACAATGTTTTTAAATGTTAAAAAATAGTATTAACTTATTTAACCATTAACACATTTTTATTGGACCATTTGATTAATTAATTTTAAGTTTAAATACATCTCCACTAAGAACAGCTTATAAGAAGAACATCTGAATTGATGCTTAAAAAACCCCTGTACAGATAGAGTGTAAGTGAAGTGTATTTATTGTAGCATAAATCATCTGTTTGGAGTAATTTGGAGTAAATCATAACTACGATTTTTGCTTTCAACGTTTAGTTACAAAAAATTGTATTATAATTACATCACTGTATCATACATTACTGAGCCTAGTAACAATATGAACGATTAACTTAGGTATCTTAAACAAAGTTCAATCTTTTTTTGTTGATGTGAATTTGCTGATGACTTTGTTCACATCTACATACTCATCTCTTTCGATGGCCAACAAGGCAAGTGATGAGAGTCTTTCTTGTCCGGTCGTACTCCTTAAATATGTTTTCAGTCTTCTTAAACATGAGAATGATCTTTCACATGAAGCTGAACTCATTGGTATTGTGAGGAAAAGGCGAAACACTTCAAATGTTTTTGGAAATATGTCTTTCAGGTTTCTTTTTGTTAATACCTCACATCTTGTTTCTAAGTTTTTGTTGACAACCATTGGGTATGTTTGTATGTTTGGAGTAATTTGGAGTAAATCATAACTACGATTTTTGCTTTCAACGTTTAGTTACAAAAAATTGTATTATAATTACATCACTGTATCATACATTACTGAGCCTAGTAACAATATGAACGATTAACTTAGGTATCTTAAACAAAGTTCAATCTTTTTTTGTTGATGTGAATTTGCTGATGACTTTGTTCACATCTACATACTCATCTCTTTCGATGGCCAACAAGGCAAGTGATGAGAGTCTTTCTTGTCCGGTCGTACTCCTTAAATATGTTTTCAGTCTTCTTAAACATGAGAATGATCTTTCACATGAAGCTGAACTCATTGGTATTGTGAGGAAAAGGCGAAACACTTCAAATGTTTTTGGAAATATGTCTTTCAGGTTTCTTTTTGTTAATACCTCACATCTTGTTTCTAAGTTTTTGTTGACAACCATTGGGTAAAAACAATTAAGTTCAGCTAGCAAAGTGTCCTCATCTACCGAGTAATGCTGGCACAGGTCGTGTACGTCATTGGGTCTTACATTGTCAGAAGTGACGACGTTATTAAGTGTATTCAATATTTTGATGTTGTTTTCTTCCAGCCTTCCTTTAATTTCTGCAATGAGAATGTCAAGTACAGGGTTTAACACCGTCACCTTGTAGTAGGCTTCTACAGTTTCGGTTGGGTTTTTAGTTCCTCCTCATAGCTTACTGGGTACTTCCTTTTTCCTTGGCAGTTCCGCTGGTTTAAAGTTGCAACACTCTACGATTTCGCTGCAATGTGTCCAAAGTTGTGTAAAAAACTCGTCGCTCCTGAATGATGACAGTACTGATGTAGTTGAATTTACCAAGTCATTCACGACTGAATAGTTGATTTTGGTTGCCTGCAGTGCTTTGGACAAGATATCGCACTGCGTTAGTACTCTTCTGAGTAGAAGCAGACAGAAAATGAAATTGAACTCTTCCATGGATTTTATTAAAGAATTAGCTTCACCCCCGTGAGTAGGATCGTTTTCAGCTATTTCCCTTAGAGTTTCAACAGTCACTTCATAGTTGTCAAGGATGGCATTGACGCTTTCCACTCTGCAATTCCACCTTGTGTCACTTAAAGATTTCAACTTGGTTTTACCACCATAAAAGAGAGTCGAGTTTTTCCGAATACGCTCAAATATTGCGTGTCTCTTTGCGGATTTTTCAATGAAATTGTAAAGTGATTGGAGCACAAACAGCGTGTTTCGTATGGATTGTACTTCGGTACACGCACTTACGATGCACAGGTTCAGTACATGTGCGTGGCAATGTATGTACATGGCTAACGGATTGTCGCTAAGCAGTCTAGCCGCCACCCCTTTGTATGGGCCTCGCATGTTAGCAGCCCCGTCGTAGCATTGAGCGCGTACATTTTCCACTTCCAAATCCAGTGATGTTAAGACTGACTTCAGAAGAGTAGCCAAAGACTCACCATCAGTTTTCTCAGTTCGGTAAAATCCAAGAAAAGACTCGTGTACTATGAGGTTATCGTCTACATATCGCAAAACCACTGCGACTTGTTCATGTCTGGACACATCTTGAGTCTCATCAACTATAAGAGAAAAGATCTGGCAGTTTTTTATTTTTGTGGTTATTTGGTTCTTTACTTCTTCTCCTATTATAGCCAACAATTCATTCTGAAATTTGCCTGTGGTGTATTGAAAATGTTTCTCTTTTTCCATGAAACAACGTTTTATGAGAGAACTGTCCTTTGATCGTAACGTCATCAATTCCAAAAAATTTCCTTTGTTTTTAGAATCTTCCGACTCGTCGTGGCCTCTAAGAGCAATGTTTTGTCTTCCACAAAAAATCAGGCATTGGCAAACCTTTTCCAAATACTCTCGGTTCTCCTGAACCTCTTTCGAATATTGCCTGTCAAGTTGTTCAGCAACGCTACCACTCACTACGGTTTGCTTCAAAGAATTAAGTTGGGCAGTATTTGTTAAATGAGCCTGGCTGTTTTTGTGACTTTCGAATTTATCCGTAGCTTTTTTCCAGTTATCAAAACCATGAACGGTGAAAGAATGTTCAGACTTGCTCAGTTTGATGTCACAGTTTACTCTACAAACAAAACAAAATGCCTTGTTTTTTAGGGGGCTGTATTCAAGCCAAGGATAAGTGTCGTACCACTCTGAGCGAAATTTTCTTCCTTTTGTCAAAGGGTAATCACATTTAGGCTGATACGGGCCCAAATGAATGAAATTTTTAGCAAACGTTGGATCATGGCCAGGGTCTCGCTCATTTATTAGTTGTTTGTCGATTGATACTGATTGCTGTGGTGGATCGACGCTAGTAGAAGTTATTTTGTCCACAGCAACTGTAGACTGGTCAGAAGTCTTATCGGTTGAGGGTTTTGGCTGAGGTATTTGTGAAGAATCGTCTGTCGTTAGAGGGCAAGAAGAGGTGTCGTTTACGTCATCTTCTAGCCGCAGCTTCTTGGTGGAGGTACCACCAAAGAATGACAACAGTGACGTCTGTGTGTTTCTCTTAGCCTAAAAACAACGTTTATTCATTAATTTTGTATTACCTAATTATTAGGTAAATTATTGGGTAATACTATTGATTTAAATATTAGGTCCTAATATTTAAATCAATAGTTTATTGTAGTGAAATACATTAACATATATGTTTGACAGCTGTGCGCCGTGCTGACTTTGATGTTTCCCCCTCCGCCATCACCGGGTTCAGACAAAACGATCTGCTGATTGATACACTCTAGCGGAGCTACTGCGGGTTGATGCGTGGCCACGGTTGTGGTCGGGGAGGGGAAGAGTAAAAATAGCAACATTATGTCATTGACCTTGAGCCGCGCGGAAATGAAGGAACCGTGAGGGGTTAGTTCTCAGCTCAGCTGTATCACCACACTAATCACCACATGACATCGCGTATGTATCGCGATGAGCAACTCAGGGCTCAAGAATGTGGAAGCCTTGATCTCAGGTTTGTTAAGAAATCCCTTGACCACTACATTGCTGTGTTTAGGCCGTGTCACTCACTAGTATTTTCAAAGTAATTCAAGCCAAGCTCAAGCTATATCAAAACAAAATAAGAAGGTAATAATACAGAACAGTAGCCTACTTACCACGTTATCGTAGAAATTGCTTCAAAATAAATCACCACATGTCCACATTCACATACGAAGAAAAGTGAGCTCCCTCTCAATACTCATCAAAACAGAAGGAATCAGCGCGCAGGTTCGCCAACTGACCCTCCACAAATTTCCCTCCACTTAAGCACACCCTACCTGATTAAATGCTTTATTGCACATACAAATTGATTGTGAAATATTCTTTAAGACGCCAAAATGTCAACTTCAAAATATTTTCCATGATAGCTAGACTAAAATTATTTTTTCGATACACTAACTTGGTTAAAAATGTATACCAGTAGAATATTGGGGGGGCAAGTGCCCCCCCCAGATCCCGCCAATGGGAGTAATCTTACAAGTAATACATACAATTAAAATCTTTCAGTTTAGTTAACGAAACTAACTTTGTATACAAAAGTTAAAGTAACATTGTTATTAATTGCTTAATCTTGTCTAATTGTAATCTAGTCTCTATACAATTTTTTAGAACTAATTACTTTGAAACCTTTAGTGAACCTAAAAAAATTATTCATAACAAAACTTAACATTAAAGAAAATGAGATCTGGTTTCACAATTAAAAAATTACAAGGTTTCTGAAAATAAAATTATAATAAAATAGTTACAATTATAATGTTAAGTTATAATGAAAATAGTATTTAGGCAAATAAAAAATTAAAAACAAAAAACTAAGTTTGTTTCTTACAATATTCTAACTATATAATTGTTAGTTTCCACAATATAAAACACAAATATTAAACTAATACCAATAATCTAATCTTAATACAAAAACTAATATCAATTATTTTAAGCTCAGTAAAAATAACAACCAGTATTCAAATATTATTGCAAAAACTTAATACCAAAAATTCAATCTTTTCTGCTTGAAAAATCTACCTGTTCTCTTCTCCTTCGTCGTTAGTCAACTCCCAAGGTATATTGTCTTGTGCTGTTTTTTTTAGTAGGTAGTGTTTGGTAGAAGCGTTCGTAGTCTTTTGGTATAATTCCTTTTTCAATAAGACTTAGCAGATCCTTTTTCTTTGCCTCTGATATTGGGAGCCTCTTGAGATATTTTGGGACTAGCTGTACTGAATTCCAGTGCACACTTCTGTTATTTCTACCTTTTTGCAGCACATGTATCTCTTTAAAATCTGGGTCAGAAAGCCTGCATTTATACTGGATAGTAAATGGTCGGGACTTTTCAAATCTCAACCACTTTGTTTTCAGCCAAGGTACTTTCTCACCAGCACTATTGATGCTTGTATTCATCATAATTTCATCAGCAAGTTTTTGCAGATTGAAAAATCTCTCATAACTAAGGGTACTAACATTGTAGGGTCTAGGCATTTTCCGTGCCATTTGAATGACAGTCCATTCCCGAGTTGTGTACAGACTTTATGTTTTTTCGCTCTTTCTATGGTTGCATGCATAGAATCTGCTTCAAGGTATGAATGGCCACGTTCCATAAATTTCATATCAAAAACTTGCAGGGTTTCAAATGTATTTACTGCATAAAGTAAAGCTGCAGCAGTGAACTTGTTTCGGTTTTGGCCTCCAAGTATCTGAAAAACTGGTCACCTGTCTCACAGATGGAGGCAAATTCTCTATGTAATTTAAAAGACAAGTTCCTATTTCTGATGCACCTTTACAGCAATTTGTCTCATCCCACCCATAGCAGTGCCCATCCCCGTGAATGTGTCATAGATTGTGAAATTAAAAACTGGCAATTTTCTTTTATAATATATTTGAGCATCACCAGCTGTTGGAAGATTTAGTATTGCTTGCAAATCAAAATTAATTAATCGCTGATTAACTCAGTTGTCTTGTATCACATTGTTTTTGTCTTCTGTTTTCATTGCCATGGAATCAGTTTCATTTTGTTTGTGTATTGTCCATTCCTCTTCAATCTTTTTCTTTTCAATATCATTGGCATTGTAATAGGGGAGAGTGTTGTACCTTGGAACGCTTTTCAAAATTTTATTTTTTTATTTAAAAACCTTAAAAGTTGTGATGTTACTTTTAGTATTACCATAAACTACAACATTTCTTCTACCAAATGATATTCTGTTTTAAACTTAACTGTTTAAAATACAAATTATACAGTACAGTTATTGAAATGCTTACAAGTGCTTCTAGGTACAACATGTTCATGTACCTTGGAACACTACCTCTTGTATCTTGGAACGCTCACATTTTTTTGGGAAATAACAACTCAGAGTTACAATAAAGGTTAATTTATTAAATATAAAAAAATCTTAGCTACTCTACTGAAACCCATTTTAAATTGACAAAATGACAGCAAATTAAAAAATTTAATGGGTAGACATACAAAAATCACAAATATAGGTTTTCCAACCTTTTGTCTGTTCCTGCACACAGTTCGTGCGTCCACCTCTTGCACATGATGCATCGAATCCACTGCTCACCGGTGAGGTCCAGTTTATAAGGTTGATGACAGAACAAACATTCCTCGTCGGCACTGTCTTCATCATCTGTGTCTACTAATGGGACGATGTCATCATCTGATGAGGATGGTGAATCATTAGGCCTATTCTTCCTTTTCTTCACTTCTTTCATTTGTTTAATTTTTACTCCAGATAAATCGGCATCTGTGTCAAAGTTGGTCTTTCTACATCGCTTTTTCTCTTCAACGCTTTGTTTTTTCATTCGTTTTTTTTTTCTTTCTCAAGTCGAATGATTTCTTTTTCAGGGGTATCTGTAGGAATTAACGTTCCTCCTGGCTTTTCCCCCTTTGGTTTGATTTTCTTGGAGGTGCTTTGGGGTATGGTTGTATTTCTTCTGGGCTCACAATTATGTCATATCCCACTCTGCGAGGTTTCAGATTGTTCAACAATGATTTACTTATTTTAGCTTGCTTAGGCATATTGATGTCACCACTGCTGACGGCAACAAGATCATCTTTTAATAGCAGATGTTTTGATGAAGTTGAAGGTGGTAAATAAGAAATAGAGACACTTATCTCCTCATCTTCATTATTTGAAACTCTTGTTCCATTTCCTTGGATTGTGCGATCTGTTACAGCAGAACACAAGAAGTCATCGTCAGAGAAGACATTCTGATCAAGGGGAAATATCCCTGCTGCTTTGAAGCCGTTTTCAATATTTTTAGTTGAAAATGCTTTAGGAAACACTTTCCCAACCACTTCTGCTACAGAATAAATGTCAAACGTTTTTCCTGGATGGTTTAAATGCCAATCATCTAGTGCTTGATTATAATAGGTTTTTAAAGGACCAAATACAGTGAGATCAAGGGGTTGGAGCCTGTTTGAGCAATGGGGAGGAAATGTAACCATAACAATACCATTGTCAGAGGCTACGTCAAGCGCTTCTATTGACAAATGAGTTTCATGGTTGTCTAGAAGTAATATTACCAGTTCTTCCTTTGAGCTTTTAACATGGGTCACAAAATGGTTCAAAAACTTTAAAAACATCTCTTCGTTTGACCAACCTGTTGGGGTCGCTGCACCGATTGTCCCTGGAGGTGCACCGAAAAGCATTCTCTCTTTGAAGTAAACCCGAGGGAATATTAACATGGGTGGTATGTGATTCCCAATGGCATTGATTGCAACATTCATTGTAATTAATGTTCCCCTCTCTGCAGATGTGCAGCCTCCCACTTACTTCACTCCCTTGGGAGCAACAATAGGACCTGGTGTTTGTACAGTCGTCAGGCCTGTCTCGTCCAGATTCCAAATTCTGTGGCCAGGAATAGGACCAAAACGGTTGTGAACATCGATCAGGTTGTTAAAGAATTTGCCAACATTATTTTTATTGAAGCTTGTTGATCGAGAAAGACTTGTGGCCTCTGGTTTGCGTATAGATAGCGTATTACCATGCCTTTTCAAAAAGAGCCGCATCCACTGTTTCCTGCAGTTTTTTCTGCTCCCCAGCTGTTAGGATTTTTTTTATTATTAGCCACGGCAAACTTGTATGCTAAAAGTCTGACCCCTTTTTTGGAAAGACCATAATTCATGTTCGCTACTTTCTTTATGTAATCTACTAACATAGATTTTTCTTGTTCATTAAACACTCTATTTACATCAAAGTTTGTTATGTATTTAAAATTTGATTGGTCTGACTCCTTGAATTTAGCTAAAGCTCGTGACAAAGTAGCTAGTTTTACATTATAAACCTTGCACGCTTCACGAATTGATATTTTTGTATCATCAGAAGCTGTGACGGCTCTAATTGCTTTCATCATATTATCAGGATCAACTGGCGTCCTCTTTATACCAAACTTACTCCGTGGCATTTTAATCTGAAACGAAAAAAAACCAAAATCTGTACATGATGTACCTAGGAATATGTTCCGAGGTACATCATGTGACTATGTTGCGTGGTACAAGAGGTCGCCATTTTTGTTAACCTTAAGTTTCTACCTGAAAGGTTATGTCTACTAGGATTATCAAATACAGGATTTTACTCACCAATAACTGCAGAATCAGAAGTCACTTAGATTACAATTCAGCCACAGCTCACAAATAGTAAAATAACATTAAACTAACTGGGACAAAATTTACTTTTTGTCTTTAAAAACGTTATTAGCACAGCAAAACCACACTACTTGACATGTGCTCATCAAACTGAAACTGCAGAGTTCTCTAGGTGGTGACAACAGAAGTAGTTATGACATTGGCCGATAGAGTGCAGCACTGCCCGGAAATAATAGGTGTTCCTAGGTACACTGTTCTCTAGGTACAACTCCCCTACTGATTACGTTTTGAACACTGATCTTTTTTGGGCTTATAAAAGCTTAATGGAGGTTCATGATTATTAAATAGAGATCAATATACATACAGTGAAACAGGTTTGATTTTGAAATCTGAACAATACGAATCACAGTATAGTCGATACATTGTTGCTGTATTCAAATCAGATGACAAGTACAGCTTCTTTGAACTTTTACGGCAATAGTGTGACTCCATTGTGAGGAAGCTTTTAATGTGTTGAATGACATGGTCTTTGTTTATTTGAGCTGTGGAATTCACAGGGATCTTTTCTATTTTTCCATCTGAGCCTTGATATGAGCCCCTTCACCTTTACATTTTAAAGCTGAATCAATCACCTGGAAGGAAATTGAAAGTGTGCCACAAAAGAATTTCAGACAAACTCTCTGATTAGATTGTTCAGAAGGTAGTGTGTATACCCGAGATTAACTTTTACCTTTTGAAGAATCACTATCTCTTTTTCTTCGCCTTTGAACAGGATTCTCAGTAACAAGAGAACAAATGTAATTTTTTTGATTATTAAAATTTCCAAGTGACCAAAATTCTTTGCAAAATCTTTCTTGTTTTTTGCGTGAAAATTTGCTTGAACACTGAAACCTACATTTTGAACAGTTGATTTCTCTCGGCCGTTTTTCTTCTATAAATCTTACCTTTTCTATCTACATATGGTTTTCCCAGTGAACGCTGTGTCTTCCTTATGTTTCTTTTCCATTGACCTGGTTGAGCTTTACGTTTCCTCGTACTTTTAACATTTTCTTCAGGAGACGTTTGAACTGTTAATGAACCACTTTGACCTTCTGCAGGGTCAATAACAGAGGATTCAATTAATAAATTTGTACTAGGCCTACTACAACAATCATCATTAATACTATAGTGACTATTTTCTTCATATACGTCACCATCACCACTGTAATCTGTACAAACGTAGTCAGGGTCTTTGTCGATCCCACCTTCTCTTCGTCACTGTCACCAGTATCATCGTCATAAGAGTCCATTAGAATCAAACTGAACTTTTTCCCGCATACTCACTTTTTCAGGAGAAGCAAAACACTTCTGGGGATGAATATAAAGCTTGGAAATATCATCATCATCACCCAAACACGGATAGGCCTAAAGCCTGTTCCGGCACCCATCTTCGTAGCGGTCTTCCTCTATCACGTCTACCCCGTGGGGCATAACTTAATATTTGGACTGGTAGTCTTTCCTCTCGCATTCTATTCACATGTTCACACCACCTGGAATTGTAGCGCGCAATGCCGTCTAATAGTGGTTGGACCTGTAATTCTGCTCTAATACTTTCTTTACGTTTCATGTCCAGTCTGTTATAGCCTGCCGTCGCCCTTAAAAACTTCATTTCTGCACTTTGTATTAGAGTTCTCTCTCGTTGCGTCATGGTCCAACTTTCACTGCCATACAGCAAAACCGGGACTGCCATAGTTTTGTACAGTTTAATTCTTGTATCCTTTCTTGTCTTATTTTTCAAAGTTCGATGTATTGTCCCGCAAATTGTTCTAAACTTATTCAGTTTATTCATAACATCGTCATCTTTTAAAAAGCTTACGTCACATCCTAAATATTTAAAATGCGAGACTTGTTCTAAAACTTTATCATTTATAACGATTTTCGTTCTGACTGGATACTTGCCCTTAAAGGCCATAGTCTTTGACTTAGCGGCAGATAGCTTCACTCCATAACCCTCACAGATCTTTTGTAGTTCAAACACAGCTTTCTGCAAATCATTTTCAGTTTCCATGATAATTACCTGATCATCCGCATATAGCAAACAGCTTAAATCATAATCGGCGATTTGTACACCAGCATTTATGCTCTCCTTCCACTTGTTCAGAATCCAATCTATATATATATATTAAAAAGCGTCGGAGACAAACTGCAACCCTGTCTCACCCCCTTATTTGTATCAATCGCTGATGTCAGTCTATTTCCAACCTGTATATGGACAGCTGTATCTTCATACAAACTCTGTACCACTGATATCAGATGTGGGGGATATCCTTGCACATACATTATCTCCCAGAGCTGCTCTCTATTAACACTATCAAAGGCCTTTTCAAAGTCAATGAACGCTAGATGGGTTTCTAGATTAAACTCCCTTCTTCTTTGTATCATCAATTTAAGAACAAATACAGCGTCCGTACACGACCTCCCCTTTCTGAAGCCCATCTGCTCCTCATTTATCAAACAGTCTGCCAATACTTTTAAACGTTCATTGATCACGGATGCATACAGCTTATAGCCTGTGTTTAACAGTGTTATACCTCTATAATTGGCACATAGATTTCTATCATTTTTTTTAAACAAGTTAATTATTTTTGCTGAATTCCAGTCTTTCGGTACTTTATGGCTTCTCCAGCACATATTGTATAGATGTAGCAGACGAAGGCCTAAAAAGAGGCCACCATATTTTAGGAGTTCCATCCTCAAACCATAGCTTGGAAATAATGTTTGTTATTTTAAGTGAAACATATATAATCCATTAGCTAATTTGACAACAAAAAACACTGCCTACCATTACTGTATCTTAAGTTTTAAGAAAATTAAAGTAGGAGAAAGTTCACTTTGATTCCAACTATTGGACAAAGTTCACTTTGATACTCACCATACCGGAGAAAGTGCATTTTGATGCATATACTGCAGTTAAGGTGATGATTTTTGAGTATGCTAAATTAAAAAATAGGTTTTAGATCACCAAGATAAGTAGACTATACATGATTTAATTCAATATATGGAAAATAATATTTTTATTTACAATACAGGATAAAGTAGAAAAAACACTAATGTTATTAATAAAAACCGAATATTTAATAAAAAAACTATGATTTACTAAACTAACAACTATTATTAAACTATGAATAGACTAATGTTATTAAAATGGTTCGAAAAATTATTATTTTAAAACACAAATTGTTATAAATTAAAACTAAATATTTTCTAAAAAACTATGAACTACTATAAATTTACAACTTTTATAAAACTATGAACTAATGTTATTAAAATGGTTCAAAAAATTACTATTTTAAAACACAAATTGTTATTAATTAAAACTAAATATTTTATAGAGAACTATGAACTACTGCTATTAATAGGTTCAAAAAATTATTATTTTTCATAGTCTGAAACAAATATATTTTCTTCCTCAACATGCACTTCACAATAATTACTATTTTCTTCAAGTTCAACAGAATCTTGTGCCCCATCAATGACATTTGCATAAAATTTTAAATTTTCATTGGACCTCCACTCATTTCCATAATGTTTGGAAAGTAAGTTCTCCAAATCTTTTTTTTTATCCAGCGAAATTGTATTGCGTGGTAAAATTTCTTCTAGTAGGATGTCCTTAGCAGTGTGACACTTACTGAATAAACTACGGTAGGTACCTATATCAGTTTTAAAATGAGGTTCACCACGGACCAATACACAATTTTCCTTCTTAATGACCATTTTTAAAAACTCTTTTAATTTTTTAAATTTGAAAGTCCCATGTAGAACATTTTTTTACTGCCGTTTTTACTGCATTCTTAAAATCATAAATTGTTTAGTTTAGCACCTTGTAAAAATACCTGAATGGTTTTGTAAAGTAAGAAAAGTGAATTTAGCTCGAAATTATGTTTATAGGAGGACCAGTACGCATTTACAGGGGTCCGCGTACAAGACCGTGGTAGTAAAACATAAGAAAACAAACAACACAGGTGAATGACCACTTGAGCAACTAAATTAAGTATCACAAACATAAAACGTCCACTTACTTGTTATCGAACACAATAGCCTGAAGTCCAGCAGCAGAAACATGGGCGTGAGCCCAAGATGGCGACCGACGAAAAATTACTTTTAATACGTTAGCAGACAGTTTAGCAAATACACAAACACAATGATAAATAATTATATTAACCGACATAAGCACAGTTTAAAGCCTCGTTTCGAAATACATAAGCCGTTGCCAGCATCACGCTAGTTGCTAGACCGAAATATTAAGCCTCAAACGAAGGACGCGTCTGTCCGTGATGAATTCAGTTGCATAAGTGGTCGAGGGAGAAACGGATGCAGGTTAGCAGTAAGTCAACAAAAAAAAAAAGAAAGAAGGAAGAGGAAGAAAAAACACAGAGGATTACAAAATAGTGCAAACCCGGTCAAATCGGTCAAAATAGTGCAAACCGCCCGCCAAATCATTGACAAATGATTTATGAAAACGACGAAGAACACGGGGGCCGCCCGCCCTGAACCAACGCAGGGAGTGGAAACGAAGCAGCGAAGTAAGCCTAACATACGAAGAAAGCCTTGAAAACCCACCCGCCGTGAAACACCACGGGAGGGACGAAGCGAAGCGACGAAGAACGATGAAGAAGCCTTGAAGACAAGGAACAGAAGAACGGAACATTTTGATGTGGCGTGATGCACGCGCGTGTGCACCCGCCCGACGTCGAACGGACATCTTCCACAGCCTGCGCGGAGGCAAACGGGAACGGAGTATCTTGAAGTGATCACCAGCGAGGGCTGGCAACCAGTAACGAAGCAAAATAAAACGAAGAACGAAAAAAAACAACAGAAGAACGAAGAAAACAAACGAAGAAACGAAAACGAATGGAGATGAAGTAAGCGGGAAACGAAGTGAAAGAGCGGAGAAGAGTTAGTTGCCCAAAGGCAGAGCTAACTAGTACGTGGTTTGCGAAACAAACTGACGAGTAGGCGAACAATTATGACGAGAATCTTGAATTGCGGTACGGCGAAATTCACTAACTTGTTAAGAGTGAATCCGTGATTGAGGTTGGGGTGACGAGCGAAATGTACGAAGGTTACACCAAGCGTTAAACGAAAGACGAGAATTGGAATTACAATTACTCACCGGTTGTGAATACTGTTTACGACGATTGGGGCGCCGCCCGCCATTAGGGACATAAGGCGCGCGAAGAGCGTTAGCAGAGCGTGAAGCTACTAAGGAGGGCCGATGACCTTCCAGCGAATCAATTTGCAGCGGTTTATCAACAGAGTGTGCGGGAGACGACCAGAAGTTATGATCCGAAGTCGGTTGGTTAGCCGTAGAATCGGCTAAAACGAGAGTAGCAGGTTTTATCGGCGAAGTATCTGCGATGCCAGAAGACTCGGAGCAGTTTGACGAAGAATTAATTGGAGACAACTCGGTGGAAGCCTTCAGCGTAGAATCGAAACGACGACTTGACGGAGTAACAGCAGCAAGATCGGTCGAGAGACTGGCGCAGTCGGTAGACGAAGCGAAACGAGATTCAACAGCGGTGAGCTCGGATGGAGCAGCGAATCGATTTGAAGCCGAAGAAACGTGATTAGTTAAAACAGTAGCGTGATCCGAATTGTTGTCGGATGCGGGCGAAACAAATAAGCAATTAGTCGAGTAAACAGTAGAAACGACAGATTCATTGATCTCGGGTTTTACAGTAACATCGAGTTCAATTTTTGAATTAGCAGGAACAAGAGTTTGATGATTAACGGCGAGAATTTGAGGCGAAATCGAATTTGTGTTTGACGTTCGGTTTTCAACAATAGACGATGCGGCATGAACAGCAGCAGCAAGTGACGAGAATTTAGCCTTATTCGAGAGAGCAGTTGTTAAAAACGAAGCGTTATTTATTAAAGAATTAGGTGGTTGGATGTCGGGTAATTTGCCGAACACCACATAACCAAATACAGTCAACAAAGCGGATGGAGCGCCTCTTATTAAAGGCGTTTTACTGAAATCTAGTATTTCTGAAAAGCAATCAGCGCCAAGCAGTAGATCTACTGGATTGGGGCTACGAAAACGAAAGTCGGCTAGCAGATGTTTAGGCAACTGTTCACCAACGGATTTATGAATTCGAGTAGCAGGAAGCTGGTCTGTTATTTTTTGAATAACTGCAGCCCGAAGCGGTAAATGAAAATCTGAATTTTGCGGCGACAGAATTGTAACGTTAGTAGTGCCTTTGATGGATGTAACTTCAGATGAAATGCCTTGTAAGCGCTTAGTAGTGGGCGCTATGTCGAGTTGAAGATTACGAGCGGCGTTATAGGTTAGAATGCTGGATTGAGCACCATTGTCAATCACAGCGCAAAGTTGAACAGCTTTACCGGAAGAATTAACAGCATGAACAATAGCGGTGCCTAACAGCGTGGTTTGTCCATCAAGGCGACAAGAAAGAGCATAATCGGTAAGTTTTTCAGTAATAATTAACGAAGACGAATTCCTAGTAGTTACCGGCTTATTAGCAGAGCAGGTAGCGCAGGAATCAATTGGCAAAGTTGCGAGAGTAGTAGCCTGAATCGATGACAAAGAATTAGCAAGTAGACACCCGGTAGACTGTGAATTGTTGACCGGGTGTTCGACGAGTTGAGACGAAGTAGCGGTTTGCGAATTATGCGGGTTAACAACGGAAGGGGTAGACGAATTCGATTGTTGAGTGTTACGGTCAAAATGTAACAACGTATTATGAGATTTTGACTGACAGATACGACAATGTTTAGTCGATTTGCAGTTACGACGGTCGTGATTGCCGAAGCAAGCGAAACACAGGTTAAGCCGAGAAATAATTTTGTAGCGGTTATCGACGGTTTGTGAAAGAAATTCACTGCAGTTTTGAATTGAGTGAAAGTTGGATTCGCACGAAAGACATTTAAGCGAGTTCGATTTAACAAAAAATGAATGCACACTGTTAGAGTTGGTAGATGGCGAAAATGAATTCCGATTATTTTGTGTAAAATCGGATTTAACAGGTACCGGATTTGACGAGTCCGGTTTAACAAAGTTTGCCTGATTCGGATTACTAACATCAGCCGTATGGGCGATAATTTGAAAATATTTAGTTTCGAACTAGTTTTGGATAGCGGCGATTTGATTTTCAAAAACTTCAGAATACGCCTTAATTAATAAATCAATTAATCCATTTTGCTGTGGTTGGAACTCAGAGAATATTCGCTTTGCCTCTATTTTAAACACATCGTTGGGTGCAGAAATGGATTGAACGTGTGTTAATGTGTTCAATGATCGGATTAGTTGACATTTTCTGAAAATTTGCTCAGCATTGTCCATATTGAATAGCAAAGGAATAACGACAAATGAAAAAAGAAGAATACCGATAAGACAACAATTGTTTTTTTTTTTTTTGAATAGCTAAATATCCGAATTTGGTTGTTCGGATAAGAAAAATCGGATAAACAACGTTGGTGCAATATTATGAAAATGATTTAATGTTGTTGAAATAATACAAAAACTACAAATTTAAATAAACAATTCGACTAAATAAACAGCTGACGTTTCAATGAATTAAAATCCCGACCAATCAGAATGAGACAGCGGACAGCTGATGACGGCGCGGTACCGCGCTGAGCGAACAAGGGTTTGAGATTAAAAAAATGGCTGACAAGACAAATTTTAACGCATGTTACAAGAGCGAGACTTTGCGTAATCAGCAACCAAAGCGTCGGTCAACCCCCCCCTCACGACTACTATACGAATACAACAATAGGAACAAAATTTAGCGATTTTACGCAACTTTTCTAATACTTTACAACACACATATATTGACAACGAAATTAAAAATATAAAGGATTGAACACGTTTATGAATAATTTTAAGTGGAAATATTAAGTGGTACATTGCTTTGCACATTGAAATGTAAAAGATCGTTCACCACGAGGAAGGGCTGGAACCAACCACCATCATCCAAACTAGTGTGTTTCACGGTAAGACACGTCACTTAATTAACGTAGAACTAAACATCTTAGAAATGGATGATCAATATGAACGAGCAGTTGAAAAAATCCAGAATTCTCTTGATACATACACTTCTCGAGGAAGTGGTTGGACACTTAAAAGGATTGTGATATGCGATCTCCACATTGTTCAGTATTCCCCACTTTACGGAGCTGGTTCTTATATACCTACCCCAAAAAACATTCTCAAACGTGGAGCTATCATTAACATTAAAAATATCAATGATAGCTTATGTTTTATATGGTGCATATTAGAACATATATATCAACAACAAGGTTATATAAAAAGAGTAGGTTGGTATAAAAAACATTTAAAACATTTAAATACGAACGGAATCAGTTTTCCGGTTAAACTAACTGACATCTTCAAATTCGAACTTCAAAATCCTATTATTTCTATTAATGTTATCAGCTATGAAACTGACACTGACATATTTTATCCAGTTTATGTCACAAAATACAGAAACCGCAAACATGTCATTCATTTACTTCTTTTACCTGGACCTACACGTGAAACATATCACTATTGTCTAATAAACAGAAAAAAGACATACGTACTGGTTATCAATATAACGGACTTTCACGCCTATTAAATCCCTCGCAAACGAATTATCATCGTACAGTATATTATTGTAACTTTTGTTATCATCGGTTCATTACTGCATCTAACCGTGATAAACATATGATCACTTGTCAAGAATTTGGGTTACAACGGACAGTAATGCCAGACCGCGCCGACCCTGTAAAATCTATAATGAAATTCAGAGAATATCAAAAAACTTTAAAAGTACCTTTCACTATATACGCTGATCTTGAATCATTCATCACACCTCTACAAACCTCTCACCCACGTCAACTTGATGAAAATGGTCATCCAATAGCATACAACCATGCTACCCATAGACATATTCCAAGTGGGTACTCTTATGTAATAGTTGACGAGGATAGAGATATTCATCATGGACCCGTCACATACAGAGCTCAGAGTGAAAACGATAATGTTATAGAAAAAATGATTAGTCAATTAATTAGTATTGGGAAAGAACTTGAATATAAGTTAAAAACATGCATTCCATTAAATATGTCTCCTATCGATTATAGAAAATTCAACACTAGCGCACTCTGTATGTTATGTAACGAACCATTCTCTTCACCTTTAGATTACAAGGTTAGACATCACTCTCACACTACAGGTAGGTTCCTAGGAGCCGCTCACAATTCATGCAATTTGAAAGCACCTTATGTGAAGCATATCCCTGTGTTTTTCCACAATCTACGTGGATACGATTCCCATCACATAGTACATGCGTTAGGAAAATACAAAGATGTAAAGTTGTCTTGCATTGCTAATTCATCTGAAAAATTCATGTCCATCCAAGTGAATAACTTAAGGTTTTTAGACTCCTATCAGTTCTTAGACGACTCACTCAGCACACTTGTTGAAAATTTGAAAAACCATTGTGTTGATGAATCAACCATATTCAAACGTCTCTCAACTCGTTTCCAAGACACTAACATACGTGATATGTTGCTTCGAAAAGGTGTTTATTGCTATGAATATGTAACAGATCATTCTAAATTTGATGAAACACAATTACCTGCTCAGGAAGCATTTTACAGTTCACTTACATGTACATCAGTGACTGACGATTATTATCGTCATGCCCATAATTTATGGAACTTATGTAACATACACAATATAGGTCAATATCATGATTTGTACTTGGAATGTGATACCCTTCTTTTAGCTGACGTTTTTGAGAACTTTCGATCTCTTTCAATTAAACATTATAACTTAGACCCCTGCCACTTTTATTCCGCACCCAATATGTCATGGTCAGCTATGTTAAAAATGACTAATGTTTCTTTAGAACTTCTCACAGACATTGATATGCATCAGTTTATAGAAAGAGGCGTGCGGGGAGGTGTCGCCCAAATCTCAAAAAGATTTGCCACAGCCAATAACAACTCTTTCCCCGAACAATACAACCCGAATTCTCCTACCTCCTGGATACAATACTTAGATTGTGTTAATTTATATGGACATGCAATGTCTCAGCCCCTTCCCACCCATGATTTCAAGTGGGTCCGACAAGAAGATATTCACAATTTTGACTGGACATCAATACCTTTAGATTCACCTATAGGTTACATTTTAGAAGTGGATCTAGATTATCCGAGAGAGCTACATGACTATCATAGTGATTATCCATTGGCCCCCGAAAACCGAGTGCCACCACAACTGTCTCCATTTCTTAGAAAACACTCAAAGCAGCTTACCAATCAACCTAAATTACTAACCACCTTGTACAACAAAGAAAAATATGTGATACATTACCGTACACTACAATTATATCTTTCACTCGGTCTAATTTTGAAAAATGTTCATCGTGTTATTCAGTTTAAGCAGTCTGATTGGCTTCGTCCTTATATTCAATTTAACGCCAATCTTAGAAAGCAATCACGTAACGATTTTGAGTCAAGATTTTTTAAACTTCTCAACAACGCTGTGTATGGTAAATCTTTGGAAAATGTACGTCAACATATTGACTTCAAACTTATAAACAATCCAAATAATCTTGATGAGTGGATCTCTCAACCTAGAATGAAACGATGGTACACTTACAACTCAGAAGTAATTGGTATCGCCTTAAATAAAGCAGAAGTAACCTTAAACCGTACCATTTACATAGGCTTTACTATCTTGGACTTAAGCAAATATATAATGTATAATTTTCATTACAATTATGCTAAAGTTAGGTATGGTGACCATATCCGACTGCTAATGACGGATACTGATAGCTTTCTTTATTTAATACAAACGGAAAATGTGTACGATGATATGAAGGAAGGACTTGAACTGTTTGACAGCTCCAATTTCCCACCCAATCATAAATGTTACAGCATCGTTAACAAAAAAAAAGTTGGTACTTTTGCTGACGAGACTTGTGGAGTACCTATTAAAGAATTTGTTGGCTTGCGTGCCAAAATGTATAGCTTTGTCACTAGAGACTGTGAAAAGCAAGTTGCAAAGGGGGTGAATCGAATATGTATTAAAAAAGATTTACGTCATCAAAGTTATCGTGACTGTTTATTACAATCAAAACTTACATACACAAAATCTTCCTCTATTCAAAGTAAATTGCATGAAATTTATACTGTGAAAATAAACAAATTAGCTCTTTCACCATATGATGATAAACGATATATACTTCACGATGGACTAGACTCACTACCATACGGTCATTTTTCCCTAGACTATGATGAGAACGAAGCTGATCTATCGCCACCAGCAAAACGTACTCGAACACAATACAACCAAGCAGGCCCCTCCTCACGACTTGACTAATCCTATGGTAGACCAAACATGATTCACTTCATCAAAATTGAAAAAAAAAACAGCAGTCCGTTGATAGACCTTGGACAAGATACAACCTTGAAAATGAAGTATAAAAGATAAAGGTTTCTTTCAATTCGTTTTATTTCATCTCACACTATGACACACTCAAAGGCGGATACGTTATTGCAACGTTTTAATACGATTGGCGAGACAACATATTCTTTAATCAAAAAAGTACAAGACCTTTTACCTTCCATGTTGTATCGTATACAGACAATGGAAAAGTTGGTTACCCGTTACGGTCCTACATTATCTTTAACTTTGTCTACCCCTACAGATATCGCACCATTCGGTCTATATTTGCCAGCGATATTCTATAACCGTTTTACAGAAAGTGAAATAGACGTTCTGACTTCATCGGGATTGTGTTTGGTTAAAAATGAAACAAACGAATTAAGACTGTGCAAAAATTAAAATAACCTCTGACTATATATAAATAGATTCCATCAAATTCACCTTGTATCATGTTAGACATACGATCAGGTATCGCAAATGAACTTCATAAACAAGCACGCAAAAACTTTCCAAGGAGAAAAACAGTGCTAAAAGGTAGAGAAGATCTTTACCAAGCTGATTTAGTGGAAATGGGAAAGTATGCTAAATTCAACAACAATTACAATTTCATACTGACAATCATTAATTGTTTCACAAAAGTTGCAAACGCAATCCCGATAAAAAGAAAAACAGGTGTGATTGTAGCAAACGCTTTAAAACCATTTCTAAAAACTCACTCTATGCGCAACTTACAGACAGATGATGGAAAGGAATTTTTCAATGTTCACGTACGAAACCTATTAAATCAATACAATATCAATCATTATGCTACGTTTTCTGAAAAAAGCTGCTATCGTGGAACGTTTTAATAGAACATTAAAAACTCATATGTGGCGTCAGTTCACCAAACAAGATACATATGCCTGGTTAAAAAATTTACCTGCTCTAGTCGCTAAATATAATAACACTATTCATAGGTCTATAGGAATGAGAACAATTGAAGTAAATGATAAAAATGAAAAAGAGATTATGACTCGATTAAACCTTTTTCCTAAACGTATGAAAATAAAAAAAGAATTAAATGTTGGTGACAAAGTACGTGTTAGTAAGTACAAGATGGTTTTTACAAAAGGTTATTTACCAAATTGGACGAACGAGGTTTTTACTGTTTACAAAATACAACCAACATTACCTATAACGTATCTACTAGCTGACAGCAGAGGAGAAATTTTAAAAGGAGGCTTTTACAGTCATGAACTGACAAAAACAAAATATGATGATGTTTTCTTAGTTGAAAAAGTTTTGCGTCGTAAAGGTAATATGGTATTGGTGAGATGGATAGGATTTGATAAAACTCACGATTCATGGGTAAAGAAAGAAGACATTTTATAAATTGATCATCATTCTCACACCTAAGTTTGTTAGTTCTCAATACTTTACTGTTTTTTTTTTTGGCTAGAGTCAGTATAATAATTTTTGGGTGGTATGAGAACATTAAAAGGTATATCAAATGAATGATCAGTAGTAAAAAGTTAATCATAATGGAGTGTATTCCACAAAAGGATAGACTAGATGTTATAAATTTTGACAGTTATATTGAACCCGTAAAGTCTAATCAAACGAACAGACACAGTAAACTTCTACCCAACACAATAAGGTGTAAAATATGCGGACCTTCAAATTGTGGAAAGACAAATTTGTTGTTCAATCTCATATTTTCTGATAATGGAGTGAAATTCAAAAATTTATATATATTTTCAAAATCATTAAATCAACCAAAATATCACTTTTTATCCTACTTAATGAAGGGAGTACCACCAGTTGGTTATTTTACGTTTAACGAAAACGAAGATGTTTGTCATCCGTGCAAAGCTAGACCTAATTCTATGATAGTGTTTGACGACATTGCTTGTGAAAAACATGATAATATACGAAACTATTTCACAAAGGGACGTCATAACAATTTGGACATCTTTTATTTAGGACAATCATATAGTAGGATCCCTAAACATTTGATCAGAGACAATGCTAACATGATTGTTGTATTCAAACAAGATGATTTAAATTTACGTCATATTCATTCAGATCATGTAAATACAGACATATCGTTTAATAAATTTAAACAAATATGTTCTATGATATGGGCCAACAGTAAAAGTAGTAATTTTCTCGTGGTAGACAAAGATAGTGATATTAATGAAGGTAGATATCGCATTGGGTTTGATAAGTTTATTCATCTATAAATATGAGTGATCTACTAATTAAAGTTGAGTGTATGTAAAATGAATACGAAACAAATGTCACTAGCTTTACAGGTGCAACGGTTACGGGACAATATTAAACGTAAACATAGAGCGTTCACGACGGGGGTTATTGAAACTGATGAGCTAATGGAGAAACGATTAAAACCAATTGTCACTCCTTTGAAAGAATTCATCAAGAATTCAGATAATGTGAATAAAACAGAAGAAGTCCAGGAGGATAAATATGTAGATGAGAAAAACCGATGGGAAAACACAGAGTTACCATTTAAACCGTTTGCACCAGAGCAAACAAGTACACCAACTAGGTCAAAAGCGGACAATTCGATAATGGTAGATTCAATGAGTAATAAAAATCCAACGAAATATTATCTGCAAATGCTGATAAATGATGTCACTAACACAATGGATCATGTGTATGGGGTACACTTCGAAAACGACAAGTTGATGATTGGTGATAAAGAGGTCGAATTTGGTCACATGAAATTGAAAATTGCTGGAGTGAGTTACAACATGACTGCAGGTCTTCACTCTTTAATTTTTTAAAAGGAACCTATCTCATATACAACAGATGATCTAGACGCATACCACAAGATATTGAAACAAACAAACGCCTATCGCCAAGGATATGATCCAAGGCGACAGATAAATTCAAATCGTGGTTACAAATACATAAACATTATCAAACCACTGTTTAACAAGAGTTCTGCTACACCCACAGGAACTGGAATGGTGTTTTCAAACAAACGTATTCAATTCGTTCATTGGGACGATGTAAACGAATTATGTGACCGACTGCGTTTGTTGCTAGCCTCACAATCGGCAGGGAATGATGGTCACACAAATGAAATCCAATCGTTAATAGAGGAGCTACGTGAGGCCGGTATTATAAAAGGCGGTGCCTTGAAACCAATTCGTCACTATTAAGAATGAGTATTGATAAGTTCGGGCACTCTAATAGAAACGATAAAAGTCGTTTTACTAATGATATTTATCATCGTCATTGTGCGATGCGGTAGTCAAATGGTTTAATGACTCCTACATCTGCTTCGGTTCGTTAAAATGGTGGGATCTATTACCACCCGGATACAAAAGACGCGATGTGTCTTCGACGCGCACATTAGGCGTAATGCTTTGCTCGTTAAGGAATAGGCAGGTTTGTTGGATAGAAAGGAACACATACGGGTAAATAATACTGCGGTTAACAAGTGGTTTAACAGTACTTACTCGGTTTTGAGTGCTTAGATTTCCCAAGATGCTTCGATTCGTGGATGCCGTTGTAGATAATGCTGAATGTTCGACTATATCTGTACAGATTTTACACAATAGACAAAGGCACGTTAAACATACACATAAAGCACTGTTAACACTCGAATAACTGCTGTTATTGTAGCGGTTTACAAGTTCGAAACACAGGATTGCACAGATTACACAATGTCCGGTAATTAATCGAGTGAATGACATGAATTGTTTGTTAAATAAATGTAAGCGCGTTCACAAATAAAGCATAACTGCTTGGGGCCGTAATTAAAATATTGACGGCGACATGAGGTTGGAAGGTCCAACACGTTGAATGTAAATGACGCCGGCTCTCGGGGCCACGAACGTCCGCATAACACAACCGTACCGTATGCAGGTTTGACTGGAAGTGAAAGGGATTTTAGGAAGAAGGAACAATGGCGAGATGAGCGCAAGAAATTAATCCAATTTTGCTATTGGCTGGGCGCGAGCCACGTGACGAAGGATCACACATGCGTGGAACTAATTGATGAGGCAATCAATGTAAGATCAATAAAACGGATGTACTCACGGGAAGGATTTATTCTGGAGAGTTCGACGGCGCGCGGTATTTGAATTTACTGTAGTACTGAACATCCCGCCCACCTAAAAATACGAAGAGGATTTTTAAGCAAGACGAGAAGACGAGCGTAAACGACGGATGATCGAAGAGATTTCCGCCCACCAAAGGCAGGAAGGCAGGACGAGACGTAGAGATCGTAGACGAAGCGAAGCGAAGACGAAGAGACGATGAGAAGCGCAGAACGGAACATCTTGAGGTGGCGTCTCCAGTGCGCGGACTGAAGCGGCCCAGAAGAGAGGAACATCTTGAGCGGGCTCACACGGGAGCCCCACGAGAAAACGGAAATTTTGCTGTGCTCACAAGCGAGGGCTTGAAAGCAGTTACGACGAAAACGACGGAGGCGAAGAGAAACTCGAAGTCTTTCAAACTGGAAGAACTTCAAGTGAAACGTTGAGAAGAGTGCAGAAGACGACGAGACGAAACGAGACGAATATGAATCAATTCACAGATTGATCCATGGCGAGGGCAGCTCGAGGCCCTGAGCGTTGACGAGACGAGACGAAGCGAATATGAATCAATTCAGAGACTGATCCATGGCGAGGGCAGCTCGAAGCCCTGAGCGATGACGAGACGAGACGAAGCGAATATGAATCAATTCAGAGACTGATCCATGGCGAGGGCAGCTCGAGGCCCTGAGCGTTGACGTGACGAGACGAAGCGAATATGAATCAATTCAGAGACTGATTCATGGCGAGGGCAGCTCGAGGCCCTGAGCGTTGACGAGGTGCAGTGAGAATCCACACACGAGAAGTCGTGGACAACTCCGTTGAGGCGTTGAGAAGCAAGCGCAGCATAGTTTGCGCCGAACAAGAAGAAGAATGGCAAAAGCCGTTGAGCGGCGACGAAGGCGTTGCGAAAACGTTGAGTTGCCATAGACAAGGCAAGAGGATGTGCGAATATTTCGTGCAATACAGGATCGGACGTTGCAGACAAGAATGCAGCCAAGGTGCAAAAGAAGATCGCAAGAGACAGAAGTCCTGCGGGGTGAGTTTAGCGTCGTCCCAGGACGCGAAAAAGGCGAATTAGTGCGTTGGAAGAAGAATGAGCGATGATACTGGGCGCATGTAGTTTCCATGAGAGGTCTTAAGTTCTACGACGCGCACGACATTGTCACGACCAGGAAACAATTTGACGATTACACCTAAAGGCCATTGGGATGGCGAGGTGTCCATTTGACGAGCGATTACAATTTGACCTACGGCGACATTTTGGCCGACTTTGGTCCATTTGTGGCGTTGTATCTGAGTGTGCAAATAATCACGAGACCAGGATTTTCAGAATGATTGAGTTAAGTTTTTCAATAGCAACCATTTGGACGTGAGCGAGGTATATTCCCAATAGGTTTCTCAGGAGGTTGCAAAAGCGGAGCTCCGATGAGAAAATGACCGGGCGTTAAAATGTTTTCGAGCTCGGACGGATCTGGAGACAAATCCAGTAGCGGTCGGCTGTTGAGCACAGCTTCGATGCGAGCGAAGAGCGTGGCGTATCCTTCGTAGGTGAGAATTGTTTGACGAAGAAGACGATGCAAGCAATGTTTGGCGGATTTGACGGCTGCTTCTCACAGACCGCCAAAGTTAGGCGCAGAAGGCGGGTTAAGAAACCACTCGATGTTTTTGGCGGCTAAACTGGCGCCAATTTGCGAGGACGACGTTTTGATTGTTTTGTGGATATCACGAAAGGCGTTCTTGGCTCCGACGAAATTGGTTCCGTTGTCGGAGAAGACCTGTGCGGGAAGCCCACGGCGTGAAGTGAAGCGGTCGAAAGCAGCGAGAAAGGCGTTGGTGCTGAGATCTGAGACGAACTCCAGATGGACAGCTTTGGTGCACATGCAGACGAACACACATAAGTATTCCTTTGTAGTTGGGGATTTTCTGAGCGAGTTTACCTTAACTGTGAACGGACCAGCGTAGTCGACGCCGACCGTGTGAAACGGACGAGAAGGAGTAACTCTGGATGACGGAAGATCGGCCATAATAGGTTGAATGTTCGCTTTACTGAATCGAATGCAGCGGGTGCAGTGGCGTATGCGCTGTCTGATGACGCTGCGAGCGGAGAAAATCCAGAATTGCTGCGTTACGAGAGATTGCGTTGTTCGAGGTCCGGAATGTAAAGAAATGTGATGATAGTAATCACAAATCAAGTGTGTGAAGTGACAATGTTTGGGCAGCAAGTACGGATGCTGCTGATCGAAGTTGACGTTGGCGTTAGATAGACGACCGCCCACCCTGAGGGCTCCGTCTTGGTCTATGAACGGTTTGAGCGAGGCGAAGGATGATTCCAATGGTTTACCCTTGGCGCAAGCTGCTAGTTGCGACGAGAAGTGCGTTGCTTGAGTGAGTTTAATGCAGACTAGTTTAGCGTGATTTAACTCAGATGCGGTGAGAAACGATTCGAATTCGTTGGTTTTGCTTTGAAGACGTTTGAAGAAGCGAAACATGTAGGCGATGACTCGAAGCATTCGGTTGTAGTTGGAAAATCTCGTTAGTAGTTCGTTGTCCAATTCGACTTTTAAATTGGCGACGAGCGTGATTTGCGTTGGACGTAAGTCGAGCTGATCGTTCGGAAGCTGAGGCGTGCTGACGGCAGGCCAGGCGGATGCGATAGTGAGATAGCGAGCAGGTCCGTGCCACCAGATGTCGCTGCTTAGAAGACAGTCCGGGGCGCAACCTCGAGAGGCGATGTCAGCGGCGTTTTCACTTGTTGGGATATGAGACCACATTTCAACGGTGGTTTGCTGTAGAATACGCAAGACTCGATTGGAGATGTAAATTTTTAATAAATGCGGAGGCGTTCGGAGCCATGAGAGAACGATAGTAGCATCGGAGTGCAGTCGTGTTTCACAAACGTTGAGCGACTTTGCGAAGTCCGAAATAGAAGCGAAAAGGCGTGCCAATAATAGCGCAGCGCACAGTTCCAAGCGTGGTATCGTAACGATCGTTTTGGAGGGAGAAACACGGCTTTTGGCTTTGAGCAAATGAACGTTGACAGTGCTGAGATGTTGAACGTGAAGGTAGATGCAGGCAGCGTAGCCCTTTTCGGAGGCGTCACAGAACCCTAATATGCGGTAAGTAGCTCCGTGAGTCGTTACTTGTCGAGGTAATGAGAGTGATTTGAGACACGGCATTTTGTCTGCAAATGAAAGCCATTGATTGACGAGCCCTTGAGGTAAAGGATCGTCCCACGCGAAGTCGTTGTTCCACAGAATTTTAATGAGAGTCTTGATCCAAAACGTTGTGGGGGTGAGAAAACCCATAGGATCAAAAACGCGAGCGAGATACGAGAGCACGGATCGTTTGGTGGGTGTGCCGCTAAATGTGGCAACCTGATACGTGTAGGCGTCATGAGCGAGTGACCATTGAAGACCCAATATTTTTATAGATGAGTCGTGCGAAAAGTCAAGCGATGATTCCAGAAAACTGTCCGGAAAACGTTCGAGAAGTGAGGCGCAGTTGGAAGACCATTTTCGAAGTTCGAATCCTCCACGTGCGAATAATTCGAGAAGCTGTGAGATCAAGTCGTTGGTTTCCTCGACCGTGGATGCACCAGTAATGATGTCGTCCACGTAGGAGTGGTGTCGTATTGCGTAGGCGGCCAAAGGATAATTGTCGCCTTCATCGTTGGCGAGTTGCGTGAGCGTGCGTTGAGCGAGATAAGCGGATGGTGCGAGCCCGTAAGTAACTGTGTTGAGCTCGTATTCTCGGAGTGCAGAGTCGTTAGCAGGTTTGTAAAATATGTGCTAAAAATGCCGATCAGATTCACGGACGTTGTTTTGGCGGTACATCATTTTTGTGTCGGTGCATATAACAAAACGATGCACGCGGAACGATAACAATATGTTGACTATGCCGTTTTGCAGCTTAGGTCCCGGTAATAGGACGTCGTTTAGTGTATTACCAGCAGAATCTGGAAATGATGCGTTGAAAACTACTCGTATTTTTCCGTTGGGGTCGGAAGTTTTGAAGACTCCGTGGTGCGGAATGACGTAGGAAGACGGCGAGGATGCGAGCGACATGTGTTTCAAATTGAGGTACTCGAGCATGAAGTTGTGATATTTTTCAGATAATGCGGGTTGAGTAGAAACTCGTGATGCGAAATTTAGCGCTGATCGTGCTACGATGGAGCGGTTGGACGTTAATGGAGCGTGGTTAGTTCGAAGTGGCAAGGCTACGGTGTATCGGCCTTGATGGTCTCGAGTTGTCGTTGTTTTATACAAATTTTCGCAGAAGTCGTTATCTGGATGCGGGACTGGAAGATCGGATAATTCTTCAGACTCCCAGAAACGTTGAAGATCGGACTGAACATCGGAAACTTGAGTGAAGAGCGAATTTGATTGATGAGCGTGACTAGATGTTGAATGAATTGGAACTAGCCCAAATAAAACCCACCCGAAGACTGTTGACAAGGCGGAGGACGTTCCCGGAATGAAAGAGTGCGCTTCGTTAGCTACGATGTCAGCGAAAACACTGGCGCCCAATAGCAAATCGATTGGGGCCGGACGATAAAATTCGGGGTCGGCTAATCGCTTGTTGGCGAACTGCTGTGCCACCGAGTGCGAAATACGAGTGGTAGGTAAATTATTAGTAATTTTATTTACCACTAGTGCGGAGATTGACGTTTCAAAGGTGTTGCTGATTAGCGAGGCCAAGTTTATTTGAGTTGTTCCCTTAATGGGCGTTGAAGTGGAAGTTATTCCCACCAGATTTTGGCGACTGGGGTTTATAACAGCGTTAATGGATTTGGCGGCGCGTTCCGTTATTAGGCAGGTCTCAGAGTCGGAATCTAAAACGGCTCGGAGCTTTACGTAGTCGCTGGATTCGTTTTGTACAAGCAGGAGTGCAGTGCCAAGTATTATGGCGGTGCTGCCGGTTTGACAAGCGAGAGTAGTACGGTCTGAGTTATCAACAATTGGGGCGGATGCAGGTGAAGGATCATGCATCGGCGGCGCAGGAGGCGGCTGAGCGCTTGATCGTTGACTTGAATAACACTGGTTGGCGGTTCCGTAAGACGAGTTGCTCGTTTGCGTTGGTGGAGGTGGACTGGCAGGACGACGATTCGCGGCGCTGTCAGAAGTACGACGTGTGCTGATCGTTGAGCTGCGACGTTCACTGAAGTCAGACGACTGTTTGGATGAAGCGGATGGTCGTTCCCGATGAAGCAGAGTGTGATGTTCTCTAGCTCCACAGGTTTTGCAAGAGCGCGTGGATCTACAGCTGCTGCGGTTGTGTTTGCCAAAGCAAGCAAAACAACGACGTGAGTTTGAAATCGCTTGATACCGTTCATCGAGCGACAGCAATAAGAAGTCAGTACAAGTGAAAATATTACGCGCATTAGAATCGCAAAAATGACAACTAGGTGTTTCCGGGTCCTTGGGCTCGAAGTCGTGTGATTCGATCAGCAAGGTATTGCTTTTTGACAAAAACAATTGAGGCGACGCGGATTTGCGCACGACTGACCGAGTTGGCGTATGCGGCGGTACATGGTTAGGAGAAACAGATGTTAACTCCGTTGCGCGCATGCGAGATGCAACGTACGTTAACAATTGAGAATATGAAGGTATTTCGGTTGAATTAATGGTGGATTCAAACGATTGTTGCACAGATAAGCTAAGATTGCGATAAGTTATGCTAAATAACAAGAAATCGGTTAAGTCGATATTGAGCAATTTTAATGCAGAAATTGCGGATTCGTGCACGCTGAGAAATTCCTTGAATTGTTCGTGGTTAAATTCGCCGGGTACCGTATAATTGAGTATTTGCGATAAGTGCAGATAAGCAAGGCGACGTGGATTAGCGAAACGTTCGTTTAACAAATTGTATGCAAGATCGTAATTTTCTGCTGTTATTGGCAGATGAAATATTAATTTAAGCGGTTCGTCACGAAGGCTGGTACGCAAGTAACGCAACTTTTGAACTGAGGTTAATTGCGAATTACCGTGAACAAGATCGTTGAAGAGTGAGATGAAATTAGGATATTCGTCTAATTTGCCGCTAAAAATTGGAAGTCTAATTTTGGGCAATTGTATTAGAGTGCTATCTAATACCGTTTTGTTTGAACTGTTGCTGACAGGCGAATTGTGCGCGAGAATTTTGTAATATTTGGTATTAATGTCGTTTTGCAATTTTGCGATAGACTGTTCGCTGTCAGCCGTGTAATTATCGTTTAGTTGTTGAACTAGGCGATTTAGAATTGTATCAAATTCGCCGCGCAATCGGTTAGCTTCAGTGTGAAAGGATGCGTTAGCGACAGCTGGTAATTTGATTGTTGACTGAACACCAATCATATTGTTCAGTTCTCGTTCGATTTTGCGAGCTTGTACGAAGAGCGGATTTGACCCCGGGTCAATGCCTGATGCGCCTGAGTCCGGATCCATATTTTATAAATACGTGAAAACAAAATAGGAATTATTTCGGTTAATTTGAGTGAAAAAACAACGCAATGTGTTTTGGAACACCCTATGAAGCGGAAAATCGAAATTTCGTTTGCTTGGTTCGGATTATCGAGGTCGGTTTGCGAAAAGTTCGGATTACTAACGTTGGCTTAAGATCCGTTCGGATTACTGAAATTAGGTACTGTTTTGAATTAAACGTTTTGGTTTTAATGCAAGCTCGTTCGAGAATATTTATTATGTAATTGAAATAATAAATTTTACGGCTGCAAATCGTTAACGCAGATTTACAATGATAATGAGTAGATGGCAAGCAAAGTAAACCACTGATGTTTACTCTGCGCGATTCAGAACAGTAATGAACGTATGTGTGGTGGGGTGACTGGCCGGTGCGGTACCCCTCCCCCCCGTTAGTTAGATAAGATGGCTGACCGGTTTCGTGCAGCCCGTTGTTAGAAAGAGAGCGTGGTGCTCTTGTTTGCTGTTTGCTAGCGTCGCTACTACTACACTCGCACATATACACACAAGAAATGACACTATGTATGAATGAAATGCATTTACTATAATCAGCTTTATGCACACACAATGAAAATGCGTAACCACGTTTGTTTTAAATAAAGAACAACTGCATTTAACTGATGCCATACAATATATAATTTTACGGCAGAGCTAAAATAGCAACTATATTTTAATTGTATTGACACTGTTCATATTTTTCAATACAATGTACTATTTTATTTGTAAGGCGTCTCTCGCTAATAACGCCCCCAGGGGGCACCCATTCTTATATATATGAATGCTTGTCCATGCATATATATGTGGGTGTTCGGGTGTGGCAACCCCGGGACCCCAGCTAAGAGCTAACCTTATTTCAAAACTATACACAGGTTGCTCTTACACTACACACAACAATAATACTACATCACACACACCACACTTTCTTTCAACACACACATTTACATACCCTACACACAACACATACACAAAGTTTTCTTACACACATTTATAATGCTGGCGAGGATGGGATGCGGGCTGGTCGTGCGTAACCCTTTCCGGATTGGAAGGTCTGGACTGTGGTTGTGCTGCTGTGAGCTTGCTCTGCCGAGGCTTTGCGCCATCCTTTAGCCCTTCCAGTCGCTTCGGTACTGTGGCAAGAAGTGGACCATGGGTAAGAGTGTCGGAGCTCTTACTGCTGCGTGCGAGCCTCTGGGACGTCGGTATCAGTGGGTCAGGTAGTACCTGACTCCCCGGCCCGGATGAAATATGTGGGAGATGGCTGCCGGGAGTACTCGGCCGGGTCCTTCTTTTTACTAGGGACCTGCGGCGTGCGCGGGTCATCTCTCCGCCCGCACCTTGCTTTCACGATGACTGGAAAAGCACTTAGATAATGTCAACTAAAAAATCTTCCCTCGGAATGAAAAGACTATGGTCTAGCTTGTCGGACGATAGTGATAACAGTGGTGATAACACAGACAAATTTTTTATTGTTCGTTGTATTGCAGATGAAGGGTCGCTGTCAAAAGTTTCCCCCTTCATTATTAACAGGTCTGTGCAGTCGGTTTATGGCTCGCCACACTCTATTAAAAAATTAAGAAATGGTACTTTGTTAATTGAAACAACGTCTGCGAAGCAAAGTTGCAGCGTTGTTAAAATTACACAAATCGGAAGTACTGCAGTTACCGTTGAACCGCATAGGTCCCTCAACTCATCTCGAGGAGTGGTTTACTCTCGAGATATACAGGATATGTCTGAGGCTGAGTTATTGGAGGAGCTTACCTCCCAGAGAGTGACGCAAGTCAAAAGAGTTACGCGTCGGGAAAATGGAATTGATGTCGGTACCCCGACACTTATCATAACATTTTCCACCCCTCAACCTCCGGATCGTCTTAAGTTGGGTTACTTGTCTGTTCGAGTGAGACCGTATGTCCCAAACCCTCTGCGCTGTTTCCAGTGTCAGGAATACGGACATACGAAAACTAACTGCAAGAAACCTGCGATATGCGCAAAGTGCAGTTCACCTGACCACTTAGACAGCGAATGCACTTCTGAAACTGAACTGTGTGCAAACTGTAAAGGAAGTCATTCAGCAAGGTCTCGAGAATGCCCCAAGTATAAAGAAGAACGAGAAATTCAGAAAATTTCGTCTGAACAGAAGCTTTCCTTTCTCGCTGCCCGGAGCGAGTACAGAAAACTAAATAGCATTCGAAATGCAGTCCAGCCTGACATTTCGTTTGCAGCTGCAACTAGTGTTCAGTCTCGTGTGTCTGGTGAGTGCTCGTCATGCGTTGAGCTGAAGAGTGTTGTTGAGAACCTAACTAAACAGGTTGCTTCCCTAACTTCTGCACTGAAAGCTTTACTAAGCTCCAAACAGACTGAAATTAGTTCAAAGAGTTCTGTACCTCAAGTTGGTAACCTTTCTGCGACGCAGAATACAAAAGTTCAGCTGTCAAATAAGACAGTCGCCTCTACCTCAAAGGGGAAACCCCTTTCATTGCCTAAGACGCTTCCAGTGGATGCGTCTAAATTCCTAAAATCTCCTTCGTCTGGGTCCAAGATCCACGATATGATAGGAGATCCATCGGCCCTTGATAAGGGCTTCATACAAGTGAAAGGAAAAAAAGGTAAGGAGAAAATTGTGTTTGAAACATAAGTTCTTTAAATTCCCTTTTAATAATATTATTCAATGGAATGTTCGCGGGATCCGATCTAGGTATGAAGACATAAAGTTATTGATCCGGGAAAAGTGTCCGATTGCGCTGTGCTTGCAGGAGACGATGTTACAGCCTGATGTCTCAATGTCCGTTCGTGGATATGAGATGTTTAGGAAAGATTCCCTGCATGGTGGCCCTGGTGGTGGGGTCGCTATATTACTTCACCAGTCAATGCAGGGGATAAATCTGGATATTCAGACGGATCTTCAGGCCGTAGCAATCAGGATAACTGTCCCGGTGTCGGTTTGCGTGTGTAATATTTATTTACCACCTAACACAGAAATTTCATACCTAGCCATGAGAGAATTACTGGAACAGTTACCAGCTCCATGTATCGTCCTAGGAGATTTCAATGGTCACCATTATTCTTGGGGCTCATCACTGTGCAATGGTAGAGGTCACATGGTGGAGAGGGTCCGGAGTGATTTAGACTTATGTCTATTGAACGATGGATCTGAAACATTCATGTCATCCTCAACAGGTTCCTGGTCGTGCTTGGACCTTACTTTCTGCAGCCCGTCCCTTGTACCACGGTTGGTGTGGAGAGTACTGCCAGACCTGTACGGAAGTGATCATCGACCGCTTGTGGTCGAGTTTTTTGACTATCAGTCTATCGATGACCTTCCAAAACGATGGATAGAGAAGCTTGCACGGTGGAATGAGTTTTCAATTTTAATGGAATGTGAATATGAAGATGATGATGATGCACGAAAACTGTTGTCTTCCTTTGTAGAGAGGATGTCTGCAGCAGCTGCCCAGAGCATTCCTAAAACATCGGGAAAAGCGCGGCGTCCGCCGGTGCATTGGTGGAATAATCGGTGTAAGGAGGCTCTTCAGGACCGCCGTAGGGCCCTGCGCATTTTTAGTCGCAGACCTACGGATGCTAACCTGGAAGCTTACCGAAGAGCTCGGGCCTGCTGTAGGCGTATCTTTCTGGAGAGTAAGAGAGAGTCATGGAGCTGTTATGTTGCAGATATTAACAGGAGTACCCCTGTGACAACAGTGTGGAGAAAACTGCGGTCCGTGTGTGGAAAGACGTCTCCGCACCGAGTTGCAGGGTTGCAAACTGACGGTTCCGTGATTACGTCACCAATCGACATTGCGAATGCAATTGGTTCTTCGTTAAGATCAGCGTCTCTTACGTCTTCATATTCAATTCAATTTCAAAATCATAAGCAAACCATTGAATCTCTTCCTTTCCATATAGCGGACACAAATGATCCTCTGAACATTCCTTTTTCAATGCCTGAACTAAGAAAAGCGCTCAAAGTTTCTCGAAATACCTCGCCCGGAGGAGATGAAATTACACTTTCGATGATAGCGCATTTACCAGATTCTGGCTTAAGGCAACTCCTACATATTTTTAATAAAATATATGCTTCTAGAAAGTTTCCAGAATCTTGGAAAGAAGCAATTGTTGTCCCAATCCTCAAACCTGGCAAAGATAAAACGTTGGCCTCCAGCTATCGCCCCATCTCTTTAACAAGTGTTGTGTGTAAGGTGATGGAAAGAATGGTGAATAGTCGTCTCATGTGGTATCTGGAAAAGAATTACTTCCTCGCTCCTGAACAGAGCGGTTTTCGGAGAGGGAGGTCTTCGACAGACCACTTGGTGGCCCTTGAGACGGCTATCTGCAATGCGTTTGCATTGCGGCAGCGCCTCGTTGCTGTATTCTTTGATTTGAAAAAAGCATATGATACGGTTTGGCGACGAGGTTTTCTTAATACCTTGCGGGGGTGGGGCATCGCTGGGAACATGTTGGCCTTCATTAAAGACTTTCTGGATGACCGATCATTTCGTGTAAGGATTGGTCAGAGTTTGTCAAACAGGTTTGATTTGGAAAATGGTTTACCGCAGGGGAGTGTAATTAGTTGTACTCTATTTGCGATTGCCATTAACAATATTGTGAAATGTTGCGTATACCCTATTAAATGTTCTTTGTTTGTAGATGATTTTGCGATATATGTTGCATCTAGAAATGTTGTTTCAGCTGAACGAGCCCTACAGCTAACTATATACCGTCTTGAGGAATGGTCACGGCAAACTGGCTTTAGTTTTTCTCCTGAGAAAACTAAATGCATCCAGTTTTGCCGGATTCGGACTGATACTGTTCCAAGACTGTATTTAATGGGTCAGCATATTAAGGTTAGCACTGAAATCAGGTTTCTAGGTATAATATTCGATAAAAGACTTACATGGGTTCCGCATATTAAAGACCTACGGGCTAGGTGCTTAAAGGTGGTTGATATTCTGCGTGTTCTTACAGGTACATGTTGGGGAGCTGATAGATCATGTATGATAAGGTTCTACAAGGCTCTAGTGCGATCACGTATAGATTATGGCGCTGTAGCCTACTCATCTGCTACTTCCACTTCTCTGAGAATGCTTGACTCAGTCTACAATTCATGTTTACGATTATCTACAGGTGCTTTTCGTTCTAGCCCTGTTATCAGCATCTTAGTTGAAAGTGGAGAAATGTCGTTACACAGACGTCGCCAGCAGCTTATATTGACGTACTTTGCTAAGTTGAAAGCTAGACCTTATCATTTTTTGCATGATATGATTCTCAATAACCCTTGTCATGATTTGCATCTGATGAACGCCCGACAGCCTTCACCATTTGGTGTAAGAGCGTTGGAGATATGCAACAACCTCGATATTGCGATTCCTCGTGTCTACCCATGTAATTCTTGTTTATTTCCACCCTGGACCATCGCTCAGTTACACTTTAACTTTGAAATGTGAAATTATCAATGGCAGACACAAGTTCTGTGGTATTTAATAGCATTTTCAGTGAGTTAGTTGAAGCTATTAAACCATCTACGGTTGTATACACTGATGGATCAAAGTCGGATGTTGGAGTTGGTTGCTCGTTTGTTGCTAATGGGAGAACTTATTTGTTTGGATTACCTGCGGGAACCAGTGTTTACACGGCTGAACTTTATGCTATTAGTAAATCTCTGTCTGTAGTCTGTGTGCGTGGGCGTCGGGTGTTGGTGTGCACTGATTCGCTCAGTGCTCTGCAGTCAATTAGTGATATATATTCACGCCACCCGCTAGTTGCAGATGTCCACGGCACCGTGAAGCAGCTTAACGATAGAGGAGTAAGCGTTGTTTTCTGCTGGGTTCCGGGTCATGCTGGAATCTCGGGAAATGAGGCTGCTGATTTGGCCGCTAAGGTGGCGGCACGCCAACCGGCCTTCACGCAATATCTGACTGTGTCAGATTTCGTGGGCCTGGTGAAGCGTGTCATCATTGATTCCTGGCAGGTAGAATGGACTGGCTCTCATGGCAACAAGCTACGTGACGTAAAACCTATTGTTAAGCCTTGGCCTACGTCACTGAGGAAGAACAGAAGGGAAGAAGTTGTCATCGCGCGACTTAGAATTGGGCACACCAGATTAACCCATGGGTATCTCATGACGTCTGGTGATGCTCCAGTTTGTGGCAGGTGCGATTGTCCTTTGACAGTCAAACATGTATTGGTTGATTGCGTCTGCTACGCAGCTCTGCGTCGGCGATTCAGAATTCCCTCTGAATTAAGGAATATACTCTGTGACGAAAGCCGTATTTTGGACGCGGCTTTGAATTTTTTACGATCGATCAGTGTATACAACAGTGTCTAATGTCCTTTTAGTTGTACCCTATGGTATGTGTTTTATTTTAGTTATACGTTTAGGTTATACGTCATATGTCTGTGGTTTTATTTTGTGGCCCCTTTACAGCCTTTTGTGATATTTATGTCTGTGATATTTTCTTTCTTTTCTTTTCTTTTTTTTAATGTAATTTTTTGGTTGTGATACTAGTTTTTAAGTTTTCATAAGTGTCAATATTATTTTTGTGTTTTTTTTTGTTTTAACTGTGATATTAAGTTTAAGTTTATGTATGTATGTTTTTTTGTGTTTTTTAGCGTTTTTGTTTTTTAGCTTGTGGTGTCTGTGATACTAGCTTATAAGATTTTAGCTTATATTTGTATATAAAAAAAGGCGTTCTGCACTCGGGCTTTTTACACCCTTGTGCAGAACAACAGGCGATGATAACCTCGCTAAGGTTTTTCGCCTTAAAACAAAAAAAAAAATCGCTAATAACGTTGAACTGATAATTTTGTGGACTGTATTTGAAATTATTAAAGCAAATGTCCGACACGGACGGACCACTTTGTGCGTGGATCCGGCCCGGAGATGACCACTTTGTGCGATGCGGTAGTCAAATGGTTTAATGACTCCTACATCTGCTTCGGTTCGTTAAAATGGTGGGATCTATTACCACCCGGATACGAAAGACGCGATGTGTCTTCGACGCGCACATTAGGCGTAATGCTTTGCTCGTTAAGGAATAGGAAGGTTTGTTGGATAGAAAGGAACACATACGGGTAAATAATATTGCGGTTAACAAGTGGTTTAACAGTACTTACTCGGTTTTGAGTGCGTAGATTTCCCAAGATGCTTCGATTCGTGGATGCCGTTGTAGATAATGCTGAATGTTCGACTATATCTGTACAGATTTTACACAATAGACAAAGGCACGTTAAACATACACATAAAGCACTGTTAACACTCGAATAACTGCTGTTATTGTAGCGGTTTACAAGTTCGAAACACAGGATTGCACAGATTACACAATGTCCGGTAATTAATCGAGTGAATGACATGAATTGTTTGTTAAATAAATGTAAGCGCGTTCACAAATAAAGCATAACTGCTTGGGGCCGTAATTAAAATATTGACGGCGACATGAGGTTGGAAGGTCCAACACGTTGAATGTAAATGACGCCGGCTCTCGGGGCCACGAACGTCCGCATAACACAACCGTACCGTATGCAGGTTTGACTGGAAGTGAAAGGGATTTTAGGAAGAAGGAACAATGGCGAGATGAGCGCAAGAAATTAATCCAATTTTGCTATTGGCTGAGCGCGAGCCACGTGACGAAGGATCACACATGCGTGGAACTAATTGATGAGGCAATCAATGTAAGATCAATAAAACGGATGTACTCGCGGGAAGGATTTATTCTGGAGAGTTCGACGGCGCGCGGTATTTGAATTTACTGTAGTACTGAACAGTCATATTCTCAGTCCCTCTGGGTTTACATTTAAGTTAACCAAAGACGGTGACATTGATGTGGAAGGAAAACGGTTGTGTAATTTAAAACTTCCATTATCAGATACTGATGCTGTACGTAAAATTGATTGCATCACACTCGAACCTAACTCATCTACTGTCAACGTGAAGAAGAAAAAAATTAGCAACTTAGCTGATGCCGAGACGAATACTGATGCAATCAACATGCGTACAATGAAAAGAAACTGTCTCACAATAGATCCAATGGACAACGTTTACAATGCAAATTTTATGTGAGTGAAAAATGTAGGAGAACCAATTGATCTGAATGATTCTGCTTCAGTAAAGTACGTTTCAACTAATTTCGCCACTAAGGCAGATATGCAAACCACTCTAGAAGCAGCGTCGGCAGCAACTGCTGCCGTTTCAGCAAGTCTAGATGCAGCATCAACATTAGCGGTAGGAGCAGCAGCAACAGATGCTGAGGGAAATCCAATGTTCAACAATAAACGTCTGACAGCGGTGAGTGCACCTATCAATGACGAAGATGTGGTCACATTAAAATATCATAAAGAACACACTACTTTAGATGTAGACGCACAGACGAAAAAAATTGACATGCATAATTATGTGGTGAAAAATGTAGGTTTACCGGATGACGATAACGATGCAGTCCCACTCGGCTTTTTAAACTGGAAATATGTAAAACAGAGTGCACTGGATAAGCCTCTTTTGTTTAATGATGATAAGAAAACTGTGGACGTGAAAAAATGTAGACTTGTCAATGTAGCGACTGGAACTAATGAAACTGATGCAGTAAATTTCAATCAGGTGCGGGACATTTGTAATGAAGTTTTTGAAACATCTGTGCAAATGGCAATTCATTTGGAAAAACAGCAGCGAGGTGAACGAACCGCTTCCGGAAATGAGGATGACTTTAAGAAGCTGACTCAATCGCTGAGAGATCGCTTACAAGAGTTTAGTGAAACATATTCTGTTGCACGAGTTGTGAATGTAGAAGAAGGTCTTCCTGCTGAAGCAATGCACTTTGATTCTAAGCTACAAGCTTTCAATTTACAAGGAAAACGTATTATTAATGTACCTGTTCCACTAGGACCTACAGACGCAGTTAATAGAGAGTATGTTACACATGCTTTAACAAACTTTTTAGACGTTGTAGAGAGATCGCAACGTCGTAGAATTAGAAGTGTACATGGATCAGAGACGCTTCCATTGACGCCTGAAGAAGTGGTGGACGATCCAAAAATAGATCAAATAGCCAAAGATTTTTTGGACACGCTGATAAAAATTATTCATCGGCATCAACATTACAAGATGGGACCAGAATTGCAACCAATAGTCGGTCCACAAGGACCTCCAGGCAGAGCAGGACCGAAAGGAGATAGGGGTTTTGGCTTCAAATTAGATAAAAAAGGTGGTGGATAAGATATGGAAAATAGAAGACTTACAAACGTAGGCGCACCATCGTATGGAAACGATGCAGTAATATTATCTTATTTAAACGATAGACTAAACAGTGGCAGCGATATGAAAACTGAACAGCCCACTAGTGGGGTTTCATATACTATTAAGATGGATGACATTTGAGATTAAAATAATATGATGATTACATATTAAAACATCATTTTTTCCTCAATATCGATGTAAAAAAAGATATAAAAGTTTGTACAAAAGCTATAAATAGTGTTGAAGATGCTTATAAAACGACAGATAGGTTCGGGATTCCTTGATACAATCAGTGATATCGGTGCCAAGATATTAAATCGTATGATTGATATCTTACCTGTTGAACTGCACATACCTGGATATCAGTACTGCGGACCGGGCACTAAATTACAAGAACGGTTGACACGTGGTGATCAGGGAATAAATAAATTAGATTCTGCATGTAAGGAACACGATATTGCTTACTCAAAGTACAGTGATAACGACGGAAGCGGATCGTGTGTTAGTACAGAAAGCGTGGAATCGTGTTAAAGCAAGTGACGCAAGTGCAGCGGAGAAAGCAGCTGCGTGGACAGTAACAAACTTGATGAAGCTAAAAACTAAATTTGGAGGTGGATTACCCCAACGACGAAAACGAGGAGTGGAAGGAAACGATCAAACTATAGAGCAACAGGTCAAGGATTGTATTTAAAAAATTATAAAGGACGTGGAGTGTACTTGAAAAATTATAAAGGACGTGGTCTGCAGTTGAAAAAAAAAACTTCAACTCGTTGCCAACGCATGCGTTAAACGGACTGGAACTTTTACATTATGCTAATGGTGTACCACATTTTCGCGGAGTATATATGTTAAACAATTTACCAGCACGCGTACTTAAAAACGAGAGCGCAATAGTTAATTTGGACAAAATTAGTGGTCCAGGCACGCATTGGGTATGCTATCGAAAACATGGTGCTAACGTAGAATATTATGATAATTATGGAAACTTACGTCCGCCACCAGAGTTGATACACTATTGGAAAAACGGTGTAAAAGGCTCAAAAGTCATTATTCATTACAACTATATAAGAGAACAAAAAAAAAGTCAACTGTGGTCATTTGTGCTTGAAATTTTTACGAGCATAATGTTTTCTATTTCTGGCCGCGGGTCAGTACTACAATGTGATGTATTTCCTCCGATAGAACTCAGCAGCGAACATGATTGGGAGGTCGGTCTGGTTAATCTATCAACTTACAATACAATTCCAAACGTAGAAAGTGAATTAAACAATACGTTTTTCTTTGATAGTGTAGACGCATCGTCTCATCAACTACCTAATGCAGAGGGCACCGTCACAGTTTCCAACGAACCAATCAGCAAGGGGCGGGCAGTCACAATGTACTCAGACGCTGAACAGAAAATCTTAGATAAAAATAAATCGAATGCAGGGTTGACGATTGTAATACCCCAAGGTGCATATGAGCTGGAAGATTTAGAAAAATACATTAAGGAGACATGTTTACGAGCTAATATCCCACTGGAATTCCATCTCAAAGCAAACAATAATACACTACATATAGAAATTTACGCTTCACGTCCCATAGATTTCACTCACCCAAACAATTTGTCTTCCATGTTGGGTTTTACTGAACGTGTGCTTGAACCAAATAAGTGGCATGTATCTGACAATGAAGTGAATATTATCAAAGTCAACATCATTAGAGTATTATGCAATATTGTGCAACCTTCTTATGACAATGGTAAAGAAACAAAAAATTTTGCCTGAGTTTCCTTTAGCTGTCGACCCTGGTTTTAAACTGCTAGAAACACCGAGCAATGTTATATATTTACCAGTCAACGTAAAACGGCTTCAGTCTATTGTTATACGTCTAGAAGATCAAGACGGTAATTTAATAAACTTTGCAAACGAAGTAATCTCATTAAGATTACATTTGAGACGGACCACTAGAAATGGGGTTAGTAATATTACCTCATAAAACTTTTAAGTATGGAACATATATCAACTCTGTCAGTCATAAACCATCATTGAACCAGTTAAAACCTTACAACATACGCTTTTTGAAATCTATTGGTTTTCGAGTTTGAGATTATGGATGTTTTAAACGTTCAAGACAAAGCTGTTTTTAATGATGTTATCACAAGTTGGCAATACCATACACATTTACCTTATGCTTTGACATCGTTCCGGCACAGTGATGAAATAAAAATTCCGATTCATCAACAAGATGTCTTCACATTGCCTAGTGAAAGTTTCCTTTACATAGAAGGCACCTTATTGGAAAAGGTAGATACGGTAAATATTAATTATAAATTAGTAAACAATGCTGTAGCTTTTCTTTTTGATGAAATTAGATATGAAATTAGTGGTATAGAAGTTGATAGGGTGAAAAACCCTGGAATTACGTCTACAATTAAAAATTATCTAACATTAAACACAAAAGATCAAAGTCTCACAAACGCAGGTTGGAATGAATCAGTGGTTCCATCATTTTGAATGAAAGCAGTGGAAAATTTTCATTTTGTTACCCGTTAAAATTCTTATTGCCTATTTTTGACGAATACACTAAAATCATGCTACCTGTTAAGCAAGAACTAATACTTTTAAGAGCTCCAAGTGACAAAGACGCTGTTCTGTTACCAGATACAAAAAAAGATTTTTTATTAAACTTGAAAAAAGTGCAATGGAAAATCCCTTACATCCGTGTGAATGACGTTACACGTTTAAGATTGTTGAAGTTGGTTGAGTCAGACAAAGAAATACAGATTCCCTTTCGGAGATGGGAATTGCATGAATATCCATCGTTTCCACAGACTAAACAACATATGTGGTCGGTGAAGACATCTTCACATATGGAAACGGCACGATATGTAATTGCCGCCTTTCATACAAAGAAGAAAGCCAATGAAAACGCAAATCCGTCTCAATTCAACAGCGATGGTAATGCTGTAAGCGTACGTAATATTAAACTCTTTTTAAATGAGAAATACTTTCCATATGATAATTTTCATGGAGACATGAAGCTTTTTTATGACTCATATTCACGATTTAAATCATCATACTTGTGTGATACTAGTTTAGGCCCATTTCTAAGTCTTTCAAATTTCAAGAAACAAGGTTCTATGTATGTTATCGACTGTTCTAAACAAAATGAAAAATTAAAAACAGGGGCTGTAGATTTAAGATTAGAAATTGAAACGGAACAGCCTGTTCCAGCTGAAACAGTTGCTTATTGCTTGATCATTTACGACGCTGTAGTAGAATACAAACCGTTGACTGGAACGGTACGAAAACTATTGTAAAGAGTATGTCTTATAAATTCATGGTACATCACGAACTTCACTTTAGTTGTGAATAGGTAGTTATAGGAACGCGATATTTTTCATTAGTTGAGGCAGACGACAAGGAATTGAATCGGTCATTGCAAAAAGGGGACATGTTACAAATTCATAATTGTGAGAAAAACGAAAAAAACATTTCCTTGTTCTAATACTTTGTTTTCTGACTATGTGACTCATAACTGTTAAGGCATTCACTACCCGGGTTACGCGCCTTTTAATCTCTGTGTCCTTTCCCCCACCTGTTTCCGCTTTCTTCCTTCCACTCTCTCTCGTATAATGGACCGTGACTATCACGGGTGTGTTTGCTCTCTGCTCTTCGACTAGCGTGGCTGACGCTAGTAAGGCTTAAACGCAAGGCTTATGTTATGTTGTGAGCAATTATCAATATTAATTTGTATGTTTTGTGCGGTGTGTTTATATGTTTTCAATTAAGTATTCAATTTGTTATAACGTGTAGTGGCGGCAGTTCGGCAGATGCGAGGCTACAGGCACCAATGTATTGAGGTAAGCGCACGTGTGTATGTCATTGTTCTGTTATTCGAGTGTTTGTTATCTCCTTATTGTTTTCCTTGCATTAATTCATCCTTTGTCTTGTCCGCGGACAACCTTAAATGCGGGCTGGTCCTCCTAATAATTCATTTTAGTATTGTTACACACGGCTTAAATCATTGCGAGGCATTACTTAACAATAACACTTCTTAATAATGCACTTATTTTTAATTTATCATATCTCTAGGAGAAAATAAATTATTTTGGTTGCCATAGCAACCAAAATAATTTTCACATATCCCGTTTTTACAATGACTTAAGGAATCATAAAGAAATAAAACTGTTTTTTACACTACAAACTCTGTTTAATTAGATAGAATATACAAACTATTTTAATGATAAATATAAATAACAGTATTAATTCAATATTTACATCGTCTTACAGGCCTTACTATTCAACACTCTTCATTTAAACTACTCATTTCCACTTTCATCACCACTGTTTTCGTTCTGATACTCAAGTTGTTGTAATCTTGCTTCTTGCTGAGATCTTGGCCAGTTTTCAAAGTTAGAATAGAATTCATATCCAACAACATAGTCTTTTAATTTTTGCAAATCCTCTAATTTCTTAGCGTTAATAGGAAGACAATTTGTCAGATAAGCCCTTGCTTCAGGTAACTGTGGGACTGAAGTACATTGGTTTGCTAATGCAAAAGTGTGATAAACTATAGAATTTATGTATGGTCTGACAACAACTTTGCCTGGTGTATGGGCTTTAAATTCAAACTGCTTATAGGAAGCTATCTTAAATGGAACTCTGTCTTTCCTAGAGACTTCTCCATGCATTGACTCATCGCTGAAACAAGTCTTCTTATAGTGTCTCGGCCACCAAGATTTAAATGATAATATATTATTGATTTTTACTTTTTTAATCGTAAAGCGACCTTGTGAGCTAGCCCTTTTCATTAATTCTTGGTATTGATTCGGAGTATAAATTCGGTCACTTTTTCAAATAAGCCGTGCAATACAACCGAAATCCCGGTCACATGGCAAAAATGAATGGCCACGTACTGGGAAATAATGTGTCACACTTTGATATCTACCACTGTCAGTTAGATTCATTAAAAATCTCACTAGCGTATGATTTTTGTTCTGGGATACACACCCATCACTGAACAAAATAACATGTTTAATGTGATCAGGAAGTTCTTCATCAAAATAATCTTTTAAGAAGGAGCACACCTCATCAGGAGTTTTATTACCCTCAGCTTCATGGTAACAATAAAGTTTTGCTTTATTGTTTTTTAAATTGTGCACAGCGAAAACAAAATACCAAAGTTGCCTCATGTAGAATATCTCTTGGACTGGTATTGCTGGTAATGGAAGATTCTTCATGTAGTCAAAGCACAGTATTGCAGTATCGTCATTACAATTTTCTTTAACCTTATTCATGATATTATAAAAATTTTTAGCTTTCCTCTTGTGTATCAAGAGTTCTGCTACTGATGCTCTTTTAGCATTTTGGTTTAAATGCGGATCTTTTATTTTAACTGATAGATTCTCGTATGCACCACAGACGTCAATTTGGGGACGGCCAAAAGAGTACGAAAAATGTTCATTAAAGTACTTTAAATAATACTTATATTTAATATGTTTTAAGTCAGGATGTTTTTGCAAGAACATACCATACATGATTTTTACATTCAGTTGAGCATTTAAATAAAGCTTTTCAGTGCCGCCATAGTGAGTGCGTTTGACATCAAACTTTTCGATATGACTGTATTTTATTTATTGACTCTTGAGAGATGGCATTTACACTCATTTGTTTGCCTCTCTGGTCATGTGGTGATTTATTAAGAGTCAAAAGAGTACATAATCTTTCGACTCTTTTTTTTGATATACCGTGAAGCGCTACAAAAGCTTTTTTACAAACGCTAATACCCTTGCCTTTGCATTTAACATGGTAATCAAAAAAATTAACTTTAGACACTTGTTTCTGAATAGGATTGTTATGCCCTTCTTCGTCGTCTGTAGCATCAATAGGTCCAGTTACTTTTGGTTTTCTGCGACGTTTAGCAGGGCGCAAAATGATTAAAGCTTGCAGATACGTATCTTGTGTATCTTTGTTATCGAGGGACAGAAAAGTAGATAGAATAGAATTTTGTTCATCATCGTCAAAGTTTCTAAAGCATTTTAACCTACAGTTACAATCTTGGCCTGTCTTAACAGCTACAACTTCTTTTCCTGAATAATTAGTGTGAGCCAAACCCTTAACTTTAGCATTTCTTATAACGTTTCTTTTGTACTTATCTGGATTCAAGCTCCTTTTCTGCTTTTTACTACAAGATGCTTCACAATCAGTCATGTTTCACGTATTACACAAATTAAATATTAAAATTATTACACTTGAATAATATTACACTCTCACAAAAGATGTACGCACAATAAAACTTTTATATATTATTGTATGCTTGTATAATTTATATCATAAACTAGAACAATAGATGTGCAATGTAACTTCAACCTAACCTTAAACTCAATGATTCTTTATTATTTTAATGCCACACAGGTAATAGGTTAGAAAACTCTACCCACAGCCATAGAGATCTGATAAAATAAACTAGTAATGCACATGATTAGTATCTTGCAATCTCTATGGTCACTGCAGAAAGGAGATATGTGTAGCACATGTCTCCTTTCTGCAGTGAACAAAAACTTCCTTATTTTATTACTTGCCAACAGAATGCGTTACAAATCCCTTTACTGCACTGAACGATGCATCTATCTATATTTAAAAACAGTCTGCATCTAACTCAAAAATTAAAAAAATGTTACATATCCCCTTTTTGCAATGACCGATTCAATTACTCATTCCGTCAAATTTATTAGATATGTTTTACATCTTTTTACCACTAACATATGCATTAAATGATAAATTTGATAAACATGTAACAGTTGGTGTTGTTTGTACAGGACAAAACTTAAATACTGGAGTCTTTTTTTCTTTTTTTTTTTTTTTTAAGGGCGAACAACCAGGGCGGTTATCATCGCCCGTTGTTCTACACACGGGTGTAAAGGGCCCGAGTGTAGAACGTACTAAAAACTAGAAATATCACAGAATAATATAAAATAAAATTTACATAAACAAAAAAAATTTATATTAAAAACTTATCAGATAAACATACAAACACAAACTTAAATTTAATATCACAGTAGGAATAACCAACATTTATAACCTATCAATTAAAAATCTTACAAACTAGTATCACAGTAAACACAATATAAATTACATTAATATCACAATCCTCACAGATAAACAAAAGGCTGTAAAAAAGCCACGAAAATATAAAAACATACACAAATACACATATTAAATTAAACATAATACAAACACAAACATATAAATATATACTTATATTATATAGGCTGTCGGGCGTTCATCAGATGCAAATCATGACAAGGGTTATTGAGAATCATATCATGCAAAAAATGATAAGGTCTAGCTTTCAACTTAGCAAAGTACGTCAATATAAGCTGCTGGCGACGTCTGTGTAACGACATTTCTCCACTTTCAACTAAGATGCTGATAACAGGGCTAGAACGAAAAGCACCTGTAGATAATCGTAAACATGAATTGTAGACTGAGTCAAGCATTCTCAGAGAAGTGGAAGTAGCAGATGAGTAGGCTACAGCGCCATAATCTATACGTGATCGCACTAGAGCCTTGTAGAACCTTATCATACATGATCTATCAGCTCCCCAACATGTACCTGTAAGAACACGCAGAATATCAACCACCTTTAAGCACCTAGCCCGTAGGTCTTTAATATGCGGAACCCATGTAAGTCTTTTATCGAATATTATACCTAGAAACCTGATTTCAGTGCTAACCTTAATATGCTGACCCATTAAATACAGTCTTGGAACAGTATCAGTCCGAATCCGGCAAAACTGGATGCATTTAGTTTTCTCAGGAGAAAAACTAAAGCCAGTTTGCCGTGACCATTCCTCAAGACGGTATATAGTTAGCTGTAGGGCTCGTTCAGCTGAAACAACATTTCTAGATGCAACATATATCGCAAAATCATCTACAAACAAAGAACATTTAATAGGGTATACGCAACATTTCACAATATTGTTAATGGCAATCGCAAATAGAGTACAACTAATTACACTCCCCTGCGGTAAACCATTTTCCAAATCAAACCTGTTTGACAAACTCTGACCAATCCTTACACGAAATGATCGGTCATCCAGAAAGTCTTTAATGAAGGCCAACATGTTCCCAGCGATGCCCCACTCCCGCAAGGTATTAAGAATACCTCGTCGCCAAGCCGTATCATATGCTTTTTTCAAATCAAAGAATATGGCAACGAGGTGCTGCCGCAATGCAAACGCATTGCAGATAGCCGTCTCAAGGGCCACCAAGTGGTCTGTCGAAGACCTCCCTCTCCGAAAACCGCTCTGTTCAGGAGCGAGGAAGTAATTCTTTTCCAGATACCACATGAGACGACTATTCACCATTCTTTCCATCACCTTACACACAACACTTGTTAAAGAGATGGTGCGATAGCTGGAGGCCAACGTTTTATCTTTGCCAGGTTTGAGGATTGGGACAACAATTGCTTCTTTCCAAGATTCTGGAAACTTTCTAGAAGCATATATTTTATTAAAAATATGTAGGAGTTGCCTTAAGCCAGAATCTGGTAAATGCGCTATCATCGAAAGTGTAATTTCATCACCTCCGGGCGAGGTATTTCGAGAAACTTTGAGCGCTTTTCCTAGTTCAGGCATTGAAAAAGGAATGTTCAGAGGATCATTTGTGTCCGCTATATGGAAAGGAAGAGATTCAATGGTTTGCTTATGATTTTGAAATTGAATTGAATATGAAGACGTGAGAGACGCTGATCTTAACGAAGAACCAATTGCATTCGCAAGGTCAATTGGTGACGTAATAACGGAACTGTCAGTTTGCAACCCTGCAACTCGGTGCGAAGACGTATTTCCACACACGGACCGCAGTTTTCTCCACACTGTTGTCACAGGGGTACTCCTGTTAATATCTGCAACGTAACAGCTCCATGACTCTCTCTTACTCTCTAGAAAGATACGCCTACAGCAGGCCCGAGCTCTTCGGTAAGCTTCCAGGTTAGCATCCGTAGGTCTGCGACTAAAAATGCGCAGGGCCCTACGGCGGTCCTGAAGAGCCTCCTTACACCGATTATTTCACCAATGCACCGGCGGACGCCGCGCTTTTCCCGATGTTTTAGGAATGCTCTGGGCAGCTGCTGCAGACATCCTCTCTACAAAGGAAGACAACAGTTTTCGTGCATCATCATCATCTTCATATTCACATTCCATTAAAATTGAAAACTCATTCCACCGTGCAAGCTTCTCTATCCATCGTTTTGGAAGGTCATCGATAGACTGATAGTCAAAAAACTCGACCACAAGCGGTCGATGATCACTTCCGTACAGGTCTGGCAGTACTCTCCACACCAACCGTGGTACAAGGGACGGGCTGCAGAAAGTAAGGTCCAAGCACGACCAGGAACCTGTTGAGGATGACATGAATGTTTCAGATCCATCGTTCAATAGACATAAGTCTAAATCACTCCGGACCCTCTCCACCATGTGACCTCTACCATTGCACAGTGATGAGCCCCAAGAATAATGGTGACCATTGAAATCTCCTAGGACGATACATGGAGCTGGTAACTGTTCCAGTAATTCTCTCATGGCTAGGTATGAAATTTCTGTGTTAGGTGGTAAATAAATATTACACACGCAAACCGACACCGGGACAGTTATCCTGATTGCTACGGCCTGAAGATCCGTCTGAATATCCAGATTTATCCCCTGCATTGACTGGTGAAGTAATATAGCGACCCCACCACCAGGGCCACCATGCAGGGAATCTTTCCTAAACATCTCATATCCACGAACGGACATTGAGACATCAGGCTGTAACATCGTCTCCTGCAAGCACAGCGCAATCGGACACTTTTCCCGGATCAATAACTTTATGTCTTCATACCTAGATCGGATCCCGCGAACATTCCATTGAATAATATTATTAAAAGGGAATTTAAAGAACTTATGTTTCAAACACAATTTTCTCCTTACCTTTTTTTCCTTTCACTTGTATGAAGCCCTTATCAAGGGCCGATGGATCTCCTATCATATCGTGGATCTTGGACCCAGACGAAGGAGATTTTAGGAATTTAGACGCATCCACTGGAAGCGTCTTAGGCAATGAAAGGGGTTTCCCCTTTGAGGTAGAGGCGACTGTCTTATTTGACAGCTGAACTTTTGTATTCTGCGTCGCAGAAAGGTTACCAACTTGAGGTACAGAACTCTTTGAACTAATTTCAGTCTGTTTGGAGCTTAGTAAAGCTTTCAGTGCAGAAGTTAGGGAAGCAACCTGTTTAGTTAGGTTCTCAACAACACTCTTCAGCTCAACGCATGACGAGCACTCACCAGACACACGAGACTGAACACTAGTTGCAGCTGCAAACGAAATGTCAGGCTGGACTGCATTTCGAATGCTATTTAGTTTTCTGTACTCGCTCCGGGCAGCGAGAAAGGAAAGCTTCTGTTCAGACGAAATTTTCTGAATTTCTCGTTCTTCTTTATACTTGGGGCATTCTCGAGACCTTGCTGAATGACTTCCTTTACAGTTTGCACACAGTTCAGTTTCAGAAGTGCATTCGCTGTCTTAAGTGGTCAGGTGAACTGCACTTTGCGCATATCGCAGGTTTCTTGCAGTTAGTTCTCGTATGTCCGTATTCCTGACACTGAAAACAGCGCAGAGGGTTTGGGACATACGGTCTCACTCGAACAGACAAGTAACCCAACTTAAGACGATCCGGAGGTTGAGGGGTGGAAAATGTTATGATAAGTGTCGGGGTACCGACATCAATTCCATTTTCCCGACGCGTAACTCTTTTGACTTGCGTCACTCTCTGGGAGGTAAGCTCCTCCAATAACTCAGCCTCAGACATATCCTGTATATCTCGAGAGTAAAACACTCCTCGAGATGAGTTGAGGGACCTATGCGGTTCAACGGTAACTGCAGTACTTCCGATTTGAGTAATATTAACAACGCTGCTACTTTGCTTCGCAGACGTTGTTTCAATTAACAAAGTACCATTTCTTAATTTTTTAATAGAGTGTGGCGAGCCATAAACCGACTGCACAGACCTGTTAATAATGAAGGGGGAAACTTTTGACAGCGACCCTTCATCTACAACACAACGAACAACAAAAAATTTGTCTGTGTTATCACCATTGTTATCACTATCGTCCGACAAGCTAGACCATAGTCTTTTCATTCCGAGGGAAGATTTTTTAGTTGACATAATCTTAGGTGCTTTTCCAGTCATCGTGAAAGCAAGGTGCGGGCGGAGAGATGACTCGCGCACGCCGCAGGTCCCTAGTAAAAAGAAGGACCCGGCCGAGTACTCCCGGCAGCCATCTCCCACATATTTCATCCGGGCCGGGGAGTCAGGTACTGCCTGACCCACTGATACCGACGTCCCAGAGGCTCGCACGCAGCAGTAAGAGCTCCGACACTCTTACCCATGGTCCACTTCTTGCCACAGTACCGAAGCGACTGGAAGGGCTAAAGGATGGCGCAAAGCCTCGGCAGAGCAAGCTGACAGCAGCACAACCACAGTCCAGACCTTCCAATCTGGAAAGGGTTACGCACGACCAGCCAGCATTATAAATGTGTGTAAGAAAACTTTGTGTATGTGTTGTGTGTAGGGTATGTAAATGTGTGTGTTGAAAGAAAGTGTGGTGTGTGTGATGTAGTATTATTGTTGTGTGTAGTGTAAGAGCAACCTGTGTATAGTTTTGAAAGAAGGTTAGCTCTTAGCTGGGGTCCCGGGGTTGCCACACCCGCACACCCACATATATATGCATGGACGAGCATTCATATATATAAGAATGGGTGCCCCCTGGGAGCAAATACTGGAGTCGTTTTTACAACCTGCCGAAAACGGGTTTTTTATCTTATCGTCTGTGGAAGTTGCTTATCAATAATCGTGATCATATTCAACTAGCTCTGGATAAGGGTGGAAAAATAACATGTCACTTGAAAGACATCACGGACAATGAATCCACACAGGCTCTGGTTGAAGTAAGACCAATTTTTTGGTACAAATTGAAGATATCAAAAAGAATAAAATTTCATTATCCGTACCTGAATGGAATCGCTTTTTTCATTACATCACCAACTTGTCTATACATGTTCGTGACTTGTGGTTTGACGAAGTGAACATAATAGAAGGGATAAAAAATTCAGACACATCATATGTTAGTTGGTGGTCTGATAGATTGCGGGGTGAGAGGAAGGCTTATAAAACGATTGCTGCGTGTGAATTTCAGTTAGTGAACTAGCAAGCTCTCAAAATGTATGATTCAATAATTGAAGATCTGAGACTTTCATTTGGAGATGTGCACGTTCCATTTGCATCTAAATGTAAGTTAAAACATAGCTATATTATGATAGCAGATTTTTCTGCGCATAATTTTTCAGAACCAGCAGATGTTAAAATTGATATTAAATTAAAAAATAAAATGGATAGATATATTTGTAAGTTTGAGTGTGAGCAAATAAATAAAATTTCTCTTGTCGGATCAGATAAAATTACATATGTAGGGTTCGCACGTGATCCAGAAGATGGAAAAATAAGGAAATTTTATCTAGATGAGCATGTGTATAGTAAACGAGGTACCGCTTCTGCAGTGGGTGATAAACTCGTATTCTCTTTGTCTATATTTAATACTATAGACAAACGTGATCGTGTCTTTGATGTAGTTGACGGGGTAAAACCTACGACTCAGGTTGATTCATGCAAACGAACGCTAGTTGGATATGAGGGACATGAAAAATCTTCTGAATCATATAACTTTTGTACTCGATATATTAAAGATAAACTTCTTTTACACATTTATATTTTGTTTTATGTTGGTCCTACTGGTGCAGTAATAAATAAATTATTGTAACGCATAATTTTAATATCATTATATCACAATTCTTTCATCAAGATGTATTTGTGAGTTTCAAGCTTTTTATGATAACAATAATGACTTTATACTTAAGGAATTGGTTATATTGGATCTGAATAATCGTTCATTTTTACATTTACATTTTAAGTCTCCGTACAACCGGAGTGAGTTAAATTCTGTTTACCGTAAAACAACACACTGGTTGGAAACGTATTTTCATGGTTTAATTTGGGAAGATGGTAATGTATTTTACAATTTAAAAACAGTTAAAAATATATTGAATCAATATAAAATTATTTATACAAAAGGTATCGAGAAAAAACATTATCTCCAGACAATTGTTTCTAAAGGTGTTGACATTATGAATTTAGATGATTATAAACATTTGATTCCAAAGTTAACAAACGAAAATAAAAAATATTGTCCTGTTATTTCGGTGTGCATAAAAAAGATGATAAAATGCGTTGTTCAGTGTCAAGGGCTATCCATTTAGCCAAATGGTTATTATCTGATTATAAAAGAGAATTTCATAGAATAAATTCCTTTAAAGACTGCATTGATACTACTGTTCAAGAAATCGCAAAACAAGGTTATTACTTTGACAACAGGACTAGTATGATTCGATATGAATGGTGTAAAAAATATTTTCACAATAAAAATAGTGTACAACAAGATCATTTAATGGTTTCGCCTACATGTAAATCACTGATTGGATTTGTTAACAATGTACCACTATTTTTGGAAAAAAGTTTTCCTCGAGAAGAATGTTTTAACACCTTTTGTATGAAGGAAAGGCTTTGTCAGCCTAATGTGCACAACAGAGAAGAAAAATGAGTATTCGTTTTGTTTCATCACTCATTCTAGATAAAAGCGCTGACGGATAAGAACCACCATGATGGACATCTATGGCACTCTCCGAGTGTTACAGATGTTCTCTGATCACCAATTTAAAACAAAAATGGAGTTCTGAAGGATAAAATCCACCATAGACAAAGTTATGGACACTCTTTTATCTATGAAAATGGCATGAAAAGTGTGCGTCTTTTGTACTAAGGAAGTTTATGTTCTACTAAAAGTGGTTGTAGTAACATGTATAGGATAATATAAATATATTACTTAGCTTTCTTTTTCTTGAACAGTTATAATCAATTTAAAAAATATGATCTATTGATTTGATGGTTACATATGATAAAAAAATCATTTTCTTGATTTACTAAAATGTATATATTTATCTCTTGTCATAATGTTACCCTTTTTATGTTTAGCACATGTGTTAAAATAAATTTTTTGAATAAATTAATTATTAATATATAAACGTTTCTGTTATAATTTTAAATTTAGTATATTTTTTTTTTTTTTTTTTTTTGTTTAAAGGCGAAAAACCTTAGCGAGGTTATCATCGCCTGTTGTTCTGCACAAGGGTGTAAAAAGCCCGAGTGCAGAACGCCTTTTTTTATATACAAATATAAGCTAAAATCTTATAAGCTAGTATCACAGATATCACCAGCTAAAAAACAAAAACGGTAAAAAACACAAAAAACATACATACATAAACTTAAACTTAATATCACATAAAACAAAAAAAAACACAAAAATAATATTGACACTTATAAAAACTTAAAAACTAGTATCACAACCAAAAAAATTACATTAAAAAAAAAGAAAAGAAAAGAAAGAAAATATCACAGACATAAAAGATCACAAAAGGCTGTAAAGGGGCCACATAATAAAACCACAGACATATGACGTATAACATAAACGTATAACTAAAATAAAACACATACCATAGGGTACAACTAAAAGGACGTTAGACACTGTTGTATACACTGATCGATCGTAAAAAATTCAAAGCCGCGTCCAAAATACGGCTTTCGTCACCGAGTATATTCCTTAATTCAGAGGGAATTCTGAATCGCCGACGCAGAGCTGCGTAGCAGACGCAATCAACCAATACATGTTTGACTGTCAAAGGACAATCTCACCTGCCACAAACTGGAGCATCACCAGACGTCATGAGATACCCATGGGTTAATCTGGTGTGCCCAATTCTAAGTCGCGCGATGACAACCTCTTCCCTTCTGTTCTTCCTCAGTGACGTAGGCCAAGGCTTAACAATAGGTTTTATTTCTCGTAGTTTGTTGCCATGAGAGCCAGTCCATTCTACCTGCCAGGAATCCGTGATGACCCGCTTCACCAGACTCGCAAAATCAGACATAGTCAGATATCGCGTGAAAGCGGGTTGACGAGCCGCCTCCTTAGCGGCCAAATCAGCAGCCTCATTTCCCGGGATTCCAGCATGACCCGGAACCCAGCAGAAAACAACACTTACTCCTCTATCGTTAAGCTGCTTCACGGTACCGTGGACATCTACAACTAGCGGGTGGCGTGAATATATATCACTAATCGACTGCAGGACACTGAGTGAGTCAGTGCACACCACCACCCGACGCCCACGCACACAGACTACAGACAGAGCTTTACTAATAGCATAAAGTTCAGCCGTGTAAATACTGGTTCCCGGAGGTAATCCAAACAAATAGGTTCTCCCATTAGCAACAAACGAGCAACCAGCTCCAACATCCGACTTTGATCCATCAGTGTATACAACCGTAGATGGTTTAATAGCTTCAACTAACTCACTGAAAATGCTATTAAACACCACAGAGCTTGTGCCTGCCTTTGAGTATTTACTCATCTCAAAGTTAAAGTGTAACTGAGCGATGGTCCAGGGTGGAAATAGACAAGAATTACATGGGTAGACACGAGGAATCGCAATATCAAGGTTGTTGCATATCTCCAACGCTCTTACACCGAATGGTGAAGGTTGTCGGGCGTTCATCAGATGCAAATCATGACACGGGTTGTTGAGAATGATGTCATGCAAGAAATGGTAAGGTCTAGCTTTCAACTTGGCAAAGTACGTCAATAGAAGCTGCTGGCGACGTCTGAATAACGACATTTCTCCACTTTCAACTAAGATGCTGACAACAGGGCTAGAACGGAAAGCACCTGTAGATAATCGTAAACATGAATTGTGGACTGTGTCAAGCATTCTCAGAGAAGTGGGACTAGCAGATGAGTAGGCTACAGCGCCATAATCTATACGTGATCGCACTAGAGCCTTGTAGAACCTTATCATACATGATCTATCAGCACCCCAACCTGTACCTGTAAGAACACGCAGAATATCAACCACCTTTAAGCACCTAGCCCGTAGGTCTTTAATATGCGGAACCCATGTAAGTCTCTTGTCGAATACAACACCTAAGAACCTGATTTCAGTGCTAACTTCGATATGCTGACCCATTAAATACAGTCTTGGAACATTATCAGTCCGTATTCGGCAAAACTGAATGCATTTAGTCTTCTCAGGAGAAAAACTAAAGCCAGTCTGCCGTGACCATTCTTCAAGACGGTATATAGTTAGCTGTAGAGCTCGTTCAGCTGAGACAACATTTCTAGATGCAACATATATTGCAAAATCATCAACAAACAACGAACATTTACGCAACTTTTCACAATATTGTTTATGGCAACCGCAAATAGGGTACAACTAATTACACTTCCTTGCGGTATACCATTTTCCAAGTCAAACCTGTCGGACAGACACTGACCAACCCTTACACGGAACGATCGTTCATCTAGAAAGTCCTTGATGAAGGCCAACATGTTTCCAGCGATGCCCCAATCCCGCAAGGTATTGAGGATACCTCGTCGCCAAGCTGTATCATATGCTATTTTCAAATCAAAGAATACGGCAACGAGGCGCTGCCGCAATGCAAACGCATTGCAGACAGCCGTCTCAAGGGCCACCAAGTGGTCTGTCGAAGACCTCCCTCTCCGAAAACCGCTCTGTTCAGGAGCGAGGAAGTTATTCTTTTCCAGATACCACATGAGACGACTATTCACCATTCTTTCCATGACCTTACAAACAACACTTGTCAAGGAAATGGGACGGTAGTTGGAGGCCAATGTCTTATCTTTACCAGGTTTGAGGATCGGAACAACAATTGCTTCTTTCCAAGTTTTTGGAAGCTTTCTAGAAGCGTATATTTTATTAAAAACATGTAGGAGTTGCCTTAACCCAGAATCCGGTAAATGCGCTATCATCGAAAGTGTAATTTCATCTTCTCCAGGTGAGGTATTTCGAGATACTTTGAGCGCTTTTCTAAGCTCAGGAAATGAAAAAGGAATGTTTAGAGGATCATTCGAGTCCGCTATAGAGAAAGGAAGAGATTCAATGGTTTTCTTATAATTTTGAAACTGTACTGAATATGAAGACGTGAGGGAAGCTGATTTAAAGAAGGAACCAATCAGGTTAGCGATGTCGGACTGTGATGTGATCACAGAACCGTCAGCTTGCAACCCTGCGATTCGATGTGGAGACGTCCTCCCACATACCGAACGCAGTTTTCTCCATACCGTTGTCACAGGGGTACTCCTGCTAATATCTCCAACGTAACGGCTCCACGACTCCCTCCTACTCTCAAGAAAGACACGCCTACAGCAGGCCCGAGCTCTTCGGTACGCTTCCAGGTTTGCATCCGTAGGTCTGCGACTAAAAATGCGCAGGGCCCTACGGCGGTCCCGAAGAGCCTCCTTACAACGATCATTCCACCAAGGTACCGGCGGACGCCGTGCTTTACCCGATGTTTTAGGAATGCTCTGGGCAGCCGCTGCAGACATCCTCTCTAGAAAGGAAGACAACAGCTTTCGTGCATCATCATCATCTTCATATTCAGATTCCATTAAACTTGAAAACTCATCCCACCGTGCAAGCTTTTCAATCCATCGTTTCGGAAGGTCATCGACAGGCTGGTAGTTAAAAAATTCGACCACCACCGGTCGGTGATCACTTCCATACAGGTCTGGCAGTACTCTCCACATCAACCTTGGAACAATGGACGGGCTACAGAAAGTAAGGTCCAAGCACGACCAGGATCCTGTTGAGGATGACATGAATGTTTCAGTTCCATCGTTCAATAGACATAAGTCTAAATCACTCCGGACCCTCTCCACCATGTGACCTCTACCATTGCACAGTGAGGAGCCCCAAGAATAATGGTGACCATTGAAATCTCCTAAGATGATATATGGAGCTGGTAACTGTTCCAGCAATTCTCTCATGGCTAGGTATGAAATGTCTGTGTTTGGTGGTAAATAAACATTACACACGCAAACCGACACCGGGACAGTTATCCTGATTGCTACAGCCTGAAGATCCGTTTGGATATCCAGACTCATCCCCTGCATTGACTGGTGAAGTAATATTGCAACCCCATCACCAGGGCCACCATGCAGGGAATCTTTCCTAAACATTTCGTATCCACGAAAGGATAATCGGATATCAGGTTGTAACATCGTCTCTTGCAGGCAAAGCGCAAACGGACACTTATCCCGGATCAATATCTTTATATCTTCATACCTAGACCGGATCCCGCGAACATTCCATTGAATTAAACTATTAAAGGGTATTTCGCAACGGAGGAGTTACGTTTCAAACACAATTTTCTCCTTCCCTTTTTTCCCTTTTACTTGTATAAAGCCCTTTTCTAGGGCCGATGAATCTCCTATCATATCGTGGATCTTGGACCCAGACGGAGGAGATTTTAAAAATTTAGACGCTTCCGCTGGAAGCGTCTTGGATACTGAAAGGGGTTTTCCCTTTGAGGTAGAGGCTGTCTTACTTGACAGCTGAGCTTTTGTACTCTGCGTCGCAGAAAGGTTACACACTTGAGACACTGAGCTCTTTGAACCAATTTCTGTTTGCTTGGTGCTTAATAACGCTTTAAGTGCAGAAGTTAGGGAAGCAACCTGTTTAGTTAGGTTCTCAACAACACTTTTCAACTCTACGCATGACGAGCACTCACCAGACACACGAGACTGAACACTAGTTGCAGCTGCAAACGAAATGTCAGGCTGGACTGCATTTCGGATGCTATTTAGTTTTCTGTACTCGCTCCGGGCAGCGGGAAAGGAAAGCTTCTGTTCAGACGAAATTTTCTGAATTTCCCGTTCTTCTTTATACTTAGGGCATTCCCGAGACCTTGCTGAATGACTTCCTTTACAGTTTGCACACAGTTCAGTTTCAGAAGTGCATTCGCTGTCTAAGTGGTCAGGTGAACTGCACTTTGCGCATATCGCAGGTTTCTTGCAGTTAGTTTTCGTATGTCCGTATTCCTGGCACTGAAAACAGCGCAGAGGGTTTGGGACATACGGTCTCACTCGAACAGACAAGTAACCCAACTTTAGACGATCTGGAGGTTGTGGGGTGGAAAATGTTATGATAAGTGTCGGGGTACCGACATCAATACCATTTTCCCGACGCGTAACTCTTTTGACTTGCGTCACTCGCTGGGAGGTAAGCTCCTCCAATAACTCAGCCTCAGACATATCATGTATATCTCGAGAGTAAACCACTCCTCGAGATGAGTTGAGGGATCTATGCGGTTCAACAGTGACTGCAGTACTTCCTATTTGTGTAATTTTAACAACGCTGCTACTTTGCTTCGCAGACGTTGTTTCAATTAACAAAGTACCATTCCTTAGTTTCTTAATAGAATGTGGCGAGCCACAAACCGACTGCACAGACCTGTTAATAATGAAGGGGGAAACTTTTGAAAGCGACCCTTCTTCTGCAACACAACGAACAACGAAAAATTTGTCCGTGTTACTTAATACACCACTTTTATCACTATCGTCAGACAAGCTAGACCATAGTCTTTTCAATCCAAGGGAAGATTGTTTGTTTGACATTATCTTTAGTGCTTTTCCAGTCATCGTGAAAGCAGGGTGCGGGCGGAGAGATGACCCGCGCACGCCGCAGGTCCCTAGTAAAAAGAAGGACCCGGCCGAGTACTCCCGGCAGCCATCTCCCACATATTTCATCCGGGCCGGGGAGTCAGGTACTGCCTGACCCACTGATACCGACGTCCCAGAGGCTCGCACGCAGCAGTAAGAGCTCCGACACTCTTACCCATGGTCCACTTCTTGCCACAGTACCGAAGCGACTGGAAGGGCTAAAGGATGGCGCAAAGCCTCGGCAGAGCAAGCTCACAGCAGCACAACCACAGTCCAGACCTTCCAATCCGGAAAGGGTTACGCACGACCAGCCCGCATCCCATCCTCGCCAGCATTATAAATGTGTGTAAGAAAACTTTGTGTATGTGTTGTGTGTAGGGTATGTAAATGTGTGTGTTGAAAGAAAGTGTGGTGTGTGTGATGTAGTATTGTTGTTGTGTGTAGTGTAAGAGCAACCTGTGTATAGTTTTGAAAGAAGGTTAGCTCTTAGCTGGGGTCCCGGGGTTGCCACACCCGCACACCCACATATATATGCATGGACGAGCATTCATATATATAAGAATGGGTGCCCCCTGGGGGCTTAAATTTAGTAAATTGAACGATTAATTAAATACAATATATCAATTTTAGTGCAAAAAAAATAAAAAAATAAAAAATATTAAAGATAAAAAAGGTTAGAATAGGTTCCCGAGTGGTAAATGCCTTTTTTTTCAGCCGAGCGGAGCGGGGGAATCTTCATAGAACCAAGTGACCCTGAAAGATACCATTGCACGCACGCGCAATGGTTATGTGGGATTTTTACCCACTAAACCTAACCGCCCCTTCACAACACCGGATACCGGCCGTTTTTACAAAACATAACGCAGCACCCGATGTGCCTTGGACAAATAAATCCCACCCTTTTTAAAAATAAATCTATGAAAATCGTCTCATAGGGATTAATGGCCATCCAGCCGGCGCTAGATGACCAAACCTAGTCGACTGCTTGGGTCAAACCACGAGTGGAGCGACCACTATTAACATAAACGGAATAATCTCTTCCCGCAACCGTAACTTACTCGCAGAGGCTTTACTGACAGTTCATCAAACGATCAACTGTCACACCTGACAAAACATTACTCACCCAACGAGCACGTCCTTACGAACACCATAACACACACACACACACACACACACACACACACACACACACACAAAAACACTCATACTTATAAATTTCCAGCTAAATTTAAGGAACGAAGGGCCCGAGAACTATGTTCCCAAACCCCCGTGCACATAAATATTGGACTCTAGTACAGTAAGCAACATTTCACCGCCGGTCTTCTTGTTCTTCCACACTCTTCTGCCTCAAGACGTCACCCACTAGTCTCTTGAACAGGTCCCACCTCGCCGGCGTCTCCAGCATCTTGCTGACCACGTTCTCAACCTTCACGTCTTCTCCGATTTCCACCGCACAGCGAGCTCTTTCCTCTGCCCACCTGGCGCACACCAACACCGTGTGCTCGGCCGTATCTTCAAGACCGCAGTACCTACATTCGCCGTCTCTCTCCTCCTTCTCTGCGACAGGTATTTACTAAAATCACCGTGTCCGCTCAGGAACTGGGTCAGGTGGAAATCCAGTTCCCCGTGTCTTTTTTTTTTTTTTTTTTTTTTTGTTTAATGTCCGGCTGTTCCCCGTGTCGCCTCTCCGTCCACACACTCACCTCTGGTATCAGCCGGAATGTCCACCTTCCTTTCTCCGACCTAGACCACCTCTCCTGCCATTTGCGCATCAGTACCTCCCTGGCCTCGTTCTTGGGCGTACCCCCCGCTCGTGCCACTCTCTCTTCGATCACCAAGTCGATGGGGGGCACCCCTGCCAACACAAATGCCGCCTCCCCCGACACTGTCCTGAACCCCAGGCACACACGAAGCGCAACACGCCTCTGGATAGTCTCCAGGCACCTCCGTGCCACCTGGTACCTCGTAGCTCCAATCCACGCCGGCGCCCCATATGTCATGACTGATGTCACAACCGCCGCGTACATTCTCCTTTTCGACGGTCTAGGCCCGTGAACATTCCCCATCAGCCTACTCAGCGCCTTGCAAAGCACTTCCGCCTTAATTGCGGTCTCCCTCACGTGCGGAACAAACGTCCTGTTTTTGTCCAGCCACAAGCCTAAGTACTTTACCTTCTGGGAGGGGGCAATGATCTTATCCCCCACCCGAAATCTCAAGTCCCCAAGCTGGCGCCTTCCCGCCATCACAATTGCTATCGTTTCGTCCGCAGCAACTTCTAGTCCTACACCTGCCATCCAGTCCAACACGGCAGCGATTGTGTCGTTGGCTCTCTGCATGACGATTCCTGACGACCTCCCTTCCACCACTAGGGCGAGGTCGTCCGCAAACGCACCGTCATTACTCCCTCCGGAACCGGCAGCCGCAGCACATCGTCGTACGCCAAGTTCCACAAGTCAGGTCCCAGGATGGAACCCTGTGGAACTCCGCAGCACATCTGCATTTCTACTTCTTCCCCTTCGGCTTCGGCCAACATCTTCCTCTCCGAGAGGTACCTCTGCAAAACTCTTCGCAGGTACGGGCGAATTCCTCTTCTTCTTGCAGCCTCCAGGACCACTCCCCACGGCAGGCTGTTGAAAGCGTTCTTTATATCCAGAAGGATGACCACTGGGATCCTCCTGGTTCTTCTGCTGCCCTCTGCAGCCTCGCGGACTCGCCTCATCACAAACTGAACAGCGTCTGCCGTCGACCTCCCCTGCCTGAAGCCGAACTGCCTCTCTGATAACCCACCGTTCAGCTCGATATCCTCCTTCAGTCGAACCCTCAGCAAGCTCTCATATAGCTTACTCAACGAATTGAGCAAGCAAATCGGCCGGTATGCCGCTGCATCATCGGGTGACCGACCTTCCTTCCTCAGCAGGACCAACCTCGCTCTCCTCCACTCTTTTGGGAATTCCCCGTTGACCAGCAGATTATTGTAGAGATTCAACACTTCTATAGGGAACCTCTCCACCAGTGCTAGGACCGCCTCCACCGGCACCCCATCCGGTCCTGGACTCTTTCTCGGTGTCATCCTTGCCGCCGCTTGTAACAGCTCGGCCACCGTGAACGTCGGGATGTCGACTGCCGCCAGCTCTTCGTAAACAGGTTCCGGAAGCCTCGGTAACAGCCTCTCGCAGACCTCCTTCAACCTGTCACTGCCCAACACCGGCAGCCTTCGCCCAAATTTCTTTGTCACTATCTTAAAGGCCCTACCCCAGGGGTCCTCGTCCACCTCGTCGCACAGAGTGGTCCAAGCACTTCTCTTGGAGTTCTCGATTGCTCTTTTCATCTGCCGCCTGGCGATCTTCAGTTCTTGTCTGTAGGCCTGCTCACCTTCCACATTTCCTCGTCTCCTGGACCGCTGTAAATGACGTCTTGCCCTCACGCAACTCCTACTGAGTGCCGCAATCTCGTCGTTCCACCAGTACACCGTCTTCCTTCGTTCGGACCTGGGGCAAACCTGCTGGTACGCCGTAACGACTACCTCTCCCAGGTCCTCTACAGCTCGGTGCACTGCCAGCTCGTCCATCACCTTATCCAAGAACCTAGCGATGACTATTCTGTTTGGCCTCGCCAACCGCTTGATGCTCGGTAGACGCCTCACGCCCCACAGGGAAAACTCTATACACCTGTGGTCGCTTAGCGTCTCTACCTCCGACAGCACGCACCAAGTTGTCCCGTCACCGATGTAACGATCGGAAGCAAAAGTCACATCGATGATCGAACGCTGGAGCCCCCTCGCAAACGTTGGCTCGCTGCCTTCGTTGAGGAGCGTAAGATCCAAGCCTGCCGCCAGGTCCACCAGAATACGCTCTCTCTCATCCTCGATGCCACCGGCCATGCACCGTGCTTGGCGTTGAAATCACCGGCCAGGACCAGTCTTCCAATATGGCCCCGGGCCGCCAACATCACCTCATCAAGCCGCTTTCGATATTCGTCCACGCTGATATTCGGCGATATATATACCCCAAAGAGAGAGACCTGTTCGAGCCTCACCCAGGCAAAGCCATGGCCTCGTCCAGAATCTCTCACCGCTCGCTGCGTTATCACCTTCACCGCCACATCGCAGTCAGCATCCGTCACCCAGCCGTCCGCCGTCTTCACTGTTGCTTTATTGGGCTCAGCGACCAGGACCACATCCGCTTGGCGGCTCACTGCCGTTCTCCAAAGCAGGTCCTGTGCCGCCCTACTCCTGTTGACGTTCAGCTGTAGCACCCGCATGCCGCCTACTCTGCGGCCATATCAGCGCCCCTCCGCTGCGCCGTCTCCTGACCTTTCGGGCACTCCTTCCTTTGGTGGCCCTCCTTCCCGCAACCGAAGCAGAGCTTGGATCTATCCTCCCCCTTACTCTTCGCCGCCACATGGCCGTGCTCCCAGCACCTGAAACATCGTAGTTCTTCTGTTCTTTCAACAACTCGGCAGTTGACCCATCCTATTCTCGTCCTCCTCAACTGCCGCAGCTTGGTTGCCGTCACTCCCCTGGCAAGGACCGTCGCATTCTGTGTCGCACCGTACGCGGGTCGAATGGCGGTCACCCTGACCTCATCCGCCTCCCCGTCCATGGCCGCCACCAGCGCTTCTTTCACTGTATTTACATCGGCATCTCCCTCCAGGTCTTTGATGTGAAAAACCACAATCTGGGCCCTCCGACCTGCTTCCTTCACCATCACCTGAGGCAGCTTCTCCGTCACGGCCCTCCTGACCGTTTCCGCATTTACTGCCCCAAGCCCCTTGTCAACGGCCCTGATCCGAATCTGGACCTGCTCGCTAGGCCCCTTCTTAATCGAAAGGACCTCCCCCAGATCTTCACGGTTGACCGTTGTCTTCACCTTTTTGTGAAGGTCCGCTCAGGAGCTTCCCTCCGCTGACAGGGTAACCACCCTGGACGGTGGCCCCTGCTCCTTCACTCCCTCTCTTCTACCAGCCTTTTCCACATGTACATAAAGGCCCTTTTTCGCCCTGCGACCAGCGATCTCTGCCACCTTTATGTAGTTCTCCGTGTCGGCGCCCTCCTCCAGCTGGACTCCCACTTCCCTGCTGGAGTTCTCCAATACTTTTTCCAGCCCCTTTAGCCAGTCCAGTACCGCTGACTCTTCCTGACTATCAAGCACAACTGTGAACGTCCTGCCACTCTCGAACAACACATCTTCCTCCGACAGGACATTCACTTCGCTTGTGGCCCGCACCACCTGGCCTCTCCTTAACTTTCCCTCCTGCGCCAGCTTTCTGACCGCGGCTGCACCCCGGCCAGTCCTCTCCTTCACACCACCCGGCGCAGAAAGGTCATGTACACAGACCACGTCTCTGCCTTCTACCTTCCCCTCCTGGCATCTCATGACCCTCGCATAAGCCTCCTTAGGCCATCTTCTTGCTACTAGATCCACCACGTCGTCATCCGCCACACCTGCATCCAGAACTTCAGCCACCTCTTGCCTCTTCCCGGTCCAGGTCGATTGCGTAGCCCTATCTATCATAACAGGGCTTGTCCGCCTATCGCACCTGGCGCACACTTGGCCGCACGACTTCGCCTCTTCAAGGCTCCTCCTGACCTCTCTAAGTTTTCTGAATAGGAGGTCCCCCTCTTCGCTCAGCAAGGCCTGCCTACTAACCATGGTTTCCACCCCAGCCAGCTTGCCCTCGAGTTCCTGCAGTATAGTTACCATAGAATCCATCTCTCCGACATCGTCTTCTTCCCTGGGCCTCTTGCTCCTCTCCAGCGACGATACTCGACCCCTCGGGACCACTCTAGCACCCCCTGCTAGCCTCGGGTCCCTTTCCTCCTTGTTTCCTGTTTTCTTCTTCGTCTTGGTACCACCCGTGCCACTACCTCCTCCTTCGCCCTTATCCCCATCCTGGGTCTTCCTTTGGGCCTCCTTCGGCCCCTCCACAGCCTTTACCGGGGACCTAGATAGCCGGTCTTTCCGTCTAAACGGATCCTTCTCGTCCATAGCACTAAGTGTTCTATGACAACTGTACGCTATTCAGCCCTTTGCGCTTTAGAAACCGCTTTTTCCGAACAGTTTGGCTGCCTCTAGTACTTCAGAAAGCACTAGGAGGTAGCAATCCGTTATTATATACTAAGCTGTAGTATAGAGCAAACCGCATATACAACTATACTACCTATAACAAAGACCGCCGTAGACCCGCAATACACGAGTCTTCAAGTACAAGTACCGGCAACAATCGTACTTCTTTTAGCTGGTTCTGCCTGGAAACCGCTATACAATCGACAGAATGCGATTTTAGCTACCAGAACACAGAATTTATAGGCAGTATTCAATGAACAAGGAAAATATACAACCAAATTAGAACAATTAAATTTATATTAAATAAATTTATCTTATGAGGGATTATAATAATCCCCTTAACTTTACTAAAATTTAATTAAGTATATTACCGCACCTTACCTCTGTTCACTTTCTACTATCCTATTCCATAGACGATTTTAAAAAGCCCGAACCGAACCTATTTACCACTCCACCGACTTCCTATCGGGCCAGCTTCTACAAGTTAAGGCCAACGCACCACGGCACGCGATTATAGACCTTAAAACGAAAAACTTAACTGTTTTGTTCTATGTTTAACCTACAAACTATAGAACTTAACCTACATTAACAGCATAATCCAGTAACCAAAATCATACACACTAAACAGTCCGAAATAATCAATTAACCAAACAATCCGATATTATCCGTTACCACCATAACTAGAATTACTAATTATGTGCTAATTATTCTACGTATGTTCCCTGCTTAACCTCTAAGCAGGAGAACAAAACACAAAAAACTTTACAATCCGTTATCCATGTATCATAAAATTTTGCACAGTCCAAGATTAACCTTCCGTCTACCGATTCCGAAACAGTCCGTTGTAAAAATTCACAAAAAACCTGGCCAAAACACAAACACCTGGAGCACTACACTCGCACTGCCTTCTCGTATGGTGACGTATCACCACTCGAGTGGTAAATGCCTACTTCACATTATGTGAACGCAGTTGTATGAGAACAACTGATTGGGGGATGAGTTATTTATCACCAAATAACTCAGGGTCCACTCGTTAAAAAAACCTACGCATCTAGTGTATGTACCTCCTATGAATACTTTTGTTTGTTAATATTTGTTAATAAAAAAATTAACAAATGTTATCATGTAGTGTATTATTGGTCCAGGTGATGTGGAAAACATATACACGTTTATTCTTGTTGTCATGTATATAATCTGTTTTTCTTTTTTTTACAGTTGGATAAAGTAGTGGGGAGATAGGTATTAGTATAAATAACACGATGCGTAATATCTATTTATCACAATGTCTTCTTGGGGAGAACATGAAGCAAACTACCATTATGAGTCGTGTGAATCACGGTTACATTAGGTGTTCTGTTTAAGTCCAGGTCCATTTGAAAGAAGTCAGCAAGTTAATGGACCTTGTCCTGGACCAGAATGTAAGCTAAGAATGGAAGAAGATCATAAACTATTTTTCCACATTGAAAGATGTGATGGGTCGCAGCATATACATAATTTATGTACAGCTACAAAGAAATGTGGTGAAACATCTTTTTCAACTACATGTAATACAAATTGTGAAGTAGCTAAGAATTCAGCGAAGGGTAAAAAGTTATAAGATGATCATGTATAAAAAATAGAGATAAAAGTACAACACATAACATAAACAACACAATACATTTACAGACGCACAGGAAACACTGTAAACTCCTGAATAGAACACGGATAAAAATTATTTATCCTTAAAAAGGAAAAACAATCTCTTTCCGATAGTATCTTCATGTGGTTCCGACGGCCCGGAATATATTTCATTACTCTAATTGCTAACTATTACATGTATGTCATGACAATGTTAACGATTGGATTAGATGAAATGTATTCTCTAAAATTGTGACGGCAGTGTTTCAATTAACTTATTCACATTTACACCTCTAACTCTTCTGTTCTTAAACGAATCAGTCATTTAATTGATTGATCATGATAAGAAACAGAACTATTTATTTTAGCGTTGCAATCAATAGATTGTTTGTAAATTATTTAACACATCTGTCTGTAATAGATAGCTTTGTGTTGTATGAACAAAATAAGTATTTCACCAGACATGATTACCTTGGAAAAGATATTCTTGTCTTCATGTCTAATGAGATTAGCTTAATTAAGCAAAATAGACGAAGAAACATGTGTGATCAAGGTTATCACCTTCTTTTTCTTGCCAGACAGAAATAATTGATTCATTTTATCGATAATAAAAGTTTTTTAGCAGACATGATTACCTTGGGAGGTTACACTAGATGCATATTCTTGTCTTCATGTCTAATGAGATTAGCTTAATTAAGCATAAAAGATGAAGAACCATGTGTGATCAAGGTTATCACCTTCTTTTTCTTGCCAGACAGAAATAATTGATTCATTTTATAGTTAATAATAGTATATTAGCAGACAAGAATAACTTGAGAAAGATAATCAAATATCATCATGTCTGGCAAGTTTAGCTCTGCTTTAATATAAAAAATGATAAAAATGTTTGGTTAAAGTCAGGAAAATTTATAAGTTTACTTACTACCTTGGAGTAATAATAATTCTAGCTGACCTTTGTTTTTTAACCTTGTATAATATATATATATAAGTTGAAGATTGTCTTACTCCTTAATCAATGTTATTTTGTGTTGGTTCAAGTAGAACATTGCATTATTTACGCTATAATTATGAACATACATATTGATATATGGGAAAATATTTTTTGTTTTCTAGATCAGGAATCGATTGAAATAAGCTACTTCGTTTGTACAATGTTTCGCTCCATAGCCAATCGCAAACTCAAACTTTCTTTTGAAAAAAAACCATTTTCTATGCGTAAACGATATCTTTCATGTAATTGTGACAAAAATAGAGGTTCTTTTGTTTTATCATACGTGTATCAGGGGTTTTTTTAAGGAAAATAAATATTATTGTAATAGCTGTTGAGGAGAAACTTAATAATCCCCATGAGGGATTGGCCAATTTGAAAAGAAACTTTATACCTCACACAAGAGAATGCCAATTTTAAGTTTAAAATTTACGTATATTATAAAACTTCTATAACATACTGACTCCAAATTATACCGATGTCTTATAACATTTCATACGAACTGTTTATATTAATTAACATCAAATTTTTTTCATTTACCTTTAACACATTTCTTATTAATGATGCATTGAATGAAGACATTGACAGAACAGATAATAATATGAACTAGTAACAAAAAACTATTAATCTCGTAATAACTATAAGCTACCATAACTTTTATTCTTTTGAGTAAAACTGATCTACTCGACAACTTTTAAACAATAAAAAACTGAATGGGACGGTGAAATTAATGCATGTTGTCGGTTTGATGTTATACCGCCCCATTAAAATAATTTACAAAGTCCCTTCTTATTCTTAGTTGCCTAGTAACTAAATAAATAACTCTTTTAAATATTTTTTGTTAATGTGAATTAAATAATTTTTTTTAAAAATATTTATCTTAGTCAGCTGGAGATGTTTATTTTCTTTCAATAGACTCAAAATAAACAACTCCAGATGTGCATTAAATTTGTCTCATTACAAATAACCCCCCATTTAAATTTTGAAAACAAAGAAAAATTTTTATGATAATCTAAATTTTGAATTTGTTTGATAAATTTAAATCCAAAATGTTTTAAAATTATGTTACTAAGCAACTTTACAATACTACTATCCAAATAAACTATAAACTATAAACGTAACTATAACCCATAAACACATAAACTATAACCTATAAACATAACACAACAAAACGCAAATATCAACATAATGTACATTAAATTTTTTTTTACATTTATTGTGATTAGTATTTACACCTACACTTGGTTTCCAGTCATTTATTTTAACATATTTATTCACAACATTCATACTTTCATAAATTAACTGGTCCATAATCTGTGAAATCATTTTTCCCTTGTTTTGGTCTTCAATGCAATCAACGACTCCTAAATCCACATCTTCTCTTATTGGTTTATTTTTATTATACTCTGAAGATTTATTTAATATGTTCATTTTATCTAATTCATCATTTCTTCCTATGTTTATTTGATCATTTAATGTAACATTTACGGATTTATACTGATATGAACCTTCAAATTGTTTGTTCATATTTTTTGTTGCTATAACCTCACATATTTGTTTTCCTCTCATATTTTCATCATTATTCTTATTGTTATTATTATTTGTTACAATATTTAGTACTCCTTTTTGTATTGGTTTAATATTTTTATTAACATCTTCTTGACTATTTCTTATATTCTCTATTATTTTTATATTATCCTGTTTAATCCCTTCTTTCAACTCTTTTATCTCTTTTTCTACTAAATTTCTATTCTCCTCTGTTTGTTTTTCTAAATTGGTACCCCACTTATCTATCTCTATCTTTAAACTTTCTTTAATATTTTTTGTTAGTTTGTCTATTTTGCTGTTTAAACTATCTTTTGTGTTATCCATTTTTTTCATAAGTTGTTGGAACATAATTACTATCATATTCATTTGACTACTATTATTATCGTTATTATTATTATTCATATTTATATCCATAATTCCAATCCAAAGGTCAATGAATATTTCCCCACATTAGGGTTACAATTTGAAGAGAAACTTAATAATCCCCACGAGGGATTGGCCAATTTGAAAAGAAACTTTATACCTCACACAAGAGAATGCCAATTTTAAGTTTAAAATTTACGTATATTATAAAACTTCTATAACATACTGACTCCAAATTATACCGATGTCTTATAACATTTCATACGAACTGTTTATATTAATTAACATCAAATTTTTTCATTTACCTTTAACACATTTCTTATTAATGATGCATTGAATGAAGACATTGACAGAACAGATAATAATATGAACGAGTAACAAAAAACTATTAATCTCGTAATAACTATAAGCTACCATAACTTTTATTCTTTTGAGTAAAACTGATCTACTCGACAACTTTTAAACAATAAAAAACTGAATGGGACGGTGAAATTAATGCATGTTGTCGGTTTGATGTTATACCGCCCCATTAAAATAATTTACAAAGTCCCTTCTTATTCTTAGTTGCCTAGTAACTAAATAAATAACTCTTTTAATTATTTTTTGTTAATGTGAATTAAATATTTTTTTTTAAATATTTATCTTAGTCAGCTGGAGATGTTTATTTTCTTTCAATAGACTCAAAATAAACAACTCCAGATGTGCATTAAATTTGTCTCATTACACTGTTTATTATCATCAAACTTAAGTTCTCATAAAGCCAGCTGTCGATTCAGATTAAATTATATGTCTTGTCAAAGCAAATTATGGCATGTTTTTAATGCATTTAGAAAAAAATATTTCCATTTCAAAATTTTACGAAACAATTTACTTTACATGTTTCCATGGGTTAAAATAAGCGCTGTGTATAAAAAAAAGTTAAATCTCTGTGCCTTAAAAATTGATTTTAAATATAAAATTCATAAAGACATGATTTTAAATGAATTTAGGATACCATGTAACTATAAAAGGAAGGTAAGTTACTCAGATGCGTGTGAAATGGTTTTTATTCCGGGAAGTATTGGATGGAAAGGGTTGGTTATGCATGAAATTGATGATAAAAAAACTTTTGAATATGTTTGTGCTGAAGGACATTATACATGTACAACAAAGTACAAATAATTGGTTTCAAGGTGAGTTAGTGTGAGGGCATACAAGGAGGGAGATGAGTTCGTGTATATAAGATGGTGCAGCTTTATTATTTCTCATAAACTAGCATTGACTCATAATGGCATCATCATCTAATTCGACTTCTACTTTTCTAGATAAATTCAACCGACAATCGTCTTTATGGAATACAAAAAAATTAGGTGATCTCATTATAGGATACAAATATAAAATGAAAAATATGTATCAAGTGTCGACGCGGTACGGAGGATCTCTTGTATGTACATTGCTAGATGATGGAGGTGAAGAGTTTGACATTTTTTTACCTAAACTGTATAACAATCTCTTCACACGTGAAGAAATTGAAGTAACAGACATTACGAAAATGGTATTCATTTATAAAATTGGTAAAATTGAAATAGAAGAAGAAGGAACATCTTAATGAAAAAAAAACAAGTAAGTTAAATTTTTTTAAATTTATCCTTTTAAATGTAATACATGTTTTTTTAATAATTTTTGTTTTTATAATTTTAACAATTTTTGCCGGATTTTCTAATGTCCAGTCCATGCATGTTGACTGTACTTCCTATAACAAAAAAAACACATAAATATTTTAATTTATTTAAATTAATAATAAGTAAAATATTGTTGTTGTTTAGATCATCAGCCGAAAGGTTGGTTTGAACCTGTAAAGGTTTTACTAAGTAAAACGAATAGTGAGGTTGTTTACCATTGCCATCCTCACTGAGTGGAAAATTATGATTATCAGCATGCCAAGCCCTATGAAAATTACATATTTTCCACTCTATAAATGACAACTTCATGTCATTGACCATAGTGTCTGGCTGTATAGTGAAATTAATTACATACAGAGAAGATAACTCTGACTAATGTCTTTTACACCTCTACCACTTCTGTTCTTAAACGATTCACTCTTTTAATTGTTTTATCATGTGATAAGAAACAGAACTATTTATTTTTACCCTGCAATGAACAGATTGAGTGTAAATAATGAGACACTCTATCTGTCTGTTATGGGCAGAAGTATGTAATATGTAAAGGTTTTACTAAGTAAAACGAATAGTGAGGTTGTTTACCATTGCCATCCTCACTGAGTGGAAAATTATGATTATCAGCATGCCAAGCCCTCTGAAAATTACATATTTTCCACTCTATAAATGACAACTTCATGTCATTGACCATAGTGTCTGGCTGTATAGTGAAATTAATTACATACAGAGAAGATAACTCTGACTAATGTCTTTTACACCTCTACCACTTCTGTTCTTAAACGATTCAGTCATTTAATTGTTTTATCATGTGATAAGAAACAGAACTATTTATTTTTACCCTGCAACGAACAGATTGAGTGTAAGTAATGTGACACTCTATCTGTCTGTTATGGGCAGAAATATGAGTATAGTAAAACGATGTTGGGTACAATTGTACTGCTTTTAGCACAGAGCGCCTGGTTATTATGTCTTGCACTTCTTCTTAAACGAATCAGTCATTTAATTGGTTGACGTTTTGTTAAGAAACTTTTATTATTTTTTAATAAATAAATATAAAGATAGATGTTAAAAAATATTAACTTACAGCGTCCAGGAGTGTTTCCATTAAATTGATGGTATGAACTTCACCATTTTGACCTTCATTTATTAAATTTTCCTCGTCACTACTTAGTTCAATGACTTCCTAAAAAAAGAAATAACTTCGTTCTTTTATTTGTTTCAGATTCATGGAAATGAGTACACGAATTAAAAAAAACAGAAAAAAATTATATTTTTCATATATATTTGAATGTAATTTGTTGATAAAAATTTTTTTTAAATGTATTATTTAAAAGGAATATAGAAAATAAAAATGTGTAAGAAAGAAAGTTGTTTGATGACGTTTTTTTAAATTTTCTTACTGAGTGTAACCGATCCTTTTAACGTAGATAATTAAAGGTTATGTTATTCAAATGCATAATCGTGTGATAAGAAACAGAACTATTTTTTATTTTGCCATGGAAGTGTAGATCAAGTGCGAGTAATTTAACTCGTCACATGGTGTAAACAGATAAGTATGATTATCAAACATGTGAGTCCAATGAAACAGGAAACATCAAATCACATTGTAAACATTATTTAAGAAAATAAAATTGTTATGTGTTAATAGACCCATGGGTTGGTCTAGAGGTAAAGTCATCGTCAAAATCAGCTGTTTAACAGTTGATATTGGGAGATGAAGGTTCCTGGTTCAAATCTCAGTAAAGGTAGTTACTTTTATAGAGATTTAAATACTAGACAATTGTTCCCGGTGTACTTTGATGATTGAGAATTAATTAACCATACCCTTTCAGGAATGGTCGGTCTGGGTCTGTACAAAACTACTAAGTTAATTATGTGTAAATAAATTTGTACAAACGATAAAATACTGAACAATCAAAATTAAATGATATAATTATATTTAGTATATACTGTATATTCTAATATTTCTAACTTAAAAGGAAAAAATATATTAGATTTCCAGCTTTCACCGTATTTTACCTCAATAAAAAAAATAGTGTATAACTTTACTGCATAATGGACATAAGAATGAGAGACAAAAAACCGTTTGTCAACATTGTACATTATCAACATAATATTTATTATAACCAGATTTTATTAAAATGTGTCAAATAGAAACTATAGGTTATTTGTGAACAATGTAAGTATTAAATAGTTTAGCTAAATTTTGTAAAAATGTAAAAAATATATTTTACCTCTTCCATTTGCTGTGTGGTGTCTCTGACGACTCATTGAATATTTCTCATTGCATTTTCCATTTTTGACTGTTGAAAGTAGAATATTGTAGTGAGAGTCACTTCTTTCAGTCATTTATATATAAGTATGTTATATAAATAATTATGTTTAGATCATGTCTTAATATCATTGTAAATACGTAGGTCTATTAATATGTATAGAAATTAAGAACAATTTTAATTTGGTAAAATGTATGAGATGCATTTACGTAAGTACATTAAAAAAAGTTGTTTTTATAATGTGTGCAACAATTTATTATACCTTAAAATGAAAGTTATATACTTAATTAGATTTCAAATAAAAGTAAATTTATTTGGCATGTGAATTTAGGTCAATAAAAAAGTCGTTATTTCAACTAGAATTATAACATAAGTTATTAAAAAAAGTTGCAGTTGGAATGATGTTTTATTTCGAAATAAAGTAAATAAAGTATAATGAAATGTAATGTAATACAAAACACGTAGTTATAATATAAATATAAAAAAGTGGTTTTAAATCACATTGTTATATCGAAGAATGCAATGAGTAAAAGTGCATAGAATCAAAAAAATACAAGAGTTACTCTATATGTACATACTACTTAGCTGAATATAAAATCTGTTTGATTGTCGGTATTTTTTTATGATAATTGGTTTTTAAGAATCAATTAAGCACGTACTTAGATCTTGTTTGTTGAGAAAAAAAGTAAGTCTTTTAAAAACAAATTGTTTTCGAGAAGTGGTTATGCCCTTTTTGGGAAATTTTAAGTACTTAAAGGAATTTTATGATAGCTTAAAGAACATATTATCCTACTGAGATATTTTTTTTAGGGAATTCCTGCACATGTGAGTCAATCTTGGCTATAGCTTGGGGTGGTAACAGGTTGCCACGAGTAGTATGTTTACCCCTTTTATCATTAGAAGTTTTGCTCTGGGTAAGCAAAGTTGAAAGCCGAAATACTGCTTTGTTTGAAATAGCGTGAAGACTGAGAAATGCCTTCCGACATACTTTTACACGCTCGGTATTTTTAATTGCGTAGTAGTTAAAAGAAGAGGATCGCTTCTTTACACTATCTTCTTTAGCACAAATTCTCTTTATGTCGGATCGTTCAGTAAGACCCATCAAATAAATATCTTGCTCATTTTTCAATTTAGTTTTATGAACGCTTATAATTATTTGATCTTTGTCTTCTTTAGTAAATTTAGAAGTGCATTTACACTGGCAGTCACAATCAGGTCCAGAAGTCTTTGCTGGTACTATATCTCCTTTACTACTCACATATTCCCTACCTTCCCTTTTAGCTATCTTTTTTTTCTCTTTTGTATGATTATTTATATTTATTACACCTTTCTTCCTCTTAGGCTGAGACATTTCTTCTTCTGAACTTGACATTATTACAAATATATTGGGTCTACTTACTAATGACAGGAGAAATTATTTCAAAATATACCTAACCTACACAACATTCACAAATTCATTCATAAGAAAACAAGTTTTAGTTCTGTCACTACTAAAAAAAAAAAAAATAAAAAAAAATAATAATACTCAAAACGTTCACACAAAAATCTCACTGATAGAATAAACTTAATTAAAATAAAATGACAGGAAAAATTATTTCAAAATATACCTAACCTACACAACATTCACAAATTCATTCACAAGAAAACAAGTTTTAGTTCTGTCACTACTAACAAAAAAAATAAAATTAAAAAAAATAATACTCAAAACGTTCACACAGAAATCTCACTGATAGAATAAACTTAATTAAAATAAAATGTTAGGACAAAAGAAACTATTTCAAAATATAACCTATACAAACACAAAACAATGTTCTCAATCTCGTACACAAAAGAAAAAAGTTTTAGTTTTAACACTACTACCAAAAAATTATAAAAACCAATAAATATTACAAATATTCACACAGAAACCTACTGATTAAATCCACTTAATTAAAATAAAATCTTGTATTATTAACACTGCTGTTAAAACAAACTCTCTAAACTTTTGCAGAAACAGCTGTTGCATAGACTGCCAGCAGCACAGCGTTGAGTGAAAAAAGGGAACTACTACATCAGTTATTCCCTTCTTCCACTCACTGTTAAACAAACAAGCTATTTTGACTTGATTAGAATGTGCAGTTATTCCCTTTATCAACTCATCCTATAGAAAGACAATTATGTAAAAAAATGGCTACCTCAGGTTAATTTACCAAAAAATTGCAGTTATTCCCTTTTTCCACTCACCGGTTCAATTAGTTAAATCTCCACAAAGAGGTGGCCAAAATTTTGTACTTGTGAATTCAAAAGTATTCATCTCGTGCATAGAGTAGGTAACAAAGAACAAACTAAAATAAAACAACAGATTCATAAAATAATTACTATGTTTAATTTTAAATTAAATAAAATAATTAATAAACACACCATATACATAACGTTATAAAATTAGATTGTGTTACTGTATAAATACATTATTTTAAATCAATCCATTTACTTACAGACAGGAGTTATCAGTGATCACCAATAAAATTTATTATAACAAAAAACATTATTTTACATTGAATTTGACTTACACAATATTTAAAATTTCAATATCACAATAAATTATTACATTATTACTGGTTAAAACATATTTGTACATATATACCCCGACTTTAACTATTACTGAATTACATGTTACTCTTAAATCACGAGAACCAAAGAATCACGTCTTTACAGCATCAGATCTGGAACACAAGTCCTCAAGCGTGGCTCGTTCAAATTCTAACCGAACTAATTCCCCTGATATTTAAATTATTTCAACCAATGAGAAGAGCAGCTTAATCTCCCACCCAGATTATTTAAAACTTTTATCTTTAACGGCAGAATTGTGCTGGACGCGTCCCTATCACCATCTCTTTGTAAAAATACGTTAACTGTTGATATTACCAAAGCACGTTTATTACTATTATTATAATTGATGGCTCATATTCTGTTGTTTTACGGTTAAATTTATTACATCCTATATTATATTTCAACTCAATTTTAACTAATTTTAATAATATGTATAATGTTTATTATTAATCTGTTCCTTAATACTAGTTACATTAATATTACAGTTGATTATTATTTTAACTCAAAAAACCTTTTTCTTTATAACAACCCTCCCGACATTTATTAATATTTCAAATAAATAAAAAAAAATAGACAATTCCAAAAAGTCACACTACAATAGTTCAAGTTTTTTCTTGGTAATTAGGTTGTTTTTCCTAATAGTCATGTTTGTGAATTCTATTATTTTAGATTTTAAAGATGCAGTAAAGTATAAGGAAAATAATTCTTTAGGTTCAGTTATATTCATTGCTGCCCCTTTTGAACCTCTTTGGGTGTGTACTATATTCCTGGCTGCATGTCTTGTTGGCTTATTAGATGGTACAGTAGGCTTAGTAAACCAAGTTTGTGTTGTCTTTTTGCCTTGCCCTTTTAGAACATCCTAAGTGCATTCAAATAAGTATTGATTGTTTTCTGATCTTCTAAACAATGTATTTGGAGTTATATTTTGTTTTCTCCTTTTTGCTGGATCCCTGACACGATCGGCTGATACGTTAGTTAGTTTACGCTTAGCATCAAGCTTACCTTGATCGTCTGTTGATTTCGATGGATTTTTTAGTTCAGCATTTACTATGGGAACGTCTTCCTCTTCTTCAGAATCACTAAACTCTTGATCAGGACTATAGTCTGGGTCGGCGTCACTATCATCTGTAATTTCATGAACTTCCAATTCTTCATGGTCTGAAGTTTCACTACCACTGTCAGAAATATCAGAATCAACCTCGTCTAAATACTTCAAAATCTGTTCATTTAGACGTTCCATGATGTCTAATAGTGTCTAATAATGAGTAAAAACTTAAAAACTAACCACAAAAACACAAATAAAATAGTTATATGTTTAATTAGAGAACAGCATAAAGAAAAAAGTCACACACGTAAACACTAAGGCTTCGTCTAGCACACTACGGAGTAGAATTAGCAACTAACGTTAGTACAAAGGCGTAGTCTTACAGACGACGCGAAATGAATAGCTGTGTAACGGAAGCACTCTCAAGGTCATCGACACGTACCCGTTGTTTTCTAGCCACACAATGAAGGTACACAGAGTTTCTAGACGCCATGGTGTGAGGGAGAGGTGGGGGGAGATTTTAGACATAGTTGAGTAGTCTGGGAGACGACGCCTTTGTGTTCTAGGGTTAGGAGGTACAGCAGAAATATTTGTTTCCATCTTTAGTCAAATATCACAATAGCTGTAAAATAATAATTATTAATTAAGAGGAAAAATAACCACGGTTTACAGCAATGCACATATAACAAACAGTAATACGGCAGCCATTAAAATTTATCGGGTCACATGATCAATGTATAGCTTCTGAATGGCTAGATATGCTGATGTCCGTTTTTCAAGAGAACTGGCATTACAGATGTTCACTTTCGATATGGACTGGTATGTTTTACTACGTATTTCTTCTATTTATGTCCGTTTTTGAAAGAAACTAACATCTTTATTGAAAAGAGCGCCCTTCAATTCATAAAAATCAACTGCTAACTAAATTTCGTAAAAATTGACAGTTGTCCGTGTTTGAAACTACACTACTCATTTAGCAACTTGAAACGCAAGTTTCTTTAAATCTGAAGGAGTAATTCTAAAAAAAACATTTCTTTTAGTTTTAAAATATGTCTAACAAGGTCATTTTCAACTTCCTCTGGTAATCTTGAATTCGTCCTAAAACCTTTTTATTGTCCACAGCAAAATAGTTTTTGGCATCTAACCTTCTTTTTAACGTCGCTTTTGGGACGCCATACGCTTTCGCTGTTGCTTTTAAACCCATATCTCCCATTTTTAAATGGCATTAACGCTCTTTCCATATCTTCTTCCGTCCATCGGCCGTATTTACCACGAACAGGCTTCTGAAATACTCGAGGTAAATGAATACGCTTAAATTGGACCACTACTGCAGGAGGTCCAATTTAGGCAAACTCGCCATATTGTAACAAAAGGGAAATGGCTTTTTACTATTATAATAAAACTAATGCGATTTTATACGAATTTTAGCATAAAATTATACAGAAAACGATAAAAAATAGTTGTATTACCTTAACTTAATTATTAAATATAGGGCATCAAAGAATTACACACAGAAAATTACATTGAATTAACTGAAAAGTTATAAAACTGGTTTCGCAGAACAAAAAACAACTTAACACTTCCACGTTTCGTACTCGACTGTAGCGTGGGTTTTATTAACCAGTTGCACTGCTAGTAGCGCTCTAGCATCACCTAGTGTGTAGATATGTGGGTGGTCCAATTTAGCAAGAGGTCCAACCAAGGCATACTTCAACTAATATATCTGGTAAATTCACATATTTGATTGTGGCAAATAGAAAAGACAGTCATATGGTCAAACCAGACGACAGAGGTCGTCACACTTCAGCTGTAAAGAGACCTGATGAAAATAAAGAGCTAATAAGAAATCACATAATGTCTTTCCCAACTCTTCTATCGTATTGTGCTCGTAGAGATAATAGTAAGCAACTTCTTGATTGTGCATTAAATTTAAAAAAGATGTATTTTTTATGTGGAAAAATGCAATGAAGTTGATACGATTCCAGAAAAACTGTGGCTGTATTGCGACATTTCTAATAAGGAATTTAACTTAAGTTTTTATGTTCCTAAAAAGGATTTTTGTGATACATGTTATAAATATGATCATTTTCATAATAATGGAAAAGAATATTAAATAAAGCAGAACATGAACAGCACATAAAATGCAAAGATTATGGCAAGAAACTTAAAGAACATGTTAAAAGAAAAACCATTAATAGCGGAATGCCATTTGGGCGAATTTGACTTGCAAGCCGTTCTTTACTGCCCAAAAAGGAAGGCAAAGGCGTTATTTTATAAAAACAAATTAAGCGTATACAACTTCTCTGTTTTGAAGCTAAAATTGCTCGTTGTTATATGTGGCATGAAGGAGAAGGTAACAGAGGATCAACAGAAATTGCTTCATGCTTACATAATTTTCTATTAAGCTCTGGTGATAAAAATCATTTTACTTTTTTTTCAGATACGTGCAGTGGCCAAAATTGTAACATTAATATATCAACAATGTTCCTTTTTATGGTTAAAAATTATGATATTCCAGAAATACACCATCTTTATTTGAAAGCGGCCACTCACAAAATTTGTGAGTGGCATACTAATGGAGAAAATAAAACTAAAAAGTACGACTAGAGGTAAAAAGTATGATCCTAATGGTTGGTACACCGCAGTCAGAGTGGCAAATCTAACTAGAAAAAATGAAAAAACAAACTTCAGAAAAAAATGATTAAAACTAGAAAGTTTGATACAGAGGGAAATCCTGTACAATGGATGAAGATAAAATGGTTTCTGTATAATAAAGAAGACACACGACATATTTATTTTAAATATAACCAAAGCTTAGATGAATTCAAAAAATCTGGTGTGAAACACACACAACTTTCTCTTGCCAATGCAAATAGTTAACAATAAACCTAATATTATTAATAAAATATTAGATATAAACAAAAAACTAACCTCAAAAACATAACCTTATTTTAATCATTAGTGAATGAAGCAAAATGAAAATCGAACTCACTTTGGCTTAAAAAAACGGAAAATACACTTTCACGCTAAACTAGGCTCTGTAGAGAAAAATTCTCTAAATAAAAGTTGTAGATCTCTTAATTTTCTATAAATTTTATTATATACACTTTTGTCGTAAAATGCGTACTAAAGCCGAAATATTAAAAAAATCGATTTTTCACACGTTTTCGTGAGAAAAAACAGAAAATCGCTAATTACCGCTAAACTAAGTGTTATACAAAAACATGTTTGAAATAAAAGTTGTAGGATTTAAAATTGTCTACAACTTTTATTATAAACATTTTTGCGCTGAAATGCATAATAAAGCCGTAATCTTAAAAAAACAAAGTTTTTACATGAAAACACCCTTACCAAGAATTTCAGCCAAGATGGCGCCTACCCTATCTTGTACAGCATAAAAAAATTAGTAAACCAGGCGATTTTAAAAAAAATCGTAGGACCAGTTTTTGAGAAAATCGCAAAAAAGTGAAAAATTATACGAATAAACAACTAATTCCGGTTGACCGATTTTGATGAAAATGTTCGTGTCGGGTCCGGTAGTGGTATGTATCTTAAGTTTCAAGTTTCAAGTTCGTACGATGTTCCGTTCTTGAGATATTTTGTATACACAGACACACACACAGACCAATCGCTAAAAACATGTTTTTTGGGTTCAGGGGGTCTGAAAACGTATAGATCCGGTGAAAACTCGATTTCGAAAAATCGACATGAAAACAATACTTTCCTTCCTATATATTCATATAGGCAAGAGAAAGTAAAAAATCGAATTGGACCGTCTAAAAAGGAAATCATCTAGTACTGAAAGTTGCGATCTTTCGCGTAAGTACACATCAACGCTTAAAATAAAAGAAAAAGATTGAAAGACTTACTTTCATTGTGTCAAATTCCCCCCAGGGGGCACCCATTCTTATATATATGAATGCTCGTCCATGCATATATATGTGGGTGTTCGGGTGTGGCAACCCCGGGACCCCAGCTAAGAGCTAACCTTATTTCAAACTATACACAGGTTGCTCTTACACTACACACAACAATAATACTACATCACACACACCACACTTTCTTTCAACACACACATTTACTTACCCTACACTCAACACATACACAAAGTTTTTCTTACACACATTTATAATGCTGGCGAGGATGGGATGCGGGCTGGTCGTGCGTAACCCTTTCCGGATTGGAAGGTCTGGACTGTGGTTGTGCTGCTGTGAGCTTGCTCTGCCGAGGCTTTGCGCCATCCTTTAGCCCTTCCAGTCGCTTCGGTACTGTGGCAAGAAGTGGACCATGGGTAAGAGTGTCGGAGCTCTTACTGCTGCGTGCGAGCCTCTGGGACGTCGGTATCAGTGGGTCAGGCAGTACCTGACTCCCCGGCCCGGATGAAATACGTGGGAGATGGCTGCCGGGAGTACTCGGCCGGGTCCTTCTTTTTACTAGGGACCTGCGGCGTGCGCGGGTCATCTCTCCGCCCGCACCCTGCTTTCACGATGACTGGAAAAGCACTAAAGATAATGTCAAATAAACAATCTTCCCTGGGATGTAAAAGACTATGGTCTAGCTTGTCTGACGATAGTGATAGTGGTGTATTAAGTAACACGGACAAATTTTTCGTTGTTCGTTGTGTTGCAGAAGAAGGGTCGCTTTCAAAAGTTTCCCCCTTCATTATTAACAGGTCTGTGCAGTCGGTTTGTGGCTCCCCACATTCAATTAAAAAACTAAGGAATGGTACTTTGTTAATTGAAACAACGTCTGCGAAGCAAAGTAGCAGCGTTGTTAAAATTACACAAATAGGAAGTACTGCAGTCACTGTTGAACCGCATAGATCCCTCAACTCATCTCGAGGAGTGGTTTACTCCCGAGATATACATGATATGTCTGAGGCTGAGTTATTGGAGGAGCTTACCTCCCAGCGAGTGACGCAAGTCAAAAGAGTTACGCGTCGGGAAAATGGTATTGATGTCGGTACCCCCGACACTTATCATAACATTTTCCACCCCACAACCTCCAGATCGTCTAAAGTTGGGTTACTTGTCTGTTCGAGTGAGACCGTATGTCCCAAACCCTCTGCGCTGTTTTCAGTGCCAGGAATACGGACATACGAAAACTAACTGCAAGAAACCTGCGATATGCGCAAAGTGCAGTTCACCTGATCACTTAGACAGCGAATGCACTTCTGAAACAGAACTGTGTGCAAACTGTAAAGGAAGTCATTCAGCAAGGTCTCGGGAATGCCCTAAGTATAAAGAAGAACGGGAAATTCAGAAAATTTCGTCTGAACAGAAGCTTTCCTTTCCCGCTGCCCGAAGCGAGTACAGAAAACTAAATAGCATCCGAAATGCAGTCCAGCCTGACATTTCGTTTGCAGCTGCAACTAGTGTTCAGTCTCGTGTGTCTGGTGAGTGCTCGTCATGCGTAGAGTTGAAAAGTGTTGTTGAGAACCTAACTAAACAGGTTGCTTCCCTAACTTCTGCACTTAAAGCGTTATTAAGCACCAAGCAAACAGAAGTTGGTTCAAAGAGCTCAGTGTCTCAAGTGTCTAACCTTTCTGCGACGCAGAGTACAAAAGCTCAGCTGTCAAGTAAGACAGCCTCTACCTCAAAGGGAAAACCCCTTTCAGTATCCAAGACGCTTCCAGCGGAAGCGTCTAAATTTTTAAAATCTCCTCCGTCTGGGTCCAAGATCCACGATATGATAGGAGATTCATCGGCCCTAGAAAAGGGCTTTATACAAGTAAAAGGGAAAAAAGGAAAGGAGAAAATTGTGTTTGAAACGTAACTCCTCCGTTGCGAAATACCCTTTAATAGTTTAATTCAATGGAATGTTCGCGGGATCCGGTCTAGGTATGAAGATATAAAGATATTGATCCGGGATAAGTGTCCGTTTGCGCTTTGCCTGCAAGAGACGATGTTACAACCTGATATCCGATTATCCTTTCGTGGATACGAAATGTTTAGGAAAGTTTCCCTGCATGGTGGCCCTGGTGGTGGGGTCGCTATATTACTTCACCAGTCAATGCAGGGGATAAATCTGGATATTCAGACGGATCTTCAGGCCGTAGCAATCAGGATAACTGTCCCGGTGTCGGTTTGCGTGTGTAATATTTATTTACCACCAAACACAGACATTTCATACCTTGCCATAAGAGAATTACTGGAACAGTTACCAGCTCCATATATCGTCCTAGGAGATTTCAATGGTCACCATTATTCTTGGGGCTCCTCACTGTGCAATGGTAGAGGTCACATGGTGGAGAGGGTCCGGAGTGATTTAGACTTATGTCTATTGAACGATGGATCTGAAACATTCATGTCATCCTCAACAGGATCCTGGTCGTGCTTGGACCTTACTTTCTGTAGCCCGTCCCTTGTACCACGGTTGTTGTGGAGAGTACTGCCAGACCTGTACGGAAGTGATCATCGACCGGTGGTGGTCGAGTTTTTTGACTATCAGTCTGTCGATGACCTTCCAAAACGATGGATAGAGAAGCTTGCACGGTGGAATGAGTTTTCAAGTTTGATGGAATCTGAATATGAAGATGATGATGATGCACGAAGCCTGTTGTCTTCCTTTGTGGAGAGGATGTCTGCAGCAGCTGCCCAGAGCATTCCTAAAACATCGGGTAAAGCGCGGCGGCCGCCGGTGCCTTGGTGGAATAATCGGTGTAAGGAGGCTCTTCAGGACCGCCGTAGGGCCCTGCGAATTTTTAGTCGCAGACCTACGGATGCTAACCTGGAAGCTTACCGAAGAGCTCGGGCCTGCTGTAGGCGTATCTTTCTGGAGAGTAAGAGAGAGTCGTGGAGCCGTTATGTTGCAGATATTAATAGGAGTACCCCTGTGACAACGGTGTGGAGAAGACTGCGGTCCGTTTGTGGAAGGATGTCTCCGCACCGAATTGCAGGGTTGCAAACTGGCGGTTCCGTGATTACGTCACCAATCGACATTGCGAATGCAATTGGTTCTTCGTTAAGATCAGCATCTCTCACGTCTTCATATTCAATTCAATTTCAAAATCATAAGAAAACCATTGAATCTCTTCCTTTTCATATAGCGGACACAAATGATCCTCTGAACATTCCTTTTTCAATGCCTGAACTAAGAAAAGCGCTCAAAGTTTCTCGAAATACCTCGCCTGGAGGAGATGAAATTACACTTTCGATGATAGCGCATTTACCAGACTCCGGGTTAAGGCAACTCCTACATATCTTTAATAAAATATACGCTTCTAGAAAGCTTCCAGAATCTTGGAAAGAAGCAATTGTTGTCCCGATCCTCAAACCTGGCAAAGATAAAATGTTGGCCTCCAGCTATCGCCCCATCTCTCTGACAAGTGTTGTATGTAAGGTGATGGAAAGAATGGTGAATAGTCGTCTCATGTGGTATCTGGAAAAGAATGACTTCCTCGCTCCTGAACAGAGCGGTTTTCGGAGAGGGAGGTCTTCGACAGACCACTTGGTGGCCCTTGAGACGGCTATCTGCAATGCGTTTGCATTGCGGCAGCGCCTCGTTGCCGTATTCTTTGATTTGAAAAAAGCATATGATACGGCTTGGCGACGAGGTATTCTTAATACCTTGCGGGAGTGGGGCATCGCTGGGAACATGTTGGCCTTCATTAAAGACTTTCTGGATGACCGATCATTTCGTGTAAGGGTTGGTCAGAGTTTGTCAAACAGGTTTGATTTGGAAAATGGTATACCGCAGGGGAGTGTAATTAGTTGTACCCTATTTGCGGTTGCCATTAACAATATTGTGAAAAGTTGCGTATACCCTGTTAAATGTTCGTTGTTTGTAGATGATTTTGCGATATATGTTGCATCTAGAAATGTTGTTTCAGCTGAACGAGCCCTACAGCTTACTATATACCGTCTTGAGGAATGGTCACGGCAGACTGGCTTTAGTTTTTCTCCTGAGAAGACTAAATGCATTCAGTTTTGCCGAATACGGACTGATAATGTTCCAAGACTGTATTTAATGGGTCAGTATATCGAAGTTAGCACTGAAATCAGGTTTCTAGGTGTTATATTCGACAAAAGACTTACATGGGTTCCGCATATAAAAGACCTACGGGCTAGGTGCTTAAAGGTGGTTGATATTCTGCGTGTTCTTACAGGTACATGTTGGGGAGCTGATAGATCATGTATGATAAGGTTCTACAAGGCTCTAGTGCGATCACGTATAGATTATGGCGCTGTAGCCTACTCATCTGCTACTCCCACTTCGCTGAGAATGCTTGACACGATCCACAATTCATGTTTACGATTGTCTACAGGTGCTTTTCGTTCTAGCCCTGTTGTCAGCATCTTAGTTGAAAGTGGAGAAATGTCGTTACACAGACGTCGCCAGCAGCTTATATTGACGTACTTTGCCAAGTTAAAAGCTAGACCTTATCATTTTTTGCATGACATCATTCTCAACAACCCTTGTCATGATTTGCATCTGATGAATGCCCGATTGCCTTCACCATTCGGTGTAAGAGCGTTGGGGATATGCAACAACCTCGGTATTGCGATTCCTCGTGTGTACCCATGTTATTCATGTCTCTTTCCACCCTGGACCATCGCTCAGTTACACATTAACTTTGAAATGTGTAAATACTCAAAGGCAGACACAAGTTCTGTGGTATTTAATAGCATTTTCAGTGAGTTAGTTGAAGCTATTAAACCATCTACGGTTGTATACACGGATGGATCAAAGTCAGATGTTGGAGTTGGTTGCTCGTTTGTTGCTAATGGGAGAACCTATTTGTTTGGATTACCTGCGGGAACCAGTGTTTACACGGCTGAACTTTACGCTATTAGTAAAGCTCTGTCTGTAGTCTGTGTGCGTGGGCGTCGGGTGTTGGTGTGCACTGATTCGCTTAGTGCCCTTCAGTCGATTACTGATTTATATTCACGCCACCCGCTAGTTGTAGATGTCCACGGCACCGTGAAGCAGCTTAACGATAGAGGAGTAAGCGTTGTTTTCTGCTGGGTTCCGGGTCATGCTGGAATCTCGGGAAATGAGGCTGCTGATTTGGCCGCTAAGGAGGCGGCACGCCAACCGGCTTTCACGCAATATCTGACTGTGTCAGATTTCGTGGGCCTGGTGAAGCGTGTCATCACTGATTCCTGGCAGGTGGAATGGACTGGCTCTCATGGCAACAAGCTACGTGATATCAAACATGCCGTTAAGCCTTGGCCTACGTCGCTGAGGAACAACAGAAGGGAAGAAGTTGTCATCGCTCGACTTAGAATTGGGCACACCAGATTAACGCATGGGTATCTCATGACGTCTGGTGATGCTCCAGCGTGTGGCAGATGCGATTGTCCTTTGACAATAAAGCATGTTTTGGTAGATTGCATCTGCTACGCAGCTCTGCGTCGGCGGTTTAAAATACCCTGCGAGTTGCGTGATGTACTCGGCGACGATAGCCATGTTTTAGACTCAACATTGAGATTTCTTAGATCCATCTGTGTATATAAAGATGTCTAATGGGGAAACGTTAATGTTGTTTTTATGTTATATGTGTATTTGTGTGTTTTATTTATTATTTTTATTTTTTTTTTATTTTCGTGGCCCATTTACAGCCTTTTGTTTATGTTTTAGGTCTGTGATATTAATGTAAATTATATTGTTTGCTGTGATACTAGTTTTTAAGATTTTTATGTGATAGTTTATAAATGTTGTTTATTCCAACTGTGATATTAGATTTAAGTTTGTGTTTGTATGTTTATCTTATAAGTTTTTAAAATAAATGTTCTTTACTGTAAATTTTATTTATGAATTTTTCTTTATCTGTGATATTTTTAGTTTTAGGAGTTATATTTAAATAAAAAATTATGTATTATATTATATTCAAGTACGTTCTACACTCGGGCCCTTTACACCCGCGTGTAGAACAACGGGCGATGATAACCGTCTGGTTTTTCGCCCTAAAAAAAAAAAAAAAAAAAAAAATTGTGTCAAATAGGAATCTTAAGAGAATCGTATCAAAATTTTTATAAAAGCTTAAAGTACTGTTATTGATTATGATCAAGATGAATCAGATTATGAAAATTAAAGTTTAGAGCAAAGATTAAAGATAGAATAAAGAAGTTTAGAGTAGTATAAGTGATGTCTAATGGTATTTTTTTACTTTCTCTTGCCTATATGAATATGTAGGAAGGAAAGTATTGTTTTCATGTCGATTTTTCGAAATCGAGTTTTCACCGGATCTATACGTTTTCAGACCCTCTGAACCCAAAAAACTTGTTTTTAGCGATTGGTCTGTGTGTGTGTCTGTGTGCGTGTGTGTGTGTGTGTGTGTGTGTGTGTGTGTGTGTGTGTGTGTGTGTGTGTGTGTGTGTGTGTGTATGTGAACAGAATATCTCAAGAACGGAACATCGTACGAACTTGAAACTTGAAACTTAAGTTACATACCACTACCGGACCCGACACGAACATTTTCATCAAAATCGGTCAACCGAAAGTAGTAGTTTATTCGTATAATTTTTCACTTTTTTGCGATTTTCTCAAAAACTAGTCCTACGATTTTTTTTAAAATCAACTGGTTTACTACATTTTTTATGCTCTACAATATAGGGTAGGCGCCATGTTTGCTGAAATTCTGCTTGAGGCTGTTTTTACGTAAAAACATTTTCTTTTTAAGATTGCGGCTTTAATATGCATTTTAGCGCAAAACGTTATATTATAAAAGTTGTAGAGAATGTAAAATTCTACAACTTTTATTTCAAACATTGTTTTGTATAACGCTTAGTTTAGCGGTAATTTGCGATTTTCTGTTTTTTTTTCTCACGAAAACGTGAGAAAAATCGATTTTTTTAACATTTCGGTCTTAGTATGCATTTTACGACAAAAGTGTATATAATTAAATTTATAGAAAATTAAAAGATCTACAACTTTTGTTTAAAGAATTTGTCTCTACAGAGCCTAGTTTAGCGTGAAAGCGTGATTTTCCGTATTTTTAAGCCAAACTGAGTTCGATTGTCATTTTGCGTCATTCACTCATGATTAAAATAAGGTTATGTTGTTGAGGTTAGTTTTTTGTTTATTTCTAATATTTTATTAATAATGTTAGGTTTATTATTAATTATTTGCGTTGGCAAGAGAAAGTTGTGTGAGTGTTTCACACCAGATTTGATGACCCCTAAATACTTGACGTGGGGCGCCCAGTCCAGTTGGGGGCCGTTGATGGTGAGAGGAGTCGGTTGGGCTGTCTTCCTGGTGAAGTTGCTTGCCTCGCATTTTTGGGGATTCAAGGACAGTTTCCAGAGGTTGCACCAGTGGGATATGGAATCTAGTTGCTCCTGGAGACGGGATTGGTTTAGTCGTAGGGCTCGGCTATGTCGGTAAAGTATTATGTCGTCTGCGTAAATTCCAACCTTTATTGAAGGAAGGACAGGAAAGTCGTTAGCGTATATTAGGTACAGGATTGGGCCGAGGACAGACCCTTGTGGGACGCCTGCGTGGATGGGTTTGGTCGTGGAGGTGATTGTTTTGTAGTAGAGTGAGGGCGAAGAGACGTGAAAGGATCTATTCGTCAGGTAAGAGTTTAGTAGTCGGACTATGGATGGTGGGAAGATGAGGGAAAGTTTGTAAAGTAGCCCCAAGTGCCATACCCTGTCGAATGCTGCCTGAAAATCAAGCAGCACCGCCGTGGTATGATTCTTGAGGTTCGTAGCGTCTAGGATGTCTGTAACTACACGGAGCAGTTGGTAGGTGGTGGAACGGTTTCGTCGGAACCCAAATTGTTCCGATCGGAGTATGGGATCTATTGTAAGGAGGAGCCTAGGAAGGAGCAGTTTTTCAAAAAGTTTTGAAAGTATAGGTGTTAAGGAGATTGGGCGGTAGCTGGAGGGTTCTGAAGGTGGTTTGAAAGGTTTGGGAATGACTATAATTTTGGAGTGTTTCCAGGCGGAAGGGAAGGCAAGGCAAGGATGCTGTTGAAAATATGTAGCAGGTGGGTTTTTAATTGAGTGGGGGAATTTAGGATTGCCCTTCCAGTGATGTTGTCCGGGCCGGGAGCTTTTTTGGGGTTGATTGAGTGGATTACTGTGGAGATGTCCTCGTCAGAAAAGGGTTCTAGATTTAGAGGGGTTGGGTCTTGGAGGGTGTCGGTGACCGTCTCGGTTACATGTTCGTCGTGTATTGGATTGGCGGGGGTAGGTTTTGTCTGGAAATGGGATTGAAAATGCGAGGCGAAGGCTTCTACGATGTTCTTTGCAGAGTACGTGAGTCCGTCGGGTGTGTTGAGGGGGTGACTGGTACGGGTTTGTCGTAGAAGATACCTGGTGGCTTCCCAGTATTTGTTCTTGTCTTATAGGTCCGTTAAGTACTCCTCCCAGTGTCTGTTACGGAACTGACCGAGGAGGAGCTTACATCTTGCCGCCGCGCGATTGTAGAGAGCTCGATGCCGAGGGTCTCTGGTGAGCTGCCACAATCTTCTGCTGCGTCGTCTGTCGCTGATTGCAGCTTTGGTGGGAGGCTGGATCGGGTTTTTGGAGGAGGTCTGTATGTGGATTGGGTTAGACTTTTTGGATGATGTCAGTTATGAGGGAAACATGACTGTCGAGAAGGTCGGGAGTGGTTAACGAAGGTGTATCGTGAGGGAGGGAGTCAGAGACTAACTTGTGGTAGGTGGACCAGTTGATTTTATCAGTAGGGGTGGGGTGATTAAGAAGTGAAGTGGGGGTTTGAAAGTGGAAGATTACGGGGAGGTGGTCGGAATCAAGGTCGTTGATGACTTGTATTTCTGGGAGGTAGGGGATGGAGTTCGAAATACCAAAGTCAAGGATATCGGGTGATTGATTTTGTACGGGTGGAATTCTGGTAGGGGAGTCAGGTATGTGTAGTGAGAGGGGGAGTTGGGAGTTTGTGAGGAAGGACAGGAGTTGTACTCCTGCGCCGTTCGTCGTCCTGCACCCGAAGTCTTCATGCTTAGAGTTCCAGTCACCCCCGGCGAATACTGGCTGCTGATGGTTGAAGAGATCCGTAAGGGCTGATGGGTGGTAGTAATTTTGTGTTCTGGTAGGGGGTATATAAACGGAGATAAAAGTTATAGGGGAGGAACCAATGGGGACGGAAACCGCAATGGTTTCTAGCTGAGGGATGGGGGGTAGATCGAGGAGTGAGTGGGTGTGACGCTTATGGACCATAATCGCCACACCACCCATGGATCGGTTGTTCAAGGTAGGGTGGTCAGATCTATAAATTATGTAGGGAGACATTTTGAAGGAGAGTCGAGGGTGTAGGTGTGTTTCTTGAAGAAGAACTACATCCGCATCGTGGTTTAGCAGAAAGCGGTGCAGATCGTTTCTATTGCGTAGAACACCATTTGCATTCCATGTAACTACCGTAAAGGTCATTACGAGAGAAGTGCGGGGACCGATGCAATTAAAGTGGCGACGATTTCACTCATATTTTTTGCCGAAGCAAGCTTCTGCAGAGTCTGTATGGCCCAAGTTAAAAACTTTTCAGACGTTAGCAGTTGGAATACTGAGTTGGCACTATTACCTTGTGGTTCAGGTGGATTTGGAACTTTGTTTTCCTTTGAAGTGGTTGGTAGGGCGGGAAAGTCTGAACTTTTGTGTAAAAATACAGGCCTAGAGGGAGTGATGATGGTTGGTTGTGCCTGTGGGATTGTGTTTGCCCGTGAAAAAGTGCGAGGGGCTGGGGCGGCTTTAAATACCGTTTTCTTATAGCTGGTACGGACTGGAGGGGTGGTGGACTTAGCCGGCACCGTATTGGAATTAGTGGCCTGGGGTTGGCCAGATGGGGCATTTTCAGTAGCAGATGTAGTAGCAGGGCGGTTGACGTGCTGCTGCTGTTGTTGTTGTCTTCTTTTGAACAGTGCTTTGTGGGTTGGGCACCCCCTGTAGTTAGCAGGGTGTACCCCGTTGCAGTTGCAACACGTCGGGTCGTCTTCCTGCTGCTTCGAGCACTCTTTTGCGTCATGTTCCCCTCCGCATTTGACGCATCGGGGAGCGTGCGCACAGTTGATCGAAGAGTGCTCGTAACGCTGGCACTTATAGCATTGAGCAAGCCCAGGGCGGGCTTTGAAGGCCTCTATTGTAACACTAACATGGAACAATTCACTGATGTTATATATTTCTGCTGAGTTTTCTTCCTTTTTAATTTTCGCAAGGAAGACATTTAATGGTCTGCCTCCCTGGTTTTTGACTGCTTGCAAATGGGTCACGGTGTGCCCGGCTGCTTCTAGCGCAAGCTTGATGTCAAGCAGCGAGTAGCTATAATGTAAGCCTTTAATGGCCACTTTTATTTCGGAGGGCTCTTCCACATGGTAAGTGTGGAAGTAAATACCCTCCTCAATGAATAGTTTTCTTACAACTGTAAAATCGTTAATATTTTGGGTGACCAGTTTATACGTGGCACCCCGTGACGTAACTGTTATTTTATTGGTTAAAAGACTATTAATCTTATTGGATATTGATGTCCAATTGGCCGGCACTTTGAATATTAGCGGCGGTATTTTGCTTTTGTTTACATTATTATTCGTTAAGTTGGTTTCATTACCTTGACTATTTAGTTGTGCAGGAGTTGGGTTGGCAACACCGTCGCCCGTTAGGTTGGTAGCAGCGCGCCGCTTCCTCTTCACTTCATGAAAAGGGGTCGCACCCTCTTCAATATTCTCCCCTTCTATATCCATAAGAGGGGAGATAACAGCAGGTGTTCCGTTTGGCGGGAAACTAGTCGACATTATTTATAACACACTGAATAAATATTTAAGAATATTTATAAAAGTTTTGAATTAAAATAATATATTATTCTTAATAGTATATTAAAGTTAATGATTTATCAGTTCAAATTTATTGACTATTAAAGATGTTTATTACTTAAAACTAAACTTTTCAGTCCTGTCTATTTCTTAATACTACTAATTATCAGTCCTGTCTTTTACTTACTTAATTAATTAACGACGCACTCACACTGACGATACACACACTCACAGAAGAAACATTCATAATCACTTTTTAACGAAATAAAACACACATACATAATAACTTGTTGAACATTGAAACTTGTTCGAGGAGCGAACGGACGTGCGTCTGGTCTGTACTAGATCTCAGAGCGCACTAAAAAAAAAAGGTTTTGCGATGTAGGTAATGTATTTTATACTCTGGGATAGCGTCTGTTATGTTGCCTAAACTGTTAAAACACAGTCGCGCATGCGCACTGATGCTTGCCCCTCCCTGTTACCTCGATAATACCATAAATGGTAATATCCAACGGTAAATGTGTGACTCATTCAGTGTGTATGTAACCACAGACGCGTACGGATTGTGTTGCAGGAGCTTTTTGTTCGTTTTGGGTGACTATTGCATATATTTTATTACTATTTATTTATTATAATTTTTTAGAATTAAACTTAATTTTCTTTGGCATGTTTTTAGTTTTTCTAATATGTTATTGAATAGATAAATAAGCGTGCATTTTTTAATAGTTCTCCTTTTATAAAGGTTGGCCTACCACCTTATTTTTTCAGCGTTTTTTTTTTAGTATTGTTTTCATTACTTAAAAGTTATACTTTCAATAATTTTGTATAGTAAGTGAGTAAAATGGTTGGTATCAAGAGGAATTCCAGAAAAATATTAAACATTAATAAAAAGGGTAAACCAAATTCAATAATACTGGGGTCGATTAGTCAAAATAATAAACAATTCGGTGTTTTACGTAATACCCAATGCACTAGCATTTCAGTTATGGCGCTCTCTTATTCGACCGTCACAAATGTAAAAGAATGGAATACAGCTATTATAGATAATATTTTGATGTACGGCAATGATTTACATTTGAAATCGGTAAATAACCTTGGTAATTCCGTTCCTGATCCACCGTATTTATGTTGCGATGAAGTTTGTTTAGATATAGTAATCAATAGAGAAAAAATAAATTGTAGGCCTGTGACAGATAATTTCAATTTTCAAGGTATAATTAGTACTGATATAGGAAATGTTATAACTGAAGTTTTTGAGACATATAATAGTGGGGTTTTCACAGCTAAATTAAAATCTGTAGCTCTAATTAAAGAAAACCAAAATTTTTGGCTCTTTGACCCTCATTCGTGCAATAATGAAGGCTTATGTACTGCTGATGGTGTATCTGTTGCTTGTTCATTTAACAACGTTAACAGTTTAGTAGAATTCATTAAAATAAAATATACTGACAGTGATGCTACTGACACTTCTTACTTTACGGTGGTCCCGTTTATATTTGAATCGTATGATAATTTTATGGGTACTGATCGTAGTGAAGACAGAACTGCTGAAAATCTTAATGACTCAGGTATAGTTAACCCGAAACGGAAGACCAACAGCTCATTAGTACAACGGAATAAAAAGAGGAAAATTATCATGAAAAAATTGCGAGAACGTGAGGAGTTTAAGGTAAAAGAATTAGAAGTAAATAAAAAACGAGTGAAAAGAATTAGAATGGAAGATGGTTATAAAGAGAATGAAAAAGTAAAAAACAGGAAAATTATGAGGAAAATTAGAATAAATAATGACTATAAAGATATTGAAAGAGTAAAAAACAGGAAAATTATGAGGAAAATTAGAATAAATAATGACTATAAAGATATTGAAAGAGTAAAAAACAGGAAAATTATGAGGAAAATTAGAATAAATAATGACTATAACGATATTGAAAAAGTAAAAAACAGGAAAATTAGAATAAGTAATGACTATAAAGAAATTGAAAGAGTAAAAAACAGAAAAATTATGAGAAAAATTAGAATAAATAATGATTATAAAGATATTGAAAGAGTACAAAACAAGAAAATTATGAGGAAAATTAGAAAAAATAATGATTATAAAGATATTGAAAGAGTAAAAAACAGAGAACAAGAAAAAAAGATAAGAAAGCTAAGAGGAATAATAGAATGGATGAAGAGTATAAGGAGAAAAAAAAGTAAAGAACAGGGAAATTATGAGGAAAGTTAGAATGGATGATCAATACAAAGAGAATGAAAAAGTAAAAAACAGGGAAATTATGAGAAAAATTAGGCTAGATAAAGAATATGCACAAAAAGAAAAACAGATAAATAAAGAACAAAAAAGAGATTTCAGAAAAGATGTTGAGTACAACGAGAAAGAAAATTTAAGAAATAAAATAAGCATGGAAAAGATTAGGCAAGATGAAATGTTCAAGGCAAAGGAGTTGGAAATGAACAATGCAAGAATGAATAGACTAAGAGAAAGTACAGAGTATAAAGAAAAGAAACATTCATTAGACACAAACACGAAATGCGTCCAAAGAAGTAATGAAATAATTGGTTTTCGACACAACTTCTACAATAAACTAATGAATGAAAACTCCTCTTTGTCCTTAATGCTTTTAGAATTTATTAGAACTCGTAGAAACACTCCTGAATATGTTTGCTGCTGCTGTGAGGGATTGTATTTTAAACACTCTGTAACAAAACTTAATGTTGATGTGATAAAACATAAAGTGGGGGAGCAGGGATTTGAAGAATTTCATAGGCGTCTTTTTAATTACCCTTCATCTTTTGTCTGTAGTACATGCAAACATTACATCAGCCAGAAGGAGGTTCCAAAGTTGGCAACCAGCAATGGATTAAAATTTGTAAATATACCAGATTGTATAAAGAAATTGTCACCTTTAGAAGAACTTTTTTTTTTTTTTTTTTTGTTTTAGGGCGAAAAACCAGACGGTTATCATCGCCCGTTGTTCTACACACGGGTGTAAAGGGCCCGAGTGTAGAACGACTTTACATATTTAAATATAACTCTTAAAACTAAAAATATCCCAGAAAAATATATTCATAAATAAAATTTACAAAAAAGAACACATATTAAAAACTTATAAGATAAACATACAAACACAAACTTAAATCTAATATCACAGTTGGAATATAAATAAAATCTACAACCTATCACCTAAATCTTACAAACTAGTATCACAGCAAACACAATATAATTTACATTAATATCACAGACCAGAAGGAAAAAACGGCTGTAAAGGGGCCACGAAAATAAAAACCATACACAAATACACATATAAAATCAATTAATACTACAAGTTCCCCATTAGATATCTTTATATACACTAATGGATCTTAGGAATCTCAACGTTGAGTCTAAAACATGGCTATCGTCGCCGAGTACTTCTCGCAACTCGCAGGGTATTTTAAATCGCCGACGCAGAGCTGCGTAGCAGACGCAATCTACCAAAACATGTTTAATTGTCAAAGGACAATCGCATCCGCCACACACTGGAGCATCACCAGACGTCATGAGATACCCATGCGTTAATCTGGTGTGCCCAATTCTAAGTCGAGTGATGGCAACTTCTTCCCTTCTGTTCTTCCTCAGCGACGTAGGCCAAGGCTTAACGTCATGCTTTACCTCACGAAGCTTGTTACCATGAGAGCCAGTCCATTCCACCTGCCAGGAATCAGTGATGACACGCTTCACCAGGCCCACGAAATCTGACACAGTCAGATATTACGTGAAGGCCGGTTGGCGTGACGCCTCCTTAGCGGCCAAATCAGCAGCCTCATTTCCCGAGATTCCAGCATGACCCGGAACCCAGCAGAAAACAACGCTTACTCCTCTATCATTCAGCTCCTTCACAGTGCCGAGGACGTCCACAACTAGCGGGTGGCGTGAATACACATCACTAATCGACTGGAGAGCACTGAGCGAATCAGTGCACACCAACACCCGACGCCCACGCACACAGACTACAGAAAGAGCTTTGCTGACAGCATAAAGTTCAGCCGTGTAAACACTGGTTCCCGCAGGTAATCCAAACAAATAGGTTCTCCCATTGGCAACAAACGAGCAACCAATTCCAACATCCGACTTTGATCCATCAGTGTATACAACCGTAGATGGTTTAATAGCTTCAACTAATTCACTGAAAACGCTATTAAATACCACTGAACTTGTGTCTGCCTTTGAGTATTTACACATCTCAAAGTTAAAGTGTAAGTGAGCGATGGTCCAGGGTGGAAATAGACAAGAATTACATGGGTAGGCACGAGGAATAGCAATATCGAGGTTGTTTCATATCTCCAACGCTCTTACACCAAATGGTGAAGGCTGTCGGGCGTTCATCAGATGCAAATCATGACAAGGGTTATTGAGAATCATATCATGCAAAAAATGATAAGGTCTAGCTTTCAACTTAGCAAAGTACGTCAATATAAGCTGCTGGCGACGTCTGTGTAACGACATTTCTCCACTTTCAACTAAGATGCTGATAACAGGGCTAGAACGAAAAGCACCTGTAGATAATCGTAAACATGAATTGTGGACTGAGTCGAGCATTCTCAGAGAAGTGGAAGTAGCAGATGAGTAGGCTACAGCGCCATAATCTATACGTGATCGCACTAGAGCCTTGTAGAACCTTATCATACATGATCTATCAGCTCCCCAACATGTACCTGTAAGAACACGCAGAATATCAACCACCTTTAAGCACCTAGCCCGTAGGTCTTTAATATGCGGAACCCATGTAAGTCTCTTGTCGAATACAACACCTAAGAACCTGATTTCAGTGCTAACTTCGATATCCTGACCCATTAAATACAGTCTTGGAACATTATCAGTCCGTATCCGGCAAAACTGAATGCATTTAGTCTTCTCAGGAGAAAAACTAAAGCCAGTCTGCCGTGACCATTCTTCAAGACGGTATATAGTTAGCTGTAGAGCTCGTTCAGCTGAGACAACATTTCTAGATGCAACATATATCGCAAAATCATCAACAAACAACGAACATTTAACAGGGTATACGCAACTTTTCACAATATTGTTTATGGCAACCGCAAATAGGGTACAACTAATTACACTTCCTTGCGGTATACCATTTTCCAAGTCAAACCTGTCGGACAGACACTGACCAACCCTTACACGGAACGATCGTTCATCTAGAAAGTCCTTGATGAAGGCCAACATGTTTCCAGCGATGCCCCAATCCCGCAAGGTATTGAGGATACCTCGTCGCCAAGCTGTATCATATGCTTTTTTCAAATCAAAGAATACGGCAACGAGGCGCTGCCGCAATGCAAACGCATTGCAGACAGCCGTCTCAAGGGCCACCAAGTGGTCTGTCGAAGACCTCCCCCTCCGAAAACCGCTCTGTTCAGGAGCGAGGAAGTTATTCTTTTCCAGATACCACATGAGACGACTGTTCACCATTCTTTCCATGACCTTACAAACAACACTTGTCAAGGAAATGGGACGGTAGTTGGAGGCCAATGTTTTATCTTTACCAGGTTTGAGGATCGGAACAACAATTGCTTCTTTCCAAGTTTTTGGAAGCTTTCTAGAAGCGTATATTTTATTAAAAACATGTAGGAGTTGCCTTAACCCAGAATCTGGTAAATGCGCTATCATCGAAAGTGTAATTTCATCACCTCCAGGTGAGGTATTTCGAGATACTTTGAGCGCTTTTCTAAGCTCAGGCAATGAAAAAGGAATGTTTAGAGGATCATTCGAGTCCGCTATAGAGAAAGGAAGAGATTCAATGGTTTGCTTATAATTTTGAAACTGTACTGAACATGAAGACGTGAGGGAAGCTGATTTAAAGAAGGAACCAATCACGTTAGCGATGTCGGACTGTGATGTGATCACAGAACCGTCAGCTTGCAACCCTGCGATTCGATGTGGAGACGTCCTCCCACATACCGAACGCAGTTTTCTCCATACCGTTGTCACAGGGGTACTCCTGCTAATATCTCCAACGTAACGGCTCCACGACTCCCTCTTACTCTCAAGAAAGACACGCCCACAGCAGGCCCGAGCTCTTCGGGCCTGATAATTGTTCTTCTTCTTTAGAAGAACGTTTATGCTGTCCATACATACCGTTCATGCAAATGCGGCCCTTAAAATCATTTGCAATTAATGCCCAGATAGGTGTAAAAGGTTCTGTTGTAAATATTCCTATTAACATTAATGAATGTTTGCATATATTGCCAAGAACTTTCAATAACTTAGCCACAATTCAATTACAATTAAAAAGACATTTGTTACACAAGTCATACTACATGTACGAAACTATTAGACCAGCAGTAGTGTGTGATGCTCTGAAATACCTTCAAACGACTCCATTGTACAAAAAAAATGCCATCAAAGTAGACCAGAAATAGGTATATGGACAGGTATGAAAAAGAATGTTCTGAAAATTTGGAATTTATTATTGATAAAAATGATGAAATGGTAGGCCCAAATGTAATTTCTGAAGATAGTAATGATAGAAATAAAGATGACAGTGATGATGATAATGGGGAAGAAGTTTTACTCATGGACAGAAATGAAATGTCTACAAACAATGTACAGATTATTGCACCAGGGCAAAATGAAAAGCCGATTGCTTGGCATTTGATAGAAAATTTTGATGAATTATGTTTCCCAAAAATATTCGGTGGTCATGGGTTAGATGTACCAAAATTTTTGACTTATAACGATAGGGCTAAATCAGAATGTAGACGTGTAGATCGCCGGTCTTGTATTCCAACTCGTGTATTATTTATGGCTAAACAAAAGATAGAAAGACAAACTGTAGCAAATATTAATGTGTGCTTACGAAAAATAAAGAAAACTGCAGGCATCAAGGCAAACAATTTATTGAACCAAAATTTTGTAGATAATCTAATTAAATTTGATAACGGTTACCAATTTATAAAAGAAATACGATCTAGTCCTGCATACTGGGAAAGAAAGAAAAAAGATCTGCTAGCTATGAGTTAGGGAAACCAAGCTTATTTGTAACTCTTTCAGCAGCAGAAAGTAGATGGCCAGAACTTATTCAGTGTTTATCAAGTGTAAATTTAAACAAAACAATAAGTATTCAAGAAGCCTTAGAAATGAATAGTTATACCAAAACAGAGCTTATAAGGAACGATCCAGTTACTTGTGCCAGATATTTTGACCATAAAATTTCAAATTTTATGAAACTTATAACTACAAAAAAATAGCATCTCTGATGAACACACAGTGAAAATTCATATCAGCGTGTAGAATTTCAAATGCGAGGATCACCACATGAACACATGTTTCTTTGGTTAAAAGATGCCCCATTTTATGATCCATCAGACTTAAATTCCGAAGAAAAAGTTGTAAAGTTTATTGATAAATACATCACTTGTGAATTTAATGAATCCGACCCATATATTTCTTTACAAAAACACAAACATACTTACACTTGCTACAAAGGACAGAAAAACAAAAATATTTGCAGATTTCATTTTCCTTTACCAGTTATGCCTAAAACAAAAATTATTATCTCTCTATCTCATGAAGAAAAATCTGAAGAAATTAGTCAAATTTTGAGAAACATTAGTAATCTTATGAAGTACTTTTTGAAAAAACAATTATTCATGTCTTTTGAGGATATCTTACAAAAATTAAATATTACTGAAGATCAATACATGTTAGGGATTAGAAGTTACGTAAATGAACCGCGTGTATTCTTAAAGCGATCCAGTTTAGAGGTAGGAATCAACTGTTATAACAAACATACGAGTATATTACACCTATTTGAGTCAAATATGGATATACAGTTAGTACTTGAAGAGTATGGACTTGCTAAATACATAATAAATTATATTAGTAAAGTTGAGTCAGGGTTATCAAAATTGCTGAGGAATGCAGTAAAAGAAATTGAGCTTGGTAATAATAATTTAAGAGATAAACTCCGTAAAATTGCTAATGTATTTTTGAACAGCAATTTGATGTCAGCGCAGGAAGCTGTTTATTGCCTTCTCTCATTATCTTTATCAAAGAGCAGTAGACAAGTAGTGTTCATCAATACTAGTCCTCAGGAAGAGCGCGTTGGTATATTAAAAAGTAGGCCCCATTTAAAAGAACTTCCGCCAGATTCTGAAGATGTTTATATGGAAGATATTATAAAAAAATACTGCAAACGATCAAAAAAAATTGAATCTGTGTGTTTAGCAGAATTTGTTGCTTGCTATTATAAAGCTTCCCGAAACAGGAAAGATTTGAATGATGATGAGAATGAACAACCAATAAAAGAAAGAGCAAAACCAGCCATTATTAGATACAGGCGATATAAATTGGCACAAGACCCTATTAATTATTACAGGGAGCAAGTTATGTTGCTTTTGCCATTCCGAGACGAAATTCAAGAAATTGAAAATCAAAATTGTTATGAACTGTACAAGAAAAATGTAGAGACAATTAGTACGAATTGTAGAAAATTTTCAATAAAAACAGATGAGCGGTTAGAAGAGGCTCTAGAGGCTATTCAAGGTAATGAGTATAAAAGACAGAATGATGATGAAGATGTATTTAATGAAAACATTGCAGACTATCAGGTTGATATCTTTGAACAAGGTGGGATAGGAGTTAATGACAGGGTAGAAGTAAGTAGGTTTCCCATTCATAAAAGAGTAGCATCCGACAAATTGTATGAAATGGTAAGTGTATTAAATAATAAACAAAGGGAATTTGTTATGCACGTATTAAATAGTTTCAAAACAAATAAAACCCCATTTAATATATTTTTAAGCGGTTCTGCTGGGGTAGGCAAAAGTACCGTAATAAATGCACTAAATCAAGTAATCACACATTATTTTGATAGTTTACCAGGTAGCAATGCAGATAAATTAATTGTTTTGTTATGTGCACCTTCAGGAAAAGCAGCATTTTTAATAAATGGAGTTACTCTCCATACAGCTTTTGCATTGCCTGTCACTCAGTTTTCTGGGAATATGCCTGAGCTAAGTAGTGATATAGCCAACAGTATAAGGGAGAGATTATTCAATTTAAAATTACTTATTATAGATGAAATATCAATGGTTGGTAGTCGGCTACTTAGTAGAGTAGATACTAGGTTAAAGCAGATAAAGGGTAAAAATGAAACTTTCGCAGGCATTTCAGTAATAGTAGTAGGCGATCTTCACCAACTACCACCAGTTATGGATTCTGTAATTTACAAATTTGTACCGAATGAATTTAGTGGTTTAATAGACAGGAACCCACTGTGGGATGATTTTGAATTTTATGAATTGACTGAGGTTATGAGACAAAAAGAAGAATTAGAATTTGTTAAAGTTTTAAACAATATAGCAGAAGGGGTAACTAGCATAGATGATATTAACTTAATAAATTCTCGGGTAGTTAGACCTGAAGATGTTCCTGATAGTGCAGTGAGACTATTTATAAGAAACATTGACGTAGATGATTATAATAAAATGAGAGTAAGTCAATACCCAGGACAAGAATTTATATCACTAGCAAAAGACTCTGTTGCAGGAAAGACATCTGAAAGTGTGAAATCCCGCATAATTAACACAATTAAAACAAAAAAGATTACTGAAGTGAATGGTCTTCCGCACAAACTCATACTTAAAGTAGGTATTAAATACATGGTGACCAGCAATATAGATGTCGAAGACGGACTAGTAAATGGTGCCTGTGGTGTTCTCCATAAAATAATTTTTAAACCGAGTACAGACGAACCTTATAAACTTTTTATAGATTTTGGTGGGGACAATGTTGGTTGCAAAGCCAGATTGCTGCAACATTCATATATTGAAAATGAAAATATAGATGGTCATTTAACACCAATTGATTTAAGCCGGCAAATATTAAATGTTTCTAATAAATTAGAATTCCAAGTAACAAGAATACAGTTTCCGATGGTGTGTGCTGAGGCATTAACTATTCATAAAAGTCAAGGTCAAACTTATAAAGAGGTATGTTTACACCTCAATAAATGTAAAAGAATAACACGATCCATGTTGTATGTAGCACTGAGTAGAGTGACAAAATTATCTGGATTGTACCTGTTCGGTAAATTCAAAGGTCTAAACCCACCAAAAGTTAATGACCCGATCTTAAATGAAATGTCAAGATTGCGAAGTGAAAAACAATTAAAACTATCATTTAATACACTGCAATTTTCAAAAGGCATCAAAATAGTTTATCAAAATGTTTGTTCTCTAGCAAAAAAAATTAAATGTGTAGAAAGTGACGCATGGTACAGTGAAGGTGACATACTAATATTTAGTGAGACTTTAAGTAATTTACAGGATACACTAAATATAAAAGGTTTTAGAGAAGTATTTAGACTTGACAAAAAATGAAATGAATCTCATGGGCTGATTATTTTTGCTAAAAGTAATGTAATGATGACTGAAATAACCTGTTACAGTGACTACGATAATAATGGCCACATAAATTTAGCAACATTTAAAGTAAATGAACATGTAGTACTATGCGGTTATAAGTCTGCGAGGTCAAGCAATAGAATGTTTGAAAGAATTATTGAGAGAGCAATAGGTAATATAAGTTCAAATGAATGTTTACTTTTAATGGGTGATTTTAATTGTGATAATTATAATGAAAGTAACACGTATCTTACTAATTTCTTTGGTAAATTTAACTTGTATAATTCCCTGAAGAAAAACATTTCTACAACTAACCAGAACACACAAATAGATATAGTATTTGCCAATGTAAATATTGCTGCAGGAGTGTATGAAACATTTTTCTCAAATCATAAACCAATCTTTGCTGTGTTACCCAAAGAAAATATATTATGTCATGAATTTAACCAATTATTATTGTAAATCTCTTCAGTAATTACTATGGAGGAAATGCAAAATTAGCAACCAATTAGATAACTTTTTAAGTTCACTGATGCTTAAACTACCAGAATGAGTCACTGTTTCAAAATTGGATACCTCCATGTTCATCAATATTGAATTTTGTACATCACTGAATTCAGGTTTTAAATATCAGTAAGAATTATAATTATAGAAAAAAATCAATAGTGCATATTTCCCATACTAATCTTGAACTAAAAATCATGGTTGGGTTCAAAAATGTAAATCTCCGGAGTCAACTTGAAATCAAAATAATATTTCTTCAAGTTGACCTATTTTCTAGTTTCAAAGTCTTAACTGTTAACTGTTTCCAAGTTCTCTGTTTCAGGTTTAGTTTTGTATTCATCTTGGTAAAGTAATGTAACGTCATCTCGTTACTGGGATGTTCGTTTGGTATTTTTGAATTTGTCGCGGCGTTGTGACGTCATCCTGGTGTTGTGCGCTCTGTTGGGGAGTTTTGCTACCTGCCTGATTCTGACCTGTTCGTTCTGTTGTAAGATGTCTTTCGAAGAGTATTGTGCGTATAGGTTATGTTCTGTACGTTGTTAGTGATATTTTATTTGAATTTATTAAATCATATTATTATTATTTATTTTATTTATTATGAGTTACTTCTTTTACCCTACCCGTAGGTAAGTTCTTCGGTTATTTTATTTTCTTTAGAATTAAGCAGTTAGCCTGGAAAGTCTCACAAAATTCGTATGATTACGATGTTATTTTTTTTTCTAACATCTAACTTTGGAAATTAGGTTGTACTTTTTTTTATCTCTTTTGAAATGACTTGTTTTCAACTAGTCTTTTTTTACTCTTTTCTGTTTTCTGAATATGTTTATATTCGCCTTTCTGTGGGACTTAAGTTACGTTTTTTTTTTAATTTGTTGTGGCGTTTTCCTTCTGGAAATTTCTACAGACATTTCTGTGCCTGCTTGGTACATGTGTCGTATTTTTTTTTTAGCACACCTCTGTATGCTTTATCTTTTTTTTAATAATATTTCTGCTAGTGTTTTTCTAAATTTAATTTTTTTTTGTTTGTCTAGTTTTTTCTTAATAGGGGGGCTTTAAAAATTTTGTTCTCTTGTGAGTGCAAGATTTAAAATTTTTTTTTGATTTTGTAACTTTTCAGGGTTCCACCTATGGTTTCTGTCTTTGGGTTTCTACTTGGTGTCTAACCTGGGTTTCTATTAACCGTTTCTTTTAATGATTTCTACTTCTGATCTCAACTTTGATTTGAAATTACATTTAAAGTAACGTAAAGAGCATGCGTTTGAAATGATGGCTAATTATTATTATTATTCAAAGATCTGGATTTGGTAATGTACACCTTATTTTTTTATATTCTTATTGGATATTCTTCATCGAGTAGTTTTGGTTATGACTGAGGAAATCAACCTCGCCAATATAAGAAGATGGATCGCCTAACCAACTACTCTACTATGTATGGAGACTTACCTTTTTAAAGTGAACTAGTTTTGTAAAACAAAATAATATAAAGTGCTAAATTTTTATAAAAAAGTTTTTTTGAGAAATGGGAAAATTATAATTTATATTTTTTTTGGGGGTTGTCGACAACTCTATTTTGTTAATTTTCGCAGGGTGCACCCACCTTTTTTTTGATCTGTATTATTTGTAATATTGTTAACATGGAACGACTTCATATTCTTGTTACTAATCCATAAACTTAAAATTTTTTTTTATATTTTTTTTTTGAAGAAATAGATAATTTTCACATAAATGAAATCTTGTAATTTGCGTCTATTTAAATTTAACTATTATAAATTTTTGATATTTTTTTTGATTATTATTCTTTTGGTAAAATTTTGAGCCATCCATAACTTTGCATGTATTTTTGCTCTTTTCTTGTTGACCTAATTTAATATTAAAATTTTCTATTGGCGCAACTGTTATTTCGTTTAATTTACGTTTTCCCTTAGCAACCACAATTCTACGCTTTTTGTTGTTTTTATTTATTGTTGTGTTTTTTTTATTTTATTTATGTTCACCTCAATTAGTACCGTTTTTCACGAGGTGTTACAGTAACAATGTTTGTACTTTTCAGTTTGTGTTGTTTTCTTGTCTCTTAGTAAGTATAATAATCTGATGAAAATTGTTGAAGCAGTTTTAATTACTTTATTTTATTTCTAAGTGTTGTAATTTACTAAATTTCTCTTTGTTTTAAGGTTAAAGCCATACCCCATCCATTATCATTTTTTGGTATGTAAATATGTAATATTTCTTATTATTGTAGAAAATATAATGTAAAAAATATTTTCTATAACTATAACGAAATTTGTATCTACATATTTTCAAATGATCTCACCTGGCTATCTGGTAGGGGTGCCTCTCTAAAAATCTTTTTTTTCAGAAGTTGATTTTTCACTTTTTTTCTCATGTTAACAGGTAATTTACAGGATAAGATTTAAGGTTTACATTTAAGGATTTTTACTAACAAGTTGGTAAGGAAAATAATGTCTAGGTCTAGATGTGATCACGAGTCAGGATTGCTGGGCTGCCGTCGAGAGGATGGTGAGTTATGTCTTGCAGAAAAAAGCGGCTGAAATGTTGGAAACAGAGAGTAAGTTGAATGGGCTAGCCTGCAGTCGTGCTTGCAGTTTAATAGGGGTTTAGAGGTATACCATGGTAAGTGGGTGGAGCTTTGTGCCGGTGTGATGCATACCCTCGGGGTAATAATAGCTACAAGATCACGGGTAGATTTGGACGGTCTCTTTCAGTTCTTACAGGGCAGATACTGAGTGATGTTACGGGTGTTTTGTTTCCGCACAGGTTGTGAACATTTATTTAGTGAACACTTATTTATCTCATTTTTTGATTTATACTGTTATTCCCCAGTACCCTAAATACTATTCAAGCACTGCAGACAAAAAATACCACTTCTGTTTTGTTCTATTAAAAAGTTGTTTAATTTTTCATGGCAATCTTAACTGTATTTTTATATTTTTACTTTCTCTTGCCTATATGAATATATAGGAAGGAAAGTATTGTTTTCATGTCGATTTTAAGAAATCGAGTTTTCATCGGATCTACACGTTTTCACCCCTGAACCCAAAAAACATGTTTTTAGCAATTGGTCTGTGTGTCTGTGAGTGTGTGTGTAAACAGAATATCTCAAGAACGGAACACAATACGAACTTGAAACTTAAAACTTAAGTTACATACTACTACCAGACACGACACGAACATTTTCATCAAAATTGGTCAACCAGAAGTAGTAATTTATTCGGATAATTTTTCACTTTTTTGAGATTTTCTGAAAAACTGTTCCTACGATTTTTTTAAAAATCGCCTGGTTTACTAAATTTTTATTTTCTACAAGATAGGGTAGGCGTCATGTTTGCTGAAATTCTTGGCGAGGCTGTTTTTACGTAAACAAATTGTTTTTTAAGATTGTGGCTTTATTATGCATTTTACCACAAAAATGTGTATAATAAAAGTTGTAGAGAATTTAAAATTTTACACCTTTTAATTTCAACAATTTTTTTGTATAACGCTTAGTTTAGCAGTAATTAGCAATTTTCAGTTTTTTTCTCACGAAAACATGTGAAAAATCTATTTTTGTAAGATTTCGGCCTTAGTATGCATTTTACGAGAAAAGTGTACAATAAAATTTATAGCAAATTAAAAGATCTACAACTTTTATTTAAAGCATTTTTCTCTACAGACCCTAGTTTAGCGTGAAAGAGAGATTTTCCGTATTTTAAAGCCAAACTGAGGTTGATTTTCTTTTGCATATTTCACTCATGATTAAAATTAGGTTATGTTATTGAAGTTAGTTTTATTGTTTATTTCTAATGTTTTATTAATAATGTTAGGTTTATTGTTAATTATTTGCATTGGCAAGAGAAAGTTGTGTGAGTGTTTCACACCAGATTTTTAAATTAAGTGTTAATGTCAGAAAGATGTAAGAGTGATGTTTTTCAGAAAATAATAAGTTTTTTTGTAAAAAAATAAACTTTTATGATTTTTTTTGTATTACCTGTTAGAAAAATAAATAAATAAAGTATTATACAATCAGTCCTCGACTTTCTTACGTAATCGGTTCCAAAAAAACATATACGGAAGTCGAATCATATACTATTCGCATACATTTAAAAGGGTTACGTTTTGTGAAATAAAAAATAATTCAAATTAAAAAAACCTACAAATGAATATCGTTGACTACGAACCATTAACAAACAAAACAAACTAATACATAATTTAATCAAAAAAAAATTTAATTTTAGAAAAGTGTTCATTTTTAGAAATTTGTAACTTAAACCGATAATGTTTCCGCCTGTTTCATGACAACAAAGAAAAATACTAAAGCCTAACTCACGATCATGATGATGTCGACGGATACGATACATCCGTTGTAGCTTTGTTGAAAAACTGGTTTAGGGTTACCTGTTTTGCCAACTTCTTTTCTTCATACATCAGTCTGTAACACTGGACATCTTTTTCAATTTCTGTACCGACTAGAGAACTTCGATCAGCGTTTGCGTCATGTTCTTCTATTATGGTCAGAAAACCTTCCAAGTGTGCAAATGATTCTCTCAATTTTTGGACGTCAGTGATTTTAATGGTGTAGCTGCACGCTTGTCTTCTGTATCTTCGTCTACTTCTTCGCAACAATGCATAATTTTATTACTTTCTTGGATTTCTATTAGCTCTTCATTAGTCAATCCTTCTGCGCGCGAAGCAATTAAATATTCAACATCTTCAGAAGTGACATCAAGATTTACTTCATTCATCATATGAGGCCACTAGAATCAAAACTTACAATATCCAAAAACTGTAATTTCTAATATATCCCAAAAACCTCTAGATCTATGTTCCAGCACAAATTGTTTGACATTTGAACTTTTGTCTGGATAAAATATGCCACTGGAATTGATTACAATAGTAAAAACAATTGTTTTGAAAGTATAAGTATAAAAAAAGATAAATTTATTTTGGATATTGTGAGTTTTGACATTTCACGATGGATATTGTTAGTTTTTACTCCAAACCATGTGGATATTGTTTAGCTTTGAAACCAAATAGAGGCTAAGGATGTTGCTGGTTTTGACACTCACATTATAAAATTTTGGCTAACATTTTGCTTTTTTCTTTAAAAACAACTAAACCAGAAGATCATAAGACAAGAATTAGGTGTTAGTAAAAACAATTTCTAAAATACAGTATTTTAATTACACATATATTCATCTTACATTACATAACTACATAAGAGTATTAAAATTAGTTTAAAAACAATATTGTTCCCTTATAAATCTTACCTTAACAATATTATGTTAACTTATTACTAAGAATATTTTTTAATTAACACTATCTTGACATATTCATCTTACATTACATAACTACATAAGAGTTTTAAAATTAGTTTAAAAACAACATTGTTCCCTTATAAATCTTACCCTAAGAATATTATGTTAACTTATTACTAAGAATATTTTTTAACTAACACTATCTTTACATATTCATCTTACATTACATAACTACATAAGAGTATTAAAATTAGTTTAAAAACAATATTTTCCCTTATAAATCTTACCTTAAGAATATTATGTTAACTTATTACTAAGAATATTTTTTAACTAACACCATCTTTGTATAAAAATATTACATTGGTAGTTTGATTAGTGTCCTCCTTTTAAAACAATTACTCTCTTGCCTATATCAATAGGCCTAGCGTTTCATGATCGGTACAGCTGCACTCAACTTATGCAGTTTGCTCATCCTCTTGAGTTGTTGATACATCTATTACTTGTTTGAAAAACTGGAGATGCTCGATGTCCCTCCAGTCATTTCCATAATGTTTGACGAGCAATTTGTCGACTTCCCGTTTTTTTCTAAGCTAACAATATTTTTTTCTTCAACCACATCTGGACTCAAGTCCAATATATGTTTTGTAATTTTCATTAAACTTTTATAATGATTTGACTGTTGATCACTGTTGTAAGTAACTTCACCTCTTACTAATACCTTGTTTTCAAACTTTTGGGAACGTTTCACATAAATGCGTTTACATTGTGAAATTTTAAAATGAAAACTTTTGGTTTCCTTCATGTTGTTTCTTGTTGATGTGCGGAAATCAGCCACAACACAGTCTTTTCCTACATGTTTCACCGTTGCATGCTCAGATATTAAATCAAAAATTTCCTCCCGAGTAGCGATTACCTCTCTTTTCTTGAGTTTTTTTCAATTAAGCCAAATACCCTATCTGATGGCAAAAAACTATGGCCTGTCACTGGATATATGATTTCCACTTCTGTTATGTGTTTTGGAGCGACAGCAGCCAGCCAAAAGGAACACATTCCTAAAAAAATTGAATTTTTATTTTGGCCACCACATCCATCCGATATAAGACGAATATATTTGTATCGACTCATGTCAATAGAATTTAAGGTGTCGAACACGCATGACGCAATCATATTGGAATCACGGTCGTATTGATTCTCTGTCCAAATATAGGAATTAACCGTGCTTTGGTCAAGAGGTGACTTACTATGGCCTTTTACTATAGTAAAATTTTGTAAATAAATTTGACGGCTATGGTAAGTAGACTGATCGGGAAGTTTAGGAATTATTGGCAAATTCTTTTGACAATCAAAAGATAAAATAAGTAAATCTTCGTCAGTATTCTTCAGTTTATTGTAAAATGCCTTGACTCGAAGTTTGTGAACGCGCATATCAATAATCAAATCTGTTTTCTTTTGCTGGTCTTTTTCATTTTTTATTTTCTCATTTAAACTCAAACAAGTAGAACAAACGTCTGTTCGGGGAGTACCGAATCCAAGATTGCAGTTGCCGTTAAAAATGTGTCTAAAAAAGGATTCCTTTACAGGTACAGAACCTTCTTCAGACAAGTACATTTCCCATAGTTTCCTAATGCTCAGTTCGGAAGGTAGGTACTTTTGGTTACTTTTGCGCCGGCAGTAATGACTTTCAACACACGTTAATTTCTCAATAAAAGCCATCGAACAATTCTTTTTCGGAGCAAACTCAGCAGCCCTTTTAAAACTACCTCTTTTGTCTTGTAAAAATCCTTCTTCATGGAACTGTTTAGTGATATTGTTTATTCGAAACCTCGAGATGCCAAGTATTCCACAAAAACTCTGTAAGCACACAGGAACCTTTTCCTTATTTCTGTTCACAATGTAGTACTTAGCTGTTCTCGTCTGTGTTTTGTATTTTTTCACTTCATCAGGTTTTGTTTTTTGGAAAGGTCGTCGCCTTTTTACATTTCTTATGTCTACATGTTTCAATACAAAATAATTTTGGTAATGCCTATCCGGTTTTCTGTAGAATCTACTATGAAAATTTTGGATATCTCGCATGGAAAGTGTTAAGCACGTGAAAGCTCCTGTTTTATGATTGCACTTAGGGTACTCCGGCATACATTTTGCTTTATACCTAAAACAGAAAGCACCTTTTAGAACAGACCTAATAAGTTTGCTTTCTTCTGGTTTAGTTGTTTTGAAAAGTGGACTAAGAGATTAGCTGCTAAATATAGACCTAAGACCCGTATTATTGCTTTAAGAAAGTGTAGATTGTAACTAATGTTAATTATAAAGATATAGTTTCCAATAGCTTGTATGCTAGCAGTACACTATTGGCGAATGATTCGACGAATATTCGGGCCAAGTCGCGACAACGAATCTCAGCGAATGTTCTACACGAACTAACCCAGTACATACTCGTCTACATTCGCGAAACCTCAGTTCGATCGTGTCATCACATAATTCAGCGTAGATCAGAACATGGATTTTGATGTAGGGGTTGCAGCGGCTTTTTATATGCACCGTTATGTGTACTACAAATACGTTCATGCACACCACCAGAAAAAAATTCAGAAACCTTGGAAACGTAGAAGATGGTGGATTAAAGAAATTCAACGGAAAAGGACAAGGTAAACCCAGCAATTATTATTTCGTCTAAACATTGTTATTAAATATTTTCTAAAACATGTGTCTTAAAATAGTGACTAGCAAACGGTTTTTTATAACATTTGGTAGCAATAAAAAATATATATAAAATCGTATTGTAACCATTCAGTTATACAGATGTTTTATTTTTTAAGTAACCTCATCATACATTTAAAAATTTTACAAAACGTGAACCTAATAACTGTATTATTTAGTTACTAGGTTCACTAGGTAAAGTTATTAAAAGACTTACATTAGTTTTTCAATTGAACGTCATTTCCATAGCTTCACATATTACGTCCGTTGATACTTGATCAGTGGAAACAGGGGCGGCGTTTATTTCACGGTAGTAACAATTACAGTTTTGGGAACTGTCACCTGAACCGTAAGTGGTGGAAGAATAAGATGCACATGAGGGAGGACGATTGTCAGTTACTGATGGTGAGAGGGGTGGTTCCACCCTTTGTCGTTTTCGGTTTCTTCTAATGAAGATTCCATCAATCTCATACATAATCATTTCCCTTTCCTCTTCTGGTATTTTCCTAAGCTTTTTAGCAAGCATTTTTGCATACAAGTCACATTCGTCATCTTCTTTCACAACTGACTTGTTAGAGACCACATTTTGCAGCAAGCTAAATGCTTGTTGCATTTGTTTACCTGCTTCTACCAGCTCTGGAGGATTTGACCTTCGACGAACCGTCGGCTGATTAGTTGACGGTTTTAAAGTAGGTTTACGTGGTTCTGTAGATGGGCCTGGAGTTTGTTGGGGTTGATGCTCAGTGGGGGCATCCACGCCGTGTTCATCGTCAACATCAGGTGACTGCGGCTCAATCTGGAAAGAAAAAGGGTTAGATTATTGTCATGGTGCCATAAACAATTCTGTGTATTAAATGTAGTTGTATTTATTTCAGATGCCATCAACTGAAGAAGAGTGGTTGGAAATTGAAAAAGGATTTTGTCAAAATTTCCCCCACGCATTAGGTGCCATTGATGGAAAACATGTGGAAATGGTGGCCCCTCCCCATAGTGGATCAAACTATTTTAACTACAAAAAAACTTTCAGTGTTGTTTTGTTGGCATTAGTAAATAGTAATTACCAATTTATGTTTGCTGACGTTGGTAGTCAAGGTAGAATTAGTGATGGTGGCATACTTCAAAACAGTGTATTGTGGAAAAATATTTGCGAGAATGAGATGAATCTGCCTACACCGCAACCCTTGCCTGGGTCCCAAGTTCCTGTGCCCTATGTATTTTTAAGTGATGGTGCTTTTGCATTAAATACACACATAATGAAGCCATTCGCCGGTGTATTTTACTCCATAATTTTTTAATGAAAAGCAAAACATCACATCTAGTTTACAATCCTCCAGGCACTATTGATACCTACGACAACAACGCTCACTTAATTCAAGAAGGAAATTGGCGACAACAGGTAGATGATCTTTGTTCTATCAGACCTATACCTAGAGTAGCACGCAAATCAGCAGTGGATGCTGATACAATACGAAAAGACTTTCCGAATATTTTAGCAAGAACTTGTAAAAGTATTTTATAAAAGACATCATTGATACAGTATGTATAGGAAAATGGTTTTAGTACAGTTAGATATTTACTGTTCATTATTATATTGTTTTTACTCAATGTATATTCATTTAAACAAATAAAAAAATCTGCTGTGCTACACTCACACAACTTTCTCTTGCCGATGTATATAATGAAAAATATAGCCGCTAAACTAAGCGTTGTATAAAAATATGCTTGAAATAACAATATTGTAGGATTTTTAATGTTCTACAACTTTAAATATACACATTCTTTCATTAAAATGCATATTAAGGCCACAATCTTAAAAAAAACCATTTTTTTCTACCAGAGCACAACCTCCCCCAGAATTTCAACAGACATGGCGCTTACCCTATCTTGTATAGCATTAAAAATGTAGTAAATGAGGCAATTTTTAAAAAAATCACAGGACCAGTTTTTGAGAAAATCGCAAAAAAGTGAAAAATCACATGAATAAACTACTACTTCCGGTTGACCAATTTTGATGAAAATATTCGTGTCGGGTCCTCTAGTGAAATGTATTTTAAGTTCCGAGTTTCAATATCGCCCGATGTTTCGTTCGTGAAATTTGTTCACACACAGACATATTCAGATATTCAGACTATATTCATATAGGCAAGAGAAAGTAAAAAACAATTATCGAAAAAACTTTTTTTTCTACTTAGCAGAGTATTTGTGTTGATGTTGGAAGTTATTTCGTAAACTGGTCCCAAGAAGTCCTCCATGTATTGGTAGGCAAACCATAGTGGTTTGTAAACATCTTGCGAGCCAGCTCCCGATCTAATTGATGCCTTCTTCTTTTTTAATTCTACCGTGGAACGGTTTAATTGTTCGCTTAAACGAACCCACGCGTCGTTTATGTGCTTCTTATCCTTGTGTTTTTATGGCAAGGATCCCATAACACTCCCTCACTATGGTAAGCTTCCAAAAAAACTAAAGTATTTTCATTTGACCATTCCATAGCAAAATACACAGTTAAACAGTTATAAAAAAAATAAATAAATAAAAAGACACAGTAAATAAATAAGTAGGTAATGAATAAAATAATAAATAAGTAAGTAGGTAATGAATAAAAAGTATGGTGTAGAGGCACGGAATAATGTAGCCCGAACGAAGGCGAGTGTGTACTGCTAGCAATTTGCCCCACTTCGCTCTCGTTATTCGTCTGTATTCGTCCCCTTTGATTCGTGCAAAGTACCGACTCCAGACCGAACTAAGGCCAATACGAACCATGGCGAGGCGAAGTGGAACGAATAACCACAATAATACACCGAATACACTATCGTATTCGCCTGACTTCGCCTACATTCGGCGATAGTGTACTGCTAGCATTAGACTATAGTGAACGAAACTGGCAGGCAGAGTGCCCTACCGATCGCGTTTTGTCACATTTCCGCTTGAACACCGTACACTGACTGTAATGAGTTGAAGGGAAGGCAGATGCAACACATTCTCTCTCTATCTCGCTTACCCTCCCTACATGCCACCGTAATTGGCGAACATTATACCAATGTTGCACATATATTGTAGTTAACATCCAGCAGCGTGTTATTTTGGTTTCAAAAGCACACTTTATTATTACTACACGATTCCATGAAAAATTAGCTATCTGGATATGTAAATAACATAGGTAAAACTAACGTTATAATAAAATTATTTAACTTATCAGAATCTACATCTAGTCGGATAGCCATGTTCTCTACACACTTGTAAACAAACTGTTGCTATGAATCTACAGTTGACTTAACCCGCTTCTGGTGGATGCTGTACAAACTAAAAGGTTCACGTATGTGTACCATTCGGTCAAAAACACAAAAACAATGTATAAAACAAAATAAATAATTAAAAACTGAAGATGCACAAATGTGTACCTAAGGTCGGAAGAGGATAATGACGAGACAATTACAGAAAGAACGGTTGTCAATTTTTGTAAGAAATATGCCGGCTAAATTCTGTAAGAAGAATGAAAAGACATTAGGACTGAAGACATACGACTAAGCTTTCAGGGTAACTCTAGATTCTGAGATGACATCTATACAGTTTAGACATAAAATTAGTTACCCTTTTGCCAATGATTAGAAATAGATAATCAGTTATTTTTTCAGTAACGGTTATTCGGTTACTGCTCCTGCTGAAAAACAGTTTATTTAACCCTTTGTGTCCTGACGGGACGTACAAGTCCGGGTTTTTCTAACAGCAATAATATTTAAACGGAGAGTTCTAGACATAGAGTAATTGTTAAGGCAACCAACGTAGGAATACCTTGATTTAAAGATTCCGAAGTACGGAATAACGAATGTTTAGTACAGGGCACGGAACTTATGAAATACATTAATTGATTGTCCACGCCAGACAACCCTTTAACGTAAAACCAATAGAAGCAACAAACGATAGAATACCAGAGGACCAGATTGCTTATAACGGCGCCAGCAATCACGGCGAAACGACTGAGATAGTATATGCGATAATTTAAACAATGTAAGGTGACTGACAAAATGGTTAGGAAGTAAGAAACATAAGGAATCGACATACAATGAAAATCACACACTATTGAACTACATACGCAATGTAAAGGTTACACTCACCTGGGTTTAACTTGAAGACACACACTTGAGCACGCCGCGTGGACTTAAACGAATAGACGCTAAACGATAGCTGCAAATAAGCGATTATTTCACAACAAAAGTACATGAGTAAACACAGTAACAGTTCACACGATAGACATGAGCAATGAATAGAACTTTAAACATGAGACGCAACAACAGGTAGCAGACGAAAACTTGTAAGTACGGGTAGCGTACCCGACGCCATGAGGCAGACGAACAGGCGAGCACACCCACACACGACGCAGGCAGAAACAACAGTGTGTAATTGCAGGAAGGAAATGAGTTAGGTGGAGGGGAGAAATACGTAATTAATGATGTCAGAGGAAGTGTTGGCAGACTGAAAGGATTAGAGCAGCGGGAACAATATGATTTATTTTGTCAGTACATACTGGCGTTAACAGTAATAAAGCATAGAGGGGAACTCCCATGTTAAAAAGTGTTTTAACGTTTTTCGTCTGCTACTATGTTTCGCTTCCAAAGTCTGTAGAATGTGCTAGTAGCGCATACGAGGGAGATTTGAATTTTGGCCTATTATCCTATACAATATTTATTTTTTATTTCATTTTACTTTTTGTTTTATAATTGAAATTTTTGGGAACTAATTTTTTTTAAAGTCGCATCAACAGTTTGGTTATTGGCGATTACCGTGGGTCATGAAACAGTGGGTTGAGATTAGTTATAATTAATGAAATGAAATTTTGTTACTTAAAGAAGTGGTTTTTTCGCAGAGGGTTAGGGGACGTGATTTCTTCTGTTTTCCGAAAGCGAAAAACCTGTAAGTATTAACATGATAACTAAATACGTGTAGGCCAAAATAAATTTTGTATGTGTTTAGGTTAACCGTTAACGGATTGAGTAAACATTAAAATGTATAAATTGCCTTCTTCTTTTAAATTATTATTTATTATATAAATCTGGTGCTTAAGTTTGCCTGATGTAATAATACTTATAATAATTTAACATCATATCAATTAAAAAGAAAGCAAACCAGTAAAATGGCACATGACCTAACCTATATTCCTAACCTAATTATTAATAACCTAATACTAATTAAGTATTAGTTATTAATAATTTTGGTTATAATAATGGTTATTAATGGTTATTAATAATTTAATTAATAACCTAATTATTATACCAGGCAAACTTAATCACTAGAGAATGTGTACAATAATTAAAATAGGCAATTCATATATTTCATTATTTACTAATTCGCTAGCAGTAAATGTGCTTTGTTGTTAACCTACAAACAAACAAGATGTATTTTGGCCTACACGTATTTACTTATCATATTAATACTTACAGGTTTTCGTCTCTTGGAAAACAGAAGAAATGACGTTAAATATACCTCTGCGAAGAAAACACTTTTTTAACCTAATAAAATTTCATTATAACTAAAATATAATCTCCAAACAACCATGGTCTCATACGCCATTACTAACGTACGATTTGATCTAACAACGCTTGCTCTGTTTGACGCCTAGGTTCCAAATTTTAAAGTGACGCCAACACGCACTCTATGATTGCAATAATGTAACACTAGCAGACGACAAACAGTGTTTCATTAGGCCTATCTCAGTTCCCCCTCTATGCTTTATTACTCTATGGTTCTAGACTACTTGTTTCCTGACAGGACTTCTACGTACTATGTACGCAATACACTACATATTTTATATAGGTAGGTTAGTTCTTGAGTTTTTGTATAGATATCGTTACTTTACTGAACTAGTGCACCTGCTGTGACATATGATGTGTTGGTGTGTTTGTTTATTTTTAGTGTACGTTATAAATCGCGTATTCATGCACTTTTTTAACGAATATTGTTTATTATTGATTTATTTATCATTTAAATTCTTATATCATCATATTACATTTTCTAATTCACACAATTCGTTGAAAATCTAACCGGACTTGTACGTCCCGTCAGGAGACTAGGGTTATTTGTCGGCGGGTTATTTTGAGTCGGCGGCAGTGCGTTTGTTGTTGAACTGAAAACGTTTGTTAGTGTTTATATCATTATTTTTATTTTTTTCTGAATTGTTTAAAAATAGTTTCATGTAATATTAGTTTAATTTGTTAGTTATTCGTTAGTTAGTTTTATATTAGGTAGCAATATGTCTAGACCACTAACTCTAGAAATGATAAACATGTTACTGTGCGATGATATTCCCGAAGTGGGTGCTTCATCAGAAATTGACACTGATGATGATGAAGATGAAGAAATAAGACCTTCTTCTCCACTTAACAGATTTGACGAAATTTTTGAGAAAGGTATAGGCCTTGGTGTAGAAGAAGAAGAAGTCTCTACAATAAGTGTTGAAAAAGATGCCAGCACCACTCCAAACCAAACAGGTACTGCAGTTCATTTCTTTACAAGTATTTATATTTTTATTATTATTTTCTGATATAACTTAACATTTATGTCAAATCTTTATGTGTTTTTAATGAGCTAAATAATAACTTACAGAAAAATTAGGCAGTGATATAACTTGTATAGGGTTGTAGGTTGTTGGCCTACTACAGTTCTATAAGTATGATCATTCAATTTATAATGTAACTTCTATAAATATTTGAGTTTTTTATATAAGTTTTATTTTCTGTGAAAGAATTAAGTTAAACATATAACATTACTGCACTGCCAGTTTTTCTTTGTTGGATATCTACCTGTCCAACAAATATTAATGTTTTCTGCTAGCATCTTTTGCTGCAAATGATTTTCACTGAAATATTATATAAAATTGGTTGTGAAGTGTTAAATATTAATTTTACTGATACATGTTGGTTGGTTTATTTGTTATAGATGCAATCTTGCCAGTAGTATCCAGTAGTATTTTACCTTGTAGGGGAGAACGGGGTAATAGCGGTCACCTAAGGGAATTTTGTGTTTTTAGAAAATATGTTGCTAAAATTCTAAATTTAAGTAATTGAAATTAAAGCTTAAAGTCTTTACAATTACATGTACCGTAATCTGGGGTGACATTGAACGCAGGGGTGACTTTGAACAACAATTTCACATTTTTTAAAAATTCGCGCTGTTCAAAAATTATTACGTATTTTGCACCTAAATATATACTCTTTTTGATCGTAAAAAGATGCTCTTTTGACTACTGAAGTTGTATCATTTCTTCTAACACAACTCCCAACATGACAAAGAAAAAACTCAAAATTCTAAAATATTACTTTTTCAAACAATAAAAGTAGCTCCTGAAATTTTTAATAAAAAAAATTACTACGATTATAATTTTTATTTCATTTTAATATTTTATATTTTCAATTAATTGCACTAAAATTTTAGAATGATTCTTCTCAGATTATAATTTATATTAAAAAATAAATGTACGTATGTTGGCAGTGGGGCGACTTTGAACGCAGATGAGCCATCATTGCTTTTGCGTTTGTAGGTGATGTGTGCCGTAATGAGTATTGTTGTTTATAGTATATATCATTTTTATTCTTTGAAAACATTTGTTATTAAACCGAAATACGTGTAGAAGAAGTGCGTTTAGTGTTTAAAAGTGTGGTATGTATAATTATTTGTTGGTTAAATGATCTATTAAACACTAACGTTAAAAAATGGTGAGAAAATATATTAGAGACCCTGGGAGCAGACAATATCGTAATTATTCAGAAGAAAAACTAGAAGAAGCAATTTTGTGTATTAAAGGAGGTAAAATAAAACTTTCACAAGCTTCCGTAAAATATACGGTAATATTCATATAAATTACAAGTAAGATGCAAATTACGATATAAGCAAAAAAAAAAACAAAAGTGCATTGACCGGTATTACCCCGTGGTGCGGGTAATGGCAGTCAGTATTTTCCCCATATAAAATGTATACAAAATATTAGAATTTAAAAAAAAAATAGAAATTAGTATTTTTATATAACCTTTATTTTGCCAGTTTTATTAAATAACAATTTATACTCATATTGGTTGATTAATTTTAGGAAATTAGCAGTCGAATAATTTGTAATTAATTCTTACACAAAATAAATTAAAAAAATTGAAAAATAAAACATCCTGAATCGGATATAGCATAGTCTGCTTGATAGCTCCTTTATTTTACATTTACAACACTGTATAATTCGTCATCTTCTTCTAAATCAAAATCAAAATTATCACTTGCACTATCGTCATACACTACAGTTTCATTCAACGATTCTTCAGACGATGGATCTTCTATTATTTTGCGACGAGGTTTTCTTTTCTTTGGTTTCTGGTTTTTATTTGTACGCTTATCGTCTTGCTTTTTGTTTGGAATTTTCTTCTTATTTATTCTGTTTTTCTTTTCTATAAGTTTATTCTTAATTGGAGTTGGTGTTAACACTTCAGAATGCTGTTTGACTCTTCCTTTTCGAGCAGGTACTTGACTCGTGGATGGGATTCCTAGGCCAATAATTTCATCAAGTAGTGAAGTTTCTTGTGAAGAACTGTTTGGATCTGACTGATTTTGTGACAAAAGCCTAACTTGAGGATTTCCGGTAGACTGCAATGATAAATCATTTTCCTGAACTGGATTTAACTGTGTTACATCAGGGTCTGCACAGATTGGAAGGACTACATGATTTGATATATTTTCAGCATTTTTAAATGTTTCTTCAACTAAAAAGTCTTCATCTGTGAAGATATTTGGATTAAGTGGGGCAATACCAGTTGCCTTGAAACCTGATATTGCTGTTGCAATTGATGCGACTCTTGAATAGGCATTGTTAAAAAGCTCTGCAACATCTTAGGGCGTCATTTTTTCTAATTTTCTACTTTTTATAAACAAATCACATTCTCTGCGATAAGCAGTCTTTAACGGCGCGAAGAATGAGACATCTAATGGCTGAAGTCTGTGGGAAGAATGGGTTGGTATTGATACCATAACAATACCATTTTCTTTGCAGAATTCATATGCATCTAAAGAACAATGAGAGCTGTGATTGTCTAGTATTAACAAGCATTTGTTCTCTATACTAGCATTGGTTAATTTGGCGAAATGTTGCAGCCATACAATAAAAAGTTCGTCATTAATCCAGCCCGAATTAGAACAATGATAAATAGCACCTCGAGGACCATTTTTACTAAGAAGCGGTGACATTCTCTGGCGTGGAAATATAAACATTGGTGGCAAGTACTGTCCCCCGGAACTCATTGCGCAAACAACTGTGATTGTCTTGCCTCGCTCCCAACTAGTCAAAGAACCTACTCTTTTTTGTCCTTTCTGAGCCAAAATTAAGCCAAGGTCTTGTACAGTCGTTACACCAGACTCGTCTACATTCCAAATCCGAGTACTGCTATCATTAAAGTTATATTTTTCAATGACCTCCTCTAAATTATCAAAAAATCGTTTAACTTCATTTCTATTAAACCCCACAACTCTATTTACACTTGTAGGTTCTGGTTTCCTAACACTAATGTTATGCCGACTTAAAAATCCAGATAACCAGTCCTTCCCTGCCATGCGACTCGCTTCATTAAATCTATGTTTAATTCCGTTCCGATCAGCAAATTCATAAGCAGCACGTCTTAAATCTACAGATGACAAACCGTAAAAAATTTTAGAAAGTAGTTTCACTCGTTCTGCAAGCATGTTTTCGTACTCGATAGGGATATCACACTTGCGACCCAACGTTGGAGCTTTCAAATCTCCTTTTCGAATTCTCTCTTGAAGAGTGCTAAACGGGATTCCACTAGATTTTGCTACCTTTCGTATAGATATTCCCTCCTTTACGAGCTTAATAGCATTTTCTAAGGCTTCTACTGTCCATTTGCCTTTATCTGTAAATCGTTTACGATTTCGTGGCATCTGGAACAAGAAAACCAAACTTCTAAAATGAGTTGAATTATTATTTATTTACAAAAGGGGAAATACCGGTCACTAAGATATTTGACCGCAATTACCCTACACAGACTGACCGCCATTACCCGATATGCACGTGTTTGTTTTAGGTTAAGCAAGCGACAAAACGAGTAGTAGTAACACAACTTCTAATATATACACCTTATAGTAAATCTAATACTGATATCAGATCAACAAAAATATAGTACATTAACACAAATTAGAAATAAGAACTCACCTTCACAAAGAAAAGCACTTTTATAACAAATAATGTAAAAACAGACTTCTCTTCCTCACGTCTAACAGAACAATGGCACCGTGTTGAAACTATCAACCGAGCTTTACCCCAAGGCCTACAGAGTATAGCACCCGTCAAACCAGTTCTCCAATCCCATACTAAAGAGTAGTCACTGTGACTGGCATTACCCACTGACCGGGGTTACCCCGGTCTCCCCTACATCTGGGTCAGGTGATACATTGACTGATGCAACTACTCACAAAACCCAGGCTCGACAACCAAATCGGAAGTGGAGAAAAAAGGATGCACAGACCGAGATACCAGATTTACTTCAAAAAGAAGGTAAAAACTGACAAAGTTTATTCTGTAGTAAACAACATTTATGATTTATGATGTGATTACTTTTTGTTACTACAACTTTTGTCAGTTTTTTAATTAGTTTTTTTTTCATTACAGATAAGCTGCACACTGTTTGCAAGTTGTAAAACAGCTTGTGACATCTTTGGGCAACTCCTAGAGCCTTGTATAGAAAATATAATATATGAAAGTAATTTATACGGAACCCAGAAAGATAAAATCTTGTAGTTAGATAGGAAGGACCTGCTTATTTTTATCGGAATTAATTTTATGATAGGATATCATGTTTTACCATGTAAGCACCATTACTTGTCCACTCAGGCTGATTTACGTGTCAATGTTGTGGCAGAAGCCATGACTCGTGATCGGTTTGATCAGATTTTAGCCTATCTGCATGTAAATGACAATACATCAATTCTGATAGGTTGTATAAATTGCGGCCCTATGATTTCAGCTCTAAATAATTCCTTCTTCTCTTCATGTGATGGCTCCAGAGAATTAAGTGTAGATGAATCAGTGATTCTTTTTAAAGGTAGGAACTGCATGAAGCAGTATAACCCTATGAAACCAATTAAGCGTGGTTACAAAATTTGGTGTACTGCTGACTTGAAGGGTTACATTTTAGGTTTTGATATATATCAAGGAAAAAATGAAGCGATGAAAGAAGATTTTAAAGATTATGGTTTGGGTGAACGAGTAGTTCTACATTTAACAAAACAATTTTGGGGCTGAAAACGAATAATTTGTTTTGACAACTATTTTAGTTCTGTTGCTTTGATGGAAAAATTAAAATGTGAAAATTTACTGGCATGTGGTACTATTAGAGGAAATCGCAAGGGTCTTCCAGAAAATATTAAAAGCGATGAGGAATTGTAAAGGGGCGAGTACGATTATCGTATTTCTGATTTAGGTGTGTCATTCTATAAATGGAATGATAATAAAGCAATAAATTTCATTTCCAACTACCATGGAAGTGAAACGACCGAGGTGAAGAGGACCCAGAAGGATGGCACAAGAAAATGCATCCCATGCCCAACAGTTGTGGCAGACTATAATAAGTTTATGGGCGGAGTTGATCTTGCAGATCGTTACAGAGTATTATATGGCGTAAATAGAAAGTCTAGGAAATGGTGGCACAGAATTTTTTTTGGGTTATTAGACATTACATAATGTAATGTCTCATGCCGCGAACATGTCTAGCATATACAGCGGGTTACAAGCAAAAATTAAAAACCAAGCTCCTTTTGCTTTTTACGTACCTTGTTCTGCCCATTCTTTGAATTTAGTGGCAACTGCTGCTGCTGAATCTTGTACAGAAGCTTGTCGCTTTTTCATGCTGCTACAGGAAATTTACGTTTTTTTGTAAGCTCGACACATCGCTGGCAAAAATTAATCAGTGAAATCGGAAAAAGCAAAACCCTGAAGAGAGGGAATGTGACACGTTGGTCAGCCAGAGAGGACGCGTGTAAGAGTTTGAGAGATTCTTGGCACGAAGTTCTTAAAACTTTGGAATCAATCGAGGACGATTGTACCGAAAAGCCTGTAACGGGAAACGAAGCGGCGGGGATACTTTTTAATTTACAAAAACTGGAAACGGCGGTAATGGTTGTTGTGTGGAATGATTTTTTGGAGAGAATAAACAAAGTGAATGTTCAAATTCAGGCTTCCACTGTAGATTTGATCACCGTTGCCGATCTTTACGAATCACTCTGTAAGTTTTTCGTAACTGAACGAGAGAACTTCAAGTATTTCGAAGAAAAAGCGATGGAATTAAGCGTATCAAAGCAATATACAACAGATATTGGAAAAAGACAACCTAAAAGAAAAAAAAGATTTGACAAACACCCGATGAAGAAATTAGAATGACTGCGAGTGAAACTTTCCAGGTTAACACGTTTCTCGTCCTCGTAGATAGACTCGTTACCGAGTTAGAAAAACGTCAGGAGGCTTACAACAGATTTAACGAGAAGTTTTCATTTCTAACTAAAATAGGTGAGTTGTCAACATTGACCCTAACGGAAAAAGCAAATTTCTTGGAAAAAATGTATCCTAACAATTTAGAAACTGACCTAGTTCAAGAATGCGTACACCTTCAAGGCCACCTTTCTTCTCAAAGAATTTTAATAAAACCTGAGTCTGGATCATTAAAAAGTCTATCTTCGTTTCTGCGAAATCAGAATTTGGAGAACATTTATCCAAACTTGAATATAGCAATTCGCATGGCTTTGTGTACACCAGCGACAAATTGTTCGGGTGAAAGAAGCTTTTCTTGCTTAAAGCGGGTGAAAAACTATCTACGATCTACATTAAGTCAAGAAAAGCTTAATGCTTTAGCTCTTTTGTGCATAGAGTCAGAACGTTTGAACAATATTTCATACGACGATTTAATTGACGATTTTGCGAATATAAAATCGCGCAAAAAGGTAATTTAAAACTTTTATATTTTAATTGATTTTATTATCATCATCAAGCGGATCCTAAATTCATAATTTAATAGGAATATTGTTTTAAACTGTAAGTCCAATAAAAATATATAACATATTTTAGTTTTTTAATTATAAAATTTGCCATTTTCTTCCACCTTATTTTCTCCGTGTAGGGTATCGAAATGCAGAGATCACAAGGGGCGGCAAAATTTGAACAGCCTACTGGCGGCAAATCTGTTAATCCGCCACTGATTACATTTGTAAAAGCATTTGTAATACATGGACAATTATTTGAAAAAACCTCTGTTCTGGAGTTTAGACGGTCGGTAGCGATGGGACTGATGGCTAAGAAGAATATTAGCAGCAGTAAGAAGAGAAAGTCTAAGGATTAGATCAGCCAGGTCCATCAAAAAATGTAAAACGTCGCAAGTCTAATTACAGTGTGCTGAAAGATGTGAGACTTGGCAATTTGGGGGCTCACTGGCCTCTATTTCCTGAAAAGGGGAAAAAAAGATCTTGGATGACCGCTTTAGCCATACCCAGAACATTGACTAAATTGATCTGGCGAGAGCAAACCATGTTACCATAGTGTCATTGCCTCCTCATTGCTCCCATAAGTTGCAGCCTTTGGATAGGACGTTCATGAGTCCTTTGAAAGTCTACTACAGCGAAGAAGTCAGGCAGTGGCTGAGACAAAATCAATGGGCTCTCTGTGCTTATAACATCATGGAGCTATTTGCCAGAGTATATGTTAAATGTCAAACAGCTAAAATTGCAATAAATGGATTTTAAGTTACAGGGATATACCCCTTGAACAAGACGCTTTTCTCAGATGCAGAATATATCGAAGAAGCAAACAACCTCTTTTTATGAAACTGCTAAGAGACAATCGTTGATCCTACTATCAGACAATCCATCAACATGTTTGGCAAACCAGACAAGAGTTATTTGATCTAAAGAAGCAAACAAGCCATCGACATCTTCAGCAGCTCAGCCAGAGCCATTCGATCCAAACAAGCCATTAACATCTTTGGTAGGTCAGGGGTTTAATCCACCACCTTGTGGTGCATCACCAGAATTTAGCTCGTCTACCAAAAAAAGTCCATTCGACATATTTCCGGTCCCGCAGATCAAAAAGCGGATCACTACTAGGGGACAAAAGCTTGTAGATCTACTGTGATCACTTCCTCGCCCTACGTAACACAACTAGTTGAAACTCAGAAAGCTAATGAAGAAAAAGAAGCTACAAAGCAACAGAGACATGGTCGCGGTCACGGTTCTATGTCAGTCAGGTCTTCAGGAAAAGGAAAAGCGACTTCATTTCAAGAAAGAAGACGATAATTCCAGTTATGAAAATGAACATGCCAGCATCTCTAGTGGAACGTCTGAATTAGAAGTCATTCCAGGAGTTATGCCTACCAAGATGATGAAGACGCTGAGTGCATCTTCTGTTCCGGGAAGTTTTCAGAGGTTACAAAAGGAGAGTTGTGGGTCATGTGCCTGATGTGTAGCTTGTGGGCACATACAGAGAGAGTGTGCAGGGGCTGAAACAGACAATTACATTTGTGACTTCTGCTGCTAAAGGCAATGTATTTTAGTTTCATTGTTCGATTTTAGTTTCATTTTGTAATTTTTTCTTCTTCAAAATATGTATTTAGTTTCATTAAAGCAATACTTCTAACATTAATTGTGTTTTATTTCACTGTCATCTCACATCTTTTCACATATTTCACATCTTTTTGGCTCATTTTCATAGCTTTTAAAAATATTTTAAAAGGGAGCCCGAATAAGGCACCAATTTTCCAAAATGCAAAAGTGTAAGCTTTTTTTGTAATTTAGTGTATGAGTAAGAAAAGTATTTCAAACTGTTAAAAATATCACTTAAAACAGTTGACAACTAAATGAAGTAGGCCTATGTATAGAATGCTCATAAAGCATAAATTTCAGATATTATATTACAAAATGAGGGTCCACTTTTGGGTACTTTCCTCTATATTATAATCTACATGCATATTTGTCCTATAAAATCAATTTTTAAAGAATTTTTCAAAATAATGATAGCCTATCATGTTCTTTTATGAGGTTTTGTTCCAGGTTAGAATATAGATATGCCTATTTATTGTTACTTTAGGGTGCCTGTTGCATAGGCCTATTAAATTGTTTTGTATAGGTTAAGCCTATCTGACTAAAAATATATAGCCTAGTAATGTGCTGGTAGGCTAATTATGTAGTTTAGCTTCTCCTAAATTTTATTAGCCTTTGTGTTGTGATGTATAAGATTGTAAAACAAAAATTCAAGTTAGGCCTAAATTTATAAAAAAAATTACGTCAAATAATTATTTTTTTTATTAGCAATGTAATATATAGACTACTCAACTTAATAATTTGGTAACTTTTCACAACTCCCCAGAAGAGTACTACAGAAGAACAATTTTTGTGCCAGCCATAGACAAAATGATTGTTAATCTTGAGGCAAGATTTAACAAAAATCGAGAGTTCCTCTCATCCATAGAAGTACTCTTACCAAAAAACAGCAAACTGGCAAACATTCCCTTGTTGAAAAACCTAGGTTTATTACATGAAGACAAAGTATCTATCTCGGTTTTGGAGTCAGAATATGCACTCTGGTGCCAAAAGTGGAGTAGAGTTAGGGAAGAAGATAGGCCTACAAAGCTTTTGGGCATTTTAGATTCATGCAACAAATACTACTTCTATCCAAACATAAGATACTTGCTAAATGTCCCGGTAACTTTACCAGCATCAACATGTAAGGCTGAACGGTACTGTAAAACGGAGTGATTTGATAGAAATTGTATGTTTTGTCTCTTTGAGGTCTCTACCGAAACTATTCATATGAACATAGTTTGAAATGATGCTAATTTGTTCTGCTGGAATCAGGCTATCAGCTGATCAGTTTGAAACTTTTCCCGCCATCTTCATTACAAATCTGTACTGCTTTGTTTTCAACGTTATGAATTCGCAATTTTTTTAGTTCTGGAAACTTTGATTGTTTGAAGAAGTTCCTGAGCTGCTGTCAGCTTCGTATTTGGTAGAAAGGTAAGTCATACAATCAGTATTAATGACTTAACATTGCTTTTGGTTCAATGTATCTTGATGAAAAAATATAAACATTAAAAAATTTTCTAACCTCAACTGGGGTGACTTGATACATGTATCAAATCACCCCAGTATTGTCAATATCTTTGTTACAGTTTATTACTTCTCTTTCCAGATATAAAACTATGCCCAGATTCTATAAACGGCTTCCTGGAACAAATCCAAGAAAATTTATTAATAGTGATGACTTGCAAATCGCTGTTGATAAAGTTCAATCAGGAAAGCTAACTTACAGAGAAGCAGCAGACAAGCATGGAGTAGATAAAATGAAAATACTCCGAAAATGCAAGCAATTTAAAAGGTGCTGTATTTCAGCAGCGGAAATTACCATCCTATTACCGAACACAATGAAAAAAAGAATTGATGACAAACTTTTGAAATTATTTACTAATGACTACCAGCTGTTCAGTATGGTGGAAGATATAGGCTTTAGAGGACTCATTCAGGAGCTAAATCCTAATTATCAGCTTCCCTCCAGAAGTTACATATCCAAAACATTAATACCAACATTGTATGAGAAATGTAAAACTACTGTAAGAGAGCAAATATCATCTGGGGAAATGTTTTCTCTTACCACAGATTGTTGGACCTCTGTTAATATGGAAAGCTTTTTAGCTCTAACAGCTCACTATGTTGATGTAGATTTTAAATTAAAATCATTTTTATTGGAATGCTCTGCAATGACTGGACAAAACATGAGTACAAATTTGGCAAACAAAATTCAAAGTATTACAAATGATTGGGGAATTACCAAAGAAAAAATATTACTTGTTATTTCTATGCCACCTCCAATATTGTCGGTGGCATAAAAGATGTTCTTGGTTTGCGGCATTTAGGTTGTTTTGCACACACCTTAAACTTAGTTGTAAAGGATGGGTTGAAAACAGACTATGTGTGCAATGTTTTGAATAAAGTAAGGAAAATTGTAGCCCATTTCAAAAGGAGCTATTTATCCACAGAGCATCTTGCAACCTACTAGAAAAACAACGGAAAACGACCACTAAAACTGCTCAATGATGTACCTACCCGTTGGAATTCAACGTATTTCATGCTACAGAGGTTTTCAGAGCTAGAGATCGCAAAACGAAGCACCCTAGGAGTTTTAAACCATGATCTTGTCATCCTATCCACCGAAGAATGGATTGTATGCAACCAGCTGTGCAGTGTTTTAAAACCATTTGAAGAAACCACAAGAAAAATAAGTGGTGAAAGCTACTGTTCCGGATCAATGGTAATTCCTCTAAGTAATAGACTAAAGGATATTAGTAAAAAATTATCAAAAACCATTTGAACCACCAGTACTGGAGGTGGTAACTTTGTTGTCTAAAAGTGTAAAAAGCAGGATGGATTCCTTAGAAAACAGTGGAACTCTTGGTATTGCTACCTTTTGGACCCAAGGTTCAAGGTGCAAGGTTTTCTTCGCCTGAGGCTGCTGAGAAAGCAAAACAAATCGCTACTTTAGCTCTGTCTGCCAGTATTAAAGGACGTGCAGATAATCAAACCAATAATGTCGATGATGGAACAAGCCTAGATGAAGATGTAGAGGATGAAGACGAGTTTGAAGTCTTTAGTACATTAAAGAAGGTGATTGCTGCCACAAAGCCAAGAGGAACACAAACATTGAGAGCGCTATTGGAAATTCATCGCTACATTGATGAAGATCATGTGCCGCTGAAAGAAGATCAACTATAATGGTGGAAAGGCAACGCAGCCCTGTTTCCAAATCTATCTCGTGTTGCCAGAGCAAAGTTATGTGCCTTGGGGTCTTCAGTACCTTGCGAGAGACTCTTTTCAAGAGCTGGGACCATAATGACTGATCGAAGGACCCAATTGAAAGAAAATAAGATAAGCAAACTTCTTTTTCTAAATTCAAATATGAAAAATGTATAAATGATATCAAATGTAGGCTGTGTTAATCAGATATTAAAAATTGTTTATATAGATGACTGATTTGTTTTCAAATATGTATTTTGAAGAATACTTATATTTCAAACCAAATACATCAATGCATTTTTTTTCTAGATCCCTCTGTCATCAGCTACATTGCATTATTTAGTTAAGAATTAACTTAGGTTTCCTGATCTATTATATTAGTAATAAATATACTTTTTACTTATCACTTAACATTGATACCATTTTGTAAAAGTTTTAGATACTATCAGTCCAGCTAAAACTCAAATTAAAATCACATCTGCAATATTTTAGATTAATGTAATTGTCCTAACTGTGTTACAGATCCTCATTTTATTTATTCTAAATTGATAACATTAATATTAGGAATCAATTTACCTGAATTGTATACTATTGCATGCAACTGTTTATATTAAATACTCACAGTTGCAAAACGTAACAAACTAAGTCTAGCTTAAACTGTGAAACTTTATTTAAATTTAGGTATTTATTTTGAGTGTGTTTTGTAAACAACACGAGAACAATATAAGAATTTCCAAATGCTATTTTAATAATATATAAATATGCTTTTAATCATAGTCTAATAACAGACAAAAGTTATAAGGCAGTGAATAGGTTATCGGTGTTGCTTGGGAGTTTTGGGAGTTGGGGCTAGAGTAACCGTTATTAAATAACCGTTTAACCTTTTGAATCCTAACATAGTTTTTTTAAATATTTTTTAAAGTTTTATTAGGTTTTTATTGTTTTCTGGCTATTAAATTTGTCAAAAAATGTTTTTTTGATTTTTTGGAAAATCTTTACTGTGTTTTTCACAAGTGGGACTTGTGAGTCCCATCAGGATATAAGAGGGTCCTAGATGTTGGAAAATATTTTTGTGCATGTTGTAGCCAGGGTGATGAAATAAAATACATGATACTGAATAATATTTTTAATTAAAGTTATTCTACAAATACTTTATAATACGTACCAACTAGACTACACTAAACTATAAATGATACATAAATAATACTATTTATTTATAAATGTATTGGCCTACATTACTGATCCAGCGGATCACAATCAACAAACATAATTACACTTTTTTATAATAAACATACAGTTAAACAATATTAAAAATTCCTAAATAAAATATTATAATTAGATATTCAATAATTTAAAAAAATCTAAAACTTATAAAAAATTAACAAATTCAGAGTACTCTACATATAACTTATACTTCTATGTTGTGATACTGCATAAAACAATTCTTTTTATCATTGCAGCATAAATGAACCTTACATAAGGTACAAATTGATGTCGGTTTTGACTTTTGTTCATGCTGCACTGCTCACAGTGAGGTCTTCATTCGTACAAGATAATCAATATGTTACGAGCCAACTACCAATAATGTTTTTTATTCCATGTATGATTTTAGTGTGGATGTGAACAATTAGTATAAGTTTATTATATAAGGTGTAAAATGATTTTATACCACTAGAAGGAGCATAAAAAAATACCTACTCTTAAGACACCACCAAAAATTCAATTTAGTAAATTTTGGACGTAATGTCCTATGCTTCCAACCCACAGAACTATGTAGTAATAATTATTTATTTATTTATTTACAACAATATAAAGGCTAACAGAACTTATCCATATAAGCCTTATTGACATAAAAAAATTACATATTTACAAAACAATGTTTGCTTATAACTATTTTATTTACATAATATATATGCTAATACACTTTTTGTCTCTTTTTCTCATAAAAATAAAATAATGTTTCAATAAATTTCTTACTATAATAATAACTTAATAGGAAAAAAACAAAAATTCCCACAAACAATAGTTTAGCAAAACTTGATCAAAAATAATATTATTTATTTATAAATTAATAAAAGGAAAAAGAAATAATAGACAAAAAAAGAAGGAAAGGAAGAAAGAAAAAGATGTGAGTCTGCTCTGTGAATTTATGTCATTTATTGGTTGGTGAGCGCCTGATAACATTTTGATGAAAATTGTTTGTAATTATCAAAAAAAGATAGAGTTCCAGATTAAATTTATTAAAAAAGGATAACGTCCGTATTAAGAAAGTATTACTGTATTGCACAGTGTTCACTTTAGGCAAATAAAACAGATTAAAAGTCCTGGATCTAACAAAAGGTACATAATAAAAAATGTTTTTAACAATATCCTCTAGGTCAACCTTATTATTTAATATTATATAGTAGGCCTATAATGCATATGTATTCAGTATTATTAGATAAAAAACCCAACGGGTTGGTCTAGTGGTAAAGTCGTCACCGTGAATCAGCTGATTTTCGAAGATGAATGTTCCTGGTTCAAATCCTAGTAAAGGTAGTTACTTTTATACGAATTTGAATGCTAGACGGTGGTTATTGGTGTACCTTGATGGTTGGGGTTCAATTAACTATACTGTCTTAGGAATGGTCGGCCTGAATCTGTACAAGACCACCTCATTTTACACATCATACCATCCTCACCTCATTCGGTCATGGGGTTGCTTATTGTTCTTAAATTTAACAGATTGCAGTATACGTACACACATGGTTAAAAAAATGAGATTAGCGAAGGAGAAGAAGATCTGAATATTGAAGCCACATGCAGGTGGTATCTAATAAGGTTTATAATGTGTGCTTCTTTATTTTTTTGTTATTAGACATATGTTGCAATTCATTATCCCATATGTTTATCAAGTTTATTGTTTATTTATATAATTTTTTTCAGTGCAGTGTTTAGTTTCTATAATTATATTCTACTATATGATCAGAATAGCTTGGTGAATAAACATTTAAATTAGACATGCCCTAGTGAAACTAAAGAATAATATTAGAGTGAACCTTAAGAAGTGGATGTAGATCAATTGGTTAAAAATTTCCCTATTTTACAAATAGGCCTACTCATTTGATAAAATTATGATAAAGCATAAATTTGAATTTTTTTTATTCAAAACATATTTTGTGGTTTTGAATATAATCACAATTACAGTACGTAGGTGTATTTATTTTTATCGTTGTATTTTATTATATAGAATTCCTAGGTGCCAAAATTACTTAGTTTTATGGTAGGTAAGTATATTATTTTATCTGTAAATTATTGTGACATCATTGTGAGAGTTTCTGGAAATTCCTACGCAATGCAAAGAGGATTTTGTGATTTTTCTGCATTTTTATAAGGGTTTATGTGCTTAGGTAACATCTTGTTTATAAAATGTAAATTTTAAGTTAGTGACATCACCAGGGAAATTTTGAAGGCTTGAATAAGTATTAATAGTATGGTAATTATTTACTTATAGGACACCAAACCAATTTGAACCATTTTGTTTAAAATTGATACTTTTTTGTATGCTGAATCCAAATATGAACTTATTTTTGCGCGCAAACCACTGTGGAATTAGTTATAAGCCCTTTTATTGGTTTGGTGTTCTATAAGTAAACAATTACCTATTATTTTATTTTACCAGATCTTAAAGAGGATAAATTTTTGGGGTTGTAACCACAGAATACGGCAGAGTAACGTTTTCACAGACCTGAGTATCGACAATATTTGTAAACTCTATACTTTTTTATTTAGACAAAATGCAAGTTATACTGGCACGTAACAGGATTTGGGGTGGAGAAGGGTGAATGTGGAGATGTTGTTGTCTGATTTACACCCAGCTGTTATGGCTAGAAGGTTGATAGATGAAATCGACTAATGAAAAACTACCAAACCTGACCAGAATTCTAGCTCAGGACTGCAGCATATTAATTTGGTATGATATTTGTATTTTCTGTTCTGGGTGGGTTGGTAGGTTAGTGGTGCTGAAGCCCTTCAATCGCTATGTAGCTGAGGTCTCAATTTAACTACATTATGCTGTGGTGACTTTCCCTGATTTTTGAAATTGTCATTTTGTAATTTGCATATATTTTCTCCAAGTAATTAACTATTTAAAATTTTTTTTTAAATTCCTCAACCAGTTATGAAATTATGAGCCATCTAAGAAAAACAATACAAATAATTTAATGAAATAATCATTAGGCCGTGGTCAGAGTGGCTGCGTAGTCTGACGACTTAAAATCGATAGTGCATATCGTACATAGTTGCCAGAGTGAGGTTGCGGTCAGAGTGGATGCGTGCTAGTCGGGCGACTTCATTAATAAATTTCCAAAATGACATAATTAATTAACTAATAATTAATTAATCGCAGTGGATCAATACAGTAAACACGGGCAGTTAGAGCAATGTTCCTCCTGATGCTAGCAGATAGGGCATATATAGGCCCTATATATTTTTGTAGTGTACAAAAAATGGAAGCCGAGTGCATGTTTTTGGAGAACCCAGTACTTCGAATTTTACAATTAGAAGATGAAAAGGATAGTCGAGTAAACGCTATTAATTCTGCTAGAGAATCGTGAGGAAAATTTACCTGTCTATACACAGAATTTCTTAAAGATCACAAGAAATTCTTCAAATACTTTAGAATGCTGCTGAAAACTTTTTGGTACATTTTGGACTGCCATTACGCCTACGGAAAAGTTAGCTGTCACCTTAAGGTAAGAATTATTAATAAGTTCATTTATTTATTTTTATAGTGTGTTATAAATGGTATTTTCCCAGATCTCTGGTTGGAAACTGTGTAAAAAATACACAAAAAAACAAAATGTTAATTAATTTGTGGATTCATATTGAACAACTAGTTCATTAAATATACAGGGTGATTTTTAAGTATGGAAACAGCTTTATATTGCGTAACTGAAACGTATTTGGTCAAAGAAACTTTTGCGAATCTGCATATTTTTAAAAATCCAACTTTTTTTTGGTTTTGAAATTTTTGTCCGCCATATTGGATTAAACTTTATTTTTTTAAACGGGATGTTGGTTGTGTGATATGTCATTTCAATGTGAAATTTTAAGAAAAAACAATGGCGCAAACCGTTTTTCAACAGATGCCTTCGTGTTTTAGTATAAGCATTCAAAGTTGCAATTTTGGGAAAATTGTGTTAGCAATAAAAAAGGTAGAACGCACTGCATAAACCATTTTATTGCATTTTTCAATCATAAAGTAGTATCGAATAACTAAGTTGAAATGGTGGTAAGATATGATAATAATGAGAAAAAAAATTATTGAATAATAAGTGATGAATCTGCTCGTGTACCACCAGACATGATACAAAATGTTACAAAAGAATATTACTCGAGGTTAGCACACTGCTAGGCTGTAGAAGGGAAGCATTTTGAACATTTATTGTTGAAAGGTATCCTCTCAAAATTTATTTCATTACTAATTTACAATTGAAACATTAGTTTGGCATTTTTTAATAAATCATATTATAGGTAGTTTTAAGAAAATGAAGTCTGTGATATAAAGACTGGTAGCTGAATTGTAGTTAGTTAAACATTAACATAGCCATTTATTTGTTGTATTATTTATTTATAATTATTTTTTTCTCATTATCACGTCTTACCACTGTTTAAACTTAGTTATTAGATACTTTGATTGAAAAATGCAATAAAATGGTTTATGCAGTGCGTTCTACCTTTTTTATTGCTAACACAATTTTCCCAAAATTGCAACTTTTAATGCTTATAACTAAAACACAAAGGCATCTATTGAAAAACGGTTTGCGCCATTGTTTTTTCTTAAAATTTCACATTGAAATGACTTATCACACGACCAACATCCCATTTAAAAACATAAAGTTGAATCCAATATGGCGGATCCGAGACTGCGGACAAAAATTTCAAAACCAAAAGAAAGTTGGATTTTTAAAAATATGCAGATCCGCATAAGCTTCTTTCGCCAAATACTTCTCAGTTACGCAATATAAAGCTGTTTCCATACTTAAAAATCACCCTGTATATTCTTATAATAACAATACTATGTACAATGCTGTAAAAAATAATAAAATCAGTAGGTAAGCTTGTAAAAATAGTTACAAATTACTAAAATTAAAATTATTAAAAAAAAATTTAAATTATTAAATTAAAATTAAAATTATTAGGTTTGTCTAATTCACAATGGTTCATACATAGTAAAAAATCACTCACGCTGTTGTTTTCATTTTCTGAAATTTGGTGCATATTTACAGAATGAGGACTAGGTGTTAGTATATTAGATGAACAAGCTGGTGATGGTGTGGTGTATGGTGACATCAGTGGTGATGGCGTGGTATATTGTAATCGTTTGTCTGCTGTAGTTGCTGCTCCTCAATTACAACTTGTTGCATCTTGATTCTGGCATGCAGTTGTCAATATCCTGGTGCTTTTTTCAGTTCTGGTAATAAGCTTATCAGAAATTGAAAATGATGATCTTTGCTTTCCTAAGTACTTTGCTGAATATCTTTATATTTTCTTTTTCCAAGGCTACCATCTGTTCCACACTATCATTTCGCCTAGATGTTTTTGACCGGAAATTATTTGAATTCTGTGGATTGTCACTTACTGGTTGCTGTATAGTATTTGAACAATGTGGACTGTCACTGACTGCTGTATAGAATTATTTATTTGCTCTAGTGTCGTTTACTTGTTCCAAGACATCTTCACGAGGAACATCCTCATCTGTTTCCGTGGCCTGCACAAGTGGAATATTGCTAAATGTATTTCGGTTTGAGAGACTATTTTTCAAAAACATCATCATTAGAAAGTACACCAGTTTTGAATGTACTTGGCTTCCTCCGGCATCTCCAGAGCGACTTTTAGTTACCTTAGCTAACTCTTGTCTAAAATTGTCCCGCAAGCCTCTCCATTTGGTTTTCACATTTTTGCCTGAAAAGAAAAACAATTGTCACAATATGTAACAACTGCTAAGTTTTTATTTTTCATTAAACAGACTATTGATGCAACAGTGTTGTTTATTTTTTGTTTCAGATTCCTTTCCACTGGAATGTCATTCCGAGCATTGCCATTTTTATTTAGGATGTCTCATAACACAGTAGCATCAATTTGTTTACAAAACATTCAAAGCCATATGGAATGAATTTCAAGCGCTGCATGTGCCTTTTCCTACAGATGAAATGTTTCGGGAGATAGCTTAAGAATTTTTTAGTGAACGGAATTTTCGTTATCTTATAAAAATATTATAAAATTCCGAAAATTCTTCAAGCAGTCGCTGATCCAAGTTACAAATTCATCTGCATTGATGTTGGAAGCAACAGTAAGCAGAGTGATAGTGGAATTTTTGCTAACAGCTCCTTGTATCATCATCGTAAAAATAATTCGCTTCATATCCCTGATCCAAAACCTCTACCTGGTACAGACGACAGACGTTTTAATACCACATGTTTTTTTTCTGGGGATGAAGCTTGCACCACCCGACCTATACTGGTGAGCAAGTATGAACTGAAAAAGATAATGAAAAATTGGGCACCAGCTCTATCAGTAGAGCACAAGAAATCAATAAAACTATGTGTCCTTGCATTCAAATAAAACCTTTAATACATTAACTACTAACAACCTTATCCTTAAATTACCCTAACCTGTTTTAAACAGTCAACCTTTTTCTGCCGCAACTTTAACCCTTTGTCAGCCAACCCCACTTTTTACTGAAAATATTTATTTTTTAATGAAATTTGCAGTTAACATGTGTAAATTATGTAAAATACATTTTTTTAAATTTTTTACTTACTTGGGGTAAGGGTGTCCTGGAGATGGTACTTGTAAGTACTGTTGGCTGTTAACCACCACAAAATTTAATAAAAATAAAGACAGTAATTTTTGTAATGTTCTTTATGATTTTTTTTGTTAAAAGTATTTACTGCAGTCACAAAAAACTTGTTTATCAAGAAACTTGTTTGTTGTTTGTGCTTGTTTATCAAGTCACTACACTAAATTAACGACTAAACAACTATTTTTTTCTATTTATCACTTGTACTGCATTTTGTTATTTTTTTATTTTATGTACACACACTTTTATGTACACTTATCACGTTTCACTAATTTACAAGTCCAAGCCATGATACTCTACAAAATAATTTATCTTGTCATTGCAGCATAAATGGGTATTACAATGGCTACATTTGGAGAATTGTGTATACTGAATCCCTTTTAGACTGCAATTTTCACATCAACCGCGTGTCGAGATAAATGTAGGCCTGTGAACTCCAAGGTTGCCTAACCGTACATCCTTTGGCAATGATTCCATCTTAACTCTTCTTTTTGCAGTTGAAGCAGAAGAAGAATCCAATCTGCATTTCAAACTATTTCTATTCACTTGTAAATACATTTTTGTCATCAATCCTCGAGTGACATGTCTTCGGAATTCAAGTAGGCTACAAGTCTCTCATGTTTGCTGGAAAACAATGCATGAATTTACAAATTCCGTGTCCATAACACCCCAGATAATTCAGTGCCACCATTTTCTTGACTTACGGTCAACACAATATGCTGCCTGAAACTGATCGGGATGTCGACGCACCATTTATGAGTATTTGTATATTCTACTACTACTGTTGGGCAAAACATTTTTATTTCTTTGCCTGCAGTATCTCTTCTTTTCATAGTTGTTTTTTCATTTCTATGAAAATTTGATAACAGAAATATTGTTTAATTGTCACGCGATTTGAAAAAAAATGATTCCTGAATTGGAAACTCGAAAGTCAAAGTTGTCCCTCTCCATTTTTTTGTCATCACTCAAATTGATAGGATTTTTTTTCCTTGTTGTTCTTATTGTACCACTTGCTAATGTTTTCTTCAGTTTTTAAACGTTCTGAAAGTTTTACAGACGTAAAATAATTATCAAAATATATAATTGTATATTTTCCCCACTCTTTTTCTGTCATGGACAGTACAAACCTTTCCCCTAAGCCGTAGTCAGCATACTTCATTTCTAATGTTTCATCACGACCTTGGTAAACACTGAATTTTTTTAACATGACCACACTGATCTGCGAGACACTAAATTTTGTACTCATGTTTTATCGGTTTCACAGGGTTATATTTTTTCATTGTGTTTCAACCTTTGAATAATATCATTGACTCATCTACGACAGTTTACGAGTTCCATTGTAAATTGAGTCAAACTTTCTATTTAGCTCCTCTACAAGTGGGTGCACTTTGAACATTTTATCCTTGTTGTCTTTAGGAATTTGAGAATTATCATTTATGTGCAAGTTTGACAAAATAAAATTTAATATATTTCTACTCATAATGTTCCTAATGAATGGCACTTCCAAGTCTTCACTGGTAGACCAGTAATGATCTTTACTGGGTAGTTTGTGGTACCCCATCAAAAAATTTATACCAATAAAGGCAAGCAATTCTTTTTTATTAACATTTAATACTTTATTTCGTTGAACCGCTTATAGGTTTCACTGATAACAAATGTGATCCATAATTTCATTTACAAAAATAAAAAAAAAATCAATTGGGGATTGACAAGAATCAAACACACTCTCAACTGGACCCTCATCAAATTTGTATGGAGGTATGTTAGTAATAACCTCTTTATCAACCCATTTTCTGTTTGGTTCTTCAGATTGTGTGCTTTCCTTTCGTTATCTGTGTTAGTCATTCCAGATATTGAAGGAACGTTGTCAACAGAACATGTCACTGGACTATCCGTAAGTCCTGCCTCTGGCACGTCTAATGCATGTGCGACATCTAAAGTATATTGAGTTAGCCCACTTACCGATTTACTAGGATTGAGTTCTTCATTTGAATCTGTCTGTTGTACTTGACCAATAACAATGTCAAAATTTGTCATATTGTCAGGTCAAGTTGGTTCTAAGTTATCATCGCCTGATTCAATGTCAGTGTCAAAATTTTTACCCAACTTCAAAACCTCTAACACAAACAATATGTCACTACCTGTTTTACAAAACTCCATTGTTCATAAAAAAAACTTTACTAAATACTAATTAAAAAATTAGCGTTATAATTACAAACTAAACAATTAAAATGCAATAGTACAATGCACAATAAGATACAACGAACTACAACTGATATGTTAGAAACATGCTATAACCGGCAGTTAACTACCAACCCTGTGAACAGGGTTGGTAGACCAACCAACCTGGTTGGTCAAAAGGAAGGATAACCAACCAATGATTGGCTGTAAGTTGGCAGGTGAAAGAAAGGTCCACAAACACAGAAGGGGAATACACCCATCTGAAGCGGTCATTCATGGTCCTGCATGCAGATCACCTTGCAGGATGGTTGTCGGTCACATACGGTCCTGCAAACTGTCCTGTAATTTAACCCTGCATCACTTCTTAAAAGTAACTGACGTTGACGGTAGCTCTAGCCATTTTTATATTATTCTGTATTTCTCGATGCCCCTACCTTGTAAGAAAATAACTGCTTTGTTGTTACTTAGTTTGCCTTTAAGCAAAAAGAAGAAAAAAGTGTGGGTGAAAAATTGTTGTAACAGCGAGTGAATTGCAATGATGTTAAAATGTTGAATGACACTGATGTTAAAATGTTGAATGACACTGATGTTAATGACTACAAAAAGTATTTAATTTTTGATGCGAGAAAGTATTTTGGCGAAAGTATTTTTGGAGAAAGTATTCCTACTCTCCAATTTTTGGCAAGTGGGAGATTGTAAGGAAATTTGCAGTTTGGTTGCAAGATATCACCTCAACTCCTTGGCAAAGTAATACCAGAAACCTGTAAGGCAATATATGAAGTTCTGCAAAATGAATACCTTAGGGTAAGTAAAAATACGTCAAAATAAAATTATTTTATTAAAAAAGCTTTGTAAATTAGAACCTTAAAATTTATTAGAAACAAATATATTTTACAAATTTTTTTGGAAAAGTCCATTTATTTTAAAAAAATTATATAATCATCCAGTACAGCAAAATTGGAATTTTAAGCTACAATATTCGATGATTGTGGAACCTCTAATAATATCTGCTCTTGCGGTGAATTAGTTGATTCGACAAAATAGTTGTTTGATTGGAAACTTGTAGCAGATGCGGGAGTTGATACATTTATTGATACTGGAAATGGAGAAGGAGCTGAGGAAACCGGTAATGGATTATTAGAAAAATTATGGAATGATGGTTGCGACTGGACTGAAGTAGATGCCTAAATGGAATTGAAATGAATGTCTGCTCGGTTAATCATCCATTTTTGCATAAAATATTTGATATTATTTTTTGTGCAACTGCTTTCTTACTGCCATTTCCTCAGCCAATTTAAGTATTCATTTATGTACACTTAACCTTTCAACTCGTTTTTTTTCCACATTTTGGTTGTTCTGGCGATGCAGTTGCCTGAAATTAAAAATTAATGTTAAACCTACTAATGTAAACTCTTTTTCACACAAAAAAATATGAAACACTGCAGGCTTACTGTTTGAAATGTTTGCAGCACCAATAATAACGATCTAGTTGATTTACTTTTTTAAGAAATATAGCAATTTTCCTATAGGTAAATAATTTTTAAATATATTTTTTGCATAACTTTTTATATTTTTTCAGTTTCCTACTACTGAAGAGGAATGGAGAAAAGTAAGTTACACTAAATGGAATTTCAGTAATGTTGTCGGGGCTATTGATGGAAAACATGTTCGAGTAGTAAAACCACATCTTTCGGTTCCACGTATTATAACTACAAAAAATTTCAGTGTGGTGCTATTAGCTGTTGTAAAAGCTAATAATGAGTTTGTGTATGTTAACATCGGAACAAATGGTTGAGTAGATGACAGTACAATATTGCAGCCAAAAAACTTTTTTAAGCGAATAACCAACAGTGAATTAAACTTACCAGAACCAAGTAATTTACCGAACTCTTCATGAAAAGCACTGTTCCTTTTTGTAGCAGTAAGCATTTCTCTATCAGGAACATTAATTAAACCATATCTTCAGCAACCACCAACATATGAACAAAGAATATTTAATTACAGTCTCTCTCGCGCTAGAAGAGCCATTGAAAACGCGTTCGGCATATTGGCATCACGATTTCAGTGTTATCATCAACCTTTACGTGTATCTTTAGATAACATTGATTCTGTAGTGCTGTCAACTTGCGCCCTTCATAATTTTCTTAGAGGCCGTAGTCCAAATTATGTAACAGAGGCAAATGTAATTCACGAAAATGTAGAAGAAGGGGTAACATATTACGAGGTGAATTTACAAATAACATTATGGTCCTCTTCAAGGAAGAAAGACAACGCCTTTATCACAGGGAAAGGAAGTGTGGAATATTTTTACATCTTATTTTGTCAGTGAAGGAAACGTAAACTTTCAGGATAGTATGATTAATGCAGAACTTGCAGAGTAAAAACTACCAAAGTAGCTATAATTGTAATTAACTGGAATTTATAAAGATGTTTTAAATAAAATGAGAGCTCTTTTAATGAATAAAACAAAGTTGTCATTAATAAATAAAACCCTTAATTACTTATGTCTCCTTCGTCAGGCTGTTGACTTCCACCCTCATTTTCAGTTCCTTCCATTCGGTCACCCAAAGTTTCTGTTCCAACTCTAACTGCCTGTAGTATCAAAAGGATGGCTCATAAACATCACTGGTTGAAGAGCCAGTCCGCATGGAAGCTGCAACTTTCCTATAACTCTCTCTTGTAATTAGTTAACATATCTATTTTTTCCCTAACAATATCAATATTAGCTGCACTGTTGTATTGCTTAAATAACGTTAATAATTCTTGGAGTGCAGTTTTGATCATATTTCTGTTTGAATAATTAGAAGATCTAACGTCCCACAAACAAGTGCTTTGCTTTTACATTTCAATAAATTGTGTGAAGCTGTCATTGTCCATTTTTTAACTAGCAAAAAGGTTTTAAAAGGGTATGCTCTGATCAAAATCACACTGACAACTCGTAAAAACACTCTGCAGGATGTCTGGCCGGACGTCAACACATTCACATAGTGAACAGGCAGACTGCATGTGCTGGGGGAGAGCTGGCCGGATGCCGCTGGCATCCAGCTTCCCTATGCAGGATGCCTTGCAGGCCGTCAGCTACAGTCACTATCTTGCTTCTCTTTGGAGACCTGCTAGCAGGAGTGTGAATGGCCCGCTTAACACCTAGTACAAGGTTTTCTTCATTTATGTTGGTGTGCTGCAGGCAGGAATCAATGCCCCTTGAAAACAATCTTTTTAACCTTTCGCTGCCTCTCCTATTCAGATGCAGTCCATTTCTACCCAAATCCTCATCCTTGATCCAACTGTTTGGATCTACAAACAAAAATCTTCCTCCTTACACAGCCAGTCCAGAGTAGAATTTATGACATCAATATAATGGCAATCCACATCTCTTCTTTATAAAACAACACTAATAAAAATTTTTAAAGTCTTAATTCACTCTATTAATTTCTTTAATCAGTAAATCCATTTTCTCCATAATTTCTTTTGGCATTTTAGAACACCATTATGTTGTTTGTATCAACATGTACTAAGCACACCTCTGTATTTTGAACTTCGATATTTTTTACCTGGTTTTTCAGTTTTTTTATTTTTATTTCTGGGTAGCAGAATACGTCATGTTTTGTCCCTTCAGTATCACTGCTACGACACTTTCAATTTTTAATAATCGAATCGCCTCTTATACCCTGAGTGACCTATGCTTTAACAACTCTTCTGATATTTGGATCTCCTGTTGACAACTCAACTGTAGAAACTTCATTTGTTACCGTTATATTTGGTTTGTAGATCATTTTCTTCTCATTTTTCTTGCGACTATAATTTATTCTTCAAGTTATTGACCTCTTTGTGACTTTCCTGTTTAATGATAATGTGTCACTCAAAACGTCATAATATACACTTACTGATGAAGTCAAAGCTGTTATCAAACTCTTTCAATGATACAGTTGGTCCATTCCAGATTTCTCATCAAGTAAACCAGCCCTCTCAGTACCATACTCTTTATATTTACTTTCCAGTTGAACTGTTCTCTCCTCCTTTTTCAAAAGTAAATTCTCAAGCAACGAGTTATGTAGCTTCAATTCAGCATTTTTCTTCTGAGCACCTACTAGATCGTTTTTCAGCAAGTTCACAATTCTAGTCAGGTTGTCAATTGTTTATCTATCTCTGCATTTGTATCCTTGATTTCTTCCTTGTCCAGCAACAGGGATTTTTCTATTCTTTCTGTTTCATTATCGCTTTATGTTGTTCCAAAATCCTGGCAGTACCAAATTTTTTTTATTTTACAAACTCCTTATACTCCTGTACATTAAGATTGATATATTTTCTGTGGTACCAGGAAGAGCATTCACCCCTACAAAGAACTCCTTGACAGCGTTCACTTACATTCAATTGGCATGTTCCACAAGGAAACTTCATGCCTTTATTTTTGTTTTTAGCCATTTTTAGTTAAATTATTTTATTTTATTTATCAAACAAAACAATTATTTGTAAAATCAATTTGCAAAATCTGTAAATGATATGTATAATCTTCGTACACAACATACAGTTTAAAATAATTATCATCAGCATTAAAAGTTTACAATATAGACAAAAAATTAAAAATAGATTTCCCTTATAATATTTCTACATAAACAGAGATAACTATAGAACAGGTCTTTTTAAATCAGTGCCATTCGGCAATAAAATTTAGAACAGTGATTAATGTTTATCACAGTATTTACTGCTATTGTGCCTTACATTAAAATTTATACCAATTACAGTTCAAAGTTCACCCAGTTATACACATGAATTTAAATTTATCACGTAATCCTTAAATGGAATAACATTTTTATTACAAAAATTTTAGAGAATAAAAAAACAGTTTCTCCCAATTTTACAAAAAATACCTGGAGTTTATCAAATTTAAGTCCATGGAATGAAAGGGCTTAAAAAACTGTATTCACATATATACAAATTTTATAAAAAATTTTAATTTTTACCACTGAACATTGCATTTTTGTTGGACCGTACAAATCTCAACAGTAATCACAATCATTCACTATCTACTCATTGTCCTTCTATACAATGTGATTTCTACCTGTCATTCGAAGAGATTTTGTTATATTTTTTCCACTTAGAAGGATCAGCTTTCTTCTTTCTTTTCTTCACATATTTCACTGTACTGGGGACGTTGTTTGTTTCATAGTACCTTCCTACATTGTCATCCGTTAAAACGAAATCAGAATCGTCAACAGATGAATCATTATTGGTTTCTTCATTAGAATCAACTAAGTTGTTACTAAGCTTCCTAGTTTTATTTTCACTTACTTTTGCCATTTTTACAGAACGCTTTTCATTTGCTAATTGAACTACACGTGCATTGGTTGGCAGTGGAATTCTTTGGGTGGTACTAAAGATGATTTGTTTGAAAATAGCTCAAATTCTTCAAGTGACAGTGACTTCGACCAGGATTGATGTGTATCATAATATTGTATAAGCAAGAATTTTCTACTTCACTTAAGCTTATGTGTAAAATTGGTGTAGCTTAAAAAGTAGTAGCTACTATAATATTGATCTTTTTAAACTAATGTTTTAGCAATACAAATACATGTTTATTGTATTTTTAAAAAATCATTACTTATGAAAAATGAAGTTCCCATTCCTTTCATAAAAATAAAACTCAAATATAAAATTTAAAATTAAAGAATGAAATCCTTGAAAACAAGAGTATGGCTTATACACTGGTGCATCTTGTACACTGGTAAATAGAGTGATTTTGTTGTGTTGAACCACTAGCCAAAGTAATCGCTACTTACTATACATGTTATACTTATTATTAAAAAATTTTGTTTTGGTTTAAATTCTACGGGAACTTAAATATAATCTTATTTTTAATAGTGTACATTTGTTGAAATGATTGTTATTTTTTATAGGTTGAGAAATCCAGCTCTGCTGAACTTGACTTAAATGGTTTCCACCTGAGAGGTAACGAATGTCTCATTCCTTTCTCTTTGAATAGTAGTTAAACTAGTTTTGAGGGAACTTAATTATGTTGAGTTTATGTACAAATATATGAAAATGACCAGTAGCAATCCTAAGCTTTTAGATTTTGGTTTCCACTAGACCTAAAAACTGAATGAGTACTGAATTTTGTAATCTGGTACAACTTGTTTGTGAAAAAGTTAACTAAATTATTTTGCAATGTAGGTAGATTGCGAGTACCCATTAGTAATGCAATTCATTAGCATAAAAAAACACTGATTTAGTGATACACTGGTCTGCATCAAAAATTCCCCTTGAACTTTAATAGGTGATCTATATGTATTTTGACCCCCTGAATCCGAATCTGACCTCCGTTTTGCTCCATCAACCACCATTTTTAGGGGGTGGGCCACTCACCCTTATTTGGGAAATTTCAACTTTTTATCAGTCTGGTGTAACTATGAAATGAAATTGTGCCATTGTATCTCGTTTTTATGGTACTTCAAGACCTACCTAACACTGAAAGAGTACAATAAGAGAGTATTGATGTATTGATACATATAGTGCATTTTTACTTATACAATTTTTCTGGTCCAAGATACTTGTCATCGAATACATATACTTAAAGAGAGTGGTTTTACTTGGAGGTAGCTTTTCTCTTGTACTGATCTCTGGGAGTTTCAAGCAAGAGTAACCAGCAGTAGTCTGCTAACATACTTAAGTTCCACTTCCCAGAGAACAGTTTTTTGAAGAGTGCAAAGTAATGATGCAACCTTTCTCCGTGTGCATCGTAAACTACTTCCAAGTTTTCTGGGAAAAAGTCCAAATGCGCGTGTAAAAGGTGCAATTTTAATAACATGTTGCAACCCCTCAACTCATATGCAGATTCTCATATGCAATTCTTCGACAAGTTCAACATAATTTTCATTTTTGTTAAATCCTGAAAAATTTTCACACACGTCCTTAAATGCAGCACAAGCTCTTTTTTTCTTTTCAATTTAAGTGATTGATGGTCACTGAATCTTTAAAAAGCTCTCTAATTTGTGGACCAACAAAAATTCCCTCTTTAATTTTTGCTTCACTCAAACGTAGAAATTTGCTCTTCAAATACTGGAATCCATCTCCTGTTTTATCGAAAGCTTTCACGAACTGTTTAATCAAACTGAGTTTGATACGCAAAGGATGCAAAAATATCTTTTCACTCGAAACTAAAGGCTCATTGGCAACAGTGTTTTGATCAGGAACTAAACTTTCACACGAGGGCCAATTTCAAACAGTATAATTTTTATCGCGAGCTTGCTATCCCACTCGCACAGAAAGCAACAATGTTTAGTGTATCCCGATTAAAGTCCTGTAAGTAAAACCACAACCTTAAAATCAGCATAGTGCTTCAGGGGATGATCTTTATAACCAATTTTTTCTAGGATACGGCTGATATTTTTGTATGTCTCATTCATGTTGACCGTGTATGCAACCAGAACTGAGGGCAAATCATTATCATTTACCAACAAAACAGCTTTTAAACTGGTTTTAGATGAGTCGATGAATAGGAGCCAATTTTCTGGATCATCGGCATGTTAGGTTAAATCACTAATCCATTTACATTATTGCAGTACACTAAGTCACCATCCCCCGAAAACAATCATTTAAACGAATCTAGCCGGGATCTAGAAACAGAAATGTTCACTTCTTTTTCCAAGAGGTTCCATTGCTGAAGCTGAGACCCGAGCAGTTAGGCTTTAGTTTTTGGGAGGTTTAAATCCTGGATGAGATCATTAAGCTCCTCTTGTGTGACAAGATGAGGCTCTAAGCGTAAAAAATGTACTGAAAACGTTTAATCGTCGCTAAGCTTATCACTTGGCCCGGCTTCCCACCCTGCTACACCTCTGAACCAACGGTGATGTCACCCCTCCCCCTACGGTCTTCATGCATAAATGTGTGTACACTGAGATAACATTTTCTATGGAGGGGAGGATGGGGTACTTACAACATCCCCCATCCCTCGCTTTATTAGGAATAACCACTTTTAGGTGTTTTTTTTTAGAATTTCGGGGGGGGCGCCCCCCTTAAAAACGGTGGGTGATAGAGAGAAACAAAGGTCAAATCTGGATTCAGGGGGTCAAGATACATAAGAACCACCCATCAAAGTCCAAGGGGAATTTTTTTTATTTTTTTTTGCAGACCAGTGAATAGAAAGTGTTTCAACAAAATCAGTCTGTTGATCTTATGGAGTCCAGGCTGGTAATATTTTTTCTGAATTTTTGTTGGTAATATTTTTGTTGGTTTGTAATATTGAGGAAATGAGTATAGCATTAGTAAGGAGTATAAGGAGTAATAGGAGTATAGTATTAAAAAGTATGAGAGAAAAAAGGTTCTTAATACTTTCAGTGCGGAGCACAATATATACTGTGGTGAGGATTTTACCTGGCATGTGGACCACAGTGTGCACAGTGATCTTATTCTCACTTTTGTCATCTGCTATAATCTGTCCAGTTGGGATGTAGTTTGGCAGGTACACACCCGCAGTGAATGTGTTAAATTGTTGGTACGTGTATTGTATATCATGAGTATTTGGGTTTAGAACCTTGTAGAAAACAAATTGCAAAATATATGAATGAACTATAGAAAAAGAACTAAAATACTTAAAATTTCCAGAGGATCACCAATGTATAAAATATTCAAGATATTAACTATATAACTTAGTTTATTCAATAAATATAATTTATTTTTGCCATTCTAATTGGATGATAGGTAAACTGCATAGAATTCGATAACAAAGGAAAATGGAGGGATAAGAGTGGGGATAAAATGGTTTGTCAAGGTAACAAAGAAACACTCAGTGAAATCTCTAAAACGCATTAAATAGTAGATGAAATTGAAAATGTACTTACATTTGTTTATTTCAGAAATTTGGTTTTCTCTTTAATTCTTTATTTACAACTGTAAAATTTTACAACAAGCAAATGTGATGATTATGATAATAATGTAAATGACATGATAGGCATGAGAGGGGTAGGGCCTCAATTGGTGCCTCCCTAAGAATGAAATTTTTATATCAAATTAGCAGGTCTCTACTCCAGCGTCTTTTAAGGCATCTAGGGGGATTATAAGGTAAATGGACGGTGGAAAGTGAACACACCAGGGGGTTTTGTGTTCGTGTGACTTGTCGTGAAAGCGTTTGTCTAGGTATTCAATGGAATTTTGTACAAGTAGTGTTTTCAAATCTGTATGTAAGGTTTTGTTGCTAACGTGAAGAGGTGCATTTGCTATAAGGCGTAATGTTTTTGACTGGAATGCTTGAATTCGTTGCAAGTTACAGGGTTTGGTTGAACCGTAAATTTGTGACCCGTAGGTCCCCATAGGTTTCAAAAGAGAACAATATATGCGTAATTTTTGTGCAATTGGTAATTTTGATCATTTGTGAAGTAAGGAATATAGAAGTTTAAGTCGGGAATTCAGTAATAAACGTTTCCGTTTGATATGAGTGCTCCAAGTTAGTCGTTTATCCAAAAAGTCAGACCGAGATACTTGACCGTATCTGTTTTTGTGAGAGGTTTATTGTCTATGTATACTGGTGGGCAATCACCATGATGGAGTGTGAAAGTTACGTGAAGGGATTTTGCTGTATTAAGTTTTATTTTCCATGTTGTACACCATTCGTGTAAAAAATTGAGATGATGTTGGAGTGTTAGTGAAGCGTGTATAGAGTTTCGGTCTCGAGCTAATATCGCTGTGTCGTCAGCGTAGGTAGCATTGAGGGTCTGGGGTAGGGTCGGTAGGTCTGAAGTATATACAGAATAGAGAAGTAGGGCTAAAATTGAGCCCTGAGGCACGCCAGCTAAGACAAGAAAGAAATTTGAGTAGGACGATCCTAAACGAATTCTAAAGAATCTGTCAGAAAGGAAGGAATTTATGATAAGGTAGTATTTATGATAAGCCTCCCATTATTGGGTAGAATTTATGATAAGGTAAATGGTAGTGTTTCTTTTAGTTTGTGTAAGAGACCTGTATGCCAAACTCTGTTAAAAGCTTGAGCGACATCCAGGAAACCTGCGGACACATACATCTTTTGTTCCATAGACGAAGGTATGTAATCAGTCACTCTGTGCAGTTGTTGTGTAGTGGAGTGTTGAGTGCGGAATCCAAATTGATGTGGAGGTAGTATATCATGAACCAGCGGAAGAATGCGCTTGTAAAGGAGTTTATCGAAAAGTTTTGAAGGTACTGAGAGGAGGAAGGTACTTATTGGTCGGTAGGAGGAAGGTAAATGAAAAGGTTTGTTTGGTTTTTGTATCATTACTATTTCTGCACACTTCCACTGAGTGGGGAAATGTGTCATGCGCAATATACTATTGAAGATTGTAGTGAGGAGGACGAGCACTTTCCGCGGTAAATGTTTAAGTATTTCAGCTGTTATTAAATCATATCCCGGTGACTTTTATCGTGGTAATCTCGAAATTTCAGATTTTACTTCGGAGGGGTGAAAGTATTTCGGCGGGAGGGATAATTGAAGCGGTTCATCTAGTGACTGAGTAACGCGTTGGTGATGTACGGATTGGATGTCATTATGGGGAGTGAATGTTTCAGAAAGATGACTACCAAAGCATTCAGCTTTGTCGTCATCAGTTATTAGCCAGGGTCCGTCACCCACCCTAAGGGGCATCGATGTCGTGTGATGCCGTAGTAGGCGTTTTGTGCTGCGCCAGAGACTACCATCCTTCTCATTTAGAGTTCCAGTATAATTTTCGTATAAGCGGGTGATGTGTGCTTGAATTTGCTGTTTCAGCTCGTTTGTCAGCCGGTTTAAGCGACGTTTATAGATGGTAGGCGAGTTCTCTGCCAAGTGTTACGGGCGCGGCGTTTTTCACGAATAAGTTCTCTGATATAGGTGGGATAGTGAGGGGCGTCTGGGACATTTGGACAGTATGGCAGTGATGCCTTCCATGCACACTGTTGAACAGAGGTAGTAAATAAATCAACAGCATCATCTACCTCCGTATCCGTTTTAATTGATAATGGGATATCTAAGGCGTATTCTAAATTGGACTGTAAGAGATTCCAATCCATAGGCCCGGGAGTAAGACTCGGTCTGCGTTCCGTAGAGACTGGTTGGTCTGAAACCGTTAAAAGTATGGGGGAATGATCTGATGAGAGGTAAGATCATTCTTACCTGTGGTAAGAATGTTGTGGTTATTTCAATAGGAAGGTGTGATAGATTCTTATAAACAAAAAAGTCAAGGAGGTCTGGTAATTTGGTACGCGCGGATGGCCAGTATGTTGGACTATCTGGAGAAATGTAATGCAGATGATTTTCTGTTATAGCTTTTAGTAAATTTCTCCCCCTGGGAGAACATACACGGGATCTCCACTGTATGTGCTTACCGTTCCAGTCTCCTCCAATAACAAACCGATTACCTAGACTATTAAAGAAATCTCTAAACATTTGGGAATTTATGATGTGTCTAGGAGGACAATACACTGACCCTATGGTAAAACTTATGTTCTTGCAGTGCAAATTTATCAGAGTCGCTTGGACATGAGGAGTGGAAAAAGGTGTTAAAACATTGTGTGTGATTGAGGATTTGACTAGTATGGCCGTACCCCCATGGCTTGTACCATCCGGATGATCGGTCCGATAGATGCTATAGTCGCGAATATAAAATCGAGACCTAGCTGTAAGACGTGTCTCTGAGATTAGGGCTACGTCTATACGGTGAGAATGTAAATATATGTCTAACTCAGTTTTGCGTTTCATCAGACCGTTAGCATTCCAAAGTAGAATTGTCAGTGAATTTGCAGTGAGTGAATTAATGGCGATAACTGTTACTTAAAGACTGTGTAATGTGGGATATGTGTGTAGCGAGCGAGAAAAGAGAGACTGGAGGAGTTGATTTAGTTGAACCAATAAATTAAAAATCTGATCAACATTAGGTATCTGGGGAGAAGATTGAGGCCCTACCTGTGAATTATGAGGGGGAAGATGACGATGATTATGTGTCCATGCAAGATGTCTGTTTCTCTCCTGTGAGGTGGGTGGTTGTGGTGTTGAAGTCAATGAAACCGGCGATCCAGGCGGTGGTAACTGATGAGTTGAGTGTTGGCGTGATGATGGAGTTAGGGTAGGTGTTGCTGTTGGTTGTTGCAGCAGAGGTGGAAAATCTTCCAGTTTCGGTGTAGCTGGTTGGTTGGAAGTATGTTTCGGTTGTGGTCGCGTGAAACGGTTTCGACTAGCTCGCAGGTGTTTATGAACTTCGCAGCCTCTGTAATTTGCTGGGTGACTTTTTCCACAGTTTGTGCAGGTGGCCGGTGACTGTCTCGTTTTACTACAACTACCAGATTCGTGGCCGCCACCACACCTAACACAGCGGTGAGGGTGATGGCAGTAAGATTTTGTGTGTCCAAAATTTTGACAGCGTGTACACTGTACATTTTCCCTCTGTTTATGTGGTTCCTCAACTGTAATCCTAGTATATAATAAAGATTTTATGATGTATATTTTGTCATTGTATGTCTGCGGCTCTATATCGACGAAACAACATCGGCAAAGGTGTACGATCTCGGTTCGAAATTGCGAACACCGCATTTCAAACTACGTAACCCTTATCTTTGAGAGCCACTGCTATTAACTCTTTTGGCATAGTGTGATGTAGCCCTTTAATGACAATACGTTGGGCTCGTTGTTCCTGTAGTTGATATGTGTGAAATCGGGCGTTTCAGTCTTCCAAGTGATGAATGAATTGTCTGTATGTCGACGGTGAGGTTGGGTAGATGGTAACACCTTTGATACTTGACCGGAGCGTGAATGATTGCGGTCCGCCTACTTCTTCCAACGATATTCTAGTTGGGCGTAGTCTTGAATGTCCATTAGGAAGATTGGTGGCGGTTTCTTGTCGCGTTCAATGGATGGTTTTGCAGGTGTGCCAGGATCGGCAAGGACAGAAAATTAATTTTCTGTCGTCACGGATGGCTCTTCTAATAAAAACAAATCTGGTCGAGGTAGCTTCGTAGAGTCACTCCTAGAAACACCAGGGGCTGGCCGTTTCCTAGGAGGAACTGAATACCATTCTTGTAATGGGGTATGATTGCAGCCAATAGTGCAGTCTTGGTCGGGTTTAGAGTCCATAGTAAAATATATTTACACACAAAAAAGTATCCGCACAAGCACAGTTTTAAATTAAATAATTAACACACATGAACAAGCTCTTACATTATAAACATTAAAAAATAAACATGAACACAATGCTAAAAACGGTTTATTTACCATTTCAGAAATAACACAATTAAAATACAGCAAAACTTGCAAGATACAACCTTTGGTTATAACATTATACCATGTGACATTGTAGATGAAGTTGAATCGGCTGAAAAGTACTTTTATTTCAATTACTGAACAAGATAGTTTATGATGTTTGTAATACATAACATTGATATAATGCACAGTTTAAGTAGCAATAACATCCTAATGATAAATGAAAGTAATGATAGAGATCGGAACGTTTTAAGAAAATTTAGGCCAAACGAGAGGAAGCCACGCTTAGGAGAGCGCGCTTTTCAGAGAAACCCAACACTGGAACAGACCGAAACTTGAACTAGAGTGATCCTATGAGGTCTCAAAAGTAAAAAAAAAAAAAAAAAATGATAAATGGCATTAGTTTAACATGTATAAAGTCTGTAGCTTAGACTAGCTTGTTGTCTTATCACAACAAAACTATATCAGTACATTCAAATATAACTCATGAACTCAATAAAACGTTCAGGAAAGATTATTGTGATACGTAACTCGCTAAATAAGATGACGAATAACGAAGATGTCATGTGATGCAACATTGGTAATTTCAATAGTGGCACACAAAGCAGGTAACAAGGCGACATCTTAGAGCACAATGTGTGGAAGAAGAAGCTGGAAACAGGGAGTAAGGATGTGATGTAAAGTGGACAGTGCCAAAAGGTATAAGAGAAAAGAGATTGTAATGAGGAATTACTGATGATTTAACATATTATTTGCAGTGTCTAAGGCGATGAATAAGCTAAAGTTAGATACTTCAGGGGAAGAGAAGATGTGGGAAGAAGAAGAATTTCTTGGTTGAAAAATTTTTGCGAATGGTTTCGTTGTACTCAGCAGAGCTGTTCAGAGCTGCGGTGTCCAAAGTCCAAATAGCCATAATGATTGCCAACCTCTGGTCGGAGAGGGCACGTTAAGAAGAAGACAAAACTTCAGGCACTGAACGTTACTAAAGATACATTAGCAAGATATTTTACGGAGCGGGAAAGTAGTTTAGGTAGTTTGAAATAGGGCTACAATACCAAACAAGTGGTTACTCCTTGAAGTGACCAAGTCAATTTTTATGTTTGTTGGGAAATTGAGTTCAAAAGTTTCATGTGTTATGATAAAGAGGTTCCAGGAATTCATCTGCAATTTTTGATTATTATCTTTAAATTCTGATACATAATTTTTATTAAACTAGGGAGTACATGACTTATTGGAGGTACATGACTTGGTTAACTGTTTATTTTTCAGATAGTTTGTTTTGTTCACTTTTTAGTTCCTTCCTTTGTGAAATAGACAATGTTTGTAATATTTAAGGGTTTAAAAGAGAAACACTATAACCAGCCAAAAGAAAATTTTAGTTCATATTTTATGTCATTTTATCAAATCTTTACAACTTTACCTCTATTTGGTTTAAAATTAAATTTGTAATGGTCTACGCCCATAAAAAAGAAAGCGGTTCAATTTTACTATGTAATTAACTTTATTCAATTACAATCATATAAAATCAACTAATTACGTTAAAAAAATAAATTTTTATAACGAATCCTGTAGCTTGAAAGCAATTCTTTTTGTATAAATATTATACATTTTACTAGGTAACCTTAAAAAAGAGTTCAGTAACAAAACAGCTGATATGAATGAGTTCCAATTTAGACCACCACAAGTGTTGGAAAAAATAAAGAAATTTCTCTACATAATGAGGAATTTGTTTTATCCATTGAAAAATAACACTCCCAATCTCACAGCTTTCTTTTCTATCATTAAGTTCTGTACTTAAAAAACAGAGAGCCTTGTTTGGTACTTTATTTTTGTAAACATGAATATTGTACACGCACAGTTTTCTACTGTAATCCATTATCCAAGGATAATCCATTATCCAGTATCTGAGGAGCGAACCTGCAGAATGTTTTGCAAATCAAATGTAGCAGTTAAAAACTCTTATCCTTTAAAGCATGTAATTTATCAGAATCTTTTGCTCTGTATGTTTCTTCTATTCTCTCTTTGTGAGCTTCATAATCTTTCATAATTTGTTTCATCTCGGACTGTTGTGTTATTTTGTGCAAATTATCCACTGATCCTTTTCAGGTTTAAAGAAGGATACATTGTCATTTTTACAAAATTTTCTATAATTATGTAATAGTGTCCATATGGACACAAGAAATGACATATGTCATTTCTTCAACAACCTGCCTCCTTAACATTTGTTTCTCTTGCTCTTCTAAATTTGCCTATTCTAAATTCAAATTAACAGGAAAGGATTTAAGTACAGGTGCTAAGTTGTTTAACAGCAGTAGTGGGGTTCTATTGTCAGAAAACTTTCAATATCTAATTTAACTCTTTGTAAAACATCTGCATTCATTTTATTAAGAAGTCCCTTTTTCCCGTGTTGATCAACCTGAGAAAATACTCCCAATTTTATTGACACCAGCCAATACCTTTCCAACAGGACTGTGATAATTGCAATTGTCTTAAAAAAGTTACAAACGCGCACTTTCTCTTCCTCTTTCTGTAAAAAATACATGATCTTATCTGTTAGACGCTTCGCACTCTCTTTGCGCGCCTACAAAAACTGTAAATGCAACATGCAACACAACACACTATTGCGGGTTGTAGGGTGTTCAGGGGGTATTTATATACTTCACGTGGATTGATACATGAAACACACCTTGTTCGTAACTGAAGAAGTTAAACTATTAAAAATAAAATTAAAACATTCACCAATGTCATGATACCTACAACTTTGAATTGAAACAATTTTTCTACAATGTTTAGTTTAGCATCAGTGATATTTTCTGTATTTGTGTTATCAAAATCAGTGAAAAACGGGATTTTTAAAATTACGACCTTAGTTTGCATTTTGCAACAAAAGTGTAGTTCCAGTTAATTTAACTTTTTTTTCAAACTTTTTTCTACAGAGGCTCTAGTTTAGCGTCATTCTCTCATGATTAAAATTAGATTATGTTTTTCATTTTATATTTTCCTCTAATGATTAAAAATAATAGGTTATATTGTTAATTATTTACATTGCCAAGAGAAAGTCGTGTAAGTTTTGCATCAGATATTACAATATTATTAAAAGTGTTATTAATGGTATGTTGAGTTGCATGTTGAATTTACATGCATTTTTTTGAAGGCATGCTAACAGAGTGCAGGGCTTCTAACAGATAAGTCCCAAAATACACTAAAATAACTACACTACTGTAGTTTTCACTAAAGCCAGTTCCTATGCATACTCGTTTGGTTTTTCTGGGGTCATTTACAATATATGTAAGAATAAAATATTTTTGTCTGTTGTAATTCAGCTATCAAAATTCAGAACAGATGTGCTCCTTAAATTATCATTAAATGTTGAAGCACACCCCCACCAGCATGAGAGGCAGTTATAGGCTTTGATGATTTAGCTCGTATCAAGCCTTTCTTTGTAACGTGTAGATCCTGATTTCCTTTTATACGAGTAGTTTGCTACTTTTTTTCCACTTATCTGGTTCTTGAGTAGACCATCTTGCAGTGTTTTTCTTCTTTCTTTCTGGGTTTTTATCTTTTGAGAGAGAAGAAATCAATTTATCAAGATCAGAAGGTTCATTCACTTCAGTAAAACTCCTATCATCAGACATCAAATCTTGATGTAGAATATAAATTTATATTGCCTGAAGACTTAACACAAAATTAAAATAAACAGCAAACATTAAGTTCTTTCCATTGCAAAGATAATTAAAGGATAATTTTTACCTTTAGCATTAAAGATTTTTTTTGGACAATTTAAACACACAAAATCTGAACAAGTCCCGGTCTCAGTTGGTTTGAATAGCGTGGTTGTTGTGTATTGGTGTTATTAAACTACTCATTATTTGTGATTGAAGCTAAATTGCTTTTTTCCAGATTTTAGTAACCATGATAATGCAAGTCATAGAAGTTTTCAGATTCCTCACTATAAATCTGACAACACAAAAATTAATGGCTATGCTAATTGTGTCAAAGGTGAGTTTCTATCCCCTTTATCTGATATTAGTTATAAAGCTAATAAAAAAAAAAAATTAGATCTTGGTAGAATGACAGATGAAACTTTAATGAATACTGATGATAAAAATAAATTCGTGTACAAGGATGACAGAAGTTTCAAGGATAATCTAGAAAAGAATAATATATCTTATACCGGCCTTGAAAGTTATGGAATTAGTAAACATTATTTTGGCCACAACAAAATCTGTAATGATATGAATATTACAAAAGCCAGTGATAATTTGAGAACATTTACTTGTAATTCAACAAAATTTCAAGATGTTGATAACAATGATATGGATTATACTTTTGAAGATGGTTATGATCAAGTTGATGGTCAAGCTGAAAATGAAACAAATTGTGAATTGCTAGACAATAATAAAACTAAACCAATCTTGGCTACGGTTCGCACTTTTAGTGGTAAAGTAATAGAACAAAAGAAAGCAGATGATGATCAGCAATATGATGATACCAGTAATAACACAATATGCAACCCAGATTGCCAAAAGCTAGCTGATAAAAAGAATAAAACATGCGAAAAAATTGATCTGTGTATTCTAACTCCAGTTAAAAACGAAAACAATGGTTCGGTTAATGCTATCAAAAAGTATACGAAAGAAGTAACAAATATTCTAATGAAAGACCAAGTTGGAAAACCTGTGAATAGAAAATTAAATAATAAGCTAGCAACGGAATATAATGACAACAAAGAGGTTTTAGACGCTTATCCTAATTATGTAAAAGATGATTCTGTAAGCGTAGATAATTCTCAGAAGTCCGGTGAGATTTTTGACCAACAATCATTTAAAACGAAGAGTCATCATTCTGCACAAAACAATATTTTCACTGCTAATGTTGGTGATGGTAAGGACAACAATGTTCAGAACAAAAATTACACCTTTCCCAATGCAGCAGACGCTTCAATTAAAACAGAAATGAATTTACTTGCAAATGAAATAGATCAATCTGAAATTCATGAGGTTAGAAAAAACAACCACAACTGTCAAATGACAAAAGAACTGTTAAATTTAAATAATGATGAATTTGTAGATTTAATGAAAATCCAAGCTTCTAATATAAGTGGTGTACATAAGCCAGTGCAACTTAAATCAAGTATGGGTTTAAATAAAACTTTGATGTTACCAGTTAACTCTAGTAGTGATACTAGTTTATGTCCTTCCACAAACTTCAGTGGCAGTAAATACCCTGATACAAACATCTCAGAACTGCGAAAAAGTATCCCTTTTAATAAATATGTCACAAATTTAAATTTCATGAATGATGCGAATAACATGACTTATGTGGAGTCTGGTTATCATGTTGATTCTGATATCAATACTGGTGGTAGTAATTACTCAGTTAATCAGTTAAATAAGCTTTCAAATTCTTATACATTTTGTAGTGTAAATAAGGGAATAACTGATGGAGGAATGTTTTTTGAAAATGATTCAAAATCAATTGTTGTAACACTGAGTGATACTGAATTTGGTAAACATAATAATTACGATTATTTTGAGTCTGAAGAAGTAGTGCATAATAGTGGTGGTTGTAAAAAGAGAAGTATTACAGATTCAGATCATAGAGATTATTCATATTTCCAACCACGTATGATTGAAACTGCCAATACTGATTATAGAGACCAGGTTGACAAAAAATTGAAATCCAGAGATACTATGTACGATTATGATTCTAATGAAAATACTGACAGTGTGAGAGAAGATAAAACAGATGATCTTGATAGACAGATGAATACATTTAATGGTAACTCTGTGCCGAAGCACAACCATGAAGATTTATACGATAATGAGATTGCTGATAAGAATGTGAACACTTACCATAACCTTAAGACAACTAAAGAAAAATTTGATAAAATCCCAAATCATTCAAAGAGTAGTGAAGAATCTGGTAACACTTTCCTATTGTTAAATGAAGAAAAGTATAAAATTAAACAAAAGAAACAAGAACAGTTGTCTACTGAAAGTAATCATGATGATACTTTAGTCACATCTGTTCCACTACATTTATCTTCTAAAAAATTGATGGACAGTGGAACTTCAAAATATGCAGATCGTTTGTCAGGAAAATTTGTTGGTAAGCAGTGCCATCCTCCAGCAAACCCACCGAAATTCAGATGGTGTTCTGAGGAAACAGATCCTGTGCGAGATCAGGAATATGAAGATGCACTCAGGGGTAAAGTTGCGTTACGGATTGTTGAGGTAATACTTGCAAAGGTGTACAAATCTTCAAAGATGACAAGTGATTTTGGTTTCTGTCCAAGCCAGAGAAAACCTAATCAAAATGATGATGAGAAAAGTGAATGTGAGAATCAAAATAACATCTTGAAATCGGAGGACTTAAAAGCAATCATTAAAGATATGGGGAAATTATCATACAAAGGGTGTAATCAACTTCCTCCAAAATTAAAAGACTTTTTAGAATGGCTTGTCAAGGTTAAACCAGTTCGATCATTACATATCAAAAATAGAGTTGTCAAACATTTGGGTTCAAACTGTTCGCTTGGTGATAGTGGTTTCCTTTTTCACAGGTATAATTTTCACAATGTGCCACGTGAATCCATTAATTATATGGATTACAACTATGATCAAAAGATTGGAACAAGAGATATAGGTGATGGAACAAATGAGCTGAATTCAGATACTAATATATTTAATGAAAATGTAGATAGAAATAATCTGTTATCAGATGACAGAAACTCTCAAATAAGTCAAAGGTATAGAGAGAGTACAGGTCAAAAAGATGTGGCATACTTAGATGACTCCAACAGTTATAGTAAAGCTTTACGCAAACCAAATGAGTTTCTGTCTCCATTAAATCCTCCAGTTGCAGTTTACAATGAGTTTAAAAGTGGTGATGACAGTGATGAAAACTTATTGAAAGATCAAAATAGAATGTATGAATATTACACAAACAATGTTAAACTGGTTTTGCCTATTACAAACCTTGGAGAATTTGTAGGAGATAGGTCAAAAAATGCCGAGCAGGAAACTTTCGACAAATTCGCAGAAACAAAAAAGAATGACTATCAGTCAGATGTGGCTAATAATTATGCAGATTTAAGCCAGATTAGACAAAAACGAAACAATGAGAAACTACAGTTAAGAGAGTTAATACTTCAGAAGTATCCAAATTTAAACTTTAATTTTCGGAGAGGCAGACTTGATATTTTAAAAGGTATGACTGGTAAGGTTGCAAATGAACATCTTCTTCTTGAAAAAGAAAAAGATATTGAAGACCCATTGGGTTTTTACACACCTGTGATAGTTCATGCCAAAGATGATTATGATGCTTGAATGTAGGCATGTGTATAAATTTGTTACTTCCAGTAAAAGTAAAATTTGATGCTGAAAGTGTCTATAAACATAAAGAAATCTGTTAACTATGCAGCAAGTGAAGCAACTGTCTGAGAACATATTGCTGAGTTATTTCATGTTATGATAATATGAACACAATATTTTAAAAAATCTGAATGTGTCTCGTGCAGAAAAATCCAAAATAAATAAGTAAATAAGTTAATAAATAATGTGCCTATATTTTACAAAACCAACATTTTATCTTTTCTTAATCATTTTTTAAAAAAATAAACTCTAGTGAATTCTTTTTTAGAACTTGAAATTGTCACAAAAAACCTATAATTTTTGTCTGACACTGTTTCACACAATACAGCCCTTGAATGGGTTAACAATTTAAAAATAAAAATTTTAATATTTAAAGAAAAACAAATGTTCAATAATACGCTTTTAAGTAGCCTACAATAGAAAATAAAACAGTAAACTAAAATTTAATTTCTGAAAAAAATAATTAGATGTATGAGCTCAATTTGAAAAATTATCTTAAACTTAATTAATTTATCATCATCATATTTATCACTCTTCCGGACCACTTAATACAGGCGTCTATGGCTCAATGAGACAATTTGATAATAGAGGTATCAGTGTTGTGTTTTGCTGGGCCCCAGGTCATGATGGTATCTCTGGAAATCGAGCTGCTGATCTGGCTGCAAAGGAGGCCAACTGCCATTCATGAGTTACTTGATAACATTGGATTTCTTGGGTGTGGTGAGGTAGGCTGAGTGGACTGAAACCCATAGCAGTAAACTGAGCACGATAAAGGATGTTATTAATCTATGGCCAACATCATTATGAAAGAATTGAAGGGATGAGGTTGGGTGACTTCAGTTTGGGCACACAAAATTAACCCATGGGTATCTCATTGAACCTGGTGTTACCCCAAAGTGGGCAGATGTGGTTCCCAATTAATAGGGAAACACATATTGGTGAATTGGTTTTGCTACACTGCATTGCGCTGCTGATTCAGATTACTTGATCAAATTCAAGACATACTCGGTGATAAGTCAGTGTTAGATTTAACCCTTTCATTGCTTCATATAAGGAAATATATGTATACGTATTTTAGCCTGTTTGTTGTTTAATCTAAATATTCATCTGTTTTGGGAACTCTATACTACAGAATTTTTGTTGTGTCTGATCTTAGTTTTATCAGTTTCATTTTCTCCATGATTTAGTTGTAGGTTTCGTGACATTGTAAATTTAGTTCAAGTTTTTTGATATCTTGTTAGCATACACTTCTAGTTAGAACCCTTCACACTCTAACTCAGGGTTTCAGGTGAAACTAACCAATTGGGTTGTTCACCTATAAAAAATTATCTCCCTTGTTAAATGTAGGAATAAGTTTTCTTCCAGTCTTCAGAAAGACAGTAGGGGAAAGAACTTATAAACTCATAATAAAAAAATTGTAATGTAAAATCTAAAATAAATTAAGTACTTGAAATTTGGACTGTTATGTCCCCAGTTTAGTCTAGTTGACTGAAAGCCTGTATTCAATCCTCTTTGTACAAAATTATTTTGTTGTTCGTGTATGTACTGAATGAGTAGATTAGTGTAATGCAATTTCATAAATGCAAAACACTGGTTAATATCAATTCAACGGGGTTCAGGATGGAGGCAGTGATCGAGGTTTAGATCAGGATGATAGGTGGTGTTCTTAAATGAGTATACTCATACATCGTTATAATTTCATCCATAATGTATCTTTATTTTTTTTTTATTGAAATTTTTAACTTATAAGTCTGTACTTATAAGTCTGTATTTTCTTCGACGATGAATTGTAACTACCTTGTGTTTATGTTGAAGATGGCTTTTCGTCCTTTTCCGCTGAATGGTATTTTTCATTGTCCATTACTACAATACTTAGCAAATCTAATAGTGTTAAAAGCTGTTCTATTAATCACTTACAGTATTTATTGAAATTTATCGAATTGTGGTAGCCTCTACTTTTTCACTGGATTTGAAAATGAAGCTCCTTTGACAAAGCCTTCTTCCCCCCCCCCCCCGAGTATTCACAATAAGTTTCTCAACTTTCCCAATTTTTGTGGTAATACTGACTTCATTTTATGACTGAAAAATTTTTTTTGACTAAATGTCTTTTTTAAGTAGCGCACATTCTCCAAGTAGCAATATTTGATCATTCAATAAGCTGCTTGAAGTTTGGCATCTTTTACATTTAAAACCAAGCTTTCTTATTTATTGCCTTAGATACTGACTACATGTTATAAATATTCTTTTTAAGCAAGAGGTAAATTCTCTAATATTTGAACCTCTTTTCTTACTATGTAAAAATAATGTATTTTCTAATGAATAGCACACTGAGGAAAATTGTCAACTTACCAATCTAAGATTTGAAGTCTTTTCTAATACAAATAAATAAGAGAGGTTGAACCAGGCGATCCCTGCAACCCTTAATAATATATGGTGGAACTACATCAGGTGAAGGTCTTATGGCCCTGATGGGCCGTAAGACCTTTTAGATTTAAGTTTATTGCTTGAGCTTCTCTTACAGTTATGTCAGTTAACTCTTAATTACCTCCCACAGACTAGTCACTCACTGTCTTTGCATAGAAAAGTACTATTAAAATCATCTGTAGCTGGGTTAGTTATTTTACGAGAAGATGCACAATAATCGACAAAACTCTGAGCAACATGATTAACATTAAAATCCTTATCAACTGTGAAGTAATTATCATGTTTAATCCTACTTTTCTTTCTTACTATTATTAAAATTTCAGAAATTCCCTTATTTTATTGATTTAATATTATTTTATAAATTTATCATAATAATATGAGGAGGTGCTTACCAAAATAGTACATGTTCATCAGTTTTTGGCAAAATGCAAAAAAAAATTCATGGAAATGCCAGGATTATTATAACCAAATTTTTATTGTTTTACCAAATTTTAAACAAGAAAATAAAGACATTTACATTTTTGTAGACAAAAAATATTTTCAATTTACTGAGAGATATTTAATTTTAAGTATGGTTATGTATTTTTTTTGATTGAAAAAGGGAGTTGTATATTTTTGCTCGAAAGGATGTCAGCTTTTCTAGGTTTGGTTTTGCAGATGGAAAGAGAGCATAGACAGAATATTGTTAAAAAAAATTTTTTGTTTCAAAAACTTAAGTGTTGTGAAAACATTTTTTTGAAAAATAATTAACTTACATTTAAAAAAAAATAATGTGAAATCGACAATCATCCTCTAAACTCTCACAGATGATTCTTCATCAATTTCAAGCTCTTCGTTTGTTTCCATTTTTTTCGTTTCGTAGGATATTCTTGTAAAATGAAAACTTTTTTTAGCCACTGATAAAGAATTTCCTAGACCAAGTTGCTGCAAAGGGTCTCAAAAATCTTTGAATAAGGCCACCCTTGTTTGTTCAGCTTAGTGGAGTTTTCACTTTTAACCTCGAAACTGAAATTTTCCAGTGCCTTGAATTTTATCACGTTTGTTGTTTAGTTTGTGTTTTTGATTATTTTTCTTCCTTTGTAATTATTATTATCTTTTATTTGACAATCATGTCTACATTTATAAACTTCTGGGACAGCGGTTTTAGGTTTTTATAAGGCCAATCAACACAGTTTTGGGACTTACCCAGTTTTCGGATATTCACATTTTTGGTAATACTCTTCTCTGCTTGCAATTATCGGTTTTCGTCTGAGCCTCTTTTCCACTCTTCCGAAAACGCAGTCCGCGGGCAAGAAACTATACGGTTATGGGGAACGTCAACACTATTTCGTACTTTTTTCTACGGATTTCTAGCTTCAAGTGATTCGATGCTCCGATATCCTTGGTAAGTCGCCACTACGATTGCCTACAATCGGATTAGTCCGTAGGTATTTTTTACATAACATTATCATATTATAATGTTCTAGAACCCAGTGCAGTCGTTTATGTAGCCGTGTGTTTAATGAAATTAACACGATTTGTATTGTCAGTTTGTAAATAATCATTAATTGTTTTTGAAAAAGTGAACGAAACGTTAAAAAGTATGAGTGAAGTAAAAAATTACGAATGCGTTAATTTTATCACTGGAATGCAGTTTTGTTATAATGATGGTTCATTATTAAATAAAACCAGTATATTATGTATGCGAGTTTGACCCCGATTCCAGTAATGGAAATTAAAGAATTAGTTCCTCCTACATGAATTCCTAATATGTGGTATATTGGAGGGGAATACTTTCAATGTTTGTGCCTGAGGGAGGATTCTCGCGAGTGGAGGCCGGGGAGCTTTGTCTCTGTAGAAAGTCTTTGCTGCTGTATCGCTTCAGTCTATGTTAAAGACATCACGCGCGCGTACCATGTTCCCGTGGAGTGTTGGTCCCAGCTTCCCTAGTACCACGCGAAGTAAATGCTATTACGGTTTGTCAGTTATGTGTGTTAAATATTTTTTGTGATTCGTGTTCAGTGTTTTTTAAACTTAGTTATTTTTTATTGACTTGTCGTTTTAGTTATATATCTTTTTAAAAATAATAATTCTTCAAAATGATGTCATTATATAGGACTATTAAGGGTGGGACCCATAAAAGGCCAAGGGATAGAAGGTAAGTCATAACTTTTAATTATGCGATATTTTAAAAATCTAATTTACATTTAATTGCTGAAATGATTCAATTGTTATATTAAATAATAATAATAGATAATCCAGTAATATTATCTTTAGTTATATCAATCAAACAAAAAGTTCTTAATGTAAAATTATGCAAAGGCCGCCCTGTGGTTAGCGTGCGAAACGGAGGTCCCGGGTTCGATTACCAACCAGCTTCTGGGAAATTATTGCACGTTTAAACCCATTTCTTATTCCAAAGTATTTACTAATGACTATGAGTATCCATAACTCAAAAGAAATTGATATAGGTAAAATGAAAAAATATATTTAATGAAGATAATATTATGAGAATGCACCTGTTGATTTTGTAAGTGATTCATAAAATGTTTCATTGCCTTTTGATTGGTCACGAAGGTTTTTTTGTTTTTGTTGAAAAAACACTGAACTAAGGTAAATCTCACATTTCTATTATTTTATGATTTTTGAGTTTCAGAAATTTCAGTTTGATCATCTGTTAATTTTTTTTTTTTTTGATTAGTCACTTGACTGTTACAAATCACTTGCAAAACAAAGGTTGTTAAATACATAACTTAATTTTAATAATAAAAGGCTTCGGCGAAAACCCGTGAAAGGGGACAAATTTAGCTCTAAAAAAAATAATTTGGTAAAATAAAAGGAAATTTTCTTTTTACTTTCTCTTGCCTATCGGTTTTTCACCGGATCTACATGTTTTCAGACCCTCTGAACCTAAAAAAAGTTTTTAGCGATTTGTTTGTGTGTGTGTGTGCGTTTGCGCGCGCGCACGCGAGTGCGTGAATAGAATATCTCAAGAACGGCACATTGTACGAACTCGAAACTAAGTTAGATACTGCCATCTAACCCGACGCGAACATTTTCATCAAAATTGGTCAACCGGAAGTAGTAGTTTATTCGTGTCATTTTTCACTTTTTGCGATTTTCTCAAAAACGGCTCCTACGATTTTTTTAAAAATCGCCTCATTTGCAAAATGTTTTTTGCTCTACAAGACAGGGTAGGCGCCATGTCTGCTGAAATTGTTAGAATAGCTGTTTTTTCGTAAAAAATTGTTTTTTTTTGCGGCTTTAGTATGCATTTAACCGCAAAAATTTATAAAATAAAGTTGTAGTTTAAAATCGTAAAACTTTTATTTCAAACGGGTTTTTGTATAACGTTTAGTTTAGCGGTAATTAGCGATTATCTGTTTTTTACGAAAATTTAAAAAAAAATGTTTTTTTAAGATTTCAGCCTTAGTACAGAGCCTAGTTTAGCGTGAAAGAGTGATTTTTCCGTATTTTTAAACCAAACAGGTTGACTTTTTGGACTACTCTACTTTTCTGGAACAGTAATTTTTTGAAATTATCTTGACGATACAGGGCATGTCTTTCTTTGAAAGTTTTAGTGTTTTCAAAGTATACTTACAGAAAAATAATGAGATCATACCTTGATATCTTCGTCTTTACTTTGCATCTGTTAAAATATGAGTATTAACTGTCTGTAAAACGTTATACACCAGAAATTAAATAATACGTTTACATTTTTTTATTGCGTTATTTTTGACACGTTCTTTTAAAAATGAGCAGTGGTGATTTTTTACGCTCCTTAATAATTTGTTTCTGAGCGTATAGTTGACGAACTTCTAGCACTTGAAAATCTGTGAACAATTACAAGTGATTTTTGTTGATTACTTGCAAAGTGGGCAACTGTACGTTCTTCAAATAGGATTGGCTTGTACCGCTTCATTCTAACATTCTGTAGTTAATTAGTGATTGGGCAGTGAACAAATTTACAGATTTTGAAGTTCTTTGATCAAGTACCGTTCCAAACGTTTTGAAAATATAATTTATTTTCTAATTCTTTGGTAAAGATCTTGTATATGCTTATCCAAGGGAAGGAGACAATCTTACATGTACTTAAAGATACTCATATATTGTCCCTGCAAATCTGTAAAGTCTTGTTTTGTATCCGACTTGAGTGTACGGAAGCGATCTGTTATTGTAAAAATTCTTGTCTAGTGTTTTGCTCGTTATTACTGATGGAGATTAAAATTACATTTAAGCTGATATCAACGATCGAACCGGATATTTCATGTGGCTTAACGTAATAGTTAAAATAATTAACTTTTCTAGCATAATATAACAGAATTTGTTCATGTGTTTGCGATCATACATTCACAAATGAAAAATAACAAAAATGATTGTATACTAAAAATTATAAACCGTATAATTTACAGGGAAATGTCGTTAATAGAATTACTATTAATAAATTGGGTTGATGCAAGATTTTATGTGAGTTTATTGTCGAGTGAATAATGATCGATGAAAATCAATTAAGCGGATTCACGTAGTGTGACTTTTACGGCGTTTATATGTAGGCCTAAACATCTAAATAATGTATTAGTTTAAATACTGTATAAATATATTTAAAATTTAAATAATTATTGCGTACACATTAAAATAAAAGTGAAAGTTTATTTTTGTGTACATTTAGTATGTAAAATACGTAGGTTTGAAAATGTATGTTTCTTGTAAATTAGCTTATTAAAATAAATTATTTATAGGTACAACAAAAATCATTTTAAAAATCTTGACATTTTATTAGTTTTAACTATTATATTTTTGACGTGAAATATGGATTATCAAACTTCCCTGTAAAGTTGATGGTACAGCTGTTTTTAGCGTTGTTCATAATATGTAATCTGTTTTCGAACACGATTTTAATACAGAGGTAAATTTACATGTTCGTCATGATGACCAACAGTATCACTGTACAAGCTGGAAAAATTTCGGCGTACTTTTTGAGTCAATCTTGGGGAAGGTTATCAGTGTAAACTTATAACGAGAAGTTTGTGTTTCTCTTACAGTGATTGGTACTCGTAAGTATATTTACGTTGGCAAGTGGATAGTTAGTATAAAATGCTAATTTAAAATTGGGTCTGAAAATTTTTACGTGTCAAATCTCACAGTTGTTGCATGTTACATAATCCATCGTAGTCGCTAATGACCAAGCAGTTGAAGCAACTTTAAATAAATAAATTGAAAAAAAATGTGTTTTGTTTGCAAAAATTTAGTTTATTTACGGTACCCCTCAATTCCATATATAGAATCCAAAAACGTTATACACAGTAAATTACTAAAAATCGAGTTTAAAGATAGGTACTAAAATGACGCGTTTAATAAAATATTACACGATATCATAAGCTTTTCTTATGGAAATTATTCGTTTCGAAAACTGTACCGTAGTTTCGAGACAAACTTAAAAATCGTAGTAACAACGTAGTATGAAATTAATTCTCCTAACCTACCTAGATTCCCATGACGACTGCAACGCCGATGGAGTAGCGTTCACGCTGCCCTTTAACTGATTTTCACGGCCGCCCGTAATGCGCTTATGTGGTTGAGAACCGTGCCAGTGCCCTTTCGGGTTGTGCCGTTACGTCCTCAGCGTTTACTCATCAAACTTGACTAGAGGAACACGGTCGACATGAGTGGCAAGGGGAGTGGAAGCTATGTCAGCCTCAATCCGCACCCACTCGTGTGCGTTTGGCCTCTTACAGGCTGTGTTTGACCTGGATAGTACGTTATTCGTTGTTTTTATGCAAGATAGATTTTTTACTTGTTGGTTTGTGCAGAACTGTGGCGCTATTCCGTATCTTATGTCTGGAACATTGTTATTGGTTTTCCTCTTTCAACCAATAAAATCCTATTTTTATGTAAATAAAAATCCTGTATTCTGGCACAGTTATTAAATATTTTTCTACAGCTTTAAAATTGAACTAAATTTATAAAAAGAATGATTGTAAGTCTGTATTTACCGTAGTAATCCGATGCCACGGCTATTTTGTAATTCTACTATGTACAAAATTAACGAATAAAAATGTGGGTAATTATTTTAACAATATGTATAATTTTTATATGGTGCAGTACAATATAGCGATCAAAATGTGTGGTAATTTTTTTCACTTTTTTACATTATATTGTAGATATACTATTTTAACTTGATTGCGTTCATAGTTTGCTTTAAAAATAATTGAAAAATGTTGTAACGCGGTCCTACAATACGGTTCAGTTTAATGTGTAAAATTTAAAAGATTAGAAAATTTAATGTTAAATTTGTGATGTGTATTATATTTTTTGTGTAAACATTTTTAGATAATTTAATTACCCAGCATAAAAGAAACGAGGTTGCACGTAATTGAAATAATCTCTTGTCAGCTGCATTGCTAAATAAATAAGATTGCAAGCATAAGTATAGAAAAATGTAAGGCAAATAAATTTTCGATATTCAGTGACCATAAACAATCGGTTACATCAATAAAAATATCATGACAGCGCGCCGTAAAAGTTAAGTAATAGATAACTGTAATGGATTGCATCAGTTAACAGGTACTTTTGTTATAATTTTTTAACAATAAATCTTGTTCGCCGACCGTCGATATACTGTAATACTCTGTGAAATCAAACTGCAGTATGTACTTACAGTATTTATTTTACGTTAATAAAACTTCATTTAGTTTTTTGCAATGGCTTCCTTCTGTGAATACAGTGTCCGTTCCAATAATGTATCGTACTGAGAACTTACGAGTATTAAATTACAAAACTGTTGTTTGATTTTTCTATGATCCTTTTGCCTTTTCAATTATAACTATGTGTATTTTTGAAGAATAGTTTCAGTTTTCATTTCTAAATTCTTTTACCATTCAGCTCTGACTAATCGTTGATTATTAGCTGCGAACTAAGTTGGGAGTTATATTAAACGAAAAATTAGGTAAAAATGTCAAAATCAAGTTCCTTGAAGTTTTTGCCCGAAGTAAAATTTTGCAACGGACTAATAGATTGTGCCCAATCCACAGTCCAATCAGCTACTTGAACACTGGACCAATCCATTCTTTAAAATTCGAAGTGAAAAATTCTTACTTTTATGTTCAAAAGTGGATGGGGATCAATCTTGTTGCCAGAAGAGCGATTGAAAATTTCAAACGGGTTTGTTTTAAAGTTACTGGAAACATTACTTCACTCAATAACTCTTAGTAGGTTTCTGAGTTATAGGAGTAAAAATTGTATAAATATCAAGTTTAAAGGGTTTTCTGAAAACTTCACTTTCATAAATTTTTCTCAATTTTTTTTTCTGAAATTTGTGACAGTAACAGTCCAGCAAAGAATATTTAAAATTCTTTGAAAATGAAATGAGACAGTTCAAATAGTAAATTAATAGGTAGATATGAGTTTACGGATTTATCTCATGGATTCGAGACCTCTCGAGTCAGTTTTTTAAATTTTTAACGGAAAATGCATACTTTTAATTAACATCTAATTCTTTCAGTGTATTTTTCGGTTTGTGGTTCAGCTATCCAAAGAAGTTTGTTTGTAAAAGGCTTAGCTGGTCACTATGCCAAATTCGTTTTCAAGTCGCTAACACCTAATTTTGTAAAGTGAAGTGACCACCTGACTTTTCGGGACAGCCTCAAGGCGTTTACGTTAAAAATATTTTAATGGATTTTCCAAACAATAGTAGTACCAAGGAACTGAAAAAATTCTTTTACTAAAAACTTACATTTTAGAAATGGGTCTTCTTTGTGCGAAAAAATTTAGTTTGAAATCAATATAATAAAATTTGTGACAAAAATATTGATGTGTGCTGGTTTATATGATAAAATTAATACTTTACTTTTATAGGTGGTATTTTTACTATGAAGAAAACTGTCATCCAAATGAAAACAAAAATTAAGAAAGCACAACTTACATCATTGTGGCAATGTGATACGGTGCCGCTTGGAGACATGCATGTCAACTGACTATGATGCCTATTTTATTATCAGGATAGCCGTAGTTCTGGTCAGCTTTGTAAACGTGACTGTCCGACTCAAATACACTGCACTCTTAAATTTTTAATATTTATAGCGTGATCCTTAGCTTCACATTACATACATAAATGCAAAGAATGTACAGAATTAAATGTACGTATATAATTCCGTCAGAGTTCTATTCCATCTTCTCACACTGTAGTCAGACTTCGAATTATAATATAAAACATTTGAACCTTCACACATTAAGTAGAAACTTTATCTCTCATATTGTACCTTCGGGAATGTTTTTGAAAGATTACTTTTTTACTATACCGCCATTTTTGTGCTCAGTTTTTTTTTTGTTTGCATTTTGTTTTTTTGTTGCAAGTAGCATGCGGATATTTAGTCCCCATGAATGAATGAATGAATGAACATATATTTTCAAAGATTATGAAATTATACATTGAAGTTAAATAAACAATTTTAGAATAAAAACAAAATAATAACTTAATAACTAAAAAGAAATATTTAATTAACGGTAAGTAGCAGATATATTGATACCTACAGTTAAATTGAGTGAACAAACTAAAATATTACGTGTCCAAAAACACAATTACATTGTTATTTATTTCATACTGTAATAATATGCTTTTATATATGAAAAATTAATTTAAATTAATTTAAAATAATTTTTATATATGAAAAATTAGTAAATAAATTATTTAAAAATGTATACCATGATATATACTTTGTAAATACGGTATAAATTAACAAATATAATCGATTACTCTAATAGAGCGTTTCTTTACACTACTGAATTGTGTAATCTGAATTCTCGCGATTTTATGGATTGTATTCTCGTTGTTTCTGGCAATTAATGATAATAAAACTTTATGTCTATTTTTTTTACAAAAGTAACCCATACATATACATTCCTTCCTAAATACATTTACAATTAGCTTTAATACATTTACAATTCAGAGTGTACGTGTGGAGGAAATTGATCGGCCCAACTATGGCTAAAAGCCATGTCCTAGGGTAGGTGTTCTTTATTTATTAAGTAGGCTGTTTAACTGAAATAAAAAACTAGTTTTTGGCTTAAAACCATGATAATTAAAAAATATTATACTATTTCTAAAATACCAATCTAAAAAATAAAAAATTGAACTAACTGAAACATCTTTTAGGGTTTTAAGGACATGAAAAATATTTTATTAATAATAAAAGTAAATCTAATTGTAATATAATAAATCTAAAAAATACAAACAAAAACCTAATAAAATAACATATTATATAAAAAAGTGTGTCAAAAACTTCATTTTGCTATTAATAATTTAAAAAGTCGAATTTTCCAAACACATATAGGGCTTTAAGAACAAGCAAACAAAAAAAAAACAAATTGAATGAGCCTACTTGTTTGAAAAACGTTCAAACATACAAAACATACAAATGTTTTGTTAGGAATATTCAGAGTGAGACTACATTCAGTATAACATTTTAAAAGCCAGCTTATTTATTTTACTAATATTTTTCAATCCTAATTAAATTCATTATTTTTGAGATTGAAATGAATGGTCTTTGAAAAGGTGTATGGTAGGCGTTTTTATTTCCTGAACTGTTCGTCAATGAATAATGATTCTTTAATTTTAAAATGAGTCTCCTCGTCTGGCCTAGTGAAAGTATAAGAATGTCGTTGATATTAGATCAGTCTTATTATGAAATAGAAAGTATCTTCTCCGTTTCATCTCAAACTAATTCAAAACCAACGCGGTGTATACATGTTGATTTGTGTAAATGTGAAGGCTTTACTTTACCAACATGTTTACATCACGATCAAAGAATTTCATATATTAAAATGTGGTGTAAATACTTAACACCGGTGAATGCATAATTTTTCTAAATTTTATTGCGAAATGTTATCAAGCGTAGGTAATGTTTGTCACGATCGTACGTTCCCTTTTAAGATTACCTTGCCTGGTGTTTCCTAAAACTAATACGTATTCATTAATGACCCAATCTGCTTGTTATCGTCCTTTCTTTTTAAATGTTATTTAATTTATTATTATGAATGATATTTAAAATATTTTAAAATCTAATTTCTATTTACCAAAAAATTTTGAGACGTTACAAAACTACTTGCGAATACAGATTTAGATAGTTTCTCATGGATAATGCTATATTAAATAAGATTTTTAGTTCTTTTGATTCTTGAAACTTTTTAAAGATTGTTTTTGTGTTTGAATTTTTATACAGTTTTGTTTTAACTTCTATATGTATGGAAAACTTCTGTATTTATCAGCAATATGGAAATTGATTTGTTTTTAGTTTATTTTCAAAGTAATTATCAGTAGTATGAATTCCCTCCAAAAATAATCTGCCGGAATAGCGCAACCGTAACTTTTAATATATGAGTTCCTAGTTGGAGGTTCTAAGTTATTCGGTTTGTGACTCTTCGTAAAGAAATAAAAACATGAGGACCTCTGGTATGTTGCTTGTACTAGATTATCTTCAGAAATAACAGTATTTTTCTCTCTAGCCTCAGTTTCATTATTAATTGGACTAAAATATTATTAATGCTGTGCCGATTATCGATGATACGTGCTGATTACATCAGTATGTGCTAATGTAAACATCTACGATTGCTGTGAATTTGTTTCTTCTTGAAAGTCTGCAAAGAAAGTAGCGCATTTAATTTACTTATGTTATGTACTAGCGTACATCGCAAAACCTTGGAAAGATTGATAGTTGTTAGCTTTCTGGTCCAGAAGTGATTTTACTGACTAAAAATATAAATAATTATTATTATTTGCACGTTAACATCTCTAAATTTGGAAAAAAACAGGAGGTTTTGAGGGTCTACTCCCGCCTGGAGTTTGGAAAACTTTGAAAAGAGCTTGAGAAGAAATGGTCAGCTCAGCTAGCTTATATGCAAGGTGTCCTGGGTTTGATTACCGGTCAAGTCTGGAATTTTGTCATCACCCTTCATCGTCTGCATTATCATTGATGTGTAAAATAATTGGCTGTGAAACAAAAGAAATTGAGATAGAATTACCCTTAACACGAATAAGATAAATGTAAAATAACATTTTTATTAGGTTTTTCGAATTTTATTTTAGTCTGAGACCAGTGTTTGATCACTAACAATCAGTTGTCTTGGTGTAGGCCTACTATATTCATTGCGAGGACAAAAGATAATTGTGCAGGTTGATTGTAAAACCAAATAAAGACCGTACACAAAAAATTTCATTGACTAGTACTAATTTCTCGTATTAATATATTTTTAATTACTCAGAACGATACATCTATTATATCTATTGTAGTAATTATGAAGCCATTTTATTACCAAGGAAGAAATCTGTAAATAAAATGTCAAGGGAAATACCATTTATGAAATTTTAACAAACAAATCTATCACTTACCTATTTATCTTTCAGTCTTTTTATGTACTTGTTTAGTAACGTTATTACAAGAACAAATGTACGCCCAGTCACAGTCCGTGACAGATACAACAGCGCACTTTTGTATCGATAGTGAGAAATCAAGCTGCTGAATTACTGCCATTAGTCACCGTTCGATGGGTCGTAGTTTTTACCAGAAAAATTTACCTGGGTACAGTGATTTGAATAGGCCTCATTGTAATGTCACTCATTGTAGTTTTCTTCAGTTTTATGATTGCGTTTTGCAATTAACTTTAGTACGTAATACTGGCAGGCATCTATAAAATTCGTGTAATATTTCTCATTACTGCAAATAATTGGCGTAGCTTTTGTTACGTAGTATTAGCAACAGTAAGTACGGTATATGCAGGCCAGTTGCAGCTGGCCTATACTTTCGTAGCATTGGATTTAACATGACATATCGTTATTTTCTTTTCGTATCACCTAGTTACGTAACTGTAAGAATTTAAATTATTGTCAAGTATGAATTGCCGTATAACATGGTTACATTTTTCTTATATGCAATAGAATATGCCTAAATTACATATAGGTAAGATATTATTATATTTTAATGCAATTTTCTTTCTATACTGAACGCCTGGAAATTTTAAAATATTAGAACGGTAAATTCTGTTGTAAATATTTCCCGCTTCACATTGATAAATGAAGTAGCTTAGGCATATTTTTTGATTGTATTGACTTACATATTTCGAATGTACGTATCTACATCAGAGAAAGTATGTTTACGGTGTTCTAAGTAATACTTAGCTTATGTAAATAATAATGCACATTCAATTAGTCCATCGCCCGTTTAGTATCAAAATTATGGGACAGTATTTTTAGCTTTAACTTTTGAGGGGAGACCGACCGTCCTATCTACACAATATTACCGTATTTTTCCCAACTTAGTGTTACTTTTTCTAGAGAAGCATTTGAGGTACATCTCTCAATTTTTAACCACCTGTTTTAAAATAATTGTTACAAACACCCAAGTAAATTCGTTTGCCTAAATTTTAAAATATTAACATTTTAAGATAAACTTTACATTTTATAATTTTTTTTAAAAATTTACATTTAAAAATGTTTGTTATATCTGGCACTATAACATTTTTTTAAAATGACATACTACTATGGTTTTACTTCAAGTTATGTAATCCCATTAAAGCACTGCCAAAGTTTAAGGCTCCTCCATACAGTCATTTTTTGAGAAAAGGGAACATAAGTACCAAAAATCAAACTTACAGGAAACAATATTTGAAGTTTAGGTTGACTGCTATAAATAAAGTCATCAGCAGTCAACCAAACAATATGCATTACATCTGTTCTGTTAGAAACACTAAACAGTTGATGAAAATAATGCCGAAATAATATTTAAATGCTACCAAATAAATAAATATGATGGCTCTCGATCACCAGAAGGCTCTGGTTGTGCAGTTGTCTTCCCTAACCATACATATCAATTCCGTTTAAATGACGTTTGTTCTATCTTCTTTTGCGAGGCATATGCTATCTATCGTACTTTAAAACTCCTAGCCACAAGAACGGGCGAAAAGTTCACAATATTTACGGATTCGATGAGTGTGGTTAGAGGCTTGCAGGCCGAAGAAATTACAGAGCCAATTATAGAACATATATCCAACCTACTTCGACATGTCAACAGCATGAATGATGTACGTATTGTGTGGGTTCCGTCGCATTGCGGTATAAACGGAAATGAAACAGCGGACACGGCCGCCAAAGAGGCGTTAAAGACGCCACTGAGACGCTCATTTCATACAGATTTCAGGAGACATTTGCACAACCAAATCAAACAACACTGGAACCAAATCTGGTCTCGACGTCCTCCAACGAAACTTCACCACATCAGGAAAAACATTTTTGAAAACCCTCAGCCTCACTTGGAGCTTCGAGGGCATCAAGTTCTACTTACGCGGCTACGTATTGGACACTCTACGCTTACGCACAAACACGTACTGAAGAAAGAAGAACCACAAATTTGTACACATTGCAACACGCCACTTACAATCAAACACATCATCACAGACTGCCAAACCACACAATTCACACGAACAGTATTCGAAATTAACAACATTTTAGCACTTAATTTAGTAGACAAAGTAGCGATTCAGAACACTATAAACTTTTTAAAATTTAACAAAATTTCAGATTTAGTATAGTTGTAAAACCACATTCGTTTTTTTTCATTGTATCATTCTAGTTTTTAGTTATTATTTCTCTGTTTTAATTGAACTTAACTAATTTTTCATTATGTATTTATATAATGTATCATGTGTATAATATAGTGTTATTATAATGTAACGTGGTCGCTAATGACCTCGTAGTCGATGCGACCTTAAATAAATATATAAAAAAAAAAAACAGACAGAAAAATAAAATCCGCCAATCAGCCCAGCACATGATTAATTCTAAAAAATTGAATAAAAATATTTTTATTTGTCATAGAAACGTGATTTAGGTACCATTGAAAATTGCGAATTTCAAACTTTATTTTGTGATTAAAATCTTAAAATCGATAATTTTTAGATTTTTCGCGGTAAGTCTTTCCTTAATACTTTGCAAGAATAAACCGCCGTGGCTTAGTTGTGAGAGTGGTAGCTTACAGTTCAGCTCTCGGCTAGGGTTAAGAAATCTTTAACGCATTCAAACGCAGCTGCTGTTCCATATTCTACTGTACTAGGTAACGACCAAGTGGTAGATACAACTTAATTGATAAACAAGGGAAGAGAGAAGATTAAGTTCTTAAAATTCACAAATTAAGGAAATTTTGAGTGTCCTCAAAAGAGTGATTAAAAATATTATAAATTATTCAACTATCTTTTAAAAAATATGATAAAAATACAAAAGGTTATGAAATATTTGGGTGTGAGTAATAAACCATTTCTACCTCCTAAAAACGAATTTTTAATGCGAAATTAAAGCTCCCCAAACACAATCCAAAAAATATAATAGCGAATTAATTTCTGTTGGATTCCCTACTGTGAAATAGATTACTACTGTTGAAAAACAACCACCCAGTATCTTAATGTTTTATATTTTTTTATTTTTACAAAACATATATTTAAAGCGTGTATTGGTGAAAAAATTATATTCGCTTTAATAAAAAATTAATAAACTCACATGACACATAAAACAAAATTGAGAACAAGAAGACTGTAGATAACATTAAACCATTTCATCTTCATAAGTAACGATCCTTCTTATTTGCTTGCTAGAACTGAATCATTAATTTTGGTTTATAGCATCACCAAAAATATTTGGTTTGATGACCCTGTAGAGGTTATTTACAGGATGCTTTCCTCTATTTATACTTAACATCTTGAACGCTACCAATTGTATCTGTGAAAGTTTATAAGAAGAATCATGCTTCATTAATTTTTACATTTGAATAATTTACAATTTTTAATTGTTACTAATTTTTAATTGTAAGTCAATTGAGCCTACCGCTGTTATACATTGGACCGTTATTTAAAATTGGTGTTCTTTATATAATTACTGCATAAATAAGTTTAGTTAGATTTATTACATTTTGTATGAGCTTGTCTGCCTATATGAACTAAAGATTTGGATTTACGGATTTAGCTTAAGGGCTGCAAAAAGTAGTAAGATCTGTATTTTCTCGTGTTCTTTTGAATAAATAGTGATTGAATAATTTAAGAACAGAAGACGTAGAAATCTTATTGATCTTTTGTTAGAGTTGTATCCTATGTTGTTGTTGTTTAGGTCAACACCCAAAAGGCTTGCTTGAATCTCTAGAGGTTTTACTAAGTGAAACGAGGAGTGAGGTGCTACTCTTGCTTTCCTCACCGAATTGAAAGAGTATGCTTACCAGCATGGCAGGCTCTCCGAAAGCACCCACTTTCCTCCCTGCAAATGACACCTTCACTTCATTCACCACAGGGCCTGGCTGTATAGTGAAGTTCATGACTCTCGGAGGAGATAACTCTGATTAGTGTCTGATTTGTTCTTAAATAGTTCAGTCATATAATTGACTGGGCTGACTATGTGATAAGAAAAAGAACTATTTTTTTGTAGCCCGGGAACCAACAGATCGAATGCAATTAATTCAACACTCCACGTGCCCGTTGTGGACAAATCCTTTGTAATGGAGTTCATTGTACAGCCAGGCCCGACGGTGAGTGAAGTTGAAGATGTCAGTTTCAGGAGGTTAAGGAAATAAGTGCTCTTCAGGAGATTTGTAATTTTGGCAAACATTCGTATTTCCAACATATCGTGGAAGGCAGTAGTTGACTTAAAATTTGTTAAAGAAAATATTAACTTAGAAAATCTTTTTATTTTTTTTTAAATCTCTCGAAACCCATCTTCATCTCTTCTGATGTATTGTAGTTGAATGTAGATAGGCCTACTGTTATTTAATAATAAATGAATAAAACATTCTAAAGACTGAATTGATTAAAACTTATACTGAGCGATTCGAATTTACAATGCGTTTTGCTCTATTTAATAAAACAAACTATTGATTCGAAGTGTTATTTTTGTATAAAGAACTATAATCATTAAACAAAAAATAACATTCAGAGATAATAACGGTAATAAAGTGATCATTGAAGATGAAGATGTTTGTGATATCCAGTTTAAAATATTTGTAATGAAGTACCACAAAATTATAGGTTTGTGAACCGTGTTTAGAATAAGCATTACATCATAAATACAGATTAAAGTGAAATTTCTGTTCAATGAATTACACAAAAGTAGGTGAGATGATCCGTGATACTGTTGTAACTGTTATGGAAGACATCCTCATACTTAGCACGAGTGGAGGTGAGAAGAGAGATAGATCGTGAGCCGTGCTACAGTCGTGTCCTTGTGGGTATTTATTTCATAACAATTTTTGAGACTACGATTTTTAAAATGTTCCTTATTGTAAACAATTGTAATTGAAATATCCATTGTATTCAGATGAATGTGTGAAATTAGTTGCTTCATTTGAAATTAGATATATGTTATTATATCGAGAACAATTAACTCAGCATTTCGTATGAGAGATGTACGTTTTATTATTAGTTAATATTACATCTAACTAATTTGAAATTGTGATCGAATTTTGTATAGTTTATTTCTTTGGTATGATCATAATATCCTTTTCGTAATACTTTTGGCATTTCATTGAAAATAAAAATTTATTACAGACAAATCTCTAACCTTTATTTGTTTATCTATCTATTTATTACACGATAAAATATCTCTATGCTATATAACATTCATGTTATATGCTATATAACATTGGGTCTACCAAAAGTGCGAAGAACAAATGACGGACACACAGTGTGGATTCCGAGGAGGCTTCGGCACGAGAGACGCCTTGTTTGCCATGAATGTCCTCGTTCAGAGATGCCGAGATATGAACAAGAACGTATTCCTGTGCTTCATTGACTACGAGAAGGCATTCGACAAAGTACTACACGACAGGATGCTAGAAATTTTGCAACGAGTGGGCCTCGACGATCGCGACATAAGAATTATCGCCAACCTATATTGGAACCAATGTGCCAAGGTGCGAGTGGGAGAGGAGCTGTCGGAGGAAGTGCAAATCCGCCGTGGGGTTAGACAGGGATGCGTGCTCTCACCGATGCTCTTCAACTTATATTCGGAGGCCATTTTGTCGGAAGCTTTGGATGGATGCAGAGAAGGCATTATAGTGAATGGAGAGGGCATCAACAACCTGAGATATGCTGACGATACAGCGCTGATTGCAGATAGCGAGGAAGATCTCCAAGTGTTGTTGGAACGCGTCAACACAATTAGCAATGCATATGGACTACGGATGAATATACGTAAAACCAAGTTCATGGTGATTGGTGAAGAGGAGGTCAACGCAGGAATCACACTCGCTGGCTCCGCCATTGAACGAGTGCACACGTACAAATACCTTGGGTGCTGCCTAAATGACAAATGGGACTACGGTCAGGAAGTTAAAGCGCGTATCGAGCAAGCCCGAGCAGTGTTCACGAAACTAAAACACCTATTGTGCCAACGTGATCTTAGTCTCAACACGAGGCTCCGAATTCTGAGGTGCTACGTACTTCCTGTACTTCTTTACGGGCAGGAAGGGTGGACACTAACGAAACTTCTAGAAAGGAGGCTGGAGGCGTTTGAGATGTGGCTATACCGCCGCATGCTCCGTATATCGTGGACCGACAGAGTACGAAACGCGGACGTACTGACTCGGATGGGCAAGGAGATGGAACTGCTATACGACATCAAGCGACGAAAACTGCAGTACTTCGGCCATGTTCTTCGAAACGGGAAATACAGACTTCTTCAGCTAATAATGGAAGGAAAGATAGCAGGAAAGCGCCGGCCGGGCAGAAGGAAAGCGTCCTGGCTGAAGAATTTGAGAGATTGGTTTGGTCTCAACTCCACGTCACTGTTCCAAGCAGCTGTTTCGAAAGTTAGAATAGCAATGATGATCGCCAACCTCCGACGCGGAGACGGCACTTGAAGAAGAAGATATAACATTAACACTATGTTTAATCATATCCTTTAGTCAGGTGTCCGTACGCTAATACTGTCCTATAATTCGTTGTGTAAATGAATAGAATTTAATGCGACCTTAAAAAACCATTAAATTACTTTTTATTTGTTATCGGAAACTGTCCATTATTGACAACTTCCTAACTTATTCTCGTAGTTTATGCCTTTTGTCGACTAGAACATAAACACTGAATATAATAGTATATGTTACTCGTGTCTTACAATCAGCAGGTCACCACAAAGCTGCTTACCCTCATTGTAACTTAATTTTTTATAAAAATTTCTCCCATCTGACTGCAATGCACAACTATTAATATGATATTCTGTTTAAAGATTTTCTTTTTAGAGAAGTACTAGATTGGTAATTTTCGTAAAACAGATTTTACCAAACTTCTTTTATCCCTTTGTAGGTCTTTGGTAAGTATACTTACCACTGGCAATAAAGACGATTTTATATAAGAATAAGCTGTACAGTTGAACCTTCTTGGCATTTTATGATGTTATACGAGGTGTGGCTATTAAATAACAAGACTGACGTTGTAAAAAATTTTATACATAATCACTTATTGTCACCTTCAATATACACTCCTTCTCTATCCCTACAACGCTCCATGGTAATTTTCCATTGTTGGAAACGGTGCTGGAAGTCATCTTCTGTCAGCTCCTTCAGGACACGTGCCGCTTTCTTTTTTACAGCTTCCACAGACTCAAATCTTGCCCCTTTTAATACAGTTTTCACCTTAGGGAACAGGTATAAGTCCCACGGTGCAAGATCTGGTAAATAAGGTGAATGTTCTAACACTAAGATGCTGTACTTGGCTTGGAACCTCTTGACAGATAACGCGGAATGAGCTGACGCATTGTCTTCTTGGTGGAGAACCCATGATTTGTCCTTCCACTTTTCGGGGCGTTTTTTCCTTACTCTTTGACATAGTTTAGAAAGTGCCTGAAGGTAGTAATATTGATTAATTGTTTGGCCTTCATGAACCCAGTGAAGGTACACAATCCCATGGATATCAAAAAAAAAAAACAATTAACATTGCTTTAAATTTTGACTTGCTCATTCAAGCTTTCTTGGCTCTCGGTGAAGTTCGGCTCTTCCAGAGCATGGATTGGCGCTTCGTTTTTGGATCATAAGTAAAAAACTACGTTTCATCACATGTACTCTTTGACGTAGTTTAGAAAGTACCTGAAGGTAGTAATATTGATTAATTTTGTTTGGCCTTCATAAACCCAGTGAAGGTACACAATCCCATGGATATCAAAAAAAAAAAAAAAATTAATTAACATTGCTTTAAATTTTGACTTGCTCATTCAAGCTTTCTTGGCTCTCGGTGAAGTTCGGCTCTTCCAGAGCATGGATTGGCGCTTCGTTTCCGGATCATAAGTAAAAAACTACGTTTCATCACATGTTAATATCTTCTACCTGTTTTCTAAGGTGAAATCTGCATTAAACGGGACAAGATTTGAGTATGTGGAAGCTGTAAAAGAGGCACGTGTTCTGAAGGAGCTGACAGAAGATGTTTTCCAGCACTGTTTCCAACAAAGGAAAATTCGCATGGAGCGTTGTAGGGATAGACAAGGAGTGTATATTGAAGGTGACAATAAAAGATTATGTATAAAATTAAAACAAAATTTTTTACAACGTCAGTCTCATTATTTAATAGCCACACCTTGTAGATGTCCTGTGGTAAGTAGGCTACATTTTAAAATTAGCGCACAGTCACTTTCTTTGTGAGTTGCTTGAATGTGGTCGGGATTCATACCAGAGTACGCTACCGTGTTGTTTTGTTGTTACTTTCGTACAGTGCTTAGAAAATTCTAGTTTTTTACGGGAAAGCAAACATTCATGCTAATATTAAGTTAAGTTTTTCTACACATTTTTTGTTATATAGTACTATATGTTTTTTTAATAAGCATTCTTACCACTCACTAAACATTATATGATTTCCATTTCAATAAATGTTCCTTGGTAAGTATACTTAGCAGGGCTTAACATAAAAAACAGAAATATCTTACTGTTCTGGCAATAGAAATACATTATTCAAGTCCCTGTAAAGCAAAATTTAATATTTTACAACATATATATTTCTCTCCGTAGTCCTGCCCTATAAAGGGTTAACGACCACACTTATTTACAACCAAATAAAAACCACAGTCTTATCTTTAAAACTAAAATTAGTTATATATAAGTTTAGGTTTAATATGTATTGTTTAAAAATACTCTACTGTGTTGACCTATACTTAGTTTTGCAGTAGTGCATGTCCATATTTGTATTCATTTTTTTGTGTTTAACGAATTGTATAACTGGGAAATTCAATTCTATTCTGTAACCTCACACAGTATTTTGATTTGGTGATACGCGCGCAAAGACCACCATCTATTTAAAGACCACCTCTCAAAAAGATTATTTTTTGGCAAGTTTAGTGGTCAGTTAGTAGGGGTTTGACTTGTAATAAACTATTATGTTTCATATTTCTTGGGTAGATAGGGGTCAGTAATGTACGTGTGTGTTTTGTTAAAATTTCATTAAGTTTTATTTTACCGGGTTGGTCTAGAGGTAAAATCATCGCCAAAATCAGCTGTTTAACAGCTGATATTCGGAGACGAAGGTTCCTGGTTCAAATCCCAGTAAAGATAGTTAGGCCTACTTTTATACGTAGTTGAATACTAGACAGTGGTTACCGATGTACTTTGATGGTTGGGGTTCAATTAACCATACTTTCTCAGGAATGGTTGGCCTGGGTCTGTACAAGACTACACCTCATTTACACGTCATACACATCATTCTCATCTCATTGGATCGTGGGGTTGCTTATTGCTCTGAATTGAACAAATTGCAGCATACACACATTAGGAATTAAAAAAGTTTTATTTTATTAAAATTTTAAAGTTGCATACGAAAGTGTAATTTTTTGTGAATTTTAGAAAGTGTTTAACTTAAATAACCTGACTTCAGAATATCTTAGTCTGCGGTTCTTTTAAATTAAATTTATGCTTGGAAGGCCTGCAGAATTTAGGCTGAGTTGATTCACCAAGTTTCATCTTCTCTAAACATTTTGACACTACATCGACAGGTGGTTTGAATACTTAACATTGAAGGTGTTTTTAAGTTACACAACTTGGAATTTGGCCAATATTACCTGGTTTTCCTTTGTTGGATCTCATATGAACCGGTTTATGAATAAGTAATTTTATTCTTGCTATTTACTTGAATATCAGACTTACTTTCGTTATCGCACATTGATTCGTAATTTCTGAACTACAAATTGAATGACTGGGAAGATTAAGTATTGGAAAGTATAAAGTTATTGAATTTATATTAAACTTTGAATCACTTCCAGTGATCAATCAATATAACAAAAACTGATAAATGAGATTTTACGTCCACCTGTTCAGTAATATTGTACATATAGTTATGTGCATTGAGTTGTGTGTTCTAAAATACTATAATAACATAAATTTGAATACTGTATATTTTAAATTTGTGCGTCTGCATACCTGTTTAAAGTAACAGGTTTTAGTTAGAGTATTTATATTTTTGTTACTAAATGTAGTTCTGGTTTTGTTATGCAATTAAATTGATTATTTTATAACATCCCATTCGTTTTCCTGACGATTAAAAGGAAGTATGGCACGCTGGATTTCTACATCAGTTGTTGTGATCTAAAATTTTCAACTACACTTCTTACTGTCTAACGATAACATAAATACCTTGTACTTTTAGTTTCGCCGCTGTATTTATGTGTTAAATAACAAAATAATGGTGTACAAGAAGCGTGAGTTTCTGTTTGAAGATCCTTATTAATATCTAAAAAATACGAATCGTAACAAAAATTGACGGGACTTAATATCTTTCTATTCACTTTAAATTTTTATTTATTTTTTGTATAATTTTATTAATAAATTGTGAATGAAATAATGCATTAAAAGCGACAGGGTCTGGAAAAATTACCACCAGTTCAAACCCACCGTAGCATACCCAAAGTAGTCGCTGATAATCAAGATATTGATGCGCTTAAACTTAAAAAAAAATGATAACATGAGTTGCAAACATTTTTTAGCGTTCTGACCTTTAAGCGCATTTACACAATTATATTTCTTTTTTTGTCAATAACTCCTTCATTCGTTCGCTCCGTTGTAACTTCAATTTCCTGTATAATTTTACGTTTTGCACTTTCTTTCTTTTCCTATGGAAACCTTGACTCAGTAATTCTTTTCCTAAATTTTTCCTATCTTTGATCGTTCTGTACTACATAAACTAGTTTATTATTTGCTAGCTACTCTGTTTTCTTAAAAAAAGAATATTCTTTTTAATTTATTGATTTTTCATTCATTTTGTAAATTTTGCCGTAAAACTTAAATCTTTTTTTACTCTATTTTAAGCGTTATTTTATTTTACTAGGTTATTAGCGAGTACGGTGGTTATGTATCTGGTGGGTTTTAACTTTTCAAAATTTCCAGACCCTAGCCGGGAATCGAACCCGGGACCTCCAAATTTAATCTTTTTTTCGTAATTATATATTCAATTTTTTCGATTTGTATTAATTTCTTTATAAAAATTATTTTATTAATTTCTTTCATTTAATTTACACATTCCATTTTCAAAACTTAGTTCATGAATATTTTTCTTACCTTTACTGCACTATTGATTCCTTCCTTTTTATGAAAATCTTTATGAACATTGTGAACCACTAAGAGCTCCGGAGGTATATAATTTTTTTAATAGACACACGTTTTTTTTTTATGAATACCTTCTGTGAGAAGTACTCTATTTTTCATATTAAATACTTGGTGTTATTACCCTTAAACGATTTTATTCAAACAACCATTTTTATAATGGTATATGTATCATTTATTTTTTTTTATTTTATAAAAGCCCCCAGGGGGCACCCATTCTTATATATATGAATGCTTGTCCATGCATATATATGTGGGTGTTCGGGTGTGGCAACCCCGGGACCCCAGCTAAGAGCTAACCTTATTTCAAAACTATACACAGGTTGCTCTTACACTACACACAACAATAATACTACATCACACACACCACACTTTCTTTCAACACACACATTTACATACCCTACACACAACACATACACAAAGTTTTCTTACACACATTTATAATGCTGGCGAGGATGGGATGCGGGCTGGTCGTGCGTAACCCTTTCCGGATTGGAAGGTCTGGACTGTGGTTGTGCTGCTGTGAGCTTGCTCTGCCGAGGCTTTGCGCCATCCTTTAGCCCTTCCAGTCGCTTCGGTACTGTGGCAAGAAGTGGACCATGGGTAAGAGTGTCGGAGCTCTTACTGCTGCGTGCGAGCTTCTGGGACGTCGGTATCAGTGGGTCAGGCAGTACCTGACTCCCCGGCCCGGATGAAATATGTGGGAGATGGCTGCCGGGAGTACTCGGCCGGGTCCTTCTTTTTACTAGGGACCTGCGGCGTGCGCGGGTCATCTCTCCGCCCGCACCTTGCTTTCACGATGACTGGAAAAGCACTTAGATAATGTCAACTAAACAATCTTCCCTTGGTTTTAAAAGACTATGGTCTAGCTTGTCTGACGATAGTGATAGTGGTGTATTAAGTAACACGGACAAATTTTTCGTTGTTCGTTGTGTTGCAGAAGAAGGGTCGCTATCAAAAGTTTCCCCCTTCATTATTAACAGGTCTGTGCAGTCGGTTTGTGGATCGCCACACTCTATTAAAAAATTAAGAAATGGTACTTTGTTAATTGAAACAACGTCTGCGAAGCAAAGTAGCAGCGTTGTTAAAATTACTCAAATTGGAAGTACTGCAGTTACCGTTGAACCGCATAGGTCCCTCAACTCATCTCGAGGAGTGGTTTACTCTCGAGATATACAAGATATGTCTGAGGCTGAGTTATTGGAGGAGCTTACCTCCCAGAGAGTGACGCAAGTCAAAAGAGTTACGCGTCGGGAAAATGGAATTGATGTCGGTACCCCGACACTTATCATAACATTTTCCACCCCTCAACCTCCGGATCGCCTTAAGTTGGGTTATTTGTCTGTTCGAGTGAGACCGTATGTCCCAAACCCTCTACGCTGTTTTCAGTGCCAGGAATACGGACATACGAAAACTAACTGCAAAAAACCTGCGATATGCGCAAAGTGCAGTTCACCTGACCACTTAGATAGCGAATGCACTTCTGAAAAAGAACTATGTGCAAACTGTAAAGGAAGTCATTCAGCAAGGTCTCGGGAATGCCCCAAGTATAAAGAAGAACGGGAAATTCAGAAAATTTCGTCTGAACAGAAGCTTTCCTTTCCCGCTGCCCGGAGTGAGTACAGAAAACTAAATAGCATTCGAAATGCAGTCCAGCCTGACATTTCGTTTGCAACTGCAACTAGTGTTCAGCCTCGTGTGTCTGGTGAGTGCTCGTCATGCATTGAGTTGAAGAGTGTTGTTGAGAACCTCACTAAACAGGTTGCTTCCCTAACTTCTGCACTTAAAGCGTTATTAAGCACCAAGCAAACAGAAATTGGTTCAAAGAGCTCAGTGTCTCAAGTGTGTAACCTTTCTGCGACGCAGAGTACAAAAGCTCAGCTGTCAAGTAAGACAGCCTCTACCTCAAAGGGAAAACCCCTTTTAGTATCCAAGACGCTTCCAGCGGAAGCGTCTAAATTTTTAAAATCTCCTCCGTCTGGGTCCAAGATCCACGATATGATAGGAGATTCATCGGCCCTAGAAAAGGGCTTTATACAAGTAAAAGGGAAAAAAGGGAAGGAGAAAATTGTGTTTGAAACGTAACTCCTCCGTTGCGAAATACCCTTTAATAGTTTAATTCAATGGAATGTTCGCGGGATCCGGTCTAGGTATGAAGATATAAAGATATTGATCCGGGATAAGTGTCCGTTGGCGCTTTGCCTGCAAGAGACGATGTTACAACCTGATATCCGATTATCCTTTCGTGGATACGAAATGTTTAGGAAAGATTCCCTGCATGGTGGCCCTGGTAATGGGGTTGCAATATTACTTCACCAGTCAATGCAAGGGATAAGTCTGGATATCCAAACGGATATTCAGGCTGTAGCAATCAGGATAACTGTCCCGGTGTCGGTTTGCGTGTGTAATGTTTATTTACCACCAAACACAGACATTTCATACCTAGCCATGAGAGAATTGCTGGAACAGTTACCAGCTCCATATATCATCTTAGGAGATTTCAATGGTCACCATTATTCTTGGGGCTCCTCACTGTGCAATGGTAGAGGTTACATGGTGGAGAGGGTCCGGAGTGATTTAGACTTATGTCTATTGAACGATGGATCTGAAACATTCATGTCATCCTCAACAGGATCCTGGTCGTGCTTGGACCTTACTTTCTGTAGCCCGTCCATTGTTCCAAGGTTGATGTGGAGAGTACTGCCAGACCTGTATGGAAGTGATCACCGACCGGTGGTGGTCGAATTTTTTGACTACCAGCCTGTCGATGACCTTCCGAAACGATGGATTGAAAAGCTTGCACGGTGGGATGAGTTTTCAAGTTTAATGGAATCTGAATATGAAGATGATGATGATGCACGAAAGCTGTTGTCTTCCTTTGTAGAGAGGATGTCTGCAGCAGCTGCCCAGAGCATTCCTAAAACATCGGGAAAAGCACGGCGTCCGCCGGTACCTTGGTGGAATGATCGTTGTAAGGAGGCTCTTCGGGACCGCCGTAGGGCCCTGCGCATTTTTAGTCGCAGACCTACGGATGCAAACCTGGAAGCGTACCGAAGAGCTCGGGCCTGCTGTAGGCGTGTCTTTCTTGAGAGTAAGAGGGAGTCGTGGAGCCGTTACGTTGGAGATATTAGCAGGAGTACCCCTGTGACAACGGTATGGAGAAAACTGCGTTCGGTATGTGGAAGGACGTCTCCACATCGAATCGCAGGGTTGCAAGCTGACGGTTCTGTGATCACATCACAGTCCGACATCGCTAACGTGATTGGTTCCTTCTTTAAATCAGCTTCCCTCACGTCTTCATATTCAGTACAGTTTCAAAATTATAAGAAAACCATTGAATCTCTTCCTTTCTTTATAGCGGACTCGAATGATCCTCTAAACATTCCTTTTTCATTGCCTGAGCTTAGAAAAGCGCTCAAAGTATCTCGAAATACCTCACCTGGAGGAGATGAAATTACACTTTCGATGATAGCGCATTTACCGGATTCTGGGTTAAGGCAACTCCTACATGTTTTTAATAAAATATACGCTTCTAGAAAGCTTCCAAAAACTTGGAAAGAAGCAATTATTGTTCCAATCCTCAAACCTGGTAAAGATAAAACATTGGCCTCCAACTACCGTCCCATTTCCTTGACAAGTGTTGTTTGTAAGGTCATGGAAAGAATGGTGAACAGTCGTCTCATGTGGTATCTGGAAAAGAATAACTTCCTCGCTCCTGAACAGAGCGGTTTTCGGAGAGGGAGGTCTTCGACAGACCACTTGGTGGCCCTTGAGACGGCTGTCTGCAATGCGTTTGCATTGCGGCAGCGCCTCGTTGCCGTATTCTTTGATTTGAAAAAAGCATATGATACAGCTTGGCGACGAGGTATCCTCAATACCTTGCGGGATTGGGGCATCGCTGGAAACATGTTGGCCTTCATCAAGGACTTTCTAGATGAACGATCGTTCCGTGTAAGGGTTGGTCAGTGTCTGTCCGACAGGTTTGACTTGGAAAATGGTATACCGCAAGGAAGTGTAATTAGTTGTACCCTATTTGCGGTTGCCATAAACAATATTGTGAAAAGTTGCGTATACCCTGTTAAATGTTCGTTGTTTGTTGATGATTTTGCAATATATGTTGCATCTAGAAATGTTGTCTCAGCTGAACGAGCTCTACAGCTAACTATATACCGTCTTGAAGAATGGTCACGGCAGACTGGCTTTAGTTTTTCTCCTGAGAAGACTAAATGCATTCAGTTTTGCCGAATACGGACTGATAATGTTCCAAGACTGTATTTAATGGGTAAGCATATCGAAGTTAGCACTGAAATCAGGTTCTTAGGTGTTGTATTCGACAAGAGACTTACATGGGTTCCGCATATTAAAGACCTACGGGCTAGGTGCTTAAAGGTGGTTGATATTCTGCGTGTTCTTACAGGTACAGGTTGGGGTGCTGATAGATCATGTATGATAAGGTTCTACAAGGCTCTAGTGCGATCACGTATAGATTATGGCGCTGTAGCGTTCTCATCTGCTACTCCCACTTCGCTAAGAATGCTTGAGAGTGTTCACAATTCTTGTTTACGATTGTCTACAGGTGCTTTTCGTTCTAGCCCTGTTGTCAGCATCTTAGTTGAAAGTGGAGAAATGTCGTTACACAGACGTCGCCAGAAGCTTATATTGACGTACTTTGCTAAGTTGAAAGCTAGACCTTATCATTTTTTGCATGATATGATTCTCAATAACCCTTGTCATGATTTGCATCTGATGAACGCCCGACAGCCTTCACCATTCGGTGTAAGAGCGTTGGAGATATGCAACAACCTTGATATTACGATTCCTCGTGTCTACCCATGTAATTCTTGTCTATTTCCACCCTGGACCATCGCTCAGTTACACTTTAACTTTGAGATGAGTAAATACTCAAAGGCAGGCACAAGCTCTGTGGTGTTTAATAGCATTTTCAGTGAGTTAGTTGAAGCTATTAAACCATCTACGGTTGTATACACTGATGGATCAAAGTCGGATGTTGGAGTTGGTTGCTCGTTTGTTGCTAATGGGAGAACCTATTTGTTTGGATTACCTGCGGGAACCAGTATTTACACGGCTGAACTTTATGCTATCAGCAAAGCTCTTTCTGTAGTCTGTGTGCGTGGGCGTCGGGTGTTGGTGTGCACTGATTCGCTCAGTGCTCTCCAGTCGATTAGTGATGTGTATTCACGCCACCCGCTAGTTGTGGACGTCCTCGGCACTGTGAAGGAGCTGAATGATAGAGGAGTATGCGTTGTTTTCTGCTGGGTTCCGGGTCATGCTGGAATCCCGGGAAATGAGGCTGCTGATTTGGCCGCTAAGGAGGCGGCTCGTCAACCGGCTTTCACGCAATATCTGACTATGTCTGATTTTGTGAGTCTGGTGAAGCGGGTCATCACGGATTCCTGGCAGGTAGAATGGACTGGCTCTCATGGCAACAAACTACGAGAAATAAAACCTATTGTTAAGCCTTGGCCTACGTCACTGAGGAAGAACAGAAGAGAAGAAGTTGTCATCGCGCGACTTAGAATTGGGCACACCAGATTAACCCATGGGTATCTCATGACGTCTGGTGATGCTCCAGTTTGTGGCAGGTGCGATTTTCCTTTGACAGTCAAACATGTTTTGGTTGATTGCGTCTGCTATGCAGCTCTGCGTCGGCGATTCAAGATTCCCTCTGAATTAAGGAATATACTCGGTGACGAAAGCCCTATTTTGGATGCGGCTTTGAAATTTTTACGATCGATCAGTGTATACAACAGTGTCTAATATATTATGTTCTAATACTCTTAGTTACCATATTGTATGTGTTTTATATTAGTTATAAGTTTATATTCATATGTGTTCATGTTAAGTGGCCTCTTTACAGCCCTTTGTGATCTTTTATGTCTGTGATTTTTTGTTAAATTTTTTTTTTGAATGAAATTTTTAATTTTTTGTTTGTGATACTAGTTTTAAGGTTTTAATTTCATAAGTATTAATGTGATTTCTGTGTTTTTCTTTCTAACTGTGATATTAAGTTTAAGTTTATGTGTTTATGTTTTGTGTGTTTTTTAGAGTATTATAGCTTGTGCTGTGATATTAGCTTATAAGATTTTATTTATTATGTATCAGGCGATGATAACCTCGCAAAGGTTTTTCGCCTTAAAAAAAAAAAAAAAAAAAAAAAAAAAAAAAAAAAATTATTTTATAAAAAAAAATTTTTTTTTATAAAAGTGAAATTATAAGCACCAAATTCGAGTTTTATTTTCGACGCAAGCCTGTTTATGTGGCAATATATCCAGATAATGAGGAATATCAAAAATATAAAAGTATTCCGTGCTGTTTGCACGCGTGCTATTTTGTCATAACTATCGTTAATTAATTATAAAAATATGTAATTTGGAGTCAGTAAATAGGCTACTACTACTGCTATACAATTATCCTTGTCAGGTTAAAGTGATGATTACCGTTTATTTTAATTTATCGTATTTAATTATTTGCATGTTACTAAATGTATACTTGTTGACTGATATTAATGCTATCTAATTGGTTTGATTTTAATCACTATAAAATACAGTAATATTTGATCTGCAGTTGGGTCAACGGTGAAGGGTTTACTTCAAGGTTGTATTGCTGTTGTATGTTAATTACATTGTATAAATTATCTGAAAATAATTAAGCTGAAAGCCATAGTCATCAGACACTATAAGGAAAGAATGGCTGCATGATTACGTCTTCGATGATAATCATTAAATTGGTATTTGTAAATTAAATATTGTCTTATTAAGGTACGGTACTCATTTGTAACTAACTGCGGAGAACACATTACAGAAAAAACTTATGTTAGCACGTATTCTCGTTATATAATGACATCTAGTTTATTACATCCAGTGAATAAAATTTTTATTGGTTTTCTAATTCTACCATATAAAATAATGTAGATTGTAAGAGAAATGAAAGCAACGGCGTAATGCAGTAATGTCTTACTTAAGACCACTATTTCGAAAGAATACCAGTAAATTTCGTTTTCACGGGTACAAATAAAACAATATTTGTTTTTTCTTTGTTTGTATTGTAAACCAGTACTAATTTTCAATCAGTAAAATTGTTTTGCTGTTTACAATTTATAAATTCAGTCTTGATGAAAACTATTGTTAGTAAATTTTCTTTTTATTTCAAAACTTTTGGAATCTTATTCATTTATACATTATAAGAAAGCAGGTAAGTTTCCTGATTACTTTCGGTATATTTGGTTAAAATGTATACTTTATGTTTTTATAAGAAAATGGTTATACGTTGGCATTCTCTTACATTCTAAATATTAGGATAGGTTTGAGATTCAATGTTTGTTGTCACTGGAGCAACACAGTCATGTAATATTGAAGTTTGAATATAGGTAATATAAACAAAAATACACGTTCTTAGATATTGTAACAGTAATTTAAATAATTATCCTGAAGCCACAATCAAAGACGATTAAAGACGGTCGGTCCATTGGTTAACGCAACTGGTTTCTACGCCGGGGTCCCGGGTTCAATTCCCGGTCAGGCCTGGAATGTTATCATCACTCTTCTTCATCTATCATCCTTCTCATCTTCTATGTTAGCTGTAATTGCAAAACAGTCGGACGTAAAACAGAAAATGAATCAAAATAAAAAAGAAACGATAAAATTAGGTCTTTCCTACTTTAGAATTCTCTTGTTTTTATTGGAAGAGAGATACAACAGCTGTGCTTGGAAAGCAAATACTAAAGAATATGCTTTAAAACTGTTATTAGTGGTTGTATTGTTGTAGTATTATACCCTGTTTTTTTTAAAGCGTTTTATAACAACAAGGCCGAGGTTTATGTTATTACAAAAGCAGTGAATGAAAACATTTTGGAAACAATTCTTTTTACTGTGTTGTTTTAAAACATTCGCCTTTAATAATTAAAGGTTTGTAATTATATCAACTTTTGTATGCTTTCGTACGAATTCTCGAAAAAAAATTTCCACTCTGAAGGTGGTATCTCTAAAACATGGTTTTTGAAGATTTCGATTGCTTCTTGAGGTAATGAAAATCACTGTCCATGTATTTTTTGTTGAGCGTTCAGGAACATAAAGAAGTCACTTGACGATAAAGTAGGTGAATACATAACCTTAATTTGATGTCTTTCTCCTTCAAATATCAATTAATATTAGATGTGCTGTGTGAGCGCTGGCATAGATGGAGGATAATGAGACGTTTTCAGTTGTTCTTACTTGAGATTAACAAATTCTTTTGTAATAAATTACGTTTTCGTATTAGTTTATTAGGAGAACTATTTCGGGAGTTTTTTTGCAGTTTTTAGGAGCGTTTGTATATAATCAGGAAAATGGACAGAATCTTATATAGTATATATTAAAATTTTCCTACAAGTGTACTTACTTCGATTCTACTTGTCTTCAACGCTTTTGTTTGACACTGAGACTCGGAATTTGAACAGTAATGACATTAAACGACCTAAAGCGTTTTAGATCTGGTGCTGCATGCTGCATCTGGTGATGTTGAAAATTTCTTGGATGGTAAAAATCTGCAATTCTGAAATACTCCAACTTTTAGATAATAGCACTGAAATTATAAGCATTATTAAAAAAAGAAAATTTCAGTACTTTGGACAAGTGATAAGAGGTCGAAAATAAAGGTTATTGTATAATATGTAAGGCTGAATAACAGATTATCGTGGTCCAGGCTAAAGAAAAATGTTGTGGCTAAAATTATATGGGATTGGTATTGCGTAGATACGAGTGCATTTTTTAGAACAGCTGCCAAAAAAGTCTAAATTGCTGTAATGGTTATCAACGGTCTGAAAGGACGTGGTATATAAAGAAAATATTTTTTTGTTTGTCATAAATGCTAAGTTGTTGGATTTTAGCTACTGATACGTTACGTTTTTAGTATGTAGATTAGAATAATAATTAAAAGAACCAAACTAAAATTAACCGACTGTCGGAAATTTTAAACTCTTGCATATTCGAAACTCCCATGCATTAAAATGTTGATTTCATATGGTTTTATGTAAATACTTTTGTAAAGATTTAAGTAAATTTATTAAATTCTATTTTAATATCAATTTCAGATAATGCTTAGTTCAAAAAGTTTTTTTTTATTCTCTCAGTATAATAATTTATTTTGTGTATTGAGCTTTGTATTATCTACAATGAAACTGCTTGAAAGTTAGTGAGACAGTTTTGCTAGAAACTGTCACGTATATTGTTATCGTAAAAGTATAAAATTAAATTAATAGAAAAATGTGAAGGGTTTGGTATCCGTATTGTATCAGAATGCTTATTAAATTATGAAAGTAATATTTCTTTTAAATATAATCCTCCCGAACTCCATTCTTTCTTTCTTCTTGGTCATCTATTTCTTTTAACATTGACCTCAAGAACAGATTTACGATGAGAATAATGTAGAAAGTTCTTCACTAATGCTCTACTTTGCATTTCTTTCGTACGTAGTCGCTAAAAACACTATTGTTACAAATTGATACTAGGCTATTATGTGAAAGAATATTATTAATTTATTTGTCTTGAAACAATGTGTTGCCTTACACTATCATTATTTTGCTATGGAACTATTAACGCAGTTGTTCGCATGTGCGGCACACATATTCATCCACTAATAATTGTACGAGTACCTTACGTTCTATCTTCAAGAAAAAATATCTCTACTAATAAAAAAGCGTTAAGTTTGTAGTTTTTGACATAAAATAATTCATTTTCAGAAACTTAAATTTTTATTACCGTTGACGTTAAAATTTTGCCATTTTCACCTCTTCAGATAAGCCAGGGCATTTGTGGTAGAAAGAATACATCAAAACCAGAAACAAAAAAAAAAACTGTAGAAGGAAAGTACAAAGAAAAACAAGTGGAAAAATTATTGCAATTAATTTAGAAGTACAACTGAAATAAGTCAAATATTATCAATAATTTTTGACTTTGAATTATGAAATTTTTATTCTAAAAGGAATTTTTTTTTACACAGAATTAATTAACTTACAGTATTTCTAAGACAAATGCCCTGGCTTATCTGAAGAGGTGAAAACTGCAAAATATTCTGGATTACATTTTCCGCTCTAACTCAGCTATTTGTGATTGTATTTGAACAAAGAAGGTGTTCTTCTTTTCACCAAAAATGCATAAATTTTTTTGTAATAAACGTAAAATCAATATAAAGCATGGCTGCGGAGATATTTTGATTTAAAAAGTTTGAACGTCCACCGTTTTGAAATTTAGCGTATTAAAAGCATTAGATAAATTTCATCTTTGCAATATAAGTACTTCTACATGCATACCAAATTTGAGTAAAATTTCTTTAACCGTTCCTAAGAAAAAGAATTTTCTTTAAAAAACACAAAATGACAGACACCCTGTATATGAAGCGAGATAAGAGGTTAGTTCATATAAAACTTTTTGTTTATTTTAAGGTACTGAATCATCTTCTAAAGTTTGGCACCTACTTAGTGGACACCTTGTATAGTAACATATTGATATGAAGAATATATTTTTTTTATTGTATTAAAATCACTACGGATTTACTTCCATAAAAATTTTATGAATCTTTGTATTTATTTTTTCCTTATAACAGTATAGTAGCAGGGTGATTGCTCTACCCATAATTCTCTCATTTTTTTAGTTTCAAACATTCTTCAGTTGGGTTTTTTTGTGACTATGAATCACAGATAGTCGAACATTTAGTACATGAATCAACATGTTCTATCTGTGAAAAGAAGTCTATTGCTGTTCCATTTTTGTTGAGTCTTTAATAAAAATTTCGATAAATGAGTTTTTCTACTTATACGCATTCTTTTTTTTTTGTCGCGAAACTCTCAATCGTATCATCTTGGTCATAGGGACTACTGTGGTTACGGAACGACAAGCCTGTTCAAAATTTCAGACCCAAGTCGGAAATCTAACCCGGACCTTCGCTTTGTAATCTAATATACTAATCAGTAGTACTAATGTACTACTAATTTATAGTACTAATCACTACATCAAAGAGTTAGTCAACTACTGTTTGATTTCTATAATTTTGTTTTTCTTTCATTTTAATTTCTCTTGCCTATTTGAATATATAGATAGGAAAGTATTGTTTTCATGTCGATTTTTCGAAATCGAGTTTTCGCCGGATGTACACGTTTTCAGACCCCCTGAACCCAAAAAAAACATGTTTTTAGCAACTGTGTGTGAACAAAATATCTCAAGAACGGATCAGCTTACTAAGTTGAAACTTAAAATTAAGTTGGGTACCACTAGAGGACCCGATACGAACATTTTCATTAAAATCGGTCAACCGGAAGTAGTAGTTTATTCGTATCATTTTTTACTTATTTGCAATTTCTCAAAATCGGCTCCTACGATTTTTTTAAGATATTTGGAATGTGTAACACATAACTCCTTAGGAATTTGTTATATCGCGTTTTTGTAATCGGTGACCATAAATAATTACATAGGCCTACTTAAGGGGATTTAAATAATAACTTTTTTTTTTATTTATTTATTTTTGCCTTGAATTTTTATTACGGTACTGTACATTGAGCTGCACAATTTCCGTAAATTATATTTAAATGGTGGTGGGGAGTTTCGCATTAAGGAGAAGAGGTACCCAGTGGCACATTCTCCATTTGTAACTATGGGTATTATCCGTTATTTAGACCAAGAGGTCTCTACTCCATTTTCGCCTTAGACGCCGCACAGGTGGAAAGATGAAAGCACAAATAATAACTAGTATTTTTTTCTTGAACTTGCCTGAGTTGAACTGTTTGAATCTGAAATTTAAAAGAGGACCATTTAGAGCTAATTATTTATTAGAATTCTTAAATATTCTGCCAACTCCTGTTTTTAAAAATATTCATTTACCACTTTAGTAAATTATAACTGCAGTTGTAACTGCGTATTGTTTTCATAATCAGGTATGCCATTCTTACTTAGACAATCCTGGTCTTTTTGTTGTACGGTACTTATGCAAAGTATTAATTGATTAGTGTGAGTGTGAATTAGTCTATACCGGTATGGTTAACTAGTTCTTTGTAGTAAATCAATATATTACATTATATAAATAAAGCATAATTATAGTTAAGTTGCCAAGAAAACCGCTTTAGCAGTTATTACGGTGTTAAGATAGAAGGTCAGCTGCTTTGAAGAATGTTGTATTTCTTTTTAAAAAACAGGATTTAAATAATAAATAATGAATTAATTTTTGTTATTGTCGTTTATTAGATTGAATTATTCAATATAAAATGTATTATATTAACGGTATCGTCCTTACCTTAAATGATTGAAAATTATTATATAATTATAATAATATTATTAAATGTACATTATAACATGCGCTAGAACGCCTGAGTATTTACTTGTACACTCCGTACAGTCTTCTTTCCTTGTGTTAGTTAAACAGAACGTTCTTAAAAAGGTAATCATAAAGTATTATCATAATAATTTTAATTATAATAATTGTTAAATGTGTGAACATCATGCAGTTTATGTTGGAACATGTCTTATTAAGGCTGTCTTGTCGGTATGTTTTCATTTCAAAACCAATGCAACTATGTAAAGAAATTATAAAAAAATATGATTAATGTTGTGTTTTATCCATGGATCAAAATAATTTTAACAAGCTTTTTTTGTTGTACACATTACGTGCAAATGTTATTAATTGTGAAAGTATTAAATGACAGAAATCTCTGTAATTATATAATATTCGATGAGACTTAATACGTCTTGTGAATGTTTCACAAGGTAGTTTATTTTTGATATTATGTATTTCACTTTTCAATAGCTTATATTTTAAAAATTATTAAATATTTTTAAAGTTCGTTTACAATGTACATTGGTAACAACGTAGGGAAATATAAACTATGTATTTTATTAAACCATTATTTTTTGTGGTTTTATTCGATATATAAGTAACTGTGAAATTACTTTTACATAACAGAAGTACAAATTTAAAGTCAGTATCTAATAAAATTGTAATTAAAGAGGAAGTGATGTAGATAAGTTAAATGGATATTGGTATTCGTACCGTGTAGCAGTTTTCATAGTTATGAAGTAAAGAATCTTATAAGTTATTTCTATTGCAGTTGATAAATTTATTTTTTGATGAGTTTAAAGTAGTTCTGATATCAAACCAAGTTGTAGCGTTTAAAAAATTATTAAATTTGTTTAGTTATAAATAATTGTATGTGTTGGAAAAGTTGGTAATGATTACATGTATTACATGAAATTTAAAAAGGTTTTATACAGGCATCTAAAAACATGATTATTAGACTTCGTCAGACAAATTAATACTTGTAAGAGGTCTTGGGCACCATATGATGAAAGGTAAAGGATAATAAACGCCTTAATGAATTTAGTGGTTTCGTCATTGTGCTGCATTGCTCGGGTCTTTCAATAACTGCCCTAGGTATACCAAACAGCGTTGATGAGATTTCGAATGCAGTAACGGTTGGTGTTCAGTTGGGCTCTATTGTGTGTTCATCTCAGCAATAGATTGCTTTTCTTTTAGTGTTATAATATACAACTGAACACTGGACCGCACAAAATGCTATCTAGGTATTTGTATAGATATTATTAATCTCTCTCTTTTTTTTATCAGCCAATACTTCTTTTGTATCATAAAAGTTTCTTCCCCGATATTTTTGTAAATTTTAATTAAACTTCTTCGGTTTTTAATTGAACTGATATTACTGATTCAAATTATTAACGGAACAAATCGTATTTGTACATGTCTGTAAAATAATTGTTTGCTATAAACCGCTGGTAAAATTCTATGAACTCATGATAATTTAATAGAAAAATATTATTTGTTTTCAAAAGACAAAATAATAACTCAAGGTGAAAAATATGTAGTGAGTTACTAAGTCAATCCTGAATATACATTTATTAAACATTTTTAATTTTTATTTTATTATAAATAAATAGTTAAAAAAACACTAGGAATGGTCAAAGAATAAGTAAAAACACTTACCGATTGAGAAGTACTTCCGTGACTTTACCACATTATCAGCTCTTTACAATATTTCAATTTACACATATTTTTTTAGCGATATCAGGCCCTCCAAAAAGCATGTATGTTGCACCCTGCATATGACACCTTCACTTCGTTCACCCCAGGGTCTGGCTGTATAATGAAATTCATTACTTTCAGAGGAGGTAACTCTGACTAGTGTCTTTTACACCTCTACCTGTTTGTTCTGTTCTTAAATAGTTCAGTTATATAATTGGCTGACCTCGGGATAAGAAACAGAACTATTTTTTGTAACCCTGGAACTAGCAGATCGACTGCCGGTAATTTAACACTCCACCTGCCTGTTATGGGTGAATTCCATGTAATATATATTTTAAAACTTTTATAAATAAATAAAGCGTGTATAAATAAGTTATAATTACGTCCGTATATATTAATATTCATTTCCAAAAAAGTATGTTATTGGTTTCTACTGCTAAATGTTTGTAGCATTCCTCTTTTTCTCCGCTAAATTTTAAAATCTTTTCTCTTGATTTAAAAAAAGGAAGAAATGTTTATGCGCTTACATCTTTTCAATTTTGTTTTTGTTGATTCTGTAATAAAAAAGTAAGGAGAAATTACTGAACTACTGTATTTGTATTAGGTCCACCGCTATGTTTAACCGCAAGTTACAGCATTACTTTAAAACCACAATATTCCATTTTAAATAAGCTTCCTTTACGTCTTTGAAAAGAATATGATGTAAAGTATGTTATAAGGATTTTTATTTATATTTTATCAGATAAAGAAAATATACTCAGTTCTTCAAAGTAAAAAAATCAATTTATGTTTTCAAAGTATAAAATATTTTTTTGTGATCGTTGGTTGTTTTTTGTTGTTTTACTTTCTATGTTTAATCGAGGAAAACCTCTTTTCAGTTTTGATTTTGTGGAAAGTATCAATACCAATATTAAGATTAACGATTCTTCAACCACACATTTTTTTAGGTATCTTTTCTAATATTTTAGTCCTGATACATTTTCAATCGTTTCACGCAGACCTAATTAATTTGGTTCTTTTTTGCTATCTAAATGACTTGTTAGCCGACCATATTTTGAGACCGTTTTAAAAAATAATCCTTCAAATTTTTAGAGGAAAAACAATGTTATCAGTTATCACTTTAAATATTTTTTGAGAAATATTGATTTTTAGTTCCGTTGTACTATTACAGTCGTAGACTACAGTTTAATAGACAGTACTTTGAAAATGTGGTTTTTGTTAATTCAATGTCAGTTACATTCATAAAGCACTTGGTTTTATAGTAAAGCTTGATTTAAAAGTCATAGAACCTAAAAATATGTGAAGGTCTTAGAGATAGGATGGAGGACGGAAGTGAATTTAGAAAAAGTGTTAACGAATTGAAAGGATTCCAAGAGAAAGGGTTTTGTGAAAAATTAAAAATGTTTGGGAAGGAAGAAAAATAGTAATGAGAAAGAAAAAATATGAAACGTGAGAAAAAAGTACCGCACTTTTTTTGTAAAAGTATTTGCTCCTTGGTAGGCCGACACGATAGAGGAAGAAGACAAAAGGGTGAGTTGGTTAGTGACATAAATAAATTTCATATTTGCAATAATCCATGTTTAATTTTATTGAATACGTGTAGCGTACCGATAATTTGTTTTAGTTTGTTTTAAGTAGCATCAACAGCTTGGTTAATAGCGACTACGGTGGGGTATCTAAGTTTAACTGCAAATATAAATATTACAGTAATTTGTTTGCTAATAAAGAATTGAAACTCGTAAATTAAACATAATTTTGTTTGTTTTATTTCCAGTACTTGTGCCAACAAATGTAACATCTAATCAGTTTTTTATTACTGTACCTATATGAATAGTACGCATAGCATACTAAGTTATGCTAACTAATACTGGACTAATATTACCCAACAAAGTACAGTAATGTAAATGGGTGTGGTAGACTTGCATTGCGTGGTATTCTGTAAAACAACACTAATACAGTATAGTTTTAATGCATGCAATAAACACTGCAATAATATTTTAACAGCCGGCATTGTGTTTATTCGAAATAGGTGTTGAACAAATCACACCAACACAACTAGTATACTTTAGTAAGTTAATTATCACCCTGATATATATATATATATATATATATATACAGCCTAAAGCTCAAACTGTACGTTCACCTCGTCGTTTGTTTGGACCTCTTCACGGTTTAAAGGGGAATGGCTGGTCAGTCGATTGTTTAGTTCATTTGAAATTATTGGCTAGTAATACTATAATGTATTATATCTTAGCTATCAATAGGACAAGGAAATAATCTAGGCATTCGTTGAAGAAATGAGAACAATATTTCAATACGCATCTGGTGTTTTAGGCCCTAATTGAAAAAGTATTTCCTTAAAACAATTATTGTTCGTTTCTATTAAGATAATAATTGTTATTTAAACTTATTTTTATTATGGTGTTTTTACCTGTGTGTATTCTTTGTTTCGACTGCTCACAAACCACTTATGCTATTTAGTAAAATCAGAGTTAGTTGAAATGTGTAAGTTTCTGTGTTACAGAAAGTTATTAAACATGATTTTGCTTAATATACAAAAGTACAAGGGCCAGTTAATTTTTCAACCTCTCATAGACTATAAATAAAATACAAGTGAATATTATAAATATTTTTATACTAAAAGTTACGTACACTTATGGCTACTTTGTGACATAATCACCTTGACAATTAAGGCATTTGTCTTACCTGTGGACAAGCTTTCCAATCCCCTCTTTTTAAAATGTTGCCGGCGATGGATTTAAATGAATCTTGACGCTTCTCGTTGAGGAGATGATGGAGCCGTGGACCACGACTAATGCAGCTGTTTACTTTGAAATTTAACGATGATTGCAGAGGGGCATTTAAGACAAAATAAGAGGTATACTGACTTCTGAAATTCTTTTGGTTCATGACCACGCCCGACCTCATAGTGCTGATGCAGCTCAATCCCTTCAGCAATTTCAATGGGAAATTTTCGATCACCCGCTACACAGTCTCGACCTAGCACCGAGTGACTTCTATCTTTTCCATGAACTGAAGAAGTAGCTAGGAGGGCAGCGCTTCCAAACTAACGAGGAGCTTCAAGACTCATTTAAATTCGTTGGCGGCATCATTTTATGAAGAGGCTAATGGGAAGCTTATCCGCAGGTACAACAAATGCCTCAATCGTCAAGGTGATTATGTCGAAAAGTAGCCTTAAGGGTACGTAATCTTTAGTAATAGAACAATTTTTCTTTATTTACTTGTCTTTATTTATGACTTATCAGAGGTTGAAAACAACGGCCCTCGTAGGTAATACACATGTTAAGCTATTTTTCCTTCTTTCCTCTTTTGTGTGAACCGCATTTGATCTAATTATTTACAAATCCACTGCCCGTTCCAGCTATCACCGGGTCTGGGTGTTCACCAAGCCTTTCCTTCTCTATTTGTTTCCAGTTGTATCTCCGTCCCTCCACACTCCTCTTAACTTCATCCTTCCATCATTTTCTTGGTCATCCTCTTGATCTTTTTCCTTCCACCCTTCTTTCTTCTAGCCTTCTAGGTAACCTTTCCTTCTCCATTCTCTTCACATGGCCATACCACCTTATCTTCATTTTCTTCACCCTCTCCCTCATACATTCCGTATTTAGCTCCCCTGTAATCTCGGTATTCTTTATTCTATCTCTCCTTGTCCCCCTTTATTGTTCTTAAGAACTTCATCTCCTCTGCCTGTAACCTACTCCAATTCCTCTCATTCATCCCTCACGTTTCCGCTCCACACAGCACTGTTGGTGCATAATACAATATAAATCATTAATTTGGCTTTTTCTGGTATCTTTTTTCCATAAAAAGTGTTTTACCGCTTGGTATATGTTTCCTTCTTTTGCAACCGCTTTATTTTCTCTCCATCTATCTTTTCGTCTTCTAAAATCTCACTAATTCTTTAATTGTGTTAAATATTGGTCAAGTTTCATGTGACTAACCACTTGTAGCCCTACATCAAGTATTAAAACTACGAAAGAAGAGTTGAAAGAATTACATTCCTGAAGTTGATATTTAAAAATTTGCTTCCCTTCTACTGATGCTGTGTTGCGAAATCAAACTATAAATCTGATTTGTTCAGTCTGGTAACAGATATAAGCTGAATTAATGAGTGTTTAACTCGAAGAATTAGGGTAATTATTATAGTTGTTCGTTTATTATTAATTATATATTGGAGGCGTACACTGAAGGACGGCAGATACTACGGCATTGCGCAAGACAATGTTAGCAGTAGTAATGTATAGAGGCGCGAGCGTTGAGCAACCAACAGCTTTTTGATTGTAGCTGCAAGCAGAGCAGAGATCCGCCGCTAGCGCGAACTTTCCTGGTATAGAAGGAAAGAGTGAAAGTACCGTTGCTGAAGCAAGAACCTCCAACTGTACAGAATAACATACTGGTTACCTTGGTTACGTATTATTATTGTTTCTTAAAAGATAGAAAATATTAGACGTGACATTCAGAACAGTGAACTTCTGTTATGGGTTTACCAAAATTTAATCAGCGGTATTGTAAAAGTTTACGACAAAAAGGTTTATGACCCTTATGCAACTACTAATTACATTTTTGAAATTTTATTTTCAAGAAATCGTATACTTAAGCCGTAAACCAAAATTTTATTAGTTTTTGAACCAAGTTGGTAGAATACATATATATTATTTTCGCTCTTAAAATTTTTTATTTTACACAAGCATTTGATTTTTATTGTATCAAGAAGAAATACAATGGAAATCTTATGTAACTAATTTCCCAAATCCCGCATAAGTATAGCCTGTGCTCGGGAATGAATTGTAGATTATTATATTCTACACTTATATTATATTTACACTAATTACTCACTAAGAAAAGAAAAAATAACGATAAACATTGAAAAGTTTAACTTCTATGAATTCTACCAAACCAAACTCTCTCTCTCTCTCTCTACTATAAAAATTGGAGTAAGTTATACACAAATGAAATTTCTTTGACTTTTGATAAATGATATCTCAGTAAATACTCTCATACTTAAATATGTCAGTTAATGCTTTATTTTATAGATAATATAAAATTTTGTTCTTTAAAGTTAGAGTTAACTTATTTGAAAAGCTACAAAAATAATATTTGGTTAATAGGCTACAAAAACATCACCTTTCTGTTTGTTAGTTTAATAATATGCCCAAAACAGGCAGGTGGAGTGTTATTTTAATTGCACTCTATCTGTTTGGTCCAGGGCTAAAAAAATAGCTCTGTTTCTTATCACATAGTCAGCCACTTATATGACTGAACTATTTAAGATCAGAAGAGGTGGAGGTGTAAAAGACACTAGTCAGAGTTATCTCCTATGAGAGTAATGAATTTCACTATGCAGCCAGACCCTGTGTTGAATGAAGTGAAGGTGTCATTTGCAGGGTGGAAAGTGAGTGCTTTTCGGAGGGCCTGGCATGCTGATTAGCATACTCTTTCAACTCAGTGAGGAAGGCAAGGGTAAACCAACTCACTCCTCGTTTTTACTTAGTAAAACCTCTAGAGGTTCAAACCAGCCTTTCGGCTGTTGACCTAAACAACAACAGTTTAATAATGTATTGATAATAGAATTGTTTGTCCGTTTTTCACGTAGCCTAGTGGGTTTTTATAGTGAGTACTAATAAATTAATATTCTCCACTATTATAAGATGTTATTAACACGTAATGTAGGCCTATAGTATAAATTTCATGTTTATGAACAATTTCTTAAATTAATTTTCATAAGAACAAACTTCTGGTTTTAACTTGACTTTCTGTCCTTGATACCGTCGTGGTATTTAAAATATTTCTAATTACAGAATACTAATCTAATTAAGCTTTGCTTTTTAAATCTCTTTGGTGGTTTAAAAAGGAAAATGACCGGCTTGAAATGAGACAAAAGGACAATTTTTTTGGGTGAGATTGGTAATCTGAAACGAATTATAATCAAAATTTGTTACTGCAGAAGGTATTATTAAAACGCCTGAAAAGAAAATGAGAGAAAGTGTAATGGAATTTTAGAGGGAGTTTTACTTAAATCTGACCATTCAAATTTGTAAATATGGTAGCTATAACTTTAAAATCAGTAGGAGGCTCAGAAACGACCAAATGTCCAAAAAGGTAGGAATCAGGTAGAGTTGATAGTTACCAAATTTTACTTGTTGAACTTATTGAATAAAAAAATTTTAACTTAAGTATAGTAGGCCTATAGGTAGTAAAAAATAATTGTCGCTCTAAATGGTTGCGTGCAATATTTACGGGTTATTAGGTTCACTTTTAAGTTCTCTAATTAATGCAGTTAGATTTTTTCTTTTAAAAATTTACAAAACGTTTCAAACTATTTTAAACTTTACGTTTACACGGTCTATTAATTTTATTTTTCTGATTTTTTTAAACGGACTACTTGTAATTAGAAATAAATTAAATCGAATTAAGTTACTGAATAAGGGTTACTCAATAAGGGTACACAAATTTTTATAAAATTTATACATTTTATAAATAAATTTTACTTAGGCCTAAGTTATCTAAATTTTTATGACTTTACAGAAACAATTTACGGCAAAATTCTGGGGGTATTGAAGTAGTAAAATTAATTAGTGTAAAACATCCAGTAAATTAAAACTCGTCAGACATAATATATTGAATACTGAAGTGTCTGATCACGTAGTCAATGCCATATGGGTGTGTCCAATGTTACACTGGAATATATTAACGTATCGTATCAGATAGGCATTATCCTTACTTTTGAATTAACCCGTAACAAATTGATCAGTTAACTTTTTAAATATCGAATTTTACTTTATTAGGCTGTTAAGCTAAAATTTACCTTCAACTATAAATTAGAAAGAAGCAACGCTGCTTTGAAAAATATAACATTTTTAGTTTTTGGTAAATCGCATTAACGTCTTGGTTATTAGTGACTACTTTGGGGTACGAAACAATGGGTCTTGACCCGAATTAAATTTCCAGACCGTAGCCAGTAACCGAATCCGGGACCTTTCGCTTGGTAGCCTAGCAAGCCAACCACTACGGCACGGGGGTGGCCAAAAATATAACTTATACAATCGGACCTCTATTTGTCGGACTTCTATATATCGAAGTATTTCCTGAGTCCTGTGAAATTTTAATGGAAAAATGTTTCTGTATATCGAAAACAAATTCTATATATCGAAATTAATTTTAGTGAAAATACGAGTATAAATAGAACTCCATGTAGAACTCCTCTCATAACACACTAGTCCGTAACATTGAGAGATGGCAACTTGACAATACAGTACGTTGACCACTGTGGTCAACATATAGGAGTAGTATGATACTCTTGTACTAGTTCTCGTATACTATGTACGATTAAAAATATGTAAATACGATGATGTAGAAGAAGCAGTTCTTAAATGGGTTAAATGTTACGAGATAAAAACATGCCTAAGCAAATGAGAAAAGTTGTTCATTTTGTAGACAATTACCCTGCACATCCGTCTTCCGTCTTAAAAAAGTTAGTAAACGTTAAGCTTGTTTTTACCCTCCAAATACTACAACAAAACTACAACCTATGGACCTTGGTGTTATTAAAATTCTAAAAATGTATTATAGAAAATAGGTTTTCAAGAGACTTATTCTTGCGTTGGAAAATGACAAACCTATTGAAAATGTTATTACCCAACTCAGGCTGTCTACATCAGAATTGATGTCAACTGACTATATCAGTTGTAGTAAAGGTGGTTGTAGCAAAATGATGTAGCGGAATCTACAATAAAAAATTGTTTTTTATAAGCCGGCTTCTCTGAAAACAACTGTTGAGGAAGAAGTTAATGTACTACCGCAAATTGAGGATTGTTGGGTCCATTTACAGTCGGCGGCACGATCAACGACGATATTTCACTCAATGAATTTTTAAGGGTAGATGAAAAAGTTACTGTAGCAGAATATCCAATAGATGCATGTTTTTCATTACCGTTTTTATTTTATTATTTTTACCAAAATATAGTTATTTAAGTATAGTGCTTAGCCTTGTAATACTGTACAATAGAACAAACTTTATCGTAAACAAATTCTGTTTTTTAGGCAATATGGGTACGGTCGAGTAATCTCACGTACCTAATATAAGTAGCAGTCTTAATGAGAAAAAATAGCGTTTCTCTTTGTCAAAATTTCTATACGTCAAATTTTTTATAAGGAACCTACAATTTCGATGTGTGGAGGTCCGACTGTATTTCATTGTAGTATAGTTACTTTATTGAAAACTCATTGTAGCCTAAGTTTACAATACATTTGCATTGAAAACAAAGGTTCCAGACGATTTATAAATTACAAATCAATCCCACAGAATTATATAGATGTTTTGGGCTTTGCAAAATAAAAAAACTACCATTAAAGAACACCCTTAAAAAGAAACCACTAATTCGTGACAAAACTTTATCCTAAAATTGAGAAAAATATTTAACTTATCTCAAATGTTTTACGCATTCAAAATGTATAAGCTTTAAACTGTTGACTAATGCCGGATATTTCATTCTACGTTTAGGAGACTTTGAAGTACCTCCATTAAAACTTTCTGTACCAGAACAAATATTTTATTTTTAAAATATTACTTTATCGAATAATGTGTATGTACGGTATTAAATTATACTAAACAAAGATAAATTTAGTACAAACATTTTTGTGTGAAATTTTCTTTCAAAAGTCCGGTCAAGAGAATTGGTTTTCGCAATTACCTCAGCTTGTCTGCCTGTGATAAAGTGGTTAAGGTTGTACTGGGTGCAAATACCTAATGCAATCTGAGTGCGGTAAAATTGTTTATTCTCCTGTTTCTATGTGTCGCATTTATTGTATGCATAAACTGGCATAAAACAGATTAATGCATAAATTTCTGGTTAGTGATATAATTGATCGGTCACAGTATAAATTTACGCAACTCTGTGCACCTAGTATACGGTTGCTAGAGAAACATTGCACAAACTGTGCTATGTAGAATGCCGGGAGAAATTTTACCGCAAGAAATGCAAATGTAGGTCGATATTTGTATTACTTCAGCCAGTTTTTACCCCTCAGTAGTTTCAAGGATTTATTTTTAATTTCAAGGTTTCTGAGTTAGACCTATTGTTTTGGTTATGCCTACTTTATGAAATGTACAGACTGTTAAAACATTTTCTATGTAAGATAACAGCACAGTTTGTGTTTTTTACAAACAATTTTCAAATAAACAAATATACATTCTTTTTTTAGCCCTATAGAGCCCTTCTCTACAGAGCCAAGTTTAGCGTGAAAGTGTGAGTTTCCGTATTTTTAAGCCCAACTGAGGTTAATTGTTATTTTGCGTTTTTCATTTTGATTGAAATTAGGTTATGTTTATTGAGGTTCGTTTTTTTGTTTATTTCTAATGTTAGGTTATATTTTAAATTATTTTCATTGGCAAGAAAGTTGTGTAAGTGTTTCACACCAGATTTTTTTATGTAAGATAACAGCACAGTTTGTGGTCTTTTACTAATAATTTTCAAATAAAAAAATATACATTCTTTTGCAGCCCTGCTTACTTATAAAAACTAATAAAACATAAATTTTTTAAGTTTGAATATATTTCTAAATAAATATTCTGCATCCATCTCTTGCTAGATATCAGTGCCGATTGTTGATCTAGGTAACTTTTATATTTTACCTAAATTGAAAACAAAGTTTTCTACAAAATTAGAACATTTAAACGAACGGATTTTTTTAGTCCTTATATGTACGATTCAATCTGTTGAATTTAGAACAATAAGCAACCCCATGGCCCAATGAGACGATGACAACCATTCCTGAAAAAGTATGGTTAATTGGACCCCAACCATCAAAGTACACTGATAACCATTGTCTGTTCAATTTTGGCTTTCTATATTTTTTTTATAGAAAACTGTTTACTGTTTTACCGTATTACTGGTGGTTTAAAATTATATATTTCAATTATCAATATAATTACAGTATAATCTCTCTATAGCGGAATTGAAGGGACCATGAGGTACCGCCGCTATAAAGAGAGTTCCGTTATAGAGAGAGCGAGTAATTAACGGTGGGAGGGAAGTTGGAGTACTAATTTTTCTGTACAAAATAACTTATATACGTATGTAAATGGTGCATGGAATAAGTTTTTGAAAAACTACTGAATAGATAACTTTATGACGAATGTTTAATACAGTAGATTACTTCAATACAGTGAGATATTTAAATTAATTACATAAAGTGTAGGTTATTAACTTAACAAGAAATTTGGATACAAACTGGTTTTATTAGATGTTGTGTTACTAATATTTAACAATAGAATTTCACTTTTCGTATTGAACTTTTTTCAATAATCATTCATACAGTACATACCGTAATAGATAGCCTAAAATTAATTAGCACTGAAACTCGTTTTTCACTGAACAGTAATAAACATAGGATACAAACATACAATTAAAATCTCCTAAAACATAGGCTACACAAACACAGAAAAATACACAATACAGTATATAAATTTTTTTATTAAGGAAACAATGACTGTGAAGTACATTTCATTTCGTAAAATAAGTTGTAAATTTTGTTTCGTTTTCAATTCATAAAACATGTCTTTAATCTCATTTTCAATGTTTAAAACTTGTAAATTTCCATTTACATATTGGCAATGACAGTACGTGGAAACAACAAGAATAACGTCTAATGCCTGTTTACTTGAAGGGACAACATTTCTGTTTCCATTTCATCGTCATCTTCACTTTCTTCCTCGTTGTTTTGGGCTAAGACATTTTCGATTATTGCATCATCGCCAACATCTGCTGAAGTGGCTAAGTCATTGTCTGTCCCTACATAGGCGTCTAAATCCATATCCTGAAGATATTGTTTTGCCGCTATAGAGAGATTTTTGTGCCGCTATAACGAGAGTTAAATACATTATCGTAGTATACGAAAGGGTCGGGGTCGGCAAATAATGCCGCTAAAGAGAGAGTTCCGCAATAGAGAGATTTTACTGTATATATAAATGAAATAATATTATTACAATCGGGCCTACTTTTCTTTGCGAATGCAGGCGAGTTAAAAATAAATGGTTTTAAGGAATAAACATTTACCTACTCTTTTACGTATTACGGATATAATTTTTAATTCCTTATGCATATTGTAGTTTTAGTGGTAATCTTTTGTTCCTGTGATAACAAAATTAGTAATTAAAGTCAGGAAATAATTTCCAATTATTAATTTACTTTTATAGATCCAATTCATTGTAAAGTATCGTATTTTCAACATTACTGTTAATCGTAGTATCATGATAATGTCAATAAAATTCTAACAATATAAACTTCCTGTTGAGTTGGTTGTTTTAAATAATAACCCTCCTAAATTATTAAATCTCATAACGTTCAGAATTATTTTTAATGATAAAAGTTATACAGTGCTACAATTTTAATTGGTTACAACTGCTTAACCTTCATTTTAAGTACAGGGTGTATTTAAATATGGAATGTGACTCTATAACCGTTATGATTATAACTTATTGCAATCTATACCTAATTATTCAGGTATTACTAAAGACCTTTTTTATACAACGCAGACATTTTTTTCATTACTTCTCTAGTAAAAAGTTCATATACTTTCTAGTGTGGCATTGTTATTTTTTGACGGATATCTAGGAAATGGCCTTATCTATAGCAAAACCAAACTATAAATATTAAATTGTTCGAACTTTTTTAATATAAATGATTAATTGTTGATATAAAATTATCCCATTCATCGAAATTTTTATTATTTTGAAAAATATTACGTTATAGATTAAGAAAAAGTATATACACTTATACAAATAAATTTCTTGATTCAATGGCCTCCGCTTGTCTTTGAATTTCAAAAAAAATTAATTAATCTGAAAATATTTACTATAAGAATTTTTTTGTTTCTCTAGTGGTTGAGAAGCTAGTCGTTATTATTCGAAATACAACACTTTTCTGTAGGGACAGGTCTTTAGTTATTTTCGTACATATTTTTTTTAAATATGACATGAGTTTGCTTAGCTTTCCAGCACAGATTTTTAATTTTTTTAGCCTGTACTTATTGAATTTATTAAAGCTTTTGCAAAATATTGAGTACGAAACTTTAAAAAAGTGTTGCTGGGCCTGCAAGAAAAAATGGAGGGAGAAGAGGTTTTGGCCGAAGACGATCATTCTGGCTTAAGAAACTGCAATAGCCGTCATAACAATAGGCCTATACTATACCTACCCTTTATACACTAGAGTTCTAACCATTTCTTGGAAATAACCGGACCTATCAAGTATTAATTTCGTAGACAATGGACTGGTCTCATTTCAGTGGACCTTTCCGATCTGCAGTGGATGGATTTAGATTAACAATGATGATTGTCAACTGAGGATCTGACATTCGAAGAATTACATCTACTTGTAAACCTGATGCAAAAACACAATATATTGCTCTGTGAATTGCTTTACTGGTTCCAGTTTCGCTGAAATACCGTCCTTGTTTGATACTCAATCAAAAATTCAAGAAAGTTATTATTTTTATCAATATCGTGTTACATTTAACTGTTTCATCGCCCATTTCAGGTAATAAAATTTCACTTTATATCAGAAATAAGATTTTGATGATTTTTTTCTAGATTTCATTTTTTCCAAAATTTGTACTCTAAAAATAAGCTGCGTGTTAGATTACAGGGAGTCTTAGAATCGAGGGTATACGGTATATGCCGTGAAACTCTTATTGGTTTCCATTAGCCTATGTTCCTTGCTACCATATTTTATGACTTAATTTAAAATTTAGCTTATAACGATTGCGAAATACTTGTAACTGCAGTAGAATCTCGGTAGTCCGGCCGTGCGGTAGTCCGGTACCTCTAGTAATCCGGCCCTTAAAATATTAGGCCTAAAAGTATGAACCCTCATCCAGGACAGATTTTGGCAAAATATTTAAATTGAATTAGGGAAATCAACAACCTAATTACGGCGGATTTAATGTAACATGTATTTTTTAGGATTTTATTTAAAAAAATGAATACGCAGACCTTAATTATTGTTAAATGAAATAATTTTTAGCCTTTTTTCCAAAACCCAGAACTGGGTCATACTCTATACTTCATGCTGAATTGACAACGAAACGTAATCCTCAGAACACGAGCACCCCCCCACACCGCACTAGGCGATGTCAATAGCCGATAATTATGTTTAGTACAATGACTACAGAAGTACGCAGCAAACCTTTTTTAATTAGTTAATTTAATTTACAATCACATAGAAATCAATGCTTGTTCATTTTTTGTTTAAATTTATAGTTCAAAAATTCCAACACATCCAGTAATCCGGCACCCTCTCGGTCCCGAACAGGCCGGACTACTAAGATTCTAGTGTACTTCATTTTAGTGAATCTAATGAATTTGTAAGGAGTTAATGGTACGATATCTGCTTTTCAGCGATAAAAATGAAAATATAATTTCAAATTTGTTGACAGTTGTGACATTTATACGCACTGGTGTTTTTGTTATATTTTGATACTAGCCCTATTATTATATGATGATTTAGGAATATTAGCCTATTTGCGGTTGCATTAATACTTTTATACTGATAACTGTTTAAAGGTCCTTGACAAAAAGAACAGATTGAATACGTTATTGAATAAAATAGCATTGTAAAAATAGTATTTGATCTTAAAGAGTCGAATAAAATGCGGTCTATTGTAATAGAATACGTGGAAATTTTGGTATATGTCACTGTCTCCGCTGAAGAAATAGAGTCCTTGAATTACTTTTATTGCTGTCATTCAATATAACTACCACTTATTTTACAATTTTGTGACAAACTATATGAAGTAACTTTTACATAAACGTAGATTTCTAAATAAATTTTAAAAACATTCTTTTCTTGAAAAACAATTCTATTATTTACATAAAATTTATATGTACCGCTTAAGAAAACATAGAAATTTGATATATTTGAAGGCCGATTCGAAGGCCAATTTATCCTAATCATTTTTATTATTTAAAGGGTGTAAATAAGCAGCACATTTAAGACTGCGAAATAAAAGTTTTCTTGAAGCTGAAGAACGTATGTAAATGATTAATTATTTTTTAAAAATTTTGTACAAAGTTGTTAAGTGAAAGTATCTCAATAGTGAAAAATCGTTTCTAAAATTTTATAGATTTCCACTTTCAATACTATCTAAAAGCAGAAAATTGGTTTCCACTTGAAACGATCAGTGTTTTGAATTAAATCTATTCTGATAATTTTTAAAGCTATTCTTTAAATTAGCCAAACACATTCAAAACTAAATAACACACATAAAAAAGACTTCATTACCAAATATAAATACATTTAGACTACAATTTGTTAATAATAAACCTAATATACTCTGATTTATTTAGTAATTTTTTCGATAAATTTGTATTGTTCAGAATTTGTATTGTATGATTTTATATATCATTTTCATTTAAAAGTATTGTTGTTTAGGTCATCAGCCGAAAGACTGGTTGAACCTGTAGAAGTTTAACTAAGTAAAACGAGGAGTGAGGTAGTTTACCTTTGGCTTCCTCACTGAATGGAAAAGTATGATTATCAGCATGCCGGGCCCTCTGAAAAGTGCATATTTTCCACTCTGCAAATAACACCTTCACTGGCTGTATAATGAAATTCATTTCTTTTAGAGGAGACAACTCTGATTAGTTAGTGTCTTTTGCAACTCTACCTCTTCTGTTCTTAAATGATTCAGTCATTTAATTGGCCGACCATGTGATAAGAAACAGAACTATTTATTTTAGCCCTGCATCGAACAGATTGAGTGCAAATAATTTGACACTTCACCTGTCTGTTATGGGCAGAAAAGAGAAAACATGGATAAAAGAATTATAGGAATAGGTAATTAAAGAGTCAAAAGTAAATTTTTTTTGTTTGTACTCTCACTTTTCTACAATCTTATTACGGTGATACAGCTTTTATTTTGTTCGTACCACTCTATTTCTCTTTCTTTTTAAAAAAACGTATATTCAAAATTATATTCTTCCATACAGTAAATTAAAAATAAAATTGTGTTTCTCATTGAAATTCGTTCATCAAATTAGAGCAAAATATTTTCGTGCTTTACTGCTTATGATCTGAAGTACTGGTACAAGTTTTCCAGAAGCGTTTTGCAATTACTGAGGATGAAACATTGACATCAGAAGAAATAATAACAGTTAGAATTTGGTTAATATTTAATTAATGTTTTATTTGTGTGTGAATGTGTTTAGTTGCAAAAATGTGTGGGTGAATGGGCACTGGCTACTGCCATGCGCGGAGCTAGTTCGAGTGTGTGGACCAGTGCGCAGGTGAGGGGAGTGTGTGCTGAACGGTGATACAGTCCGCTTGTGTTCAATAAAACGTGTTCAAATTTCATACATTGACTCAATCATTTGTGTATTTATCCAACCACTCTTTCAAACCATTTTTTGGTTACTCCGACCGGATCCAAACTGTGGTAAATAACATATTTTTGTAATAAATTTGTTAGTTTTGTGCAAAACAACAACTTTTAGAGCATTGTTAATCAGCTGATTTTTACAACATCAACACATTTCATAATTAATATACTGATGCACAATAACATTTAAAAACAATATAGCTAGGTAATTATTCATAAATTCATAAATTCAGCATTACCAAATCGTAAAACATTCAGGGCCTAGCTCATAATTTGCTGGAATTAATAGATAAGTATTTAATTCATTTATTTTACATTGTTGCTACTATTTACATTTCTTATACTCACCCAATTCATGTGTTATTAACATTCATTTAATGCTACATATTTTACGCCTAGTATATCAACAATCATGAGTGATTTAAAACTATTAGTGAAGGAACGTGGCTTAGTTAAAGCAAAATTAACTAGATTTAAAACATATTTTAGTGGAATTTCTTGTGCAGCAGATATTAGTCAATTAAAACTGCGGTTATCAAAATTAGAGGAGTGCTGGTGTGAGTTCGATAAAGTACAATTACAAATTGAATTACTTGACGAATCTGATGATCAGTCAGATCAAAGAAACCATTTTGAGGCAGAATATTTTGCACTAATGTCAGCGGCTCAAGATTTCATTTCTGATCATGAGCTTAGAAACTGTCACAACAATATTGAAAACAAGCCAGTAATTACGCAACCAATATCAGTGAAACTCCCAGATATCCAACTTCCTACGTTCGATGGCAGCTATGGTGAATGGCTCTCATTTCGTGACACATTTACATCACTTATTCACTTAAGGGAAATACCGGATATTCATAAGTTTCATTACTTAAAGGCTTCTTTAAAGGGTGCAGCTTTTGAAGTCATTCAAGCTTTAGAAAGTTCCGCACAAAATTATCACATTGCTTGGCAATTGTTAAATGACAGATTTGGCAACAAGCGTTATTTAATCAACAAACATGTAAATGCTTTGTTCAGTCTTGCTAAAAACGATAAAGAAAATTCAATTTCTTTACGCAAACTTCTAGATAGTGCCTTAAAACACATTCGTGCCCTTTCTGGTTTAGGGCAACCCACAAATCACTGGGACACGCTTTTAATTTATTTAATTACTACCAAATTAGATCCAGTAACATTACGTGAGTGGGAAAACACACTAACAAAGGATGCGTTACCTACTATGTCCAATTTGGAAGTATTTTTACAACATAAGTGTCAGGTATTAGAATCAATTGAATACAACAAATTGCAAAAACATACACCCGTTAATCCATCTTTTGTGAACCACAGCCAGGCTCAGAAATTCAAGCCAACATTTAAAAATCATACATTTTCCACGAACTGTCATGTGTCTACAAAAGGTTGTTCTTTGTGCAGTGAACAAGAACATCCACTTTATATGTGTAAAGTCTTCAAGGGACTTCCAAGCTCAGACCGCGAAAAAGAAGTAAAGAAACGCAATTTCTGTTTTAATTGTCTTAAGAGCTTTCACAAATTTGATAATTGTAAGTCAGGCTCGTGCAAACTTTGTGGCAAGAGACACAATACATTATTACATCATAATAAATCTGACTCAAGGGATTCAGAAAATCAAATTTCTACTCAAGGTGACAAACCTTCTAAACCAATTGTAGAACAAACCATTGTTTCTACTTCAAACGTGACATCTGATCAACAAAAATCTATTGTTTTGCTTTCAACAGCAGTAATTTCAGTGCTAGATCATAGAGGTTGTCCTCATCTTTGCCGTGTGTTGCTTGATAGTGCTTCTCAATCAAATTTCATAACTGAAAAGTTAGCGCGTACTTTAAAGCTCTCTATCAAGAATAGTGTGTTTGAAGTCCATGGCATAGGCCAATCATCCACTCAAACTTCAAATATGGTTCAGTGTATCATTAAATCTAGATTAACTTCATATTCGACTACTACTGATTGTATAATTCTCAAAAACATCACTCAACAATTACCTACGGTCACAATAGAAACAGCTCACTTAAACATTCCGCAAACCATTCAATTAGCAGACCCTCAATTTAATCAGCCCAATGACATCGACATGCTTATTGGTGCAGAATTATTTTTTGACTTTTACATGAAGGTAAATTGAAGTTTTTGAATTCATCTTATACATTACAAAATACGGTGTTTGGATGGATAATTTCTGGCAAAATGAATGTAAACACTACATCAAATCTAGCAACTACGTGTTTTTTATCTACACTAGACGAAATTAACAGAAATATACAGAGATTTTGGGAATTAGAAGAGTGCAAGGGTGAAAAACATCATACCGGAAACGACAAATTTTGTGAAGATTTATTCGTGAACACTACAACCAGAGATGTAAACGGAAGATATTGTGTGAAAATTCCCTTAAAAGGTGATATAAGTGATCTCGGCGAATTTAAGAAGAACGCTTCGCGAAGATTATTTACACTTGAGAGACATTTTTCAATCAACCCAGCATTGAAATCACAGTATGTGCAGTTTATGAAGGAGTATATAGACTTTGGTCATATGCGAGAGGTTCCATTGGATGAATCGCAATCCACCCAGTGTTATTACATTCCACATCATGCGGTTGTAAGGGAACAATCTAAGACAACAAAGCTACGAGTAGTATTTGATGCGTCTTCAAAAACCACTTCAGGTCTTTCGCTAAACGACATTTCAGTTGTTGGACCTACAATCCAGTCAGACCTGTTTAGTATAGTGACAAGATTTAGAACACATTCCTATGTCATGACTGCAGATATTGAGAAAATGTATCGACAAGTTAAAGTGCATCCATCACAGTGGAAATTACAGCAAATTTTGTGGAGAGAACAGCAACATGAGCCAATCAAAACATTTGAATTAACAACAGTGTCATATGGTACAGCAAGTGCTCCGTACTTAGCTACGAGAGCATTGAAACAACTTGCGGTAGATGAAAAACATGATTTTCCAGAAGCATCAAAGGTTTTCATAGAAGATTTTTACGTTGATGACCTTATGACTGGCACAAAAACCTTAGAAAATGCTAAACAGCTTCAAAAGGATATGATGACAATAACACATAGAGGAGGTTTTAATTTACGAAAGTGGAGTGCAAACCATCCTGATATTTTATCAAATTTACTAAATCAAGATGTAAGTGACGATTATTTCATGATCAATAACGATGCAACTGTGAGTACTCTTGGTCTTATTTGGAACCCAAGGCAAGACACATTTCAATTTTTATTAGGCGATTACAACAAGACGAGTGTGAAACATTCAAAACGCACAATTTTATCAGCTATAGGAAAAATATTTGTTCCATTGGGACTTATTGGACCAGTCATAGTGAGGGGTAAGGTAATCATGCAACAACTGTGGAGTTGTAAGATTGGTTGGGATGAAGAGGTTCCTGAAGAATTGCTAAAACAGTGGATTAGCTTTCAAGAATCTTTACAATCTATATCGCAAATAGATATTCAACGAAATATCTTACCCAAAGAAACACACGTTACAAGAATTGAGATGCATGGATTTTCAGATGCATCAGAATCTGCATATGGTGCCTGTATTTACATCAAGTCAGTTGATACTGACAGTAATATCTCAGTAAATTTAGTTAGTTCCAAATCACGCGTTGCACCGCTGAAGAAGACATCTTTGCCAAGACTCGAATTGTGTGGAGCTTTGCTATTGTTGGAATTGTGCAAGAAAATTGTGACTGCTTTACAGATTCAGATAGATTCAATCACCTACTACTCTGATTCAACTATTACATTAGCGTGGATAAGAGCACCTTCATCTCGTTGGTCAACATTCGTCGCAAATCGAGTGTCCAAAATACAAGACAATACTGAGACCAATTCTTGGAAACATGTCAGAAGCGAAGACAATCCTGTTGATTTCTTATCAAGAGGGTTACTTCCTTCAGAAATTTTAAACGCCAGCTTATATTGGAAGGGACCATCGTTTCTCTACTCATCAGTAGATTTAATTTCGGAAGAACCAGATACAGATCATAATGATATTCCAGAACGACGGAAGAATAATATTTCATGTGCAGTCTCAACAAATAATGTTATTAATTTTAATAATTTTTCTAGTTTCACTAAATTTGTACGTGTTACTGCATACTGTCTTCGATTTACGCGTAACTGTCAGACAACACGTGATCTTCGTCTTGACAGCAATCTTTCTGTCACAGAACTTCAATTAGCGGAAAATGCTGTTATTAGACTTGTGCAAAAAGAATCATTTCTTCATGAATATTGTAATTTACAATCAGGACAATGTGTGTCAAGAAACAGTAAACTTAAGGCGTTGAATCCATTCATGGACAAAAATCAAGTGATACGTGTTGGTGGACGTTTACAACAATCAGATTTAAGTCTTGACCAGAAACACCCAATCATATTGCCTAAGGGTCACATAATCACATATTTAATTGCGAAACATATACACATAAAAAATCTTCATGCAGGACCCCAACGGTTATTAAACATCGTTCGTCAGAAATACTGGCCAATCAACGGTCGTTCATTAGTCAAGAAGGTATTCCACGAATGTATTTCCTGCTTCAGAGCAAGACCTAAGATTCGGACACAGATGATGGGTGAATTGCCCAAAACTAGAGTTCTTGTGCCACCTCGAGTATTCTACTGTACCGGAGTAGATTATTGTGGACCTTTTTATGTGAAGATGTCAAAGGAAGAAGGGTGTCTTGACATCTTCACATCTTCTATGTGAAGATGTCAAAGGAAGAAGGGTGTCATTCCAGCTAAATGTTACATTGCGCTATTTGTGTGTTTTAGTGTTAAAGCTCTACATATGGAGAAAAAACATTTTTTTAAAAAGTACTCATAATTTAATTATTGTAACTCTTGAATGCCCTTCAAGGCCGGGGGCATGGTTAATATTTAATTAATGTTTTATTTGTGTGTGAATGTGTTTAGTTGCAAAAATGTGTGGGTGAATGGGCACTGGCTACTGCCATGCGCGGAGCTAGTTCGAGTGTGTGGACCAGTGCGCAGGTGAGGGGAGTGTGTGCTGAACGGTGATACAGTCCGCTTGTGTTCAATAAAACGTGTTCAAATTTCATACATTGACTCAATCATTTGTGTATTTATCCAACCACTCTTTCAAACCAGAATTAGTATATTCTTGGTGAACAGTGTTAACCTACTGACTCCATTGCTTGAAACTTTACAAGGCAGCTAAAAAACTAAATGAAACTTGTGTAATTCCCATGTATATAGCAAAACAGATTGTCACAACAAAACGTGTCTTGATACTTATTGGAGTTGGTAGCTTTTCTTGTTGATAGACTTCACTTTCCCAATGATACTAAAATCAGATTTTGGCCAGAAAATGGAGTTAGCTGGTTAACACTCTTCACCAACAATATTTTATTAAAGTTTTTTGAGAACGTTCTTGTTTCTTGCTGTATTAAATTTTCTTAGACAAATTCTCACTTCTCCGGGGACTGTAGACATTGTAACAAGCCTTTAATATGTGATATGTCATTGGACGTACTAATAAAATACACTTAAGTAGAAGAGATACATTTTATCGCATCTTGCACAAAAATTTTACGTAATATTACAATGTTTGCAACTCCCACACCCCGGTTATTTCCATATGATTTGGATCATTCAAGAAAATATCTTAGTATATTTATTATTTGTCTTTCTGTGGTGTTTCAGTTGTATAAACTTTGTTACTTCTTTTTTCTCATTAAAAACATATTTTATTTAGTAAAATATTCTGATGTTCATTGACCACTGCTTTTTTACACAATCAATAGCAGTTGCCGTCAAAAGGTAGATTTAGTATTTTATGTATTCTTTTTGGATCATAATATATTGTAAACAGTTTAATAAATAAGGTAGCCATAAAGAAAACATTAGTGAGTCATCTTGACTATCTAATTGTTTCTGTAACAAGATACGACCTTAAGGCTCACTGGAAAATCCCATTTTAAAACGGAAATAGCTTACGGAGTCTGCATACCAGTTAGGTCATTGGAAGGCCGGTGATTCACTTGCAAAATTTAACGTACCAATCTATGGGTTAAAGTTAATTTACATAATATTTGTGAGATAAAATACATTTACCGGTTGGGTAATCGACCTTTGGAACTTAATAAAATGATTCACTTTTAATCGAAATTCTTGTAAAAAAGATTGTTGATAATAATATGGTATTTTTTAAATTGTGTTTAATTTTTAGCTTCTTAAAAAATTGGATGTAAAGATAAAATTAAATATTTAAAAAAGAACATATTATCTGCTATAAAGTAGAAAAAAATTTACCCAGATATGCCTGAATTATTTTTTTTTACTTTTTTTTCAAAATAATACCATTTTCCACTTTACTGGGGTCTAAATAGGACATTGTCACCAAACTTTCGTGTCTCTACTGCCCTGGTTTCAAAAAAACGACCGTCCTTCCAGAAGGACGTTAGGCAAATACAACATAAGTGTACGTCATGGAAAGGATGAACTTGGACAGGTACAATTCCATAAAATATAACATAATGAGCATAATATAACAGAATGAGATTTTCATTATATTTATTAATTTATTACTAATTAAAAAACCTCTTGACCGTACCTCAAAATACCAATGTTAACAAAAATTTATTTTTCGAAAAATATTTTATTTTCATTATTCACTGTGGTAATATTTACAATTCTACCGTAAATATAGTTTGCATAATGAAAAGTAAAAAACTGTAAAATATTGATTTATATTTTAGTGTTTACTATTATTGTTATACTGCTTTGCTCCATGACGCCCAAAGTATGTAACCATACTTTCGTCAACAGAATGGTTTTCTACATGTAGAGCAAATCTCTCATACATCTCTCATTTGTTCAATAAGAGGGCGCACCTTAGAAAATTTGTTATTTTTATTCAACTTATCATTGTCACAAACATAAAGGTTTGTCATGAAAAATTCAAACTTATCTCTCGATATCGCTTTAGAAACTAAATTATTGTGCACACATCTGCCGTTTCTCAATACATTCTTCTTTTTGGAAGACAATTTTATCCACTCAAAAGCAAAACGGCAAGACTTCATTTCATTGGCGGTGCAACTTCCACATCGATTTTGTTTTGCCGCATTCATTTGTGCTCATCACCATGTTATTTATAATGTCTTCATCACAAAAAAAATTCAAAATATTCTAACGAAGTCCTTCCTTGAAAAGTTGCTGTTACTATGGGCAACCAGTTTTTATTACATGAAAGAATATCTTCTTTAGTCCAATAAAAATCATCTTTATTTTTTTTCTTTTTATTGAATTTAGTTTTCTATTCACACATTTTGATATTGTTGGTTCATCGTTTGTCGCCGAAGAAGTTTCTTCATAGCTTCTAGACATTATTATATTTGAAGCAATAATTGCTGGTGCACTAAGTTGACTTGTAGGCAGATTATCGAGTTTTGGGTCATCCTTCTCACCAGAATCTTCATCCGTAAGGTCATCAACAGGAATTATCGAGGGTTGAACTGCAATATCCATCCCACACCCAGGAATTATTTCTCAATTTCCTTCTAAAATATCGATCAGTTCATTTAAGGTTATTTCTTTCTAAAACAAAGACAAACAAAAATAGAAGGTATATTTTTACTTAACCGCTAAATACATAACGTCACCCTTTCAGGTACGTGGTGTTCTGTACCTTGCTTATGATAAGACTACTATAATGGCTTTTTCTTAGACATATATTTTTAAAATAACATAATTTTTTTGTAAAATTTAGTGCAGGCTGCTATCTAGGGTTTAGTTTATTACATAAACAAAATTAATTTACGCATTATTTTCTACACAATATTATCATTTTATAAATAATGACGTAAAGTTGAATTTCAAGACTAATAATTCAGATAATTCATTTATTGTGTTAATATTTCACTGTTCATCAAATAATAAACAAAAAGATTTTATTAGTAAATGTTTATTTTTTGTTCCACGTTTTAGTTCTTACATGTTCCTAGCGTCCTTCTGGAAGGATCCTGTCTAAAATACCACTACACCTAGTCCGTGACTATCGTCCTTCTGGAAGGACTGCTTTAAAAAAGTCATTATAAGTCACGTTAGACAGAAAATTGTTTTGATTTATTGTAATGTATACATAAATCAATCATTTAAGATGGATTAAATGTAAAAATAGTATAAATAAAAATAAAAATTAAGCAGTATTACTCACCCATCAACAACCAGGTCGGTCAAGTCAGCTATTTTCCCGAAACGTTGTTTTTAAAACCATACTACATACTTCTAATAACAAATATAGCATTCCGAACTCTTGTAAATCGAAAAACAGACTATTCTCTCCCAGTCTACACAATAAAAAACCATAACGTAAGTACAGAGTTGCCAAAAATCCCGGACAAAAATTATGTGACACTCGTCCTTCTGGAAGGACGTCAGGGCTATCTGGGTTAAGAACTGTTTGTGTTATAGAAGCGATTTGATTCTTATGCACAGAGCCACCAAACCACTACTCCAAATACATTATTGTTACCTGGCTCTTAAACTGTTTCCCATCTGCTTTCCCAAAATTGTAAAAGTATGTAAAACTTCCTTCAATCCTACAAATTCAGTTTTACCATATAAATGGGTTCCCTTAACAGGCAGGTGGAGTGTTAAATTATTTGCACTCGATCTACTAGTTCCAGGGCTACAGAAAATAGTTCTGTTTCTTTTCACATAGTCAGCCAATTATATTCGTTTAAAAACAGAAGAGGAGAGGTGTAAATGACGCTAGACAGAATTATCTCCTCTGAGAGTAATGAATTTCATTATACAGCCAGATCCTGTGGTGAGTGCAGTGAAGGTGTCATTTGTAGGGTGGGAGGTAGACGCTTTTTGGAGGGGCGGGCATGTTGATAAGCATGGGCTACTTTTTCACTCGCTAAGGAAGGCATATGTAAACCACCTCATTCCTTGATTTTACTTAGTAAAGCCTCTCGAGGTTCCAACCACACTTTCGGCTGACAATCTAAACAACATATAAATGAGCCTTTATATCAAAAACCGTTTGGAGTTTTCAAGCTGAAATTCTGAGAGCATAATATCCATATTAATTTTAAATTACTGAGCCGAAATGATCAAAAACAATTTCCAAATCAACTTGGTTTATATAAATATTATTGATAAAACGGAGACATTTTTACAAACTTTTCCAACTAATTTTAGATATCAAACACATCTTATCAAAAACGATTAAATTTACTGCCATACTTGCAAATTATATGTACAATAGGCGTAAAAGTTTCAGTTTACTAACAGTTTTTAAAAAAACGGGTCATGATTAGGTTCCGTCTTATCATGTGCTTCAGTACCTTATACGGGTATCGATAATCAACTTTGATTAAGGGTCGTATTTGAAAAATTGTAACTTATAATAACAATGAAGTATCTTTCCATTAAATACTATGCGTTGGATTCTTAAAATGGCACTTTTGTATTTAATTCATTTTGTACTTCCATGTACTCCCTGAAGCTGTAAGTTGATGTTGAATGGTCAAGGTACTGAACAGATCAGAAAATTCAATTTCCTCGGATATATGGTATCTTACACTGGGTAATTGGATATAGACCACAAACTGGTGATGTTTAATCGTACATGGAACGATCTCTAGGACCCTTTAAAAAAAGAATTCAAAAGGAACAATGATGAAGTTCTACACCACAATGGCCGTCCTTGTAGGTTCTAATAGCAACGAAAAGTGGGTTTTAACATCCAAACATATTAGCCGATTGCAAGCAGCAGAAATGCGCTTTTCAGGCAGAACCCATGGTGTTTCAAAAAGTGACCTTATGACAAACTCTGAGATGAGGAACAGGCTCGGTGTGTTTAGTTTAAATGCGAGAATCTCTACACATCGGCAGAATTTGTTTGACCATGTCGGTTGAGAGTGGAAGAATTTCGACTGGCGAGGAAAAAATTATCTTTTATTCCTGGTGTTGCGCGAGAGGTTGAAAAGAGATGGCTGATCAATTAAGTCGCAACAGGCTTATGAGCCTAATGCTTAAAGGACAGGTAGAAGTTGGTATGTACGTAGGTACCATGTAACCGCTTGGTATCGTTCTTAAAAGTCATCTTTAAAACTCTTATTTGATAATTTCAGAAAGAATATATTTTCACTTCAAATTAATTTTCTATAACACTATTGCCTAATTTTAATGTCTTGTAATGCAAATGGAATATCTAAATATTGAAAGTAACGATTCTTACTTTTAAAACAACTCTGAAATTGATATCAAAATTAACTCGTAATATCTCTAGTTCAGAAAGTATTGAAGTTCAATAAAATTGGTATTAAATTAACAAGTGTGACATTGTAATACCTTGTTGCTTTCTAATACAAGCGAAGAATGAAATGGCTATTTTTTTGATCCAGTTAGGACCTTTATCTCATTATTAACTCCGACGTCCTAGATCGCCGTTTTTTTCCTAAAAAGAAGAAAGAAATCTATTGTTAGGCTTACATTGTTTAGTCTGATAGGCTAAGGAGAGTTTAATGTAGGCCCACGCATAGTAAATTTTGGTCAGCTTTCTTTGTATCAGTGCGATGGCTGTCGATTTACTTAACAGAGAAATTTGCTTTTATGAATTGCGCTATGACCAAACAAGGAAATAAATCTTTCGATAATTTATTCGAAAACTTTCTTATTTTTATAGCTTACGTAAAACTGCGGTAGTTATTAGCTTTTTATGCGTCTTTTTGTCATACTTTTCTCGTAATTATTGATTTTCATTTTTCGTGTTGACAGAGTATTTAATATTTTCTTCTGACAGAATTTCTGCAATTTAAACTATAATTTTTTCAGCATTTTACATTGTTTGAAGTAAAAAAGTGTTTTGTTTTTAGCATGTTAAGACAGTTAAATGTATGATAACGATTTTTTTACGTAACTATAATAATGAAAACTTATGTTAATTTTAATATCTAATGTTACAACGACGAGTTTAGAGTAGGCCTACGCATCCTGATTTAAACTAATTCTAGATTTTAAGTGCTACTTCAGCACATACTCGTAAATTTTTCACCCTATCTATTATTGTGTTAGTGCAAATATTAACTGTATATTTAGTTTGCATATGGTAATCATTAGGGGTCGCTTACCTTTTTTTTCATCAGCCGAAAGGTTGGTGTAAACCTCTAGAGGATTTACTAAGTAAAATGAGGAATGAGGTGAATTACATTTACCTTCCTCACTGAGTGGAAAAGTATACTTATTATTATGCCAGGCCCTCTAAAAAGCATCTACTTTTCATCCTGCAAATGAAACTTTCACTTCATTCACCACAGGGTCTGGCTGTATAATAAATTTCAATACTCTCAGAGGAGTTAACTCTGACTAGGGTCTTTTACACCTCTATCTCTACTCTTCTTAAATACTTCAGTCATATAATTGGCTGAATACGTGACAAGAAACAGAACTATTTTGTTTTGGCCTGGAATTAGCAGATCGAGTGCAAATAATTTAACACTCCATCTGCCTGTTATGGGCAACTTGTTCACCTCGTGAAAACACTATTGTTACCACATCATTGTTATTTATATTCAGGTTACGGTTCAGTTCGTAACCACGTTCACTACGAGTCTTATTTATTTGTGTATCAACAACCGATTGCAAAATAAATTATCTTCAAAATATTCTTAAACAGTGACCATATATATTACAGAAAAACTTTCATACGTTTTCTAAAATATCCTCCGTAGCATTCTCCTTCCCGTTCATTTACCGTGTACCACAATTTTACAAATAATATCCGTGAAATTTTTAAGACTGTAGGCTTAACTGAACTAAGAATTTTTCAGCTAAGTTTTTCTCTTAGTATAATAAAATTTTAAGTACTAGGTAGTCCAGCTAAATTGCAATAATCCAGTCCGTTAAAATACAATTATTATTTTACATTTGTTGAATCTCGTATTTTGTATAAATTAAATTTATGTATCCTAAATATTTTATTCATCTGTTATTTATTTTATTCATTTTACTTTTTTTATTTTATTCATTTATGTACTTTATGTACATAACTTTTAATTATAAATTTGTGTACGAAGGTTATTTTTTGACTTCTAAAAACATTGCATGAGGATTGGAAAGTAGATGATTAGAGTTTCATTACTTTTTGGTAAGAGTTTATTTAAAGAGGGTTCAGTCTGAAACGTTCTTAAGAAGTGCTAACGATTTCAAATTAGCTATTGCAACTAAACGAGTTTGTGTCCCTATTTTAGTTTTTACTGTTCTTAATTTGTTCTTAGTAGAATTTCAAATGTCATTTCAGTTCGTTTCTATTTTAAAATAATGTAATGTAAGCTAACTATCAAAATCACTTGTAAATGTAATATTACTTAACGATATTTTTTAAAAAAGTCTTGTTGTTTAGTATATAATATGTTTAGTCAGCTCTTTAATGATGTTTTAATGTGCCACTACTCTGGCCAGTACTTTCACAGACTTATAACAACACATATCTTTACAAAAAATGAATGAAATTCATAGGAGCAATGAATAGTTAATAAAACGTTAGTTCTGTGGAAAATCAGTCAACAGCTCATTTAAAAAAAAAACAAAAGTGTAAAATATTTTACTGTTAAGAAAGTACGACCTATTTCAGTCATTTGTAACTTGAACTGAATCAAAATCGCATTAACTTCATCAACATAATAAGACATAGGCTATACTTTCGGAATGTGTAGAGCTTATGCTTACTTAAAGTGTTCGTAGGAATTATTATACGTCACTAATTGTGGTCTGTGTACATATCTAAATTGCAAGCCAATTTTTATTTAGAACAAAAATTCTATTAGTTTTTTTACTTTCTCTCGCCTATATGAATATAGGAAGGAAAGTATTGTTTTCATGTCGATTTTTTGAAATGGAGTTTTCACCGGATCTACACGTTTTCACACCCCGTGAACCCAAAAAACTTGTTTTTAGCGATTGGTCTGTGTGTGTGTGTATACAAAATATCTCAAGAACGGAACATCGTACGAACTTAAAACTTGAAACTTAAGTTACATACCACTACCAGACCCGACAAGAACATTTTCATCAAAATCGGTCAACCGGAAGTAGTAGTTTATTCGTGTAATTTTTCACTTTTTTGCGATTTTCTCAATAACTGGTCATACTTTTTTTTAAAAATTGCCTGGTTTACTAAATTGTTTATGTTCTACAAGATAGGGTAGGCGCCATGTTGGCTGAAATTCTTGGCGAGGCTGTTTTCACGTATAAAAATTGTTTTTTTTTTAAGATTGCGGCTTTATTATACATTTTACCGCAAAAATGTATATAATAAAAGTTTTAGAGAATTTAAAATTCTACAACTTCTCTATCAAACATTTTTTTGTATAACGTTTAGTTTAGCGGTAATTAGCGATTTTCTGTTTTTTTCTCACGAAAACGTGTGAAAAATCGATTTTTTTAATATTTCGGCCTTAGTATGTATGCATTTTACGACAAAAGTGTATATAATAAAATTTATAGGAAATTAAAAGATCTACAACTTTTACTTAAAGCATTTTTTTACAGTGTCCAGTTTAGCGTGAAAGAGTGATTTTCCATATTTTTAAGCCAAACTGAGGTCGATTTTCATTTTGCGTCTTTAACTCATGATTAAAATCAGGTTATGTTTATTGAGGTTAGTTTTTTGTTTGTTTCTAATGTTTTATTACTAATGTTAGATTTATTGTTAATTATTTGCATTGGCAAGAGAAAGTTGTGTGAGTGTTTCACACCAGATTTTATATTTTATAGATTCATCTCTAATTAATGTTTGTTTTCTCTTCAAAACCCACCGGGTTGGTCAAGGGTAAGGTCATCATCACAATTCAGCTGTTTAACACCTGATTTTCGGAGACAAAGGTTCCGTGGTTCAAATCATAGTAAAGGTAGTTCACTTTTATACGGATTTGAATAAAATACATTGGTTACCGGTATATTTTGATCGATTAGGTTCAGTTAACCATACTATCTCAGGAATAATCTACCTGAGTCTGTACAAGACTACACCTTACTCACACGTTATACATATCATCCTCATCTTATTGGATCATGAGGTTAATTTTAGTTCTTACTTGAACATCTGTTCAAGTAACATCAACATCTGATGCAACGTACACGCATTAGAGAGGGTTAACGTTTTAAAAATAATTTCTTAAAAGAACAATAAATAGATTTGTTACAAAGTGAATTATCATGAGAATGTGTCTTCCAGTGGAGATATCGTGAAAAAAAATAACACTGTTTCTAGGTTTATATTTGAAGCAACGTCTCAGGTCTATACAAATTTTTTTTTCTAATTTGTGTACGTTGCACTCTGTTCAATTTAGAACAATAAGCAACCCCATGACCCAATGAGATGAGGATGATGTGTATGAAGTGTAAATGAGGTGTAGTCTTGTACAGACCCAGGCCGACCATTCCTGAGAGAGTATGGTTAATTAAACCCCAACCATTAAAGTACACCGGTAACCACTGTCTAGTATTCAAATCCGTATAAAAGTAACTACCTTTACTAGGATTCGAACCAGGAACCTTCGTCTTCGAAAATCAGCTGTTAAACAGCTGATTTTGGCGACGACTTTACCTCTAGACCAACCCGGTGGGTCATCTATACAAATATGATGCTAAAAAACAATAAAAAATAAACAAAATGTTATATGTTTTATTAAAAAAAGCAATAGTAGTAATATAAGATACGTCAATTATTCTTTCCGGTGCCTCCGTTTTAGCCTCCGTACTGTACACTGTTGTCAAATAAATTTTTATTGCTAAATAAGTTTCGTGTGATTCAAGCCGTATTTGCTATTTTACACAAAAATTTAAAATTTCTGCTGTGTGAGTTAATGAAGTACATGATGTATTGAAAATTCTGATAACAGAATGTGAGTGACTGCCAGTTCTATAATTAAAACGAATTTTTCGACCCTATTTATTTCCTTCTAATTATCTTCGCTCCACTTTGGGTTAGCTTAACACACCAGTACAGAAATGGGGTTTTAGGGCTTTTGTATTTCATAGATAGTTAAACTTCAATCAATATGTTATTGTAGAAATAAAAACCATGTTATCTGTATGTAAATATCCAATTCCACTCATTTTACCGGGTAAAATCAAAAATTTATTTTTTTCTACTTGTTTACATAGTGTAAATATTTCGAAACACATTATACATAAACGGAAAATAATCAGTGATACCTGTATTTTTATCCAATCCCAGTTATTTTTTTTAAATTTTCAATTATTGTTGTAGTATATTTTGTGTCTATCAATAGTTTCAAATAAAAAGTAAAAATAGAGAAAATTCAGAACGTTAAAATGAATTATTGCATACTTTGTGTGTTTTTATAGTTTCTCAACTATGACAAAAATAAATTCGATACAAGAAAACTATGTTGTAATTTACTTACAAAATAAGGTCACATACTGAAGTACTATACATGATCTGTGATTGCACTTATGTATCATGATAGACGTGATTTTTTGTAACGACAGTATTGTCTTGTGTAAACAGAAATCATGTCTTCAATTCTCACGTGGTAACTAATCACGACAGCAAGAAAAAATTCGTTCAATCCAGTACAAAAAACCGCTGTTAAGTGAATCCTTTGAGATCACTTAGACTCGAAAATAGAGTTTCTTAACTGATACATTTTATTGTAGCTTACAAAATATATAGCATGATGAAACTGTAAAATAAATTGTGAAGTTTGAAAAAGAAAAAAGAAAGGAACATTACTTACACTGATAAAAAGTAAAACATTATAAAAACTCTACTTGAACATACTGGTTTCGACCAAGGTTAATTAAAAGGTTCATTAGCCTTATATTCTGTTTACATATATACAGTATTTATTGTTTATTAATGATGTTAAATTTTTGGACTAATTTAATTTTTTTATGACAGTCAGTTTTACTTTCGAAGGTTTCAGTTATACTTTCAACAAGTGAAAAAATTTATCGTAGCATTTATTTTATGAGAATAATATGTGGCAATGAGGTTTTGATTGGTTATTTTACTATTTTGTAATAACTGAATTTTTTTGTAACTTAATGATCCGATATAACTTAAAACATATTTAACCGGCCATTTTTTATTCATTGTGTGTATTACATGAACGTCAATTGGATTTGAGAAAATACGTTATAGCATGACCAATGTTAGGCTCTGGAACGTCCCCTGGCGTTCCCTCGATTTCATTAAGGAATGGTTAATGCAATGTAAAAAATATTGCTGAATATGAATGGATTAAAGCTTTAATTGAATTTTAATTACTTTAGTTAACCTATAGCCTATATTGCATTTATGGAGTTGCATGGTTGATAGTTAAAATAGTGGGTTGCCATTGCTGAGTCTACTATATCTAGTTCTTCTTTTTTTATTGACGCCCGGCTATTTACACATTGCTAGACCTGACTGGGAATCGAACCCGGGACCTCCGGATTACAACCCAGATGCTCTAACTACTACACCATCGGGCCTGCCTTAATAAGTCTAGGTGGATCTGTTAACTAGTGTTTACGCTCACTAGAGTTTTATAATTTCGTCTTAATTAATAAATTATTTTTGATAAAGTCAAATTTGTGATCTTATTGTTACTTATGAATTCATCAGATGTTCAAAAACTGATTTGTCTCATTGTGTAGTCGGGTATTTGCTTGATGCAGCAAATTCAAAATTTTATGTGTTTTTAGAGAATACTTTTTTCACAGTTGTTTACTTTGAATCTGTACAATACTGCTGTCATCATCATGAAAACCCCTAACTAAATTTCTAAGTATTGAATGACTTCAAAATAGATAACATTTGTTGGAGAGTAATTTTAAAAATTTAACACCAACACAAATTAATAAAAACAAAGAAAATTTCACAATAAATACTTAGGTATTACGAAAATTAGGCAAATGCCTTTAATTTCGAATAAAACAATATCAAAACAGAAATTAATTTTTTTTTAAATTTGAAATAAAATAAATGGAACTTAAACTTTTTTTAACAAAATCTATACAAAAATAAATTAAAAAGGATCGCCTCCGTGGCGTAGTGACGTGACTAGCACGGTAGCCTGTAAAGCGCAAGATCCCGGGTTCGATTCCCGACTAGGTTCTGGAATTTTAACAAGTTAAAACCCACCGTTTCAGTAGGCCCTACCAAAACCCATAGTAGTCGCTAATAACCAAGTTGTTGATGCTACTTTAAATAAATTTAAGAAATAACGTTTTTTTGAGGTAAATATTAATAATTAAAAAAAACAGATCTTCTAATCTGTTTTCCCTGGTTTTTTTCTTAGATGGAGGCGTTTCAAACTGTCCTGAAATTAGCTGTACAAGAGCTAATCTAATCTAAATATAATCTGTAAAATTTCGAATATTTTTTTAGCAGCTTCTGTTACAAAACATTTTCAGGTCGGATTGTAATGCATTTGTTACGTAATGTAATGTCTTTTAATGCGCATAGATTTATCGACTGATGGGCTCAAATTTTCTAAATGTAACTTTTTTGCGCTTCAAAATAATTCAATACCGCAATATTTCAAATCAGGCATGAATAGGCGTTGCGTTTCAGAAATGTTTATTTCAATGGTGGATTTGATTTCTGTGACGGACACTGAAAAAATATTAGTGAAAATATCTATCGCCAAAAGTTTTGTTTTAATGTGTTACTTTACGGTTTTACGGCCTATGTAGAAGCTCAAATTATAAACTTTGTTTTCTTGTGGAGTTGCACTAATATCAAGGTATATCAGTGTACAATTTTTCATTCTCTAATTGTTCAGTCTGTAGATTCTTGCGTAAGTGATTTGGGATACTTTAAAACATTTCGTTGGGGGACTCACAAAAGGAAAATAAAACTAATATTCGCTTACTTGATCTGCACGCTTAGATTTTTAAAAAATCCCGAAGAACTTGAATTAGGGATCGGGTTGATGAAGAAGAACTCTTAAATATATTTATTTATTATTTCCTCTGCGTTGAAACCAACGCGGTACTGTACATTTTTTTTGGGGGTTGCTGACTAAAAAATTATTGTTGCCTCAATAAATGCCGGTTAACGAGAACTTACGGCAGCATAATCTTATACATTTTGTGTTGGTTTATGGCACTAAACAAACAGACGTAGAATCACGTTGTACAATAAATCATGCTATCTTACTACTGTTAATAGATCTTCGTTTAGAAATTTTGTAGAATATTTTTTATATGTATTAGGACAGGTTCAGAGCAGGTTTAATGTGTTTTGTATTTAATTTTAAAAGTGTTTAAGGTGTGAATGAATTTTTACCAATTGTTATATACACCGATTGACCAGGAATTTGTTTTTCTATGTTGGCGTATGGAGTTGTTATATTTGAAGTAAGAGTAAAATTTGAAAGGGAGATTAGAATCAGACGAACATAATATTTGATAACAGATGTTTTATTATCTTGTTGTGAAAGCTTTAACATTAGGCATTGCTAGGAGTGGTTTCTGGGCGTATTATTTTGTATGAACTTTTGATTTGTTATACATTTATCACGAAAATATTATCTAATTACAAATACGCCTACTGTTTAAGTTAACGGACCTGAGCTATGTATTTCACGTTAAGTCATTCGAACATTTTCGGTAAAGATTATAGGTTGTTTTATAATTTTTTGCTAGAGATAAGAGTAATGTTCTATAATAATAATTATAATTATAAATATAATTATATATATTATATCTATTATATAATATATATTAAATTATAATCGTAATTTTTTTCTAGTGAGTATAAGAGTAATGTTCTGAAAAATCAATGTTCACGTGGAGTGAATGTTAAAAGCCTAAATAATTATAAGTGCGTATTTGTATAATATTAATAAATCAATCTAAAAAGTAATAACATAACGGTCTTCGCGATAATCCATTGATAACATGTTTTCTTAAAAGATACTTTTTGTACAGAAAAGTAATTCCTACACTGAATAGTTTGAAAGAAATTTGTAACTTCTTAATAATTTAAATAGTTGTAGCCTATAGCCACATATTTCGTAATCACATTATGCTAAATTAATGTTTAAAATAAAGCATAATTATTATTGTATTTCGTTTTTTATTTTAGTTTTATGATCTATGGAATTATAAGTTATTCTACACATCAGACCTAAATAATAGGTAACTCAGTTAACAAAGAGGAACGGAAATGAAAGAATATGTCCATTGGTAGATAAATTATTGCCAAAAAATTAATAATGAAATCAAAATTGAATTTACAACGATTTTACAATATTTTTACAACTCGTTATAGTTAAGTAAATATTGTAAACTTTAATTTAATTAGTTCACATATATTTTTATTTAACAAAATTATTTGACAAGAAAAATAAAGTAACCTTTACAAACGACAACAATGAATATAAGTTTATGAAAATAAGTTATTAAAAATTTAAAACAATGCAGTTCACGCAATTTATTAACAATAAAATAAAATAAACAATATCCCTTACCAAACTAAACATTAAATACAATGTCTGTTGACAAAATAACAAACTTCACCGTAACGAAAAAATCCCGTACAATTTAGACCACTAACACGTCAGCCATTCAAACCGCGGCCGCGTCCCAACAATGGAATCCTTCTTTTTTATAATTAATCAGTCAGCTGTTTATAAACAGCTGATTTCATTTCCCGCCACATCATTATAACAATATTTTAAAGAAACGTAAAAAATTAGTGATGAATGGAAATAGTAAGTTCAGAATATTTTATCCTTGGATTTTAATAAATTCAGAAATAGAAATTTCAAAAAGATGTACCGCGAATAATTTCGATTTTCTTGAGATGATTTTGATAACTTTCATATTAATTCTAATATTTTTATGGTTTGACTGCTTAAAGTTGTAATTACGACGTAAAAGTTATTGAAACACCTGAGAATCAGCAGTTTTATGTGATTAAACAAATAATATGTGATCAATCTCATAAAATTGAACTTTTAACAACAAAGTGTAAATTAATTAAGATTTCTTAAATTATCGGGAGGGTTAAAATAGTAAGTAGTATTCTTTCACTATCGCAATTGTTGTAAGCACGTAATCGGACAAAGTTGAATATTTTTAATTTAATAGATTTTTATCAAAATATTTTCTGTTTAAAAATATACGTAATATTTTGAACAGTTTTCTTGATATATATATTGGAATTATAGAAGTACGGAACGCAATATTTTATATAAAAAAGTACGTTAGAAAGGTTATTTGAAATTGAGTAATATAAATTATTAGGATAACGGGCAGGTGGAGTGTTAAAAATAGTTCTGTTTCTTATCACATAGACAACCGATTATATGACTGAACTATTTAAGAACAGAAGAGGTAAAGGTGAAAAGACACTAGTCAGAGTTATCTTCTCTGAGAGTAATGAATTTCACTATACAGCCAGAACCTGTGGTGAAGGTGTCATTTGCAGGGTGGAAAGTGGATGCTTTTCGGAGAGCCTGGTATGCTGATAAGCGTACTTTTCCATTCAGTGAGGAAGGCAATAGTGAACCACCTCACTCCTCGTTTTTACTTAGTAAAACCTCTAGAGGCTCAAACCAGCGTTTCGGCTGTTGACCTAAACAACAAACTATTTAGAAAATTTTTCACGACTGGTCTGATAGTGTAGAGCTTTGATTCACTGAGAGTTACCTGATTAAATTTCAGGTCAATTATAAAATTTTTAATAATTTTTAAACCATTACCATTGCCGTTTTTATTAATATTAATGTGTCAAACAGGTGGATGTAAAATAAAAAAATACGTCTGGTTAGGATTAACCGGTATCAAAAAAGGAAATCTTTAAATTTCTATTATATGATAAGGTAGTGGCAAACATAAACTTCTGTTCAAAACGTAACCCTTTTTTCGACGAATATATGTAGAATTACATAAAGGGTAACTGTAATTTGAATTCGTACGTCCGTCATTCTCTTCATTTAAATTTTTATTTGTTCTATCACTGTCTAGTTTTCTGTTGTTTTTATTTTTAGTTCAACCGGTTAGATTCTCTGGGAATAATCTTTCATCATTTGGTTTATGTTTTAAATATTTTATATAAAAAATTTCTTGAATATTAATAATACTGGTAATTTATATTACAAGGTGATAAACGTACTGTTAAACTTATGCATCTTGTGAAACTGCTGAATGGTTAAACCATGAAGCTAAATTATTCCGTAATAAAAAAGTATTTAATAGTGATGTTCTTGGTGATGAAAAACACTTACACATATTCTCATCTGTATCGTAAAATGTAGCTATGTATATATTATTAAGCAACAGCATAAATACTACATGTGTATAATATGAATAAAATATTCTTCACCTGTACTATGACTTATTAAGTTTCACTTTCTGTAATTCATTTGCTGATAGTATAATATTTAAATCTTATCTTCTATAGTACTGAGTAAATTTTCGTATCAAAAATATTTCAAAATCTTGTCACAAATAATTACTGTATTTATAATGTTAAATTATTACTTTATGACGCAATGTGGAGTTTAATATACTATTTTTGCGATAATATCCAAATTAATTAAATCATTATTAAATACCTTGCTAATTATATCTCACTTCTTTTTGAAGAAATTATATTTGTAATTTATTACAGGAAAAGATATAATAATTTATTTATTAATACGAAATTAATTAACAAATATTAGATACTGAAAGTTGATATTCATTGAAATATATCTAAAAATAAGAAACATGTTTTAAAAAATGTTGAATCGTAACATGCAATACGTAATTTTTAGGGGGGAAATAAAAATGTATTTCGCTGAAAGTTTACTCTTTTTGATGAACAAATTTATATAATTGTAATGAATCTTATTTTTATGTAATTGATTAAAAAGATGTACTGTATGTGATTATGATGTAACTTGCTGATTCGAGGTTGTGAATCAGGTTTATTCAGTAACCTCCTAGTTTTTGTTATTCATTAAATCTGAAGAAATTTTTGTGCTTAACCATAAAAAATATTGTCCTGGGTAAAAAGTTTCCTCTAGATTTAGATAAGTGTAAGCCATTTATATGAACGTCTAAGGGTCGCTCAAAGAAAAGTGGAGAGATACATTCTGAGAATTCGGCAGTGGGACAGAAAGAAAAATGACTGGATCCACCAGAAGACAAGAAAGACAGAGATGACAGAACAAAATAGCCAAATCTAAATGGAAATAGGCTGATCATCTGGTAAAAACTGAGGACAGCAGATGGACTAAATAAGTTACGATTGGCGGTCCAGAACAAAAGGAAGACCAAACATTTTTATTTGTTGATACTTATTATGCCTGTGGAAATAAATCTACAGAACTCTTATCTTCTGAAACTCATGGATGAGTCAGACCAAAGACAAAACTAGATGGAGATAAGTTGGAGAGAGGTATACCCAGAGATGAAGTGCAGGACGCTGGAAAAAATATTGGACAGAAGTGTAATCCACATTATTGGGATCCCCTTATATAAAAAAGCAATAAAATACTAATTGTACTGGAGTAACTTGCAGTGAATTTTGCTGGTGTGCTTTGAGATCTATTTGTTACGAATAAACTTTTACTAGTTTCATAATTGGTTATATTTTTACTTTCTCTTGTCCTATATGAATATATATTGGAAAGAAAAGTATTGTATTAATGTCGATGTTTTTTAAATCGAGGTTTTACTAGAAATTCACGTTTTCAGGCTCCCTGAACCCGAAAAACATTTTAAACCGATTGGGTGTTTGTGTAAGTGGTCAGTCTGTCTATACGTGAACAAAATATATCAAGATTGGAATAGTGTACCAAGTTGATACCTGGAACTTAAGTTATTATAACTTTAGATCGAAAAACATATCAGTGCTTTGATTTACGCTTCTCGTTCTACTAATACTCACATAAACGTATACTAATATATGTTCAATCTTATGGCATATATCTGCAAGGTTTAGTGTCCTTATCAAATTAAATTAATTCTCAAGAATATTCTGCAAGTTTTTTTGTTAATTCATTTTTGGCTGCAAAAGTTAATTCTTATTATGCTGAACAATAAAATACAAGTTTTTCTTCTAAAAGGCTATCAAAGTTTAAAGCTGGTTGGTTGAAATGGATTTTTGTCACGCAAGCTACGTATGCTATTCAGGATACCACTGCGTACGTTTTCTAGAGTTGTCTTGTAGAGTAATAAATAGTGATACCTACTGGCAATTGTAAATTTGTTAATATGTTGGACGGTGTATTGACTTTTAACTTTGTAGCCTTTTATTTATTATATTTTGTAACAGGTAGATCTATACGCTGTAGTGTCAAGATTTTCATCAATATAGTATCACTGGTAAATCCAAACCATATTGCGTATGCTATTGTTTATTAATTCAAAATAAATAATTGTATTTAGCTGCAGTGTATATCCTGCGTTATAAGGTTTTCTTAAATCATCTTAAATAAAGACTTTATTGATCAAAACCTTACTGATCTGAGCAATCAAATTTAGTCACGATTTCTGTACCTACTCAAAGTACATGCAATGTCACAGTTCATTTACAAGTATATGTACATGATGATTAAGTAGGATGATAAATATTGATTATTTTTATTGGATGTTCGACCTCAATAAAAACTTAGATGCAATAAGTCCATAAAATTTATTTTCACATTTTTTCTTAAAATTTGAAGGACTTGAGTTTGGTTTATACTTAGATATTGCGCTTGTTCGTAATTACTTAAAAAAGTTACGAAAGTATGGTACGTAAAAACTCAGCATTTTTATGTCAAATCTAAACGACTATCACGTGTTGGCAGAAGTTTTTAGTTTCTTCTCATCTAACAATGCATTTTCTCAATGGAATTGTAGGCTTCACATATTTATGCTACGCAGTACGGCTCAGATTGCTACAAACATAATCTATAAGATTTTTTTTTACTTGTAAAACAATTTAAAGTAATTATATTGTACATCAGTACTAGCAATTTTTATTATAATTTGAAAAGTCGTTTTAACTAAACATATCGCCACATGATATTTCTCATAAAATTGATAAATCGATTAAAAATTTTAATCGTTCGTAATTTCTTGCCTTAGATTAAGCTACCGACTGAAAATAAATTCTTCAACGCTTTGTTAAATTAAGTTGGTGTAGAATTTCCTAAATGAGATCAAATTTTCAAAAAATTTAAATTTGCTTTGCAAGAAAATTTTTTATCTATGTGCGGATAATATACCGAATCTTCTTAAGGAGACCTACTCTTATTAGTCACGATGAAAATTGTAAATCACCAAAACAATTAGGTATGTTTAGTAACTGCACCTGCACTGCGTATGGGTATCAGAGGGCTTGTGTTAAATTTTTGTTGTGAACATTTCTGGTTGAATAGAGAGTACTGTCATAATTAAAATTTTAGAACCTGTATTTGTTTATGAAGTTTTAGTAATATACTGTAACATACTGCGTTTAGTAATACTGTATGGAAGTTTCCCGTTTTTAATTCTTAGGCGCAAATGGTCATAATTTTTAATTCAAAGGGTTTCACAGGCTCAAAACACGCTTCTATCAACTGAAACGCTTACTCGATAGACGTTCTAAATTAAACATGTCACACAAATTAACAATCTACAAGACAGTCTTAAGACCAATCTGGACGTATGGTTCAACTTTGAGGATCTGCTAAACCTTCACGCACGAAACGTATACAAGCGATTCAAAACAAGATTCTACGAACTATAATGCAATACCCCTTTTACATCACAAACTTAATGTTCCACAAAGACTTACAAATCCCGTACGTAATTGAATCAGTCATTCCAGAAAGCCCATAAGTCAAAATTTTACATATTTTCTTTAGTGCATTTTAGGACTAACTAAATGTAAACACACCATTGATACAAAAATCACTTTAGCCTGGCTTTCCTTAAGTAATATAACACTATGAAAAGGCTTCTCCTTAAGGATATAAATTGCTTCCTTCTAATTAAAAATTGAAAGTGTATGATTTTTGAAGCATAAGATCGTTTTTTAGTGGAAGATGCTGTACAAAGTTTCTATGGGAAAATATTTTTAAGGGAGATAACTACTGTTTGTGACGACGACGAAGAACGTGAATAGTCCTGAAAACCAACACTTTTTAGAGTTATGAATTTTAATTTTTTTACTGGAAAAAGCTATTTTAATTCACTAAAGTACCTAAACTAGTGATATTTATATATGTATACTTTTGTACAACACAATTTTGTTCTGGTCTAACAACGTATTTTACAGAAAAAACGTAAGTTAGCATTTTTAGTTCAATTTATTTCATAAACACTTTAAGTCAAAATTTTCAACTTTTTATAAATAATTTGCTTAGCTTTAAAAAGACAAAGTAGGACATACATTTTATATGAAAGGGGACAGCCCTCTGAACAAATTATATTTTTTAATATTGATTTTTTTATAAAAATTTAGTGAATTACCAGTTTTTTAATTTGTCCAAAAGTTAGTTTATTTTGACTAGAAATGACTGATTCAATTGATATCGCGAAACAACTATGTGTATACGAAACGATGATGCATGACAAATTTAAATTACATGACAACCCTCTCATACAAAACATGTACACTAGGACGATACCAGGTACTCAGCACAGACGTTTTAAACGCCTCTGGCCAAGGGATCTTCTTGGCCAACTGTAGGACAGTAGTGGAAACTGCACGCTCCTTCAAGTAAATCAAGTTTTGGAACATTAGCTTTACATTATTTAGAAATTGTTGTATTAATATAGGGTGATTCAAAAAGAGCGCCGGTTTTGATATATCAAATTAAGAGATTTATTTTATTGAAAAACTGAAAATAAATACATCAACAAGTTCATCTTACCTTCCGATTTCATGTATGAAAAATGATGTCATGCATGTGTCCTCCTCTACTGCGCTGGCACGCATCAACTCTGTCCATGAAATTGGATATTACTGCACGACAAGTTTCGACTTGCATTTGCCCGATAACCCGTCGAATTTCCTCCTTCAAGTCATTGATGTTTCGGGGTTTATTGGCATACACCAATGACTTCAGATAACCCCAAAGATGAAAGTCCCAAGGCGTCAATTTTGTTTGCGAAGGTGTCATCATCCTGCCGTTTTCTCAATACCCAGTCAACAAACTGTCGTCTCTTCTGGTGGTCTGCCACTTTCAAATGTTGCGTCAACTGAATTTTATACGGGTGATATTGGAGATCATACCGAAGAATTCTCCGTACAGAAGAACATCTTAAACCCAATTGTTGAGAACGGCGACGTATTGATTTTGCTGGGCTAACAGCCACACTGTCACGAACCAACGCAACGTTCTGCTCAGTTCGGCCAGAACGACGACGTCCAGAACTTTTAAGGTCGACTGTTGAACCCGTCTCAAAAAACTTTTTCATGAGCCTGCGAACTGTTGATTCATTCGGTGCTTCATTACGTCCTAGAGTACCGCGAAGTCGCCTGACAGTAGCCGTATAACTCTCTCCACTCTGGTAAAATGTTTTGACGATTAACACTCGTTGTGCAATAGTTAACTTCTCCATGGTTAGACACAGACTGCGAGAGTACTACACTGCGAACAAGAGAAACTACAACTGAATCGTCAATCGGAATGTTCTCCGAAATAAAAATGAGGTCTAACAATGTTGCCAACCGATAAACAAAAATTTACCAGCCGTTTAAAAACCGGCGCTCTTTTTGAATCACCCGTTATTATAACAGATACTAAATTTCATTTGAAAGTGTCATAAAAAGGGTTTATTTTTCCAGCATATGTTATAGAAAATGCACATGCCGATTTTCAGACCGTCATACTTGTAATCAAGAAGTCCTTTGAGGTAAGAAGAAAAAAGTATTAGGATGGTCGAATGATCAAAATTACTCGAAATAATTCAGCCCAAAGTGAAAATATTACCAGAATTATAGGGTATTAATTTCATAAGCGAGGATTCGTTGGTTTGTTACCTAGTTGTGTTTAGCAATACTTTTGATTTTTCAATCGTCGAGCCTATAAATCGTTTCACAATTTCTTAGCGATCAGTTAGTTATTAAGTTTTCATTATATAAGAACCTGCATTATGTTGAGTGAAATTAAAATATCATATTCGAGAGTAATAAAAGTAGAATATTGTTGTAATAGAAAATGAATAATACATATATGGATAGCTAATAACGAAATGAAAGTGAACGAATTATATGGTTATCAGGGCAAAGCTAACTAAGTAATTAGAAGGTACAGCAATCATCTATCGCATGGCAGCGTTATTATCTGGTACTATTTTACAACATATATTCTCTAGATTAGGTTTGTACCTGTCTTTACATCTGTGGTTTATGCATCAGCCTGCCTCTCTCTTATTATGCTCCAAATAATAAAATACGTTGTCTACACTAATTTCTTTCACTATATAATCAGTCGTACGATCGGTAAAATTAGTGCGTTAATGAATTACGTCACTGCTAAGTGAATTTTTTCGTAAGTTGTAGGCGTACATTAGGTTAACAAATTCATATTATGATTTTATACAATAGAACAAGTTATGTATTATGTTTTGTTATAGATCATAAAATGAAAGAATAGTTTGGTCTTTAGTTTGTCGAATTTCAATGATGCAAAACGTTATTTTTTTTTACCATACAGTAATCGTAAAAGGAAAAAATAACTTTATTTAAATTTATTTATCATTATTGTTAATTTGGTGCTACAAAGATATTTTATTTAATGCAAATGGCGTTATATAATTATGTTGTGTTTGTTGTTTGTAATATTATATTGTACGTAATAAATAAATTAAAATAATGTTCTGTTATTTTTTTACCAAATTTATTTACAACTGTGCCCTCTCACCGATTCATACCCCAACCTCTCATGAGTCAATTCATTCCTTCATATTATTCCAATTTAATTTACAAAAGTTCTTATTTCGTAAAAGAAAATAAACTGTTCCGTACAAACGGTCTTCTATTTGTGAAAAATAGGAATCGTTCTTTATCTTTCCGTTCCCTAATTAAGTATAAAAACGTTATTCTTAATTGATTATACTAAAACAATTTTTTTTCTTCCTCTTTAATTAGAACTGTGCATTATTTAATAGGTCAGATTATACTTCTTGTGACACTGATGACCAACTGTCTTTTCACCGTTTTTAACAGGTTGACTGACATAAGAGTTATGTGGACCTCTACTATGCTCATCCAGAAGCGCTAAATCAAAAGTAATTTGAACTAACCCATTCTGATTTTTATATATTTTTCCAAATTAAATTGATCTGTTAACATTAGAAGTTAATATACAACGTATTAATTTAATTTAATTTAAAAATTATGCCAACAAATACTTCAAAGGTTTACGAACCTCTCACAGCACTGGAAGCGTACTTGGAGTTATGCATAATGTTAGTTGACCACATTAGAACAGTAGAAAAATATTTTTTGAAAAGTAAATATTATTGAAAACAGTAAAGATGACTGTGTACTTTCATTAGTTAAGATTCAGGTTGATGAGGGTGAGAGAGAGAAAGAGAGAGAGATAGTTTCATGTAGCACTTCCCCAATAAATTTATTTAGGTCCTTTTCCCTACTATTAATTTTTGAAATGAAATTGTATTTAAAATAATTAAAAAGAGACGTTAAAATTATTTACAAAATGTGGAAACAAATGTCCTGACTAATTAAAATTATAACTATACTTGTACATTATTTCGTAAAAATACGTCCTATTTAAACAGAGTTTCCTATTTACGCACTATTTTGGGTAACTGGATGTTTACAAAATGTTTTTCAATAACCATATAACCCTGATAATATAAAAAGTACGGTAAAACACTAAACTGATGTTATTCAGTGTAGCTTACAGCAAAAAATGAACCAACCGATTGTGAAATAGATCTATGAACGTGATTACCGGCATATTCTAACAAACGTGTCGGTGCAGGGATACAATGTACTACGCACCTCTAAGAAAAGATGCGAGGAATTACTTAGAACTAGTAGGGTAAATCACAGAAATGTTTGGTGTAGCCAATTATAAAAACAAAATATATCGTAACTGTTAAAAAATCGTAATTACCGATTTTTGTTTTTACACATGTAACTAATTATTATAGGAAATATTATATTTCTACGATAAGGGAATTTTTATGTATTTTTGCTTAAAATTATTATAGGCTATTAGAAGCAATAGTTTAACACACGATTTTAGAGGTCCAGCAACCTCTCACAGCAGAATTGACAAGTTCGGTTTTTGCTTCGTGGCAGTTAACCTGTTAAGGGCCTACCTGAAGGTCGTCTGGATTCCGGTATTTTGTGGGTTAGGCTAATTTACCAGATGCTTTGGCTTCATTCTGTCCTCATCATCTTTTAATACCTCCTTCGTGATTACGCATCTTATGATATCCTGTATACCAAGTTCCTCTCTGATAATGTCGCTTCTTAGCTGATTTTCAAGTGTAATTCTCTACAAACATTGTTTAGAAACAAAATATCTGTATTAGCCATAGAATTCTACAGATCTATAGTACTATTAAAGTACTATTTTTGCACAAAAATACTTCCTAAAATTTTTTAAATTATTGGGAAAAAACTTTTGTTTTTAAAGTTGTTGAGCAGCAACTGTACATAATTTTCGAACCTATTGAGAAAACATCGCGTTCTCAATAACACTTCAGTTTTTCAGACGTCAATATTAGACAAAATCTGCGATTCGTGTTGATTATCTCACAAGACTTTGACGACTTTTAAGCTCATATTGTAGAATAATTAAATATCGTTCTGTATCGGGTATTATTTCTTAGTATTATTCTAAATCGAATCCTCTATTATTATTATTATTATTATTATTATTCTGAATAAGAATAATAATGAATGGGAATCAAAGGAATTATATGTTATTGTTTCGTTATCTCTTACGCACAAGTGGTTAAAATGTAAATGCTTTAGTTTTTCTACTTAACCCTAAGAAACAAAATTTCCGAATTTCAGATATCTACATGATCAGTGGTTTGATTACCCATATATTATTTTTAAATGTGTTTGTTTAGAATATATTAAACTTTTCTGTTACACTTAAAGTTTGGTTAATTAACTATAATCTTTTGTTTCAGGTAAGATATTTCTACTCATTTAAAAATAACATAGTGAAGTAGTCGTAAGAAATGCTTTCTCCATAAGAAATAAACAAGCGTAAGTAGTTCATTAATAATTACAATGGTTATTTCCCTTCTATCAATTCTCTTAAATCAAATTCATGAAGGAACCAGCATTTTCAATTAGATTACCCATTTTGCGTATCGGGTAGTAGCATGGAATTTGAGTTCCTTAAACCAAAATTGGAATAGTCATTTTTAATTTGTAGCCTATTATTTTACATGAAAATAAACATTTTATTAATAGTTTATAATGTGAATCATTCTATAAAAAAATGTAATTAATATTATTTTAAAAATCAAAGAACTTAAATTTTACTGCAGAAGAACCTGTCTCCTTGTTTATGAAAATAATGAAAATCCTAAAACTTAAAGATTTTTAAAATTAAAATGATATTTTGAATGAAATATTTAATGATAATTGAATATCTTATAATTAAGACTTTAAGGTTCATAATGATTATAATTTTTAGGATATTAATTATATAATAATAATAATAATATAATGAGTACATAATTGATAGGTTATTAGGTTCATAATGGTTACTCGATCTGGGATCGAGTTTATCTAAATAAAATTTAGAATAAATTCATTGACAATGTTTTCGTCGCTACCAATGCGGATAATAATTATTAGTAACTTATGTTACCAATCATTTCAAAGAGATATTGTGAAATTTTATATTTTTGCTGTAAACTCTTGGACAGATGTTCTAGAAAAATAACATGGTAATAAATTTCAGGCATTCCTTTTAAATGCTCATTTTACACTTACGAAATAATTTTGACATCACAACAAATTTGTGTTACTTAAAATTAAAAATTTGAAGGTTAAAACCGTTATTAGTTAATTGAAATAAAATTCAACTCAAAGAACCATTTTAACTGAAGTAAAGAAAAAAGAATTTGTGGTTGTTCTTAGTGTACTAAAATAAATTATTTTGTTAGACTAAGATGTATGATGTATTTCAAGCGTGTAGCCAACAAATTCTTTTGGTTGCTTAACTGGTAATTTTTTTATTTTGTTTTTTTTTTAGTTAGAAGGTCCAAGAATTCCTCTAAACTTGATAAGTGTTTTTTAAACATAAAATTTCTATCTTTTATTTTGTTTGTCTATTAAAATCTTCAAATACAGTTTATTTAATTGGATTTCTTTAATTTAAGTTATCAAGATACTTTATATATTTGTTGACCGAGTGTATGAAAAAAGTGGAAGTCCTTGCCAAGAATGTATTCGCCCTAAATATCAATAAAGTAGATTCCGTCCAGTACCAACGTAATCTACGACAGGCCTAAACGTAGCAATGCCATGTATGCTACTTAGCAAGGCCAAGTAGCAACTAGTAAGTGGTATCCCTATCTTCTTAGTTACTTAATCAATATCGCAACTTACTCATAAAGTAAAAGTTGCACGTTTAAGTTGCAAAATGAACATAATAAGAAATATTACCGTTATTTGAATGGTAAATTGCAAAGAATACACAATTATTTTAAGAATATTCATCTAAGTTTAAAAGTAAGTTATTAGCTAAAATTATTTTTCGTAAATTTTTAAAGCCGTAAATTACTTATCGTGGGATGGTGAGTAATGGATTTTAATAATGTTCTTCAAGTATGATGAGTAATGTAGTAGGAGTTTATTTCATTAATTTGCAACATTTATGTTTCAGTTCTTGAAATCCACTTGTATAAACTGACCAATAATATTTGTTTTAATGATGATGCAGAAATAATTCCCATTGGTGATAAATACACGTTTAAATAAAATTTAGAATAAATTCATTGACAATGTTTTCGTCGTTACCCTTGACCCAGTATTAAGAAGGTTTGTTTTTTAAACACCACTTCAGGATATCCTAATGTTAGTCATTAAAAGAGCAATTTAAATCTATGTTACAATAACATATCAACATGATTATGCTAATGTTAAAATAATTTCTATTCGTTCATAAACCAATTCAGGCCTATACTTTTTTTAAATATTTACGTACCAGCATAATATATATTTTTACTCTTATACAGATTAGGAGTAGTTTTGGATCTACAATATTTGGAGGGAATTTATTATTCAATTTTTTAATATTTTATTGTATATAAATTGTTCGTGAAATTGTCCGTAAATAAATAATAAATCTTATGCTGATACATTTTCGTACCCAAAAAAAATCTGTTTTAATAAAAATATTTAAAAAGTTGTTCAAGTAGTGTTCAAAATTTGATAACGTTGCGACAACAGGTGAAAAGGTCTTAAGATTAGATTCAGTGACCTGATTGAAGTTAAAGAAAGGCTCAATTTGGAATTTGACCTGTGCGCAGGCTGGACGTGCTGGTGCGTCAAAGCTGCCTTCTTTATGCATAATATAGTAGTGATCAGCCAGAGATGTTTTAAAAACAACAATTGGAAGCATTTAAATATTACTTTACCATGTTAGCCCATCTGGGTGAGACAAGAGCCGTGAACCCGAGCTCCTTGTTTAGCTTGTGGTGAGTGTCAGTGGCTGCGTCTCACTGACGGTGAGTTTCTGAAGATAACATGCTCTGTCATTTAATTTGCAAAAAGTGATTGATCGAGCTTCTTATATAGCGCTTTTATTGTAGCTGCACCCCGTTTCTCACGAAAGTTTTCCTCCCTTTTGTTGTTTTACCTTGATAGGGTTTTTTAGGGTCGCCCTGGGGGTTTTGAATCATCTGTAGGTGGTCGGCTTCATTATGGGTAGATTACTGAAAAGGTGGTAAAAATATTTTTTGTTTAAGATTAGCTCAAACGAGCGTGTCAAATTCCATCGAAAACCTATACAAGCGCTTTCACATTACGTTACAAGAACACGATAACCCACTTGTTAAGTTTTGCTATAAAGTTTGCTTGTAAGTTACATTCAGTTCACTTTCCATTTTACATTTACTTGGAAATCCAGAAAGACGTTTAAATGACGTTGGAGTAGATACCTGGTAATTTAGTGAAATAAACCTTACTCATAACTGTGTTGAAATTAGAGCATGTAATTTCAACACAATTATAATAATCGTCACATTTACTGTTGTAACATTGTGTAACATTTTTTAGCTGCGACTGACTTCTACGCCGGGGTCCCGGGCTCGATTCCCGGCCAGGTCTGGCATTTTTTCATCACTCATTTTCATATATCATCATTCTCCACCGTCTGCATTAGCAGAAATTGCAAAACAGTCAGACGTTAAACAAAAACAAAAAAGTTATGACATGTTTACAAATGTAAATTAATCATTACAGAAAAAGTAAATAATAGTAGCGTATTTTAAAATTTTGAACGTATTTTCCCAATTTTATGAACTAGTTTACCAGTTTACCAATTTTACGAATCAGTTTGATTTTGTAGAGGCTAGGTTAAAAAAAACAGGTAAATCTTAAACAGACTTTCCAATAAAAATTTACGACTTATAAAATGTATAGCTCCGTACCTAGTAAACAATTAATACAGGCCTACTCTATACTCCGATTTCAAAATTCCTTACTTCAAGATATCATTCGGTCTTTCCACAAATCCTTTCCAAGATTTCAGTTGAATCTAAATTCACTAATCCGAAAAATTCACTTTCTTTCATTCTGAAATTCAGCCCGAGGCAAAGTATTAAAAGAAAATAAGAATTAAGATTTCTCTTATGTTTTCATAATTTTAAAATGGTGCGCAAAAAAATTGATTATAATCATAATAATAAAAGTTAATTATACTATTTTTAAACCTAATATTTAATTATAAATTATAAAGATACTGGAACACCGGGTTTCAATCGTTGTTTTTGTTTTGCATTGTTCAATTTATTTGGATTTGTTTTGCATTGCGAATATAATATTTTCTTATAATACAATGTATTGTGACACTTAACTCTAAGGTGTTTCGGGATCTGGGTAAATTAAATAATTAATACACTTAAGTTTAAAATTACAAGTATTTATTACAACTAAGAAATACAATTAAATAATTAACTACAATCTACAAATATATTACAATGAAATTACTTAATAAATAACAAACTAATTATTAGGCTATAATTAACCAATACAATAAATAACTTAACTAATTTACTTAAAACTACTGACAGAAATGACACAGAAATATAAAAGATAAACAATAGCCAGTTATTCACAGTATCGTTGGCCTATTCTAAATTACTGGACTACCTGGATGCACTATCGAATACGCTCACTCAAGTACAGACGAATGTAAACTAACCTCGGACCATAAACAACCCGGCGTTTTTATAGGTGGGCTTATGGAGAGTTCGAGAAAAGACAGAGATTTTCGATATATTAATAAAATACAAAATCCTTCTGACGGCTTCTAGATAAATCTTAACAACTGTAAACAAATTAGGATGAATGAAAGAAGGTGTAATAAAAAACCAATTATCTAAATGGCTCTCACAATACCGAGTGACAACAAAAACCAGACCTACCTTTACTATAAAAGACCATTTATATTACACATAATGTTTTTAACTATTTCTCAGGAAACCCTGTTCATTACTCTTATTATTTACGTTAACATTTTTAATCTATCAGTCTTCCTCAAAAATTCTCGACCCACATTCCCTTTAGATATTATCACAATTTACAAATTTCAAATAAATGAATGATTATTTTTTTCAGTTAGGTCACAATTAAGAAAGAAATATTTATAGTTGTACAAATAATTTCCAAAAAATTCAAAAATATGTAGTTATTTTAAAAATTATTGTTTGCTCGTAATTCTGTTTTAGAAGACAGTTCAATACTGGCGCATTTAACGTATTGACTGTAAACACATGTTTTTTCTAATTACTACTTTTTTAATTCATTTTTTTAATATTCTTTTATTGGGTGATGATGCCTACAAAAGCAATGGCTTGTGCGTGGGTAAAGAGATGATAAAGATGAAAAACTTGTCCGAGAATTGAACTCGGAACCCGTGGCATAGAAACATTTATCGTAATTTCAATTCTACATGAAGGAGAGTTTTCTTGATACCATTGTGTAGCTAAACGCTTATAGTCACGATCTGTGTTGACGTATTTAAACATTGTGACAAATTTTCAATAAAAAATTCTACTGTTTAATCCGTGCTAAAACAGCAAAAACGGTTACAAAATACATGAGAACCTACATTTATAATCCAAATAGTAAAGCAACGGTTTATGTGAATTAATTTTTTTAATACTGTATTGAAAGGATAGAGTATTTAGATATAAAATATAGTAATTGGTTTAATGGAACCAACGAGTAATAGAGTAATAAAAAATTCTTCAAAGAAAACTGAGCTCTTTCTTTATTAATGATATACTGCACTTTCCCTTTACACGTTTAGGACGTTAATCTTATCTCACTGACATTCAGGAACAAAAATTAATTGAAATCTAGTAAAAAATATTTCCATTCGTCATATTTTGATGGACTAGAGTCTCTGTGTGACGTAGGCCTACTTTCCTAATTTTGTTATGTGCTCAAGGAGATAGAATTGATTAAGGACTTTCTAACTGTCATAGAGTGATCGGAAACCGTTAAAACCATCTTTAAAACGAATTGAAATCCGTTCACGTTAAACCTTGTCCGGTAAGCAAATGCCAAGGTTGCTGCAGCATCTTCAGTTCAGCTTAACCTTAAATGTCCTGAAGATAATTGTATTCTGAGATATCTGATTTATGCCTTCACGTTTAATTTTATTCATGTTCATGTACTATGTTGGTAATTATTGTGTATTTTATTACAATTAATAAGCTGATCGTGGTTTTCTAAAATAAAATAAATGAATACTTCTTGGAATCCTACAACTTGTAATTATTGTAACCGTTAGTTTTTTATTTTTAAATAGCAGGTGTGATTGTATAAAATATTTTATTAATTTATAAACACTATGATGTTATTCATTATTGACTTTAGGAAAACCTTTCATTGATTCTTATCGTTAATTCTATTTATAGTGTGTGTTTTAATGTACATTTTCTATACTGTAAAGCTTACACAAATAGCACTAAACAAACCAGTACATACGTGTAGAAAATCAAATCAATTAACTAATTATTACATTAAATCATATTACAACTTAAATGTTTAGTGTAAAATAAAAAAAACTGTTTACTTATTTTCAAACTTCATTTAACGTAGCTACTCAGTTTCAAATTCAAATTTTAAAAAGCCGCCTCCGTAGCGTAGTACATATTTGGGGCTTTAGTCTACAGTGGAAGGTGTAGGTTTGATTTCTAAGATTTCAATTTTTTTTTTCTTTGTTTGTTCGTCGTATCAACTACAGTGGTCATTAGCGACGACGTTTGGTTGTAAATGCGAAGGATGAAATGATTTTTTTTGTAACGTATGAAAATATGCCGTGCCTGAGTGCGATTCGAACCCAAGACCGCATGATGAGAGGCGAGCACGTTACCAACTACGCCAATGCGGCCGGCATAGGATCTGTAAATTATTATTTGTCAAAACACAATGTTCTTGTTCTATAATTAAAGTTGTTAAAGACCAAACTGTTGATGCTACTTTTAAAATACAAACTTTTTTCCTTTAATACTTTCTTTACGACAGTAAAAATTATGCAACTAGTAAATACGATGATAATGACTGTTAAAATGACATATTAATCATGAGAGGGGTAGGGCCCCATTGGTCCCTCCTCAAGGGTTGTGATTAAAAATCGAATAAACTTTATTTCATTAAATTAGCACGTTTCTACTCCAGCGTATCTTTATGCGTCTAGCGGGTTTAATAAAATTAGAAGAAAAATTAAATAAACGTCCACAATTTTCTTTTAATTAGATTGTTTATAATTTCTATAAGAGTTTGAAAATATGGCACAAACATCACAAAAACGTATAAATTAAAAATCTATATATAAACTGTTTATAAATAGATTTTTAATTTATACGTTTTTGTGATGTTTGTGCCATATTTTCAAACTCTTACCTACTCCAGATATCCTTAACCTTTTGTTACACCTTTGAATTTAGTACAACGCAGTTTCTGCAAAACTCTTACCGGTCACTTTACAATTTCATTGTAATTTTGAGAGGATATCATAACGTTTTGTTGAATATATTATTTAAATATTTTGTAAGAAAATATTAAACATTATTTAAATATTTTGTAAGAAAATATTAAACATTTTTTATCTAATTATATTGTAAAATTAATTTCACAGGTAAAAAAAATTCTGTCAGAAGTGGGATTCGAACCCACGCCCTCAGATGACGCCTAACAAAGGTATACCCTTGAGTCTGGCGCCTTAGACCGCTCGGCCATCCTGACATGAGCGACGCGATGCTAAAATAATTCTATTTAAACGACTCACACGTAAACATCCTACTGCAAACGGTGCTGCCACCTAACGTCAATCGTAGGAGGAGGACATTTTCCGAGATCCGAGATAAAAAAAAATGTACTGAATCGGGTCCCGCGGCATTAAAATTATTGAAAATAAATGTTTGCAGTTTGTTTTTAATACTGAAATGAAGACTAAATGTCGTTTAAAGTGAAACAATGTTATACTAAAGCATTGGAAACATGTTTTGATCAATAATTAAAAGAATATAGATAAATGTGAAATTCGATCAAAGTTGTTAGCGCTAAATAAGCAGTTCGCTTGCGCCGGCTGCGAAAACTCTTACCGGGCGCATTTCAAGCGAAATGCTTAATTTAATACTAATTTACACGGTAGCCTAAGGTTTCTTCATATCTCGATAAGGTTTTTTGCAGGTTTTAATATGTTACAATTAATGCATGTGAATTCGATTATACAGTGGTAGTGTACTTGATTTTTAAGCCATGTTTCTTGGTTTTACTTTTCGTACCCTCCGCAGTCATCATCTTTTGTTCAGGAGAAAAGAATGATTTACATGAGAAGTCTAATTAGGCATAAGCATTAAACGTTTGTTTGCATGCTTTGTAAAAACCTATTTGTAATTAATGAAAGTTCTTTGTCAAAAACATTTTATGCCATGTTTTTTAAGTAATAACTGAAGTTAATTAGTTAACTTTTAACGAAACCTGATTCCGATTATTCAGAATATTTTTGGTGTTACCGACATAATTTAAGTCGCAAAACGTGTATTGTTAACATTTATTGATAAAGAGCTGATAAAAATAAAAATTTCGGAAAATTCGTTAATAATTTACTCAAGAGAGTAATTTCCTGATGAATAATATATTACCCAAATATATTTTACCGCATATTATAAAAATTTGAAAGATAACTAAACATTCATTAAATGATTAAAATTAATACTGCCGGCCGCATTGGCGCAGTTGGTAACGTGCTCGCCTCTCATCATGCGGTCCTGGGTTCGAATCCCACTCAGGCACGGCATATTTTCATACGTTACAAAAAAAAATCATTTCATCCTCATTACACACAGTTACACCCCAACGTCGTCGCTAAAGACCTTGATGTTGATGCGACGTTAAAAAAAATTAATATTACTCCAGAAATAAAGAAATTATAGAAAATCCCTCAGATACCCATCAGTCAGATTAATTTTTTTTCCTGAAAATACTCGTAATAAATACTCATATATGTTTTAGTAAAACTGAGCCGCCTTCATGACCCAGTGGTTAGCAGGCTGCGCTGCAAAGCAGAGATTCCGCGTTCGATTCCCGGCCAAGGTCTTGGGATAATTATTACATTTCGAAAATGTTCCTATTAATGTTCCTTAACTAAAAAACAGTCGTTAATAACCCAAATTTTGATGCGACTTTAAATTAAACTGAAAAAAAGTTTCATTTCATATGAACAGCCAACATGCCTATATTTTAATTATTTAATCACTTTATTTTATTACTTTTATGAAATTGCCGGGTATGAGAAGGCTGTTTCAAACTCAATTTTACGGATTTCCTGTTGGTGATTTAGAAAGCGTTTACACTTTTATTTTAGTACCTATAATACATGCTATTTAGTTTACGCAGTATTTTTCCTCCACGCAACTTTTACTTGGTTCTATTTGTTGTAGCTTACATCCATTTCCTGAACTTCCATTTCGAAATAAAATAATTTAAATGTGCTTCTAAATTGTTGTGGGAGATTAGCTCAAATTTCACATATTAACATTTTACAAATAACAAACAACAAGCATATTGTAACAAAATTGTAATTTTTTGAATCAAATGATATACAACACACATTGTTTTCTACAAGAGATCATTAAGAATTTTAATTTAAAAAATGTCGTTAATGTACTACAGGTACGTTCTCTTGTATTAAAGGCACATTTACAAGGATTGTTTCATCGGTTATAACGTTTTTACTGTTAACCGAAAATATGGTATTTTATCACGTTGAAAATCCTGCTAAAATGTTCCAATAAACTAAAGAAATTAATGCTACTATCACCTTTACACCAGTGTACAAATACGCTGATATCAGCCATTTGTCTTTACAAGTCATATTAGTATGAATATCATTCAATTTAGTATAGAGATGAATTATTATTAAAATTCTCATAACCTGCTCAGTTAATTCTTCTGAAATTTTTACATTATATTTAACTCATATGTGCAGCAATTTTGAGTTTCTATTATAATGCAGACTATGTGATGATCTAATTTATAAAACATTTTGATCTAAATGTTTGCAATCCACCGGTTTAGTAAAGTCATCGCCGTAAGTGAGCTGTTTAACAGCTAATTTTCGGAAACGGAGTTTCCGTGCTTCGAATCCAAGTAATGGTACTTTTATACGGATTTGAATACTAGGCAGTGGTTACCGGTGAACTTTGATGGTTGTGGTTCAATTAACTACACACTGTCAGTAATGGTCGGCTTGAATCTGTAAAACTACAACCCATTTACACCATACATATCATCCTCATCACATTGGGTCATCGAACCCGGCAACTTGGCGTAGAAGTCAGCGCAATTGGTTTCTACGCCGAAGTCTCGGGTTCGATTTCTGGTCAGGTCTGGCATTTTTTCATCACTCATTTTCATTATCATCTTTATTACCGTCTGCATTAGCAGAAATTGTAAAACAGTCAGACATAAAACAAAAATAAAAATTGGGTCATGGAGTGGCTTATTGTTCTGAAATTAACATGTTTCAATCTACACACATTAGTGATTAAAAAAATGTTTGTGTCTTCAAACCTTTAAACAAAAACAAAACTCTATAGTCTGTGAAATTTATCTTACCAAAAACTAAGCTTACGTAAAACGCCCTATTAGGACTACTGTAAAAATTAAGAGATTGGTTTACTCGTTTGTGAGAAATTTTTCGTTATAAGTAGTAAAGATACAGTAGTATAAGATACATAAGTAGTATAAGATAATAATATTAGTATAAGATACAGAGATTCCTTGTTACTTTAAATGCAATCACATTTTGATAGAGTCTTCTGTACTTATAGGAAAATAAAAATCACAAAATATGAAGTTCGTAGCCTTACAAAGAAGACGTACATGTTTTATAATTTATTGCTTAAAGATTGTGATCTCTAAAATTTACAGATAAAATTTCAGTTGATAAGATCTGAAATTTCAGTGTATTATTTTCATAAGATTAAATTAGAAACTTAATGAAAGAAAACTCATGTAAATTGTTGATTTCTGTTATTGTACAAACATAGTAAAATGAAATATTAAAGATAATTAATTTTATTTATTTATTTATTTAATGTCAGTTTATGAAATATTGTACTTCATGAAATTTATAAAGAATTAAATTATTATACTGGCGGCTTTATTTGTTTATTATTGGATTGCATGGAGATTTTATCACTAAAAGATACATTCACCATTGTTTGCTTATTTTCTGTGAGCATGGAATTATATTTTAATATCACACATCAATCATGAAATGCGTGAAAGGTTGAATGAAACAAAAATATAGATATCACAGCATGTTATGTTTAGATGTACGTTAGAATTAACGTAATAATAACTCCTCCTTCTTATTGTTCATTGGAAAGAAATATCAAATTCTTTACAATAGTTAATCTAAGAGTTTATAATAAAACGCAATAAAATAATTAATTTTTGTTCACTCATTTTATTTTTAACTTAATATTTAGCCAAACAAATGGAAGAGCTGAGCATTTTTTTGACTATTAAATTTTAGTGTGCGAGCATACTGTTTAGGTATTAATTTTACTTTCTCTTGCTTATATGAATATATAGGAAGGAAAGTATTGTTTTCATGTCGATTTTTCGAAACCGAGTTTTCACCGGATCTATACGTTTTCAGACCCCCTGAACCAAAAAAACATTTTTTAGCGATTGGTCTGTGTGTCTGTCTGTGTGTGTGTGTGTGTGTGTGTGTGTGTACAAAATATCTCAAGAACGGAACATTGTACGAACTTGAAACTTAAGTTACACACCACTACCGGACCCGACACGAACATTTTCATCAAAATCGGTCAACCGGAAGTAGTAGTTTATTCGTATAATTTTTCACGTTTTTGCGATTTTCTCAAAAACTGGTCTTACGATTTTTTTTAAAAATCGCCTGGTTTACTAAATTTTTTATTCTCTACAAGATAGGGTAGGCGCCATGTTTGCTGAAATTCTTGGTGAGGGTGTTTTTACGTAAAAAAAGTGTTTTTTTAAGATTACGGCTTTAATATGTATTATAGCGCAAAAATTTATAGAATAAAAAATTTAGAGAATTAAAAATTCTACAACTTTTATTTCAAACATTTTTTTGTATAACGCTTAGTTTAGCGGTAATTAGCAATTTTCTGTTTTTTTCACGAAAACGTGTGAAAAATCGATTTTTTAAAGATTTCGGCCGTAGTATTCATTTTATGACAAAAGTGTTAATTATCAAATTTATAAAAAATTAAAAGATCTACAACTTTTATTCATAGGATTTTTCTCTACAGAGAGTAGTTTAGTGTGAAAGAGTGATTTTCCGTATTTTTAAAGCAAACTGAGATCGATTTTCATTTTGCGTCTTTCCCTAATGATTAAAATTAGGTTATGTTCATTGAGGTTAGTTTTTTGTTTATTTCTAATGTTTTATTACTAATGTTAGGTTTATTGTTAATTATTTGCACTGGCAAGAGAAAGTTGTGTGAGTGTTTCACACCAGATTTTTTATTTTATTAGTACGAGTATAATAACTTATTATGTTTTCACTGTTGGTACTTGTTCTAATTCTATAACGTTAACTTCTAGAAGGCAAAAGATAACATTTTATAACGAAATACAAAATAAGTAAGATATGATCTCAGGTTAAATTGGTGTGAGTGCCAGATAATCGTTTTATAAATTCATATTTAGTGTTTTCTATTACCAATAACAAATGTTGAATGAATTTTGAACAATTTTTAATTAACCTTGCACTATTTTACAATTAAAATATTTATTTTCAAACCTAATGCTAACTCAAATTATTTTCCTCTCTAAGCAAAGATACTTATTTTCAGTGTAATTTAACCAACATGTGCACTAAAAACTTTCCTTGGTTGTTAATAAAAAGAAGATCAGGCCTAAAATGACTTACGTCTAGTCCTGGTTTACATTTATTGACATGTCCTATTAGACGGAAGTATAGAAAATGCATCCAGAAAACTCTCAAAAGTGATTTATGGAGTCTTCTACTATGGAGATACTACTATACTGTAAATACAGACGCAGTTAATAAAATAAATTTTAAAAATTCGCGAATAAGTAAATTCGTTTAAATCTCTGTACTTACGCGAATAAATGGTATTGAGTGGAAAAAATCGGTAATTTACTCTTATATTAATACGACTCAATTAGAGATTCCTGTAAATATAATTTTTCTCGTTCAAAGTTAATGCAACCAGACATTTTCTTAACATTCGTGCTACTACCGTACATTGATCAGTACATTCTGTTATAATGTTTGTGGTACATGAAGTAGAAAATAACAGGATGTAGGAGTGATCCTAGTACCACAGTAAGCTGGTTAGAAGAAAGGTCAAGGTCATGAAGGACTGTGACCTTGCAAGGCCAATCATCATCATCAACATGATTGTGCCGTTAATATTAAACAAAAACAATATTTAAAAAATACGTTGTCTTCTTTATTCAAATATATTTTATAATTACCACCATTAGTTCATGGTGTTAATATTGAATAAAAATCGCTTTATACTAATATATATTTACTTCTACTTTTAGTAGTATGCCTCAAAGTAGCAAAATAATGTTTTCAGTTTTTCTTTTGAAAAAATAAAAAATTAATGATGGTTGTTTCAGTGGCTCCGGAACAGTGGATGAACATAGGCACAGAATGGAGCATCCTGGGTAAAAAATTAATTATTTGTTTTTACTTTACAGGTTCAAGGTTTAAATTTCTTCCTTTCTTGGAGTATGCCAATGAATTTTTTGTGGAGAACTTTTCGTTCTTTATGCGGATGTTGGTCTTTGATAACTCTTATTATTTCAACTTCTTTTTTACTTTAACCACTGTGATTCTGGTGGTGGATAATTAACACATGTTCTATTACTAGGGTTACTATTTTTTGTAATTATTATCAGGTAAAAATTTTGTTTCTTCCATCTATGAAAGACAAAAAGAATATTATCATTTTTATTATTAGTCAATCAGTATTGCTGTCATCGAATAAATAATAATTAGACTTAATTTTACGTTCAATATTTTTACTATAATTTTATTCCAATCTACTCGTAAGTTCTCTTACAAATATACTAAAAAGTTTATGGTAAACATTAAGAAATTTAACGCTTTAGCAACCTGCAGCTTTTTGAAGACAAAAATTTTTGTCGTTAATATGGATTATTGATATTTGCTCCATAACTAACCTCAAAAGGGTCCATTAAGTAATCACGTTTATTACTTCTCCCAATTTCACTCTATGATTCCCCCAGGTATGACTTTAAGAATACCAATATTTTGGGAAGGTCAAGAAATAATGTTTATTGTTTTAGGGTAGATACCCTCTTTCTGCCCTACAGTAGCCTAATTAATGATCAAATTTCAAATGTTTCACTTTTTCTGTATATTGCTTGCAGTACACCGTGGTAGAGCCCTGAACGAGTACATTCTAACTTAGAGTATCAGGCAATGATAACGGATCGGGTTTTTGATCAAAAAACATGAAGAATACGTACGATTTTTTTAAAAAATTAGCTCTTTGGAAAGGTAGACGTAATAATAACAATAGTGTCTTTAGGGCAGTTTACTCCTCTTTTCTACTCTTTCTGGCTCATTGGTCGATGCATTTCGACCTCTGTAGTGATATATTTCGCTTAAGGAACAAATTTGATGAATTTCAGCTGTTTCTGTTAGTATTAGTCGAAAGTTAATCAGTGCGGGCTTACTGCTAGCCTTACGGGCCTGCGTTAAATAAACTGGCTTCTAGGTTTTTCTGTTTACTCCGATTTCATTCCATATTCTACTTCTTCTAGGTAAGTGGACTTCTAGGTTGAGTGAAATGAAACAAGGAGATAAAATATTCTGTTAAACCGAGTCCACCTTCGTTGATGGACAATAGGAAGGACGAGGTTGTGATCGTGCAACTCCGATGGATCATACCAGACTTACTCATTTGCTGGTGAATTGCATTTTCTATACTGCATTACTTTTTTGATTTAAATTACTTGAACACATCCGGGACGTATTCGGCGACGATAAATTTATAAACACGAAAGTGTTTTTTCTCTCCATAAGATTGTACTTGGCAAAATGAAGATTTATTTTATGTTTTTACTTTGTTCTATATATTTCTGACCCCGTTATTTGAGTTTTTTCGTTTGTCTTGTTTTTACTATATCCCTTTTTGTGTTATCCTCGTACGTGTAATGTTAATTTTTTTTTAATTTTTCTCTGAGATATTAATAATTTGTAAGAAACTGATGTGTTACCACCTAGGAAAATATTTCTTTGGAGCCTTAAACACACCCAACGCAGTTTACCGGGCGATAACTATTTTTGTTTTTGCCAGTAAAAAAAATTCTTTTAAGGACTACTTGCACAATGCACATTCACTTTTTCAGAACTATAACTTAATAGGGAGGTGTAGAAATAATATTCACTGCTTTAGTATAACTACTCTCTTTTAATCTGTTCACGCATTACATAAGGTATCCTTCCTCTCATAGGAACATGTTATCGAAATTCGTTCTATCCTGTGTATCGCATCGAAATGCCTTGCCGATTTTGAGAACTATAGCTTTTCGGGAAAGTATAGAGATACTATGTATTTCTTTACTTAGTCACCCCTTTCTACTCGTAAGGATGAATCAAAATACAAATGCTTTAGTTTTTCTGTTCATCTCATCCACTAAGGAGAAAACACACCGAATTTCAGCGCACTAGCTGATGGGGAAGTTCAAAAATTAGTGATTAGTGAGGAAGAAATTTCACGTTTATATATACAAGCATGTATAAACGATGTATGTTGTTCAAAGATTACTGAAGCCACTTTAGTCACTTTTACAATGAAGTGAACTACCGGATTAAATAACTTGTCTGTTTCCTTACTTCATTCACAAATACGTTTGTTGATCCTTGTTTTAGAAATTTCTTTCAGATACAGTTGATATTTATTTTTTCAGGGGTTTCACTGTAGTTTTACAATGTTTTGTATTGATTCAAATGAATCGTTGCAATTTTAGATTTTCTCTGAAAGGTTATGGTGTGATTTTTCATTCATTTTTTTATCGAATCATATTTGCCTAAAATATTGAATTTTTTTTCATTTAAAAAAATAAACTATCACATTTTCTTACTCGACTAATCCACAAAATTTTGCAACTCATCCCACTAGAATAATTCTGTGTTATTTAAATAGTTATGATTTTTAGAATTTTCATTTCACTCTTAAATATTACATAGTCCAAGAAGATTTATAACTCGATGGTTCGAACAACGTAAAATTTGTTAGGCAACTTTTATAGCTGTATATGTCATATGAGCAACCTGTTCTCTCATAGTTGTGTGCGTAATGGCATGTCCAGATGCTACATAAAACTGGTAGGCTATATTGTTATTCTTTTGTAAATATTCACGGGTTTTTTTATAATTATTTTTCCTGCTACTATATAAATAACATGCTTATGTAAAATATTTTAAGACAACGTAAACGACTTGCTATTTAAAATTCCAAACAGAAGTAACTAGATATTTTAATATGTAAAATACTGCATGTATATTTTTGTTAGTACTGATTAATTAAATAAATATTATTAATGACGTGTTATATTGAACATCCGATAAATTATTTAAACGAAACCTAGTAAGCCAAACCATATTATTTTTACCAAAGACTACACTAACTCGTATCTATTTCAGAAAAATTAGTTTGTTTGTTTAACACAACTTATTTTTGAGTGTGTTTACGGTTTTTTGTTTTTTTAATATTTTTTAACGTCGCATCAACTACAACGGTCATTAGCGACGACGCTGGGGTGTAACATTTGTACAATGGAGGATGAAACGATTTTGTTTTTTGTAATGTATGAAAATATGCCGTGCCTGAGTGGGATTCGAACCCAGGACCGCATGATGAGAGGCGAACACGTTACCAACTACGCCAATGCGGCCGGCTTGTTTACTGTTTTATTTTACTAGAATATCATTATTTCATATTATGTAGTTTTCTGTTCTAAGTTTTGTGTTAACATCACTGCATAAGTAGTTAATACATATATGATAATGAACAGCCAAAACAAAATAAAATAAAATATAAAACTCACCTCAGAGTATTATATTGTTTCAAGATCTTTCGTCTCCCTCGGAGACATCATCAGGAATTTAAAAAAGACACTTATCACACAAAACATAAAACATTAACACAATAGTGGTCGCAGACAATTGACGACCTGGTCTGCGACCACTATTGTGTTAATGTTTTATGTTTTGTGTGATAAGTGTCTTTTTTAAATTCCTGATGATGTCTCCGAGGGAGACGGAAGATCTTGAAATAATATAATACTCTGAGGTGAGTTTTATATTTTATTTTATTTTGTTTTGGCTGTTCATTATCATATATGTAGTGGTGCAATCAAAGGAAAATAATGTTTAATAAAATAAGTAGTTAATAATGTAATCACTAATGAATTTCCGTATAGTTATACATCGGAACCCAGTTCTATTGAATGAATTTATGTAAAACCTGTTGAATATTTCATTTTACAATAGATTGTGAAATGCGTATCTAATATTTACTAACACTTTTTGGTTTTAAATATTTCACGAATAATCACTTGTTATTTCTTTTGAGTGCATATGCAGTAGACTACTACTCATATTAGACTCATATACTACTTGCTCAATATTTTTATTGCATTTTGAAATAAACATACTTTAATTAGGTTCGGAAAATAATATCAGTGAGATGACGTCCTTCTTGTAGGACGCTATTCCTGAACGTCCCGTGAAAGCTCTGTATCGCTTTCTCCAACATATCATTCGACACAGCTCTAGTTCCATCGATATATTAAACAACTTTCTGTGACCAGAACTGGAAAGTTATCCGGTGAATATGAGAGAAATGTGGTTATAACAGGATGGTGCCACAGCTTACACGGCGAAAACATCGATGGAAATGGTTCAACAAATGTTTCCTGGACATGTCATTTCACGATTCGGTAATGTTTCTTGCCCAACACGCTATCGTGATTAGTCATTTTTTGACTTCTTTTCGTGGGGGCTACTAGAAATCAAGAGTTTACGTGAACAAGCCACGCGCAATCGAAAACGTAAAACTTTTCTTTTGTCAATAAATTGAAGCTGTGTCGAATGAGATGTTGAAGAAATCAATTCAGAACTTTCAGCAGAGGCTCCGGATTTGCGTCCAACAAGAAGGACACCATCTCAATGACATTATTTTTAGAAACTAATTAAGGTACGTGTTTTTTAAAAATGCCATAAAAATCTTAATATTTAATGTAAAAATTTTTTCTATCGTTAAAACAACCGAAATTATTCACTTGTGAAATGCGTTTCCTCTGCTCCATACTTTAAATTTTGTAGCTGTACAGCTCGGTAGAGATTTTTGATAAAAAATATAACGAGCGTTATTTCAACTTTTTATAAATCAAATAAATTTGCAATTACTGTGTTAACTATTTGTAGTACATAATCCTATTATATTAATGAATGAACTCCAGTTCATATCAGTTTGTTGAATCTTATATGAACTGTACATCTTAGCATTTATTTCAGATTAGAATTACGTATCCGTGAAATAATAGCGAACCTTTTTCTTTTTTAATAATTATTTTAAAATTATTAGTTGAAAGTTGTCGCAATCCAGATCAGTAGGAAGTGATAAAGATTAAAAAATGTAACGCTTATATCTGTAAGTAATGGTCCAAGAGACTAAATCACGATTTCAAGCCAGAGGATTATAGTCTACGATTTTAACATATGTTATTGTGTATTACTATATTCTTTATAATATTGTACATGCTACTGTAACAGGGATACTGCATAAGCTAAGTTATGCTTTCTGCTTTCTTGTATTCTTCACGTTCTCGACTTTCACTTTACCTTCTTTATTTATTTTGTGTTTTTTACGCATCGAATTTAACCAAATAATGTATATGTATAACAATAAATTGAAATATTAAACACTCTATTCTTGATATTCTTTTCGGTACGGTATTATATACACTATTTAATACGCTAATTTAATAAAACATTTACACAGGTATATATTTCAAATCGTCACAATTCATTAAAAAATACATAACACCTAAATTGTATAATATGTGCAATTTCACACGCTTTAGTAAAAAATTAAAATAAAATATGGATTTGCTTTAGTAAAAGTTGGTTTGCCATTTCATAAAATGAATCTGTGTTGTGTAATATAAAGTAGCAGTACCTATGTTTCATTTGTTGTCAATGGCTTGTACCGTCATTTATTATGGTCACCCTCTGGCAACCCTCAGATCAAACTTTCATCTTCTTCTTCTTCTTTTTCCAGTGCCGACTCCATTACTGAAGATTCGCTACAGATAAATCGATACTTGTAAATCGCTCTCTGTCATGAATTTCTTCAAAAAAGTGTGCTTACTTAAGTTTTTCCAGTCTCTAATATTCTTTAACCATGAACATTTCCTTCGTCCAGGTCTGCACCTACTCTCATTTAGCTCTTAAAAATAAGATTTAAAATAAGCTCATACTTATAATTCATGTATCAATGCCCAAGGTAGGCAGTTTTCCTTCTTTTAGATATTCTTATCAACTCACAGTCAACACTGTTACGTCTCAAAATATCAGCGTCAGTAACATGACCAGTTCACAAAATTTGGAACGTTCTTCTTAATACCGGCATTTCAAAAGCTGCTAGAATATTCATGGACTGCATACTCCAAGTTCTTGTACAGCAGGACCTAGTAAATATATACAAGGTATGGCTATTAAATAACGAGACTGACGTTGTAAAAAAATTTATTTTAATTTTATACATAATCACTTATTGTCACCTTCAATATACAGTCCTTCTCTATCCCTCCAACGCTCCATGCGAATTTTCCTTTGTTGGAAACAGTGCTGGAAGTCATTTTCTGTCAGCTCCTTCAGGACACGTGCCGCTTTCTCTTTTACAGCTTCCACAGACTCAAATCTTGTCCCTTTTTTATGCAGATTTCACCTTAGGGAACAGGTAGAAGATAATAACATGTGATGAAACGTGGTTTTTTATTTATGACCCGGGAACGAAGCGCCAATCCATGCACTAGAAGAGCCGAACTTCACCGAGAGCCAAAAATTCTCGAATGCAAGTCAAAATTTAAAGCAATGAAGATTGTTTTTTTTATTGATATCCACGGGATTGTGTACCTTCACTGGGTTCATGAAGGTCAAACAATTAATCAATATTACTACGTTGAGGTACTTTCTATACTACGTCAAAGAGTAAGGAAAAAACGCCCCGAAATGTGAAATCATGGGTTCTCCACCAAGACAATGCGCCAGCTCATTCCGCGTTACCTGTCAAGAGGTTCCTAGCCAAGTACAGCATCTCAGTGTTAGAACATCCACTTTATTCATCAGACCTTGCACCATGTGACTTCTACCTGTTCCTTAAGGTGAAATCTGCATTAAAAAGGACAAGATTCGAGTCTGTGGAAGCTGTAAAAGAGAAAGCGGCACGTGTCCTGAAGGAGCTGTCAGAAGATGACTTCCAGCACTGTCTCCAACAATGGAAAATTCGCATGGAGCGTTGTAGGGATAGAGAAGGAGTGTATATTGAAGGTGACAATAAGTGATTATGTAGTATAAAATAAAAATAAAATTTTTTGCAACGTCAGTTTCGGTATTTAATAGCCACACCTCGTATGTGTTTACGATCCTATATCTTACAATAAGTGAAATTGTATTATTAAAATTCTGGTGTGAACCCTCACACGACTTTCTCTTGCCAATGAAAATAATAAACAATATAACCTATAACATTAGTAATAATACATTATAAATAAACAAAATAACTAACCTCAAAAAATATAACCTTATTTTAATCATGAGTGAATGATTCAAAATGAAAATCAACCTTAGTTTGGCAATAATACGAAAAATCACCCTTTTCACGCTAAACTAGGATTTGTAGAGAAAAATGCGCTAAATAAAAGTTGTAGATCTTTTAATTTCCTATAAATTTTATTATACACTTTTGACCAAAATCTTGTAAATCCTTTTTTTATAGATTTTTGTGAAAAAAGAGAAAAATCATTACCGCTTAACTTAGCGGTATTGTAAGATGTTCCGTTCTTGAGATATTCTATTCACACACAGACCAATCGCTAAAAACATGTTTTTTGGGTTCAGGGGTCTGAAAACGTGTACATCCAGTGAAAACTCGATTTCGAATAATCGATATGAATACAATACTTTCCTCCCTGTACAGTCATATAGGCAGGAGAAAGTAAAAAGCAAATGCCTCATATTAAGAATAGCCAGCCTCGCTATTTCAATACGAGTTCATATCTACACTGTTGGCTCCAGATCTGATTAATCCCATTTCCTAAATACTTCTTAAATTTCTGAACCTGCTTTTTAGTTTGATATTCAATAATTAGGTCTCATTACTAGGTCATTACATTAGGTCTCATAATTAGTGTAAGGAACCTTACTGACCACCACCACCTTATTTTCAGTGGGCTAATTTTCAGGCCAAGAGTTTCTTCCTCGTTAGAAGTTCTATACATCAAGCACTGAAGTACAATCAAAAAAAAAACATAAGCACATCTTATATTGTTAAAAAGAGCTGTATTCAGTTTAATCCTATCGAATCCATTTTAAAAGTCTGGCTTTAATCATAGGTCTAACAAACATGTATAAAAGGTCTCTATTCCAACGTCTCTTTATTCTTCTATGTAGTAAAAGTAGAAAATACATGGTGGTATTTTCTACGGTTCTTCAATTTTGTGTTCGAACGATAATAAAGATTAAATGTTTCTTTTACATCTTCTTTGTATGCTTATTTGAAATATCCACAAAAAAAATGGTAAATAGGTTTCCAGCTACAGTTTCATGCTTATATGCGTCCAATTCAACTAATCGCAGATACTATTTGTTGCATTTTCGGCGTCGTACTCGAATTCATATAACGCTGTCGTTATGATGGGCTCGTATTATGATTGAATCCTTGAATGACTATTTTTGGCTTCTTTACTGACGGTAGATATGTATGGAAATCAGCATTGTAAGAGTCAAGATATTTAACGAATGTTGTATATGCAGTTGGTGTTTTTGGATGAATAACAACTTTTTTTTGGCTGTACTGCGCTGAGTAAATGAGTTCTGGCCATCCTGCTTAATCAGAACTTTAATGAGAGCGCTCGAATTTGTTATGCTGTTAAGGTAAATTGGCGGAACTTTCTCATTGAATGAGCTTTTGGATTCATATTTGAGCTTAGGTCAACCGAAAGGTTAAATTGGTTTGAAGGAACCTTGAATTGTTTTTTTAACTTAGGTCTGGATAATTATATTATTGTTCATTCGATGTATTCTCATTGCAATGAGATCTTAAAAAAGAATACAAGATGTAATAAAATGGAAAATACTTAAATGCATGGACATACTAATTAATTTTGTACAAAACAGACACTAACGGAATGTTTTATTACCGATATAAAAAAATGCATGCATGTTGAAATACAGCCGTTACTGCAACTGGAAATTACATTATGACTAGCTATTTTATGTTTTCTAAATCTTTATGTAGATTTCATGCAATTTAATTAAATCTTGCGAATGATTGCTCAATATATTGATAAAAAGCAACAATCTATACAACAGTTTTCTTTGAAATTTATCGTTTACTAACAAATAAAGAATTCAAATAATATATAGAAACTTTGTTTTTAATATTACTTTAGAGAAATTTTTTACAGAAACACACGTGTGTATATTATGAAACTTTCAAGTTACGGCCTAAGATTTAATTCTTGCGTAATAAATTGTACTATTGGTATTTTAGATGGACACTAAAATCTTATATACTTATGAAAATATCTTTTTAGTATTTCTTTTGTTAATTGAAATTTAATGTAATAATCTACTATTTACTGTTTAGCTAGTTAGGAATTTTACATAAGAATGTTTCGTTTATTGTTACAGATATACTTTATCTTTGTACTGAATGTACTTATGGAGATTCTGAATTAAAAAATTAATTTAATAATCTATGTTCTAATGATTAATTTTTTCTTAATCGTCCAATATTGAACGTGAACCCTCTCCAAATATCTCCACATTTACTTCTTCCTTGGTTACTGTGTTCAATTGTTTGGCCGGCCTTTTGTTTAGAGGTCAGGGCAACTGGCTTCTATGTTGTGGTCCCGGGTTCGATTCCTGGTCAGATCTGGTATTTCTTAATCTATATGTCGTCTCATATCATTACCTAAGCACAGTCAAGGTCTGTGTAGGAATCATCACTCAACAAAATAAATAAATACATTTAATTCCGCACTCTCTTGACATCATCTTCCCATTAAAACAGTGGTCGTCCGCGTTCCATGGCGGAGTCGTACTAAATCCCATTTCATATTCCAAAGTGAGTTTCCAACTTTACAAGCCGCGATTTCAGCATAAGCAATATGTTAATATTTCAGCATTTTTAATTAAATTTCTTGTCTTCCTCAGAAAGGGAAGCAGGGTAAAATTTTGGGACCGTCCTATACCCACTTGAGGATTAGTTTTAGATATTGACCGTTCCATATTTCTATATCTGGAGTGTAAGTGGGTCCTAATTCACTACGCTGGCCAAAAGGGCTGGCGAATGGTAGTGGAAAGGTTAAGGTATGGGTTTGTAGATGGGTATGAAGATTGGGACATGATTCACCCGTGAGTATGGAGTAAGAGTGAACCATGACTCTCGTCGGATCGCGTCCCTGAAGTAGATCTATCCCCTGTTGGAATCACAGAGGAGTGTCTAAGCATTACCACCAATTTTTTAATTATTCCTTACAATATGTATAGATATACTTTAAAAACAAGGTATAGCAAAGTAGATAATATTTCTTACTTAAATACTCGTATTTATGGCTAGGTGAACCCTCAGTTTTGTCTAAATTACAACGTTTTCAGTTAAAACTGCTGAGGACAGTTGTTAACGCTTCCTTTTATACTGTATTTCCAGACATACAATGTACAAAGATCGTAACTTCCCTTACATAAATGAAATAATTCATCAGATATACCAGCGGTTTAAGTAAAATTAGAAAACAATATGCCACTAATCCGTGATCTAATCTTTCCATATTTACCAGACGACCCATTGTCGGCTCCGCAGAAGGTGGAGCAGATTTAGGATAAATTTTACAAGTCACCAGACTTTTTAATTTTCTTAGTAAACACATAAAAAAGTTATTAAACTTATTTTTATCTGTAATTTTTCCACCTCAATTTATCAATGTCATGGCATTTAAATGAGAGGGTCCTGCTAGTAAGTGGTATTCTCAAAAGTGGTAATGTGATGCGAGCAAGAGAATGTAAAAATTTAGATAATTAAAAAATAAAATAGATATAAGATAAGTTGTGATTTTTTTTTCTTTTGGGTCCAGGTTATCTTTAAGATTAATTTATAGAAGTTTGTTTTAATAAAAACATTTGGTAAACTAAATAAGGTTTTCTTATGAAAGTTAGTTGACGCGATCGGGAGGCAGCTTGTATTTAAAATTAAAAGAATGTAAATAAATAAACAATAGTAAATGAAATCGGTTAAAAATTAACAATTAATATGCAAATTAACAATCAGTTTTACTTACAATCAAAAACATCAATATTAATTCACAATATTTTGAGCTCTTCTTGTTTAAAAATTTGGTTATGTCCAGTAATATAAGTTTTACGATCCGAACTTAAAACACTGTTTAATCTGCAATTATATTTACTGATTGTGCAGAACTGCACAATTGTATATTTAATAAAATAAAGTGAAAAAATATCTAGGAGGTATTATATAGGATGATAGTCTTCGTTGATAGGCAATGAAAGCACCAACTGTAAAATTCGAAGAACTTTTTCACTAGACTAAGAATGTAGCCTATCTAAGAAAGAAAGAAACAATTCGATTAACGCTAAATTAAGATATATGGAACAATTTTAAAACATATAATTTTTTATAAAATAAAAACAATTTATATATTACCTGGGGAATTAGATAAAATTTCAAAAATAGAAAGAAAAATGTATGAACCAAAATGAGTTTTAATTAAAAAAATTAAATTAATATCAGTTAAAAGACAAAGCCTACTTGAAATGTCTAAATATTATCATCTTTCAATACCTATTTAAAAAGACTGTTAAAATTTTGTAGGTATATTTTCAGAATGAATGACGAAATAACATGCAAATAAGTTTAAATAATTTTTAAAAAGTATTCGTTTTAATAAAGTTTAAGTAACATTCTTAAGTAACAAAAAGATTAATGTCTTATAACAAATTGAGGATGTAGATTGTTTAGGTTGAAATGTACTTAGAAAAAATGACCGTAATTTAGGTGGTGTTTTCAGCGAAAAAGAAAAAGAGAGTAAACGGTATGTGTTCTAGGGAAGAAAGAAAGAGAAGATCTGAACGAATGAAACTACTTCATCTTTTAGGGAAAATCAGAAAGAAAATAGAAAAATTGAGTTATCATTTTGAGTGCGTGGTCTTAATTGTGCCATTTCGCATGCAAAAAGAAAACATTCCAATTAAAAAAACGTTTGTTAATTCTTGCCGCTGTGTGTGTCAAGACAATTTTTAAAAAATGCCCAGAGTTTCTCAATTAGTGTGACAAAATCATTAGAGGAAGTACCTTGTGCATAAAAGTATACTAGAACTTGTGTTGATTTCAATAGAAATCCTCGAGCTAAATTCACAAAAAAATTTGTATAAAAAAATTTGAATACTTTTTTGTTAAATCTCATCATACAAACTTTTCAACCGTAAACAAAAATTGTATTTTTAATCTCGTCTATATATATATATATATTGCGCATACCGTTTTTTTTTGTAATAGTTAATTTAATAAACGTAATAGCGCGCCTAAAACTCGCAGATTTATGAAGCACTTTAACGTTTTTTTATATTCTGTGGTATATGCTACATAATAATAAGAAGGTTCACTAAAGAAAACCTGGCGAGCAGTCAGCAGGTGTTCGGGGCGGGCATTTCTATGGACCGTGAAAATTGGTCAGGAATGGCAAATAAACGAATGAAGTTAAAAAAATCAAAGTTAGGTTTTTTTTGAACAGTGACTGTTAAGCTTTAATAAATAAAAAAAACAATCTTTATTTTAGCGGTGTTTGGCCTCCGCTTGGGTGGAGTGTTTAATTTTTAGTTTTACGTTCGACTGTTTGGAACATAGATGGTAATGCAGACGATAAAAGGTGACAGACGAAAATGAAAGAAGAAAACATACTAGACCGAACTGGTTATCAAACCCGAGACCGTTTGTAACAGAAGCCTCTATGACCACTACACCAACAGTACGGCCAAAATATTTATATTAAATGTTTTCTGCATGTTAATTTGCACTTTGTAAATTTATTATTTTAATTTATTTCGATTACATAACGTGCATTGTTACGCTCTAGTACGAAAAAGTAAAAATGATCCTTACGACCTACTCGATATCTAGTTGTTAAATTTTTGACGCATTTTTCACTTCGGGAGCAGATAAAGTAGTAATAACGCATTAGGTATTCGGTGGAAAATAAGTTGGACAGTAAGTTGTGAAAAAATTAATGTTACTTTTATTTTTCTGTAGTATATACAGTAAAATGTTTCTGAAAGGGGAACAATTAACACTATTTAACTTACAACAACGAATTTAATATAAAGAATATCCGGATTAAACTTCGCGAAATAAGTACCTTTTAGCAGCTAGGGTTTGACGGTTATAGAAAGTGCAGTTTTTAAAATATGTACTGCTTTTAGCTTGTTGTTGAAATCATTGTGAGAGTTCACTCATTCGCCAACAGAAGCGTTAGTCACTGCAATTGGAATGATGTATAAATTGCAAAGTGTAGGCTACGAGCGCAGCTAGTGTAGAATAATGTGTATAAAATAATACAGTAGAACGCCTTTTTACTTTCTCTTGCCTATATGAATATATAGGAAGGAAAGTATTGTTTTCATGTCGATTTTTCGAAATCGAGTTTTCACCGGATCTATACGTTTTCAGACCCCCTGAACACAAAAAAACATGTTTTTAGCGATTGGTCTGTGTGTGTGTTTGTGTGTGTGTGTGTGTGTGTGTGTGTGTGTGTGTGTGTGTGTGTGTGTGTGTGTGAACAGAATATCTCAAGAACGGAACAACGTACAAACTTGAAACTTAAGTTACATACCACTACCGAACCCGACACGAACATTTTCATCAAAATCGGTCAACCGGAAGTAGTAGTTTATTCGTATAATTTTTCACTTTTTTGTGATTTTCTCAAAAACTGGTCCTACGATTTTTTTAAAAATCGCCTGGTTTACTCAATTTTTTATTCTCTATAAGATAGGGTAGGCGCTACCTTTGCTGAAATTCTGGGTGAGGGTGTTTTCTCGTAAAAACGTTGTTTTTTTTAAGATTACGGCTTTAATATGAATTTTAGCGCAACAATTTATATAATAAAAGTTGTAGAGAATTTAAAATTCTACAACTTTTATTTCAAACATTTTTTTGTATAACGCTTAGTTTAGCAGTAATTAGCGATTTTCTGTTTTTTTCTCACGAAAACGTGTGAAAATCGTTTTTTTTAAGATTTCGGCCTTAATATTCATTTTATAGCAAAAGTGTTTATAATCAAATTTATAGAAAATGAAACGATCTACAACTTTTATTTAAAACATTTTTCTCTACAAAGCCTATTTTTAGCGTGAAAGAGTAATTTTCTGTATTTTTAAGCTAAACTGAGGTTGATTTTCATTTTGCGTCTTCCAGTCATTACTAAAATAAGGTTATATTTTAAGAGGTTAGTTTTTATTTTTTTCTAATGTTTTATTACTAATGTTAAATTATATTGATAATTATTTGCATTGGCAAGAGAAAGTTGTGTGAGTGTTTCACACCAGATTTTTATTAATACGAATTAATCTATAAACAAACTTAGATTCTGAACAATGTATGCTTAACTTTTATAGGATATTAACATTTGAAAGGGTACCTACAGCATTGAAAAATACGAAAATTTGAAAACTCAGAACACTTATTAAACGTGAGTTTAATTACTTTTTTTTCTGCAGAAAAATTATATAATACTGTAGCCTAAGATCAACAAAAATATTAAAAAATTAGTTTGTGCGTACTAATTATCTAATGTAATAAAGAAACCATTTTGATAAAATACTGTTTTCAAAATTAATGGTTAACAAAATAAATGCTTTAAAAATAAATTATAATCAGACCTAACATTTACAGTATTAAAATCAATTTTAATTTACAGTCGATATTTAAATCAATACAGGTTAGGTTCACCTTACGACGTCAAACTTGTCCACCTGTGGTGCTGAATAACGTTCATATCCCACAGGCCAAAGTGGTGCGATATCTTGGGTTATGGCTTGACAGGCGACTAACTTGGAAGCATTATCTGCGTACAAAACCAGAAGCTACTCTTCTGCTTAATTAAACCTCGATCAAAATTGAACCTTCGTTCCAAAACTTTAATGTACAAATCCCTTTTAAGATCAGTCTGGACTTATGGTGTCCAGCTCTTTGGAGTAGCGGCAGAGATTAATTTAAAGTCGATCCAGGCCTTTCAATCAAAATTCTTAAGACTTACCTCTGGTGCTCTTTTTTATGTAAGTAATAAAACCCTCCACGACGATTTCAAAATTTTGACAGTGAAGGAGCTAACCACGTCCTTGTATAGTACATTCACGCAAGACTAGATGACCATCCAAACCAACTAGCCCGTGATCTAGCTACAAGGAACTTGCCAACTGTGCGCCGTCTTAGGCGAAAATGAAGTAGAGACCTCTTGGTCTGAATAACAGACAATAACCGTAGTTATAAACGGAGAAAGTACCACGTTTCCTTAAAGCAAAATTCTGCACCACCATTTAAATGTCATATACGGAAGTTGTGCAGCTCAATGTACAGTACTGTAATAAAAATTAAAGACCAAAGAAAAGTCAATATTGGTAACGTAGGGAGCTAACATAACTATAAAAATTATTTATTAAAAAGTCTGTGATGACATTTTTTACAATATATGAGTGCAGGATTATTTTATTTTTTAGAAATTAGGCTTCCGCACGTATTGTTTGTATAAAATTCTAATACTATACTGTATTCCATGGAACCGTGCAGCACGTCAAAACATAAATGTATTAAAATTGTGATTGAACTTAGCGCGATCCATTCTAGTTACAAAAAATATTCTTTGCTTATCAGATGAAACTTGCTATATACCTACTAATTATTGAAACACATATTAAATATAAAATATGATAGTACCAGTAGAAAAATGACATCCAGTAGGCCTATTATAAAACACCCGGTCTGTCGTCGGTGGTTTTAACTAAAGGTATTGCTACTGCGAAACATGGTTATGCATCCTTTTTACTGACTTTCAACCTGTAGTCTGTTTATATCTGCTGCACGGTTTTGTGGGTACACTAAAGTCTATATTTACTGTATTATTGTATACTCGTGCAGTAATTCGGTGAATTTAGCAGTGAACCCCCGGTTGGGTACAAAAGTCCAGGCCAACACTGGTTATTTTTAGTACTGCATTTTATGTTATTCTAAGAAATTTCAATTGAGTACACATATTTACTGAGAAATGGAAAGAAAATAAATTCGAAATTTTTTCCAAAAGTGATTCTGATAAATATCAAAATATGGCGGTGTACTGTATTATTTTAGGTACGCTATACGCTGAGAAGAGCATTAGGTATAACTTGGGTAATTTAAATTCTATTATGTTTCTGTAATCTACCTCCACTAGTTTTTTAATAATTATTTAATTTTCCTAATTACGATGCATATTCTATATATGACTCGTAATTCTCGGTTTTTCCAATTGTGTACACTGCCTAAGTTCTGCTGCAAGTGTTGGGATGCAATTCGTAGATCTTCGTTTATTACTGGAATGGCTGCGTCATTGAATTTTACTACTGTAGTGTTATCATTTTGTGGTAGAACGGATATGTATATGGAGAATATAATAGAAGAAAATACGCTTTCTTGTGGAACACTAGGTTGTGTTAATTTTAAAGAAGACTATTCGGCTTTATACTTTACTGTAAAGTATCGGTTCTTCAAATAAGATGTAAACAGAAAAACTACTTAATTCTGATGGAAAAGATACTGTTTGATTTTAAAAAGACAATCACTTTGTCAAAGAATTGCATGATGTCAAAAAAAGGTTCTGGAGAAATAGTTATTTTCTTCAAATGGTTTGTAGATCTTGTCGACAATTCTGTGAATTTGCTCAAATGTTCCATGTCCTTCCCTGAAACTAGACTGATAACTTTTTAATAAGCTTTTTGTTATATAGTATTGGGTGGAATCTCTGAAGCAACCATTTTTCGTAAACTTTTGCAACAATTGGCAATAAACGTATTGGTCTGTAAGATAATATTTCGTGTGGTGATTTTCCAGGTTTTTGAATAATTTTAATTTGAGTAAATTTCTAGTAAGAAGAGAAGTACTCCACGGGCAATATTGCATTAAAAATTATTGTATTCAGTCTTAAGGCTTTTTCAAGAAGTTTTTTGAAAACTTTTCCTGTGATTAGGTCAAAACCTGGTGTCTTATTTGAGCTCAAATTCTTTTTAATGGTTTGTTTTACTTCAAATGACTTAAACATTTTATCTGGAGGTCACATTTGAATTTCTCAGAAAAATTTAAATATGGAAATTTAATATATTTCAAATATTTCCTTTTCATCGCCATGATTACATTCAGATAGGGATGGTTTAAAGCCCTCTGAAAGACATTCGGCTACCGCTTCGACCTTGTAATGATCATTCAATATCTCATATTGTAAAATGTTACAAAAGTCAAACATTGTTGCTAAAAATCGTAGCATTTATGACATATTTATTTGTTTTTAATGAATGAGCTAGTCTTTGATTAAAAATGTTCGTAACTAAAATGTCTATGATCTTTTATTCATAGTGATAGCTAATAACTTTTTGAAATTCATTGAATACTTTTTTGTCACGAATAAATTTGATGTACCAAATATTTATTTATTTAATAAATAATGTCGCTTCAACAATGTGGTAATCACGTGTAGAGGTTTTCGCTTAGTGTAGGCCTAATGAACAGTACTCTAAATTTTGAACGGTGTGAAATCTGTTCAGACTCTAGCTACTAATTAACTTGAAACCTTTTATTTTCCGGTTGAGCACGTTAAATCTACTCAACAGAGGTGGTCTACCACTGAATTCTGATTGAATACAGGGTGAACGCTATGTGGTGTATGTAATCGGGTAATTTAACTAAAAAGCTCATAAATGTTTCGTAAATACTACATAAGTGTTTCATTTGATTATATTAGAATACATTAAATTTAATTAATTTATTAAATATTGTAGTATATTATTATATCCACCGTTTAATGAATATGATTAATGTATTTCTACTTCATAAGTTGCTTAGGGTGGTAAATTTTATTGCTAGAACGGAATGATAATTATAGAATTGTGAAATAGTCTAAATAAACAGTGACAGGAAGTTTAAAACTACTTATAGATTTCTCCCGGGATAAGTTATATATATTAAATGTGTTTTATGTACAAATATATTTACGTATCTACTTATAGGTAGATTAATGGATGCGAATCACGTATTTTCTTAAGTGAGGTAGGTACAGATCGCGTAACCGTAATTATGTACAAGCGGGTGAATTCGTCCTTATCCACAGCAGACTATCAGGCGATGCATTGGTGGTTCACCTGACAGCTAATTAGAATATCTATTCAGAGTCTATCAACTCAAAGAACACGGTTGTAGTCACGAACTACTTTTACTTCTAACAAAAAATTCTTAGCTACGTTTTCAATATCTTTAAGAAAGCCGATTGAGTAGCAAAGATAATCTTTACGATAAGTATTACATCCTAACAAAATTATTTTCTATAATAACTTAAAATATATTACTTATGATATTAAATCATTACCATGAATCTTCGTTACATTGAACTATGTCACGTACTAAATTCTAACATTTGACTCGAATGTAATAATCTGTAAATTGTTGCAAGGTCTTATAAAATTTTAAGAGAAATATGTCATATTAAATCTTTACCGACATTTTGAAGCGTGAAACATAACTGTAGGTATGATAACTGACATTAGGTAATCACTGTAAATAATTCGCCTCGTCTTACTTTGTACTAAAATATTAAAGGATTCTCCAGAACGAGCTGGATAAAGAAAGTGACAGATTAGACATTGACCTATTGCTTTGAAACGTGATAAAATTCATGAACTCAAGAGGTCTATCTACATTTACATATACTAGTACTTATATAAAATATTATGTTTCTATAAAAAATATGAAACGTTTGTTTTAGACTTAATGGAAAACAGTACTGATTGAATTGAATCGTGAAAAAATTCTTATTATTAGATAACCATCCAAAACAGTTATTTATTTGAATATTTTAACATTAAATTGCTAACATTTAATTTCTTTTTACATTATTAGTGAAGTTCACAAATGTTATGAGTAAACAAATGGTGGGTTGAAGAATGACTTAACATAACTTAAGTGACGTACTTAGAGAGCTCCATTCCCTTGCAGGTCTCCGACACTTTATTTGGTTTTTTATTATTTCATTTAATTATTTATTAGTTATACAGTTCCTAAAAAATTAAAGCCCTGCTGCACTCTCTCCTTGATCGTTGTTTGGTAAATTATGGGAAGAAAATTTGTGTGTCGGTTGGGATGAGCGAAAGGTCTGCTGTGGAAGTTTCGATAAAGTTAAAGTTTATAGAAAATGTCTTACCAGAGGAATTTTTAAGTTATGTAAATTAGTATAAGAAAAAGGGTTATGATGAGGGTGCGTTGTCTAATATTCGTTACGTCTTCGAATGAAACTGCTAAATCCGAGCTGTCACTGACGGTTTAGCCTACCCATAAATTTGACAGGCGTACATCCAAGTTACCCAACATTTAAGAGAAACACGAGTTACTAATTTTTTTTTTAATTCCTAATATGTGTACGTTGCAATCTGTTCAATTCAGAACAATAAGCAACCCCATGACCCAATGAGATGAGGATGATGTGTACAACGTGTAAATGAGGTGTAGTCTTGTACAGACTCAGGCGACCACTCCTGAGAGAGGTATGGTTAATTGAACCCCAACCATCAAAGTACACCGGCAACCACTGTCTAGTATTCAAATCCATATAAAAGTAACTACCTTTAGTAGAATTTGAACGAGTTATTATTAACTGACAATATTTATTTATTGCTACAACTGGCTTCTACGCCGGGATCCCGGGTTCGATTCCCAGTCAGGTCTGCCATTTTTTCATCACTCATTTTCATACATCATCATTCTCCACCGTCTGCATTTGCAGAAATTGCAAAACAGTCAGACGTAAAACAAAAAAAAAGTATTTATTGCCACAGGAAGACCTAGTAAACTGCTATGCAATGATAGTTTTCGTACGATATAGAATGCATGTATTGCGTTATGTAGACTGCAGTGGTTTATTAAGTACTCAAGCATAGTGTCAGTTAAAGAAGATTTTATTGTATCAATTTTACAATATCTGTAAGGCAAAAACTTCGACCGAAAACTGGGTAAAATAATTAGATCAAAATGACCTGGATAGCAAAGAAAAATATATTGAATCTAGGTAATAATCAGCAGAATTTTAATTATTTATATGAAACTCGTTTGGAAATATTATGTATAAATATTTAAAGTTGGTGTCTGTTACATTTTTGTCTATCATCTTGTTTAATGTTGAAAATTGTTGATTGGCGTGAGTTTTGATTTAATTCTAATTTATAAGTTGAAGTTAAATAAAGTTAGTCGTGTATGATTTTAGTACAGTAATTTGAGTTGTCTCAAATTTTGGCAAAGAAAAATAGAATTTGAAATTAAATGTCAAGAAAGGTTTAACTTGTCAAAAAATTATTCTATCCTAAGGCACGAGAGCAGAAAGAAAGCAACTCTAGTACTAATACATGTCATATCCTAATCGTTAGTATTTTTATTCCTTATTATTTAATTTTTTTGGGTGGTAATTTTTATATTTATGTTAATAACAATGATTTAATTAAACTGGAGTAATTATTCTGCTGAAGTTTTCTTGGAAAGTTCTCATGGTTATGCACTTGAGTAAAACTTTATTGTACAGAATACCAGAAAAAACTCGGTAGGCGTAGAGAGATCATTATGAAAGATTCATAAAAGTCATGTCATCTTAGATGACGAGACGGAATGGGAAAATAACGAAGGACGCTGAAATAAGTACAGTACTTGCGGTTTGATAACTGAATGAATGTACAGTTCAGTGCAGTACTGTAAACAGATTATTATCTCTAAAAATGAAATTGTAATTGCAAAGATGCTAAAGTCCTCCGCTAGATCTCTCTGTAAGCAATCACCTTGGGAACAGTTAGGATAGACACCGTACTGGCCCACTTTCACTGCGCATGCGCTAGAGTCTAGCCGCGCCGATTCAACTTTGCGAGAATGACGTTCACTTTCTAATCCCAGTCTGTTTTCTGACCTCAAGCGGAAGGTGTGAAGCGATGTGGTTGTAAGTGACGACGGGTGCGCCATCTGATGACAGTGAAAGTAATTAAGAAATGTGGTGATGCTTAGTGATATTTAAGTACCTTGCTGCAATTGTGGTTAAATTTGTCGTGTTTGTGTAAAAACTTTTCAAAATTAAAGTTGTGACTTGTTGACACCGGTTAGAAGGTGCGCAGCCGAATTCAAAAAAATTAAAATTACAGAAACCCTCACACGTTATTCAATCACATGTAAGTTCCTCCTATTAAATAATTTTATTAAATTCTTTATAAACATAATCATAATTTTAAAAAGGAGCTAATTTTTCCTACCAATTCTTACCCTAACCTACTATGTATTAACTATGCTACAATTTTTGTGTACGGTAATGGCACTTACTTATATTTGAGGATTCTGATAATTTGATGATTTTTGTGTCTATGATTATGTTGTATAATGTATGTATACATTATGTATATAAACTTATACGGAGTGAATTATTACAATCCTACAAAAACGTGGATTTAAGAACATCCATTTCCTGTTTAATTATCATACACGCCAAAATCTGGTCACCAAATAAATATTATGCCTAATCCCTAAAACATCGAATGATTTAACACATTATTTAACATCGGCCCTGCGTCAAAGTAGAAAAAAATCCTGAGGGGGTTCACGCCTGCAGTGCCTCACAAAATCTGATGGTGTAAACAAACACTTTTATTACCAATCATAGGAACCTCGTTTACAATATTCACACTACATAATTTATGTCAGATAATGTATTAGCCAGATAAACTTCCAGTTAGACATTTTAAAAGATACTTAAACTTTTGAAATTTCATGATTGAAACCTGCAAACAGTAATTCATTCCATTATTTACAGGAATAATTCAATTGAAATGGAACAGTTGTTCACTTTTGAACATTACCCGCCAACTTTTAGAGTACCAGAATCATTAGTTACTGAGGAAGTTACCTTTAAAAATTCACAAACTTCAATGCTTGAGAGCAGAAAAATCTCTGGAAAAAATATTAAATAGTCTTCAGACTACTGACACACATCCAATTAAGTAACATTGAAAACTAAAAAATAATTTTCTGGTTTTAAAATTTTAAAAGTGGTCTTTACAACTTTGGCGCCAAACAAAAGAAGACACTTGGGAAGATTTTAAGTCTCTCAATTTTCTCTTTCTTTGATAGTTGTAAATATGATAAAAAAATTAATCAATTTCTATTAAGCACAAAAAATTTAAAAATAACCTTGCATAAATCCTTTACTCTATTAACATTTTCATTAATTGAAAAGTAACGTCAGAATGGGTTCTTTGCAGATACTGTCGTTATCTAAAAACTGATGAATGCAATTTTCACCCTTTTTTGTAACTATATTTGCATGCTAACTAATCTGTGAATTTTAATCTCAGAACTTGTAATCTGCTATTAATCACTAAATTTTTAACATTATATTGGATTTTTAGTTTTATAGTAAAAATACTGCGCTTTGCACTTTTGAAACTATTGGTAGATGAAATAACGCTGCAACCACTTTAGTCGGTTAATCCATTTTTATAGCCGGTTCATTGCGGAGAACCGACTGAAGAATAATGGAGTTTTAATTCGCCAAATGCAATCACGTTGATATTTTACTACAGTATATCAAGGAGGATTCTTTTATATATGTTTATAATATTCTTGGTCATCACAAGAACATTTATTTAAAACGGGCGTTTTAGTTTTAGCCGCAGTTTTGTGCTATTTTCAATAACTGCAGGTCTTTTAACTCATGAGGAATTATACGAATATTTTGTGTATTTCAGAGTTTCTGACAGAAATTTTGAATGGACTGTTCTTTGGTCTTTGTGTGAGTCGTTTTATTTTTTTCGAACGGAGGAAATGTAATAAAATAAATATACACTCTGATGAATACGCTTACTTTTTCTAATAAAATATTATTCGTTTTTAACAGAGCAAAATATTAACATCTCAGCTAATCGAAACGCATTTTCGTAATGCAGTTTTTAGAAAACTTCAACACTAAATCGTCTCAATTGCTTCAACACTGATAATATTTTTAGTGATATAAATTTGTTAGAAGAGAGGGTTTTTAAAATTGTTTCTTTTACTAAATTAAAAAAGTCATTTCGAATATATAGCCTTTTGAGTTGGTTAAGTGTAGTTAGTAAATATTTTAGTTAGTTGTCAATATTTTACTTTAAACTGCTCATGAGGCAATTTTTTTTCTAAGAAAAGCAAACCTTGGAAAAATTTGTTATAAGAAAAAATTAGGGTTGCGTTCAATAATGTTTTACCTGAGGTGATCCGTTGTTTACTGTGAGTTATATTAAAGAAAAATAAAATAATTGACTTGGTGTCTCAGTCAGTAAAGTATTAGACTGGTAAATAAGTCTAGAAATTTTATCACTCAAAAACCAACCACTGTTACCGGTTTTTTCTTAACAAATATCCACAATGGTCGCTAATAAAAGTTGATGCGACATTAAAAATAGGATACTTTTCCGACTGTCTCAGTAAATCGTTGGGGAGTACTTTAAAGTATATTGTTTAAATTACTAATTTTGGTCAAATTCTCATGGCGTATTGTCAATATCGTTAATTTTAAGTTCCAGCCAATTTTGTTTGTGGAAAAGAAATATGAATAAAATTATGATTTCAGATTCATTTATTTAAAATAGAAACTTCTTGCGAACAAACCCGACTTGTTCGGAACCTCTACATGCCACACATACCAGGTACCCGCCAACGCAGGCTCCATAGAAGATGGAAAAGAGACATTTAAAAAAAACTTAACAAATTTACCTGTCATAATTGTACTACTGAGTCTGTTCTTCCAAGTTATTGATGTCATCTTTTCACGTAGCGTCGCATACTGTAGTTACCTTATTTAGTAGTTGCGCAGATGTAGGACTTATAATACAGTTGTAAAGAACGTTAATAAAATAAAATAAGTTCGTTTACTTAAAAGCATCAACTTAACTTCTCAAGTCTTTTACGACTACCGTATAAAGTTGTCTTTTCGTGATGTGATAAAAAAACGTGTTTAAACTCAACCCAGATAGGCTATTAGAACTAAGATATTTACGTTTGCGTACAAGTTCGTTGTAAAAGCGTATTTTCTTATTTCTAGTTTATTTAAAATCGTTCTAATTGCTTAAGGGTTCGGTTGCCATTTGTTTTCCTCCTAGGGACCCCTTTCCAGTTCCTCATCTTGGTGTTTTTCCCATGGCTCTGATCTTAGTGTTAAGTTATTTTTTTACATTTTTTGTGTTAATTTTAGATTACTGTAAGATTTAAAAATGCCAAATTAGTGAGCATTCCGATTTAGGGCCCTGTACATCTTATCTTGAGATATCAGACGAAAATAAGCATCTTGCCTATAAAATAAATCAACTAGAGACTTTTATTTGAGACATTTGTGGGTTCCTTAACGGTTACGTTGATTTTGATTTTTAAAATTTTCAGGCCTTATCTAGGAATTGAACCGGGATCTTCCGCTTTGTACTCTAGCAAACTAAACACTACGCCACCATAGAGGCAATAAAAAGCGTATTAAGCATAATTAATTTTGACCGTACAGATTTTCTTGTTTTAAACTTATAATATTTCTAAAATTAATTTGCTAAAATAAATGTTCATTTAAAATTAATTGTCCGTTCCTTTAAAACACCAGAAATTTCAGATTTATTATTTGTCTTCCTGGGTAAAAATGGAATTGGGAATTTTTATTTATCTATGTGTAAATAATGTAGTACGTACGTTACGTGTTACCATTCTATTACACTTTCATATCACTTTAGAAGCCTGCAAAAAAAATCCTATTTTATGTGGGATTATAATAACGCTTGTTAAAATATCTATATCGCTTTCGATAGATTTACTGGGCGTATTATTGTAATGTGTTATTATAAGTTACGCAACGGTTTATTATTTTAAGTCAAACATACTTTAGCATTATATTTCTATATTTCATATTGTGTAGTTGTTATATAATACTAAAATAACAAAAAGTACTACAAAATCTGTAGAAATGTTTCTTTTTCTCTGTATGACTATTATTATTGCCTTTCAGATATTTTTTACTCAATGGTAACTTTTAAGGAAATTTAATTTTTCTACAGCAGAAAAAATAATTAATCTATGATTATTTTAATTATAATTTCTTATAATGCCGTGAACCTGTGATTAGCCTAATGCTGTAAAGTTGGGGTTATTGTAGTGAAAAATATCAAAAGTACGAATGTAGCGATAAGATAGGCCTATATAGTAATTGGTTAGTTGTATTTTTGAAAGAATTAAATCAAATAATAATTATTATGTTCAATAATAATAAACAAAAAACAAAACATTGTTATATTTTGTTTCATTTTAGTACTTAGTTATCTATATTCTAAAAGCAAACTGGTCAGCCCAATAATATTTAGTTTACTTGAAACAGACATTTATGATGCCGTAATGTATTATATTTTTTATAGTTCGTATTCTTTTCCGTGTTTTCTTTACATTAAAATATGTAGCATTTGACTTATTCAAGTCAAATCTATGGTTCAAATAAAGTAATTAATATTGCTCGTTTCCAGTATTTTCAGTCTAGGTTTCTATGACTCATAACGGACACTCTGTATGCAGTACATAAAAAGGAAAGCTTCACGACAACCAAAAAATACGTTACATAAGAAATATTATAAAAATATTCTATCGGAAATTTTACCTAAGTTTAGAAAACAATACCTTTTAGTTTTCCAGATGTATACAGACTACGGAAAATCCTCCCCGACGATTAATGAGGGCATGGAATAGAGAAATTAGATCTTAGGATAAGCTTGTACTTTATTTAACTAATATCATCCAATTGACTACCTGATAAGTATTTCCTAAAATGTTCATTATTTTATTATCGGAAGTAGTAAAATACTAGTGGGTGACTGCTTCTTCAAGTTATTCATGTCATTTTGTTACCCATTAATCGTCATCACACCATATCTTTCTGTTTTATTATACAGAAACAAGTACATTAATCAAGAGAGAAAAATGTGGCATTTAAATTTGTTATTATAATTTCAATATGATTTAAATATTTTTACAAAATATATCCCGAAAAAACCTTTGAACCAAAATGTTCATTATTTTATTATCGGAATGTGGTGCATGCACACCGTAATCTACTTTGTTTGTTCAAGTATAACAAAAGAACTTACTTTTTTATTAAAGTAAAAAAATGTAATGTAGTGGTTTATTGTTCCTTCTCGTCCCATAAACATATTCATTAATTATCTTGTCAGCATTGTAATACTGAAATAAAGGATTTGAATATTAATTAATATGTCTGTTACAGTAGTAGACCGAAAAGCCTACTTATCTGATAGAGGTTACGATATTGAGTTACCGCTACTTCTCATATTGTTTTAACAAACAAAAGGTGTAAGCATTTATAGTTACCAACAACAAGTTAAATACCGTCATGGCCTGAAGAAGTACATCCGTAATCCATTTCACTGAAACCCCGCTGTTAATATTGATTCCTTTATTAGGCATCCTATTTTGTAGGCCCTTAAAAACCTTTGTCATGAAATGTTGAGGTCTTATCTTACTGGGACATAATATTAAATACGTTTATTGCTAAGTCAAATAACGGATCATGTAAAAATTATATTTAAAAGCATAAGGATGAGGTGGAAATACTTTTCTCCGTTTATTTTTAGTAAGTAACCCCTTTTAAATAATATAGAAATATATCTTAATACGCTCTTGACCATTTACTCAAGTCATGTTTGTTTCAAATCTGAGTGATCTCTAGGAATGTAGACCAAATACCTTTTTTACATTATCGGTAAAACCTTGACTTAACCTGTTGTCTGTCCACATTTACTTTCTCCATGAAGACAAGCGTTTATTTATAATTCAAAAATATATTGTACTTTGATTTACTTTTCAAAATATTATTGTTTTATGGTTTATAAAATTTTTTCTTGGTTAACTTTATACGTCTGAAGATACCCGAAAATATTAAATCAAAATATTTTCCTGTTTCCTACAATTATATTTATTTTCATTAAATTCCGGTAGCAGTCTTTTTCGAAAACTGCTCTAACTAAATAATGTCTGTACTTCACTTTAATATGGGTTTTAACTTTCACAATAAAACGGATCAAACAATATTTACATTCAGTTTAAAGGTTTGTAATATATATATATGTTTGTTACAATAGTAGGCCGATACGACTACCTACCTGATTATATTACCCGAGTTTACGTATATTGAGTTACCGCTACTTCTCATATTTTTTAACAAAAACACAAAACATTAACAAACAAAAACATTTTTAATCAAGTAAAATAATTAATATTTCATAGAAAAATAAAGAGTTTTAATTGTTAATCTTTTTTTTCTCAGCCAAATGATCCACTACTATTATTAAAATCACACTGTTTCTAAACCAAAAAGAAAACCTACCGGTACTTACATTATTAGAAATAAAAAATGATAAAATACCTTAGTCACTTAAGTATGTTTTTTATTGAAACTGCACTAAAATGGAATTTGTACTAATAAATATATTTTACGTTAAAATATGTTTGCGTAAATTTAAAAGTACCTACTAGTACTGAAAAACAACGGGAATCAGAAAAATCAAAAACATTATTCGAATTTTATTTAATTTTGTTGGCAGTTTAAAATGAAAAACTAACATTAAGATACTCTTTCTCATCTAGAGTAATTCTAGTAGTTCCTTCACCAAGTTAGTTCCACAAAATTTAATTCCAAACGAGAAATTATCAGAAGCACTAAAACAGAATGTTTCTACTGTACTATTGTATATAATGTAGTTGGGTCTAAGTAAAACTTATAGATATTGAATGTTAAAGATATATTTATTATATTTTGAAGGATTATATTTTTTATAAATCTAAAAGTAATTTTGGTTCGTACTCTGTGGCTTTTGCTTAGCTACAGAGTAAAACATAATTCACAGTGACATAAAAACTAAGAATCATGAAGCGTAAATTGGACAATGATTGTAAAAACGAGTAATTGTAGAGTAAAACTTCACCGGAGTTTCATAATTGGCTCATATTTGTAGGTTCTTGTGATCAGTACTCTTTGAATATTATATAGTCATTCTCTGTGATAAGTTTAATGAGACGGATTTCTCACCCAAATAATTCATTACTATCATTAAAATCATAATTCTAAAGCAAAACGAAAACCTTTACGGATACTCAAATTATTGGAAATATGAAAATTATAAAACACCTTAGCACTTTTACTTTTTTAATTTTTAATTACTTTATTAAGATTTAATTATGTAAACGAAAATCCTTAACGGTACTCGAAAAGGAGAAATTGAAAATCTTCACATATCCGATTTTTGCACATTATTAAAATTCAGAGTTTTCTAGCATCCAATGATGTATAATTTGTTGGGGTTTCTGCATTTTTTATCCCAAAAAAAATAATTAAAAATATGTCGAACCCTTACATTATTTTTTAAACGTTACCAGTTTGCATAAACACCTCTATTTTTTGAATGACAAACGATAAATTCATAATTTTTTGTTTTGTTTTTTTACTTTGGCATTAGACCAGCTGTGAATGTAACAGTTGAGGAATTTCGAGATTATGATCCTGGAATGTATTAGAGGTAACTATTTTGCAGTATTTATAATGTGTTCTTTTTTAGTTTTTTCTTGTTTTCCGTAAATATCAATTTTTGACACATAAGGAACATTTTCTCAGCCTGCTGTAAACGGATTTTAATGGCATTTTTGCACAGCCTTTTATATTATAATTGCAATGTATTGAGTTAATATTACAGTAAAATAATTTGTTTGAATATTTATTTTCTACTTAAAGAGGCAAAAATTTTGATTTTCAAAAGTGGTAATTTCAAAAAACATTTTCTTACCTTCCTAACAATATATAAAGATGTTACTAATTCTGTGGGTGTAGAATACCCTGAAAATTAACGACAAAAAAATTGGACAAGATGACTGTAATCGTTTTTGAAAAAATGTTCCTTACATTTACATCACGGCAATAGGTATTCCGGGTACCCTTAACAGTGTTAGTGTCTGTTATATGTGCAGGACTGCTTACCGCTGTTGCAAACTATTCCTTTATTGATTTTGAAAAAGTTGCAGCTCAAGTACTTTTTAAAACAAAGACTAACATAATATAAATAAATTTTGTTGTTGAATTGTTTTACAAACTTTAGTTTTTTACATAATTGTGTTTCTTTAATATTTTATTTGCAACTGCTATGTGAAAACGGCAAATATAGTGACAAACTCTCTGATGACAAAAAATAACAAATTATTAATTAAAAATATAGTGCCTCGAAAAGAATGTGCCAAATATTCAGGTTTACAGTTGTATAGAAAGGTCTCCTAGTAAAACATTTTAGAGCAAGAATAAGAAATGAACACCATATTGTCTAAGATGAATTTGATACTAGCAATAAGATCGCCCCGTCCGTAAAGAAACAATTATTATTACTATTATTGTATAAAAAGTTTGTTAAAGGCTTTACGAATGTATAGCGTCCAACTATAAGGCACTCCTTGTATAAGTAACATCTAGATGATAAACGGTTTCAGAACAAAATATTAACTTCTGTCACCAGTGGTATCTGGTTTGTCCGAAACGACAAAATTCATCAGTAACTTCTTTTAATACAGTGAGTGAAAAAATTAAAAGAATTGGTCAGAAGTACCTAAATGGTTTTGAAACCAAATGGATATAAATCTGCTTGATAAAGAGCAAAAACTTGAGATGTTTATAGAAAAGATGTGTTTCAGAACTAGCAGATTAATCAAAATTCTTATAACAAATATATTTTTATTAAAGTAGTTAATTGAATAACCAAATTCTCCTAAAACTTAAATAAATAATCAATCCATAATAAAGGAAAAAGTAGGCTAGTGTCAAACGGAATTACAACGGGTTAATCACTACAATACTGAGTTGTTTATTAACCAATTGATGTTAATTAAATTTAAAGTTTTATACTAATAAAAATAATGCAGTAACAGCTCGATTCTAATTTTATTAAGATATAATTGTGCATTTTATATGGTAAGTATGTTAATTAAAAATTCTTATCATTAATTTGCTTGTATAAACAGAAGTAAACGAAAGAAAGTGCAGTTAATTCCTTTTTTGCCGAGATATCCTCTGGACCTTCTCACGGTTGTATTAGTATTTCATAACGCGTTCATTAACGATCGATGACCGGATAGAGTACGAGTAAAAGGTATGAAATATGGTTCAAAGGATGCAAACTCTCAAATGTAGTTAAATGATCGGCAGCTGGAGAAACTCGCTTAATATCCATGTCACAAGCTCGGTTGGTAAAACCTGCTAGAGAAAGGAAAAGTACTCAATCAGTTTTTATAGACTTTCAAGATATCTCCTTGACGAACCTATTTGGAAGGCCTCTGTTAGAATGAAGGCTAACGATATCTTGACCACTTTATCAACAATTAATATAACTTATTATCTACCATTAAGTGTTATATCTTACTTTCATGACGGCTGATAATATATGGAATCGCCATTCATTTTTTTCTAATTATCTGGCACGCAGTTGTGTTTAAAATGTTCTGTTAGATATACCATGCCTGAATTAGAGCACTGAATTTTTATTGTAGGCACCTGACCAACAAAAATCACATCATTCACATTCCAAAGATAAAAATATAGTTGTAAAAATATCAATTAATTAGATTGGGCTTGGCGCCACAAAATTTTTCTGTAAATCAGACTCAAGCTGTACTTAACAATACACTTATGTCCCCTGTATAAAAATCTGGTCAGTAAAACATAAATTAATTTAATGTAACATAAATGTTCTTATTATTTTTTTTAAATCACCAATTTTATAAAATACTTATGATTTCTAGTATTGAAAATATAATTTAAAATTTCGATTAATTCTAATAAAATCAAAATTGATGTTTTTAATTCTATCTTCAGAGATAAATTAAGGTAAGTGATTCCTGGTGATTTGCTAATGAAAGGTTAAAGATTAAATTACAATACATATAGGTCTATTTTTTTAAATATATAACTATATTTTATTTTAAAATTTATGCTCCAATTATGAAGTTATATTTTTTCATTTAATAAACTATTATGTTTGTAATATGCTGCTTTACGGATGCGTTATAGTAAGGGAAAAGAGAAATAAATGCTAACAACTTTTAAAATATGGTTATGGAGGTGACAAAGTAAGGAATGAAGTATTAAGGAGAGTGGAAGAGAATAAAAGTTTGGATCTATTCGATGGAGGTAGACTAATTGGCTAGGATATAAGTTATGAAGAAGATAAGTGGATAATATAAATAGTATTATATTAAGACTGTACATAGAGGATGTTTAATTAAACTGGTAGAAAAATCTGTAAAAGGAGAAGAGCAAGAACGTAGAAGCATAGGGGCTAAAGACGATTTAAAGGAATATGAGCTACCGAAAATTAAGACGGTGCGCTGGCGGAGAAGAAAGCAAGTTAGAGACAAACATGGTACAAGGAACGTGCCTCAAGGCAAAGAACCTCATCTTCATGATCTTTACGTAATTATGAACTACGAATTTTCATCAAGCCATTTTTCTTTATACGCTGATCAAATAAAAACCGTTTGTAAAAGAAATCGTAGTATCGTAAGTAATACGGGTTTTATTAGATCAACGTATTCAATTCGCAATTTGTGAATTATAGTTCTTTCTACTGTTGTCAATTTTATTTTAACAAAGTGTATTTTTTTTAAATTTTGTTTTTTCAATGCAATTATAACCTTTAAGCAAAGATGATAAAAGTATGAATAATAACGTTCCTAGAATTAAAATAGCAAACACACTCAATAGGCCTAGTGTATTTCAAAAAAAGACTAAACTCTGAACAAAAACTAAAACTAAATTGATTCTGAACTGTGAATTAATATCTTGACAAACATGAAGTAAACTAGAAGCTGAAGATGATGATCATGCTGTTTTCGAAATAATGTTTCGTTTTGGTATACTAGTGAAATTTTGTACTACGTTTACGTTTAACTTATGATTTATATTCTTTCCAACTATCGTGTTTCGTATTATGTTGATTTGTCACTAGGTTTATTACTACAAGTGTTACTACTTTCAAGTCTTTCATTTTAACGCGTTAAATGGTTTTTACTGAAGCAAAGAAGTTGAACCTGATTTTAACTGGAACAGTGAACTACGATATTTGTCACTTATAGTTTGTAATACAGGTAAGGCACGTCTGTTGGTTCCGTATGCAGACTTTCATACCTACTAAGACAACAGATTGGAGCCTGTTGCGTATTGTCTACGTACAATTGTTTTGATCGTGCTTCCTGCTATAAAATGCGGCAGGAAAGTTATATTCTGAATATTAAATTAGCTATTAATAAATTTATTATATCTTTGTTGAAAGAAATTTAATAATTCAGACCGGGTTCATCAACATTTTATATTAATTCTGCGCTAATAATAATTATAATACATTGTACGTACTTTCTTTATAAATACTTAAGCGTGTTGTAATTTAATTTGTGGGTTGTTAAACATTTTGAATTAGATACTTAGTTTCATCTCAACAGACTAAATTCTTACCAACAAATCTGGAAACTATTTACATTTTTAAAGTAATTGCAAATAAATCATTTGAAGTACAACATTGCATTCTTTATTCTCCAAAGAAAACTAAAAAAAAAAAAAACTGGTGTGAAACCCCACACGACTTTCTCTTGCCAACGTAAATAATATACAATATAACCTGTGTTTAATCATAAGTAAACAATGAAAAATGAAAATTTAATCTAATGTTAATCATGAGTGAATGACGCAAAATGAAAACCAACCGTAGTTTGGCTTAATAATAGGCCTACGGAAAATCATTCTTTCACACTAAACTAGGCTCTGTAGAGTAAATTGCTTAAAATAAAAGTTGTAGATCGTTAATTTCCTATAAATTTGATTGTATACACTTTTGTCGTAAAATCCATACTAAGGCAGAAATCTTAAAAAAATCGATTTTTACACGTTTTCGTGAAAGAAAAAAATCGCTAATAACCGCTAAACTAAGCGTTATACAAAAAAATATTTAAAATAAAAGTTTTAGAATTTTAAATTTTCTACAACTTTAATAATTACATTTTTGCGCTAAAATGCTTTTTAAAGTCACAATCTTAAAAAAAAAAACAATTTTTTAACGAGAAAACAACCTTTCCCCAAGAATTTCAGCAAACATGGCGCCTATCCTATTTTGTAGAGCATAAAAAATTTAGTAAATGAGGCGATTATAAAAAAATCGTAGAAGCCGTTTTTGAGAAAATCGCAAAACAGTGAAAAAGACACGAATAAAAACTACACACACGCGCGCACACACACACACACACACACACACACACAGGCCAATTGCTAAAAACATGTTTTTTGGGTCAGAGGGTCTGTAAACGTGGAGATCCGATGAAAACTCGATTTTAAAAAATCGACATGAAAACAATACTTTCCTTTCTATAATATTCATATAAGTAAGAGAAAGTAAAAAAAACAATATTAATTTCAGTTCATTTCAGTAACAGCCGCTCACCCATCTTTTAATGCAATACATAGAACTAGTGACTTTTCAAATAATTTACCAAAACTATTTCACGAAGTACATTGTGAAAAACAGTAGTCTTAAGACAAAGTTCCTAAGCCTGCTTGATAGATAGATAAAAAAATAAAAAGTTACAGTTAATAAGCTACAAGCCCAAAATACCTAGTAAATTTTTACTATTACAAGCCTTTATTCTTTACTGGTACTTTAACGGTCGTATCTCGCAACCAAGTGATAAACGCTGTGGTTTTATAAGTTTTTAGAATTGACTGTTGACTACTGTTGTAAATTAATTTTCTGTTTGGGATGTTGATAATAAATTCAATATGTACTTTTTTCTATACAGCAGCTTTCGTACGTTGTTTTTAAATTTTATGTTGTATACTTATTGCTTATGTTTTTTTCTATATTGTCTACAGTTGCATATAAACTACTATCCCATTAATCCTACGTGAATTTTACTAAAATTGCATCATAGAAAAATATATTACTTTTTCTTTCAAAATATTATTTCTTCTAAAGAAAATTAATGTGCCTAATATTATTTAAAAAGTAGTGGATACAAGAGCCATACCATCCCGGAGGTGTGTCTAAATTCTTTAACTATTTTCAATTACAATAATAGGCGAAATAATTATTATATTACAAAAATAGTTTCTGACAGCAGATGCATTTTCCCATGCATCTTTGACATACCTAATTTAGCGGAAGGCTTACTAAATGGTTGTTTCTTTAAAATAGTAAATTAAAAATTAAAAGGAACAGTTTCTTTTCAATTTTGCTGTTTGGTTTATCTGAGATAGAACGTTATTATGTCTAAAATTTAATTAAAAAATATTAAAGCGTTTTATCTTTAACTTCAGAAGACACTAATTCAGTAGATTTTGACTCTAGGCGATTCTAATTAAATGAAGAAACAAGCTTCATTAATTATTGTCATAATAAAACAGCATAAAGAAGTCAGAGTATTGCTGCTTATGTTATCACAATGGAAACCAATTCTCCCAACTTTTGTTACTTTTAAATTACAAAAAAGTTAATATATTTTAATGACGTTTCATTTCATTTTGTTTTGTTTTTTATACAAATTTTGTCTATTCACCGATTCTCCTCTTTAATTTCATCTTGTCATATTTAAATGAAAATTGCTTTAAAGGATGAAATCTAGTTAGTCGGTAGATTTTAATAAAAATTGTTCTGTATGCCGTGTGAAAATAATTAACCTTTCGTTTTAACGTACTATATAAGTGTGGAAAGCAAAAGTCGGTAGTTTATCGATTTCATGATTCTATTTGAAATCGGTTTAAAAGTGTTAGTTTGAACAAATTAAAATTTCGGCTTTTTTACTTAATTTTATATCATAATTTTATAAAATGAAAAACTTTTCGATAAATATTGCAGCCCTAAAAAAGTATTAACCAAATTGTAAAGTTTAAAATATCACGTAAAAATAGTTTTAGTACAGGTACATTGAAGGCAGGTCTTAGTTACGATAGGTTTAAAAAAAAGGACCTGCATGAATGCTTAAAACTATAAATGTCATAGGTAAATAATTTTTACGCTCAATCACCGTTGCACGAACGAAATAGAACATTAAATGTAGAACGAAACAATGTGTAAGTTTAAGAAGACAATTAACGAAGAATTTAGCGCATTTGGCTTCTAAGCCAGGGATCCCGGGTTCGATTCCCGGTCAGGTCTGGTACTTATTCATTATTTATTTTCATTTTTCACCCTTCATCTTCTGCATTAGAAATAATGTGCAAAACAGTCAGCCGTAAAACATAAAAAAAAATTCAGATAAGGATTTCAATATTAGAGAATATTAGAATACCACTCTTTCTCATAAATTTACTAAACAATTTAAAAACAACAAGACGATTAAGTGCAAACATTTATCCATCTTGAAACAAACAAATACTCATAACTAATTATTAACAAAAAAATATATTTTATTTTTAGCTTCAATTTAATTTTTATTTACAACTGTACAATTTTTTAAGCACAACTAATAAATGAGATGGAATGAATGAGGGATGGCGGGAATGTGACGTGAATGTGAATCGATCCAGTGACCGATTTCGGCGTGAAATGTTTGAAGGAATGTGGTGCCAATTTTTAATGATAATGATTTATAAACTGTGATGGATGATTTTAATTTTTATGAAATGAAACAGGCATGACAAGTTAAATTGAAATGGTTTTTTTGTTATTTTTATGGTGTCGGAGAAGATCCCTATTCCACCTTCGTTTCAGTTGTCTGTTAACAGGGAGATCGTTAGTTGAAAGAGATTAAACATTTAGATTTATGTGGTCAATTGTCTTTGTGTGTAATGAGTTGTATGTTGCGTCGACAATGTCTCGAACCGTTGGTATTTTCAGGTCTTTGTGAAAGGTATGATTGGTTACGTAAAAAGGTGCGTTTGTTATTGCTCTAAGTGCTTTTGACTGGTGTCTTTGAAGAATATTCAGTGTTGTATTATGGCAGGCTCCGAAAATTGGTCCTCCATATAGCCAAATTGGCCGTACTAGTGATTTATAGAGGATGACTTTTAAGTGTAGAGGTAGCGAGGACTTGCTACCTAAGACGTCATACAACATACGAAATCGTGAGTCTGAAATGGCTCTGACGTGGGCAACGTGTGGTTTCCACGTCAGACGTCTGTCAAGTATTAAACCAAGGTACCTAACTTTGTAACCGTAAGCCTAGTATCATCGATGCGTAAATTTGGGCAACCAATGGGCCGAAGTGTGAAAGTTACCTGTTGTGATTTGGAAACGTTAAAATTTTAAGAAGTATATCCGCAACTGGATAACTTTTACTTTTATTCAAGAGACAATACAAAATAACACACGTACTAAATGTTCTAAATTTAAGCACAGTTTGTAGATTGACAATGTAAATGCGAAGAAAATAACCTCAATATTTAATTTTTAAATACTTATATTTGTTCTGAAATCAGTGTTGCGTTGATCTAATATTATGATAGGTTCATTGCGCTACCATTGTTTCTTAATGATGTTTTTATAAACCTATTAAAATCTAAAACTATCAATTCGTGATTTTGATTGCCGTTAGAATCTATTGTTTATTACGAAATTTTAGTAACTGTGAGAAAAATCAATTGAGCATTGTTTATTCCGTTGGTAGTTAGGTCTATGAGTAGAGTAACTTATATATTGTTAATATAAAGCATAAATAATAGTTTATTTCAGTTTATTTATGTATTGATCAGTGAATTACTCAGTAAGTAATTACATACTCTTTAGATAGGTTATGGAATTTAATGTTAGCAAATTTTTCATCTTATGGAACTGCATTTATTTAAATAAAGTTCATAATATGGGAAATAAACCAAGGAAGTGGTAAGGAAGTATATTTTATCTGTGATCTAATAACATAATTTTCTGTTAACTATATTATTTCTGTGTAGTTCTCTGTTACGTTGTGGTGAATAGGAATCGTTGAGTGAAGGCATATGTTTTACTTTCTCCGGACTTCTAAACTATTGTGGGATCCTGGAACAAGGACTATTGTGTCATTATTATTCCTCCTACTAGTGAATAATTGTGGGTTGTTGTTCTGCAGTGCAAGTAAAAATTACTTAATACGTAAATTCAATTACGTCGTAAGAAAAAAAAGTTGCAAGTAAATCTCTGACACGACAACAATTTTCTAAAGAGAAAAGCTAAGTTCAGTGACTTATAAACGAAATATTTAACGAATTTAAAATTAAATTAACACCGTATTTTCCTTGTAAATACAATCACAACAATTACAATTAAAACAAATAAAACCGTATTAGACTACTTTATACATTAAAAGGTAAAAATATAATGAACTTTACTCGCTTCGCTTCGTATTGAAAAATATTTATGTAGAATTCTACTAATAGTTGACTGTGAACTGAAATATTTAGGTTCTTCCTTTTTAGTTTTTTCTCTAATGTCAGTATGTTGAGATCTGTTTAATTAAAAACTGTAAGCAACTTCATGACCAAGTAAGATGAGCATGATACGTGCAAAATGTAAATGATGTGCAGTCGTACAGATTCAGTCTGACCATTCCTAAGATAGTGTGGTTCATTGAACCCCAACTATCAATGTCAACCTGAAATCACTGTCTATTTATTATTCAAACCCGTATAAAATTACTTACTTTTGCTGATATAACCACGGAACCTTTGTCTCTGAAAATCAGCTGTTAAACAGCTGACTTGCGGCTACAATTCTATTGCTAGACCTACCCGGTGGGTTAAATTTTTGGTTTTTCTAGTATAACATAAATATAATTTTTCTAAAATGAATCTGAAAACTTTTAAGCTCAAGATAATAAATGTAGCATAACTTTTATGAGTAAGTTGTAATTACTGTGGTAACTTTCATAGAATCGAAACGGATCATTTGCCATTAATAGTTAGTTCATTTACTTCATAACTAGACGGTGATAGCACAGTTTTATGACTTCAACATTTTTTCAAAACGCTAAAATAATTAAAATATGTGTAGAAGCCAAACAGTTGAACGATGTGTGAGTAGCTAAACTTTGAAACTCTGAAATTGTAATATGTTAAATTCTTATTTGAAAAACCAGTAGGCTATAATTACAAACATTCGAATTTTACTTAACGCTTTCGAATCCTACAGAATGTCTGATTGCCAATTTAAAATATCTATCATAACTAATTTTTAAAAAGCGTTTGGAATGTATTATGCTTTCTATGTGTAATATTAGCTATTTAATCTAGTGGTATTATTTTGTTGTTTTAGTTAGTTATACACCGTTTAATTATTATTTTAACAAAATTTAACTTATTTTCACCTTTTAAAGTTCGATTGGTTTTTAAATACAGGGCGTATATTTGTTTTGTTAATAAGATAAGGTTCACGTAAATTATGTAGGTATATTAAATAGTTTTACTGTATCTGAAAAATGTTATTAAATAAATTATAACAAAGTATTTTTTAATTTCCTACGTTTACTTAACATAATAAGCATTCTCTTTGAGATAATTATCAGTTATTTATAGGTGTGATCACTTTTACAAAGACATTAGCGTGTTTACTTCTGCAATGTCACGGGCAATATTAAACTGAAAATATTATTTTTCATTCGGAATCATTATAAATATGCAAAGGCGGCACTGACTATATAAGGTAGGAGAAATAAGAAGATGGTAAATTGGGTAGGCGTGTGACGTCATAGGAGTGGGCTTTGCAACTAAAACGCCCAATTGCTTGTTTTGATATTCTTGCAGACCATGCATCATGACCGTTATGTACAACTTATTTCTGGACATCGACCTTTGAAAGAATTAAATGATGTAAGAGGATAAATAATAAAGTTGCCGGAATAATTTACTGTATCTCACGTTCCATTCAACAAGCTTACAAATATTAAATTTGTTTATTTTTCTTAAATTGAAGTAATTTGCTGTTTCATAGATTTTTAGAACTTGATTTAAGTAGCCTACTGTCACGTTTATTTTAGTGATTACTTTCTGTTCATTAAAAAGGCTTTTCCTACTAGTTAATAAGTTATTATCGGTATAGTTCTTTATTTATTAATTTACTTGAGTTTATAATGATTTTAGAATGTAATTTGGCTATTCATTAGCTGGGAATAGACATTTTTATTTACACAGTCAATCTGCAAGCTATAGCCTACTTAAAACTAGAAATTTTAGTAGATGAGTTATTCTATATTGTTTCTTGAATGAAGTAATCCCCTACGGAGACACTTCTTAAAAATTTTTATTTTGTTATATATTTTTATTTGCTGACAACTTTTATGATTTTATGATACGCCGGCCGCATTGGCGTAGTTGGTAACGTGCTCGCCTCTCACCATGCGGTCTTGGGTTCGAATCCCAGGCACGGCATACTTTAATACGTTACAAAAAATCATTTCATCCTTCACCGTCTGCATTAGCAGTAATTGTAGAACAGTCGGACGTTAAACAAAAAAACAAAACAAAAATTATGATACGTTTAAGTGCAGTGTTATGAACGTTTGTCTAATCTAATACAATTCAAATGGATGTTTGCACTTTAATCGTCTTGTTGTTTCTGAGCTGTTTTTTTTTTAATTTATGGCAAGGTGGTTGGAGTGTGATTTCTCTTGTATTGAATAGTCCTACTGTAACTGAAAATTTTAGTGTTTTCTTAAACTGTTGAAATGTTTAGGCTCGTATGTAATGTTTCTTCTTAGTAAGTACCAAAATGCCCTATGATTGAACGTAACACTTTGTTTTGAAACTACTCCAGGATGTCGATGTTGGAATCTTTGGTGGCGTCCCACAACTGTAGATATTCCATAATTTCATACTGATTTAAATATAGCTGTATAGACGAGAAGAGTGTTGATAAGTGATCAATTTGACTTTTTGGGAGTAGACTAGGAAAAGTTCAATTCATGCGAGAACAGATAACCAAGCGACTTAAGACGATACACGTAGAGAATTTCATGTTTTTCATTTCTTTTCTGCAAAGATCCTTAACAATTTTAAGTTTTGATAAGTCTTCAAGTTTCATATTAAATTTTTTTCTTCTCCTTATCTTTGAAATAGAAGTATGCCCTATTTAATCTATAAAATTGTGACTTTTGTGACACTAATTACCAATTATCTTTCATCATTTTAGGGGTCTACCCATAAAGCTTTCAGTCACCGGTTTTTGTGATTTAGTTTAATTCCTAGACGCTTTGGATCCATTCTGTTCACGATCTCTCCTTAACCTTCGACGTGATCTTACCGATCTTAAAATATCCTGTATGAAAAAATATTATATATAAATAAAGCGTCTGTTAAAAATTCAAGCTTATAAAAATTCATCCTGTTTAGCATATTTTTAATATTCATACAAATTATTGGAAGTAACAGCGAAATTGCAGTTGTTGACTGGAGTAGAACAATTTTTTGACATGTTCTCTTCAAAATTACAGAATCAATACAGACATTTCGTAAATTGTATAATAATAATAATTAATGACTGTATGTAATAATTAATGACATGTCAAATTTTTAAAATTTTGTAACTTAATTATTTTTTCTTTTATTAATAACTAATTAATTAATTTTAAATTAATGTGCATTCACTTTAACGTTCACCTCGTAAAGTTACCTACATATCTTCGTTGCGCAAAATGTATTTTCAAATGGGTTCTTTTTAGATTAATGAAACCTTTAAATGTTTAACTTGGAAGTAAGAGCAGCAGTAACGATTCGTTCATAATTATTACAAATAAAATCTTAATTTGTCATCTAATAGCCTACTTTATTTTTTTTAGAAATTATGACATTAACGGCAAAAATCCCTTTTAAGATCCTTTTAATATTGGGTAGTAAAGCAAACTTGGCTTATGTATACAATTTTAAATGCACGTTTATTAAAACTAGAAAGCATTTCTTACTAACTCTTTATTTTCTTCTTCCGTTACCTTACACTTAAATAAAAAAGCGTCTTTCAAGTAAATTTTATGAGCTAAAAAAAAGTAAAAGTATTATGTGCTAAAAAAGTTGAAAATTAATTTAAATCTTTTAAAACTGCAAACAAAATAATTTTTCATAAGATTTGAAAAAGTTCCCAAACTTATATTCGTAATTTTCAGATTCTACAGCCAATTATAATGTTGGTATAATCTTTAAAAAATGTGGTCACCAATGTCAATATTAAGAAATCAGATAAATCATGGACTATTAATTTTTTTACACGGACCATGAGATAAACTTTGTAAATTATTAGACTTCCAATGATTTTGAAAAGAGGCCTTAAACCTTCACACTGATTGTAGCTGACCTTATGTGATAGGATTAAAATAAATGAATGATTGTAATGTAAACAACGGTAATGCATACTTGTATAAATTTACAAGATAGAGAATTTAGTCACTTTCGCTATGTTTGAATATATTTATTTACAAACCTACATATAAATTTGTTACAAAGGACAAATATTATAATTACAATATTTACATTTCAGTCGCTTCGTTGAATGTAAATAACTTATTTATATTTTTAGGTAGTGCAGTAGTACTGCCAGAGGGGAGGTAAACGGATCCAGATTGACTCGCTTTCTCTTGTAATTTTAGTACTTTTCATTCGTAGAAGAAGATTTTTATTACTGCAATACTTGTTTCCTTCTGTATTATATATCAAACAATTTAATAAAAACTTTAAAAAATAAAAATAATTTATTATTAAAAACATTATATTCACCTTTCATTGGTTTTGCGCCAATTGAGGTTAACTTCATCAAATTGTCGATTTAATTTCGCATAACTTCTTAAAAACTTGTTCTTTAAAGGCTAACTTTAATCACCAGACAAAAACTAATCCTTTACTAAAAAATAAAACTTCCTTCTTTAAATTAATTATGTCTCACCCAGTTCTTTTTTTGTTACTTCAAATACAAGGAACACAAACCTAGTTACTTAATTATCTTGACAATACAACGATTTTAATTTTTTTTATCAAGTGATAGTTTTCGTTTATGGAATTCTAAAATATATTTTTTTAAGATCGTAGTTTTTTCAGTGTAGGAACAAAATTTTGTATTACTAAGTAATTAATATTGCATTTTGTTCAGACGCTCTTATAAGCTTAACGATATTTCATTGAAATAAAACTGACAGTCGAATGACAGTGTAAACTTTTTCGTTTATTTTCATCAAATTTATTTGCAAATTCCGTGGTACATCAAAAACACCTATATCTATGCCAATGTTAAAATTGATTTAGTGATACAAACTATATCAAAATTCAGCCGTAAATATGAAGAAAGACTCAAGAATCATCCAAACTTCCTGGCTCAGAATCTACTAAATAACATTGATACCGGGTTTTCAAGACTGAAAAGACATATTTTTTTGATTTAGGTTATAGGTTTTAAAAAATAAATTTCTAGTTTTTAATTTCAGCTGAATGTGTTTAAAATACAGAGTGATTCAATAAGATGGAAACAATTTCAATAAGCTGTATTTCCTGAACTACATGTTATATTTTAATTCTGTAAATTACATTTGAAAGAGAAAGTTTTAAATTTTAATTTACATACATGAAAGTTTATAGATGTTCAATGTGTCCTCCTCCGGCTGCACGTACAACATCTAGACGGTAACTGAACTCATCCCAAACTCTCTGACGCATGTCTTGGGTCACTGAGTTGACTGCAGCTGTGATACGATTCCTTAGTTCATTCAAATTGGTGGGAAGAGGTGGTATGTAAACTGCACTTTTCACGAACCCCCACAAGAAAAAGTCACAGGGTGTGAGATCTGGAGACCTCGGTGGCCAAAACTGAAGTGCAGAGTCGTCATTCGCCATGCGACCTATCCATCGTTGACGTATGGATTCATTTAGAAAACGCCGAACATTGCAATGCCAATGGGGTGGAGCTCCGTCCTGCTGGAAAATGTAATCTCCTGAATCTTCATTCATTTGAGGAAATCCACCCCATTGGCATCGCAATGTTCGGCGTTTCCTAAATGAATCCATACGTCAACGATGGATAGGTCGCATGGCGAATGACGACTCTGCACTTCAGTTTTGGCCACCGAGGTCTCCAGATCTCACACCCTGTGACTTTTTCTTGTGGGGGTTCGTGAAAAGTGCAGTTTACATACCACCTCTTCCCACCAATTTGAATGAACTAAGGAATCGTATCACAGCTGCAGTCAACTCAGTGACCCAAGACATGCGTCAGAGAGTTTGGGATGAGTTCAGTTACCGTCTAGATGTTGTACGTGCAGCCGGAGGAGGACACATTGAACATCTATAAACTTTCATGTATGTAAATTAAAATTTAAAACTTTCTCTTTCAAATGTAATTTACAGAATTAAAATATAACATGTAGTTCAGGAAATACAGCTTATTGAAATTGTTTCCATCTTATTGAATCACTCTGTATATTGGTTCAATTTGTGACTTATTAAATTTAAGTAAAGGCATGATACTTTCGACGAATAATAATTATTATTCTTTCGAGAAATGGAGCAAAAAAAGTCATAAGGATAAAAAAGTAATTTATAATTAAAGTAATTAGGCTCTTTCATTCGCCGATTGAACTTATTTGTCCAAATAAACAGTGTACATACTTTTTTTTGTAACAGAAAAAAAAATAGTTTATGGCCTTATTGTTACACTTATTATCTTTTTTTCTAACTGATATACTTCAAAGTCATCATTGTATTTATCAAAAACATAAATTTATTTCTATTTTCAATTTCATTAATATTATAATGAAATCGTAATCATGTTAATTAACATTTATCAAAATTACTGATTGTTCTATTTCAAGTGAACAGATTGTAATGTTGCAGAATTGTAAAAAAAACGTCATTAGTTTTGGACATTAGCGACTACCGTGGGTTTGGAACTGGACCGTTGGGTTTTGACTTGAAATAATTTTTAAACCTTAGCCGAAAATTGAACACGAGTCTCCGCTTTGTAGATTAACACACTAAGCCACCGAGGTGGCCATAAACTATTTTTTTCTGTTACAAAAAAAGTATGTACACTGTTTATTTGGACAAGTAAGTTCAATCGGTGAATGAAAGAACCTATGTACTTTAATTATAAATTACTTTTTTATCCTTATGACTTTTTTGTTTCATTTCTCGAAAGAATAATAATTATTATTCGTCGAAAGTATCATGCCTTTACTTAAATTTAATAAGTCACAAATTGAATCAATGTATTTTAAACACATTCAGCTAAAATTAAAAATTAGAACTTTATTTTTTAGTAATCTATGTTATAAAATTCGGCAGATTACTCACATTTGAATTAAAATGTTACTTGATTTGAATATTCTGCCCATAACAGGCAGGTGGATTGTTAAATTATTTTCACTCGATCTGCCAGTTTTAGGGCCACAAAAAAATAGTTTTGTTTCTTAGCACATGATCAGCCGACTATGTGACTGAAGCTTTAAGAAGAGAAGAGGTAGAAGTGTAAAAGACACTAGTCAGAGTTATCTCCTCTGAGAGTAATGAATTTCATTATACAGCCAGACCCTGTGGTGAATAAAGTGAAGGTGTCATTTGCAAGGTGGAAAGTGGATGCTTTTCGGAGGGCCTGGCATGCTGATAAGCATAGGCTACTTTTCTACTCAGTAAGGAAGGCAATTTTAAACCACCTCACTCCAATTTTACTTAGTAAAGCCTCTAGAGGTTCAAACCAGCCTTTCGGCTCATGACCTAAACAACAAACAATGATTTGAATATAAATGTAATTCAGTTTCCCTCCACCTGTTGTTTTAACTAAGTACGCGTATTGCAAATCTTTTCTGATTAAATTTTTTTCGTTTAACATTTCATTATTAAATTAGGTGAGTATATGTAAAAAGGAACGTAATTGATGAGTGTAATCTTATATTCAATTAGTTTCCAGTTTACCTGCAGTATAATGACGCGAAGAATCTCGCTTCAGCTATTCTAGTAGTGTTGGAAAAAGTTTGGCATAAATGTTTTACATTGCAAAACAATTTTTTTGCGAAGTGTTATTATTTAACCGTATTTGCATTTCAACCTAAGAATAAGTTGTCTTTCGTCCAGTTCTTGTCTGAATTTTGCATTTGAACAGTTTACAGATTACATAAATAAATACTGTAAAGAAACATTTAACAGTAATAATTTAAATTTTACACGACACTTTTTTTCTTTAAATGTTAGTTTGACTGTATTCACTTTCTCCATTTCAATGTCTTTCGTTATAAACGTAGTAAGCTCACGCAGTCTTCTAAGTCCTACATAAAGTTTATAACCATTGTAGACGCCATATATTATTACTGAATACGTCTTAAAGATTTACTACTGCATATATCTAATTAAATATACAAAAGTAATCAAATACAAACCGTAAATTTGTTGCAGTGTAATAATAGTCAGGTAATTTCACACAATCTAGACACTTGTTACCAAGTCCAAGTTGTTACCAACTTGATAAAGTAAATCTTGTGTTTACCATTTCTAAAATAAGGTAATAAATATATTCTATATTTACATAATTTAATTATATTCTCTTATGTTCAAATATATTTTTTAGGAGTTGCATTTTTTTTAAATGTATTTTTCATTTCCTGTATTTTTCCACTATTTTACAATAATAACATGGTAAATGAGAAGAAAATATAATAATAATAATAATAATAATAATAATTGACAATTTTCAAAGCACACCTCAATACTAAGTCTCTGAAAGTATTTTAATTATATATTTTTAATTAAAATTGATGTTGTTTGAAGAAAAATGTAAATTATTACAGTTCCGAAAACCTATTGTCAATTGAATTTCTATGAACGTCGTAAACGTCGAAGTTGGTTAGCAGATAAATTAATAGATGCCAAGTTATGTATAAGTCAGTTAAAACTTTATTAATAATTTCTTACTGAAGATTCTGTGCTGTCTTAAAAATATTTATATTTAAATGTATTTCTAGTATTCTGAACTACTGATTTTGTTTATTAATAATTTTTACTTTGTTCCGCTGGTATACAAATTAATTGAGAGCTAAGCATACGTTTTCTAAGCATATTTTCCACAAATAACTTCTAAAAATAAATTACCTCCTTTCAAGTCCCAGTTCCAATGTCCCACGAACCAGAATCCTATTTCCTATTTAAACTATAAATATCCCCCTAAATTTCTTGAGGTTGCAATTATTCTGTTATATTGTTCCCCGAGCGACCAGGTGTTCCTTAACACGATGTCGCCATCATAGGGCTTCTTAGCCCTCTCAACCAGGATTCAGGATTCAGGATTCAGCATACGTGGGAGGGAAATTATTAGGTATTCCAACAATATTTGTTTTATACAGTTTATCAGTTTTAACTTTTTGAAGTTTTGAAATATACGGATTTCTTTATGAATGTGTATTGAAAACTATCTCCTACTGACTCAATTACAGCTAGTAAAATTTCCTCAGTACCATTCCCTAGCTCTCTATCATTTAAATTTTATTATATTTACGACTCTTGTTATTCCTTCCAGAAGTTTTATTTGCTTATACACGTATGAATGGTTTCCAAATATGTATATAAAAAAATGAACGAATGAATTTTGATTTGTAAAAATCTCTGCCACTGAAATCCAGAATATCAGTTGAAATAGCATTACGTGAAGACAAAAATAAGAATATAGAGATCAATAACATACAATTCAGCTTTTATGTTGTGCTGTTTAACTTATAAACTATTAATTTACCGCTTCTACAATAAGTAATATGACATTACCATGTAAAGAAACTACATAACAATGTACGAGAACAGAAAAGAAGTCGAACTTTCCTAGTTTTATGCTGTGTTAATGTATAAATCAAAAGAACTTAACTTATATAGTAGTGAGAGTTTGATTAGATAGTTCCAACTTTTGAATTCCTAGAAATAAGGTTTTGAGAGATGTTTGAAACATATTATTGTTAATAGGTTTAGCTTCCAATAATGAGAAAATTAGCAATATTTGTTTCCTAATGTAACTATAATTTATCCGGGTATGAATTAGGAACGGTTGACTATATAAAGAATATTTTATGTTGAAATTCGTTTAAAACATCTGTATTAAGCAAACTGTTAACGCTTTGTTAAATAAATAATACGGTAATTATTAATACAACGATAATAAAAATTGTTTACATCAAATTTGAGAACTTCGCTTTTTTTAAAGTCGGTAAAAACAAAGGCAAATAACGTCCATTTAAAGAATGATTATTGTCGAAACTAAGTAGTTCTCGAAATAAGTAATAAAAGATTAAAATTTTATTATTGTAGGCTAAATTAAGTGACTTTATTAGGGAAGAACTTATCATAATTGTGTAGTAAAACAATAAAGATATGTAGTTTATAGAAGTTATTTGTATAGCGATTGCCCTTGGTTATCAGTATAATATCTTCAATTTTCTTTTGCATGGTTATAAAGGCTAGTGCTGGGGAGGTGTCACACCTAACCTACGCTCAATTGCGCCTACACATTTTATTTTACCATGTAAAGTACCTTCCAGTTTTTTAGCTGTCTATATTAGGAACGGGTGAAGGAACTTATTATTTCTTTCAATACTTACTGTGTTATTACAAAGATTTATTATTTGCAAATGTATCGCAGAATGTTCAAACAGCGACGAATAATTTAAAAGTAATTTATGACCTTGCTATTTTGACGCGTAACAAAGACTAACATCTTAATAATAAAAGACACCTATATCAACAAACTGAATATACAATTTAAACATAGTTCGAATAGTTATTTTGGTACACAAAGTATCAAAAGAGAATGTTTTACCAATAAAATATTGTTGAGTTTAGCCATCTGTTTTAACTTGAAGAGGTTTTTCTGAATAAATTCGAAGTCGGTGGTCTATACTCGTTTCGCGGGAACAACAAAAATATTATTGCATATAAATACAACAAACTTAACAAGGTTCTCTTACTGACACATTATCCCATATTTTATTCACTTGGTTCATCACAGGTCAAATAATTATGTACAGTACGGTAATGATACCATCTAAAGAAATATGTGTTAATCAATAAATAACAGCTAATTTTTTTTTTTAATTTTCGCTACATTACAATCTAATGTATTTTTTTAATATTAGTTATCAAGTTGGAAAAAGTGAAAATCTAAAGTCAAACATCCTTTAATCTTGAACTTCTAGTATTATATTGTGATGAAAAATTTCAATTACAGTATCTATAAGAAAAGAAAAGTCCAAAAAAATCGAATGGTTTTGACCTTGAATATTGAGTTTATTTTTTTGAACTTGAATCTTAAAAAGTATTGTCCAATAAATTTATTTTTAGTAAATATTTGTATTCGTACAGTCAACTCAAATACTTTACACAGAAATCTTAAATTTTTTGTTTTCTGTCTCGAAGTTTTGATCTGAAAAAGTAAATTTTCTTATTACGTACCAGGGTACATGTAACTTGTTTTTATGTGTTTTTGACTGAAATCGTTCTAAAATTTCTGTGTTTAAATTTACAGAGGTACCCGAAAGTTGTATTTCAAATGTCCAACTTGGTTCACCATTGATTTGTAGGGGTGTATTTTGTTTGCTCTTGACCGGTGATATTAAATATCACCGGTCTAAAAAATAAATTTTATAACTATAATTTTATGGAAATTTATATTTGTTTTTTTCTTTTGGTGGATCTGCGCAGTTTCCATTAAGACGACGTCGACGATATAATAACAACTAAGTGATAAATTTTCATTAAGATTGCGCTCTGACAAAAAACATCAATCTTCTTTTCTGTGCTGATAAATTCATATGAGGAGTTTTCTTAACCCTACGCGCTAATATCCAGATTGGGCGGTTGTCTAATCGTTTTAAGAGACCCATTTGATTGATTCTTTAATTATTTAAGTTAGTCTATCTCAACATAAATCACAATGTAAATATTTGAGTAAATTAATTAAAAATTATTTAAGGGATTTCTTTTGTATATCGTGGTACAAAAGAAATCAAGAACTGAAGTTGTTTAGTCATTAAAGTAAAGAAAAAGTGTTACCAAGATAAACAATTAAAATAGGCCGTTATTTATTATTACTGGTCATTCCATAATTTTTTTAAGTAATGGTGGAAAATATTTTATTGAATACGTATAAATGGTTTTTAAGCATAAATGTTACACTTTACAGGGTTATGTGAATAGTACTAAGAAAGTTATGTAAGAAGTAGTTTAAGTCGATTCTTTGTATAAATCACTAATCATTATATCGACATAATTAGATGTTAATTACTCGACTATGACATGATTACATAAAAAAATGACATTAGTTTTTTGTTAAACATAAATAAATATAGCATGATGATAAATGGTAATGATGATGTATGTTACTAATTGTGGAAACAATCGTATTGGGAAATGTTAAATGCAGATTGTTGCGCATTCTTTCCATGCAACTGGGACTGCGTTTAACTTTTGCAATATGTGTGGGAATCTTAAACCAAGAATGTCATGACGTTTTGTTTCGTAATCAAGTATTGTCTCTTTTCATTTTCTGTTTACGTTTGTCAAATATCCGTTTGAACAGTTTTTTAATTTATCTCACAAATAGTTGGACTATTGATATCAAATTTCGGGAAAGGTTTCTGTAGTCTGTTATTGAAAGTAAACCGTTCTAAAATTTGATTCGTAGGAACGAATAAATTCCTATAAAAATGTTGTTAGTATCGTATTTTTTTTTATATATATTTATACAACTGCTTTTATTTTTATGTATATTATTCATTTAATTATTTATATTTTGTAATTCTGTCTCATTCTCGTTCGTTTTCTTAAATTGAGTTTTATAGTGAGTAATAACTTACCAGTGGTTTTTTAATTAAATAGTGTGTTACCATTTTCGATTTTGTTGCATAGTTCTTTATTTTTACTATTTTTTAGAGTAATTAATATTTGTAAATTGTGTATCTTGGTGAAAGATAATAACCAGTTTATTTCTTTACCCTTTACAAAAAAAGTAATGTTGATTCTTGAGATTTAGAGACACCATTGCAGGATCCTGCAGTTGCATAAAATTAAGATAAATGTATAAAATAAAGAATTTAATTTAAATTGATTGTATTGACAGTGCACCAATATAAAATTTTGCTTTCATTTTAAAAAAATAAACTGTTTAGTATTTCAAAACCAACATATGTACTCGTATACAAATAGAAGAGTAGAACTGTTTACTACTGAGGTATTAATTATTAATTATGTTATTAAATAATAATACTTTTGGGCTAGTAATATTCTAAAATTAATACTCATATATGTATCAGGGTGACTGATTACATAGCTTCGTCTATGGAACAAAAGATGTATGTGTCCGCAGGTTTCCTGGATGTCGCTCAAGCTTTTGACAGAGTTTGGCATACAGGTCTCTTACACAAATTGAAAGAAATACTACCATTTACCTACTATCTTATCATAAATTCCTTCCTATCTGACAGATTCTTTAGAATTCGTTTAGGATCGTCTTACTCAAATTTCTTTCTTGTCTTAGCCGGCGTGCCTCAGGGCTCAATTTTAGCACCACTTCTCTATTCTGTATACACTTCAGATCTACCGATCCTACCCCAGACCCTCACTGCTACCTACGCTGACGACACAGCGATATTAGCCCGAGACCAAAACTCTATACACGCTTCACTAACACTCCAACATCATCTCAATCTTATACACGAATGGTGTAAAACATGGAAAATAAAACTTAATACGACAAAATCCCTTCACGTAACTTTCACACTCCGTCATGGTGATTGCCCACCAGTATACATAGACAATGAACCTCTCACAAAGACAGATACGGTCAAGTATCTCGGTCTGACTTTCGATAAACGACTAACTTGGAGCACACATATCAAACGGAAACGTTTATTACTGAATTCCCGACTTAAACTTCTATATTCCCTACTTCACAAACGATCAAAATTACCAATGGCACAAAAATTACGCATATATTGTTCTCTTTTGAAACCTATTTGGACCTACGGATCCCAAATTTACGGTTCAACCAAACCCTCTAATTTGCAACGAATTCAAGCATTCCAGTCAAAAACATTACGCCTTATAGCAAATGCACCTCTTTACGTTAGTAACAAAACCTTACATACAGATTTGAAAACACCACTTGTACAAAATTCCATTGAATACCTATACAAACGCTTTCACGACAAGTCACACGAACACGAGAACCCCCTGGTGCGTTCACTTTCCTCCGTCCATTTACCTGATAATCCCCCTAGACGCCTTAAAAGACGCTGGAGTAGAGACCTGCTAATTTGATATACAAATTTCATTCTTGGGGAGGCACCAATGGGGGCCCTACCCCTCTCATGCCTATCATGTCATTTACATTATTATCATAATCATCACATTTGCTTGTTGTAACGTTTTACAGTTGTAAATAAAGAATTAAAGAGAAAAAAAAAAAAAAAAAAAAAAAAAAAAAAAAAAAATACTCATATATGAATATTGAAATATTTTCTAGTTTTGTATGTTAAGACATAAATTTCACTTCAGAAGGTCTATTTAGAATGCTGCAAAATAAGTTTTTACTCGAGTATGTGGATTATTATTTCTAGATTAACTAATTAATAAAGTGAAAAACTGAAAGATTTTTTTGGAAAAATTCCTGGAATCTTAGCTATCTGGAAATCGATACATTTTTAATTTATAATTTAAATAACTTTATAAGTAACACTAATTTTATTTAGAACAATAAAATTTTCTGAAAATTTTTGGATCATATTTGCTTAGACGTGTGATTGTACTTCCTAATAGCTCACTAGAACCCAGTTAGTTATGGTTCAGCAGTTTGGTATAAATCTCCACTGTACGAAAATAAGGTGACCATAATAGGGACTAAAACTCCTTACCTTCTGCGTAGTATGAGTACAAAATAAACAATATTGTTTATAAATTACAACAGGTACCTAACGGGGACATGAACTTTTATATGTTACTAAAATCAATTTGTAATTCAAGGCAGAGAAAGTTAAAGTGGATGACATCCTCGAAGTGTAGCAACTGCCAGGCAAACTACTCAATAAGAATATTTATCAACCACACCCTAAAGAATGAAGCGCTGACTACGATGAATTCACATGCAAAAATAACTTTTACACGCCTGTTGTTTATTGAATATTTTTATACAAACGTTAAACAATAATTCAGTAGTTTTTATTTCAAAATACAGTAGTTAATTTTATGGTAGTTTTAGAATGACGAATGTGCATACAATAAAACTACTGTTATAAGAACCATTTTTATTTATATCTAATTAGAAGATTTACGATGGTGTTTTGTATTTTTTAAAACACTGATATATTAATTTCGACAGTGTTATTGTAGAGTCACTGTTAGATAATTTACCTTACTAGAAAAATTATTTTTTTTTTTTAAATTTGTTACTTTATGGCTTGAATCAACATCCAAAATTTGGCACGCAAGAGCTTTTTCACTAGTTTAAAAACTGTGGCTAATAGTAGTTTGTGCATAAGATAAAAATTGTCAGATCTGACGTGGTTTCCTACCCGGGACTCCTGTCATATAAGCCAGTTGCGGTGACCACTACACCACAGCCCGGCTAAAACATTAATCATTTTAATTAATAATTAATTAAAATGGTCACTTCATTCACGGGTTCTGACTGTATTTTATAAAAATACCGCTACAAACAATCTATTTTTTCTTTTTAATAATAAGTAATTAAGATTGAGCCAGCAGTTGGTGTAGATTGTAGAGGTCAGTACAACTGGCTTCTATGCCGAGTTCGATTCCCTGTTAGGTTTGGCATCTTTTAATCATCATCCTTCGTCCATCTCCATTAGCCTTAATGTGTATAACAGTCACATTAAACGTTGAACAAGTTAAACCTAAAAAAAATAGTAATAAAAAGTAAACGTTAATAAATTAAGATGGCAAAAAGTAAGAATCTAAAGCAAGTCAAACACCCAACAATCCTTTACTTCTATGATTTTTACCGAAAGAAACTAACTGTGTAATAAAATCCTATACGTTCAGAAAAAATAACTCTGAATATTGTAAGATCACCATATTTTTTCGTTATGAAATGAAAATCATTCATTTGACTGAGCTTAAGAGAAAAACAGGACTATATTTGTATACAACCTAGAACCTGCAGATCTCTTGCAATTTGGTTTCAACTCCCCACCTGATTGTTGCGAACTTTCTTTATGTGCTGCATTAAAAATTAGAAAAATTATAATTATTGTCTCGGTAGAACCAATCTATATAAATCTTGTAAAACTTAAGTTTGTGTAGTTTTACATGTCAATTTTAGAAATAATTTCGTTTTTAGTAAGAAATAGTCATTTCTAAAAAAACTACATAGCACACTAACATCTTTAAAAATAGTCTCATTCACTAAATAGTTTTGAAATGAGATGAAGAAATAAGATTGTATTATGTGAAGCAGGCTAACCCTGAATAACAACTTACAGTTTAAGATATTGAATGGTCAGAATATTTTGTAACGGGTGAGCTTATGTATGCAATTATAATATATTGTCACCATTTTTGGTAAGGTGGTATTTAAAATAATCCATCAAACTTTATTCAGATATATAATATAGGTCTATTAATGTAGCCCCTACTGTGACATTGCAACACTATTGAAGTTTCTATGGGTTACTCTTTCTATCATTTGATTTGATTTATTTTTTCGAAAAGCAACACAATATAGTATTGTGTATACAAAATAAATACACATTTAAATAAATAGTACTAAATCAAAGCAGCAAAACCATTAAATAGGTGCTTAAAATAAAATAAATACGTACATTCTTGTTCGAATATCTCCAAGCAGTGTTCCTTATTCTAAGAAAAGAATCCACCTTACTTGTATTACATTTAACATTTAGTCTTTCTCTTCACTCTGTTATGTTTACTTAACGTTGATGATATTTCAGTTTACTTTGTGTTTATCAAACCGTTTACTGATATTTAAGTTTATTTTCAATATAGTGTATATTATATTTTTGGTCAATATATTTCAGTTATAAACAAACACGCCGAGAAAAACTTTCTCGTTAAATTTCAGTGAATTTTTTTTTCTTTGATTTCTTGTTTGGTAGAACGTGTTAAGTAGCTTATGCTGAAAATATTACCACCATAAACAAGAAAAAAAATAAAAAATACAATACGTATGAATACGTTTTGGGATGTCATCTTTTTTATGGGTTTTTATGTTCATTTTTCTGTGATGTTTAAAATTTATGGTTTGAAATAAAAGTTGTAGGTTTTTAATTTCCTATAACTTTGATTTGGGGGCGTTTGTACGCTTTTGTCCTAAAATGCATGTAGCCTGAGGCCGCAATCTTAAAAAAAACAATTTTATACCACGAAAGCACAGCTCTCCCAAGAATTTTGGCAGACATGACGCTTACCCTATCTTTTAGAGCATAAAACATGTAGTAAATTCATACAGGTGATTTTTAAAAAAAAAAAACGTAGCTGTTTTTGAGAAAATCGCAAAAAAGTAAAAAATTGCAAGAATAAACTACTACTTCCGTTTGACCGATTTTGCTGAAAATGTTCGTGTCGAGTTTATTAGTGGTACCTAATATAAGTTCCTAGTTTCAACCTCGTACGACATTCTGTTCTTGAGATATTTTGTTCACACACACAGACCAGTCACTAAAAACACGTCTTTTGGGTTCAGCGGACTTGATAACGTATAATTCCGGTGAAAATTATATTTCGAAAAATGAACATGAAAACAATACCTTCCTTCCCTATTATTCATACAGGGCAAGAGAAAGTAAAAATCTAAGTATAATTAACCTGTGATTTTAACGGAGTTCTTTTAAGTACTTTATGTTCAAGACATGATAAACAATACAACCGGTCGGGACTAAAAAACTTTTAAAAGAGGCTCTTAAGTTGTAAATTCTCATTTTTTGCGTAGTAGGCAGTAGTAGGCAGTAATTATGTCAACATAATGTCTATATAGTATTACTATACACAAGATAATTTAAATTATTATTATTTAAATATATTTTATTTAATTAATAATTGAAAATATATTTTAGCGTATTTAGCAGAGTACTGGCCAGAAAAACTGACGGTGCTAGGTTCGATTCCAGGCTAGTATCTGAAAAATTTGTTCACCGTTGAAACCCACATTGACGATTAAATACCCAACGTTGTCACTAATAAGCACAGTGTCGATAAGTCTACGGATAAGAAAGTAGTTAATCTGCTTACTACTTCATCTCATAAAGAAAAGTCCCACTTGGTAAATATTGAATTGGCTCCCAATAACGAAAACAAGATTAATAATCTTCATTATTTTATTATAAAATAATAGATAGCATATTTTTACTTCTTCTTTTTCTTATTATCAGGGATTAGGCATAAGCCTGTTCCAAACTCACAAACCATCCTGTACGTCTACACAAACACGAGACACTCCAGCCCGTACATATCGATTACTGTCATCTTCTTCGAGGTCTTCTTACCTCCATTCTTCCAACTGGTACACATTCCGTCACTTTTGAAGGTATTCTCTCCTCTGGCATCCGTTCCAAACGTGGCCTCCATTGATTCCGGTACTCCTCCACTTTTTCATTTAAGCTAAATACACCCAACTCGGATCTAATTTCCTCGTTATGTATTAGATTCAGCCTCGAGCAGCCCTTTACCCTTCTTAAAAACCTCATTTCAGCTGCTTGGATCCTATTTTCTTGGCGTTTCGTGGTAACCCATGACTCACTTCCATAAAGAAGGACTGAGGCTGAATTTTTTTACAAGGTCAATAAAATATTTTTACCATATATTTGACCAAATGTGTTTTATCTACTAACAATGTTTAGAAAAAATGGATTAAGGGAGTCTATTACGAAAAGAATGTTTTGTGCTTCAAATAAATGAAACTTGTTTTTTTTTCTGGAAATGCAGGTATTCTTTTTATTAATTCCAAAATAACTATTAAATTATTATAATATATACCCTCATAACCCAAAATTTAAGTTGGTGGTTGAAAAGCAGCCACTAGTTTTAGAAATCATTACTTGGTTTTACCAATTTGCTTGAAATTTTTATGAAATTGAAGGAAAATCCCATTCCCACCATAAATAACCCTTCCTTTTATATTTAAATTTTTGCTAAGATTCCATTAACAGCAGCCAAGATTTTGATTAACAAAAGGAACAAAATATTTTTTTTTAATGTTTAAAACGCAAAATTACTTTTTGCATGCAAAGAAAATTTTTAAAATACAAATTTTGGAATTCAGTTTTTGAGATCGAAATTTGTGATTTCTGAAAAAAATAATAGTTTATTTTAGTTTTTGAATGAAGTACTGTAGTTTAAATTGGAAAATTTCATAAAGTTACCTAATTATTTATTTTCCCATGAATTTTCTTAAATTATTTACTTATATACTTACGTAAAACAAATACTATTAATAAAATTAATAAATACCATTACGTTCAGAAATGCTCTACAAAAATAGCGAATTTTGTGTTTAAACATTTAGACCTTTCTATAGTTTGTAAATTTCAAATAATTAACTTTAATATCAATTTTAAAATATTGTATGCTTCCTTTTTCATTTTTCTTTCATGTAAACTAATTCAAGGGTCATAAATTGCGAAAAGATCGGAAGAAATTTTATTTTATATTAAGATTAATAATTATTACTATTATTACGTAGCAGTAATTTTATTGTTAAGAGCAATTAAATATCACACTGTCAAAAGAAGCTTCAGTCTTTCTTTGTTTCTCTGGTTTTTATAACTTATGGAAATTAGTTCAAGGAAATTCCCACAAACAGCATATCAAACGTTTAGTGCTGTAACGTTATTTCTCTTTGCAATGTTGTCTAATTTCATCTTTAACAATTTTTTGTTACTAAACGATGAAAGTTATTTGAATAAAATATAAAAAGAAGTACATCGTTATTATTTTAGAAAAAAAAAGAAAATGGTGACAATTTATTAAAACACATGCAAAAATTGTAATAATTTAGTAAATTTTTACTTTCTCTTGCCTATGTGAATATATAGGAAGGAAAGTATTGTTTACATGTCGATTTTCCGAAATTGAGTTTTCACCGGATCTACACGTTTTCAGACCCCTTGAACCCAAAAAAACATGTTTTTAGCGATTGGTCTGTGTGTCTCTGTGTGTGTGTGTGTGTGTGTGTGTGTGTGTGTGAACAGAATATCTCAAGAACGGAATATCGCACGAACTTGAAACTTGAAACTTAAGTTAGATACTACTATCGAACCCGAACACGAATATTTTCATCAAAATCGGTAAACCGGAAGTAGTAGTTTATTCGTGTCATTTCTTAATTTTTTGCGATTTTTTCAAAAATCGCCTCATTTACTACATTTTTATGCTCTACAAGATAGGGTAGGCGCCATGTTTGCTGAAATTCTTGGTGAGGCTGTTTTCTCGTAAAAAAATTGTTTTTTAAGATTGCGACTTTAATATGCATTTTAGCGCCAAACTGTATGTAATTAAAGTTGTAGAGAATTTAAAATCCTACATTTATTTCAAACATTTTTTTGTGTAACGCTTAGTTTAGCGGTAATTAGCGATTTTCTGTTTTTTTTCTCACGAAAACGTGTAAAAAATCGATTTTTTAAAGATTTCAGCCTTATTATGCATTTTATGCAAAAAAAATATAATCAAATTTATAGGAAATTAAGAGATTTAAAACTTTTATTTGAACGTTTTTCTCTACAAAGCCTAGTTTAGCGTGAAACAGTGATTTTCCGTATTTTTAAGCCAAACTGTAGTTTATTGTCATTTTGCGTCTTTCACTCATGATGAAAATTAGGTTATATTTATTGAGGTTAGTTTTTTGTTTATTTCTAATGTTTATTACTAATGTTAGGTTTATTGTTAATTATTTGCATTAGCAAGAGAAAGTTGTGTGAGTGTTTCACACCAAATTAATATCTTTATTTTCTTCCAATTTTTCCTTGTTTAGTCAGTCTGTTGATAAGCAAACATTACAACTCACATTAAACTATTGGCTTCATTATTGTGCTATAATGTCTAATTTTATTGTATATTGGTATAATTTTTTATTGTGTATATCTTTGGTCAGTTGGAAAGCTCATTCCAGTTAGACTCAACATCTTCCTCCATATTATTTTATTTAGGTTGTATTATATCGCCTAGGCATTTCAGTTACCTGGTTTCTTACTTTGGTTAGATTTAATGGGAACTTTGGTTTTTCTTTGATATTTGTAATGAATTCCGTTTTTTAAAGGATATTGGAAAACAATTTTTAGTGAATTTCTTTTTGGTGTTTGCACTTATTATTGTGCGTACTATTTTATATTAGATGATACTATTGTCATGTCTTCGGCAAAAGCTGAGCGGTTGGGTACAATACAGGTACTTTGACGTATTTTCTATTTTAATAAGTTTAGGGAATTTATTTGGTCTTGTTTAATACGTAAGTGTGGTCAAAAACGTAGTAAAATAAGTTTATTATTTTTCACGCATTATTAACTATTGCTTTTAGAAAAGCTGTTTACTACGTAATCTAGAGTACTTAAACATGGAAAATATTTTAATGTAGGTACCTTTAAATATATAGCAATATATAGTTTCTTTATATTGCAGTTATATAAAGCTTATTCTTTTATAATTGAAGTTGTAACAGTATTATCTTTTCATATGTTCACTTTTTCACCCTGATTTATTATTATTATTATTATTAATTATTATTATTATTATTATTATTATTATTATTATTATTATTATTATTGTTCTTTTATAAAATTAAATAGCCTTAGATTTATAATATTATTTAAAGCTATTGAAATAATATTTTATGTTACACTTCTTTTTTAATAATAATAAATTTGCAGTGAAAGCGAAAACTTACAATATTGTATATTTGAAAAAAAGAAAAAATATTACGTGAACGACATTCTTGTACACTTCAATGCACATATACAACTACCATTTTCATGTAACTATTCGTTCACATTGTTATCTTCATTGGCAATTCAGATTTTTTTTTTATTACAAATATCATTATTCACACCATCCTTATGTAATATATTTATAAAAGGTAAATAAAATAGCCTTTAGATACGTACCCAAGTTTGTATTATGTTTTCTGTTGTAAACAGTAAAGAAAACACTGTTACTAGGTGTTACAAATTGATTATTCCAATTTCCTTTTATTTATTTAAAGAAAATTACTTTCTTAACAATACTCTACAAATAGGTGAAAATTTTATAGTCTTTCAAAACTGAAACTTTCTTTTGAAATGAATTTAATCAATCGTTAAAAGTAGTATAGTAAAAGTTTTAAACCCCTTTTAAAACAGAAGTACATTAATTGTTTTGGGAAATTTAATCGTGAGTTAGGTAATTTATATACAATATACGCTATATAAAATCTATCTTGTTTCTTCTAGTCTGTATCTAAACAACTATTGTCATTTATTTATTCTACTCTTTTAATTAGAAAAGTATTAAATACTTTCTGTACATAATATTATAATCTCGTAGAATACTGTCATATATTATAGCCTGTTACATGTCTTGTTCTTAGTATCTGTAGACTACATACAAATGCTAAAGCTTTCACTGATTGATTTACTGGTTTATTTACTCACTTACTAATTAAAAATATTCTTACTTTACTATCACATTAAGAGGTGAAATTCGACACCTTCTTTTAAGAGTAAAAAGGTTTGAATTTCAACCACGTGCTCCTAAGAGACAAAAGTAAGGTAACAACCCTAAATCAATATTATTATTTCTGTATCCTTCCAAAGAGCTATAGTTATAAAAATTGACATGGGTATTCGTAAATCAATAACTAAAAGAATTGGAATGTGGAGAGAAACCGAAAAAATCAATAAACCAATTTATTTAACGCACCTTCCAAGTACCAAGGTGTTTTCTAACATGCATAAATCTTCATCTAGTTAATCTTAATCTAATTCGCTTAAGATCTTATTCAGGTTGGTTCGCCTTGCTCTGTCAAATATCTAAGTACCATTATTTCACAAAAGGTTAAACAAAATACTGTAGAAGATATTGTGTTTCCAATTTTACATAGAAATTAAGTAAATAAGAATCTATTTAGTAGAATTAAATTAGATTAAATTATAAAATCTGGTGTGAAACACTCACACAACTTTCTCTTGCCAATGCAAATAATTAATAATAAACCTAACATTATTAATAAAATATTAGAAATAAACAAAAACTAACCTCAAAAACATAACCTTATTTTAATCATGAGTGAATGACGCAAAATGACAATCGAACTCAGTTTGGCTTAAAAATACGGAAAATCACGCTTTCACGCTAAACTAGGCTCTGTAGAGAAAAATGCTCTAAACAAAAGTTGTAGATCTTTTAATTTTCTATAAATTTAATTATATACACTTTTGTCGTAAAATGCATACTAAGACCGAAATGTTAAAAAAATCGATTTTTCTCACGTTTTCGTGAGGAAAAAACAGAAAATCGCTAATTACCGCTAAACTAAGCGTTATACAAAAAATTGTTTGAAATAAAAGTTGTAGAATTTTACATTCTCTACAACTTTTATTATATAACGTTTTGCGCTAAAATGCATATTAAAGCCGCAATCTTAAAAAGAAAATGTTTTTACGTAAAAACAGCCTCAAGCAGAATTTCAGCAAACATGGCGCCTACCCTATATTGTAGAGCATAAAAAATGTAGTAAACCAGGCGATTTTTAAAAAAATCGTAGGACTAGTTTTTGAGAAAATCGCAAAAAAGTGAAAAATTATACGAATAAACTACTACTTCCGGTTGACCGATTTTGATGAAAATGTTCGTGTCGGGTCCGGTAGTGATATGTAACTTAAGTTTCAAGTTTCAAGTTCGTACGATGTTCCGTTCTTGAGATATTCTGTTCACACACACACACACACACACACACACACACACACACACACACACACACACACAGACCAATCGCTAAAAACATGTTTTTTGGGTTCAGGGGGTCTGAAAACGTATAGATCCGGTGAAAACTCGATTTCGAAAAATCGACATGAAAACAATACTTTCCTTCCTATATATTCATATAGGCAAGAGAAAGTAAAAATCATAACAGAAATATTGAGATAAGCCGAAGACTCTGATATATCCTCTACACATTTAATACAAGAAAATAAACGCTTAAATTTAAAAAAAAAAATACGTTTTATGACGTTGGGTCAATTATGTTTTCAGTTTTCTATAATTTGTCCCTCCTTAACTGTCAGAAAAATAATGTAGAGTGTAGAGAATGAATATTATAAACATAATATTAAAGATTTGTCTATTATGTACTTTGATTTACTGGGTAGATAGTTTTTAAACATTGTTAACTTTAGTTAAAATTACCATTTTTCTATTGTAGAATATTTTTTTAAATTAACAAACCACTTTGTTGCTTTTCAATATTATTGGTTGATATCGAAACGACCTTGGACTGGTTGAATTTATTAGATATTACTTTGATACAAAGTAACTCTAACGGAAATTATATCTACATTAAACAATACCTCTACTAAGATAAACAATAAACCTTGGAAAGTTATTATTTTTTATTGATACAAAACTTTGTTTGAATGAACCCGTTTTAATTTTAGGTGCACAATAGTTCTCATTAATTTTTTACCTTGATTTGTTGACCTAACTGTTGATTAATTTGTTTAGATGCACGATCGTAGGGTAAATTAGTTACCCTTAAGGCTATAATTTACGCCTAATTTTGTATTGTTTAGCTTGGTCTTGATAGTTTAGCTGGACTACGCAACCGCTGCATAATTACGGTTACGTTACAGGACGTAACAATAGATGTAATAATAATTTAATCAAATGTGATTTGATAATGATTTACATTTTATCATAAGAGATTAAACTAACTTGTCTAGCAAGTTAATGTTTTCGTACATAAGCTCATGTCAAACTCTTTCCTGTTCAAGTCAAAAACTTTTATAAAAGTTGTTAATGTTTCATTGTAATACTGTACGCGATATTTAATATAGATGCGATTTATATTTTTGATACTTTTATGGCAGAACTAAATTTGAATGACACTTCAATTAATTTAACGGAATCTTCAGATCACCGTTAATATCGTGTTATTTAATTTGTGGCAACCCACGCATTGTATCATATGAAATTGTGATTGGTTTACACTATTAAAATCCTTGTATAAGCTCTTTTACATAAATAATTTTTACATGTTTAATATCCTCCTACAGTATCGGTTATTAAAATACCTTCTAAAATATTGTAAACTTATAGATTCCGTATAAGTTTTTTTTAAATGCTTGGTTATTTTATTTCGTTTCCATTAAGAATGTCGCATTTACCTTATGAACTAAAACGACTATCTGCTTTGTCTTATGTGTGAGGTGCCTGGTAGTCGAGCTCGTAGGCGTCTGTTAAGAAGGTTTACACTAACCGTCTTACTTGGTTTCATTTCTTAATGCGTTTCTTGATTTTATTTAAAGACAATTATTTAATACATGAGATAAATTAAATAACAAATTTGTTTTAATATTAAATACAAAGGTAATACATAAAGGCAGCAGTTACATTTATCCTGATGGTTATAGAACCACAGGAGGCTTAAATAAAGACACTTAATGTGTTGTAAATAATCAATTATGATTGCCATATTTTGTTGTGTTATTAGGTTTCTAATAAAAATTAGAATATTAATTGAGATCAATGAGAATTTTTGTTCTTAAATACCAATAAAGACAATTAAAGTGTTGTAAATAATAAATTCTGATTGCCAAATTTTGCTGTGTTATTAGGTTTCCAATAAAAATTAAAATATTAATTGAGATCAACGAGAAAATTTACAACAATTTTAGTTAGTTCTTTAATGATAATCTAGTAGAACTCAAAATTATACAAAATAATTCAAATTTTCTCGTGTTCGTTTAGTTTGAAGGTAAACAAAATTAAACTTAAATTCACACATTATGCCGATTAATTGTCTTTTAAGTATTCTGAACACAATGATTTTGAAGCATAATAGATTTAACGAATAATAATAATTTGTTTTGACATTATTGAATCGTGCAATGCGAGCACCAGTGAATGTCGGTGATTGTATTAAGCAGAGCCTTGTTGAAGGTTGACCACTTTTACTGTCCACGTTGTTCTCCACCTACCCACTTCTACCTCCTGCACCCTCGATATGTAACTTTGTATAATATTATGTTACTTTAACAAGGTTTTTATGATTACTTTTAAAACTGTTTTTATTTTTAACAAATATTAAAATAATTTATTTTCCTTCTTAAAAGCCAAAATGTACATGACCACAAAACAGTCACTGTAATTATTATCAGAAAGAAATTATAAATTATACGAAATAGTATTTTAATCCCTTGTACGTATTTGTATTAGATTTTTATTATACTTACGTAATGAATACATTTATTTATCTCAGTTAGTAATAAAAGATTTCTTTGTTATTAAAAATTTAAATACATAAACGTATATTTTTTTCTTTGTTTATTTAATGTCGCATCAACTACAGTGGTCATTAGCGACGATGTTGGGTTGTAACTGTGATGAACAGGATTAAATGATTTTTTTGTAACGTATGAAAATATCTCGTGCCTGAGTGGGATTCGAACCCAAGACCAATATAAACGTATATTTTGTATCATAAAGAAATTTACTGAAATTTGTTTACAGGAACATTTTTTTACAAATATAAATACTGAAAATATGTTAATTACTATCATATATATCTTAACATGAAAAGATTTGAGTAATAATTTTTGGATTTTACCGTGTTTCTAGTAAATAATCTGATTGTCTTCGTCTAGTTGATCCTGGTAAAAAAAATTGCAATCAGTTTTTTCTTTATCCTGCCCTATATGAATTGTGTAGGGAAGGAAAGTATTGTTTAATTTCGATTTTTAGAATTTGAGTTTTCAGCGGATACTCACGTTTTCAGACCCCCGGAACCCAAAAAAACATGTTTTTAGCGATTGTTCTTGTTGTGTGTATGTGTGTGTGTGTGTGAACAAAACAGTTCAAGAAGAGAATGTCGTACGAGGTTGAAATTGGCATTTAAATTAAGTTGGCTACCACTTATGAACTCAACACGAACATTTTCATCAAAACAGTCAAGCGGAAGTAGTAGCTTATTTGTATGATTTTTCACTTTTTCGAAATCTTCTTAAAAACGGCTCCTACGATTTTTTAAAAATTCGCCTCATTTACTATATTTTTGTGCTCTACAAGGTAGGGTAAGTGCTGTGTTTGCTGAAATTCTTGGGGAGGCTGTGCTCTCGTACAAAAAAAATGTTTTTTAAGTTTCTGGCCTTAATATGCATTCTAGGGCAGAAATGTATATAATCAAAGTTGTAGAACATTTAAAAACCTACAACTTTCATTTCAAACAGTTTTTCACAACTTTTAGTTTTTTGGCAATTCGTGATTTTCTGTTTATTTTTTTTCAACAAAATCGGTAAAGATTGCGGCCTTAGTACGCATTTTACGATAAAAGTGTATGTAATTAATGTTATAGGAAAGTAAAAACACCTAGAAGTTTCAGTTTAAGCATTTTTCTCTACAGAGTCTAGTTTAGAGGCAATTACTGATTTTCCGTATTTTTAAATCCTACAGAGGTTGATTTCATTGTGCGTCATTCACTCATGATTAAAATTAGGTTGTTTTTCATTTTACATTGTTTACTAATGAATTAACATAGTTTATATTGTTCATTATCTACGTTGGCAAGAGAAAGTCGTGTGAGTGTTTCACACTAGATTTTTTTTTTCTAATGTAGCTGGAAACAGATCTTCACCTTCTTAACTTCATTTTTTGGTGTGCTATTACGTGTGCTGTTTCGTATTGCAAGAATATTAAATTCTTCTACTGACCTGTTACAGCTACTATATCACACGTTTTTTCCTACGGGTCTTTAATATGACCCGTAGGTCATATTAAAGACCTACGGGCTAGGTGCTTAAAGGTGGTTGATATTCTGCGTGTTCTTACAGGTACAGGTTGGGGTGCTGATAGATCATGTATGATAAGGTTCTACAAGGCTCTAGTGCGATCACGTATAGATTATGGCGCTGTAGCCTACTCATCTGCTACTTCCACTTCTCTGAGAATGCTTGACACAGTCCACAATTCATGTTTACGATTATCTACAGGTGCTTTCCGTTCTAGCCCTGTTGTCAGCATCTTAGTTGAAAGTGGAGAAATGTCGTTATTCAGACGTCGCCAGCAGCTTCTATTGACGTACTTTGCCAAGTTGAAAGCTAGACCTTACCATTTCTTGCATGACATCATTCTCAACAACCCGTGTCATGATTTGCATCTGATGAACGCCCGACAACCTTCACCATTCGGTGTAAGAGCGTTGGAGATATGCAACAACCTTGATATTGCGATTCCTCGTGTCTACCCATGTAATTCTTGTCTATTTCCACCCTGGACCATCGCTCAGTTACACTTTAACTTTGAGCTGAGTAAATACTCAAAGGCAGGCACAAGCTCTGTGGTGTTTAATAGCATTTTCAGTGAGTTAGTTGAAGCTATTAAACCATCTACGGTTGTATACACTGATGGATCAAAGTCGGATGTTGGAGTTGGTTGCTCGTTTGTTGCTAATGGGAGAACCTATTTGTTTGGATTACCTGCGGGAACCAGTATTTACACGGCTGAACTTTATGCTATCAGCAAAGCTCTTTCTGTAGTCTGTGTGCGTGGGCGTCGGGTGTTGGTGTGCACTGATTCGCTCAGTGCTCTCCAGTCGATTAGTAATGTGTATTCACGCCACCCGCTAGTTGTGGACGTCCTCGGCACTGTGAAGGAGCTGAATGATAGAGGAGTAAGCGTTGTTTTCTGCTGGGTTCCGGGTCATGCTGGAATCCCGGGAAATGAGGCTGCTGATTTGGCCGCTAAGGAGGCGGCTCGTCAACCGGCTTTCACGCAATATCTGACTATGTCTGATTTTGTGAGTCTGGTGAAGCGGGTCATCACGGATTCCTGGCAGGTAGAATGGACTGGCTCTCATGGCAACAAACTACGAGAAATAAAACCTATTGTTAAGCCTTGGCCTACGTCACTGAGGACGAACAGAAGAGAAGAGGTTGTCATCGCGCGACTTAGAATTGGGCACACCAGATTAACCCATGGGTATCTCATGACGTCTGGTGATGCTCCAGTTTGTGGCAGGTGCGATTGTCCTTTGACAGTCAAACATGTATTGGTTGATTGCGTCTGCTACGCAGCTCTGCGTCGGCGATTCAAGATTCCCTCTGAATTAAGGAATATACTCGGTGACGAAAGCCCTATTTTGGACGCGGCTTTGAAATTTTTACGATCGATCAGTGTATACAACAGTGTCTAATATATTATGTTCTATTACTCTTAGTTACCATATTGTAGTGTTTTATATTAGTTATAAGTTTATATTCATATGTGTTCATGTTAAGTGGCCTCTTTACAGCCCTTTGTGATCTTTTATGTCTGTGATTTTTAAATTTTTTTTTGAATGAAATTTTTAATTTTTGGGTTGTGATACTAGTTTTAAGGTTTTAATTTCATAAGTATTAATGTGATTTCTGTGTTTTTTCTTTCTAACTGTGATATTAAGTTTAAGTTTATGTGTTTATGTTTTGTGTGATTTTAGAGTATTATAGCTTGTGATGTCTGTGATATTAGCTTATAAGATTTTATTTATTATGTACCAGGCGATGATAACCTTTCAAAGGTTTTTCGCCTAAAAAAAAAAAAAAAAAAAAAAAAAAAAAAAAAAAAAAAATTTCCACTACGGTTTTGTTACACGTATAGTGATTGCGAGCGATAACTGCTGGGTGTTGCAATGTCTTAAAACTTTTATTTGTACCACATATTACCTAAAGGGACATGTCGTATTTTAAAATATTTAAAAAAAATATGTTTCTGTAAAACACATCCATTCGTTCAGTCCTTTCTTCATTTTTCTTTCCGTTCTCTGTTCTGCTTTTGTTCTTTGTAGAAACTCTTAAATCCATTATCTTTACTTTGTCCGACTCATTCGGTTTTCCCATTTTATTTTTATATTTTTCAAGGTCCTTCCTATTTCTTAAAAAATGTTGTCATACACCTTAAGTCTTTTGTGTGGTTTTAAAAAGAGTAGCTATTTTATCAATCGTTTTCATCCAGTGTGTAGATATTCATGTAATAATACACTTGATTTTCTAATCGTCTCGGCTAATCGATCATTTTCCTTATACAACTTTCCCTTCCCGTTAGCCCCTAGACTACTTTCCATGCACTATCTTCGGGTTCATTATCTTGCGTACGATCTTTCTTTCGAACATCTCCGCTTCTTTCAATCCTTCTCAGTCGAAGTTGTTGAATAATTTATAAATGAAGTTAAAGAAAACATTGTTTTGATTATTTTATTAAATTTCTAACCATTTTCACAATTTCTGTTTAATAATTATTTCTATATTAGAGCATTAAATAGTTTAATTGATTAAAAAACAATGTTTGATTGTTCTTACCAATTATTTACCAAAGAAGTAACAAGCAACCTTTAAAAAAAATAAACTAATATTGCCTATTATAGAAATGTTATAGAAAAATGATGTCGCATCGCTATTAATTTTTCACTTGATAATAATTTCTACATAAATGCTGTAAAAATGAAAAGAGGACAGAATTAAATCTTGTCTTTGCCATAACGATATCGACTAATTCAATATGATGGAAGCTTTCTTTATTATTTTTAATTATTTGCTTCATACTGAGACTTAGTCATTGTATACTTTATAGAAAAAAATTGTTTGTAGTAATTTACAAGTGTTATTATTGTATGGTAGTTAATAATAAATTCGTCATGAATTGATGGAGATATAAACCAATTAAGTAAAATCAGTTCCTTTTTTTAAAAATAACCTCTTTCCATTATTCATATAAGTCAACTATTATAATCTCATTTCTAAACTATTTCTTAATTATCTCATTTAAACAGTAGTAATTTTTTTAGTAAAAATATTGTTTTAGAAAACTGGACATTTATACGCTTGTCACTATTATGCAAGTAATATACGTTACAGGTATATTATAAATTTGCAAAACAACATTTTGCCGACAACTTTAATTAGAGTTAATTTTTTTGTTTTGTTATCATAACCCTACGTGTTATCAGTTATAAAGTTTTACGTAAAATTTTAAGTGAATAAATTAAAAATGAATTCTTGTAAAGTTAGTAAAATGGTTTTATAAATTTTGTTTGTATTCTTCAATACATTTCTAAGTAAGCCAATAACAGACAGGTGGAGTGTTATATTATTTGCACTCAATCTGTTAGTTGCAGGACTAAAAAAAATAGTTCTGTTTCTTATCAGATGGTCAGCCAATTAAATGACTGAATAATTTAAGAACAGAGGAGGTAGAGGTGTAAAAAACACTAATCAGAATTATTTTATCTGAAAGTAATGAATTTCATTATACAGCCCGACCCTATGGTGAATGAAGTGAAGGTGTAATTTGCAGAGTGTAAAATATGTGCTTTTCAGAGGGCCTGGGCATGCTGATAAGCATATTTTTCCACTCAGTGAGGAAGGCAATTGTAAACCACCTCAATCCTTGTTTTACTTAGTGAAACTTCTACAGGTTCAAACCAGTCTTCCGGCTGAAGATTTAAACAAAAACACATATCTAAGATTGAATATTTATTATCTATTGTTAGGCCTAAAATAATTTAAATGAAAATCAAATTAACGTATTCTTTGGGTGCCTTCTCCTATTGGAGCTTGGCGATCACAACAACAAGGAATGATAGATTGTTTTTTTTTTAAATTCTTACTTTTAACTCTACTGTCCTAAATAGTCATAATTTCACTAAGAAGCATGATGCAATCTTGCAGGTTTTTAACGATAGGCCTAACGTTCTTCGTCTTCCTGCGTTCCTCTCACCCGCTATTTTCCCTTTATAATCAACTCTGCAGCAGATGGTATTTTTCTCTATTTAATTTAAAGTATATACATTAAATTGTTAAACAAATTATGCTGCAAATCAAAATTAAAATTAATTAATCAAATCAGTCTAAAATGTAAATCTAGAATACTATGACCTCACATGGATTTTCCTTACAAGATGCTAAGTAGAAAGTTTTAAAAATTTTTAAAATGGCGTGTAGCCGTCAGGCTGATTGTAAATATACGTCAAAAATTACAGAAGTTTATTCAAAATTGTTCCGGTGTTTCGTAAAAATATTGGTGCCTAATGCTTTTAAAATGTTCAAATATTCAGGCTGATGTAAGTTAATTTTTTTATTAATCTGTTTCTCTAAAACAAGGTGAAGAAAATCTGAATGAAATTAATTAGTAAAATTTCTGTATTTATTTACGTTGAGAGAATTCTGTGAGGTATTGTAATAGAATTAAATTATTACTTTTAGTTTTTTCTTTGGCTTTAACTTGTTATAATATTAACGAGGACCTACCAATTATTGTTTTTTTTTTTTAGATTACGTGAACGGAATTCGATATTCTTAGCCTACATTTTTATTTTCATCTTAAAGAGTAATAGGATTTACAGCATTTTATTTTTGTTGGTAATAAAACAAAATAATTTGTCTTGATCTAAAACAATTAAATCGAATGACAAGCGATAAATTACGTAACAGGACGTCAGTAATTATTTGATTACAAAATATAGGTCGGTAACTTGTTGAATACAATATAAGTAACAAGAATAGATTCGTAATGTCGTTTTATTTTATTGACATTTCGAAATGAAGTTTAATCTTACTGTAACATCACAAATAGATATTACGTCTGTAAGTGTGTAGTTCTGATTTTATTACTCTCGTGTTATACGGACTATAATACTCGTCTTGCTGTGTAATTTAATAAGACTTACTGATAAACCATCAGGGTTTTATCTGCATCTGTAGTTTATAGAAACGATTTTAAGTTTCTACAGTGTATTAGTAGATCTATATCACTACGAAAATGGATTTATGAAAACCCTAAACTTTATGAAATACTTGGGATTGCGTTTGCGCTTATTGTTAACCCAGAAGGGTTGTATTAAAATGAGGTTTGTAAACAACACTTGGTGAATAAAAGTTACTACTGCTATTAGAATATGTTTGCTGAATTTTCAAACTGTACTTATTTGGAAGACTTATAGAAACAATAAATAAAATTTATTTAGGGTTGTCATCACTGTTTTACATTTTAGGCGAAAGTAATACAAATTTGAATGCTTAGTTTTTTAACCCTTAAAAACAAAAGAACTAAAATTGACTCTCTAAGTGATCAGAAAGTTTAAGAATTAGTGATGAGCAAATAATTGAGTGAGTCAGTCAGTGAATGAAAGCTTTTGCATTTATACGAGTACTTAACAGATTTAAATTTTTTTAAATATTTATGCAGGCTTATGAAACCATAAAGCAGCGTTTTAAAAATTATTAATACATTGTTTTTTTCTCTTTTACAAACTAGTAGCCTAATATTTTGCCCATACCAGGCAGGTGGAGTATTAAATTATTTGCACCCGATCTGCTAGTTCCAGGGCTACAAAAAAATATTTCTGTTTCTTATCCCATGTTCAGCTATTTATATGACTGAAGCATTTAAAAACAGAAGAGGGAGAGTTGTAAAAGACACTAGTCAGAGTTATCTCCTCTGAGAGAAAAGGATTTCATTAGACAGACAGACACTGTGGTGAATGAAGTGAAGATATCATTTTCAGGGTGGAAAGTAGATGCTTTTCGGAAGGTCTGGCATGCTGACAAGCATAATCTACTTTTTTACTTAGCCTTTCGACTGATGTTCTAAAGAACAATAACAGGACTATTAGTGGGTGTAAATTTATTAATAATTAGACTTAAAATTTTGCGGTTTTTATCTTGTCAGATTTGTATAAATTCACCTTAAATTAGTCTATTCAATCTTGTATAAAATACATTATAAAGTATAATAATGTAATTTGACAGCAGTAAACTTTCCGATTTCTATGATAATGGAATATGTATCTTCTACGACAAGAATTTTTTTAAACAGCCATCTGGTGGCGCAGTGGTGTAGAGCTAGATTACGCTGTGCTGTAAAACTGAATGTCTCGGTTTCGATAATTGGCCAGGGAAAGTTTAACAGGTTAAAATCACCAGTACTGTACCATAATACATCTCAGTTTTAAAGATCAAATAGATAATGCGACTTTAAATAAACAAAATTTTGAGCCATTGTACATAATACATCAATGATTTTATATATAGGTTCTTTGAAATGTTTATCTTATGTTTTAAATACTCGAATGATTAAATACAAAAATTAAATTAAAACACAATCGTTCTTTCATATTTCTTCTTAACAATGGCCTTATTTTAAAGAGATGTGATTGATTGCTCTAGAGAAAGTTTTATCAGAATCATCATTAGCGCACGTAGTGAAACTGTGCGCTATGGAAAATGAATAGATAGCTATACGACGTAAATACTTTATATCTCAACGTTTCAGCTTGTAATTGTATCTGGGTGAGAGAAACTTCTTAAATTTTGACTTAGTCTTACTAACACAATTACTTTTTCCAATCAGATTGCCTAGGTTAGTACCGTTGTGACTGTCTATTCAATATATTATCAAAAACTCTCTTATAATCTTACAATAAATCAATATCCAAAAAATTAAGAATTTATTTGATTTCTCTTTTAGTATATCCTTTAAATTCTATGTGTTACTCTTCGCGTCATAATGTTTTATTTCTTATTATTCAATTTAAAGTTCGTTCGTATCCTTTACCAAATTCAAAATTAGTATTTACATAATTATATTTTGAAATCAGTAAGATTATTTTATATTTAATCTACGATAGAGAAACTAGGAAATAACTTAAATAATTAAAATATAAAAATTTCACACTATGTTCTCTCTTAATTTTATTAAATTTCTGTTCCAAAATGTTAATGTACGAAACCCTTTTGCAACCAATTTTTATCCCGTGATCTAGGAACTACAAGGAACTTCCCCTCTGTGCGGAGCGAAAAAATAAAATATAAACAAAACACAAGCGTTTTAAAATGTCATGTTATGTTTAGTTTTATGCACTCCTTACTATATAATACGTAGTAGACAGATGTAGACGGATTTACATATTATGTAAATCTGTCTTCTATTTAGACCTCTTCATTAAAAATCTCACAAATCCAGAGATACGAACATTATTGTAATTAAATCCACCACAAAACCTACAGAGGAGATTAAAGGTATCTTAGAATAAGAATTATTTTAAGACGACGGTTTGCCACTGACTGATTTTCTCAATCAAGATAAAATGCACGTTTTTATTAGCTTATGGTAATTTAAGCGAGTAATTGCATTAATTTAGAGCTACAGTTAATTCTTAATAAAGGCAAAAACAATTGACCTTGAAAAATTAACTCACAGAAATCTTTTCTCAAAATTCTATGAGTTGCTTAGTTCTTTTATTCGTGTGCGTTATCATTGTGCTTAAGAAAGTAAGAATAAGTTATCTGTCAACAAATGCAACATATCTTAATATTCATGGTCATTGTAGTTGGAAACGTTGAGAATTTGGTTGCGCTGTTCGTAGTGCAACTACAAAATACTTTCATAATTTGTGACATAATTTGAATGAAGGTTTTTGAATAAATAAATATAATAAGGTATGACGTTGTAAGTGACTAGCCTATTGACGAGACTTATGTGGTAGTCTATCCACTGTTGATATTCTGTCTCTAAAGAACGTAGACAGATATTTTTAGCCCATTGAAATGTTGTTTTTATAGTAATTAATAAACCATTAATAGAATAAAAATTCTATTTTTATAAAATAATTGTACATGAATGGGAATTCTCAATGAATCAATAGTAGTTGTTTCCAACATTACATCCTTAGGTAATACAATAACGTAGAGCTGTGTTAATGATGGATAATTGTCATTAAACTATCTCCTCCTTTAATTCTCTCTTTTTGAAGTTCATTCACATCGATTTTTGTAGTATGTTGAATCAACATTAACATAATTACTTTTAATTCTCGGAAATTAAATTCAAATTTCTTTAAATTAATGGTTTCTAAATAAATATATTAAAACAGACTGAGTAGATACAAAGGTTGTAAAATTTTAAAGCATATCAATAGCGAGATCATTAGCTACAACAACGAGGTGTGGAATGGTGCTGAATCGTTGCATAAATTATGGTTATGCATTAAAAACAGAACTCATGACCTTCAGATTAGTTGTCTGTGCTACCTACTACACCATCGAAACGAAAGATAAAGAAATCTTTTACAGAATAAAAAAATTGTTGGTGCCTAATTTAATTAATACATTTACAAAAAACACTTACTTATCTACCAGTTTAATCTTTTACTTACTCATTTGTAAAGTGCTGAAATTGCCACAAAATTCTAGAAACTTGATAAATAAAAATAGCCTTTTGTTGTAAATTAATACGAATTATACCGATTGTATTTCACATTAACCTGCTATATTACTTTGTAATAAAAGAAGATGGACTCTTAATTATTTATTTTTCTTCGTTAATGAGACGTATTAGATAATAATTATATTCTGGTGAAATTTATAAACCTGTTTTCAAATCTTCATCATAAGTGTGTGATAATTTTATAAATAGACATCTTACAAAGAAATTATTTGGTTATTTTCTATTGGATTGGCCGCGTAGAAATTCTTTCAACACCAAAAATTTACGAGTTATATTATTTCCTTAAAATACCGATTGCGACAATTAAATAAAATGTATTCTGGGTGCCATTTTTATATTTTAGAAAATGACAAAATAAAAAAAAGGAAATGACAAATTTTTTTTACCTCCCACCGTTTCTTTTTCACCGTAATTATATGCTTATATTTGATTTTTTTACAAGCCTTGATACTTTTGAGATTGGAATCTCCTTAAAAAAGTAAACTGTTTTTTATTTTATTTAAAAATGCTTCAACAGTTTAGTTATTAGTGACTGCGGTGGGTTTTCTAACTGGGACACTGGGTTTTGACTTGTGAACATTTTTAGATCCTAGCCGGGAATCGAACCCGGGACCTCCGGGTTGTAGGCAAGCGCGCTAACCACTTAGCTACGGAAGCGGCCTAAACTTGTTTTATCTTATCGTATTTTACATTCTAATTTTATAATTATAACTTTTAACTTTATTATTATAAAATTTTAACTTATTATAATTTTTTTTAAATATATTTTTAAACATCATAAAGGTTTTTTCATTACAGAGGTTTCAACAACATCGATGGATTTTGGCTTCTTTTAGTTTTTAAAAAAATTCTGCCTAGCTAATTATTTATTGTTCAAAGAAAATGAAATATTATAATGTAGCGGGATATAAAATAACAAAATAGATAAAATAAAATTATAAGCACAAGATTGCCTTCTACGTGTTTGCTGACTCAATTAAAAACGTATATCGACAGCTCTAAGTACTTAAGACTGCATCTTCACCGACGACTTACATTGATAACTCATATTCAGACGAAACGTACTCAAATTAATCAAAAATTTAAGCATATTTATTGGCTATTTGGTAAAAGTTCATCAGTGACATTACACAATAAATTATATTAATCTATAAGAGTGTTATTAAATCGATATGGACGTACTGCTAGCTGTGGGGAGCGACTAGTAACTCCAACTTTAATATTATCCAACATTTATAATCCAAACTGTTTAGAATTTTTACTCAAGCTTCTTGGGGAGTTGGAACAGCTGATTTTCCAAGAGAGTTGTCTGTTATTTTGATGCGTCTATTTTCATTAAAATATTTTGTTTCATAAATTATTGTGACTTACAGGTAATTTGTGCGATGTGTGTGAGTCTTTAATGTTTGTAAGTAATAATTTCTTATTCGGTAGACATTGTTATTTTTGTGTATTGTTTTTTCTACGTGTTGTTAATTTATTATTAGGATAACCTTATTTTCCATTGTAAAGGGAAAACTTTGGTTCTTCTTCATTTTTTTTTTCTTCTTACGGCCTGCATGATTAACGCAGCCGACGCGTCGTTAAACACAAATGTTTTGCAAACATCGCGACTAATGGCGTTACCTGTTCATTCAAATTCATTTCCCTCCAGAGAAGAACAAGAAGAAAGTATCGATAGGCTAACAGCTGATATTCCTCATCCAACGTTAGATTGGAATAATGTTGTTTCCAAAAGGAAGCGCCAAACAGAAAACGCAAACGCAATTAGTAACGTTAGTTCCGCTAAACGATTTACAAGAGATCCGAGACTTACAATTGGTAGTCTCTACACTGCCAATAAATTTAGCGTATTAACGGATATGGAAACAACTGCGACAGACAACACTAATAATGAATCTCCAATAAAAACAAGACCGCCTCCTATACACTTACATACTGATGTACAATTTTCAAAACTCATTGATTTCCTTCAAGGCATAACTGAAAAAGATTCCTTTCATTGTGGGAGTACAAAAGCAGGAGTCACCATATATCCACACACACCGGATGCTTATAGGAAAATAGTAAAATGTTTAAGAGAAAACCATGCGGAATTCCACACGTACCAACTTGCCGAAGACAAGGCGTACCGCGTAGTGATACGTGGATTGCATTGGTCAATCGGAGAAGAGACCATTCAGAACGAAATTTCTAATTTAGGTTATCAAGTTAGAAGTGTTACAAACGTCATTTCTCGGGACAAAGTGAAGCTCCCGTTATTCTACGTAGATCTTGAACCCAATAAAGATAATAATAAGATATTTGATATTAAATATTTGTGTTATTCAAGGATATGGGTAGAAGAACCAAGACAGAGGAGGCAGCCCGTGCAGTGCGTGCGCTGCCAGAGATACGGCCATACGAAAAGTTATTGTAATTTACTGCCTCGATGTGTAAAGTGTGGCGCAGGTCATGAATCTAACTCATGTACAAAATTAAAAGAGGAGCCGGCCGTATGTTGCCTATGTTCGGGACCACATCCCTCTTCCTACAAGGGGTGTTCAGTCTTTCGGGATCTACAAAATCGCCGTTCACCAGCCACTGCAGCACGCCCTCAAGAGAGCTCGCAACAATCTCCATCTGTTACAGAAAAATCGTTCCCCTCCCTTCCGAAAAGCGCGGTAGCAGGAAGAGAAACTTTTTCACAACAAAACCAAACTCGTAATCACCAATTCATCAACCCTCATAAACAGTCAACCATCACCTACTCACAAATCGCCGCCGATAATTTTGGAGAGCAAGAACGCCAGTCACAATTCAGTATTCAATCGCAGCTAACAACTTTCATGACAGACCTAAAAGCCCTCTTCACACCATTGATCACCCTCATGAGTCAATTAATACAATCACTCACTTTCGCATTTAATGGCAAATAACATGTCTAATTCTATATCGGTGCTATTGTGGAATGCGAATGGGATCATCCAACGTTTGGCGGAATTTGAATATTTAATAAATGAAAAACGTATCGATATTGTTTTACTAAGCGAAACACATTTAACAAAAGACTCAAAATTTTACATAAAAAGTTATAAAGTTTATAGAGCTGATCGCCCTGATGGAAGAGCTTTTGGTGGTACAGCGGTGCTAGTTAGGAACAATATCAAACATCATATATGCACAGTAATCGAACCATCGGAAAGTATTCAATCAGTGGGTGTGGCACTGGAGATAGATCAAGAGGAAGTCTCATTCATCTCGGTTTACTGTCCCCCGAGACACCGGATTACAGTAGACAAGTTTACAGAGTTGTTTTCAAGTTTCGGTCCTCGGTTTTTAGCAGGAGGCGATTTCAACGCGAAACATGCTCAATGGGGATCGCGTCTGATAAATCCACGTGGCAGAATGATGATTCAAGCTATTTTAAACCTCGGACTGGAATTTCATTCAACTGGATCACCAACGTATTGGCCGTCAGCTCTGACTAAACATCCCGATCTTCTGGACTTTTTCGTATCCAAGGGCCTCTCGGGATTCTACACAAAAACGGAATCACTTGACGATCTTTCATCCGACCATTCGCCAGTTCTCTGCACCCTGTCGGGCACAGTTTTGGAAGCACCGGTGAGACAGTGTTTGATAGATGGAACAGTTAACTGGGACTTGTTCAGCAGTAACATAGAGAACAATATACGGTTGGACTTGCCTCTTCGCACGGCAAGAGAGGTGGAAGAAGCAGTGGAACATTTGACAGTAACAATACAATATGCAGCTTGGAACTCTACACAACCCCGTAGACCAACTCCAAAAAAGGAACACTGTTATCCGAACTATATAAAAGAACTTGTCAGGGAAAAAAGGAGAGCAAGACGCATTTGGCAGCGTACCAGACTTCCTTCGGACAAGAGAAACTTGAATTACATGACTAACGAATTGAAGACAGCTATATGGAACATCAAGACGGAAAGGTTCAATGAAAATGTCGCCAACCTGACAGAAAGAGATGGAAGCCTCTGGACTGCAACGCAGCGTCTTTTGCGTTACCAAATGCAGTCACACCCACTTAAACACCCCGATGGGTCATGGGCTAAATCAGACAAAGAGAAGGCCGACATGTTTTCCGATCATCTAGCGCGCGTATTTCAGCCCAATGACAATTCTTTACCTGGCTTCACCTCAGATGTAGAAAATTTCTTGTCTTCACCATTGAATTTGTCATTGCCTCCGGAAAACTTCACAAGAAGGGAAGTGCAGGCGGCTGTCCAACAACTACCATCAAGAAAGAGTCCGGGGTACGATTTAATAACGGCGGAGATTCTTCAGAACTTACCATTATGTGGATATACCCTTATAACTCAAATATTCAATTCCGTCCTCAGAACGACGCACTTCCCGATTCAGTGGAAACTGTCTCACGTCGTCCTATTTCTGAAGCCAAATAAACCACCAAGTACTCCATCTTCGTATCGGCCAATAAGCTTACTCCCAACTTTATCCAAATTATTCGAAAAATTATTACTAGCCCGCTTATTGCCGATTTGCAACGAAAACAACATAATACCACACCATCAGTTTGGTTTCAGAAGCAGGCACTCAACGATTCATCAGTTACATCGATTGACGGACCAGCTAGCTGTTGCGCTGGAGGAGAAGAAATTTACCACCGCTGTCTTCCTAGATGTTCAAGCAGCCTTTGACAAAGTTTGGCATCCAGGTCTGTTATATAAATTGAAAAGATTCCTCCCGGATACGTATTATCACGTACTGAAAAGCTTCCTAGAAGATCGTTTCTTTGTAGTGAGGCAAGGATCATCAGTTTCTGACTACCAAAATATAGGTGCAGGAGTTCCACAAGGTTCTATACTCTCACCACTACTGTATACAATTTACACTGCGGACTTACCATCTGATCCAAGAATAACGGTAGCAACATACGCTGACGATACTGCTATCTTGACTTCATCCCACGATTTAACGCAGGCCAGTACCAACTTACAACACTTTCTCAACACAATTGAAATTTGGCTGAAAAAGTGGAGATTAAAAATAAACACTAATAAGTCAGTACATGTAAGTTTCTCATTATGTAAAGGAGAAAGTCCTACGGTATTCCTCAACAACGAACCCATTCCACAAAAGAACACAGTAAAATACCTAGGCATCACGATGGACAGACGACTAACCTGGCAAACACACATCCACAATACACGACTGGCTTTGGATAAAAGAGTAAAACAATTATACCGCCTCATAGGACGCCATTCCCGATTACCGTTACGTTCAAAATTACTCATTTATAAAACATTCATTCGGCCAATTTGGACTTATGGAATTGAAATCTACGGAACAGCAAAGCCAAGTAATATCAGAAAACTACAGGCATTTCAATCAAAATTATTACGACTCATCACCAATGCTCCATTCTACATTAACAACAGCATACTACATGACGACCTCAAAATAACACACATAAAAGATATGGCATACAACTGCTACAGAAGATTCTTCGGAAAACTTCAAAACCATCAAAATCCATACATCAAAAACTTATCATCTCGTACTCTTCCTGGAAATCCTCGCCGACGACTTCGCCGTTCATGGAATAGAGACCTGCTCTTATAAGACAATGACTCGTGGCACCTACAAAGATTAGCCACTGGGTCTAATCTTTGTTATTGTAAATTTTCTTATGTTAAAACCAGCTCATTTGCTTATTGTAAAATTTTACAGTTGCAAATAAATAATTAAAGAGAAAAAAAAAAAAAGCTTCTTGGTATATAAACAACAAAACATTTATAGAGACGTCAACATTGAATGAAATAATTTTTTTTTTTAAATCTTAAAAAGATTGGAAAACCATTCTATCATCCTGGCTACTACTCTCCTGAACAACAATAGCATAACTATAAGACTGACACGTATGTGTTGCATAAATTTTTTCAAGTCAGAAATATTCAAATCTGTTCACATCAAATTGAGCAATCAGTATTATAATAATAAATACTCATTTACGAGTTTATAATTTTATCCACTGATGAAAATATTGCTGTTATCCTTTCGGAAAGAGACAAATTTTAATAATACCATTTCTTTTTATTATCAAATCAGCAAAAATTGCAATCTGTCCTTTTATACAGAAACAAGAACAGTAAGTAATAAAGTTAAATGGATATAAAACATATAGCATTGCTATACATTAGTAACAGATATTACAAATAACCTTTTTTAGTTTTTTTACACTTTTTCGATTTTTTTTATTCATTAACCTATAAATTTATTTATAATTTATTAATTTTTTGTGTTTATAAATTAATTTTGAAAAGATGAAACATTTAAATACAAAAATATAAGTTATACGTACATAAATGTATGAGTCTGTATAATGTATAGGCCTAAATGTAAAAATCTCTAATTCATTGCATCTGTTACGTTTCGTAAAAGTATAATCGCTGTTGTCTAGTAAGTTTATCGCGAAATGATTCAGATGTCTGTTAAGCTCGTATGTTCTGCTAAATCGTGTAATTTCTTGTCTTTCTGAGTTAAGTCTTATACCATTACAGATGTATATGTTTCGTATGTATCATGGTATCCTAAGAGCTGTTCGTAAAAAGTTTGTCTGAGAACGTTCTGTATTGTCAATATTGGGATTTTTTTGTGTCTTCCAGAGTTGTATCCCGCAGGTACGTCCAAAGAGGCTTTAAAAGTGTCTTGTTTAGTGTAAGTTGTGACACTGTACAGTTTATAAATGTGAGTGTCTGCCAGTTAATATATTTCTCATATTTAAGTCCAATAATTGTTCTTCAAAATGTTTTAACAATAAATATTAAAATCTATAACTTTGATCTGATACCTGTGTCTTTTCAATCTTATAAAATCGTTATCAGTTTTTTGGAGTAGACTTAGACCCAGGAAATTCGGGTGATGGTTAAGGATTTTTTCATATTTGGAAGTAAATTTTGATATTACTTGTTTGGTAGTATTGATATTAGGAATAGATGTAGGTATTTTTGACATAGTACGGAATTTGTGAAATTTGTAGTGCTCGTGGCAAATATTTTGATTGGAAAAGTTAGAATAGTTTATAATATGAAGTATAGTAAAGTGTGGTGGTAAGTATAAGTATAAGTAAGCATATGAAGTATAGTACTGGATGTACGTCACGAATGAATTCCATGTAACCATATGTGATTTGAACAAAATAACTTTAGAAACGCTTACAAAATAAATGTTTTCCAACCAACAAGTGTAATTTAGGCATTGCATTAAATTGCAACAAAAGTAGCCGTTTCTAGATCATGGCTACCATTGGTATATAAAAATTTGTAAATAATAATTTACCGTTCTAACCTGTTTTTTTCTTGTTTCAGCTGCGGGCCAACACTTCAAAGTGACATGGTTTCCCGGCGGCGCATCCTGTCCCGATCGCGTGATGACCTCTCGTTAGACAATGCACCCACCTTTGCACCTGAAGATGAAGAAGATGTGTGGTATCAAAGAGACAAATTATACAAGGTAAGTGATGTTTTTCTTAATTAAACGTACCTTTTAGCCGTTGCGTAATTATATAGTTATAAAAAAGTTAATAAATGAAATACGTAGAATGTTGTTTTACAAATTTTTGCATGATATTTGTTCTTTTCCGCGGTATTTATATTTTTGAAACTGTAAATGATAAAAATTATTAATTAATTAATGTTTAAAATTGTATATAAAGAGAACCAACTACCTTCATAATAATAAAATGTTACCGTAGGCCTGGTTTATTTTCTTTTAAATGGACTTAATAATCTATTGCCATATTTTTATTTAATTCTGCATACCTAGCTTTTTATAAAATTAAATTATCAGTTGATTAATTTTTTTGATAAGTTAAAACCAGTTAAAATAATTATGTAATAACTACGTAACTAAAACGTATAACTGTATTTTCGTTCTACTTTTCGATTTAAGATTTTAGAACATAATATATTTGCCGTAGTTTTATATTTTTTGTTACTGTCGATATTTTTTCATGAATTTTATTTTTATAAACAGTTAATAATCGTGAAAATGTCATGGTAAGGTAGGTTCCCAGTGGAGGTATCTTTAAAAAGTAAATACTGTTCACAATTTGATATTTATTATAAAATATACTGAAGCTAAAAATGTTGAAAAAATAAAGGTAATTATCTTTTGGGTGCCTCTGTTGCAGCTTGTATTGTACCATTGTTGTCCAATAAATTGTTGCCAAATAATTTTTGTGTGATTCAAGCCGTTTCTCGTACATTACACTATCATTTTAAATTCCTTCCTTCTGTTGAAATGTGAACTTCATTTAGTTGTAATGAAAGAATTCCGCATTTTTTCATGGATACCAATTATCTTAAAGTTTTACAGTTTAAGATAATATAAGAACGTATTGAGTAATTAACCAAATTTTTGACTTGAGAACACAATACTTTAATAGGCTATTTAACAAGTTCTCCAATACTCAAATATGTGACAGGTTATGTGTATAGTCTTTAATAATGGAATAATGTCTGAGCTCAATTCGTTCTCTGTAAAAACAAAATGTTTTTATAGGACCTATTGTTTCATTTATTATAATAGTATTTAAGTTTTCACTGACCTGTTACAGCTGCTATATCACATGGTTTTTTTTATATAATCCTACTTTATAATGACATGTTTTTTCGGTGGTTCCACCATCATCAGAATACACAAAAATTAAACTATAATTTTTTAAATTTATTTAAATTTTTAAAAATTTTGTATCTTTAGTCATTCGTGTAAAACGTTTCATTTAAATAAAAACAAGTGGTATAGCAGCTGTAACAAGTCCTTGAAAAATTAAATATTTTTACAATAGGATTAAATGTAGGCTGCAGGGTGCATTAAAAGGTTTAATTTATCACTTTTTTTTATTATTGTTTTTTTAACTCATGTTAGAATTTGGTGATTAGCGGCCACACTGACCTAAAGGCAAAAACAATTTTGTTAAATGTTTCATATACGGATTTAAATATAAACAGTGGTTACCGGTGTACTTTGATGGTTGGGGTACAATTAACCATACTCTCTCAGGAATTGTCAGTCGGGGCCTGTACAAGACTACACCTCATTTACAAGTCATACACATCATCCTCATTGGATTATGGGGTTGGTTATTGTTCTGAATTGAACAGATTGCAACGTACACACATTAGGGATAAAAAAATGTTTCATAACATTGGTGGATATTCACTCGAAAACTTTAATTCAGTCTTATAGTTAATTTTTTAGTCAAAAGAACTGAAATACTCAGACGGTCGGTGGCTAAAATATTTCATGGAAACGAAATATTGGCATGTTTTGGTATAATACAATATTGATTTTTGAAGTATTCTGTCTGAAAATAGTAGAAATGTTTAAAAAAATAACAAAAGCAATTTTAGTAAAAGTACAAGAATTTTTTATTTGTTTCTTATTTACCAAGACTGACAAACCTGAGTTAAATATAAATCTATGAGACCTTTCTTACTCGGGAATGTTATTAGAACTTCTGTATTTGAATCATATTCTGTATATCTTAACAATTTTCTTAGATTACACAAGGCATTACTTTTGTTTTATCTATCATTTCAAGACCTATGGAATAGTTTTTTTTCTAAATTAGATATTATTTCATAAATTAGTCAGAATTAGCTAGGTTAACTATCGTATTAGATTGTTAGTGATCTCTTCTCTAGAGGATATAGTATTAAACTTTCTCTTTATAATCAAGGTCGAATTTCTTGTTTTAGAACTACTTAAATACGTAAGCATTCTACTACAATAGAACAACAAATAGCCTACCTAAGTTTCTTGATCCTATATATTGTTACGAAATGAAATTAAACTATCGATTTTAAATGAATTAACAGGTAGATAAATGAAAACCACCACTGGTCCTACTTTAGTCGCTGATAAATTTCAGTCCACGGATAAACAAGCTAATGCTTTACTCCTACTAATCATTGACAGGAAAGTGAATAACTCGTTATTATCAGCCTACTACGAAATTTAATTTCATTTTTCGAACATCAAAATACTTATTTTCTTTAATTTAGATGGGAAATAAATCAAGATGCCCATGTTAAAATGTCCTCTAAAATGATTAGAGGAAGTGAAAGTTTTCACAATTTTTATTTTATTTAGTATATTTTTTATTTAAAATAATGTTGTGGTTTATTTAATGATTATTGTAAAAGTAATCTGATATAACAGCACTTGCCTGAGTTCTTTGAGATTTATTTCCTAAAAAAAATAAATGATTACCTAAAAAATAACTAACAAATTTGCGCCGTCTGAACATCTTATTAATGTCTTTTTTTCGATAAAGTTTTCTGAATGTTTAAAACTGTTCCAGTTTTAAAAATCTTCTCCCTTAGTCCTTTTTAAACTATAAAACAAACGCCGTTCTTTGTTGTAGACTTAAAAAAGTATTTTAAGGAATTTAATGTATTAGTCAGTTAAAAATAATTCACTTAAGGTTTGATATCTTATCTAAGAAAAAATTTAAGAAACTTTTATCAATAAGAGAAAATTCAGAGACTTCCGATTAAAAGGAATGTAATTAAATTTATGATTTTAGCTAATGAAATAACGTTGTGAAAAAATGCCAAACTTTTATGTATGCCGTAAATTTTTAATTACAGTAAATAAATTATGATTCATAAAGAGCTTACTGTAACGCTATACTTAGTGAATGGAGCTAAATTGTATTAACATTATACTAATGGATGTGTTTTGAAATATTTACTATGTTACGTGTTATACCTAACTTAATGAGTCAGTGTTCGTTAACCTGAACAATTAATACATTTTTGAAAAATGTATTTGTATTTCCGTAGATCGGATTTCTGTACAGTAACTTTGTGTGTGATTATTCAATGAATTCAAATCGAACAAAACGTTTGGCCAGTTAGTCGTCAGTGCTTTTTGAAGACAGTTGCACCAACAAACTTATTATCTTACATCTGTGGGATATAATACAGTTGGTTTCAAGGGGTTACATGTTTTAACCCTAGCCAGTAATTGAAACCGTCATTTTCCGCTTTGTAATCTAGCTCGCTAACAACTTCGCCTTGAAGGTGACCATCATAATTTCTTCATTAAAAATATGTGTTTCATAGTTTCTAATCGTTTATAGAAAATCTATGAATATAAATTCTTAAGTAATTTCTATAGAATCAGTTCTTGAAAGTCTGTGTTTAAATGATTGTGAAAATCAAAAAGTAACAGTGTTATAAATTTCTTTTATTGAAAGTAGTGTTTAAAATTGATAAATATTTGTTGTGTGACGATGTCGAACTAATTATTGAGTGTTGATTATGTACATGCTAAGTGGTAAAGAATTAGAAAGTTCGTGATCACTGGATTATATACGGTAACAATAAGTAATTTCACTAATTATTACTGCTATAACTATCACCTAATAATGATTAACACATAATAGTAAAATTATTGCAAACAAATTTAAGTAGACATTTTAAACTTGTTAAAACGTTGGCAGTCAATATAAACATGAACGCAATGTAACTTTTAATCAACAGATTCACAAAGAACTGTTTATGTCAATAGTTAAAGAAGAAATTTCAAATGTCAGTGAAATTTTAAAAAAACGGCTTGAATTGCAAAAACATTACTGGGCTATCAGGCTATTGAATAATGGTGGTAGCCTACAATACGGAGGCCAGAACGGAGGCACCCAATAGGCTTATTTGTTTATTAATCGAGAATTACATTTTCTTTCAAAATTTAGCTTATATTTGTAATAAATATCAAACTGTAAACATATTTTTTTTCTTTAAAGGTATCTTCAGCAGGAGATAATAATTAACTTTTGACCAATGTATTTGTTCTTCTGTAGATACAAAATTACAGATGAATCTGTTAATGAACACTAATATTAATTTCCATATGCATAACCTTAACGTCATGAATTTAATTTTGGAAAGACATTTGCCGATTTTTATCAAAAATGTAATGTTAAAAATTATTTTAAAATGTTAATGTATTCATTCAAAATGAAAGATCTAATCTAATCTAACTTCAGATTAATAAGAAACGTATACAAAAAACGTTCCTCTGAGAGACTCTGCCATTGAACATGGTAATAAAAACGGTGAATTCTTTGAAGTAGTCATACATTGTGACGTTTTGTTATTTTTGATAATCAGAAAAAGTCAAGTACACTATGAACTATTAAATAGGTAATTTAAATAATCAATCAATTATATATTTTATTAATTATGAAAATTTTATGACGGGTTTTATTGTAGGTTTGCATAAAATGTAAATTAATATTCAGTTTTTATAGATATTTTTATAATACAGTGTCCTAGTAACATTTTGTTAATTCAATCGTTTAAGATTTTATCGTTGTCTTTCTACCGTTTATTTAAAAAAGCTAGTGAAATTTCTTGTAGTAGGCCAACTGTATTTTTGTAAAATTTTAACTCATCTTTAAATCATGTTTTTGTAACATGTAATTGCTTAATTTTCCCTGTTTCTTAGCGTAGTAAAAACACCTTAAATAACTCTTAATTAAGTTTTAAATTCTGAAGCGGAAAGTCTGGGTTCGTTACTTAGTTGGGATCAGCGAAGTTTTTACAAAACGTACTGTAAGTGTAGTACACGAACATTCACATCCACTGAAGACGTTAATAACTAAGCCTTTTATACGAATTTAAATAAATAAAAAAACCATATTTTTATCGGTTGTCTTATTGGATAATATTGGTTTTGCCTTTCATAGTTTAATACCAAAAATAAAACAAAAAACAAGTAATAGTGAATACAGAATCTGTTTTCCCTAAGTTACACTACATTTTATTAGGCTGTAAATTAACTCGTAGGATCTTTGCTAAAAGTAAAATAGTTTATTAAATTTCAGTTATCTGTTTATTAATTTATTTCCATTATATTAATTTTACAATATGTACAATTTCTTATCTAACTGAACTTATCTGAGTTATGGTCAGTTTGTTTGTCAAAATGTATCTCGGTAAAATATTTTTAATGTGCGTTAACAAAAACATAATTATAAAATAATTGTTGGTATATTAAATATAGAACGGCCCGTCTCCGTGACTTATTTGTTAGAACTGCGCTGTACACTGCAAAGCAAGAAGCCTCAGGTTGGATTGCCGACAGGGGTTTGAAGTCAAAACACGTCATAATTTTATTTAAACCCACCGATTCTGTACCCTAACTCATAATAGTCGCTAATAACAAGAGTAGTTGGCGCAACTTTAAAATAACTAAAAAAATAAACCAAAAAAGTTGTCCGCGTAATAGAACATAACTACATTATAATCAGTTCAGATAAAAATATTCTATTAGATTTAGATTTATAAAATAATCATTCTCTGAACGAAATACATTTTTGGTTTATAAATTCACCTGTAGATTTATTTTCAACTAAGTAATTATCACTTTTATTGTTTTATGGTTAAGGTTGTGTCTGTACTAAATCGTTATATTTTAAGCATAAGTATATTTATTCAACTGACTTTCACTATTAATACAATAATTATTAAGTGCACGAAACTGTAAATGATCATGTAATTTTTGCTGAACGTGTTATACCATCACGCAATAATTTGTTATAACCTACATTAAAAATGTTATTGTTGTAATTCATAAACTATTTTAATACATTTAAATTTTTTAAGAGTTAAAATTTCTCGTGTATGTTTATACATTGTCCTTGTTTTGGTTTTTTGCCTTATCTGTAGTTCTATACGCTAACCTCTTGATTTTATCACTTTGTGCTTGACATGGTACGGAAAGAGGCAGCCACTAAAGTATTCCTAGAATCATAAAAATTTCAATTTAGATGGTTGACATTAAAATTTAAATTCGGTTTCAATGAGATCAGAAGATACTTAAGAAATTATGGTGGTTGATGAGGTTTAAACTGTAACATAAAATGTCCGTTCTGTATGATTTTTAAGTTCGTCGTAAATTTATAAATAGTCTCCTAGTTAAATTTTAAACGAGTTTGTTTAGGTGTCTGTGAAACTTCTCAAATAATCGTGTGTACGTATTTATGGTTATGTACGTTACAAGAGTACCTAACGTCTTTATATTCGTAGTGACGTAGAATTGGTTTGAATATTAACAGTTTTGGTTTTGAAACTATTTTGCCTAATTACCTTAGATTTCGTTTTGACCGAAGACTGACTTGTACCACCCACATCAGTATTTTTGCGAAAAATTTATCTTAGGAAGAAATGCAATCAAAAACATTCACTTGTAAATAAATAAATATAAAAACCACATAGGGTATCTTAGTAAACAAGTCTGTTGGTTACTACGTCCATACAAATTCATTATGTTACAAACGCTTTTGTAAGAAAAACGGAGATGAATGAAGGTGTACGAAGAGAATGTGGAGGCAGAAGGTGAAGTAAGAGAAAGGGACATCGAACATTAACTGAACACGAATGTGACGTCATCATCCTTTGTTTATATCCATTCCCACCCCGAGAACATAAAAACATTGTTATTGTAGTATTTAATTGTTATTTATGTTACTCCACCTGCCGTTGCGTCATTCTATAAAATGTTTATTTGCATCCATTCAGTTATTAAAAGTGAGAGGTTTTGTTAACTGTTAAAAATTTTTATGAAAATGTTAATCACAGGAAAAATTTTATTGCAACGTACACATAACGCATTATTGTACGGTTTGTCCCATATTGTTTTTGTATCCATTTTGATTTAAAAGACTTACTTCACGATATCCGGTTTAATGTCGATAATTATATAATAGTTATTAGATTTTTATAACATTTATGTCTCCTATTTTTTTTGCATTAGTAAGATGTACGTAAATTTTTAATAACTTTGTGACACCCTCGGTAAGCCAAAGCTGAAATTTTATCAGTTTACGGCTGCAGTCCTGATTCGTTTTTAAATTTTCATGCAAAATTCAGTTTTAAATTTTAAAATTTCAACTTGTCCACCTGTGTTGCTGAATAGCATTCATATCCCTAGGTCAGAGTGGTGCGATATCTTGGCTTATGGCTTGACAGGCAACTAACTTGGAAGCAACGTCTGCGTACAAAAAACTTTTAGAATTTAACCGCCGCCAGAAGCTTCTGCTTAATTAACCCCCAATCAAAATTGAACCTCCGGTCCCAGATTTTAAAATACAAACCTTTTTGAGACCAATCTGGACTTATTGTGTCCAGCTCTTTGGAGTAGCGGCAGAGAGTAACTTAAAGCCGATCCAGGCCTTTCAATCAAAATTCTTAAAACTTTAGTATTGGTACTGTTTACTAAGGTGCTTCTGGTGCTTCTTTTTATGTAAGCAATAAAACTCTCCACGACGATTTCAAAATTCCGATAGTAAAGTAGCTAACTGCGTCCTTTTATAGTAAATTTCACCAACGACTAAATGACCATTCAAACCAACTAGCTCGTGATCTAGCTACAAGGAACTTCTCAACTCTGCTATACCTAAAGCGAAAATGGAGTGAAGACCTCTTGATCCGAATAACGGACAACACTCATAGTTATAAACGAAGAATTTACCACTGGGTACCACTTCTCCTTAAAGTAAAATTCCCCTCCGCCATTTAAGTATCATATACAGAAATTGTGCAGCTCATTGTACAGTAGGCTACCGTTATAAACATAAAGACAAAAAAAAACAATTCAGTGACACGCGTTTATTGTTCTTTTCTAAAACTTGTATGGATTCACGGCTCCCAAATTTACGATTCAATTAAAAATTCTAATTTACAACGCATTCAAGCATTTTAGTCAAAAACGTTATGTCTTACAGTACGTACAAGCACTACGTTATGTTAGTAATAAAACCTTACGTAAAGATTTGCAAATACCTTTCGTCCAAAATTTCATCGAACACTTTACAATCGCATTCACATCAAGTCACGAGAAACGATAATTCACTTGTACGTTCACTTTCTATCTTACATCTACCGGAAATCCCACAAGACGCTGGAGTAGAGACCTGCTAATTTAATGAAAATAAAGCTTGTTCAAAATTCAAAAGATTTTTAATAACAATTCTTAGGGAAACACAATGGGCACCATACCGCTATCATGTCTTTTCAACGTAATCATCATCATCACTTTTACTTGTTGTATCATCTTCGCAGTTGTAAATTAATCAATTAAAAGAAAAACGTGGTCGCTACTCATGAAGTTAAAAGCAAGCATTTTGAAATGTTTCACTTTCAATAGTGACTATTTCAATCGTTATATAGAAAAATTGGAAAACTCTCTTGATTTCTCTCTTTGTTGCAGAATTTAAAGTTCTCATCTTTTTCATAAAATCTGAAGTTTACTAATCATATTAAAATTGTGTTTGTGTAGGTACTGAAAGTTTTAAAATAAAACATACTATGTGTAAGTTTATATTTTCCTTTTTGCAAAAATAATCGATATGACAGTTTTTAGGCTTGATCTACGAGATTAGCTTTATAAGTAGCAATTCAATTGACGGCACATTTTATAAGATTATTGTTGTCGAAATGAAGAATGTTAGTAAACTGGTTCCCTGACTGATCAGTAAGAGATAAATATTTGGTAACTTCTTATTCACGTTTGAACGTTAATTCTAGTTAATAACCATGCCGTTTATGTTACTTTTCTTGTTATTTATTGTAATAATGGCCGCTTAGGTGGTACCGTTTATACCGCACCCGAATACTAAGTCGAAGAGCTCAAGTTCAACTCGTAACGTGGGTTTGTTGAAATAAAATTGTCAATGTGTATTAGTACGTAATGAATACTACAATGAGAGGCTGTTTAATAGTAATGCCCCAACTATAGTCATAGTAAATCATTATGTAGGCCTATGTATTGTTTTCTTATTTACACCATCAATCTACAAGCTGTACTTAAATTCAAAGCTTTTAATAAATAGTAATTCTGTATTGTCTCTTGAATAAAGTTATTTCACTCCGGAGACACTGCTAAGATTTTTATGTTGGCTAGTTAAAAATTGATTTTATTATAAATTGTTGATAATTTAGTGTAAAAAATTTAATACTGTGTGTACGTGTAGTGTGGTGAGTGTTTATTTAATACAAGTTGGATGGATGTTAGCATTTTAATCGTCTTGTTTCCGATTTGTTTAATAAGACAAAAGAGTTATTTATAAGACACATATCACACTTGCATTACGGAAAAATGACTGTCCACCAGTGACGTTAAATAACATTGAACTACCACAAAATACAACAGTAAAATACTTGGAACTATGTTTAGTTCGTCGCCTCACATGAAAACATCACATAACTAAAAAGAATCACCTTGAGCGGACAGTTCGTAAACTACACTGGTTAATTAGTAAATACTCACCTTTGCCCAACGATTCAAAAATTATTTTATATTAATCTCTTTTAAAACCTATGTGGACATATGAGCTTCAACTGTGGGGTAAATCCAGCGCTTCAAACATAAACATATTTGAACGTTTTCAGTCAAAATTCTTGCGTCGGGCTCTGTAAATTCCGTGGTACATCAAAAACACGTATACCTATACCGATCACTGTATAGACACTGTAAAACAAACTTTATCAAAATTCAGCCGTAAATATGAAGAAATACTCAACCATCATCTAAACTTCTTGGCTCTGAATCTGCTAAACATCGTTGATACCGGGTTTTCAAGACTGAAAAGACACAGTGTTTTCGATTTAGGTTATAGGTTTATGAACATTGTTACAGTTATTATCTTTTTTTTCAAACTGATATACTTCAAAATCATCATTGTTTTCATCAAATGTTAATTATTACTAATGTCAATTTCATTATCAGATGAAATTGAATTCATGTTAATTAGAATTCATCAAAATTTCTGATTGTTCTATTTCATGTGAACAGATTGTAATGAGGTAGACTTGTAAAAAAAACTTATAAGAAATATTTTTTTATTCATAGTTAGATAGATGGAGTGCGATTCTAATCTTCTTTAATATTAAGTACTGTATTTGGAAATTTCTTCTTTAATTAACGCAATGCTCTGGTCTCTACGTAGTGTTCTATTTGGTATGACCCAAGGTGTATTTTAACTATGACTTTAGTAATTGATTTGATTCTCCCAAGAGAAACAAATAAATAAAGTCAAGTGCAGTGAAGTATATCTGGTTAGTGATTTGTTTTGTATCCTTTCATTTTAAACTAAATTGTGTAACATGTATGCGTTATAAAACTTTTACTGAACTTATCCATTAATAAAGTTTTCAGTTATTTAAATACAATTTTAGTGTTACTGTTAGGATGTTTTTTAATTTCTTCTAAGAGGCTCTGTTAAGAAAGAATGTAATAGTAATTTTATAGGTTTTTTACCATTTACGTACGAATACTTTCTATTAACATAGTTTCACACGTTCTTTTCAATAGACGTATTAGATTTAGGGAAAAGCGTGAATTATCCTTCTATGAAAACACTAAGGCGAGAGGAAGCGTTCGAAGCGATGATAGGTGAAAGCGTACGGCTTGTAGTCCTCTTGTTTATTGTACATCCAGAAGGAAACTATTATCTATTAGATTGTATCTTCCGGGGCAAATTGCTGTTCGATGCCCTGCCCACATATAAAGTTAAAATAATTACAGTATTATCAACTGTTTGTGTATAGCCTATTTAGATTTATATTTAAAATGTTTTAAAACTGAGCTTGGATTTATGGCATATTAATATACTCTTGTGATATATGAATTTCAATGTCAGTGTATTTATTATTCAATATCAGTAAATATCAATTTACTTATCATGACACACCCGTGTGTTGATGAAAATAAACGTTAATGACAGGAAATAATTTGTGTTTATTTGTTCGGTTACAGCTAACCAAGACATAGTACTTAAAAGACTGAAGATACAACAAAAATAAAAACTATTTCACAGTTACATGATGTATTTTAAGGCCTCTGATCAGTAAATACTGTTTAATCAACTAAAATTTATTAGTAAATATTCATAATTAATTAAAAACATAAGAATACTATAATTTTCACTTAATTTTCATATATAATATTGTAACGTTTAATCCGAATTCTTTTAAGGGTCTGGTTAGTGAATAAACTTTCTTTTTAAACCTATAACAAGCATTTATTAACAAATTAATTACAATAAATAATTGTTACTATTATAACCAGTGGTGTGTTACAATTAAATTACTTAGACTAAATTGATTACATAATGTTATTAAAAATTAGGACTTAAACAACTACTCACAATTAAATAATTAATCGACTCTTACCTACAAAACAAGCAAAATTGTACTCTAACGTTCTGTATGTTATACGAAAATCTGCTAACAATCCTAGGGCATTAAGTACAAAACTGGTTTTAATAAACTTACATTCTTTTATTGCACTGATTTTGTTTACCCGATTTACTTTTCAATAACCTGGTAACAATATTTGTATACTGCACCTTAGAATTACTTAAAAAAATAAAGTACGATTTGTCAAAGTTCTACTAGATTTGATTCATATCAAAGCCTGATTTCAATGAAAAAGGTGTTTTTAAAGTGATTACGTTTAGTCAATTTACTTGCGTTTCCCACTAATTACGAGCTCGTTTTCAAGTAAAAATAATAGCAGCTTTTGAAAGTACAGAGTACTGAAATTTTTAGTTTTATTAGTTCTTCCTTTGTTTTCATTTTTAGTACATTCATTCACCTTATAAGAAATGTTGCATAACTTTTTAATTAACATTTTGAATCACAACACCCTACTGCGAGCTGCGTTATATTAGGATAAACTAGATTGTTTATGTAACAGTACATGAAACTGGCCCTATAAGAAAGTAACCTAATTATAACAAAATAACTTGATGACTGGAAAAAACAACAACAACAAAACGAAAATAATGAAGTATGTAATAAAATATAAATTACAGTGTTTGCCGTATAAAAAAACTAGTCATTAATCTAGAGTCAGACCAATTCTAACTTCAATAATGAAAAGATCGTTGTGTTCTTTAATATAGATTATGTTATGTTTACCGTACTGAGGTCGTCTGCGTTCATGACGAGGCCGTTACGTCGTCGGGCGTGCGGGCCGTGTTGCAATTTTTTGTTGATCTTCACGATAATTCCTTTCTAGATTTCATCCACTTTCCAACTGGAGTATTCCGTGGCACGTCTCGTGTCACAAAGGCCGTTAAACGCGTGCCAGAAACTGCTAACTGTTACTTCATATTTTTTCTCGTATGAACTTTATAGTGTTACTGCATTAGATCATTTGCTGACATTAGGAGAAGATTATTCTTTCACTGAATAAATTGTTGCAATTATATATAAGGTTGTAACGGTTACGCAGTGAATATTTTTGATCATCTGGTTAATATAGTTTTATTCGTGCATGACTTTAATATTTTATTTCGTAGTTATACTTTAATCCAATTTTTCCCATTTCAGAAGTAGGTCTAATATAAAAAAATACCGATTTTTATACTCTTTTAGTTGTTTTTATGTTATATCGCTGTGGTTTTTGTGACATCTTTTGTAAAGAATATGCGGAAAACTTCTAAACCGTTGCTAAAATTCATCAGACCATAGCCACTAAACAAAACAAATCAAATCCCATACCGAGTTGTAAATCGTAAATATGTTAAAAATGATTGTCGAATAGTAAAATTTAAGGGAACGTAAATATTTGCGATTACTTTAATTAACGTTTATTTCTCATTCTGTTTTTCAGCTCAAATACCTTTATGTCAGTTTTTACTTCAGAAAATTTATTGTGTGCGTAATATTTCAAGACGAATAAGTTATGAGTTCCATTTATGATCACTGGCATCATCATTGTTTCTTTTGTTGCAATATGAAGTTATTGGATTGAATTAAACGATGAATAGAATGATTTAATTCTATTAAATTATTCGTGTTTTGCGGTTTTCTGTCTCAGACACAAACCACAAACAATCTATTTCAGATATCAGAACAATTGAACTAGTGCTCGAAATATTTCACATAGAATCTGCTAATATGATTCCCGTTCAATTACTATTATTATTACTATTATTATTGCAATAAATAAATCGTATGAATTAATTATGTGATTATAATCTTACAAAAATAAACAAATACAGCTTCTGTTGAACACAAGAATTACCTCAATGTGAATGCTACAAAAATACTTGGCAATTGCGGTTTGATAGATCTGTAAGGTACTTCGCAATTAAGGTTAATCGGTATTCAGTACCACAATCAGTAAAGGTTTTATAACTGTACATCAAATGATAGTTATTGTTTCAAAATATATTATTTTTAATAACAACTTAAATTAAACATTACCACATCAAATTGTGCCTCTTGCCTTACGATTGTTTACAGTTTTAATGTTAATTTGTTTTTCTTTATGAACGATTTTTACATTAATGAGTGTTGTACACAAATAGCAGTACAGTACAAGTTAAGTTTCTACAGTTTGTTTAATTCATTATTTATAGTTTTAATGTTGACTTTATAGATAATTTATAAATATTTTCATTGCCCATTTGTTAAAAAGTTTATATAGGTATTTATTATAAAAATTTTACAAAACTGAGGTATTTACAATGCTCTGAATTCTATCTAAATTGATAAATTATTAACCTGCTCAAAGAAAAAATTCGAAAATGAACTAAGTCATTGAATGAAGGTTTCCAGAAAATTAAGGTAGCCTATATACATTTGACAAATAATCAAATATAGTTGAAAAATGTAGCCCAAGGAAGATAATATTTAGCAGTAGGATTAATTTAATCAATTATTGTGTTTTCTTAATTTTGGATCCAGGAGATTCCCAATAACAGTATTATAGGACTTGTCTTAAACTTACAAATTAACTTAATACAATATAATATTACCTATTCAATTACATGTCCATTAATTAAATTAGTACTTTAATTACATAATAACCAACTACGATTCTACTTACAACATTATATGCTTGCTTACTTACTGACTTCAAGAAGTGTGTCAACCAATAAGTACCGCATCCTATAAATACAATAAGTGTCGTGTACCCAATAGGAACAAAGCCTTCTTCAGCATTCGCTTGTATATATTTTTTAAATTAATTAATTAATTATACTGGCAATGAAAAGTTAATGTTTTTCTGTGGTTAAATATTATCGGCATAGATTTTGAAATGTACATTTTTACGTACATTTATTCTGCACTGTTACAAAGTATTTATAATTAAATATTGTATATTGACACAGAACAGTAGAAAATACGATATTATAGAAGGAAAGCCAAAGACAGAAGGTATTGTAAGCCTATATTAGGACGGTTTATCTTAAATATTTTCCGCTCCCCAATATTCCAGTTATGTAGGCACCGTCGTTATGTCTTCATGTGAAGGAGAATCTGCTAATGGCCAGCAATGTCTTTTTATTTAAAAAAAAATGCTATTAATGTCACTCTCTCATCCATGTATTTAACAGTTAGGAGCAAATTTATGGAATGCATAATTTTGTAAAACACGGTGTAAAATCAAACCAAAAAATCCGGAGATTTTTCTACGTCCATCCATTTTGGACATATTGCTTATCATAATTTTATTTAATACTAAATGCAGACATCCAAGGTGTTTTTAGTTTATATCTTAAATTTATATATTTTTTAAAATCAATATAAAATTGTAGCATTCAATAAAAATCATATTTATAGATATCGAATTATAAAGAAGAAGAGTAAGTATTTGTAGAAGATTAATTGATTGTAATCTATGTAGTCCTACTGAACTTTACAAAAAAACATAAATTATCTTTCACTGCCTCGCTGGAATTATTGTTACAACGTATTAAACTTACATGATGGTGTATGACGGATAGAAAGGTATGGCACGAGAAACCAGATGTAGGTCTAATGATACTCGTTCTTCACGAGGCCCAGCAAAAGCCGGATTGACCACTACGTATAATGATTATTACAGGTGGATACTGTATACGTACTCAACTTTGCTTATTGGTTTATATCTAGGCCGGCAGGTCCGTTAACAGTGGCTTGTAAGCAACGCTAACGGACCACTTTTCATTTCAACGGTGATTGCACAGCACCACTTTCTTCGCTCGCTTGTAATAATTACAAAACTGTTTGTTCCGCCGTTTTTATATCTTTTTCTTTTATAAACATCTTTTATTATTTTTAAAAACCTTATATTAATGAATTTTTCCCTTATTTGTTCGAACTGTAGTTGTTCTTTAGTCAACGTCACGGTGCCGTGCTTTACTTAACTACATTCATCGTTCCGTCGGTTTGATTAAAGTAATTTTTTTTATTAAATCAATAACAATAAAAAATATCAAACAGAAACATGATCAGATTGCTTCCGGAATAAAATTTATACAAAACGTATCTTATTATGTATCTTTCATTATTTTTGGAATAAATTTGTCCAAAGAAAAGATTTTATTAATATATAAAATATTGCTGAATTTATACTGTGTTGTAAAAAACGATCTAAATTTTAAAATCGGGCTGTGTATTAGCTTTTAAATTTCTGTGAAAATACAAATTGAAATGATCTAAATTTTTATTTAATAGTAACCTTGTGATAAACTTTCTTCAAATGTTCTAAGAGCAAATGACTTTACTATTACAAACGGAATGAAAGTTTTCTAGTAAATATGAGACCAGTGGTTTTATTGATAAATTATTATTTTGCGTGTAACTTTCTTCTTTAAAAACAAGTTGTAAAACACAATCGCTTTATCATTTTAGAACATTCTCAACAAAATTGATTTAGATGAACCCTGAAGGAAAGTATTTTTTGATTATTTTTTAAGCTACAGGAAAACTTGTTATTTTAGTAAATAAAATATAATATTGAGTGATTAAACAATTTAATATATATCATTAAATTGTCTTTGTAGTACATACTTATAGGTATACCTATACGTTTGATTTATTACCTACATCAAAAATTTAGTATTATATGAGAAAGCTATCGCCCATAACAGGTAGGTGGAGTGTTAAATTGTTTGCACTCGATCTGCTAGTTCCAGGGCTACAAAAAATAGTTATGTTTCTTATCACGTGGTCACCCAATTATATGACTGAACTATTTAAGAACAGAAGAGGTAGAGGTGTAAAAGCCACTAGTCAGAGTTATCTCCTCTGAAAGTAATGAATTTCATTATACTGCCAGACCCTGTGGTGAATGAAGTGAACGTGTCATTTGCAGGGTGCAGAGTTGATGCTTTTTGGAGAGCTTAGCATGCTGATAAGCATAGTCTACTTTTGTACTCATTGACGAAGGTAATGGTAAACTACCTCACTCCTCGTTTTACTTACTAAAACCTCTAGAGATTCAAACCAGCCTTTCGGCTGTTGACCTAAACAACAACATGAGAAAGACACTAAAAGGTATTTTTTACTAACCTTTATCCTTGTTATAGGCCTACTATTTACTTATATATGTTTCTGTGGTTTCATCATTTTCAGAGTAGGAACATTTTATAGAATTGTAACTACTTTTTATTTGTTGAAAATTTTTAAAGGTGTTGTTTCATCTGTAATTTTGTAATTTTATAAACTATAAATTTATACAAATCATGGATCTATTAAAATATGTATATGTAAGTAAAAAAAAACAAATAAAACTGTATTAAAGCAGCATCAAAAGCATAAGGATAAGTGAAAACTAGTGGTGTATTGTTGGGGGGAGGGAACAGGAGCGACTCGCTCCCGTAAAAGTATCTTATTGGCTACTTTTTCGCTATTCTGTAGCTTATGTATTGTTTACAAATGTGATGTAGCTTGTGTAACAAAATTTGCAGAGGAACTATGAAAACCTTGAGAAAAAATGAAAGAAATATGAAGGCCGCAGAAAGGAAAATGGAGTACAGAGACACAAAAATAAGTCTAATCAGGAAATTAAAGAGAACATAGATATAATTAATGAAGGTATAATTACAACTCGAATCAGATTATACGGATTTTAGATTGGGTAAAAATAGATCAAACAAGAAAATATTTGATAGGGTACATTTAGAAGGCAGCCTGGAACAGTGGAGGGGGGGGAATGAACAATTTGTAATAGCACTAGAAAATTGCTTGAATCGTGAAGAATTTAGAAGATCGGTTTATGACGTCAAGATTAATTCTACTGAGTTTTAGAGAAAAGAATTCTGAATTTTCTGAAGAAGAAAGAAAATGAAGATCAGAGCGAATGAAAGAAAGACTGAGAAAATGAAGGATCTTAAAAAAGAAGGCAAACATCTGAATAAGAAATAATTTTTATAATTTAGTTTTGCATAGCCATTTTGGCTTATTTATAATGAATAAAAAAGTCAACTGCTATAATTCATTTTTAATTTGGACTTTATTATTTTCATAACTCCTGTTCGAATTTATGTTTTGACCTTGAGAGCAAAACGGGCGCTCCCACGCTGCTAAATTTTGCACCATATACAACAATTGGGAAGACCCATATTATATTATCCTTTTGTCAATTGCAGGTTGCAGTTTAAAAATTTATTTGCAAATCATGTTTATAGGCACTGTTAATTATGCGGATTAAAAACAATCATTTGAATAATTTAAACTAACAATCCTTTACAATTAATTTTGTTTTATCTGACCAATTAATTTGTTCTTTATTAATAGTTACGGTGTGGAACAAAGACTATAACGATTACAGTTGAATAGATCCTATGAAACGGGGTTGTTCTCATTGTGGTAGTAGCTATGTTTTCAGTTTCACACAGCTGTATGTCCTTACTTCCCGTACTCTCACTTTTATCGGATTACGAGATAAATTTCTCATCCTTTCTTCTCATATTTAAAAATGTTTTCAGCTCATGTTGTGCGCCAACCTAAGTTAAATTATCTAACCATTTCCATTATTTTTGAAGTAACGTAACATCATAGTTCATTATTTCCTTTTTTTGTTTGTTTGCATATTCTGATCGAGAATTTGTTTTTTCACGCCAGTCACGTTTTTTAAAACAACTGGTTACTCGTATAGCAGTTTACATAAAACTTTGTTATATTTAAATAACTTTTTATTATAACTTACATTACGGCTTATTTTATACAATGTTCATTGTTAAAACTGATTATTTATTAAAAGAAATTCGATTGCTTATTACGTTTATAAGGAAACTGAAATATCTTAAACTTAACCGTTTGAAGTTGGAGTTAGTTGATTAATGTGACTCTGACGTTTACTCGACACAACAAATATGATTTATTTATTTATTATTATTTATTTATTTTTGAAGTTTCCCAAAACGAATCCGAATGAATCCTAATGAATTTTAATGAATTATACGTATTAGTTATGCATACTTAATTTAGTTGTCGTATTCTTATTAGAAGCTCGTTAAAAATTATATATCTACAACACAAATGATTTTCCCGTAATTCCTCTGCATAATCTAATTTAACTGTTAATTTATGTAGATTTTTGTGAATTGAAACATGGTTATGTTTCATACCTTGAAAACGAATTCCTCTATAAAAAATTATGATATAAATTCATCTTTATTGTAAATTATTACCAGTGTTAGTTTTTCTTATGTCTATATTTTATTGTCAAGTATGTGTACAATATAATTTAAAATTATTTGTGTTTAATTTAATTTTCGTAAAAAACCAGGATAAGTTTATTTGGGGCTTTGTTTCAACAGAAAATTCGACTGATCAGATACGGTTGTATCACGTGATAACTGACGGCAAATAAATTTTTGTTAAACAAGAAACTAGTAATTCTTTATCCACTTTGAATCGCTGAAAAGAAAAGAAGGATTCTCACACGTGTAACTTATTCGTTTACGTATAAATACTAACAAATAAATCTTTAGACGGAATATTCCAGTAACTAGACAGACTATATTTAACCTAGTACTACTTTAGACCAGTTAAATTATGGTTTCTTATTAATGCTTAGACGTTTACAAAATTAAATTTATTAATAAGTTTATATATCTTTTTTTAGTGATAATGGGACCGCGTACAGAGGGATAAAAGAATGCGTATGGATACCGATATATGGAAACATAGATTCGAAATTAAATTGTTGCATTATTTCCAACGTAAATGTAATTTACATTTGATAAATTAGTTTATCATATTACAATATCAGATTTTAAAACAAGGCCATCTGCATTCCTTTTGCTGTAACCTATAACGTTTTTTTAAATCACAAGCACAACTCTTGTAATATAAACTGCAGTAGTATAGTACCTATATAATGAAATGGAGATCTCTTATGCTTTTGCAAGATAGGTAAAAATAACTGTTTATAACACTCCTTTTAGGTATCTTTAGTAATAACGTTCCTTTCTGAATATAAAATTAAATTAACTTATCTCTTATTATTTTAATTGCTAGTAAACCACTTCTTTGTTACAATAACCTACTTGCTGATTTTTGAAGAAATGGTTTGATAAGGAAAACCAATTAGAAAGAGGTTTCTACTCTTTTTAAGAGTATTATTGACCATTTGAAACTTTTTTTTTAATGCAGCAGTTTATCCCTAATTAGTAATAAAAATGTCATATCCTAAAAGGTGTAATAATTATTTTTGTACCTGATTAATAAGATAGAGATCTACAGAAATATTACAAAAATTATTTTAAAGTACTTTCTAATTTTGAAAGTTTATATTACATTACTTTCTACTTTATAGTGCCTTATAAGTATGAAGTATGTTAAAAATTGGTTTAATTATCCGTGGCACGCTTTATTTTTTGAAAGTCAAATGATATTCAATATAATTGCAATAAAGTTTATGAAACTAGAGTTCTCAGAAATAATTAAAATTTATAATTTTGAGGTTTATATTAGAAACGCGCGATTAACCTTGGCACAAGGTGTTATATAGAGAGTTATCGTTTTATAGTCCGCTTTAGGATTTATGATGAAATGGAAATTTCTCGAAAATAACTGTTCCCTTTCACTTAAGAGTTACTTCGTCTTTTTCGGGATAAACAAAACTATTTTGCACAATTTTTTTAATTTATACATTTAAAACTGTGACAGACAACCAGTAAATGTAATTATAATGAAGGAATTGTGTGAAAAGAAAATGGCTTAGTGGTGAACAATACTCATTAATAAGATTCCAGCTGGAAGAAAAACTACTAACAGTGTATAAGGATCTAGATCATGCCTCTACTCCTCGCCTTGCAAGCCAATGTTTAGGGTCACTGGTAGGTTTTGGGAATAGTACATATTTCGTCCAAAAAAATTGTTGTTAACAGGAAGTTTCTGCTCGTAAGAAATTATAGAAAACGTTGGTTACGTAGAGAACGTGTAAACCATTATGAAGGGTTTTATTGGACACGAACCGTGGGATATTTACGAATCCGTAAACATTTCATTGAGTGCGGTGTAATTTTATTGTGATGAAGGGCAAAATATTTGACTACCGTAAGTTCAGTTGGGATGAAGAAGAGTTTTGTACAGCAGCACTACCCATGACATGAAATGAAGGAAAAGTTGGAAAATTATGGGTAGTAATGTGAATAGTTGCTTTCGTCCTGATTCTAGTCGTTCTATTTTATTTTTAACCCGATGATTCCATGTTTGCTGTCCATTGATGTGAACAATAGCCAAGTGTCGCACTTAACTTATTGGTTTGATGTAATTACTAAAAAAAATAATTCAATTTACATCATATTTTGATATAATTTTATAAATAGTATGTAAAATATGTTATAAAATTAACAAAAATTTTATAAAACCATGTTACAATTTACTTTTAAGCGCTCTCGATCAGTACCACTGCTCCGTAATTAATTTACGCGGAGAAGATACCTTGGTCGATGGCGTTTAAGCCTTGTCGTAGCATCATTCAGGATATGAGTGGATTTGGTGTACAAATGGGGTACTGTGTGTGTCGAATTGTGAGTGCTTTGTTTTATGAAAGTGCGGTGGCGAGAAGGATGTTTAAGGCATTGCGCAGCGTGTCGTCAGTTACGTAGAAGAGATAACTCGATTATCAGCATTTTATTGATTGAAATGAACATACAGATTTTTAGTTAAACCAAAATTAATATTGTTATTTTAAAATATAAATTTTACTAAGAAGATTTAAATTTATATCTGATGAACTAAATAAATGAATCAGTTCCTGACCACTGTAATTATTACATGACATCTGGGCGGGCGAGTTTAGAGCGAGCGCGTGTCTTGCATCATAGCACATTGGACACAATAGAGTTCTAGTTCTAACAGTACTGTCTGTATTCGATTATGCAAATATGCCCTGGTCATAGGCACGGGTCATTCGTTTAGCGTGCACCAACTCCCCCGCTGCTCTATTTATTTGCTGTACGGTATTATTATTACCAACAAACTCTTGGTGTTGATGTCCGTGTTACCATAAGACAGACGGTACAGATTAAACAATAAACGATCACTAAACATAACGCAATCGTTTCAGAGTGTCTAGGTTACTCAGTCAACTGAACACATTCATTCGACAAAATGTACCCGTTGTACAGAACTTCTACAAGTTGGATTATTTACAGGTTTTGTTTGTTATATTACAAATATTTAAATTATCAACCTCTTTTGTATATGATGACCAGTCAGTTAATTTAATTCAAAAATAAAATTGCCTTCCTTACTCAAATTATTTGGCTTATGTTAAGTCATTCGCTGAATAACATTTACATTTTCTGATAACCCAACGTTACTTTCCTTTTCTTTTTAATTTTATTTCTGTGAACATAGTTTACTATTTTGTCAGACTTTTAAGGGTTAATTTTTTACGTTATTTTTTTACCTATTAATTTGAAAATTATAAAGTTGCCTATCTATTTCCTACGCAGGTTGTCGTTTGGTTGAACTTATTAAATTTATTTAAAGTTTGTATCCGTAATGTTTAAAATTCGTTTGATTTTTTGTTGTAGTGATGACCTCAATGGTTTTTTATCTTTAAATTTTATTACGGTACTGTAAAATGAGCTCCAAAATTGCCATATATTATATTTAATTTAACGGGGACTGGGGAATTTTACTTTCAGAAAAAGAGGTACCCAGTATATTCTCCTTTTATAGATTAGGTGTTATTCAGACCAAGAGATCTCTGCTCCTTTTTCGCTTAGACGTCGTAACGTTGGGAAGTTCCTTGTAAATAGGCCGGCCGCATTGGCGTAGTTGGTAACGTGCTCGTCTCTCATCATGCGGTCTTGGGTTCAAATCCCATTCAGGCACGGCATATTTTCATAGTACGTTACAAAAAATCATTTCATCCTTCACCGTCTGTATTAGCAGTAATTGCAGAACAGTCGGACGTTAATCAAAAAAAAAAAGGCACGGGCATGTCGATGGTTTGTGAATAAAACTTTTGTTTGTACTGTAGTGCTGTGTTAATTATTTGCAAGATTAATTTGTCATTGGTTAATTTTATTTAAATATAAAGCTTAGTTTTTAAAAGGTTGTTATTCGTAGAAAGAAAAAAAAATTCAAAAACATATTTATTACAAAAGGTTTTTATTTCATAAAGAGAGTGTGAAAATTCTGTAAAATAATAAATTTATAAGACTTGCTTTGTGTTTTGTAAAACTATATAACCCTTGTAATATATCCTTAAAGTGGGTTCTAAATAACTCTTAATATTTAACGAAAACTACTAAAAAATATTGCTATTATAAATTTTTTCAGTTATAACATTAATTAAACCATAAAATGAGCAGATATTAAGGTGGCAGGTATAATGTACTTGTGTGATAATTGGCCGTCGAGAGATATCGTCCTCTAAGGTCGCAAGTTTGTGAAAGTGAGTTAGATGGATGGATCATTGTCCGTGCTCGTACTCCGTGCAAACACTTCCTTCACTCATCAATATATAATTTAAACGAATTACTGTTAATTTTACTTATTTGTTTGTACACTTCAAAATATTTTCGGTTGTCTTCCAATTTTAATTTTTAATTAAGGAAACATTGATAAATTGAATAACCGTCTTTCCAGAGTTCTGGAAACCAGATGTAACTACTGTAGTACTACAACTGCAGGCCTTTTTCACAAATAAAAACACACGCTAAATTTGGAACTTACAAAAATGTTTAACATTGTTGTTATTAAATTGGTCTCATTATTTATGTTTTGTTCCAAATGAGATAATTCATTTTAAGAAATACTTATATAACTGATAAACTGTTTAAGTAAATAACTTAAAAATCATCTTAAAAATGTTTCGAAAACAATCCTGGACAGTAAAACTACACATAAAAGTAATAAAGCTCTGATTTATTTTCTTTTATTTATTTTTATGTAATCACTTATTTTATTGGTTTTGTAGAATAAATAATTGCGTGTGAATTCGTGCATAAATTTTATATTGGATTAATACAGGAATACATTTGTTTTTAGAATGACTTAGTCCAGAAATAAATTATTCTTACAATTACATAATACCCGTTTTTGTTACAAAGAATGCTCTTCATAATAATTTAAATCTTTCCTTTTATTTCTAATCAATCCAAAGTACTTATATTCTAATTTTCTTGTAAAATTTTATACACATACTTGAACAAACCGTGAGCAGCGGTTCGTATTGAAAGACTTTAATTGCCACTAGACCTCGCAGAAAATCGATGATAAATCTGAAGAAATTACTATTATCTTCATTAAATAAAAACATATGTTTGCATATTTATTTAACATACACTTCGAGTTTTTAAAAAGTTAAGTTACAGAGTTTGAAAGATATTTAAAAAACAAATCGATTGCTCTTTTTCTACGTTGAACATAATATGTTATCCATAAGTATGCAGTGTTCGTCATTAATAACATTAGTAACAATTTAGTATTACGGAGGAGAACTACGATTAAAATTAATAGATGACAAGATGTATTGTTTTCGATTTTGTTATTTTCTCTTGAAGAGTCTACACAATCGTAGGAAATTGTTATTTGCATATGTTATTCGCTTGTCATTATGCAAGAAAAGGTGAGTTGCATAAAAAACAGAGGTTCAATATTTCCCGTAATATTTTTAGACTTTGGAATCTTTTTAATTTTTTTTATTACTGATAATTTTGAATAAGCCTATAGTTTGACAGGTATACATCTAAAAAGTGCTTATAAATTTTATTTTTTTTATTCCTTATTTGTGTACGTTGCAATTTGTTCAATTTAGAACAATAAGCAACCCCATGACCCAATGAGATGAGGATGATGTGTATGACGTGTAAATGAGGTGTAGTCTTGTACAGATCCAGGCCGACAATTCCTGAGAGAGTATGGTTAATTAAACCCCAACCATCAAAGTACACCGGTAACCACTGTTTAGTATTCAAATCCGTATAAAAGTAACTACCTTTACTAGGATTTTAACCAGGAACCTTCGTCTCCGAAAATCAGCTGCTAAACAGCTGATTTTGGCGACGACTTTACCTCTAGACCAACCCGGTGGGTCGTTTATAAATGACACAAAATAAGTTATATTTTAAATATGTATTTCAAAGAAGTTATTTTTGAGGGAGAATAAGAGCTCGCTATCAGTTTATAGTAATTTAAGATTGTAGCTAGTTTATGCCTGTTTAATTAGATCATTTTGTGTAGTAATAGAATCGTACATTTCTTTGTTCTCTATTTAATTAGTTCAGAAGGATTCAAGGTAAAAATGTATATATAGGTTGTATAAGGAAGTAATACGCTTTATTATGATAATAGTTACATTCCTCAGTAATATTTATTACGGTGTGTCTGATTGTGAAGCTGTACATTACGGTATTGCATTAGTGTTTTAAACGCTACAGAAATATAAACAGCGTACAAGCCGCTATGACCCTTGACCCTGCTACGTTCACTGTACCAAGGACACGGAATATGCCATACCGCGTTTATGTACCACCTACCACCACCCGCTATCTCCTATTATTGACCACATACCTTCTGTCTCCAACTATTACTGCAACTGTGTTATTACTTCATAAATACCAAGGTTTCAGTAATCCAAATTAAATCACACTATATACCAACGCAATAAGGAATGGAAATAAAGCGTGCAAAACGTTATTGAATTAAGAAAGATACAACTTAGACATTGTATTTATTTACTAATTTATCTTTGTAATACCTTTAATACATTCAGGAGAGTAAATTCAATACTATTAATGTCTGTACCATTTAGTCTATGCAGTATTAGATTACCACAGTATTGAATTAGTTTATTTTTAGTGTAACAATAAATTCATATAGGGCTAAAGGTTGTTTTTTCATAGTTTATTATTATCGACAACATTTCCTTGAAGGTGATGTCAATATTTTTTATTCATAAAATGTAAAGAGCCCTGGTTGCTGCTCGTCAGACTACAAAAAATTATATCGATTTTTCCAATTCTTTTTCTTCAGTTTTAAAACAAGCTTTCCGTCGTATATTTAGTGGGAACAACCATCTTGTTATCACCACCACCCGTATAAAACTAAATTACAAGCGTGAATACAATTAGTTTACAAAGAAATATACAAGTAAGTATATTAAAAAAATTCAAAAATAGTACTGAATCACAACTACTCAAATAGTGTCTTTCACTTTTATTGTAGACTTACAACTGTACGTAGACTGCAATATATAACCTCTAAGTAGGAAAAGGAACAAAAAAAAACAGCACAAGAATTTTTGAAAAATGTAAAATATACATTGACATTAACACTTTCAGTTCAGGGTGGTTTTTTACTTCTCATTTAGTAGACTACGAATATTGAAGCAAGAAATTCGGATGATGTTTAGTCTGCTATGAAATGTTGAAAATGTAGATTGAGCCGCTTTATTTTCAAAGGATAGGATATGTTTGGATCGTTGTTAAATATTAAATGTAGTAAGAGGCACTTGTAGTTGTTTTTAAGAATTTTAGATAGAAATGCTTGAATTTTTGAAACATTACTTTTTGCAGCAGCACCGAAGAGTTGGATTTCTGTAGCTAATGATATAGGTTTCAGTGTATTTTGCATTAAATTGTAAATGCTTATTAAAATAGCTTACAAGACACATAACCAAAGAAAAATTCAAAGAAAGTCAATAATTAGGCTACATCGACTCAAAATTAAATGTAGACGTAAACATTTTTAAATTATTATATTGTATTTCAAAAATGCACTGGGTAAATAAGAAATGATAATTTAGAACAGCTAGGTTGCGAACTTTATTCAATATATACAATGTGTATATACAATGTGTATATACAATGTGTTCAATGTGTATTTGTGTCAAAAGTTGAAGCTGAAGCTGTACATTTAAAATAGTTTTAATTAACTTGAGGAAATGAATGTGACAATACGGAGTTAATGAATTGTATGTCTGGCCTTCTCATCAGTTTGTCATAAACTAAGCCTATATAGTTTGTAGGGTTCAAATCATTAGTAAACAGCAGCTTCTCTCTTAAATTTATGACCTTTTTTATATGTATTCATATTGTGCTTTCTGATAAAAGTAATGAAACAAAGTAGTCTAATATTAACTACATGTAAATAAACAATTCAATGCTCTCAAAACCTTCGAAATTACTGTAGTATGAATAAATAAGTTTGTTCACTTGTGTATTTTAACAGAGAAAGGTGATATTTTCTCTCATAAAGTTTAAGTTCTCCTGTTACGGACGTTTTTAATGAAAAATTTCGTTTATTTACGTTAGCAATAATATTAATGCTTTATTATGAAAACAAATAATTATGAGACAAAGAATGAAAAACTGGCGGGCAGATAAAAAGGACAAGAAATCCCGAAAACAAACCAGATTTACTTAGCGTCTTCCACTTCGGGAGCTTTACGACTAATAACTTAATAATAATAATAATAATAATAATAATAATAATAATGCTTTATTAATACATCAGTTAAACAGAACTGTATTGTTTTCCGCTTAGTCTGAAGACCGTCAGCGCGGTTAGCAGCACACATTTTAAAAGTAAATAACCTTATCTCTAAAAATAAACGGCAAACTTTAAATCAATAACAAAAAAAGTAAAAATACACATTTCTTATCTCTCCATTATTATAAGTTTCTTACTGGCGAGGACTCATGCGTAAGCACTCATTCCATTAATTAAACACAACTATCAACTACAACTATAATACATAATTACAGAGATTACGTACAACAAAAGTGATTTTTTTTATGTATTTATATCTATTCATTTTTTTAATCAACAATTAAATTCCGATATAAGAAAAAAACTGCAAATTACAGGATTCCCGAGAATACTCCGGCAACTGCACCTAATTTTCCCCATTCAGGTACTCCTCAAACACAGGCCTCATCATAGCATCTCGACCAAACGATTACAGAAAAATTTTCAATTCTTAATTTAAATTGAAAATTACCTAGTAGCTAATAGATAAAAGGATATGGAAGTAAGTTTATTCACCTTGGCAGTTTTATAGACGAATGAATTATGAAATTGAATAAGAGTGTGCTATCTAGCACCCGTTAAGCCCTTACCGATTAATTAGAATATGAATAAAAAATTGAACCTATTTATTTTTGTATTTGAGATACAGACAAGTTGGATACTAAAAATAATATGTTCTGTGTTTGTGTAGTATTTTACCCTTAATGGTTTACTTCGTTGTTAGGCCTATATAATACGATAAGCGATCACAAAATAACCTTTAGCAAGTTTTTCAAAAGGTTTCTCTTTGAAAAAGAAGTAATAACGCATAAAAAATATAGGACTATAAATTCGAGCAACTCTCTAACTTCACAGAAGAAGAGTTAATGGCTTTTCTGATGAACTAATCAAATTGTTCATTTTCCTGACCGACTATTTCTAGTACAAATTAGCAACTTTTCTGTTTCTTTTATTGTATTCAATTCCAGAACAGGCCATCCCAGCCCACCTCTGTTAATACAATTTTAGCTATATTCTTCAGTAATCTGTTATCAAGGATAAAAACTTTTTTTAAAAAAAAAGAAATTATTCGAAATAATTACATAAAGAAGGAACCTTTATTTTATCTATTAATGAATGAACAGGCTACCAACCGTGTTAATTAATATGCAAGCAAAAGTAATATATAACTTATTTTGAAAGTTATCTTCTAACTAATCTTCTTTAAACAGAGAATACTACGCTGATTCGCGTGTTTGAGCGCTAATCACGAACACTAGTAGTGTTTACCCTATACGTTGATAATTGCATGCAGTTTATAAGAGTGGGAGGGAAGGCAAGGTTTAAATTATTGCGCAAAATGTTATCAATTGAACTTATGCACAAAAGTCAAAAGAGTTCACTGTAGCTTACCTTTCTGTTTGTTGCATTTATTGTTCATTGTTAATTTTTTTAAATTTGTTCTGCAGTATATCCTTATCTTGATAATTATAATTTTGTTATGATTTTGAGTTGATTATACAATTTACTATGTAAGTGTGTTTGTGTATTTTTAATATTACATTTTAAAGGCATAACATATTAGCAAGCATATTTTCAAAACGTGTTGCTGAATAACCTTCTTTTCAGGACATTACGTTAAAAAATGAAAATTTTGTGTACAATTAATTTACAGCATTGACAAACAGTGAATGCATATGATGTAGATTTTATTAGAAGAGTGCATATTCAGATATTCCTCAGTTAAATTGGTTAGTGAAGTATATTGTTTATTTAGGTCTATTGGAAAATAAAAATTAATATAAGAAAATAAATACAGTAGAAGTTTTTTTTTTTTTTTTTTTTTTTTAACTTTAATAACTTTATTTGCAACTATATACTACGATACAACGAGCAAATTAGATGACAGTAAACAAAGGATGACAAGGAAAAAAAAATAAAAAAAAAAAAAGAAAGAAAGTAGAAGTTAAAACACAAAAATAGCCTATTCTTTCCTATTTAAATATAAAAAAATTGTATAAAATATCAGACTACAGTCAATGATGTTTTCAAGATTCAATGCAACAAATACAACCATCATTAATTAGCCTAACTAATCAGTAATTAGTATTCATATCATTGAAATTTAATTTAATTCTTAGCGACAACTTTGTTACGAGTCTTAATTCAATTTCCTTCTCTCTTATATCACCGTAGTCGTTAAAGTCATCGCAGGAAGGTCTACTTAACAATGTGCTTACATTCTTTTAATGAAATTTTATATTGAAAATTAAAACTAAAATAATCATTTATACTCTAAGACTTAACAGGTTGATTTTTCTGTTGAATTTATCGTAATTACGGTAATCAAACTTTAAAAATCTTGGTGACTTGTATGAATGTATAGAAGAGGTGGTGTTCATCCATTTTGAAATAAATTATAATTTTAATACATTTATTTCTTTTGTCTTTATTTAGAAACAACTGAAACTGTAAATTAATAAAACCAGCAGTATTTATGACAATATACGTAAGTAATATCCTGTTTTTGTTTAGACTGAGGAAATAACTAAGTAGCAAACCTTTTTCCTGTTTTATTTGAGAATCCTACTCCAAATTTTTTTTATACTCCACTATGTATTTTGTGGTAGTTGTATACGAGACAATATTCGTATATCTTTATTTGTGTAATTAATTAGCTAATTTTGAATGTAAACGAGGGTATAAATTTTTTTATGGTCGTATACTGTGTCTATGTTTAGTTATGATGTATGATTAAATATTGTACGTAGTACGAACTACATGTGATTAAACATTAAAATTTGTTTTGAAAGGCTGGTATCTTGTTTATATTCGATTTTTAGCCGAATCATAGTTCAGAGCTCCATACATACGTAGGCTACATCCTTATCGGCCGAATTATATAGGCCTAATAGTTTTTGTTTAAAAGGTGATTGTGGGATACAACCTTTTTAATTTTCATTCAGAAAAATGATTTTTTATCATGTTGTGGTATATATAAAAATAAAAAATTAATACGTCATTAATATTCTAATTTTTGGTTAGTTTACCCTTAGGCCTAGTGCTAAAACATTTTTTTAATATTGTGATGAACTGAAACGGCCAGAAACCAATATCCTTACTTCTAATAGCTGCGTAAATATAGCTTACTACTTCTTGAATAATATGATTGTTTGGATCGTATTGTCCATACGTGGATATCCCTATCTTCCCAAAGATCCGTGCAAGTGTTCTCCACCTTCTTCTTTTGCAGTTTAATAATGAATACAGCCTATACACTGGCTGGTGTTAATTTTAACTATGTCTACTCTTCCATCCACGTTTATCAATATCCATACCCCTAAAAGTAAGGGTTCTCTGTTGAACTGTGTACTATAAAATTAAAACGAAACCTTTGATCTTTAAAAATTTATTTATAAAGTTTATTTCAAATTATTTGAAGGGAAGGGAGGGATTTGCATAGAAAGCACAAGCAGGAGGGGACCACGTGTTATTCAGTGATATTTACTGAGCGGTTCTCCTTGAAGAGGGAGGGAGAAAGTGAAAACACATCTGGCTGCTTGTTTCTTCGTACTGGCACTTGCAGCCAGCTAACGAAGGTATCTCTTGTATATTACATACATGTGTATGTGTGTTTGTGTTCGCCTGTAATCTTACAGCTCACGGAGCTGCTTAACCTACTTTCAGAATCTCTTATCAAACTCACTTCATCAAAACAAACACTGTTAAAATAATTAATATTCAGTAACATTAAATAACTTAACAATGTTCTTGGAGAATCCCTATGATATTTTGAAGGCACAGTTCAGTATTAAAATAATTGAGACGAGTAATTAACTTTATCTTAATTTTGTATCATTACATTCATTGTTTACGTGTTCAAACTTCAAGAATTTAAAGTTCTTGAAGAACGTAAATAATATAAAAATTAAATTAATTTCATTTTAGTAAATAAAATAAAAATGTGACAATAAGGAAAATGAAAATGTAGATTTTATCAAACGATTTACTAACGTACTAAAAACTTGGAAGTTAAGAAAACATACCCATTTTCATTATGAAACTCTACATGATTTATAACGGGAATTACAGGAATTAAGGCTTATCAGTTTAATCTTGACATGTTCTATACTCCCTTTACATTCTTCTATTTTCTTTCGTACCCCTTTACGAGATAGAAAGATATTTGCAGTGTCTTAAAAAACAATAAATGATATTTTATGTTCGGGGGCTTGATTTGTAAGACGTTAACAGTACATACCCTAGTCCTTTTCACAATTTATTTAAAATGATTTCAACGACTTGGTCATCAGCGACTTCTATGAGGTGGAATTTTTACGCTCGAGGTACATTGCAAAATGTTTCTTGAATCCTAGTTGGTAATTTATTAAGGACATTCCACTTTAAAACCTACTACCTTATTGAACTTTTAGCATGACGGATGTTGCTGAACTTTTCCAATTTCAGACATCCTGTAGTAAAATTAAATAAGCTAAAAGTGCCTAAATATTAGATTTTATTTAATTTTCGTTGGTTTGTTTCATAAATTCTTCTTGTGATACAAGAGTGTAATTCATAAACTCTTGTTTGGAGATTCAGTAATATACTCGGATGGCAGTATTCATTCTTCTCAAGACAATCTTATCTTTTCGAAAATATAATTCTTTCTTAAGAACGTAATTGTGTAAAATGTTAATTTATAGGTAGATGAGCCCTTATATAAGATTAAACCTTACGTGATCTAATAATATAGTTTTATTTGCCTACAGGTTTTGTAACATTATTTGGTCTCAAGTTTTAGAACAACTGTTGGCTCCAGAGCGTAGACTTAGTTAGCGATAATGGGAATGTTTGAAGTTTCTTTGAGTTTTCCAAATTATATGGCTAAATACGTTTTCTAAGTTGACTTATATTCGTAATTTTATTGAACCTAGTAGTCGATTAAAATTATTGTATATTAAGTTAATAGAATGTGATTTTGTGAAGAAACTAATATTTTATTGTAAAAAACTGCAATTTCAAATGGCAGATATACCAAATAAAATTGATAATATCTCTCAATGTTTTAGTCAGGCAAGAAATAAAACTTACTAGCCAAAAATGTAACCTATTATTCAATTAGACAGACATTCGATTGAATGGGTACATAATACTCAACCGTGCTTACAGCATAATCATGTTTTAGAAATGCAAATAATAAGGAAGTTTTATGACTACCGTTTATTTAAAATTGTGTTAGATTTTCCTTTACTTGTTTTTGTGTTTATTGTGTACGTCCTTGTTGTATTATTATCGTCTCAATTATTTTTGTTTTGTTTTGAAAGCTTCTGTTGACAACACTTAAATGGGAGTAGATGTTAATAACAACTGCAATAAAATGTTAATGACCTTTTTCTTTCCTAATTTGTTTTAAATAATTTACTAAAACTTGTTGGATTACATTTCTGCGTCATAAAATTGTAAAATCATATAATTTAAAAACTACCGTGATCCAAATAATGTACTATCTGTTAAAGCGAAATGTACTTCTGTATTATTTCGTATTATTTCTTACAGATTTGTTTTTACAAGAGTGAATTTTATTGTAAATGATCTGGTAAATTCAATAACGAACTTTCTGAAAGGCAGCACATCGCCTGGTTGTGAGTTGCCTAGTATTATTACATACGTATGTGATGCATGCAGTAATAGTTGCATACTTTCACGGCGTCCTTGCATTACGGTATAAAATTCTTTGGTTTAGTAGTATGAAAATGCCAGCATTGTTAGTTTCGTATACAAATATAGTATTTATAAAATTTAAATTAAATATTTTGAATTGCTAATTTTTGCTTCAATGTCATTTGTTTAATGTATAAAGAATTATCTCCTTTCTTATTTATATTAATTATAGCCTACGTACTGAGTATCTACTTGAAGACATGAAACGTAATTAATTTAATTATTTTATATAAATCTTATGGTCCTGATTCAACGTATTTATATAGATAGTACCGGGTGTATTTAATTAGAGAATATTTTGCTAACATTATATAAAGAGGTTTTTAAATTTTTAAAATAGATCAGTGACATCCAGTGGTGTACGTCCTAGTGTGAAAAATTGTATTCGAGACTAAATTTGGAAAAAAACAAGCCGGAACAAAGAGAAAGTATTATTTTAGTTTTATCGTCAAGACTCTATTTCACAAACTCCGTAGTCGCTTTGGTAACTTTACAGTTGTAAATAAATATAATATTAAAAATAAAAATGTTTAAAAATTTAAGGACAAATATATTGTTATACTATATCTCAAGTACTCTCTCATAAGATAATTAAGACATCCTTTGAAACGAAGACATCCACGGATTTATTTTAAAGCGATAAGACAACATGAATTACATCCACGAAGTTCCTTCATTGGGGGGTTTCCTTCAATCATGACACAAAACAAAGAAAATTCATCTACTCAATATTCTACTAAAGAATAGATTGTAGATTTTATTAAATTAAATAGATTGCATTAAAAGAAGATAATTAAATATACTGAATGCTCATTATGCTAGAAGTAATTTGTATCAAGAAGTTTACTAGTTATTTGTACGTACAACATATTGTAGATTCTTGACTCTTATATAAAAATAATATAAATTTAAGATAAAGTTCTTTCCTTTATATAAAGAAAGATATAAGCTGAACTATTGTGTGTAGTATAATCCAAAATAAATCAATGTTGTATTGGCATACACTTTTTGTTGTTTGTTCTAACTTTTATACAGATGAAAACGTCGATGTATTGTTAGTTCACATTTCTACAATATAATTGGCTCACTATAAGAAGTTTACCTCTACTGCGCAAATTTTGATGTAGCTTCATTTATATAGGCTGTGTCGTGTTATCTAAACATGATGTTTAATCTTATCTACCTGACTCAAAAATATTATTATCCGAAATTTATCCGTAGGATCTGACGTTTATTTTTTAGATGTGCTAACCATATGAGTCACTTGTCTAGAGCTGTTAATAGATACTATAGGATAAGTTTGCTGATGGAGAGTAAAAATTATGAGAATAGATTCTGAGCGATTCCTGATAATCTTCCCCAACGATTAAAAAAAATGGGGAATATAGAACTTCTTAAACCTTAATATAGACACAATTTAATTAATATTACTATATTATAATATAGTAAAGTAATATAGTAAAGTACTATAAATATAGTAAAGGAACCTATAATATTATTCAAGTAACTATCTGATAAACATTTAAGCTAAGGAACCTATTATTTTTCTTATCGGAAGTAACAATGATGGGTTATCTGATTTTTTAAGTCATTCGTTTCAACTGTCATCACCATCATTACCCATCACATCTGTAGTTGTATTGTAGAAACAAGTTAACACATTATAGGTTTAATAACAATAAGTTTTTTTTATAATTAGCTGTTTGATTGGGACGTGGTGGCTTCAGGGGAGTAAAAATGTAAGGGCAACTAAACTAATTTTTGTGGTTCTTACGGATAACTTCTGATTGGAAGCTCACTTTGAATAGTGTTTAGGAAATGACATATCTATCTATCGTGTGTTATATTTTAGTTTGGAACCTATAGAATAGGCAACCTTCTGAAAGTTTTTTAAATTTATTGTTTTTGAAATTTTTCCTATAAAATTCTGTGGTTCTAGTTATACGTACATTTGTTAAAATAGAATAAATTGTTAAAAAAATATTTTTGTATGTAATCAGTACACACATGTAGATAGATAGGCCATCTATGGAGAAAATAATTACAACTGAATAGGCTTATTTATACCGAGTTTATTGAATTCTTATCTAAATCTGGAACTTCCTACGCGTATGTAATGAAGGTAACATGTACTGTTTTACTGACATTAGTTTCAGAGAATAAATAAATTTTGGTTTGTATAAAAAATAATCGCATTCCAAATAACAGTCCGGTTAAATTGATATTTCGTAATTCTCCATGACCCTTGATCTAGATCTTAGTTCTTTTAGATAGAAACAATAGTTTCGCAAGTTCATTGTGAGCGGGTGGAGGTCTGTCTGTCTCTTGCCTAATACTGCACCATGCCACTGTCAGTGGTCATATCTGGCATCTGGTCTATATCAGTAGGTCACTCAGTGGCAATCTAAACAAAATCAATAACTTGTAATCCGATTTAACTATACCTGATCAGTATTTACTACGTTCCAGTCAGTAGTAAATTATTTGTAGAACTACAGTAAAACAATAATTCAGTCTACTTACTAATTGAAAAAAAATAAATGACTTTGTCGGTTGATCCTGAAATAACAAAAAACCTAATAGGCATGAACAAATGAAAAAATCTACAACGCTGTGTTTGGTACTCTACTTTTAAAAGTGTTTCGAAATATTTCAATTATTTTTCGATTGAGCAATCTCTAACCTATACTTATGGCTTTTGAAGTATTGTGATAATGTTGTAAAACCAATCAATGTTCGGTTACAGGCATCACTACTGTAGACCTTCGATATCTAAATAAATCGTTACTAAGGCTTATTTGATATTCACTTAATAACAATAAATAACATTTTACGCCTTTCATTTATTAAATTTCTTTGTATGCTTAAGCAATTAATATATAGGTAAATTTAAGTGTATTATTATATATTTAAGTTAAGGTATTAATATAAGTTTAGTCTACTATTTCATTTCGTAAATGAAATGCTAAAATTGTTTTTTGAATAAAAAAACTTTTAGATTATTTATTTTGTGGAAAGTATATTTGAATCAGTCATTTCAGAAAACACATGAGTCAAAATTTTCCCTTTTTGCTTTTGTATTTTTTGGGATTTTTTGAATGCGAACACTTCATTCCCTACAAAAATCAAAGAATTATGGCTTCTCTTCACTAATATCCTAAGAGCTTATCCTTCCGATATAAAGCTTATCCTATAGTCTTTTTTCGATTAAAAATAAAATTAGTTTTGTTTTGAAGCTTAAGGCCCACACTATAGAAAATACAAAGTTTTGCGCAAAAATCTGCATTATGGAAAAACTACTATAAATTGATGATGGTGACAAAAAACCGTGAATATTTCAGACGACAAATTTTTTTGAAAGTCAAGAATTTCACTTTTGATGGTAGTGAAAATATTCCTTAAGTCATTGGTGTAATAGATAAATAGGCCTATTATTGCATAACACATTTTTTTTATTGTTATTAAATAGTTTCATACAGAAACAACACAAGTCAGCATTTTACTTTTTTTACTTCAGAACAACCTAAAACTAAAGTTAGTACTGTATTTTAACTCACGTGCTTTCTGAAATGACCAATTCATTTGTTTTAATGACAAATTTAAATTACAATTCTGTAAATTTAATCTACTACACAGCTTTAACTTTACATTATGTCAAATACAATCTTTTGTCACCGTAAGATTTACTATAAAATTCAAAAAAGAACTTAACTTATACTAGAGTAAACCTAACAGTGGACATTGTCAGGAAATTTAACTCGGGAAGATTTACTTTCTTAAAACATACTTCTTTAAAATAGATTTTTTACATATTTTTAGTTTTTGCTATCAGGAACTATTCATTATTGACAACCAGCCTTTGTTTTCTACTTTCCTAACTTTTTTGGCTTGGATATGAAGACCTATTGAATCTATTGGACCTGTTAGACTATGTTCGCGGTTGACTGTCATCTGGTTACCTTAGGATGTCGCTTATCCAACCCGTCATCAGATTGGGCTGGCTCGAAAGCCTTGTATAGTTAAACTTCTTCTTGTACAAATACAGTCTCAGTTCTTGTTTCTCTAGTAACAAATACTGTGCTAACGAAAGATTTAAATATTTACATACTTCATTAGCGAGCGTTTGTAGACTCATTTCCTTGAAACTCTTATTCAATATTATTTTACAAACATAACGGTCAACATAGGCTACCAGTTTTTGTCATGTAAGGTTTATAATACTTGTTTGTTTTATAATCACTAGTAGCCTATTTTATCTTAGTTAAATTTTAAAGAAAAAAATTATATTCAGAGTCAATAAAATTATTAAAAAATAAACACTGTTAAAAAATAGTTACATAAGACATACAATTAAATTATAAAATTGTATTAAGTCAGCGTACGTAACAGAAAAAGACGTTGTTTTGATTCAACTTAAACAAACCAAGATTTTTTTGTTTTTAGTAGGCCTTAAGATACATCGATGTAAATAGGTGATCTTGCATGCATAGATTGAGGCTAAATTTAATAAGGCAGTTAGGTATTCCAAGGTTACAGTAAATTAAAAACTGCAACAATAAAACAATAATTTATTGACTATGTCACGCAAATATTTGAAGTACCCTGATTTTTTGTAGTACAATGTAAATACAAATTAACTTAGTATTTACTACTTATTTTATCATGATGAACAATTGCAAGATCAGAAATGCTGAATAAGTTACACGATATTCTGTAGTCTTGTATCGATATTGTATTCTTTCTTTTTTTAACTTGCTAGCAAAAATACAGTCTTTTCTTTCATTCAAAAATAAGAACAATAAGTAACTAAGTTAACACAGTATACACAAAATACAACATTATTATTTATTAATAATAAATGTTACACATCATTTATTAATTTATTATTTTTAGTTCTTTCGTTAAACTAAAGTCAAATTATTAAAAAAGAATAAAACAATTTTGTGTGGCCGCCTCCGTGGTCAAGTGGTTAGCATGCTACACTGCAAAGTAAAAGTCCCGGTTTCTTTTCCCAGCTGGGGTTTCAAAAACTATTACACATTCCTACCGTTTCTTAACTCAAATTATTCGGTATTGACCAAAATATTGATACAATTTTAAATAAAATAAGAAGAAAACAACGGAAATTCTGTAAAAGTAAAGTTATAAGATTAATTATAATAGAATCTGGTACTTTAGTTTAACATAGCGACTGTATTTTCAAAAGTTTAACAGGTCTTGTAAAAGTTCAGTACCTATCTGATGTCGAGTAAGTTTATTGCAAAATGCGTAATTCGGATGTCTGTTCAGTCATTGTCCATTTGTTCTGCTAAAACGTGTAGTTCCCCTACCCTCCTCCTTCTGTGAATTAAGCCTTATGTTGTAGATATATCTGTATCGTACGGTACTCTAAATGCTGTTGGTAAAAATTTGTTTGTAGACGTTCTATAATGTCAATTTTTTGTCTACTAAGTAAAAACTACGACTATATATTCATACAACCAGCAGTAGTTTTGATTTACCTTACGTGTTTAATGTCCTGTTTTTGTCTTGATTGAGGATCACCCAGTAGCAAAACCTCGACGCCGCTGTTTCATTGGTATAAGATTCCAGAATCTTTTTAATCTCCATTGTGGATTTTATGGTAGGTATGGGTGTTGCAATGTTTGTATCTCTGAATTCGTGTGATTTATTAATTTTGAATGGAAAAGACGGTATAATTTTTAATGCTTGAATATACTGTGACTACATTGAGATCTCAATATATGGAGATTTGTACGTAGGAACTACGTGTGATTAAACGTTAACATCGTTTTGAAAAGTTTTTATCTTGTTTACGTCTAATTTTTTCGCTGAATTACTATCAGTGCTCCATATATCAACATCGAACGAATAAAAATGTTAATATTGAAATTTTTGCTATCCCCTGGAGTTGTATCCCGTACGTTCATACACGCTTAAAAATTTCCTTGTTTTTTAATGTCAATTTTGATTCAGTTGACAGTTGTGAGCGTGTCCCAGTTGTATTTTATAGATATTTTTTTGGTATTGTATTGATGAAGTAATATTTTAATTTTCATTACTAAACTTTTAAGTTCTACTCAATAGACCATCGTTGATTCGTACTGGAATAAATTTTTCAACTAAACCATTTTTAATATAAAAAGTAAATCAGTTCAAGTAAATTTATATAATTTCGTTTTTCATGGTAACAATAAGAAGTGCTATAGATATTTTCGGAATTAAGACATCACGGAATTAAAAGTGGAAATTCAATAACGTGAATACAAACATCTACTCCCGATTCACACGATTTATTACCCAGCATGACTATTTTATTTATTAGTTTATAAATGATTTTGACCGTTTTCCATTAACTGAGTGTCATTCAAGATTTTATGTGAACTTTCTGGAAGAAAATTTCATTTATATCAATAAATATAAATATAAATACGGTGACTCATATAAAAACCAAAAGATTGACTTTAAATTCCAAACTGATAGAACTATTCCGACTACTTGGACGCCGTTCTTTACTGATTCTAAAATCTAAACTATTACTATTCAAAGTTTATTTTAAACCAATATGGACATAGGACTACAAATTTATGGCACAGGTAAACTGAGTAACCTACAAAAATTAACAGCCTTTCAATCAAAATTTCTACGTGTGTTACCTGCGCACCTTTTTAAGTCAATAACAAAATTCTACAAGATAGCCTTAAAATTCCGTTTAAAAGTAAAATAGTTAAGTCCAGCTACAGCGTTTTTACCGAAAATTTCATGATCACCCCAAAGAATTAATCACTAAACTATCAGATGCATCACTACCAGGGAATCCGCAAAGCAGGTTAAAACGTCAATGGGCGTCTAATCTTCTGTGAAGTGAATTATTTTGTCATTATAAATTTCTTGTACACTCATAGAACATATAGCTACCAATGGGTATCACTGTTCTTTTTAATTTCTTATTCTTGTCATCCTTTCTTTACTACTTTTATCAAATCGCTCTTTGTATTTTACGAGGCCTATAGTTGTAAATAAAGTTATTAAAAAAAAATCAAACTTTAGTTCAGTAAATGACTTTCAATGATGATCGAAAATTTAATTTGAAAAAATTAATATAAAATTTGGAATATGTTTTCCCGAGTATTTTGAAAGTTATTGGCTTGTAATTATTTATTTAAATAGTAGAAGAAATAATTTAACTTAAATCTCTTCATTCAATTAGTTTCTGTTAAAGTATTACAATTTTAGAGTTAATATCGCCCTTCTAAATGTAAAATTTGTACTGTAATACGCTCAGTAAAACGTTAGTGTTAAATCTTTAGAAAAAACTATTTTTAAACGACTTCAAAACGGTGGTTCTTCTTAATTGGTGTAAAATGAGTGGGGTCTTATTCAATTACTGGTAATAAACTATTAAGTTAATTCTACGTTTCTCATGTGCAAGACAAGTAAACTACTTGGAATAATGTCAAGAGATTTTTGTAAAATAATTTCCACATAGGCCCTAATTCTGTTCATCTGTAACTGATCTATAAACAAATCATCTTAAGACAATAAATTTCGTTTCAATGGTTCCGACATTTCATTAATCAGTAATCATTTAAAAACGAATTTAATTGCATTTTTCTTAAGTACCTTTAACACTTAGACCTATAAATCGTTGCGTCACTAGGTAACATCATTCCCACTCCTGGCATGCTCTCTCTTTAGGGGAGAAAGAGAAAAAAAACGCAAGAAACCGATCGAAATTTTGTTGTGAGTAGGGAAGAACGTTGATATTCGCGTTTCGTCTACACAACACATGAGCTTCGTTAGTGGAAACGCGGGTGTGAAAAGACCAATATGAGTTCCACTAAATGTAATCATTACAGAACCCATACAGTAAGCTACATTTAGTTCAGATGTGATCCAGGTCAGAGAAATGATGTGCATCCTCCTGCCAAGATTCAAACCGAGTTAATACGTATGTAAAATATTCTTTCCACTGAGAGATGTTCATGTTTTGCGAAAACAAATTTGAAATCAATAATTTGGTGTTACCTTAGAAACGATACTATTAGACTTTGAATTCGCATTGTTTATCGTTTATTGTTGTATTTATTTACTTTTTTTATTAGGTACTGTGCATTAAGCTGCACAACTTCCGTATATGATACTTAAATGGTGGTGGGGAATTTCCCTTTAAGGAGAAGAGGTACCCAATGGTGCATTCGCTGTTTAAAACTACGGGTATTGTCCGTTATTCAGACCAAGAGATCTCTACTCCATTTTCGCTTAAGATGTCACACAGTTGGGAAGTTCCTTGCAGCTAGATCACGGGCTAGTTGGTTTGGATGGTCATATAGTCTTTCGTGAAATGTACTACAAGGACGCGGTTAGCTCCTTTACTGTCGGAATTTTGAAATCGTCGTGGAGGGTTTTATTGATTACATAAAAAGGAGCGCCAGAAGCAGGTCTTAAAAATTTTGATTGAAAGGCCTGGATCAACTTTAAATTACTCTCTGCCGCTACTCCAAAGAGCTGGACGCTATAAGTCCAGATTGGTCTTAAAAGGGATTTGTATATTAAAATTTTGGAACGGAGGTTCAATTTTGATCGAGGGTTAATTAAGCAGAAGAGTAGCTTCTGGCGGCGGTTAAGTTTTTAAACTTTTTGTACGCAGATAATGCGTCCAATTTTTTTTTATTTGAAATAAATTTATTAACTAAAATGAAACTTTATTGAATTTATCTCAAATTAATCTAATAAAATTGCGATTGAAATATTTTAGACTATCCCGTAGCACTAGACCATCTTTTAAAACAGTGAATCAACCAGACATACTTAGAGATTTAGATAAGAAATAGGTTTATGATTTTCACTGTATGATAACATAAATACAAAGTTTAGTTTCCAAATTTTAAAACAAATTACAAGGAAATAATTGAAAAATTGATTTAATTTTATTATTCAGAACAGTTACAGTTTACGTGTTATGAGCACAGGTGTGGCTTCATCATCAGAGGTAATGCCTGCGGCAAGGATAACGTGCAACATGTCCTCGCTCCGCCTATCAGGAAACCGTTGCAAACTTAGGAAAACTGTATCACATATCATAAAATAATACTTATTCACTTTTAATATAACATTATTATGCTTAACACACGGATAAATATTATAAATATTTAAACTGCATGTTTTATTAAGTTGTCCTCAGAATACTTCAATGTACTCTACCGGTTCAGGTTTATTACAATATTACACGTACAGAGTACAGTTACTTTAAAATAATAACTTTTTTTAGCTTTTATTTGTTGTTGGGAACTGTACATTGACAACTACCCAATTTGATCGCTGTATTTCTTGAAGTGAATTAGGCATGAGTTTGAACAGGGACTCCCAGTAGAGTTTGTTCATGGATGGCTGTCAGCTGGTCACCATACAACGTCACTTGCTCAACCGGTGTTACTTAACAATAATAGCGACTTTCTACCAGCTGACTGACTGGGCTGGCCCGGAGGCCAAAATAATAACTTAGTTTTAAATCTTTAGTTATGCTATGCCTAGATCAGTATTGCGTTGACAGACATTTTACCGATTAAAGTAAATAAAACTTTGCCAGAAGTTTACTACGAAGAAAATAATAATTCTTTTCCCTAAAATCTAAATTATACATTATTTTACCGACACTTTTTATTACTAGATTTGTAGGTTTAAGATTTAGATGTTTTTTATGTTTTTAGAAAGATACTACCATATTATGAAAAGTTTGATGTAGGTGATTTAAGAATTCCGTAGGCCTATATAAAGTGTGTACAGATCAGCGCTTGACAATGGAACTAGAATATAATTGGTATAAATACTTTTCATTTAAAAATTCTCAATAAACAGAAATTTTTGAAAAATTATAAATTTTACAAGATATCACGTTATTTTTTAATATTTAAATTACTACCACATTTCTTTCTAATTTAAATCATTATTTATAAATGTTTAGTATTTTTATGGAGCGGTGGGCCGTGTACAAGAAACATAAAATACTGTATTCATTAAAAATATTATATTCTTTTAATACATAATTCACTTAGAATAAATTATTACAGTAACTTAATAAGATTGGTACAGGATATTATATTTAACATTCTAAAAAGAAAAAAGTAAGGCATCTTTCTTATGACAGCTATTCCACGTGATGGCATAAAATATTATTTGAATGAATGATTAGATATCCTCCATGAAGCATTAAATTTTATTTTATTACTGTCGGAAAGTGTTTAAAATATAGTCAGGATATGGTTCTCGAAATAAGAATTTTTTTTTATTGGCGTAAATTAGTCGGCAATAATATGCGGCCTGTAGAAATAATCGCTATGAAAGTTGCTTAATTGCAGTCACGTAGTAGGAGATACAAACGTTAGTGCAGGGATTTCAAACATTAGCACAGGAGTTGCGGTTAACTGTAGTATACAAGATAAAAATAACTTTATTTAAAAAAAATTGGATTTAATGCTACTTAGAAAGTTTTTTACAAAAGTTTTTTTAATCCCTAATGTTTATAATGTTCCAATCTGTTCAATTTAAGAAAAATAAGCAACCCCATGACCAATGAGATGAGGATGATATGTATGACGTGTAAATGAAGTGTAGTCTTGTACAGCTTCAAGCCGATCATTCCGGAGAGAGTATGGTTAATTGAATCCCAAACTTCAAAGTACACCGGTAACCACTATCTAGGTTTCAAGTTCATATAAAAGTAACTACCTTTACTTGGATTTGAACCACGGAACTTTCGTCACCGAAAATCAGCTGTTAAACAGCTGACTCATGGCGACAACTTTACCACTTGACCAATCGGTGGGTTGTACAAAAGAAAGAGTGTTTTTCTTTGTATAGGAATTTTTTTTAACATTTGAGAACAGCTTTGCATCAAATATTTCACCCATCTCGTGGATAAAAGACGAAGCCTACCATAGTAGGTAAAAAACAAACAGATCTAAAACGAACTGTAATTAACTTTAAAATATTATATAATAATATTTTATTTGTACTGTGATTATACTTAAACATTTTTCTGAAAAGTTACTTTTTGCTCAGGTTTCTCAGTTGTTATTCATGTTATCCTTTTTTTTATAAATCGGCTTTGCTTGCTTTTCGTTCATGTAAATGTCATTTTGAAACTTAGGAATGCTGAGAAAGATTCTTACGATTTAGTTTTTCTTTTAAGCAAGATATATTAAGATAAAATAGTTGTTAAATATATATATGCAATATTTTTAGGGTAAAAATAGCCAACCGGACCTGAAGGCCAGCAAGGTGATAGAGCCGTGGGCAAGGCTGTTCTGCAACTGCCATTTTGATACAGAGCACTACCTTCCTTAGCGTCCAGAAGTTGTTGATTTACTTTCTTGTCTACTTATATATTTATTTTCTTTTTTAATATGAAAAAAGATAAAAAATTTATTTGCCTACGCAGTTATTATTTTTCGTTTATAAGTAATAACAAAAAAAATTATCAGACAAAGTGCCAAGAATATATAGCATACATAATAATTACATTTCTATAACAAATTTGGCACCGGGACAATTATTAGACCGTACGCAAATAATCCTTTTTTTATTTTTAGAGCATTCAGTTGTCATAACCCATCTATAAACTATAAAAATATACTGTTTAAAAATCAATTGCGATAATATAAAGCAATACTATGCTGATTTTTTCTTTCTTTTTTTATTCAGTAGAGACTACTGGTTGTGTTTTAAAGAAGAACAAGAATCATACTTTGTCTCAATTCTCATAATAAGAATTAAACGCCAATCCATAAAAAACTTCTAGCAGTAGATTTAGAAATAAATGTTTTTCAGACTTAATCGAATTTTTCCACTGATTTGTAAGGTATGCAACGTGAGCCAAGACGGCCACCCATCGTTCATTGCTCCTATTACTATGTTTATGAGAGTTTCCAACAATGGGCTGCATGACTGCATAAAAACTCTACTTCTGTGATTAACAAGAAAAAAATCAAAACCTTGACAAGATGTGATGCCGATTGTGATCAGATACTTCCTATTTCCTTTCAATAGAATCATTGGACAGTTGGACAGGTCCTTTAAGGTGACGTGTAACTAATCATTCATAAAATTAGGTACACGTCCTCATTATTTTTTTATAAAGTAACTTTTTAAACACTGTCACATGCCTATTTTGGTCTATTTTTCTACCGTTACACCGCCAATCTAATATTAGAAATCAAATTTTATTGCATTTCTTAATATTGATTCCTACACAATATTCGTTTTTGACGTCATCAATACCAGGAAAAAACATAAAATTTGTTTTTTTGTAGATGCGTATTCTGGAAGGCTTTGTTGATGTTGACACCTGTTTAGCTCCAATTCACTAAAGTAATTACATCTGGATACGTCCATATCTGTAACAAAAAAACGTTACCTATAATAAGAAAACGAAAGTAAAATTCGTGTGCTTTCAGATCCAGGCTTCTCTTTATCAACTACGACATGTCTCGTATTTTAGTTTATAGATGTGTAAGTTATGTTAGACTTCTTGTTAAAATTACGCGACACCGATTTGTATTCTGTTTTTTAATATAAAATTTATAGTTCTTTATACATAAATTTTACTGAATTGTAAATTCAAAACGCAAAACGAATAATTCAAAATTATTTACTAAAATAATTGATGGACAGATGTCCAAAATTATATTAGAGAATAAAACTTGAATATATAGAACAGTCTTAAGACCGGTCTGAACTTATGGAGTACATCTATGGGGTTCCGCTAAACACTAAACTTCTGCTAAGCTCTCAAAAAATCGCATTTGGACAATACAGAACGAAAATATTTTATACAATATTGCAATATTCCTACTACGTCACTAAACGGCACACTACACAACTTACTTTTACCACACGTCACAAAATTTAATCCATTCTACGATAATTTATTTCAAGTACACACGAATCCGTACATACAACAGATGTATTCGCGACTTATAACAAGTAATTCGCAAAACAAGTAAGGCTCAAGTGCCGAAAGCCATTAGACTTTATCAAAAGTAATTATAAATTTAATATTCTGCTTAATTAACCCTCGATCAAAATTGAATCTCCCAAAATTTTAATATACAAAACCCTTTTAAGACCAATCTGAACTTGTGGTGTCCAGCTCTTTGGAGTAGTGGCAGAGAGTAACTTAAAGTTATTCCAGGCTTCAATCAAAATTCTTAAGACGTGCTTCTGGCGCTCCTTTTTACGTAAGCAATAAAACGCTCCACACCAATTTCAAAATTCCGACAGTAAAGGAGCTAACCGCGTCCTTCTATAGTAAATTTCACGTACGACTAGATGACCACCCAAACCAACTAGCCGTGATCTAGGTACAAGTAACTTCCCAATTGTGCGACGTCTAAAGCAAAAATTGAGTAGAGACCTCTTGGTCTGAATAACGTACTACACCCGTAGTTATAAACGGAGAATGTACCACTAGATACATTCCTCTTAAAGTAAAATTCCCCACCGCCATTTAAATATCATATACGGAAATTGTGCAGTTCAATGTACAGGACCGTAAATAAAATTAAAGACAAAAATAATTCTGTATTGTGGTTTCCAACAATCTATCAGTATTCAGTACCATATTTAGTTCAGTATCAATTATTTAGTACCTGTGCTTTAGCAGTGCCAGCTTCAACAGTTATAAATAAGTATATTATTCTACCATTCATAATTACGAATTTGCTAATTGTTATTTTGTAGCAGATTGCAAATTAACGAAATAAAGTGAAAAAATTACTAAATCGTTAAGACAACTTTATGCGGTTTTTAAGTAAACAATGAACCCTTGTAGTATTATATAAACAGTTCCGAGGGAGGTGGAGGGTTGTTTGCTGATGTCGGATCAAGTGGTCAGGCGGCGGGTTTTTGGTTGGTAAGGCGGTAGCAGCCTCCTTGGGGCTGAACGAGGACGCCTCAATTAAGTCCAACACTACTTCCCTAATCGTGAGGGAGTGAACATGAGTTTTTCTCGCCGCCTCGGATAAAAAAAAAGTAAACAATGATTATATTAACAAAAGCCTGTGTTTTATGTCGGTAAATAAAACAAACAATAATCGTTCGGTTGTTATATCAAATTTAAGGCTTTCCAATTCGCTAAAATTCTTCTTGATAGAATGTTTAATAAGGAGCTAAGTTCAAGAACCTTAAATATTAAACTGATTCTAAAAGCTCTTATTAAAGAAAAAAAATATTGGTAAGAGTAAACGTGAATATTGTAGGGATAAGAAAAAATTAACCAACGTAAATCCCGCAGTAAAACAAATAAGATTAACTACCGAAGAGATAAGTTGTCAATACGATTTAATTTACGACGATGGTAACCACCAATAAATCAGGTGATGGGGAGAACTATCAGAACATTTTGTCGAGTGATGATGATTATTATTATTATTAGTTTTTACTAACAAGGCCAGAACAAGGACGTTGTATTTTACGCCTATGAAAGAATGTGTAGAAAGATACTTAATCTGGCAATTTGATACGTTGCTATCAAGTATGAATTTTATTGTCTACTCTAAAGTAATTGCTAAATCTGACCGCAGTTTAAAAGCAAAAAGAAGCTTCTTCGTCTACCATCTCACCACATCCTTCCCCACAGTCACTTTTACTTTTTCTCTTACTGCGTTAGTTAATTTGAATACAGAAACACATTACCAACTTTATTATTAGATAATATCTACCTCTTTTCTCTCTTCTTGTGGTTTTCTACCCGTAATTTTTGTAAGTACCGGTTGTTTTTATTTGCTCTTACAAACGAATTAAAAATACATTGTAGTATCACTGTAAAAGATTAAAACTCATCTGTCAGCGAGTATTATATTAGCTAATTTATTATACCTACTATGTAAGTACAGATAAGTGCAGCAGATAAACGTTTCAATTGCCGTCAACTGACGAGCGAGTGTAAGCGAGCTGTGACGTTTGTCAATTATTATCTTAGAACTTTAGAACTGTTGAGTTTTGTGATACAGAGAGGAATAAAAATTCTTTTCGTTATTAATTTTATAATTCTTTCCTTTTTAATCGTTAGTGTGGTTAAAGAATTTTCATCTCAATTTTCACTTTCTATTCGTATTCATTAACTAAGATTGGTGAATTACTTTACTATTTTAGTTAATAATGAAGTTTACAAACTTTAATATGTCACGTTACTTTTTTATCTGTAACGAAAAATTTTAATGTATTTTTTTTATAATACGAATACTAAGATACTAAGACTAAAGTAATAATATTATAAATATTATAAACAATAATAATAAAGTAATAAATAATAAAATACTAAGACTAAGACTATTTTTACAAGACTATACGAAGACTGAAACGACTCTGGAGTAGGGATATAATGAGACGTCAAAATTAAAGAAAAACAAAATAAAATAATGAAATAAGTAAATAATTAAAGAATAATGAACTAATTTGATTACGGTTGGAGTACTGTCAATGAGCAGCGATCTCCTCAATGTCTTAAATTTGTTAATGTTTGTATCCATTTTTTATTCAAATTTGATTGTTGTGAATTTTATACAATGTAAAATTAAAATATCTTGTATAGTAAAAGAAAAATGGTTTTTCTGCAAAACAAAATAAAACATTTTAAACAACAACGCCGATCAAAATTTAGTTTATCGATCTTAAGTGAAAATAAAACCGGCGGTGTGAAAAAAAACTCGGTGGTGTGGCCAGCGCAACTGGCTTTTATGCCTGGGGTCCTGGTTTCATTCCCGGTCAGGTCTGGCATTTGTTCATCTTTATATCATCTCAAATCTTTCCCGCCTATGCTATCACCAAGTTATTATCATCCAAAAAAAATCCATGAGACTTTTTGTCACTTAAAATGAAATATTTTTTATACGAGTATGTGATGAATCAAGGATAAGATTATGACTTCTGAGATGTAATGATTAGCTTTCTAGACCAAAAAGTGGGAAACTTCATAGTTCGATTTCAAACTAGGGTCTGGAAATTTTAACAAGGTAAATCCACCGAAACCGTTCCATATCCCAAATTAGTCATTACTGATCAAGCTGTTTTTGTGATATACTAAAAAATACTTTTACTAAATTTTACTAATTTGGCCTAATACTTTACTAAAAATCAGAATAAAATTATTTTGTAAAATTTCAAAAAGGAAGTTTTTCCGTAACATTACTTCGTCTCAATTTGAAAAAGACTTAATGACGGAAATACTGTTTTACACAGGGAATGGTAACAAATGTAAGAGATATAAATGCTCTTTAACTTAAGATTGGCTGAGAACTTCAAACTTCTAAACTCACGGAGATCCTGGCAGTAACGATAGAAATTGGAAAATCTGATATTGTAGTGATCGTAAATAAAACGTGCGATGGTGTAAGAGAACTCTCTTCAGAGTGTATTTTTAATAAGAAACATAAAAACCGTAAAATACGAGTGAAAAGTGAGAAATCTTTATCCATGATTGTAATGGAAAATCCGTGACGGTAACAGCGACTGCAAGGAGTTCATTGTTCTAGGTCCATCTCGGGTGTAATACAATAAACTACTAATTTCAGAGACACCACGACGTGTGCTCTTGGCTTCCTGTTCCTGATTATTGTATTAGTACGCGTGAATATATTATTATATAAATAGTACAATACCTATTACAGATTGTTGTACTACATGTACTCCTAGTTAATTTTTATTTTAGAAAATTCTCATTGTTTTATTTTATTTACGCATTACTTCCTTACTCACTTTTTTTGTTTTTTTCACTTTATACGATGGATGTTATCTGAAATTTATTGGTTTTATGAACATTGGTTCTTTATTCAGCATAAAAAGTAAATTTATTAAAAGTTACGGAGTTGCACTGACCGTCACATAATTTTTGTCCGATCTGGAGCCTGATCATATTCACTTTCACGCTGTTAATTTCTCATCTCTGAACGTAAAACATAATTTTTATAATAATCATTTTGTAGTAAGTTATAACAACTTCTCTTAAAAAACCTCTCCCGGGGTTTTTTTTATTGAACGGCATCCAAATTTTTCAACCAGACAATGTTAAATATCGTGAAAACACCATGACAAACATTTAAACATCACTGCTTGTTAATTGGACGAAATTCAAAATTATACCTGAATTTGTTCTGAGCCTCTTGTTTGTAAAGATTTTCAAACCAGTATGGGAATATTATTGAGTCTAGTTGTGAAAAGGCTACCAAAGATTCTAGCATTACGTAGGGACCTAAACATGACGATAGTTAGAAAAGAAATTTTCATATATGGCACTCAAAATCAGAGTAGATTTGATTACTCTCCAACTATCTTGCCATGAAATTACTAAATAACAAGACGAAACGCAGACATCAATCTGACTTGTATTAAACAAACACTCATCGCACTATATTAGAACATAACATTAAAGTTTACAATTCATTAAATTACCAACAATCCATACAAAAATTAAGTTTTTATGTAATTAACAACTACGCTCACTCTGCGCACGTCATTACGTCAAGTCATTCAAACAAATAAATCCTCCAAAAAATTCAAAATTACTCAGAACAATCACAGCACCACCTTGGTACAAAACGAAAAGTACGCTATACAAAAATTAAGACATTCCTACAATTCAATAAGAAATTCACACTTTCAGTATCTCACTCAATAAACAAGACTCGAGTCACAAACAAACCATCACAAATCACTTTCTGAAGTGAAATCACAAACCTGGTCATCTCATTTCGGACATTTCAAACGACACTCGGCGACTAAAATTATCCTACATGCTTCGTTGGGGGGGTTTCTTCACTCTACATTATAGAAAATCTGACCTACTTATAACTACTATTGAAGAATAGATTGTAGATTTTGCAGCAATTTCGAAAATGTTTTAGGGCATTCATTTCATTCTTACACTCTACCAAAGGCGCAAATCATCGAAATAAAATTACTTGGTTTTTCTGTTAAACCCCTGAAAAACAAATGTGTTGAATTTCAACTCTCTAGGTGACCGGAAGATAAGATCTTTTCGTGTTGGGTAAGTGAGTATGTAAGTAAGGGCGTTCGCATTTATAAAGATGCTAGCTTTATGTAGAGTTCCCATTTTTATTGAGAAAAAATAAAAATTAGCACCTAATTTAGTTCTTGCTAAAAAAAACTTGTTAGGTAGAATTGATTGTTTTAATCTATGAACTAATGATTTAAACTCACTCTATTTGATTTACTTGGCTTTTTGATATACGTTTATAAAAAATTATTAATAACAAATTTTTTTTACACCGAAAGGTGTTGTTTGTAGACCAATACATTTTTTGTCGGTTAAATATTAAATTATTAAAAGAATACCGCCAATGGCTTACTCTACCTTGAGTATTTGAATGTCAAAATGATCTTCTAAATGCTGACCTACGTTGCTCACCCGTTTTATCCTCCCCACCCCTCTGTTAATGTCAAGGTAGTTTTTTCAGCCTGCTGTAACATTTGTTTGGCTAGCTATTTCTTTAAAATTATTTCTTACATATTATAAATTGATTCTTTGTTATGTTACCTTTATTTCTAGAATATTTCGTATACGTATCTCATTCAACATCCGCAATTAAACTACGACACATACATTCGTACATGAATTGTAATATTTCTATATGAAATATTTGTCATTAGAATAAATAAATGTAAAATATTTTTGTTTTTTTAATTCATGTTTATTTTGTCTCTTGTTCTATAACAATAAAAGTGAATCGAATTTTACATGAATCAAAAATGTTGTTTTGATCTAATCTGCAGTACCAACAAACGATATCATTGTTTTCTTTATAATAAAATATACGCAAGGTCCTATCTTACAATCTGATCTGAATTTTAAGAAAATGTCCACTAAAATTTACAATGAAATGTTATTGGAGTTTGTATTTTAAAGGAAAATAATATGCGTATGTATTTTTTTCCTACGAAGACCTGGATATTTATGCATACTTCTCTAAAACATGCTCTATCCTATGAAGATGCTGGAATTTTGAACATATAAGTTTTATCTGAAAATTTTTAAACGTAAAAATTATATACATAATTTTTGTGGTGAAATGAACTTTTTAATAACATAGTTTGTTTTCTATTTCTATTAACATAAATCTATATACCACTCTTCGAATGCTGGAATCGGTCGTTGTGTTTAAATATTTGTATATTTCCTTAAGTTCTAATTTTGTTTAAGCTTGGTCTACAACTACTGTTTTTGAAAATTGTCAAATTTTGAATAGAACAAAATTTAACTTAACGATAAACGTAGTGACCAAATTCGTGAATTACGGAAGAATTGACTGCTTATAATTTCCTCAATTTACAGTATTTTGATAGATATAATTTACAGTTTCTATTTTTATGAACGCTCTTTCCAAACTGTGCATTCATAGAATTCAGATGAATTTACAGATTTTATACTGAAAACAGCATTCTGTAAACTATTCTAATTTTTTTTATAAAATTTATCTCTGAAAACGTTGGTTCTGAACCATTTTTAGAAGAAATTCCCTTGAAAATCCAACGGAACTATCGAGTTCATTCTATCGGACGTTCAGTTCACAGATGTAGATTTAATATTTAACGTTCAGAACTCTGTCTTTAGAAAGAGTACGAAATTGGAAACTTCTATCAAGTAAACCTAGTACCCGTATATGTGAACGTTTTTCGACTAATCCTATAACAGCCGTTTCCATAATTTTCGTTTTTTCTGAGTCTCGGATTTTATTTTTACCAATTTATTCCATTTAATTATGAATTAAATTGTGAAGTTAACATTTCACAATTTAAGTTATTCTAAAAGGTTCAGGACCTCTACAAACCATGTCGTGATGTTAAACACTTCTGTGTGCTGTTTGTCTTAACATTATTTCACTGTAGCGTTATTCCTTTTGCCTTCATTTTGCTGTTCACAAAATCCCTTAAATAATCCTCACTTTCTTCTGTCTAACGTGTTTTCCGCTGTATATTACTAGCCTACATAGCTAGTTAACTTGTCACACTTTTAATACGTTACAATTTTTAAAACAACTAATTTACCTGTAAAACTCACTAGTGATTAGTGTTCTAAGCATGCTGTTCTATGTAAAGCTCATTTTATTAATTTCAGTTCAAACAGGTTGGTCTCAAGAAACTTTAATTATGCGATATTGATTTGCCATCCTTCAAGACATTTATGTAGGCCTATACGTATAATGAAAAAGTAATATAGATCATCCAGTCAATGGATCATAGGTTTAAACAAGTGAGTTTTTATAGTTTAAAATTGAATAAAAAAGTTAATTACAGCCTTACTTTAAATACAGTATAAGCTACCTTTTCTACCTGTTAACTTTATAAATATCTCTTACAACGATAGTTTCGTTTTCTTTAAAGAAGATAAATGATCAGGAACAAAAACATTAATTGTTTAATCACTTGGCAAAATAAATCTTATAAAAAGTTTAGAGTTACATAGACTATTTATATTATCTTATGTAGTATGAATAGTTTGACCATGGTCTACCACAAAGAGTTATTTAATGTTACCACTGTTTAATATTCTAATTTTTGTAATTTCTACCTTTCACATTGAATTGTAATTTTCATTTCAGGATTGTATAAGAGTTGAAGTTTTTTTGTTTGTGTTAATAACCACATCACGGATAGAAATACCAATTAGTTTAACTACAATTGTGTGCTTAATCATTTTAGTCTAGATTAATGCTCTGTTTCACTGAGTACATTTTTGATTTATTATTGTTATTTTGAGTCGTTACGTACAAAATTACATTTCCTTACATCTATAAATTACTTTTTAAACTTTAAAATACAATATTTTTTTGTTGTATCAATTTTCGAATATCATTTAAAACATTACTGCAAACCTACAACCTGTCAAAATATATCAAAGAGTACTATATTTAAAAATAAGTCAGACGTCGTGGTCCGTGAACTTTTCAAACATCTTAAAATATTTTAAAGCTCCAGCCTAATAACTTAATTTTTAGAATAAACGATTGAAAACAATATTTAGAAATTTGAGTAATAATTACAAAGTTAAAATATTAAAAATAATATTTTCATTAATTCATGGATTAATAAATATTCACGTGAACTTTGTAAAAGGATTAATAAAATTTTAACGTGTTCGTTGATTCTATTGTATGTTTTTAGTTGGCTTATTTTTTCCTAAAACAAGTTTTTTATGTATAAGTTATACGAAATATCGTGACTATAAATATCAACGATTGTTCAATAGATTAACAAATATATTATTGTAAAAGGTTAGAGATTATTTTTAGAATTTATTACTTAACACCGATGACAGTGTTAATAATTAATGTGTTTATGACTGATAGGTGCATATGATTAATGATTTTCTAAACGAGCTAGTAGGTACCTCAATCAATCTCACTTTAAATTTTATGACGCCTGATGAAAAATTTAATTTTCTTCTGCAGTGAAGATATTTATTTCTTTAGCTTTTGTTAAAAATGGACTTCTATATTTCAATAAAATGTATTATTGGAAAAACCATGGTAGGTGTAAATGACCGATGTACTAAACCAGTTGGTAAGAAAAAGAATGTTGCACAGTTATATTTTTTTAAGAAATGTGTTTCTTTGTTGTAATTCTAAGAAATACTTTATTTGTATTAAAAATTAAGGAAAAGTATTAATATAAATACGTATAGTTATTGCGGTTTCGATTTTTTTCTCATATAACATAAAAAGGGTCCTGTGAATAGGAACTGAAGTTGTTGAAATTAAAAAAAAATAGGAAATATAAGTAAGATATTTTGTGGTGTTAGAACGTTTTTAACTGCAAAAAACAATTAGCGATTATATTTTTTATGACTATTAGGTTATATTAAGGTTTTAGAAATATTATAAGGAATTTTTTTGCTATTTATTTATGCGTAATTTTTTGTAAAAAATTAAAAGTGTTGTAAATAGTAGTATTCATCTAATAAACAAAATACTGAGCTTTATATTATACTGAGATTAAAACTGTATAGGCACACGTTTCTAAGAGAATTTGGAAAGCAGTTTCACTGTATTCGTCAAAACAGTGTTTTACTCAAACCAGCCGTTCATTTCGCAATAACCACCAACTAAAATGGGTGTGTTCAGTGGTCCATGTAGTAAGTACATGTTAGAGAGATTTCTTTTGATATAACCGAATACAACTTTTGAAACAAGTTTTGTTTATTCTATAACTAATGTAAATTAATAATTATTTTATTTCTTCTGTAATTTCAACAAATAGTAGGCTAATAAAAAATAATAAAGATTTCTTTTTATTTTATGTTATTATCCCCCTCGGGACAGCAGTCAGCCAGCTGGTAGAAGATTGTTATTAATGGTTAAGTTACATCGATTTAACCTTAGTCAGCTGACTGACGACCCTGAAGAAGCGACATTGGGTGCGTATCTTTGAATTCAATATCCCTTACACTTCATAAATAATTGCAAGTTGTTTTTCTAATAATATTTGCAATGTTAACTAAAATTTTGTTCGCATTACATTAAATTTTCTACAATACATAATTTATATACAAGAAAGAAACCAGTGAATTTTAATCTACTATTTATTACTTTCATGTCAGCTTCTATTATAATCAAACCCATTATTTGTAAAACTTTACTATTTCTAGTATAAAAATTCAGAGGAAAAAAATTATTTTTTTAGTTTCTGTAGAACTAGTAGTTTATGCTCAATTATATGTGATGTTCATTTGAAAGCATGCATGCATAATGTTAAAAAGGTATTTTTAATAAGTTTTATCATAATGGATTGTAAGCCCAAATTTTTTCCATATAAATAGTGAATTAGCACTTTAATCAAAATTACTATCGATTAAAATTAACACAAGCAGTGTACAGACGAAAAGTTTGGAAACTACTGCTGCACTGTTAGATTTATGGAGTTATAATTAAACTTATGGATGTTAGAATTATGGAGTACCTTAAAGTGATCATGAAATATAGGCTTTTTTCGTAGTTATTGGTAATAACAGTCAAGTATAGGGAATGACTATCACTTTTAGAGTTAAGTGTTACATCATCAAAAATTCATAAAGGTTTGTACTAATATTTGTAAGGAGTATATTCATCTAGCTTATTTAGTTTTACCTACTGTAAATTAATAAATTATCGGAAATTAAAATTGTCAAGTATTCTTCAATTAAAGCCGGAAGTATATAATTTGTATCTATATTCTTCCTTGACCAATTTACTGGCACAAAAGATCCTTTTTTAAATCAAATCGATATATTTCTTTCTTTTAATTAGGTCACCACTGTGACGCTTTCACCGTTTTGTTAGACTCACCCTGAGATATTGATGGAAAATAGAATAGTAAAATGATTTTCAGTTCAGTGTTTCCGGAATACAGAATACTATACAATCTGAAATCATTGTACGAAAAAACATGTATTAATTGAAGTGACAGATCTAGAAATAACACAATAAGTGAAATGATACAATATTCAGAATGTCCCAATAAATTAATCTTATTTATGAACCGAATTCTATTAAAAACATAATTTATTGTATAGAATTTTACAGTAAAAAATCTTTTAAATAGAAACACAACTTTCTATACTTTTGTTAGGCCTATAATTATGTAAAATTCATTGATTAAGTTCCACTATTTATTTCTTATAAACGAACATTTAGAAATGTGAATCCGTAACTAGTAAATTAGATAATAATTGTGAAAAATTACATAAAAAGTTGCTTTAAAGAGAAAATGCTAATTAGTTGAATTTTTGCGGGGTATAGAACGTCTAGAGAAAATATCTTTGTGGGCTTAAGGGTGTGTTACGTTAATTGAGACTGCTTTTAGAGGAATTTTCTCGTTAAAACGCCTATTTAAGCCGAAGCCATCTTTCCATAGGGTTTTTTTGGTAATTGTATAACACTTCGTTTTTGACTTGTCAGAGGATGTTGGACATATTTTGCAATCACTTATATTGAATACGTTGTAATTTGTTGGAGACGGCAGATTCTGCTGAACTAAATATTTGACAGTCGTCATTCCATGTAGAATAGGCAGATTTTCTTACAGATTTTAAATGAAACGGTGTAGACGTAAAGTTAAGTAAATTAAATAAATGTTTACAACTTTCAATGCCAGTTCAAACCTAGATACATTTTACCAGTGTGAGTTCATTGTGTAATATTTGAATTATACCTGTATAAAATGAAATAGCTTTTGGTTTTCTTAATGTTATTGGTAGCAATTTTTTGCCATCTATTATTTTTCCAATGTCAGTCCTTCACATCCGATGTCAGAAACTACAAGAGATTGCAGCGAACTGTTTTCGTTCGGATTCGTAATCTATAGTAAAAGTTAGTGGGCCTAGATGGGGTTTCAAGTTTTGGTTTCAACCGGAAGTGGTCCAAAACTGGAAATCAAGAAATCAAAGTCGGAATTTGGAAAACAAAATAGCGTCATTCGATTCCTCTTAAAGACTATATGCAGAACTCAACAATGGTATGAGCCGAAAGTTGACCGGAAGTGACCCAAAACCGGAAGTCAAGCAATTAAAGTCGGAATTTGGAAATAAAAATAGGGTCATCCGTTTAATCTTAAAGAGTAGATACAAAAATCACTAATGGTTTTTTCCATAGGTCAAAGGTAAGCCTTTTTCTTTCTTACGAAAGCTAAGTGGGCTTGACCTCTTACAATAATATTTTCTGTAGAAAAAATTGCCACCAGCCATGAGACGCGTCGTCTCAAGCAAAGGATTTTTAATGTTTCGGTTTTCATAGATTTATTGTAAGAATAAATGGTGTTATTTATATGTAAACACTAACTTTGGTTGATATGTTTAGCTGCAGAAGTTACAACACATACTCTATTCGACTAACTTCAAAATAAGAATAACTTTTAATCTGTACTAGAACATCATTTAACCATATAATAGTCGAAGTTTTAACCAACGAAAACCAAGGAAAATCAAAATTATATGGCTAATAACTTGTATAAGAACTCGCAAAAGCTGTTGTTGTTTGCTCAGAAGAGTCGTGTAAGTTTACACATAATACTCTTGAATGTTCTTACATATTTCAATGTTTTAAGTCTTTGCTAAACTTCTTTTTAAGTTGTCAAATTCAGTTTTTCTTTGTATTTTGGAATACTACAAATAGATTACATAAGAGTTTTTAAATCGTAAACGATGCGGGTATCATTTAATTTTATAAATAAGTCTATTATAATAGTAAAAAGTTTTAAGTTGCGTCTGTCACTGGTAAGTTGCTTGTACGTGCAACAGAGTACCTTCTTTCTTTAGTTTTTTATTCTATGACTTTCACTATTTATTTCTTTATCGTTTTGATTGTTCATTTATTCTTTTTGAAAAATGTTAATAAAATAAATGGCATCTTTATTAAACATTGTAACCAAACTTGTCGTTTCATTATATTTTCACTTTAGAATAATAATGTCCTTTCACTTCTTTAACGTGAATACAACTTATACATAATCTTAGCTCGCTAATAAATTGTTAAAACTAGTTGTTATACGAGTAATTTAAAGACAATTCAGTACTACAAACCACGTGTAATTTTAAGATTTATGTGACAGAGAATAAAGTGTTACTGTGCATACGGTATTACTATGTTTAACATAAAGTACTTGTTACTGAATGTTTAAAAGACTTAGTAAAAAGAATAAGAAAGAAAAATTTATTTATTTTATTGACAGAAATTAGACACTGGAATTTATTTTCATATTTCTTCATGAAAAGGAAAATGTGAACAAAAGATCTCTTTATCGAGTCTTTCGCTATCGCAGTAGTTATATCTCTTATAATAACTTGGCCGGCCCGTTGGCGTAGTGGTAAGCACAAATGGCTTCTACGCCTGGGTCCCGGGTTCGATTCCCGGTCAGATCTGGCATTTTTTTATCATTCATTTTCATAAATCATCATTCTTCACCGTCTGCATTAGCAGAAATTGCAAAACAGTCAGACGTAAAACCAACAAAAAATAAAAATTATTTTATCTCTTTATGAGTTTTCCGCCCGAAATAAAATGACTTCAATTTTTATTCATCCTACTATATTACTATTAATAGATAATAACTAAATCACTAATAATTTTAAGATACCTATTTATCTGATAGAAGATGCATGTATAAGCCTACTTGTATACCATATCATTATTTAAGAACAATTTGCAAATGACTTTCCATACCGAACAATAATTTTTGTTTATAGGTATTTTTATTTAATTAGTACTTATTTAATTAAACTACCTGGTAAATTAATCTGTTTTCATGTAGGCCTACTGTAAATTAATCTGGAGATTTTGTTTTGTTTTACGTCCGACTATTTTGTAATTAATGCTAATGAGAAGAATTAATGATGAGTAGGTTGATTGGTGAAAATTAGTGATGAAAAATCCCACACCTGACCAAGAATCAAACCCGGGATCCCTAGCGTATAAGCTAGTTGTGCTGACCACTAAACCACGGGCCGGCCAAATTTTTAAATGTTTTATAGTGATATTACATGTAATTTCACATTATTGAAACAAATTTTTAAAATTTCTTCAAATTACAAAATGTGATTCTTTTTAATACTTTATTTTATTTATTTTACAAGCTGTTGACAGAATAAAAATTAGTAAATTTGAATTTTTTGTTGTCGAATTAATCACTTTTTACAGACTTGTTGACGCTGACACCACCACAGCAACCACGCTGGTTCCTTTGGGGAAGGTAAAAATATAAATAACCAAAAAATAAAAAACAAAGTAGTTCCTAACTATCGGAAGAAGTAGCTTAGTAATTAGTAGCCAAGTAACTAAAAGTAGAATTTAAAAAAAAATATGTAACCAACCTAATACAACAATTATCACAACTACCGTTTATCAAAAATGATATGAAATTCGTTTACTTTAATTTAGTTTGTTGTAATTAAATATCTTTTATAAATATTTATTAAATTAAATATTTTTTAATTTTGTACTTTACAAATTTAACTTTACCTTCCGACCTAACAATTCCTTATATAACAGAAGGTATTAAAATTAAATATTCAAAATTTAATAATAAGATTACATGTCATATAATTCGTTCAAAACAGTAAATATCAAGACAAGTTAAATATCATTTAACCTACCATCTCCTACAAATAAAATGGAGCAAACATCTGTGTACCTAATTTTAAAAATATTTACATTTTAAATATAGCTTGAAAATATTTTTGTCTTGGGTTTTTTTGGAGTTCGTCAAAATTTTGTTATTTACTGTTATTTATTCATTTTTCTTTTTTTGCTTTGTTCAAATTTAAAATTTCAATTCTTCTTTTCTTATAATTTTTTTATGTAAAATCTGTGTTTTTTTTGTAGTATATTAATTCAATCAAATTTTATTGTATTATTCTTATAACTTATTTATATTATTGAGTTTTTTATATATTTTTACTTAATCGTTGAATATTTTGAGAAATATTCTTTAAAGAAATTTTGTTATTTATTTTCACTTAATTCATTCATTTAGACATTTAGTTAAGCTTTTTAATAGTTATAAAATATTTTATAATTTTAAAATAAAAGTAAAAAATTGTGCAGACTACTTTACTTTAAGTCGTGTATATTATGATACAGAAAGAAACTTGTCAATTTTTTATACCGTTTATTCTAGTCCATTGAGTTTAAAAGTATCTGTTTACGCTTTCCTTTACTGGACTTCGGGTTCATTTACTACCTATAGGTGTATTAAAATAATTTTATTTCACTGACAGTGTACGATATTTGTAATTCAGTTTGTCAGAATTTGTTATTCATGTATTTTTTGTTGTTATATCACTTAGCTACGTACGGTAGAAAAACATGGATCATAATAGACTATGTAAAAGTTTTATTGAAATTTAAAATGTAGCGTGTGATTTGATGGAACAGAGAACAGACTCAGCCTACAACTTTTGAGCAGGTATTTCATCCCGCTTGCTCAATTTTTCATAACTTTCTAATCAGTAGTTATGCCTACCGAGTAAAATAAAACAAAGGTAAATGCGTAGGATAAATTAGATTACGCCTGGCAAAACAATTCAATTACTGTTATTATTATTTTTATCAAAGCAAACTATGCAGAAGTTAACGAAATATTTTTATCCTTAATAAACAAACAAAAGTACTACTTTCTATTTCTAATATAAAAGAACTTATAGCCGTAAGTTACTTTTTATATAAGCTTCCTTATTTTAACGCCTATTATTTTAATGCTACAAATAATTCGAATTGTAACAATACTTTAATTTTTTAAATTACATAATTAGAAGGCAGGTACTTTTATAATTTATAAATTTCCCAGTCATGAAGCGTACAATAAAAATCTGATTCACCTACAGTAGTTGTGAATTTACCAAGGATTCTTTAGTCATCATATAAATAGTTTGTACCATCTAATCTATAGGCTACTAATATTTCAAAGACAAAGCTTGTTTTCTTATGCAGGCTTAATTTCCAAAACTACTGAACGGATTTTCATGAAATTTAAACAACATAATCGTATTAATATTTACAGCAAAATTTTATGTTTAAATTTTCAAAAATTAATACCGTAAAGGCCCTAATGAAGATTTTCATAAATGTGTGCGTGTGTGTGTGTGTGTGTGTGTGTGTGTGTACATGTGAGTAAGTATTGCTGTTGTAGTGGATGAAGGGATTTGATGATGGCGAGAGACTTACGCGGGGTAAATTATCAAAACGTCGTTTTGTGAGTGTTGATGTGTGGGCGCGCGCGCGTGTTTGTGTGCTATTATTTAAGTACAGTTGATACGTATAACGACTATCGAAGGACGTTCGCGGGGGAATTTTTCAAAACGTTGTGTGTGCGTGAGTGAGTGCGTCGAGTATTCAGTTGACTAGCACCTAGAGCGGACGCCAAATGAGCTTGCCGGTTTTCTTGAGTGCGCAGAAAGTTTAGTTTGGTAATGGCGCGTTCAGTTGCCTCAACGAGTGGTAGGGGTCCGTGCTATACCAGCTGTGATCAGAGTCACGTCGCTCTCGCAACGTTATAATATCAGCTAACCTGAAAACATTATTCTGTAATTTGTTGAATGTGGTAGGCGTTAATTGGAGTATACAATGTTTACAACTGAATGTTTTTAACATCGCTAGTAGACAAAAATTTACATCGTTCAGCGCATGTGATTAACAGGCAGCTCGGTGCTAAGACACGAAATCTACCGACTGAATTCGAACTGTTCGCGCAGCTTTACCGGCAAGCTAATTTGGCGTCTGCTCTACACAATTTCTGTTACATTTATTTTTTTAATTGATTATACATGTTTCGCGTTTGAAGCCGCGCGTGGTATTCTAGTATCTAATATAATCATGGTTTTGTACGAACATCTTTTGTTACTAATTTTATACAGAATAGATGAAGAAAGAACAGGGTCTATGTTAGACCCTGTCTAACATAGACATAATATGTCAGAGTCCAACATAGACCCTGTATGCAGGCTATTTAATTAATTATGGCGTAGATCTTTGCAGTATACAAGTATCGAATAAAATAGTACATTAATAGTAAGGTCGTTACAGTAAACGATGTTTTACATAACTATTCATCGCCATCAATTTTGTTTTTGTTTGAGCTCAAATTTAAATTAGTTTGTATTCTTAAGCTACCAGTGATTTTGCACTATTTGTAATTTACGAATACTAAACCTTGTTCAGCTTTATATCAAACTGTTTTGCTCATTGTTGCTAATACAATCGGAGAAGGGTGACAGATAAGAATAAATGATGAGTACCAACCCTGACAGGGAATTAAGCACTAAAAAAATTTACATAGAAGCTAGTTCTGCTGACCGTTACTTCAATGTGGCCGGTCGTTTATACATTAAACTAAATAATATGAACATAACAAATTTTCAATTTTATAGTACTGTTTGTTTACTGAGGAGTTTTTCTTTAGTTTTGTTAAAATAATATCAGATTATTTGTTGGAATTTACTAGATTATGGCTAACGAAGGTCATATCCATACAATACCAATTGAGCTTGTACGATTTAATTGGGGTGGTTCACATTATCAGTTTTGTACTGGAAAAAAATACAGACAATATATAAAAAGTGTTCATATTACATACTTACATAAATATATTGGAATTACCACAGTTGGCCCTACACGCTAATAATTTTTTACTAATACTGATAACGATATTAAATTTACGATATTAATTTACCGTATTCAAATGAATAGTAGTGCGTAGATGTTCAAACCAACGGATTTTTTGAGAAAGTTATTTCCTTTTTATGGTTCATTAGTTCAAAAACAAAATTTCAAGCTTTTATCTTTAAATTAATTTTTAATCATATTTACATCATTTTTAAAAATTATATATCTAAAATACATAATAAAACGCCATACAATCAAATATCAATTTAAGTTTAACGATTCAAGAATCTGACTCAAAATTTGCTCTTACGAAACTATTTGTAAATAGATACACCAGAATAATTTTATACTCATTATCTTTTAAACGGCTGTAAATTCTGAGCGAGTTTTATAGATAAGATTGCAGCATCAACAACATTTACTTCAAAATTTATGATATAGGTTATTGAATTTTATAAGGGTTTAGAAATGGAAATTTTTCAGGGAGTGTGGTTTTATCAGTGTTTCACGGTGCTTTGTGCTTGACAAATGGAATAAATTTAAATAAAGACTGGAAACTTTTAGATGGCATTTCGGATTTTAAATGAACTCGTTTACCTTGACTCTAGATGTGAAGTCAAACGAATTACTGTAGATTCATTTATTTCAGTACAATATTCCGGATATAAAAATATATGTACGCATATTACAGTACTAATTTTATGTTGTTATATTATTATGAAATATATTGTAAGTAAAACATGTTTTGCAAAAAATTAACTCATTAATTTTTAAACAATTTTATGCATTGCAATGTAATTCAGATACTCCTCTTAAGTAATTGTATGTTTCATTTACGTAGAAAATTTGCTGAAGCTGGAGAATGCATTTTTTACCAGAAATAATCTCTTGCATATGTAATCAACAGTAATTCATAATGTAAAAGAACAGCGGTTTCATAATAAAACCGTAATGAAATTACGTAGAATCATGCATATAATTTGTGCCTAATAATTATCCGTATTGCATTACATAAACATTGTAATAGCAAAAAAAACCACCAATGATTATAAAAAGTACTTACTGTAACGATTAATTTATTGAAAGAATTCGCCGTCGTATTATGTGTAAAATAATTTTATATTTTTACATGATTACTTGCAAAAGACGTAAGTTAACTTTAAATTCATACTTTCTCAACAGTGTAGGGAGGTTTGTAGGATTTTGTAAATTTATAAACCACTTGAAAAGGTTTTAAGCAATATTTTTTGTCTTTTGAACAGCCGCGTCACCTATCATGGTTTTAGCGGTGTACTTTTATAACCCTTTTTATTTTAATTGACAAATGTATTAATTCCCTAATATATTTAGTGTACGTTGCAATCTGTTCAGTTAAGAACAATAAACAATCCCCATGAGAAGAGGATGATACGAGTATGTGTGACGTATAAACGAGGTGTACTCTTGTACAGATAAAGACCGATCATTCCTGAGAGAGACTTATTACAAAATTTTTATTTAGTTTTGTTAAATAGTGCCAGATTTTGTTGGGATTTACAAGATTATGGCTAAAAAGTCATATCCAAAAAATGTCCCTTATAGAATGTGAAATAAATGTGATAGAATTTAACCCCACACATCAAAATACACGGAAACCACTAGATATTATTCAAATCCGTATAAAAGTAGCTAACTTTGCTAGGATTTGAACTAAGGAACCTTCGCCTCCGATGAATCAGCTGACTTGCGGCGACAAGCTTACCGCTAGACCCACCCAGTAAGCCGGTCGCATTGGCGTAATTTGTAATGTACTCGCCTCTCATCATGCGGTCTTGGGTTCGAATCCGATTCAGGCTCGGCATATTTTCATACGTTACAAAAAAATCATTTCATCCTTCACCGTCTGCATTAGCAGTAATTGCAGAAGAGTTGGACGTTAAATAAAAAAAAGACCCACCCAGTAAGTCATGGTAGATGTGGATTTTTTGCTTTCGTCCGACTGTTTTACAAATTACTGCTAATGCAGACGATGAGAAGGGTGACAGATAAAAATGGGTGATGAAAAATGCCAGACCTAACCGTTATTTGAACCCGGAAAATAAAATTAATAAAATGTAAATTTCATTTATCAAAATAATCACTAGTTAGGCTACAACTTAATGGTAATTGTAGAAAAAAGTTTATTACAAAAATTGGTAAATTTATAATGTTGGGTTTTTATTTTAAGTCAATAGTTATATAGATGGAGCGAATAAAATGAATGATAGAAATCTGAATAGTCATGAATAGTCATGCCTGAAAACTGAAATTATAAAATGTATTATTTTATAATACATTGTATTTAAATTATGAATTGCCGAATTATCTTCGTTTATACTTATCAATATTTTTATGAGAGCGAAATTACAGAGTAGATTTACAACACCTGAAAAACAACGTGATTTCTTAGATTGGGAAACAAAAGTGCAAGTTAAATAAATATTAAGACTTCTTGAATTTAGAAAATTTGTGCATACATATCGATCATTTTTAAGAAGCCTAGTTAGTGTCCCGCTATAATTATTTTTCGTGAATGAAATTCTACATAGTCCAGATTATGAAAAATATCTAATACGTAAAATATAATACGTTCATGTTTTCCATGATGCTTCTTTAACTCTGTCTCTAGCAAAAAGAAAATTGCAAGGTTCTACACAATCCCAAAGGTGAGTAAATAATGACTGCAACGGCAAAAGGAACAAAACTGAAAACAAACGCATTGTTTTAAAACAATAAGAACTATAAATATTATTTTAGCGATGTAAATATGTTTATTTAAACAAGACTAGTTAGCTAAAGTGATCCGAAGTAATTTATTAAAGGTTATTTGAAAGAATGTACGGGGGAAATGAAATAACAATTCGTTATTTCATTTCTTCTTGCTATGACGATCATGAACAAAAGGGTTTAAGACAAAGCACTGTCAGCCATGTGGATTGGTCCATCCTTTTGCAATCCATCACGTCGAGTGACATCCTCATGACTTCTCGGCCGGCTGATTCGACCGAGGAATCGAACAAGGTCTAAATTCGTGAGTCCCAGGGTCCTCTTAGTCTAAGTGAACAATAGCTGAAGGCCGTATCTTGGGCGTGGCGGATTTACCGTCGCCTCTACACTTATTACTCCCGCGAATAGATGTTTGATATTTAGAATTTCTATTTGCAGAATATACTACAGTATTCATAGCAGTTGTTTTAACTTGATCAGCAGTAAGATAAAACAAATGCTCGTCTGTAGTGCGCAATATATATCTTATTTTTTTGTTTATTTTTCTAAATGAATTATAACCAACGGTAAAGGAATTTAACCAACCAAATTTTATTACATGATTTTTTTTATTATTTACTGTAGTTTAAATATTTAGGTTTGCTACGGAAAACTTTATATTAGTTTTCAATTTCTTAGGTTTTCAACTTTCAGAGCCTTAACGCTCATAGAATGTGAAAATTTGATTTGATATGAACTTCATAAGATGTTTATAGTCATTGAAAAAACTTCACCACACTTTTTTGGAAAACCTTTTTTTTGTTTACAGTGTAAGTCTAGTTACTTTCTATCCCACCGAAGCACTCACCACAAGAAAATTATTTTAAAAGTAATATTAACATTTTTTTAGGAAAGAGAGCATGTTCAATTATTTAATGTTAGTATTCTAGTACTGAAATATCTCAACACGAACTAAGCTGTAAGCTTCCTGACGTACGTGAATACATAATATTTTTTATGTGATGTATTCAGTGTAACTACTCCTGATGTCAAAAATGTTCTTATGCGGTCGTGAAAACTGTAAATTCCAGTTGTAAAATATCCTAAAATGTTAACCTACAGCTTTCATATTACATCTCATAAAATAAATACTACTTCGGACGTTATTGCACATAGAAAAAATTGTACTGTCGGATTAGTATGTAGTCATATAACTGACGGTTTTGTATACTTAACTACCGTTATTAATTCTTGATTATAAATCTGGACCTAAACTTCACCGGTTTAACAATCTTTGTCATACCGTGCATATAATTTCTTCCTAATAACTTATCAGGATGAAAGCTTCACTTTAAAATATTAAGTCTACATAATTTAATTTAAACGTTAAAGGTCATACCTAATATTAATTCGTAATCAAATTAGTAAAAATGCGTTCGTATATTAATAAAGAGTGATAATTTCTTATTACGATGTAAGAATTCAAGGCTCTAATACATTTAATAACTGGAGTTCTAATTACCTTTGTTAATGAGTTAGATTTAAGCGTTATTTGGATCAAGGTGGTAGATACACTTGATCCTTAATATTTGGTTACAGTTTTCTTCTGCGTATTTGCATCATAGTTTCGTTTTAATTGATTAAGATACGCTCATAATAATTGTTAGTAAGTTATTATAATTGTTAATATAACTTATCAATAAGATTCACTTATTATTCTGGTTATTCACTTATTATTATATAAGATTCACTTATTATTCTTATTATTCTACTATTGATAAGATTCACTTATTATTCTGTTAGTTGCCGGACTAAAAAAAATATGTTTTTTATCACATGGTCTGCCAATTAAATGACTTAATCATATAAGAACAGAAGAGGTAGAGGTGTAAAAGACACTTATCAGAGGTATATCCTTTGGAAGTAATGAATTTCATTATACAGCCAAACCCTGTGGTGAATGAAATGAAGGTGTCATTTGCAGAGTGGAAATATATGCTTTTCAGGGAACCTGGCATGCTGTTAAGCATACTTTTCAACTCAGTGAGGAAGGCAATTCTAAACTACCTCTTCATTTTACTTAGTAAAACCTCTACAGGTTCAAACCAGCCTTTCCGCGGATACCTAAACAACAACACACTTACAAAGGTTTTAATTTTTTAAACGTTCAAATATTTAAAATTAAAGAATAAAACTGAATTTTATTAATTCAAAAAATGTATAACTGAGTATATGACTCTTTAAAGAAGTTGTTAATTGCTGTAACTTAAGCCCTAACTTAACTTTGATCTAGTATGTTACATTTTTAATGACCTTACTTGTTCAGCTAACCGACAGTTTTTTAAAGTTGTAGCTTTATACATTGAAATTTATAATTGAAGAAAAATTGATCGTTGATTTAATACAACTTTCAAAAAATTTTGTATTTTTAATGGAAGAACTAATGTTGCGCTATTTTTGTAGAGGATAACACTTGGTAATTAAATTAATTTGGTTCGTGTTTATTAAAATAATTCTGGGTACAAAAAAGTACGTTTTGCATTTTTATAGTTACTCTGGCTTAGTGGGAATCTTGTAAATAACTTGTTTTGAATATAAGCTTAACATTGTATGACAAGTCTCCTTTACAATAAGACATGCCCATCAGTTACATAACTTAACACGCAGATCCAACTATTAAAGTCAACGAAGTTCTTTGGGTTATACTTTATTACTGACTGACATAAAAAAACATACATATGAATTAAGCGTAAACAATTAAATCGTTTCAACAAAACTACTAGCTTCTTAACAAAATATCAGAGTTTTTATGAGAAATAAATAATTGATGTACAAAATTATATCTAAACCTTTAGGGACTTATTATGGAGAACAACCAATAGGCTGCTAGTGACTTGGAGATTCTATAAAAACTCCAGTCTAAATTTTTACACATGAACACTTGGATACTCTTTATGGCTCGTACTATTGAGCGTAACAAACGACATATTGCACCACGATATGAACATTAATTCAGTAGTATTAGGAGAAATTTTTTAAAACAGTATTTTTACAAAATTAAATTGGAACATCTACTTATATATATAAACCGTCAATCTTTTAGACCTTAATAACTACTAAAACGTAAACTTTCAAAAAACATTCATTCCACTGACCTATTGTGAAATAATTACAGGAATTTGTTTTATTTATGAATAAATTAATCATACGTTTCATTTTTCTATTTTATCAAAAATTTATTCGGTTTTGTAAAGAATTTTAATTTCCTAAAAAGTTATTTACGTTTGTCAGTTAATTTACTTGTTTTCTCTTACTGAACAGTGTGTGAAAAGTATGTTAAGTGTATTATAAATAACATGTGAAATAGGATTTAAGTGAAACACTGAAAACAATAATTTATTTTATAATGAATAAATACGCGCTGTACTTGTATGGTATCTGTAAACACATTTTCTTTCCCAGTAGGTGGGCAGAGTAGTGACTGATAGATAAGAATTGTTGATTCAATTAATATTAGCTTCTTTATATACGATACTTACAAACCCCCAGGCCTTTACTACTGCATTATTATTCGAAATAGATATTTATCAATGTGTATGATAAATCTTTTGTTCATTTTCTTCATTTCAGTTCCACGTGGCCTGTGATTAAGTTAAATACAAAATCGCATGCCCTTTATTCAGTTTATTTGTAAAAAAACAGTACCTTATTGGAGTTAGTTAAGCAGAAAATATTCTCCAGTCATTATGTTATTAGCAAATTATATTTTTGTTTCTTGTACAGAATTCAGACTGGATGAGTTTACAAAAAGTCTTAGATGAAAGTCTGATTACCTTGAAGGATATTTTAACTTAACTAAATATCTGTAGTAGATATGAAGTTATAATAGAAGTAAATAAAATTACAGTAGTCTTTCAGTTTACAGATTTATATACCTGTAATTTTACTTTTTAATACATATTCATTAAGCATGTAGGTATAAGTCTGTATATGCGTATTATTTTTTACTTTTCTTTATTTTATCCACAACAAGGTAATACTAACAACTAGTAAATGAATTGAAGAAAATGTGCAATGATTCACAATATGGTTTGGAAAGCAATACTTAATTGTAGGACTCCGAAGGAATTAAAAATAGAGAGTTAATTAAAAATTATTATTAGAATAATGTAGTTATTCATTTAACAAAAACTGCTAAAACAGTAAGGAGCTGTTAAGCTCCTTACTCCAAGAGGACCGACGTTGAGGTGGGCAACCGGGTACAATATTGGAAAACAAGTTATGTACGATTGTAAGTTGGTTAGAATTTTATAGTAATAATTTTTACCCGATAAGACTACAATTGTAGAAAAATCCATGATTAGGTATGGTATTCATAGATCATTATGACGGCACTAGTTCAAAAAAGGGAGCGTCTAGAACTTGTAATATTTTAGACTGAAGTCTTTGAATTTATTTTAATATATTATATCATATTATAAATGATATTAATAAATTGTATATTATTTTATATTATATCATATATTTGGCTACGTATTTAAAAAATGAGAAAACCATTCTAACAAATCATACAAAACAAATCATTTTCATACAAATGTTTTTGCAAATCCACCAACTGAATGTTACTAGTAAAATGAGTAATTTTAAGTACCATAAGTTTCCTATTTGAAAGGTTTTTCAGTGCAAGAGATGAAGCATAAGCAATGGTATTAAATTGAAAAAGTATTGTGGTATCTTAAGAAATCAGTGATGCTTCATAAATAAATTAGGTTTAAGTCATAAATTACTTTCATTTTAAATTTAAATTTTTATGTAAAAATCTGTTATAACATTGACGCTAGTAATTTTTGAATTAAACAACAAAAAGTAAATTATTTTATATATCATATAAACGATAAATTATTGATTTTACGGGAAATATTTGTTAACCAGTGACAGGTCGGTAAAGCGTCCAAGTATATTTTTTATTTGTAATTTTATGAAAGAAAAAATAGCATAATAAGCCCTTACTCGTGTATTCTGTACATTCAATGACCGCATTTCTATTGCGTAAGAATAGGTATGGTGCAGAGAATTGTAATAAGCCTTAGAAAATCAGGTTTGTGATGGGAGTTACGAAGTGAGAGTATGATCGAAGTAAAAAGTGGAGTATTGAAAGCATATCGACTGTTTGTTTAGAAAAAGTGCATTGCGAATCTGTCTGATGACATAGAGCGCAGTAGGGTAACAACAGACACTATTATTATCACCGTCATTACACCCATATTTTAGCTATGTGAAATGAGGCTTGTCCATAAAGTTCCAATACTGTATTTTCATTCTCTTATTTCTTTTATAGTGTAAACGTTTATTTCTTGAAGTCTTGGAAATCTTAGTATTTTTCATATTTTGAAGAATCTTTAAACATATTTTACAAATAAATTGAAAATATTCATTTTTTTTATTTTACTTGTATGACAAAATGATCACTGACGGAATGTTACCGACACTTCTGTAGTATAAAAAATGATCGAGTTAAACTTTATAAAAGAATGTTTTCGCATCAACAGCTTGATCAATAGTGATTACAATGTGTTCACGATATACGGAAATACTTTTAACTTATATCTACGCAAACTCATGTGAATAATGCATGATTAGAACATAGAAATTTAATAAAAATATGTAACTTAAAGGTGAATCGGTTTATATATTTTAGTTACGTTTATTCATTTTTTTATGGAAAATGCGAAATACGAGTACTTAGATATGTAATTAACCGATTTTAATGTTCTACGCAAATTGGCTATCATGAGAATAATCCACTATTATAATTTAGTTAAAATTACTATTGTGCTTGTACGTGAAAAAAAAATTCATGATGATTCGCTTTTAATATTGTCAAATGACTTAAAGCCTTAATATCGAGAAATTTCGCTGACCATTAAATCTCAATTACACAATAAAGTTGTTGATACGCTACTGTAATTCTATGAAAAATTGTCTATTTTACTTTAATTGTTTATTTTATTTTTTATTATGTTGTTCTATTTTACTTAAAGAAAATATTAATTTAAACTCAAATTTTAGGATTACTTCAGAAAATTTCTCTTAAATCTTATGAAAATACCGCACGATATTTTTGTTTGTAGTTCCATCCGTAACTCTATTCTGTATTTTAAAAATTTGGTGTGAAACACTCACACAACTTTCTCTTGTCAATGCAAATAATTCACAATATAACCAAACATAAGTAATAAAACATTATAAATAAATAAAAAACTAACCTCAATAAACATAACCTAATTCAAATCATGAGTGAAAGACGCAAAATGAAAATCAACCTCAGTTTTGCTTAAAAATACGGGAAATCACTCTTTCACGCTAAACTAGGCTCTGTAGAGAAAAACGCTCTAAATAAAAGTTGTACATCTTTTAATTTTCTATAAATTTGATTATACTTTTTTGTGTCGTAAAATGCATAATAAGGCTGAAATATTTAAAAATTTGATTTTTTTACACGTTTTCGTGAGAAAAAAACGGAAAATCGCTAATTACCGCTAAACTAAACGTTATACAAAAACAATATTTTAAATAAAAGTTGTAGGATTTTGAATTCTCTATAACTTTTACTAAATATATTTTTGCGCTAAAATGTATACATTTTAGCATATTAAAGTCGTAATCTTAAAAAAAAATTATATTTTACGAGAAAACAGCCTCACCAAGAATTTTAGCAGACATGACGTCTACCCTATCTTGTAGAGCATAAAAAATTTAGTAAATGAGGCAATTTTTAAAAAAATCGTAGGAGCCGTTTTTGAGAAACTCGTAAATTGTGAAAAATGATACGAATAAACTACTACTTCCGGTTGACCGATTTTGACAAAAATGTTCGTCTCGAGTCCTCTGGTGGTATCTAACTTAAGTTTCAAGTTTCACGTTCATATAATGTTCCGTTCTTGAGATATTCAGTTCACACACACACACACACACACACACACACACACACACACACACACACACACACACACACACACACACACACACACACACACACACACACACACACACACACACACACAGACGAATCGCTAAAAACATGGTTTTTGGGTTCAGGGGGTCTGAAAACGTGTAGATTCGGTGAAAACTCGATTTCGAAAAATCAACATGAAAACAATACTTTCCTTCCTATTATATTCATATAGGCAAGAGAAAGTAAAAATCCACCTATTCAACAATCATCAGATCGATCCTAACATTTAGTCTACTATCACTCATTTACTAGAAAATTTTTAATTACTTTCTGGGTTTTCATGTACATAAATTTTTAGTGTAAATATTAATCACGTATTTTAGAACCGCTGTATAATTTCGATATTACTCTTACTTGAAGCTCCTCAAATTTGTTCACCGTTTACTCAAAAAGGTTTTAATATTACTTTATATAAAAACTTGTTCCGTAATAATGATTGTAAACGTCTACTGAGGAGCCGGTACGTGTGATTTACTTTGATATCTAGTTGTTCTCTTTTTCTTTTATGCGATTTTTCCTGATCAAATGGTGATCAAAACCAAAGTATATCGCAAGGTTTTTATGCGTAACTATGGTGTTATCTAAACGTACTTTGAAATAATTGTATTAAAATTATAAGATAAATGTTAATAAACTAGTTTCCTTTTATAAAGAACGAAATAAATGTTTAGTTTTGACTCTTCCCTCTTTTATTTGAACAAATTGGGCAAATAAATATTTTTAGTTTGAGCTAAGAAAACTATTTCTGTTTTGCTTTTGCTACATTTAAATTCAATCTATGTAAGTGAAATAAAAGTAACAGTTCGGTTGGATTATATTTGTTGGCAACAATTCAAAATGTAGGCCTAAGTGATTGATTGAAGATGTGTCGTCCTTACTAATGAATCAGTGTTATTGTCTTCGTCGGTTGATATTATCATTATTATTTCTTTAATTGATAGATTTTTATCAAAGAGTGTACCGGATCTTATTTGTATACAATAAGGCTATATATGAAGAAAACCCTTGGTAATCTAGTCACTTTCATAGGTATGTCAATATTAATTGAACAGAAAGAGCCCAACTGTCGTTAAGCAGAAAATCTTTCGATGTAATTACTTCTGAACCACAATTTTCTTCTTTTTATCGATATTGTAATCGTGCATAGATTCTGAAATCTACTTATAAACTCGAACCGAGTTTATTGTTTTGAAATAATATATAAGCAACCTGAACGTGAGATCATTCTTACCTACATTCAAGGACACAAATTTTGGTAGTCGTATTAACTTAATTCAATTACAACTAGATAATAAACTTTCTCTTTGATTAGCTTTGATCTTGCATCACGACAGAACAATTGCTTTAAATACCTATTGAAGTCGATCGTTCTCTTTTGTTCTTATCCAGATTTGTAACATTTTCTTGTTTTGTTTCAGGATCACATTCAGGAGGTGCTAGATAAATGGACTCAAATAGATGATGAAATATGGGCCAAAGTTATTGTATTAGAAAGAAATAGAAGAGTCGCTAAAGCATACGCCCGTGCACCCGTTCTCACAGTAAATGGTTCTGACGACGGTTTTGATGGTTTCAGGTACGTATTCAATAGTTTTTGTTATAATGTTTTATCTTAGATACCCCAAATTTGAAGTCAATTTTTATTAATTGTGAAGTTTCATTCAGAGAGACTGTAGTAAACAGGGTATGAGTATTTCTTTTTTTTTATCCGAGGCGGCGAGAAAAACTCATTTTCACTCCCTCACGATGGGAAAAGTAGTGTTGGACTCAATTGAGGCGTCCTCGTCCAGCCCCAAGGAGGCTGCACCGCCTCACCAACCAAAAACCCGCCGCCTAGCCGCTTGATCCAACATCAGTAAACAACCCTCCACCTCCCTCGGAAGTGTTTGTACAATACTACAAGGGAAATGTCGGGTTAAAAAAAATTTACATACTGTCAGCGGGGCGTGGAAGGGAACCGTAGCCTAATTCCCCTCTTGCTGTCACTGACCAACACTCGCTCTCTCACTTTCATTCATCTCTTTCATCACCAGCTCAGGAAATTAGTGTGCCTACCTTACCTACTGAGATTGGGACAGGATTGATTCATTGTGGGAGAAGGCGATTTCGCTGATCTCCATATGTCTCCTCCCTCCGCAGTCTCTCGACCACCCTCTCCGCTAACTGAACAATCAACTTCCAGCTCTCCTCATCCTGCAGCATCGCTGCCCCTACTCTCTCTGGGATCCACTGTGCAACGCCGATCTTCTCAGATGCGAGGCTGTCGAGGCTTAAATAGGAACATCTTTCAAAAATATTCGAAATGGACTCCTCCTCTTCACTATCGTACAGTCAACATTTCGGTACTTCATGAAGTTTCAACCTGGTCAAATATGTTCCAAAGCAACCATGCCCTGTTAGCGACTGCGTCAGCTCGTGAGTGGTATCACCAAATGTCCTCCTTATCCACACCTCGACATTCGGAATGAACCTCCTTGTCCACTCCCCGACCCTAGCTTCGCTCCATCTCCTCTGCCACGTGCTGAGTAATCGACTCCAACATTCCTCTTGATCAACACCAGCACGCTTCTCTTCCCTCCCGCACGCTACTAGATCCCATGGAGGCATCCCCGAAATTACCAGGGCTGCCTCCGTAGATACAGTTCTATAAGCACTACATATTTTCAGAGCCAATTTCCGTTGCATCCTTAGAAGCCTACCGTTGTAACTTTTAAATCTTAGGGCTCTTGTGTATCAATAAAATACTGGATTTACATGGTTAATTCCTTTCGGAAAATCGGCGCGTAATTCAAAACCGCGTAAATTAAGACCACATTTCCCAAGGGATTATATTGTAGTACTAATATGTAGTGACTCGTTTCACAGCAAGGATAAAAATAATTTTAACATAATGTAATTTAAACTTAAGTGATGAAAATTACAGATCAAGCACAAATAATAATTAAAATATAGTTTCTAATTACACCTACCAAAATCACGAACTGTTCAGTTTTTGAATCATTAATTTAAAAAAAGTTTAATTAACATACCTGTATAAGTCTTGGTTTCTTAAAGAAAGTATCTAGTTTTGTCTGCTTAGTAGCCAACTTGAGTTCGTCAAGCGTCATTCAGTGACAATTAACCTCACTTTTAATACCGTTGATCTTTTTATTACTTCTCTCAGTTTCGGGATCATTTTCTTTTATATATTCACAGAACGTTTCTAAATGTTCTCAAGCTTTAAGTATACCTTTCAAGTACATCCAAGGCTTGCGGCAACGTAGGGATAGAAGTAGACGGTTATAGTATTGAATCATACCTGTCTGTTTTTCACTAATTCCTGTTCTGCCGACATCGTACGGTGGGAAATTAACATCTGCTTCTATGGCTTTGAGATATTCATTATCCAGTGGCTGTTTATCACTTTCAGTAATTTCTTCGATGTCTTTTCCTACGCTTACATCTTCGGTTACATCTTTTATTTGAAACCGAAGCCGCCTACATTTAAGGAAGGGTGATAAAATGACGACCGCGTTACTTAAGAAAATCTTGCAAATCAAAACGCGTAATTCTAAGGGTTGTCTGTACATAAAATGTTCATCCTTATACAAATTCTTCAGAGTAAACCAAAAGCGTACATAAAACATGAAATGTCAATGTTAAAAATTCTTTTAAAAATCTGAACACTTGTATCTAAGATATAAATTTTCTGGCTTATATCTTAGAAATGTTTAACTTAAACTACCTAAGGGAATACCATAGAGATGATAAGAGGTTAAGAGGTATTTAAAAAAATATTCACCCATTACATCATCGTTTAGCACTATGTATAAAAATATTATCAGTTTGAGAAAATTTGCGTATGTTTTGAAATATATCTATTTGGATTAAAATTTTGAGTTATGTCTTTCTAACGATGTTATATTTATAATTACCTTTAGCATGCTGTCTATTTTTAGTGACTATTAGTAACTATTTTTAGTAACACTAAGAAGAGTAATTATTGAGTTATTGCTACTTAAATCTTTGACAAATTTTTCTACACGTAGGAATCCACATACAAAATTTAACAAAGCCTACATAAGCCTTTATTTGTGCGTACGTAATGATATTAGGTGCTATACGGATGAAAAAAATGCCAGACCTGACCAGGAATTGAGTCCGGGACTCCTTCTAAAAAGCTGACTACTACACCCAAGAGCCAACTAATTAATTACGTAGTAATTTTTTAATACTATGTAAGCTTTATTTAACCACGCGTTTGTGCAAAAATAAATTATTAAATTTGTTTTATTTTTATTTTTCGAACAATAAGAAGCCAGTGAAATTACGGTTATGATTAGGAAGATAACTTATGAAAAGAGTGTGGTGAACTATTAGTTTAATTATTGCGGAACGGTTCAGACTTTGTTCATCACCAGTGATGTCTGAAGGCCAAAGCCGTAGGCTAAGTAACATGAGCCAAGTTGCCCTTCCCTGTACATGGTGGTCGCCTGGTCGGCTAGGTTTACCTACCACCCCATTGTCTCCTACGATCGGTGCATTCTTTGCATAAAGACTTTCCGTAAAAGGATAAACGTCCCTTGTAGAAATAAACAGTAGCTATTTTATTATAACTTTCCTACAGTCCTTCAATTGAAAATAAAAGAAAATTCATCTGAATTAATGAATGTAGTCGACCCAAGCAATAATATAAAGTAATTCAAGAAACCTTTCGCCAAGCTTCTATCTGGTTGCAAAAATAAAAATAAGAAATATTTACGTCTGCTACCCGTACGTCTCAAGGTGGTAGATCTTGAAATGAAATCACTTTCAAGTAAATTCAATGTTTTCTACATAAACTCAGACATTTATCTATTCACCTATTGTTCAGCTACAATACTTATATACAGAATACCTGTTATAAATTTGCATTCCAGCCAATAAGAGTGCAGAGAAAAGCCTGACAGCATTTTCAACATAAATATCATTTACAATTTGTACTTTCTGTTGAGATCTTAATCCCGTTTCGCTTAATAGGTTTTTATCAAATGCTAAACAGGTATTTATTGGCTTCAAAATAGCGTTTAAAAAGAATAATTTGTAAAAATTAATGATTTTTATTGATATTTATGTTTTTATTAAAGAATGATAATGAAAAGATTGAATTGAAAACAGAAATATTTTTTTATTTTTAAATTGTACCGGAGGTTCAGAGACAGACTTCAAAATCATAATAATCCCTTAGTATGCAACATAAATTCTGCAGACCTACCAGGAATCGCACAAAGACGACTGAAACGCTGATAGAGTAGAGACATGATATATTAACGCAACTCTGACATTAATTATGTGTACACAAATATAAATTTTAAAGCTTAACAAAATTATCGTTATTTCTGGAGAGCTAGCACTGGGTAGTGTCCTCCACAAAGTCATTAACGTTAGTTTTTTGTTTTTATTAAATTTAGCTGTAAACATTTTAGCTGGTTGTTTTTAAAAATACAGTTGCAAAATAAATTGGAAAAAACAAATTTTTAGAGACGAAACCTTATTTACTGTTGTTTTGAGTAAAGTTTTATGTAACTCCGCCAGACGGTGGGCTGCAAAAAAGAAAATAATTGTCATTATTTACTTAATTCAAAAATTAACAATTTTCTTGTATGTCATTTCTAGTCATTCCCTCTAATATTTTCTGTATCTCCTCAATACTGAAACCGTCTTTACCAAAATATGCTGTGGGTACAGGTCAATTAAAATCATGATTTCCTATTGGTTCAGCCTAGCTTTTAATATAGTAGCTACGTGGTACTTAATTGTAGAGTCATTGATTTCATGAGCATTATAATAAAAGAAATACAGCTGTTAATTTGTTCGGTATTTTATATTTTCGTTAAGTACTACTTGCTGATCAAAAGTGAATGGAACACTGTTACATTTTTAATAGGCTTGTTTCAAGTATTTCTTAATAGTTTTGTAATAATTTTTATTCAATTGAATTTTGTTCTATTACATACAAGGCTGTAATAAAGAAAGCCTTATCGCGTTTATTTTTATTATATTTATTAAAGGATAAATGATTTCGCCATACGTAAATCATGGCAAGTGTATTACAACTGCTGAATGTTACTAGTTACAGGTCTTTTAAACTACTTTTTTCTGTTCACTAGTTAGTTATAATTTAATTAAAAGGATAGTAAATATTTTTGTTTATTTAAAAGCTCTATTGTGATAGCTCAACATTTGTAGTTTTATTTTTTGATAACTCTACAAACAGATACAGTCTAATAGAAAAATAACGCAAATCTAGTGTAGATGTTTCAAGGAGTAAACCACTGATTTGTTAACATTCTTTTTATTTTATTATTATTTTATGTTAACATTCTTTTTTTTCGGCCCATAACAGGCAGGCGGAGTGTCAAACTATTTACACTCAATCTGTTCGTTGCAGGGCTAAAATAAATAGGTCTGTTTCTTAACACATGGTCAGCCAATTAAATGACTGAATCATTTAAGAACAGAAGAGGTAGAAGTGTAAAAGATACTAATCAGAGTTTTCTCCTCTGAAAGTAATGAATTTCATTACTAGTGACTAGTACTCTAGTTTTTTTTTTTTTGTTATCTACCTTTATTTCTTCCACATTTTCTATTTTTGCATTAGGGTTTTGTTCTAAATTTATGTATTTTTAATATTAAGAATTAAAGAACGTTTGATGCCAATTAAATCTTGTATTATTGTTGCTTTTTTTAATGAGTGATGGTTTCAGCATAAGCCGTAGCTTGTGAGTGGTAATGTAGTTATGAGGCCTGTTTTCTTGAGTGCGCAGAAGGTTTATTTTGGTAATTGCGTGCTCGGTTGCCTCAGTGAGTGGTGGGGGTCAGTGCTGTACCAGCTGTGATCAGACTCACGCCGCTCTTGCAACCTTATATATCAGCTAACCTGAAAACATTAGTTTGTTATGTGTTGTGTGTGGTAGGGGTTAATTGTTGTATACAATGTTTACAACTGAATATTTTTAACGTCGCTAATAGATGATAATTTACATCGTTTAGCGCATGTGATTTAACAGGTTACATCGTTTAGCGCATGTGATTTAACAGGTCGTTCGGTGCTAAGACACGAAATCTACTGACTGAATCCGTACTGTTCGCGCAGCTACACTGGCAAGCTTATTTGGCGTCCGCTCTAGTTGATTATTGCGTGTAAAATAACTGTTTGTAATATTTATTAAAACATTTTATTTTGTATTATTGTTTATTTGTTATAGATAAGATTAATTCAGTTACAGACTTCTTTAAAAATAAACAGTTACATATTGAATTGTTCGATTTTTTACCCTAAGTAAGTTTTCTAACTCTCGAAATCTACTGCAACAAAGTAGTTGTAGTTTCTTTATGGTTCTATTTTGTTTCTTTTATATTTTTTTCTTTACACTCTCATGTAACGTAACTTGACTGTGTGTTATTATTTTATGATTCATAAAATAATAATAAAACGTTATATTAAGGACTTATTCTGCATTTATTTACATTTAAGCAACGTAACTTTTTACTTTTAATGCTATACTATAAAAATATCTTTTGTACTAAAATACAATTTCCAAAACGATTAATTCCAGTAATTTATTTTAGTACTGTTTTGTACGCACATCATTTAATTTGGGGAAATAAAAACCATAAAGTCGTACGTTTTGTAGTAAACATTCATTGTAGAGTGATAACGTTAAAACGGGATACATTACATTTGTTAACATTAAAATATATTCTTTTAAATTTAATAAGGTTTTAATTGTTGGTTTTTAAATTTTACGAAGTTAATGGCCAGTTTTACTTATTCCTGCGTTAATATGTCGTTGATTTTTATATATTATCTATTATTCATTGACTACCACAAAAAGTATATGATACTTCAAAAGTTTGTTTGGGGTGTCATTGATCGCTTTGATGTCATCGGAACTACACATTTTTCGTTTTACTATAGTATTAAAAGTTTTTAAAGAAAACTACTTTAAACTGGTTTCGTCCTGTAATAGAACAAAACTTAATACCAAACTATCATTTTGGATTTCATCCAGGATATTCCACCAAGAACAAAGTAAACAGAATTTTTTATATCAACCTAACTCTTGAGGAAAAGACACGGCATTCTACTCTACGGCATTCCTAGATATTGAACAAGCTTTCAATAGAATCTAGCATATCGGCTTAGCCTTAAGTTAAAACAAGTGCTATCTCATCTACTTTATATGATCTTAAGATTGTATATAACCAACCGACACTGTACAGTAAAGAGATAATACAAAATAAACCATATAACTTACTAAATATCTAAGTTGAAATACAGATTGTAGATTCAATGTGTAAATGAAAAACCATAATATGACAATTTTTGGGAAGGATTATTTTGAAAAATGTTTAATAAGTTATTTAGTGTTCTCCTCCAAATTACTTGATCCAAACGTCGTACGTATCAAGATATTCCTCTACAAAATTTTCTAAAGAGGTCTGTTTAGAATACTCTGATAATTAAATCGGAAAGGTTAACAAAAACGGTTTTCCAGAGGTTCATAAGGTTATCAAATCGAATTATGCAGTTCCGTGGAGGTTAGAAACGCTTGATTGGTAAAGGCTGCAACGTTCCCGTTTCCTGCGTTGACGTTAACATCAGAAGTTTATGCACTAATGTTCCAGCATTATGTAACCATAACCATTACGCTACCTTTCGTTGCTGGACTTTTGGACGAAAATTGTATCAGGGGTTTGGAGTCTTAATGTGTATTTGAGACCTAACTTAAACTTTCCTCTATAAAGGTAGTTCTTTTATTACAAATATTTTTCATACAACTTCATAAAATATAATTTTTATTCTGTATATTATTTTATTTTATTTGTTCGCTACAATTAACTTCCACCTGTTAAAAATATGTTGGACACAGTTTTTATCTAATTTCATTTACAAAAAAAAAAAATAATCAATGTTAGAAATAAAATATTATGAAGTACTGAACTTTTATACTCTCTTGGGCATAACCAAGGATTAGATTAGTCAGTATGCTTTTTGATGAGCAGTGAGACTACGTAAATATTCGGTTGGGGGTCAAGTATTTAAATCCTGCAGGGTCATATACGTTGACTTTCCTCTTTTATAAAGTAACACTCTGCGTAACTTCCATCGTATATCAGACGTCTTTACTGCCTACTGTCTATGCTGTGCATCCAGCTGTATAAAAGTAGTTACCGCGTGTATCTTTGCTGACTTGTCTCTTATTTAAATAAAAAGATCTGTTGACGTTTATGATTCAATAAATTACAGATAAATATTCGTATTAACTTTTTATAAGTATGAGCCAACTAAGTAAAATTATATTTTAATTATTATCTCATTTAAGAATATATAATTTAATACAGTAACTTTCAATATGTCTAATTATACAAAGGTCTTTTATATTTCCCCTTCTATATTTCATCTGACAATATCTCTTTAAATAAAGTTATTGTTATGTTTAGTAAAAGGCCTTTGCAGCTTCTTAATTAAATGTAAAAAATTCTTGTCTTTAAAATGTTTTAAATGATAAAACAATTCTTAATTTTAGTGTGTAAAAGTTTTAGTTTTTTTAAGTTCCATCGGGTTGGTCTAGAGGTAAATTGAGTCAGCTGAGTCAGCTTCAAAGAGCAGTTTATGTTTTAAATGATTTATGTAAAAGGTATAATTTACGAGTTTCATTTGCAAATCAAAGGTTATGGCATTCAGAGGGAAGTATTACACTCGTTTGAAGATTGTTTTAGACAATGTAGTATTAGATAAAGTGTCTCACTATAACTATCTGGACTGCGATGTGAGTTTTGATAGGAACTTGGATGTCGAAAATAAAATAAATAAATTTCAAGCTATTTGTGGTACCATTAACAGGCCACTGGGTAACAGAGCTAGAACAGAGCCAGTAGTGAAGTTCTACAGGGTAATGGCAGCCCCAGTTCTTCTTCATGGAAGTGAGCCATGGGTTACCACTAAACGCCAAGAAAGTAGGATCCAAGCAGCTGAAATGAGGTTTTTAGGAAGGGTGAAGGGCTGCTCGAGGCTGGATCTAATACATAACGAGGAAATTAGATCTGAGTTGGGTGTATTTAGTTTAAATGAAAAAGTGGAGGAGTACCGTAATCAATGGAAGCAACATTAGGAACGGATTCCAGAAGAGAGAATACTCTTAAAATTAACGGAATATGTTCCAGTTGGAAGAAGAGAGGTAGGAAGACCTCGGTAAAGATGGCAGTAGTTGAGATGTAGCTACGGGTTGGAATATCTCGTGTTAGTGTAGAAGTACAGGATGGTTTGTGAGTTCGGAACAGGCCTAATCCTTGATAGTAAGAAGAAGAAAAAATATGAAGCAATTTGTATTAGTTACTTTAAAGTAGCCTACTCGGAACAAGAAACAGACAAATCCTGTTCTGGTTCAAGACTAGTCACAACCCTTACTCTATTCTATAACTCTTGAGCCTTTTTACGAACTCCTTTTTTATTAATGACCGGCCTATTATTCGCCAGTCAATAGAAAATGGTGTACAAAAAAATACAGTCGCAAAATTTGGTATAATCGGTTAAAACGTCTCGCCCAGATGTCTTTTTATTTCTGAGTAGTGTAGCGTCAAGTAGAAAAAAGTACAACCTGATAGTAGCTTTTATTTTTAAATTAATGTCATGGCCCATAGATTTTCTGACGATTACGTTTTGTAACAATGAACCAAATCCTTTTTTCATTTATTCGTTGTACGCTAAAGATACTACAACTTTGACATTATTTAACTCTCTGTGGAATAATTAATTAATTTAGTATGTAAAACACGATTACGTGAAATTCAATCTCAAGCATCAAACACACAATAACTAATTTATTATTGTACCGTTTAAATTAATGATTTTTGAACTTCTTTTTCAAGTTTCCACTCACTTTCATTGAATAATGTCGTGATTTTCTTGTTTTTATTATTCTGTTAATGATGCGTGACTTCAAACACGTGTTAACTGAATTACATTCACGAAATAGAAAATGTTTTCATTTGTGTTATGTAGATTGCAGCCAAATGATTTTCACTTTTCAATGACAGTAATTATAATTACTTATTGAAATTAAATTTATTTCAGTAATAGGATGTACCTGGCTGTCGTTTTTCATAACAATGCTTTTATCAGTATAAATATTTCATGTTTTGAAGTTCTCGTTAAGTATATAGAATGAAAACATAATATAAATTTTCTTCATTAATAAATGTAAAATATTATTTTCTTGTAACATAATTAAGTTAAAAAAATGCTGCATTTAATCAATGATTCTTTAATTTCTTGTATTTCATTTAAACTATTAAAGAACTTATAAACCACAGATAGTAAAATTTCGAAAGATTTCTGCAAACCAAGTATTTCAGTCTTGTATAGGCCTAGTTATAATCTTTAAGAAGAAATTTAGAACTGCTATCCTCACTTCGAGATCTTTTTCATCTGATCACATCCATTGAAATGAAATTTTTAGAAACTGCTTATCAGCTATTTTTATGCCAAAAATAAATAATTGATTATACAAACGCTACTATTACAGCCTAAATTAGACACTTAAGTCTGGAATCTATAAATTATTAATTTTTTAAAAATGTATCAGTATTTGTTGTTACAAACATCTGTGGGAATAACTGGTTTTACAATCCAGTTATGCAAACTTTAGAATCAACATCTATTACCTGAATAATTGCAATACAAAACAGAAGAAATAATTTTTAATTAAGTAAATTTGTTTAAAAACACTTTAAGTAAAACGGAAACTTTAAAACAATTTGTCAATCCCAATCAGATAACCGTATCTCGTATTTTACAATTTATAACTTCCTGATAAATTTCTTTCAACTGGAAAAATTTAAATTTAACATATCTCGTTTTTTTATTTTTGTGAAGCCACTGAAAGGGAAAGTAATGTAGCATCCTAAACCCAAATTAATTACAGTACGATAAATGTTTTGAATGTCATCAGAATATCTTAAAAGTAGCTATGCATTTCGTTTTTTTTTTTTGAATCGAAAAAGGAAAATCAAAATAATTTATCAATAATACGAGTAATATAAAGTAGTTTAAAGAATTAATTATTGTAATGCTCTAAGAGCAGCAAGGTATCCGGAACCAAATTTATTGTTTCTTTTTTTTGTAAGGAGCCATTTTAGACCTTATACAGTTACTCTTGATATTTCTGAAAGGACTTTTTGTAGCCCCCGCTCTCAGCATTCTTTCACTGTAGACTTTTCTTTTTTCTTCGTCCATCTGATGTTCTGCTTTTGTTCTTCGTAGGAACCCTTGAAGTCAATAATCAATTGTCTGAATTTTGCTTGATCCATTATTTTTCTCGGTTTATTCCAGTTTTCTCAATTTCCTTTCTGACTTCTTTATCCACTTATCCACTTATCACCTTGGGTCTATAGTTAAATGTTTCAAAATTTTGTTTTTGCAACCGTGTATTATCCGTTCAATACGGGTGTCTGTAGGATTTTATTGTCAATTTTCTGATTTTTTCCATATATCCGTTCGTTTTCTTCACGGTTCTTCTCTTCCTCGTAACCTGTACTGCCCTTCTACTATCTTTGGAACCATTACTACTTAACCTAAGTTATTGTATATGAACAAAAAAATATATGTTAAAGCAGTTACGAGTATATTATGAAAACAAGAAAGGAATTTTGTTCGTTCATTTTAAAATAAAGAAAATGTACGTACATTTACTACCTGAAGTTAATTACGTATTAATAATTATAATTAATTATTAAGATATAAAATTTTGTGTTCCAAATTTTTTATTTCCATTATTTTTATTGCGAATGGCTTTTGTAAAATGAAGTTTTTAATATGCAAACTAACAGGAAAACTTGATTATTTACAGAGGTTTGTGAGTATTATTTGTACTGTTTGAAATTTATTCAGCAAGTTGTATCAGTAATTAAATTGGGTTTTAAAAGACCACATATCCAATATTGATGTTAGTAAGTCTACTCCTATTTTCATCCTTTTTTAATCCGAATGAAACCAAAATTTAATCTTCAGTTAAATAAGACATCTATTCGTGTATAACTCGTGAACACATAAATAAAATGCAAATCTGAAATAACAGCCACGGCCCACGGCATTTACAAAAGTTATAGATGTAATAATTAACAACACAATATCAGCCATACGTAAACCCTTTTCTGTCAAATATTAAAATAAAAACCTTATACTGATATTATTCGCAGTTACATAAGCAACAGCGGTAGTGCTTAGAAAAAAGGTTTTATTGTACGAACAAATTCGCGGACTCCATTAAAAACCTATGAAATCCCATTAAAGTTTATTTATCTGCTTGTAGTGCACAATAATGAATGATCTTTGTTATAAAAAACGACATCGTACCATGACAGTTTATTTCTTTACCTGTAAAAACTCCTAAAATCTTTGTTTGTTTTTATTGGACTGGTACCAAATATATGGTAATATGGTAATTTAAATTGGGTGGAGTTTATAGCGAGCAATTTTATACTCTAATGGATTTAATTTGGCGAGCATTGATTCTGAAAATTCGCTGATTTTAATCAGATTGATAGGAATTTTAATTGCCGTTTTTTATTATTTTTTTTAATCTTACCGGCTACTGTAAATTTTTACTCCTAGTTTTAAAAAGTGGTTTCATCGTTATTTTAGAAATAGTACTATTTATTTACTTTATTTTGATGCTTTTAGGGATAAAGCCTAAGAAATTTATTATGGCCATTTTTTACGTATTTATAAAATATGTTGACTTTTATTTTATTTTAATGTGAATATTTAAGTACAAATTTGGAATGACGCAAGCAGTGCGTAATCTGTGATCACAAACTATTTGTATTGGTTTTCCACTGTCTTATCTCTGACGAAGGAATCTAATCTAATATTTGTGTATGGCGTTCGAAAACTGGTTATATCATGCCGATATTTAAGACTTATGAAACTATTTTGAAGTGTCCGCTTCGTGCAGAATTTAAATGTAATTAAATTACATATATTTTATAATTGAAACTGAAAGGTCTACTTTGGTTTTTTATGTAAATTAAGGTTTTCTATCCTCCATGAGTCGATAAGGAAAATTATAGACACGATCGCTAGCGTTGTTTTTATTGCTGGACAAATTTATTTATTAGTTAGCGTGTGCTAGAGTTTATTAATAGAGTACAAGCAACATTAGTGTACTACAGATTTGTGTAATTGGATCGCTTGTAACTAATATACTCAAGCCTGATCTAATGCAAAGGTGTCTCCATCTTAAGTCTGCAGCAACTGCAGTTGCTCACCTTGGAAATAAGCTTAGCATAACGGTCGGACAGTAAGCTGTCGTCGATTGGACTCATCTAGAATTCATTATGTCGCAGTTGTCCTGTCTGCCTTGAGACAAGAGAAGCCATCGTGATGTCTCCAAATTTCCATCAATCGAACATTCTGACCCTAGTCTTTATAAAACATAATTTGTATTCATTATAATTCAACAAATGGTAAAGCTGTTCTTACATTGTAAATTTTTCCAATTTATATTTTCAATATATTTTTCTCTAGGTCCGTTAATCAGGACTAATTTAAAAACATATCCATCCAGTAGAAATATATGATGGATGAAAGAATTAATGATACAAATTAGTAACATCGCATTACTTTTTATTTGACTTCGGTTGTCTGTTTAGTACAGAAGTCTAAAACAGCCTAATATTTTTTCAGTCTAAACATAAGTTAAACTAAAATACGTTACTTATGACAATCTGGTTTCTTTGTTTAAATTTTGCAAATTCGTATAAATGTTTCATGCAGATTGCCTAAATAAATCTTATTACACAAACTTTTGAATAAGGTGATTGAACTTCATGAGTCTTATTCCACGTAAGTTTGAACAAAGGAAGGATACGGTTTTCCGAGAAAGCTTTACTGATGTTGAATAAGTCTACGGCCGTATAGAACCTTAGATATGCCGATTATAATAATGACGGTGAGGTTTTGGACAACGGATGACTAAATTTTATGTTTCTGTTTAAATATTCTAAGCTTTAATGCACCCTCTAAGTTTCGAAGCAGTTAATAATTCTATCCATTTACGAGTAAATTTATCCTCATTATATTAACGAGCGCCAGCATGTATTGAGAAAGTAGATCCACTTTATCTACTCTAATATATTATGTGCACTGTGTGTTAATTACCCTGAATGCTAAATATTTTATATTCAATTTTTAACTTAAAATATTAATCCCAAATGTTATTTTTTTTATTATTATTTTTTTTCTTTTAGCTTGTTTGCACTCTCGTATTACATTAATTTATTCAGATATTCTATTGCGTTGACGTTTTTAAGTAAGTATAGTCTACTACGTTCAGATACAGTATAGTTATTCTTTATTTCACATATTTTAATGGGTTTTTATTTTTTACAGAATTGGATTATGCGGTTTTGATAACCCGATGAGAGACCCCAAAACAGAAGAACTTAAACGACACATAGGACACGTAAGTTAAATTCAAATTTACCGTTCAATTCGTAGTGTAAATATATTATTATTATTCCCATTGTTACTATAATTGAACATACATCCATACATAATTTTATATGAATCGTACATGTGTTTGCTTACATGTAGGGAACTGTACGACTTAATTTGAGAATTTCGCCAAATGAACCAATACTAGAAGGTTAATTAAAATATATTTTTTGACAATTTTCACTCATAAACTTTAGCACTAGGTGCACATAATTATTATTCACTTAAACTCATATTGAATTCGAGATTCTGTGGGATGAAATCTTTTCCTAAGGTTTTTTTCATTCTACTAATCTAGCTGCAGTAAAATGTAAACTTTATTTAGAGAGATAATTGCTCCAAGCCACGGCATTTAAATTACTTAGGTTTTATAATTTAACATAAATAATTGATGAATTACAATTTCTTAAATCTAAAGTTATGTTTTGCCGCTCTATTTTGTTTTCCTATTTTGAAAGTAACCTGGTAAGCTGAAAACAAATAATGTAAGGCTGAATTGCTTCTCTACAATAAGGAATATTATGTAGAAGAATATGAAAGTTTTTAATATAATTTTATAAGTTTATAATATAATTCAGGGAGTGTATTGTAGGGGAAGGCAAAGGTTAGGATATTTAAAGCAAATTACAAAAGATGTAGGGTGTTGTAGGTATGTAAATATGAAACGACTTGCGCAAGATAGAACAGCTTAGAGAACTGCATCAAACCAGCCGAGAGACTGATGACAAAAAAAACCTAATTATAATTACCATGACGCCCACCTGTATCCAATATTAAATATATCTGTAGATGACTGAGACAATACTCAAACATCATCATCATCATCATCATCTTACAAGGATTAGGCTCTATTGGCCTGTTCCGGCATCCATTTTTTCCTCGGCCTTCCCACATCTCGTTTTCCTATAGGTTTGTACTCCCATGCCTGCAATGGAAGTCTATTGGGTGACATTCGGAGTAGATGACAAGATCAGTAAATTCTTTAACATTATTTTTGTGCATTATTTATGTTTTTTAATCTTATACATTATTTTTCCTTCGTTATCATTAGGCTTTGTAACAAAAAATCAGTTGTTCAAATTGGCAAGTTTTCTGTTGTTTTAAAAGCATAAGGAATACGAGGACACGTCAGTGATTCAGGCGTAGGTTTGTTGTAATATGTAGCATTTGTTTTTTGTATAAGGATTTGGTCGCGTTGGCGAGTAGTCGCCGGTTGCACAGTTATTTGTCTTTAAATTATGCGAAGAAGGCGGCGCAGTTGTTTTGCATGCCGGTTGACAAGGACAAGATGAAGATCTGATGTTGCGCGGAATACATAGGCTTACATGTGATGAACAGACATTACATATGCATTTCCTAGGACGAGGTTGATCTAGCTCGTCCATCTCATTTGATGGAATCTAGGGTCGCGGGGTCTTAGAACAATGGCCTTCTCACACACTATTATATTATGCATTCATTGGGTATCAGTTACTTGAAGTGGCTTCTAGTTGAACTTTTTTAAGAACTCACGATTTAATATCTAGTAGTTTTATACTTAGAGTACTTTAGCTGGCAAAACAAAAAAAAATATGTAGTCGATATAGCTAACTTAAGTCACTAGTACAAATACAACATATTTTTTTAATGTAGGTAGAACCAACTAACCTACTTTGGTATACGGGAATGGGTAAGTATTGAACAATAACTGAGCGGTTTACATAATTTATTTAAATAATTCATACTGAAGAATATCTATTTATCATAAAACATGTACAGGTGCTCATTGGATATAACACAACTGGTTTTCATATTTTTCCAATATACCTAATTTTTTTATTCATATTATTAATGTATCCAGTTCTGGTTTAAAAAATCTGAAGGTTAACCCTAAATATTTGCAAAAACGCTAGTGGTAATAGGAATTTGTTAATTAATAGTTAATATATTAATAGGGTTTTATTTTCTTCGTAGTTTTTGTAAATAATTTTTGTAACTGAGCCTATCACAACATTTAATGGTTGGTTTAAAATTAAGATAAAGGTAACTGTCGTTGGGGTACCAAAATATTGCTTTATATTTACAAGAATGATTTTTAAACGCTTGCAAATTTTATTCTTTGATTATACAATTGGAAACAGAAGACAGTGATTTATCGTTTTCGCGTGTTCAAAGTTACGAAGTAGTTATACAGGCAATTTTTTTTACGTCCAACCGTTTTCTATATTAATGCTAATGCAGACGATGGTTGAATAAATGAAAATTAGTAATGAAAAATGCTAAACCTGGGCGGAAATCGAACCGGGTATCCTGGAGTAGAAGTCAGTTGCGCTGACCACTACACTACGGGCCGGACTACTCAAGTAAAGCAATGTAACACTGAATATATTTTGGTTTATAGCATTTTTCTCAAAAAAATTATTTCTAAAGACGACGGTGATCACCAAGTATTTATGAAAGTCTTCATAATATCTCGGCGTTATATAGGCAGTGTAATGTAACACCAAGGTGTTATGAAGGATATACTTGCTGCTCACCTTGTACTTGAAACTTTTTTAGTGCGAAATATACTTGAAACCAAAATACAATCGGTTTTCTACTAATTCTATTAACGGATGGCTAAAGTAGACGTCACTGTTTAGATGTTTCATAATTAATTTTAATGGTTGGATTAATTCATTGTTCATTTATGGTTTGTCGGAATCCGCTATGAGATAATCCTTTCAAAAAATTAAAGGAACATGTATTAAAGGAAGGAAAATGTTAAGGCTTTGTAACAACGACAGATGGGTATCGTAACCAAGCAGTGGTTACGTGAAGTAATGTAGATATTTTAGTTGCATATTAATAATAGTTAACAGTAAAATCAAGAGTTCACTTTACTTCACGTATGTTGTAAATTCACGTACAGATCTTGCACTGCTCTTGAGTTTCAATGTTAACTTTTGGCTCAGTCACATTGGACATTGCTTCGGTTTCTCATGCAATGAAATTATAAAAATACAATAGAACATTACAAACATATTTTTCTTAAATCACAAAAGACAATTTTTAATTAAAAAAACTGAAGTTAGAAGATGCCATGAGTTTTTATAATTTTCATAAAAAGTAAAATATTTACAAATTGTAGCAGTAAAACATCTTTATTTTTGCGAGGCTTAAAATCTTGAAATTTTCTTTTAATTTTTTGTTTGTTTGATGATTTATTGCGTAAATAGAAATGTTTTACTGTACTTAATTTATATTACAAAAATAATACTTTAGTATACATTGTACTTTACAACTAATCAGTTTGTGTGTTTCTCCAAGTCTTGGGCATACTTCTATTAGATCAAATTTGTAAATTTTGGTTTCCTTCAACAATTCGTTCATCTTCCATCATATTAGGTTTTATGGATGATTATTTGCGTTACCAGTAACAAATTTCCGGTTTTTCATTCTATGAACTTAAAAATTGGAAAACGTACTTAATACGTATGCACTAGCAGATGTATATATAAGCTCAATCTCTAATCTATAACTTTTTTATAAATATAGCAAAATCTACAATCTATTCTTAAGTAGAATATTGAATGGTTGATTTGTTTTATGTCATGACTGAAGAAAACCCCCCCAGTGAGGGAACTTCGTGGATGTAAGTCATGTTTTGTCTTGTCGATTTGAAATAAGTCCGGCGGATGTCTTCTTTTCAGTCGACGATTGTCGTTTGAATTGTCTATGAGTGAGATGGCTAGGTGATTTGTGTGTGATTCGAGTCTTCTTTGGTATTTTGTACTGTATGTGTTTTTTCATGTTAAACTGCAGGAATGTAAATCTCTGAGTAATATCTTGTTTGTTATGTACCAAGGTGATGCTGTGAATGTTCTGAGTAGTTTTGATGAAAACCTTTGCAGGATTTCGGTAGTGGAATGGCTTGCTAAGCCCCATAATTGGATTAAATTCATACGTCCAAATTGGTTTAAGAATTGCTTTGTAAATTTTAAGTTTGTTGTAAGATTGAGTGTCGAACGTTTACCTAGTATCCAATATAACTGTTTTGTTTTCAGATGTTTCCGTTTGTTCTGTAAATGCGTTTTCCAATTCAATCGTTTGTCAAGATATATAATCTTTAACTTAAACGTGAAAGAAAAATACAAGCGCAGATTAATTTTTACTATCATTACTTTGACATCATTCGTAGAATTAATTGGTTTAAAACAACGGAAAATATAAAATAAATTTAAAAAAAAATTGTTTAATTTGTAAAAAAAAAATAAATAGATGGTTAAAAATAGTTGAATGACAATAGAAATTTTAAATTTAAATTAAATTAATTAAATACTAAAGTGGAATTAAAGCAATCAAACTCATAAATTTACTTAGTTACTACGAAACAATTCTGATAATTAAATTATGAAATAATGAACACAGAAATAAATTATTGTTACGTAACACAAAGAATAAGAGCATTAATTATTAATTAAAGTTCTATATTTACTATCAGGTACATTTCAATCCCGGAGTAAATGCATATTAGATCATATTATTTCCTTATTACATTTGTACCTAGAGGGATTGAAACTATGAATGAATACTGTGAATAAACTATGAAAGAATAAGGGCTTTTAAACTCTTACAGTTATGTTCTATAATCTCTTAAGTATTAAAAATCACTATATAGTATTAGCAACTTTTTTGTACTATTTGATGATAAAATATTAATTTTAAACGAAACAGATCATTTAAATTGTAATCTAATACGTTAAATTCAACCGTCCGAAGATTTTCAAATTTAAGACAATTTGACAATCAAAGAATAGTGATCTTTTTCATTATTTTCGGCTTCAATACGCATACTAATCTCACCTTTTTAGTGTATTTTTACCTGTTCTTGATGAAACGTTTTATGTTTTCTTATCTAAACTAAAAAAAAACTTTTTCTGCGTCCAAAAAACAATCCAACGGGAACTTTTCCTGTATCAAATGATAAAAATTCCATCTAGTGATTAGAACTATTTAGAGGTGAGCATTTTTACAGTCTGTGTGTTCTGCACAAAGTAAAAAAAAGTTAAATCATATTTTGATTTCTTTTGTGTCATAAATACATTATATTTAAAGTATAATTAAATTGAACAATAATAAGTATAATTACGATCACAAGCAGAACTTACATTGTGTTAATGATTACCGTTTACATAACAAAATATTAATTTCGTGGACGACAATTAAAAGTGAAGGTGTCATTTGCAGTGTGGAAAATAGATAGGTTTCCGTGAACCTGGCATGCTGATAAGCATACTATTCCACTCATTGAGTAAGGCAATGGTAAACCACCTCACTCCTTGTTTTACTTATTAAAACCTCTAGAGGTTCAAACCAGCCTTCAGGGTGATGACCTAAACAACAATGAAAGAGCAAGTTATATCTAATTGTCTAAAACTGTTTTTCAGTCATGTGTTAGCCTATTGGTATAATTATTCTCAAAAGTTGACAAAACATCATTTCCAAACATCATTTTGGACTCTGGTTATCTGGATTCATAAATATCATATCTTTAATTAATGCCAGAATTTCACACATAAATCAACTTATTTCTTTTTATAATAAGCAATGCTATCAACAACGTTATTAATAACATTATCAGCAACATCTTGAAGTTGTGTACCCACATATTTATAGCATTGTTTAATAGCAACAACCTTAATAAAAGCTATCACGTTAATGTTTTGCTCTTATCATGTACTAGATCGGTTGCTACGTTTAAAAGATATTTGGAAAATATTTTGCCTGATTATGATGAAGTTAATTAGTTACAGAATAATCCCTACGTAGGCCTATATACAATTGTTTTATTTGAAGATTCAGAATTATTGAAAATGACTTTTATCAATAGTATAGTCTTTAATCAATAGTAAGTCAAACTTATCAGTACTCTTAATAGATGAAACTTTAATCAATAGTATAGAGTAAACACACTTCCTAAAATCAGTAGATATGGTAGTCACCGTTGTTTAGGTCATCAGCCGAAAGGCTGGTTTGAACCTGTAGAGGTTTTACTAAGTAAAACGAGGAGTGAGGTGGTACAATTGCTTTCCTCACTGAATGGAAAAGTACGCTTATCAGCATGCTGGGCCCTCTGAAAAGCACATATTTTCTGCTCTGGAAATAACACCTTCACTTTATTCACCACAGAATCTGGCTGTATAATGAAATTCATTACTTTCAGAGGAGATAACTCTGATTAGTATTTTTTACACCTCTACCTCTTCTGTTCGTAAATGATTCAGTCATTTAATTGCCTGACCATGTTATAAGAAACAGAATTATTTATTTTAGCCCTGCAATTATTTTATTCCACCTGTCTGTTATGGGCAGAATGGTAGTCACCATATTATGGAAATTGCTTGTTGAGTACACCATCTCAGTAAAAGAAATTACCTGGAAACCCCAAAGTTTTTTAACTAATCATGGAATTTTAATATTAAAATTTTTTCGATTTTTTTTTTTTTTTGATAAACTGAACTTAGCTTATTCCTGGAATTTTTGCTATTTATATTCTAAACGCTCTCTTTACTTTATATGTTTGGATTAGACGAAATATGGTCAAACGTAAAACGTGGTTAGAGTTCATGCTGTTTTTGAATGACAATGAATTAAAATAACGTTCCATTATATTGTTCTTGGAATGTATCTCGTACGACTTCCGCCTTGGCAGTTACTTGACATAGTAGTAAACTTCATATCAATAAAGGTTCGTTGCCCGCAGAAATTAACCAACCTATAATTAAAAACAATTTCGGTCAACAGCAGAAATTTTATTTTATAAATGTATACCAATTTGATTAGTGTTTACACAATACAATATCATGGGTTAAAGTGACGACACATTTTGAACAAGTCAGAAAATGTCAATTATAATCAACCGGAGCTTTCATTTTATTTCATATACCTTAAGATGTAGATGTAACTATTTTAATTTGTTAAAACCAAATTTAAACTCGTGTGTTGTATGAACGTGTTGAATGGTCTACTGTATAACAGAACGGTAAACCGTATTAAAACTTATGACGTATGCACAAAACAAATACTAGTCGGCTGTTTCTGAGTTCATAAAAATTAATATACCATAAAATAGGCCTACATTAGCACATACATTCACACCCTAACATACATTCTGCATCATCGTAATTTAAATAAAATTAATGAAGTAACGAAGTTTTACTTAAGTAAGAAAAGTAACCTTCAGTAATTATAATATTAAAACAAAATTTTAATTTTATTGTAGTTTTAATTTTTTTGGCCGCCTCCGTAGCCTATATTAGTAATGGTTAGCGCGCTAACCTACAACGCGGAGTTCTTGGGTTTAATTCCTGGCTAGGATCTGGAAATTTTCATAAGTTAAAACCCACTGTTCCAGTTACATAACCCTTCGTAGTCGCTATTGATGCGTTTTTAAAATAACTAAAAATAAAATAAAAATAATTTCCCTTCCACCCGAAAAGATGTAAATTTCAGTAAAAAGGATTATATTAAAAGTGTTGTGAGGAACTTCATGTTTTCTCTTTGATACACCATCTTCATCTGGGTCTAAATACCCAGTAACCGACTGTACTTTGTCATTTTTTTGAGAAAACGAATACAGTTTTCTCTTTTTCTCTAAAAGAACTTTAATAAACCTGTAAAATTAAAACTAATTTTTATTAGGAATGTAGTGTTGCTTTTCTATATTACTACAATATCGGCGTTTCAGTCTTCTTTGTGGGATTCCTAGTACAGCGGGAGAATTTGATTATAATGTTTTGAGATCTGTTAGTGAACCTACAGTACAGTTTTAGAAATGCATAATTACTTTGACGGAAGGGAATACATCGTGAAATGGTTTATAGGATATAATATGAAGAATGTAATTTTAGTCTCAATAACTTTGACATCGTTGCATTCATGATTATGAGTGACGTCTTCTCTCCCGCATAATTCTTAGTACCATACATCCATAGATCGGTTTGAGTATCGCCTTTTACGATAAAAGTTATGGGTAATTTTGATAGCTCGGCAAACAATTTGAAAAAAATGTCAGTCTATTATTAGTAGGCCTAATTGTCGCTTATGGCTGGCAGTAATTATTGATAAATAAGTAAATAAAGTAGATGAATTAAATGATTAAATAAATTTCCTTCTATCTTAATGCAACTCTCGTTTCAACATGTTCGGTTCCGAGTTTGCTGATCTATTCTCTAAGAATTAGTCAAGCGGTCAAAACTACGCATGACTTCAAAACTCTTGACGTACAAGGCGATGTTTCAACCGATCTGGATGTACGGTAGTCAAATTTATGGTGCAACAAAGCCATCAGTCATTTCACGAATACAACGTTTCCAAAGTAAATTCTTACGACTGATTACTAATTTTCCTAGTTACGTATCCGCTAGAACACTACACGATGACTTACGCATTACTTACGTCAACGCCTTTTATTTAAAAGTGTACCATAGGTGTAGAGACAAACTTCAAAATCATAACAATCCCTTAACATTCAACATGAATTCTGCAGACCTACCAGGAATCGTACAAAGACGACTGAAACGCCGATGGAGTAGACATGATACATTAACGCAACTCGAACATTTATTACGAGAACAAAACTATAAATTACAATTGCACACAATTGTCTTGATTTTGAGAGCTATCATTGGATGGTGTCCTCAAAACCATTAAAGCGGTTAGTTTTTAATTATTTTTACTTTCTCTTGCCTGTATGAATATATAGGAAGGAAAGTATTGTTTTCATGTCGATTTTTCGAAATCGAGTTTTCACCGGATCTACACGTTTTCAGACCCCCTGAACCCAAAAAACATGTTTTTAGCGATTGGTCTGTGTGTGTGTGAACAGAATATCTCAAGAACGGAACATCGTACGAACTTCAAACTTGAAACTTAAGTTACATACCACTACCGAACCCGACACGAACATTTTCATCAAAATCGGTCAACCGGAAGTAGTAGTTTATTCGTGTAATTTTTCACTTTTTTGCAATTTTCTCAAAAACTGGTCCGACAATTTTTTTAAAAATCGCCTCATTTACTAAACCTTTTATTTTCTACAAGATAGGGTAGGCGCCATGTTTGCTGAAATTCTGCGCGAGGCTGTTTTCACGTAAAAACATTTTCTTTTTAAGATTGCGGCTTTAATATGCCTTTTAGCGCAAAACGTTATATAGTAAAAGTTGTAGAGAATGTAAAATCCTACAACTTTTATTTCAAACATTTTTTTGTATAACGCTTAGTTTAGCGGTAATTAGCAATTTTCTGTTTTTTCTCACGAAAACGTGTGAAAAATCGATTTTTTTTTAAGATTTCGGCCTTAGAATGCATTTTACGACAAAAGTGTATAAAAAAAAATTTATAGGAAATTAAGAGATCTACAATTTTTATTTAGAGCATTTTTTTGTACAGAGCCTAGTTTAGCGTGAATGAGCGATTTTCCGTATTTTTAAGCCAAACTGAGGTCGATTTTAATTTTGCGTATTTCACTAATGTTTTTTGAGGTTAGTTTTTTGTTTATTTTTAATGTTTTATTACTAATGTTAGGTTATACTGTTCATTATTTGCATTGGCAAGAGAAAGTTGTGTGAGTGTTTCACACCAGATTTTTTTTTTGTTTAAATTTAGTTGTAAACATTTTTTTTGGTTGTTTTTACACAGTTGCAAAAGAAATTCATTATAGATTTTTAGCTTCTGTAATTCCTTATTGTACTTTTAATTCAAAACATATTTTACCTGGAGAATTTTTGATTTTGTTTTTAATATAAAAACTATTACCAAATAACAATCAGTCGAATAACAGGAGAGTTAAATTCACTTTCCATTCATTAAAAAACCATACTTAACAACTACAATAACAATAGCATTATTATGAGTGTAAGTATTAATTTTTATAGTAAATCTATAATCGTAAACTGGTTATTAACAGAAAGATTTATATTTCTCTGATAAGCAAACGTACATAATAAAAATTTAATACCGCTTTAAAACATTGCCTACTTATTTATCTTCCACTTAACGGATGAAAAGAACAGTTGTAACTACAGTTAGACTTTGCAATAATTTGTTATTACTTGGTGCTGAATGACCTTCGTGATTGTTAAAAACAAGAAATTGTCTATTTGTTGATTATTCAATCTTGTACATCACTAATGTACTGACATTGAAGTAATCTTTAAATGAACTTCTAAAAAAGTAAACTTTCCATATTTAATTATTAATTCCTTTTAATGGAACATTTATTTCATATTTCATTTAAAAATAATACTTATACATTTATACGTATTTTAAATATTTATATTTTTACTAAATCTGGATAAATGTGATTAAATTTGGTAAATTAAATGATGTAAACCTGGATTACTTTATGTTTACGTAAAGTTATTTGTAGACCTAATTTAGTACGGACTTATTTTGATTATCACGACTTCGTCATTTCATCAAAATTAATTAACCGTGATTAAATATGCTGACTTAAAACGATACAGAATAATAATTCGTCTTCTAATAAACAGAAAAAAATTATGGCTGTTAAACGATTGTTGATGGTGTTAGTTTACATGTACCGGGTGGCCCATATGTCGGTTTCCCCATGAGATGGGACATTTCATTTTGATAAGTTTGTAATAGTGTAATGTTGGCAGCATCACGTACAACATTCATTAGTTGTCTGTAACAGTGGCTAGTGTACGTCTCCGTGTAGTTACTACTTTTTTCCTTCGTAACGATACTTTTAAAGTTTTTACAACTAAACGACGAGTTTATATGCTTCTGATGTGGTGGAAGCATAATAAAAATACTGCTAAAGTACTGGAAGAATTTAGTGATATCCAGGTGTGTCGTTACCGACTCAGTAACATTTAAGAAAGTTAAATAAGAAATTTTTAAACAGAGGAAGCGTATTAAATGCCCCGAAGTGTGGTCGTCCACGTTCGATGTGCATGATGATAACCTACAAAAGGTTGCTGTATAAAGTGTATAGAGAATCATGGTGGACATTTTAAACACCTGCTATAACATTTTCAAGATAATATATATGTACAGTTCATTTAATAAATTGTATTTTTTTGTCTATAGATTTTTTTATTCCATTACCTTTCTTCCGATTACCGTAAATATTGGGGGACCGACATACGGGCCACTCTGTATTAAAAGCGATATAGAGAGAGATGGTTTCTGATAATTGATACATTTAACAGAAAAACATTTCAGTTGAAGTATGAAATCTGTATCAAGTACAAAATCAGCTAATACGAGTACATAGCCTAAAAATATCGTACTAAGTACTATAGTGTGTTATGTAATTGTATTTGTTAATTTTCATAATCATAAAGGTAGAACTATACTTTTTTCTGAATTTTCTTTAAAGTATTTTTCTGTAATTAAAAAATTGTTTAATATGAAACTAAAGAAAAAAAATCCAACGTTACTTTTGCAAATTTATCTGCAAGTATTAAATAATAGAGAGAGTGTCTTTAAAGAATGGAGAAAGAAATTAATTCATGTTATGTAACAGAAAATTACTGCAGAGTTGAAAAATTCCTTGATAATTATCCAAGAAATTAAATCAGAGTTTGTATAAAATGTAGCCGAGTTCATATCTTTCGATTATAACCATAAGCTTTATTATGTTAACTCCTTAAAAGAGTATTTGTACTACTTACATCGTGTAAGTAGTACACATAACATAAAACGTTTCTTTGGTTTATTTACGGCTGTAGTTTTTGCAAAAAATAAAATTTATATTATATATTATATTAATATTTAAAATATAATTTAAATTTCATCAAAAATAATATCGTACTGTTTTCCTAATGCAGGAGGCGTTTATCTTCTAATGAATTACTTATAAACGTAGCATGAACGTGATAGAATTTAAATATACAAGAAAAGATGTATCTCAGGGCTTTGATCGTGATGATGGCATCTTATTCAAATTAAAACATTTTCTGGAGGACGGGCTCTATAGAGTTGTTAAATCATTTTTAGAGAATAGATTTTGTTTCAAATCAGACTAAATGATGAGTTGTCCACAATATACTCAATTGATTCAGGAGTACCTCAGGAAAATGTTGTGGCTCCGTACCTCTTCATAGTGAGCACAAAATGATGTGCCATTGTGCCTGGAAACGAAATTGGCTAATGATATGTTTCTTGCTGCAATGAATACTGATCTGATACTCTTTTTGGCATCCCAAATATTACAGACACAAAAAATAACAAAATATAGCCTAGCATTTATACTTAGTCGACAAAATCGCCCGACCGTTTTTCTAAATGACATTCCGTTGACTCATAACAGTAATATACGGTACTTAGGCCTACTTTTTAATAGGCGACTTACTTGGAGAATGCACGTAACCAAAATACGTTAGGAACTTAAATCTCGATTTTATGGAACAAAACGTTTACTTGACAGACGCTTAAAATTATCCATGAAAGACAAATTACTAATTTACATAGCAATCTCGATCTGGGCCCGATCTGGATCTATGGCGTTCAACTATGGTGGTCTGCAAAGCTGTCACACAAAACGTACCCAAGGAATACAAAATAAAATTCTCCGACTGATAACACAATGCCCCGTTTACATAATAAACTAAAATTTTCACAATGACTTAAACATTCCATTCGTTACGACAATATCACAAAAATTTTACAACACTCAAAATTTGGCGCGCACACCATCCTACTTTTACTAAATACATGCCCTTGATTTATCCCGGATGACCCCACTATACTCTATTTCACATTCAGAATCCAGTTCAGCTCTTATGAGAACCCGTTGTGTTATCAGGCGTACGGAAAACATCAGGCACAGCCAAAACAATAGCTCCCCTCCACCGATACAATCCAAAGGTCACTGATAAAAATATTTAGGGTTTCGCTTACCACGCTCTAACAAGCTCATTTTTAATTAAAAAATTCTGAAAAAATTACTTTTGCTTTTAAATGAATTGTAGTTTTTTGCGCTATAAATGTTATTAGTAGGCCTATACTCTGATATTTAGATAAGATACGCTCGTACAAAGTTGAACTTTTAAATCTCGTCACATTTTTTGCGTTTCACATCATATAAGTTTTTTCTTTCAATGACGACATATGCGTTTTATTATTCTGGTATAAAATATTGAATTTAGTCCGTAATTTCATATATGATAAGTTATATGTTGGATAGAAACAGAAATAATAAACGAGTTTAAAATCACTGATGTTTTCGTATTACGTTATTCAAAAGGAGTTTGGTAAATATGACGCGTTGTGGCGCGGAGTCGATATTTTTACTTAGTGTACTAGCGCTCAAACTCCCATATAAAATACATTGCTTATGGACTTTTTATAGGTATACTGCATTCTGAACGTGAATCAACTATAGAAGGCTCCCAAACGCCATTGCCCAAGAGACCTTCTCTAGGTGAATCAATGACGAAGTTACTGACTGATAGCTCACTCAAGTTAAATCATGTAAATTTACAAAGGCTAATGTTTCGTTTTTACTTGTTAATTTTTAACAAATTGTAAATAAACAATTAAAAAGTTAAAAATATCACGATTTTTAAAACATGTGACTCTAATCGTACGTACATTAAAAAGAAGTGGGAACCCAATCTCAAGTTTAGCACATATTTTCTAATCATAACATAACTCATTTTCTACATAAAAAAAATTTCTTAATATTTTCTAAAATTTAAAACTTTTATTTAATTATTACCTACGTAAGTGTTTAAGAAAAACGAAGAACTTAGAGATTTTTGAGTTACTATTCAGTAAAAACAAAAAATTTCTAACTTAGTTAAAACTATACCTACATAAGTAAAATTAATCTGGTTCACTCACAGAGGTGACAAGGAAATAATTAAATTAAATGGTTTTTCTTTTAATGTAATAAAATCTCTTGTTTTTATTCTAAAAAAAACTATAATTAATTTTTTTGTTAACATAATAAATGCACATTCAATAGCGTTCTTTATTATATAGTTTTTAAATATTCCTTCGCTGACAGGTTATTGAGTTACGAAAATACTGTATAAAGAGTAAAAGTAATCGAGAAATTTGTTGTTTCACTCAGTACTTTAAGAAAATCAGCGTTTATTTTACTGTAATAAATAATATATAAAATAAGGAATTATTTATTTACTTATTATTTATTTATAATTTAAGATGGGTAAAGTCAAAGAAATTTACTTGAATGAAAGAGAAAGTATAGGATCAAATCTAGTCAGACTAGTTCATGAAAGTCTGTTTCTTCTTTGCTTGTGTATCAGTGACATTCCTTCCACGTGTTTATTATTTCCAGTATTATGTTAAACATTTATATATATAAAAAACAACAAATAGTATTTACACTAATAATACGGAGATTGTTATAAGTGTTGAATGTTTAAGTCGTTTATGATTATAAGTAATAAAACAAGTAGGCTATGAAATTTAATTAAATAAACCTGTGTGTTGTTTTCTTTTTCTTTTACGTAAATTATTCTACAGGGATAATGTTGAATGTTCAATCGTACGACCCTAGTACTTGTAATTTGGAAACAAAAATATACTCTCGTTGTACTTTCTTGATTGCGTATTGGCAATAATCAGTACGTGGGCGTACATCAAGTTGTTTTAGTTGATTCAAATACCTTTAATAAATATACTGCCAATGTGAATTCTCAACTTATTCGGTATTTAATTAATCTGGACACCAAAGGAGGAATAGTGAGGAAAATAAGAAGGTAGAGGGGAAAAGATGTTGTCGTGTTGACGTGTTAAGCAGCGTTTTAAACGTATTCAATATTTACACCATCACTATTTCCAATTATGAAGTACCTTACTTTGTCTTGAGAATTTTTGGCCTTACACCAAAAATATGCCGATGAAATATCAGTACAAATGAACAACTGATCCAAATGTGTAAACCTTTCAGAATAATCTGTACAATAAAACTTTATTAACTAATGCTGAGGAACAAGTAACCAACAATATAATATTTTTATCTATATACTTACCTCTGCCCATAACAGGCAGAGAGAAAAATTATTTGCACTCGATCTGCTAGTTCCAGGGGTTCAAAAAACAGTTCTGTTTCTTATCATATAGTCAACCAATTATATGACTGTAGCATTTAAGAACAGAAGAGGTAGAGATGTAAAAGACACTAGTCGGAGTTTCCTCCTCTGAGAGTAATGAATTTCATTATACATCCCGACCCTGTGGTGAATGAAGTGAAGCTGTTATTAGCGGGGTGGAAAGTCGATGCTTTTCTGAGGGCCTGGCATGCTGATAATCATACTTTTCTACTCAGTAAGAAAGAAAATGGTAAACATCTCACTCCTCGTTTTACTTAGTAAACCTCTAGAGGTGCAAACCAGCCTTTCGGCTGATGACCTAAACAACAACATATTTACCTATAAACGATTACTGAGTAGTCTACATAGTGATTAGCGAATTACACCTATATCAAAACGATTTCCACTCATTGATACTCTCAAGATAAAAAAAACTGTGAAACTTTTGTTTGTGTTCTAAATTTACGCCTCTATGGTGTACCCTTTAAACTCAACAATTTTTGTATTCAACTTTGAGATAGAAAATAGAAATTCGAGATTAAAGTAGATTTTTCTTGTTAATGCTTTATTTACTACTGTAAAAATTTTACAATTAGAATGTTATGATTATTGTGTTAAACCGGCATGATGGGCATAAGGGAGGTAGGTAGTGCCTCCCCAGAAATTTTTATTGAAAAATCGTCTGAATTATGAATAAAATTTATTTAGTTAAATTAGCAGGTCTCTACCCTAGCGCCTTACGGGATTTCCAGGTAGATGTAAAGCGATGTAAGAAGTAAGATGCGATATAAGTAATGTAAGATGTAAAGCGAATGTACAAGTATGGAGGTTATCATTTTCATGTGATTTTTGGGAAAGCGTTTGAACAGGTTTTCGACAAAGTAGATTTACCTTAAAAATGTTTAAAGCCAAAACTAAATGAAATAAAGTGCTGCGATTTTTATTTTTATTTTTTTGTCCGTGACTCTTTATTCACCAGATTACCAGATCACCAGATTCACCAGATATTTGTATTTTTTTTAAATGCATCGAATTCAGTTTATTGATTAGACCAATGTAAAAGCGTAGGTAATAAGTACTCAAGACGTTTACAGTTGTAAGTTACCTGCTTAACATTTTCCGTTAACTTCTACAAGATATTTCAGTACTCAATATTGTACGATTAGCAAAAATTGTTAAATACTTACGAATGCGAAGTCAAGTATTCGGGGAGAAATTTACTGTAAACAGGACAATAACACCGCAGTTTTTCTGTTTACGTAAATAACTGAGACTACACGCCATTTGTTTTTTGGCTCAGAAAGAAGCTTTAAATAATATCTGCTTGGCAAATGAAATACGTATTCAGTTTAATTTTTTAAATTGGATTGTGGGCTAGCAGGCTACAGGTAGGCCTATTTCTTTTTAATTGAACTTACAAAGTACACACCTAGGTTAACTTGGATTACACGTAAGCCAAGAATCATTAAACAGAGAAAATAAACAAGTATCGTAAGAAAATATTTCTAAAAACTCTTTTATAATTCTCTATAAAGAGGGTTTGATTGTGATTTCTTTCTTCATTTCAGGACTACTATTTCATGTTCATGTACGAAATCCGTGTTCTTTGATAACTGTTAACCGTCTCCAGTTCACGTCAGAAATTATAATACTGTAACAATCATTGTTGAAAGGTCGTACAATAAAAATAGTAGGGAAAGAAGGTGTGGGCTTGTTGATGAAGGGGGAACGTCCTTGGTTAGCGGATTTGAATGCAGGAATTGAGCAACCTCGTCGTCCATTGTCCTATTACTAATGTACTACACAGTATTGTGTGGGATGATCGTAATTTAGCCCCGGTTACACATTTTTAAATCTATCCACCCGGTAACATCACACCAACAGATCAACCGTCCGTGTGATTGTTGTGATGATAGTGTTAATGCATACGCTATCTGATGATTTTATTGCTTGAATACTGGATGAAATAAAACACACACGTGCGAAAATTTTAGAGGGTAATGATCCTTTACCCTTTACTTCAATTTATTTCTTTTTCAGTTTACTGCCAATCAATTTTGTGAGCTGTCAATAGTTATTTAGCGCCTTTTGCCACGTCTATCCCGTGCTTACTAAATCGTCTACGTTTAATTAGCTAATTACTCATCTAAAGAAATAGCCTATGTGTACTTGGTCTGATACTTGATAATAAGCTTTACATTTTTTGCTAGATTTAAGCAAACTTGTTACTATTTTTATGGTGCGAAACAACTATAAGATTATGATCAAGGGTTTTACAGCTGTTTTAAAGGAAAAGTATACTGCTAAAGTGAAAACCTCTCATCAAGATAATGAAAACGTTGTTAAAAATATGTATGTATGAGTCATGACCAACCAAAAATTTTATACAATTTATGAATCCCAGCCTAAAAGTACTTGTTATTTTCTTTTTTTGGATGCTAAGTTTATTATACAGAAGCGCACGCGTTTCGTTTTTTTTTTTGTAAAAATATGTATTTCTTCATTCCTAAATAGTAGTTTATTTAATACAATTTTTACTATTTCAACAATTGTTGTGGATTTTTTAATTTTTTAACAAATGACTTTTAGTAAATTTGTTGTAGTATTCCGTACTATAACATTATATGAAATTTGTACTGCAAATAAATAAGGGAAATTTGTATCAGATTATCCATAAAAATTTGTAAATTGTGTATATTTTCTTAACTGTTTGCGGTCACATCTATTTTTCCGCCTGTATTGAACTATCGAACAAGTAAAATAACTGTTCTCATTCGCCGTTTCATTACTATTTAATATTTTTCACTATTTTAATATAATTGGAAGATTTTCCGCCCCATTTGTCACACTATGTTAAAAGAATAATAAAGACAATCTGTGTAACAGTAAAATAAAATTGATCTGTTATGATGAAATTATTTTTGTATCTATACAGGCCTATTCTTAATAAAAACCTAAATAACTTACATCTGTATCCCACTTTCATAAATAGAATATATAGATTGTACCGTCGTAATTTTTTTGCTCTTTTTATTTTTTGTTTATTTAAAAGTATATATATAGAATCAGTGTCATTACTATTGTATAAAATTCTAAAATTTGTTTTTTTGTCCTGTAAATGCCCTGCAGAACTAATTTTGTTAAATATTTATTGTAAAAATCTAATAAAATTGTGCTTAATCGAAAAGAAAATTTTTAAATTTTGTTTTTTAAATAATTTCATGAAATACGTTGGAATGTTCATACATTTATTATTAAATATAAAATCTGTGATAATGAGCATGAAATTATTTGTAATTAAATGAAGAAGACAGGCTCTTATCAATTTATTTATTTATTTTTGTTTTATAATACTATAAGTAAATTTTACCAAATTTAAAAAACTTGTTAGGTTTTAGTCACGTAGTAGTAACAACTAATACAGTAATAATCCAATGTAGGCACTAGCCTGGTCTTTTTATTTTAGATGTGTGCTTAACAAACTAAATCTACTTTTTTCACTGCGGGACAATTAGACTAGCTTAAGTACTTTAGAAAAATGGAAGGTCTTGGGTAAGATCCCGGCTATAATATATTAATAACATATAGTAATTATGTAGTAATAATGTAAATAATAATTTTGTATTTTGTTTGATTTGTTTCAGGGTATAAAAGTCAAAATGGACGACCAGGGGAATATCCTAGTAAAACGTGTCTCTAAGTGTAATGTTTATGTAAAAAGTACGGCGTCCGGAGCGGGTGAAGAAACAAGTATAGGTCCTGAGGTGCTCAAACTGCCAAATTGTGCTTTAGAATTAGAAAAACCAGTCAAGGTAAGAACATAAATAACTAACATTGTATTATAAAATTTCAATTTTAATTATTGTAAGTTAACTAATTTGTTTCAACTGATTTTGGTAAATTTAAAAAAAAATTAAAATATAAATTCAATGAAAATCTACAAAATTAAGTACGAAAAATTGTCTTCATTCCTGTAATTGAGTTGTTAATTTTTAAAAGGATTACGTAAGTAACAGAAATTCACTTTGCGATCATCCTTTTTATGGTATTCACTTATTATAACTGTTACTTAATAAAGCCGTGAAAGAAAGTTTAATGCTGGTTATGAACCTCCCTGATATTCTTTGAAAGGTTATTTTTCTTATAAACCAATAATAATATTAATAAAATTATTATTGTTTACAGATGTATATTTGAAATAGCAATATTATAATATCTATTCAAAAACAATAAAAGAAAATTACAGTACTATTAACTTGTGAATTGTAAAAACATTAATGTAAGATTTACCTACTTTATCGAACTTTAAATGCGATGTTTTATTAGTTAACTGATCTTAACTGCACTAAATAGCGGGTTAGTTCAACAGAAAAATATTACGGATTTGGAAATTAGATTGTTTTTATGGCTTAAGGCGATAACCAACTACTTTCAAATTAAACTGTTATTTAAGTATTTATTATACGTTATTTTAATTCGACTAAACGACTATAAATTCTGGCACAAAATAAGCTGTTCTCTTTTTTTGTCCCATTTATTACGTAATGCTTCAATACATAACTGTTTTGAAAGGTTTTAGGCCATAAATTAACCAGTAAAATAAAAGTTGGATAAATTTTAGTTTAGATATTAGAAACATTTCAAATCGAAGGTATTATTATCCTCTTTTTAGATAATATGATGATAAAATGGAGTAATTTACTGCTACAGGTAATGTAGGATGGATATCTAATTACCAGGGCACAAAAACCTGATTGTCATTGTGTGATGGTTTTTCCTCCGTAGCATAGTGGTTAGCGCGCTAGCCTGCAACGCGGAGATCCCGGGTTCGATTCCTAGCTACGGTCTGAAAATTTTCACAAATAAAAACCGACTGTTCTAGATGCATAACCCACCGTAGTAACCAAGCAGTTGGTGCGACTAAATAAACTAAAAGAAAATCACATTCTTAAATAATGTTTACTAACTTGCTTTAACCCTTTTAGTACCAACGTCCGGAAAACAAGACGTTGATATATTTTACGTAGTTATAACATCCGGTTTACCGGACGTCCGTAAGTTATGCATGAAGTGCCAACGTCCGGATAACCGAACATTTCCAAAAAAAACTTTTAAACAAAAATTAATGGAATAATGTATTTTGAAACTGCCTCCTGCCTCCGTGGCTTAGTGACCATCACGCTAGCCTACAAAGTGGCTACAGAGCCTACAAAGCGGTCCCGGGTTCGATTCCCGGCTAGGGTCTGAAAATTTTAACACGTTGAAACCACCGTTAAGGTACCAAAACACACAGTTGTTGCTAATGACCATGCTGTGGATGCGACTTTAAATAAACTGAAACAAAAGTATTTTGAATATTTTTAGTGTTAGAACGATTTTTTTTTATGAACAAAATAAAAATTTTTAACCGGACTTTTTCTTTTTCTGTCACGTTAAAATTTAGGTCGGCAATGGCAGGCTTACACCTGCAAGTTTTCGAAATAAGGGCTGGTACTTTTTATACACCCTTATTCAAATTAAATGGCACCTTAAATAAAACTTTTAAATATTGTTTCGGCACTGAAAGGGTTAAAGCGTTACTGTAACTTTGTTGTAAAAAGTAAGTTGTTTTACGAAAAGTTACGGTAAAGAATACATCCTTTATAAAGTGACGACTCTATCAAAAATACTGGCTACAACTCTATTAAATCACTCTCTATATGAATCGTCCACAAAAGAGTGTGCGTAGGCAACTCATATTTGTCCAGTCTTATTCTTCAACCACGAGTATTTCCTTCATCCAGGTTTGCTCCTACTCTCAAATTTTCCCTTGTGAATATGCCTGAGAATTCCATACTTATCACTCATATTTATCCACGTTAGGTGTCTACGTCCTTTCAATTAATCTCTCACCGTCCAATAAAAAAGAGGATAGTTATTTCAAAAATTGTAACCAAAAAATTAACTTCCCTCTAAAACCAACAGTTTGATTTATTAAAATAGAAATATGGTGATTTGGATTTATGCAAGGGTTTCAAATATATTAAGTTATTAACAAATCTACTGAAAAATTGTACTAAAAAAATGAAAACAACGATTTATTTGTAAACTGTCTGCCTGAAAATTTCAAGCACTTCAAACAAGTACTTTCTTACTGACAGAAAGGAATTCAGTACTTATCACTTATCAAGATAAAGGAATCTGTTATGGAAATCTGAGAATGATATCCATCCAATTAAGTTTTAATACCAATAGTTTTGTTACCCCCGCTAACTTTGTGTCTTTAATACAGTCAATACTGTAATTAACTATTTAAATTTGAATCAACGACATGATCGTTGATAATATGACAAACATTAATGTGTTTTCCACAAATCAAAGGAATCGATTAATTAAATTGCGTTGTTGTACTGTATATTTGTCTACATAATAATAGTAAAATAATTTCTTGGTGAGATTTGTGATTCAGTCAGTAGCCAATTTATGATGAATTTTGTTTAAACAATTACAATCTTTTCAGTTTACCAGGTTTTAAACTAATTATTTAAAAAATATATCACATGTATTTAAAAACTACATTATATTGTTTTGTTTTTGAAGGTTCGGAAACTAATTAGCATTGGTATTTATAAGACTAAGCTTACATTAAAAAGTATGTAACGCTGTACAATTTGAAGCCAAATTCTTGTTGACCTAAAGGTACATGCAAGACATCGTGAAACAAAAATTTCATAAACAGTTAAGCAAACGCAAAATAATTTTAGTTAGCCCAACCCCCGGTTTGGTCTAGCTGGTAAAGTCGTCGCGTGAGTCGGCTGTCCAACAGCTGATTTTTGGAGACAAAGATTCCGAGGTTCAAATCCTAGTAAAGGTAGTTGTTACTTTTATACGGATTTGAATCCTAGACAGTTGTTAACGGTGTACTTTGATGGTTGGGGTTCATACTCTCCCAGGAATGGTCGGCCTGAGTCTGTTCAAGACTACTCATTATTTATAGGTCATACGTATCATCCTCATCTCATTGGGTTGCTTATTGTTCTTAAATTGAACAAATTGCGAGGTACAAACACTAGGGATTAAAAAATCAAAAAGTTGGCCAAATGCACACAGACTTCGGGATAATCCTTCCCGATGACTTAAGAAACGTAAAATCTACACCTTCTTATGCCTTAGATACGTATAATTTAATTAATATCATCCAAATAACTAACTGATAAGCATTGTTCACCATTAATCGTCGCCATACTTATCATTGTACACACTTGTCGCCACACTTGTACTTTACTATGCAGAAACAATTAAATTAATAAAGATAAAATATTCTTAACAATGAGATTAAATATTGTCACTTTGTTAAGAGCGCTGATTAGGGATATAAAGCTAGGTCATTAGTTAACAGGTAATGTAGCGAGGTTGACCCTCAGTTAAGCTAATTAAACAGTGATACAGGACTACATATTAATACTTCTGTTTAATTAAAATTTAGGGTTTAGCGCTGTCTTTATTTTTATATTTTAGCATTAACTATGTATTAAACACGTAATTTTTTTTCTTTTGAGACCGCAGTGGATCACTTGAGTCGATTTCTGGGCACTCTCTTCTGGTTCGTTTCTTTGATTTTCCTTCAGTATTCTTTCATTATGGCAGATCTTCTTTGTCTTTCTGCTTCCAAAAAGATCGATTTCCTGCTTCCTCTTTTATCTACTTTTCCTTGGAATCTAATATTTTTATCTTTTCACATTTTCAGCTGTTTAGTTTTATTTTCGATCTTCGAAGGTGATGCTTAATTCGTCCATATCTTTCTTGATTTCTTTTAACCATACTTCGTCTTTTTCTGGTAGAGTTTTCTGTCTATTTGGTTTGTGATTCTAGCTTTACGTGTTCTGATTATATGTCCAAAGAAGGATATTCTTTTTTTCCTCGTCGTTTCTATTACTGATTCGGTCTCCTGGTAGACCTGTTCATTTGGTAGTAATCTCCATTCTCCATCTACTTGGTGTCTCTTTCCAATGCAGGTTCTAAGGATCCTCCTTTCAAGTTTTTGAATTTTATCTATTCTGTTTTCCTGGTTTAATTTTAATAGAGTTTCGCACCCATATGTTATCTTTGGTTATACGACCATTTGTAGTGTTTTATTTTGGTTTTGATTGATAGGCATTTTTTATTGTTGGTGTTCTTGGTGATTAGTTGTGATGTTAGTTTCTTGGTTCATTCCTCCCATGCTTCCTTTTTGCTGTTGCTGTAAGTGATGATTTCTCCCAAGTATTTAAAGGATTCTACGAGTTCTATATGGTCGTTAATTTGAACCTTTTTTATACATAGCGGGTCTGTTTCCATTATTGTGGTTTTTTCAAACGTAATTATTACAAGCCTTTAAAAAGAAAAATCTTTGCAGTCGTCATTGTTAATAAAAATCGAATACAAATTGTATTTTCTATTCGAAATAAAAATTTTAAATAATCAGAAAAATTGATGTAAAGCTAGTGCTTTGTAAACTTCCAGTTAATTCCTCAGCGTGTAATAAGCTTGGTACTAGCTATTTTATTCGTCAATTGCTTAGCTCGTCTTCATTCACGCAGTACGTAATTATTCCTCTTCACTGAGTTCTCCTTTCACTTACACTTATTAACACCTGGCATTAAAATCTCATTGTACGTTAACTCTAATCGGAAATTAGAAGGTTCGGTCGACGTTCTGCTACTTTAGTTACCTAACTATCGTGACCCGGTTTTACAATAATTTTATTATTATTATTATTATTACTATCCAATACTTGTAAATTTCATTCATTTCAGCATTAAATACTTCCGAACTTTTTTTTAGTTTACAAGTAGGTTTTGTGTAGTTTTCATAAAATGGCTTTATTCTGTTAAAACTTACACCTTTCAATGTGTTTTACTTTCTCGCACTCTTTGTATATATAATGTAGTGAAAAAGTACTAAAGCGGAAAAATATTTTCGTTACCCAGATTTCAAATAATCACGTTTCATAATCCCCTTAAACCAAAAAATTAGTTTTAGAAGGATATCCACCTGAATTTATGTATGTTATTATTCGTTCTAGAACTAAAACTGCTCTAGACTTTTGGGCTGAATGAAAAATCGAGACGTGTGAGCTGCTCTAGAATTGTGAGCTCTATGTAGTGGGCTAAAATTTTAAAACTAAGATTTCCTTAAACAATCTTGAAAAGTTTTGGAATTAGCTATACAGCTTCCAGTGTAAAACTTTTCTCCGTATTTAAATTCGCTCTGGTGCAAATACAAAAAAAAATTTCTCGAAGACGGCTCTAACGAATTGATTACCCTTTTCTCATTTACTTCACTAGCAAGAGTCATTAAGATAGCTAGTTCATCCCTAAAAAAATTCGTGGGTCAGGGAGGGTGTGCTCTCGTTCAAAAAAACCTGTTTTCCAGAATTACAGCTTTGCTTTGAAGTTAAGGTAAAAGTGCTCGTAATAAAAATAAAAGATAAATTCTACTGGTTTTGTATTTGAAATTATTTCCCGACTCTTCATTTAGCCTTATTTATACATGAGAACTACATCAAAATCGATTAATTTTGAAATTACAGGTTTTAGTGACGTACATTTAAATTGCATATAACATAGGTTAAAGATAATTTCAAACCCTATAACTTTTATATATTTGTTAAGCCATATTAAAAGCTTGGTGTCAGCGATTAATGTAGGGTATGGAACGGTGTGTTAAATATGTAACATTTTAAGACCTTAGCCAGGAATTGAACCTAGAACCTTCCATTTTTATAAATAGCCCACTAACCGCTACGCCACGGAAGCGGCCTATTATTTTTTGTTTAACGATTAGTCCAGTGGAAATTTGTGATTTCCTATTAAAAAAAACACTGCATTAAAATTTGGTTGTTTCTATAAAGTTATTTGTTCGACTTTTTGTCCACATAAAATTATAACCCTATTATTAATTATGCTGTATATAGGCTAGGTACGCAAGTATGCGACATTATAATACCTAAGTAAAATGTTGCACTGCTCAAGCCTTTGCGAGAAAGTTATTTGGATTTGCCGTCTATTTATTCATTCAATTCTAATTTCTTGGCTTTCCTGCTCAATTAAGATAAATACTATGACATCCAGCATGTGTTTCAAAATTCTTGAGAACGATATATCAGTGAATAGGTTCCTTTCGTAGTCTAAAGTAAATACAGTATAAATATTTACAAAAATTTATTTTAAACTCCATCTTGATAATGATTTAATAAATGATTTCAATAGAACATTTATAATTGTTAAGACGCCAACATTTTTTCAAATCTTGATATGTAGGCCTAATATTTACAAGATTTACGATAAACTGGCGTGAATTTATTTATATTTGACTTCTATAAATATTTTTTGAATCAAATTTAATTGTGAGTTAAATCACATTAAATATTTAAAGAATTTATAAAATTTGATAAAAATCTTTCCCGTGTTTGTCATGTTTCAGCTGTTCGATATGAAGAAATTCCAAGCAAACGTATCGCGTGAACTAAGGAGAGCGTATCCAGACCGTCGTCGCTTGGAGTGTCAATGTTTAAGCGCTGTAGCATTTGTTAAGTCCGAAAGCGACCTCCTAGAGTGTCCCATATGGGTATTAATCATTAATGTAGTCGCCATGGATATGCTCAAATCTAAACTCCCACCAGGTAAGCGTATACTCAGTAAATATTTTAATTGGCTTTTTCTTTTATCTGAATACAATGTTATTTGTTTTTGTTTACTACATAATTAATCGTTCATATTAAGAACATTATTGACTACACAGATTTTTAAATGTAAATGGCCACCTTCTCTGAGGCTATAACTGGATTGGCATAATTTCTGATAACACATAGACAATAGTCTAAATTAACCCTCCCACTTAAATGCGGAACTGATGTAGAAATTGCTGTTAAACATTCTGAGGAAGTAGTCAACAAGCGTCTTGGAATTCCCCTATTTCCAGAACACCACCTGTATCTCTTTTGCTTTTACCGATGTATACCCAATACATTAGACAATAGATGGACAAAAGCGTCAAGGTAGACGAGTATGACAAGAGGTCTGGATGCCTAATGACAAAAGAAATTATAGTAAATTAAATAATGCATCATTTTCAATTACAAGAATATTTGCCGTGAACGACATTTGTCATCCTTATCTACGATGGACAACTAACTTTGGCGTGAAACAAAGCCCTTGAACAAAATTCTGTCTTTTCGTCGTTACGAAAACCAAATGGCGAGTGGGCAACCCCTTATGATGACAAAGCGGCACTTCTTGCCTCCCTTTTATCAGATGTTTTCCCTGATAGGGATCCATTTTGTCTTAAGATAACGTAGTGAACCTCTTCAGCTTTCTTTTCTTCCAAACTACTTTAAGCTGCCAGCCTAAAATTCGAAATTTTAAAACTCCTTTAAGAAAAGTTACAGCGTACAATTCGATCACCGCTTAAACTCTTCGTGAACTCGCATATAAAGGATTTGTTTTCTTGTCTTGCATTTTCAATACAATTTTGATAATTTATTTGCTCTTAAACTAAGCTTATTATAACAAAAGTCTCCATTTTTATATTTTTATCTTTATCTGTTTGTAAAAATGTGAAAGTTTATCACTAATTTTCTGACTTCCCGGCTAATTAGAGAGCTGTAATTCGGCTCATTTTTTCCTTAGAGGTGAAAAGAAAAACTAAAGCACTATAAAACCAAATTAAATAAAAACTAAACAAATGAAACTGAAATAAACTAAAATTAAAACTAAACAAATCAAATTGAAATAAACTAAATTTCAATTACTTGCACCTCAGGAGTGAAAAGGATGTGGTTATCCGTAAGCAACTCATATTATTTTAATTACTTTCTGTAGAGCTGCAGTTCTAAAATCGGCATGCGTATTCTCTGAGCGATACCTAGGAAAAGAAAGACAATTGAATTTCGACCCTTTTTGCTGAGTGATAAAAAGGTGCTAACTACCCTAACGAATTAAATATTATCTTTAATTTTAAATCAACATTAGTATTCTTCAACTGGTTCCTAGAAAAATAAAAGTGTCGAATAAACCAGGAAAAGCAATGAATCAGGTTATTTAATGCTCCCCTCAGCGAATAACAGCAAACCAATCAATTCATGCTATAATTCATGTAATCAATTCATTATTCAGAAAATACACACCTACTATTAAACCTATAATACTATTTAAACCAAACTTTGATAAAAGGGATAGACTACATGACTGAAATACAAAATAAGAAGAGTTCTTTTACTGACTCTGTTCAACATCTTGAAAAATGTTGTTTGTTAAAATGCAGCTACCCAACAGCAGTCTTTTAAAATAAAAGTTAACTTACCTTAATTGGATTTGAAGCAGTCTTGCACATCAAATATCAGCCACTAGAAACAATGTTAACCAGTAGGCAAGTCTAGCAAGTTAACGGGTGGACAAAGGTAATTTATTGGTTTTATTTCTTAGTTAACCCACTTTTAAATTATAAAAGGGGTAAAAGAACTTGGTTGGTTTCATTCTTAAATAATTTCAATAATTTATGATGTAAGCTATTTTACAATTTTTAAAATTCACAGGAAAGTAGCTCCTACATTTTTAACAATTATGGAAAAAATAATCTCTCACTTATACATAAAAAAATTAAGTCGCATCTACTGCTTAATATTTGCGGCTAAAAATGTCATTACTAATGAGTATAGTAAACAATTGAAAAACAGAATTGTGTTACAATTTTAATAATGTAAGAATTTCAAATTTAAAAAAATTAACAATCTACGGTTAAAACTGTGAAACAATAAAATATGCTACATTTTTTTACATTATTTACTTCCATGTGAATGTGTTAAATTTTGTATTTTTTTCTGATGTTGTATTGCGTAGTTGTTATCCTTTAATACGAGTATTGTTCCTTAATAAGTACTTTTCAACGTGTTTTTAATATTTTCGTGACCATTCATTATTATTTTTAGATCTATTGTTATGTTTGCTCAGGGAATTATTTAAATTTTGACAGTCGATTAACGTTACAGCAGTAAGATTTTAAAATTAAATTAATCAAACCGATTAAACTAAATTTCTATCACTTGCACCTAAGGGGCTAAAAGGTTGCGATTATCCTAAAGCGAAACATTATTGTCTCTATAACTTTCTGAAGAGCTGCAGTTCTAAAATCGACATTTGTGTATTCTCTGAGTATGAAAAGAAAGAAAATTAAATTTCGTCCGATTTTCCTAAGTAATTAAAAAGCAAGATTTTCCTAAGTAAATACAAAGTATTTGTCTTTTTAACTAAAAAGCAAGATATAAACTCTTTAACGACATTAAAACTTTAACGGCACAAAATCTCAAACGAGACTAATCAAATATTCACTAGTGCACACCTGTGTATATAGGTTGCTAAGCTAGCCTTCTAGAAATTTCCAAACAGTTATTAGCTAGAAGGTTCCAGAATCTTTTAAACAGTTAACACTAGACAAACAACATAGACATTAACGTGTGTGAGTGTCGTATAAGCTACACAAAAAATATTTCATACATCAGATTAATATATATTTGATTTTTGTGGCAAATTATAATGTTCGTAGTGTATTTGGAATATTTCGTGAGGATTTGGTTGTGTGCAAGTCTTGTGTGGCCAATTCTCAGTCTTGTTATGATAAATTGGCCTCATCTGTTGAGTTGATGTTCGTGTGTAGCTATGTTTCTTTAAATTTTATAATTTTCCCGGAGGAGTTATTAACCAGAGCATTAAGCGAATTATCAATGCAACGCTGTAAAAAATATTATCATGAATTTGATGTAGTCTTTAAAAAAGAAAATGTATAACAAAATTAGTTAAATTTATTCTTTGAAATGTGTGACAATTAGGGTACATCTTATTGAGATGGACTTTCATATCATGACTTAAGTGTTTTGAAGTTCCTATAATGATATTTGACTTACACTTTATAACAGATTCCTAGAACTTGTATAAAGAATCATAATTGCATTTATTAAATATTACTTGTCAGAAATCTTTTAAATTTAAAATGTGGCCAAAGCTATCAAAATATGACAGATTTAAAAAAACATAAAACCGTTAAATTAAATTTAAATAATAGGCTATTGTTTAGTAAAAGCGTTTGAAAAGAAGCTTGAAAGATTTTGAATTATAAAATGTTTCACTCGTCAATTTTAACAAATCCTTCTAAAGAATATTTTTGCATAATTGATAAAAATCAATCTACTTCTATTTAAAAAAATATGTATATATTAAATTTTGAGTGACTTGTTTTGTAAGAAGTTGTGATAAAATCGGTTACAAAAGATTTGATTAATACGATAACCATATTTTTATTGCCCGATAGTAAACAACTAAAAATTACATAATTTTGTTCATTTTGTGAACAAATACTTTTAATATCAATTAGCTTTTCGAACAAACCTAAAACATAATTTTATTAGTAAATTATAGAAAATTTATTTCCACCCATATATATAGGCTACGTTATCAGTTGTCGCAAAAATTAATTGAATTAGTCACCGAAGAAACGCGGTGTAATTATCTGTATTAGTTTAATATTTTTTCTTGTAGTTGTAAATAAAGACTATCCCAGTTAGTTAGAAAGCGAAATAAGTAAAGAACAGTTGTTAAAGAATGTTACAAAGAATCAACAGTGCATGGTGAGGTTCTAACCCACTTCTATTGCTGGTTGTTACACTAATTATGTAACAGCATCCAACCTCCCAGAAAGCGAGCTTAAAGAAAGAGAAACAGAACTAGATTTAGATATCATTTTGCTTATTTTTAATGGATTAAAAATATCTAATTTTAGAAAAGAGAAATATGGCTTCACCCACTAATACTGGATTCTGTTATGTGTTAAGCATTATTTTTGAACCAGTTTTTATTTAAGATCTGAGTTTATTTACAATCAGTTTAAAAATATGTATAATTAATTATTATGAAAGTATTTACATGGCGAAGACCATACCCAATGGTATTACTTCCAAAAGAAAACAAAATTATTTATAATTTATTTAAAACCTTATATCTAGATAACGGATTGTTGTTGTTTAGGTCATCAGCCGATAGGCTGGTTTGAACCTGTAGAGGTGAACCTAAACAAAACGAGAAGTGAGGTGTTTTACCATTACCTTCCTCACTGAATGGAAAAGTACGCTTATCAGCATGCCGGGTTCTCTGAAAAACACATATTTTCCACTCTGCAAATGACACCTTCACTTCATTCACCACAGGGTCTGGCTGTATAATGAAATTCATTACTGTCAGAGGAGACAACTCTAATTAGTATCTTTTGTACCTCTACCTCTTCTATTCTTCAACGATTAAGTCATTTAATTGGCTGACCATGTAATAAGTAATAGAACTATTTATTTTAGCCCTGCAATGAACAGATTGAGTGTAAATAATTTAACACTCCACCTGTTTGTTATGGGCGTAGATAACAGATTAATAACAGTAAAAGATACATTTAACAAAAATAACAGAGATGAGGAAGAATTGCGTAGAAGAAACAAATGAAGGTGTTAGTGAATAATAAGAGTTTAACTTAACAATACAATTTATTTGGTAAATCTGAACGGAAGTCAAGTAATTTTATTCTTTATCAAGTAAACTAAGTGTGTCCAAGAATTCGGATGATCTCGTAATTTTATTTGATATTTTGAACTTAGCTGCTTAATTTTTTCCTTCGTGGTATTAACGTGTGAGTCCTTACGCAGCGTATCATTACACGTACCGTGGATATTATTAAAACTTTTGACTGGAATCGATGGATGATGGGTAAGATCCAGTCTTTTGACCAACCCGCTAAGGTTGTAGGGAATTGACCATGTAATCCCAAAATTTAGGATAAATTTTAATATTCTCTAATACAAATTTCAATTTTTTTTAAAAACTTACGATCCCGATTATACATGCGTATTTATTACATTCTATGGCTTCATTATTAGGAATTATCTCTGGAAAAATCCTCGGGATAGGTTCTGGTCTTAAATGAAGAATCGTCCTTTTCAAAGTTACAGTCTTGCAATCCATTTTAAGGCAAGTAAAATAAAAATAATAAATAGCGGTTAACTAAATAAGTAAGAATACCAAAACTACCGTGAATTGTATATTCAAAATGTTATATCCGACGAGCAAAAAGAGCAAAGTTGTTAAATATTCGCGTGAATATTTTGTGACAGCCTACTGTTTGCATCGGTATTAAAAATAGTTTGTTAATCCTCACGTCAGCTATTTCACAGCCCCTGCTGTGTTTTTTCAGTGATATCACCGCAGAATCCTGTTAAAATTCGTTAATATATCTTTGTAAATTACGTTAAACCTACTGTAGTCACAAAGTTTTTGACAGTAATAAATTTCATTATTTTAATAGTATGTAAATATTTTTAAGGATTACGTAGGCATATAAAAAACAACCTTGTACTTAAATTGGAATTTTGGATCATAATAGTGACATCACATTTAATCATACAGGCATATGGAATTTATTTGCTGATTCGGTTCGCTTAGATTAATAACATACATTTTGTACACACCTACTAAAGAGACAGAACATTGTTTTTTTTACGCAAGATAAAGTACCTATTAATCTAAAAAAAAATATTAGATAAATAATGAAATCATTCTTTAAGTAACTTATATAAAAATATTTTTGTTTACACCTCCTAAAATTAAAATTATCTCATTAAATTACTATTTGTTTTGCTTATAGACTAAATAAATGGCATTTAAGCGTAAATTTCAAAACAAAATATAGGCTACAGTAATTGGTGGCATATTATGGGAACCGATTTTGTATTTATTTAGATAACAAAAATTTATTACCTTAGGGATCGATCAGTAACTAGCCTACTTTTATGTATACAGTGGACTCTCTCTTAACCGATTAACTAAATATTTTCCAAGGTGATTTTTTTTAGCCGCTTTAACTATTTACGTAATTAAGAAACCCGGGACCTCTACATTGCAATCAGCTGAACTATCGAAGCAACCAGGTGTATGTTTTTATACACAGTACTTGCTAGAAATGGCCCTGCGATATGTTGAATAGAAGCCGACCAACTCCAGTCTATCTTCTGAATTTGAAAAGATGCGGGATGATACAGCTGATAAACGCAAGAGTAAATTGAAAGAAAGTAAAATAACAGATTTTTTTTCTCATACCTAACAGATTTTTTTAACAAAACAGTACAGTACAATTTTATACTGCAGGCTACATACAAATATAGTTCAGTGTACTGTTGTGTGTATAATACATGTAAAATGTGTTTGTGTTGTTTTATTAAGTTATGTACTGTATCGTAAAATTTTATTTTGTTTAACCTTCCGATATAGGAAAAGCGACATTAAGGCAGGTCATTCATATACTGTGGCACGTAGACAGTAGTACTGTGTAATTTTACATTTAATCTTACGTGTGCTTAATTTTGGGATCCAAATTTGTTTATTATTAATGTAATCAATTTCTAGTTGTATAGGGTTGTAAATGAGCTACAGTTCTGTTATCCGACCGCTACTTAGGCCCTTCCAAGTCGGTTGACAAAGAGTCCACTGTACTTTGAAAACTCGGATCTTCTATTGCTAAAAACTTTTTCTTTTAAGTATTTAAAAATGAAATTTTTAAAATTTTAGCAGTATGACTAGAGAATATATTCCTGAAGTCAACTGCCAAATATTTTATTTCCTTCGAAAATAAATAATTTTTTTTTAAATTTATTTATTTAAAGTCGCATCAACTGCTTGGTTATTAGTGACTACGGTGTATTATTTAACATTAAATGTGGGATTTGACACGTAAAAATCTCAGACCCTCGCAGGGAATCGAACCTGGGATCTCAGTGTGACAGACAAATGCGCTAACCACTACGCTACGGAGGCGACCAATTGAATTATTAGACTATTATTATTATTATTTCTTAGAAGAAAAATAATCTCTTTAAATATTTTTTTTTACTTATTTAGTAAACGTTTGTGATAACTTGTTCTGTTTTCGTACTTAGACATTAAATCATAATTTTTGATAGACGTAACGTATTAAAGCGAATATTTTAATAACTCTTTAACTCAAATGCTTGACATATTTATTTGAGAATTAAAATATTTTGAGTAATTTATTCTTAGAAATCCTCTCAACTGCTTTTTAATCATTACATTCGCCTTATAGAATACAATTTCCTTTTTATATTTTGTAACGGCGTTTTATCATTTCTATTTATTCTGTATTATTCAACGTAAAAGTCTTGTGATGTTAATATAGATTCAATAATATATTTCTTGACACGTGTATCGTGTAGGTATTTTAAATACATATTCTTAAAAATTAACAATTCATAAAACGCTAGATTTTAATTCATTATACTGAGTTAAGAGAAATCAGCAAATCATGACACCAGACGGATAACAGCATAACAAATTATGTTTTAGCAAGCCTGTCTGTCATAACCGACAATATTCAACTCTCATATCATTATTAGCAATAAGACTTTAATGTAAAATTCCTTTACATTCTTAGCATCATAAAATATTTTTAGCAGTCATTGATCTCCCAGCAATTAATAATTATTAAAAAACGTTTTTCTAAAACTTTTTCAAAATGAATTTGATCTATCACTATACGAATTTCTTCAGTGCAGTCCAATAATAAATCAATATTTATTTGATTTTTATTCTCTCATCAGCGGTAACATAGAATAAATCTCTTTATGGTTCAATTCTCTTAGCTCGTTTTCCAATATGTTATTTTGTATACTTATTTGTCACTTTCATCACTTTCAATAACATAACATTTTTCTGAGAACTTTTAATCTTACCTAATCGAAATTCTGGTTTACCACTATGCGCCCTAAAAACCCGGTGAATTGAAATCATCTTACAGCCAAATTTTAGTTAAATCAAACTTTAAGATTTTCTCTTAAGTCTGTAACGTATTACAAGACTACTAAAACACCTCTTTTGTTTTTATTTCAGTTTTATTTTTTATATATTTATTTGGCATAATCTGTAAGTATATTTATTTTACTATGTACTTTTCTCTTTATGTAGTCTATACACAGTATTTAAAAATGTGAATCATTGATTTGTATGGTAGTTAAATTAAACTTTTCATTAATCAAGATCAATTAAACTTTTTAATATTTCTGCTTTGCTCCATAAGACCTAATGTATGAGAGAGAAAATTGAATTACAAATCTCTACTTCGTTTCTGACTGCATTGACTGACTTGTAGGTATTATATTCACCATTGTGTTAAAAATATAGATAGACTCCTTGTTTGGGCAGATGCAAATCGCGCAGTGTATTTTAACTCTCTTTGTACCGAAACAGTATTTAAAAGTTTGATTCTAAAGTGCTTTTAATTTGTATAAGGGTGTACAAAAAGTGCCAGCCCTATTTCGAAAACTTGCAGGCGTAAGCCTACCATTGCCAACCAAAATTTCAGTGTTACAGAAAAATTAAATTTCTTGTTAAATATTAATTTTTATTGTGTTCATTAAAAAAAACAGTTCGTTCTAATTCTAAAACTATTGAAAATATTTTTTTTTAGTTTACTTTAAGTCGCACCGACAGCTTGGTAATTAGCGATTACTATGGGATTTGGTATCTTAACGGTAGTTTTAACGTGTTAGAATTTCCAGACCCTTACCGGAAATCGAACCCAGGACCTTTCGCTTTGTAGGCTAGTGCGCTAATCACTGCGCCACAGAGGCGGTCTAAAAATACATTATTCCATTAATTTATGTTTTAAAGTTTTTTTTTAAACGTTGGGTTATCCAGAAGTTGGCATTTTATGCATAACTTACGAACATCCAGTAACCCGGGGATGTTGTCACTACGTATAATATATCGACATCCTGTTTTGTTGTTCCTGACATTGTTGCTGAAAGGGTTAAAAAAATTAATGAAGTTCGTTAGTTTGCTGTAATCTAATTAAATATTTGAGTACAGTAGTAAAAATAAATAAATGAACTTTCTTTATTTGTTATTAATTTCTGTGTAATTTGTAGCATTTTTTTTTATTGGAATCGTGGATAATATATAGGTAGGTTTAGCGGATCGAAATATTGGCATTTGCAAATTTGTATTGGCTGTGTAGTTTCAATTTATGTGTGAGATATTATTTAGTACTGTTCAAGGTGAGTAGTAAAATGTCTTCGGGTTTTTATCTGAGGAAGTTAAATTCTGATAAAGTTTCTAAAGAATCGGAATTAAGTTGACATTATGAAGCCGGTATCAATGCGTTAAATTGCATAAATAATCCGTTGTAATTTCATAATGTTAATTTTTATCGGTCATTTTTGTATACCAGATGTTTTTGCCGTTTAATCACAATATTTAAATTTTCGTAACAATATTTTTCATTCGTAGATTGGTTTAATGAGTGTTGTAGTTTATAACAAACAGAAATAAATTAGGAAAGACTGTCATTCTTGTGAAATGGCACCCTTGTTTTATGGTAGCCTTGTTACATGAAAAGCCACATCGGTTTTTTTATACTGATTTTCATTTAATTTATTATTGCACATTAAAATGGATAATTTATAATTGTTTGGTTAAAAATATGTAAACGTAAACACAATACTATTTATAATAATTTGCACAGATAAAAGAAGGCAGTCATCCGTATAGAAACAATTATTTCTTGAACACGACACGTTCCATTAATTTCAGCGGTACAAAGATTTTGAAATGTATTGTACTACAATGCAATTTCTGTAGCAGAAATATATATTGTGTTTAAATTATAATAATAAATTATTAGTGTTACATCATTTAATAGAGAAATTTAGACCGAGTTAAAGTTGGAGTGTGATTTATCGTACGTTTTGTGTATCGTACATTAATAAATAAGTTTTAACACAATGGTGAAACAAAATATCTAAAGTTCAACAATTTATTAGGCAAACTCTAAACATTGAAATCATATTTGTTCTTAATATGAACAATTCAGTTAAAATATTAATATATTAGCAACCCCCAGCTCACTTCTCTTCACGGTTAACTAAACTAAAAAACGTTTAACTTCTCACACAACCTTACGCTTTGAGAGTAAAATCACAACTGTCCAAATAAAACGAATTAGTACTAGAAACAGAATTTTTGTTTGTTGTTTTGACATCAGCATGAATCACCAGTGAAAGTGAAGAAATACGCGACCTGAGAAAAATTGAATATGTGTTATTAAAAAAAGTAGGTAAAATCAAGTTCTGAAAAACATTGTTCGATCCCTTTGACCGACCCGTTGGCGTAGTGGCTAGATCAACTGGCTTCTACGCCGGGGTTCGATTCCCGGTCAGGTTTGGCATTTTTTCTTCACTCATTTTCATATATCATCATCCCCACTGTCTGCATTAGCAGAAATTGCAAATCAGTCAGACGTAAAACAAAAAAAAAAAGAAAGATCCCTTTGATCTTGGATGGTTTTTATAGCAGTGCGGAAATCGGATGTGACGTTATTTTTGGATAATAATTTGTGGTAAATAATTTTGAAAAATTATGTAAAAATGAAAGAGTTGGCCTATAGGATGATATCGAATTGTAGAGCGGTACTGTATCGTACCTGATACATAGTGCATTGTATACACACAATAGAATAAATAGATAGAAGAACTAATCTTCCCAAACATACAAAATAAAAGATGACTTTATATTAGGTAGGTCATTTTTTCCAAATTTTAACGATTACGTAATGCTTATGTTACTTAAGAACCAATAAGCTTTTCAATATTGGAAGAATTTTTAAAATCGGTTAAGTAGTTTCTGAGATTACCTGCTACAAACAAATAATTGCTTAAGAACAACCAAGAAAATCCTCCTTTACAACTCTTTAGTTAATTTCTGACCATCGAATTTTTTGATCGTCATCATTTGATTTTTGATTAATTGATTCTTGTTTTGTTCAGTTGTAGAATGCTGACTCATTTCAATGATTTAAATTGTAACTTGTTTTATGGGGTTGAAATCAAAACTGTATACATATATTTTTTGTTTTTAAATTCATTGGAAAATTGAATTAGTAGCAACCTACATTAATGAAATAGAAGAATCAGTTATTATTGACGATTTTTTATTTTATTTTATTCTGGACAATGAGCGGGGAATATTATCCTAACTCCATCCAATCAGATTCTGCATTGTAACAAAGAACGAACGTTCTCATTGTCGAGTTCTATTAACGACACAAATGATGGTCCTTAACAAATGCAGTTTTTTCATGTACAAAATTGGCCAGTCTTTTATTAGCTGAGAATTCGGATATTATGTTTTATTTTAATTTTTTTTATTTGTTGTAATCCATTTTCTAGAGATAACAATTATGACGGGAATGAAGGATAAGTCAACAGCCTGCCGAGGTTCCAAGGACATTCTTAAAAGCATTTCTGTACTTCTGTGTTTTCGCTATGTGTAATTTATTTTTATGGATTATTTTAGGCAAATTTAGAGGATTTAAAATAGTTTATATCTGAAAGTGAATGCCAATGTTTCTGTTTGGTAGTAATGTTTGCATACCTATGCATGAGTTCAGGTGACGTGAACAAATTTTAAGTATGAAAATGAAAGATGATAATCTTGTTGTGGGTACTTTTACACGTTAGAACAGTAAAAGAAGTATACATATATTTTTATTCGTAAGCGAATGAGGATTAAAGTTACTTTTTAATACTCGCACGTACATTAGTAGACTCGAGAAGCCTATAATAAAATAAAGCTGTCATGCGTACTTAAAGAGCACCAAATTATAAATTGTCATTTATGAACACAAAAAGTGCCTCTTTAATGGGATTTCTAGATTTCAGTAGCCATTTAAAAATACGAAACTATAAGTACAACATGCGCTTTCATCTCTAAAATCCTTTTCTCCCGTATTTATGTAACCTTTTCATGATTAAAGGTTACATACTAATTCTGTAAAGCAGTGAAAATTAATAATAATATAATTCGAACATCGTATCGTGTAAAAAAAATAACACTTATAAAAACTGTCACCTTGAAAGTTCATTGTCTCTTTGTTCATTTGGTGTCGAAATCAACTCATGGCTCCATACAATTTATTATTATAGTAATGACAAATCTATTTTTATCCGTGTGTAGTTTGAATATGAATTTAATTAATAACTAATTACATTCAAAAAGCCGGTACGAAATAAATTGATACTGAAAAATAGGAGAAACGTAGTTATGTAATAATATCTCAAATGTTTTAAAAGTTTAGGGGAAGTGTACCTTAAATATTAAAGTGATATATGGGCGTACTCATACAGCTGCGGGGAGCGAATAGTAACTATAACGTTAACATCATTCAACGTTATCAATCTTTACTGTTTTTTATTTTATTTTATAAGGTGTAACTCTTTTGAGATCAGTATTTTTACTGCAAATCTAAACTGTAAGCAAGTAAGATAAAAATTTGAATTGGCCTATAACGTATTTTGAATGAAAATATAAAACACACTCAGTAGTGTGTTTAAAAAAAATTAAACTTAGAACAAAAACAAAACTAGACTTGACTCTGAACCTGTGCATAAATATATTGAAACATGAAGTAGTTTAATCTGAAGATGACAACGATGACCATTATGGAGATGATAATGATGCCGATTATGACATGACGATGATTAGTAGTAGTAGTAGTAGTAGAAAAAATTAAATGATTAACATAATTATCAAGGTAAGTCCAATGTTTTAAAACGTTTAAATCTGTGAATATATTCTCTCTTGTCGAGTAGGATTTGTCTTAGACTGAGAAAGGATTTTGATGCTCTTCTAACTTTTTTAAATAATTGAAATTAAACAACTACGTTGTTTGTAATTTCTTCTTTTTTGAAGGGCAGGTTTAAATCGTTGTGCAATATTTCATTAGTTACATATCGTAGGGCTTGAGTGGTCAGTCTCAGGCATTTTGATTGAAAGCTGTATTATTTCTATATTCGAATTACTAGCTGCACCCCATAGCTCTAACCCGTAAGTCCAAACTGGTTTCGGAATTACTTTTTATAAGATTTTCGAAAAAATGTCAAAAAAATATTGGAAAACCATTTTAACATTCTGGCCATTACTCTCCTGGACAACAGTAACACGAGACAACTGAAACGTAAACACCCAACGGATTTATTTTGATTAATTTATTTTTAAAAGTGACCATAACCTAAATGAAAAGTTAAAATAATACGTGAAAAACAATCTTGTAATTTTAATTTTAAATGCAAATACGTTCAGGTACAAGTTGACTTTTCCACAAGTTGACTTTTTTTCAAGTTGGTGATTCCACAGTGAACCATCTTTTCATGTCATTCTCTTTTCTCTAATTTTCATATTTGTTCTTTGTTCCTTATTGAATCGATCGTAGATTTTGTTGATATAAAAAATTAAATAAATACAATTCCTTTTTTTAAATTATTATTCGTTATTTTCTGAAAAATGGTATAATTTTCTTTCTAAAGTGTTGCTTCTTAGTAACAGTAAATAATAAATTAGAAATCGACTTAATCACATTAGCATTTTTTATGAAAATTTGACTTTCCCGTTAATTATCACTCTAAAAAAGTACCCAGCTGTAGCTACGCCGTTTAAAGAGAAAATGGAGCAGGGACATCTTGATCTGAATAGTGGTTAACAGCCATAACCCTAGTCCAAACCGAATGTATCACTCGGTATCTCTTCTGGCAGTTCAATTCTCCACCAGCCGTTAATAAAATGTATTACCACATACGGAAATTTTTCCATTCAGTGCACCGAACCCAAAATCAAAGACAAAAAATGTATTACTTTTTACATTTAATGTAATGCTATAGAATGGACATAAAATTTAATCTACAGTCATGAATATATTTCTTAAGGTACACAACTTCTCGTGCTATGATCCCATATGACCACTTTTAGTATTTTTGTACACAATATTTTTAAAACAACGTGTTCAGAAAACTTTCTGTAGTTTTAAAATAAGAATAAAATTATTTTAATGCTTCTATTTAGTATTTTAGAAAAATACAAATCACAGAGCAAACTTCTTTCTTTAATACGACAGTAATTTGAGTAAAATAGCTTTAGTAGCTAGTTATAAAGTTATAATTTTTTACGAAAATATTGGTTTCCTACATCTTCCCTATTTTAAGGGATGAGGAACAAATTTATTTCAGATTGCTTTGTTGAAAATACTATGTTTACTTTCTCTTGCCTATTTGAGTATATAGGAAGGAAAGTATTGTTTTCAGAAGATTTTTTAAAATCGAGTTTTCACCGGATATACACATTTTCAAACCCCTGAACCCAAAACCCATATTTTTAGCAGTTGGTGTGTGTGTGTGTGTGTGTGTGTGTGTGTGTGTGTGTGTGTGTGTGTATGTGTGAACGAAATATCTCAATAACGGAACATCGAACGAAGTTGAAACTTGAAACTTAAGTTAGGTACTACTACCGGACCCGACATAAACATGTTCATCAAAATTGGTCAACCGGAAGTAGTACTAGTTTATTCGTGTCATTTTTCACTTTTCTGCAATTTCCTCAAAAACTGCTCCTACGATTTTTTTAAAAGTCGCCTCATTTACTAAATTTTTTATGTTCTATAACAACGGTTCCCAACGTGGGGGGCGCGCCCCCCAAGGGAGGCGTGAAGGCACGTCAAGGGAGGCGCGGGACTTCGAGATAGCTTTACCCTCCATAACGGATCCTTTCAGTGTCAACATAGACTTCCTGCCCGAATTACTTAAAAACAAGTTTTAGAAATAAAAAATGTTTCTGCTGCGAAAAACGATTTCGATAAAATTGACAAAACATCACTTTGGGTTAAGTATTACCAAGTATATAACAGCAAGCGGCAGTAATTGTAATTATCTTTATCAAGCACCTATCTGTTCGAAAAAGTGTTTTCAGCACTTGTTACAATAAAAACAAAGCATCTGTGCAATGTTGGTTTTATCAATGATTTACGTTGTGCACTTTCTAAAAATCAACCTTTTTTTTAAAAAAAAAATGCAAGGTCATCCATCCACTGATTTATTTTGTCTCTTGTTAGAATTAAATTGCAACTTCTAATGCTGCAAAAAATAAAAAAATAAATGTATGGTTATTCAATGTAATACATGATTTTTCATTGCCCAATAAAATTGTGTAAGGGGGCGTGAGAAGTTTTCTTTTTGGCAAAAGGGGGCGTAAAAGATAGAAGTTTGGGAACCGCTGTTCTATAAGAAAGGGTAGGCGCCATGTCTGCTAAAATTCTTGGGAAGGCTGTGCTCGCGTAGAAAAATATGGTTTTTTTAAAGATTGCGACCTTATTATGCATTTTAGAGCAAAAGTGTGTACAATTACAGTAGTAGACAATTCTACAACTTTTATTTCAAACATTTTTTAGTATAACGCTTAGTTTAGCGGTAATTCGTGATTTTCTGTTGTTGTTTTTTTTCATGAAAATCCGTAGAAAATGGATTTTTTAAATTTCTGCCTTCGTATGCATTTTTCGACAAAAATATATATAGTCTAATAAAATTTATTGGAAAATAAAAGATCTACAACTTTTATTTAGGGCAGCTTTCTCTACAGAGTCTAGTTTAGCGTTAAAGAGTAATTTTTCGTATTACTAAGCCAAACGAAGAATGATTTTTATTTTGCGTCTTTCACTCACGATTAAAATTATGTTATTTTTTTTAAGTTAGTATTTTTGTTTATTTCTAATGTTTGATTACTAATTTTTGTTATATTGTTAATTATTTGCATTGGCAAGAAAAAGTCCTGTGAGTGTTTCACACAAGATTTGTTTTTTTTTATAGATTATTTAAAGTAATAAAGAAGTCATTGGTTCTGTAAGACAGTAAAAATATTAAAAAGTAGACTCTCCCCAAAATGCTTACGAAAACATATGATTATTACATTTTACAAAATTAAGATGTAATATTATTCTGAATGATGTCACTTTTTATTACCTGAAAATAATATAGTGCAAAAATTTATTACAGATTAGTTACAAAAATTCACTATTCGCGTTCTGTATATTTTGCATAAGCGCCAGGAGTAATTTACAGCCGCTGTATTACATTGCTGATACTTAGTCATTCGTTTATTTTGTCTGATGAAGTTTCGAGTAGGTAGGATGCTCCGTGCTGAGATATGCAAATGTTACGCGTGGGACGCCCCAGTTCTGTATCTACGCGCAGTCCATTTGGATTTGTACTATCCATTTTCATTTTAATCTGGCCTTTCAGAAAAATTGACCGGTTAGTTTAATGTACAAGATCACTTTGTGCAATTTTAAAACTAAATTATAGGTAGGTGGATGTTGATAAAAGTCTTAATGTAATTTAGTCTATTTTGTAGCTAAATAATCTGTTGTATTATTTTAAATGGTTTTTCAACCATTTAATCTTTAATTCAATACTGTATTTAGAAAAGTGCTTTCGATATTATGATGTACATAATGATTTCATTCTATTGTTTTTTTATGTATTTAGATTATGAATAAGCTCTTGGTACCATCTTTAGAAAAGTTACTTTGTGTTCTTAGTAATTTGATAGGTTACAAACCGCGTGATAGGTTACAAGCCGCGATTAGACCACCCTTTTGGATATAATATATTTCTTTCAGTAAAATCCTAATTTTTAATACATATATAACTTATCATTTAGTACAGGAAGTTTTTAGAAATATGTTTTCTTTCCAATTTTTCAATGAATGTCACATGTTATCTAGAGTGTTGTTCCAGTTCTTAATTATTTATAAAATCTCATGAACAGCTAGATCATTAGCGACTACGGTGTGTTACAGTAATGGAACGGTCGGTTTTTACTTATAATAATTTCCAAAAACTAGCCGAGAATCGAGCCCGGAACCTCCGCTTTGTAGGCTAGCGCGCGAACCACTACATCACGGAGGCGGCCTATTTCTTTAATTATTTTTCAATTAAATTGTGAAAATTAATGGTACCAGAAAAGAGGTATCATTTTTACAAAGCGGTTGGGATGAATGTACGTCTTTACTTGCCCCATAACCTAAACTGATTCAGAAGCTTTATTTAATGATTTAGATTTAATTTAATCGATTATTCTGTGTAATTAATGGAAATTAAACATAAAGTTAGGTATTTTACGAGCTTTCATAATTTCTTATTAGTATTACTTTTGGTGTTGTCATCTAGATAAAATTTTAACTCCCGAAAGGTTGTGTTTACTTTTCTAATAAAAAATTAATAAAATTTACAAAAAAATAAAAGAAGGAATTTAGTCCAGGATGGAACAACCTTGTTTCAGTTAAATTGATTTATTATAAAAATTGATTTGTATTAATTATTATAAATCCTGCTAACTACTACTCCTTGGGAAATACCATTGCAATATTTCATAAGCGTCAGAAATGAACGAAGGCACGGCGTCATGTCGCCCTCTTTTTATACACACTAAGTTAAAGCAGACACACGGAAATAATTACACCACATCGTAATAAATTTAAATTAAATAATATTTAATTACATTAAATAATGTATTGTTGCGCAAGTGTTTATTTTAGTGTTAAACGGTAATAAACACTATTTTATCAAATAAAACAACAATTATCTTATGTAGGTCTGATATTATATTTTTAATTCATTTATTATAGAATATGAAAGTAAATTTTTAAGTATTTATTTACATATTTTTTACTTTTTCAAAAAAGTAAAGATTTTCAAGCGTTTGACAAAATGCAGAACAGGAAAATATCGTTCTAGTTTTTTCCAAATAAAACATTTTCAACAATGACAGGAATCCTTCAAAAGATAACTTCTGTTTCTAAATTTTAAAATAAAAAGGTGTCTTGCCTTATTAAATCACTATAAAACCTAAATTAGGTTTTTATAAAAAATATGTACTAATGTAAAAATATAAAAAATGTAATTAAGCTTTGGAGATATTCCGCTTCTAATAATTCTGTTTCAGATAAGGCACATTTAGAACGCAAAATGGTTTTTTAAACTGGAATAGATCGGCGTATGTAATTTCATTACAATATTTTCATTAGTTTAATTGTAACTGCTCCTCCTGAAAACGTTTAATATTTAAAATTTTTGTACACTCTTTCCCAGCTATTTTAGATTTGATTTTAAGAGATGTTCGTAATGAGAGATTTTTAATTTGTTTGATGTCAATAATCTTAAAATCTACCCATAACAGTCAGGTGGAGTGTCAAATTGTTTACACTCAATCTGTTCGTTGCAGGGCTCAAATAAATAGTTCTGTTTCTTATCACATGGTCAGCCAATTAAATGACTGAATCATTTAAGCAGAGGTAGAGGTGTAAAAGACATTAATCAGAGTTATCTCCTCTGTAAGTAATGAATTTCATTATACAGCCAGACCCTGTGGTGAATGAAGTGAAGGTGTCATTTGCAATGGAAAATATGTGCTTTTCAGAGAGCCCGGCAAACTGATAAGCGTACTTTTCCACTCAGCGAGGAAGGCAATGGTAAACCACCTCACTCCTCCTTTTTTAACTTATTAAAACCTCTACAGATTCAAACCAGCCTTTCGGTTGATGAGCTTAACAATAACAATCTTAAAATAAAGAATATTTATCTTATGTTACAGTATAGTCAACTGATTGGTTTTAATGTCATACACCTCTGCCCATTAAGTGTCATGCTTTGAGAGAATCTGTCCTTCGCCACTTTTCAGCGGTAGAAGATTTATATTTTGATGAGTTGCAAGTCAATTGCAGGTCTTCTTTGTCACCTGATAATTACATATATCCTTTCATCAATAGGTTATAGGTTTCAATAGGTTATATTCTAATAAAACATTATAATGGCTTAAAACACATTAATAGTCGTGCCTTCTTCATTCTGTTCTCTTCTTTCTTTTCATTCCATGCGTATTATTGTTTAATATTAGCTCCCAATCGCTTAGGCGGCGTTAATTATATTCTCTTATGAGCCCCACTGGACTACAAAGAAATCTAAATTACTCTGTTGTTGTTATTATTAGTTTTTTCTTCGTTTTTATTCATTCATTTATTCCAACGGCTATCTAAAATTGATGATTTTGAGAAGCAGTGATTAAAGAATTTAAGTTTGATGGGTTCTTGAATGGGTTTATAATTTATGTTGGCGTCTACAGGCATCATTGAACAATTTGTCTGTCAGTGATTTTCAAAATGTCGTATTTTAAATACTGTTTCATTGTTAATATTTCAGGTAGGCTATTTTTCTTTGCTTTTATACCTTAAACATGGAAATAGTGTCAATTGTCTTTTTTTTTAAATTAGCTAATACCATTGTTAAAATTATCAGATGCCACCTCCGTAGCCCAGTGGTTTCAGCGCTAGACTGAACTGTACTGAAAAACGGACGGTACCGGATTCGGGATCTAACAAGGATCTGGAAATTACTTCAAGTTTCAAACCCTCAAATTCTGTACCGTAACCGACAGTAGACGCTAATGACCAAAGTAGTCGATGCGACTTTTAAGTAACAATCCCTATCTCCCACCATCCCCCTATCTTACACCATCCGTATCTTACACCATGTTAACATAACATTTTCTTAAAATTTGGTGTAAAAAATCACACAACTTTCTCTTACCAATGCAAATAATGAGCAATATAAATACATTAGAAATAAACAAAAAAGTAGCCTCAAAAAACGTAACCTAATTTTAATCATGAGTGAATGATGCAAAATAAAAATCAATCTTAGTTTGGCTTACTAATACGGAAAATCACTCTTTGACGCTAAACTAGGCTCTTTAGAGAAAACTGCTTTAAATAAAAGTTGTAGATCTTTTAATTTCCTATAAATTTAATTATATACACTTTTGTCGTAAAATGCATACTAAGGCCGAAATCTTAAATAAAATTTATTTTTACAGATTTTCATGGAAAAAACCAGAAAATCACTACTTACCGCTAAACTAAGCGTTATACAGAACAATTTTTGAAATAGAAGTTGTGCGCGCGCGCCCTCGCACACACACACGCGCGCGCGCACACACAGACCAGTTGCTAAAAACATGTTTTGGGGGGTTTAAGGGGTCTGAAAACGTGTAGACTATATCCGGTGAAAACTCGATTTCGAAAAATCAACATAAAAACAATACTTTCCTTCTTATGTATTCATATAAGCAAGAGAAAGTAAAAAGCTTCGGAACCGACTTTTTCAAATTTTTAACAATTTTACTACGGGCCTTTACAAATCTGTCGTATTCTAACAGTAAGGTTTACAGGACCCTTTTTATTTATCTTAAAATACAAAAACTTCATTTATTAAATCCCTAATATGTGTACGTTTCAATCTGTTCAATTTAAAAACATAAAGCAACCCATTGATATGAGGATTATATGTTTGACGTGTAAGTTATGTGTAGTCTTTAGCGGACTCAGGCCGACCATTCCTTAGAGAGTATGGTTAATTGAACCCCAACCATCAACACCGGTTACACCGGTAACCCCTGACTAGTATTCAGATCCGTATAAAAGTAACTACCTTTACTAGGATTTGAACCATGGTACTCGTCCCCCAAAATCAGCGGTTAATCAGCTGACTTGTAGCGACGACTTTACCACTAGACCAAACCCGTGAGTTAACAAAAACTTCACTTGAGATATTATAAGTAGTTTGTACAGACATACGGAATTTTTACTATTACGAAAACGACATAAAAAATGTAAAATATTTTGAAAAACCATTTTTTCTTTTGTAGTTTACGTCACAGTAAACTATTTAAGTTGTGTTTACATTTCAGTAAAATTAACCCCAGCGTTTTTTGAGAAAAAGTATGTATAAACATGCATGTATCTTCTGCTCTCTTTTTTTTTACTTACATAAATGGTTGATAATAAGACAGTAACAAATTGCTGTGAAATTTACATAACAAAATTTCAAATTGTAAAAATATTCTTTACTCTACGTATATTTTACTGTCGAGAATATTCTTTACGGTCACACATTGTAATTTCAATAAATTTCTACTTTGTTGAATTGACGGTGTCAATTAATTAACTGACTGACGTAAACATTTAATGTAAAAGTTTAAGGTTAGGTACTGAAATCTGCGAAGATTTGTATGTACGTTTGCAAACGAATGGCCATGATCTTTAAAATGAGCATTTTAACAGGGGACTGGGCAATGACCAGACGCGTGTGGCCCGTACAGGGGGGCCAACACATTGACAACTTACTCACCAGCTCCCACTGTGACAGTCTCCTATTCTTATCCGGCTTAAATTGATATTAATTAAAACTAAAATTTTAATACAATGGATGTGTTAATTGAATTTGATGATCATAATTATTGATTAGTAAAATTTTTTGAATTAATCCTTTTAAGTTATTTAATTAGAAGGATTTTAATTCATTTCTAAAAAGTATGTTCAGATAAATTGAATTTTTATGTTTTACTTTCTCACACACAATATGAATTACAGCTTTGTTCTCAAGCAAAAATAATTCGTTTTATTTTTTAGTTTTTTATTTATCTGCACTTTTTACGGTTTCTTGAACAGCTAAGTGGTTTTTATAAAGACCATTTTTTCTGCCGTCATCTATATATTCTAAGGTACTTTGACTGATGTTTATGAAATTGATGTCTTGAGTATAACCACACCATCAGAACGGTTAAGTTAAAATTTAAATTTAGCATGAAAAAGCTAAACAGAAATCGTTTTCTATAAATTGATTTTTTACTCAGAGATGCTTTTAATCGAAAAATGAAACAAAACTTGAACTCATAAGAAGCGTTGTAAATCTATCACACATTTTGCCACGGAAATTTTATCTTTAATATTCAAAAACTATATCAATCTGTATAACTTTTGCTAGTGACTTTGTTATTCGTAATTTCGGATATATAATAGTAGAATATATAGCCCTCCGTTACACTGGTTGTGAAGATATTTTCTTTTGTGATTTTTAACCAGGACTGCATTAAAAAATAATACAATTAACGTTAATTAAAATGAAAGTATAATAACTTTTTAACTATCTTTGATTCATAAACTTTTTTTTAATTTCGTGAAAAAAAAGGAGGCCTATAAGTTAAGGATATTTCACAAAATGGTCGTGTCGTCACCGTCTATCATGGATTAGGATGTAATTAAACTGTTTCAGCTTCATCTCTTCCTCGGTCTCCCCACACCCCTCTTGTACCGTTCCGTTCATAAAGCTATCTTTGGATTCATAGATAGTCGGTCCTGTGACATTCTAAATCAATAAATTCACGAAAAGGTTCGTGTATTTATTATTTTGTAGTATCTTTCGATATAAAATTAATGTTAGGGTTGCCGAGAGCATGTGTATTCTTTACCGCTCATATCTTTGCCTCAGCTAGATGAAGCAGAGGGACGAGTCACTTCTATGCTGCCATTGCACATTAGGTTACTGTAATAACCATAAATAATGCTGTTCATTATGCAAAAAAACATGCTCAAACAAAAGCCTGCCGCTCTGCCAGTAAATTACCGTGATCTTTTTGGTGGTCAAAAAGATCACGGTAATTTACTGGCAGAGCGGCAGGCAGTTTTGTTTTTGGATCATAAATTTAGGCTCATTTGTTTTTTTTTTTTGTAGTAGTGTGTCTATTCTCTCTATTCCCTCTATTCTGTGCACACAGCATACGTACTCCTTACATTCTTTTAAGAGGCAAAGTAACCAGCAGTATACAATACTTACTATCAGAACAAACACAAGATAAATGATACTATAAAGGATACAATGTACAGTAGGATGTTAAGAATCTGAATGTAAAGATCTGAAAAGTAAGAATTTGTTAAGAGCATTTATCACAAAATCGGAAGTCTGGAATTGATTAAATTTGTTCCACTTATTACAGTACGTTGCGAAAATAAAACGCTAAATGTAGTACGTTTTGAAAACTTCATCTTCTAATTTATAATTTACCCGAGATCGTTTACCACGTAGCAATTCGTTATGCGAGTGTGTAAACGTTTAGTTTCAAGTGATTAATTATTGCGTAAGACACGTAATATTGGTGCTATTTTTTAGCACCAATATGAACCAGGCAAATAAACGTAACCACAACTATAAGATAGGTAGATTAGACCAAACCAAGTATAGATTACAAATTTTCGACTTGAAAGGCTTTTACGATAGGAAAAGTTTGTAGACCTATTTAAAATTACTTGACTTGCTCGTTTTAGAAATTATATTTTACTTTTTCACATAAAAATAGCACATATTCGGAAGCCAAAAATTTAGGGAAACAGTCTTTCAAAAGAATAGATTTTTCCAAGAAAACAATACAGATAATCGTCTGTTATTCTTTACTCGGTTTTAGATCCAACATTATGATTCGTTGGTTAACAGCTTTACTTTTCTATTTAATTTTTTTTTTTAGTAATTAATTAAGCTAATTAAAAAACTTTCAAATTTCTAAATACGTACTTCATTACCTTTGTTAATTAATAGTTATCCGAGATTATTTTTAACAACTTAGTAAATTGTAAAAATATTATTAAAATTAAATAATAACAGACATAATACTTTATAAATGAATTTATAATAGATGGATTGTCATTTTAAGTACGATAGTACTAGTTTTTTTATTAAATTTGTTAATAATGTGGAGTTCGATGTAAGTAGAAGATTAGTAGTATGCTTTTATCCAAAGATTCATATTCAAGACGCATAAGTCACTCTATATCATTGTTTTGAATATCTGCTTTCGTTATGTTTCAGTGAAACGTAGCACAGTTGACATCAGAAACAGACCACGCATACCGATTCCCGATGAGGATCCATACAGTGTGGCGGGTAACGGAGGTGGAAGTTCGGGAAGTTCTGGCGGCGGTGGAAGCCTAGCCGCCGTTCAACACGGAATGAGGCGAAGCGACAAACCACCCAAATTGCCTCCTAGAGATAATAACCCATATCCTCACGATATACCAAAGGTAATAAATAATTTTGTAACGAATAACCAGTTTCTAGGATAAGTGTTGTATTAGTAAATTATTATTACCGTTTCAGAAACGGCATTTACTATTTATCCTTTGTTAAATTTTATGTTAAAAAAATCTTAAGAAAGCAAAACTTTTATCTGTAACTTGTAATACCAATACGAAACACCAGTGCTGGATCTAGGATTTTTGGTGGCCAGCAAAAGTGGAGTTCGACCAACCTCCAACTTCACGATTTTCCGCTTTGTAGATAATTTATGAGTTTTAAATTCCCTCAACTTGGTGGTGGTTCTACCAAATGGTTTTCAAATTGAAGACCTTGATTCAACAACCGGTCATCTCCATTTTCCGGTTATGACCCATTCTTACTGTGAAAAAATCGTTATTGTTTGGTACAACAAACGATCAAATCCAATCATATGTTTTGTTGAAAAAGAAAGGAAAAATAAATAAAAAGAAAGAAAGGAGTTGGCTGCGCATGTAAACGTTCTCTTAACTTTTTGAATTGAATTTTTGGCGAAGTTTTTTGTATCTTCTCAAAAATTTTTGGAGATAGCCGGTTTTTGCACTAAGGTCTTCAATTAGTTTTTATAGTGAAGTCGTTACATACACACATATTTATTTATATTACTAAGGTTTAATTTTCTGTTTCTGGGATGTGCCGTTTGGGGCATTCGTTCCCTTTTACCTATTCCTATGCAGCCCTGAGGAATACTGTCACAAATTTATATTTTTTCAATAAATCATATTCAGTAAGACATTTTTATACATAAATCAGATTCTACTATAAACGTTTAAAATAATCTAAAAGTATATCAGCAATTTTCTTTTGTATTAGTTTTTTGAATTCCTATCTGTAATACGCAGTTTTCCTGTTATGTATAATAAAAACAAATATATTTTTCAGAGAAGTAATTCTAAGCTGTTTTTTGTAGTTTTCTAGGTTGCGAGTTTTTGCTTAAATGTATGTAGATGATTAGGTTTAACATTAGGTAAATTTTTTAACATTCCAACATAAAATCGCTGTTTACGTATTTAATTTTATTTTTCAAAAAATAAACATTTTTATTGGAAGATAAATAATATGAACAAACATAAAGGTATTAACCCCAGATGGAATAATAAATATAAATGGTATATACATGATGTAATAGTGGAGTAATGTAACAAAGTATCTTTTGTAAAATTTCTATTATAATCGCGTTTGTGATAATTTCCTTTCAACAAGATTACATAAAGGAAATTTTCAAATATAATTATGTACCTACATGAAAATAAGAGTAATCTGTTTTCGTTTCAGCCGGACTACGACGACATTGAGGAGGATGAAAACAGAATAGGTGGGCTTAAATCGTTCCCCACCTCCAGAGGAAGGGACAAGACCAAGGATAATAAGAAATACGGTAAGTCGGTTCAGTTTAATCTTATCTACATCCATACTTTATTACCAGCCATATTCTCTGTGTAGCACACTGCTATAAAATGTCTACAAACAATTCAACACCGCTTTATAATAGTTCACACAATAAGGTACATTATTTTAAAGAAAATAAGAGAGAACTGTATCTAACCTTGTTATTTAAAATAACCTATAATTCAATGCTTGAATTGATCTCAGAAAATATATATTTACTTTTTTCCTTTTGCATTTAGCATTATTCTTGGGCATTATTTATATTTACCACGGATGAACTTATGCTGTAGGTGTTTTTACACTGTAGGTTTGTGTTATTGTTAATGCATTTTGTAAAGCAAGGGAAACAGAAAATAGTATTTTAAAGTTTTCCAACAATAAAATATTCAGTTAAATTATTTGTTTACGAAACTTATGTTTGAGAAAATGCGTTTTGTAAGTTCAACAACAAATAAAAAAAAGGAATGTGCTAATACTTCGCCCACTTGCACATGTTGTAAACCATCTGGTTAGCTAACATGAAGTCCTAGATGGTTAACTAGATCTTTCTTATAATAGTCTAGAAATGTGCCCGAGATCTCACATTGTTTACTTATTTCTGTAGATACTATTAAAATAATGTTTAAGCTCTACTTAATTACCTATAAAATTTAAATTATTTTACTCTCAATACTTTTTTATTACAAGATATTCTTAGACAATCAAAATTATGATTGTGCATAATTTATTTTTCGTATCTTACGCTGTTAAAATATTTATATTCTAAATAATAATGGTTCACTCTAAATAATAAAAAATTGCTTTACATAAGGAAATTTATTAAAAATTTCGCATAGAGAAAAGTACAATGTTACAATAGCAAAATGATCAGAATTTGTAACTGATTAAAAAAAATGTGTTTTTTTTTGTTTAATGTCCGACTGTTCTGCAATTACTGCTAATGCAGACAGTGTAGGATGAAATGATTTTTGTAACCTAGCTGTGCCTGAATGGGATTCGAACCCAAGACCGCATGTTGAGAAATAAATAAATGGTGTGAGTGGCTTAAAAGAGGACACCAGCCGGTGATAGTACTCCAAAAAATTAAAATTATGTTAAATTTAACTTTTTACTTAAATTTGAACTACTAGTGATATGTATTAATACATTATGTTTCTAGTCCATCAGCATTTCATTCATCTTTGTGTGGTTCCTGATAGATCAGGAGAAATTTGTAGCATATTAATGGATTATTATGATTTTTAATTGCCCATAATGGGCAGGTGAAGTGTTAAATTAATTGCACTCGATCTGTTGGTTCCAGGGCTACAAAAAATAGTTCTGTTTCTTATCACATAGTCAGCCAATTTATGACTGAACTATTTAAGAACAGAAGAGGAAGAGTTGTAAAAGACACTAGTCAGAGTTATCTCCTCTGAGAGTAATTAATTTCACTATACAGCCAAACCCTGTGGTGAGTGAAGTGAAGGTGTCATTTGCAGGGTGGAAAGTGGGTGCTTCTCGGAGGGCTTGGCATGCTGATAAGTACTCTTTCAACCAGTGAGGAAGGCAACAATAAACCACCTCACTCCTCGTTTTTACTTAGTAAAACCTCTAGAGGTTCAAACCAGCCTTTCGGCTGTTGACCAAAACAACAAGTCTATTTAAAACTTACCGAAAAATTATAACCTGAAAATCATTTCTTTGAATTATTGGTAATAGTTGTTAAAAACCTTTATTAAACTGTATAATCTGATCATGCTAGGTTTGTTTGTTTCTGGAATACTTACATAGGCTATAAGCAAAATGAGGATTTCTTCTAAAGTTACAATAAAATAATAGAAATCATTACAAATAATGAAATTTTATTTCTTATGAATTCTACATTACCTAATAATTAGGGTTTAAAATTTCTTAATCACATATTTTGAAATTGTGCTACCTGTAAGATAAATAATTCCCTTCGAGTTGTAAAAATGAAAAACCACTAACAGAAATGTATTTTGATTTGTTTTATATGGTTTTAATTGTTTAAATATTTTCATAACAGATGATCCATACTACTGCGGCCTACGTGCTCGTGTACCAAATTTTGTGAAGACAAAGGGGAAAGAGTCAAACGCTGGGATTGGTAAGGCTCTAGTTGGTCGATATCCAGTACTTCCACCTGCACCCAGCTCACACCTTGGTATACATCCCCAGCATCATCCTGCAATGTGGCATGCACGAAGTTACGACAGTGGCATGGGTAAGCTGAAAAATATTTATATAGGGCGATTCAAAACTATATGGCAATCTCTTGGGATCTCATTCTATAGCTAAAAATAAGAAAAAAAGTTCCTATAAACATATGCCTGAAAACGCTTAGTTAGCGAGTTACGGCTAGCGAAGAATTTCACCTAGAACTCTGTACCCTCGGTGAAGTAAGGCCGTATAAAAATGTTAAAGGTAGTTACAAAAATACAAATACGATTGTTTCTTATGTTTCTTAATCTGAAAAATTTAATAAAATTGGTTCCAGATCTGATTCCAGAAAAGATTCATGTGAATTACTCAGGAAAAAAATGAATAATAGATATTGAAATTTCGCTTTATTTAAAATCAAAACAGACGCACATAAAACCCACATTTTTAACTGCATAAAATATTAACTAATTTGTAGGTTGGGAGTAACAGCTGATAATAATCAGCTGTTACTCCCAACCTAATACGTTATGCAGTTAAGAATGTGCGTCTTTTTTGATTTTAAATAAAGCGAAATTTCAATATCTATTATTCATTTTTTTCCTGAGTAATTCACATGAATCTTTTCAGAATTAAATTTTCTACAAATTTATTTAAGAAAAAATACACCTTTATTTGCCATTTATGGAAGTAATCTTACGTTAAACACAAAAATGTGTTATTTCTTTGCACCAATTCTTGTGTTTTATGTAAGATATCTCTGAAAGTATTGCATTTACAGATCTGGAACCAATTTTATTCAATTTTTCAGATTAAGAAACATAAGAAACAATCGTATTTGTATTTTTGTAACTACCTTTAACATTTTTATACGGCCTTACTTCACCGAGGGTACAGAGTTCTAAGTAAAATTTTTCGCTAGCCGTTACTCGCTAACTAAGCGTTTTCAGGCATATGTTTATAGGAACTTTTTTTCTTATTTTTAGCTATAGAATGAGATCCCAAGAGATTGCCGTATAGTTTTCAATCACCCTCTATATTTTTAAATTCAGATATAATTGTACAAGTTTACAGGTAATTAAGCTGACAGATAATCTATGAACAACCTGCTTTTCTGTAAGTTACAATTTATAAAGAAACCGCTGATAAACAGTCCCTGTTTCAAACAACTCTGAGTTTACCAGTAATCCTGAAATTCTAATTATTAACTTGTAAACAATGTTCTTAATATCTTCATTAATAAGGTATTTATTTTTATACAATATTATCATTCCTGTTTTGATAAAAATTTAGATTTGGTGACTTAAATGTAATAATTACAATATACACTTAAAAATATAATATACTAATTACAATATACATTAATAACAATATTTTGTTTTGAAAATAGTACATACATTTTTCTTACTTGTTTTTTTTTAGAATATCAGTTTTTTGTCACAGTTTCCCTATGGGACATTTGGTTAGTGTTCTTTACTTTGTTTTAGACAACCAATTTTATTGATTACTTCTCTTAATTTTACTCATTTCATATTTTGTTTGATTTTTCTGTATTAGTTTAAATATTTCGGGGAATTCAATTTTTCCCTTCCTCATCTTTTTAATTCTCTCCTCTTTTTAACAGTTTCTTTAGATTTTTGGTACTCTTTAGTTCTCCTCTTCACTTTTTCCTTCTTCCATTTTATCCGCCTTATTATCTGTGTCAGCTTCATCACTTGATTTTTAACATTAATTTCTTCTTCATTCCTGTTCTGAATTTCATCATCAGTATCTTTGTATTTCTTATTCTCAGTACCTGTATACTTCGTCTTTCCTGAATATTTTCATACTTATAATTTTTTCAAATTTTGTTTTAGCTTTATGGTTGCTGCCTATATTCACCTCTTCCTCAAAATCAAATCTTGTACAATTGATTTTTTTTTTAATTTATTTACAATTACTCATCAGAAAATAAAAATAGACTTCAGTTTCATATAAATTTCTAAGTTTCATAAAAGTTAAAATTCAGGAAAAGAATACAGAAATGCAGGATTTTGAAAACCTTTTAAAATTTCTTACTCAGAAAAATTGTATATTAATACAAATATGCAGCTTATAAGACTTAACAAACTTATATTGCCTACTGTAAAGATTAAGTTGAAATGGTATTAATAATGGTTTGTTCGATGTGTTTCAGATTCTGAACTTCTTGATTCCCCCTACAATCATATATATGGGCGCCTACCAATACCAACACGAGGTTACATACCTTCAACACCACGTACAATGTACATCGGAGAATGGGACTGAGAACTACCACAACTTACCAAGTATAGAACCAATATAAAATTCATGTCAATGTATTGAATCATTAGAGCCAAAATATTAAATCTGTCTGATCCTAGATTTGAGAAAAGATTTATTTGATCAAATCTAGCTTCTTTAAATAAACTAAATTCATACACTTAAAGGAAAGTTGTAAATCATAATGAAGTTTATCAGATAAATAAATTTATAATTACTGTGAATAAGATTAAGTTTAAAAAATAATTTTAAATACCTTCAGGATGTTTTTGTAAATTTTTATTTTTTTTTATGAACTCTCCGATTTTGACAAAATTTTATTTAAAAAAGATATGAATCATCGAGAACATCTTGGAAGTGTTATTAATTTGTTTTTATGCAATACACCCTGATCCTGATTCATTATGAACAAAACCACAACTAAAATTACTTCCCTTACATTTTTCACTTAAAAAATTTTTTAATTTTAATTTTTTTATAAAATTTTCAAGTAAGGATTGAACTTTTTCTTTCCATTTTGAATAGATAACATTATAGAATACTCTAGAAAAATGAATTTTTAAAACAATTATTAACCAAGGATTTTCGATTTTGGCTCTAATTTAAGAAACACAAACCGTTTTCTTTTCTATACATACCTAACAACAATAAATAAATACGATGTATATTACAGAAATAAGTTTGTTTTTTCTTAATTTTTCTAAACATGCAAGGTTCTGTTCATTGATGGTTTTGTGCCTTCATAGACAATAAAATTAAGACTTAAGTACATGAGATTAAGTAAAACCATATTGACTTTTTTAAATAAATTATAAATTTAAAATACTATTTATGATTTATTTTGTATAACAGAAAAATAATCAGTTTTTTCTAAGTATGTTGGGTAGTACATTTTATGGTAAATATATTCATAAAATTTATAATATTTATGATTTATAAATTTAATTTTTTGTACTGCCAATATTATTTTACCATTTCATCGAATAAAATTATACAAATGTAGTATTAAAAAACCTTTTAATCATTTTCATTTTTTATTATTATTAATGTTTTTAAATAAAATAAATGATTATTAATGTATATAATAGAATAATTATTATTGTTGTTATTTTTTTTAGAAATACATTATGTATCCACACAAATACTATTATCTGATAAATATTACTTTATTAATTTAAGATTCTTTTTTCGTTTCTCTTAACAATGTTTGTGATATAATCTGTGTCTTAGATGTTTTATAGAGGTTATTTTTAATTCACTCCCAATTGAAAATTAAATTTTTTTAAATCTCAAAGTTATAAACTTCATTAATGCATTCAACTCTCTCAAAATAAGATAATAATGAATATTTTAGAAAAATGTGGGTAACTTATAAATATGTTAAAAAAGAAATAGATCAATAGAACATATACGACTATTCTTATTGTACAAGGTTAATTAAGGTATAATACAAAGGTTTTAAAGTAATTATATGTTTTGCCTCAAAACATAAGAATTGATAGTTTCATGTCCCTCCACTATTAGTTGGATGTTGAATATAATTACAACTCATCATTGTTATTCAATAAAATAATATTCATCTGGCAAACCATGTTAATATTATTCTTAATTTATTGGTTAAATTAAATAAAATGAAAAATACTAATGAATTATTATTTTTATAGTTTATTGAATAACTTAAGTTTTCTTGTGATACTGTGAATTATTAAGCCCTCTGTTAATAACGAATAGTGAATTTTTATCATCCAAGATGAAAACGTAACTCCATAATTAATATTGTTCGTAATTCTGAGAAACAGTCATACTATTTAAAACAAAGGTACACTGAGTTCTTTTCATATTCTTATTGTGTAATAACGTATTTTGTTATACAGTAATTAAGGAAAAGTTCTCAGTGTTTTCTTTCACAAAATATAGGACTTAATGTCTTACATACGTAACAGAATGATGTGTATCAATTAATTTGCTTGGGTGGTTACATTTAATGAAGTCAATTTATTTATGTTGTGTAATATAAAACTATATAGTATTAAGGATTTTAATGAAGTACTCATGTTAAGTAAAAGACTATTAAAAATACTCAATGAATAAATACTCATAGTTAAGTAATTAGATAATAAAATTTTCAAGTCCAATTAATTCTCTTTAAAATTAAAAAAAAAAATGAGTAGTAAAATCCCAATCTATAAGTACTCAAATGTATAAAGATCTGTTTTATTTCTGCAACATTTATCTTCACGAGTTATTAATTAAATTTACATTGTTAAAACACCAACTTAAATCATGTTTCCCTCCTTCGCGGCATAGTAGTTAGCATGCTAGTCTACAAAGTGGAAGGTCCCGGGTTTGATTCCCAGCTAGCGACTGAAAATTATTGTCAAAACTCAAAGTAGACCATAAGAAATATATTGGTGACTTAAAACTAAAAAAAATCATATTTTTGTACTTTTCACAAGAAATCAAAAATAAAATATAAATTTCTAATGAAATACTGTCATAATTCAAAAACTATGATCATTACTATAAAATTGGGATTTACTAATCATAATTCAAAGGCTGAAATTGTTTTGAAATTCTGCTACTTCCTAAAACTCAAATCATATATCTTTGCTTTAAACATAAAACAACAAAATACTAAATTATTATTAATTTGGTTCAATTAATAAACTGAACCTTAGGGTCTAAAAGAATTAAGAAAATATTCTGAAACATGATGGCCCGTCAAAACAATTTTCAATGCATTCAAACTTAGTTTTATTTTAAAGCAAAAAAAAGGATTTTTTTTTATTTTGTTAGTTTTGATGTCAAGCAAAAGAATAATTTACAATTTATTTTCCAGAACAAATAAGATTGTAAATAACTAGATATTGTTTATACTCGTTATATACTCATTATATTAAAATACTAACAGTAATTTAGTATGTATATATACCATATTTATAAATATTTTTATTTTGAAAAACTTCAATTATAGTTTTAAGTAAAATAATTATTATGATGTATATTCTTGTTATTTTACTGGATACTTTTTCTATCATTTCGGTATAATTTTCATACCTACATGTTATTTATGTGTTAATTATATACTCTTATTTATTCAAAATTATTATGTATTTTTTTTTAATTATGTTAAATTAATTTGCTGCCAGATTATATGTACTTTAATATTATACTAATTATTATTGCATTAACTGCCTTTATTATTGGCATTGTATTATAAGAATTATAAATAGCATATGAAAAAAAGATTGAGTGTATATTGTTTGTATCCATTGTATTGTATGTGAATAGAAATAAATTGTGGTGATGGAAAATTAATAAAAATGTATTTTCTTCTAATTATTATTACACCTGATTACTGACTTCAAGAGCTTCTGTGAATAACAAAAACAGAACACCAAAAGGATGGAAGAAAGGTGAAAAGCCTACAGTGAAAAATGCTGAGAATGTGGACTGCAAAAAAGCTTTCAGAAATATCCTAAGTCACTTTACGCGGTCTAAAAAGGGCCTATATGTAAAAAAGTTATTACATCCTTTTAGTATTATAATAACCCCTTGATCACTTGAACTAATAGAAACTGATAATTTCACGGCAGTGAAACTTGTAACACTATAAATAACCAGTTTTGAAAAAAACATAAATGTGAGATTTCGCTTGAACAGTTGTAGGCCTCCATTAAAAGCGATATAATGGACATCAATGATAAATTCACAATTATAATTTTTTTTATTGTACAATATACAAAAAATTTGTAGGTCTACTTAATTCACCTTCAGCAGTGTTTATATCAGAAAATTCAAATGGTGTATATTGAGGGCCCTTAGCATAGCTAAGGGTTGACTGCTAGTTGAGTAAGGAACCCATGGACCATTTTGATTTCTCTGGTGGGAGAACATTATGCACAGAAGAGAACACAACCTAAGGGACGATTGACGCCATCACTTACTAGCTTTACAAATGAATCACTTTTTTCTCCATTTCAGGCTATGTTATCTTATACGTGTCCACAGTATTTTTACATTTCTTTTGTACAAATACTGTGATATTTGTTGCCACTGCACTAGATTTTGAACATCAACCCACACATTTACCCTATTTATGAGTGTTAGCCCAGCATACTTACTTTTTCTTTTGCATAAGGTGGCACTTGAGATAACACACGGTTACTGTACTATCATCCTCAGTTGATATTAAGAATGTAAACGAAAGAAAGTTTAGTACGTATTCTTAAAATGTGAAACCTTATACACAAGACACATCCTTGAATACAGCGAGACAAAATTTTCAATTAGATCCTTTAAGAATCTATGAAAATATACCAACCCATATTTTTACAGTACAATACCATACTTAACTATGGCCCAAATACAAGGTCACTTGGAGATAGTATACAGTATTTCTCTAATATGTTACTTTAGTTACTGTTTACTTTACTCAGATTTTTATTGTAGGATTTACCAAAATTTAATTTCAACATCATGTGGAAAATACAAGAACAAAAGCAATAACTGGTATAAATATCTTTATTATAATAATGTTGCCACCTTTTTAATACATACAAAAAAATTTACGAACAAATTAATTAAAGACTTCCAAACTGCAATTATTAAATTAATAGGCACGGTTTTCACGACGTCTATTTCCCCATTCTTGTCTATTATAATTTTGACGGAACTGGCCTTGATTGCCACGTAAAAAGAAATTACCTGAAAATAAAACAAATATTTTATTATTTAGGTAACTCGGGTTAATGATATGTGATAGACAATGCCCCAATTTTCTAAAATTAGACGGTTTGCTTGAAATGATATGATGCAACTTACGAAGTTAAACAGTGTGACTCATAGAACCACACTGATATACCACTTCTGCAATGATGTTACGTATTTCAATTATGTACAAGTAACTTTCATTAAATTATAATTGTATACCAAACATTAAAATTACAGTTCAGGAATCTAATGTTAATAACATGATCATCATCATGATTAAAGCATGTACAATATTTTACCTCTACAAATAACTATTGGTTTTTCAGACTACTTCACTAAAAAAAAAAAAATCTAAGGAATTATATAAGTTTAGTCTGAAATGTTTCCAACCTCAACATGAAGATGGTAGCACTTGACAACTTAAGTTACCGAATGTGTTTTGCACATGTGTTGAAAGGTCACAGCAGAGGTTATGATCACGTCCAAAGATAGTGTTTATCATAATACTGAGTCAAGATTTAAGCATGACATAGCTGACCACGTTTCCTCACTGTGGACCAAAATCGTATTTGAACGAACACTTCCAAAGCTCTTTTGGCGCAATAAATCAGAGTTTTGGCACCAGTTAGTTATACTCCAGAAACAAAAACCACAATCAAAACAGTGAACTGAGAAGGGGGAAACAGCTCCAAAAAAAGCACTTTTTTTTTCCTTTGGCTAAGGAAAGTGATGGAGACTGTTTTCTATAAATAGAAAATAAATAGAAAACAAGCTTTTAGCTCAAAAGAGTTGGAGCAGAAGGAGATAAAGTAGAATCTCAGAAACTCAACCTTTAGAAACTTCACAATTCAGGTAACTCGACAACTTCTGTAGCAACAATATGTAGAAAAATAAAACTGATGTTGAAAATAAACAAGTAGTAGTCAAGTTCGGACAAAGATATCTACTATTATTTTTAATAGCTCGAAGGTAGCCATGTCAATGTGTCGTTTGAACCAGCTCACTTCCTATGAATTTAAATCCTAATTATTTTCGGACATGGGAATGTGTCGTCAAACTCCAGTTCTGCACTACTAAAACTTCCAGTGTTTTGAAGGTTCAACTGTGGTAGAATACGAAAAGTCGGCGGTCCCAAGGATCCTTTGCTCCTTAACTCATCATATGATAACTAAAAACTCGCTCATTTACTTGGTGCAAAGTTGTAACAGAAGTGTGCTAACTCTACAATGAAAATAAAGTGAATTACAATTACGCTTAATTATAATTCCACCATGAATGACAATATTTTCAAAAAATCCACTAAAAACATAGATACAATCATTACAGAGTACCTAACCATAAGTCAAGTTCACTTACCTTGTTTCATTTCAAAAATCCTTTCATTTGAATCTACAAAATTATTTACTTTATCAGCCAACTGCAAAGCTAAAGCTTGTAGACGACTTGGTTCACTACGATGCATCACTACAGTTTGGGTGGGGTCATCCAGTGATGCCTAAAAAATTTAAACATTTATTAGATAACTAAAAAAATCATGTTATTTGTGATATGATGACATGTACTATGATGATAACGATACGTAACGGTAAAATTGTTAGTAATTTGCTTGATATGACACATTCAATATTTTACTTAGCAGCCTAGATAAGAAAAACAAAAGTGACATTCACACAAAGTACACAAATCCTTTTGTAACCACCCATTTACTAAAAACAACCATGAAACTAATAAACATTAAAAAAAACAAAAACAGTGATAAACAACATATAAAAACTGCCAAAAACTAGTTTACTAAAAATGTTTACACATAAACATGAAATACTACTCATAGATTGACTAACTCACTCAATCATGAAATTTCCAGAATTACAAGTTCAGGAAACTTGGAAACTGTGTGCATTGGTTTCATTTTATAGGTGTGCAATACAAAATTATTATGAAAGGCTTCTTTTAAAGAGAGAAAACACAAAACCTAATGATACTCAGCACATCACATACCCATGTTTGAAGGGTCAATCTTTAGTTACCGTTTCAACATTAATAACTGATAATTAACAGAAAAAGTAAGGTTCTCTCAAGTATTTCCATACTAATTAAAAAGAAATATCAGTAAATCAAATCAAACATTTGTGAATTTTAAGCAAAGCCAGCAAGGATTGTAGTCTGAACTATAAATACTGAAAATGAATGTGGTAACCAATACACCATGAAATAATATACTTCTGCTGGCGAGCAATATCAGTTAAGTTGCTGGAATATTGCATTAACTACAAAATACACAAAAATACCATTGTTTTAGGTTGGAACAGGATTTTTCTGTTCCTAGAATAACATGATGCAAGTATTAAATTGTAACTCATACCTAAAGTACTTGATACTTTTTGTACTTATTAATACAGAAATATCAACTAATCACAGAAAAATTTTCTCACTGTACTTCCTGTTTTAAGAGTAGTGGCAAGGTGAGTCATCGGAGACAGACTTAGGAATTGATACAAGCAAATACTAAGAACAAACTACTACTGCTATAACTCAACCTACTGTGGTCTTTAACCTACTAGCATACCCAATTAATTGCACTGTTCACCCTCACCACAGGTGCTAATAGGTATAAGGCATTTAATAAATAATAATAATAACAGTAAGAAGCATTAAAGGCTCTAACAAGCTAGATTGGTTCAGAAATGAGAATATACAGTCAAATTCGCTGTCAGTTCAATAAAAGAGACAGTTTGGAGTACTGCCATAAATGGACTGAACATCTTCAAAGAATTTCTCCATATAGTATTCCTAGACTGGCCAAATGTTACAAACCAATAAGAAGATGTGATACAGAGAGAGCAGGGCAGGAATGCTGGAGTCGGTCCTGGTCCCTAATCCTTGAATGGTAGAAGAATAAACGTAACAACATAAAGAATAATTTTTACTTTCTGCGCAGAGCTTCTTAATTAAGTTTTATCTATCCTTTCTACCCTACACATTCAAAACCTGTTACAATTACTTTAGTTTCTACTCTTAACTAACCGATAGCTTGTATTTGGTACAATGTAATGTACCGGTTTTTGTGCATACTCAGGGTGTCTGCTCCTAATATGGTGTATCAAGTACAAAGTATCCGTTTCCTATAACTTGCCCCATCACAACATTGTACTACAAGTATAACCAAATAAATTGTAATATTTAAATAAAAAATGTCTTTAACCGACATGAAAATGTATCCTTTACACTTACCATTAATTCTTCATTTATAATCATTTTACTTATAATGGAATGAACGATAGGTTTCTCTAACTCAAACATTTCAGAGAGAGTTGTCATTGAAATAGAGGCATATACATGCGAGTATGTAAAAAGGTATGTTCTAAGGGATTCCTCCTTAATGAGACGGGTAAGCATTGACCTCACTTTCTCACTTTCATAGAAAAGATCCCACACCTAAACAAACAACAAAAGGCACCATCACAACACAATACAAAATGATAAAACCAATGGCTAAAATTATTTTAATTAGACACAAAAGTTTTATTTCATCTGTTTTTCTTCACTTTTTTTATGTTTTGGAGTATACATTCTTCATCCAAAAAAAAATAAAATTTTAATATTTGTTTTATGATCAGTACTGTAGGCTGGCCGACGAAATAGTGGTTATCACTACTGGCTTCTACACCAGAGATCTCGGGTTTGATTTCTCGTCAGGTCTGACATTTTTTCATCACTCATCATCTATCACCCTTCATTGACTGTATTAGTATAATGTACAAAACAGTTAAGAATACTGTAAAGTGATTCTATAAAATATCAGATAGATGTTTAAAACCAGGTAAAGAGTTCCGTACTTATTAAAGTATGTCAATTATGACCCAAACTAGTTCATCACCTAGGTATTCAGTCCAATAGACAGGTTAAATTGGCACACACTACAGAAAAATACATACACATGCAAGATTTTTAATGATATTTTAATAACTTTCAATTGTCACTAAAGCAAAATTAGATACATCAACCATTTAATAAACTCTAAATATGGGTATCCTTGATTATCTGAGATTTTACGTACTAAAGTACGTCTCATTATTATTTTAGTGAAAAGGTTAAAAATGCTGACAAAATGGCTTCAAAATTTGCAGGATAATGTCAGTATAGTGTATTAAAACACATTAATAACAACACAGAATTTTTATAATGTAGTAAAACCCACTAATAAAGAACCTTGACCTAATTTCCAACAAATTTTTCAGATAATCATTGGTAATAACAATAACCATTAACAACATGATTAAAACTGCATACCTTTGCATTCATTTTGTCATTTATAATTAAGTCACGACATATTGACCAGTTTCCATTCCTCATAGCTTTACTAGCAGCTACCACATGTTCTCTCATACTTTCAGGTGGTCCTACAAGTGACTGTCGTTCACTGCTACGTAACTGTTGATAAAATGTCTTGGAAATCATTCTGCGACGTGCATCAAACTCATGAGCTGCAAACAACATTAGTTTTTAAATTGTCTGTCATCTAAAATAATTTACAAAGTATTTTCACTAATTATGTTTTTAAACCATCTTTTAACAACCACAACAAATTAGTTTCTCTCAAATATTTACATAAAATTTTTAAATAAAACCTAAAACAAACAACTGAATGAAAAATTTTTTTTATAATTATGATGTCCGCAGTTTCAATATTTGAATCATTGAAAAGACAAATTTTATGAAGACAATAACTAACATAATAACTGTGTTGAAGTTTCAATGTGAACTGGGCTGTACATACCACATGAAGCTCTAAAAACTTACATGAGAAATGTAAAAGCAGTTTTTGAAATTAACTCAAAAACTAACCTAATACTAGGCCTTAACACCAGTCAATCTGGGGAAACTCAAATTTAAGTGAGATCCTCTCATCCTATTATCAAAAACAGCAAAATTTAACTCCACCGAAATTCTAATCAATCACTACTGCATTAAAAAATGATTTTCTCGACAACCAATACACAAAAATAGAGAAAAATCTAAAATATAAATCTAAAACAACGTTAAAAAATATTTAGAACTTATAATAATGATAAGTTCATAATATTCATAAATTATTTTTCATTAATTATTCATAAAGGCATTCATAAATTATTTATGAATGTCACTTTCACATTTTGTCCCATTTATGAAAGAATTAAGTTATAAACAGTTAACGGTACTATTTAATAAATATTGTAAAACAAAATTTAACTAGACTAACCATAGAAATTTGTTCACTGGTCTAAATGTGTCAAAACCCTCTACTATCTTGAGGAAATCTGATTTGAATCCCAACCAAGCATTAAACAGTTTTCAAACACAATATTTTAAAATTATGTTCAAGGAATAATACAATTCAATACAAAATAAAAGTTTTGATTAGCTATAAAAAAAAATATTTCCTTTGTAAAAAATAATCACTTTTATACACAAAATTGTGTTTTTCAATAACTTACCAGCCATGTACGGAATTTCAATTAACATAGCTGAGACTAAATATACACATTCCAGTAGCTCCAGATTTATGTGCATGTGAAACGGCATTTGTCTTTGTTTCTCAACTTTTTCTTGTTCTTTACTTCTCTCATGTTGTCTCTGAAAGTAGTAACAAAACATTACATAAGAAATTACAAATGCTGTAAATTGAAAGTTTCAAACGACATATACCAAAATAAAACCCCAAAAATATATCAGTAGAAACAGTTTAACCTTACACAAATGTAACTGAAGCAAGTATGTGGAGACTACAAAATAAACTTACCAATAATAGTAATCAATCTCTGCACCCCTAAAAGAAAAAATGTAGGAACCAGCTATTCTTACAACATACTAAGGCATTACCACAGTCTAATCTATGCAATCACAAAGCTTACTGGTAGTGAAAATGCAAATGGCACACTATTACTCCAAGCTAGCTAGTAAGCTCAGTTTTAGATTATGGAGAAATGTTTCCTAAAACAATCATGAAATAATGTGTTAGCTAGCTGGTCACTGTGAGTGTTACAGTCACATTGAATGCAAAAGTGATAGAAGCTTCAGGACTGTATATAATACTGCATGCCCCTCGCGGCTTTGCACACGAAACATGTGTAATCAATTTTTTAAATAAATGTGTACAGAAATTGTGGAGCTGCTAATCGACTATATACTCCAATATACACACGTACATGTGCGCGCACACACACATACATATTTATGAAATTCTTCATTAGGGCCCTTTGGCTTATCATTTTGGAAAATTTAATAATAAAATGTTGCTGCAAATATGAATACGAATATGCTGTCAAAATTTTCATGAAAATTCGTTCAATAGTTTTGGAAATTAGCCTGCACAAAAAAACATGCTTCATCTTTATAATATTAATATAGATTAGACTGTGGTGTTACACAAGTAGGCATATTTTGCGGGCTGATTCTAAACAAATTCATTTATGTAGTACAATGTGAGTGTAAATTATCAAATACAACTTTTTTAACTTAGAGGAGAAGCGCAAAGGGCATACACCGGCAAGGCGGCCAGTCAATCTCATCAACCACAACAGAAACCTAAAGCTATTGCATCAATTCAAAAACTGCCTTATTTCTAAAAATTACCTTCTACTTTAAAAGATAAAAAATGTATTACCTGGGGTAAAAGTCCTTGAGCTAAAAGTTCTTTAACCTTACCAGTCATCATCAAGTCAACTAAACAGTTGTGAGCATCTTTGATATTTGCATGACGGAAAGCACAAAGACCAAGATGAGCCATTGTTCGATTATACAAAATCTGAAGGAAAAATAAACATCATTAAAAATATCTTATTAATTTATTTATCTATTAAAAATAATTATGAAGCAAAATATGCAAAAAATACAACTGGTTAATTTTTACATACATTTTAAAAATGTACTAGATGAATAACTGTTTTAAATTGATTTATTACAAATATTTATGAGATGAAATATGCAGAAAATGCATCCAAAAACCTTTAAATAGCCTACATCTTCAAAAGGTACTGCTACATGAGTTGTTATACATTATGGATGTTTATGAAGCAAAATATACAGAAAAACTAACGTATAACTTTTAACAACACAACAAGATAACTTTTAAATATAAATTCAAAAATACTAGCTAAATAATTTTTTATTTATTACAAATATTTATAAAGCGAAATATGCAGAAAAATACAACTGGATAATTCTTTAATATAACTTTAAAAAGTACTAGATGAAACAAGTGCATACCTGAGTAGGAGGATCAGAATGTTGAATTGCTTCTTGCAAGTGAGACATAAGAATCAGATCACGAGCTTGAAACCAGTTATCATGCAATGCATGATGATACACATGAGAAAGGATTGCTCGTGTTCTAAGACGATCAGTAGCATCCTTATCATAAATGAATTTGCAGAGTTTATCCATTACTTGAACACTAGTAGTTACATCAGTTTTCGGAACTTCTCCCTGTTCACAAAAAAAAACAATTTAAATTTAAACCACTGAGATAACAACTTACCAGCAACAAATCCTCTTAATAATGGAAAATTATAAAGTCAACCGAAATACATACCATTCAAAAAGTAAAGCTATTGATGAATGTGTTACTTAAAATAATAGAATGAAGAGTGTTAATTCATATAAAAAAATACCAATATTTAGCGAATAATTTTTTTTCGTTTTGTATTTCTTGTGTTTTTCAATTCAATAAAGTTCAGTGTTATTACATGAAACTATACTTTTACATTATTATGTTACCAAACAGATCTCATGAAATTGTGAGATATTGTTCAATATCGTGTGAGTGCAAACAAACTCAAACTGTAACTTTTTTTTAACAACAGATACCAACGATAACTACTTTTTAACACTTGTTATAACAATTTTTTCAATTTTTGAGAGTTAAGTATTTCTTTGAAACACCAAACACACATATATAATCCCAAAAGAAAAGTTAAATAATTTGATTTAGCATCAATAATAAATTTGATAAAGAAAAACAATGAAACAATTCTACAAGAACTTTCAAGATGTTCTGCAACGGTAGTCATTAATGAAATATTTGAAAGAAGTTTACACAAAACATTTGACAATTTCAATACTAACCTTCTTTTGTTTAAGAACAAGAGGATCAAATTTATAATACAGATGTTCAATTTTCCTCATATAAATACCACACAGTTCAGAAGGAACTCCTTGGCGTTCCAGGAATTCTTGCACTTTGTCAATAATAGTGGCAACTCTTTTTTCATCTGTTAACCTGCAATGTACAAAAAATTGTAAAAAGCATTTTTAAAAAATGGCATCAGGTATCTCACAATACACTTAACATCTTGGGTTTCTCAAAACCTCAGAAAATTGCAATTAATAACAAAACGATTAGTAGAAACTTCAGAACTAATTCAGATTGTTATAAAGGACTAATATAATAATATTGAAATACCAATTGAGATATAAACATGATATTTTAAGACATCAGTTTAATTAATAACTAACAGTTATGTCAATATTAGGAAGAAACAGTTTCATGTTTTGTACTTCAATTAATTCAAAATAAAAATGATGCACAAATTTTAATAACGTGGCACACTCACAGATACAAGGTTTTTCTTTTAATTTCTAAATAGTTAAAAACCTTGTACTGTATCAGTAGAATACCATACATTTACACACTTGGGTGATTAAACAAAAGTATGAAAGTTCATGGGTTAAATAAAAAAAATCATTCATTACTCTCAACAAATTTGGGAATCAGTCACTCACGTTAGTCGTTAAGTTACCATTAGATTATAGATCGTGATTTTTTTTACATAAAAAACCAAATTTTAGTATAAAATAAGTTTTTTTTTAATTATCTATAATTTTCCCACAGAAATGGCCAGCAATATTTACCAAGGAAGGCCAGTTCAGCTCCCTGAACCCTTATACCCTTACAAAAAATTTCATATACGAGGGGGTACCCAAAAGTATCCGGAATAGCTCTGCTGTGGGCGGAGCTTGTGCAGTACAAATTCCCGCCACTAGGCTGCTTGTAGCGCTACTCATTGCCAGTTCAATGCCATTTTGTTCGTTGATCTAGCTTGTTCTGTTCTCGTGCAGTGATTGTTCTCGCTAGTGCTGTTTTGTGCTCGTGTCGTTTTTCATGATGGCAAGTTTTAATGAACAACGTGCGGCTGTGAAATTTTGCTTCTTGCTCGGTAAAAACGCCGCGGAAACAGTTGTAATGTTGAACACAGCTTACAAAGACAACGCTATTGGAAAAACCCAAGTGTACGAGTGGTTTTTGCGCTTTAAAAATGGCGACATGTCGATTGAGAACAAACCTCGTTCTGGACGACCGTCGACTTCCCGAACAGACGAAAATGTTGTGAAAGTGAAAGAAATTGTACGAACAGACCGACGACAGACCATTGACCAAATATCACAGGTTAGTGGGTTATCTTGGAGCTCAGTCCAACGCATTTTAACAGAAGACTTGACAATGAAAAGAGTCGCTGCCAAGTTTGTGCCTCGGGTTCTGACAGACACTCAAAAGAACGTCGAATTGAAACGTGTAGTGATTTGAAACAACAGCTTGAAACTGATCCAGATTTCATGTCAAAGATCATTACGGGTGACGAGTCTTGGTGCTATGGGTACGACCCAGAAACCAAACAACAATCCAGTCAATGGAAGACTTCATTATCACCCCGACCAAAAAAAAGTTGTCGAGTCAGATCGAACATCAAAACAATGCTGATTTGTTTTTTTGATGTGAGGGGAATTGTCCATTCAGAGTTCGTTCCACCAGGCCAGACGGTAAATCAAGCTTTTTATCTTTGTTTTATTTTTATCTTAATTTAAGTGTTAAGAAGACTACGAAACAGCATTTGTCGTAAAAGACCTAATTTGTGGCAGACAGGGGACTGGTTTTTCCACCACGACAACGCGCCTGCACACACGGCAATCTCGGTTACCCAGTTTTTGGCGAAAAACAGCATGGTTTTGCTACCACACGCACCGTACTCACCCGATCTGGCTCCGTGTGATTTTTTTCTTGTTCCCACGCATGAAAAGGGGCATGAAAGGTCTCCGATTTAACAATGTTGATGATGTCAAGAAAAAAACGACGGATGAGCTGGCAGCCATCACTGAAGAGGAGTACAAAAAATGTTTTGAACAGTGGAAGCACCGGTGGGACAAATGTATTAGTTGTAATGGAGAGTATTTTGAAGGGGATAAGGTTCTTTTGTAAAAAAATTAAAAATAAATAGTTTTAAAAAATAATTCCGGTTTCTTTTGGGTACCCCCTCGTATTGAAGACTATTGCTCGAAACAATTTTTGTAATGCAAATATTACAGAAAATTTTAGTTAATTTGTTTAAAAGCTAAATTTTAACATTTAAATGCTCCTAATTACTCTTACCTCATAACATACTCATTACTATGAGGATCACACTCCTTAAGAAGTTTAGTAAATTCTTCATCCAAACGCTCCACAACAGTTAAAATACAACCACGAAGGCGATATGGAGGTTTTTCTAGTGCCTCTGTCTCTTCCGTCACATGTTCACCGATCACAATATCAGGTGTGGCCAACAGCATATCAAGAGTCTCAGTGATACGATCCAGTAACCTAAAAAGATAATGTTTCAATAAACTTAATTTCTAATATAATAGGTTTCATTGATTCCCTAGCAAACATTTTAATTTGGTCGGGGACAAACAAAATTAATACATTAATCATTACAGAAAACAATTTTAACACAAAAATTTAAAATAAATAAAAAACATTAAATTAAGTAGGCTATACAACTATTTTCATGAATGTTCAATACATAAATTCTATCAAATTCGTCTGTTAAGCCTAAGTAATATGGTAGAACAGTAAACACTTACTAATTACAGCGCTTTCGTGTATAAAATATACATCTTCAGTAATTTTTTCTAATTCTTTATTTTGTTAACATTTAAAATTTTAAAATTCAAAACTTCCTATTTCCACCATAGCAAAATAAGGAATAGTCAATTCGTATATCTAGAACAGTCTAGCCAACTTATTTAGATTGTTGTCATATTCAACTGAGTTCATTTTTGTTTATTTCCATATTATAAGGCAAAATATTTCTCCAAAATCTAAATTTTGTTTTGTTTTTCATTTATTTCCAATATTTCTAAATTACTGAAGAAGACAATATATAGTTCATATTTTTAGAGTTCAAAAAGTGTTCTCTAAACCGTTCCTTGAATGATCTGGTTGTTTCTGCAATATATTTCATTACATTTAATTTAGTAAATTTCACATGAATTAAATTTGTCATTTTCTTTCTCTTTATTAATCCCATTACTATCGTTACATTTTTGTAAACTAAATTTAATAGGAAGCTGGAGTCTATATGCTACTTCATATTTATTTTTGTCATATATATTAGTAATTTTATTATTTATGTATTTATATGTAATGTATTAATTATCATTTGTTTATTTTTTCTTTATTGTTTACTGGTAACAAAAATGTCATTTTATGTTTAGTTTTATATAAGTATTTATTTACATGTAAGTAATGTATATTACTGTAGCAATGGTAATAACAGAAACTAAATTTAGTGAAAAATAAAAGTGAACATGACAATGTCAAGACATATTCCTGGTAAAGAAGTTATTTTTGCATAATTGATATGTTTATTAAGCTGACAAATTACGGAGTTTCTAATGATAATAACAACATACCTTAATACCTTAATAAATTAATAAATTAATACCTTAATTTTTTTTTAAATATAAAATTTTAAAATAGGTATTTAAAAATATTTTGATTAACTTTCAGAGCTACAGTGAATTAAATTATAACATTTTTATGTATTTAAACTGTCCTCAGACCCAAACAGTTCAAAAATGAGAACAATAAATGACAAAAATAAGTATAATTACCTATAGCTTCTTGTTGTACCCATTGTTATTACCAAGAAAACCTGTTCTCACATCCAACTAGATGTCACCTTATGGTTAATGGTCAGTACATTCAATATAACAAAGATACACAACTAACAAGGCATGAAAATACACATTCATGTTCATTTTACTTTATCAACAAAATAGACTTAACTTACATCCACATCAAAGATAAATAAACCGACCATTTTCGAGCAAGGTCAGTAGAGGACGACCAAGAAAGTGGTAAAATTTATGCTCAAAATTTGACTTGAGATGGGATTGTATACTTAAATCAACAATTACTATAAACTTGACTCGTTATTACGACAAATAATAACAATAATAATAATCGTAGTTACAACTCACTTTGCCCAATATTCTGGTTTCATGGCATCAGAAACTTTAGGATTATAATCAAATATAGAAGCAATAATAGCAAGTTTGATTTTAATAGCTACTGCCATTCCTAAATGATGCTGATCAGCAATTGTCTGCAGTTCATGAAGCAAATCTATTTGCTCCCTCCTATCTGTACGCTTTTTGCCTCTTGCAGCCACTATTTCACTCAGCTTCTTCACAACAAGACTGACATCCACTTCTGCATCTTTGGGGAACATCTTAGGTTTCTCCTGCACAACAAGACAGAACTAATAGTTACTATATAAGTAAATAACACCATCAAAAAGAAGGGTGTTAACCTGGTTGTTTTTATCATGCTATCTGAACATACTACAAATGCATCACACCATAATTTCACTAACACAATTGTCTCGTATCTGTCCTTTAATATGGAACCAAACCTAAAATTATTTTAATCAAATAATTATAACTGCCATGTTACTAGTTATTTTTATTCATGTCTTGTTTCAATTGACAGTTCTTCAGACAAACACAGATTTTCTTATTGAATTAATTTTTTTATAATTTTTAACTTAATAATCCTGGATTTGCTGAAATGTTCAGTTATCCGAAACGTCTCCAATATCACATTGAACGCATTGAAATTTTGGAATTTCAATGCATATATTATCAAATTGAAAGTTTAAAAGACTTACAAAACTAATAAAGTTTTGCAACATCCTACAGACTAGATCCCAATCTTACAAGTATTAAATCGGTTTCAAGCAAAGATAATTTAAGAAAGAATTTACTAAAACCAACAACAAATTAAAACCACCCACTTATGTTTTTTTATTTTTATTTTGAAGACTTACCGATGGAATAGCCACACCACCTCTAACAGCAACCCAGTCTCCAGCACTTGGATCTTCATCTTCTTCGTACTCCCTGCGTTTCTTTTTCTCTTTATCTTTTCTGTCCTTTTTACGTTTTTTATCTTCATCATCATCCTTGTCAGTTGACCTGAAAATATATTTATTATCAGCGTACGTACACAAAACTGGAAAAATTTATAATGAATTCAATTATTAATGCACTCAAATTAATGTAATAAACTTATTAAAATTATATACAATAAAAAAACTTCTTTCAGTCCCAAATAAAAATACCTGATTTTAATATAGTATTCACATTAACATGTAAGTAATAAATTCATTTAACACTAGTTCACACGCATCAGTTTTGTTACGCCATCACACGCACGGGCGGCGCCACGCCGCTGTTCAGTAAATGAATGTCTCCATTATTTGACACTTTATTTTGTTTGTGATTTTTTTTTATTATTTTATTATTTTGGGTAATTTTTTATATATTTTTTTATTTATTTAGAAATGTATACAAGTATCTGAATTAATAATTACAGTTAACCTACAGGCGCATACCAATAAATGATAGGCCTACATATTTTAACGAAAATAACAATTTTAGTAATTATATTTAAAAACCCATTAACTAAATAATCTAATTACAATAATTACTCAAAATCTTAAACTACTTAAGAAATATTACATTAAACTACTTATATACAGTACTAACACTACAAAATATCATTACGAATCTGAACTTACAGCCTATAGAAAATGACAAAAATATTAAAATTTAAAACTTATACTAAAATACAAAATAATTATTGGCCCATACTATGATCTGGCCAAGTACAATTTTTACAAATCGTAATTGTATGTTCTCCACATATTCGTCTTTTGCAGGAAGCACACACAGTTGTCGTTTTTCCGTTTTTCTTTGAAGGGCAGTAAGCGCACAGTTTTCTGCCAACTGGAGTTCTATTTACATCTTCTGGATGTGGTGGTGGGGGTATTCCTTCCCTTTCCTGAATACCGAATAATTCTCCCAGTCTTGTTTTCATAGTATTCGGTATGTGTGTTTCGTACATTCTTCGCTTTGCTTGCCCTTCACATAAAGTTCGAGAGAGTGAAATCAAAAATTCTTTTCTGGGTGTCTTTTTAACATTATTAGCAGTAAATATTACTGAGGAGTTAACTCCTCCAACATTGAGCAAGAAGAAAAACATGGCAAGAGGCCATCTTCTTGCTATTCTAGAAACGGAGTATTTTTTTTGTAACGCATCGCTAATATCTACTCCATACTTTGTGCTGTTATAAAAGCTTATTATTTCGGGTTTCAATAAATCTCCCGTATCACCATCGATGGTGTCGTCATCATGCATCGTAGAAAGGAGGCAGAAAATTTTGTTTTTGTTCGCCTTATAAGAAACAAGAGTAATGTTTTTCTGAAATGCAAATATGGAGCTGGCTACTGGTCTCCTTTTGTTTTTAGCAAATAACAATTCTGGTATCTCCCGTTTTTGCTTTCGAAGCGTACCGACAAGCGTCAGCTTTTTTGCCAAAAGACTTTCTGCAAGAGGAATAGATGTGAACAGATTATCGCATGTGACATTACGTCCAGTGTTTTCGATAGGTTGAATCATTCTCTCTACTACGGCTTGCATGTGATTTTCAACATACGAAGGACCTTTTGGTTGATTTCGTATAAAAATTTCCATATTTGAGGTGTAATATGTCTTCGAATCAGAGCATGCCCAAACCTTGATTCCATATTTTCCTGGTTTTGAGGGCATAAAAACTCGAAAGCTGCATCTTCCTCTAAAGTTAGGAAGCATCTCGTCAACAGTTACACATATACCATGGCTGTAATATTTCTTACAGTTAGACACAAATAAATCAAAAACCTCTCTAAAACAATATAGTTTATCGAGAGCCTTTCTCTCTAATCTATTTATATCGGAAATGTCATCAAAACGGAGCATTTGAATCAAAAATTTGAATCTATTTACCCCACACATGAGGCGAAAGAGTTCTACTCCTGCACCATCTGTTCTCCATAAATCTAAAATATTTCGTTTGTTAGAGTGACAAGATCCTGCCAGATAAAGGAGACCAATAAGAGACTTCATTTCCAGGTAATCTGTGTGTTTCGCATCTCTTTCTCTGCTATAGTTTTCTTGAACATTTGTTATTTTTATATTTGTATATTCAACAATCTTGTGTAGCATTTCTTCTGAAAAGAAAAGATTCCAAGCGTCGATGTCGCGTTGCGCACGTTTCGCTTCTCTTATTGGACCTGGAAGATTTGTTACTATATTTTCGGAGCGTTTTTTGGTTTTGTTTCTCACGGGATTGCTGAACCAAATCGTAGTTCCATCCTTCCCCAGATAAGTAGGCCCAGATGGCTCAGTTTCCTCTACATCCTCTTCACTTTCTTCAGAATCACTAGCTGGTTCTGGATTGGCCTCCAAGTCGCGATCCTCAACGTCACTGCAATCCGAGTTATCAACGTCGATTTCATTCTCACAATACAACCCATCAACTTCACGTTCCTCGTCACTTAGTTCTTGCAACATACTCTGAATTCTGTCTTCACTGATGCCACACATCGCCATGGTATCAGGAAATAAATATATGAACAATTTCTTAAAATAAAAAACTAAATATAAAGTATTTATAAACTATATTGCCTAAACTAAATATAAATATATCTAAATTACATAAAATTATAACTATAACACTATAAAAACTAATAGAAATTAAAATATATTTTATAATACAGAAAAACTATGATAAAAACAATAACAAAAGAACACGCAAGGACGCCCACTGGTTAACAACAACAAAATACAGAAACGTCAACACACGCAACGGCGGCGGAGCGCCCAATATCACGTCACTCTAGAACAAAGACTAACTCACGAGTGACAAATTTACTAATAGAAAAGAGGGGGTAAGGTAAAAGCATTCCTAGCCGAAAAGCGCGATGGCGGTGACAATGTTGCCAATACATTGAAAAATAGACTAAAGCGGCGCTCCGCCGCCCACGCGTGTGATCCAGTGTTAAATCATTATTTAATTGAAATGTTAAAAGTCTTATAAAGGAAAATTAACAATTATTAAAAATCATGTAATAATCCTGATTCATTCCCAGTAATGGAGAACACCTCTCAAGCGTCAAGCCTAGGAATAGGCTTGATCAGCTCTGCCTCAGCATATAACTTTTCAATACCCACACCATGTTGAATGTTAAATACTGAATAACATTTTATACTTTAAAAACTGTCAAAATATTACTGATATTCAACGGAAATTAGCATGAATCCTAATGAATAAACCTAATCAATTTTAAGTTATGCGTACTTTTTCAAAAACCGTTCCCTCAATGTAGTACATTGGCCATCATCTTCACTGTCGGAGCTGCTGCTATCCGATATCTCATTCCAGTCAATTGACGAATCATCATCTCCATCGTCATCATCATCGCCACCAATACTTGAACCCTAAGAGCAAAATTACACATTTAAAATAAATTTTTGCACACTATCATAAATTTCTTTAATACGAGGGTCATTCGTAAAATAAGGTTCCCTAAGCTGTCAAGACAGAATGCGATGTGCTGGGAGAAATCTGGAGACACTGTCTTACTCATCAGCTCTCCCTCTCTTTTTCCGCACCGCTCCCGCCTTGCTGCGTCGATCAGTGCCGGCCTAGCTACCTTCGAAGATGGAGCTCCCTATCGCTGTTACCGCCAGATGCGAAATTCGCGCTGTGATACGTTTTTAAATGCTAAATGGATTTCACATATTGACATTCATCATGGAACAACAGTAAACTCTGACAGATATTGCGACACATTAAGAAAACTGACACGCGCGATCCAGAACCGCCGGAGAGGAAGATTGTCCAGTGGTGTGAGGCTTCTTCATGACAATGCTCGATCTCATGTCTCACATCAAACTCAAAAACTCAAGAACTGCTGACAGATTTTGGCTGGATTGTTGTGCTTCACCCCCCCCCCTTCAGCCCGGACCTAGCCCCAAGTGATTATCACTTATTCCCAAAATTAAAGGAACACTTGGGTGGCCTATGCTTCAGTACTGATGATGAAGTCAAGGAAGAGGTTACTTGATTCCTCAAAGGATTGGCGGCAGAATTCTACAATATGGGGATAGAAAAGTTGGAGCATCGTCTGCAAAAGTGTTTGGACAGAAACAGCGATTATGTAGAAAAATAGCGTAAGTTTTAAGCTTTAAATTGATGTATAATACTAAGATAAAAAATATAGCTGTCTATTTTTAAAAATCATGGGAACCTTATTTTACGAATGACTCTCGTATAGCAATTAAATTTGTGTTAACAATTTGTAATAATAACAAAGTCTTCATAGAGCATTTATTATCCCAATTTTTATCCATGTTAAAGTTAAAATTTAATTATCAATCTGTATGATTGTAATTCTACTTTGTCTTTGTATGCATTTCAAATGTATTTTTATTTTAATTGCTTCAGTCCCTTAGCATTCCCCAATAATAGTCTTCATCGGACTTTCATAAACTCTTATAAATTCTTTATTAATGTTAATCAGCTACAGAAGAACCTCATTAACCCAGATCTCTTTAATCCGGACATCTGGGTAACCCAGACCAGTTTTGGAAAAACAATATATTGTTTACCGAAGTAAATGAAGAATTATTTTACAGTCGATAAATTACTATTCTCAGTAGGTACATAACACGAATTCACTTGCTAGCGAGCAAGTTCATTGCACTCAGCCCACCTGCTGTTGCTATGCAGCAAACTGGTAACTTAGCACTTTCCTTCCCTTCCCTTTGTAAAGAAACGTTGATAAAGTCATGGAAAAAGTTAAGGCCTGGTGTGTGTGAGACTTGCCAGAAAACGATAAAATTGAAGAAGAAAAAAAAAAGTTTGGAAGAAGATTTTACTTTTAAACACTTTTAAAAATATTGATAGCTGTTCCGATGTTGATGAAGAAGACATTAACAATTAGTTGCAAATTGACAATGACAAAGATTATAAAGCAATCACAGAGGAAGAAATTATTGCATCCACTCTATACTTCAATCCTGTCATGTGCCTTCACTATATCTAATAATACCATATCCAACCTTTTATTGTACAGCCAGTTCTGTTCACGAACTTGCCTCAGTGTAAATATCCCACCTGTTGTTACTTTCCCAAGTCTAAATACCATTTACTCCTCTTTCAAACATGTTTCCATTTTCGCTGCAATGTGTCTTCCTAGGATTCTTTCAAACAGCTTCATGGTATGTGGAAGGAGTATACATCTGTGATGTTCAGATTTAATTTTATCCCCCTTTTTAAATATGGGAATAATAATGCCTTTCTTCCAGCCTTCAGGAACTCTTTTCACAGCTCTAAAAATTCTGTACAACCACTGCATTCCACACACCTCTGATTCATCATCTCCACTACAATCTCATCTACTCCTGATGCTTTTCCACACTTCATTTGTTTAGTGCATCTTCTGTCTCTTTCATGGTTATACAACCACCCTCCTCAGTTATCTCCTCAGAATAAATATTATTTAATATTAAAATATCTATAGTAGTACAACCAGAAATTACGTATGGGTGCGAAACGCTATTTAAGCTAAATCAGAAAAATAGAACCGATAGAATCGAAAAACTGGAAAGAAGAATCCTCAGAAAATGTATAGGAAAAAAACACAAAGTAGAGGGTGTTTGGAGATTATTACCCAACGAACAAGTTTATCGAGAAAACGAACCAATAATAGACTCCATGAGGAAAAAGAGAATATTGTTCTTTGGCCACTTACTTAGAACACCGGAAGATAGAATAATTAACAGAATAATAAGGAATCTTTATTTCAAAAAAACAGCACCAATTTGGATTAAAGAAATTAAGGAAGATATGGAGGAATTGGGAATGACAGTGAGGGATTTGGAGAGTGAGACGGAGAAATTGAAAGCATTGAAGGATAAAAACATCAGATTCAAACAAAAGACAGACAACAGAGGAGTAAGAAGAGCGATTGTTTCAGATGCAGAAAGACAGGCAAGATCTGTCAGAATGAAAAAATACTGGGAAAAGATCAAAGAAAGGAACCAGAACAGAACTTCCAATAAGCTGACTTAAGTGATCCATTGCGGTCTCCAAAGTTAAAAAAAAAAAAAAAATATCTATATTTACCTTAATTATTTTACTGTCAGGTGCACTTGATTCAGAGCCAGATTTCTTAAAATGAATAACACTCGGAGCTTCGTTGTCAGAATCATCATCAGCCTCTGAAAGCGCAAAATTTTACACGTCAAAAATATAATTTCTAATATCACTTATTGAACATTTACAACACCAATTAAAATCAACACACTACTTCAGACAACAGACATAAATAATTTACTGAATAAAACCAATGTAACTAAGTTAAATAAAGCATTAAAAGCTGTGAATTTTACAACCAAATCAAATAGAAAAATTCAGCTCATAACCATAAAAGACAGGAACATTTAATTTATACACTCACATCAGCATGGTCATCAACTACAGTGGAAACAAAACATTTAAAATTCTTCAGATTCTGGCTTGGAATTTAACACAAGACCACCTGCTTTGCAGTGTAGCAATCTACCATCGTGCCAAAGAAGCACCCTAAGACTAACGATACTTTCACTGTTCTTTTTTTTTTGTTCTTTTGCTGCTACTTAATGGATTTATTAAACACAAAATAAAACCAATTACAAATTCCACAATATTTTCAATATAGCTAAATTACATTTCAGAACTCTATCATTAAAACAACTACGTAATTCAGCTTCATAAAAGTAATAAAAAAATCACTCTCAAGTCCTTCTTTATCTGACATCAAACAACTTACTGATAACTGACCTTTAATAAAATAAAAGTCCTCAATCTTAAGTTTTAATTAAGCTACTCCCTCAGAATAACCAGTACATGTAAACAGCATTCCACTAATGTTCTAATACAAAACAACTAAACAGATGATTTTCTGCCACCATCTTATCACAAAATCATAAAATTGGATATATCAAGCATGAAATTGAATTCACATATCATACATGGAGACAAAGAAAATGGATGTCAATATTTTTATCTCATCATTACGTACCAGTACATGAGATTGCTTCATATTTAGTAATAATAAAAATAATGACCATTCACAATTATAGAATTAGGATTATTTCAATCATTTTCACACAACCAGATTATTTTGCAGCAAGTGACAGGTCAAAACTTGCTTTAAAAAAATTAATAAAAAATTTTACAAACTTTTAATCTGTTCTTCATCCTCATCTCCAACATCTGGACTTTCACGGAATTTGGAGATATCTTCTTCAAAATCTTTATTGTACTTTCGTAGCTTCTGACGAAGTGAAGTCAATGATTTGGAATTATTTTTTGACATATTTTTTCTGAAAAAAAAAGGTTATGGTATAATGTAAACAAAACATGGTTAAGTTATAAATGTTCCGATAGAAATAAATAAATTGAACATTAATTACAAATGAGTCTATCCAAAACTGCAAAAAATTAGAGTAGCTTGTCTACTCCTTGTTTCATTAGACAACCTATCCAGGGCCCATATTTCCTTCGGTAAATCAAAAATTTTCCCTTAACAGGCAGGTGGAACATTAAATTATTTACACTCGATCTGCTAGTTCCAGGGCTACAAAAAATAGTTCTGTTTCTCATCACATGGTCAGCCAATTATATGACTGAAGCATTTAAGAACAAAAGAGGTAGAGGTGTAAAAGACACTAGTCAAGAGTTATCTCCTCTGACAGCAATAAATTTCATTACACACCCAGACCCTGTGGTGAATTAAGGGACGTCATTTTCAGGGTGGAAAGTAGATGCTTTTCAGCGAGCCTGGCATGCTGATAAGCATACTTTTCCACTCAGTGAGTAAGGCAATGGTAAACCACCTCACTAATTGTTTTACTTTATAAAGCCTCTAGAGGTTCAAACCAGCCTTTCAGCTGATGATCTAAACAACAGATCAAAAAAGTGAATTTTCATGAGAAAGAGAAAAAGTGAATGACTACAATTTTAGATTCTATAATCATGCATTCTTATCTTATATTCTAATCTTCTTTTCTTAATTCAGAAGCTTTACAAATAAGACTTAGTACTGCAATTTCAGTAGCTCACTCATAACATTACTTTTTATTGCCTCATTTAACCGCAATGCTGCTTCAAAAACTTTTTCATAATATTGCCTTCTTTAATTCTGTTCAGATTCAAATGCCAGGAATTTAATACCCTGAAATGGTGATTTTCAAAGTTTCATAAAAATTTTGTCTCCTGTCTTTATCTACTTATATTCACCCATCTTTTTCAAATTTATAAAAAACAATCGATCAGTTTTACTTTGTTAAACATTGTCTTTATCAAGTGACAAAACAGTTTAAATAGTTACCTTCCTTCTCGATCTTCCCATAGTTCAGCAATAAAATCTTCCAGTTCAACAAGACACCTAAGGTAAAATCTAGGTGTAACTCCATTCTCTTCTTTGTTTATGACTGGCAAAGCTTTGGTATATGCTCTAGTTAGGTCTTCAAAACCTGAAACAGAAAGCAATAATATTTAAAGACAAACTTTTTTTTTTTTTTTACTACAACTGTAAAAACAAATGAATTTAAAAACACATTTCTTTCTTTAAGTAAAATGGTAAGAGTCTAATGGTAAGAAAAAATATGTACTTGAGGATTTTAAGAAGAACAAGTGCACATATTAAACAGAACTGGAACATAAACAGTTTTTTAAAAAAAACATAACATCAGCTTTTTTAGTTTTAAACTGATTTTTTCGTTTATAATGTTTTAAACAAAGTGTTTAAGAATAGTAAATAAAAACACAAGTTTTAAACAAAGTGATTAAAACAGAAATTATAAATTAAAATTTTATTTGTATTTTTAAGACAAGATGCATAAAATTAGACAAGGTATTATCAAAGAAATTAATGTATTACAAAAACTTGTAAAAATTGGTAGTACATGGCATGAGTTGTTTCCCATCGATGGATTAATAAACAGATATAACTGACTAACAAATCAGTACACTTTACTGATAGGCCTACTATTTATAAATTTATAAACTAAATGAATAAGCCCCACATATTTCTGTTCCACCCAAATGTAGCTTATTTTTTCTAAATTCATTTTTTACAATGTAGAGAATTTTTAATATGAAAATTACTTATGATTCCAAAAAAAGTACCTAGGTGCACCTCTCCACATTTAAAACCAAAATTTTGTCAGGCTTGTTACATGTTATCCTATATACTGTATATAAATGTTCGTAACAGGCATGTGAAGAGCTAAATTATTTGCACTCGATCTGCTAGTTCCAGGGCTACAAAAAATAGTTTTTTTTTTATCATATGGTCAGTCAATTATATGACTAAAAAGTATTAAAGATCAGAAGAGGTAGAGGTATAAAAAACACTAGTCAGAGTTATCTCCTCTGAGAGCAATGAATTTCATTAAACAGCCAGACCCTGTGGTGAATGAAGTGAAGGTGACATTTGCACGGTGAAAAGTAGATGTTTTTCTGAGGACCTGGCATGCTGATAAGCATACTTTGCCACTCAGTGAAGAAAGCAAAGGTAAACCACCTCACTACTCATTTTACTTAGTTAAGCCTCTAGAAGCTCAAACCAGGTTTTTGGCTGATGACCTTAACAATACTGTGCATAAAAATGAAATGAAAGAGGCTCCTATGCATCTGTGGCACCCAAATACAGCTTATATTTTTTAAACACACTGAGTAGCCAATTTGTATTAAATGGTTAGTGCACAACTAGGTACTATGCCAGGGGTCCCAGGTTCAATTTTTAGTCAGGTAATTTTCCATCACTTACTTTAATTTACTATAAACATTGGCATAAATATGCGAAAGTCAGGCATGAAACAAAACAAAATACACTTAACGAATTTCATTACGCCAGCTTATTGGAAATTAGAATTAGTACCATGTTCCAAAAAGTATATCAGGGGATTCAATCTTCTCAATAAGTTTTCTTTACCTAAACACCATGTGCGGCATAAGTCGCTACCCGTCGCTACAAAATTACATGTTCACTCACTGAAGTGGTGGGGGGTAACCTTGAACACCAGTAAGTTTACACATCTGCCGTTTCAGTTTTACTTGTGTATTCGTGTTAGTTGCTACCCCCACATATTCATTTGTTACGGTTAGAGATGTCTTTCATTATGAATAGAAAACTGTCACTTCAACAGAGTATTTATTGTACAGCAGTGGAGCAAATTTGATTGTAATTACGATAAAGTATGTGATCAATTCTGCATAAAATTTCCTAATGTTTTCCCGCCGTGTAGGAAAAGTATGTATTATTTAAATAAACACTTTAAAAGCACAGGTTCAGTCAATGATTTACCCAGATCTGGTGCCCTGTATCGGTTACTACTGAAGAAAATTTACATCAGGTTGCACAATCATTTGTCAATTCTCCAAATAAATCAGCAAGACTTGCTTCCACACAGTTAGGCATTTTGGATAGAAATGTTAGAAGAATGTTATCAACGTTAAAAATGAAACCATACAGGCCGGTCTTACTGCAAGCTCTACATGAAGGCGATCCTAACCGACGCTTCGAATTTTGTGAGTGGTATACGATTCGTGATGAAGCGGATTCTAATTTTTTTACGACAGTTTTGTGGTCTGATGAAGCGACTTTTAAATTAAATGGTAGGATAAACAGACATAATTGTGTGTACTGGTCTGACCGGAATCCCTTCCAAGTCATTGAAGAAGAATTAAATGTTCCAGGCAACAATGTTTGGGCAGGCATTTGCAGTGTTGGTGTGATAGGTCCTTATTTCTTCGAAGGTACTGTAACATCAGAAAAGTACACAGATATGCTGAAGGAAGTTATGATTGAACTAGACAATAGTCCTATTTTTGAGGGTATTGGGCATAATCTTATCTGGTAACAAGATGGTGCGGCTCCTCATTATGGTTCAATCATTTGAGAATTTCAGAACGAACATTTCAATGAGTGGGCAGGCAGACGCGGTACTGTTGAATGGCTGGTAAGGCCACCAGATCTTACGCCGTGTGATTTTGCCATGTGGGGTATTTTAAAAGACAAGGTTTTTGCGACTAAACCAAGAAATACGGAACATTTGAAAGACTTAATCGAGAAAGTGTTTCAAAACGTTTTTGGTAACAATTCACAGCTTTGTGAAACGGTCTGTAAATCAGTAGCCAAACATGCTTTAAAATGTATAGAGAATAATGGGGGATACTTTGAGCAGTTCAATTAAATCACAAACATGTAAGTTATTTTATTATCGCTATTGTTATTAAAGGAAATACTAAAAGTTAATTAGTTGTGATGCTCATAACCTTACAATGCATATATAAACGTTCGGGGTAGCGAATTAAGCTGCACCTGGTAGTATATCACCTTACGTAAATACAAATTGGAAAGATTTGACCACCTGTTATAATGGGTAATTAATGAAAACGTTTGTCTTTCGACTACAATGGATATATCTACTGTCAAACCCCGTAATATAATTAAATAATGACTAAGTACTGTTCCTTATACACATACTAGAAAGCATGCTGCTCATATCTTTAATCTTCTTAAAATTTCGTATCTGCTTAATAGTGTTTGTTAGATCTTCATAACGCTTTTCTTTTGCAGAACGTACAATACGTTTTGTATCTTCCTCTTCATCACTAAACTGGAAAGACAAAAAATAAACACCATTAACATCATACAGTAAATGACCGTAGATATATGTATGTTACATAAGAGGAAAAAATTCAGGAAATTTTTTTAAAAAAATGTAGACTATGAAGAAACCGAACAGAAGAGATTATTTTACCATCCACTTTTTTCTTTTTTCCTAATATTGTTTCTAACTTAAAAAAAACCATTTGAAGTTTTAATGAATAAAATTTTCATCACAATGTAGTCTTCAGAACCATTAAAATCTCAAATTGAAAATGGGGAAGAGAGAAAAACATTTAAATTTATATTTACTTGGTCAAGAGTTTTCCTTTGTTTGCAACGAGGGGTAAAGGGGTAAAAGCATTAGTGCACTTGCACAACTGCTTTAATTTCAGAATAACAAACACAACAACTTATACTATACCCAGAGCATATACAGTATATATCACAGAACCTTTTGTAGGTTACACAAAAATACCTTTCCGTGCCTCTTAACAAAAGCCACGAAGCTAGTGGCTAACTACTGTGATGTTTCACTTTCCACAATTTGAAAAATAAAAAAGGAAATTAAAGACGAAAAAAGCTATTCTTCAACAGTTTTGTTGATACCTGGTAAAAAAAAGGAAACAGTTAGGTAGATACTAGTGAGACTGATAGTGAAGATGGAGGAGCAGATATCTCAGCCATGTTAATTGGTACTGTACAGGGCAAATTTTAAACCTAAAAATTGGTTTAGGCTATGCCAATATTTGGATATAGCAGTTAATGGCTTTTATAAAGATGATATTTTGCGGCATTGCACCCCAATGAAAACCATTACAGTTTAAAAAGTTCCAGGTTTTATTATCCAATTTAGTATATTTGAAGGTAGATGTGGACGACCATCATCTGTCAGTAAAGGAAGGATAACACTGATCAGGAAACCAGTGGTGCCCACACCAGAAGCCTAAGTTTGATCCAATGGAATTGATCATTCCCCTGGTCATAAAAAAAATTCCGAGGTGCAAATTTTGCAAAAATGGACAAAAAGAAAAGTAATTACAGCACTAAACATAATTTAATCTTGTGTTTTACCAAATCATGATATCGCTTTTTCAGTTTCCATAAGTAGACAAAAAATAGTTTAAATAGCAAACTTTTAATGTTTTTATTTCATTAATTTTTTTTAAAGTAATTTTTGTATGGTTTTTATTATATTGTAGTTTACTGTAATTAAATTTTTGCTATTGTAACTAGTTTACTAACTTGTATTTTTACTTTTGTTTGTACATTGCCTATTACCCAATGTTTGGTAATGTAATGTAAAGTATACTTCACATACAACTCAGCCTGTTAACTGAGGCCTATGTGGCAATGTGTAGTATAATATACACTCAACAAACTCACCCCTAAATGAACCTACCCTTAATTTTTTTTATAATTATCATTTCTAATTGACATTTAAACACAAAAAGTTGTAATATTTTTTGTAGCTTTAGATAGGGAGCGCCAAGTAAAGGGATAACTTAATAAATTTTGATAGGACCCTGTAAAAAAATAACAGGTAAAATATTTTTCACAAAACAAATTTTTTAGATAAAATTGTTTAAGTAACTGAATAAAAAATCACCACCTCAAAAAGCTACACACATTAAACAGAAACTGACCTTGGTATTTTAAGTTACAAAGGAATATTTTGTCAAAGTTTTGTAACAATTACATAAGCCTGAACCAGAAATTTTACTTTAATTGGATGATCTGAAATGATCCAAATATGATTATTTAAAAGCATGACAACTAAGTAAATTTATTTTTTATCAACATATTTAAATTAATTATTTAAACCACATTAATAACAGGCAATTACATACGTAGGCCTATACATTTACAAAAGTACAATTACATAATATAACACAAGCAATAGGGAAAATTCACTAATTTAAAAATATGATAAGCACTGCAAATGCAGAAAACAAAACTGTTTAAAAAGCCACACCTTCAAAATAATTTTTTTTTAATTATCACTTACACATCTGTCACCATTGTTTTGTTCTGAATTTACTGGGTTTTCAATAGACAGTTAATAAAAAAAATTATACTTTGATGTTGTAATGAACTTTTTTCTTTTTTTGGATTTTACATCTGACTGTTTTGCAATTACTGCAAATATAGATGGAGAAGAGTGACAGATGTAAAAAATACTAGACCTGACGGGAAATCAAACCCAGGACCCTTGCATAGAAGCCAGTTGCGCTCACCACTACACCACTGGTCAGCCATCTAATAAACTCCCGTCACAATTACATTTAATCAATTTAGGGTTAATTAAACTAATTATTTATACTAATAATTTAGGTTAATTATACTAATGCAGTAGTGCAATGTAACTGATAGTAAATGATAGATGGATCAATATTAAATAAGAATAGCTTACTGTGAAATTTGCTGCTGCTGGTCGTTGAATCTGTTCTTCTTCTGATGAGCTTTCAGATTCCGAATCTGAACCAGTTGCAAAGAACCTACTTGTACTCATTTTGTTAATACTTTATCACACTAACTGGAAACTAAAACAAAATACAATTAGCAACAAAATATTAAAAATATTAAACTTGGGTCACAGGACAACAATGTTAAGAAAATAGGCATCTTAATTGGAAAATATACCATATTTTCTCATATAGGCTAGTAGCCTAGATGTGGTATGAACAAACTCGATGCAAATATTCAACACTGTTGGTCCATCAAAGACATTAATATTTCACAAGTATCTTAATACACTAAGCCTAAGCTCGCAATTTTTTCAATCACTAACTCTGTTTAGAAGTCCCATTCAATGTACTTATCCATATGTCATCGCAATAAATGCATTACAGCTAGAATAAACAGTAAAAATAAACTACCATTTACCCGAACAGAACTAAACTGTCAGTAAAGTTTCAAGTCAGTCTGATGAACTGATGTATAAATAAAAAGCTATTTAAAAGAACGAAAAATTGGTAGAACGGCTAAGGATACGGCTGCACACACCATTATCTGTACACAAAAAGTACGGTACAAAAACACTCTCAAGAAAACGTGTGTATACTTCGTACTAATCTGTAACTATTAGATTAATATGAATAAATCGGACACTAACCAAATAATTTGAAACAATATAATACTAAGAAAAACTAACCTGAAAACACGTTGCCAGTAGAACTGCACTCGCAGCTTAGCAATACGCTGACCATTGTGCATTCTTCACAGAGATTCACGAAATTAAAAAATGATTAGTGAAAGATTTTATAAACTTATTTCTGCTACCAGATATTTTGAATTGCAATGAGTACAAATATAGATTTTAATTTTTGTGAATTACTAGGGGTTTAATAGCATATATTAGTAATATAAAATGAACTTCGTTATTGTGAGCTTCTCTTTGTAATACAACGAGGAATGAAGGATTGAATAAGAGCAACGTATCCTCTTTGCATAATGTGTGAATTAGCGCCAATATAAAACGCCATTTGTAAACAGTATACAAATTTAAAAATCTGTTGGGAAACACTCACACGACTTTCTCTTGCTAATGTACATAATGAACAATACCTACGTTAATTATTAGTAAAAAATATAAAATGAAAATCATTATCAAATTTCAGTCATGAATGAATGATGCTAAATTAAAATCAACCTTTGTAGGACTTAAAAAACATATAACCACTATAGAAACAAAAGTTGCAAAACCTATTATTGATAAGAGCATAAAAAATTGAAAAGTGAGTTGAGACCCACTACAGGTCCTTCTAACCTCATTTTTAGTAGTACTATTAAAATGAAACAGCTAATTATTAATAAATTAAAATCCCAAAAGAATATGAACTTTGTCAGTGGTTTCTTTAGTAACACAGTCATAAACAAACTACACAACCAAAAAATTCAATTAATTAGTCATGGTATTTCTACAGTTCAGTTTCCATTCCAGGATGTGCTTTTAAAGATTTTAAAAAGTACAGTCTTCTTCTTCTTCTTCAGCTTTTCCCTTCCTCGGGGGTCGCTGTTCCTTATTCTTCTCCTCCACTCTCTCCGATCCACCACATCCTCCTCGCTCAGGCCCTTCTCCCTCAGGTCGTCCGCCACGGCGTCTCTCCATCTTCTCCGGGGTCTCCCCCTCCCTCTCACCCCATCCACCACCAATCCATCCACAGAGCTAGCTTTAGCTTCTTTAACCCCTTCCACTCCTCAAACCGGGGTAGCCTTTGTCCACTTTTCACAGCTTTAAGGCGGTGTCGCTGCGCATCGCTTACAGGGTACGCCCTAGCCCTTGTCTCCTCCTCTGAAAGCCGATCCATGGGTTTTAGCAATCTTAAAAAGTACAGTAATCCCTCGATATTAGTGGGGATTATTTTCTACAAACTTACCACAAATAGCAAAATTAATCCTCTAGGAATAGAGGGGTTGTGGTTGTCAAATAAAAAAATTAAAATTTTATTTTTAACGTCATAATCGTGACATAAAGACGTAACGTTGGCTGACTGGAAAGTGTTTTCTCTCGCAATTCTCCAAATGTTTTCATCTTTTTCTTTTAATGTAACAAACCATCAACTTCATTTAGAACCCTTACCACTGAGGCTATTCTTTTGCCACTTTTAAACCATTCAAAAATTTAAATTTTTAATTAAAGACAGAATCTTATGCTGATCATTGATTATTTTCAATACAAAAGGTCATCAGGAAGGAAATTGTTTACTACTTTTGTGACTTCAAGCATGATTCAGTAGACAAAGAGACATTAATTCTTTGTAATGCAGAGAGAATCATAAAACAATTGCAGCTATAAAAAGTCAATATAACAATTAAAATATTTATACATTAGAATATATTACACAACTCTAAAACAAGGCAGATGATGTGAAGATAACTAGCAACATATAATTAATTGGATCTCTTTTCCTTATCCTTCATGTCCAGGTATGCTGAAAATCCAGGAATTGAAGTTAACCAAGTTTTAAACTGTGATAGGCTATGCTTGGGCAAAATCCAGCTAAAACTCCTAATTCATGTATCAGTTGTACACCTGTTCTTTTCTACTTGTGATAAAAGAGGTGGCAAAATAACAAAACAACTGAATTTTGACAGGTAGGAGTGACCAAATAATTTCAACAACTTACAAACAATCTGACTCGTTTATTTACATTACGTATTGAATTAATTATAATATTAGTATTACTGTATTTAATAGAAAATGTAAAAGTTGATGACACATTTGAAAAGTGTTTACATAATTACACAGCTAGTGTTTTTCTTATACTATTTTGAGACATTTTATTTAAATCAATTTAGTAAAGTATTTAAAAATATGTACAAAATTATGATAATAATTTTTAAGACAAAATGGCAATAAAGGCATCTGAAGCTGCCTAACAAAAATCAGTTAACGAAGCAAATAAATTGACTTAATACTGTTAAAACATTTAATTAAAAATCTTACTTTCGAAAACTAAAAATGTTCATTATATTATAATAAAAAAACTATTTAATAAACAATAATAAATTACACAATAATTTTAGCGCACATAGATCCAGCTTCGTGATATGATATAAATTAAACAAAATTCTTACAGCAGTGTGTGAGAAAATTCTCATTAAACAGTTTACCAGCATTAAAAGTTTTTATATGCACTTGGATGACGAACCGGAATATTGGAAAGATGTAATTTTGCAACATGATTCCACTCTAACTTGCTGAGGGCCCAAACAATACATTCATCAATAGCTTTGTTTGGTTTCTCCTCATACAATTTGAATGCAGTCTTTAATAATCGACCATAATGTTTGTGAGCAGCAGCATGCCAAAGTCCAAAGTATGATGTAGCCTGCAAATATAGAAAAATAATTATAGAAGTTATAATAGAACTATTCTGCCCAGAGCAGACACAGGTGGAGTGTCAAATTATTTACACCCAATCTGTTCGTTGCAGGGCTAAAATAAATAGTTCTGTTTCTTATCACATGGTCAGCCAATAAATGACTGAATCATTTAAGGACAGAAGAGGTAGAGGAGTAAAAGACACTAATCAGAGTTACCTCCTCTGAAAGTAATGAATTGCATTATACAGCCAGACCCTGTGGTGAATGAAGTGAAGGTGTCATTTGCAGAGTGGAAAATATGTGCTTTTCAGAGGGCCCGGCATGCTGATAAGCGTACTTTTCCACTCAGTGAGGAAGGCAATGGTAAACCACCTCACTCCTCGTTTTACTTAGTAAAACATCTGTAGGTTCAAACCAGCCTTTCGGCTGTTGACCTAAACAACAATAGAACTATTATCAACAAACACACAATTTAACATGAACAAACAGGATCTATAAATTACACACAAAAACTTAATTGATTATTTGATAAAGTTATCAGGGATAAAAATTTTTTACCGAACAGTGAGTTCTAATAATTACATTTAAATTTATACAGTGTACTTTATGTTACTATGAAGAGACAGGGGAAGTAAGGTAGAATACTGACAAGATAAATTCAGCACTTACAGTGACAATACAAATGCAGTTGTACAGTCACTTCTGGTTATAAGCATGCACCTTCGCTACCGTACGATTAGCCCTACATTCATTGGTTACCTTAACGAACTAGAGACTGCAGATGAAGGCGAAGCATAGTGACCTAGATCACAGCACTTCCCTAAGGAGAAATCTGCATTAAAAGGGACAAGATTTGAGTCTGTGGAAGCTGTAAAAGAGAAAGTGACACATGTCCTGAAGTAGCTGACAGAAGATGACTTCCAGCACTGTTTCCAACAATTGAAAATTTGCATGGAGGTTACAGGGATAGAGAAGGAGTGTATATTGAACGATAAAAAGTGATTACGTATCAAATAAAAATAAAATTTTTTACAACATCAGTCTCGTTATTTAATAGTCACACCTCGTATGCTCTGAAGAAGGTGGTACCACCGAAACGCATATTTAAGATTTTTAAACTTAAATAAGCAACCAAAGGTAAGGTGATAAATTTCATTTATTCTGTGATATGTTTAAATATTTAACAACTGAGTGCAGCACATGCCAAGAAATATTTTGAATAAACCGAACAGACTTATAGATTTGTTGACAACATTCTGATGTTGTACACAATTCTCTAGACTACTAAGTATTCATAAACGTTAAGGACTCAAATGGTATTGTGGAAACATAATTATTACAACTATTGTTTCTACAGAGAATACACAATAATTCAATTTTCTGGTTTCTTTTAAACACAAATATCTACTTTTCTTTACAATTTTTATATGAAATATTCTTCTATTTTCATAAAAATTATCAATAAACTAGCAAAAAAATTAATTTCAAACCTTTAAATCATTAGCATCGGCAAATTGAAGTAGTTTTAACCAAATGTCATCAATTTCTTGTAATGTAACCTGATCTCCATTTCCTACTTTTTCTTCAATACATGCAATGTATGTTCTGCACAAGGCAGCTCCTTGTCGGCCTAGAGCTTCAATTATTGCAGTTTTTTGCCGATCCATATTTCTGGAATTTGAAACAGACCATACAAAATCTAACAGATTTGCCAATGCTCAAAAAATTATGAGATATTTTCAATAATTCTTCCAAAAACATTTTAACTAAACGCATTAAAATATGAAAGGAAAGTTAGTCAAGAACTGTTATTTTTCTTCAATATAATTAAATTTGCAAGTAAAAAGCATTTTAAATACTTCTCCGTTGTTGACCCCTCCAGAAGTCAACTCCTAGCATCTCAACAATTGTGTCACTCAAAATTGATTAGAACAGTGTAGCAAGCTTAGCTACATCAAAATTTGAATCTAATTTGTATTTAGCGTTCTTCTCAGTTGTTATTGAACAGAGAACAATAGTTTCCACTGGTTATCATTACCATACAGTGATTTTTTTTTATATTATGACAATATTTAAACTTTGTTGTATCATGTCAATAAAATTTTTAAAATGCAAGACAATGTTTTCTCTAGATAATGATAAGAATATATTAGTAAAAATTGGGAATCTTACAATAAAGAACATCAGGTTTTGTTCATTACCAAATTAACATTTAAAGAACACATGATTTTATTTCACTTGATTAACAGTATATTTTTTTTGTTTTATGACTTGCTATTATACAGAAAAGTTGAGCTGACCACAATACCAATGAGCCAATCAACTGTTAAACATTGCGGTTGCTATGACAATAGAACAGTTGAGATTTAACATGAAAACTGCTTTTTGAATTTTGACATTTTTGTGTTCATTGATTAACAAAATAATAAAAATGAGATTAAAATTCCATTTTACACAGTAAATATACTTGTCAGTACATAAATCTATCATCTAGGCCAGTCCTGATCTAGGCTATCTCCCGTAATCAAAAAACAATTGCTCATTTTATCAGCAAACATGTTTCAAAACAGCAGAAAGGTTAAAGAAACTATTAGTAAAATAATAAGTGGTTTAAAACATACTTGATTATAAAAAAAAAATCAGCTTTGCAGTTTATTCATTTAATTATAGACATAGTTAATCACCAATATAAACCTAATGCTCATGTCCAGGTAATGAGATGTCGTGTTCAAGAAGTGCAGTCTTTTACAGATTCGAGCTAACAAGGCCTTATTGCTGAAAGTAAAAATTGGTTCCAGAGATCCTATGGTTTCACCGCTTAATCAATCAGTAGAACTAAAGAATGCAACTTGACTACGTTAACACTTAGCACTTACACTTTAATTTTAGCAGCGTCTAAACGTTGGTCTGACTTAATACCCATGTATGCTAATAATTCAGTCTGATTAATATTTGATATCGCTGTATTTGCGATTTCAAGAATTTGTGAGCAAACTGAACTGTTACTGGATAAATCTTGACCAGGGAGGATTCTTTTACTATCCGGTTCAATATTAGACATCATAGCAACATAAGCACCAACATGATCTGGATAATGTTTAAGTATATCATTGTACAACTGCTCAGCTTCATTTCCTGGATCTGGAACATCACAAATCACACATTATTTAATAAATTAATAAAAAAAACCTGTAGAAGTAAAAAAGCAGGATGTGGAAAGCTTCACATCTTGTGAACTCTTTTATAAGAGTATGAAAATTCAGACTTAAATTTAAAAAATGTTTTATTCTCAATATATTTATTATGGCACCAAGATATAATAGGTTGGCTTACCACAAACCTTAGGAAAAACTAATTTGGAATTGTAAATTTTACATTAATTTATTTTCAGGTTTCTGCATAACAGAATACTTCCAATATTTATCCATATAGCTATTTTGTTCCACTAATATACATTCTCTCCTTCAGGATTACACCTGATGTACATAAAACTAGAAAATTCGGTCCACAATTTGGCCTACCCTTCTCCAGACGTATCATCCCTAACAAATGGTTCAATGTCCTTTTAGACTATTTTCCTCATACGAAAATTCTTACCTACTAGTATCGCTACAATGCTCCCAGAGGCATCAATAAATCCTCCATGCCACAGTCTACAACAAGAAGTACTTGTGTCCGACAGTCAACTTTTCGCCGTATCACTAGTCCTTCAAGGATGGCATTCAATATTCCAATCATAATTGGACCACTGATTATCAATTTACAATTTCATTCGACAAGCCTACAAACAACATCAAACTTTCTATGCAAATGCCTCAATTTCTATGGTTATAATTTACATATTACATGGTAATACATAAAATTAATATACCAATGTAATAATATAATACCGTGTAATATATTATATTAAGAGTTCTGAAATTAAAGGGGTTCAAAATGCTGTCAATTAAAATACAATGATGCCTAAGACCCTGAACCTGTGGGGTGGCGCAGTGGTCTCACTGTGAAAGAATGTTAATATAACTGTTTTATTCATGGTATATGAAAACTGTTTTACCTCCGAAGGAATAAATAATTAAAATTGCTTCTGTAATGTAAAATCATAAATGTATCCCGCCAAAATGCAGGTAATATTTGGCTAGGAATCTAAACATTAAGAAAACTGGGAAAAATACATAAATATCAAAGAATATTAGTAGAATATAAAAGAAACTAAAATACTTATGTTATGACCCCACATAGGACACACCACAAACCCTTGACTAGAAAGAAGTGATATTAATCAAGAGAAGTTTTATTTAGAAAAATTTAAGGAAACCAATTCTAAAACTTTGGTAAAAAAGAAATGAAATGAGTACTACCTTACTATGAATTGGTTGTACCCAAGACCAAAAAAATATTACACCAGTAGTTTATTTTAAAAGTGACTGTTTATTTTGAAAACTTAAGTCACTAGCGCACAAAAGCCCAATATAATTATGTAATTAAGTCTGTTAAGTTTAAGTATTTTAAACCTTCAACTTACACAAAAAAAAACAATTTTAATGCAAAATTAAATTTTTTAAATTTTCAAAAACAGAACTAATTTTCTTTTGACTACTTTGCTGCAGATTTTTGGATCCACATAACTATCTTGGCTGTTGACTGGACTGCACTAGAATGTATGTACTAAAATAATATATTTCAAGAGAAAAGGGAAAACAGAAAGGAACCAATAAGAACACAGAAAATTGCTCATTATAAAACGCAAGATTTGCAGTGGAGAGTAACAAAAATAATTTAACTATATTTCGTTCAAAAGTTGGAAGATACCATTGCTTATATGGCAGGAGTGTTGTTATGTACTGTGTTGAAAACATTTACTCACACTATGAAAATAAAAATTTATCTTACTGTAGGCTATATTATACTAATGATATTAAATCAAATTACATTTACAATTATTAAAAATGTTTACATTATTAACTGGAATATATATTTTGCTACAGAATTGTTATTACATTTATAATTGAATATAACTATTCATAGTGTAATGTACAGCACTTTGTATGTAAAACCATAAATTGTTATGAAAATATAAAATTTAATTAAACATATTTTTTCATTCCTTCAAAATCTATATTTATCCATTTCATCACCATAGGCCTATAGGCTGCCATCCATTTTTAAACATTATAAATACTACAGTATTATGTACTGTATATGTACACTTTTTCACATTCACGTTTGCTTCTAATTATTTAGTGTTGCAATACCATTTGTCACCTGAAGTAGTGTTGTTGCGCATATAATAATTTAATGAGTATTGTTTGTTAGTATTTATTAGTTCAGGGTTGCATTTCTTTAATAATACGTGTTTATTGTTATTATTAATAAAATGGAACAAATAAGACAAAGGAAAGTGTTTAGTTTAAATTACAACTAAAACTTATTTGTTATTAATTAAATACTAGGTATGTTTACAGGACAGATAGTAGCAGAGAGCGTATTGCTCTATACAACCAATTTTAAATTGGAATCGCATCTCTTTCCCACAGTCTCAAGTGACTCTTGGATATAGTATAGGCATTGTTGAATATCAGTAAAAAGTATGTACTTACTGAATTAATAGTAAAAATTATTATACAATATGTGTAATTAAGGTTTTTTTAAATAGTAAAGCAAAAAGGACAGAGAAAATGTATTTAAAAAGTGTAGCACTGAATGGAAAAAGAGTTTGAGATGTTGCTGTTATTGTTATTTATACATGCTTACTACATGTTTGAAGAGGATGAACAGTGCAGTTTATTGTGTATATGAATACGCCAAAGATCACAGTAAGAACTGTAGTAGTATAACTGTTCCTAAAATTTGTGTCACACGACAATGAGCCTCAAGGTCACTGTAGCCAGCTGTAGTATTGACGAATCACAGACTACACCCATGCGCACTGCATAACAAGACATACGCTCGGTATTCCCTCAACTGTCGCATAACAATACGGCAACACTAGTAGATGACAATCTAATAGGCGAGAGGTGATGTGGAGCTGTTAATACTGAGTGACCTTGAAACTCATTATCATGCGATGCAGGTTATGGTACTTGCTGATATCTGGTCAGAAGTATCAGTTTCCTCCAACACTAGCTCTGAAGGTCCAACACATATAATGTTCAGAAAGACTAATAATCTTTCTTCACTCAGTTGGAATAATCTTTTTATTGATAGTAAAAGTATCAGGTACTTTGTGTCATTACCATTCGGTATTAGTATCTATTTGTATTAACACTTAGGGTGCTGAGACTTAAGATGTAGTTCTACTCCCTCCGTCGAGCTATTTTTAATGAAAAATACAAATTTTTACAATTTCATACCTAACCATATATTCCTAAAAAAAAGCCCATATATTTTCATATTTTAAGATGGTACTTACAGTTTCTTTTTCTTTGTAGTATTCTGTTCTAAATAATTATAATGTTCAATATATTTTAATAATTAGATGATTTACAATTTGGTACAGCACTAGTTGATGTTTTTAAATTTCCGGAATAATAAAAAACTTGTTTTTTCACTTATTTCACTATATTACTAATTTCTAACATATTTACTAGGCTATTTTTAAAAACAATAAAATAAAATTAACAATTAAAAAGTTAGTGAAATGAATAACGAATTTAAATGAGAATATAATTATACAAGTCATATTGTGCATTAGTGTTATGTATTTGGAAGCAAGGAGAAACACAGAAAGTCCATGTTGTCACTAAAACTAACTTCATCATCTTCACTATCATAACTATTATTAGGAGAACTGGCATTACCATGCAAAAAGTCGTCTATTTCTATTTCATTTAGTCCTTCTATTATTTATATGCAATTACAAAATTAACTGTTTATTACACATTAACTAAATTACACTCAAAATTAACTAAAAAGATTGTAAACAAACCGCTGCATACACAACAAAACAAATACAACCTTCCACAATATGGATGCCATCTGCAACGATTAAATTATTTGATACATGAGTACACTATCGATAGTATGTATCGAAATAGTGTTTGGAAATCGATTCTAAAATAGTGAATGTCCATACAGAGTACATAAGGCGTCGTAATATTACGCTGGACAGCATTTACATGCATTGGAACAATGGCGGCGTAATATTACGCCGTCCACCATAACCCTAAAACAACAGCCGTCGTAATATTACGCCGTCAGCACCCTAACTGTTAATATAAACAAATTATGTCCTGACTCAAGACTAACCAGAATATTATGGATCATATAATCAATGCAGTGACAGAAATTCTTATTAAAAAATTGTTATAAAATTTACCAAGTTTAGTAAGCCAAGTTGTTTTGACATAAGGCGTCGTAATATTACGCTGGACAGCATTTACATGCATTGGAACAATGGCGGCATAATATTACGCCGTCCACCATAACCCTAAAACAACAGCCGTCGTAATATTACGCCGTCAGCACCCTAACTGTTAATATAAACAAATTATGTCCTGACTCAAGACTAACCAGAATATTATGGATCATATAATCAATGCAGTGACAGAAATTCTTATTAAAAAATTGTTATAAAATTTACCAAGTTTAGTAAGCCAAGTTGTTTTGACATCTCGTAGGGCTTCTTGATATTCATCCCATTTTGTTTTTTCATTATTGTTAGTCAATTTATTCACCGTAGGGTTCTTTTTCCCTGGATCAACTAAAATGTATTTAAATGGATAAACGTCCTGCAAAAATAATTGTTCAAGCAAAAATTAAATATAACTGAAAAAGTAAAGTTAATAAATGAATATTTCCTTTGTTGTAATGACTAAATTCTATTCCTAGATATGCCCAGTTATTTTACTACGAAGAGAAGAATAAAACAGAATTTTTCTTTTGGCTTTCTTCCTGTTCAGTCAAAAAAGTGATAAGGCAGTTAAGGACACAAAAGACGAAGTAAACAATTTTAACACTGCTGATGCAATTTAAAAAAAGAACACAATTATAAAGCTGTTCTCTGTTGATTGTCCAAAATTCAGTTTTAGTTTCATTGTATGAAAACCTAATTTCGAAAGCTAATTTTATTGAGGTAGTAAATTTACAAATGATTTAAACATACAAATCCAATTCATCTATTCATTTTAAGATCTTTCAGAATGGTAGAGAATTGTAGCAATTGTTGGAAAAATTACATTAAACAATTCCTTGTGAAAGATCACATAAAATGCAGTAAGTTCCCATGAAATCTTAATGTAACAAGATATTTACGCAATGTCTAATGATTATTGTAACTTACCACTTTTTTACCAACCTCATCCTTGGTGTAAACAATTGTTCCAGATAAATACTGACCAAGTGTAGCACCTTTAATAAGTCTAGAACAAAAAATAACATTAAAACATTTTTTAAATACTAAGTGACAGAATCTAAAGTAAAACCTCACAAAATTCATAAATTAGACTATTACTTAGATACGAATGAACTTGTTAGCATATCCTCTAGTAAAATATATAGCAATCTCGGTGAGTAACATTTGAAGAAATACAAAAAAATAGACGATTCAGAAAATGTAGAGTAATTAAACATAAGAGATTTAATAAGTTATTCTATTAATCAAACAATATACTCACTTATCATTAGCTAATGGTGCAATATAAACAGGCAAACTGAAATTCCCCACCGGGACAATAGCGCCTGACATTTTTTTCCCATTTAACATGGCCTGAGAATGGCTAGCATAAACATCGAGCTGAAAAGAAATAGTTGCATTAGATTACTCCATCACCAAACAAATTTGCATTAAATTTAGTAAAGTACTGTTTTTCTTTTTGCTTTCCCTAACCAACCAACCCCTCCTTCGCTTTACCAGTGACTGCTCCTCCTTGAGGCAGCAGTAAAAGGTGTTCGCCTCCGTCGGTGACCACTTCCATTCTTTAGGTAGTGGTATAAACGAGATCGCCCGGTCAATGGTTGATCTTCCCCCGAGGCACTGACAAAGGCCATCTTCATCTCTCTACCCATAATACACGCTTGACAGCCGCCAGACTTCCTGTTGCTCTGGTCAGAAGAAAACACCTATGCCAATCGATGAGAGCCACAGCCGGTAACAAGTTAAATATTTAATAACTTTTATCTTAGAAAATTACAGCATTTTTGCCACAGTTTTGAAAACTAGAGAATCAGTATCGAAGAATCAACTTTTTACCATAGATTCTCAATACCGATTTTATCTTTTAAAATATCAGTGGTATCAAGAATTAACATTTTGCATTAACAAATCCCTAGTTAAAATGACTCAGTTCAAATCAATGCACCTTTGGATTGAACATTAAAACTAATTTTTCTCATGTTAAAGTTCTTAACAAGATCACCTTAGCTGAATCTATTAAAACTATAAATTATTTTCTTAATATTGTTTAATATTTCAATACCACCCCGACATCAATACAGAGATAATTATTAAATGCCATTTTCTTTTAATTGTGCATTTTGTTTGAAACTGTTCATAATGAAACTTACAGATATCTGAGAAGGAAGTTTTTGGCTCAATAACATTGGCAGATCAGTCAGTTTCTCCAACAAATCTTTCTTCTCATGGCGAACTTGAAGCTTCAATGTATAATCACCTTTTTCTAATTTTATATTGTACTGAAAAAACAACATTACATTAAAAATTAGTTTTAGTAGTCTGAAAACATCCAAAATTATAATGCATAAACATTATTAAATTTAATATTGATTTGAAAATCCAAATTCATCACAATACTATTACTGAACTTTAACAGATCAGTTTTTTTACAACAAAATTACCAGTAAATTACTCGCAGATTCTTACTTTTTTACTTGATTTCTATAGCAGTAATAATTGTAATTAGTCCTTTAAGATTCAACTACATAGCAGGCATATTTTGATCGTTTTATGAATCATCAGTTAGCAACAGTTGTATGTTTACGTTTGCGTGTTTATGTGCGTCCGTACGTTCTAACACGGACCCGTTACCCCTACAAACCCATTCTCCCCACTACTTCACAACTGGTTATCTGAATCTCTCTCTCGGAGAGATCGAGGGAGTCCGAAAATACATACCACCCACACTCCAAGCCTAAAATTAGCGTAACTCAGTATTCTGTACTGTGTAGATGTAACCTAACGATTGATTTATAAACACAGCTTATAATCAATAAATGATGTAACGAAATTTTTTACTCAGTTATACTTTTAGCTTGTGACTGATTAATTGTATTGTTTGTTAATGGAAGTACCTACAATTTTATTAGGTACAGTAAAAGATTGATTTTATAGATAACCCAAATTCTAAACAATAGGCCTACAGGTAGTATTGTTTGAAGTGGCAAATATATTAAAATTTACAATATAAAGTCAATGATTACCTCACTGATATATTCTCAAAAATCAAATTAAAAATCAAATATACTAAATACGTTAACATTCTAATTTACAGATGTATATGTGCCAAATTAGTTAAAAGTCATAAATAAATTCATCCCCAATTAGGCTAAATTAGTTGGATAAAAAAAAAATGCAAAAAAATTTACAAGTACGATACCTAAGGGTACGGAACGGAAAATATTGAAAATTTTCACATTTCCGGTTTTTTGCAAATTATTGAAATGAAGTGTTTTATCTGTCCAATGGTATACAATTTGTTGGGGATTAGCAGTTTCTATCCAAAAAAATATGTTGAACCCTTACGTTATTTTCTAAACATTACCAGTTTCCATAAACATCTCAATAACAAAAGATAAATTCACAATATTTTTTATTTTGTACGATATTTTTACTTTCTCTTGCCTATATAAATATATAGGAAGGAAAGTATTGTTTTCATGTCGATTTTTCGAAATCGAGTTTTCACCGGATCTACACTTTTTCAGGCCCTTGAACCCAAAAAAAACATGTTTTTAGCCATTGGTCTGTGTGTGTGTGTGAACAGAATATCTCAAGAACGGAACCTCGTACGAACTTGAAACTTAAACTAAGTTAGACACTACTACCGGACCCGACACGAACATTTAAATCATAATCGGTCAACCGGAAGTAGTAATTTATTCGTGTAATTTTTTACTTTTTCGCGATTTTCTCAAAAACTGGTTACGATTTTTTTTAGAAATCGCCTGGTTGACAAAAATTTGTATGCTCTACAAGATAGGGTAGGCGCTGTGTTTGCTGAAATTCTTGGTGAGGCTGCCGAACGAAGAAGAACAGATCCGTTTTCTGCGCTCTTCAAGCTACTCGGCTTAGTGACACGGAAGCATCGTCATTTCTGCAAGTTGCTGTCGCTGAATGGCATCGATATTCAGACTAGTTAGAAAGCGATTTCGTTCCTCTTCAAAGTGACCACCGTTGACAAGTTAGGGCGTTGTAAATTACGGCCGTAATGTTTATCAGTCTGCGACGTTTCAGCCGAAAATAAAACTTGGCAGGGTTTTTCTTTCCTTTTTCTTCTTTCCCTGTATTGATGTAGATTCTTTTTTCTTTTCAAGAATGTATTTTTTGAAAACATTCCAGGGCTGCAGCTCAGCAATGACTTATGTAATTTATAGTGTCATCACTGAATTTCGTTGCATTATCGCTCCTTGATACCTCGCCTCGTAACTTCTAGCCCTTGTAAAGTTAATTCTTTTCCCACCAGTGAATTTTGCCACTGCGTGGTTGTAGTGATCACCAAAGTTCCTGTCTATATCAATTAAAAGGCTGTAGGAATTCAAGCTGACAGCGAGTTGCTTCTTCAGTGAGTTGAAATAGCCCACAAGATTTCAGGTCGGGCAGCAAATTAGACTGGTTCCTTTTATACGAGTATTTTCGCAAAAGTAACCAAACTTAGAATAAATCTAGTGGTTCCCAAAAAATACATGATTTGGGCCATTTAAGATATCGTCTTTGAGGACGTCCACCCTGTTTTGGCAACTTTACGTTTCCAATATGTTATCGCTTCAGTAATGGCATACCAAAGTCTGTATAAGTTCCCCTGTTTTTACTTTTTTTGCCCTATATAATATAATTACATAGAAAGGGAAAGTACTGTTTTAATATCCATTTTTGAAATCGAGTCTTCAATGGATACACACGTTTTCAGGTCCCCGAACTCAAAAAACATGGTTTTAGCTATTGGTCTCCAATATGTGCGCGCGCGCACGAGTGAACAAAATATACCAAGAACGGAATTTCGAAGTTGAAATTTACCACGTTAGGTAACATAAGAGGACCCGACACAAACATTTTCATCAAAATCAGTCAACCGGAAGAAGTAGTTAATTCGTGCAAATTTTCACTTTTTGCGATTTCCTCGGAAACGGCTACTACATTTTTTTTAAATCGCCTCATTTACTAAATTTTTGTGCTCTAAAAGATAGAGTAAGCGCCATGTTAGGTGAAATTATTGAGAGGCCTGTGGTCTCGTGGTGAATCATTTTTTTAAAGTTTTTGCCTTAATACGAGGTGTGGCTATTATAACGATACTTACGTTGTAAAAGATTTTATTTTTATTTTATACATAATCACTTATTGTCGCCTTTAATATACACTCTTTCTCTATCCCTACAACGCTCCATGCGAATTTTCCATTGTTGGAAACAGTGCTGGAAGTCATCTTCTTTCAGCTCCTTCAGGACACGAGCCTGAAGTTCGGATCTTCCAGTACATGGATTGGCGCTTCGTTTCCGGATCATAAGTAAAAAAGCACGTTTAATCACATGTTATTATCGTTTCAAAAAATTTGGGTCATTTTCAGTACAAAGTACATTTTCGTACAAAGTGTCAGTTCAAACATTTTTGCGAGCTTCATTTCAAACATTTTTGAGCGTTACGTGTCCTGAAGAAGCTGACAGAAGATGACTTCTAGCACTGTTTCCAACATTGGAAAATTCGTATGGAGCGTTGTAGGGATAGAAAAGGAGTGTATATTGAAGATGACACCAAGTAATTATGTATAAAATAAAAATAATTTTTTTTAAGTCAGTCTCGTTATTTAATAGCCACACCTCGTATGCATTATAGAGCAAAAGTGTAAAAAATTAAAGTTGTAGAACATTAAAAAACCTACAACTTTTCTTTCAAACATATTTTGTACAACGTTTAGCGTCAGTTAGTGATTTTCTGTATTTTTTCATCAAAATCGGTAGAAAATTGGATTTTTTAATATTACAGCCTTAGTAGCCTTAGAAGTTATGACAAAAATGTATAAAAGTTATCGGGAATAAAAAGATCAACAACTTTTATTTCAAACGTTTTTCTTTACAGACTATTTTAGCGTAAATTGGTGATTTTCCGCAGTTTAACATTGATTGATTTTAATTTTGCTTCATTCACTCATGATTAAAATTAGATAATTTTCATTTACCGTTGTTTACTTATGATGAAATAAAGGTTATAAATATGGGTTTTTACATTGGCACGAGAAAGTCGTTTGTTTCACACCAGATTTTTTTTTTTTTTTGTATAAATCCAACGATAGCGCCCAGGAAAGTAAATAAGTATTGTACTATTTGTACTATATTGTATTTCGGAAATTATTACTGAACTGTTTTTGGTGTCAAATGTAAGAAATAATTACCTAGTACTGAATAAATTATTAATATTTTATTAATTACTTTGAAACTAGCAATTTTGTCCAGACAAAGGATATCGCGTTTATTTGATAACAAAGGGAGAGGGACATATCAAAATATTATGTATCACTGTCACCTACATTACTTCAGACTGCACACATTTTCATGATAAATGAAACAAGCGTAATAAATATTACGTAACGGTATATAATTGTAGTATTTATAAAATATGTATGTTTATGTGAATAAAAGCAAATGTGTTTCTAAGTTATTATGAATGTCACTCAAAACCATAACGAATATAACAGAACATAATAGGCTGTAACATAAATATCATTTTATTTAAAAAAATCCTATTAAACCCTCACACTCTTAAATTTTCCGATATCTGGCCGTAGGCACAATGCTAAAAATTTACAAGAATTGAACTTGTTTATTTGGTTGAAGGAGACATTGCGAAAAACTCATCTTTATGTATACTGCAAAATTAACTGAAAAATAACATTACAGAGTAGGTCTACTTAAGTGCACGTACTATGTGACATTTCTCGAAAACAAACGCCGTGAGGGGAAGGCTAGAGGAAGAAGTGGGAGTAGTAAAATCCGTTACCGCTCTCTGCGCTGTCTGATGAGTAACCAGTTCAACTAACTAACGCTGCATAACATAAGAAAAAATCGTGACGTCACACATTTTTCGTGCGCGTTTTCCATCAAAACGATTTGGAATTTTAAAAAAATAAAAACTAATTTAGAATTCTGTTAATTGAAAGCCAGCAAAATTTTCAAATACTTTAATCGATGTTTAATTAAAGAATTGGCATTTAATAGGAAATCCCTTCATAAAAAGAAAACATAGTGGAAAATCGATTTTTTAAAAAGCAAGTCAATTTTTAAAAGGTCTAGGGCACATGCTGTCCAAAAGCCGTCGAGAGAAATGAGTCCGTATATGAGATTTGTGTGCAGCAACTTGACAGAAAATCGCGTTATTACAACCAGCGCTCAGCTGTATAGTTGAATCTTAAGTATAGAAACATTTTGAACTAGGACTATTACCTGGCAATACCACTCCAATTATATTTTTATCCCTAATGTGTGCATGTTGCAATCTGTTCAATTCAAAACAATAAGCAACCCCATGATCCAATGAGATGAGGATAATGTGTATGACGTGTAAATGAGGTGTAGTCTTGTACAGACCCAGGCCGACTATTCCTGAGAGTATGGGTTATTGAACCCCAACCATCAAAGTACACCGGTAACCACTGTCTAGTATTCAAATCCATGTAAAAGTAACCACTTTTACTAAGATTTGAACCAGGAACCTATGTCACCAAAAATCAGCTGTTAAACAACTGACTCGCGGCGACAACTAATACAACTCAATAAAAGAAATTGTTTACGTTTTAATTCTGTTTATAGAAAAGCTTTCGGATACACAATATCTTTTGTTTTTCTATCTGATGTGTACACAAATAAATCAGAAGGTTTTCCAATGCGTAATACAACTGTCCATACACCAAAAACACACAAATTGCCATTAAACTATTTGAAACTCATTTGTTAAAAGGACTAGTGCACTACCAATTGTAAAATGGTTGTACTCATTTAGTCGCCAGCCCACTGGTGTGTGGTTAGTGCAACTGGCTTCTACGCCAGGGTTCCATGTTCGATTCCCAGTCAGATCTGGCATTTTTCCATCATTCATCTTTACCTATCACCCTTCTCACTGTCTGCATTAGCAGCAATTGGAGAACAGCCAGATGTAAAACAAAAAAATACTCATTTAGAAACCTTCTCAGGTGTGATCACAACTCAACAAAATGTCATCATAACCGGATGAATGGTATAAGAATTCACATGGTACGAAGTCCTTTAATTATGTAAGAAATACCATCTAACATTATTATTATATGACAAGAAACTGAAATATAAAACATCACTTGATTTATATTCACTTTTAATAGTGACATAGATCCTGCAAGATGTCTTTAATCTAGTTAAATCCAAGTATCAGCATCATACCTTACTAGGATATGCATCACCAGCAGCCAGATATTGTTTATTGCAATCAAACAGAAGCCAAAGTTGTGATTCATATTCTGATTCATATAAAAGTGGACTAAGGAGAGAACAATTTGGTGTGACTTCAGTAGCTTTATTGATGTGAAATGTATAAGTAAGAACTTGTTGATATATTTGTCTATTTGATGGAATAACATCTCTTGATGATAGAGGAGTAATTTTTGATTCAGTTGGTCTGTAAATAACAAAATAAATAATAATTGTAATTATGTGACATAATGAACATGAAAATTGTCGACTACAGAGAATTATTTATTCGTTAACAACTCTAACAAACATGAGTAACAGAGCAAACAACTCCCAGACAAAGAAATGTTAATACATGTAGGTCTCTGAATGATAAAGTCGCATCAATTACACAAATAATCATACAAAAAATCTTTTAATAAAGACCAACAGGATTCTTAAATTCAAAACATTAATTATTAACAAATTATTTATTTTTACTTTCTTTTGCCTATATGAATATACAGGAAGGAAATTATTGTTTTCATGTCGATTTTTCAAAATAGAGTTTTCACTGGATCAAACTGTTTTCAGACCCCCTGAGCCCAAAAAAAACATGTTTTTAAGCAATTGGTCTGTGTGTGTGAACAAAATATCTCAAGAACGGAACATCGTACAAAGTTTAAACTTGAAACTTAAGTTCCATACCACTAGACGACCCGACATGAACATTTCATAAAAATCGGTCAACTGGAAGTAGTGGTTTATTCGTGTCATTTTTCACTTTTTTACAAAATGGCTCTTAAGATTTCTTTTTTTAAAATCGCCTCATTTACTACATTTTTTATGCTCTACAAAACAGGGTAGGCGCCATGTCTGCTAAAATTCTTCGGGACACTGTTCTCTCGTAGAAAAAAATGTTTTTTTTAAGATTATGTATTTTAGGGCAAAAATGTATATAGGCCTAATGAAAGTTGTAGAAAATTTAAAAACCTACAACTTTTATTTCAAATATATATATATTTTTTTTGTATAATGCTTAGTTTAGCGATAATCATTAATTTATGGTTTTTTTTCATGAAAATCTGTAAAAAAATGGTTTTTTTTAAATTTCGGCCGTAGTATGCATTTTACGACAAAAGTGTATGTAATCAAATTTATAGGAAATTAAAAAATCTACAACTTTTATTGTGAGCATTTTTCTGTACAGAGCCTAGTTTAGCGTCAAGAGTGATTTTCTGTATTAAGCCAAACTAAGGTTGGTTTTCATTTTGCATCATTCACTCATGATTAAAATTAGGTTATGTTTTTTTGTTTAATTCTAATGTTTTATTACTAATATTAGGTTATATTTTTCATTATTTGCATTGGCAACAGAAAGTCGTTTGACTGTTTCACACTGGATTTTTTTCTTTAACAGAAGCAGATTTTGAAAGAAATTATGTTTATTGAACAAGATAAGCTGAATAAATCCGATGACTTATCAGATGTTGAATTAAAATTTCTTTTCTGAGACATTTCTAACATTACTTTTGCCATGGGGATATGGATACCCCCATACCCACCACAAATTAGGAGTGGAGGTGGTCCGTTCGCATATGATTCAATTTCTGTCATTGGTTCGCAGACTTCTACTATAGGTTTTTTTTTTTTTTTTTTTTTTTTTTTGCGCCCTGGAGACTCCAGGAGGAGTATAGGACATGTCGTCAGATATAACACCTGAAATACGTATAAGAAACACACTATGTATCACTACTATCAAGAAAGAAATTCTTGTATGCTATAAAAAGTTTCACCGATCAAGTAATTTTTTAAATTTTTTTTAAAGGAATTCAAATCCTCACAACACTTTAAAGATTGGGGTAATTTATTTAAGAATTTTCTCCCTGCATAAGTAGGTTTTTGTTCAAACAATTTTGTGGAGTGATTAGCCACATAATAATCATTCCTGTTTCTCGTGTTATGATTGTGAACATTGAAATTCTGCATAAAATTATTTTGCCTAACATACATAATCACCTCAAAAATGTAGAGACAGGGAACCGTAAGCAATTTAAGCTCCTTAAATAGTGGCCTGCATGAGGCTAGCTGGTTAGCTCCCACCATACACCTAATAGCTTTCTTTTGAATTTTAAAAACCCTATTCATATTACCCATGCTAGAATTACCCCATACTAAAATACCATAACGGATATGAGACAGAATGAGGCCATGATAAGCTGCCATTAGTAATTTTTTATCATTTAATCTGGCAACTTGTTTTAGTGCAAATACCCCAGATTATATTTTACTACAAACTTGATTGGTATAGAAGTCCCAAGACAAAGATCTATCTAGAGATACGCCCAGGAACTTCACTGTTTCTACATGCTCTAAACTATTATTATGAATAAATACATCCACTTCTCTACTTTCTTTAACGTTATGTTTATTTTTGAACTGCAAGTACTGACACTTTTTCCCATTAACTGTTAATAACATTTGATTCAAGAACTGCACTACGGACTCTATGTTAACATGTGTATTTACTTCAAGAGCATCTACCAGTGAACTGTTACTGATTACTGAAGTATCATCAGCAAACAACAAAGCTCTGCCATTAGGTATGACTTCTGGTAACCTATTAATGTACAATAGAAACAGAATTGGACCTAAAACTGACCCCTGTGGAACGCCTGCTTTGACTTCAAGCTTTCCAGATACAACTTTTGTAAGTTTCCCTCTAACAACCCTAGTTAACTCCACACACTGTAATCTATTAATAAGGTAAGATTGAAACCATTTCAACTCTACATCCCTAACGCCTAATGACTCTAGTATTTTCAATAAAATTTCATGATCAACACAATCGAAAGCTTTACTCAGATCCAGAAACACTGCCAATGCTTTCTCCCCGGCGTCCAATATATCAACTACTTGCTCCACAAGTGAAACAATTGCAGTTTTAGTTGATCTACCTTTTTGGAAACCATGCTGATCCTCTGAGATGATTAGGTTTTCAGTCAAGAAACTGATTAACCTAATAAATACTACCTTTTCAAAAATTTTACTGATTGTGTTTAAAATACTTATGGGTCTATAATTTTCAACTAACTGGCTATCTCCATTCTTAAATATAGGCAATATTTTAGCCTCCTTCAGTTTGTTTGGAAATACACCTGCTTCAAGTGAGAAGTTAATCAAATGAAGGAGAGGAGTAATTAAAAGATGTTTACATTCTTTAACAATTATACTAGAAATCCCATCTAACCCACATGTTTTCTTACTTTTCAAACTATCAATAACTGATTCTAATTCCTCCCTTGAAACTAGGCTAAATAAGAATTGATTAACTACCTTGTTACCTTTTGGATCATAACATCCCACTGTTTCCCCAATCTGTTGTTTAAGTTTTAAAGCTACTTCCTGGTAATATTTGTTAAAATAATTACAAATTTCTATACCATTCTCTATAAGTTCATTGTTTTTGTTAACAATATTAGGTATGTCAGTAAAACTTTTGTTGCTAACTACACCTAGATTCTTATTAATTATTTCCCATATTGCTGAGTTTAGAATTGGTGAATTATGAAGAACTTCGGCAGTTTTTTTACATTTAGCTCTCTGGACTTCTCTGGCATAATGTTTTTTAATAGTTTTGTACCTTTGTTCATTAAAGGTAGTCCTATGTGAAAGAAGGTTGGGAACCACTGCTTTCATTACATCAATCAGTTTTTTATTTTTGTTATAACATCAGTGGTCAAATGAGCAAATGTATTACTTTTTAATATAGATTAGTTTCAGCACTGTTTTTTTAGCATCGATCAATTCTAAATAATTTTTGGCTGAAGCAGATCACTAGAAAAGTCAAAATGTATCAATAAAATCTTAATAAAACATTTGCTCGGCATCAAGTCATGAAAATTTAAAAGTATGAGTTGAAATGACTTTTAGTGGCATATAAATAATAATAGCCACAAAAAATAATCAGCAATAACTGTAAAGTTACTAACCAGTAATTTTCTACTATTTATTTCAGTAGAACCTGACAATCACTTTCTGAACCCATTAATTCTCGTTTTTGATCTAGAGTTCATATTTTTCAAATCTTCAAGAACACTTTTTGCATTAAATAAAATTTCATACAGTAAAGCTAACAAAAAGCTAAATCACATTATTATCTCTTAGCACAGTCACTTTCTCATACTGTTTTTCTCAAAAATGTGCTAGATATCACCAAGGCCTTCAAGCCAGCCCAGTCATTCGGTTGGTAGAGAGTCGTTGACTATTAAGTTACACTAGTGGGTAAACAACTTTGTACGGTGACCAGCTGACAGTCACACAAAGAAAAATAACTAGACAAATAATTTACTTTTAATGAGCGTGAATAATAAGAATTAAAAAACAAATTTCATCTCCTTGAGCGTGAATAACAAGAATTAAAAAACAAATTTCATCTCCTAGACGGAGACAATCAAATTCTAATTCTTTAAGCAGGTGACTAGTTTACAAATGGTTTCTTTTAAGTCATATTTAACAGTCTTTATACCTGTCCACTTTGTATTAAGTTGTATTAACTTACAATAAATTTAATTATCAACCCGTTTTTTTTTTAGATTATTAACAAGTATGACCTTAAGTTTTTAAAAGTCTTGTAAAATAACTAAGTGAGTTTAACTCACACAGAACTTAATACCTTACACACAATAGAACTTTTTTTATCTATGATGAATGGTTGATGCACCATTCACGAACTATAAAAAAATATACAAAACGAGAAAGTCCAATTAATAATACATGAAGACAGAATAAAGATAAATCTTAAGTTACTTACTTTAGTACTTGGACATTATTTTTCAACTGAATTGAAGGGAAAACTTCTTCAGGATGGATTCCACTAAACAATTCAAGAATATGTATTCCATCTCCATGATGCATGGTTACAGATGGAGTACTTGAACGAACCCCATGAAAGGTTATACAATAATCTACCTTTATATCACCAAGATTAGCCCAATATTTTGCCACCACAAATTCCAGTACCAGTCCACCCTAAAACCAAACGTATTTTTTACAGTATTATAAACTACAATCAAAGATATATAACTACAATATTACTCTTAACATTATAAAACCACTCAAGGTTAATATACTTTAGAGCAGCGGTTTTCAAAGTGTGGTGTACACGTACCCCTGGTGGTACCCGGGATCGTGGCTGGTGGTCGCGAGTATTGGCGTTTTATTGATTTTGTTTTGTATCTTTCTGATCATTTATTTTCGAGAAAAGGTGAATTGAAAATTCATGCTTGTGTGCGAGATTTACACGTCACACAGCCTGTATGGAATCATTCCTGCATTCATTCTTTCTAGAGCAAAAGAAAAAGAAAATAAAACCGTTAAATCGGTGAACGCTCTGTATTTGCAAGCCGTGAATTTCCGAGCAGCAACATCCTGTTATAATGTTTCATTTTCAGGTATGAGTTTGAAATATAATTGTTGGAACGGTTTTTTCATAAAGTACTTCTATTTTTGTTTGATTTTACCATAATGAACTAGGTTTTGTTTGAAGTGTTTTAAGCCAGTTCAAAAAATTGATTTGATTGGACACTAACTTATATAAATAAAAAGTGGTCACCAACTAATCAGTGTGTATAATTCATTTATAGTAGTGTTAAAAGTGTATGATACGCGTGCACCTCCCCTTCTTCTGTGCCCTTGACAACGTTTATACATAATAATTATTTTGAGGCAGAACCACTGGTGGTACGTGAACATGTCAAGACAAATTAAGTGGTACGCCACCAAAAATGTTTGAGAACCACTGCTTTAGAGTACAATACTTACAATCTAATTTACGTTATATGTTTTTCTCATATTTTTTATTAACATGTTCACAACAAATTCATCAGTAAAATTATTTTAATCACACGAAAAATAAAGAATACTGTTAATAACCTAACTGCTAATAACCTAACCAATATTTTAAACCCATTATTAATTTCTTAAAAAAATTAAGTAGGAATTTTGTTACAATAGAATTACAAACAGAATAAGTTAGCCGCTGATAAGAGTTAATTCCAAATTAATGTTAATAATAAATAAAAAATAATAACTAAACAAAACTCAAAATTTATGTAATAATCATAAAATGTATAAGTTTTTTAGCATTGTAAAAAATTTTTAATCAAAATAAATTTTCAACACTTCATATATTCAGTCTGTATTTTACAACTTGCAGGTTTACTATAGGAATAAAATTTACAGATATTTTACTCAGTTGAAAATATACACAGTTTCGTCCAGTATATTTTCATGACATAAGACAAAGTGTTACATAAAATATACCTCTAAATCTTCTTTTAAACTGTTAAAAAAATTGTTCAGAAATTCTTTTACCTGAACTTGAAATCCCAGGGAACACTCAGCCTGAGAACTGACATTGACCATTTTATGGAATTCAAGAGTCTTGGCTGCTTTCTTAGGTTTTAATTGTATACAGTGAACCACAAATCGGCCATTTAAGTCGGCTTCAAGTCCTTTCAATGATAACACTGGAAAATTATATGAGAATAAAATTATAATTAATTTAATTAAACAATTTTATAACATAAATCATTGCACTTTTTTTTAGTTTGTTTAAAGTTTCAATTACATTTCGGTCATCTACTGTACTTAGATTATGGTCCAAAATCAGTGGGTTTTGACGTGTAGGCTAATAAATTCAACCCTTACCGCGATTCTACCCCAGGACCTTCCATTTTGCAGTGGGCAATACACTCTATCGCTCTAACCACTGGGCCATGGAGGTGATCAAATTACACAACCATAATAAAATTAAAATAAGAAATTTTCAGAAAATTAAAATTATTTTCAGACCATACAATTTTTACATGTATATTTTTAAACAAATTTTCACAAGTTTCACAAATTTTAAATCTTTTGTAAATTTTACTGTTTGGAAAAGTCAGTCAAATTCTAGTATATTAAAATGATTCTTTTCACTGCCACATCAAAAGGCCCTAACCACTACCAAAAACTGCTTATTTTAAAAATAAAATAAGCAGTCATATACAAAAACTTATCCCAAAATTTTTGAAAGAGTCAAAGTTGAGAAAGGACCAAGCGTAAAACAGTTCAATTTAGCCTAATCAATTTTCTCAAGTATCTAATTTATTGGTCCGTAGTCCTTCATTCTTATCATGTTACAATACAGTAAAGTTGTTAAAAATTGAACAGTAAAAGAACTCAAAATTAAACTTTTAAATACGCATATAAAATGAACCCCTCCTAGGGAGTACAGGACCTTGTAGATGGTGGAGGGGCTTGCGTGCTCCCAAGACCCGGAGAGCTATGCCGGCGGTAGTGTAACTACCAGCAGGGCCTCCCAAGCCGGACAGGTCAAAGGGTAGGAGCCAGACGAAGAAGTACTCCAAAAACGACGTCGTTGGGCCAATCACCCACACGTTGAAAAGCGGATTCAAAGTCACATAAATAGCCTCGGACAGGACAGGAATTTTCGGAATAAAAGACTGGACAAACCTAATTTACGATTTGGAAATTGGAATATACGCACTTTGACTGGAAAGGAAAAGGAAATAGTAGAGGAGATGAAAAGGTATAAAATGAGTGTTCTAGGAGTTAGTGAGATTCGGAAAAGAGGATGTGGAGAGAGACAATTGGATGATGGATATGTGCTCAGATATTCAGGAACGACTGATGCAGGACGGTTAAAAGGAGGAGTTGGTGTCATACTGGACGAGAACACTAATAAATTAGTAAGTGGATGGGAAGCCAGGAGTCCCAGGATTATAAGAATTGATCTAGAACTGTCAGAAAATATTTCCATTATTCAGGTCTATGGCCCAACTGATGATGCAGATATTAGAGAAAAGGATTGTTTTTGGGAAGATCTAGGTAGAACAATGGCAGAGGTAGAGACAGGTCGAAAGGCATTTATAATGGGTGATTTTAATGGAAGAATAGGAAATGATGAAACAAGATGGCATGGTTGTATGGGAAAACATGCCGGGGAGTCAGTGCGGAATGATAATGGAACACGTCTGTTGGAGTTCTGTATTGGTCACCAGCTGCTGATTGGAAATACGTGGTTCATCCATAAAACCATACACAAAGTCACTTTCGTGGCTGAAGGCAGAGATACTCAAAGTATTATTGACTACTTTCTGTACCCATCTACTATGAGATATGCAGTGAAGGATGTGAAGGTTATAAGAGGTGCAGAGATCGATACAGATCACAAACTTCTTGTTGCAGACACCAGTTTTCAGAGAAAAACCACAATGAAGCAGAAAGTCTATCAAAGGATTAAAGTAGAGGAATTGGAAAATATTGATAAACAGAATGCATTTCAGGCTGAAGTGGAGAGAGAATTGACTCTAGCTGAAGCTCAAATGACAGATGAAGCTCTGTCCACAAATATTGAGGTTCAGTGGAAAAACATAAAGGAAACCTTATTAAAAGCAGCAAATAAGGTATGTGGAAAAAGAAAAGTGGGTCAATTCAAGAGGAGAACAAAATGGTGGACAGAAGAAGTGAAACAGAAAGTCAAAGACAAAAAGAATGCATATAGAGGATACATTAGATCGGGAAGAAATGAAGATTGGCGGAAATATATTGAGTGCAGAAACCAAGCAAAAAAAATAGTGAAGGAGTCGAAGGTGAAGGCTTGGGAGGAATTTGGAAATGAAATCGATAGAAATTTCAAAAATAATGTAAAAAAGTTCTGGACAATTTGCAAAAGTATACGTGGAAAGTTTGGAAAACAAGTGAACTCAATAAAGAATAAAGAAGGGAAACTGATGACGGCTACGCAAGATGTACTTGAAACCTGGAAAAAGTTTTTCGAAGATAAGTTCAAAGAGGATAGGTTTGAGGAAGCTATCACTGTAGATGTGGTCAATGATGCAAATGTGGACTATCAAATGAATTCTGATATAACAAAGGAAGAGGTTAGGGATGCAATTCGAAAAATGAAGGTAGGGAAAGCAGCAGGAATAGATGAAATACATGCTGAATACCTGAAGAAAGGAGGTGAATGCATAGTGAATAGCCTAACAAAATTATTGCAGGAAGTCTGGAAACAGGAAAAGATTCCAGAAGAATGGGAACAAAATATCATTATCCCACTGTATAAAAAAGGTAACTCAACTGATTGTGAAAACTATCGCGCAGTGTGTTTGTCATCGGTTGTACTGAAAATTTATACCCGAATTCTAGAGAAAAGACTTCGTGCGGTGGTGGAGGACCAGTTTGAGGAGGAACAATGTGCCTTCAGACCAGGCAGACAAACTCAAGACCATATTTTCTCGCTGAGATCAATCTGTTCGAAGTCTATAGAAAAGGGAAAACGGGTTTATCTGGCATTCTTGGACCTCAAAGCAGCTTTCGATACGGTCCCAAAATGTGTTGTATGGGAGACGCTGGTTGCCAAAAACGTATCACCAAAATTACAGCGAGCAATAAAAAGTGTTTTTAATAATGTGACTGCAGTGATCAGAACGTGTGGAAGGATTTCAAGACCGTTACAAATGGAAAAAGGAATTAAGCAGGGAGACAGTTTGAGTCCACTACTTTTTGTGATGATAATGGACGAAATTAACAAAATCTGCAAAAGAAGAACTGACAGAATGATGGTGGGACGTTGGAACTTGAGGCCCATATTTGCTCAAGCTTTGTTATTTGCAGATGACATAGTTCTTATTGCTGACTCTGAAAGAAAGCTTCAAACTGCAGTAATTGAATGGAATGAAGAGATTAAAAGGAAAGGCATGACACTGAATATCAATAAGAGTAAAGTGATGGTGGTTAATGGCTTGGAAGGTGAAAGAATTAGGATGGCTGTGGAAGGACAGGTAATGGAACAGGTGAGGTCATATGAGTATCTGGGTACAGTAGTAAGGGACGATGGGAAAATAGATGATGAACTAAGAAATAGAATCTCTAAAGCTAGTCGGGCCTTCTATGCAACCAGAAATTGTATTTTTGGAAAAAAAGAAGTGGGTGCCACAGTAAAAAACAGGGTCTATAAAAGTATTATTGAACCAATAGTCCTGTATGGTGCAGAAAGCTGGCCCTTGAAGCAACAACAAATGAGCAGAATCAGGGCAGTTGCAATGAAGTGCCATAGAAGGACAGCTGGGAAGACATTGAGAGATAGAGTAAGAAGTGAAAGAATCAGGGAGGAAATAGGAATGAAGGATGTGAAGGAAGTAATAGATAGAAAACAATTGGGATGGTGGGGTCACATACAAAGAATGGATGGCGAAAGGAAAGCCAAGCAGTATGCAAACGTAATCGTTGGCGGGAGTAGGAAAAGAGGACGTCCACGATACTCATATGATGAGCACATACGAAGATTGGGAGAGGAAAGAGGCATGGCCCTAGGGCAAATGAGACGATTGGCGGCGGATAGAGTACAATGGAGGAAGTTGTCCGAGACTACCCCGACGCTGTAAGGCACATGGGGAGAGAGAAAGAAGAAGAAGAAGATATAAAATGAAACTAAGTAACACATAAGTAAATAAACTGTCAGTTTACATGGCTTGGCTCCTACATTATACAAACACTAACAATATGTAGAAATGACATAAACACTAAAAATGACATATATGACATAACAATAAAAATTGTTAAATTTTAATGACTTATGCTGTGTTAACCAAGATTACAAATATTAAAATCCACTAGAAAATTTTTCCCACTCACGCTCATCAATTATTAACAAAATACTGCGATGAAAAGCTTCTGTATCAGCTGATATTAACAAGTTGGGGAAACAATTTTGAGTAATCACAGATGAATGCAAATGGGCACAAATCACTCAATAGTAATTCTGATGTCTGAACATTAAAAATACCAGAATTGATATTTCTGTTGGAATAGGCAACAATAATTTAAAGTCAAGGTTTCAAAATAAATAAAATAAAATAACTACCCTGATCACACTCACAAAAAGCTTCATTTCATCTACAGTACACTCTAATCTAATATAGCTCGACCTTATTAATCAGTACAAAATAAAACTTACTGCTCTTTCACCAAAAATTTTATTAAATTAACCCTTATTCAATTTCACCTATACGAGACAGAAATAGACACTAAAATTATACCTACCGATGAACATCTCAACAGTTTTCCACACCACCTAGATTTTTTTTAATTTTAATTAATCAAGATAAATGCACTCTGTACATCCAGTATAAACTGTCGTTAAATATCTAATGTACAAGGGTAGCCAGAAAAGTAATGCACACCATGCTTGTAGAACACGAACAAAATGATGGACAGAAATGCGCCTGGTGGCATTTGTGATTTACATTAACTCTCTATACTTATGCGCAGTTTGAAGGCATTCCGTTCATCAGTTCGTTTGGAGTAGAGTTAGTATGGAGCTGTGTTCGTATGACATGTGCTATGTCAACATGAGTTAAACAGCCCGTGGTTATCAAATTTTCAACTGCTGAAGATGTAATTCCTACTTAGATCCATGGTGACGATGCTATTGATGGTCTACCATGAATCAATGTGTAATAAAATCTGTGGTTATGAGCCTGGAAAAGCCGTAATTGATTATGAAAAACACAGTGGACATCCAATCACTACCACAGACGATGAACATAGCTAACTTGTTAATGATTTGATTCAAAATGGCTGGACTCAAAAAAATTATCGCAAACCATAATGGAATACCTAAGGAATGTGTCTGCTTAATTAATAAACAGTTGAGATACCATAAAATCTGTGCACGATGGGTACCACCTCGTCTCACAGACAAAACAAGCAGCGTTGATTGGAATGCTGCGAGCAATTATTGCACTCCATCTTGAAGAGTATAAAAAATACATAAGGACACAATACATAAAGACATAAGGTGGTTTAATCAAAATCACAGTTTTTGAGGAAATAACCAAAAAGTGAAAAATTTCATGTATCACCTGCTACTTCTGGTTGACCGATTTTATGAAAAACGTTCATGTTGGGTCAGCTCATGGTAGGCTACCTAACTTAAGTTCCAAGCTTCAGCTTCCTATGATTTTTAATTTTTGAGTTATTTTGTTTATGCACACACAGAGACCAATTGGTAAAGCCATGTATTTTGGGTTCAGGGTACCTGTAAACATGTATTTCCAGTGAACACTGAATTTTGGAATTCTACATGAAAACAAAACTTTCCTCACCTATATTTCTCACAGAGTAAGAGAAAGTAAAGAATCATAGATGTACATGGAAAACGGTTGAGATTGTCATTGGCATTGTTTTGGTGTAGGTTATTTTTAGTGTTCATTGCTCCCTCCAAAAATGCATCAGGGTTAATTTTATAAAATTGTTGGTGAAAGGGCAGTAAGTTTTCTATCTAAATATAAATACACAAACACTTTTTTGATTGTTGAGCTGAGTAAAGAACTAACCATAAATTTTATTTATATGCCATAGAATAAGTATAAATACAACGGTAAACATTTAATAAAGTACAAACTGTATAAATGCAGTTAACAATAGGATTTACATTACCTGCCCATGTAACATTTTCAGGAACAATCACATAATGCCTTTTAATTGTATTTGGTTTAAACTCAATGTCTTTAAAAGACAATTTTCCACGAAAAGATTCAGGAACTAATGTAGGCTTTATCACAGTCACATCAACTTGAAACACTGGTCCTTTTTCCACACAAGCCACATCATAGCCTTGAATACTGAAAAAAATTATTATCTGTGGTCTCTTGAATGAAATATGTAGTGGTGATCACTGAACACACTTTAGTTCACTGACAACACTATATAAATAAATTAAGTTTAACACATAACTAGAACAGAACAAAACTTTCTCTTCAATTTATTCAGCATATATTTTAAGCAAATACAAGTAGTTCACAATATTTCTGCAGTCTGGAAAACATTTTTTTAAATGTTTATAAAATTTAAAACTGAATGACAACTTTTCACACTGTTTGAAAATATCCCAAACACAGAAATAACTAATGAAATTTAATAGATAACACTGTATGTATTACGGTAAAGAACTTCAGTCATTCAACCTTTTCTTAAAAAAAAATAAATATTACTCAAGATTTATAAAATTCACAATTGTAAAAATACTGAAATTTTCACTAATATTTTATAGCTGCTATATTAATCCGTTTTTCTATGATTTTATTTATATGCAAGTTGAAAAAAATTAAACCACCGAAAAAAGATATTATAATTATAGTAGCTATAAAAGGTAAATGAAAATTACAGTAAGTTTACAATAGTATTAATTTAAGGCTACAGGATGAATTTACAAGATTTATTTTGTAAATACATAATTACAAAATATGTTAAGTATAATTACAAATATTTTTAATACCTTTATTGTATGGTACAAATTAGTCTTTTTAATACTTTTACAATTTTTAGCATGGAACATATAAAAATCGTAAAATTCTTCTTACTGGCAATTTGAAACAACAAAAATAATAAATTGGTGTACAATGAATATTTACTTCTTAGCGTGCCGACTCGATTAATGAAAATTGGCTACAACTCTCTACAATCGCTCTTTATCATGAACCACCCAAAAAGACAGTATGTATTTATGTTTGTCCTGTCTCTAATATTCTTCAACTATGAGTATTTCCTTCGCCTAACTCTGCACCTACCCTTAACTTTGCTCTTGAGAATAAGATAGAGAAGCTCATACTTATCGCCCCTGTATAAACGACCAATGTAGGCAGTCTTTCTTCTTTTGATTACGGTCATCAACTCGATGTCCATAACATCCAGAGCATTCGTCTAAATACCCAAATCTCAAAAGCTTCATGGGCTGCATACTTAAAGTTCATGTTCCCACATCTTATAGCAGGACAGAGTAAATAAATGTCTTACACATAATAAATGTCTTAAGTTACACGTTACATAATTTCACCACAAGCAGAATTACATACAAAATATGATATAATATATTGATGATTTCTGCATTTTTTTTTAAATTTAATTTTGAGAATTCTAAAATACTGTACCTCTAAGCACAGTTAATGCAACATTGTTATAAAATTTCTCCGACTTCCGTCACATTTCTACCAAATATATTCAATTATTTTGGTTTAAATTAGATATCAGATAGATTTTAACAAAATCTGTGGTAAAAATTGCACATGATTTAAAAAAATTTAAGTACCTACTTTAAAGGTAATACCAGAGTAAATACCAAAAGTAATTTAAAACTTGTCAAAATTTTGGATTACCTAAGAAAATTGATATTTAGCTACAAAAACTGATGACTTAACTGAAGTTTAGGCCCCTTCTTATTAACTGTATGATTTTATGATTAATTCTATTCTGAGATCAATGTTAATTGTCATCATACTTTAACTAATAAGAATTAATGACAATCAGGCTTACACACAGGTGAGGTACCAATGTAAAGTTTCACTTTTCTAGTTCAGTGATGTAAGAAAGTGTTGTCACATGCCCATCTTCCATAAAAAAAAGACAGAAAAAAAATGTGAAGGCCAAACTTTTGGTAGTCACATCACTTCATAATTTTTTTTAAATTATAAGGCATTTTAACAACTTATAAGCTAAGGATGACAAATCATGACCAAGGTTGATAAGGTGTAGTTTATTACAGACTTGCACAAAATATTTCTGCGGAAAAAACCATAAAACATACCAGTAACAACAGGATTCTCAAATCCAAAAGTTGCATTCACCAGCATCTGAACCAATATCTCATGATATCACGCAACTCACAAAACTGACGAGAAGCATATGTTACCACTGGAGAAAACTAAACAGTCTGTAACAAAGCACAGTGGAAATTCTTCCGAAAATTGACAGCATAGGTACTTCACTACATTTAAAAAATTTTATTTATCGAAAACTTCACAAATAAAATTAAAACTATTTGAAAAGAGCAAAATCACGCTTGAATTTTATTGTGGATAAAGAAAATAGAAGAAATAACAGTTGGTGAAGCAGCTATTTTCATCATAATTTAACAGTATTAGTGGGAACTTACACTAGGAAATAGTTATGAAAGATTAATTATAATAAAAAAAATAACTAAATACTTGCCAATAAAGTGTAAACAAACAAATTTTAGTAATAATTCACAGAGATGCCACACAAAGATAAATGTAAATAGATTGTAATATGATTTAGAGAAGTATAGATAGTTTAATACTACAAATCTGAAAGCCATTAAAAAAGACAGATTTCAATGCAGATGTATTTTGGAAGATTTTTTAATTTTAAAATCAGAATGATTAGTAACAGTTCGTAAAACTTGCTGGCTTTTTATGTAATTTTGTATTTTTATGGATTTTTTAATAGTTCTAAACGAATTCTTTTTTTTTAATAAAACCCTACTTTAGTTATTTTTTAATTTAAACCTACAGATTAGTTAATTACAATACTTACGTTGTATTATGTACACCTTCTGACAGACCAGATGGATCAACACGAACAGAGAACAGTCTTTCTATGTTCATCATCTCAAGATGTGAAGGGCAGCTTACCCAAGAAGCACTACACGTTACAGCTAAACTCATTTGAAACCCGATTTTTTTTTCTGCACCTGGAAAACATTCCAAATGTATTACATTATAGTATTTCATGGTTATTAAACATTAGTAAGCTATCTTACTCTGCTCTAAGTCTCCCTATCATTTATTTCTACATAATGCTCCTTAAGAAATCTACAGTAATTTACATCTGATGATCTTTCGACGAAATATCTTACGTATCATTAAAAAATGATACCTTGCTACAATAATAATAAAAACAGAACTATGAAATTTAGTGAATTGAACAAAATATGAACGTATTATGTAAAATATGAGCACCATACATACGTGCAATCATACAGATTACTAAATGCCAGAAAGAAAAAAATCTAAGTACTGATATTTGAATTTCAACCCAAAAAAACATGTCAATAAATACATTAAGGCATAATTTAGAGATAATTTAAAATAAATTTTAAAAAACTCAATTCCATTTCATTAGTCAATATATTTTATAAATATTTCACTAACCTTTTCAGCTGCCTTGTTCCTTGAAATGGTTGGTGAAATATTTTTATACAACAGAATTGATTGCAAGCTAAATTATAAAGATTTAGTCAATAGAATAATTTAGAAATTTTACCTTTTAATTTCTTTGGTTAAAATACTTAACACAATAAACTAGAAGAATTTTTTATAGCTGCCCAATTAAATAAACTGATCACATCAAAAATCTGACTTGTAAAGTTTTAAAATACTGTTTATAAAAAAACAGATCATAATTATATTTATGCAGGTCAACAATATTTTCAAAAGAAAAGAATTTATAAAACCAGAGATTTCATAAAAAAAGTAATTTAATTTTGCTAGACAACACTTAATTTAAAATAATTTTTAAAAAAAATGAGGTTGAGATCAGACATTTTCTTTCTGGTTGTCGGTACAAATCCTTGCAATGAATTCAACAGCAACAGTCAGAACGAACTTTATTGAAGTAAATAGATTACTGCTAACCTCAATCACAACAATAATAATTCAACAATTATTCATCATAATTAACTTGACTCTCTCGATTATTAATCATCACAAATATACCAGAACATCTGTTAATCTCTTCTGATGCTCAGCCTTTCTTAAAATAATTTATTATTTTTTTTTTACATCCGACTGTTTTGCAATTACAGATAATGCAGATGATGACAAGGGTAATAGATGAAAATGACTGATGAAAAAATGCCAGAGATGACCAGAAATGAAACCTAGGATTTATGGTGCAGAAGTCGGTTGCGCTGACCACTACACCATGGGCCAGCCTCAAATGTCAATAACTTTCTTTAATAGACTTACCTTCAATTGTTTCTGACAATGTACACCAAATGTTTTATACAGATCTAACAAAACTTCTACGAACATTACGTTCATATCAAACTTACTCATGATAACAAAAAAAAAAGAATTTTTTCTTTACCTTACCAGATGTCATACAGTGACAAAAATGAACAGTACAAAAAATAAAAAAACTAACCCATATTCTCAGAATCAAGGAAGACAGGTTCTACTGATACACCAAAGTCTCTCGGTTTATCTTGTAAGCCCCCTCGCATGTAAATGCCTTTCATGTTGTTTACACCACAAGTGATTTGAAATCTAATATCTCTTTCCTTTTCTTCACAATAAGAAGTTAAATGTTCAAAAGCTTTTTCTACCTAAACAAAAAGATATTTCACTTAGTTTACAAAATATATAAATATATATAATTAATAAATGTTAAAAAAACAATCACGAGGTGTTTTTTATGGCCTTACAGGTCATAGATTACTGGAGAGTTTGAACCACCTGAAGAAGTCCACCAAAGCTGAAACTTCTGAGTCTCTAGATATAAAACAATTGGAGGAATATCACCTTTTGGAGGTATTGTTCCAAGAATACACTACAAGAAACATAAAAAAATCAAGCCAGAAATCTTATAGCTTAATTCATCATATGATTTATATGTTTTTTAACCCTTCATGAACGGAATTAGTTTCATGTCACAAACGCATTTAATTATGGGTAGGAATAATTTTTTTATTTGTTATTTGTGTTCCCCTATAACACTGTTAAAACAGTTTCAAGTTCACTGTTCCAAGAAAACTGTTTTTAAAGGCTCGAAATCCATGCAAATGTCTTCACATATTTATCTTTTCACTTTTACTCAATAATAATGGACGCGGAAAAATCCGTCTTTAGTCCTGAGTGATGTGACATATGCAGATATATCCGTGAATAGAACAAAGTAAAAAAAATTATTTGTACGTTGAATTCCAGAATAAAAGGAAAAAACAAATCTACAGGTATAAAGATTGTTTAGAGAAATGTTATGATTAACTGGATAAACATAACACAAGTACGTATAAATGAACAGAGAAGGCATAACTGATATGGAACGCCACTCTCATGGCAGCCAGGAAACACTGGCAGGCAGTGCTGTCAACCCAGCTTCTGCAGATGAAAATATCCAGAAATATATAGATTTTGGCATAATTTTGTTACTATTAAGACAAATTTTAGTTGAAATTTTTTTGTTGGTTTATTTAACATCGCATCAACTACTGTGGTCATTAGCGATGACGTTGGATTGCAACTGTGAATGATGAAATAATTTTTTTTTAACATATGAAAATGCCATGGCTGAGTGGGATTCAAACCCAAGACCGCATGATGAGAGGTGAGCATGTTTCCAACTACGCCAATGCGGCCAACAAAATAATTTTTGATTTAATTTGTAAATGTGTGGATACATCTGCTTTATGACCATAACCATTCAGAACCACACACAGATATATCCGCAAAACAACCTATGGGAAAGATTTTTTGGCAGATATAATTGTCAATAGTCTGCGAAGGGTTAAGATTGCTTAGGTTTACTCATACTGTTATTGCCAACTTCTTAAACTCCTGTGATTTGTTCAGATTTCCTACATGTGTTTAAGTTTTGAGTTACTTATGTCTACACAAAAGGCCAATAAAAAAAATTACAGAAAGCCACGGAAGGAGTAGTTTGTTGTTCCAATAGAACCACATACAGGTTCTGTGGCCCTTACAACAAATCCTTTGATCAAAAAGAGTGATAGGAACAAATAATCTGTTTATAATTCAGTACATTTAATATAATACTAAAGATTTTTATTTAACATTATCACACTGGCATTACAATATACAAACATATATAAATATTACTTACCTGTAGAAGGCCACGACCTTGAGCAAAAACATCTAATGAATCGATAAACTGAGCTGTATTCTCTAACGCACGTTTAACTGAAAACGGTGAGTAAGGCAGTTTACGAGCTAACATCCCTGAGATAAGTACCGCTGAAATAAAAAATAAAAACAAATTAATACCTTATTCCAAAATTATTAAACAGAAAAATATTTTTTAGAAACTGAAACTAACTAAACTTGACTGTAGCCTACATATATTTGCTTCAAGTAATTAAATTTTAAGTTTAAGAAACATTCCAGTGAACTAGTTATGCAGTAGCAGTATTTTAATACAACAAATTATCTGTAAATAATCAGTCCAGATAACATATTTTAAAAAATTCTGATGCATCCATCAACGATATAATATAAATTATAAAACAAATACCTGCTTCTGGCATTGCTTCAAAACAATACACCATAATAACAAATCAATTACATTTGATTTTAAAAAAATTTTTAACCTTATAGCCAGCAATAACATTTTTCTAAACTGGCAGAGAATTTTTAGCAAGTGGATCACTGAACCATAAAAAAAATCATTAAAAATTTTCTTTTAAACACAAACCTTTTCATATACACACCAAAATAACAAGAAAAGTTAGGAGAAAAATATATATATTTTATTAAAAAATTAACATAGTAAAAATAAAAAGCATATTACCAACAGCGCCAGTTACATGTGGAGCTGCCATACTGGTTCCATTCAGCAGCTGACTACCACGCAATGTGAAATTTGGCACAGATGTTATTGCACCACCAGGAGCACACACAGAAACACCTCGATCACCATCCATAGTCGGACCTCTCGAAGTCCAAGTATATGGCATACCAGACAATTTCTGTCGCAATGAATACTCAGCCGCCATCATATCAGGAGAAACATATGCACCAACACCTAACAACATAACAAAATTCATAAAGAGCTTCATAAATTATTTTTTTTGATTAAAATTATGACATGTACTGTAAACGAATAGTTGGAACAAGCTATTTTTAACAGATTCATATTTTACCTAATTATATACATCTGTTATAATAATTGTGATGGGTTAATTTTAAGACCCAAAAACATATGTCCACAAGTAAGAAATCATCACTGCCCACAGACTTTCAATTTATAGGTTTGATGAATTTTAAAAATAAACTACTAAAGGACTCCCCAAGAGTACTGATCTGTTTCCCAAAATACATCAACAAGAAAATACTGTCAGCACGTTTTATGGATAAGAATAGATGAAGTGTAACACAGTTAAAGGCTTCTTAGCTTTTAACTTAGCTGTGAATTGAAGCACAAAGCTTCTAGTTCAAAAGCTTCCAGTACAAAATTCTAGTTCTAAAATTTATTAATCATGAAAGAATAAACATGTGAGAATCAATGAGTTTCTTTCAAATATTTTAAAAACTATTTAAACAGTCTAGCAATAAAATTTTATACATTAACATGAGTTCAAAAATAAATCTTTATAATGCATACTGGAGTTTGAAATTAATTCTATTTTATATAATGAATTTATACAATAAATTTCACTAACCTTCCTTTTCAACTGCGTCAACTTTTATTTTCACTTACACGTGTTTCGGTGGATCCACCATCATTATAGTAAATAACATATAATTGAAACTAAAAACTTTACTAAAAGTTTTTAGTTTCAATTATATGTTATTTACTAACAGTAAGGAAGGTTAGTGAAATTTATTGTATAAATTCATTATATAAAATAGAATTAACATGAGTATTAAATATAATTTACAACACCAAATCTTGCTATCTGTACAAATATTTCAAGACAACAGCAGACCGGTGATGGAGAAATAAGATCTCATCTCCATCAAAAAAAAAAATCTGATAAGTCAAAATATCAGATGGTTGAACTCTGCCCGCACTATGCACTATCAGTAAAACAATGAGCACGGCCTTCATGTTTAACTTGAAGGACCTACACGTTTGACAAGGAGAGACACTTGTTTTCCACAGGGAAATCTGCATTTTCATCTCAGTGTCACAGCAGTACACCCAACTTCCTAGACCAGTTATAATATTGGCCATGAAGCCTGGATCTGTTTTAAGACAATCCTTTAATTCTGTGCAAACTGACACAAGATTTTCCTACTGTTTGCCAGTTAAAAATCTGGAAACAAATTTTGCACTTACTCATCTCATTTGCAAATTATCGGTTAAAACGGAACTTTGCAAAGACCCGGACGAGATATTCAGTTCTTCTGTAAGCTCTTGAATAGTCAATAGCCAGTATGAATGAACCAGTTTTTCGACTTTTTGCACATGTTCCATCTGTTTCTGTGATCAAAGGATGACCTGACCATAGCTTGTCCTCAACCAACTCATTCCCACTTTTAAATAACTTATACAACTTGTAAACAGGCTTCAGAGTCGCCAATTTATCGCCAAGCATTGATTTTAACATTTCACGAGCTTCTTTGGTGCTTTATTGCAACTTAAAACAAAGCTTAATGTTAACGTGTTGTTCGAAATCCTGCGCGACAGACATGAAAAAAAATTGGATACGACCACACTCTCCCAGCTCTGGAAGCCGACCGACAAGCCACAACTTTTTCAAATCTGACACCAACTACTTCAAAGAATCACACTATTGGAATTATTACTTCAAATGGAAATAGCGTCGGCAATAGATGCGATAAAAATTTGATCACTGTAATTTTTGATCACATCTTGAAGTTTTATTTTTTTATTTTCTTATTGAGTGATGCATACACTACATAAACCACTATATAAACCTGATACTACATAAACCGTGGGCTTGTGCGTAGGTAATGATATGATGCGATTTACAGATGAAAAAATGCCAGACCTGACAGTTATTTTCTATCAGGCTGTAACGAAACATCCTTCCAGGCTTGCACTGTTCAAATTGCAGAAAAGAAATGGAGTACAGCTAGACATGTTTATCAGTAGGTTCTCTTCTCTAGGCATTTTACTATTATGATAACTTAAATTCAAATTACTAACCAATTATATTATGTGCATTAATGAAAGGTGGGCTGCTTATTGTACTTAATCCAGGACCCTGGTTACCAGCAGATGCTACCCAGACTGTACCATATTTGTCAATCACCTCATTCATCAGTTCTCCTATCCTCCTAAAATCAGAAATTTATAATACTAGGATTAAATAATAATGTATTTCTATTTATCATCAAAATATACAAAATGACCAATAAACACACCCATCACTCAACATTTTTAAAGGTAAAATAAGTTAATAAAAATACGTATAATAATAACAATAATTACAACTAAAATTAACTTAGACTGGTAAACAAATTTTACAAAAAAGCATGGTGAGAAAAATTTAGGTATCCTTTACAGCCATTTCACATTAGTGTAGCGTCACTTGAGCAACATCTAGGATGTATCTCGTAGTCTAATCAAATGGTGCCATTTCAGGTTGGCATAATAAAACAAAAGATATCTAATGAATTTAAAATTTACAAAACAATTTCAGAAAATTTGAATTTAATTAATTAGAAAATACTTTATTTATGACACATAAATTATAAATGAAATTAAATAAACTGAAATTTAATCATTCCATCAGTTAATCATGTCATTTTGTTTCTGTATCTATCATCACATTTGGTGGTTATATGCTTTTGCAGTAGGCCTATAGTTCCCAATTGAGAAACTAAGTTATGAAAAACCTAAAAGCAACATGTAGTTTTCACTCAACCACAAGATATTGACAACTACTGAGCAAATAAAATGAAAAATTGAAAATTGTTAACGTAGGTTTATGATGTCATTTTCGATCTGGTCAGTCCGTATATCGAGTATTAATAATTGATACAAGCAATGTTTTCTGAAAACGTCGCTCGAGCTATGCTACACCAAACAAACAGACACCAGAACATTAACACCAAAAGCATACCAGACTAATAAGTTCATTAAGAACAGAAGAAATTGTAAAACTACTGATTTAAACAAACATTCGACTTCCAGTTTGGAAATAACAAAGATTTCAGGTAATTTTTAAAAGCAACTAAATTAGATCATTTTACTTTTCCGATAACTGATTAAATAGTTTAGAAGCAAGAAATAATTACATTTTATCTACAAAATTAAAAAAGAAAACAAAATAAGAAAGGATAATATGACCAGAGATAGACTAAAGATATAAAAAAATATCTTCTTTTTTTTTTTTATTGAGTGATGATGCCTACATAAGCCTTGGGCTTGTGCGTAGGTAATGATATGTGGTGATTTACAGATGAAAAAAATAATAATAATATTCCCTGAATATTAGAACCGACTTCTACTTATAAAGCATTTCTATGAAAAAATGAAGACAGGTTAGAATCACTATTCAAAAATAAATTATAAAATTTTATCACAAAGCCAATGCTCATTAAAAATTTAATAATTACAAAAACTCAATTATCCTAAATTCACTGATCAGATCAAACTTAACCCTTTTAGTGTTATGCGTTGATCTAATTGACTCTAGCAATTTAAATGAAGAGTGCTAGCATCGATCTAATCGACTTTTAATTATCTGCACATAGTTTCTTTAATACGATCACATAGCATTGCAACTAATTTAATTCTCTTTGGAATAGTTTACTGAATCTAACTGTTATTCATTTTCCCTGGGGTATCAAAATATAGGTGAAATATTTCACTTTCTATACAGCTGACTGATGTTTGTGATTTCACCACTTGTTCACCACCTTAATCAAGTCTCTGTATTCGGTTATTGCTGCGTTTTATTTGAATCGCTATTTTTCACAAGTCTTTTTTTATAGTTTACAAAATACTATATTGTTATAACGTAGTGGTATATATTCGTAATGTTGTGATAGACTTATTTCCGTAGGCCTGATTCATTCGCAAGTACAAGTACTTTAAATGGCAACAGATTTTTACTGCACGTTCTTTTCTTTATTTTTACTTATTATTCCAAAATCAATATAATTTATTATATATATAAATGAAGTTGGTTCAGCTTTTTCTCTCTATGGAATGGTATTATTTTTGATTCAAAGAAAAAATTGTAGACCTATTTTCTAATCCGAAGTAATTTTTCCCCCTTTATAATTTTTTGTGGGAAAATTTACTTCCATAAAAATTTCCGCAACAACAGAACAAAATTTGAAATGAAACTGATAGAAACTTTTGTTACCAACATGAAAACAACTATGCCAAAAAGCGTTGAAAAAAAAATTTTAATGAATAAATCAGTAAGGGTGTTCTTCCACCAGAAATACTCGACTGCGACACGACCTAGACTCGAAGTCCAATACGAGTTCTAGTCTGTATATTTATGTTTGCTCTCCCACTAGTACAACCTCGATCAAATCGATTGCATCCGACTTAGTTTGTCCAGCACTTGCTCGACCAGTCACATAATCATGGCACACGAAACAGCCAAAGTAGCCTTTGTGCTGGAAGTTGAAAAGCAATTGCTCCTCAGAAGACAAACCACTCCTAGTTTTGTCTTTTTTATAATTCTAGGACCAACAAGCTCAAGTAATAATTTAAAAACTTTCTTTTGACATCCGATAAAAAGACTTAAAATTTGTATTCATCACAGAAGAGTTCCTGGGCACACACATATGCTCCTCTAATGCCATGATTATTTATATACAGTGCTACCCAACAGCTGTGTTGTTTTTTCTGTTTTCTTCTTAGATAGTAATAAGAAACAACAACGTCTTCTTCATCATTTGACATTTTGAAAACTGTAGGTGGATTCGAAGAAAATCTTGGAACAGTTGCGTCTCCTCAATATGCAAACATGTATAACGCGGTTTGTTATTCAGTACAGTCAAGCTCACGTAATTTGAATCGTGTCAAGGTCAAGTTTCATCAGTAAGAAAGCGGTCTTATACTACGTAATAATCATTTTTGCAGTAGTACTTTTAGCATGGTAAAATTTATCCATGTATTAGCACTAAAAGGATTGATAAGGTGAATAAAATTGTAAGTGCATATTATACCAGAGAGTAAAGAAAAATTTTACAATTGCCAAAACTTAATTTACATGTTATTACATTAATTTAAATAAAACGAGCAAAATATGATTAATAATACAATTGAAAATAAATTAAAACTAAGAAGAATGTGGTCAACATACCCTGACGTTGAAAAGTTTGAGAGTTCTCCATAGCTCATGTTGATAACATGGATTTTATTACTTGAGTGACTCTTCATGATATGAATCATAGATCTTACCAAAGCTGTACCAGTCTCCATGGTCTCCAGTCGATTATCACCTACAAAAAATTAATACTAATAATACTGTACATTCACTTCTATTATTTTTTCTCAAACCCAATATAAATTTACAAAGAAAATAATAGAATTCAAGAACAAAATTTTCCGAACAGTTATTAAAAACAGCAACCCATTTAATTCTATTAAATATCACACAAATTACAAGTTTACCAACACTATTGTTTACAGACAATAAATATTTAGGTCAAAGTAAATAAATATTTAACTGAACTAAGTAAAGTACTTAATTGTTAGCAACGCTGTTTTGTTTTCATGTGTGGGCGATAGAAAGAGATGGATTTTTTGTAAGAGCAGCACACATTCACTACTTATTTATAATTGACACGTAACTCTTTAAGTAAAGCTTGATATATATTACATATATATATATATATATATATATATATATATATATATATATATATATATAATATATTGCTCTTTTTTAGAAACAATAACATAATTTTTGAATCTCTCACAATAATGTACAAATTTGTTTTTCAATATATTATTATTTTGTAACCATGCTAACATATCTGGCAAGCAGCCATCATATTGTCATTGCAACAAGAATGTAAACAGTTGTTAGTTCCTCAAAATTTAGATTAAATAATTTTGCTTGGTTTAGTAGTATACTACCAAACAGGTTCATCTAGAAATAAAGTCGTCGCTGCGAGTAAGTTGACCTTCGAAGACAAAGGTTCCATGGTTCAAATCCTAATAGTTATTATTACAAGGATTTGAATACTAGACAGTGGTTATTGGTATACATTGGTGGTTGGGGTTCAATTAACCATACTCTCTAAGGAATGTTCAGCCTGAGTCTGTGCAAGACTACACGTCATACATATCTTCATCTCATTGGGTCATGGAATTGCTTATTGTTCTTAAAATGAACAAATTGCAACGTACACACATTAGGGATATAAAAAGAGTACACAAATATCGACTAACTTCGTTTAAAAATACATTTTTATAAAGAATCCTGCAGTAGTAATAAATTTTAATGCGTAAATCTTTTTAATTTCTAAACTAATCTTTTGTAGCTGCCTTGATTTACATTTATATATGATTTCATTCAAAAACTTACATGTTTTGGTGGATCCACCATCATCAGAATCGGCAATAAGAAATAACAAAAATTGAAATAAGTTATTAACATTTTAAACTTAGTTCCCATTTTTGTTATTTTATACACTCTGATGATGGTGGATCCACTAAAACGTGTGAATTTTTGAATGAAATCATAAATAAATTAAAATCAAGGCAGGTACAAAAGGTTAGTAAAGCAATTTAGTACTTATACATTACAACTAAAATAACTTTCAGCCAAATTTTATTAAAAACACTCAGTACTATACCTCCTAGTCCATTGTTTACTATTTCTTATTTCTCAGTTATAATTTCTTAGTTCTTATTTCTCAGTTATTTCTCAGTATAATACAAAGGTAAAAATTGTTGAAAGTATATCTTTAAGATACAAAAGTACATCAGTTTAACTAAAACTCAAATAAAACAAAATGTAGGCCTAAATTACGATTAGCAAGTTAAAGTTACAAAAAATAACAATATTTTGACTGACCTATACATAATGATACTATTTGAGCACCAGGTGCAACACCATTTTTTTCAGGTGCATCAGGAAAATTTGCAGCAGCTATTGATGCGACATGTGTACCATGACTTGCTGGAAAACAGAATAAAAATAAAATCAATCAAATTACAAGCATTTCATAACACTGTGGCTGCGGTCAGCTAGCAAGCAGGTTAGAGCCGGCTAGCAGTTTAAGCAGTGGAGCAGCAATGAGCTGAGCTGGTACTGTGGCCATACAGAAAGCAGTCAGCTGCTAACATATTTTTCATCTGCTTGTCACTTGGTTCAGTCATGCCTCCTGTTTTGTCTCGGTTTGTGAAGTTATTACTTTTAAGTAAAAGATCCCTTATGTTAATGGAAATTGGATGTCAACGAATGTGGACGCATCCAATAAATCTCCGACGCCATGAACTTAGTGAATTCCATCATCTGTATGACAAATTAAGAAACCAGGGAATAAAGTTTTTTGAATACGTGCGCATGTCTACTGGGACTTTTGGTACTTTTGGAAAAATTGCAACAAAAAATTCAAAAAATGGATGTACATTATAGAGAAAGCATTCAACCAGTGGAAAGACTTATAGTTACTTTAAGGTTAGTGCGCAATTCATTTCTATGTTTTTTAGGTTTGATTAATAATATAAATTATTATGGGTCTAATTCTTTATCATACTTCCCTTGCTATTTTAGTGTTAACTATTATATTGCACGTATTATTAGTTTTTATTCAAAAAAAGATTACAGAATTGCATCCTGTAGCTTGTAATAATTTAAAATTTTATTTGCTCACCTTTTTTTTATATAAGCTGCTATCACCTTTAATTAAACCAAAAGCGTTAAGGTGATTTTAATTAAATAACAGTGATAACAGCTTATAAAAAATATGGTTATCAAATAAAATTTTAAATTATTAGTTTCAAATTCTTATCCAAGACATCCCACAAAATGGCACATTTATATACAGTCGATATTAGTCATTATGAGTTGAAATCCATGATTGAAAAGTTAATTTACGCAATAACAGAACGGAAACTGAATTTAGATGTGCGCTTGTAAGCTGATAAAATCAAACTAGGTATTTTTTGAACAGATAGAGCATTAAGCAGTAGAGCAGGTCCTGCTAATGGTGTAGCCACGCGTATTAACTAACATTAGTTTGTTCCAACCTGCTTACTTGTTCCCTTGGCTACTACAACCTGCTTGCTGTCTGGCCACAGCCTAACAAAAAAATTTTTATGAAAAAGAAATATTGATACAACTGACTGTATAGAAAAATTTATTTAAGAAGTTCAAAGATGTTAGTAACAGTAACAAATCGTTGTAGAATAAAGTACCAAACAACACAGAACTAAAAAATAACTAAGACTTCAGATGAACTTCACATTAACCAAACCTCATATTGCTGTCATATCTCAATTAAATGGTTCAAATAATTTATTACTTATTTCAATCTCATCCAACAGTAAAACAATAACCTTTAATTTTCAATTGAGAGATCTCATTAATAGTTTTCAACAGTTCCCCGTTTTCCTTTCTTTGCACATCTGTAAATGTACCTTTGTTTGTTTTATATTCCTTAAAAAATAATCAAAGCTACATAGATGTCACATCTCATTTAATCTGATTCTTGTAATTTATTATTTTGTTAAATTCAAGACATTTTTATATACTTACAGCAAAAGGCAACAACCTCTAGAGTGTTCCCTTCATCATGAACATTTATAGAGTAGTTCAACTGGTCAGAAGGTGTAAGTGTAGTATATTCATAAGTTTCTGAGTAATCACCTAACACTGTACATTGACTGAGATCACCATCATCTGAAGTATCAACACAAGCTCTAAAAAAAATTTAGACACGATTAAAATTTTTAATTTAATAAAACAATACAATTTTTCAAGTTACTAGTTACCGACATATGAAACTGAACCAAATGAGAATTTTTCAATAATATCAAGTATGACAGAATTATTGTCATACTACACACCATAAGGACCTTACCAGCACATAAACTGATACAAGCAACAAATAATTATTTAATTTACTAACAACTAATGTCAATTACTCTCTCACGCTATCTGATCTTTAACTTCCTCTTGTGGAATTTTTATAATGTAAAAGTGATAACTAGTGTTCATAATTTCTAATCTTTCATAATCTAGTAATTTTGAGAAAAAACCTGTTTACATCAATAGGTAACATCCTTCCGATTCTATCAAAATTAATGTTCACATTAGTGATGTGTCGATACCAATATTTTCGGTTCTTGATGCAGATTTCAATACCAAGTTAAACAAGAAATTGATTCTTAATTCTGATACCAAAAAATGATCCCATTAATAAAATAAAACTATAACTTAAAATCATAAAATATAATCAAACTAAAACTAAAAAGTTATTTTTATTATATTATAACTTTCACGATATATCCAATGAAACAACACGGACGCACAATGAAACGCAAAACCTCTTCTGATAACCTCGTGGCCATAACCGTATCTACTCTTAATACAATACAACAATCCCGATCGATCGACCAATCAAACCGCTCTAAAGAATCGAGTTCACTTCCAACATATTCACCTTTTGTTCATAGATATAAAAAAAAAAACTGAAAAAAGGAGAAAACTCAAGGGAGGCATATAACTGTATAATGTACTACAATTTATTCACCATGAAAGCCCAATCACATTAACTGGTTGTATCAAATTATGATCGACTTCTTCCATAAGCGATTCATTTGTACTCGTCCTTTTTTCAGATGGCTATATTCGTAATAAAGAGAGTGGTTGGACTCTAGTAAATGATTAAGATTTATTTTGTATATGACAATTTAAAACATTTTTCAAATCAAAAACTATTTTATGTTCTACTCCCCCACGCCAAAATTACCCAACTGTATTAATATTTAATATCTTTTAACTTAAAAAATTACAGCATGTTTGCCACAGTTCAAAAACTGGTATCGAAGAATCAACTTGTTACTGTCGATTCTCGATACTGATTTATTTTAAGTTCAGGGGGTACCAAAAATCGACATTTGGAATTGACAAACCCCTAGGTCACATAGTTTTATCACGTATTAGAGAAAACTCAGGAAAGTAATTACTAACTTTTAGTGTTACTTAAATTACCACAGAAAAAAAACACCAATTGCACACTCATTCTATGAATTTAATTTAGGTCGTAGCACTAATCTAAGAACTTTTTAATTAAATATCAAAATTTAAAAACTCAGTTCAAGTATCGTGTGAGTTACACGTGAACAATACAGAAGAGAAAGAAACTTTTTCAGCTTGTACGCATCCAAATAATTTAAAGCTAAAATTAACAAATTAACTCCCGAATTAAACGAATTCCCGACTTAAACTTCTATATTCCCTACTTCACAAACGATCAAAATTACCAATGGCACAAAAATTACGCATATATTGTGTTTTTTTGAAACCTATATGGACCTACGAGTCCCAAATTTACGGTTCAACCAATCCCTCTAACTTGCAATGAATTCAAGCATTCCAGTCAAAAACATTACGCCTTATAGCAAAAGCACCTCTTTACGTTAACAACAAAATCTTACATACATATTTGAAAACAACACTTGTAGAAAAATTCCATCGAATACCTATACAAACGCTTTCACGACAAGTCACACGAACACGAGAACCCACTGATGCGTTCACTTTCCATCTTCCATTTACCTAATAATCCCCCTAGACGCCTTAAAAGATGCTGGAGTAGAGACCTGCAAATTTGATACACAAATTTCATTCTTGGGGAGGCACCAATGGGACCCCTACCCCTCTCATGCCTATCATGTCATTTACATTATTATCATAATCATCACATTTGCTTGTTGTAAAATTTTACAGTTGTAAATAAATAATTAAAGAGAAAAAAAGTTAACAATAGAATATACCTCCAAATATTTCCATCATGAAACACTATGCAGTCGTACACTACTCCACCATCAAAATATTTTTTGTCTAAATTTTGCAACACTTCCACTTGTGCTTCCAGTTCTTCTTTCAACAACTTATCTTCTCTACTTATAACTAAAGATTTGTTATCTTCAAATTTCTAAAAGAAAAAACAAAATAACATATACGTTTTTAATAATATTGATTGTACTTTTTTTTGTTTTCAAATAAAACCATTTATTGATCTGGTACCATTGATTAAAAGTACTACGAGGGCGGTTCAGAAAGTAAGTTTCTTTGTCGGCTAGTTGGCGAACGGGTGGGGGTAGCGGCATGATCCGAGTAGCGCTGTGTGGCTCCGTTTAGTGCGCGTCTGGCAGTGCCGCTGTGAAGGTCGTGACGTTATTTGTTGTGCTGCAACCTTGCTTTCAAAATGGCCGCCATTATCGAGTCTCCCGCCGACTGTGAAGTACGTTCGGTTATCCAATTCATGTGGGCAAAACAAATGCCACCAGTGGAAATTCATCGTGAGTTGTGTTCGGTATATGGAGAAAACATAATGAGTTACACTGCCGTGAGAAAATGGTGCCAATTGTTTAATGATGGACGCACAAATGTCCACGATGAAAAGCGATCTGGCTGACCATCTGTCATTACCGACGACCTTGTTGCGAGCATTGACCACAAGATTAGGGAAAATCGCAGATTCACGATTACAGAACTTTCTGAGTTTTTTCCTAACATCTCAAGAACTCTAGTGTATGAGATAGTGACACAGAGACTTGGTTTTCACAAATTTTGTGCTCGTTGGGTCCCTAAACTTTTGACTGATGAGCACAAAAAGAAGAGAATGGGATCCGCTTTAACCTTTCTTTCGCGCTACCATGAAGAAGGTGAAGAATTCCTTAGTCAGATTGTGACAGGTGACGAGACATGGGTCTCCTATGTGAATACCGAACAAAAGAGACAATCGATGGAATGGGGTCACACGTCATCGCCAAGAAAACCCGTGAAATGTCACCAAACATTTTCGACAAGAAAACTTATGGCAACAGTGTTTTGGGACAAAAAAGGGATTATTCTAGTGGAATTCATGGAAAGAGGGACAACCATAAACGCTGCAGTCTATTCTGACACTCTCAAAAAACTGAGAAGGGCTATACAGAATCGTAGGCGGGGAATGTTGACTTCGGGCATTGTTCTCCTGCATGACAATGCGCGGCCGCATACAGCTGCCCGAACTCAGGACCTTTTGAACAGTTTTGGCTGGGACATCTTTGAACATCCCCCCTACAGTCCAGATTTGGCGTCCAGCGATTTTCACCTTTTTCCCAATATGAAGAAATGGCTGGGATCTCAGCGCTTTACAGACGACGAAGAACTGAAAAACTCCGTTAGCGGCTGGTTACGTGCACAGGCGGCAGACTTCTACGCGGCGGGTATTGCGAAGCTCGTAACCAGATATGATAAGTGTTTAAATAATTTTGGTAATTATGTTGAAAAATAGTGTAAGAGTTGCTCTTTAAAATGTGTATAATAAAAAATCTGTAAGTATATTCTGCATTTTTTTATTAACCAAAGAAACTTACTTTCTGAACAGCCCTCGTATTAGTACTTTCAATCAATGTCAATATCGTGAAAATATTAATATCATGAAAGTACTATTAGTACTTTCAATTAAACTAGTTTTTTTTTTTTTTATTGAGTGATGATGCCTACATAAGCCTTGGGCTTGTGCGTAGGTAATGATATGCGGTGATTTACAGATGAAAAATGCCAGACCTGACCGGGAATCGAACCCGGGACCCCGGCATAGTAGCCAGTTGTGCTGACCACTACACCACGAGCTATAGTATTTCAAAGTACTATTCAACTACAAGTACTTTTAAATACATATGACTCCACCACAAACAATCCCAAGATTTTGTTCTAATTTCACAACCAGAATGTTGTTAATATTGAAGATCATTATCAAAAAAACAGTAAAAAATAATTACATGTTAGAGACCTATTTGTTCAAATGTTACTTAAATTTTTATAGCTTAGTGTAATTATTGCAAACTGCACCATTTCTGTAAACTATCGAATCCAACCTGTTTGCACCTTTTACTATTATTTTTGGCCGCTACAGTCATGAATTTGAACAGATGAGAAATGTTATGTTCATGGCTGAAAGTCAGCTGTTTATCTGACTAAGTAACTTATCCAATTATTATCGCTGAACTCCTTAAAGTGCCTTGAACCAACTGATTCAATAAACCCGCCTGCAGATCCATTAATTAATATAAATATTAATAAATCATATATCTCATTTTTTGAAATTAATTGCTTAAAGAATATAGCTCACAAAAGCAAATTTTCAGGGCTAATAAACTACAGTTGGAACGATAATAATAGACTTTTTACGCATCTACTTATTGTACTACCTTGCCTTACCCATCCCACTACATCAGTTACAGTTTTTGGCTTCAAACCTCTCTTAAGACTGGCACTCTCATCACACAAAGAAAAATCGCAAAAAACGAAACTTGCAGTTCTACATTTAAACGCGTAAACATGCAACCAAGAAATTCCAGAGATTTGTCGGTCACATGTATTTGCATTTAAATTTAAAACAGCATGATTCATTCTTGCGATTTTTCTGTTGCGCAAAGAAATCGTTGCGAAACGAATGTTGGGCACCTAGCCTAACATACTCCCATGAATACACACTACCACTCACACAACCATGCATTGATACAAATTACGTCACTTAGTACATATTGAGTAGAATGTTGTTTACAATTTAACCAACAACAAAAATAGTTTTTCCAATGATTCGTCATTAATTAAAAGTAATATCAGAAGATAAGAGCTAACAGAACGTAAAAGTCATAAAAATGTATATGTGTGTACCACCAGAGGGGAAAAGTCAGATATGACTAGTAGGGATGTTCATTTATATACCAAAAAGTTTCTATTGACTTGGGGCGCTTGGTATAATATGAATACACACTAAAATGATATGTTGGTTCAGCAAAATTAGAATTATTCAAAATAAGCATTATCCAGGGACAAACTTTTGTATAAGTAATATTAAGTTATGCAAAACACTTTTTATGTAACTCAGGACTTAAATTGTTTCTACTTCAGGAACATGTTACTTTATGAATATGTTTCCTTTTTTTTGTATATCAGAACACCTAACCAACCAAATGGTTTTTTATACAAGATTTCTGAGTAAGTTCTCCTAATCTTTTCTATGCATACAAACCCTCTACTTGAACACACAATTAAATCTGGAGAATGATTATTGGACAGCAAACCTTATTGAAATTCTGTAACGCTCTAGCCGACTCAGCAGCAACTCCTTTGTGTTCTGGATCCCAGAGTTTTTCTTTCTTTTCTTTCTCAATTCGTTCACGTAATTTTTTAGGGTACAATTCATAACCATTTTTAATGCCAACGTGGAAGTTGCCAGAAGGATTTTTCCAAAAGCTGGGAATCTGTAAAACAGAAGAAAAAATCAGAAAATAAATAATTGAAAAGTTATAAGGATAATAATACATTACATATATGAAGAAAACACATAATATCCTTACAGTCCCTTGCCATCAAGGCAAATGATAACTACAAAATAATTTTTTTTAACACTACACAACTTTAGTTACATTTATTTTTGTAATAAAGACTACGTTATTTATCTAATTATTTTGTAATATAACAAAGTGAAAATAGATTTAAGAGACGTAGATAGATTTAAGAGACTATAGAATAGATTTAAGTATTTTCACTAAAGTAAAAACTGTTTAGACCCAATTATAAATATATAGTTATGAAAACCGCATTAGCAGAAAGAACGTTCTGCTATTAACTGTGTTAGGCAATAAGTACAATATTCTTTTAATATTAATCTCCAGTTTTCCTTATATTTATACCAGTCAAAAAAATCTGGTACCTATGAAACACTCACACAACTTTCTCTTGTCTATGCAAATAATGAACAATATAACCTAATATTAGTAATAAAACACACAATTAATAAATAAATATAACAGAAATAAACCAAAAACATAACCTTATTTTAATCATGAGTGAAAGACGCAAATAAAAATCAACCTCAGTTTGGCTTAAAAATACGGAAAATCGCTCTTTCACATTAAACTAGGCTCTGTAGAGAAAAACGCTGCGAATAAAAGTTGTAGATCTTTTAATTTCCTATAAATTTGATTAACTTTTGTCGTAAAATGTATACTAAGGCCATAATCTTAAAAAATACTTTATACTACAGAAAATCGCTAATTACCACAGATATGGTGCCTACCCTATCTTGTATAGCATAAAAACTTTAGTAAATGAGGCTATTTTTTAAAAAATCATAGGAGCCATTTTTGAGAAAATCGCAAAAAAGGGGAAAATGACATAAATAAACTACTACTTCCAGTTGACCAATTTTGATGAAAATGTTCGTGTCGAGTCCTCTAGTGTAATCAAATTTAAGTTTCAAGTTCATACAATGTTCCGTTTTTGAGATATTCTTTTCACGCACGCACATACGCACCCATGCGCGCGCGCGCGCGCGCGCACACACACACACACACACAGACCAATCGCTAAAAACATGATTTTGGGTTCAGAGGATTTGAAAACGTGTAGATCTGGTAAAAACTCTATTTTGAAAAATCAACACGAAAACAATACTTTCCTTCCTACATATTAATATAGTCAAGAGAAAGTAAAAAATGACTGTTTTTCATCTTTCTCACAAATATAAACAGCCATTATTACATCATCTCTCCTTGGAATTAATCCCTTTTAACGTTTCCTTAGCCAACCTAAGTTCTACTACGTTCTGGTATGTATTCATCAACCAGACAGGAGGACTTCTCGTTACAGCCATACTTGCTTAATGTGATTATACCATCTCTCTCTAAAATCCATAACTCAGCCACAGATTCAAAGATTCCGAAGATTCAGTTCACTGCTAATTAAATAATTAATAAATCTTAAAGATTCTATAAACAATAAGAAACAAACATACTTTAAGGGTTTTTCCTGTAAGTCCTTGAATTTCTCCATTGTTAGATTGAACAACAACTGAAGTATCAACATCTCCTACTCCACTGCAATCATACCTTCCAATAATTTTTGGCTTCCCTTCTGTCGTCACCTAAAAATAAATACCATGAAATACAGATTAAATCATCATAAATTAATCATATTATGTGTGTTTACTAATTTATCAACCTGGTACTGGGCCATTTATTTTGACTGTACAAACTTCCTAGCCCTAAAATAGTATCGATGTACACTGAATTTATTTAACCATAAATGCAGTCTGTCTAGGGTCTACATAGAGGGAAGTAAACATGACAGCATGCAGTTACGCTTTCAAGGGTTTCCAAACCTATACTCACAGAATAGAACCATGGTGCTATGAGCTAAATCACAAATAAAAATCTTTGACATGCGATATTGATTGCAATATGGTGGTAAGAAAATCCACTGTTAGTAGTATCCACTGAGAGTAATAATGGGTTATTGGTTATGCCAGAGATGTCACAGCATTAGTGCCACCATGAAAAAGTAACTGTATCATCTCATTACCACAAAAATTAATGTTTACTTTAACAAATCCTCCTATACTCCTGTATTTCCAATTTCGGTGTGGAGAGTCTAGATGTAAGGAATTTCCAGCACTAAACTGCTCAAGTAATAAAAGTTATTTTGAACAATCACTAACATCAGGGATGAAATAAACAAACAACATTTCAACAGTCTAGACAAAGACCATCTTGGACTGTTGAAATGTTCATCTGTGGTTTGAACATGATGTTTAAACCACAGTATCCTTGACAATCAGTTCTCACCAATAAGTTTGTAGCAGTTACGGTTTAATATGGTAGCAATCAGTTCTATCAGAAATGAAAGAAAATCACTCAGAAAGTGGTCTGACATAATCATGTGTATGCATGAGCTTATTTTCCTTTAAATTTATACCTAAAGCCATAAACTCGAATGTTTACAGCGATTGTTGTACATTTTATAGGTTAATGGAACACAGTTAGCCATGTTTATGATTCAGCAGTCTATACCAAACTGCAGCATCAGCTTTGAATACAATTTAACATCATAAAAGAAACTTTATATAATCCAAGCTCAGATGAATTAAAGCCTTATCTTCACAAAAATATGAGATATATGATATTGTTATCGGAAGATTTATTGATGATAATAATACAATTCCCGAAAGCGCTTCAAAAAACAAACAATAATTACTTCGATTTAGAGAACTGCTGTTTTTAGATTCAGATTATGATAAGTAAATTTTAAAACAATACCCACGAACAAATAAAACAACACCTAATTAAATTACCTGTAAACCTGCTGCTCCAGGATCGACTCCAGAATCAAATATAGCGATCGTAACTCCTCTTCCATCGTAATCTGGATATTTATTTAAGAACGCTGTAACCCCAGTTTCTTTTTTTGGAACAAGACCCGCAGTCGGAAAATCACAATCCACTTCAGCCATAATGATTCACAAAAACGTAAACAAAATGCAAAAATTTATTGAAACAAAATTGTATTATAACCTGTCTAAAATTTATACAACTTGTCTACACAACGCACCGATCCAGAACCAACCGAATCAGATGATTCTCTTTGTACTTCTATGTGGACGTTGACAGGCAAAATACTTTATCAGTGTTGTCCCTCGATAATATTATTTTGATATTTAAAAATATTCGCATTTTTATCCAATACAAAATTATCGAACATTATTACCTCTCTGAACTTATAATTGTACATGTCATAGACGAATACAGATTTTATCACACTACATTACTATAGAGTTTCGTTTAAATCAATCTAAACAATTAAAATACAATTATTATTTTGCTTATTTTAATTTTTATATAACTCGTTAATAGGTTTTTTATTTATCACAGGATAAAACAACTTTGATACTTTCAGTTTTTAGTTTACGTACTCATTGTATGACGTTACTACCATGATTTTAATTCAAATGGCTTTGGCTACGTCATAGGCCTACCTTCTTACTTTTTGTAAGAATAATAATTTACAAAATCATAAGTTGTGTGAAGAAGGTACGGCATAGTTCTAATTAAAATCTGTGAATACCAACATAGTAAAATAATAATCCTTACCTATTTCATTCTTACTCGAGTAGGATACACTGACAAACTTTTGACATTTTAGTGGTAAAAAAAGAATTCGTCTGAATACTACTGTTGTTATCATGTCTCCATTGGGTACAAAAATTTAAAACTGATCGACCTACTTTTGTACGCACCATAATACGTCATAAAACCCGTAAATTGCCAAGTTTTTTGTTTCATTTTGTCCTTGCATGAATTGGCTGAAAAAAAACTTTAAAATGCCGCGAAACGTGCGTTACCCACCAAAAATGTTTTAATGGCTGCCTGAGAAGATATTAATATTACCGCCTAGTATAATACAAGGAAGTAATACAAGTTACGTAGGAACATTTTATAAGTTCTTTGTGTTTGGCACTTAGTTACCGCATTCATCACTATTTGTCTGTCTCTCTGTACTATAATCTGTTAGTAACTGTGTAGCTTCCGGCAGAGAGGAGCAACTTGCAGACTGTAAAACCATTTCAGAAACATACCTAACTTTTTTAAGTTTCAGAAACTTGTCGGAAATGACGTATTTTTTTAAAAAACAAAGCAAGCCATTTCGTATGTTTCTGTTCTACAAAATTATTTCGAAAAATACACGCTTAATGAGATAATGTATAATGTTCTGGAAGTTTTGTTTTTGAAGAAATAGCGGATTTTTAAATACATCGTAATTGTTCAGCAGCATGATAATAAGCTGCGCTTGTATCCTATTACTACCATTACTTATCCGCACTATTAATCTAAACGAATATGTATTGGAATTTTAATTTAAGAAAATTCTTCATTACTAAAAAGTGGTTCTAATTAATAACTTACATAACTTTTCGCAGGAAGTTTAAGTTCTTTGCACTCCATGTCTCTGTCGTCATCTCCTGCCACTTAAGAGTTTGTAGGAAACCACAAAAAGTTTGAAGGAGAAGCGAGAGTATTAGTAGTAGGCACCAACAGTGAAAGAGGAGAAGCGGCTAGGTAATTACTATACTATCATAAAAACATTAAACTCAACTGCTACTTACCAAATTTAATCTAATGTTTCAATTCTCGATAACTTCACTTATCTCATCTCCGTTGTTTTCATCACTTAATTCACTATCATCGCTATCGTTATTTAAATTGATAATAATTATATTGTCAGTGGCATTATTAATTGCGGGTTCTCGACACAGATACTATTTTTCTATTTTCTTGACATGATCGCACCTTAATTTCCATTCATCATTCGTCATTGAATCTGCACGTTCTTTAATTAAATTTATAGCGTCATCTTATTTGAAATTAATGTCCGTTTTGCAACATACTCTTTTAAAACCGCCCAAATTTTTTCAATCGGATTTAATTCCAGAGAATAAGGAGGTAGTCTCAAAACACTGTGACCTTCCTCGGCTAAAAAAGAGTCTATATAGTTAAATTTTAACGCGCGATTTATGTAATTTATTTAACTTGTACAGTTCTGGTTTGCAAATTGTATTCACGAATGCTACGTCATTTTTCAGAAGCCAATTTATCATGTCTTCTTTTCGCGAGTTTGAATTCGGAGCACGGTTCAGTTGAACGTTATGATATGAAGCATTATCCATGACAACGACTGAGTTAGGGGGAAGATTAGAAATTAATTTTTCTTTTACCCACGTTCGTAATTTTCATAATTCATATCATCATGGTAATCTCCTGTTTACGTACGATTCGTCCGTGTAAATTATAGGTCTGTTTTGCTTGCGGAACTCTTCAATGGCTCTTAATAACGTAGCCTCAGTTCCCGATTTTCTTTCAACTAACATTTTCCGATTATCAATAGTTTTTTACCATTTGAACCCCATTTCTTTGATTATACGCCACAAAATTTTTCTCTAATACTCAGCAGCAACGACCTAAGAGTAAAGCGTTCACTTTTTCTGAGTGGCAGGAGATGACGACAGAGACATGGAGTGCAAAGAACTTAAGACGACAAAAGTGTATATAATCAAATTGATAGGAAATTAAAAGATCTACAACTTTTGTTTAAAGCATTTTTCTCTCAGAGCCTAGTTTAGCGTGAATGAGTGATTTTCCGTATTTTTAAGCCAAACTGAGGTTGATTTTCATTTTGCGTCTTTCACTCATGATTAAAATTAGGTTATGTTTATTGAGGTTAGTTTTTTGTTTATTTCTAATGTTTTATGACTAATTTTAGATTATATTATTAATTATTTGCATTGGTAAGAGAAAGTTGTGTGAGTGTTTCACACCAGATTTATTAAAAATCTTCTCATTTACCACATTTGTTAACCCTCAATATATGAGTTTTAGGGCAAAAAAAATGTTTTTTTTAAGATTGCGCCCTTAATATGAATTTTAGGGCAAAAGTATATAAATTAAAAAAAAATCTACAACTTTAGTTTCAACCTTTTTTCCATAAGGCTTAGTTTAGCATTAATTAATGATTTTCATTCATTTTCTTCATCTTGTCATCCAGGGAAAGATTATGGGCAAACGATCGGTTGGAAGAAGAAGAACCTCCTGGCTACGGAACCTGCGAGAGTGGTTTAATTTGTCATCCATCGACCTATTTACAGCTACAGTTTCCAAGGTCAGGATTGCCATGATGCTAGCACACCTTCGTAATGAGATGCTACATGAAGAAGAAGAATGATTTTCTGTACATTGCTTATTTTTTTTATTTTTTTTTTATTTTTTATTTATTTGGCAAAATTTACAATCAGTTCTGCTTAACTTTAGGTAAATAGTTATGACACAATACGAACACTAGCTTGAGTAGGGAAGTGTCCAGTGACCCTTCCCTACAAATTAAAACGCAACAAAGTATTAATAAATCACTTAGTTACGAAAGTAAAGAAAACATAAAATCAGCATTTACATGGAATATAAACAAACATTGAATGATATTATGAAACAACACAAGAATAATAAAATAATTTAAACAACAACTTAACCACTAAGAACAAAGATTATTTACATTTTAACAGTACAAGAAAATTATTACTTCTTACGGAATAATAATTTAGATAAAAATTATAACAATATTATTTACAAATTTTCATTATAGGCTAGGCCTAAGGGTGTTAAAAGAAAAAGATTTAATCTCTCTCTACTAAATCTAAAACATGAATTCTTGTCAGTCTTCGTATAGTATTAAAGTTATTTAACAAGTTTATCGCCAATGGATTAGTATGGTTATAGAGACGATTTTGATAGCTTTGGTTAAATCGTCTGATCTCTTCCTTAATTGTTGGCATATTGAGATAATCGTGAATATCCTTATTAGTAACAAACCAGTTGGGGTTACTGATGTTCCGTAAAACTTTATTTTGAAACCGTTGCAGAATTTCTAAGTTACTATTACTACTGGTTCCCCATAACTGTATCCCGTAGCTCCAAATAGGTTTCAAAATAGCTTTATAAACTAATAGTTTATTTTCTCTTAATAACGGAGATCGTCGCCGCATCAACCACTGCATCTTACTAAATCGGATATTCAACTCTTGTCTTTTAATTTTGATATGATTTTTCCACGTGAGCCTCCTGTCAAGGTAAAGTCCTAAGTACTTAGCACCTGTACTCTCCGGTATTCTTTCGTTGTTTAAAAATACTGGAGGACACGTTTTCTTCCGTAAGGAAAAAGTGACGTGGTTGGATTTACCCGTGTTGATCTTTACTTTCCACTTGTTTAACCATCTTCCAAAACTGATTAGATAATTTTGAACGGTATCCGAAGCAATAGCAGGGTCTTCACTGGTCGATAAGATGGCTGTATCATCAGCAAACGTTGCAATGATCGTACCAGGAGTTTCAGGTATATCAGATGTATACAACGTGTATAGCACAGGTCCTAAAACCGATCCCTGGGGAACGCCTGCCATAATATCAAAAAAATCAGATAAATTGTCTCTAAACTTTACTTGAAATATTCGTCCACTCAAATAAGATTTTAAAATTAGAAAATAGGGGTGTGGTAACAATACCTTCAATTTATAAAGTAGGCCTTCATGCCAAACTCTATCAAAGGCTTTTTCAACATCTAGGAACACTGCAGAACAATATTCCCTACTCTGCAAGCACTTTGTAATTACGTCAACAACTCTATGTATCTGCTCTGTTGTTGAATGTCCACAACGGAATCCAAACTGGTGATTTGGTATCAGGTTGTTTCGAGCCAGTACTTCTTTTAATCTTTGCAAGAATAATTTTTCGAACACTTTTGAAAGTAGAGGTAAAAGACTTATAGGTCTGTACGATGACACTTCATTAGGTTGCTTTCCAGGTTTGAGTATCATAACTACTTGGGAAACCCTCCATTGAGAAGGAAAGTGCATTGTCCTCAATATACCATTAAAGAGTGATGTTAAATAAGTGATGGCTCGCTCAGGAATTTTCTGTAAAACGGTTGCAGTTATTAGCTCAAAACCTGGAGCCTTACCTCTTGGTAGACTTCTTATTATCGATTTCAATTCTTGCCTCTTAAATGGTGTTATAGGAAGACTTAGTTGTAGCGGGCTGTTAAGAAAGTCACGTATATCTCCGTCGTCAGTGTCAAATGCACGCATGTTTGGTTGAAAGCTTTCAGCTAAATGGGATGCAAATACCTCAGTCTTGTCTTTATCGCTGTTTGCCCAATCTCCAGTTGCCATTCGAATTGGTGGAACCGGTGTTATTGGCCTCTTGAACCGCCTTGTTGCTTTCCACAAAGAGAAGTCACTCATTTGCGTGGCGTCTAAATTTTCAACGTACGTTGAAAACTCATAATTTTTAATATCTCCTAGAAGTAGTTTTAACTCCCTTGACGCCCTATTGAAATTATTTTTGTCAACCGGGTTTCTACTGTCGTGCCATATTCGTCTCAAGCATCTCTTTTCTGCAACTTTTGCTAGTACCTCATCAGGATAATTCTTGTGCTCAAATTCACTTTCAACCAAAGGAGTATTAGCCCACGCTGCTTTCTGTACAATATTGGTAAAGTGCTGTGTGGCAACATCTATTTCTTCACCTGTCTTTAATGATACATTCAGATTTAACTTATCATCTACCATTGATGTAAAACCATGCCAGTCGGTATGACGATTCGTTAAAGATGGTACATTCTTTCTCTTTATAATTGCCGTGCTGACCATAAGTATGACAGGACTGTGATCAGATGTTCCATCAAGACAACCTTCCACATCAGTATAGAAGCGCCCTATCCCTTTTGAAACGAAGAAATCCAGCAAATCTGGCAACTTGGCAGGATCAGAAGGCCAATACGTTGGCTCTCCAGTCGATATGACTTCATAACCATTACCATCTATGCATACCTTCAATTCTCTTCCCCTAGGAGAAATGAGTCTCGAGCCCCAGTATGTATGCTTACCATTCCAGTCACCTTCGGACAAAAATCGACAACCTAAAGTTTTAAAATAATCTGTAAACATATATCTGGTGATGCGGAATCTCGGTGGACAATAAACCGCTGACACAACAAATGGGCCCTGCCAGTCACTAACGCAAACAGATGCAGCCTGCAGGTAGTTGTACGTAAACGGTGGCAGTTCATAATGACTGATGTTAGATTTAATAATAATTGCACTGCCTCCATGTGCCCTGTCATCTGGATGGTTTGCGCAGTAGAATTCGTAACCAGAAACCTTAAAATAATTACGGTCAGTGAAATGGGTTTCAGATATCATCAGTATATCAATTTTGTGTACGTTCAAGAATAACTCAATCTCTTGTCTCCTTAGAGACAACCCGTTAATGTTCCATTCTGCAATTTTCAGGAACCTCATTTGCAGAGCTTAGTAACAACAGTGGTCAACAATCCCATTAAGTTGCCCATTTGCTGTATCAGCATTTCAATTTGCTTAGTTAACTTTGTCAATTGATCTTCCTGTTGGACTTGCTGACACGGCTGTTTCACTACATCGGCAAACGATAAAATATTATCATACGGAGAATCTTCTGTTGGCGATCTCGCTGAACCTCGTTGAAGTTGAGGGAAGTGTTCAATGTTTTTATCAAAATTAGTGTTTCTCGTGCGTATATCCCGTTTTTCTCTTGACTGTGAACTTTTTAATTTTCTCCCCAGAATTTCTTGATAGACCTGACAGCCTCTGTAGTTGGCTGGGTGATTTTCGTGGCATAGCGCGCATGTTGCCGGTGTATTTTTGTCAATCTTCGGGCAGTCTTCTGTTCTGTGGCTTTGGGCACATTTCACGCATCGGAAAGGTCTCATACAATTATTTCTCGTATGCCCATATTGCTGGCATCTCTTACATTGTACTATGCCTGAAGTCTTTTTTGGTGGTTCAAACTTGACAACACAGTTAGAAATATATTTAATGGTATAAATGTCTTTATTATTGTCACTAGGCTCTAAGTTTACAAAGAACATAGACAGAAGTTCTTTCGTTATTCGGTTACGTGCTCCAACAACATCACCGCGAATTTTATGACCAAACTTTTCAATTTCTTCCTTAATTATTGAAACAGGTGCCGAGTAATGTAAATTTTTTAGAACCACTCGATAAGCTCTTTCTTTCCGAATGGTAAATGTGTGTCCAATTAAATTATTTTCACGAACAATACCAATAATTTTTTTATACATAGCTACTGTACTTGCGGTTAATTTTAGCTGTTTATTACTGATTGTTTTGATTTTATAATCATCTTTATTAACAACTGTTTCAATCAATTCTGTCAGTTTAATAACATCAGTAATACCGTAAAGCATTATTGGCGGGGTTTTAGTATTTTCATCATTTTTTTGTTATAATATCATTATCATCTTCCATAGAAAGATCACCGAATTTATTTTTTAATAAAATATCATTTCCTGGTCTAACATCAGTTTTGTTTACATTTTTATTATTTTTTAATATTGGAACTGTTTGCCAATCAGGTGTTAATATATAATTTTCATCCGACATAGTGCCTTCTAGATTATGGCGCGCTGACTTTTTAGGATCTCTCGGAAGAGAAGAAGAAGGTGGCCTTTTCACACCTGAATGTTTCTTATCATCAGTGTCAACAATGGAAACAGCTGTTTCCATATCGACCTATAAACCTATAGGTTAGGCCTTTTATTTTTTACAAAAAATGAAGATATGAATAGAATAGCAAAATTTTTGTTTTTCTCAATCACTCACCAACAACACAAATAACAGTTTTACACAGAGGTAGTTCGTGATGTAACACTTATCACTAACAAAACACAAGCAAATACCGACACAATCACAAGGCTTCTTTACTCACGGTCGCCATTTTCCAATAACAATATTGCTTATTTAAATCAGTAAAAAAATTAATTTTTTTAGACTACAGCCTTAGTATACATTATACGACAAAAGTAGCCTATATACTGTATAACTAAAGTTATAGAAAATTAAAAACCTATAACTTTTATTTTTAAGTTTTTTCTACAGAGTCTAGTTTAGCATCATATTTTCAAGTCCTACAGAGGTTGATTTTTTTATTTTGCATCATTCACTCACGATTAAACATAGGTTATATTGGTCATAATTTACATTAGCAACAAAAAGCGTGTGTTTCACGCCAGATGCTTTTTTTGTTTAAGTGTTTATGAAACACTTGCAGACCCGTAAAAGTTAATTTATTTATAAAATAGAGAAGTTTTTAATATTTTAGTATTTCAGATTTAGGTTTAAGAATATTATGTTTACACAGAGGAAATACATATCTTTTACTAAATAGATTTAGTGAATATTTTTACGAAAAATCGACCATTTAGTCGATTTTTCGTAAAAAGAGATATGATAAGAAGATAACTTAGTTATCATAAGCTGTATAATTCATTTTATTTAAAAAAACATATTTACTTCTGCCCAGACTTTAATTTTACAGGTAGAACTATTCAATGTTCAAGTTGTTTCCTCTCTCCAGTACAGGTTTATAACATCTGTATACAAGCTAATTCTTATTCTGTGTATGCGTTAACACAGTTGTGTTAACTGCAAGGGATCTTTGTACATTTTTACCTTCAATTGTTTTGTACACAATTCTAATACAGATGAAAATAGGCAATGAGAAAAGGCCAGACCCGACTGGGGAATCAACCTGGGATGGATCACTGGTACAAAAACCAGCTGTATAAATCTTTACACCTATATCAGTGAGCCTGTTGTCTGTAGTGTGACAATCTCAATGAAGGTAACCAGTTAGTGATAGTGATAATTTTTCTTTAGGTTACTTATATGAGGGTGAATCAAATATAAACAGTAATTTTTCTATTGGTGGTAGCCCGCACTTTCATGCTAGGTGCAGTTGTGAGCGATTATTGTTTGGTTTATTAGGAGTGGGGGAACCAACTTAGTTAGCGACTGCGCTCTGTTCTGTCATCAGTACAGCCATGACCGAGCAAGATGTACATCCATCTGTTGCGCAACGCATCGTCATAAAATTTTTTACCAATGGGCGTTACACCTTCGAAACTTTTTACTCGTTTGCAGGCACTATACTGTCTCAGAATCGAGTGTATACATAGGCAAGAGAATTTAAAGGTGGGCGAGAACCCGTCGAAAACAAAAGTCACTGTTGACGCCCCAGGTCAAGTCTTACAGGTGAAAACATCAGGGCCGTACGAGAGCTTATTGAAGGTTATCGCCGGTTAACTGTAAAAGAAATTTTGTCACAAATACGTATCAGCTATGGGAGTGTTCAATCCATTATCACAGACCACCTTGGCTACAGAAAAATTAGTGCTCAAGGGCTTCCGAGGTTGTGAACCAAAAATCAAAAACAAGTCAGGTTATCAAATCAAAAACAAGTCAGTTTGATTTGATAACCAATCATCAAAAACAAGAGATCACTGAGAGACTTCTGAATCAATTTCGACAAGAAAGTGAGGATTTTTTGAGATGCATAGTCACATATGATGAGATGTGGGTCCATCATCATACTCCCGAATCAAAAATGGCAAGTAATGAGTGGCGAAGGAAGGATGAAGGCTGCCCAGTTTAGGCCAAAACTCGTCTCTCAGCCAGAAAAGTTCTTGCAAAGATTTCTTTTAACTCAAGGGACTTTTACACATTGATTTTCTTCAAGATCAATGAACTGTGAATGCGGCTTACTATTGTCAGTTACTACAGTCAGCAAAAATCGCCTACCGAAACAAAAGACGAGGTATGCCCATTAGAGATGTCATCCTTCTCCATGACAACGCTAGGCCTCACACCGCATTGTTGACAAGGGAAAAGTTAGAAAAAATTAACTGGGAAACTCTCGAACACCCTCCTTACAGTCCAGACTTGTCCCTGTGTGACTATTTTTAGTTCGCGCCCCTGAAAGAATCACTTGGAGGAAAACGATTTGGAAGCAATGAAGAAGTCCAGAAGCTTGTGCGCAATTGGTTGACAACTTGTCCTCAATCTTTGTATGAACAAGGAATGTTCAAAATTGGTGGCAAAAGTGCGTAGATAACGCAGGAAACTATATTGAGAAGTGTTAAACATATAGATTGTGTATATTAAATAAAATTTAAAAATTACTGTTTATATTTGACTCACCATCGTACTACTTATTAGTAACTACAACAAATGAGTTCTTTTTTGTAACAATAGGCACATCATGTAAGTTTTCCCGATCTTAGTTGGAAATTGAACCCACCTTCACCTTTATGACTTTCTGGATCACAAACTAACACTCTATCATGGAGACAACCATTAATTTATTTTACAATCAACGTGAAACATAAATTAAATAACAATCAAACAAGTGTTTAAAAAAAGTAATTTTGTACTTTATTTACATTTCCATAAAAAAGAACATACTTTAAAATAATTCTTACTACAATCACTGAAATATGTAAAACAAATTGCATAAATGTATTATTTACATCCTTATAATATAAAGACAAATTACACTGAACTTAAATATTCAATAGAACAGATCTATAGATTTACAGTGGACTTCCTTTTAACCAACATAAAATTACATTAACCGAATTCTACCATGAAAATTTCATAGACACAATATAAATTGAATCAGAAAAGCTCAAAGTTCTAATAAATATACTACCAAAACAGTTGAATGTAGACACGTAAATATCTACATTTTTTACTGAAACACAATAATAATAATAACAATAATGCTAAATCACTTGGTTTAAATATTCTGCGTTTAGAGTAATACTAAACTAAACAAATTAGACATGTACTGTTACAGAACATATTTTTGTTTAAAAATTAATAAAAAACTTATTACAGTTTTTCTAACCTAATTTTACAAATGCTACTAGATTTACACTTTACGTTACTTATTGAAAAAGTAATCGCTGATCTGAAGGTTTTCAGAATATAATTTTTAAATTTTTTTAACTATATATCATATCACAATGACTCAATCCTATTGAGGTTGGTAAAGAGAAAGTCACATGTAGTATAGTAGTTATATTTCTGTACAGAATTTCACAATTACACATAATCTCACTATACTCACTCAAACTCCTTAAAGAGATTGCTTTTGCTTTAAAACTAAATTACTCATGCTTAATGACGGGTAAAATTTTTTCAAATTGATTTGCTAAAATGAGTACAAATTTCCAAATTCTACAGAAACTATGTTTGGAAAACTGGTGAAATTAAGAAAACGTATGTTGATGGTTATTGAATATTTAGGCCTGTCTATATTTACATTTGATAAAATTTTACTTTTGTTAGTTCTTATAACCAAATAATCTGAAACCAGTGATGGATAGAATACGTACTCTGAACAAATAATCTATTCTATTTTCTAGTTTAAGCCATACTTGACTTTGGCAAATAAAATATTGATAATATTTACCAAATAAAAGAAAAAAGTTATGAGAAAAACTATTAAATAATTTTGACTAAAATTGCATGATGAATTAACCTCAAACTGAATGTCATTTACTGAACTGGTAGGACTGAACTGATGGAAACCATTGAAGTCACACTGACTTTTTTGAATAACTCTTAGTTCCAATATTGTGTAAAAAAATACATAATATCTAAACAAAAACAAAAACTGTTTTCAGGGTATATATACAGTTCGGCTACGTTTAGAATGAATGTGACGTATGAGGAAAGGGGTGAGGTAATTTTCTGCACTTGCATTATTACCATCACATTTTCACTATACAATTTTTCAAAGCTGATGAGCTCTGAACGTACACATGCCCCCAACCCACTTCACAACTAGCCAATACTTGCTCTCGTAGCTCTGTTACACATTTCCTCAGCCATTTTTTTGGTCTTTCAGTATCAATTATAACCTATAAACATACAACCAGCTGATTATTTTATCAAATATTGCATGTTGATGCGCTCTATAATCAGTGTTTAGTACGAGATGCATGACACGAAAGAACTACTGCGGATCTTATACACATGCGGGCGTAATGTTTGACAAGTTGATACATTCGTACAATCTGACAATGCAGGCAAACGTCGCCACTGATCTAAACGCATGGAACACCAGGGCTCATCAACCGTGAAAAGCATTATAGTTACACTACTGGGTTACTGGAAATGTCTTTGACCATTTGTAAATAATAGAAATTCTAGGTCTATTCAGTCCACTGAATGTATTCAGTTCGGTAGCATTATCATAGTACACTACATATTTTCTATTATTTTGTTTGTTTAGTAGTATTTTGTAGTTTTTGTATTAGCCCAAATATTAGTTATTAATAATTATTAATTAACTGTTAATTATTATTATTATTAGTTTGTTTTTTATTTTTTAGTGTAATTTGTAGTTTAGACACATACTCATGAGTAAGTGGTATTTAGATTAAATGTTTCATTGATTTTGATTACCGTATGTACCAGTAAAGTAGTTTAGTGAAATCTGTGCATAAGAATACAACGTAACCATGGAGAGTTTCAGCAAACATTGTAAAGGTAAAATTATACACAGCGCATCAGAAAAAAATGGCGAGAGAAGTTATTATGGGGTATGATGAAGAGGCCTTGGAAAAACCTGCGCTTGCCAGTAGCGAAAGCCACAGAAAGAGCGCCACGTTACATGAATTTATCAAAACATACTACGCATTTCAAGTATCAGGAAAGAAAGGAAGAATGTTGATTCTACTCCAGGAAAAAGCATTCAACAATTGGTAAAAAATGGAAGCGGGAAAGTTTATATGGCGGTATTAAGAATGACTGTAAATGTTTTCACACACCCGGTTCTATACTACAGTCAACAGTATGAGTAGAACAGGGGCAAAACTCAGCCGCATTCCTCACGCATTCATTCTTACTTAGGTTGAACTGTACAACGACTAAAACAGAGTAAATTGCATAATATGAAACCTAATGTGACCTCATTAATAGCACTGTACGTATACAAAATGCGACTAAGTTAATGACACATGAAAATACTAATAATTTTGTTCTAGGTAAACAAACTTCAAGAAAAACAAACTATCTTTAAGATTTAAAGTAAATTTTACACTTTAGGTTATAATAATACTATCCACATTCATATTTTTAAAGCCACAAGTTTGAAAATAAAAAAGTCAAAATAAGATAATGGGAAAAAAAAATTTAGTCAAAAAGTAACTTAATTAAACTTATTACGTATAATACTTATCTGACAATAATCAATAATCTAATATAAAAAACAATTACAGTAACTACTAAAGAGCAAGATAGAGTATTTTTTATGTGAGACATATGCAATTAAAAAATAAATTAAATAAATTTTTGATCGCAGCTATTAGGTTAGTAATTTTTTCAGTAACTAAAGAGATTTTTTCAATGGTGTACATTTATAAATAAACATCACTAGAAGATAAATTTAATAAAAAAATAAAAAGCTTTAAATTTTAGTTCATTTTAAGCTGCATCAACTGCACTAGTGCAAAATCAGTTGCTTTTAAGTAATTATTTTATAATTTCCAGATTTTAGCTAGGAATCAAATCCAGAAAACCTTTTGTTTTGGAGTGCACCACAATATAGTACAGTAAAAACTGGGCCAGGAGGTGACCTAATTAAAAGTACTGTTAATATTGAGTAGTTTGTTTGATCCAACGTATTTAACTTTAACCTCATAAATAAAAATAAAATCACCAGCCAAACTAATGCAGAACATATACTAGCTGGTAGATACATAGGCAATGAAACTTTAAATAACAAGAAAAATTAATATAGACATTTTACAGCAGTATCACAAAAATCTGTTTGTGAACAGAAACTAATCTTGCTATTTAGAATGTACTGTACAAAATGTTGTTCATCATCAATAGAAGTAAATTAGTTGTTATTCAAGTAACTTCTGGAGTAAATTCAAGACCAATGGACTAATTAAACAAACCACTTTTATATCACTGCAATTTATAAAAAAAGATTGTTGAATAAATGAAAATTTAGTTACTTACAATAATTAAATTATTCACAGATTTTGTGAACATGAATATTTTGGACAAATGTGAATGAACATTAAATAACTTTATTACAAAATAATTTACGTATAATATAAGGTGCAAATAATTTAAAAATATATGTATATATATAAATTTCAAATACTGTTTGTCATGTTAGTATTTGTACGACATTATTTATAAACAGAATAAAACTAAAATAAAAAAGATAATACCCGTAAAAGTTTAATAACATAAATCCTTTTAAAACAATTTAAAAAATACACTACACTGGAAGCAACACATTAAACATAAAAAACTATTACAATTGGGTATTTTATATGAACACCTCACTACACTGTACAATTAAAAATAATAATTTTATTTTTCTATTATCTATTTAAAATATTAAACGATCTATAAAGTTTATTATATAATCAGTTGTTCTACTTATTACTTTTTTATTATTATAAAACTACATTACTACTACTAAATGTTACAATTATACTAAACAATAATAATCACGTTTAAATAATTACTTAACCAGCTGATAGATCAACTTCATACTAAACCAGTTTCATACTGGAACAACAAAAGTATCAAAAATAGAAATTAAATTTCTAATCCAAGCTCATTAGAATCATGGTCCGTAGTGATAACACTATTTCCATCAAGCAAAATTCCTGATGCTGTTGATGATGAAACATTATGAAGCTGTGTTGTATACATTCCAACCACCTGAAACAAGAAAATCTTTCAATATTATAACCCATGTACCGTGCTATCCAACAAATGTGATGTATAGGGAAATTAACATTGGAAAATGTACTGTCAACATTAATCTTATTATAAGGGTGTCATCTTACGTTTATTACTCCAGTCATTAGGAAACAGAATAAAAATGAGTCTACAAAAGATTTTAATAGCTAATAATATGATAATTACTAAATAAAGGCAAAAATGTTATTCAATTTCGATATAGTGCGGTACTTACATAAGACAAAATTTTGCGTCTATTGTTGTCTAAACATTAGCCGGGTGTGAATAGTGAACAGTTAATACTTTACTTTTGATATTGCCATACGAGAGGGCGTGAGTTCGAATTTTTGTTTCCAAACTCTGACTTTGATTTCTTGACTTCCAGTTTATGGCCACTTACGGTCAAAAACGAAAATTCAAACCCAATACAGGCCATTAACTTTTTGTGTAGATTACAAATCCAAAAACCGTTTGTTAATATCTTTAGTAGTTTCTGACATCTAAGCGTGCTGAATGGACGGATAAAACAAAATGATAGATGACAAATTGTAAAAGTTGCCGTCAATAAGCAAATCTACACTTTCATTTCACGCATTTTTTTATAGTTTAGCATCAAATAGTGATTTTCCGTATTTTTAAATAAAACAGAGGTTGATTTTCATTTTGCACCATTCACGAATGATTAAAATCAGGTTAAATTTTTCATATTACATTGTTTACTCATGATTAAACATAGGTTATATTGTTCATTATTTACACTGGCAAGAGAAACTCGTGTGAATATTTCACCCCAGACTTTTTTATTTATATTTCACAGATGATTTCTATTAACTAAACAAATACTTTATATAAAGTCAGTGGTATAAGTTACTGGTGAGCCGACAGCTCCCATGTCTGAGAGGAATATAGTGTTAAGGATATAACATAAACATTAAGAGTACGTTAACTAGTCTATTCAAAAACAAGCAACCCATATTAACTTTTAATCATAAACTGTGTGTTATTATAAGTCTAATTATTACCCTACCAGACAAAGTAATTAAAATTCATTATCACATTTTACAATGATTCTGAAAATGATCTGCCAACCTTCACTGTGAATAAAAAGTAATTTTTCTAATTGAAACACTTTGCAGACATCAATCTTATAGAATAATCATCATCATCTTCTTTATCCCTCTTCCAAGTTTTCTTGGGTCGGGCCCAACATAACTCCTCTCTACCTCTCAATATCACTGAATAATCTCTCTTCAATTGCATTTTTGGCATTGCATCTTCTTCCCCAATTCATCTATAACTGAACCCATCCACTTCACACTCTTGGTATTTTCCCTCCATCTCCAACTACAGCATCCTTTTCAGTATCCTTCCCACTTCCACCCTACTAAAATGGCAAAATTATCTCAGCTTTTCCTGTCCAATCAACTTAAATAGGCTGTGGATTTTCAGTTGTTCCTCAATTACTTAATGTCTTATTCTATCCCTTATTGTCTTCTCCAGCACACTTTTCAACTTCATCTCTGCTGGCTGGATTCTACTTTCTCCCATCCCAAGTCTCGACTGCATAAGTCAAAATTGGAACACAGAACGCATTACAGATTAGTATATTCTTATAGAAACACCACACCTAAATATATATATATTTTTTTAACGTCCAACTGTTCTGAAATTACTGCTAATGCAGACAGTGAAGGATGAAATGATTTTTTGTAACCTATGAAAATATGCCGTGCCTGAATTGGATTTGAATCCAAGACAGCACGATGAGAAGCGAGCACGTTACCAACTATGCCAATGTGGCCAGCACCTAAATAAAAAGAATTGACAATAATGCACTAACATAACACACACTCTATAGCTACTTTACTGTTATCTTGTAACTAGCAAAATGGCACTGGTTAATTCATGTGCTAATTGCAGGCAGAGAATGGCATACTTATATGATTAGTACTATACAGTAGGCCCTCACATTACACGTAATTTGTTCCGGAAGAACGATCGTAAAGCAAAAATATTTGTTTGGTGAGACCACATTCTTGTCCAATCATTAGACCATATATACAATTCCACAAGAAATTTACATTAGCCTTTACATACAGATAACCCTACACATTCTTCAAATAGCGCTAATTTCAGTACAAATGATTTGATAATAGATATAATAATGAAAAAATGCCTCTTTGAATTGTGTTTGATCTATCAGACACATTAACGTCTTTTAAAACTGACTTTTGCTTTACAATTGAGGAAATTGTAGATTGGGAATAACCATACTGGTGAACCAATTCATTTATCCTAGCCCCTTCATCAAGTTTTTTTATCATTTCTTGCTTTTCTTTAATAGAAATTTTACTTTTTATGAGCGATTTAGGACCCATTTTCACTACAACAACAGAAACGTACACAGGAAACACGGTACCAAAACTACAATGAATACGTACATGTATAATAACACGACAGACACTATGGCACAGATGCTAAACCGATAACCAAGGAGATACACGCAACACTACTAAATAATATGGGTCCTGTGACAAAACTAAAAAACAGAAACAACCTTGAGCCGATAATGGGACGGTGCGGGTAGCCTGGTCGAGGGTATCTTGACAAGAGGAAGGGAGTACATTCGATCAGAACTTCTTACTGTAGGGGTTGATGATTGGCGGGTCAGTGCCGTGTGACTTTGGGAATCTGATGACTAATTTGATGACACATCGTAAAGTGAAATATCGTAATGTGAGTGGATTGTAAAGTGAGGGTCCACTGTAGTTCTGTCAAGATCAATTCTTGTTAGAGATAAGCCTATGAACTAATTCGGGGTGGTCCCTTAAAAATTATATTAAGTGGATTTTACAACAGTTAAGATTATATTTACACAAAAATAGAATGGAAAAAATATATTATTACAATAGTAAACAACTTATGAAATACAATTTGATACAGAAAAAAGAACATGTTTCATCATTACCTGAACAGTACTGTTAGGTACAATTGATATTGGTACCTCAGAAGTAGATATTGGAAATGATGATGATAATGCTGTAAGTTCACCTGAATTATCTATTTGCAACTGGTAGTTCTGAAGATCAGGTAATACTGGCCGAATCTGAAAAAAAAGTTTATACTTAAAATACATAACTAAAACTTCTTCACCCAAAATAGCAATAAACTGACTTTTACCTCCAAAGTAGTGAAATCTGACAAATCTATATTTTACAACAGAACATTATTTAAAACAATTTAAAAATAATATACAATTTTTTACCAAAAAAAACAGAATTTTAAATAATGTAAGGGAAAATAATGGATAAAAAAACCTTTTTTTCATTTCTATATATATTTTTAATCCCTAATGTGTATGTAGCAATCTGTTCGATTTAGAACAATAAGCAACCCCATATGACCCAATGAGACGAGGATGATCTGTACGAGATGTAAATGAGGTGTGTAGTCTTGTACAGACCCAGGCCAACTACTTCTGAGAAAGCATGGTTAACTGAACCCCAACTATCAAAGTACACAAGTAACCACTGTCTAGTATTCAAATCCTTATAAAAGTAACTACCTTTATTTGGATTTGAACCAGGAACCTTTGTCTCAGAAAAATCAGCTCTTTAACAGCTATAAAGCATTAACATTTGTATGTTTGTACTACCTAATCTCAGAAACTGGACAACTAATTTAAAAAATTCACGGTTGAAGCTTAGAGCTTCCTGAGTAACACGAGTTGGATTATGTACTTTTTAAATTTTAAGAAAAGTTTTTTACCAGGTAAAACTGTCATCTTTCATTTATTTATTTTTTTGGTGTAAAATAATTTGGGATTTTTAGTTATCTTATCTACTGATATTTTACAATGTATTGTATTGTGCAGTCAGGTATCATGTACGGTACAATATCACCCCCACAGTATGACATCATCCTTTATGCTTTCCTTTTTCTAAATTTTTTAAAATGATTTTTGAATGATGAGGGCAGACATCCAAAAAGTAACGCCACATCTGATTTCTGTATAGACCTTCCAAAAATCAAAGATATTATAGCTTTGATTTATATATTTTTTAAATTTGATATATTTTATAAGAAATTGATTTTTACCTGTTTTTACAAATAACACATGTTCAGTTACTTCTCCCCTTCCACACGTGTCTTGTATTGATATCAACAAAATTCCCATGCCCAGTACCAGTACTAATTGAGCTGTTTATTTATACAGCATGATTTTGCTTTCAACTTGTAAGGTTGTGTGAGAAGAGAAACGCTTTAAGTTTATTTTGTCATAAGGCGCATCATGCAGGGGTGCTAGTAATTTATAAAATTGTACCCAACATAAAGTAACTTTGAAAGTTATTCCTTTCATTGAAAAATATTAGACCAGACCAAAAATTAAGAATTATGATTACCTTATGACCATCAGACGTGTGAGGATTACGACAACCTCGACATTTACATTCAGTGCAGGCTTTGCTATCAATGTAACATGGGCAACGCTGACCACAACAGGTTAGCTTGCCAGGAGTAGGAGTTGCATTGCCACATCTGCAACCAGTTTTGGTTGTACTTGACCCTCCTGTACTGACACCCACTCCACCACTTTTTCCTGCATTATTCGGAAGCTTCTTCAAACTGCTTCTGGCTCGTCGGCGAGCAGTCTGCAAACGTAGTGCAGTCTGGACAGTCTGAAATAAACCCAATACAACATATGGAATAATTAATACCTCTAATTTTAAAAAACCTTTACAACAACGAAGAAGTTGATAAAACAATTTTATTTAAAAAGAAACTAGAAGTCACAACGCCGAATGTGGAACACTGGCAAAACCTTTTTGTTAAATTTGATAAAAATTCTACTTTTATACAGCATATCAAAAATCACAAACAATCTGAATAGTAAATATATGTTAAAACCACACACAGTTAATAAAAACAGTCACTTAATATTGAAGAATAAGGGCTTTCTTGAATATACTGAAATTTTTTTAAAGATTTAACTGATGGTGTTCCTAATTTTTTTAAAATATACCATCATTACTACTGTAAAGTACACATATAACAACATAAAACTTTGTTGCTATAAAATTTTAGTTCTATTCATAAAGAGGGCTAGCAAAAAAGTCAGTACGCTAACTTATACGACAGGCCTGCATCATTATTCTAACATAACCAATATAAGAAATACTGCAGTTATTATACACAGAAAAGTCAAATATCTCTAACAGCAAATATATCCATGAAAATCAACAGCTGAAGTGACGGTGAGTTCATCTGAGTGTGGTAGAAAGGATATCTGTGGTAAGTAGACCATCGCTTACTTTAGTCCATTTATTTAAGTGTGTCATTCGACCACCAAGAACCATACACAAGTAAAAATAAATACAGTATATGAATTCAATCTGGCCTATGTTTATTAATAAACACAGAATTACCTTTTCAGAAACCTCAATAATTGGAATATTGTCCATTTCAATTTCATGTTCTCCACTTTTCACTTCTGAACCAGTTCGTTTTAATGTTAACTTACTTCCACATCCACCATACATTACTGAATAAATAGTAGAATTATCAATGTTATTTTCAATACCATTATTTTCAACAACTGCAGATACATTGTCCAGTTCAGATATTTGATCTTTGTTGTTAATTTGCATTGAATAATCTGGAACCAATAAACCCGCTGAAACTGGGACAGCTGATGTTTGTGTTGATGTAGTATTAGTGTAAACACTTGGAACCACACTAAATCCAGTTTTTTGTTCTGATGAACTTTTAAATTCATCTTTAAAACCGGATCCCTCATGAATAAGGTCTATTAAATTGGAACCACCATGAGCAGTTGCAGTATTACCACTTATAAGCCGCCTGTATATGGAGGAGTTAGCTACATATTCACAAAGTTTCTTATAACACTGTAATAAAATTCTCAACTGAACATTTTCGATGTATTTATCATAATCTTTACACCAACTACACGACGGCTTTAGTTTCTTTTTCCCTCCCTTGCAAGAACGGCAAACATGATGTTGACAGTTCGTTTCAGTAGGTGTATACGGTTCTATTAACAAATTTCCACATACGGTACATGAAAGCGACTGCCTTAAAAACGGAATCAAACGGTATAAATCTGACCAGGAAGCCGAGTCTTCAGGATCGGCTTGGAAAACAAGTCTCGAAGTTGACACATACAAACTCGTAGCATTCATGTTTAAAGTACGATAATTTTCACATTTAAAAACAATAGTTCTATCACACAATTAATTAAACATAGATTTAAAACATAATCTTAAAAATAAACAGTCATGTACATAAACTGTAAGTACTGTCAAAACAAACACCAATTTTCTTTTTAGGTTAGAAAATACGATTTACTCTTCACCTTCGAGTTATAAAGAACATAGACTTCTACACCTTATAGAAGAGTACGCTCCTCAAAGATACGCTCACATTAGCACAATTTTATACGATTACAACAATACGCCACAATATAAATATTGAATCTGAGCATCATCTCAGGGTAAATATTTTTTTAATTATAAATTAAAATTTAATTTTAACTGTATCATGTAACGCCAATATTTATATTTATATACTAGTAAGGTTTAACAGACTAGCGATACCTACCTACCATCAGAGTAGGGACGATAACTATCCATGAAACGCGGGAAAAGTTTAATAATACCGGAAGAAACAAACGCTATTAAGGAGAATGGTATATTAATCATACAATATAATACAATCAAATATGTAGCGAGATAGGCCGATTTTCTAAAATAGTTTGGAACTTGATTTTTTATGACTCCCTGAAGCCAAGTGGTTTTTGGAAGGATCTTTATCTACAAACGCAGGAGCGTGCACAAGTGTGTCTGTGAGAGATTTGTTTCCAATTAAAATCTACTGAGTGGTTTAAGCTAAAAATTTGAAAACCAATGGCTTCTAAACCAAGCCCAGATATTCTTGTGGAATAATCTATGTAGCCTGAAAATTAAAGGTACTTTACTCTAAAGCAAAAGCACAAAAAAACTAGTCTTCCTTAACTAGCTAGCATTTACTGTGTGTTATGAAACTGGATTGATGAGATTTAACTAGTAATAATTACTAGACCCATGCTGGGTAATGAACCCAAGACCGTTGGCTTTGTAGGCTAAAAATTTTTTTGTTTCATACTAAAATTTTAGAGCTGATGTAGCTTGCCTGTTGTCATAATCAGCAATCTGGCTTCTGACTGGCTAGCCTTTACTTCTCCTTTTTTAACTAAATCCATCTCATCACTCTGTAATTTAATGTCTTATCTTACTATAATTTACCTTAGCTTAACTGTACGAATCAGGTTCTATTTCTATGGTGTTGTAACTTAAACCCAACTAAAACAACTTATTCTAAAGCGAAGGATGAGTAATAAAACAAGCCTCCTTGAAATCAATAAATAAGGCAACCAGTTTACCACCTTTCAATGTAATGCATTCAATGTAAAAACATTATCAATAAAACTTCTACCTTTTCTAAAACCTGACTGAATTCAGGTAGGAGGCCTTCCACCTCTACAAATTTATTCATATAATAACACAAAATTAATACATATCTACATTATACTGTATTACTACAAAAGCTTGATTCTATTATCTATTAATCCAATAGGCATACGTAAAATGACGACCTAAATTTATCCTTTTTTAAACTATATTCTTAAATAAATTTATCCCTAAGATACCAATTCATCAGTTAAAATCCTATGATATAATTATTTAACTAAGTAGGCCAACAATCTACCACTTTTTGAAATTAAAAAAAAATTCATTTGATCTTGAGTAAGGTCCTGGAGCCTTCCTCAATTCACACTTTTTTAAACAATTTTCTAAGTCTGACAAAGTAACTACTTCATCCAAGAGAGAAAAAAACAATAGCTTCTTTTCTTATTTTGTATGTTATTATTCTAAATGAGGATTACAAATCTACATACGGCATGAAATCCCTGCTACACATATAATGACAAAATGGAAACAAACAATAAATCTATACTCAGCAAAAGAAAACTGGAAGTGCAGGTAAGTAGTATTGCAGATTTATACAATAAAATGACACTGTACTTATAAGATGCATTTTAAGAATGAGGAGGTTCCAACCAAAAGCAAACATGTCACCCAAATGCAACTTACGAGAATTTAGGATAAACTGATAATTCACTATCAGTGCATTTCTGTAACAATGTATTACTATTACATTTTTTGTATAAACCCCCTAATGCAAAAAATGTATACATTTCAAATATGTTATAAGTATTGTTGCTTTTATAACCAATTAAAATATGGACATGTTCTCCTTTGACTGATCAAAACGGACATGTTTCGTTTTGCACAAACCTCTATCGGACTTGTTTGCTTTTGCTTGAATTAAGAAAAATTCTTCAAACAGTAATAATTTTTATAAAACTACTTTTATTATTATTTACATTTACAAAATTCCCAATACATTTTAAATGCTAAGTCATGATTTTTAAAAGTAGGTTTAGAAAAAGTTTTAGATGTGAAGTCCGATATCTGGTTCCAGACAGTCACATTCGTTTTCTTCCTCGTCACCTTCACCTTCACAACCTTCAGATGCCTCCTCAAAAATTGTCTTATACCAAGACAAGTTGGGATTGTTTTTCCAGTCGTCACCATACATTAACTCGAGCAGAGATACGACATCCTTCTTTTTAACTGCTTTTATAACATGGCCTAGCGAAACTGGCTCTAAAGGAGTCGAAAAACATTTAGCAGATGACCAACCTCTCTTCTGCAGAGAAATGTATTGTTCAGTGTCACTTTGAAATCTGAAGTGATTGGTTGATTTTACTTGAACAGTGGTCACTTCACAACGACCAGTTGCACTACGCATTACCGCCTTTCCCTTCCTCAAGAAAATCCTCTTTTTATCAGAAATGTGGACGATGTTCTTGAATCGTGTTGATAAACATTTTGTATTTACTAAAGACCAGTCATCCCCCAGTTTTCTCACTTCTCCTACAGACTGATAAACACTGTAATATTCTTCTTTAGTGCTCATGGTAGGCTGCTTTCTCAATACCTTCTCTACCCTGCCGAAAACCCTGTCGGCAGGCATAAAACTATGCCCTCTGACAGGAAATGTTACAACAACTTCTTTGATATTGTGGCTGTCAGTGCCCAAAAAGTACATTAAAGTGTGTATTATGGGGTTGTTTTTATTTTGCCCTGGGCATCCATCGCAAAATAGTCTAATTTTTTTAACATTTTCAGGTAACATATCCACCTTTGTTATCAAAAAATTCAAAAGAGCTGAAGATATTTCTATTGCCCCCCGACCAGCTAGTTCCTCGGTCCAAGTGTAAAAAATCGGATCTCTTGCATCTGACCCAACAATACAAAAGCAATAAAAGCTAAGCTGTCTTTTGTAAAATGTCTCCTGAATTGGGGTCTTAGGGAGAGGTTGTACCTGCTGCAGGTCAAAGCAGAAAGTGATTTCATCATCTTTTTTTTCTCTCATGAGTTCATAAAAGCACTTAGCTCTTACTTTATGAATTCTTTTTTCCATCATAAGTTTGGTTATGACGGATTGATTTTTGTCAGGTTTGGCTTTCTCAGATTTAATTTTAAGATCTGTTTCATAACAAGTACAGCATACATCTGTGGCAGGGGATCTAAACCCTATATTGTACTCATTAAAAACCCTGCTAAACATTGTTTTTGAAATTTTTAGGTTCTCTGAAACTGTAGCATTGTAAATAACACGCAATTTTGCCTTGTTTAAATCTGACTGCAAGTATATTCTTTTAGATTTTCTACGGTTGTAGTGGCTCTCTCTTCCTTTCAGGTTGCTTAAAAACAATCTTAGAGCCTGTTTTTTGGGCTCACTCTTTTGGCTGCATCTATCGCCGCCTCTCTTGTCTGCTAGAGTTTCTCCATTTTTAATCTTTACAGCAATGTTGTGCAAGCGGGTTGCTTTTAAAAGAGTAATATGCATAAAAATTTTTTTGCAGACAGATATTACCTTTCCTGTTACTGAAATAATGTTATATTTCACAGTAAAGTTATGTTTCTTTGAGTTTACTGAGGTTGACCTAGGTCTATGCCTTTTAATATTGTTCAGACTTACCCAGCTGGCAATAATTCCATCTTGCTTGCTCTTGTCTGCTTCTTTGTACAGAATTTTTCTAGCATTTAATGCATCCTTTGGTCTAATCTGAGCACACTTTAGACCTTTGTTTAAGCGTCCACAAGGGTGAAAAGCACGGCAACCAAGAGGGGCACTGTGTCTTTTTATTTTAGCTAATGTCTTTACACTTACTGTCTTTTGTTTCTTCCTTGAACCTTGGTTAGCATCACCTACTCTCACTAAACCATCTTCCTCCATATTTTACACAATTTGTTAAATAACACTTTAATTAACTGTCAATCACACTGGCAAAAATAGAAACAAGTTTGAGCAATCTAACTCTAACCTCAAAACAAAATCATCATAATATTGGAGGTCATGTGACCAGATAGAGCCTTCCCATTGGCTGAAAGGACATGTTTGTGTATGCTTGGAACTAAGCTTGGACATGTATTTCTTTGCTCTGAACTTGCAAATTTCATTGTTTGTTTTAAATAGGACTTGTATTTTTTTGACTGACTTTAAGTTAATAGAGTGGTAGCAGTCATCTTACAGATTTCAAATCATCTGTTAACTCACTTTTTGATTTTTGTGGACATGTTTGCTTTTGCTTGGAACCTCCTCGAATATAAACAACTGATTAACAAACACAAAACTATTTAAGTAGTAATGAAGATGCCCCTATCCCTACATGTAAGTTAAATGTATGCATTTGTTGCAGTGTAAACAAATATACTGAAGGAATTATTCATAAATGACATCAAAATGAAATAGAAAAGAGTCGGTCTGAGAAACAAAACACTCTAAAGGTGTGCCAAAATCTTCCCAAGCCAATCAAGGAATAAAGAAGATAACCTATACAAATGTTTCAAAAAGTCTTTTCAACCAAACAGCCAAGATAAAACGTAAGGAAAGCAAACATAACAGTTAAAGAAAATTAAGAATACTGAAACTTTAATATTTTTTTTACTTGTCCTGATTTTTATGAGAAGGCACACAGTGTTGTTTCTTTAAAACAGTTGAAAATATCAGCTGGTTACCTTTCCAAGTAACTCACCCTAACAGTATAACTTAACTTTGTATAGTGCCTTTCCACCCACTTTTTTTTAAACCCTAATGTGTGTTCACTGCAATCTGTTCAATTCAGAACAATAAGCGACCCCGAGACCCAATTAGATGACAATGATGTGTATGACATGTAAATGAAGTGTAGTCTTATACAAACCCAGGCCGACCATTCCTGAGAAAGTATGGTTAATTGAACCCAACCATCAAAGTACACTGGTAACAACTGTCTAGCATTCAAATCCATATTAAAGTAACTACCTTTACAAGGATTTGAACCAGAAATCTTAGTCTCCACAAATCAGTTGTTAAACAGCTGACTTGCAGCAACGACTTTACCTCTAGACCAGTGTTTCCCAAACTTTTTTTTCCCGCGGCACACTATAAAAAAACGGCCAATTGCTGCGGCACACCTATTACTTTATGCCATTGATTAAGCTTGAGTACTTGATATGTTTAAATTAAATTTAATTTATTTTCCTTGAGTGCCGCGGCACACTAGTGTGCCGCGGCAGTCACACAGTTTGGGAACCTCTGCTCTAGACCAACCCAGTAGGTCCTTTCCACTCACTAAATAACTGGGCTGGCCTGAAGTTTAACTTCTGTATTGAAGCTTCTTCCAGTCAGACATTTAGTTTATTTAGCATCAACTTGTGAATTTCTGTACAAAAACCCACATTAAAATTGGTTTATCACTCTGAAACAAGTTTGAAATTGCTAAATACTAAATTATAACCATTGTAATAAATCATTGATATAGCACCTACATCATAAAGTTAGTAAAATATGGTACTGATATAGTTCATAAAAAAGAGTGCAATTTGCAGTACTATTTTCCTGGTATTTTTCAGTGAGTAGTATTGTATAGAACTATCTCAAATAATGATTAGGATGAGGGTAAAAGTAGTGAAGATTCACAGCTATATGATGACAAACTGAATTGTACTTGTTTTAAAACCACCAAACTTTGTGGCAGATTCAGAGACATTAAAAATTAGTTTTTTTTTCATTTATTTACCTTATCGAAAGAGTTTTTCTGCAGTTTCCTAAGTATTCTAAGCGTTTAGGTAAACATTTAGGAGCAACAAAATATTTAACTAATTATGTTGCTTTCCAAAATAAAGTATGTTTTCCAGAGGAAAACAAATATTCTTTTATTTTAACAGATTAGGGTAATCATTTTTTTGTTCTTCTGAACAATGTTGTAAGATGGATTTCTATTAGACAGGTTATATTATTTTTATTATTTATTAAATATATACGATAGGTTTGAAACACCTCCAGTCGAAGCTAAATCTGCTTTTGCACGAAGTCGGTAATGTTTCTTCCCAGTTGCCGCTATACGGTAGTAACTATCAGTATAGTGCTGCCACCTAGAGGCTGTATACGCAATTCAGACCGATAGTGCATAAAGTGATTTTTATTAATGTACCTCATCCCCCTCCAGAAAATAAACAGATGAAACACATGGCATCGACATCTGGTTCAGGCGCAGCAGTCTAGTGTTCCGTGGGGCCGGCATGTGGAAGGGTTGTTGTCGCGCTTTTGTTTGAACAAAGCAAATGTCATTACGTTAAGATTGTGGTAGTCGTTTTCTTTAAAAATTTGTTGTGTTGCAAAACTTGTGAACATTACTGTTATACTGTTTCCGCCCAAGCGTGATTGATAATGGATCATGATATAAATTTTGCTGCTCATTGTTTACTGGCCATGTCTCATTCAAAAGATGAAAATTGGAGAAAAACTTCCGACCTGACAAGAAGTCATGCCTTGAACATTATTTGTGATTTTAAAGATTCAAACCATAAAGCCGTCATAGTAGAACCCATTTCATATTCCTCGACGATCGTGGCCAATAATGAAATCGGAATAACAGGTAAAACAGAAAACAGTATTTTCAGTAATATAATGGTGTCGCGAATATTGACAGATTTGTCAGAGATTAAACAAGAACCAGTTCCTTACGGATTAAGTGAAGACGTTGAAGAGGACATGGATGAAACTGTTGACGTTATTTCAGTGGCGGACAATATTAGAACTAAAAAAATAAAAAAGTCCAACAGTAGGCCTAAAAGAAATGCAAGTTCAGTTACTTGTAGTGAAACTCGTGGTAAATCTAGAACTTTGTTTAGGAAAGTTCATAAATGTGTACATCCCGGTTGTTGTAAAGTTTATGGGAAAAGTTCTCACTTGAAAGCTCATCTTAGGACACACACAGGTACGTTATTTTAAGTTCACTAGGTATTTAAGTTCACTAGGTATTTAATATTCATCTAGAAAATCAAGAATTTACTGTTGTTTCTTAAAATATTGTTATAACATGTGGTCAAAACTTTTTGACTCGCATTCAAAGTTTATACACATATATAGGTACTGTACTGTTTGTACTGGTTTTTTTAGAATATATTATCCAGATAATGAGAAATATAAAAAATGTATTTATACATACCATTGCAATTTGGAAGTAATTTTAAAGTTTACTAATGGCATAAACCAAAAGTTCTATTGATTTATGAGTTGCTACGTGTAATTTAACTACCTTTCAATCAATCGCAATTCAGATATTTTTTAAGCTCATAAATTAGATTAAAACAAGGCTTGAAATAACTTTTCATTTCATTTTTTTTATGTAATTAGTAAATTGAGATTGATCTTACAAACATTTCACAAAAACAAAATATTATGTACGTGTCGCCTACTTTTCTGTTATTATTCCGATAATTACGATATTCCCATTTCAGGAATAGTGGGAGGGTTAATCCAACTTTGATGTTGCGGAGGGGTAAGAAGGAAATTGCGGAAGATGAAAGGTCGGGTAGGCAGGTACGATAAGTGGAGTACTCTATCCACATATCAAACTGTAAGAACACCTTAAAAAGAGAAAATTATACTTGCGCAATGTTATTATAGTGAATATAAACGGAGGTATAACATTAAACGGATCCGCCTACGTTAGGGGGTGTAAACCCAAATCTCCCCCTTCTTTGCGGCCTTTTTGCAAAATGTGAAGTTTTAGCAGTTTAGTGTATTCTGGGTAGCTATTGATGGTGATATTTGCTTCAGAAAATTCGTAACCAAATCTAATATGCTGAAACGAAGATAGTGATTTTCACTATTATTTCTGTCGTGTACTGGTACATTAACCCACAAGGTCTCAGTTAATTTTAAAAAAAATACAATTTGTTGTATTTCTGATAAATCTACGGAGTTTGTTGTATGAACTCCACATGTCGTTAACTGTTCTTCCTGTACCTCACGCTGGCCTGTTGACCCAATTATTCCATCTTCAACTGTAATACCCTTCTCCCAAAATAGAAAGTCCCAAGTTTTACCGTTGCGATTTCTTTACTTATTTCTAACCTAAATGGTAGGTAAGCTAATAAAGTTATACGTTTAGGTATGTTCCAGGGTTAATTAACCTCACAAATTGTGATGACTCCAGATGATGACTTTGGGGGGGGGGGGGCTCAAATCAAAATTACATTTTCAGTGACAGTTAATTATTACTTAAAGAGGTTATCGTATAAGAAATATATACTTAATATTCGGTTTGGCTTTTAATGTCATTACTTGTAAAACTCATGGGGTTACACCTACGTCGTGGACATTTATTTTGATTGGAGTTGTTTATCATTGACGTAGTTATACTACCATTGAATTAAGAACCCACTTTGCATATAAAGAAATTGCGTAATATTCTTGATACTGGTGTTTTTGTGAATAGTATGTGTTGGCTTTTAAAATAGTATAGAACTACAATAGGCCTATAAGCAGTGTAACTTATTAATAATTGTAATAATCATATTTAATTAATTTCTACATTCACATAAATTGCGGTGTAATGTATTAAAAGCTTGTTATAATAACCAGGGTTTTTTTCCTGGATTGAACATTTTTTAAACGTCTACTTCCATCTGTTGTACTATCAGAAACTTCATCGAAAACCATATGTTTAAAACATGCCGGAGGGTTCACTGTAGACATCCCTTAAACTCTAATGGAAGTTATGTTATTTATTTCTATGTAGCGTTGTGTAACGAAATTACTGTTATCTTTAATTTTCATTGATCCGAATTAATTTCTGTCTGCATGCCTTTTAAAAACCGATGTAATTGATTTGATTCTTATTGTTTATTACAGTTATAACTGGATAAAATCAGTTGTAAAAAATTGTAGATATTTTTATAATAGGTCATATAAACAGCATTGTTTGTCGCAGGTCAATGTCATGTGGTGTAGTTTGAATAGAGTTAGTCCATTATAAAAAATATGCCAACAAAAACTGTTCCAATCTTTTTTTCACGACATTGCGATATAATAAATGAGACCGTTATGAATCTATAGTACTCGTTTTCTAAAGGTATGGGATAAAGATTATGTGTGCTTGCAACTCTTAAAGTTAAAGAAACGTCACGTTAAGATATTCCAAACAATAAATATAAATAAAATGGAAGACCGTATGTTGTAGGCTAACTGTGGATATTAAATATATTAAATCAATGAAGTTTTTGGATCTGAAGTAATGCAAAATGTTAGACTATTTATTGGAATTTACTCAGAATAAAGAAAATGTGGGTGCACTCATAATAAATCTTCATATTTTTGTTTTAACATGTTTGCAGTTTTCCTAGTGGTGATCGGCAATTGAGATTGCCGCGTTGATAGTATTTTGTTTGTTGTATGGATTTATTAGAAAAATATTTATCCTACTTTTAGTCCGCTCTAGTATTCATTATGTTTTATTCGATCTCAAACAAGCTCACCATTATTGTTTCCAGTACGAGTTTTGAAGCGGGCAAAATTGGACCAAGAGTAGTGGTATGATTTAGATGGAGATAAAAAAAGAGTAAATTCCACTTATGAGTGGGGAGGAAATTAGAGGACTACAAAACGTTTCTCCCTTGTAGAAACCTACCAATGTAGAACCTACCGCCAATGTAGAAAATGAACAATATGACATATGTTTATTCATAAGTAAACAATGTAAAATGAAAAACATAACCTAATTTTAATCATGAGTGAATGACGCAAAATGAAAATCAACCTCTGCAGGGCTTAAAAAAATGCGGGAATTCAATAATTGCCTCTACACTAGGCTCTGTAGAGAAAAATGCTTTAAATATAAGTTATAGATTTATTAATTTCCTATAACTTTAATTGTATGCACTTTTATCGTAAAATACTGAACCCACAATCGTAAAACCCCCAATTTTTTACCGATTTTGATGAGTAAAATACAGAAAACCACTAATTGACGCTATATTAAGCTCTGTTAATGAAGAAAGTGCATGAAATATAAACTATAGATTCTTTATTCTCTAAAAATTTAATTATATACATTTTTATCGTAAAATGCGTACTAAGGCTGCAATCTTAAAAAATTAAATATTTTTTACCGATTTTTATGAAAAAAAAACAGAAAATCTGCCGCTAAATTAAGCTTTGTACAAAAAATGTTTAAAATAAAAGTTTTAGGTTTTTAAATTTTCTACAACTTTCATTATATTACTTTTGCCCTAGAATTCATGTTACGGCCACAATCTTCAAAAAACCATTTTTTTCTACGAGAGCACAGACCTCCAAGAATTTCAGCAGACATGGCGCTCACCCTATCTTGTAGAGCTTAAAAATATAGTAATTAAGGCAATTTTTGAGAAAAACGTAAAAAAGTGAAAAATCACATGAATAAACTACTTCCGGTTGACCGATTTTGATAAAAATCTTCGTGTCGGGTCCTGTAGCATCCTGTTCATCTAACATTTCAAGTTTCAACTGTGTACGCTATTCTGTTCTTGAGATATTTTGTTCACACAGAGAGCAATCGCTAAAAACATGTTTTATGGGTTCAGGGGGTCTGAAAACGTGTATGTCCGGTGAAAACTCGATTTCGAAAAATCGACATGAAAACAATACTTTCCTTCCCTAAATATTCATATATGGCAAGATAAAGTAAAAATACCAGAATATTATAAACGTAAATTAACTAGAATCTTTACAGAAGGATGTTATTAATGAATTGAACATTCATCTGTATACCATGTGCTGTTCTGAATCAAATCAATCTGACTGAACTAAAAAACCTGGTTGAGGAACGAGGGTGTTAATACATCAGTTGCACTAGAACCACCAGCCAGTAGACAAGCTACTAAGTATGAATCTAAGCTTTGTGCAGCTGCGGGATGAAGGGGACAGACGAAGTACCAGACTACTGCTACGTCGTAACAATGTACTAATCATCTCATTGCTGTTCGCTAGGCAGTAGGCTGCCTGCCTAGTGCGGTGATATAATATTGTACGTGGGTGTTGTTTTGACTATTTGCTGTAGACGGCGACACAAAAAATATAAATGTAATTTGGATTGTACCCGTGACTACTACAAACATAGTACAAGTAAAACGTTACTACTACTAACGCAATCTCTCACAGTAGTAGTGACGTAATGTTTACCTCTCACTGCACAAAGCTTGGGAACGGGCAGTACGTGGGTGTTGTTTTGACTATTCGCTGTAGACGGCGACACAGAATATATGTAGTTTGGATAGTACCCTTGACTGCTACAAACATAACAGAAGTAAAACGTTACTACTGCTAACGCAATCTCTCACAGTAGTTGTGACGTAATGCATACCTCTCAGCTGCACAAAGCTTGGGAACGGGCAGTATACAGTAGACCTCGACTTACGCGAGGGATACGTTCCATAAAATCATCGCGTAACTTGGATTGTTCGGTTTAACATTCGCTAATTGTCGGTAGTGTTGATTCACTAACCCAGTCGTTCTTTTTATGTTCTTACCGTCTGCATTAGCAGATTTTGCAAAATAGTCGGACGTAAAACGAAAAAAACAGAAAAATGTATGTTTTTCGTTGTTTCACCCCTTTCGTAAATTTTAACGACATCTAACTTTTCCTTTAAAGTAGTAATCGCTCTCCATTTTTATAACCTGGATTTGAACTCATGCTGTACGCAATGTAACAACAAAAACAAGAAAATAAAAGACCTGCAAATTGTAGCACAATTAAAAGCAAGATTAAGTCTACGCAAGATCGATATTTAATAATCTAACACGATCGATATTTCTATCGTACTAAACAGTAGCCTACTAATGTTTAGAACAAAAGCAAATCAAGATAAAATAAAGTTCTGTAAAAATGGGGAGGGCATCTACGATTCCAGTTTCGAGAGGAATTATAAAAACAGTGGTCATAAAATGTAAATACCCGTAAGATAAAAATAACTTATGTAGGCCTACACAACATAAGGGTCATATAATTTATGTTCAACAAAATCGCGCTATCGTGAATTCGCGTAAGTCGAGGTCTTACTACACTTGAAAATTATACGTTATACAGTATTGTTTATAGATCCGATCAATTTTTTAAATGATGTCGATAAAGTTTCTGAAATAAGATTTATAGGAGAGCCACTGTAGTCATAACGTAATACTCTCTTAGTATCTTACAAGTAGGCCTTATACCTATGTTTATACACGCACGTGTCATTAAAATAGGCGTAGTGAACTCGTCTGTACGATTATCTACTATAGTAACTTTGCAGGCATTATCAAGGTCGGCAGAATCATTTTTGGTTGTTAGCAATTAATACCGTAGATATGTTTTGAATATTATACTATTAATTTATTCTACGAATGACAATACTGGATTTGGTTAACCTAGGTTTGTTCAGTCAATAAAAATACAACACACGGATAAAATTATGATACTGAACGTACCTATATAGGTAGCCTTCCTTTGTTATTGACAAAAGTTGATAAATAATTCATTTTTTTTTCCTTTTGCCCTTTACATTTTGGCCTTGCAAGTTTGTCTTTTTTTTCTTTGCCGACAGCTGCGTATTTATCCTACTACAATATTTATTTTAATAGCAACAACGTTGATAGTTATACATTTACTAAATTAACAAAATAATTCTTGTTTAGAAATCAAAAAATGAGGATACTTTAATCGAAAATTAAAAGATTGTAAAGAAAAAAAATCGTCTGTGTCTATTACGGATGTGTTTACTGCGGTACAATACTCATATGTTCAGAAAATTGTATTGTGATCGCATTTTAACTTTCTCTTGCCTGTAATATGAATATAGTCTATAAAAAGGAAAGTATTGTTTTCATGTCGATTTTTCGAAATCGAGTTTTCACCGGATATACACGTTTTCAGACCCACTGAACCCAAAAAAATAATTTTTTTTAGCGATTGGTGTGAGAGTGTGTGTGTGCGCGCGCGCGTGTGTGTGAACAAATTATCTCAAAAACGGAACATCGTACGAACTTGAAACTTGGAACTTAAGTTAGATACTACTACTGGACCCGACACGACCATTTTCATCAAAATCAGTCAACCGGAAGTAGTAGTTTATTCGTATCATTTTTACTTTTTTGTGATTTTCTTAAAACACCGCTTCTACGATTGTTCTAAAAATTACCTCATTTACTACAATGTTTATGCTCTACAAGATAGGGTAGGCGCTATGTCTGCTGAATTCTTGGGGAGGCTGTTCTCGTAGAAAAAAATAATTTTTTTAAGATAGCAACTTTAATATGCATTTTAGTGTAAAAGTGTATATTATAAAAGTAGAGATCCAAACTTTTCTAACTTCTAAAAGGAGGAAAGTTGCGCGCCTCCACGTGGTACGGCTGGATAGCTTGAGAAGTAATGGATCAAATTCTCAAGTGAACTAAAACAGAATTCCTCGCTGGTTCACACCAGAGTTGTATCCTTGAGACTTCGTGTCTCCAGGCTGGAACTGGCTTCGACAGTCAACATATGGAAGGTTCTTTTGCTAAATCTTCCGTCGCCTGTGCCAAGCGACATTCAACGAGCACGGAAAGACGACACTCGGTTGCGGCGGGTCGTCAACGAGAGAACTTTAACGGCGAATCGGAGCGCCTGGAAACTCTTCCGAAACTTAAACTGCGACTCAACAAGAGAAGAGTGCAGAGGGTGACGGAAGAACTCCGGGCTCAGAGATCACAAAGAATGAGGGAATACTGGGTAAAGATCAAGGCTCAGAGATCGAAGTAGAGTCTTCCATGTTGTGGCTGAAGTGGTCCATTGTGGCCTCACAAGTAAAAAAAAAAAATAAAAAAAAAAAGTAGTAGACAATTTAAAAACCTACTACTTTTACTTCAAACATTTTTTGTATACCACTTAGTTTAGCGGTAATTAGCAATTTTTTTATTTTTTTAATGAAAATATGTAAAAAACGGATTTTTTATGATTATGGCATTTGTATGCATTTTACAACAAATGTGTATGTAATCAAATTATAGGAAATTAAAAGATCTACAACTTTTATTTAAAGTATTTTTCTCTACAGAACCTACTTTTGCGTAGAGTGATTTCCCGTGTTATTAAGCCAAACTAAGGTTGATTTTTATTTTGCTTCTTTCACTCATGATTAAAATGAGGTTATGTTTTTTAAGATTAATTTTTTTGTTTATTTCTAACGTTTTATTACTAATATTAGGTTATATTGGTCATTATTTACATTGGCAAGAGAAAGTTGTGTGAATGTTTCACACCAGATTATTAAATTTAATATAGGCTTCCAATTTTGTTGTTGTTTGTTAACAACAAATCTCATTGAAACATTTTGATGTTCATCTCATGCCCTACGCATTAGATTTACTGGAGAAAAAGGTGTGCGTTACCTTCATGCTCTCCACATGTCACTATCAGTAGCTTACGTTAACATCCGTCACGTGTGTAACGGGTGTACGAGGAGGGGGGGTCAGGAGTACGTATATTGCTGCTAACAAGCAGGAAGCAAGTAGCCCTCCCTAATCTAATATAATTTTTGGTGTGTATTTGTTCGTAAGCGTTTATCTTTTTTTATTATTAGTACACAAATAAACTTAGTAACGCTATCTTCTTCTAATAAGTACTAATAGTACTAATAACTCTGATCTTTGTTCCGTAATGTTTTGTTATTCTGTAAGACAAATTTAATTCGTTACCTATTGTTATTCATCAACTTTTGTAATTTTGGGTGCAGGTCCTCTGAACCCAAAAAATATGTTTTTACGGATTGGTCTATGCACGCACGCGCGTGTGCATTTCGTGATGTGATTTTGATCGCAATACATTGGTTTTTTCTGTTCCCCCCACACCCACCTCTGCATAATTGGCCACATTTTGCGGATATTTCGTATGTACTGCCCGTCCCCAAGCTTTGTGCAGCTACGGGATGAAGGGGAAAGACGAAGTACCAGACTGCTGTTACGTCATAACACTGTACTAATCATCTAATTGCTCTTCGCTGGGCAGTAGGCTGCCTTGTGCGTGACATACGTGGGTGTTGTTTTGACTATTCGCTGTAGACGGCGACACACAATATTATGTAGTTTGGATAGTACCCTTGATTACTACAACACACAGAAAACAGAAAAAATCATTTATCAATGTTTTTCAAATTAACTTTTACTATTTATTAAAAATTATTTAATGATGAAAATTTAATTTAATTAAAATTAATTTAATAAATTAATTAATTTTACTTCTACTAATTAATTTTACTAAATTAATTTAATGATAATTAATTTAATGACGTCATGTACTCAGTGAGTTTGTTGTTGTTTAGGTCAACAGCCGAAAGGCTGGTTTGAACCTCTTATAAGTTTTACTAAGTAAAAACGAGGAGTGAGGTGGTTTACTATTGCTTTCCACACTGAGTTGAAAGAGTATGCAAGACCCTCCGAAAAGCACCTACTTTCCACCCTGCAGATGACACCTTCACTTCATTGTGTTTATATTTCATTATTACATACAGTAACCATATTGGGGAAAAACAATGTATTTACCCTACCTATATTTAACCTTAACTTGACTTAAATAGGTGTAGGATTTTTTAAATACATATTTTTACCGTTTTATCGTTAAAAATACTGTATGATTACATACGAAATATCCACATCATGTGACAAACTATGCTATGAGGGAAGGATAACAGGAAAGATCCCTAAAATTTTCTTATAATGTTGCCAACGAGAACGTATAAACAAGGTTTTCAATTTCACAAAAATATGTATTTAACCAAGTATAGATAGGCCTACTGAAATATTTTAGTGTACTAAAAGATTCATGATATGAGTTAACTGGATCTCGAAGTGACAGCTGTAAGGGGTACCCGCTGTTAACATGCCTTTTGTTTGAATACACTTTTGTATTGGATGGAATGACGTCATGGAAACCGGTGCATCCAGCTGAAAAATACCGTTCATTGTGAAAGAACAAGTATTTATCTAAAAGAAAACTTTGCTTCATCACAGCTGCACACATGCGTAATTAAAAAGAACAACTGGCTAAATAATAATTGTATGTATTTTTTGTGTCCGTGTTATTTAAATAAGTGGAAATTAAATAAACAAATAATTTGAAATTAATATTTCTTTGTTCTGTTATATGTTAAGAGTGCTCTTTGGCAAGTAACAAAATATTGTAGTGCGGTAAAATAAATTTTTACTTTCTCTTGCCTATATGAATATGTAGAAAGGAAAGTATTGTTTTCATGTCGATTTTTGGAAATCGATTTTTACCGGATCTACACGTTTTCAGAGCTCCTGAACCCAAAAAAACATGTTTTTAGCGATTGGTCTGTGTGTGTGTGTGTGTGAACAGAATATCTCAAGAACGGAACATCTTACGAACTTGAAACTTGAAATTTAAGTTAGATACCACTACCGGACCCGACCCGAACATTTTCATCAAAATCGGTCAACCGGAAGTAGTTTATTCGTATCATTTTTCACTTTTTGGGATTTTCTCAAAAACAGCTCGTACGATTTTTTTTGTAATCGCCTCATTTACTACATTGTTTATGCTCTACAACAGATAGGGTAGGCGCCATCTCTGCTGAAATTCTTGGAAAGGCCGTTTTCACTTAAAGAAATTGTTTTTTAAGGTTTCGGCTTTAATATGCATTTTAGCGCAAAAATTTATATAATAAAAGTTGTAAACAATTTAAAATCCTACAACTTTTATCTGAAACATTTTTTTGTATAATGCTTAGTTTAGCGGTAATTAGTAATTTTCTGTTTTTTTTTTCACGATACGTGTGAAAAATCGATTGTTTTAAAATTTCAGCCTTAGTATGCATTTTACGACAAAAGTGTATGTAATCAAATTTATAGGGAATTAAAAGATTAACAACTTTTAATTAGAGAATTTTTCTCTACAGACCTATTTTAGCGAGAAAAAGTGATTTCCCGTATTATTAAGCCAAACTGAGGTTGATTTTCATTTTGCGTCTTTCACTCATGATTAAAATTAGGTTATGGTTTTTGAGGTTAGTTTTTTGTTTATTTCTAATGTTAGGTTCATTATTTGCATTGGCAAGAGAAAGTCGTGTGAGTGTTTCACACCAGATTTTTAGTATGCAGTAAAACCTCCGTATTCGCGCATTCGGCATTCGCGGAATTCGTTATTCACGGTAGTGTTTAGTGCGACAGTTTTCCAGATTCGCGGTAAAAAAATTCGGTATTCGCGGGAAATTAGTATGAAATTGTAGATATATCACTTCATGGATTAGTCGTAGAAAATAATCATTTTGTTACGTATGAATATAAATTATAGTAGGCCCTACTAATACAAGTTACAATTGATAAGAAATGGGATTGACTTTTCTCATTTCGTACTTCATATATGTACATTCATATGTTCTGTATATGCAGTTGTATGCATGTACATACATACTGTACATACAACATATGTATGTGTTTTATATGTTGATGTGTTAAAAACTTGTAAATAAATAATACATAGGCTTACTACATACATTAATCCAAGTGTCTTTATTTTCTAAAATCCTTTTGTTCATGTAAGTTCATAATTTCATACAAATTTGAGTACATGTTTTTAACTAATGTGGAACGTAACCCCTATAATTGCATGTAATTTCCCATTCCATATTCGCGGCAGTTTTACAGAACCTAACCTCCGCGAATACGGAGGTTTTACTGTATTTCATTCTTTCAGAATTGTGATGTTCTGTATAAATAATAAATTTATTGTAATTAAAATCGTATAACGGTTGTTATAGTGGCTTCGTTAACATGGAGTGTAAACTGTAGCTCCTAAATTTGATTTTTGGAAAGCGTCTGGGGACTTTTTAGATTAAGTTAACGAGGTGCCTACTTTTTCCAGAATAAAATTATTGTCGAGTAGCCCACGAGTTGATGCTTCATCTACTAATAAAAACTCTGGTGTGAAACACTCACAAAACTTTCTCTTGCCAATGAAAATAATGAACAATATAACCTAATATTAGTAATAAAACATTAGAAATAAACAAAAAAATTAATCTCAATAACATAACCTCATTTTAATCATGAGTGAATGATGCAAAATGAAAATCAACTTTAGTTTGGCTTAATAATACGAAAAAACACTCTTTGACGCTAAACTAGGCTCTGTGGAAAAAAATGATTTAAGTAAAAGTTGTAGATCTTTTTATTTTGTATACATTTTAATATATATAGTTTTGTCGTAAAGTGCATACGAAGGCCGAAATCTTAAAAAAAATCGATTTTTTACAGATTTTAATGAAAAAAAAAACAGAAAATCGCTAATTGCCGCTAAACTAAGCGTTACACAAAAAATGTTTAAAATAAGTCGTAGATTTTTAGTTTGTCTGCAACTTTTGTTGTACACTTTTGCGCTAAAATGCATATTAAGGCTGCAAACTTAAAAACCCCGTCTTTTCTACGAGAGAACAGCCCCAAGAATTTCAGCAGACATGGCGCCTACCCTATCATGTAAAGCGTAAACAATATAGTAAATGAGGCGATTTTTAAAAAATATCGTTGGAGCCGTTTTTGCGAAAATCGCAAAAAAGTGGAAAGTTACACGAATAAACTACCACTTCCGGTTGACCAATTTTAATGACAATGTTCATGTCGGGTCCTCTTGGGGTATCTAATTTAAGTTTCAAGTTTCAGCATCGTACGATGTTCCGTTCTTGAGATGTTGTGTTCACACACACACACACACACACACACACACACCAATCTCTAAAAACATGTTTTTTGGGTTAAGAGGGTTTGAAAACGTGTATATCCGGTGAAAACTCGATTTCGAAAAATCGACTGAAAACAATAATTTTTTCTTTATGTTTGTATTCATATAGGCAAGATGAAGTAAAAAAATGAAGACAATCTGTCATTAAGAAGCATATGTTTTAAAACGGATTTCTGATTTGTAGTTATTTGTAGTTACTATTTGTACTTACGCCATTATGCATTTTTGATGTAAATAAATGTAACATCAGCGTGTAATTAAAAGTTACAGCTTCCAAATACGTTGTTTCAACTCTACATCGTGTAGGTTTTGTAGTTTCGAATAAGTTAATAGCTCGGTATAAAATAATGCAAATATATGAATATGCATAACAAAAAGATGTTATACACGCATTTAGATTACAATAACAAATTACGTAGTAGCCTACTGTGCTAAGTCAGTTGCTCGTGTGACGATTAAAATATTGTATCTTAACATTGAAACTTAAATCATTTTATGAATGAACGATTAAACTTTAGTAAATCTAATTGATTATTTTGTAATAATATTTCTTTGTTTACTTTGGACCTTTTAAATTTTATACGTAATAGTTTTAATAAATTTAAAGGGCGGTAAGATTATAATTTAAACGAAGTAGGAGCAATTCGACCTAGTCCAAGGTTAGTCCGGTTTTGTTTCTATTATTTAAGTGAACCAGTTTTAAAAACCAGATTTGAACCCCGCGCTGCGAGATCAACTTGACCTACACAAGCCATGACTATTACTTATTGGTACAAAGGGGACAAAATAACTGAGTGGAATAGAGAAAATTTTGAATTTAATTTGGGCGAGTAGTATGACTGCGTCGGGGTTTAAGACGGAAGAATTGCAGAAGGAGGCAAGAGAATTAAAGGTTATTAAGTTGTAGAGAACATGAATTTATTTTTTAAAAGCGAGTGTGATAGAGGGGGAGCTAGGAGAGACTAAGTGATTGTAGAGAAACGATGTGAGGTACTGTGAATACAAAAAGTATAAATAAAACGATATAACGGGGCGTGGAAGCACGAGAAACAAGAATTGAAAAGAGAGAGTGACAAAACATCAAGGTCACTGAGGAGCAAGTGGCTGTCAAAAACATATTGTTCATATAGTTAAAAAAACGGCTAAAATTTGTGAGCATAAATTGTTACAAACGTGCGTTTATTTACTGCGAAATAAAACGCACATGGTCTAGTTTTCTGGCTGCGTTCCAATACTATGTCTGCTCAGTGCTGTAAAAGGAGTAAACATTTATGGTGTAGTAAAAATATACAATACGCATTATGAATTTAAGGAGGTAGGAATTATTTACAAAACGTTTTGGTTACAGTACAGCCGAAATCAATTTGACTTAAGCAACCCGTCTTTTTGGAAGATTTTTGAATTGCGCAAATATTTTGTTGTATTCCTTTTTACTAGGTAATATTTTGAATATTTAGTGGAAACACAGGTTTTGCATTATTTGTTTGTAGCTCTCTGTTTTGACAAAATAAAGTGCATTAATGTGCAGTAACTAGTGAACTTTTGAGTAAAACTTCGTTGTCCTCTACTTTGTCGAACAAAAGAAATCGGCCGCCTACGTATGTGTTAAAAAATAGCGAGCTTGTTCTTCTGGTTCGCTGGTAAACATAATTTTTTCATATATCTTAATGTATCGAGAAATTCATTTTCCTCGCTCCGGAGTACCCAAGAAGTTCTTTCGCCACAAAAATTTTGAAATCCCTGCCAGATAACTGAGTAAAATTTATTTCTACTTCTTTACTTCATGGATTATGAATCCAGGCTGCTCGGTTTGTTCCGGAAACCATCTCCCTCTCGGTCGTCCAAGAGGGAACCTCCTCTTACCGATGGGTGTGTACTCATGGGCTAAACGGGGCAAAGTCCTCCCTCATCCGTTCCACATGGCTGCACCCGTTCCTCTTATTAATTTTCATTCTCTCATCTAGACTAATAATGCCTATCTCATCCCGTACTTCCGCCCCCTGCAACCTATTTCGTTCCCGCTTTGAAAGTGCCCGCACCTCACTTCCATATAGCACCACAAGTATCCCCATCGTTTTATACAACTTTAAATTTGTATTTTTCCTAGTCCTGTGCTTCAACGTTTTATGTATCATCCTGCAAATATTCTTAAACTTATTTAATTAATTCGTCACGTCCTGATTGTTTGCGGAAGCACGTTACTCCCAAATTTTTAACTTTGGATACCCGCTTCAAAATGTTCTCATTCAATAATATTTTTGACCTTAACGTGAATTGTCCGAAACACCTTTACGTTTTTTTTAGGAAATATTGAAAAATTTTAATCTGCGTATGTGTTGCTTAACGTAAACACGCCTCTTTACAACATTTCTTGTTCAATTTATTTTGAAAGTTTATTGTTCTTGGGACAAGTTGTGACGTATTATTTATAAATTTGGGAAATCGTTCTCCTAAAAATCAGGTGTTATCCAGTAGAATTTATTGGGCACATCAAATGTGTCTGATTATAAAATTTTATTTATTTTTCTTCTGGACTGGGTGTTAGCAATTTGAAAGAAAAATGTAATAATAGGTTTTAAAAAATTATTATCTGTTCAGACTTTCAACACCTCGGTTTCTCATTGGTCGATGAGTTGGTACAGTGGTCACCACATCTGACTTCTTTGCCAGGAGTTCCGGGTCGATTCCTAGTCTGGACTGGCATTTCTTCGTAACTCATTTTCATCTTTCATTCTTTACCGTTTGCAGTAGCCTTAATGTGCAAAATAGATGAACGTAAAACAAAACAAAGAGTCTCACAATTTTCGTACCAGACATGGTACGAAAGGTGGTCGCTGATGACCTTGAAGTTAATGCAGTATTGAAAATTGTGGATAATGTACCTTTAACAACGGCTTCTGCTTCTGATCGTTTTAGTTTATTTTTCCATTTAGTGTTATATTTCTTCAGATACTGTTAAATCACACACGTGATTAATTAATGACAATACAATACTGCGCTAATTAAATAACTGATTTTTTACAGATTTGAAAAAAATCAATCATACACGTGGAGATAGCAATCACTGACGTTCCATAATTATATTATAAACGCACATATGGCATATTTTCAGCGCATCTGTCAATGACGACATTAACTTCTATGTCTAAAACAATACGTAGCTGATAAACACAGCAATTACACTTTTAACGATTTATAGGCGCAAAATTATTGATATTAATGTTTTAAGATACAGTTTAACGTTATAGGCGCGTTTAAAATAATAATTGATGTAAGAGGATTAAATTAATAAAAGTAAATATTTATTTTAACTGTTTAAACAAATTTAATATTTACGAATTAAGTTCGGTTCAGGCGACTTGATTGAATACATATCTAAAACAAATTTATCAATAGATTTAAAAACAAAATACGGGTACGTGTGTACGTTTTTATTTATTTAATTGTTTAGATTAATCCTATGTAAGTACTCTCCACTCATCACTTTGTTGTAGAGTTTCTTAGCAAGACCTATTTACTAAATCCGGACTTATTACTCATAAAAATATTTTATTGACCATTTGATTAAAATGTTGAAAGTTACCATGACATGTCCGTGAACAATAAAAAACTTGTACGACAGAATTACCTATAAAATGTTTCTAATATTGAAGCTTTTTGACCTCGGATAAAGGTCGAAACTTCCTACGTTTGCAAGGCGATACCCTGGAAATGAACTACTACTCTGCTTAATACGTAATGACATTATGTACGTACTGTCTGTCTATAACTTGATGGCCTCTGGCAGAGAGGAGCATTATGCGGATTGTAAATCATTTTAAAAAATATACATTTAATTATTTTTAAGTTATTCAAATTTTTCGGAAATGACGTATTTTTATAAAACAAAGTATTTCGTATGTTTTTGTTCTATACAATTATTTCGGAAAATACGCTTAATGAGAAAATGTATAATGTAGCAAAAGTTTTATTTTTTGAAGAAAATTTGTCCTCGTAACTTAAAAGTCTGGTGTGAAACACTCACACAACTTTCTCTTGCCAATGCAATAATTAACATTAAACCTAACACTAGTTTAGCATTAAAAATAAACAAAAAACTAACCTCAAAAAACAGAACCTTATTTTAATCATGATTGAAAGACGCAAAAGAAAATTCAACCTCAGTTTAGCTTAAAAAAACAGAAAATCACTCTCACGCTAAACTAGGATCTGTAGAAAAAAGCTCCAAATAAAAGTTGTAGATCTTTTAATTTCCTATAAATTTTATTAAATACTTTTTTGTTTTAAAATGCATAATAACGCTGAAATTAAAAAATCGATTTTTTACACGTTTTCGTGAGAAAAGAAACAGAAAATCGCTAATTTTCGCTAAACTAAGCGTTACACAAAAAAATGTTTGAAATAAAAGTTGTAAAATTTTTAATTATCTACAACTTTCATTAAACACATTTTTGCGATTAAATGCGTGTTAAAGTCGCAATCCTAAAAAAAACTATTTTTTTACGAGAAAACAGCCTCACCAAGAATTTAAGCAGACATGGCGCCTACCCTATCTTGTAGAGCATAAAAATTTAATAAATAAGGTGATTTAAAAAAAAATAGGAGCCGTTTTTGAGAAAATCGCAAAAAAGTGAAAAATTACACGAATAAACTGCTACTTCCGGTTGACCGATTTTGATGAAAATATTCGTGTCGGGTCCGGTAGTAGTACCTAACTTAAGTTTCAAGTTCGTACAATGTTCCGTTCTTGAGATATTCTGTTCACACACGCGCGCGCGCGCGCGCACACACACACACACACACAGACAGACCAATCGCAAAAAACATGTTTTTTTTTGGATTCAGGGGGTCTGAAAACGTGTAGATTCGGTGAAAACTCGATTTCGAAAAATCGACATGAAAACAATATTTTCCTTATTATATAGCCTATATTTTATATAGGCAAGAGAAAGTAAAAAATAATGATTTTCTTTTTAATTTTATTGCATCATCTTTTTCCACAATTATTACCGAACAAACCTTCCACATATTATGTTAATCCGTGAAATAGTTGTTGAACAATGACAATGTATTTAAAAAAATACGGGTTTTTCTTAAAAAACAAAACTTTTACAAAATTATACATTATCTCATTAAGCCTGTGTTTTTCAAAATAATCTTATAGAACAAAAAATATGCGAAATACTTTGTTTTATAAAAATACGTCTTTTCCGACGAGTTACAGTTACTTAAGAAAATGAGATGTAGGAGTATGTTTTCCAAATTGGTTTTACAATCCGCATATTGCTCCCCTCTGCTAGAGGCCATCAAATTACAGACAATAATTATTAAAAGATTTTAAATTCATTTAAAAAATACACATACGGACCATTTGGCGAATTATTGGCGAAATTAGGAACTTTTTTCTGTAATGTGGTTTACTATTGTGAGAATTTTGGTATTTTGAAACGTAACAGATACTTTTATTGCGTTTTACTATGTCCTACAGTGTCGGTAAAAACACAATACCGGTTTAAATTTGTTCTCGTGTGTGTTTTCAATTTTTGGAAAAAAGTTTTGTATGTGGATTACAAAATCTTCATATTTTTTAATAAATTATGATTGTATCAAAATACTGGTTGACCTAATTCTTTGTTACTACCAGCTCGTAAAACATTTCTTTCTATAATTTTCATTTTTGGTGGTACTATTGTTATACTGATAATAAATAATAAAAGATAAAAGAAATATTATAGAATGTTTTACAATAAATAATTTATCATTATTTTATTAATGGCTGTTTGTTTTTCTTTATTTTGTTTAAACTAATAAAACCACGTAAGAATTATATTAATTATTTTACGAATATTATGTTATTTCATGCATTTAAATGTGTTAGTAGTGTCTTTAATAAATAAAAAATCTGGTGTGAAACACTCACACGCACACGCGCGCGCGCGCGCACGTACGCACGCGCGAACACACACACACACACACACACACACAGACCAACCGCTAAAAACATGTTTATTGGATTCAGGGGGTCTGGAAACGTGTAGATCCGGTGAAAACTCAATTTCTAAAAATCGACATGAAAACAATACTTTCCTTCCTAAATATTAATATAGGCAAGAGAAAGTAAAAATATAATTGGATAATAAGTACAAAAATTAGTTTTTCTGCCTTGATCAGCAGTATTAAAATTACTGTCCTCCTTCGTGGTTCTGTGGTTTGCGTGCTACGCTGCAAAGTGTGTCCCGGATTCGATTCCTCTGGTTTTGGTTTGAAAATTATTACACGTTCTAACCCATCATTCTTTAACCCAAAATAGTCACTAATGACTAAGATGTTAATGCGAATTTGTGTGAATTATCCCCTCCATACAATTAAATTCCTAAACAGAGTATAATAGAATAATCATGCATAATTTTAGTGCTTTAGGAAGCAATAGAATTAGAAAAATTTCCAAAATATTTTGGGCTGTGCTTCATTCGCTTTACGTGGGAGAAAACGATTCGTGGGGGAAAACACGATTTTGAAAAATCGACATGAAAAGAATACCTACTACCCTTCCTATAATTATATTCATATAAGCAAGAGAAAGTAAAAATCAGAGTACGTACTTATTTTGACTGTTGAATTTTATGTGAACGCGCCGAGAGCCGTTTTATAGCCCGTATTATCCATAGAAAGAAGTTCAGATTTGGCAACAGCGTTAGAACTCGCGTACACACAATGGTATAAAGAAGGGTAGTTTTAGACTCTCGCTCTTTTCTATACAGGAAAAGGTAAGGCGGGTGAGGTAGGTGGGTAGAAGGACTGTTGTTTTGAATTGTTTTGCGACCCCTTGAACAACCGAGGAGCAACTGCAGTGGCAGCAAAAACAAGCTGCACTTATTGTGTTCAGTGCAGAGAACGAGACCATGCACTTCGAAGTACTGCCTACCTACCACCTACTATGAATGTAGGCGTGGCTGTTAGCAAGTAACTGACGTTTTTAATACTCGTCGTAGCGAGTACTTACCGTAGTTCGGAATTTTAATAAATTCGTCTTAGCTGTATTGATAGATAAAATCATGTTTTAATAGGATGTACTAATAATATTGCCTCATTACTGTCAAACAGCTTGCTTGTAAACATAAGGTGTGGTGATAATCTATGTTACAATTTATTTTAAAATATTCACGTATCGGTAAACATGTAGATTTTCAAAAAATTTTAGGATTAGGCCACTTGTCATGAATATATCCTTAAGTAACAAAATAAAAATATTACCTATATCATTCCAAATTATTTTTGGGGGGGGGATGCTGTATTTGTGTACTGAAGTCGTGATTCAGATTTCTATTATATGTACGGATTTCCCATAAGGGGAGTCCGGGTTCTTCTAGCTTATAACTCAACTGGTAATTGTTTTGCTTCTCAAGGGCTGTATACGATAGGGCTTTATTTTTTGTAGATCTGCCTTTTCTGTACGTAGTATTCATTTATTGGAAACCAGACTAAAAAAAATCTTTTATTATCTAAAATTACTAACTTCAGTATATCCCTGCGGAAGGAGCTAGAATTGACCTGTTGAATAGATTTTGAAAGTTTAGTTACAAAATCATTTATCAGTGTTCAGATCCGAGTTGATCTAGAGATGAAATCGTCGCTACGAGTCAGCTGATTTTCAGAGATGTAGGTTCCTTGTTCAAATTCTAGTAAATATAGTTACTTTTATTCGGATTGAAATACTAGACAGTGGTTACCGGCGTACTTTAATGGTTGAGGTTCAATTAACCATACCTCTCAGAAATAGTCGGCCTGAGTGTACAAGGCTACACCTCATTTACATATCATCCTCATCTCATTGAGTCACGGGGTTAATTATTGTTCTTAAATTGAACAGTTTGAAACGTACACACATTAGAGATAAAATATTTCCAATTTGAGAAATCTGGCATAAAAACTGCTAAAAAGGTCATTTTCAGAAAACAAGCAGTTACTAAATTTGAACTTGTTTACAAAAACAACTAAATTACAACCTGACATCATTTTTTAAATAACAAAATATTTCTAGTTGTCAAATAAACGTGATTATGGTACCATTGGAAAACGCGCATTAAAAAATGATTCGAGTGTCAAAAACTTTTCTGTTAATATTTTTTAGACAGACTTCCCTTTAGTAGACCTAATATAAATTATTTATAATTTCGATACTTCTGGTCATTTGTTAAATGATAGATTCTTCTCGTTAGGTTTGAGTACTATTTAAATTTTAAATAATTTTGCTTTTTACGTATTGTTACTATTTGAACTAAACTTTTTTGATTGTAGAATTGGCGAATTCATAAAACCAGAATTAGATATTTTGTGCTATTTCATAAAGATGATAGTTTCTCTTACATTACGCTCCGATTTCTTAAATCTGGTCAGATTATTTCAACGAAGCATTTCAATTTTAGTTACTTTCAAAAATGCATCTGCTGACCGAATTGTTCATAGTATTATTGCTTAACATTATATTAATCACTTGTTGTCTTTTTCTTTTATATTAGTTGGCACATTTCTTGTTTATTATGTTTTGTAATTATGTTCTCATTATAAAGAGGAAGTTGCATTATTAGATTTATAAGCATTGAATTTTAATTGGTAAAGCCAACAGTAATATTAATTAAATAATATTCAACGGTTTGACTACTGATTGAGAATAACTCAGGATACAGTCTGCTGTAAGAACCATTTATATCACAGTATTTAGTATACCAACGTTTAACATTTCTGTAATTCAGGGGTTAGTTATGCGATTTCCATGTAAAATCTCTAAATGATATTAAGCACGTATCAAATTGTTATTGATATTGTTTAGGTCATCAGCCGAAAGGCTGGTTTGAACCTCTAGAGGCTTTACTAAGTAAAATGAGGAGTTAGGTGGTTTACCATTGCCTTCCTCATTGAATGTAGAAGTATGCTTATCATCATGCCACTCTACAAATCATGCATACTCTCCAAAAAGCATCCACTTTCCTCTCGCCAAATGTCACCTTCTCTTCATTCACCACAGGCTCTGGCTGTTTAATGAAATTTATCACTCTCAGAGGAGATAACTCTGACTGTAACCCAACGAACTAAAGACTGCGGATGAGATCTAGCCAATAACAGCCAAGGCCAGATGTGAAGTTGCCCCTTCGCTAAGTCACACTCTGTTCCACCGAACTCCAGCTGACTTTTTGTTAGGCTGTCATCCACAGCGGGAACACAACTTGACAACGCAGGATACGATTAACGAAAGTCAATTGGTTCTGTGCTGTGGTCTAAGTCACTACACTCCGCCTTCAGCTGCAGTCTCTAGTTCGTATAGTGTTTTTATACCTCAACATTTAGTAATTTTTCACATTTTTACGATTTCTCAAAAACGGCTCCTACGTTTTTTTTAAATCTCCTCATTTACTACATTTTTCATTCTCCACATCATAGGGTAGGCGCCATGTCTGCAAAAATTCTTGGGGAGGCTGTGATCTCGTAGAAAACAAATGGTTTGTTTAAGATTGCGGCCTTAATATGCATTTTTAGCGCAAAAATATATATAATTTAAAGTTATAGAAAATTTAAAAGCCTACAACTTTTATTCCAAACTTTTTTTGTATAACGCTTAGTTTAGCGGTAATTAGTGATAACTTATTGTTTTTTTTTTTCATGAAAATCTGTAAAAAAAATTTTTTTTTTAAATTTCGGCCTTAGTATGCATTTAACGACAAAAGTGTATACAATCAAATTTAGAAAAGATCTACAACTTTTATTTAAAGCATTTTTCTCTATAGAACTTAGTTTAGCATCGAAGAGTGATTTTCCGTATTTTTAAGCCAAACTAAGGTGGTTTTAATTTTGTATCATTCACTCATGATTAAAATTGGGATATGTTTTTGTTTATTTCTAATGTTTTATTACTAATGTTAGGTCATACTGGTCATTATTTGCATTGGCAAGAGAAAGTGGTGTGAGTTTTCACACCCAATTTTTAATTTTGTCGGTATGGTAAGCCTACAAACGTAACGTAACGTTTTGAAACGTTTCAGTTTATGACAGTATTATCAAAAAAAAAAAAAAAATGCCGAAAGGTTTTGATGACGTTCAAGTCTGAGTTGGTATTTCTTAGCATAATGAAAATATTTATTGAAGTTAAGATTAGTCATGGTCTTTTTGTTTCGTTGCCCCATAGTTCTCAAGTAGAATGCAATACTATGGAGTAGTATTCTTTTTTTAATCGGAGATGTTTTTATTTTGTGATGATGCTACATGAGCCTTAGCTTTTACGTAGGTAATGTGTGAGGTAATAAATGAAAAAAATGCCAGCTCAGACTCTGAATCAAACCCGGGACCCCTAGAATAGAAGCCAACGATTCTATTAAAAGAAAGTATAATTATGGTAGCCGTAAGGATGAATCATTATTTTACATTAGTACCCAATTTTTCTCTGATTTTTATCTGTTACATCTCTGGTTTTTAATTAATTACATTACAGCTTGTTTCTGAAGATGTACAAGTAGGGCCTATTGTGGTTCTGCATTTTAAGACGTAGTTCTTTACACGCGTCAATTCATTATTTATGAACTCTCTCTGTAAAACAGAATTATTGATGTAAGAGGGGAGCTTACCTTCAAAATAGAATTTTATTTTTGAAAAAGGAATTGGCTATTTTTGTAGAGCAAAGATTCTAAATAGAATGGCATAAGCTATTCATTTTAATAATAATATTTGTTTCTTAACAATAGATAATTAAAATCGAAAGCAGCAGTGGTATAAAAAAATGATCAATGATGTTTTTGTGATATTTTAAATTTTAAAATTCTGTATTACGTTTAAGAATTTAGATGCAGTAGTTTCTTCAGAAATCGTAACTTTGACCTACTCAACTGATTTCCAAGATTTAAAAAAATGTACTCAGTAGGGCCTACTTAATCTCGAAAGCCTTTTGTAAGCAAAACATAATTCTGTTTTAAAGTTTTTAAAAGTTATTTTGTTTCTTTGTTGATAATTTGTTTTCTACCGTTAGAGAAATCTTTAAAAAATTGAATATAAATAGAGAAGGAATACTGCAATCATACATAGAGCTCTAAAATGATATTTGTTTCACTCGATATCTTTCCTACTATTAGACATCAATTTTTACCCAAGTTATAATTTCTGCAAACTAGTTTCTGTTTTTTAGCTCCCATCTTCATTTTAGGGATGAGGGTAAAATGTTGAAGTCATTTTTATTCAGAATTTAATAAAAAGAATAATTACCTACATTTCAAGCTCAAAATTGTTTCACCAATTTGCAGCACAAAGACATTTTTTGAAAGTAGACATCCCCTTAATAGAATAACCCAAATTTCAATGAATACTGAATTAATATTCTTTATATTGTATAACTAGAATATTTTTATTTGGAAAAATTCGGCGATGGTTTATTCACAACTGAAAGTTAATATAAAATTAAAAAGTCTATACCGTAATTAATTTTATCCTCTGTCTTATATGATGCAATTTAATGAACGGCTATGCTAAACGTATATTGTTTATCTAGTCATAAAAAAAGTATTGCCAAATTGACTAGACGTAATTTACTGACGTGGTAAGTAAGCAAGTACGGCGTTAAGCGTTTGGTGTTTATAAAAACATTATAAACTCCCGTATGTTAGAAAACCAATAAACGCAATTTTAATAACATTGTGATTTATTAGTAGTCAAATTCTGTTGGAAGACTGCTGCATAAATTATTTTCGTGGTTTCTTTTATGTATTCCCGAGTACATTAATTGAATTAAGTACATAATACGTGGTACTATCACCTTTATATTCATGAAAAATTAAATTTGGGTTTGAGTTGTGACATCATTTCACTTACAAAATATCTCCCCCCTCTCTCTCTCTCACACACATACGCGCGGGCGCACACGCGCGCGCGCGCACACACACATCCCAAAATTTCCTCTATTTCTAAGGACTAGAAACTTGAAATTTAGTGTGCTATGAACTAGCCCACTAAATTTGATGGCTGAAACTTAACATTTCAGTCGTCAATGCTAGGAATTGAATACTAGAATTTTGGAAGAAAAGTCCTACTAAGGAAAAATAGGAAAACTTATAATATGGCTAAGGAAGGTTCCGAGAAATTCTACGTTTAATGGAACAAATAAGAAACTTATAGTATTGCTTATAAAATTTGGATTTTTCCAGTTAGAGAATAAGTATTTCTATCTTTAGAAAGTAGCTTTTCGGGAAGGTGTAGAAATAATATGCACTCCCTTACTGTAGTTATCCCTTTTTTTACAAATTAGGCGCAAGTAGCTCCAATGCAACTATTATGCAGAATTTCAGCTCTCTAGGTGATCGACAAGTCAGAGAATTATCCCTAATGGTGAGTGATTGAGTCAGTCAGTAAGGGCTTTCGCATTTATACACGCACATAATTGCTTGACAATACAGTATTTAAAAAAAAATTAGTAAATCTTTATCAGAATTGTAGTTTCTGCTGATTTCCTTCTAGCTCAAATAATAGTAACTACATTTTTAATTTTTGGCTACCGTTTCTTTTTTGAGATGTATTCATTGTAATGTGTGTGTGTGTGTGTGTGTGTGTGTGTGTGTGTGTGTGTGTGCGCGCGCGTGTGTGTTACGTAATTTTATGCTATGAAGGCTATATAGATTACAGATCAGTGAAATCACTCGTTAAATAAAAAAGAAAACTACAAATATCATGTCATAATTACGTTTCAGCTATTTATTTTTTACTTCTTCTTGTCGTTCGTTCATTAAAAAAAATAACGGCTCTTATCGTAATTATTTCAGTTCGTTTCCTGAAAAAATTAAAACATTTGTTAGGGAAAATCGAATAGAAGTCTTCTCCATGAATTGCACTCTGATATTTTACTACCTTTGTAAAGATAATCTTTTATATTACCGCACTCAACACACTTTACTGTTTATGGTATTGTTGTTCGTATTGTGTCAGATATTTGGAACCTTCTGGAAGGCAACCTTAGTAACCTATGGGTTGGTGTACACTGGTCAATCCAGGATGTCTTGTTTGAGAACTTGTGTTTTAAAGTTGAATAAAGTCTATTGTCATTCTGATTTCGACATCTACTTATTTTTTACTAATCAAATAGCTGTGGCGTTAATCGTTCATACGAAAGCGAAATACTTTTAAATTACTTTGGTGTATTTGTGACCATGAGTTCTTGTAGTGAGACGTTAGTTCTTGACACCACAGACAAGCATGCTTGCTTTTATACCCTAAAATTACCACAACCGGCCCGTGATGTAGTGGTCAGCGCAACTGGCTTCTACACCAGGGGTCCTGAGTTCAATTTCTGGCCAGGTCTGGCAATTTTTCATTACCCATTTTTATTTATCGCCTTCATCGTCTGCATTAGGGTAACAAAACGAACGAATCCACTAAAATGTTACTGTATATAAACATGTAATGATAAGCTATTTAAAAAATAAAATACAGTTTAATAAATTATTTTACCATCGGAATGTATCCAGCACACCAGAGAACAAATACCAATGGCAGACGATTGGTGCAAACCTGTCGAATGTTCAATCTCCAGATCATGTCTACCAAATTCAGGAAGCTACCTAGAAAAGCCAAGACTTGGATCTCCCCAAACTCGCTCCTCGGGGAATTTCAACTAGATCATGTTGCAGTCTCCAGGAGAAGTGTGGCAGAGGTCCGGAATGTCAAAGTGGTACGAAACGGGAATTTTGACTCTGACCACTTTTCATCCAAGATCAAATTTCGTCCACTTCCGTTCAGCAGGGGAAAACACACTAAAAGAATCCCAAGATTCAACACTAACAGACTTTGGGTAACGGACGAGATCAGGGAACAATTCAACCTAAACATAAATACAGAGGCAGACCAGGACTGGATTTCACTTCAGACAAACATCGTCAGATCAGCCCGCGAAACGATTGGTCTGGCCTCGACCTGCCGCAGAGTCTGCTGGAACTCAGAATGTGAAAAGGCTCTACGTCTCCGTGCGTTCACCTGGCAAAAATGGAGATCATCAAAAAAACCCAGGGACCTTCAACTTTTCCAAGACACCCGAAGACTAACGGCAAAAACTCTTCGCCAAACCAAACGGAAGTTTGAGACCTCCCAGCTCCTCCAAATGCAAGAGGATTTTACACACAACTCACGAGACTTCTACCAGACCTTCAAAGATAAACTCCGAGGATACCAGGCCCCAAGCCTATGTTTTAAGAAGCCGGATGGGACCCTGGGTCTTGACGACAGGGAGAACTGCCAAATTCTAGCTGACTACTTCAGGGAACTCCTCAACTGTCCACCACCACCATCCAGGTTAGGCCAAGCCATGTACACACCAAACGATACTCCCATTTCGCCGCCATCTGAAGAAGAGATACAGAACGCAATTCACACCCTAAAAAACAACAAAGCCTGCGGAGAAGACTCTATCACAGCAGAAATCCTCAAATGGTCCTGCTCATCAATACTCAAATATCTACATCAAATCTTCACTCATATCTGGGAAACAGAAAAACTACCCACTGAATGGAAAAATGCACTTATACACCCGCTCCATAAGAAAAAAGATAAACAAGATGTTAACAACTACAGAGGCATCTCTCTGTTGTAGGTAACCTATAAGGTTTTTCCAAAATACTTTTGAGCAGGATCGAACCAATTTTGGATCCACTGCTCGGGGAATATCAAGGAGGCTTCCGCAAGGGAAGATCATGCGCTGAGCAAATCTTCAACCTCAAATCAATAATCCACTATGCAAAATCCAGATCTAGCCCATTGACAGTCTCCTTTATAGACTTCCAAAAGGCATTTGACTCAATTGATAGAGCAATCCTGGACCACACACTCAGAGAATTTGGAACACCAACTAAACTAGCAAATCTTCTTCGAGAAACCCTATCAAATACATTCTCGAAAGTAAAATTCAGAGGAGAACTATCAAAGCCATTTGAAATAAAAACGGGGGTCAGACAGGGAGATGGACTCTCCCCACTTCTGTTCAACTGTATACTTGAGAAGGTGGTCCGAATGTGGACGCAAAAATTAAGAGCACATCACATGAAGCCAATCACTCTGGGCGTCCAAAGCAGAGGAATTTCAACACACTGCCTAGCCTTTGCGGACGATTTCGCTATTCTGTCCAGGTTCACAGAGGAGGCCATTACAGCAATCAACCTACTAGAGGAGACAGCGAACCTGGTAGGACTCAAGATTTCCGCAGAAAAAACCAAATTTATAACCAGCTCAAAGACCCCGCCGCAATTTATACAGACAGATATCGGGAGAATAGAACGAGTCGCAAAATTCAAATATCTTGGGGAATACATCCTCCCAACAGGTCTTGATAAACCAGGCACCGAAGAAAGACTCAATAAGTTGGAAAGGGCGTACGGAATCACGAGGAACATATACGCCAGGAAATGTATTTCCAGAAATGCCAAAATCAGACACTATCAGACCGTTATCCTGCCTGAATGTCTGTATGCCAGCGAATGTCTAATTCTCAACCGCAACACAGATAGGTTGGAAATCTTGGAAAGGAGAATTCTTAGAGGAATACTGGGCCCAAACCGCACGGAGGATGGGTGGAGATTGAAGAGCAACAAAGAAATATATCAATATACTGAGACAATATTGGCAACAATGAAGAAAAGAAGACTGCTCTTTTTTGGACACCTGCACAGAATGGATCCCAACAGACTCACTAAGAAAGTATTTGATTTCTGCCATAACAGGAAAACAACACAGGCATGGTTCCGAGAAATAGCAAAAGACCTACAACTGAACCACATTACAACACGAGACATCTTAGATAGAAACAAATACAGAAGCCTAGTACGAAGCATCAAAGAGTTCCAGGGTGGACACAGACCTCCGAGGACTGGAACAGCATGGTCTCAGGAGAGGAAGAAGAGATTCAGCGAGGGAATGAAGGCAGTTTGGGCTGAACGGAGGAAGAACAGAGCGAAATGATTTGAAGTTGTATCGTGATCCCTAGTGGTCCTAACGGAAAAAAAAAAAATTTTACAGGCCGACTCCGCAGTGCAGTGGTTAGCATGCTACACTGCACACAAGAAGGTTTTGGATTCGATTCCCGGCTAGGGTCTGGAAATCATTACGAGTCAAAACCCAACATAGCCGCTAATGACCAAGCTGTTACCGACATTAGACTATATATAGGCCTATATATAAACTTCTGTTTTCTATCAAAAATTAAGAATTTTTTTGATGAAATTTGAAAGGCTTTCTTTACAAAAATATTTTATAAATTTACAAAAACTGACACGCTATTCTAGCCTGTGCTTTTGCGTGTAATACCCAACACGTAAATAATAGACAAAAATTGATCGAACTAGTAGACCTAGTTACACTGATTAAAATTTCGTAATTTAAACGAGTTTGTTAAGGTAAAATTGTTGAAATCTAAAATATTTGAAATGAAAGAAACGATTTGTCTACGTCAAAGCCGGTTTGATGTTGCGTCGAGTATCCTAATATCGTTTTAAAAAGAAAATATATTATCAACGAGTGTAATACATAATTATGTTATTGATTTTTCCATTAGACCTACATTATTAATGATAATACGAAGCACTTATTAATTTTTAACACGGTAATTGCAAGGGTGATAAATAAAGTATAGACTGTCCTTGTCGACCCCTTCTATTAAATTTTCACCTTTGTAAGATTTTGTTATATTATTTTAAAACTAAAAATAATAAAAATAATAATACAGTAATGGTAAAAATAATGACAATGTAACTGAAGCAGTTACTAGTTTATTTATTTCAACATAAGCTACGTAAGACAGCAATAACTATTTTTAATTATACAATTCTGAATGAACGAGTAAATATGACAATAATGTAATATTTTACTAAAGTATTTTTTTTTCATAAAAGAACTACCAGGTTGTAATTATTTCAGATAATAAAGTAGGTGATTTTCTTTTTAAATAACACAATAATAGTTGATTTTGAATGTTCTGTCCGTTTTTATAATGAATATTTTTAAACTTATATCAATGATTTTTTAATTTTAGACGTGTTTAAGTCAAAATATTGATAAAAATATTATTTAAATTGATTACATTACGGGTGACGAGGGAAGGCGACGATAAAGTTTGAAATGAAAAATTTAGTAGATTTCTAGTCGACGAAAAAAGTACGTTTGAAATTTGTCTTATACAGATTTGAGAAGGAATGAAAGTCCTGTAATGCATTTCCAAACGATAAGCGTAATTTGTCTCAGACTATATTGCAATATCTGCAAAATTTGATTTTCTTGAACTTCCTGCGCACACACAAAAGCGTCGGTTCGACTAAAAACCGTGTAAAATCAAAATTTTCCTATTACCTTCTTGTAGCCTATGTATAAATATGACCTAAATCCGGTTTTCTAACCTTTTTAAAAAATGTTAATCACTGAGCAGAAAACCTTTCTTACTGTAATAAAACAATTTCTTTTTGTATTGTTTTTATAATTAAATATCACTGTCGTCGGCTAAAGGCACTTATATTGTATTTTCTTAGTTTCTTTAAAATCGCTTCACTTTCTTTGTGCTACTACTATGATGTAAGGACGGTGGGTTTTAACGTGTAATAACAAACCCTAGCCGTGAATCGAACCGGGGCTTCCGCTTTGCAGCTTAGCACACTAACCACTGGGCCACGGAGGCAGCCACATTTTCGTTTTAATAACAAGTTTATGGAACTTAATTTTAACAGGAGAAACCTACTTTATTAATGGCAGTTTGCTAGTCAAATTAGTTACTCTATCCCATGGAACCGTGCAGCACGTCAAAACACAATGTATTAAAATTGTGATTGAACTTAGCGCGATCCATTCAAGTCACAAAAATTGTTCTTTGCTTATCAGACGAAACTTGGTGTATACTAATTGAAACATATACTAAAATAATACAAAATACGACAGTACCAGTAGAAAGAATTCATATAGTAGGCCTATTTTAAAACATCCGGTCTGTCGCCGGTTGTTTTGACTGGAGGCGTCGGTAGAGTGAAACATGATTACGCGCATCCTTTTTACTGACTTTCAACCTGTAGTTAGTTTATATCTGCTGCACGGTTCTGTGGGATATACTACAATGAATTGTTGAGAGACTTGCGTACGTTCATTATGTTCTGTTATGGTTTTAGTCTTTACAATTTGATATTTTAAAATATTTGTGCTTCTTAAAGACGATTACCGTTAATTTTACGTTAAAACACTTCAAATGTGAGTAACAAATTCTCACGCCAAATTTTCCTTCTACTCGCAAGTATATATTATACTATTTAGAATTTATAAAGGTGCGTAATGAATTAATTATTATTTTTTAAACGAATTGGGTGAACTAAAAATATTTTTTATTATGGTGTTGACTTCCAGTATTTACTAAAAGTCAATAAAAAGTAACTGCGTGTGATTTTTACTGGACAATTAGTTTTTTGTAATCCCTAATGTGTACGTTGCAATCTGTTCAATTCAGAACAATAAGCAACCCCATGACCCAATGAGATGAGGATGATGTGTATGACGTGTAAATGAAGTGAAGTCTTGTGCAGACTCACGTCGACCATTCCTGAGAGAGTATGGTTAATTGAACCCCAACCATCAAAGTACACCGGTAGCCACTGTTTAACATTCAAATCCGTATAAAAGTAACTATAGGTATCAGGCGAACTAATGTCCCATAGCCGAGCGAGTGAGAGGGAGATATGTGACATAACTACGCATGTGCTCAAAGGTAAGGTCTTTACCGTTATAATCCAAATCTGAAAACATACTACAGTCGTTATCTTGCTTGTTGTTTACTGCATGCATAAACGCTTGCTCACAACGGGTAAAATTAAAGGCAATGTTATTGGAACGGCGCATATGGCTTGTGCGAGTGAGAGTGTTATGCATTCTCTCACTCCCACGGCTAGGGGACATAAGTTCATCTGAATACTGTACCTTTACTAAGATTTGAACCAGGAACCTTCGTCTTTAACCCACCGGGTTGGTTTAGAGGTAAAGTCGTCGCCAAAATCAGCTGTTCAACAGCTGATTTTCGGAGACAAAGGTTCCTGGTTCAAATCCTAGTAAAGGTAGTTACTTTTATACGGATTTGAATGCTAGACAGTGGTTACCGGTGTACTTTGATGGTTGGGGTTCAAATAACCATACTTTCTCAGGAATGGTCGGCCTGAGTCTGTACAAGACTACACCTCATTTACACGTCATACATATCATCCTCATTGGGTCATGGGGTTGCTTATTGTTCTGAATTGAACAGATTGCAACGTACACAAATTAGGAAAAAAAAACTTCGTCTCCGAAAATCAGCTGATTTTAGCGACGAGTTTACCTTTAGACCAACCCGGTGGGTTAGGACAATTAGTGAGGATAAATAGTTATTTCACCAGATTTTGTAGATGTTTTTGAGTATTCTCTTTAGAATGTCATAATTTTTCTAAATGATTTAGAAAATAGCAGCTGTAATTAATGGATTTTTCGTTTTATATTAAGTATTAACTTTAGGATATTTAAGCTACTTATTCTTTTTAAATTGTAAAAGAGAGTGAAACTAAACGATTCTGTTGTATTAAATACATGTATAAACTATAGAAAGTTACATTTGTACAATTTTGTCAGAATGTTGAGAAGATTAGGTCCTGTCTGTAAAACGTAGCCTAATGTGCAGGCCTAATAATAGGTTCCGCAATTGTAATAAGGTACGTGCTGGCATACCGATAGCACGCTACGCTTTCTAATCATTAAAAGATCCAACAAATTATATAGAATGGAAACTGGACTCGGGTTGATCAGAATGAAAAACCGCTATTCAATAATTTTTGTGATGCGGATACTAAGAAATTAATGGACAAGTGGAAAGAAAATAGTTTCTGTTTACCTACTTACAGCAAGAAAAGAGCAATATCATTTGTTTTTAGTCATTCACGTACTTTCCCTTTATCTCTATTTTATGCAGCGTTCGGCCTATTACTTTCTTACAATTAAACTGGAGATGGAATATATAAACGGGGTTACGTAGAATTTTACATGATACGACATTTTACACTAAGGAAACTGATTGTTTCCGTATAAAAAGAAATAAATACTGTAAATAAAACACGAGTTTCATGGTAAACAAGTTTCGGCTTGAAAATGTATTGCCCATAACCGAATTATGTTCTTGTCATGTTAGTGTTTTTTCTGTGTAGACTTTTTATACAATATTAGAAATCCAGTTGAAGATTATAAAATTGAATTTAATGTGTCTAATTTAATATGTTAATAACGTTTTGACGTAAGTGGTTTGTGTGAAGTGCCATTGTTTCAAGAAGCATTTCATGGATCATTTCCTCACACACTTGTACAAGGGTGACTGCAGCGTGTATGGTTCGACGAAGTAAAAAATATAATGAAAATAAGGAATTCGTCGTAAGTTAATGCCATTAAGACTGACGAAAGCAACTTATTTTGTAGTATAAGTTTAGTCTTAACTTATTAATTAATCTGCTTGGTGTTTATTCTTGGTAGATAGGAAGTTTTCGGAGTTCTCGTGTATCGCGATTCTTTAAACATTGTTTGGCTGCTTTCTTTCAGTAGATACTGATTTTTAACAATGGGGTACTTTTTGTCTGACACCTTAGCACGGACTTAGATGCGCCTTCGTGACTTCTAAAAGACCTCTGATCAGAATAGTATCACTGAGGAACGTTATTTCTTCGTAACTGTTAGAAAAAAATAAAATAAATAAAAATGGCAGTTCTTTGATACTATCGCGCTTGAATGACAGTTTAACGACTTTGAAAGATCTCTTTGTAGTTATTTTTACTTGGGTATGAATATATTGTGAAGGAAAGCATTGTTTTCATATCGATTTTTCGAAATCGAGTTTCACACGTTTTTAGGCCCCAAAATCCCAAAAAAACATGTTATTAGCGATTGGTCTGTGTGTGAACAAAATCTCTCCAGAACGGAAGATAGTATGAAGCAGAAATTTGGAACTTAAGTTAAATGCCACTATCGGACCCGACACAAATTTTTTCATCAAAATCGATCAACGGGAAATAGTCGTTTATTTGTGCCGTTTTTCACTTTTTGTGATTTTCTCCAAAACGGTTCCTAAGATTTTTTTTAAATTTTAGATCTTATTAATTTTAAGTAGGCCTACTACACTTTTATGCTCTACAAGACAGGGTAAGCGCCATATCTACTGAAATTCATGCGGGGGTGCTCTCGTAGGAAAAATGTTTTTTTTTGTACTGATTGTTGCCTTAATATAACTAGGGTAAAAGTGTATAATCAAAGTTGTAGAACATTAAAAACACCTACAACTTATTTCTAACAGTTTTTTTGTACAACACTTAGTTTAGCTTCAATTAGTGATTTTCTCTATTTTTCGTCAAATTCGGTAAAAATAGGATTTTTGTAATATTGCGGCCTTAACAGTATACATTTTACGACAAAAGAGTATATAATTAAAGTTATAGGAAATAAAAAATTCTACAATTTTGATTTTGAGCATTTTCTTCTACAGAGCCTAGTTTAGCGTCAATTAGTAATTTTCTATATTTTAAGTCGAACAAAGGTTGATTTTTCATTTTGCGTCATTAACTCATGATTTAAAATTAGGTTATATTTTTCATTTTACATTGTTTACTAATGATTAAACATAGGTTACTTGGGGGGGGGGGGTATTTACATTGGAAAGAGAAAGTCGTGTGAGTGTTCCACGCGAGATTTTTTTATTTTTAAAGATGAGGCTCTAAGGCAGAGGTTCCCAAACTGTGTGCCGTGGCACACTGGTGTGCCACGAGGCCGGCCAAGTGAGCCGCGGAACTCAAGGAAAATAAATTAAATTAAATTTTAATGGTCCAACAAAATAATGCCTAGCCGATGACTATAAGTAAGTATGATATAAGTACGTTTATATCAAGCTTACTTAAGTTTAATCAATAGCATAAAGTAATAGGTGTGCCGCGGCTATTGGCTTTTTTTTGTAGTGTGCTGCGAGAAAAAAAAGTTTGGGAAACACTGCTCTAAGGTTTAATTTACATTAAGAAAAAATATTTTATTAGGGGCATATACAGTTATATTTTTCACGTTATCTATTATGCAAATTCGAACTATCGTTACTTTTTCTTGAGTGCGTTTTAAAATATTTTATCTTAACTATTGTATTACAGTAGCTTCTAGATTAACACTGATAAAGATATAACCGGATTTATTCTGTAACTACATGATCTATTGCAACTTCATATTAAAGTAGGGTACTATTCAGATTCAGTTAATAATATTTAAAATCTATAGAAAACATTATTACTTCCAGTTCATCGTGTGAGAAGATACGAAAATACATTACAATGCATGATGAAACTCTTGAAAAGTATCGGGATCGCACGGTTGGAGACGGTCTCGAGGGTCGGAGATCTTTATTTACATTGCAGATTTGTCGATTAATACTACCTTTATTATTTCGCTTCCTAAAATCCATAATACAATATAATACATACATTTGCTTTGTTAAGTAATTAAATGTGTAACTAAGTGATTATTAATTCCTACTACAATATTTGTTTTAATGAAAGAGTTAAATTACTGTAGTCTCTATAATTATTACCGTTGAGGAAAGACAAAAGTAGAACATAGACGTGGTTGCAGCAGAACCGTAACGTTGAAAATTGGGTATCTCCAGAAAATTTGAGTTCCCTAATTTCTTTTTGTTGTTTCTCAGCAATTAACAAATTTGTTTTAAAGTGTTGTATTTTTGTCATTAAAAAGCGTTAAGATCTTATCGTTTTTTCTCGAACGGTCTGGTCTATTTTAAAGGTAGACGTGTAGTTTCACCATTGGTTTGCAGTTGACGCTTCAAACCTTTAGGTAGCATGTATAAAAATCCCGTTTAACCAAATTATTGTTTCTACCGTTTAAATTTTTTTGTTACGTTACTTAAAATAATTATAAAAACATTTTTACAATCATTTTTTTTTGAAGTTGATTTGGTATATTTTTCGATTGTATTCAGTTCTGGTGAAATACTATTTTGCGTTAAATTTGTTAATTCACGGTCATTTACCGCTGTGGAGTTCACTATTCGTTGTTCTTTCTCATTGAGCATAAACAGCATGATTACATCAGTTCTTAAATGAACTTTTTCTTCTTATCTTCGTTGCTCTTCATTTGCTGTTGGTCGTGATCCGCGTCCCGTACTTTTATTTCAGGAAATTTATTTTACTGTATTATTAATAATTATATGCCCATAAAGGACAGGTGGATAGTTAAATTATTTGCACTCGTTATGCTGATTCCAGAGCTACAAAAGAGTTCTGTTTCTTAGCATATAGTGAGCCAATTATATGACTGAACTATTTAAGAACAGAAGAGGTAGAGGTGTAAATGACACTACTCAGAGTTTACCTCCTCTGAGAGTAATGAATTTTATTATACAGCCAGACCCTGTGGTGAATTAAGTGAAGGTGTCATTTGCAGGGTGGAAAGCAAGTACTTTTCGGAGGGCCTGGCATTCTGATAAGCATACTCTTTCAACTCGGTGAGGAAGGCAATAGGAAACCACCTCTTTCCTCGTTTTTACTTAGTAAACCCTCTAGAGGTTCAAACCAGCCTTTAAGCTGTTGACCTAAACAACAACAATAATTTTATCTTCTAAAGTCTCGTGAGAAAAGATGTAAGTGGTTGTTTGTTGTTGATGCAAAATATGTATTAAATTTGGTGAATACTACACACGAGAAACGAATGAGGATAACTTACATGATTCAGTTGTTTCATTAATTTTTCTATTTGTGACATCATATATGGTTTTAGAAGCTATGTAATGTCGCACTAATCAAGGTGACAGAACTATCAATCCGATTTACATCATCCCGTCTGGAAGATGCCTATATGTATTGTGCGAGCTGTAAAGGTTATCAAAAAACAAAGATAAAAAAATGTATGTTAGCATTGGAGCTGAGATAAACCTATCAAAAATATTTTTGGCACAAATCCTGATTGTCTTCATGTTTTAATTATCAATGCTAATTGGGTAATTGTGTATAATGTAATTAACAGAAAAAATTAATCGTGTAGTTTTCTGAAATGTTATGGGGTTTAGATGTATAACTGTGTTCGAAAAGTATTTTGTTTACTTTATCACCGACCCAAACGAACAGAAATTTTTACATTAAAAAAATTACATTACAGTTGTGTTGCCGGAATTACAATATTTTTTTTATTTTTTTTTTTGAGATTTTAGCTATGTTGATCGGTGTGTGCGCGCGCGGGCTGTGTGATTATTTAAATAATTAATAAAAATATAATGTACTGTGTATTCATTTATTTAAGAAGACTGAGCGTTAATGGAACGATTAAATATTTATACTTTCTACGTGCAAAATATTGCCTTCCAATTTTTGTGTGTACGGTGTAAAAATCAGATTATATGAATGTGTGACCTTGAATGAGGTCAGGTTCAGTTTAAGGCTATTTTCGCATCCCTGGCGTTGCCCTTCAGAACAGTACTTGTCAACAATCGATATCTCCCCTCTCTCTATTTACCCTTTCATTTATTTACACCCCCTCTCGTAATGCCTCTTCCCAGCATCCCCACAAACTAGTTCATTGGTTCACGAATACATAACATAACGAACTTTGTTTTGTTACGTATACAGTACATACAATTTTAATACACCTATGTTAATTTTCCGGAAAGCTACTTTTTGTGAATGAATTAACATAATCTATTAATTATATAACCACTCTGTTTTAATTATCTATTTGTCTACGGATTAATTAGGAATTTAAATTTGTGATTTAGATCTCTAAGAAATTAAAAAGTTGTTTAAAACTGATTTAATTTTAAGTCAAATAGATTTGTAAGAAAATTTTAAGTGTGATTGTTAAGAGATAGTTTCTATAAAAAGGTTGCGGTTGTAAAAAGGTTGTAATGAAGTTAATTTACTTGGATTATACTAACATTTAGCCACAAGCACTATCAGCATTTCATAAAAGATATTACACTATTAATATAACAGTACGAAGTTATTAAACTGACGAAAGAAAGGACACCCGGGTTTTTAGGAAGTTGTACTTATGTTCCAGGGCTACAAAAAATAGTTCTGTTTCTTATCGCATGATCAGCCAATTATATGACTGAAGCATTTAAGAACAGAAGAGGTAAAGGTGTAAAAGACACTCTACCTTAACGAACTAGAGAACTGCAGATGAAGGCGGAGCATAGGGACCTAGAGATCACAGCTCAGAGCCAATTGACTTTCGTTAATCGTATCCTGCGTTGTCACGTTGTGGATGATAGCCTAACGAAATGTCAGCTGGAGTTCGGTGAAACAGAGTGTGACTTACCGAAGGGGGAACCTACATCCGACCTTGGCTATTATTGGCTAGATCTCATCCGCAGTCTTTAGTTCGTTGGGGTTTATAGTGACAGTTATCTCGTCTGAGAGCAATCAATTTCATTATACAGCCAGACCCTGTGGTGAATGAAGTGAAGATGTCATTTGCAGGGTGGAAAGTAGGTGCTTTCAAGGCAGATGTGATGTAGGCCTATTTATCGTACCCGGCATACTGATAAGCATACTTTTCCTCTCGGTGAGAAAGGCAATAGTAAAATCCTCATTTTACTTAATAACACCTCTAGAGGTGTTCCGCAAATATGGGGAACTATCCACCGCACTTTAAAAAATAGCACCAGCCAAAGCACGAGGGTGAGATTTTATAAAACATTAGCAGTGCCGACCCTACTCTATGGCAGTGAAATTTGGGTGCTATCAAAGCGAGAGGAGAGTAGATTGCAAGCATCTGAAATTAAATTTCTTAGACATACGTATGTTAAACAGAATGAGTGTGTGAATGAGTGTGTGTATGCAGAATGCAGTGGTAAGAGCATGTAAGCAAAATGCGGGAGGATAGGAAACGTAAGCAGACACTGGGCTATAAGCTGGAGTGCAGGAGAGAACGAGGACGCCCAAGAAAGAGATTGGCAGATATGAGTGGTCTGGAACAGGCAGAGATGCCTAATCCTTGAAAAGCAGAAGAAGAAGAAGACCTCTAGAGGTTCAAACCAGCCTTTTGGCTGATGACCTAAACGACATTTATGTTGTACTTATGCTTGTCTCATGTTATTAGACCGTGGTTTTGTCAAATTTGAATCAAAGTTAGTTAATCATTGGTTCTCAAAGTGGGGGGCGTGCCAAAGGGTTTGGGGGATCGCAAAGCTTATTTAAAAAAAAAGTTAAAAATTAAAACCAAATAAATGAAGTGCAATATTCTTTATTTTTCTAACATTGAAATATTTTTAATTTGTAATTGGTCATTTTAAACGAAACTACTCATATAAAATTGCATTAGTAGTCTTAATTTTTTTTGAGTTTATATTTAGTAATATGTAGCCTACTTATTAAAAAACATGTTCTGATGTATTTGTAATTATGTTTTTATTTTAAAACTGAGCCCATTGTCCCAATAGGAATAGGCTTTAAACATACAACTCAAATAAGAATTTCCAGTAAAAGTGTTATTAAAAAATGCACACTTATACAACGGTATGCGCATAAGGGAGCGTGGTTTACAGTTAAACCATACAGGGGAAGGGGCTCGAAATAAAATGGTTGAGAACCCCGGAGTTAATGTACTACTTACCTACTACTAGCGGTGAATGAATTTTTGGTTTAGAACCATTAGAACCATTTCTGTTTAAGAGTTATTATTTTAGTGATTCCAGAACGAAAAATTAGTCTACATCAAATTTCCTTAATGTTGATTTTATTTTCTATGCTTGTCCGTTGGTGGATGAGAGTCTCAAAATTTTATAAAATAATTTACATACAATTAGACTACTTTCAATCCCGTACGTTACACAACCCCGCAACATTTCAATGAATTATGCGGTTTTTCAGATAAATTTCGTAAGTGATGTATTTATAGTCAGCATTTTCGTTAGTATTAGTATGTAAACTGTGCAATAGCCAACTTATATAAATTTTGAATGAGTTTGTAGCGCAGTAGGCTATTTTTTATTCCTTATTGTCTGATAAATATACTAACTCTTTATCATAAAATATTAATAACCTTTTTGGTAGTAGATATTGTTGGTAATGTATTTTTCATGCTATTATGGAAAATAAGTTTTTATATTATTTGTTTTGTATTCAGTTTGTAATATATTATACAGTACAGTCTGATGTACGGGATGTGATCTCTAGGTCTTTGACCTTATCTGTGCAGTCAATGATTCAGCTATCTGTTATTCTTTTATTTTTTCGTGATTTCCTTAGCTGGATCCTACAATTTTTACTTATTTTTCCTCTTGTATTGTTTCTGTTCCGTTATGTAACGTAAAAAGAGAGATTCAAACATAATTGAAGTAATATTTTCAAGATTTTATCATTTTTATTTCATCTCGACTTAAAATCTTATTTTCATCTTCTTGTAAGAGAAGTTGAAAATGCAAATTGTGGGGGTTTTCGTATTCCGTAGTCTTTATTCGACTACAAAAGGAGGGTACTGTAGTCATATTGTAGTAAGAAAAACTAGTCCTTGAATCTTGTCGTCGAACTAGATATACTGTACAGAAGTTTAACCTCCGCTCATCGGTGGAGGTGGAAATACACCTACAGCCCTAATAAGTTATTAATAATAGCTGGGAAGTTCGAACTAAGTTAAGTGGTGGATCTATACTGAAGTCCAAAAGATGGCAAGTTACATAATAACTGGATATAACTTCTTAAAAATTATCTTCTTATTCTTTCTTCTAGGATTAGGTCTCAACCTGTTCCGGTACCTATCTTCTAAAAGGTCTTCCAACATCTCGTGTGCCACCGGGTCGTGCTAAACCGCCTTCTCATGAAACCTGTCAGAACTCACCCTGCCCGTATGCACACCCTCACCGTCCCTTACAATGTCTAATCTTGTCGTTTATGGCTGGAACTCCCTGTTCCTCCCGTATTTCAACATTCGGAATCCTGACTGACAGTCTACATCTATTAGTACTTCTTAGATTTCATCTCAGCTACGTGGATTTTGAATTCCTCCTGGTTTTGAATTCGTTCTTTGTTCACAACCATATAGAAGGGTATGGATGGCTAACGGAATTCAGATGTGTATCTTCCGCCACTTAATTCTTTATAGTTCAATGTATTGTTTCGCAGATATTCTGGAATCTAGCAAAATCTCTTTAGCGTCAATACTTTGTTTGTACGAGATGTTGCATAGATCTACTAGATGGTTATATTACCTCGCTTGCTTTGTATTGTAATTATCAATCACAATTTTTGTCCTCACGGGATGCTTACCGATAAATTCCATGGATTTTTATCTTAGTTGGAGATATTTTCAAGTGATATCCGGTAGTTATAAGCTATTATTGAGAACAAAAATGTTTTTCATTGTCTTGTACTAGCCTAGTTAAGAATGATAGCTACGTTTGTAAAAACTCATGAGCTTTTGAGATTTTTATACAAATTTTTTCGTATGATCTTACCCCCAAGACATCAGATACTTAAATTTATTGGAACTCCTGTTCAAGAGGTTTCTGTATTTTTTGACTTAAACTATTCTTAAAATTACTTTCGTTAGATTTCCTAATGCACCTGCATTACAAATTAGGTATAAACTTCCCTTTACTGCTTCTCCTATCAATGTGAAACTATCTACACGAAAAATGATTCTAATGTCACAAAACAGTGATGTTTTGAGCACACACGTTTACGTACTTCATTTCAATTATCTTTTAGTGTTACAGTTATGCTGAACATAAAATTATTGTGCAGATCGGGGATCATTATTCGGACACCTACGTCATTTATTTTATTGTCGATTTTATGTTCTCTGTTTAATTAGTCATAAAATTTAATGTACAATTATGACTACGTAATATCTTTTACATCAGGTTAAAAATTTATTAGTGCTTTTCAAGTTCTTTTTTCAGAAAAAAATAAATTTTATTGGGTGTTATTGTAGCAAAAAAGTTTTAATAGCGGAGTTTTTTTTTGCCACGTGCTAGTGTTAAATTTATAACATTAATTTTATTTACAGTGTTAGTTAAAAAATCAAAATAACTACGTCCGCACTAACAATAAACTTTACTGTACATTGCGGTCAGATTTGGCCTATTAATGTGAATGTTTATTAGAAACGTTATTTACTACGTAATTGTGTCGCTACTGTACCAGCAGAAAAGCGCGCATATGTCACGCACTTCTGCTACTGGGTCTAACAGAAACGCACTTAGCGAGTGATAAAGATACTACGACGCGGAAGTTTTATTATAAATATATCCTCACTGTAGGCCTACTGACTCAGCTGCAGTAGATAGTGGAAAAGGTATTTAAAAACCGCCTGATGTCAGTGTGGAGCTAAGTGACCCCACAGAATGTTCTGGAACTGTGCCAGTTGTACCATCATAGCGGTGTTTCTTTTGTTAAGTATGAACTACTGGTACTAATTCTTTAATAAAAGGAAATTCTTATTAACTTACTATTTTGTACCTGTCCCTATTTAAAAATAAATGTGGTAATTCGAATACTGAATTTTTTCTGTATGAATTTTCTTCATTCAATTTAATGGTATTTCAGATTTTTCTGGATATACAAATCTTAGAAAATACGACATGTTTATTGAATAATATGTATTTTTGGAACAACCTATTATTGTCTTAAAAATTGGAAAATGCAGTGGCAAATCCTATGCATCTACACAATAATTTTGGAGCTTCATTATCATTTGTGGTCTATATACCTGTATGTACTAAAAAGAATGTAGAAAAATTTTCTAAACCCTGTTAATACATAATATTTTAAATGACACAAATAACCGGTAATTGAAAACTAAAATTCTCCAAACACCTGTATAAAATAGATGACAAATGATTGGAAAAACATAATTTTAAGATACTGAACGATAAGCCTAAATGGTTAAAAGAAGTCAGAAAGAATATCAAAATAACTGGCACAAACTTAGAAAAAAATATTGAATTGAATCAGATTTAAAGAACTGAATATTCACTTCAAGGGCTTCCATGAAGAACAAAAGAAAGAATTTTCTTCTTTTTTGTGAGAATGTGGGCTGCAATAAGAGCTTTCATAAATGTCCAAAGTTATTTAAAGTGGTGTGAAATGCCTTTATACAATTTTTATGCCCACAACAGGCAGGTGGAGTGTTAAATTATTTGCACTATATCTGCTAGTTCCAGAGCTACAAAAAATAGTTCTGTTTCTTATCACATGGTCAGTCAGTTATATGACTGAAGCACTTAAGAACAGAAGAGGTAGAAGTGTGAAAGACACTAGTCAGAGTTATTTCCTCTGAGAGTAATGAATTTCATTATACAGCCAGACCCTATGGTGAATGAAATAAAGATGTCATTTTCAAGGTGGAAAATGGATGCTTTTCAGTGGGCCAGGCTTGCTGATAAGCATACGTTTCCACTCAGTGAGGAAGGCAATAGTAAAATCCTCATTTTACTTAGTAAAGCCTCTAGAGGTTCAAATAAAACCAGCCTTTTTGCTGATGATCTAAGCAATAACACAATTTTTTTTGAAACCTAAAGCCTTGACTTAATTTGGTAATTTTGGAGTCCCAGGTTTTATCTACTATGGTTCTAAAATTCTAATATGGTTGCAATTGTAAATAGAAAATCACGTGAATTTCTGTTTCATTGCTGTGTTCAGAATAGGTACTACTCAGTTTTAATGATTACTAGTAGAAATTTCTTTGTCCTGCCTTCCTTTTTGTATTCAATAAATTTATTTGTCATAAGTACAAAAATCTGCACCCATATATTTTACTTTCTCTTGCCTATATGAATATATAGGAAGGAAAGTATTGTTTTCATGTCGATTTTTGGAAGTCGATTTTTACCGGATCTACACGTTTTCAGAGCTCCTGAACCCAAAAAAACATGTTTTTAGCGATTGGTCTGTGTGTGTGTGTGTGTGTGTGTGCGCGCGCGCGCGCGCGTGTGTGTGTGTGTGAACAGAATATCTCAAGAACGGAACATCTTACGAACTTGAAACTTGAAATTTAAGTTAGATACCACTACCGGACCCGACACGAACATTTTCATCAAAATCGGTCAACCGGAAGTAGTAGTTTATTCGTATAATTTTTCACTTTTTTGCGATTTTCTCAAAAACTGGTCCTACGATTTTTTTTAAAATCGCCTGGTTTACTCAATTTTTTACTCTCTACAAGATAGGGTAGACGCCATGTTTGCTGAAATTCTGCGTGAGGCTGTTTTTACGTAAAAACATTTTCTTTTTAAGATTGCGGCTTTAATACGCATTTTAGCGCAAAACGTCATATAATAAAAGTTGTAGAGAATGTAAAATTCTACAACTTTTATTTCAAACATGTTTTTGTATAACGCTTAGTTTAGCGGTAATTAGCAATTTTCTGTTTTTTTCTCACGAAAACGTGTGAAAAATCGATTTTTCTAAGATTTCGGCCTTAGAATGCATTTTACGACAAAAGTGTATAAAAATCCAATTTATAGGAAGAGATTACAACTTTTATTTTAAGCATTTTTTGTACAGTGCCTAGTTTAGCGTGAATGAGCGATTTTCCGTATTTTTAAGCTAAACTGAGGTCGATTTTAATTTTGCGTATTTCACTAATGTTTTTTAAGGTTAGTTTTTTGTTTATTTCTAATATTTTATTACTAATGTTAGGTTTATTGTTAATTATTTGCATTGGCAAGAGAAAGTTGTGTGAGTGTTTCACACCAGATTTTTTTACTTTCTCTTGCCTATATGAATATACAGGAAGGAAAGTAGGCCTATTGTTTTCATGTCGATTTTTCGAAATCGAGTTTTCCCCGGATCTATACGTTTTCGGACCCCCTGAACCCAAAAACATGTTTTTAGCGATTGGTCTGTGTGTGTGTGTGTGTGTGTGTGTGTGTGTGTGCGTGTGCGTGCGTGCGTGCGTGCGTGTGTGTGAACAGAATATCTCATGAACGGAACATCGTACGAACTTGAAACTTGAAACTTAAGTTACATACCACTACCGGACCGACACGAACATTTTCATCAAAATCGGTCAACCGGAAGTAGTAGTTTATTAGTGTAATTTTTCACTTTTTTGCAATTTTCTAATAAATTGGTTCTACGATTTTTTTTTTAAATCGCCTGGTTTACTCATTTTCTTATGCTCTACAAGATAAGGTAGGCGTCATGTTTGCTGAAATTCTCGGCGAGGCTGTTTTCATGTAAAAAATTGTTTTTTTAAGATTGCGGCTTTAATATAAATTTTAGCGCAAAAATGTAGATAATAAAAGTTGTAGAGAATTAAAAAACCTACAACTTTTATTTCAAACATTTTTTTGTATAACGCTTAGTTTAGCGGTAATTAGCAATTATCTGGTTTTTTCTCACGAAAACGTGTGAAAAATCGATTTTTTTCAGATTTCGGCCTTAGTATGCACTTTACGACAAAAGTGTAATAATAAAATTTATAGAAAATTAAAAGATCTACAACTTTTATTTTAAGCATTTTTCTCTACAGAGCCTAGTTGAGCGTGAAAGAGTGATTTTCCGTATTTTTAAGCTAAACTGAGGTTGATTTTCATTTTGCGTCTTTCACTCATTTTTAAAATTAGGTTATGTTATTAAAGTTAGTTTTTTGTTTATTTCTAATGTTTTATTAATAATGTTAGGTTTATTGTAAATTTTTGCATTGGCAAGAGAAAGTTGTGTGAGTGTTTCACACCAGATTTTTATTTTATGTATGATTGCTTGAAAGGTTTAGTAGGGGATTACTACATAGGCATTTTCCCCCAGTGGTGTGTGTGTGTGTGTGGGGGGGGCATTACTCTAGAATAGATATTCATCCATATAAATTCATTTTGAGAGTTTTATAATGAAGTAATTAAGCTTTGATTATAATAAACAATTTAGTTCTTAGTTGTTAATTATCCATTAGTATAATTATGTCATTAGGTTGTTAATTATCGACATTACCAGTGGTAGAGTGAATGTACTTGCAATATTTTAATTAAGTTACTTGTAAGTTATTAACTTTTCTTCACTGAAGCTTTGTGTTGACACGATTTGTCCAAAATTATCAACTATTATAATCATTATTGTGAAAGGAAATTGTGTTTATGAAAGTTTATTATTTTTGAAATGGTATTCAGATTGTTGTTGTTTAGGTCAACAGCCGAAAGGCTGGTTTGAACCTCTAGAGGTTTTATTAAGTAAAAACGAGGAGTAAGGTGGTTTACCATTGCCTTCCTCACTGAGTTGAAAGAGTATGCTTATCAGCATGCCAGGCCCTCCGAAAAGCACTCACTTTCTACCCTGCAAATGACACCTTCACTTCATTCACCACAGGGTCTGGCTGCATAGTGAAATTCATTACTCTCAGAGGAGATAACTCTGACTAGTGTCTTTTACACCTCTACCTCTTCTGTTCTTAAATAGTTGTCATATAAGTGGCTGACTATGTGATAAGAAACAGAACTATTTTTTTTAGCCCTGAACCAAACAGATAGAGTGCAATTAAAATAACACTCCACCTGCCCGTTTTGGGCTTGTATTCAGATTAACAGGTTCATTTGTTTTTTTGTTTTCAGGAGAAAGACCATTTCATTGTAGCTGGAGTGATTGTGGTAAAAGGTTTGCAAGATCTGACGAATTAGCTAGGCATATCAGGACACATACTGGTGAAAAGAATTTTGTCTGTCCTGTTTGTTCCAAAAAGTTTATGAGGAGTGACCATTTAAGGTTAGTAACAATAACTATTGTTTAATATCTGTATATTTATAGATAATAATAATTTTAAAATAAAAAACAATAATTTTAAATATCAGAATTTCGTTAAATCCAATGAATGAGCCAGAACTTGGTTGAAATAGAATGAAAGTATTAATGGGCTTTACCCAACTGGAATCTTATTTAACCATGCACTAAATGAATATCCCTGTAGCATATTTAGCGCTAATCGCAGTTGGTAATGTAGTAGTTGGCATGCTGGATATGCAAACAGCCTTCTATACTTCTATCACAGCCTTTATTGTGGAAATTTTTTGTAAGTATATACTGTTGCTGTTCATTGTCTTCTGCCCGGTTTATTTATTTATTTAAGAAAGTATTACATATGAGAGCAACAGGTAAAACCCAATACTGCTCTCTTAAAACAAAACATATATAACACATACAATCATAATTTAACAAGCTTATAATATATACAATAATGATGCTTCAATTTCATAACCTATAATATAATATATAAATGTGATTATTATAACATGTGAATATGATTAATATAATATATGAACATGATATATAATATAATATAATGATATATAATAAGATAATATATGAATTTAATATTTTAATATGACAGTATAGTAATATAATTATGTAATAATATACTGGTATAAAATTGAATATAATACACACAAACAGACATTAAAATTTAAACGAAGCGTTTACTGAATACACTTACAAATAAATTACAGTATATTTTAGAAAGAAAAGAAAAAAAGCTTTAAGATAGAAAGAAAAAAGAAAAGAAAACAAAAGAAGAAAAAATCAGAACAGGAGCGGTGGAACAAAAATTTGAATTTACGAATAACTGAATACATTTTTTTATAACTTAACTGATTGTCAAAAAGGTCAATAATACTAACAAATTAATCGTAGTCTCTTATGAATATTGTAATATATTGTACAATACTGTTATTTATTTAAGAACTGAACACATTCTTCCCTTCTGTTTAGGTCTTACTATTGGTGGTTGACATTTCAGTGGTACTAACCTCTCCTGGTAGTGCCACAAGTCTAATTAATTGTTGCTTTTATAGCTAATAGAAGTTGCTTGCTTCTGATTTAGTGAAAGAAAGCCGTGGTGGATGTTCAAAGGAACTTATAATTACATTCTGAGATGGACTGTAACTGTCTCATACTTAAGAATGTAATATAATAAATGTAGCAGCGTTCAATGGTATAAGTATCAGACGAACTAATGTCCCATAGCCGAGCAAGTGAGAGGGAGATATGTGGCATAACTACGCATGCGCTCAAAGGTCTTTACCGTTATAATCCAAATCTGAAAACATACTACAGTCGTTATCTTGCTTGTTAGTTTACTGCATGCATAAGTGCTTGCTCACAACAATGAGTAAAATTAAAGACAATGTTATTGGAACGGCGTATGGGTTGTGGGAGTGAGAGCGTTATGCATTCTCTCACTCCCACGGCTAGGGGACATTAGCTCATTTGAATACTGTACTTAACACAAGACTGTGTTTTACAATTATTTACTCGCGTAGAATTTTGTTAGGTAGGATGACCTGGTCTACGGATGCAGGCTATCTTTAATTGGTCGTGATTCTTCCCAGTATGAAAGGTGATGTGGTACTTGTGTAGAACAGTACAGAGATAACACTGCACTTACCCATTATGTTAGAATAATGTAGGCTTTACATATGATGGATGCCAAAGATCATCCTTGAAAATTGTAAATCAAAGACCAAGTTGGTGCCAATATACACGTGTTTTAACTTTGTTAAATTTAATATTTTGTTGGGTTTTGATAACTTTGACTTTAATATTTTATTTATTTAATTACAATAATTATTTTTAGTAATTAACATCTCACACTTATAGTGATTAAAGGGGTTATAGCTCACAACTTAAGTTCATGAAAAAATGGGAGTTATTATTTTTACGAGACATTATGGAAAGTATGGAGCCCCTCCAACACTGGTAGTAAAAAAGGATTTTTGACTATTTTACTCTCATGTGCAGCTCCAGCAGGTAATAACTACGGAGGGAGGACTTAATAACTTAATGTTACCTAAGCTCAGCATGGGTCCCCTTGGGATATTTCTGGCAGTGAACACATGGATCCTGGTAAACATGATATAGTCATCGTAAAAAAGCCTTTCGTAGGAACCATTAGAATGAATAATATGAACTAAACTAGTTTAATTATATTATTCTGAAACACTTCTATTTTGTACTATAACAAACAGTTTAATATGAACTAAACTAGTTTAAGTAAATTATTCTGATACACTTCTATTTTGTACTGTAACGAACAGTTTATTTTTCTCGAAATATTTTTGTAAAAAGAAAAAATGTTTTATCTATTGTTTACCCTTGCCCAGTTAGGGGATAATTCACACATGCTTGTTAAATGAGTGTACGTATCACATTCCAATGAATCTGCAATATGATTCTTGTTCATACAAGTAACAAGTGCAAAGTATGTACATATCTGACTTATCTTTGTGTGTACAGTTGTACTACCGTTTTTAAAACTTTCTTAGCTTTTTACTTTTAGTACTTGAAACTGTTGGCAATTATTTTGTACTTTTTACAAAACTATAAATATTAATAATTGAGTGGATTGGTTACGAGATCTAATCCAGCTAGTCATAAGTCATCCTTAGTCATCCTTCAAGTGTTCATAAGCAGCAAAATGTTGAGAAAACTTTTTCATGTGCTTTGTCCTCTGAAAATGTTGACTGCGATCAAGACCACTTTAGTTTTGTCGACTGCCCATTGAGAAAGGATAACTGAACTCACACCGTATCAGTCCCAAAGATTCTTCAACCATAAAGTCGTACATTGACCTTTATATTTCCCTGCACGATATTTTACAGTGTTCTACATTTTCCACCTCTCGCATCACATAATCAAAATACTCCAGGTTTCTACGTTTTTCATCATCATCATTACCTTTAACTTTCTTCCAGTTTCCTTGGTTTTTTTTTTTTTTTTTTTTTTTTTTTGGTTTAACGTCTGACTGTTTTGCAAATTGCTGCTAATGCAGACGGTGAAGGATGAAATGAATTTTTGTAACGTATGAAAAAATGCCATGCCCGAGTGGGATTCGAACCCAAGACAACATAATGAACCCAACACAATTCCTCTCCATCTTTCTGTAACAACAAACCATCTCTCCTCCATTGTTGCCTTAGTATCGCATATTTTTCCCATTTTATCCATAACTGGAACCATCCACTTCACTCTTAATCTGTCCTTTAGTCTTTTTCTCTCCATCTTCAAGTACACCATCCTTTAAGGCAGTCTACTCTCCTCCATCCAACTGTCTTAACTAACCATTGTAGCTTTGTCTGTCTAACTCTCTTTATCATATAACGTTGGTTCCTGTACGTTTACAGTACTTATACAATTTCCATTTCCTTATTGAACCTCACTAAGATTTCTGTGTTTTCTGCAATCCATTCATGACACCGTGTAATAATATCTCGAAGGCCTTGAGTTTTTTTATCAATTTTGCGTTAGTGTCAAAGCCTTGACATTTTATCGAAACTTAGAATACTTTGCAGCGGATCAATTTAATTTAGAGCGGGAGTTTAAAATTTCTGGTATATAAATTTTATTTATTCTTTTAAAAATAGTAGAGGCTTGTTCATGGGTGTATTTAGCTTGCCATATATATTTAAATTCTGCACTAAATTAAATTGGAATTTTATTTAAATATAAAAACTACAGTCCATTAAAAATAGCATGATTGTAAGTCTCTGAATGGTGGTAACTTTTCTGAATAAAAAGTCCTTTTTCATAAGTCAGTGGTATTCTTATTATTCTAAGTGGTAGCTCAGATGCACGAGCACGTTACAAAATTTTCTCTTTTCTTTATCCCATTAAGTAATACTATCATGCTATTTCGAATGGACTATACTCATTTGTAAAGATGAAACTATTAATTTTTTTTTTGTTTTCAGTAAACATGCTAAACGACATCCAAACTTTGACCCTGCAGTGTTGCGACAACGGCGTGCTCCAGTTAAAGCTTCATCAGTTAATTCAAGTGATGGAACCCCATCAGAGAATTTATCAGATTCAGTACCTTCTCCATAGATTATGTAATACCATTGTGTTTTATAATATAAAACAATTATATTATAATATTGTTATAGTACAAAAAAATTGTAAATAATTAAAACAATAAAATCGTTTTATTTTATTTTCCATGTACTTATTAACAAGAAACTTAAATGATTAATTATTATCGTTTATATAAGTTTTTATGAGTTTTGATAGAAGTAGTCAAATTTTAGGTTAAAATTGTATTAATTTTTTGTAAATCCACACTATCAGTGACTTATTAAAATATACCAGAGAAAATATTTTATGTTTAAATATTAGATAATATAATTCATACAGATATTTGTAATTTGTTGGGCGATTTATGTGAATTATAAATGAGATTTTTCTGTTCCTCTGGGGTGAGTTAAACTATATGGATTCACCAGTGGCAGTGTTAAGTCTGTTGAGCGCCTTCCTCTGAATATTTAACAATGAATTTTTTCTTTGACAGTATTTAGTCACCAAGTAAATTATATGTTATTGTTTTGTTAATTGTTATTATTATCTGTTATTTTTCTGTGGGACCTTATGTATGGTCTTATTGCTGTCACTTTTCATATGGAACAGTATAGTACATTCAAAGAGTATTGTCAAAAGGGTCTGCCACACAGGATGCGATCTACGTCCTGCATTCCGGGCAAGGGTGGCACACAGAGTGCATTCTGATCATGTGGGCAGCAGCAGAACGCTGCAGGCACTGAACTCATCTACGGGGCAGTTTGAAACTAAACCCATTGCAATCCAAACATGTTCATCGTATAAATTGTACTGTTGGTCACAAAGTTGTGGTATGTCACTCAAAATAAAAAAAGTTCATTGAGGCAGTTCGTTGCTGTTGTTATTTATACAGGGCATAGGACAAGAAAATATCTGTAAAAGTTCTGTAAATAGTTTATTATACTCTCCAAACTGTAATAATTTGATTTATATTGTGTACCCACACTGTGCATTTTTTGTTTTTGTTTTTAAGAGATAATTACAACAGAGTTACAGTTCCTTCCTCTTCTGATAAAGAACTCATCGCGAGTGACCGAAATAGTATTTAGTAATCCGTGGACCAAGTGAACTGATTGCATACTGTGTGACAGGGAAGATCACACTTGAGATCGAAGTGTGTTCATTTGCCCGGAACGGAGGATGTAGATCGCATTCTGTGTGTACCACCCTTAAATGTTGAGAGTCATTCATTGTCAGTTTGTAAAATCTGATGCAGCACTATTGAATGAATTTGTCATTTTATTCTAGATGGAAAACTTTAGCATAGTGTAAAAATAAATTACAGTTTATATGAGAGATTTAGTTAAGTAACTTTAAGTGTTAATGGGAATTGTAAATGCATCACTTTTGTTCGTTGATATGAATCACTGTTTTAGTGTAGAATTAAATTATAAGAATTTCCTATTGTGGTGAAGAAATGTTGCTGGCTGTTTGATGGCTTTATTGGAAGCAGACATAATAGCTAAGCCAAAAGTCCCAGCTTCTTTTTGCAGCCAGATATCAAAATGTTTATACCATATCATATACTCAGTTTATACAGTACAGTTTCACAGCTCAATGGAGTTACTTGTGACCAATTAACAAGAATAAAATGTTACTACAATCAAAACTAATATGCTGTTCAACTATTTTAATTTTAGAAATTCATTTTTTGACATATCGGAACTATCAACTCATGACAAAGTGTTATTACCAGTAAACAGTATAAATTATTTTAAAATTTTATATAAAAGAAGAGTTAAAATTGTACTCATAACAAATGGGTGTAAAACAGAACACATTCATTGAGTTTTATCTATGTGTGTTAATGATTTATTAGTTTTTCCTTCTTCAGTAACAACATATGCACTATGATAGTGGTTAGTAAATAAATCATTTAACTATAAAAATTAATTTCCCAAGGATACTTATAAATTTTACAAGAAATTTAAAACTAGGAAATTCATTGTTTCTCAAATAGCCTGATTTGTTGTCATAGTCTATAATGACAATAATCCCTCGTATTTGAAGTAGAATCAAATTATTTTTATCTTTAGACTTATGTTGATTACAATCCATTTTTTTACGTATGCTAATGTTCTATGTCTAAGGAAGTAAGTTTTCTCCATGTCCTCGTCATATACTTGAATATAAATTTGAAAACTGTCCATGAAAATTATCAAACCAAAATTTTTAAAAATTTGCGAAGTAAAACTACAGTTTCAGTAAACTAAACAATTAGTTACTAGGTTAATGCCATATATGGCTCCACTGAGCAGTTTAGAACTATATGTAAGTTAGTTATGACTTTATTTAAAGGTTGTTATTTTTTATCATTTTTATTTCATTATCTGGTTTTATACTACTAAATTTTGGTCATAATACTTGGAAAAATTTAGAAGTGTTTGTAAGTTTAGTTTCTTGCTACATAGCTACCTATTAGTTACTATATTACTACTTACGATTGATCTCTTACAAATATGTTTGTGTTCATGCTTTGTATAGGATAATAATAATAATTCTTTTCGTGAAAGTAATAGTAATTACAAAACATCCCTCTTCAGTTTTTCCTTCAGTATTCTGATTTATCACTTAGTAATAACTGTTAAAAAATAACTTATTGCCTTATCATCAAAAGGTAAATAAGTTCTTGGCATTGTTCTTAGGAGTGTAAAATATGTTTGTAAGAGAATTGCTTAACCTTCATAGTTTTCCCATTACTTTCTTCTGTATCAGTTTTAAATAGGCTTACTACAATAACTATCAACTCTGTTAAAATGTACAGTAAAAACTGTAATTTTGTATAATTACTTTATTAAGTATGAAATTATTAATCTACATAAAGTGAATAATGCTATTATGTGATTATGGCCATTTAAATACTCAATATTATACATTTAATTCTGAGTGCATGTACTTCTTTTTCAAACAGAATTTGATAGCGTAGGATAAAAACAATCCATTATTTAATTGACAACTTAAAAATACAATAAATTGATTACTGAAATGTATTTAAAAGCAGTTAATATTGTGTATACTTTATTTATTTTATTTTATTTTATTGCAAAACCCCAGTGTTGTAAATAATTTTAAACTGTTCGATGACTTAAATAATTATTGTGTTACCTGGTACTGTGATTTTAATGAATTTTTAATATAGGTATACAAGTGCTTTCAATTTTTCAAAACTTAAATGTCTGTAATTTTTTTTTTTTTTTTTTTTTAACGTCGCATCAACTGCATCGGTCATTAGCGACGACGTTGGGGTGGAACTTTATGTGATGTAGGATGAAATGATTTTTTGTAACGTATGAAAATATGCCATGCCTGAGTGGGATTCGAACCCAGGACCGCATGATGAGAGGCGAGCACGTTACCAACTGCGCCAATGCGGCCGGCACATCTATAATTTTTAATTGATTTGAAAGATTACTTTCTAAAATAGACTAAGGAATCCTGTATAAATGTAGAAAATAGGTGATTTTCTTAGTGAATGAAAATGATTAAATTTTCATATTTGTTTTTAAATCTGAGACGGAATTTTTTTTTGACAGAAAAGTCATTCTACGGTAGTTTACAAAGTACATGAGAGCAGTGACGTGGTGAAGGAAGATGCGTGTGAACATTTTTGTACTGGGACTAAGCACTCAGTGAGACAATTCATGATCACCTTCCAGTCTAGTGTTCAGTATATTACTGTACGTTTGTTTCCTTATAAATCATTTGTAACGTTTCAATTTCTTACTTATTTTCAAAACATACCAATAACAAAATAACAATAAGAAATTTATTAACTAATTTTATTGGCTGTAAATCTCTTTAAAAAGGAAGTATATAACATTTAATGCAAAAATGGTATATTCATTGGTCATTGGTAGACATAACTAATAAATCTGTAGTATGCTAACAGAATTATAAAATTAAATTAGGGATGATCTGTTGTTTTTGTTGTAATATGTGACTCATTACCCTCACGTTATTATTATTAGGATAACCTCATCTAATTAAATCATCGGTTGCAAGACACGTATTGATGTAGAGAGACTGATGCCATAAAGTAAAAGCATATTTATCTTTATACAGTAGTTGGTTCATGTATGAGTACCATTCCCTCACTAAACTTGCTGATTATAAAAAATTACTGCGTGTTTAATCATTTTCACATAATCTTCCTCAGCTTCATCTATCTTATATTTTGAAATTTTCTGTACTTCCAACCAAAATGGTTTTTAAAATAAAATAATTTCTATTTTTATTATAACAGAAATGTTTTTTATTCATTTGTGAACAGTTTTTTTATTATATTCATATAATCTGTAAATTATGGTTAGTAGCATTTAGAAATTTGTTCAAAAAATTAGTCAGTATTTTGTTATCAGTGCTATAAAGTACCATTGTATATTATTGTAATTTAATAAAATATTTTTATTAGAAATATTTTCTATTTCTATCATTTATTATTTATTCCTGTGTTGATTGGCTTTGGAGCCAGCCCTGTCAGTCAACTGGTAGAAAGTCTCTTCGAATTGGTAAGTAACTCTGATTATGTATGCAATATGTTTGGTGACCAGCTAACTGTCATACATAAACAAATACTACTAGATGTTCGTATTCAAATTCTTGTCAATGCATACCAAACATTCTGCACAATGCACTAATAGGGGCGGTTGCTTGAAATAAAACAGTCCCTAGAAACAATAGAGGAGTTTGACATAGAGCAACTAAGGGTCGAAGGCTAGAAAAAGGAATTACAGGAGAAATGCATACTGAAAAGAGGGGATGGGAGAGAAGCATGGAGGTGAATGAATGGTGAATGGAGTAGAGAGATAATATTCTTGAGGCTGCAAAAGAAGTTATTGGGAAAAGCGTAGCAAAGGTAATCAGGAAGAAATGGGTTACTGTGAGTATGTTTATAAAAATGGAGGAGAGGAGAAAAGGGTTGAAGGATATGCTTGAGAGATTAGATAGGGCTTGTGATACGTGTGGAATGAGAATAAGTGTTCAAAAGACAAAATGCATGGTAATAAGTAAGGCACCAAAACAGATTATGGTAACCCTGAAAGGGAATAAAATAGAGCAGGTCAAGTCTTTTAGGTATATTGGATCCCTGGTAAGAGAAGAAAAGAGGTGAAGGTGAGGGTCACTATGGCCAAGTAGGCATTTGGTAGGAAAAGACGGATTTTGTGCAGTGGACTTGATTTGGTATTGCGGAAGAGATTGGCAAAATGCTTTGTTTGGACACGTATGGAGTGGAGACATGGATTTGAGGAGGCAGGATGATGGGGGTTGGAGGCCTTGGAAATGTGGATTTGAAAAGGATGGAAAAGATTAGCCGCATGGAAAGAGTTAGTAATGAAGAGGTGCTTCGAAGAGTGGGGGAGAAGAGAGGGCTGCTGGAGATGGCGATATGGGGAGAAACACAGGTGGCTGGATCACTAGTTGAGAAAGGAGTATCTGTTTGCAGAAGTGCTGGAGGGACCAGTTAATGAAAGGAAGGCAAAAGGTACAAGACGCTTGATGATGTGAAACAGGGAAGATGGTACGAGGAGGTGAAGAGGTTGGCGCGAGGTAGGGAGAGATGGAGGACTGAATGTAGAGATTGCTGTGAAGCAGAACACGAATGATGAATGATACCAACAATATTCTCTGTATATTGTACTCTATGTTATCTTACATAATTTCTGCTAAAATGTTAAAATAATTTTATTCAGTTAAACAATAGCTGACCGTTTTCAACACTTCAAGTTAAGACTGTTCAACTTGTTTACCATTGATTATCCTGAGTTCCTGCGTGCACTCGGGCATTGTTGCATATTCTTTGAAGGATGTGAACATGTTTGTTTACTACCTATTTTTATTCTTTTATTTATATTACAAATTATCATTTAGCCTGATTTAACACTATTCATGTCACAATCCAGTAAAGATCTGCAGCAGTTTTTAAAAAAACCTGGATAGAACGGTGCATAAGAATACAACACATACAAGGGGGGGCCCAAAAAACCTGGATTTTTGTTCAAAAAAATTTATGTAATTATTTTTTTTAAATTCTTTCAATTTTGTTCAACGTTTTCTCCATTAAATGTGATGCACTTGCCTAGTCTTCTGTTCCACTGTGTGAAGCACCTCTGGAACTCTTCAACTTTTATATCATCCAGTGCCCTCTGCGAAGCTGTTTTTGTAGCCTCCACATCATCAGAATGCTTCCCTTTTAGATTTTTTCATTTATTTAGTTTTTCATTATTTAAACATTTTTCTTGTGTTTGAATGAATTATAAGAGATGTGCAGTTCTTGAGTTTTAATGGTAGCTCTAACCTTGAGAACACCACGAAGGAGTGGGTAGCAGTGCGGGGTCATTATTGTACATTTCTACAAACATCATACACACATTAGTCATAACAAAAATAAATCATTCCATTGAGAAGTGGTTGTTTGATTGCTTATTTCATTGAAATGGTAGTTTTATATATAGCCTATATCTATCTTCCATGAAATGGAGTGTATATTCACTAACACAGACGATGTTTTTAGTTAGACTAGTAGCAGCTAGGCTCGGCCAGGCGAGAGACACCGTTTAACCTTACGGAGTGTACAGTGACGGATTTATAAATTTTTTGCCCCTAGGCACTATTCTGACTGCCGCCCTTTTGAAACATGCCACATCTGTGCCAAAGTTATTACTCAATTTAAAAAAAAGTAAATCTAACGAGTTCATAAACGGGTGTTGATAAAATCACCAAAAGATACTTAATTAGATTTTAATCACATTTTAAAAGGTTTATACTATAACAAACTAAAAATACAGGTGTTCATAAAAACACCGAGAGACAGAAAAAGCTGCTTCAATTCATCAACAGCATTGTTTCTGTTGCCCAACAATCTATCTCTTATTATTTTAGCGGCACCTGTCAGGTCGTGCCGCCCCTGAGGCGTGCCGCCCCTAGGCACTGGCCTAGTGTGCCTAGTGGGAAATCCGTCACTGGGAGTGTACCCCATGTAAAAAACTGTTTGTCACATTAAATGTGTACAAATGTCAAACCCTGCATAGGTCAAGAGGCAATCATTGCATTGGACACTGAAAAACTCAACTAGAAATAAGTGACCATGAGTCATAGTTGTTGGTGTGGAGTATGCATACATGCATATTTATCTTTCAATTCTTGGCCGATTACACCACGTCCAAATGAACTTTAATCAGTTTAGTAGCCACAGAAAACTACCTAGCAGGCGAACCCAAAACAGTGGTTGCAGACTTGAGCCGCAGGGCACCCCACTCCCCTCAGTACTCGTGTAAATGTTGGACGAGTCGCCATCGAGCTTGCTATGCTGCTAAAATGCTTTGCACATGGCTCTTTCACACATGGAAGTACTACGCACAACCATGTACTATGAGTAGCACATTGAAGTGCTATGGCCAGCGTCCATTAACCTTGAAAGCAGGCGAGTTAGGGTAGCTGAACCGCAGTTTTATGGGCACGCTCTGTGTGGTCTGGGGCATGCCCCTGGAGTATGCATACAGTAAGTATTTCATGAGAAAGTGATTTTGAGGTGTACCAGTTTGATTTCATGAGGTCATTCTTTATTTGAAACAGATGACACACAAAACCACCATCTTAACTAGGTACCTACTTGAGGTATGCTACCTGTTGAAGTTTCTTTGTCCTGGGTTTCACCGAATTAGGGCAGCTCTAGATGATTTCTAAAATTCCATTGGGCAAGTCTGAACATCAATCTAATTCATCCATTGTAATGGACTTGACTGTTGTACTAATACTAATTATGATGTGACAATCTCTGTAATTACAATATGTCAAACAAAATATTTATTTTTCTAGAAATTATATATTAGCCTAGCTCATTGAATTTGAAGCTCTATGGTAAATGTTATTGTGCATAATTGTTTAGTCCTATGTGATCTTAAAATGTTATCTACCGGAGATCTTCTACAAGACAGAGGTAGATTTCTTTGTCATCATCTTGAATTAATTGAACAAACAGCATTTTGGCAGATAAGATTCAAATGTATGTGAATTTTTATTTTTTTCATCCATTCAAGCGTAGCTTTATTGCTTTGGAGAGATGCATTGATGCATTTTAGTGTAAAAAATACAAACAAACAATAATTCTTTCATGAAAGCTTCCTTACAAAAATTCAAACAAGTTCTTCATGTTTTTACAATCTGACTGTTATGGACATTATGGCAGATGATTTCTTTTATTCAAAAGCATCAAAAATCAGTGTGATGGAAGTACGTCAACAGGTAGTCAACAAATTAATTTGATTGTTATCAATTAATTGACCCAATTTAGCTGACAAGTTGGTATTATAACCATTTGGGATCACTAGGCAGGTAAAACTTACATACATGCATAACAATGTAAGACTATTCCGCACATTGAACAGTTATTTTAAATTGAAGATACAAGAAAAATCACTTTACAACAAACAAGCAAACTACACAAACCACCACTATACAAGCAAACTTTATTACACAATGTCAGTTGATTGGTATTAAACAATTATCCCTCAAAATTTTTAATTCTAAATTAAATAACAACAAACCTCACATAAATAATGCTTTTATATACCTTGTTTTAAAATATATGTCAGATCTGCATTGCAAACCTGGTAATAATTTTGAACTTCGTTCTTCTAAACCGTAGAAATCTTTTGTTACTTAAAATTAAATAAATTATTATTATGTACCTATTAAAAACCGGAATTATGAAGAAAATCATTTAAGAATGCTTCATGCTAAATTAACCACTGAAATTGTAGCTTCAGGTACTTTCTGGAAAAAAGAATAACAATTTTTTCTAATACACGATTATTAAATTGGCAGTAGGAATTTAAATTTTAAACAAGTTACTGAGAAACAGCTTTCCTCAACAGCAGTTTAAGTTAATTAAAGAAATTTGATGGTGTCAGGAGTACAACATTTTATGATTTATACATAACAAGACAACTCTTTGTAAGCCTTCTGTTAATAGTATATTAGGCCTATGTAATATTATATAAATATTATATTATAATAGGTTCACTAAATTGTCATATCATATATATTTAATAGTAAAATGTGATGAAGATTAAATTCAAATTGTTAAAGTAATTAAAATTACATAATGGAAAAATATTGTGATTCAATATTTTCCCAAGAAACTCTTGAGATTGTTTTTACCATAAACCAGGTAGGTGGTATGGCACTGGAATTATAACCAGTTGTTTATGTTCCTTACGGCTGGCTGGTTTTTATTAGCACTTTAAAACGTCTGTGTCAAAGATCACTTGAAACATGAAGCACCTGCCTTTTATGAAACTGAATGTGTTTGTTACTTGTTTGTGCTATAATGCAGGTGGCATATTCTAAAATTTATATTTCATTATTTAATACAATAACTTATTCCTTACTTTATAATTTATTTGATTTTTCAAAGAATTACTGCAGAAGTATTAACCAAATTATACACAAAATTTGATAGTATCATCTCTTCATTATAATTTATATCAGAGTTCAACTATGGGATCTTTTGATGACTGTTCTCTAGAGTTTGCCATTAAATGCTCAAGTAAATCAAAATTGTGGGGCTGAATTTTAAAGAAGATTCTTTCTTTATGAACAACAAAATGTAAAATTTTTAGAGTACATTGTTCCAAGTTAAAAACAATGTGTGTATGTTTTTAAATTTTAAAATGGCATTATGTTTTATGCTGTGTTCTCAACATAAATGACTACTTTCTTGAAGTACATTATAAAAACAGACATATTTTGTGTTATCTGACATTAATGTTAATATGTCTTTACTCTTGCCAAATTTTTCCAAATGTACATCAAAAATTTTACATATGCTAAATTGTTTGAATGTATTTGACAACCCCTAACGACTTGTACATTAAAACTGTGAAAACTGCTTCCAGGAGACTTAGGAAAAAGTACTTGGATAAAATAACCAGTCTTTACTGAACTATGATATTAATACCTTGTTACATTCATCACAATCAGCAATTTTGATTCGTATTTATTACAATCTACTTACTTCAATAAATGTGTTGTTTAATCATTTTTAATCAATGATACTTAATTAACCTTAGAATTTACTTAGAAATGTATTAATTTTTAAAACAAATTGTTAATTTAAAAGGAACTCTTGTATAACACATTACTTTGCAATTGAAAAACAGTTTCTGTAAACCACTGTCACAGTATTATGTAGGTTGCGAATCAGCTAATGTTTCCAATTTAGTATCATTTTTTAATCTCACACTGCAATTAACAGCACTGCCATCAAACTCAAAGTTGTTTTCCTATTCTTATACAAAATGTTTTATCATTTAAGTAGTATATTTTTAGTTTTTTTAAACAAATAAAAATTACCACACCTTTCTCAGAATTGTTGTAATGTAATTTATTCATGTCTTTTCTCCCTTTGTAAGCAGATATTATTCAAACAAGTTAGCAATATGATTAGCAACAAAGTAATCAATTCTGTTTCTCATGTTGTGATTGTGGACATTAAATTTTGTGAAAAGGTACTTTGATTTCTATACCTTATCACTTACAGTGAAGTTTAGTGAAGGAACTGCAACCAGTTTACGCTCCTTGTATAATGGTCTGCATGAGATAAGGTATTTTGGTTCCACCACTGACCTAGCTTTTTTGTGAATTTTAAAAACTCTTTCTGTATTATCCCATGAAGAATTATCCCACATATATATTTCATACTGAATACAAGATAAAATTAGACCATGATAAGCTGCTATTAGAAATTTCTTATCATTTAGTCTGACAATGTTTTGGCAAAACATGGCAGTGCAGCCAACTAAACCCATGAATGTACCATGAAACTAACTCCATTACATGGCACATTTGACATATACAATTGATTCTTAACTTAATCTTTAACTTGCATGTACCCCTCTTAACTTTAGCCAAACTACTAAACTACCTATAGAAAAGACTATCCTACTACAAAGGAAATAAGGAAATTAAGCTCCAAATATTAGAATCTGGGTTCATAATGATACTGATACAAATGTATTACAAAAGTAACAAAAAATATATTTATTAAAAATAAACAACAATCTTAAAAACAAAGTCAACATGAATACTGTAAAATTATTTAAAAAAATAATTTATATTTTATCAGTGCTTCTTTTTTTGTTTCTTCTTTGAAACTGTGTCACTTGCTTTACCTGCAAATTAAGATTACAATAAATGTTGGCATATTATTACATTACTAACAACTTAATACTACTATACATTTAACTATTAACTATTTGTACTCTCTACTGGTACTATAAATTGTATTTCTACAAACCTACTTGACTGATAAAAATATAAAACATAGTTTAAGCAATGCTAGTGCTGTTCAACTACTTAACCAATTGTCCAAGGAGATAGTGGGTGTCCAAATGTTGGGCCATATTTTAAGGATAAAGCACAGTTTGTTAAAAAACATGATAATTTTTATCACCAATTATTATAATAAAAATTCATATAATAATGGATCAACAGAACCGATTGTTTTATACTGAAAACTATCGTAGAAATTATCACAATAATATTCTTTTGTATCTAGAATAGAATATTATGGTGTAGTAATGGGCCAAGTTGTATAAAACTTAAGTAGTGTATAGGAAAAGGTAATGAGTACACAACAAAACTACCCTGTACATTCTGTATCAGGTACAAGTTACCATCTACCTGAGAATTACTTACAAACTAAAATAATTTAACAAGGCAATGAGTAATAAGAAAGAAAAAAAATTTATATCTGATTTTTATTGCTATATAATGGGTGTTTTATTAAGGATGCAACCCTGATTATAAGAAGATAGGAGTAATACATTGGTAAATTTTATGTCCGCCAATCAATATGTTGGCAACAGTGTACTCAAGGCCAACTACCTAAGACAGTTAAAATGTTCCAGTCAAGCATTAGTGTGGTGACAGTAGTCGTTTCGTTATATTGTGTCAGCAATGGTTTTTTCCAAGGAAGAATGCGTGTTTATTGTAGAGACTCACATAGCGAATAAATCTTACAAATGTGTGCAACCGGTATAGGTACGGCAGCGTGAGTTTATTCTTCTTGAGCTGTGTAAAATTTTGTTCCTCATCACTAAAATAAAAATGATCCAACAACTGAATACCATTTTCTTCAACCAAAGATCGAAACCACCGACAATATTGTAATCGTTTCTGATGCTCTGTGGCTTCCAGTTCATGAGTTACGCCAACGCGATAAGGATGCAAATGTAACTTTTTTGTAGCTCTGAAAACAGTAGTTAATGTTAGCCCAGCTTGCGATGATAATCTATCTTCTAAGCGATTTTTTAGGTGATTGAGTCAAACGATTTTTTAAATCTTCAAGAACTTCCATGGTTAACTTTGTTGGCTGGCAAGGTGGTTTCTCTTCGAGTACACTCCCAGTTCTACGGAATTTATTTATAAAATGCAATATTGACGATTTATTCAGAACGGCAGAACGGCGAAATTTCAACTGAAACTTATCTTGCACACATTTGTAAGATTTACTCGCTATGTAAGTCTCTACAATAAACACCCGTTCTTCCTTGGAAAAAACCATTGCTGACACAATATAACGAAACGACTGCTGTCACCACACTAATGCTTGACTGGAACCTTTTAACTGTCTTAGGTAGTTGGCCTTGAGTACACTGTTGCCAAAATACCGATTGGGGGACAGAAAATTTACCGATGTATTACTTCTATCTTCTTACAATCAGGGTTGCGTCCTTAATAAAACACCCATTATTAGGAATAAATAAGTCAGTTTGTAAGCTTGTAGGGTAGGAAGGATAAATGATACATAATTAAGAAGTTCCAAATGTAATCAATGTTCTTGATGTAACTACTATTAATATTTAGTTTGTGCCTACTGTACAGTGGGTAAGGTTGAAGAGTACAGTTGATCAGGTATGAGATTTGGAAAGAGACAGAACTGCAATAGAAGCAGTAGCAGTTGTATTCCTAGTCTTCACTTGTACCAGATCCAAAATAAGTACTGGTTTCCTATAACTCACCTCATTACTAGTTCCAACGGAGTATAGTGAGAAAATTAACCTTTCTTCACTCAGTTGGTATTTCTGTATCAGTACTAGACACAATAAATATCACTACTACTTTGTATCAAATACAGTTCGGTACTCATAAGGAATTAACTGGTAACAGAAAAGTCCCGTTCTGACCCAAGACTAGTAAGGTATAGCAATCCTGAATGCTAGGAGAAAAAACATTGAGTTGATTTTGTTACATTCCTACCACTATTTTGAAGGGTTTAAGAGTATTATTAGGAAGTTATTAGTTTAGTAACATGGTAAGTGTTGAACAAGAGTCATAGTCAAAACTGTCACCATTTGAAGAGAGTTTTAACTCATAATAAAACCAACTCAAGATTTATCCCAATTAGAAATCAAGATCAAGTCATACCGAGGACTGCAATGATGTCTAAAAATTTTATTCTTAAGTGTGCCAACAAAATTAAACGATTTTATATGAGACAAATCATAAAAATTCATATGAAGAATCATTTTCATAAGTTAAATTACACCTTCCTTAATTTGAGCACATACAGAAAAATTTGTGGAATCGTGATGATTTCTTTATAAGGCTCGGTAAATAAGAATAATTATTTCATACAAAGAACAGAAATTCTTACACAGTATTACGTATTTACATAATTCTTAATACAAGAAAGCCCGTTATTGGTGCCGATCAGTCAGTGTACTGAAAAGCATCATGTTTCTTATGTTATACCTTTATTTTTATTGAAGTTAAGTGAGTTTTGCAGTATTCCAAGTGTTAGTGGACAGACTATATATTGCCAAGAAAGCAACTGAAATCAAGAGTGGAAAACACTGACGAAGAAGAGGTGTTTAAATAATATTTTCTATCATTTTCCCCGCTTATTACACACAAATAAAAATTCTACCTACAATTCTAATCAATAAGAAGCAGTACATCATTACCTGATTGTTAAAGAATGTAATACAGTTAGAAAGCCTAATTTTACAAACATTTTGACACATTGATCGATATTTAGAAAATATAGAAAAAATAAATTGATTGGGGGAAGACTGAATGTTTTTGGTTACTAAATCAAGTAGGTGTAACATTATGGAAAGTTTAAATTTATGTTAGTCCAGTGTCTGAACAGACGCTTAGCAAAACTAATACTTATTACATCAAAATATTAAAGTATATGACGTGTTACCAGTAATTGCTATAAATTTTAGAAAGCTAATTGTCAGCAGGTTTATTTTGTTCGAAGTAAGGATAAAATTATATAAAATCTGACATAGGTAATTTAATATTTCCTACTGTAAAGGTATTTACCACAGCATATCAACTGAATACTATTATACTCTACTTGAAAATCAAATAATTCTTAGAGGTGTGCTTTATAGAACATAAAATGTTACTCAATGATTTTCAGGACAAATTCCAGAACTAAACATTAACTTTGTATTTCTGAAATTAGCATCTCAGAACAATGAGTAGGCCTACTAATGCTCTTTTATCAAAATAATAAAACAACTTTTAATAGAATGTACAAATTATGCGCTTCCATTTTAGTAGATATATTATTTTCCACAATCTAGAAATATTTGTTTTTTTACTCTAATGTAATTAATGTTCAGGATTACCACACAAACAAAAAATGTTACTTCTTTCAAATTGTACTTACTCCAAATAAGAGAATTAGTAAATTTACTAATAACAAAAATTGAAATCCCAAACAGATATGTGCCAAGGCAGAATACAATTCTCATATTCCAGTCAAGGTGTCTAAAAAATGGATACAACCATACTCCATGAAGAAAGTATGTGCTCATAAGGCTGCAATCATTAAATTAAAACATCAATAAATTAATTATATATTTTTGTGATATGTTGTTGAGGTTATTCACATTTTTACACAAATTTCTAAATTAATTCAATACATTCCAGTTTTGTGGTGTACTGAACCATAAAACTATTATCTGTTGCCAACTGCTTGCAATATTAGGTATAATTTTTTTAAATTTTAAAGCATCATTATTAACTGTGGTGATGTAAGTAACCAATATGGGTTTTTGCCTAAAAAATCATAAATTTACTTCTCAGCTAGGTGATGTTTAACTGCAGTAGTGACTACGTGCTGACTAGTGAAGATTGTGCACTATGTGTAGAATTTAGCACATCTCTATTAGGTAGGCTCACATGTACAGAACAACCTGGATAAACCGAAATGATAAAAATGTGTAACTGTTTGAATTACTAAGGATTGAAATTTTGAATTAAAGTTGGTTTTGAAAGTTGAAATTAATACTGTAGCTCTTTTCCTTGTCATGTATAAAATAGACTACTTATTTTATTACCACTACTTTTAATTTTTTTTTAATAAATTTTATTCCAGTTTTTTTAAGAAGGCAGGGATTTTATTTTGAAATGAATGAATTTCCTGCTGGGTCTTTGAATAATAAAAGACTTGGCTAGTTAATAGAAGTATTTGATGGGATGGAATGTAATTCTCTGTGGCTTACTGAACACAAAAGTTTAAACTTTTTACCATGTTCATGTATAGCATTTCATGAATTATTGTAGATTTGGCTACTAAATCCTGTCTACCAATCTAACATCAACATTTTCTTTAACCTGACTTGTACTCTTTGAACAATTTTATTATCAAATTTATGTTAAAAGAAATTTTTTGAAGGGAAAAATTGTTAATTAGCAATAAATGTCATCATCAAAACACTGAATGTAGAGTTAAATTTCAAACAAAGCTGCTGCACATTGTTGAGGTTACCCAACATTTTTTTTAGACTAACCGAAGATAGAGTTATCCAGGTTGTTCTGTAAACTACATACTAAATGGATGTAAATTTACATTAATAACATTCTCATTAATTTAGAATTCATGTGTAAATCTATCTTAATTAATACAAATATGATCAAAATGGTTCTGTTAATCCAATAAAACGCCTTTATCATTACCATTACCATCTCATGCTAAATTTCATAAGAAATTTAGATAAGCTTTTAGTGTTAAAATCTAATAGCCACTATTGATCATTGCTCCTCCTCAGAATTAAAAAAATAAGACAGATTGTACTTGGATCCTGAGTGATAACCTTCAGCCTAGTTTTGAACAGACAACAACACATTAGAGTCCGATCATATCATACTTCTTTCTTCGCAAATTCAAATTACTTTCTAGCAATGTAGCTACTGTTTTGTAAACAGAAGCAATTACACAATAGTTTCTTTGATGTGACAAAGAAACTTGTACTCTTAAGAATTATCAGTAATCTAAATACAGCATATTTTATAAGTATGCTGTATTTCTTATTTATAGGTAATAGCAATGTTAATATGTGAGTTTGTTATGACATAAGTTTTCTTTAATACTCATAACTTTGCCTCTGCAGGTTGTAGCAGAGGGACGAGTCATTTCTACGCTGCCATTTTAGTACTGTAGGTTGCTTACAGTAATATGAGTTCTGTCTTACATTATGAAAAAATTGTTTAGGCCTGCTACTCTGCCAGTACATAACCGTGATCTGTTTGACCACTACAAGTATTGACTAAAAACGTCTTTAAAAATTTCCCTACCATTCCTTACAGGGACAGAGTAACCAGCAGTATAGTATGTAACTGCATATAATAAATGTAATTCATTAGTTAGATAATATTAGTAATATCAAAGCAGTTGGCCAACAATTACTTACTAAATCGGGTTTGCATTCTAGAAGAATACCAAATATTGTTACTACAGAGTAATTTTTTAGCCCTGTTACCCAATTGTAAATCTCGGGTAATTTTTTTAAAGAAAGGGAAATTTTGTTTTGTGACATGAAGTTGGTAGCCCTACTTAGCCGGTTTAGATACAGCAGTGCGAGTTGATTCTCCTTGAGCTGTGTAAAATCTGGTTTTGTTTCTGGTCGTATTACGAACAGAATGTCTTTTACCCTAGAACAAAGGGTTTCCATTCTTGAACAATATTTTGCTACGAAATCGTACGGGAGTGTAAAAGATTCATTTTAAATTAAATTTGTTGGTGTTCCTTCACCAGAAAAAAAAGTCAATTTCTAGGCTAACAAACCGATTTTGAGAGACAAGTAGTGTTTGCGACAGAAAATGTAGTGATTAACCAACTCTCTTGACAGATGACGTTTTAGAGAATGTGAAAACAAGATTGCTCAATTTTCCCCGGAAAAGTTTATGAAAACTTTACTCACAAGTTGGTTTGTCATATTCGAGTGTTCAGAAAGCTGCCAAAAAATTGAAATTGTATCCATATCGTGTACGATTAATCCAAGAGCTTTAGCCTCCAGATTTAATCAAGCAATTGTTCTAGGGTAAAAGACATTCTGTTCGTAACATGACTGAAAAAGGTACAAAGTTTTACACAGCTCAAAGAGAATCAACTCACACTGCCGTATTTATACCAGTTGAGTAAGGCTACAACTTCATGTCACAAAACAAAATTCCCTTCCTTAGAAAAAAATTACCAGACATTAACAATTGGGTAACAGGACTAAAAAATCACTCTGTGCAAAAGATCAGCTACTACACTGTGTTGATTATATTAATATTTAATGTTAAGTAATTAATAATTTACTCACCACACAGTGTAAAGTCCAAGGTACAATGTAATTCCAGGTAATGCTTGTTTAACTGAAGGATAGATGTGATGGCATAAATACATCTCTCCAACAACAAAGATGGCTGTTGTTGTATGTAATGAATGATTCACCCAAGGAGGCATTATTAAATCCAGCACTTTGGGAAATATTAGATTTCTGTCGATAGCCCATAAGCTCCAAAATACAGCTGCCACCAACTAAAAATAAATTAATAGCAAATGCAAAAAAATGTTGATACTTTAATATATAATATATTAATATTTCATCTTTAATAAACAATTATGGCCACCTCCGTAATGAGTTGTTAGCGCATTGGCCTACCACGGGGAGGCCCCGGGTTCGATTCCCGGCCAGGGTCTGGAAATTTTCACGTGCTAAATCCCACAGTTAATGTTACATAATCCACCATAGTCGCTAATGACCAAGCAGTTGATGCGACTTTAAATAAATAAATTAAAATAAAGACAATTTATGACAAATGTTCATCAATTTTTTTGTTTAACAGATTTATGTTTTCTAGGTTACAGATACTAAAATATTTACGACCACTTTGCTCTTCAATAAACAACCACTGAGCACATTTCTGCCAGTCATTTCCAGCCCTAACTAAAGCCACAGTAAATTTCCCAGTGTTATCATCTATCCAACAGTGTTTCTTTCAGCGAACTTATTTGTTCTTCCATACAAATATTTTCTCCACTTTCTTAAATATTCTGGCACAATTTTCGAATGAGATCTCTCTAAATAAAATTTAGTCAAATTATCATCAGTGAAATTATAAAGAAATAATAAAATATCTCCCTTTCTCTAAATTGGTCTTCCAAATATTCTTATGACTTTTTTAAAATCTCTATGTTTTCCATCACACTTCGTCTAAGATTCACATTCGTACAATGGCAACCATGCAAACTGAATTTATAGAAATTTTTATTTGTTACTTGTATACAGAAGACCTGAAATGTGAATGAGTTTCTGTCATTTTCATACAGTTTCTTTTTAAATTTTTCCAGATTGCATTGCAATATTAAACAAAGTCCTTCCATCATATTGAGGTGACGGGTCATATTTACTAAATCACTAATAATAAATAATCACATCTATAATATAGTTTAGATGGATCAATGTTTTATATTGAATAACTGATGTAAAAGTAATTGCAAAATAGGCCCTGTAATAAAGTATTATTCCACAACTAAACATCTGCTCTCATTTCACTACTTTCACAACTTTCACTGTCAATATATTTCTAAGCATATTTGAATCATAAATGACATTAATCAGCACAGTTTTCACTACAATATATAGCTATGTGACTTAACACCATGTATCAGTTTTATTCCTTCATATTATTTTTTTTTGACAAGAATAATAACAGTCTATTCAATTCAGGTGACACAGTAATCTCAATTTTAATGCAATTTATATCTTAAAAAAAAAATCATTAATTTTTATTGGAATATTTAATTAGACCAGTTATGATTAAAAGTTAGTTTCTGAAAATATTGCAACATTTTAATAGTGTAATAATGATGAGTTACTTTCAAATCCTACCTAGAAATAAATTTGAAACTTAAACTTTTATACTTTACTGCTATGTTACTAACTGGTTACTAATGTTTAAAAATTTTTTACAAAAGATAAAATTAATTAAATTTTCAGGTAAACATCTGATATTTTACTTAACAAAATTATATTTTAACTACAGTAGAACACCAATTATTTGAATTATCGCTTTGAAAAAAATGTTAAAATTTATTTTATTTATATTTCTGGACCACTTTAGGTTGAAAACACTATTTTTATTTTAATGAGAAATGGTACAGCGATGTGCATTTCAAAGCAAGTACTGGATAGCTTCAAATTTTTATACACCGCCATGGTAACTTAAAGTTCACATAAAAAATTGTTGTCAAATACCCCTGCAGCAAATGAATTCATTAAAAATTATGATGAAGACTTTGTATATTATAATGTAGATGAAAGATGCCTAACCTGGAAGGCACTTTCTACAAAAACGAGGTAATGTTGTTGGAGATTACTGACTAAATCTGCTGTGTATTGGCAAAACACAAAGTCCCTATGCTTTCAGATGATGTAAAATTCTTTCAGTTAATTAAAAAAATTGAAAGAAAGCGTTGATGATTTATGAATTTTTTTTTAGACTGGAACAATAATTATTTTATTATTGAGGCAAAATTATCAACATAAATGGGGTAAAAAAGGAAATGATTATTCTGATTCTTTTTCATTTTTGTTCAGTTGATCTTAGGTTAAGGTATAGAATTAGGTAATTATCTTGTAGATAATGTAATTACACTTACACTCACTAAATGTTCTGACTTTTTTGAATTTTTTTAAAATTTAATTTAATTTTTATATTTTTCAATGCTGTATGGTACCCTTTGAAATATTAATGATATCCTATAGAAGTTAAGCATAAAATATTGATGTATGCTGATCTGTCCTATTACCCGAATTTCTGACTATCCAAATCCAAGTTTGTTTATTATGGTTAATTCGATAATAGGGGTTCTATTATACCGTAGACCTTAATGCTTGAGGGTATCTGGCAGCGGTGTACTCCACCCAAAAGGTGATTGTTCATAGTATACTTTCACAATGAAATTAAATCGTTAGATTAATTATTCTCATAGTCTGTATCTAGATTTATGACTTTATAAAGTTTTGATCATTTACTTTTGGAAAATAAAAATAAATAGATAAATAATATAAATAAATAAATACAGGTATGAATTATTTAAGAATGAAAACTATACTGAAAAATTAAGAAATGCTAAATACACATAATTAAAAAACGCTAAGCATACAAAAATATAACAAAAGAGCTTGAACCAAAATATGAAATTTAGGCTTAAAATAAATTAAAGAAAAGTAATGAAAAATTATAAATTTTAAATTAAATATAATAGCACAGTAAATTTATTTTATTTTCTGTTCATACAACTGAATATTTTAATACAGTAATAATTAATTATGTGTAATTAAATACAATTTGCTGATATTATAAAAAAATGTACATAATTTTGATAATTGTGTAGGTATTGCTAATAGTGTTATGTAATCAGTTTACACAATTTGTTGGTATAGACCTAGATACAGTGTGAAAGTATACATTTTGCATGTAGGTCACATAGCCTATTGATTATGACAAGTTCAATTTAAAATAGTAAAAGATAAAAATCATATGATGAGTTCAAAAAGTCACTAATATTATATTACTTTGCTAGACAAATGTTTATTGAAAATAAATTTACTGAAAATTTTATCAGTTTTTTTGTACATGCAATAAAATCTAAACTGAATTTTAGAAAAAATTGTTTAAAAATATATACCAGTACTGAATATTTTGTTTATAACTACTTAAACCAACTTACAATGTACACAAATGTGTACCAGTATTTGACTCCTTATTACATGACAACATTATAATTAATTAGGTACTCCTTAATAATAATAATAATAATAATAATAATAATAATAATAATAAAAACAATAATAATGAAACAGGAATAATATCCACTGACAATAGGTAGCAATTTTTAAAATTCTCATCTATCATTTACCTATACCCATCCATCCGACACATTCAGATGTCAGAAACTACAAGAGATAGCAACAAACGGTTTTTGAATTCATAATTTATACAGAAAGTAGAAGGCTGGTGGGCCTAGATTGGGTTTGAAGTTCTGGTTTCGACCTGAAGTGGCCCAAAACCAGAAGTCAAGAAATTGAAGTCGGCATTGGAAACGAAAATAGTGTCATTTGATTCCTCTTAAAAGAGTAGATAGAGAAATCACTAATGGTTTTTGCCATAGGTCAAAGGTAAGCCTTTATACCAGCCATGAGACGCGTCTCATGGCTGGTATAAAATGTTACTGTCAATAAAAACAATAGACCACTGAAACTTCTTAAAGAAAAGCCTAAGGTCAACAGATTTAGCATTTCATATGTGACAATAAAATAAAGAAACTAATGCCAATGTTTATTTATGAAATCAATAGTTATTTATTTTTAACGCCTGGCTGTTATGTACACAAAGGTCGATGCAGACAATGAAAAAAAGCAGTAAAAGAAAAAAAGCAGTAAAAAAGATCCCAGACCTGAACCAGGGCCGTTAAACAAGGGATTATTTTATGGCCCTGGATCTGACCAGGAATTAAGCTAGGGACTCCTGGTATAGAACCCAGTTTTGCTGACCAATACACCAACTTCTATACTCCTGATGAAAATTTTTTTTTTTAAATTAATTTATTTAGAGTCGCATCAACAACTTGGTCATTAGTGACTACGGTGGATAGTGTAACATTAACTTTGGGATTTGACATGTGAAAATTTCCAGATCCTCGCCGGGAATCGAACCCGGGACCTCCGCGTGGCAGGCCAATGCGCTAACCAGTACGCTACGGAGGCAGCCGAAAAGTATTTTTATTACGCAAAAAGGAAAGCAGAAATCAGTAGATGGTTGAAATTGAGATATAATAAGAAATTTATTACATTTGTGTAAAGGTTTATTCAAAGATCAGTTTTTCTTATTTATAATTTGGTTGAAAATTTGTCCAATTGTTTTGAATAATAGTTTTAACCTTGACTAAGATCTTTTAGAGTTGGAAGCTGAAAACTTGAGTTTTGCTTTTTGATTAAGCATGAAAATATTTTTCAAATTACCTGAGTCACAAAACCAAGTTTCACATCCATTGAAGTCACAAATGACATCATCTAATGCAAATTCAGATAAACCAATAAAATTTCTATTGACAGTGAAAGTATTACGTAATACTCGAGTACATTTGACTAGTTTTTGTTTATTCAATTATTAATTATATTAATAATACATTAGTGTTGTTGTATTTATTATTATGATAGGGTACATTTTATTTTATTCTATGTTAATACGGGCTACTGTTTCTATGAAATTTAAACAATACTTTTTTATACATAGAATATTTACAATCGCCACAAATTTTTCTTGTATATTATCAAGAGGCCAATTCTTATTAGAATGACTAGACAGATGTGTAAGATTTGTGCAATATATAATAAAATAATAAGTAACAAACTTTACAGCGGTTTGAATAAAATAATGTTCTCTTGGATGAAGTGATAATATTTGGCCACCTTTGTGGCCCAGTGGTTAAAGTATTAGATTGTGCTGCATATTAAAAAGTGAACGCATCAATTTTTGGATGGGTTCTGGAAATTATTACACGTGAAAACCCACTGATTCCATAATATAAACCCAGAGCAGTTGATGGAACTTTAAATTTAAAAAAAAACCGTATTTTTATTTTTTTTAATATTATTAATCGTTTTCTCAAAATTTAACAAGCTGGTACTGATGCTAATATAGACTAAATTGAATTCAAGTTTTTACAAAAGCTCTAAGTTCCTTTATAAAAGTATTTTTATTAAGGAAACCAACTTACTGCATATATAGTATGACCAGGCTCAAAGTGATATCAATAAGGGAATCAGTATTTTAAACCACATAGTGCACTAAAAACTTGCTCGTCCAAGTTCAACTTATCTGAGGTTCCATGATTAATAAGGCTAAGTACCAGAGCCAGCATGATTACCTTGCTAATGATTACCTCCAATCATTCATATTCTAAAGGCCTCATCTTGTCACTTTAACTATGAGTTCCTTTCAGTAGTCATTCTTTTTATGCCTACATTACTATTGAAATTAATAAATTTCATTAAATCTTCTAAATTTTGGTTCCATGGCCTTCTGAATCCTCTCAATAATTTTAAATTGAAAATATTATCAATAAATCATTATTTTTTAATACGCCTGACATATTTTGCCTTCCCTAAAGATTAAATGAAGACACTTTTTTCTTAAACCAAGATTTTAGGTAAAAGTTTTGTAAGTGAACCAGTGGTGCAACATGGTGTCAAACAAAAGATGCGACAGTAAGACAAAAAAAACAAAGATGTTTCAACAAAAATGTTTGACTAAACAAATTATTAAACCACATAGTGCACTAAATACTTTAGTACAACTTATTGAAAATGTTATAATGTACAAATTAGTTTTGATTTATATTTTGTGTTTTAAAAAAAGTTTTGTTTGTGGATTAAACAAATGAGAATATTTAGTCAGTTATTAGTCTATAACTTACCAGTGATGAACAATACAAAATATTATATACAATACAAATAATTGATTCTAAAAAAAGTAACAAGTCATTATAAGCTACACAGCTTATAATGATTCTGTGATTTTTTTCCGTTTTTGTAAATTGTCTTTCACACATTAAGCTTTTATACTCTGTCAAGTTCCCATTAAATATTATACTACGTACATTTTGTAAATAGTATTGAACTTTTCAGTATTACTACTAATACAATTTAAAAAATTTAGTTATATTTTATTGAACCACTTTAAGTCCCTTATTATATAAAGCTGCGAGGACACTCACTCACTCACTGACTGACTGACTGACATAAATGACCCCAGCCAAAATGACTGACTGACATAAATTCTAACCCCTTAGCAGGTCTCTAAAAGCAAAAACCCTGGAGACCTTTTTTATCGGGCGTCGGCTGAAACCCCCGGGAAAAATGCGAAATTTAAAGTATCTCTTTTCGAAAGCTCAGGAAAGGCGCGCGAATATTTCGACCTTTTTAACAAAGTCTCGTTGCGCAAAGGCCACTGCGACCATTTTTGTTCCCCTCCCGAAGTACGTTAAGACCATATATATAAAGTTGCCCTTAACCGGCCGGTTCACTGGAAAAACTCAAAAACAAAAATTCGGCTTTTTCGGGGTTGCAGTTTTTAGGTTTTTCCTTGTAACACCACGAAGACGGGTTTCATTGACAAATTTTTATTAGGACCACATTACACTAACTCCCGGAATCACGGGTGACGTTTCAAATTTTAGATCGGGGTCCTACGGGGTTTGGTACCCTTATTTAAAAATTATGAAATTTTTAAATTTTTAGAATTGAAAAAATTTGATAATGGCATGTCGTTTGGCGTTAAAAACTACATAAAAATGTGATAAACCGAAAATTTTAAAGTTGCACCCTCTTTTTTGCAGTAGGGTTTAAATTTTTTTATCTCATAAACGGTGCATCGTAAAAATAAATTGTATAGAATATTTTTTGTACCCCTTTTAATGTACTTCATCCGTATAGCTGTCGTTATCCTCAACTCGCCGGTTCGGTAAAAAAACTCAAAAAACAAATTTTCGGCTTTTTTGGGGTTGCATTTTTCAAGTTTTCTTTTGTAACACCATCAAAATGGGTTTCTTTGGCAAACTTTTGCTAGGACCACATTACATGTACCCTCCGCATTATGGGAAATTTTTCAAATTTTAAATTAAGGCCCTACGGGGGTTGCTACCCTCATCTAAAAATAATTAAAATTAAAATTTTTTAGAATACAAAAAATCTGTAAACGGCATGTTGTTTGGCGTTAAAAATTACACAAAAATTTGATAACCCGAAAATTCTCAATTGGCACCCTCTAGCCTGCGGTAGGGGTTGTATTTTTTTATCTCCTAAACGGTGCATCGTGGAGAAAAATTGTATAGAATATTTTTTGTACCCCTTGCAAAGTACTTTAAAACCATGTAGCTATCGTACCCTTCACTTGCCGGTTTGGTGAGAAAACTCAAAAAACAAAATTTCGGCCTTTTGGGGTTTGCCGTTTTCATATTGTTCTTTCTTTACACCTTCAAAATGGGCTATTTCATAAAATGTATATTTATAAACAGTTACACGCACCTGTAGGATCACGGGTAATGTTTCAAATTTGTTTCAGTGTCCTACGGGGGTCGCTACCCTTATCCAAAAGATATGAAATATTTAAAATTTTAGAATACAAAAAGTCTTTTAACGGCATGTTTTTTGGCGTTAAAGTTACATAAAAATTTGGTAACCCGAAAATGTTCAGGTCACACCCTCTTCCCTGGGGTTGGGGTTGTATTTCTTTTTCTCTAAAACGGTGAATAAAGGGACAAAATGCATCAACCTGCTTGTGCCCCATAAAAAGTAATTCAAGATTATATCAACAAAGTTGCCCTTAACACACTGGTTCGCTGAGTAAACCAGAAAAACCAAATTTCGGTTTTTGGGGCTTGCCGTTTTCAGGTTTTCCTATCTTTACACCTTCAAAACGATGTTTTATGGCAAATTTTTATTAGCAAAACGTTACAGGTACTTATAGCATTACGGGTAATTTTTTAAATTTCAGATCGGGGTCCAGGGGGGATTACTACCCCTATACAAAAATTATTAAATTTCTAAATTTTTAGAATACAAAATATGTGTTAACGGCATGTTTTTTACGTTCAAATTAAATAAAAATTTTGTAACGCGAAAACTTTGAGGTTCAACCCCCTTACGTCTGGTAGGGGGTAGTAATTTTTACCTCCTGAACGGTGCTTCGTAGAGAAAAAGTGTATAGAATCTTTTTTGTACCTCTCCCAAAGTACTTCAAGGCCATGTAGCTAAAGTTTCTCTTAACCTACCTCTTCGCTGAGAAAACTCAAAACACGAGCATTCTGGCTTTTAGGGCTTGCCGTTTTCACGTTTTTCTTTTTTTACACCTTCACAACGGTTTTTTCACAAACGTTCATTAACAAAACGTTACACATACCATTAGAGTCACGAAGAATTTAGGTCGGGGTCCTATGGTGATTACTACCCGAACAAAAATTTGAAAATTTTCGGAATACAAATAATCTTTTAACGACATATTATTTAGCGAAGAAAATTACACAAAAATTTGGTAACGCAAAAATTTTCAGGTCACATGAGAAAACGAAAAACTCAAAGTATCATACATTCAAACCACAACATTTAAAGTTGAAGTTTTGAAACTTTAAACATTAATCTAAAATTTTAAATTTTGAAACTTTAACCTTCATCTTTAAACTTTCATATCTTGAAATTTCTAAATATTGTGATCCACCCAGCCCCACTGGCGGCCGAACTTCATCTTGTGGCAAATGATTCTGATCCACTTATGAATTCTGATCCACCTACCCCTCTGAGGTCGAGACACGGAAGCGGCGCGATGCGCCGCTGGAGTGGCGAGTTATTATTTATATACACCAATAAAGAATAACCTACTGGAGTGATAATGATTACTATAAGTGTAACCCTTTTTTGTCTGGCTATTAACTTGTAGTAAATTTTTTTGATTCCATGTTATCAAAGTTTTTTTTGTAATATGAAGTACATTCAGTCTCAATTACCTACAATAAGCAAGTTTATAATGTAATATTGATTAAGTTTATATTGATTGTAATGTTATAATAAGTACAAAACTGATCAGCGATTAATCTGAATTTAACATTTTTTGTTTTAACAAAAAACGTTTGTTTGTGGATTCAATAAATGAGAATATGTAATCAGTTACTGTAACTATCAGTGATGTTAAAAAATACAAAATAATATTGTTACTTAACATGTAAAATGAAATAATAAATTTATTGAAAATTGGTTAATGACATCAAAATTAAGGATGGTAGTTTTTTTTTAACATATACATTTGTCAGTCTGTCTGACTACAAAACTCAATCACCTTGGCCTTACGTATATAAATTTTCCCTCTTCTGAAGCCTTGAATTTGCAGTATCAGCATACAAATTACTTAGGCATGATTTATTTCAAGCAATTACTGTTACAGTTTTGTTCTGCTTACTCTTTTTATAACACAGAGTTCCATTAAATTGTTTTAAATGTTTTAAAAATATTTTTTCAATGAAACATAAAATGTTTAAAGTTGTTAAAAAATACAGTCTCAGTGCTGTGGTGGTAGAGTACTGACTTGACTTCATTTAAGACAGATACTCCACAATTCAATACCTCAGCTCAATTTCTACCATATTTGCAAATAATAATCAAGTAGTTTATACAATATTAAATAAATAAAAATCTTAAACATTTAAAACTATTAATACAATTTTTTTTTTAAATCCCTAATGTGTGTACGTTGCAATCTGTTCAATTGAGAACAATAAGCAACCCCATGACCCAATGAGATGAGGATGATATGTATGACATGTACATGAGGTGTAGTCTTGTACAAACTCAGGCCGACCATTCCTGAGAGAGTATGGTTAATTGAACCCCAACCATCAAAGTACACCGGTAACCACTGTCTAGTATTCAAATCCGTATAAAAGTAACTACCTTTACTAGGATTTGAACCAGGAACCTTCATCTCCGGAAATCAGCTGTTAACAGCTGATTTTGGCGACAACTTTACCTCTAGACCAACCCAGTGGGTCATTAATATAATATGTTACATTTATTTAAACATAAATATGTTTTTAATACAACAATGTTTTCAAAATATTTTCATTTATTATTACAAGGCTTTTTCTAATCAATTAAAACTAATATTAGAATACTGTACCAAAGTATGGTAACTCCAATTTTGGCAAAATTGAGTTAAAAATGCCTTAAAAATCAGAAAGAAATCCTCTGTTGCTGCAATTTTAGTTGATATACAAGATTTTTTGTAAAATAATTATTGAATGTGTATTACTGATAGTCAAGTAAATTTTGCTTAAATTTTTGTTATATTTGGTGATTTATTCATCTGTTACTAAACAGTACTGAGTAAATTTTGAATTTTTGTCATAAGTTGTGAATAAAATGCTGCTTCTTTATACAAGTAGTGTTACCACTAGGTATTTCACTTAAGTTTTTTTTTAATCACGTTACATTGGAGTTAACATTAATGTTGAATATAAAACAGTGACAAAACACAGTAGCTGTTAATGTATTAGGTCATGTTTAGGTGGGAAGAAGTATAGAAGTTGACAAAGTTACAAAATAATAAATCTATAGATAAGAAGCATTTTCTATAAAAACTAGGTGTAAATTTCAAGTTTCTAACACCTACTAAAATTTTGTTACAATAATTAAAAGAAAATATTGTTGTTTTTGGCTCTTCTGAAAAATCACCGAAATGGAGTTAACACCGTTTACTTCTTAGGGACAGTAGTGATAGATATTTGTCAAGAATATTGATACCAAGACCTAGAAAACCTATTCAAAAGAGTTTATTATAAAAAATATTACTTTTAACTGATATTAGTAGACAGAGTTTAAAAATTTCCAGCATAATTAAATTTGACTTATCGAAATAATTTACAACAGTGTTATTAAAATTTATAATTCATAATTTTGTGTTATAAAATCTACTGCAGTTTACAAGTAAAATGAACTAATTAATTATACTTGTTTCACAATATTTTCTTTTTATTAAATTTTAAGGATGTGGTTGGTTGATCCTTTGAAAGAAGATAAGAAATATATGAAACCAGAAGAGCATTTATCAAAAGCCTTACCACTCTATAAACTGAAACGTAATTTTGGATTGTGGTTATATGGTAAACCACAATTATTAGCGACATCAAAAATAAATACGCCTTTATTATAAAAAATACTGTTATTTCATATTTTAATAAAATATACGGGTTTTTTTAAGAAAACATAATAAACAAGAAACCCATAATACTATACTTACGATTGCAGCTGGTGCAGCTAATACCGTAAAAAAGTAGGTTTTTACATTTCTTAATTTACTTTTTAATCTTTCATTTCCTGATACTGCATGTAATATATCTTCTAGTACACAACTCACAAAATAAACGACTTGAATTGTCTGAAAAAAATACAGATTACATTTACTTTACACTGTACACAAATTGTTTAACATTGTATTATACTAGTTGTTTCAGAACAAAAACAACATAACTTTACTTGTCTTTTGTTTTACGATATTTTTTACTTCCATGATCTTGTTGATTCTTATTTTTAAATGGTGTAAAATTTCTTAAGTTTGTCTTTGTTTTTAAGTGATTTCATTCAGATACATCGAATTCTCTATGAGTTTTGTTCAAATTTTTTGAGAATTCATTAATCAGTTTAAATATTTTACATCAAACACTAATAAGCATGTTCTTTTACATAAGCTAGAGTTTTTACAATACTTTTCTCTAAAAACAACTTGATAAAAGGTTCTGTTACAAACTGTTAAGAAAAACTAGTTTTTTTAAAAAATTAAAATAACCTTACAAAATCACCCAATTTACCACTTTTAGGGAATTCAAGAATTACATAATGATTTAATTGGAACATTAATCCAGGCGTAATCTTTTCTCATGCATAACTCATTCTGTATGCAAATCTATATGAATTTTTCACATTATTTTTATCACAGCAATACACCTGTAAAGTTATATACTTTTCCCTATTTTCTTCTATTATATTTCTTATAATTATATTTCTTTTGCACAAGATTTTATTTTAGATACTTCAGATACTTCTAGATTCTTCATTTTATAACTGTACCTATTACAGTTTTTAATTTACAGATTAACTATATCAAATTTTTATTGTAAATATTTTCTGTCTTTTTAAATATTCACTCTCCATTTTCTCTATATAATTTTTCTAAATAAAAATTTGAATGTTTACTCTACTTATGTATCAATAAAATAATATGCATGCTGATTTTTAGAACTATTTGGAAAGATTTAGATAATAGTCAGATATTGTGGGTAGTAGGTTATATAGTTAGGTATAATGATATTTCTTTAGGGCAGTCACCCCTTATATTACAATAGTATTTCATTTCTTGAAACATTAATAAAATATACCGTGGTCGATTAAAATTATAAATTTGGCAATCTACTATTCATTGGCTATGAAAAGAAATAAAGACTACCAGATTGAATACAAAGTACAACCTGGTCTGTACAGACCATATGGTCAAAGAGACACAGGGAGAATTTCAAATAGATGGGTATGGGAATGTGTTAAATAGGTCATCTGTGAGATGGTAATAATGGAGGAGAAGAATGAAGGAGAGTGGGAATAATTGGATATGTTTGGTTTTATGTTTGACTGTTTTGCATATTAATGCTAATGCAGACAATGAAAGTGAGTGACGGTGAATGTCTGACCTGACTGGGCATTGATTCCAAAACAACCCCTGGACCAGTTGCCCGGTACACCTCACCAAAGGGTTGGCGATTTAGGAGGAGGAGAATGACATAAGCTCTGGTAAAAGTAAATTTCAACATCCATTGATTTTATAATAACAGTTCTCAAAGATTACAATCACTTGAGTAAACTTATCATTTTTCATCAGTGTTAAATTATTAAAAATATATTTTATTTAAAGATTTTTATTTAGTTATCAACCAGTAAGATTTCTTTTGACTCTTGGTTTAAATACATAGAGTATGTCCTTGAGGTGTGAAATTGAACAGGACTGAAATTGATATAATACATAATTCATTTCAAAAGTCAATTATGATGAATTATTAACTAACAGCCAATGTTTTTTTTTTTAATTACATATAATCAGCATAAAACATGCCCATAGTGGAAAAAGACAAAACAATGCAAAAAGAGAATCATTTATTAACTAATTGGTTTGATAATGAGTTTCTATCATTTTTAAACAAATTATAGAAGAGAAAAATAGTTTCTCTTGATTTATAACTACAGTACATGCTGCAGTATGGTGTAGAAACACCTACTAATAAACTTAAACATCATGTCATAGCAAAAATATTTAGGATTATCTCAATGACATTTTAGTATAACGATAATGAAAATATAAACATATGACCAAGAATTTAATTAAAATAAATAAAATTAAATATTATAAATAAATTTGTTTAAATTTTAAATTTCTTTAAAATTTACATTGTTTATAGCTTTTATCTATAAATCAACTTAAAATATTTCTCTATTGTTTCCTTAATACAATCGTCTTTCAAAACACATGTCTGAAACTATACAATAAAATGTAAATAGAAGTTAAAAAAACATTTATTTCATAATTTACTTTGTACTATTTAGTAATACATAATATATGAGCTTGTTTAACAGTAGGTATAAACTAGAAATCTCTTGTAAAAGCAGCCAAGTGTTCTGTAACATAGGAGACAATAAATTGATCTTGATTGATCTGTTGATAGTTCTTGATAGTTGAGAATGATCACTTTCAAATTATTCCACACACATTTTATATATTTACTGTTTATAGAATATTTAAGTATTTGTCTACAGTACATTAACAAATCAGTATAAATAAATGTGGATGTTCTCACAGACTCATTCATCACTAATTATATTAAACTTTCCAATCACCTAGACAGCTGAAATTCGACACATTTGTTCCTTAAGGGTTGAATACAAAAACGAAAGCATTTACATTTTGAATACTTCTGTACCTAAGGGTTAGAGAGGGGTAACTGCCCTTAAGAAATACCATTATACCTAACTATATAACCTACTACCCGTAATACCTAACTATTATCTAAATCTTTCCAAATAGTTCTAAAAATCAGCGTGCACATTATTTTATTGATACATAAGTAGAGTAAACATTCAAATTTTTATTTAGAAAAATAAAATAGAGAAAATGGAGAGTGAACCAAGTGACAGAAAATATTTACAATAAAAATTTGATATAATTAATCTGTAAATTAAAAACTGCAATAGGTTGAAAAATGATACATTTAAAAGTATCTGAAGTATCTATATTTTATGTTATGAAACTGAATATATCCTCCATTAGAAGGAATTTCAAAAGGAGATTTAAGAAGAAAATAGAAATGAAAGAGAGAAAATTAAGAAAAATATACAGTCCAAAGAAAAAGGAATATGGAGAATAAAAGTAAAGAAATAATAAAAAGTTATATGGGACTTTATGAGAAAACGAAACATTAAGTTTTATGGACATATGAACCTGAAACAATTTATAAAAGAGTTACTCAATTAATAAGAGAATAAAAAACTCAGAATAAATGGTTCATAGAAACTGGAAAAGATAGAAAGGAGATGAAGGTGGCCAATAGGATAGAGGACATTAGTGAATTTAGAAAGATGGTTAAAGAATTTGTGAAGTTCCTAGAGAAAGATAAAACAGACAACAAAAAATGGTAAGAAGAAAGAAAGACGAAGAAGAAAGAAGAAAGAAAGTGAAAAAATTAAAAAAGTTTGGGACAGACAAATAATAACAATGAGAAAGAGAGAACATCACCTTTTTCATTTTTGTGGTACTTGCAGGATGAAACAGTATAAGAAGAAGCAAAGGCGAAGAAAACCTACTTAAAGAACTTCAGTTCTGAAAATCTCCATGTGCATAGAGCACGTGGTATCTGTAAACGTAAGCAAGAAGTTTTTGTTTAGTTTTTTTGGTTTAACATCCGACTGTTCTACAATTACTGCAGCAAGCAGTGAAACCAGCAAAAGTAATTAACCAGTTTATTTAATGAAAACTTTTATGGCCAGATATGAGCTTGCATGCAGAGCAAGCAAAATCACTAGTCATTAAATATAACAAGGCATTTATTTACCACAGTTAAATTCCATGCTTTTCTTAAAAATTTTCCAGAAATTTATTTTTATGAAGACTTAGATAACACTTTCTATTGATTTATACATGAAATGAACTTTGAAACTACAGATTCTAAATAGGCAGTTGGCACCAACAGGTAAATTTTGTCCATTAAATTAATTATCTTTTCAATCCCAAATGGATGTACATAGAATTCTGTTCAATTACAAACAGTAAGCAACCCCATGACCCAATGAGATGAGGATGATATGTATGACGTGAAAATGAGGTGTAGACTTAGTCCGACCATTCCTGAAAGTGTAAGGTTAATACACTGTTGTGTATTGAAATCCCAACCTTCAAACCCCAACCTCCAAAGTACACCGGTAACCATTGTCTAGTATTCAGATCTGTATAAATGTACCTACCTTTACTAGGATTTGAACCACAGAACCTTCTTCCCGGAAAATCAGCTAAAAAGGAGTTAACTTATACGGTTATTAACTTATACGCTTAAATTTAATTTACTTAATTTATTTTTTAATTTATTTAATTCAATTTAAAAATTTTATTGCACATATTTAGTGGTAAAATTACAGTAAACAATTTATCTTTTGAAATAAATCATATATGAATTTAATAGAAGAAAAATTCTTACTGCTTCATGATTTTCTTAAAAACATTACACAGAGTATTTATTTATTTGCATGCTTTTCCTTATCAGTCAGAGAGAAGGGGGAGTATAGTTATGCTAAATGCTCATACTAATAAACAATTACTTACAAATGTCCAATTTGTTAAAAATCTGTTAGAATATTGTTTTAACGTTCTAATATGAGCATCTTTTATTGCGTCATTTTGTTTTACAACATGTTCTATCATCCAATGACTAACAAATAAATAATAGGCTGTTACTGCAATATGAAAAATTTGAACCAGCATCTGGAAAAAATAAATATAATTATTTTATGGAACACTTAATAATACAAAATATTTTAGTAAATGTTCATGTAGAACATACATTAACAGAACAACTAGAAACAACCTATTTGGTTATCGGTTATCATTCAGAGACATTACTTCCTTGAACCACAGAAATAAAGCGGTTTTTATTTCATTTTATTCATTTCCTCTACTAGACTTAAAAATAAAACATCAGCTGACGATGTAAAAAGAAATAATATAAAGTTAATCAGAGTTCCATATAAATTACAATATTACATTGTTATTAATTTCTGCTGTTGTTTATAAAGAGCATTACTCGTGAGCATGTTTAAGTGTTCACGAAAGAGCTTTTTTAACACAGAAACAGGGAAAAAATGTTTCAATAAATACAAGGTAGGGAGTACTGATAATCTAACATATTATCTGCTACGTTTTGAAAAAAATAGTTAGAAATAGCTAATAATACTGATAACTACCACATTGTAGGTGTACTAAAACAATAATTTTTAACAAACTATAAATGACAAATGTCTGCTACCCACGAGAATAAATAATAACTCCCAGTAACGAGCCTCAAATTGCACTTGATTAAAATTTTTTTGATGCCCATAACATGGAGGTGGAGTACTAAATTATTTATACTTGATCTGCTAGTTCCAGGGCTACAAAAAAAATAGTTCCGTTTCTTACCACATGGTCAGCCAATTATATGACTAAAGCATTTAAGAACAGAAGAGGTAGAGGTGTAGAAGACACTAGTCAGAGTTATCTCCTCGAGATTAATGAATTTCATTATTCAGCCAGACCCCGTAGTGAATGGAGTGAAGGTGTCATTTGCAGGGTGGAAAGTAGTTGCTTTTCAAAGGGCCTGGCACGCTGATAAGCGTACTCTTTCAAATCAGTGAGAAAGGCAATAGTAAACCACTTCATACCTTGTTTTTACTTAGTAAAACCTCTAGAGGTTCAAACCAGCCTTTTGGCGGTTGACCTAAACAACAACAAATTTTTGCATGAATAAATTTTAAACTCTACTCGTAATGTTAATGTTTCATGACTACCACAACCAAAAAAGTAATTCTGAGAGGATGTCCATAATTTTGGCATAAGCTACTTATTGACTGCTAAAATTAACGCTACAGTTTAATTTTAAAAGGATTTTTCTCATTCAACCCCCGAGTATATCATGAATTTTTTTTTAATAGTCATGTACCCCCAAAATTAAGCACACTCTACTATAATCCAATTTTAAAAATTAAATCTTCTCAGATCAGCTCTAAGGAATTTAATTAAACTTTCTCATTTACTTACATCTTTGTGTTCATAAATATGGTATACTAATACTTCTGGGAAAAATTTTGGAGAGATAACTCTCCTTTCTTTAAAGGAAATTGAGGTTTTATCATTGGTATATCTTTTATATATCGTTTTAAGCCCAACTGTTTTGCATATTATTGCTAATGCAAACGATAAAGGGGGACAAATGAGTTATGAAGGATTATCAGAGATAATCGTACCCGGGATAACTGGCGTAGAAAGTAGTTATGCTGACCACTAAATCAATGGAGCAGGCGATCTAGACTTTTGATAATAGTACTACCTTAAATTTAATTTTAGGGCATAAAATAAACAAGAATATAACAAAATATGTTCCAATATTTATCTTTAAATTAATTTTTCTCCGACGTTTAGTTTTAAAATTTTACGGTATTCTGTCAAAGTCGCCTTAAAATCGATTCACCCACTCCGTAACAAACGTCCACGTAGTTTTTAACAAGGAATTATAATGTAAAAAATTATTTTAAAACGGCGCTTAATTCAGTTTACAAGTTTATAATGAATACAACAACTAAGCTAGTACGTTAAAAACAAATGAATAAGAGCTATAGACTCTAAGGCTTAAAATGTCCTAATAATTATTGAGAACACATAGATACGCGTACAGTAAAACCTAATTTTGTCAAAATATTGCAAGAAAGTCATATTGAGCTCCACGTTTATCTAACAAATCACTAATCTTTTTCTTTCAATCTTTTTGAAATTAGTAAGTGGATGCCAAATTAAATGATGTTAGTACCTACTTAATTTCCTGTTGAACAACTTTTTTCGGTTTATACGATGAACAATATTTTTCAATAGAGCACTGATGAGAATCAGTATTTTAATAATCGAGTCGATAAAACACTAAAACAAGTAGGTCTAAGTAACTGAAATTTTACACAGTGACGAAATATTCAGGCACTATCAAAACTCCTAGAATTTATTCTTCATATTTTTTTCATGTAATATTCACGTAACTAATCCAATCATTACACATTTTTATACTAAGTTAAAATAATGTATTTTAAGTTTGTAGACTACTGTTCGCTTTGACTTAACACTTTTGTATTTATAACTGGGGAAATATTATTGCAGATACGATTCATAAACATTTCGAAATTTACTGACGTATGTTGAGCTCAGTTATAAAACGCACAATGTTGTGTCATAAATTTGTCTTATTTTGACGCTTGCAGCAACGAAGGCATGCACTTACAATCTTATGAAATCAGTAGATCTAAGTACAAGTCAAAAACAAAACATGAAAATTAGCCTATATTAAAGTTTAGATTTTTCAAGGTTTTTGTGATTGAATATTATTCGGATAATACGATAAAAATCAGTTGATTTTAGTACAGTTCAGTAAATGCGTTCACTAAATTTATTAATTGTTAATTTTATTAATAAGTTAATCATTATTTTTCTGTTTTTACTTCTATTTTTTTTTTAATTCACAATGAGTTTCTCAATTACTGATATCCAATGAATACAATTTATTTGACCAGAGTCCATAATTTACAAGCGCCAGTAAGTAAGTTTAGGAGGAATTATTCAAATTAAAATGTTTTAGTGCAAACCAAAGCGATGATGTTGCTGCTTTCGTGGTGCAATGGCAAGGGTAGTAGACGATTCCGGGTTCAATCCCTCGCTAAGGTCTGGAAATGTTAACGCGTTAAAATTACGTCTCAATAACCCGTAGTGGTGTTGATGCGACTTTAAAAAAAATAAAAACGTAATGTGAAAGTAAATGGCGTCATATGTAAACTTTTAAGACGTATGAACTGAATTACAAAACAACGAATATGCCTAGGCCTACAGTAGCAATAGACTGATACTTAAATTATATTCTGTACAATAAATAAAATGAATTTAATTACTTTATTGTAATCTTACATTTAAATACGACATAAAATAACATTTGTCTTCTTTAAACTCTTCGGACAATCTGTAAACCAAAACGAAAATGACTTTCTTCTTTTAAAAGCCTAAAGTCCCTACTTACGCAAACGTTTGAAATAGGTATTAGTACTTTTATATTTTATATCTAATAGGTAATTTTTCAATCCAGAAACTTCAGTTCATAAGAAGTAACAAGTTCTGACGTTAAACTGTTTGATTAACTGGATAGTCATTTATCTGCTAGAAAGTCACTTAAAGAAACTAGGAAACATCCGCTGAGCAAGCGACTTTGTAAGGTAACCGACTAACAGAAAACTATGATTCAACCCATAGAACCCCTGGGGTTCATCACTAAGTTTACGAACTCACAATAATTCTCAAGTTGTTTTTACTTTTGCTTTCTCTTGCCTATATGAATATATAAGAAGAAAAGTATTGTTTTTGTCAATTTTTTGAAATCGAATTTTCACCGGATATACACGTTTTCAGACCCCCTGAACCCCCAAAAACATGTTTTTTGCGATTGATCTGTGTCTAAGTGTGAACAAAATATCTCAAGAACGAAACATCGTGCCAAGTTGAAACTTGGAACTTACGTTACGTACCACTACAGCACCCGACACGAACATTTTCATCAAAATTGGTCAACCGGAAATACTAGTTTATTCGTGTCATTTTTCGCTTTTTGCAATTTTCTCAAAAACGGCTTCTACGATTTTTTTCAAATCTTCTCATATAGGTACTACATATTATTTTATGCTTTACCAGATATGGTAAGCGCCATGTCTCCTGAAATTCTTGGGAAGGCTGTTTTCTTGTAAAAACAATTTTTTTAAGATTGCGGCTTTAATATGCATTTTAGCGCAAAAATGTATATAATATACGTTGTAGAGAATTTAAAATCCTACAACTTTTGTTGCAAACATTTTTTGTATAACGCTTATTTTAGCGGTAATTAGTGATTTTCTGTTTTTTTCCATGAAAATCTGTAAAAAAATGATTTTTAAGATTTCAGCCTTGGTATTCATTTTACGACAAAAATGTATATAATCAAATTTATAGGAAATTAAAAGATCTACAACTTTTATTTAAAGCATTTTTCTCTACAGAGCCTAGTTTAACGTGAAAGAGTGATTTTCCATATTTTTAAGCCAAACAGGTTGATTTTCATTTTGCATCATTCACTCATGATTAATATAAAGTTATGGTTTTAGAGGTTAGTTTTTTGTTTATTTCTAATGTTTTATTACTAATGTTAGGTTATATTGGTCATTATTTTCATTAGAAAGAAAAAGTTGTGTGAGTTTTTCACACCAGATTTTTTTTACGTTTCACCGACTTTCTTTTTTACTTAGAATATAAGTTAGTTTTCTTTGCAAATTCAGCTTGATTGGTTTACATGGGTGATGTGTTCACTGAGCATATGAACACATTCAAGTTAGTTATAACAAACCATTAAAAATATTAATGAAATCTGGAATTTCAAGGACACAACGCGAAAAGTGAATTCAGTCAAACAACGAAAAATTCTCTCCGGTCTAATTAACATGACATGCGGTAAGAACGCTGCGCATTCATCAGCACTACATCAGTTCATAACTCATGTACTAAAAACGCAATATCTGGTCCAATGTATTTAAAATTGAGACTAAGTTAGTTCTTAAATACAGAGTTCTACCGAACGGATTGTAAAAAATGTTCACATGGTTGAAAAGAGAACATCCGAAAATGAAAACTGATAAAAGCTGTAACGAGATTTTTCGAAGTAACCTAATTAAAGTTTCGTTCGTGCTACTATTCTGACGAGAAATTGCGAAGTTTAATTTCTTTTGAAGGGTCGTTATGGTGACCCGTATTATTTATTTAATTGCACATCTTATCAAATACCACATACAAAACATTGCAAAATAAGTGTTAATATAATTAAAAACTGTTAAGATTAAATTAGTATAATTATGCGAATTAATTCGCACAGTTGTAAAGCAATTTCGTACTATTAATAAAATGGGGTCTTGGAAGGTAATACAACATCGCTCCTTTGCGGAGAACCATGTAGTTATCTAAAAAAAAAACCTACCAATGAACTTGTTAAAATTTACAAGTAGTATTATTAATTTAATCAAAATGGGACACAATTTGGAAAAATTGGATGTACAAGAAATCAAATTGATTAACCATTTTCCATTTGCTTTAAAACGTAATTATAATTTTCGTTAGAAATTTAGTTATAAACAAATCAGGGAGCTGAGTGCATTAAATTTTAAACCAGAACAGGATAGAGAGCGTGTTTAACTTAACAGTTCTACTCAATTTAATTTTAATAAATGAATCTATACCTATCAATTTTATTTGTTGATAATTTCCATTAATTATATTTATTGATTTTTTTTAAACAAATATTCTTTTTTTCTTTCATATTTGTTTTATCAAAATTAATTTGTTTCACAATCAATTTTTTTTATAAAAATTTAATTTATAATAAATTAAAATTCCTCATGAATTTTTTTTTTATAAAGTAAGACATTTTTTATATGTAGTTGTAATAATAATACAATTCTTTTGACTTAATAGAATTTTACACTCAATACGTTTATGAATATATTGTAAACGGTCTAATTACTTTTGTAAATTATTATTAAATATCATTTTCAGAATTCTGAATACTTAAGTGAAATTACTGAAATTTTAATTAAGAGTTGGTGCAAGACACCCTGCTTACTTCCGGTTCAATTACTACTAGATTTTGAATAAGGATTGTATAAGATAAAAGATTGTATAAGGTATTGTAAGGTATAAGTATACCTTTTATAAAAAGAATATATAATTTGTTAAGTTAATTTTAAACCATTTTCTTCAAAACAAAAAAAAGCTTATTTGATATACCTAAATAAATTTCTCTAAAACAATTCATTATTTTTAAGATACTTTAACGAAAACTTCGAAAACGAAATACACTAAATGCAAAATACATGATATTCTAAAATGTTTACAAAATAATATATTTATCATATGTCCTTGTGGTACTGTACAACTTAGGTACTTCTTATCTAGAATATTACGGTTACCTATATATTAGTAAATATGAGATGTTATGATGTCTGAAAACGATTTATTTTCATTAGAAAATGATTAAAATTTAAATTCTTGAATTCTCTCACGCTCCGTTCACAAGCATTACATACAATGTAATGCAGAACATTCTCTGAATTTTTTTTTATAAAGTAAGACATTTTTTATATGTAGTTGTAATAATAATACAATTCTTTTGACTTAATAGAATTTTACACTCAATACGTTTATGAATATATTGTAAACGGTCTAATTACTTTTGTAAATTATTTGATTTTTAGAAATTACAATTTAATTAAAAATTAGACGTTATCATCCAAACAATAAACTAAATCAAGCATAAATTTACAGTTGGAGGGAATAAACTTGCGCATTCACTATACTCAACTAGTATTTAGACATCTAATTAAAATGTTACAAAAAGTATTGTTAATGGATTAATTAAAAACCAAATGATGTTATAATGTACCCTGCTTAACAAAATCCTATTTAAAAATATTAATAAGATATCACAAAATAATTCTTCATTTATTCATTTTTTGGCTCATAACCACATCAACTGATATCATAAAACTGCTATTTTTTTAAGGTTCTTGATGTTAGCTGTCTGGATTACTTCTAGCCCCAAGAGGTGAAATACTCAGGTCCTTCTGTTACGCAGTCATGATACCACCGAGTTAGGAGCTTTTATTATGATTCTTTCTGTTAAAGTTAATGCAAACTTTTAATAAAGTTAGGCCTACATTTTTAATGGAGGAGTCTACCTTGAAAACTAAAAAAAATATTATTTTATGACATAAGTTTTTCTTCGTTATTTTCTGAAAAATTTTGTGTAGTTTTTCTTACACGTTGTTTCTAAGTAACAATAAATAATTAACTAAAAATAATAATTAATCAAATATACGAAATAGTTTTTGTGAAAATCATTAATTTTCCAATTAATTAAATTTTTATAAGTCATGTAATGCAAAAGGAACATAAGATTTGATTTATGATAGCTAAGTCATCATATTTTTTTAAATAAATTGCATGTACCCTACTATAATAAAAATAAAATTTCACAAAAATTTAACCTCGTTTAATAATAAATACATTTCACACTAGAGTGATGAATCGTAAACGACCCTATTTATTCATTTAAAAAAAATGTAACCCGTTTGACGTAAAAATTATTCACCTGCTGAACATTGTTTTCATCTTCTTAGTTCAGAACAACTGCAAAAGATATTTTACAACAGCACACATATGTAGATTGTTCAGTATTATTTTTCTTCCTATAGAAAGAGTGATGGTTTTTCGAGCTGTTTCAAGACAGCCTAATATGTTTTCAATTACACCGTTGGCTTTTACCATTAATGATCAAACATCGTTGAGTTTTCATATTTAAATGCTTGACAATACTATTACACGCTTGTTTTGGTGTTTGAACGCGCAATTACATACGAAAGCTCTTCGGCGACAGGTCCCATTTTCAGTACAGGGAATAGGCAAAAATTTGTGAGGTTATTTAGAGTGGAGGGAGGTTGCATGGAGAATATAGATATTGCTGGTGGCAATATTTGAGCTATCTTCAATTCTGTTTAAAAAACTGAATGACTCCATCGTTTTAGCTCATTTAAAACTTGTTGGGTTGCCGGAGTATTTGTAGATATCAAATTTTTCTTTGTATAGAATATGTGGCCCATAAATTCATACATTTAATACTATAAATTCTATTTTTTGATGCGTTATTGTCCAAAAAAGTCAATAAAAATAAAGAGCACGGTGACCCCCTTTCCATCGGAGGGTTTTGATGTGTTCAGTGTATCTACAGCACTGAATGAACCTCTCTTCCGCCCACGTTGATTTCAGCGCAGTACTTGCTTGATATTGAAACTTCAGAGTAGTTTGATGGTATTATTTATTATGTTTCTTTAGTGGCTTATTAGTTAACTGTTTTAAGTTTGTGAGTTAAAAACGTAATGAGACTTCCTTAAATACTTAACCCATACAGTGACACTACTGTTTTACTCGTACACAAAAAGAGTTAATTCGTAGAGAAATTCGGAAAAGATAAAGTTTAAAACCAAATGCTGTCCATATAATTCGCTGAGTACAAACAGAATACTTGCTGACTATTGTCATTTCTTAGCCAAGTTCTAAGTGTAACTCCCGTAAAAACCCTCAGTACCTTAATTTTATTTTTTCGCATCAATTGTTAGTATTGCAGTTGTATCAGCTCTTATTTCAGCCGCATAAGTCAAAATGGGTCTGATCCTGTCTTATAAATTCTAGTTTTGCTTGGTTCAGACATAAATCTTTAAGTTACCGATTTTAAGCTAACTTTCGTGTTTTCCTTATTCTCATACTCACAAAAGTTTTAAGACAATGGTGATCACATCGAAGATGAGGATTCGGGGATTTCCGGCTAGGGTATATAGTACATATCGTATCGAGTACATGTAGGCCTACGTGCTGAAATGTTCATAACTCATTCTGATTGCTGTAAACAATATTTTTTTCTTTTTTAATATAGTACTTTCTGTTAGCCAGTTAAATACCTCATTTTGAGTCATTGTTACATTCTTTTTTACAAGCAGACCTACCTTCAAAGTGATTAAGTGTTTTATGTATCTTACAGCAATTATTTTAAAAAATTCCTTATAGTCTATATCAACCTTGCATGAGACTACACTCAAACGCCCTTCTAAAAGGTAATAAAAACTGAAAATCTTGCAGTTCTGGCCTTAAAAATACTTTAAGGCAAAAACGGAACACAAAACAGGTTTAATGACAAAGAAACAAAAAAATTTCATAGTTTTATAAACTAGATTATATTAGATAATATTTTACCTATTGTGTAATAGATTACACAAAATTAAATTATTCAAGATAATGTACTTTGGACGGATGAAAAATTAAAATACAGGCAGATCTCTAATGAATGGACAACAATCGGATTATTAACCCCTGTGGAAAGTTCTCGTTTACATATTACGGTATCCTTGATTTCTTAGAAGAGTAGCAATTCTGAAAGAAATTTTCAAATGAAACCCACTTTACTCATTCCGATACAAAGGAATTTTTAAAAACAAACCCGAAAAAGTCCCAAAAAATTAATGGAGAACTAAAACAACTCTAAACAACCGAAATTAAAAAATGTAAGGAGCAATATCAAGTAATTTTTTGTGAACCTGACACTCCTTTAACAGTAAAATACGATCAAGTAATTTTATTTTTATAAAATATAGGCCTACATTTAAGTTAACTTGTTAGCTTTGCAAGTTAGTAGGTCACGGTACTGCAAAACCAGTCATACAATAATAATAGGTTATGTAGTTTCGGTTGATAAATCGTGAGAAAGTTAGAGCTTCTTGCAATTTTCCTTTTTTAGATTTCGTACTGATTATAACTTACTTTCATTATTGACTTTCTTTTATTAATTTAACTTGTGCTATTTTATTAATGTTTAATTTTTATTACAGTTAGGTAAATTCCTTGACATTTATAGCCTATACGTAATTAGGCCAGCTGTGTATTTCCAGTAATTCAAAGGAGTTGGGAACTATTCCGATTCTTAAGGTTCAGAGTTCTGCAATAATTTTTACATTCATTGATGAAACTGACTTCACAAGTATTTTCAATACCCACATTGATTAAACGATTTCTTTTTCATCTTACACACTAATAAAGATACGTATTTTAAATAAATTATCCTTCCATAAAGAAATGTTGTTAAAAGTATTTTAATTTTTTTAATTAACTCCCCGAGAGATACAGTCCTCTTAAATTATTCCGTGAAATTTCAGCGTATATCAGATATGATTGAGTAAGTAATATTCATAAACTGGCTTCAGCTTGTGAAAGCTGATTATTACCTACACAACTTATATGATAAAACGATAGCAGTATTTGTGAAACTTTAAATATGAAGTGATGAAGAAATATAAACGTACAAAAGAAAGATAACGCACCCATTGTTATACAAATAATGAGTGAAATATTATTGGTTAACAAATGACAATATAGTTTGGTTAACGAGCGTAGTAGTTTCTAACTAAAGCGCGCTAGAACTCAAAATATACCGGCACCAGAGGGCCGTTCAAATGTATTCGTAGTTTAAAAAGCAATTCGTATTGCTGAATGTGCAGGACTGTATAGTTCGTGCCTTGCATTTAAATCAGCAATTTCCCCATAATATTTTAAAAACTCCGTTACTTTTATGAAGAGTCATAATGTTACACCCTAATTTTAAGATGGAATAAATTACCTACATGTTTTATAAACAAATTGTATTACATAACTAAAAAGCTTTTTGGATCTTACACAATGCAACGGGCGAAGTAACTGACCACTTATCGACTACTTAAAATACTTCTACAGATAAACAATGTGTCCAAAAACGAATGAAATTCACGGTCGTATAAAAGCCATGGAAAACTACGTACCATAAACTTTTCTTGAATCAATAACTTTCCTTGAATTTTATTATGTTACTTATGGCGTACGCACAGTACTTGAGAAAATGTTTCTGTACGAAAAATACCACTAACTTCGAACTAATAAAGAACTAACTTCCAGAAATTATATTTACGAAAGTAAGAAATAATTCTGCATTTTCATTTATTCCATAATTAGTAGCTCTACATATGCGTAAGTAATATAAATTAAATGATTCAGCATAAAATTGTGTTGCCTATTATTAACGTAACAAATTAATAAAACGGGAAAACTAGTAAAGTATTCAGTTTGTTTTACTACCTACTATTTATTTTAAATATATTTTTAATGAAGAATATCTTTATGTATAACAGTTCCAATTTAAATTATTAGTCACACAACTGCCCGATTATTTATGGTTAAGAATTTCTCGTGTCCTGATAAATTCAAGTGGTATGTAAACATTTTAAGTGGTGACAGTGATAAAATTTATAGTATTAGTTTCATTATGCATAATATAAATTAGTCTTACCTTGTTTTATAAAACTTTCAGTGTATATTTAGTAGATATGAAGGACAGTTTAAAGTTTCGATTTCGTACTACTGAAAATTCATTGAAAACAGAAATTTTAGAATTAGGTTATAGTCGAACAGGTAACCGGAATGTTGGGAGAAGAAACCACTGTAGTAGAAGAGTTGTCTGCAGTAGAACGTTTGTGTGTGTTAGTGTGTACTTGTGTAATGGTACTATTGATTTCCCCTTCCACTTTTTGAATTGAAACTGTAGTTTACAATGGTGGGAGTAATGAGGGGAAAGCTGATGACACAAACAACAGTTGAAACAAAATTATTACCATCATCATTGTTACACTATGTATTGCTAGCGCAAGGTCAATTTTTAGCCTTGACTCTGGAATTACAATGGATTAATCCCAGGCGTTTTACTAGATCCACAACATAATGCAGCAGAGTTAATATTAAAATTATTTTAGGTAAACATACTTTTGGTTGAGTGTTAAGTTATTTTTTTACTTCAGTAACGTCTTAGGTGATACACTTACACTCCAAATTACTTTCATTCAGAATTGATATACTGTACAACGATTGCAAAAGCTGTTCTTCGATTTAAGTGCGGTAAATTCTATAACTCATTCAGAAATTTTAACGGAATTCCAATAAAAACTTCATTTTAGTCGCATTGCTGAACAATGCGCTACATAACCAAAATTATCAGTTCGTAAAGTACCTAATTTTTTTAGCAATGAATTAATACAACGAAAGAATTATAGCGGTAGATATGACATTAATTTTGGATTTAAAAAAAAACATACAAAATTTTTAAGTCATAGTTGTACTTAAAGAAATGTTCATAATATTCCCCTAACTTTACCATTAAATCATAGACCAAACAGAATGAAGTTTTGTTATAGTAAGTGATGTGGTATGTAAGCTATGGAATGCGCGAACACTGGTAGCTAAGGAAAAGGTAAACAAAACGGTTGGGAGCGAAGGCGCCTGCATATCTGTTGCTATTATGCCAATTCACAATTACTATTCTAGTTTAAAAGCATTGGTTCATAAATGTTTGAACGGGACTAACTGTAAAACCAACATTTATAACTAAACCTATAATAAGAAAAACAGCAGTCTACTAAAATGTGTTTAGGCCTGATGTAATAGACAACTATTATAAATTTATACCGGTTAAAATCTAGAAAATGTATAGTAACAGAAAAACCCTAATTCGCAAACAGACTGACTTTGTTTTCGCAAATTATGACGGCCAACGATTTACATTAACTGGCTTTCATAACAAACTGGTTACTGTCAAAACCCCACCACTCCGCTTTGCACTAGACCATTGCGCATCTAGAAACTACATCTAGTCTACTGAAGAATACATTTTGTCTGTAAGAAAACCTCTGTGCGTGCTTTGAAATAGACCGAGAGATCTATGTGAATTGTAAATTGTAAGTCACTAAAAAATTTCGACAATAGTCCGCCTAATTTGTTTCCTTTTATAAGTAAACATTAAATATCAAAACTCAGCGAATGTCAAAATGCGCAACGTACAGACCTTTCATGTTACTGATAATATCTTTCAAGAATGGTATACTACATTATAATAACAAAATAAACAATAGTACAGTATGGTAATAAATTCTGCCGGTAAAACGATACGTTGTACACTGGTGTAATATCGCAGTTTTAGTAAAACATAATACTCGTAACTAAAAATTGTGCATGAAATGTTGATTGCTCCATATCCTCATACTTTTAATGACCTGACGTAAACAAAAATGTATTTTTACACGACAAAGAATATTTATTTATTGTTCACTCTGAAATCGAATAAATTATCCTACAAATAAATAATTGTGCAGCAAAGCGTCGGCCAATCAGGGCAGTTAGTCAGCCAATGAGAGAACTGGTAAGCCTACAGATAAACCTATTATATTATTTGAATATTTCCCGCCTTTTCTTCACTGGCCGGCTGCGTTTGGTTAGCATACCATCTTTGTAAAGGCCTTGTCATCGCGGCTGTACTGTTTTACACGTTGACAGTATTGATGGAAATATTCGGTAATCGTGAATTAGAAATTTATTTTTATTTCTTTCTACGTTTAATTTAAATCACAAACCACACCGGAATCCGTAAACCTTAGAAAGTCTCCGCTTTCCTCACTCGTTGATAGTTTAAAACCGTGGCGGTAGATTCCCAATCCCATTTACGTCACGTATTTAATTTTGAGTAAATTTAAATTTCATTTATTTCAAGCAGTTTTAAAGATCATGAAACCACTTAAACGAATTCGTATTCACTTAGCCATTTTTTAAATTCTTCGCAGTGGCAAAACCTTCCCATTTCGTACCCTAAATTTTGACTTGTACCTAGAGCCTAATGTATGTTATTAAATTTCTTGCAGTAATAAAATTTATTTATTTATTATTTCACTAATTTTATTTTGTTTCTTAGGTTATAATATTATATTCCAAGATCCAGGCCCAACAAGATGTGCTCAGTTTATTGGAAAAAATATTAGGTAACAGAGAGTCACAAGGAGATAAGAATGTTTTGATGCCAACTTCAGAAATTTTGTCAGATCATTGGTTCTTGTTTGCAACATTTGATGTGATATAAATGAATAGCCATGCTGCATGGCCATGTTACAACCAATATGAATTGTGAAAACCCACTGATTGTGTAATGCATTGATTTTTTTCAATTTAATTATTCTATTCCCACATAAGCTGAAGTTATGAAATGCAATGTACAATAAAGATAATAAAAGAATATTACACATTTTTTTCATTAATGCCAAAGAATAATAGATTAGATCAGTATGTTTCAGAAAAGTGTATTGGTGTTTTACATTTTAATTATCCTGCACATTTTCCCATAGTACCTACTTCTTTTAGTAGAATTAGAAAATTGTTTATTTATTGTTATAGTGGATTTTTCCATTAAAGTAACGCTAATCAATATTTTTTTAAACATAAGCATTACAGTAATGAATTGTAAACTTTATTATATTATGTTTTGACCACATCCTTGTGTCTGCTTCTCCTCTCTTCTGTCTGTTCTCCTCACTTTCCTTTCTCACGGTTGACTGTATGGGATGGATGAGGTGATCCTTTCAAACGGTTAATACTGAAGCTCTAGAGAGCTTATTGTATCAGCCCATTCTTTGTTTTTTACTCAGTAAACACACCCCTCCCGTGTATAAGTTTCAGGAAACTCATTACCAACTGAGTCTTTCTGTAGAAAATTTACGTTCACGTTCGTTTACCCAAAGTTTGAATACCTCTATCAGTTAACACTTCACATTTTAAAATAATAAGGAAGGCGAAATCTTCTCCTTCTCTGCGTATTCTACATACCTTCAAAAATCCCTATGTTATATAGATGTTTCTTAAGGTGACAATGTCCTGTTAACATGAACACAGCCACCTTAAGCTGCTTCCTGCCCAGACCAAGTACTTCATGAGCAAGATTATGGGATATGAAGCCTTTCATTATCTTACTGTGTCTCTGCCCAACAGTTTGGTTACTTCAGTAGAGTTATATACTAATTTTTACTCAATAATAAAATTTATCTTTGCGTTTACTTAGAAATGCATTTATTTTTAAAATAAAAATGATTTAGAATGGAACTTGTGTATGCTATAAAATGTTTAAACTATCCAGTATTTTTTCTAGCTTTTTTAAAATAAATACAAATTTATTTTATTTTCAATTCTGGTAATTTAATTAGGTATTTTCTCCCTATACAAGTAAATTCAATTTAGTAATTTTGTGATTAGCAAATGATTAGATAGTAATGTCAGTTCTGTTTCTTGTCTTGAATATGAAAATTTAAATTCTGTAAAAAGGTATTGTGCTTTAAATTCACTTTAAAAACTAACTATAAGCAATCTAAGCTCCTTAATTAATAGTCTGAATAAAGTAGGGTGCTTTGTTTTCATCATACACCTAATTGCTTCTTTCTGAATTTTAGAAACTCTTTCTGTATTACCCCATAAGGAACTGTGGTAGTTCTTATATTAGTGTGGTAATAATATTGCATACAGAATAAAAAGTAGAATTAGTTCATGATAAGTTATTATTAGCAATTTTTCATACCTAGTTTAATCTTTGATTTGTTTAATGCAATACCTCAGGTGGTATTTTACTACTAATTTCTTTAGGATAAAATCTATTTTGTGTAACATTCTAAACTAATCCCTAGACAAGAAGTTCTAATGAGTACAAGTTGGCATGTATAGTATGTTTGTATGTATAGTACAAAAATTATGTACAATGCATATTTTGTTATAGTATAGAATTATGCAGCACAAACATGGATTGGTGGAAGGAATGAAAGAGCGTGAGTGGTAGAAATGAGGTTCAAGAGAAGTATGCCAAGAAAGAGAAGAAACAGAATGAGATATGTTATTATTAGAGAATGATTGGGGATGGACACCCTAATAAGCAGAGTTGGACAGACAAATATACGATGGTTTGGTCATGTCAGTAGGATGAAGAAAGGTAAACTGACTAAAAGGATGTTGCACTAGGAAATATAGAGAAAAACCAAGTGGCAGACTAAGTGTAAAGTAACGGGTTTGGATGAATTGGGAAAAAGATGCGTTGTCAAGAGATTAATGGAGGATAGATGGCTCAGTGATAGAGAGAGGTGAAGAGGTAATTACTACTATCACTATCATACCACAATATACCATGTGTACCATACAACAGATGTCCATAACAGTCAGGTGGAGTGCTAAATTAATTGCACTTGATCTGTTGATTCCAGGGCTACAAAAAATAGTTCTGTTTCTTATCTCATAGTCAGCCAATTATATGACTGAACTATTTAAAAACAGAAAAGGTAGAGGTGTAAAAGGCACTAGTCAGAGTTATCTCCTCTGAGAGTAATGAATTTCACTATACAGCCACACCCTGTGGTGAAAGAAGTGAAGGTGTCATTTGCAGGGTGGAAAGTAGATGCTTTTCGGAAGGCCTGGCATGCTGATAAGCACACTCTTTCAACTCAGTGAGGAAGGCAATAGTAAACCACCTAACTCCTCGATTTTGCTTAGTAAAACTTCTAGAGGTTCAAACCAGCCTTTCGGCTCTTGACCTAAACATACCATACAACAATATCACTATAACTACCACTACATTACACGAAACAGAAATACGATAATATTATTATGTGGCTAACCACAACACTAAATTGTTTGAACGAAAACCTACTTATGTGGGGAGAAAATACATCAATAAATTATCCCAATTTTAAAAGGTTGTGATAATTTGCATACTTTAATAAAAATCTGAAAAATTACTTGATTTGTGAACCTTTTTATAGTGTACAAGAATAATGTACAAGAACAGTAGTTAGTAGATCAATGTGTGATTGAAATATGTATTTCAGGTGTTATAACTTTTTGACATGTCCTATACTCCCTCAAGAGTTTCCCGGACGCAATTTTTAAAAAAATGTGTTGGGTCTGACTTGAGGAAACTTGGAAGAGGATTAAAGAAGTCGATGATGGTCTAAACTGACCAAAGAAGAAATACCAAAAATGTTCCATGTAGTCTTTCCAGGTTTGAGTATAATGTAACAGTAATTAACTAATTTATAACATACATAAAGTTGTGTAAAGTTACCACTTAAGTTCAATGAATTGCACTAGATAGCCAAGCTGTCAATATTATTCCATATTTTTGTAGAAATAGTAGATCTGCATAAGACTCTTGGTTGTGGTAACAATTGTTACACTAGAGAATTATTCAAGTAAGGGTTTGAAAATGTTTATAGTGTTAAAATCCACAAATACTCTACTGTAACTCAATGTTCCCATCAATGACAAAGTCGTTAATTCAACTTTAAATAAAAGGAAAGAGGAAAACACCCAAATAAACACCTGCTGAAGAGTTTTTTTTATCATACTCTAAAATATTCCATGATAACAAGGTGGGAAACCTAAAACAATGTGAAGTCCCAGGAACATCACATAGAACAGGATAAAATGTTTAAAAACTCATTGACTCAATGTCAAGTAAAATTCATATGTAAATTAATTATAAAAGAAAAAATTATACTAAAAAGTAATTGTAAAATCTATTTATGTAGATATAAAATAATTAACAAATACTTCCTTAGCATACTAATTTTAAATTATACTGATCATAATGTTTATAAACATTAATCATAATTAAATAAAATATATAAACAAATTCAATTATCTGACTGATGTCTTATTTTCTCATATCAAAATATTTTACATTTTAATTAATTGATTTGATATTTTTCAATTGATTGTTTCACAGGATATGAGTTATAATTACCATGATTCACTAATTTAAATTTTATACAACATGTTATTTTATGTTAATTTAATAAAATAAATTAAGATTGAACCCTGAGAATTTCTTATTTATTTATTTATTTATATGCATCATATCTATGGTCTTCCTGTTTCAGTACTAGTAGATCAAACACAAATGCAAGTTATACTACTTCTGTTCATAAAAATTGGGCCATTTATCATGTTTTATTGAGCTCTTAATTTTAATACTAAAATATCATAAAAAAACCATTTTGTCAACTTCATTTACATCAGAGTAAGTAATCTTAAGTTATGATTTAAATTTATGTTTGTAAAATTAATATGCTAGCTTTGGATGAATCAGATCTGATTAACAAAATCATATTTCATTTATCTTCTGAGTAGAATATTCTAAGTCTTATAAAGTGTAGAATTAACTATTGTGTATTACAATCATATAAAGGACTGTTATGCAATAAATAAAGGTATTATACATTTATAACCACTGATAAAGAGGGAGAGGTATTATAAGTTTTACATGTGTATCTCTCTGTGGCATTGTAGCTCCCAAACAAATGAACCGATTTTTATTTAGATTTTTTTGTTTGAAAGGTGACTTGATCGAGAATATTCATTGTGCTATAAAAAAAACTAAGAAATAAAAACAGAAAATCACTAATTGCCGCTAAACTATAATGTGTTCACAGCTCCGTGGAACCTAGATCATAAACCGACCCTTTCACCACACACACACACACACACACACACGCGCGCGCGCGCGGAGCACCCCTATACCTGCCATAGCGGTGTTCTACATTGTTCAGTGGTGGTCACCTGCTAAGCACTTGACTGCAATACAACCATTTTAGTTGTAATTATCTTTGTCAAAATTGTATAATAATTTTCAAAATCTACATAGTATTCCTTGAAAAATGAGTCCAAACACGGTGTCATTGTGACAATCCTAAGCATTTCCGATGTTGTAAAGTAGAGTAGCCATGGGGTAAAACATATCAAATGCAGTGTTATTTAATTTTATAAAAACGCCATTGTTATTAATGTTTATGTTAATATTAATTGTTACATTTATAATAACAATAATAATAATAATTGTTAAATTAATTAATATTAAATAACGTCAGTTAGAATGAAATCCATCATCGGAAATGCTTAGGATTGTCACAATGACACCGTGTTTGGAATATTTTTCAAGGAAAATATGTATATTTTGAAAATTATTATACAATTTTGATAAAAATAATTACAACTAAAATGGTAGTATTGCAGTCAAGCGCCTAGTAGGTGACTCACTGCTGAACAATGTAGAACACTGGTAAGGCAGGCTGGTGTAGCAGGTAAGGAGTGTATGTGTGTGTGTGTGTGTGTGTAAGGGTCGGTTTATGGTCTAGGTGCCACAGAGCTGTGGACACATGTAAGTGTTGTACAAAAAAATGTTTGAAATAAGAGTTGTAGGTTTTCAAAGGTTCTATAAATTAATTTATACACTAATTGGGCAGTTTTTTTTAATAAATAGAACAGTTCCTGAAAGCAATAAAAAACTAAAAGATTCCAAAAATAATAAGTACACATAGATTGCAAAAGGATTACTTGTAACACAAGTTTACCATCACTCTAATATTTGTCCATTATTTGAAGTACTAGGACCAATTAAATTCAAAAAAATAAATTTTTTTTTCAAGAGTTTCTATTTCATTGTTCCACTTAGAAATTTAAACGAAAGATGATTGAAATAAAATATACTACGAAAGTTTGAAACCTCCAGAAATAAATTTTCTGGTGCATAGTATCTGCACTATTTCATTGTAAAAAAAATAAATCTGGAGAAAATTACATGTAGGGAAGTTTTTTCACTCCCTTAATCTTTTTGTAATACTCTTTTTTTAAACATTGTGTTTCACTACAGTTTCCCTTGCCTTTATTATCTACAAGACCAATTTTTCTATTCCATTGTATTTCAAATTTTTCTTGCATTAATATTAAGTAATTTTGTGGTACTATAATTAACTAAATGTAAGTTCTGACACAGGAAAACAATGATAAGTGTAATTAAGAAAATACATTAATTGTTTTTTGTATTACTACTTATAGATAAATGAAATTTAATAATAACAAAATTATAACATACAAATCTATTTTAATATCTGTTATTAATTTATAATAAGCCATTTCCAGTTTGTAATAACTAAATTTAAAAATGAATTTTTCCCAATTCATTTTTTTGAAACCATTCAGGAATTGTATAATTTGTTGTATCAGGAAACAATAAAATGCAAAATTTATTTCTTACTTGAGAAAACCAATAAAAAAACTATCAAGACTGATGAAATATAGATGTAAAATTATAATGAAATAGAAGTAGTACAGGCCGCCTCCGTAGCGTAATGGTAGCATGGTAGCCTACAACCAGGAGGTTCGAGTTTTGATTTCCAGTTAGGGTCTGGAAGTTTTTACAAGTCAAAACCCACTGTTAAAATTAGATAACCCACTCTTTGATAATGACCAATATGTTGATGCGACTTTAAACTAAATAAAAGAAAGAAGTAGTTAAATACAAAGAATATAACTATGTTTACAGGTATTATGATGATACTTTTTTGTCAACAGAATAAAAACAAAAACAGTTTTTATCGTATTTATTATGCAATAAATAGTACAACTGGTTGTATAATTCTTGTAGCAGGAAACAAAAATGCAAAATTTATTTCTGGTCCCTGAAAAACTATTATAATTTAGTAGATTACAAAAGGATTACTTGTAACAAAAATTTGAATACCATACAATCCATTATTTAAAGTACTGGGCCCAATTAAATTTTAAAAAATTATTAAACTTTGCCAGCCCAAACACAGGAAAAAACAGTGATAAGTAACCTAGTGTGTGACACAGAAAACAAGTATTTTTTTAAAAACAATTGCTCTGTTTTACCTAAGATTGATTAGGGTGTTCTAGTATGAACATCATTAGACATTTGTTGTTGTTTTATTAAATATTTATTTTTATTTTGTTGAATATTGTGACAACTTTTTGTATTCCTTTTCCAGCATCAATGTGTATGGAACATGCTTTTTTTTATTCTACTCTCATCAAGAATCTGGGAAATGTATTTGGGCTTAATGCTATTTCTCTCTTTTACATTCCACTGCTCCCTGCAGTAGCTCTATTTTTTTGTACTAATATAATTTATAAAAAAGTAGCATTTGTTTATTTGTATGAGTTAATCTCAGAAACAACTGATTTCAAAAATTATTTCATTGTTGGAAGCTTAGAGCTTCCTGAGTAACATAGATTATATGGCATTAGCAATTTTTGAAAAATAATTTTGTGATTTGTACGATGAAGTCATCTTTTATTGTATTTATTTGGGAAGGCTAGTTCGTTTATCTATTGTATGCAGTCAGGTATGGTACAGTACATCCCTCACAGTATGAATGACATCATCGTTTTCTCTTCCCTTTTTCAAAATTTTTGACAATTAATTACCAAACGTCCAAAAAAAAATATCACATTCAATTTCTGCATATGAAGTTGTGTAAAAACCTTCAGAGGTCGTACTACTTTTTTAAGGAATAAAATTTACCTGCTTTTTCTTATAACATAAATGCTGTTACTGTCAGGTCGTATTTCTCCCCTTCCTCTAGTGATTGAATAATGTCAACAAAATTCCTGTTTCCAGCACTGGCTTCATTTGTACAGTGTGATGCTTTCAATGTGTAAGGTTGTATAAGAAGTTAAATGCTTTAAGTTTTGTTTGGCTTGAAGTGCAGAAAGCAGGGGGTTGCTAGGGATTAAATAATGTAAATTTGGAATTAGTTAAGACTTATTTAAGTGTACATCTTCATTAGCCCAATTAAGTCCTGGTTTCTCATCATTCCTTTCGTATCTTACAATCAAAAATATTTAAAATGAAATCATTGTTTTGTAACGTGCTCGATACATTTTGATTTCCTTTGTTCAAGCTTGCAACAAATTTTCTTCTGAATGCAATATTCCCATTAATATTTCATTTTAATCTTATTTTTCTCAGTACAGCTGACCTGCGTTAGCCTTCATGTCACATATCCATCATTTGTAGTCTTACTATAGCTTCCTTTCTCATATACTAAGTTTCATTTCATGTAGTAAAATACTCCAGATAGTTATTTTATCAACACTAAAAACTATTTCTTCGACAATTAAAATTCAATATGGTGGGCACCATATTAAATTAATAAATATAAACTAAAAATACACTCTGGTTCTGACGGAACATGCTTTACAGGTGTTCTAACTTTTGTATACTACTTAAATTTATTTTTGAGGTATGAGTTTTATTGGTGGACCCATGGAGGAAACCCAAATGAAAAATTTTTAAAGATATTTCTTGCTCATTTCCAAGCATATTCCAAATAAATGTGTAAATATATATTAATCTTTTCACATTTTATTTTTTAGATGCCTGATCAACTCCTGCTGCACTCACTTTGTGCTGGAAACCATATTTTTACAATAACCTGGTTTTTAATGCATAATCATTTATTTTTTGAGGCTGAGAACATTACTGTTAGAACATTGAGTTCTCTAGGTTCCAGATTTATTTCAAATTGGACATTTGTAAGTAAATATAGTTGTTTAAATCTGATGCATTGTCACTTTTAACAGATAAGTAACTCCAAAAAGAAAAAGTCATTCTTCTTGACAGTTATTTCAGTTTTCAGGAGGATGAACTGGTATGAACATTTTTCAAATGGTAGAGATATTAAACATGAAAAAAATATAGCAGATGTCTTAACTTGAAATTAATTAGTATAGATTGATTGATACCATATCAGACATTACACTTTTGTTTCTTTATTCTTGAATGCCTTAATTTTTCTGTCAGCTCAATTCACAGAACAGCAAAGCCTCAATCATTTCAACTAATGTGGTGGTTGGCTAAACCCACAAAAATGTAAAGTACACTTAATCATGTTTCAGTTCTCAATATCATTCATCAAGTAGGTTTACACGTTCTCATACATTGTAGACAGAACATTACTTGCTCAATTACTTTAAAAGAATACACAACCAAAAATAAAATTATTTAATGGCCACTTCTGGTGCAGTGGTTTGCCTATTAGACTGTGAAGTAGAGAGTCACAGGTTTGATTCCTGGTTAGGATTTAGGGGGTTTCCTTAGTGGTAGTAAACACAGACCTAAACGAAGAAAATGCTTATAGCTTATGGCTGAGAAACATTAGAGACTGGACGATGTTCGTCAACCATGAGTACACCCACTTTTGTAGGGTGGTTCATGATAGAAAGTGATTTACCAGAGCTGTAGCCAATTTTCATCAATGGATTTGGCACTCTTAAGGGGGGGGAGTCTACCCAAGATTTAAATGAAAAAAAAATTTTTCTTCCAAATTTTTTTTTCTCTCTATTTGGTAGTTTAAACTTTTCTGAATAAGATGGTGTATTTATTTTATCTGTAGCTTCATTTTTACTATTAAAAATAAATAAAAACAAAAGGGTTGTCATGGTGACATTTCTCATTTTGGCCCGAAAAAAATATAAAAGTTTAAACTTCAATCTCGCTTGTAAAAAAAGATAATTACACAATTCTTTTTTTAAAATAATCCGTGTTCTCTGTGTTATTAGTACTGTTAGTTTCGAAGAGATAGTGCAACTAATAAATTAGGTATTCATTTCTAAACGATGCGATATCAAGTGAGCTCTGATTTTCGTGTTTTGTTTACATGCGGGTTTCACGTTGTTTTCCTGTTAGTAGAAAGCGTTTATTTATGTTAGTGAATTCCTTTTTAATATTTAGAGAACAACAAAAGTGTAATTAGTGTTATTACTGAAAGAGTCATTCAATTTTTTATATTTTGAGGTATAAAACCCGGCAGTTTCATTTTAGTGAGGTTATGTTTTTGCTTTCATACTAAATTAGAAGGATAGTATTAGTGTAATTTACTAACATTCAGTTCAATTATCATTAATAATGATAATTAATAATCTTCTCTACATGAAGAGAAATATGGGAGAATTAAAACTGTTACAAATGAAGAACAGAAGAAAGAAAATGAAGGTTTTATATTTGGAGCTGGAGAATTCTAGGACTAAGTAAAGTTGTAACCAGTAAAATCTTTGTTTTCTTTTATTCCCGCAAATATCATTTTTTCAACTTTTTATAATTTTGGTATATAGAACTTTGTAACTTGGGAACCGTGACAGGTAGAATGCTAATTTTTTTTGTTGGGACCATATATCCTTATTCTATAATCTGTAGGAGTGATTTTAATATACCTTAACATTAAATATTTTTATACATGTAATAAGTGTCGCAGAGGAGGTAATTATTTAAAAAAAATAAAAAATAAAAAATCTATTTACAAAGATAATTTAAAACCAATCCTACAGATCGTAGAACATATATTTATCTGTAGTTTGACAAAATTTCATCTTTATATTTTGAAAAGTAACCAAATTACATTCTACCAAAAAACATGCCAAAAAATTGAACCTCCCCAAATTTTGGGGCTAGGTTCGCAGTTTTTTGAAGTTTTATTATTGATGTACTTACAGACCATCTTGAGAAGTAAATCTACCAAATTTCAGCATTATATCATTAAAAATAAAAAAGTTTTTTTTGTGGGTAGACTCCCCCCTTAAATATCATACGAGGTGTGATTGGAAAGTTTTAAGAATGGGCTTGTAATGGTACAATGGTGGTACTTATATGCTACTGTGATGCATCTCCTTCAAAATAGTCCCCTTCCGACTGAACACACCGACTCCAACGGTGTTTCAACTTTTGGAAACATTCCTGGAAATTTTTTTCCTGGAGTGTGTTAAGAACGCTCTCCGTATTTGCCTGGATGTCTTCAATCGAGTCAAATCGCTTCCCTTTCAGTGAAAATTTCAGTTTAGAAAACAGGTAGAAGTCCGCAGGGGCCAAATCAGGGGAATATGGCGGTTGTGGAAGCACAGGAATGTTGAATTTGGTCAAAAATTCAACGATGGAGAAGGCACTATGAGCCGGAGCATTGTCATGGTGTAGAACCCAACTCCAGTCTTTCCACAATGCAGGCCTTTTCTTATGCACCTTTTCGCGCAAACGCTGAAGGACACATGTGTAGTATTCCTGGTTAATTGTCTGTCCTCCAGGCGTAAATTCGTGATGCACAATACCGGTAGAATCGAAAAAAAATCACCACAACAGACCGGACCGTGGTTCATCTTCAAATGATTCGCGGCCATTTTTAAACCTGTTGAACCAGACAAAAACATTTGACTGGCTTATACAATTATCTTCAAAAGCTGTTTTTAATAGTTCGCAAGTCTCAGAAGCTGATTTCCCGGTTTTGAAACAAAATTTCACACAAACTTGTTGCTCCGTTTTTACGTCCATTTTCACGCAGACAGAATCCGGCAACAAGCACTAACAGACCCGCACTCAACCAATGAGCTAGATATAGACTAGATATAGCTAGTCATATATCTAGCTCAATGCACTCAACCAGCTGCCACAGCGAACTGAATAAAGGAAATGCAGTTCCTGTCAGAGGGCGTTCAAGGACAAGGTACTGACTCACTCCCCACTCTCCGTGTACCCACCCGCCAAACAAATAAGCAGTAGCAAATCTATTCTTAAAACTTTCCAATCACACCTCGTATAACTGTACATAATATTATACATTGCAATACAGTTACATTTCATGACAATTGAGAATTTTTAGTTCCTGAGGTCCAAGTTGTAATACAGCAAACCATTTATAATTTTAAGTTGATTTGTCATTCTAAAAGAAGATATCATTATAACTTTACATAATACTACATTGCAATGTACCACATTTATATTTCATGATGTTGAGAATTTTTAGTTCCTGTGGTACAAGTTGTAAAGTTTTTGATTTACAGAAAATCAATTTATAATTTAGTGTTAATAGTTCTTCTACGTGAGTAATGAGAAAGTAGTTTTTATTGTGACAGTTGCCAATTCTGAAAGTATTTCATATTAATATGAATATAACTTTATTTCATTTGGCAAAAAAATACTGTTGTTGTTGTTTAGGTCATCAGCCGAAAAGCTGGTTTGAACCTGTAGAGGTTTTACTAAGTAAAATGAGGAGTGAGGTGGTTTACCACGCCTTCCTCACTGAATAGAAAAGTACCCTTATCAGCATGCCGGGCCCTCTGAAAAGCACGTATTTTCCATTCTGCAAATGACACCTTCACTTCATTCACCACAGGGTCTTGCTGTATAATGAAATCCATTACTTTCAGAGGAGATAACTCTGATTAGTGTCTTTTACACCTCTACCTCTTCTGTTCTTAAATGATTCAGTCATTTAATTGGCTGACCATGTGTTAAGAAACAGACCTATTTATTTTAGCCCTGCAACGAACAGATTGAGGGTAAATAGTTTGACACTCCGCCTGCCTGTTATGGGCCGAAAAAAAATACTAAAGCTTACATACTGACAAAGAGATGTTAATACAGTTTAAGTGCTTTACAGCTCTTTTACTATTACGGTTCCCTTCACATCAATAAATTTACCTAAATTCAACAAAATAATCTATGCATTAAAAGAAATTAATATCTTCCAGGGATTATGTGGCTGTTTCTTTATGTACTGCGTACTTGAAGATTTTTTGAGATTACTCAACATAAAAGAAATTTTTACAGAAAATCTGAAAGAATTAAAATCCAGTATTTTTACAACGATTCTATGTCCAACAACAGCAGTAAGTTTTTACTGACTAAATATTATCAATTTCAAAATTTTATTGGTTCATTATAATATCTGACTTCCGGATTGTATACTGAATATTGCAGTTGTTTTTCCAGCGCTACTTTCTATGAAGAAATAATACTAGACTGCTACTATATGTATTAATATATGTGTTGTAGTGAGTGAAGCTGCAAAAGTTTGTTGCAGATAAGTATTTAGTTTTGTGTAATATCTTTGACATAATATTTATTTTCAAATTTAAAAAACAAATATTTTGATAACCTCAACATTTTTAACAAAATGGCCAGCGTCACAGCTGAGCCAAATAACAGCATGGTCTGTGAGACAACCGGTGTGAAGCGGCCTTCTTCGTCTCCTCCTCCAAGAGAGACAAGAAAAATTGTCAGGCAGTTCAATCTAGATACCACCGGTACTACCGACATTGAAAAAACAATCAGCTGTGTGAACGATTCCCACGAATTGCAAACTGTGCCGATCTTACGAACGAGTCACAAGCGTTCCGCACAGAATACTAGTGTGACCATAGAGTAATAAAGGTTTATTACTCTGAGTGTGACTAATGATATATGTACAATTAATAAATAGATTTGTCGATCTTCCGGTAGAGGAAATAAATGATGTTAGTGCTAATATTGAACCAAAGCCTGTAAAGCCGCCACCAATAATGTTATACGGGATAACAGATATTGTTAAATTATCAAAGTTATTTGAAACTGTTGTTTGTAAACAAGATTACACCATTAAAGTTGTGACCGGTAAACAATTAAAAATCTCTTCAAGAACTATTAAAATTTATAAAACTCTTTTAGACCTTATTCGTACAGAAAATTTAATAGGCCACACATTTACTCCAAAAGACGAGAAAGCTTATAGGGTTGTTTTAAAGAACCTACACTTTTCCACCCCTGAGGAAGACATCCGAAACGAAATAGAACATCTCGGCCATAAGGTTTGTGGTCAAATAATAAATGCTCGTCATCGAGTGACTAAAACTCCTCTAAATACATTTTTCATCAATTTGAAACCAAATGAAAACAATAAAGATATATTTAACATCAAATACGTTTCAAATTGCTGTGTTAAATTTGAACCACCATACAAGACCACAGCTATCGTTCAGTGTATGCGTTGCCAGCAGTATGGCCATACAAAAAACAATTGTATGCGCCCATATCGTTGCGTCAAATGTGCTCAAGGGCACAATACACGTGACTGTCCAAAAACGGATAAATCTACTCCGGCAATTTGCGCACTATGCTTAGAGGATCATCCGGCTAACTACAAAGGATGCCGAATCTATAAAGAAATAGTAGACAGAAAATCGAAAACGAAAGAAACTGCTGTCAGGCGGATAGTAGTAACTGAGAATAATAATTTTCGGAGGGACAATTTTCCTCAATTGGTTAACCAAAACAATACGACTCCCGCAGAATCGGAAAATAGGAGACACACCTATGCTGAAGTTTTGACCAAAGTAAACAGAGAAACAAATGTTGACTTAAAACTAAACAAATTGAAGTCCTTGGTCAGCAAATGAGTAACTTAATGGGGTTGCTTACTACTGTAGTGAATAAACTCTGCAAATGAAAAGTCTAAGAATCGGCTGCTGGAACATAAACGGCTTGTTGCTTCGTGCACAAGAAATCGAACTTTTACTTAACTTGAATAAATTTGACGTGCTCTTAATTTCTGAAACCCATTTTATAAATTTAAACCATTTCAAATTAAACGGATATTCTTTTTACTACACTAACCATCCTGATGGAACTGCTGATGGTGGTACGGCAATTCTAATTCGAAATTCAATTAAACATAGCGAACTTCCAAGATATAGAACTGGCCACTTACAGGCAACTACAATTCAAGTTAAAGATTGGTTTGGAGATTTAGTAATTTCTTCTGTGTACTGCCCACCAAGACACAGAATCGCTCGGCAAATGTTTTTAGATTTTTTTGAAACTTTAGGACAGAGATTTATAGCAGGTGGTGACTGGAACTCGAAGCATGTTCATTGGGGTTCCCGTCTGATAAATCCTCGTGGACGAGAATTAAAACTGTGTACCGATGCCCAAAATTTTGGCACAATGTCCATGGGACAACCGACATACTGGCCAACAGATAGGACTAAAATACCAGATCTGTTGGATTTTTTCATTACTAAAGGCATATCAAAATTTTATGTCAATTGTGAGAGTTCTTTTGACGGTTCTTCAGACCACAGTCCCATTATTGCTACAGTCAGTACTTATGTAGTGTTAAAGCAATCAAACCCATCATTACATAACAATCGTACTGATTGGAATGCTTTTCAGTTATGGCTTGAAGAAAATATAAATTTAAATTTGCAGTTAGAAACATCAGATGATATAGATGTGTAAGCCTCGCCGGAGTGGAATGAGGTGGAAGCGGATGGGTGAAATAAAATACGCTCCTCAGTATTTTAATTAAAAATTTAATTATTTAAAAAGAAAAACAAATTGGTCCAGGACCCCCTTTTCCTTACTACTAAGCGGCGTCCCAATACTACGCTTCACAGGATCATTTTTATTACAAATTTAATTATTTAGAATAAAATAAAAATTGGTCCAGGACCCCCTTTTTCTTACTACTAAGTGGCGTCCCAATACTACGCTTCACAGGATTATTTTTATTACAAATTTCATTATTTAAAACAAACAAAAAAAATAATAATAATAAAATTGGTCTAGGACCTCCCTTAATTGACTACCTAATGTAACCTCTACTCCTCATCTAAACTTAACCTATTACCACTTACAGACTATATGTCGATCGTGCATATTCCGGAAAGGGCTGCCGGCACAGGTACTTCAAACCTCAGAGGGAGGTCAGCCTAAATTAGTGCCTTGGGCGCTTTTACCGCCATTTCCGGAAGACCACTGCAGGATCGACCTCTTAAATACTAAGTACATAATCGCTAAGTACGGGGCGAGTCAGAATTCCAGGAAATCCCACTATGCATCTATATAATATAACCACTCACCCATCTGGCAAGCCACGACGACCAACATCACCAACCCGAAATGAGCGATCACCCTCATTCCACCAAATGAGCACCGGACAAAAATATTCTCACAATCCACTCAATAAAATAGAACTAAACTCATGAATTACACTGATTCGGTCCGGCACGGCCGCGGCATACATGTATCACACATTACACATTACACATAAAAATTATATTTTAATTTATATTTCAATTACTGCATTGCATTAACTTTTATCGAGTCCCGTTTCGTATGTGTGTACAATACTGACTGGCCGCGTCTCGTCGTCCAGCTGAGCCGACCGGCGGTGAGGCGCGCCCCTCCTCCTCCTCACCCCTCGCCGCACGGCTCAGCGGATGCAACACGAGACGAAGTTGCATTTTCCTAGAATTCTGACCGCTGTGTATATATTACAAAGACAATGTATTAATTCTAATATTAATAGAAAAAAAGAAATATCTCTCGTTCTTTTTATAATTATTCCTTCTCAATCTTACTATATTACAGATGAAGCCACTGAATATTTTACCAAAATTTTGCATAAGGTTGCACGACTATCCACACCTGAAAATAAATCAACAGAACAAAATAGCACAAATTACCCAAGGGAAGTCAGAGAAAAATTTTTGGAGAAAAGACGACTCAGGAGAGTTTGGCATAATACAAGAAATCCGAATGACAAAAGAATTTTCAACAGGGCCACACAAGAACTTAAAGCACTTTTACGTAAAATTAAAAATGACACCTTTCAGGAGCAGTTGCAGAGTTTGACTGCTACTAATACTGATGAATACTCTCTTTGGAAAGTAACTAAAAATTTTAAACGCCCGATTCAGTCTATTCCACCTATCAGAAACTGAAATGGTGACTGGGCAAAAACTAGTAAAGAAAAAGCAGAAGTATTTGCCGAACATCTCTCGGGTGTTTTGAAACCATATCAGGCTGATCCTAATGTAGATGAAACTGAAATTAATGAATTTTTAGACAGTCCACTTCCAATGAGCATGCCGAATAAACCATTTAGAGTGAGAGAAGTTATGACAATTATTAAGAGTTTAAAATTAAGAAAGGCTTCCGGTTATGACATAACACCCAAACTCTTAAAAAACCTCTCAAGAAAAGGAATAGTATTTATAACTTCCTTGTTTAACAATGTACTCAGGATTACCCATTATCCATCACAGTGGAAGTTTTCCACCATAATAATGATTTTGAAACCTAATAAACCACCAGATTTAGCTTCATCATACAGACCGATTAGTTTATTGCCAGTATTATCTAAAGTTTTTGAAAAGCTTTTTTTAAAAAGACTGCAACCAGTTTTGACTGAATGTAAATTGATACCAGACCATCAGTTTGGATTTCGGAAGGGTCATTCAACGATTGAACAAATACATAGAGTAGTAAAAGTGGTTACAGACAGTTTGTAGGAAGGAATGTATTGTTCTGCTGGTTTTTTAGATGCTGAACAGGCTTTTGACAAAATTTGGCATGTCGGCTTATTATACAAAGTTAAAAGAACGGTAAGCCAACCTTTCTTTTTGATTTTACGATCTTATCTGGAAAATCGGTTTTTTCAAGTGAAATACCAAGACGAGCTGTCATCTTCCAGGTACATTACCTCTGGTGTACCTCAGGGTTTAGTTCTAGGCCCGTATTTGTATTCATTGTATGAAGCAGACTTACCAACAACTGAAGGGGTAGTTCAAGCTACATTTGCTGACGATAAGGCATTGCTTGCTAAAAGTGGAGATCCTATAGTTGCTTCAAACAAACTTCAGGAATGTTTAGACCAAATCCAACCATGGCTTCAAAAATGGAGAGTGAAGATCAATACTGCAAAATCGCAGCATGTTACTTTTACAATGCGGAGGAATACTTGTGCACCAGTAAAACTTGGAGTTGTTGATTAACCACAAAGTGAAGTTGTAAAGTACCTGGGTATGCATCTTGACAGGCGGTTAACTTGGAAAACCCATGTGAGAATGAAGAGGAACGAATTAAATCTGAAATACAAAAGGATGTACTGGCTGATTGGTGGGAACTCTTCACTCTCTCTTGAGAATAAGTTGCTGATTTACAAAATGTTACTAAAACCAGTTTGGTTGTACGGCGTTCAACTTTGGGGAACTACCAGCAGAAGTAACATAGAGATAATTCAAAGGTTCCAAAATAAGGTTCTTCGGGCTATAACAACGGCACCATGGTTTGCAAGGAATGCAGAAATACAACAGTATTGCAACCTTCCTGATGTAATGGACGAGGTCAGGCGTTTTAACAGAAAATATCAGGCTAGACTTGAAAGCCACGAAAACGAATTAGCCATAAATCTTCTAAATAATGCAGAAGAAGTTAGGCGCCTGAAACGTTACCATGTTTTGGACTTGTCTGAAAGAGTTTAAATGTACATAAAATTATATTGAAAAGTATTCCATATTGTAAAATGTAAATATCTTTGAACATAGTCATTTTCTCTTTTAACATATGAATAATTGATATAATGAGAGGTACTCAGGGTAATGAGGCCTCAACTTGTGATTTGTAAATTTAAAAGATTTGTTTATAGTTTGTTTTCAAAAAACTGATTGCAAATAATGTAATTTAAAAAAAAAAATTATAATATCTAGAGTAAGAACATTATATTGGTCAAGTTTAGAATATTATTTACTATGGAATAATATATTTAAAATAAATAAATAACTCCTACAATAAAAATGTGTAATTAAAACATAACTAATTTTTACTTTCTCTTGCCTATATGAATATACGTATAGGAAGGAAAGTATTGTTTACATGTCGATTGTTCAAAATAAGAGTTTTCACTGGATATACATATTTTCAGATCCCCTGAACCCAAAATCATGTTTTTAGTGATTGGTCTGTATGTATGTGTGTGAACAAAATATCTTAAGAACAAAACAGCGGTCGAATTTGAAACTTAAGTTAGGTATTACTAGAGCACCCGACACGAACATTTTCATCTAAATCAGTTAATCGGAAGTAGTAGTTTATTCGTGCAATTTTTCACTTTTTTGCAATTTTTGGGTCCTATAATTTTTCTTAAAATCACCTCATTTACTACATTTTTTATATTCTACAAGTCAGGGTAGGCGCCGTGTCTGCTGAAATACTTGGGAAGGCTGTGCTTTCATAGAAAAAAATGTTTGTTTTTAAGTTTGTGGCCTTAACATGCATTTTAGCGCAAAAATGTAAACAATAAAAGATGTAGAAAATTTAAACACCTACAACTTTTATTTCAAACGTATTTTTATATAACGCTTAGTTTAGCGGTAATTAGTAATGTTCTGTTTTTCTTTCATGAAAATCTGTAAAAAAATGTTTTTTTTAGATTTCAGCCTTAGTATGCATTTTACGACAAAAGTGTATATAATCAAATTTATAGGAAATTAAAGTATCTACAACTTTTATTTTAAGCATTTTTATCTGCAGAGCCTACTTTAGCATGAAAGAGTGATTTTCCGTGTTATTAAGCCAAACTAAGGTCAATTTCCATTTTGGGTTCTTTCACTCATGATTAAAATTAGGTTACATTTTTTGAGGTTAGTTTTTTGTTTAATTCTAATGTTTTATAACTAATTTTAGGTTATATTGGTCATTATTTGCATTGGCAAGAGAAAGTTGTGTGATTGTTTCACACCAATTATTTTTTTATGTCTTTATAAATTACAACCTATTTTAATATTTTAAATATTACACAGGAAATAAGGTCTTGTGTAAAATATTTTGGTTATTGCAGACTCAATGGTGACTGTGCAAGTAATTTATATTCTTTTTCAAAATATAGGTAAAAATAATTTTTACCCATATTTTGTCTCTTAAGTATACCTTCTTCAGATATTCTAAAATAATTGTAACTTAAACATTGCTATAACTTTCTGAAGTTTCATACAGTTTTTAAAGAAGATTTTAACAACAGGTAAAACCCCACATGTTGCTCCTTTCTATACTAATATACAAAAAACAGCTGTTTGTATGATAGTCAGTGGGCCAGTCAGGATTACCAGCCTCTTCTCCCACAGATTAACACATTATACTTGGTTATGTTCATCTTGCCCTCCTGTAAGATAATATCTAATGTTCTCATAAGAAACTCAAGTAAAATTGGCCAAGATGGTTGCCGAGTGTTTTTGTACAAGTTTAGTTATTTGATTATTACTACTAAAACCACAATTGACCTACAACCTTTTAAATAACATCAAAATAAAGAGAAATAACAAGAGAACATTTTTGAACACAAGAAACTTACTACAAAATTTACTTAACAGCTTAATATTTTTTAAATACTTTTAACGCCCAATTGCCACATATGTTGCCAAAAACCTTTGTTGGTTGCACTGCTCTCTTGTCGCATCATCAGCTGTTATTCATATGTTATTGTATGGTTTTCAGAGCGAGATTATGATTAATTTTCAAAATTAACTTGTCCCTCAAGAGGTTAAAATTAACTAATTTACAAAAGTTTCAAAAAAAATCTAAAAGATGTCTTTTCACAAGCCATTATTGCCATATAACAGGTAAGCAGGTTAGGCCTAGTGCATAAATGAGGCCTAAGTATTAATTTGTGGCTTTCAGAAATGTTACAGCAGGTTTTTCGTGGTTTTTGTTAAAACAGTAGGGTTCACATGTACTACCTAAATTAAATACTATAAATTACTAGACAATAAAATTTTTGTAATGCAATTTCTTTCTTTTCAGTTGGTAAATCTATTATTCTGGTCAGTTTTTTTAACTGATAGAGAGCTTGTAATGCCAAAGGCATTTGATGTATTATTGCCTACATGGGTACACTTTTCACTGCATCTGAGCACAACAATAGCAGTTTTTTCTGAATTGTATATCAACTATTATCATTTCCCTTCAACCAAACAAGCTCTCCCTCTTATCACACTGTACTACTGGATTTATGTGTTTTGGTTTGTATAATAACATCATAATTTTTATATGTTAAGATAGTTTTAACTCGGTAGAAACCTTCATATCCAAATTAGGTAGATTGGGATAGAAGGCAGTCTGAATGTAAGAAAATACAGACTTGGGAAGAACAAAATGTAAGCCCTACATGTTAAAAAAGTGAAAAAAAACACTATTCAGTACGTAATGCGTACAAACACTACGTATTACGTAATTGGATATTTAGGCTATTCACAAAAAATGTAAAGGTTCCAATAAATTGTAAAGTACACATATTCAGTGAAACAATTTCTGTAACATACTTCTAAAAAGATTAATATTTTTAGGTTTAACCAATTTCATTCAAAAAATAGATAAATTTCAGTTTGGTGCACACGACTCTTGTTTTTTCCACTGGTAAATAAAAAATTCGATTGACTTACATTTTGATGCTAAATTCTTTCGACTTTTCAAACCATTTAGATGACACTTCTTTCAATAATTGCAGAAAAATATTTTTGTCATTTGGAAACCTCATCATTTGTATTGCTGTTCACCTAATCCATGTCATTATTATTAGAACTGTCATCAATTTTTAAGTGATCATAGTATTTTATTACGTCACTTTTATCATTTTCTGTCACCACTTCAAGAATATTAACTACTAGTACATTCACATGTTCATTTTATTTCTTTTCATTTAATTTTTCCTTTTTCGACAATCTATTCCACTCTTTTTAAGTTGCTAACCTCAATCAAATCCGAAGCACGTCCACATTACATAGTAAACAAATTTTTCAAACTCACTTCTTTATTAAAAGCAAGAACAGTATCAACATCATCTTTTCAGCACCTCATTCTCCTGGTTGCATGATCTGGTATCGGGCGGTGCCCACCATTCATCCTCATCACATCTGATTATGTGGGCATCCAGATAATACATGGGTGGATAAAAAGGTTTCTTCTATACATAGACATTATGTTAAAACTAAATAAGTCTCAAAAATTAAAAGATTTTTCTTCTGAGATAGCTATGCATGCTTTCCTGATTTGTGACAAAAATCATGGATTCATAATATTTTCAAAATAAACTTATCAATTTGAAATTTGCTGATTCACTCAAATTTATTCTGATCAAGGAATCCTGTACTAGTAATGGTAAGAAGAACAAACAAAATAGGTCCACTATAGCTTATGGTTGTACCAAAATAAATCCAAGTATGTCAACAAATTTCAAAGGTAAATTTAATAAGGTTGGTTATTTAGGAATCTTGTTGCATAACAGGGATGATAGATTTTCTTTCATGTATATGAAATAATTTTTAAAGGAAAACACAGGAAATCATTTAAAAAAGCAGAAATGAAATTTACAGCTACAAAAATATTAATTCTTAAAAAAGTCAAAATTTTTACAAATTACGAAACCATAACTCATTCATCAACACAGTACAAAACTTACGAAGCACTAAATATAATTTTAAGATAACTGAAAGGCTCTTAGACACAATGAAAAAGTTTTCCACTTCTCATAAAAAAAGAAAAATTGTTTCATTGTACACCAACTATAATTTAAACTACAAATTAAAACATTAGAAATACAGTATTCATGATATTTATTATTAAACATCAAAATCTTTTATAAATGGACAGATGAAAGATAACTAAAGTACAGAACGATGGTAATCCTTTCTTAACTCAGTTAAAACAAAAGCCATCAGCAGACAAACATTTAAATTTTTTTTAACTCTGATGGCCAAAATTAAAAAAAGATTATTAACAAACAAAAGTAACCTAAGTAATAACTGTGGCTTCTAGAAAGTTTCGGTTTATTTATAAAAATATCCAATATAAATTAAAATGAAAAACATTTTTTTTATCAAAATAACATTGCTATAATGTCAACTTTTTGTTTCAGCCTTATTGGTACATATTTCGAAAAGAAACTGTGGATATACAAATTTTTTAAAAGTTTTACCTGGTTTGAAAGAATTGGTCTCTTTACAACATTTTATTTGCTCAATGTATTTTTATATGCTTTCTATAAGTATGTAAACAATTGCTTGTGGAATAATAAAAAGAAGTTAATGAGTTAATTACGAGAAAATGCTACATATCATTGTGTAAGTAGGAGCAATATTTCATACCAATACTCTTTTGTTAAAAAATATGTTTTTAATATTTTGAGTAATCTGAACAGATTTACATCAAATAGCTCAAAATACTACATTAAACAAAATGATAATTTTGAGTATTTACTTAGAAAACTATATTCTATAGCACTTCAGTCCCCCTCTCATCGTGTACATTAGCAATAATTACAAAACAGTCAGGCATAAAACAAAAGCACTTCAGTCAACTGCATACAAATTGAACAATGTAAAAATAAATTACAGTATAAATGAAATTTATCTTTACCTTACCTAAGGTTACTGTTTTAGTTTAAAAAACTTCATGCCTTTCGGTGGTACCACCATAAGTTTTTTTAAACTAAAAAGACAACCAAAGGTAAGGTGAAGATAAATTTCATTATGCTGTAATTTATATTAAATGATAGGCAGGATACATTTCAAAGATTTGTTTGTGAATGTAAAATACTACCTTTAACATGCTTTACTCTCCCACATTTCTAGAATTCTAATTCTTTGTTAGAAGTAATAATTATTAATAAATTTATTTGTATTCTAAGTGCTCCACCTTATAGCTGCAACCATGAGTTCCTTCCAGTAACCATTCTTTTCATATCTTTCATCCACCTTTTTAAGTTATAGTTCCTTAGCCTTCTTTTTCCTTTTTTACCTGGCATCTTATCATCGAAAATATACATTTTTTTTGTTTAACGTCCGACTGTTCTGAAATTACTGCTAATGCAGATGGTGAAGGATGAAATGATTTTTTGTAATGTATGAAAATATGCTGTGCCTAAATGGGATTCAAACCCAAGACCGCATGATGAGAGGCAAGCACATATATACATGATATATGTATTTATATTCACATCAAAATATACATGATGAAATCATTTTACCTTATAATGTGCCTCAATATATTTTAGTTTCCTTACGTACAAGCTTTCAATGATTTCTCTTTGTTCCGATTCCCAGTAATACTTCATTATTTTTATATTTTTCTCAGTCCAGTTTAGCATGGTAATCACCTCCATACATCTTCATCGCCGTTAGTCTTGCTTTCCCTGGTTTCCCAACACCCATCTTTTGCTTCCATATAGTAAAACAATCCAGACGACTACTTTCAATGTTTCTTTATCTGAATGTTTACTTGATTATCTGCTACCAATTGTAATTATAACAAAAATACAATTTAATCACAGCCACTGGTGTCATTAAAAAAACCAGAAATTATGAAGTCAACCACCAACTTAAATGTGATGCAGTTTTCAAAATATTTTATTGAAGACTGACATTTAAATTTAAAATTTAGATATAATAATTTTATGAAATGTTAACACATTCCATTGAAGCTAATAATAAATTCTCTAAGGCCACCTCAGCTGAAGGGATTTTTTAACTAACTCCAGAAGACAAAAAAAGATATAAGACGTATAGTTAAATTGCAAAGTTGATTGTCCCGAGTTTTAAAGTAACTTATCAGCATTTTAGTTTAAGGAGACGCATCAACTACTTTGATTATAGGGACTATTATGGTTTACGGTAAGATATCTGTGGGTTTTGGTATTTAATCATACCCAAGCCCTAGCCAAGAATTAAACCTGGAACCTTCTGCTAAGTAGTGTACACTGCAGACTAGCACTCTAACCACTGAGCCAAGTGATCCATTTACTTACCATTATTATATAATTAAAATGTCACAAACATTTCATTGCAAACAAACACAACTAATTAATTAACTAACTAACTAATTATATTTTAACTCAATTTTCCAGCAACAAGATCAAGGAAAACTATGAAGAAATTTTGGAACTATGTATAAAAAAAGGGAAAGTATTTATAAACTGATTTTATTTTGGTAAAATAAAATATGTTGAAAACAAGACAATCTGAGGTTATTTCAACTCAAATTATATTTTCAAGTAATAATTCACAATACCCCAAAATCCTTTCAGTAGGCAACCTCTAATAAGCACTTCAATGAGAGGAAAATTGTAAACAAAGAAAACACTCATAACTTGAAAACCATTTTTTATTTGCAAACTGAGATACAAAGTAACAAGTTTTAGATACCATACAAAATCTTTTATTAACGTGTTTGTTTTTCACTAAAAAATATACAAATTGAAATAAAAATAGCTTCCTTAATAAACATAATATTTTAATCAGTACTTAACAATAATTTGCATACAAATTAATGCCAAAAAAAAGATAATATGATGAGTTTAGTGAACAAAATTAAATCAACACAAATCTTGTGAAAATTTTAGAAAATAGGAAAACTTATCACAGTCAATGACAAATGAGACAGGAGCTCATGGGAAAAATAATTATACAATTAGCTTTATGAAAAAATTTCAGTTAAATAACATTAAAAAAAATATTTACAGTTAAAAACTGAGAAGTCTACAAAGTGGTAGATAATAATGTAATTTTGCTAAAAAATATGTATGGTTTACCCAGAACTACATCACATAAAAACAAAAATAAGTTAAACACCGAAAATTAAACATTTAATACAATAATGTGTTACACCAGTTATTGAAATATGAAAAAAATATTATTCAACAAAAAAAAAACAACTGTACTAACAATGTAAATTATACGGAGCCAGAACAAAAGCTGACCTAAAATCAGTTAAATGATCTAAGACTCATCTGAAATTAATTTTTTAAATAATATCAAATTACCAATTTAATTACTTGTTTAAACACTTAATGAACTTTAAAACATTCAAATAAAAATACAGTAGGTCCTCGTTATAACAGACTTCAAATTAGTAAAAACCCTAAAATAAATACTATTAAGAAATTCTCGTATAAAAATTATTAAAAATATTCAATAAAATCTGCAATTTTTAATGTAAATGTTCTATGGAGTTAAGAGAAAAAGTTGACTCTCGTGAATTCGTGAAAAAATCTGTTTAGAGATGAAGTGGAACTTTAACTAAAAAATCTGGTGTGAAACACTCACACAACTTTCTCTTGCCAATGCAAATATTTAACAATATAACCTAACATTAGAAATAAACAAAAAACTAACCTCTAAAAATATAACCTTATTTTAATCATGACTGAAAGACGCAAAATGAAAATCGAACTCAGTTCGGCTAAATACGGAAAATCATTCTTTCACACTAAACTAGGCTCTGTAGAGAAAAATGCTTTAATTAAAAGTTGTAGATCTTTTTATTTCCTATAAAACTAATTCTATACACTTTTGTCGTAAAATGCACACTAAGGCCGAAATCTTAAAAAAATAGATTTTTCACACGTTTTCGTGAGACAAAAACAGAAATCGCTAATTACTGCTAAACTAAGCGTTACAAAAAAGAATGTTTGAATAGGAGTTGTAGGTTTTTAAATTCTCTACAACTTTTATTCTATAAGTTTTTGCGCTAAAATTGATAATGAAGCCGTAATCTTAAAAAAACTATTTCTTTACGTGAAAACAGCCTCACTGAGAATTTCAGCAAACATGACGCCTACCTTATCTTGTAGAGCATAAAAAAATGAGTAAACCAGGCGATTTAAAAAAAAATTGTAGGACCAGTTTTTGAGAAAATCGCAAAAAAGTGAAAAATTATATGAATAAACTACTACTTCCGGTTGACCGATTTTGATGAAAATGTTTGTGTCGGGTCCGGTAGTGGTGTGTAACTTAAGTTTTAAGTTTCAAGTTCGTACGATGTTTCGTTCTTGAGATATTCTGTTCACACACACACACACACACACACACAGACCAATCGCTAAAAACATGTTTTTTGGGTTCAGGGGGTCTGAAAACGTATAGATCCGGTGAAACTCGATTTCGAAAAATCGACATGAAAACAATACTTTCCTTCCTATATATTCATATAGGCAAGAGAAAGTAAAAATTAAATCACATAGATGATGATGAGTTACATGATTATGAAAAAGGGGGAAACAACAGTAACCATAAATGATGTGAAAGAATGTTTGGAAGATAGCGACAGCAATCATGGTCATCAGATAATTAACGATGATGAAATAAATGACGAAATTCTAAAGAATGATACCGATTCCGATAATTCAGAAGATGAAGATGAGCCATCAACACAGAAACTCAAACTTTCTAGTGTGCATGGCCCCACTGATACAGTGATTTTGTAAATAGATTTATTGAAAGAACAAGATGTCCAACACTTTCATGAAAATTTTAGACAATTTAAAGAACTTATTATTAATTTATTATTATTATTATTATTATTATTAGAAAGCAACATTCATCCGCGGCACTCAGGTAAAATTAACAGCTACAACAAAACTGTGGCTATATTTCAATACAACTGACTTTTACAACAGATTGTGATCCTCCCCTATTTAGTCAGTTATAACGAGGACCTACTGTATTAATAACAAAATGTAACATTAATTAAACAACTAGATTTTCTTACATAAACATTCAGTTAATAAAAAAAGACACAAACAATAAAATGTGTAATTACTTTTAGTTTTATTCAAATGGAAATTTTAAGTCTACTAAAAAAATATGGAAAACTTAATAGGATAAAATCATTTGCTCTTCAGTAAATGCAGTTACAAATGTTTACTAGAGAAAACAATAATTCTGATTTTTTATAATCAAGAAAGAACAAAAATATACACAGAACAACATACTTTCATAAATAAATAAATAAAACATAACAATAATACTTAAGTTTAAAGGTACTTAGGTAATAAATTTCTCTAAATAACTAATATCGGTGGTACCCACCATGATTACCATGTTGTGACCTTTGGAATGTTGGAGCAGACCACTTTGGAAACACATTTACATTATAAGGAGCAGGAGCACTACTTCCTCTACCATTGGCAGGTGGAGCAGGGTAAGAATAGGGAGGATTAATATCATTTTGGGGACTAATCCATTGTTTCTTAACAAATGGTTGAGCTTGAAGAAATGCTGGCATTGGTTTTGGTGTAGATACTACAGATTGTGTTGTGATACGTTGTTCCTCTGATTCAGAAGACATTTGTCCTTGTTTCTCCAAATGTTTTTTTGATAAATTATGCTACACAAAATAAAGAATTATATTAAAATTCTGCATTAACAGACCTCAATAGATGATATTAGTTAAAAACTTAATATGGAACAATTAAACATTCTGTACAGTTCATGAACTAAAACCTTAAGTAATTTACATTCTTTTTCAGGTTAACATTAATAAAATTATTGAAATATTTTATAAACTTTATAATCTACATAAAAATATAAAGTCTACAGAGAAATAATTAAATAGTACAAGAATGAACACATGTTACTGCCAACAGAGTAATTTGGAATTTTAAACTCTCTCATATGCTCAATAAACAATGTAAAGTATCATACACAGTTTATTGCAGTTACTTATATTTTTCATTATCTTTGGTAATAACAAGCACTTAATTGTAGGGCATACATATTTCCAAATTTTTTCTTAATTACTACAACACTGTAATATAGAAAACAAAATAAAGAAACTTAAAAGGATGGTGAAGTTATTTTTAGATAAAGTGAAGACATATGACAGCATGGATAGAAGAGTCGTACGGAGTGAGTTTGAAAAGAGCAGTATAAGGAATTCTGGAGATGGTAAAGGATGGGAGGAAAGAAGTACCTGTGTGAAAACAAGAATGTTTTTTTTTTGGTTTAACGTCTGACTGTTCTGCGATTACTGCTAATGCAGACGGTGAAGGATGAAATGATTTTTGTAACGTATGAAAATATGCCCTGCCTGAATGGGATTTGAACCCTAGACCGCATGATGAGAGGTGAGCACGTTACCAACTACACCAAAGCGGCCGGCAAGAATGGGTTGATATGAGTCGTTGTCATAGAACGTAGGCTGACACAGGGAAGTGTATTATCATCCTCCTATTCATAATAACAATGGATGAGATACATAAGAGTGAAAACAAAGACCAAGAAAATTATTGGGGGTATATAGTTTACAGATGATCAGGTTGTACAGGGAAGACAGAGGAGGAGGTGGAAAGAGCACTGGATTTGTGGAGATTGTTATATGCGGTTTGGAATTCAGTGAAGAAAAGAGAAAAAGAGAGAAGTGATGAGGTAAGGGAGGAACATGGAATAAGGCTAAATGATATGGTAAGGTGCTGGAGGAAATTACAGAATTCACATACTTATGAGCTCTTTTCTTGGAAGTTGGAAGATTGGAAAAAGAGTTACGTAAAAAGGTACAGAAAGCAATTGGTTTCTTCCAAAATGTGAGAGGATTAGTCTGGGATCAAGAAGTCTCTAGGTATTGTAAAAAAGTTATGTGTAATCCATACTTAATGTCAATTTTGACTTATGAAACTACTAGTTTTGTAACATGGAAAGAAAGTGAGTAGAATTCAGACAGTACAAATAAAATTTAAGAGGAGAATGCTGGGGGAGACAAGACAAGATGGAAAAATTATGTAATTAGGAAACAACTGGAAATTGACAGCGTATTAAGGAGGAGTAGACTGCCTAAAAGAATGACGTACTTGGAAACAGAGGGAAAACAACCAACGGGGTAGATGGGTTCAGTAGGATCTTAAGGAGTAAAGTAGATGGGTTCAGTTACGGACGAATTGAAGAAAAGATGCAATGCCAAAACAGCAATGGAGCAGAGATGGTTCAATGATATAGACAGGTGGACAGGAATTATGTTGGGCCTACCCTGAGGACTTTTGGAAGAGGAATGTGGATGATAATGAATAAAGCTATTTAAAAGGTATTACAAATGACTTGGTTAATCCAAAACTGATAAAGTTTTGTGGTTGTTTGTAATATTAAGAATTAAATTTTACAATTATATTATTATAGTGAGGCAGTTTTAGAAGTTAAAATTGGTGATTATTAAAAGAAAATGTTGTTGACTGTAAGGATCACAGAAAATTCTTGGAAGCAAGGAAGTCGTTACTATACATTAAGTGTCAGTCATTGTCAAAACATTGAAATAGAGAATAGAGATATAATAGAGTGATGATAAACAAAATTATTGCACTATTACTGATAAAAATTTAATAATTAAAATTACAGTGGGTATCTACATTCTACATCTTTCCTCAATCTGAGTTTGAATTATTCACTATTTTAAACCTCCAAGGGTTAGATAGAGTATTCAGATTATTCTGTAGTTAAATTTTTTGGTGTATTAACCTTTTGAAAGGCATGCTCATACATACTTATTTCTACTTCAGTGCCTGAACCTAAGCAAGCAGGTATAGTACTTGAGTCACGAGTTTGCCTTTGGTTTTAACGAGGGGTAAGGGGGAAAAGCTTTTGATAATGTTTTTCTGTTAATATTGAGGCCGTCTTTGGGATATAATGCTGGAGAAGGGCTATTCAAAACACCTTGTTGCTGGTATTGCGAGTACGTGCATAAAAACAGATAGTTATTTTTTTGGCAATGACAAGAAAGCTGAGAAAATAAAAATAAATACAGGAGTATGACAAGGCCAATGTCAATGTTCAATGTCTCCAATGCTATTTAATATTTACATTGATAAAATTTTAACAATTAAGAATCAATTAGGTGACTCAGACATTCAGCTTTGGAATATCGTATACCTAAATTCATTGCTGTACGCAGATGACACTTATTATTTTTGACATAGAAGACAGGTTCCAATATACCATTTATAAGTTGCACAACATTAGCGCAGAGTTTGGCATAAGAATATCAGCGATTATATCAAAGTTATATTATATCAAAGCGATTATATCAAAGATAATATCAAAGATTATGGCATTCAAGGGAAGATGGCTGGTTCACTCAAAAATTATACTTGGCAACCAAATTATAAAACAAGTTCAAGATTTTAAATATTTAGGATGCAAAATTTCCTATGACAAAGATGATGACAGGAGTGAAAAACTGGCAAAATTCAGCACTGTATGTGGTTCTTCACAGGACAATAGGAACAAAAATGAGAAAGGACACCCAAATGAAATTTTATAGAGCAATAGCTGTACCACTCATAACATATGGGAGTGAAACATGGGTGTCAATACATAGGAATGAATCTCGTATCCAGGCTGGTGAAATGAGATTTTTGCGGGGAGTCAAAGTTGTATCCGGTTAGATAGAGTACATAATGAAGCTATCCGCACAGAGTTAAATACTCAGTCACTGTTGGAAGCGTTAAGACTTAAGGAAACTGGTCTAACCATTTCCTTTGCATGCCAGCTTACAGAGTTCCTCTGCGAGCATGAAAATATACTTAGAGGGAAGCAAGGCTTGGGAAGACCTCAAAAGAGATGAATGCCGAACAGGCCATTGGGCCTAATCCTTAACAGATTATTATGATCATGGTAAGGGGGAAAGCATCAGTGCGCATACGCTAATGCTTTGGCTTCAGTTCAGCCAACACAACAACATACACTACATGGAGAGCACATACAGTATATCTCGGAACCTTTAGCAGTTAACTATACGAATTTAACTATTTGTTACTGTAAACAGAAACGTAGGTTTCTCAAAAACGTGGTCGGACTATTAACAGACCTGAATGAAATCTAATATGCAGTGTAATAAAATGTTGTGAAGTTGAAGCTAATGAAAAATGACTTTCTGTGCCTCTTACAAAAAGAGATGAGCAAGCTGCTAACCAATGTGGTGTTTCTGTTTCCACAATTATTCTAAATATAAAGAGGAAATTAAAGAGATAAAGAAGCTATTGTTCTTCAACAGTTCTGTTGACACCTGGTAAAAAAGGAAATGGTTCAGAAATTTTTGATTATATCACTAGTATCTACTAGTGATATAATCAAAAATTTCTACTCATGTAATTAAGCTACCGGCAATATTACAGGTCAGATTTTTTCTTATTATGTTTATGAAGAAAACATTTTTTTGGCAATAAACCACAGCTTACAACATGTATGTAGAAACTACACCACAGTGAAATTTAATCTCACTGTTGAGTTTGGGAGCACTATATAATTATCACTTTCCTTCCTCATAGCCCATCTACACGCAAAAGGCATTCTCGTGACTGAAGTATCTACATAGGTGAATTTTAAAATTTGCTTCTCTCTAGGACCATTTCTATAAATATTCATTTTACTTCTTCATAGTAATGTGTCGATACCAATATTTTTCGATTCTCGATACCGATTCCAATACCAAGAAACAAGAAATTGATTCTCGATTCTGATATCAAAAATCAAAGTGTTAAAATAAAAGAAAATGTTAGTGTACAACATCTTTCATGATACAGCAATGAAACAACAAAAGTTTACTCTTTCTAATAACCTCACACTTGTAACTGTATCTGTAAGTTCTACAGGGGATGGAAAAAAGACCTGATGGTTTTCGTCATTGTACAGATGAGCGAGCAGGTGGTGGGGGTGGGAAGATTGGCACAATGATGAGCCTAGATGACGCCATTTAAGTAGCCATGTGTGGTCAGGTGAACACGTGCATTTGTTGTCGAGGTATTTTTTAAAAGTGGTATCTTGTGTCTTTACTCAGCGCTTTAATGTGGGTTGAAGAGGACACATTCCATCTCGTAACACAATTTTGTTATGGGTGAGGAAGAACTTGTGAGCTACAGGCTCAGCCTTAAAACGTAATTCGACAGGACGTCCAAGGTCAGCCAGGGCACCAGAAAATGTTGAGCAAGCAAGACAAACTGTGGAAGCCAGTCCAAAGCAGCCGGCTCGTAAACAAGCTGCTGCTTTGCCTATGTCTTGACAACTTTTTAACAGCTGGACAATAACCATTTTATATGGATGAAAATTCAAATTATAACGCAAAATTCCTCTCACTGAGCGACCAGACATTTAAAAACCAAATTACGTTTTAAAGCTGAGTCTGTAGCTCTCAAGTTACTCACCCATAACAAAATTGTGATACGAGATGGAACGCATCCTCTTCGAACAACACTAAAGCGCTGAGTAGCGACGCAAGACTCACCACTTTCAAAAGATGCCTGGACAACAAACGTATGGCATTCACCGGACCACAGCTCCATGGCTACTGAAATGGGATCATGTAGACTCTTCATCATGCCAATAGCCCCCCTCCAATTACTCGCTCATCTGAACAACGACAAAAACCATCAGATCTTTTTGCCGCTCCTTGTACTTTTACTACGATACAACAATGCCAATCAATTGATACCACTCTAAATAATCAAGTACACTTTGACACATTCACTCTTTGTTTATGTTATAAAAAAAAAATTGAAGAAAACCCACGTAAGAAATATTTATATTTAATATACTACAATTTATTCACAACGAAAGCCCCATCTCGTGAACTGGTAGTATCGAATCGTGATCGACTTCTTCCATAGTTCGGTAAGTGAATCATTTGTACTTGTTCCTTTTTCGGATAGCCGTATTCGAATTAAAACGAGCGGTCGGACTCTAGAATATGATTAAAATTTGTCAAATTAGTTATTTAATATGACAACAATTAAAAACATTTTTCAAATGGAAAAGTATTTTTTTTTATTCCCTCAAGCCAAAATTACCCAACTATATTAATATTTAATCCATTATCTAAGAAAATTACAACATTATTGCCACAGTTTGAAAACTAGAGAATTGGTATCGATGCATCGACTTTTTACCATCGATTCTCAATACCGATCATTTTTTGAAGTATCAGTGGTGTCGAGAATTGACATTTGGAATCGACACATTCCTACTTCTTTAAAACATAGTTAGGTGCTGCTGCCATGTTTGGAAAACATTTTGCACGAAATTCCAAAAATATAAAATTATGGATTTTGTTACACAACAGATGCTTCATGAAATGATCAAGTGTCTCCTTCATGTTTTGGGCATGTTTATAAACTGACTTTTCAACATATGAATCACACGTGTTCTCATAGTTTATGTAAACTGTCTATTATTTTTACAACAACTTTAGTATTTACTGATAATAATTATTCTAGTCTGAAAAGAGTAATATTAGTGCATGTTTTTGAGACTGTATAAGTGATTAAAAGCCTGCTCCTGCAGTGGCACTAGGTGCTATTAAAACCTACCAATTAAACGGCTCAACGAAAATCATTTGTACTTGAATTTGGAAAAAAAAGGATTTAACAAACGTGTATCTCAAAAAATGCGATGTATTTACGTTAACTACTGTTGGCAGAGAATTATGCCATCCTCTCTTTATTAAGACTTTAATATCTACACAATATAAAAACAAATGCCCACTCTATTCACCTACCTGCTGAAGCTGAATTGAAGAATTCGCATTGATGCGACAGACATTGCACCGTAAACTTCCACCGCCTCCTGTTATAAAAAAATAATGTATTTAACTACAAAATATAAAATTTTTGAACACTGAATGTGAAACTCCATTTACTACTTATATTATTCTCAGACAAGCCTGGGACGATCACTGAAAGTTAGCAAGTTTATTAATCACATTACTCCTATAGTCTATTCACCGAGTCTGGAGACACACAGTAAACAAATGGATCATCTGATAACTAGAAATAGCATTCCTAGAGTAAGAGAGTTTAGTGTGAGGGTGGGATGACCAAATTTTTCCCACATCAAAAGGGACTAAAACAAAGTTTTTGCTGTCTCCTTTGTTAAATTCATTAGTTACCAACAATTTTTTTGACGCTGTGGGAGAAATGGTTTGGATTGAGACTGTCATTTGAGGCATATTTTACTAATTTCATGTCATGTTGTCTTCTATAATAGATATTATTTTTCCACTTTAATTATAAACTATTCACAGTCTATTTTAATAACTTGCCACACCAAGCACTAGCAATCTAGTTAACATCCGATCAACATGCTTTTATATTAATAACCAGTGGTAGTTTTTACTTATAAAATTACATACTCTCAATTAAGCAATATAAAACTAGCACCAGTTAGCATTAGTTATTGTAACTGTAGCTTCAGAAGCAAAAGAAAATATTAAATAGAACATGATCACATCAAAAAGTAGATAATGAAATAATTACCTTCAGGAAAAGGTGTGGGAGGTGGTGTATTCCCTGTCCAACCCTCTTTTACAAACACTTTCCTTTGATTTTTAAAATAAGGAGCCGACCTACTATTCTGGTCAGGAATGCCATCTACTTTACCTGTGTGTCTTTTAGACAATTTATGCTGTAAAATACAAACAAATAAAAACCAATAAATAACAGTAATTTTTACAATCAAAATTTACCTGAAATTTTATTTTAAATGATAATAATAGCATTCTTGGAGTAAGAGAGTTTAGTGTAAGGATGGGAAGACCACATTTTTCCCCACATCAAATGGGACAAAAAATATTTGTCCCATCTAAAACGAAATTTTTTCTGTCCCCTTTGTTAAATTCATTAGTTATCAACAATATTAGCAATATTGTTGTTGAAAAATATTTGCTCCACATTCATACATAGCAATTTATGGAATGGCTAAATGGAAAAGATTAATAAGTTATTTGAAGAATGTACTGCGTTATAAGAATAGAACTTGTTTAATTCAATTACTGAATTTTTTTATTCGTATTTATATAATTTAAAATTATTTTCGGTGGACAATGTGGATGATTTGTGTGTGTGTGTGTTGGGGCACCAGTTGACTGAACAACAAACTAAAGAAATTATTAAAATTAAAGGTTAGACAAAGTTTGACTATTTCTAAAAACTATTCACGCTAACAACAAAATAAACAGCTAATGAAAATCATATCCAAAATAAACAGCTTATGAAAATCATACCAAGTGATATTGGAAAATGTAGGTTTCTCATTAAAGTTTAACAAACATCCTCAATTAAGACATAAGCACGAGGCTTATGTAATTACTTTTAGAATACTCATAAAAAAAACTATAGTTGTGGTATAGTTTTCATTACTCATCCAGAATCCTTTAACCACATCTGATAATTCCAGTAACTAGTCCGTTCCCAAATCCATACAAGTTAATTTGTTTGTCAGAATGTACTGTAGCAAGATTTTATAGACAGAACTAGTATATTTGAAGGGAAAACCTTAAGTGCACTAATTGTAGAGAGTACTATACCATGAGAAAACCCTAATACACTGTGAATCTCTGCAATGTTGGTTAAGTAAACTAAATGTTAATGTTCAAATAAAAACAACAGAAATGCATGAATGGTAAAAAAAACTTGGGATACAAGTGCACATGTTAAATTAATTAAAATTTGTTCTTCTCTGCTAACAACAAAATTCAATGTTCAAGTGCTCACTGTTAATTGAATTTCAGACATCATATGCTTCACAAGGTCAACACAAATAAATGTATTTCAGTTCATAATACACTTCGGCTGCTTAAAATCTGTAACTTTTAAATTACCAATTAAAAATAAACTGATCATTTAGTAGTTAATGACAATGTACATTTTTATCTTTTGAAATTACAGTTTTTTTGTTTTTTTTTTCTTAGTTTATTTAAAGTCAAATCAGTTGCTTGGTTATTAGCGACTAGAGTGGGTTATGTACCTAGAACAAAACTTTGTCTTTGACTTGTGAAAATTTCCAGACCCTAGCCAGGAATTGAACTCGGGATTTCCGCATTGTAACCTAGCACACTAAAAACAATGCAACGGCTACAGAGGGGGCCTATTAGAGTATCTTAATTTGTTATTCAGACACACTTAACATCATAATTTGTTTAGTTATTAAAGAAAATGATCTTGAAGACGTATAATGAAAGACAAGGGTGTATAGAATAATCTGTCACACTTTAAAAATTTCTTAAATCCCTACGCAATTTTTTTCTGTATTCACCACTCTATTCTTATATTCAGAATATGAGTAAAAAATTTCTACCTTGCCTATATTTAGCACAAATCGTCCATTTGTCCAATATTTTATTAATTGAACAGTGTGATATTCTTATAAATCATATAAATATTTTCTTTAATTACACAGTCCTCAGAAAAATGCAACTACTATTCATATTTTAAAGTAAGAAATTATCCAAATCTGCTAACCCTTAATTAGTTTTAATTAGCCGTTACCACCAGCATTATGGACTATGTAATTTAATTATGAACACAATTATCAAAGAAATCAGCTGCTGATATCTTAGCCATATTGTATGGGCTAAACAATAATAAAAGAAATGTACCACCATCATTATCAAATGAAATCTAATTATGATCGAGAAAATTATGAAGAAAATTTTAATTATTATTTTATTTTAATTAACAGCACGCATCATTAATCGAAAATAGCCATCAGATTTTTACTTCCATCATGCATGTTCTCTCAAGCTTCATTAACTTCACTGACTCATCTAACCATGCTATTTAGTAGTTATATTTTCACATTACACTTTAAATTTGTAGCATTTGAAAAACTAAATCCTTCCTTCATTTCACAATCAACAGACTTCAATATAATTGAATATTAACATTGAATATCTATAAATAAGATTATTGTAATAAGAGTCAGTGGCTTTCCAATAAATGAAGGAAGAGATTATTTTAATACAAAGCAGCCGAAACTTCGTAGACATAAAATATGCATGCTCTAAAGAAAATTACATTCAAACAGTCATCACAATGAAGAACAGGAACATTGTTAAAATTGCAAAATATGACTAAAATTGTAGATAAACAATATAAAATCGATATAAAATTGAAAGAAACCTGAATATTTAATTAAAATAAAAAAATAAACGCACTTTTACAATAATTTTTTTTAAATAAACACTAACATAATTCTCACAATAAATATACATAATTACACAATATAACAAATTTACTAATATATAGTAATAAATAATAGTTATTATTAACAAGTGTTATATACACGTTCTAACTTACTTGTTCTAATTGTGTATCCGAGTTGACACGCACATTGCAAGTACTGCAATAGAACCGGCTGGACAATGCATCACCTAAACCATGCCATCAATACTATCTTTTAATCACATCATCATTGAATGATGGGATCAAATAAATAAGTTTGATACACATGTCACTACTTATGATGCCCCACAAATGCATTATATTCCAATTATATAATATTATAATAGACCAACTTTATAATATTATAATAATTACAATATAATAATGATAATATAATAATTGTACAATTATTATATAAACGGTAATGGATTTTTGTGGCAAACAATGTAAGATGTTTTCACATTTCATCTGCAACGAGCAATCTTATTTATTAATGTACACAACATTTTAACGAACAAATGACCAAAACTAATTAATCGAAACAAGTCAAACAACAGTGTAAAGACAAGACATTTGGAAAAGTGAATCGTATGTTACCGCAGAGCTTGACGAATGCATCAATTATAATCTTTAAGAATTTGTTTCAACCAACATAAGTACGGCTATATGTTTCTTATCACTTGGTCAGCCAATTATATTACTGAAGCATTTAAGAACAGAAGAGGTAGAGTGTAAAAGACACTATTCAGAGTTATCTCCTCTGAGAGTAATGAATTTCATTATGCAGCCAGACCCTGTTGTGAATGAAGTGAAGGTGTCATTTGCAGGGTGAAAAGTAGATGCTTTTCATAGGGCTCGGCATGCTGGTAAGCATACTTTTCCACTTAGTGAGGAAGACAAAGTAAACCAATTAACTCCTCGGTTTACTCAGTAAAGCCTCTACAGGTTCAATCTAGCCTTTTGGCTGATGATGTGACTACAACATAGTATGGTTGAGTCACTTAACATTTAACAAAGAAATCTACTGACAATTTTTAGGTTTTATGGTAAATAAACAATCAGACATATTACCACTCTATTATGTCTCTTTGTCACTGTAAGTCACTTTGCTTGAATTAAAAACATTGAGTATGAATAAATTAAAAACTGTAACAACAACTTAAACAAAACTGACAACTACAACGTTATTTGACAGTAGGATGAAATGTAACACCGAACCATAACTGATACATGCTGGGGTACAATACCAGGTAACAAAAGCTGAAATATAGTTCTTTGGCCATATATATGTTTCTGCTATCATACACAATTATATTTAGACATCCAGAAACATTTACTTTTACGCCTAGTTAAAAGAACTTTTACTCCTAGTTAAATAAACTAAGGACATATTTATCCGAAGATTTGATCTAACAGGTTAAAAATGTTTATTTTGAATGATGACGAAAACTAACATTGCTGTTTAGTGAGGCTGCTGTGTATGGTTTTGCAAATAAATTAAATAGACATCATAAGTAAGTTAAATGCTTGTGTATTTAAAATTGTGTACTGTCAGTTAACATATGTATTTGAGAGTTCAGTGTCAAACCAATGAGATTGGAATAAACAATACATTTTGTAAACGGTTGTTACATACAGGATAAATGAAGTTTATTTTAAGTTGCATCAACAGCTAAGTCATTAGCGACTCCTTTGGGTAAAGGAACGGTGGATTTGAACATATAATAATTTTTCAGATGGGAATTGAGCCCAGAACCTTCTGCTTTGCAATGCAGCACACTGACCATGTGCCACAGAAGTGATCAGTTTTATTTTAAAACAGATTCACAAAAAACAAAAGGGATACTGATCAAGTAGGAGTTACTAGAAACAATTAGAAAGTTGAAAGAACCAACAGAGTTAATGCCAGATTTTGAATCAAGAACAGAATTGCGTCACAAAGGCACTTCCAGTACAGCCGGCAATAAAATGTTAAGTTAAACAGTGTGTCACCCTCATATAAAATAATAAATAAGATTTTAAATGAGGTTTTGGCTTATTCTAAATTTAGTTTATTTGAATAAGGACTTAATCCCATCAAGTTCGGATAAACCTGTCCGTAGTGTAAGACAACAAATTATTCACCAAGTAAAAAAAGAATAACGCTTCTTTATTAATTAAAAATTTACTCGTAAAACAAAAATATGCCAATAATCACAAAAATACATAGAATTATTTTCCTGCACGTAAATTTAACAAATTTATAAAAATCTTACTTGTTTTTTTTTTGTTACACAATTATACGTTGTATGTTTTATATAAATAAATAAAGAAAATATTCATAGAAAATTAAAAACCAAAAGAAATATTGCATTCTTGAAAAATCAGATAATCTATGAAAGCCATCTTACATTATTACATAAAATACTACAAATATATAATTTATAAACCATAAATCATTCCATTCTCTCACAGTTTTCATCAGTCATAATATACATTGAGTTTGTATAATAAGCTGATCATAATTACAGATTAAATTTCAATAGCACCTGTTGTAACTTATAAAAATATTTTAAAATAAAAATACTGTAGAAGGTACGCTATTATGAAAGTATGTCACTCTCCTGTTATGAAAACAAGATGAAATGTCAAAATACACTCAAACAAAGATATTTGATATTTATAAATATAGCTGATTGATTTACATTGCCAGCCTAGATTAAGTAATATTTTATAATCTGGAGAGACAATTTTCTCAAAAAATGTAAGGTTCAGTTTGAATCTCATGAAATATAACAAAATATCTGAATAAAACTTAGTATATTTAACAAAGATCTGTTCTGTTAATGCCTTTCCAAACTTATTAACACTTTCACTGTTGAACAGCAGAAACAAAGTATAACTGGTGTGCTAAGTTTTTCTTTGGTTTAAGTACAAGCCTTTCATCACACACCAGGAGCATGATTAGCACAGTACTATGAAACAACCATCACATACACTGAATAAATTATCAATTAAGTTCACTATTTTTCATGCATTAATTTACTCAGCCTTCATAATAATGACTTGAATTTTGTTATCCCTATTCGTCCTTGAATAAATTATACCATTCTTTCCCACAACTTCACTCTTCAGATCAATCGACAAACTTAGAAACAATTCATATATATATATATATCAAAAGAATTTTAATAGAAAACAAATCGGCACCATTAAAAATTTTCTGTAATAAATGTTCACTTTTAGAAACTGAGCTGATCTAGACAATATCTCTTTACATTAGCGGAAAACCCTAAAAAATTAGAGGGATGTAGGTAAGGCTCAAGTTGCTGGCCTTTCAGTATTTTCTCTTGTAAAATATGCTTAAGTTGAAAATCTCATCTGCAGTAGATTACAGGCAAAAAAAACTGAAGTCAAAATTGTATTTGTGACTACCAATGTTTGCAACATAGTGAACCCATAAAAACAATACGAAAAAAATCAGAAATACCATACAAACTTATATCTAACCAAAATACCCAGTAGAATATTGAAACAATTTTAAATGAATAATACTGCTATAATTTCAAAAAAAATTCAAACAGAAAACCTAAAAAAGACAAACAACACTTGGGATTAAACAAACCAGAAAAACCTGACAGTAAAAATTTAAAAAACATATCGAGGATGCTTAAAATACTAATTCAAAGGAATCTATTTTTATTGAGCATATTAACAAACAGGCCTAGCAATTCAAAAACCCAGCATATTGTTTACAAAAAAAGCCTGAACACATTTTAACTTCTGCAGAAGTTAAAAATGTGTGGTGATTTATTCCTTAAGAAATTGCATATCATAAAATAAAAATACAATTTTTAGAAAAATTATTACATAGAATAGCTCTCAACTACATGCCTTCGGCAACTTTTCTAATCAGCCTCAAATATACATTTTTAAACAAGCGCCCCCCGTTCTCTCTTCGACTAATATATGTCACGAGCAATCTGCATCCATCCCTGTCCAGCATAACTTTCTAGGTTGTCTGTACATCTCATTTGTGATTTTCCTTCCTTATTTGTATACCTAGGGGCTTCAGTGTAGCATTCCTCTAACCTACCCCTCAACTTTCTGTTGCAAAGTATAGCCAACAACTTTTCGTTTATCCTTGGCTATCCGAGCCGAAAAATCGCCTACATTTGTTCAGTATCCATGTGTTTTTCTTTTTTTCAATGAGCGTAATGAACAGTGTGGGTGGCTCCATTGTTCTTTATACCTTAACTATTTTATCAATATTCTTTCTTGTAAAATGTTCATATTTGAGTGCCAAATGTGTGGATTGACAACATACATCAATCACAATATACTCTAGTTTTCAGATAGAGTGTATATTTTCAGTTTTTAAGAAGTATGTAAGTTTGCCAAACAACATCAATATGTCTAATTCTTCTCTCTGATTCTTCCATCTGACTGGCCTCACTCGGCTTTGTTATTTAGACCTAAGTATATACACCTGAGGACTTCCTCTTTAACATTTATTCTTTAACACATTTTTGACATTTTGTTATCTAGCTCTTTAATTATCCTTTGCAACTCCTTTTTCTAATCTGCAAACAGAATCCCCAACTCTCCCAAAGTATAATATCAACGCAAAGTTACTGATGGACAGAATAATACTTAAGAAACACCACAATTAATGTTTTTTACCTGCATTTTTTTACAATATTTTTTTTATACCTCTGACTGTTTTGCAATTTCTGCTAGCAGATGGTGGAGAATGATGATATATGAAAGTGAGTGATAAAAAAATGCCAGACCTGACCGGGAATCGAACCTGGGACCCTGGCGTAGAAGCCAGTTGTGCTAACCACTATGCAAATTAATGAAAAAAAATGGTGAACCGCCATTTTTTTACAATAGCTGCAAAAACAAAAAATAGGAAGATATTACACAGAATAGACTATAGATCAGGACCATAAACAAGCTGGCACATTTGGAAACCTACGCACGCAACACACACGTTTAGATCGTTTAACAAAAGAAGACAACCACAGCAATACCATTCAGTCGCTCAAGAGTATCTCAGTTAAACCCATCCAGAAATAATCTAAGAGAAAAGAACAATTAATCAATTAATTTCAAATACTGAAAAAGTAACAAATTTTTGACACAAGATATTATACCACACTCCACCAATATTCCTACTGATTTTAAAATGATCCAATTGCAGATAGACTAAACTCCTTCTTCATCTAATATTTTAGTTGTAGGTGAAAAAGCAATCAAATTAAATAGCTGAATAATTTTAATAAAAATAAACAATTTATAATTTTATCTTTCCTAACTGATGGCAATGTAAAACAAAATACACAGGGTGACGACTATCAGTACCATGTTGAAATAAACCTAAATTGTATTAATAATAAGAGTAGCAGTTTAGTGAGGGGGCAATGAAATACCACATGTTACCACAAAGGACTATACAAAAAAAATCAAACAAAAAAATTATTAATATCAAGCCACACAAAACTTTTTCACAAATTCATCTTTAGGAACTAGAACCAAAAACTTTTTCAGATAGCTTCATTATTAACCTGTCAATTATGACCAACTGTCATAACATCACAGAACACAGATTATCTAAATTCCAGTCAACTGAACTTTATAAACTATTTTATCTAATGTCATAAGAAAAAAAAAACAGGTGTTTGAGGAAAGCCCTGAGAGTAGATGACATGCTATACTACCTCACCTCTAGCAGACAAATAACTTTCCTGGTTAGTATTCAATTGCAATTTCATTAGATTGTTATTTGTTAATATTATTACAGCTGCTAGTATGACCACTGAACCAGATTTATTTCACAGACCAACCCATTTTTTATGAAACCATTGACCAATTATTAAAAGCAGAAAAATAAGAAAGCTGTAATACACAAATTCATGAATTTTTATGCAATATTTATACAAGAAAACATGATATCTCCAATAAAAAAACCACAAATTTTGTTAGATCACGTACATGCAAAAAAAGAACCACATTTTCAAGTCAAGTAGGATACAGTAAAATTCCTTTTCAGATTGTTCCTTACTAAATACCACTGATGCTTAGTCAAAAGCCATAGAGTGTATCTAAGTGTTATAGCTAAGATAATAGTTTCAATGCAGACAGTAATCGGAAACCAGGGACAACCAAAAAAGCATTATTGGCAGCTGCAGTATCGCATGTCATCATATGAGAGGCTCACGACTGTCTGCACTGGGAGAGAGTTTGAGTGACCATTGATTGAAGAACTGGTAAGGGCCAGCAGACATCAGTTAAGTGAAGGAATTGACTGCTGATGAAAACAGCTCAAATTCTCCAGCAACGAGCAAGTGATCAAAGAATGTCTTCTGAATATGGTATTTTGATATTAACATGAAACAGATAATGAACGTACATTCAAAATACCCCAACAACATGATCACTGCAGAAATTTTAAAACCCACCTTGTTAAAATACAACATTTGAAATAGCTTCCTTCATTAAAACAGAAAGTTCTGAAAGGCAATAACAACAGGGATATGAAAAGACCATTTTTAGCAGTTTATGAATTATTTTAAAGTAACAATTTGTTAATGGTGTTAAAAGTCAGTAAATATCACCAATCATGATGGTGAACCATTTTCTAAATCTTAAGAGTAGAAAACACAATAGCACTCCAGTAATACAGAGAGATTTTTAAGAACAGATATTTCACATATTTTTAAAAACTGGAACTTAGATTAATATATGTTTTTTTTTTAATCAGCAAAGGCCAACATCAGCTTTTTGTTATTTTAGGTCTTTATTTCAATCTATTGGTGAGTTTATATTTGAAACTCACATTAAACTGATGAATCACAGGGAAAGAAAGAGTCATTGCTACTGAAATATATGTAATAGTCTACAATTCAGTAAACAGAACTAAAGCCTTCAATTAATTTATATAGACATCGTTGATGGATTCGTACAATTTCTGCGCCATCCAAGGTTTGAATAACCTATGACCCCTCAAAATCTATGATCTCTCAAGATAGCCAGAACTATTCTAAATATAGACATGTTATTATAAACATGGAGATATCTTAAATGAAACACAAACATACACTCTTCTTCAAATGCACCCGTAACAACAAATGTGCCACTTAATACAAACTTCTGTTTCAGGAAAGAAAAGAATTGTTTTAAAAAACATGCAATGTAAGTGCGGTAATATTACAAATTTGAATACAAACCAACAAACTAATTTTACACAAAAAAATCACTTTTTTGATCAAATACAAAAAATATATAATTAGAATGATACTAAAATATTAAAATGAAAAGAAGGTGACTATTTATAAACCCCCTAAAAAAATTTGCATTAAAAACACATTATTTAAAAGAAAACTTTAATGTTTTACCAAAAAGCCAAGATATTGCAACTTATAGAAATAGACTGAATCTCTTCTGGGGAAATCATGTAAAACCAACCGAGCAACAGCGAATGGTTAACCCAGTTCAACAAGAAAATTATTAATAATTTTAGTATCATATAAAATGTTATTAATCAGAAGTATGAACAATACAAAATCAACTATAATTAAAAAAGATTCTGTTACCTTTTTGTTGGGTATCACTTTTACAATTAATAATAGGACTGTTTTCACAATTTGAATTTTGTACTTTGTTTTTATGTTTTGCACCTGAAAAAAATCATTTAAATATATTTTATCAATTGTATACCTGTATTTAGTTATTAATGTCAAAGTTGAATGACATGAGATAGAATAATTAAACAGTAAATAACAGTAACAGTAAATAACAGTATAAAAACCGAACCACCATAAAAACGTATAAGAGATTTACAGTAACTGACAATGACTAATTTTGAAACAAAACATGTTTCTAAAACAGACAACTCCCAGTTATCCACGCGTGTATATTCCTGTTAACAAAATAACCTTGGAAGGTAAAAAAAGGTTATCAAAATAATGTATATTTTTATTCATTTCGGCCTATTAAATATCATAAAAATAACTTTACTTTTCTTGTTTTTCTTTTCTACACAATATTCTTTATATTGCGACTGTGTGCTCTTCTAAAGGGAACACCCTTTAGTTTTTGAGCATTAAATTTCATTTTCAAGATAACCTTTAAACTCCTTAGTTTTCATACACAATACACCTTTATTTTATATCATATCTTCCGTAATTTTTTATGTTTGACTGCTTTGTACATTGTTGCTAATATAAAGGATGAAAGATATATATTATGAAAATGAGTGATGAAAAAATGACCTGACCAAGAAGTAAACTTGGGACCCCTAGCATAGAAGCCATTTACACTGAACACTACACCACAGACCCACAAAGAGTTAATTCTAACTCTTGAACATTGATCTTCACTTTATTACACCATATATATTCTTACACGTATATTGAACATTCTATGTTCAATATACACTTTTTAAAAAATCATAATGCAACACCAAAATTAACAAAAACTTAAAAAAATCATAAATTTCTTTAAAAACTTACCCTGGCAATGTATTTGTAACTGTTGAAGGGAATTGACAATTACATTACAAGGCTGGCATGAATACTCACTACTTTTTACATCTACACAATGATTGGGAAAATTAAATAAAGGCTGTAGTTCCTTAAGTAATTCGATTGATTTAACCTGTAAAATATATAAATATTACACAATTAGATTCAAGAAATTATCACCATCAGTGTTGCCAATTACATTAGCAACAACACAAATTTTTACTTTCTCTTGCCTATATGAATATATAGGAAGGACAAGTATTGTTTTCATGTCGATTTTTTGAAATTGAGTTTTCACCAGTTATAACGTTTTCAAACTTCTGAAACCAAAAAGTATGTTTTTAGCTATTGGTTTGTGTGTGTGTATGTGTGAACAAAATATTTCACGAACGAAACATCATACAAAATTGAAACTTAAATTAGGTACTACTAGAGCACCCGATACGAACATTTTCATCAAAACTGTAAACCAGAAGTAGTAGTTTATTCGTGAAATTTTTCAATTTTTTGTGGTTTTCTCAAAAATGACTTGCAATATTTTTTTAAATTGCCACTTTTAAAAGTGCTCTTGTAGAAAAAATGGTTTTTTACGATTGTCGCCTTAAGATGCATTTTAGCGTAAAAGTGTATCATAAAAGTTCTAGAAAATTTTAAAATCTACAACTTTATTTAAAAAATTTCTTTGTATAACACTTAGTTTAGCGGTAATTAGTGATTTTCTGGAGTTTTTCCCGAAAATCTGTAAAAAAATGCATTTTTAAGATTTAGGCCTTAGTATGCATTTTACGAGAAAAGAGTATATAATAAAATTTATAGAAAATTAGGAAATCTACAACTTTCATTTTAAGCATTTTTGTGTACAAAGCCTAGTTTAGCTTTAAAGATTGAGTTTTTGTATTATTAAGCCAAACTGAGGTTGATTTTCATTTTGCATCATTCACTCATAATTAAAATTTATGTTTTTTGTTTAATTCTAATATTTTATTGCTAATGTTAGGTTATATTGTTAATTATTTTTTGCATTGACAAGTATGCATTGTGCAAGTGTTTCACCAGATTTTTAATATGGCAGTCCTCATTCTTACATGTAGCTGATACAATCCAGGGTTTATTTTGGCTTACTGAAATCATACATAATGGCAAACCTGCACAGATGTATGAACTTCATATATGCTTTAAATAATGCGTTACTGTATTTTTACATATTTTCTTTCAGATTTGCACAATAATCAGTAGTATCTATCGAAAGTAACAAGTAATGAAGAATTACTCCAATATAATATTTATTTGCCCATTAACAGGTAGGTGAAATGTTAAATTATTTGTACTCAAACTGCTAGTTCCAGAGCTACAAAAAATATTTCTGTTTCTTACCACATGGTCAGCCAATTATATGACTGAACTATTTAAGAACAAAAGAGGTAGAGGTGTAAAAGACACTAGTCAAAGTTATCTCCTCTGAGAGTAATGAATTTCATTATACAGTCAAACCCTATGGTGAAAGAAGTGTAGGTGTCTTTTGCAGGGTGGAAAGTAGATGCTTTTTGGAGGGGCTGGCAAGCTGATAAGCATACTTTTTCACTCAGTGAGAAAGACAATAGTAAACCAACTTTTTCTTCGTTTTACTTGGTAAACAGCCACTAGAGATTCAAACCAGCCTTTCATCTGATGACCTGAACATCAGCAACATAATATTGTATATTACTTATTAAGCTATCATTGTTAATCCAAAAAGCCAAACATTCTATCGTTTACTGAGATATGTTCTTTCTCAAAACACAGTAAGTTTTTTTGGGTTTCAGACAGGACAACACGAAGTAATATTAATACCAAGACAACTAATCCTCATAAAACTAAAATAAAGCCTCACAGTAACACATGTTATTGACAAATATGGAATTATCAAAAATTTGCTTTAAGGTTACATAAGCAGCACTTGAATCATACAAGACATCATGATGTCTTGTCTTACAAGCATTTAACAGAAGTACCACAAACTAATGAAATAAACCTGTTACAGGCAAAATTTTACACATTTACTCACAGGGCAATGGAATTACATTTTTACTACAATGTTTTCGTATGTAGCCTGACTGCTCAATTTCTACCAGGCCTCAAAATCTAAAGTGAATAAATTCATCTTCAAAAGGATAAGCCAAAATTAAACTCAATCATCAAGTAAGTAAGCATCACAAACATCAAAGTGTTGCACAATAAACTTAAGACTGCACAATATATTCCCCACAAAAAAAGTTGGTGAAACGTTTCTAGTAATGTCCTAGATTTAAAAACCCCATATTCTTGACACCCTAAATAAAACAAAAAAAATTAAAATCAATTTAAAAACATTTGTCAATACCTACCTTCCTAGCGTGTTTTGCACCTGCAAGGTGCTCTTCCATAATACTTTGGCATGTAACTTGGATTTTACAAATATCACATACCAACCTTGGCTGCAAAAAAGAATTATCTACTTATAAAATTGAAGTGATTAGTTATAAAAAAATTATCAACTTAAAAAAACTACAAACTAAAAATAAACTCCTCAGCATTTTTGTAATTCATTTCCAGTTCAAGCCACAATCACAGTAATCAACGTAGTAGCAAGGGATATTTGTGCTTTTACCATTCAGGTGACTTTGAGTCACCCTTACACAGAGCAAATACAAATACCAATCTCATGAGATTACAAGTGAGCTTTTGAAAAGTTTCAGGAGCTACAATATGTTCCCAACGCACTTGTAATAAATTACCTTGATTATCAATATGTCTACACTGCTGTAATTGTAATCACTCTGTCCTCTTTACATGCTTAATTCAATGTAACCTAAAAGATTACTATACCAGCTAGCAACTGAATGTAAGCATTTTTTATTTTTTATTTATTAAACGTCGCATCAACTGCAATGGTCATTAGGGACGATGTTGGGGTGTAACTATATGAGGATGAAATGCTTTTTGTTTGTAACGTATGAAAATATGCCGTGCCTGAGAGGTATTCGAACCCATGACCCCATGATGAGAGACAAGCACGTTACTACGCCAATGGGGTCGGCAGCATTAGTTGCTGCCACCAATAAAAAGTACTTGTATAAATGCAAATAATAAAAAGAAACTTTATCTAAAATACATATTAAGATACTTCAGTCACCATAAAAACACACTTGTGGATTCACAAAATCTCCGATGCAGACAATGATTCCAAAAGTAATTTAGCGAGTAATCTAACTGGTAATTAACATTATAAAAAACAAATTACAACACAAATATTTCAAAAGATTAATGGTGAAAAGGAAATTCTAATACAATATTGCTTTTTATAACAACTGACTCTTCAAACACCAAGAAAAACTACTGTTTTTAGTACTACACTACTAAAAATACTTCTTTTTGATAATAGTTAGTTATTTAATTGGTCAAAAAAATATTTACAGCCATTTGTGGTATTTGGCCTTCGGGCCAGCCCAGTCAGTCAGCTGGTAGGAAGTCGCTATAATTTGTTAAGTAACATCGGTTGAACAAGCAACTTTATATGATGACCGGCTGACACCCATCCGTGAACCAACACTTCTGGGGTCCCTGTTCAAATTCATGCCTAATTCACGTCAAACAAGCAAATGGTCAATGAAGCGCAATCAAGCAAATCACGTCAACGCAGCGATCAAATTGGGTAGGTGTCAATAATGTACAGTTCCCGATAATAAATAAAAAAGCTAAAAAAAAAATTGTGTTGTTTAATTTTTCATACAACTATAAAGTTTTTATTGCGACATGTAACTTAGCTATAATTATTATATATATTTTCTTTTTAAGTTTATTTTAATTTAAAGTCACATAAACAGCTCGATCATTAGCGACCTATGGTGGGATTTTAGTGAAGTTTTACCTTCATGAAAATTTCCAGCCCCTGGCCAGAAATCGATCCCAGGACCTCCACTTGGTAGGTTAGCACGCTACCACAATGCTACGGAGGCAGCCAACTGTTAATTTTAATTCTCAAAAAAATGCAGCTTAGGACAAAACAGTAAGAATTAAAATTCCAGCATGTCATTTTAATTTTATTCTTGCTGGGGTTTTTTCACCAAAATTCATCGCTATCCCAGAAATCTCAAACAACTGAATGAAAATTGCTTTTTAAAAACTATCGAATGACATTACGTTACTGAACAGTCCTGACCATTCCCCAATTACAACTAAGCAAATATTATCTAAACCATCTAGGTTTTTTTTGAAGACAGCTTAAAAAAGTGAACTTGGAATAATAAAAGGAACACTGAATCATGATCAATTTTATACTCTCATACTTGGGGTTTTTTTGTAGGTAGATTGCCGTAAATATTGTTGACAACAGCTCGTGTAACAGGATCATTCGTATCGATTGTGTTATGTAACTGCTGAGGTTGGTCCAATTTCATTGGATGAGGTGATTGCGGGTGAACGAGTGGTACCTGTTCTGATGTTATATCCGCTATGACAGCTGGTGGACAAGCCAGCGTTGCAACCAGCGGCCCACTTTGACTGTCTGGTCTGTGAAAAAAATGAAAATACAATAATCAGTAAAATCACAATCACTTTATTACACAAGAAAAGCTGCTCCTTCATATTTGTTTGTACTATATAGATTTGATTCATATTAACCATTTTTTTTTAAATTTTAATCATAAGTTTCAAATTGAACCTCCGATCAAATTTCAATGCAACTGTAATGACTGTGTATGAAGCCAAATAGGAAGAAAGCTCGTGATTGAAAAGTTTCATGTAAATACTTTCCTCTGAACGCAAGCACAAGTTCAAAAATTATGTCATTTAAGCAACAATGTTTTATACCAAAACCACTTCAGAACTATAAAATTACGTCTACAATAATAATCTAGCATAAAACACTCACACGACTTTATCTTGCCAAAGTAAATAAGGAAAAATATAACCTATATTATTTTAATCATGAGGAAACAATATAAAATGAAAAACATTATCAAATCACTATAACCATGAGTGAATGACACTAAATGAAAATCAAACTCTGTTGGACAATGCTTTTGATGATCGATATAAAAGTTTAATTTTCAATAACTTTGATTATATTAATGCATACCATGGGCACAATCTTTAAAAAACCTACTTTTTATCAATTTCAATGAGAAAACACATAAAAAGTAATTCACACTAAATTAAGTTCAGTAGAAAAAAATGATTGAAATACAGGATTTTTTGATTTTCTGCAACTTTATTATACATGCTGTTGCCCTTAAATGCATATTAAAACCACAATTTAAAAAAAAAATTTCACAAGAGTAGAGCCCTCCATGAATTTCAGCAAACACGTGGTTGACTCTTACTATGTAGAGCACAAAAAATGTAGTACATAAGAAGACTCAACAAAATTTTAATAACCATTTTTCACAAAATCACAAAAAAGTGAAAAATTACACGAATAAACTATTATTTCTGTTAAGACCGATTCTGATGAATGTTTATGTTGGATACCCCGTGAAACCTAACTTAACTTCCAAGTCTCAACTTCGTACAAATTTCCATTTTTGATTTATATTGTTCATAAATACACAGACCAATCGGTAAAAGCATCTTATTTTTTGGGTTCAGGGGGCATGAAAACAATGCTTTCCTTCTGTAAATATCATACAGAGCAAGAGAAAGTAACACAGTGCATTTATTATCATAATTAAAAATATTACTAAAAAACCTTTAACTCTTTTCTACTAATTTATTAATTAGATAGATATAGATACTGAAGTCACGAGATTGCCTTTTGTGTATGGATGGGCTGTGGGGAATGGAAGTGAAAATTTGCAGAGCTGCCAACCTCAACAATGAGACACTACTCATACATTTCACAACCGTGCAGTTTCTACAAACATTTTGTAAGTGGTGGTTTATTCCGAGAAAATGTCTTCATAAACCTTATGAGAAATTAATGTGACCTGTAATATTGCCTATAGCTTAATTACATGACTAGAAATGTTTTATTTACTGTAATTACCAGCTACCTTATTCCATTGGAACAAAATTTTCTATGAATGAATTGCCTTCATTACTATCGCTGTCACCGGCATCTTCACTATCAGTCTCACTAGTATCTACCTAACCGTTTCCTTTTTCTACCAGGTGTCAACAAACCTGTTAAAGAATAGCTTCTTCCAGTCTTTAATTTCCTTCTTTATTTTTTGAATTGTGGAAAGAAAAACATGACAGTCACTTGCTTATGGCTTTTGTTAAGAGGCAGGAAAAAGGCGTTTTTGTTTAGCTTCAACTTCACAGCATTTCTTTACACTGCAAATTAGATTTCATTTAGCTGTGAATAGTCTACCCATGTTTTTGAAAAACTCACATTTCTGTTTACGATACGAAACGGTTATATTCATACAGTTAACCTACAAAAGGTTCCACAAAATACTGTATATGATCTGGGTATAGTTTAAATTATTGTGTTTGTTGTCCTGAAATTAAAGTAGTCGCACATGGGCACTGATGCTTTTCCCTCTTTACCCCTTGTTGCAAACATAGGCAAACTCGAGACTCATCTTACTATAGTACCATAATCTTGTTACCATCAGTACTCTCAATAATTCAAAATTAATAAATCAATTTATAAATGTTAACAATTGCAAATAATCCAAAAGTTTAAGTCAATGAAAAGTGTAGCTAAAAAAACAGTGCATAATCGATAAGTTGTGGAATTTACTATTCAAATAAATAAATAATTTATTACGTTGTATTTTTTTTAATCATATTTGTAGAGATTATGTTTTAATCTGCTACAATAAATATTAATAAATTGTAATCTGATAACTCCCATCAAAGGTGTAATATACAAATAGGATTTGAACCAATGTAATCCTTGTACGTACCCCTATGAAAGTGATAAATAATTAGAAAGTCAGTATCTTTTAGGACAAACTAAATAAAAGGAACTACTTTTTTAATAGTTATTTAAGTAATATCAGGTGCTGGCCTGTTGTACAACACTGCCAACATTTTTGGACAACTCGTTTTTTTTTATGGCTGTAGATCCACCCCACTTCACTTTCAATTTTGGTAATAATAGCTTTATTGATAACTAAAAAGACCAAAAAAGAAAAATTTTTTTAATAACAGTGAGAGGCTTTTCGCCTGAACACAGATAGCATCTTCATCAACAAGTATACTAAACTTCCAGATAGAGTATCAATTCACAAACTGCTAAGAAGACAAATGAAAAAACTTATAATTTTGTTGATAAAAGTAATTTACATTTTAAAGAACTGAACATTAAATCAAAGTAAGAGTTATAATAAGCCAAGATAGAGCCTAATTTTGTAACTTGTAAGAGAACAGGCAGAAGAGAATACAGAAGCAGTAAATTTCCTTAAAGAATAAAGAACACTCCATGGTTTTAAAATGGGTCTCCCGGCCAGCCCAGTTAGTAGGTTGAGTTGCTGATAATTAGTTAAGAAACACCAGTTAGGAGAGCAACTTTTTATGGTGACCCAGTGACAGCCACTTGTGAACAAACTTCACTGAGGACCCCTGATGAAATTCATGCTAAATCCACGTTAAAAATACACCAAAAAGAAAAGATCAAATTGGATGATTGTTAATAAGGTATAATAGATGTTATCTTGATAACATTAACGAAAAGCTAAAAAAACAACAAATAAAAGTTTTTAAATAATAAAATTACAAGGAAATTTCACAAAATAATAAAAAACTTAATAGCAAAATTAGATTGATTTGTATAAGATAAACCAAAAGTGAACTCTTTTTTACTTTCTCTTGCCTATATGAATATATAGGAAGGAAAGTATTGTTTTCATGTCGATTTTTCGAAATCGAGTTTTCACCGGATCTATACGTTTTCAGACCCCCTGAACCCAAAAAACATGTTTTTAGCGATTGGTCTGTGTGTGTGTGTGTGTGTCTGTGTGTGAACAGAATATCTCAAGAACGGAACATCGTACGAACTTGAAACTTGAGTTACATACCACTACCGGACGCGACACGAACATTTTCATCAACATCGGTCAACCGGAAGTAGTAGTTTATTCGTATAATTTTTCAGTTTTTTGCGATTTTCTCAAAAACTGGTCCTACGATTTTTTTTAAAATCGCCTATTTTACTCAATTTTTTATTCTCTACAAGATAGGGTAGGCGCCATGTTTGCTGAAATTCTCGGTGAGGCTGTTTTCACGTAAAAACGTTGTTTTTTTAAGATTACGGCTTTAACATAAATTTTAGCGCAAAAACTTATATAATAAAAGTTGTAGAGAATTTAAAAACCTACAACTTCTGTTTCAAACATTTTTTTGTATAACGCTTAGTTTAGCGGTAATTTGCGATTTTCTGTTTTTTTTCTCATGAAAACGTGAGAAAAATCGATTTTTTTTAACATTTCGGTCTTAGTATGCATTTTACGACAAAAGTGTATATAATTAAATTTATAGAAAATTAAAAGATCTACAACTTTTGTTTAGAGCATTTTTCTCTACAGAGCCTAGTTTAGCGTGAAAGCATGATTTTCCGTATTTTTAAGCCAAACTGAGTTCGATTGTCATTTTGCGTCATTCACTCATGATTAAAATAAGGTTATGTTTTTGAGGTTAGTTTTTGTTCATTTCTAATGTTTTAATACTAATGTTAGGTTTATTGTTAATTATTTGCATTGGCAAGAGAAAGTTGTGTGAGTGTTTCACACCAGATTTTTTAATCTATAATGTGTGTACATTGCAATCTGGTCAGTTAAGAACAATAAGTAACCCCATGACCCAATGAGATGTATGTCGGGTAAATAAGGTATAGTATTTATTGTACAGCCTCAGGCCAACCATTCCTAAGAGAGTATGATTAATTGAACGTCAATTATCAAATTACACCAGTAATCACTGTCTGGTATTTAAATCCATATAAAAATACCTTTACTAGGATTCGACCCACGGAAACATTATCTCTGAAAATTAGCTGTTAAATAGCTGGCTCGTAGCGACGCCTTTACTACTAGACCAACCCAATGAGTTAAATGAACTCTTAAATACAAGTTAGTTAAGTGCTTTAATATATAAATAAAGATTTATTTTTAAATTGTAACTATCGATAATTTATCATGGTTAAAATTTGATAACAAGAATTTTTCATAAAACAGAGAAATCTAAGCTTAAAATGAGTCTTCATGGTCTTCATTACAGATAACTGAAATTAATAATAGCTGATAGCAATAGAGAGCAGAATTTAGTAATACCTGCATACAATAACAAGTAAGCAAAAATAATTACAAATGTAATAAAAATTACATTTGTAATTATTATTATTATTTTTATGTAGTAAAAACTATGGTTTACTCCTTATGCTACAGAACAATACTACACTAATACTGTATTAAATAAGCTACTTGGACTGCAATGACTTAATAATCAACACTTCCAAACTTATAAGATTAATTTTAATCTGTCATACACAAATACACACTGCGCTTAAAATATAAATAGCTAAAATGTAATTATACAACAGAAATATAGGTAGAATCAATTCACTTTAAATATGCATTATTAAAAATGTAGGTATCAAAAACAGTTTTTATTGTACACTTATACTTCTTCAAAAGAAAAATTACAATGCTTTAAAATTAGCCAGTTTGACTCTTGAATCAATCTAAAAAATAAAATATTAATTGTAAACAACAAAAACAGACAATAAGAAGTACTGAAGAACATACTAAAAAAGTAAATATCAAATGAAATTAAAACTTAATTAACTAAAGCCTACCTACAGCACACAAAATTATAAAGGCCATTTTTGTTTATTCCAGTACCATAATTCATTATGGTAATCACTGTCAAATTCTTCAAGAATTAAGTAATTTAATTATTTTATTTTATTAGTAATTAATTAATTTAATTTAATTAAGAATTTAGTAAGTTATTAGTGTAATTTCTTTCAAGAAATACATGGCGCCAAGTGTATTTTACAATAAACACCACTGTTAGTTTAACAGGGGATCTTTTTTCTGAAAATTGACTCTAACACTGTACTGTAAAGACAGCAGTCCTGTTAATTTCTGTAAATGTTTTGACTACATTTTAGTAAGGAGATGGTATGCATATTCCAGAGAAACCATAAAATAAGTTCTGCATTAAAGAATTGCTGGTAATTTTTAAAAAAAGTTATTCCAATTAGGCAGAATTTTTACAGAAAGTTGGTGTTTATAGTTAGAATACTTCAGCCAAACTGTAATGAAACACTCTAACAAACACTGAACTTAATAAAAATATTATTATCATTTAGGCTTAAACTCCATGCACACACATGCATAATATTTTATGAAACCCACTAATTCTGAATTCAATAACAAAAAAAATTGAATCCAGATTTGGTTCAGCAAATAATTTTTTTTTTCCAGCAAATAAATTTTTGCTGCCCATAACAGACAGGTGGAGTGTCAAATTATTTACACTCAATCTGTTTGTTGCAGGGCTAAAATAAATAGTTCTGTTTCTTATCACATGGTCAGCCAATTAAATGACTGAATCATTTAAGAACAGAAGAGGTAGAGGTGCAAAATACACTAATCACAGTTGTCTCCTCTGAAAGTAATGGATTTCATTATACAGCCAGACCCTGTGGTGAATGAAGTGAAGGTGTCATTTGCAGAGGGTAAAATATTGCTTTTTAGAGGGCCCGGCATGCTGATAAGCGTACTTTTCCACTCAGTGAGGAAGGCAATGGTAAACCACCTCACTCCTCGTTTTACTTAGTAAAACCTCTACAGGTTCATACCAGCCTTTCGGCTGATGACCTAAACAACAACACAAATAATTTCGCCTATAAATGTTAAATTAACTGATACAAACATCTTTATTGTACAATTACAACTTACAGCAATATCTGACAAATAAAAAACGAAAATTTTATAATATCTATCGTGTTAACTTGAACCATAAAAATATATGTATATATATGCATACATATATACCTTCGACCAAATAACCGCACGCGGTATGGTTGGTGCAATAGTTAAATAATTGACGTGGTCTTCGACCATATTTGTTTTAAATGTGTTTTACGTGTAGTGTACAGTTCCTGAGGATGTCTCCGAGAGAGAAAAAAGATCTCAAATGAATGTAATACTCTGAGGTGAGTGTTATATTTAATTAGTTTTGTTTTGGCTGTTCATTAGATATCATACATGTATACAGTACTTGCAGTTCAAAAATAAACATAACGTTAAAGAAAGTAGAGAAGTGGATGTATTTATTCATAATAATAGTTAGAGCATGTAGAAACAGTGAAGTTCCTGGGCGTATCTCTAGATAGATCTTTGTCTTGGGACTTCTATATCAATCAAGTTTGTAGTAAAATATCATCTGGGGTATTTGCACTAAAACAAATCGCCAGATTAAATGATAAAAAATTACTAATGGCAGCTTATCATGGCCTCATTCTGTCTCATATCCGGTATGGTATTTTAGTATGGGGTAATTCTAGCATGGGTAATATGAATAGGGTTTTTAAAATTCAAAAGAAAGCTATAAGGTGTATGGTGGGAGCTAACCAGCTAACCTCATGCAGGCCACTATTTAAGGAGCTTAAATTGCTTACAGTTCCCTGTCTCTACATTTTTGAGGTGATTATGTATGTTAGGCAAAATAATTTTATGCAGAATTTCAATGTTCACAATCATAACACGAGAAACAGGAATGATTATTATGTGGCTAATCACTCCACAAAATTGTTTGAACAAAAACCTACTTATGCAGGGAGAAAATTCATAAATAAATTACCCCAATCTTTAAAGTGTTGAGGATTTGAATTCCTTTAAAAAAAATTTAAAAAATTACTTGATCGGTGAAACTTTTTATAGCGTACAAGAATTTCTTTCTTGATAGTAGTGATACATAGTGTGTTTCTTATATGTATTTCAGGTGTTACATCTGACGACATGTCCTATACTCCTCCTGGAGTCTCCAGGGCGTAAAATAAAAAAAAAAAAAAAAAAAAAAACATATCTCTTCCTAATTTCCCAATAGTGTTCAGATGGTCATGACAAACTTCAGGAACTAATTCTGGACACAGTCATGAGCAAGAAAGCAGTGAACATATAAGCCATTGAACCAAAAAAAGTTACAAAAAACAGTAATTACATCTTGTTGTGACTTCTAATTTCAATGTCAGTTAAGTGTAAAAGGCCCAGAAACAGAAAAAAAACACAGAAGAGTAGGCTAAACTAACAGAAGATATCAATCGTTATGTAACACTGACTGCAATTTACGTTGCATTCATTTTTATTTTGTTCACAAATTATTATGCTTACATATGACTTAATTACCTCTTACTCTTCCTAATTTAATCGATTTACAACGAATAAACGAGTTGTTTAGCCCTGGGGAACAATATAACCAGTATATTACTTGTTTTGTGCAGGACCAAAAGTATTTCGTTTAAAACCGAGTTGGTTGTCCCTACTTTATCTCTAATTTAATAGCCCAAGCAGAAAAAGACACACCGTGCAGACAGACTGATATTCTGAAAAGCGTTCAGCTTTCCGGATTTCGGCTGTCGCTGAATAAAAGTGCATAACACTGAGTAGAACTTCTAGCCACTTCATTTATGAAAACGTGAAAATGTGCAAAAATTAAACTTACGATCTTAAATACAACGTGATGTTCTGACACCCTAAGATAGTTCAAGATATAACAGATATACGACACAACACATATGCACCACAAAAATAAAGCAATAAAGACAGCTTACTTTTACTTCCTATTAAAACCGGTGTGCCGAAATCAAATTGTACTGATAGATAAATAAAACTTACGTAAATCCAATAACTGTAGCAACAGTTGGAAATACAGCACCAGAATCAGAATAATAATTCATAACACCAACAGAATTTTCCAGTATAATACACTCCTTTCAAAGGAGCTTGTAAACTAATCCAACAGAATTTCTAAATCCTAACCGCGACTATCACCAACAGAACTCAAAGCACAGCTGAAAACAAAATCTTCGATTAGATTTGTTTAGTTTAAACAATAACGGAAGCACCTCGTGAGGTATTAGTGATGGTTTATCGACTAGTCACTACGCTACTCTGGTGTGCATATTACGACGACACACCAATAGGCCAAATGACTGATTCCCTATATTTTAAAAACACCGTATTTTGAAAAGTGTGTTTATTTCATTGAAGATTGTATTTATTATTGAATAGAAAAAATAATATTCTAAAATTACGGATTCATTAAACTTTGGATTAAAAACAGAAATCGATTCCCGCCAGAGTCTGACATTATTCTGTCACTTATTGTAATCATCACCATTCACTGTATTTACTAACCCTAATGAGCAGTACTTCCAATGAACGTTAAGCTAAAATAAAATAACAAAATATATAAATAAAATATAACAATTATAGTGTATATATAACATAACAAAAACATGTAAACTTCTGACAGTCATGCGTTGACAAACATCTTTGGGTGTCTGAGTTTGAATTTACAATGAAACCAGTGATAAAATTGGATGGTTGTTTGAAAATGAGAAAAAACAGTTTCTGGTGACGAAACACATAATAAAAATAAAAATTTGTATTTATATGCATAAAAGTTGTACTTATGAACGCATAAAGATGTAACTATTAGTAGACTGGATCTAGAAAACAGTGTTTAATACAAAAAAAAAACCAGTAATATTTGTAGTTTTAGGATTATGTATCAATTGTATTACATTCTCTGCACAAGATATCTGGAAAAATACGAAAATTAGTCAATAATTTATCGATTAAAAAAAATATTGGCTCCATAGTATCAAATTTTATTTCATTCTTTGTTTAGCTCAGATTAATGATTCATAAACGAATCAAAAATATTTTCTTCTAATGAGATAAAGCCATTGCAGTAAATATATGACGTAATGAAATTACACTGACGACAAATTAAGTTTTGTAGCACGGGCATTATTTTGTATTTATATGGTAAGAACCATATAACCATATCAAGTTTATTATTGTTTAAATATTAATGATCAGACGGTTTTTAAGTTCGGGATTTTAGAGTACAATTTACATACTTTTGGTAACTTCGTTGAAATTAAATTCCCAGTATTCCTTAACTATTTGTTATATAGGTTTTCCTTTTTTTATTCTGTCAGCATGTGCTCTTCGAGGAAGCCTACGAATTCCACAATCCAGGAAACGATTTCTGTTTCGGAAACAGTTTAGTAGTTAGTTTACCCAAGCCCAATCTGTCATGTATTTTACGGGTAAATGAGATGGGACAGAGAGCTCCGCATACAGGTGTAAGCTGAAAAGTTCTCTCAAGTTGAGCGGAGAATTACTCCTCTTATCTACTGTTATTTTAGGAAAAAGAAAAAATACAACTTAAATGAGAACGTTATCAAACTTTTCTGCATGAACATTACCTTAGTTATAATCAATCAAAACTTATTTCTGTGTGAAATGTTCCAAAATCCTATGAATGGAAAATTTATATAATATTTTTGTCGCTTTAATCATCGTAATGTTGTTCATTAATAGACTGCTTACGGCCGTAAAGTTATTATCTTTTAGAACAGCGCCAGTAACGGTTGGTGTGGTGGTCAGCGCATCTGACTTCTACGCCAGGGATCCTGGGTTCGATCCCCTGTCTGGTCTGAGATTATTTTTATCACTTATTTTCATCTATCACCATCATCTACACAAACTGCAAAGTGCAAAACAGTGAGACGTAAACATGAAAACAAAAAGTAAGCAGCCGCAGTATAATGATGTTTACGTTTACGTTTCATATTATTACCAAGGGCTTTGCGTAATGCGTATAATTGTTTCATTCGCGTTTTGACTGCCTGTCGGTTGATCGCTGTAACCTATTGCATAACCTACAAAAATGGAACGAAACTGTAGTGCTTGTTTGTGAATCTTATTGTCTTTTTTTTAGTTTATAGTACTCATCAAAAATGTTAAATTTTAGGCGCAATTTATTGAGGTGTAGTGCTAATCAATGTAAATTTATCCACAGTGTTCTAAAACCTTCGTCTAACGATGTTAGGGAACCTGTGTTATTTGGAGGTTATATTCAAAGACGGTTTAAGAAAAACGAATCGAATTTGTCTAGTTTATTTGTTCCAATACATATTAAGCCAAACCCAGACGACATAAATGTTGGGGCCGAATTAACTGGAAATTTAAATAAAGGCGAATTATTGAAAATACTTAACAAATTTTATCAACGGAAAGAATTAAAAACATTAGCAATGGAAAATGGTCTAGATTGTAAGTCGTTTAAAATAATTTGTTTGTAGAATGAACACTTGTACTTTATATGTGTACATTATAGTAATTTCATTGTTCTCAGTACAGAATGTCGTAGCACTTTTATTTTCCGTATTTAAAATATAAATAAACTAAATTTTGTGTTCCAGCTTATTTACAACATCAAGCATACATTAGTTTCCGTAAATACTGTCTAGAAGCAGAATCACTCCCTGCAGATCTTCATATTGTCATTAGCGATGTGTTACAAGGTGCTGGACATGTAGACGATCTATTTCCATATTTTCTTCGCCATGCTAAACAGATGTTTCCACATTTGGAATGTATGGATGATCTAAAAAAGATTAGTGATTTGAGAGAACCTGCTAATTGGTAAGGATTAAGTTTTAGAAAATTTAATGTAGGCTACTGTTAGTTTTAAATTAAAACATTATCAAGGCTTAACTAATTCAGTCAATGTGGAGACTTGTCCTGTTGTCTGTCATGACTCATTCAGTGAAGAACTTGAGCTAAGCTTATTTCTTAGCACACTAAGTACTAACTATAGTCCAGCCTCTGTTAGTTTGCTCGTAATGTAAACAAATAATGACGTCATTGAGCATGCACATTATATCAAAATGTGTACACAATGATTAAAAAGTAACAACAAAATACTTTCAAAAGTATTTAAATACAAAATACTTTTAAAAGTATTTTTATAAATGAAATTGTTAGGCCTACATCATATCATGACTGATGTTTTTAGTACTTGAAGTACTTATAATTTAAAAAATAGTTAACTTAATAGGAATATGACATCTGTAAAGTCGCAGACTCTAGCGTGCACCCTGTAGTAGGTGGCTTTTGTTTGTTGACAGTAGGAGCAAACTAAGAACGGCTTAACTATAGTTCATATGGTTTCTAATATTTCTGTTTTTGTAATGACTATTTCAGGTACCCAAATGCTCGATCACTAACCCGTAGGATAATTTTTCATGCTGGTCCAACAAATAGCGGTAAGACATATCATGCCTTAGAAAGATACCTCTCTGCAAAGTCAGGTGTTTACTGTGGCCCCTTGAAACTCCTTGCTTCTGAGGTTTTTAAAAAGTCAAATGAAAGGGTAAGTTTATATATTATCTTGTTGACTATAGAAAAGTATTTTAAGTTGTCTGAAAAGAAATGCCATATTGTCGATAAATATTTATTAATATTGATTTTTACAATATTGGTTATAAATTCTGTAGTATTTTTAAATGCGGACAGCAAGTGTTAGTTTTAACCCTAAGAGAGACTCTTACTTCTGGTAGTTGCAGATGTTTTGGCTCATTGAGTTCAAACTATTGCTGAATGTAATGTATTCAGCAATTTGACAAAAAACTGATTTCTTTTCTTTTCTTGTCCTCAAATCAATATTCAGTGGGATAAGTTGGTTCATTTGTCTAAGCAACCTGATTTAGATTAATTACTTTGAATTTTGCCTACTGTACTGGATGAGTGAAAGATGATCAGATGCTATAAATAAATGAACAAACCAAAAACTAGATGTCTGTATTCAAAACATACCTACTCGCACCCATCTGTTATCAGATTAATTAATTATTTAAAAAAGTAGTTCGTATTAGCTAAATAAAGCTGTGCTGAAAATATCAAAATTATTTTATGTAGTTGGGAACTTTTCATTTAAGCAATCCTATTTGCTAATTTTTTGGTTCAGTTCTTTCTATTTTATACAATACTATTTTAGCCTTTGGAAGTAGGTAATATTTTTGAATTCAGATATTGCCTATTTATAAGAAGGTTCTGTAAACAAACACACATTCATTTATATGCAATATTTGAATGTAGGTGCTTTCTTCATGAATTTTCCTACGTCAATAACCGCAACTTTGATATGTATTGTTGACATGATGTTGTCGGGATCATTCAGAAATGAAGGCAAGAAAAAATTGGGCGCTATATCATATTTATAAAAATATTTATCTCATAATAGGTTTAAAAGTATAGTAGAAATGTTTTAAGTGATGTAAACCCTGTGTTATTTTGAAATTACACAAATAACATAAGCACTCGAAAAGCTCACACGTACACAACATGCATGCATGCATGCGTGCTGAGTGCTTATGGGTGCTTAAGCACTCATAAGCTTTTTGTTTTATGTTTATTACTAAATATGTAGTATTTCTAAGATATTTCTGTAGTATTTATAAATATGTAGTATTTCCACCAATTTCTACTGTTATCATGTTCATTACAGTACAATGATTGCATTTAAAAGTTTGTTTTCTATTCTCTGCACCACAGCACTCAGAAATTAAATCATTTTAGAAGTATACTGTTCGCCAACTACGGCGGCATGTAGGGAGGTCAGTGAGACAGAGAGAGAGTGTGTTGCGTCCGCCGTTCCCCTCAACTCATTTCAATCAGTGCACAGTGTTCAAGCGTAATAGTGACAATACGCGGTATGGTAGGGCACTCTGCCAGCCAGTTTCGTTCACTACACTCTAACAAACTCATTTTTCATCAAAAAATTCTGAAAATGTTACTTTCGCTTCCTAATGGATCTTATTTTATTACACTAAAAATGTTATTATTTTACTCTGATATTTATATAAGATACGCTCCTACAAAGTTAGACGTTTAAATCTCATCGCATTTGTTGCGTATCACGTAGGCTAATATAACTTCTTTTCCAGGATTACATAATATGCGTTTTATTATTTTGTTATAAAATTTTATCTGTAATTTGATGTATGTAGGGCAGAAAGAGAAATAATAAACGAGCTTGAAAAAATCACTTTTTGAAGGGAAGACAAAGATAGATCATCGTGTCTGGTGTCTCCTTCCTGTTAGTATTCCAAGAAGCTGAATCAATTTTTATAGTTGTGAATTTTATACGAAACATACGTTAATTTTTAGAAATCAACTACACACGCATAATATCAGTTGTTTGTAATTTTAACAAAAAGAACCGTATAGTAAATATAAAAGAATGAGGTTATGACGTACTTCTCTTTCGGGCCTGTCAAAACTTATGGTAGGTACATAATTTAGAAAAAAACTTATTGCCTATTACCCTAAAATGAATCGCAGACATTTTCCCCGTATTTTGTGCGCGCGCAACTAATTTCGACGGGGTGTGGCTTTCGACAGCGACACAAATGTTAAAACGATTACCGCATGAACAGATCACAATGAGTAGTGAGTACTATTTTAGAGGCAGCCGGTATCAGGCTACGACGCTGTGGTGGGGGAGCTACTTACTGCGCATGTGCGGCCCGCATGCCACCGTAGTTGGTTATATTTATACTTGTGTATAAATGACCGTCCCATAGGTGTATTAATCATCAGAACTGGTTTCTGTGCCAGGGGTTCCAGGTTCAATTCCCAGATAGGTCATAACATTACAAGCCAAGGATTGTGTAGACACAATCGGCCAATACAGAAATGACAAAGGCCTAGTCTTTTTTTTAAATATATCATTTAAAATTATTAGATTAACCAATAGTTAGGTAAGGTTTAATTTTTTAAGTACTGTAATTTGTGAATATTTTTAAGGGCACTCCATGTGATTTAATCACTGGTGAAGAACGAAAATTTGCTGTATCATCCGATAAACCAGCTGATCATGTGGCATGTACTGTCGAGATGACATCTGTGAATAATAATTGTAAGTCTGTTTATATTTGAGTTATTCTTTTAATCATCAGATTTCTTGATGTGTAGTATCCAAAACTAGGATATTATTAGTCAAATGTTCATTAGACCTTTCTGTTCAATTGATTAATTTATTAAAAATATAGTTCTTTCATGAATATCTTCATTAAAAAATAAATCCTGCAGCTTGAAATGAATTCCGTTTTATGGAATAAATTTATTATAAACTTTCATGAATATGAGAAATATTTGTTGTATAAAATGAATAATTGATGAAAATGAAGTATCATACTGTAAAAGAATTTATTGGGGGTCTTTGATGATAATATTTGATGTTAGATGACTAAAATCTTGTATATATTAATTTTACTGACATGTAATGTACGTATAAACCATAATTGTGAGGATATTTTGTTACACTGCATACGTTAAATTCACATTATATAATAGTGCTGGTGACAGAAATACTTCACATAATTACAAAAACAATACAAACATTTTTAGGATTACTGGCCATGTAGTTGTGTTGTTTAGGTCATCAGCCAAAAGGCTGTTTTGAACCTGTAGAGGTTTTACTAAGTAAAACGAGGAGTGAGGTGGTTTACCGTTGCCTTCCTCACTGAATGGAAAAGTACACTTATCAGCATGCCGGGCCCTCTGAAAAGCACATATTTTCCACTCTGCCATGTAGTTAGTTTTGGGTAAAATTAAAGAAAATAATTATACTATTATTGTTACTATTTTTATTTAGCAGTTTTTCTCAAAACATTACAGCTATTTTAAAAGTGCTCATGTTCTTATGTTTCTTAATTTTTTTAACACATCCATTCTCGGCCACATTGTCAAAAATGGATTAATCGTCTTCCAAGTTCGTTAGTTAACCATTGTGGACTGTTCCTATTGTGATTTACCTTTTATTTAATGGTATCAAAACTGCAATTTTCATTGCTCTGTAGCGAATAAATTAAATATCCTACAGTTACGTTACACACACAGGTTTGTGTGAGTAAATCTTGAAAACATCAATTTTCATTGCTCTATAGTAAATTTATTTATTTAGGTAAAACAATACCTATTCTGTGCAAATATTTTTGTTGAATCTGTTTGGGTTTTGCCCATACATATACCCCAGAGCACGAGTAAACAAAACTGGCTGTCTAGAGTTCGCAGCCTCGATAACAATTGCATTAGGGCCTACTGTTGCACACATTGTGTTCCAATTCTTTCAGTTTCATCTTATTTTATTCCCTATATTGTTAAAAGATTTTGAAGCATTCTCAAGTTCTAGTATTCTTATTTAGTTCGTTTTCTTTGCTCCTACGTATCTCTTAACTCCGTACGCTATTTTTTTCCTTATTTTGAAGACAATAATGCCTTTGTGAATGATGTCATGCTTGACCAAAAGTACAGGACGTGCTAAAATTATGAAATTAATGAGGGGTAACAAGAGCCAGGAAGCTACCACATCAAAGCTAAAAGCAAATTGAGAGAGGCTTAGTGATACCCAGCAAATTGAACGTAGAACAATGTGAACAACTGGTGTCTCAACGAACCCACCTGGCTTCTATCTGTAGAAGGAGGTGCTCTGAAGCCCGTTACAGTCGCCTGGAGGCTAACAGGAAGAGACTGTTGCAACTAAGCAAGGCCGAGTCTGTCGAGAACATGAGTTACGATTAGAGTCTCAGCAGGTTCATCAGGCGTCTATTTGCCGTAGAGAGTGCTCTGAAGCCTGTTCTAATCACCTTGAGGCTGACATGGGAAGATACTCACAAGTTTAGAGGCTGAATCTGTTGATGGACATGAGCTACGGTTAGCATCTCAACAGGTCATCGAGTTAATATGAATATATTGAGATATAGTGTCATATCTCAATAAAGGCGAATTCACATTCACTTAAGTAATCATTATTTTTGGAAATTAAAAATTAATTACGCTGCTGAAAATAATAAAGCGCTGCGTACCTTTATTAAAAAACACCAAGATCTTTCCTCTATTTTATGTCCAACTGTTTTCAAAGATTGTCAGACCTGGACAGGGATCAAACTTGGTACACCAACAGACCGCCCGCAGCACTAATTATTAAAGTTTTATTATTAAAGCTAGCTATTATTAAAGTTTTACATACAGTGTACTTGATTCCAGATGAAGTAGCAGTAATAGATGAAATTCAAATGATGAGAGATAATGCTAGAGGATGGGCTTGGACAAGAGCCCTTTTAGGTGTTGCAGCTGAAGAAATTCATTTATGTGGTGAATCAGGTGCAATTGATTTAGTAAAATCAATTGTGTCTACTACAGGCGAAGAGTTAGAGGTAATGATGTAGGGTTGTTAAATTATTTGTTTTAGCTTGATTGCATTTAACATTTTAGTAACTCAATTGGTTTTGACTCCATCTGCATTATTTATTTTTGTAAGTCTGAGTACCAATGTGTCAATACGCTATGTTTCATTTACTAATTTTTTTCTCTCTTTGAATAACTGATTTTATAGTATGTGTTTTCTGTATGAACTAATCTACAAGTGTATATCCAGTCAGCAAATATACCGATATATTCTTTGCTAGATTTGTTGCAGTATCATGTTTCAAGAGGTTTTGTTATATGCAAGTATATATGATTAAAAAAGAAAACTCTCTGTAAGCACTTAGTTTTTACTTTCTCTTGTTTATGTGAATATACAAGAAGGAAAGATATTGTTTTCATATCGATTTTTCAAAATCAAGTTTTCGCCAGATATACACGTTTTCTCAGACCCTCTGAACCCAAAAACCATGTTTTTAGAGATTGGTCTGTGTTTGAACAGAATATCTCAAGAATGGAACATTGTATGAAGTTGAAACTTGAAACTTAAGTTAGATACCACTAGAGGATCAAACACGAACACTTTCATCAAAATTGGTTTACCGAAAGTAGTAATTTATTCGTGTCATTTTTCACTTTTTTGCAATTTTCTCAAAAACGGCTCCTACAATTTTTTTTAAATCGCCTAATTACTACATTTTACAGGCTTTACAAGATTGGGTAGGTGCCATGTCTGCTGACATTCTTGGGGAGGCTGTTCTCTCGTAGAAAATTTTTTTTTTTAAGATTGCAGTCTTAATATGCATTTTAGTGCAAAAGTGTATATAATAAAAGTTTTAGAAATTTTAAAATAAGTATTTTTCTCTACAGAGCCTTTTTTTTTTAAAGAGAAAGAGTGATTTTCCACATTATTAAGCCAAACTAAGGTTGGTTTTCATTTTGCATAATTCACTCATGATTAAAATTAGGTTATGTTTTTTGAGATTAATTTTTTTGTTTATTTCTAATGTTTTGTTACTATGTTATACTGTTCATTATTTGCATTGGCAATAGAAAGTCATGTGAGTGTTTCACACCAGATTTTTATAACATCATTTTGTAAAAACACAAATGTAGATATCATTTGAATGATGAAATGGTGGCATAAGAACCATTCAAAAGAAGGTTTTAGAACAAAATTTTGGGTTTTAGAGAGCAGCATTTGATGGAAGTGTTATCATAAAATGTACTAATATGGAAAAATGTAGTGAAACTGAATTTTCACCAGCAAAATAGTAGTATACTATGTAAAAACACTTAAAAGTTTTAAATATAAGAAAAATAACAGAATTTTAGATCTGGATGTAATATTTGAACATATACTCACAATATAGACTTCGGTTTTAGTGACCGTGAAGCAATTGTTATATTTGTAAGAATGAGTTTTCTTGAAATATTTTTGTATGAGGTAGTGAAAAAAATGTATTATAGTAATTTGTACCAGATGTTACAGTTCCATTGCATTTTTTATTTCCCAGTGATAGTCAAATATTTTGATTACTTTGTTTTTGTTTTTCTCTGGGTGAAGTCAGTAACTCTTATAGAGTTATTATTTGTTTAGCTGATGAATTAACTGACTCACAGTTTAAACACTATTTTTTTTTTTTTTTTGTTTAACGTCCGACCGTTATGCAATTACTGCTAATCCAGATGATGAAGGATGAAATGATATTTTGTAACGTATGAAAATATGCCGTGTCTGAATGGGATTCAAACCCAAGACCACATGGTGAGAGGCGAGCACGTTACCAACTACGCTAATGGGGTCGGTTTAAACACTAGTAGCAGTCCCATTTAGGAGAACATTGTCATCTGAAGCTGTGAATATATTGGTACCTAATCTAATTTTGAACTATTTCATTGTGTATTTGTGAATTTTTTAAACACTGGGCATGATTGAGTTTGCTGAATTAAAATCATTTGTAAATAATTAAATTATATTAGTTCAAAGTTTGGCAAATTATTATATGGGATTATTTTAGAGCAATTACCATTATGAAATAGGTATTGAACTGATTACTTACTTAGTCACTGTTAGCAAAAATGACTGTAACATTACAATTAATTTTTTTTTAATTACAATGAAAAATGAAATTATAATTAATTAATTATAATTATCGCATTACAATTTTAGAGTGGAATGATGACAGTCTATTAGTGTGTTGAGTAATTTTAAAGCAAACCAATTTTTCATCTTTTTAAAACATTCCATTTTAATCCTGTTATTGTGGACAAGACTCGGAGCTGTTTTTCAAGTAGAGAAGAGGTAACATAAATGAAATCTGATGTATATTTCATTAAGTTTTTTTGATGTTAAAAATTATGAACCAAATATACATTAAGATTACACTGCCTAGATGACTATGTACTTCTGGTTTTTGTAATTATGATAAATTGTTTTAATCTCTCTGTTTAGGTACGGAATTACAAAAGACTTACAAAACTGGAGATAGAAGAATCTGCATTAGTTACTCTCGATAATATTCGGCCTGGAGATTGTATAGTTTGTTTTAGCAAAAGTGATGTTTATTCGGTAATTATTGCATTCATTTATATTGTGTTAAAAATTACATCGCTTATTTAAGCTACTGCTGTTTACAGATGTCATATAAGTTTGATATTTCTGACACTATATGACTATCTTTTTGTAATAACATGTAAACAATACTTGCTTTTCATTTTCTTTGTGGCATCTGTCTATTTTTTAAATTCGTATTATAATTTTAGTTGCTCTGACTTCATGAAGCCTTTTTCCAATAGTTTCTTTTGTTTTGGTTAATTTTTCTTATTCAGTTTAAGCAAAGTTTTGCTTTTCACTTGCAAACACCTAACCATGACTGAGACAGGGTTGTTGTCTGTCTTGCTTTCTTCAAAATTTACTTAGACAAAGCCCTAGTAAAATGGGTGAAAAGTGTAAAAATATGGGACTGAAGGTGAGAGGAAAGAAGTACACTGTTCTTTGCGGATGACCAAATTGTGATAACAGAAGATGAAGATGACTTGTTCTAAATAGAAAGGAAGCTAGAAGAAAAATATAAAGACTCTGGCCTTACAATGAACATGTCAAAATATGAATATTTGATAGTTAGGGAAGATTTGAGAGAGTTAAAAAAGAAGATTTACGAGTCGAAGTGAATATGGGTAGAACCATTGATGATGAGATCGTAAAACAACAATTAACGTGGTTTGGACTTGTAAAGAGTGTGGCAGAGGATAGATGGCCCTGAAAAATATTAGAACGGATACCTCCAGAACGGAGGAAAAGAGGACATCCACGTCCAAATCGGAGAGATGGCATGAAGGAGGCCATGACGGCTAGAAATTTAAAAGAGGTGTAAACTTAGATAGGAAACTGAAGAGGGAGAAGCATCGACAGCTGTAACAAAATCCATTTTATATATAGCCAATTTCCCCCACTCTCACATAGCGAGCTGGTCACTTGACGGTTACAGATTACTAAAGGTAAGCGTTCATTCTAAAATCTTTACACTAACGTACTATTCAAAATAACAATCAGTTCTTTTAAGAACTTCAAATTGCAAAAAGATAAGAATATATACAAAATATAATAAAAGTTATTTTTCGTTTTATCTTTTTTTTGTTTTTGTACCGTATTTAAAAATACCTAGTTACTTTAAACTGCTTTAATCTTTGCATTTCTTTTTTTTAAATCATTGGTTAACAAATTATTGTTAATTTTGTTAAGTCTATTTTTCCCAGCTTCTCATTTTTGGTTTATTTTATTCCTGCACTTGCAGCGAAGTGCACGGGAACTTCTAGTATAGATATAAAAAATATATATTGTATGTTGTAGTCAAACCAATGTACTAGATAATGGTGTCTTACATTTGTTTAAAATTTAAATAGAAATTTTATTTACAGTATTACAGTAACCTGATAGTCTTGATACTTAAATACACTTTTAAAACTTTGTAAATTATTTGTTTGTTTATTTAGTTACACTAACGATTTTTCGGTATTAATTCCAGCTATGCTCTTTTGTGAACTTAGGGCTATTAGACTTCACTAGTTGTGACCCATTATTTACTATTTTGTGTTATTTGAAGTAATTAGGGTAAGAAATAAGAAGGCTATATAATGTTTAATAAACAGTAGAAACATTGTAATTGATTTTAGGCTTCCTAAGTATTTAAGTTAAGTTATGAGGATTTATTAAGTTTCTGTTTCAACTTGTTCCTTTAAAAATTACCAATATTTTATTTTGACTTTGATTTTTTTTGTAGGTTAGTAGAGGTATAGAAGCTAGAGGGAAGGAAGTGGCTGTGATCTATGGAGGGTTACCACCTGGTACAAAGTTAGCACAGGCCCAGAAGTTCAATGATCCTGATAATCCATGCAAAGTACTTGTTGCAACAGATGCTATAGGAATGGGATTAAACTTGTCAGTATTTTTCATTTTACAATATTGAAGTTTCATTTTTTACTCTTCATTTGTTTTAGTATATCATAATTGACTTTAATGGTATTGTTTTGTATATTATTCTTTATTCATTGATTAATTACTGCTATAAAGAAGAAGTGGTTGCAGGTACAAGAAATTGTGTTTAATTTCTACTGGTTTAATAGGTTGTTTATCTACTTAAACAGATCTTGCACTTGTATTTGTTTTACTTCTTAGACTCATGTAAAGTGGAGTATAAGTATCAACTGATACCAGTGAGTTTGTTACAACTTTAAGTGTAGTACAACACAACCTAGCACAGTAAGTAGATATGCAGAAGAATGTTTTGGTCATCTCTGCTTTTGTGTGTGGCTAGAGCTGTCATATGTTATGGAAGGGATTTACAAATTCAGTGTTGGTGTAGCGGAGGGAATATACTTAGTCACTGCCTTTAGGAGACTTTCAACAATATCCCTACCACAATCTTTCTAATAAAACAGCTTGGCTTCCTCCGTACGCTACCAAAATCCCCCTACTCGTACGTCCACTGCGCTTTATTATTTCTAGGTTCAGGTACATTTTCTTATATAATGTATCCTAAATTTCAATACTGGTCATTTATGAAATATTTGCTTTATCGAAACATTTAATTTATAAAATGCACTTTTGTATTCTACACAGAAGTGTTTATTGATGTGAAACAGACTGTTGTATACTTGATCTAACTGAATATATTTCATGACTCTTAATTCTTGTTTCAAAGTCACTGATAACAGTGGACGTGTTTCTCTAATATGAATGAAAGTTTTATAATATACACTATGGATTATGATTTAATTGTTAGTTGAGAATTAATTCACACAAGTATATATTTTATAAAGAGTGATTTTCTAAACGTTTATCTCTTTTATAATATTAGTATTGAACATAATTAATTAATCTACATTGCTATTTTTTGCAAGAAAATGAATGTACCTGATAAAAAAAAACAAGTTAATAACATTTAATAAATTTTTGGTTTTAGGAGTATACGCCGTGTAATATTTTTCTCGCTTATTAAGCCAACTATGAATATGAAAGGAGAAAAAGAAATGGATTTAATTTCAGTCTCACAAGCGTTACAAATTGCAGGTCGTGCTGGGAGATACAATACACAGTTTGAAACGGTTAGTTGAACAAAAATATTGCATGTTATCACTGTAGTATAATGGAAACTTATTGAAAGGATTCATAATCTTCATTTCAGGTTTTTTGGATAAAAATCTGTTTACTATCAATTAGGGCCTGTTTGTGTGTAGTATAAAATACTTTTTCTGAAACAAACTTTAATTTTAGACCTAACTTTTTTCTCGTGTGGTAAAGCAGTGGAAAATATATCAATTTATTGTTTATTGATGATTGTTCTGATTATTTACATTTATTTACAGAGTGTTCCATTGTACTTTAGAAATTTACTTTATTATAATTGTGCTTCGTATTAAATTGATTTATGACATAAGAACTGAAGTGAATGAGAAATGTAGCGAAAAAAAATATTTTTTTCTGAGGTAGTTTTTGGTTACAGTAAATTTTTGTGTATATATAAGGAGTGGTTATCAACCAAAACTAAACTAAGACACTACCAAACAGTGGTTCTCCCAGGAATCCACTATTTCAGCGAAACGTTATTCGGGCCATATCGCTTAGGAGACACCGATAGAATTGAGAAAATAGAAAGTAAAATACTTGGGAAGAGCATGAACAAAAGGCACATGGTAGAAGGACAGTGGCGGTTAATCCCAAACAAAGAAATCTACAAACTAATCCCCCCACTAACAAATAGCTTTAGAAAGAAAAGAATATTATTCCTAGGACACATACTCAGAGCCGAAAAGTCCAGACTTGTGAACGGGCTGATCAACCATTTTTGGAATAAGGTGTCGAGACCTAGGTGGCTGAAGCAGGTACGGCAGGATGTGGAGGAACTTGGAATCACTAAACAAGACCTGCTAACAAAATCAGCTAAGTACAACCAACAAGACTAATATGGTAACATTCGAACCAAAAACCAGAAGAGTGTACAACAGGGTGTTTACCGATGAAGATCGGAACGTTTTAAGAAAATGTGGGCCAAACGAAAGGAAGCCACGCTTAGGAGAGCGCGCTTTTCAAAGAAACCCAACATTGGAACAGACCTAAACTTAAACTAGAGTGATCCTATGAGGTCTCAAAAGTAAAAAAAAGGATTGGTTAAAGTTTAATTTTATATTTAGAATTTTCTTAATTTTTATTTCAGATATTTGTTAAAATTTGTGAGAATTAGTGGAATGGAAATTCCTTAGACAATATTTTCTAGTTATAAACTGAATTGTATACAGTCGATTTCGGATAATTGTGACTCATTGGGACCAGAGCATTGTGGTCCACTTAGGTGGCTAGCCATAATAAACGAATTCGTAAACTGTAGCGTATACAATACTGTATTTTATTAAACATATCACACACATACATTTTACATGCAAGTTCTATCCATATACACATGAAAAATATAAAAGGGTATCTGAACAATGATTAAACTTTTTAGCAAAATCTTTTGTCTTGGTTTTAAGCATTAGACCATTGACACTAACACCTTATGAAGTTGCAATGGCAAACCATTCATTCAGCGCTTCTCAACAAGTGAGTCCTTTTGTTCACATTTTCTTTTTCTGAGATGTTCCATGATCTTTTAATGCCCACTCTTGGGATATTTTATCTTCTTGGAGCACAATACAAACTATTGAACTTTTTGGTACACCAATTAGTTCCGATAGTTTACCTTGGTTTAAGTTAGGTGGATATGTTTTTATTTATTATGTTGAGAAGCTTTATTTGTTCACACAGTTATATCGTTTTGCGGCATTTTAACTCACAAAGACATTGATAGCAGGTACTGTACTGTAAGCCTACGCATAAAAATGTCAACAAAATGTGTGAAACAAATGGGAATTAAAAATAATAAAAAAGTATACCTAAAGATAACAAAACAACCAGACAGGAAAAAAGTGTGTTACAGTACACTCATGAAATCACAAAAACTGATGAGAAGCATGGAATTACGAATGTTGTATGTACAGGATATGTATGACACGTGGCAACTAATCATAAATTGCACGGAGGCTATGCAGCTTGTAAGGTCGGGCATAACTAGTGGATATGACACACTGAAATTCATGCTACGATGATTATGTACACATTGTACTGTAAATAACATTTCTTGTGACATAACTGTTGCTTATCTATCAAATTGTTTACTACCGCTATCCTGCTCTTTATCATATCTTGCCGATCTTGCTGTTTAGAGCCATGTGTTTGTCGCCGGCCTGTAATGGCTTTAATAAAACATGTATATACGAGGTTTGTTCAAAAAATAACGGGAATTTTCGTTTTTTGAAAAAAATATTTATTTATTCATCTACATTAATGTTGTCGCCTTCAAAGTAGTCCCCTTCGCATACAATACACTTGTGCCAACGCTTTTTCCAATCCTCGAAACACTTCTGAAACTCGATCTTTGTGATAGCTTTTAGCTCTTTCACCGATTCGCTTTTAATGTCATCTATGCTTGTAAAACTACGGCCTTTTAATGTTCTCTTTATTTTTGGAAATAGAAAAAAGTCACATGGAGCCATGTCTGGCGAATATGGAGGCTGGGGCATCGTTACAGTTTTGTTTTTGGCCAAAAATTCACGAACAAGCAATGAAGTGTGAGCAGGTGCATTGTCGTGGTCCAAAAGCCATGAATTCTTTTACCACAAATCCGGGCGTTTTTTTCGGATTGCTTCACGCAAACGGCGTTGAACTTGTAGGAAGTACTCCTTATTGATTGTTTGACCTTGTGGCAAGAATTCATGATGCACTATGCCATTAAAATCGAAGAACACAGTGAGCATAACCTTCACATTCGACCGCACTTGTCGAACCTTTTTCGGTCTTGGCAATCCAGAATGCCTCCACTGGGACGATTGAGCCTTAGTTTCGACATCGTATCCGTAAACCCATGTTTCGTCACCTGTTATAACACGTTTGAGTAGATCCGCATCATTGTCGACTTCATTTAGTGACTCCTGAGCAACTTCCATTCGCCACTGTTTTTGTTCAAAATTCAACAATTTTGGAACAAATTTTGCTGCCACTTGTTTCATACCCAAAACATCCGAAAAAATTTCATGGCATGAGCCAATCGATATGCCAACATCATCACTGACTTCTCTGATTGTGATTCAACGATCGTTCATAACCATTTCTTTCACTTTTTTCACGTTTTCATCGGTTGTTGATGTGCTTGGACGTCCGGGTCGCTCATCATCTTCAACGTTTTTGCGGCCATCTTGGAAACGCTTATACCACTCGTAAATCCTTGTTTTACTCATAGCAGACTCACCATATGCCTTTGTTAACATTTCACACACTTTATTTCATTTTTCACGCAAAATTTAATACTAATTCTTTGATCCATTTTTTTAACAAACAAAAATAGCCGTGCTCGAAAAACACGTCTAACCTTAGCGCCTTCCACTTAAGAACTAAGCAATGAATATTGTTGAAAATTTTATCGTACGTCAGGGGCATGTGTACCAACATAATAAAAAAAAAATTTACAATCGGACTATCCAAACCCGCGAAATTTAAAAATTCCGTTACTTTTTGAACACACCTCGTACATACATCGGATTGGCCCCAATAAGCGGTATTATGGACCGAATAAACGGGGTACTTAACTATAAATTCCCGTTTTGTTTTTTTTTGTTCTTTAAAGAACTGTCCCAAAATAACAGCTGCCCCAATTAACCAGTGGACCAATTATCTGTATTCAACTGTACTACATAATAATAATTGTCAACTGTCTAACACAATTCCTTAATGAATTGATATAGTCCTAATATTTCTTATTTGCAGGTTTAAAAAAAATTATTTTTTTAAATAACTGTGGTTGAATGTTTTTGTTAATTTAGAGACAATTCTTGTTATTAAAATGAGAAATTTTTTTTTTTTAAGGGTTATGTGACAACATTCAAAAATGAAGATCTGCCAACACTGCGTAGCTTGCTTGAAAAAATTCCAGAACCAATTACACAGGCTGGACTTCATCCTACTGCTGAACAAATAGAACTTTATGCATACCATTTACCTAATTCTACACTCTCTAACCTTATGGTAAGATATAATTTTCTTGTGATTATTAGGCTATATATACCCTAATGCGATTATTAGCTCTTGTATTTACTTGAGAATGTAAATACATTTCATTTACTTGAGAATGAGAACAGGTATTATGAATTTGTTTTAGTTTGGGAAAATTTTTTTAGTACAGTAGAAAATTGATTGCCATAATGCAACATTTTCATTTGAAGCGTCCAATCACCTTGAACGTATTATACTAAACCCGTGTATTATTCTAAACGCGACTTCTCTAGATGATGTTGATCATATCTCTAGTTTTCCTCATTGAGGATCTATTCATGTGAATTACAGTACTGCAAAGTATGTTTTTTTTACATAGCTCTTCAAATGCATATTTAGTAGTGAACCTGCCTTAATCATTGTTAATTAAATTAATTAGTTTTTTAAAGTTAATATTTTTATTTGTTTTATAATTAGGGCAGAGTAGTTGTAAACTTAATATCGACATCAAATATCCTAATGAATGTGGTATGGTCTTTATTTTTCAACCTGTAGTTATTCAGCTCATTCAGATTATGTAAACAATTATCATGTATGGTTGGCATTTTCAGTTTAAAATAATTACTAAACATTTACTATGATTTGATGTAGACATTTTTTATAATTGGTTTATAAAGGTTAATGTTTTGTTTCTGCTGTGTTATTTCTGTTGCAGGATATTTTTGTTACCTTATCTACTGTAGATGATTCTTTATATTTTATGTGTAATATAGAAGATTTTAAATTCTTAGCAGATATGATTCAGCATGTTCCTCTACCATTAAGAGCACGGTACGTCTTTTGTTGCGCTCCAATCAATCGCAGAATGCCATTTGTGTGCTCTATATTCCTAAAGGTAAGTACATGAGTAACCTTGTTTTAAGTATGTTTTGAAATGCTATTGTTAACGATGTATGACAAACCTAATAATGGTTATTTATTTCCATTAATTGTGTTCATGTGTTTTGTTTATGATTGACTACTACTTTGTGATTTTGTTAAAATTATGCACCTGTTTCCTTCAAAATAACAGCATAATTTTTAAAATTATTAGATACTGTGAATTTTAGTTTGGTGTTTTTAGTCATCCTTATTGAAAAATGTAGTACAGCCAACTGAGTAACAGTGTAGAATGGGAATGATTTGAAATGACTGTTATAATGTTTTCTTGATGATGATGACAGTGATAGTGACTATAAAGACAAAGTATTTCAGTATTTAGCTCTAGGCTGCTTTTGCCAGAAATTCTTTTTTCATTAATTTCTTTGTAAAATGTAAATAACATTATGGTTTCTATATTTTGATGAATTTTCTGAGATTTTACTTAAACTAAAAACATAATATCTCTTACCTTAAAGTACACCTTGTCAACTGTTTTGTTAAATACATTTAATTTTAGTTTTGTTCTTCTGTTGAAATACATGTAAAACCTAAAGTTACTGTAAATTGTGTGTGTACTTATTTTTGTTTAAATGATAATACATAATTAGCTTTTATTCAATATACTTTACTTAATTATATTAAATATCACTTACATGTCTTAGTGGATCAATCATCTTCAGATTAAAAACATTGTAAAAAGTGAATTTTGTACAGGAATGAGTTTTATACAAATGACTGAAGGGACATCTTTTGAAAGAATTTTAATGAAATAATTAGTTCTTATTTGTAAATAATGCCTATAATACTAGTCATGGGACAACATTCATTGAATAATTTTTTTCAAAAAAAAAACATTTCATTCAAAATAAAATTTCCAAATAAAGTCCCTTGCTGCTACATGCTGCATGAATGTTGTCGATATAGTATAATACTATTCAGGACCCCCAACATATGAAGTTATTTGAATAAATGTAGTTTATTTGTTCTTGTTATGAACACATCACTACAGCTGTCGGCATTGTTTAATCTTCTGTTTCCTCTCACCCATGGGACTTATTCCACTCTCCCCACTGTGTTTCTCTGTTCTTTGGCACCTAACCCCTGCCCAATCTAATTCTCTACTAGAGACACCGTGACTTCCAGCGTCATCCATAGAAACAGATTAAAAAACCATGAAATGACAGTTCTTAGGCACATTAAACATATTAATTGAAATATATATTCTAACCACCAGAATACAGTAACAGAAAACACTTACTAATGTTTATAGCGCTTTCGTGTATCTTGAACACATCTTCAGTAAAATTAAAATTCATAAAATTTTTCTACATCAAAATTTAAAACTTCCTACTCCTACCATGGTAGATAACATTCCTTATCTACCATGGTAGGAGTAGGAAGTTTTAAATTTTGATGTGGAAAAATTTTATGAATTTTAATTTACTGAAGATGTGTACAAGATACACGAAAGCGCTATAAACATTAGTGAGTGTTTTCTATTACCGTATTCTGGTGGTTAGAATATATATTTCAATTTTAAATAATACGGCTGTTTAAAATCATACATAGGATGTTTGATAAAATGAACATATTAAATGCATTTTTGTTTGTTCGATGATGAATGGTAACCCTGCAATTATTTTGTTTTATTCGGCAACTAAATTGTTTGGAGTTTGTAAACTTTGGTTTGTGAATAGTTTGTTCATTCACCTTTATTCAAATATTTTTCAAAATAGTCGAATGAAAGATAATTATTTGAATATCCCATAACTAGCTTATACTCTATTGATGGTCGATTCGCCGAAATATGTGAGATTAAAAATAATTTAATAACATTGAATTAAAGCATTGTTTAGAAAGAGCTGGGAATTGAGTGTACTTAATTGCTGTTTAAATTATGACAGATTAGCTAAGATATAATATTTTAAAAATATGTACTGATGTTAATGATACTATTAACATAATACAGTTCTTAACTAATATGTAATTTGTGTAGGTAATGTATTGTATTTATAACGTATTATCACTTAGATAGGTTGTAAGCTACAGGATGTACTTTAAAGATTTATTCATTAGTTCTGTGTTATTTTTCTTTTACCAGGATGGAGCAAATCAAATACAGTTTAAAGTAGAATTTTGTCTGTTAATCTTATAAAAAGGAGTGAATGTTTATAAAACTTGGTGTAAAATGTTAGAAACCCAAAATTAAAATTTAATCTTTGTTTTATGTTAATTATTTTTTTACGTAAAAGTAAACGTAAATACTACTTTAAGTTTTTTAGTTACTTAATTAAAATAATTTTGTAACATATTTTTATTTTAATGTTGTTACAGTATGCTAGACAGTACAGTAAAAACGAGCCAATAACATTTGACTGGCTTTGCAGAAATATTGGGTGGCCAATATCACCACCTAAGACAATTTTGGATTTAGTACATTTGGAAGCTGTGTTTGATGTGTTAGACTTATATCTTTGGCTGAGGTAAATTATATTTTTATAGCCAATGTAAATTAATATATTTAGGTGAATTTAAATCATTATGTAAATCATCATTAAAAGTCAACGTTTGTTATACCTTGTGATTTGTAAAAACAAAAGAAATTGGAAAAAATATCTGTTTTCTTATATATTTTCAAGATTGTGAAGGACCATTTAAACATAACCAATTGAATCGAGAAAGTGAAAGTGTAGTTTGTACATACAGGAATTCATCAACAGAATAGAAACAGGTTTCAGGGAACTTATGGGTCCTCAGTCTTTGGTACACTACAGTCAGAACCATAAAATTGGACATTTGTGGTATCTACTTATTGTACCCCTACCCTGCTTCACATCAGTTATAGCCATTGATTTCGAACCTCTTCTTTACATACACACATGAGAAATAATACATATTCACACATGCACAACCATTTGTTGATATATATTACATCACTTCACACGTATTGAGCAGAAAGTTTTCCCAAAAAAAATTGTTTTATGATTAATTATTTATTTGAACCTTATTATCAGAATGTGAATGTGCCTATCATAAAAGTGTTTATGTTTGTGCCAGCGTAGTGGAACAATTCAGATAAGGCTAGTGGAGAGTGGGGTTGTACATTTATGTATAGCAAAAAAATCTCTAAAGAAATGGGTTATTACTACTTCCATCACTTAAGTCAACTGCGCACAATACAATATGAATGTGATGCAACAGCGATGCGATATCTTGTTATTAACGATTCCTGGGTAGAGTAGTGAGGACTGATAATAATTACTTAATCTTTGTTATGCTTTACTACAAAATACCATTAACTATAAACTTAGTAAATCAACTATTAACAAAAATTAACTACTACTACAATAAAAATACGTAAATATTATGTCCTCGGACGAACGAGTTGATTACCTAAGTTTTTCTGCATACAGATGCCTCGTTGTTCAAATTGCTAATATTGCCTTATGACTATCATCCCTTTTGAGTTGCATCATGTGTGGGTGTCCTTTCATTTATAGTTATGACATACATGAAGTTCAATAAATCTGTTTGAACGTTGAAATAATTAGAACTGTGCATAAAATAGGAGAATTCTGTATTGTGTGTTATAATCATGGTAGTTTGCTAAATGTGTACTAATAATTGATGTAAAAAATATTCCAAGACAATAAGCACTTCATAGAAACATAAAGTAGATATCAGCAACTATTTTATTTCATTGTGACATCTTTGGGAACTAAAGACTGTATTTTCTAATACATTCATGCATGCCCTTAAATCAGTATTAATAAACTATTTTCCCAAGTAAATCAATGGAAGTAAACATTCTTGTATGTGGGATTGCTATGTTTATTATATTCGTAAATCTGTAGCTGGATGAATAGGCTTTATTGTGTTAGGTCATTTGCACTAACATTGGCCGGCCCATCGGCGTAGTGGTTAGCGCAACTGGCTTTTACGCCGGGGTCCCGGGTCCTGATCAGGTCTGGCATTTTTTCATTATCATCATTACCCCCCATCTGCATTAGCAGAAATTGCAGAACAGTCAGACATAAAATCAAAAAGAAAATTGCACTAATCAGCTATCCTAATGTAAAATAAAGTTAATCCAGAAATCATCTCTTTATAATTTTACTGAAAAATAGAAAATTGACTTGCTTTCCGTACAGGGCAATAAACTATTTTGAACTGAAATAGTCACTTCATGTAGTCACGTATTAAATTTTTTTTTTTTAATTTGGTGTTGGCCAGTATCTGTGCCTTGACATTTAAATAATAATTCATTGTTGGTAATCATACAAAGTTTCTACCTGGGTAAGGATATTCCAAATAATTTTTATTAAAAATCTACAATGATTTTGTGTTTAAATTTTTCAGCTATCGATTTTCAGATCTATTCCCAGATTGTAATATGGTAAGAGATATTCAGTGTGAACTAGATTCAATAATACAAGAAGGTGTATTTCAGTTAACACGATTACTTCGTAATTCAGAAACCAGGATTAGTTCTGGTACTGGAGAAGATATACAAGATCAGTTTTCAATAAAACAACAAAGACAGAGTTATTTGAAAGGTATGTTGATTATTTTTAACTCATTCGGATATTTGTACAGAAAATTTTAGATTTTATACCAAGTACTACTGTTATTTCATTACTTTTTTTGTGGGAGGGGGTTACGTTCGACTGTTTTGCACATTACTGCTAATGCAGACAATGTACAGTGATTGATGAAAATATGTGACACCTGACTAGGAATTTAACCTGGGACCCCAGCATAGAAGCCAGTTGTGCTGATCACTACATCTTGGGCCAGTCAGTATTTCATTACTGATCAACACTAGGTGATGTCTTGTGTTTTTGGCTTTTATAAATTGACAGATGAGATGGAACTACTCTACCGTTATTTATGTTTAAGAAGAACTACTAACAACTGTGCAGCAGGTTACTTATTAATCTAGTTAATAAAATATACAGCGTTATATAATGTTTGCCCTTGTAAAACAATTAAGGATGTAGTCCAGCAAAAAGTGGTGGCTGGAATCATATGACCTTATACTCATGTGACTACATTCAAAACTAATATAGCTCAACCTTGTTGGTTTTAATCAAAACAAAAAAACTTAAAATTCCTTTCACCAACAATTTTGTTGCTGAAAGTAAGTTTTTTTTTTGACTCATCTGACCATTAGACTAGACTACCCAAAACGATTTCTTACATTTTTTTGTTAATACAATTGATTCTTGCCTCACCAACTGGATGAATAAGTGGGCTATCTTCTGATGTTTACAGAAAATTTGAAACGTGAACAACTTTTTCTTGTAAAAAAAATGTAATTACAGTATCTAGGATTTTTTTTCAGATGGTAGAGATGAACCTGATAGTAGAAGAAGCGTTGGCCAAGGAAGACTGACAGAACGACTATTAGCTCAGGGACTCCTAACTCCTCATATGTTACAAGAATTAAGACAAGAATGGAATCAGGTAAATTATGCAGATACTATCTCATCAAGCCTATAATTTATAGTATTTTTTTACATCTTGCATGATGTATGCATAAGTATATGGTATAGACTATGAATATGAATAGACTATTCCACTTAACTTTGAACTGATGTAAACAAATTGTACAGTTGAAAGAATGAGACTAGTGCCTTATCGCACAGCTGAACGCTATTAGTGAGTCATGTTGACAACTATCGTATAACATTTATGTCTTCTTCTAATACAGCAATACTTGGTGCTTATTGTATTGACGGCTTTATTCTTCCTCGAACGATGTTCTTTTTTGTAGTAAAATACAATTTCAATTAGTTGCAAAATCTGTGCTTGTGGTTAAAAATTATTGTGAGAAAAGTAAAATTCCTTTAAAATATTACTTAATGCTAGATACTCATTGTCTCCCTTTGCATCTAAATTATTTTCATGCAGATAATAAAATCATGTTTTTGCACCCTAATATATTATTGTTATTACAACCAGTGGACCAAAGAGGCGCTACATTAAAGAATGTGTTAACATAAAAAACAAGTTCTCATGTTAATGTTTTATGTTCATACTGTACTAGAGTGTAAAAAAATTGTTACAATTTTTGAATGAACAAGTTTAGCAGATGTGGTCTTCAGTCAGTTTCTTTTAAATTTTACAAAGTATTATTTTATGAAAGGCAATAAGTTTGTGAGCGTTTTTGACATAATTTACCAGTTCGTTCCTAATTACGAACAATTTGATTTACAAACACTTGGGAAGTACACATTAAGTCTAGAACCACCTGTAATTGGATAGGGTATAAAAGTTGCATTTTTTCTGTTTATTTTTCTCGAGTCCTTTTTTCTATTTTTTTTTTTTTTTTTTTTTGGTAATACTATAAAGGAAACATTCTAGTCATTAGATCCATTAAGATTTGTTTTTTTTTTTACTTTTTCAGCAAGGAAAGGAAAGAAGTAAATTATTAGAAAGTCAAACAACTTCCAGAAGGCATATTAGAAAAAGAAAACCAAAATATTAGCTTATGTTTATTACCAATAAATTTTTTTATAAAACTGCTATTTAATTTATTTAATTTCTTGTCAGTACAGTAGAATGCTGATTATCCAAATCATTTTGAAAAAATTATATTTTTTTGAATTTGTTTGCAGTTTCCATTTCTCGGTAAATATACTGTACTCTAATATTTTTGAAAAGAACGTTAAGTACTGTACTAAAAATTACCCAAGTTGGCCTACCATTTTTTTACTTAACCAGGGATGGCTATTTAAAATCACTGTATACAGTTGTAAAGTATGCAATTTATTGTGCATTTTATACACTGAGTGTGGAAGCCTAACTTCTAAAACAAAATTAAAAATAATTCTGTAAAATTATGTCTTCACTCTTTACGTAGGTATTCTTTTGATAAGGTAATAATGAAACTTACGTTCAATAAATGTTCTGGCTTTTTAAATTTTCATTCTTTTGAATGCTCTATGTTACCATTTGAAATGTTAATCATGTCGTATAAAAGTTAGGCAAAGAATAATAGCATACATCCAATGCATGTGACATGTAATTATAGCACGCAGAGATGTAGAATTTCCAATAATAGCATATGTCCAATTATCCAGATTGTTAACTATTGAATCCAAGTTTGTTTGAGTTAATTCAAATAATTAGCATTCTACTGCATGTACATTATCAGGAATGGGTAATGGAACTAAGCAAGTTTTAATTTGTCAAATTTTCTTAACCGTAGTTAGTAAAAAGAACAGGTAAATGACATATAAATAAGATTTTTGAATCAAAATCTTGATGATGTGTAAATGAGGTGTAGTCTTATAACAGACTCAGACCAACCATTTCTAAGAGAGTGTAATTCATTGAACCCCAGCCATTAAATTACATCAGTAATCACCGTCTATTATTCAAATCTTTATTAGGATTTGAACCATGGAATCTTCGTCTCTAAATCTACTGACTTGTGGCGATGACTTTACTGCTAGATCAACCTGGTGAGTTAATTCTGAAATTAACACAGTAAAAAATGAGAAAGATATAAGAAAACCTAATCTTCCACTGTGATGCTGTTGACATGTTAATTTACTATATCAATTTATCTGATCATCAAGCAGGCCATAAGAAAATTTTAGAAGGTTTACTGAAATGATTATTACGAAACAAATCGATCAAGTGAGCAATTAAAAGTAGATAATTTGTTCTCCCTGGTTCCATTTACTTCACGTCAGATACACATCTTCAACAATTGTCTTCCTAAATGGGCCTGTTACGTAATACTTAGTTTATCCTAGCGTATGTGTATGTATTAAATACAATAAAGGCTAAGAGATGTACATAAGACATAGCAAGTACTGTACTTGTAATTCAATATTACATACTTTCACTGGAGTGAAGCAGGCATCCCCCAAAGTAGTCTGTTATATTTCTATTTCATATAATGAATTAATATAATAATTTCACTAACCTTCTTTTTAAACTGCGTCACCTTTATTTTATTCCTACTTACACGTGTTTCGGTGGATCCACCATCATCAGAGTAAATGAAAAATTGAAACTAAAAATTATTTTCATTTATTTAAAATTTACAGAAGATGATACATCTTCAGTCACTTGTATAAAACTGTAGTCTGTTATAGTGGGCACCTACTGTATTGCGATATGAACTGTTCAAATACAGTTTGTTTTTGTGCCTTATAATTTTGCATTCATTTCTATTTCAAACCAGATGGGAGAGATGAGATTTCTGCAAAGGACTAAGGCCGCTCTCACACCGGTGAAACTCGACCTCAACGCGATTAAAATGACTCAACTGGAAAACAAATCGCGTCGTGCATGTTCGCACATCGAGGAGACTCGATCTCCACGCAACTATTCAAACTTTTCTTCGAATCCATCTGCAGTTTGCAAAATGTCAAGTGATGAAGAAGACGTAGTCATTGCTTATTACTATCTAAGAAAACAGAAAAACCAACGCAGCTGTGGGGTATCGCCATATATAAGTAATAATCGTAATAGAGGAGCATTTGTGTGTGCCCAGGAACTCTCCTATGATAAATACAAATTTAAGTCTTTTTATCGGATGTCAAAAGAGAACTAATTAAAATTGTAGACACGGGTATTTTTCAACTTCAAGCACAAAGGCTACGTTGGCTGCTTCGTCTGCCATGATTATAATATGCCACTGGTCCAGCAGATGTTGAACAAACTGAGTCGCATGCGATCAGTTTGATAAAGGTTGCACTGAGGTCTTACTGGTGGGAGGGTGAACATATAAATGTAACGGTAGGACTCGTATCGGACGCCAAGTCGAGGTCGTGTCACTGGTGGGAGAACTCCCTAAGGAGTGTACACGTTTGGAAAGAATAAGGAATGAGGAATAAGGTCAGAATTGGGTATTTTCAACTTGAACGAAAAGATAAAGGTTTATCGCCAAAGTTAGAGACAGCAGATGTAAGGATGTCAGATCACAGGATACCTGAGCAAGCGTACTGGTATGCTCCAGAAGGTAAAAGAGATGTCGGAAGACCTAGGGAAAGATAGAGATTAATGATATAGTATGAGTTCGGATCAGGCTGCAGCCAAATCCTTGGTTGGAAGAAGAAGAAGACGAAGATTTCTATTTCAACAACAAAAATTGGTGTGAAACATGACTTCCTCTTTCTAATGTAAATAGTGAAAAACGTAACCTAGTTTTAATCATGAGTGGATGATGCTAAATGAAAATTAACGTCTGTTATGGAAAACACTAATTGACACTAAACTAAGTACTATAGAAACAATATTCTTGAAATAAAAGTGTAGGTTTTTAAATTTGCTTCTTTAACTTTAATTATTCAGTTCTATTGTAAAAATATTTATTTTTTTTACTGACCTGTTATAGCTGCTGTGTCACATTTATAATAAATTAAACAAAATGTAATACAGATAAAATATACAAAATACAGGCTACAATTGTAGTTTGTTAAGACTTGTACTACACAAAATTATTTTGAATTTAGCCATAGAATATAAAAAATATATAAAGATGACTTTACAATAGGAGCTCCACTTGTTCATTTTTATCAGAACTTTACATACAGTATTTTGAAGACATAATTGTACATCAAATACACCATAGACATAAAATCAAATTACACATATTGCACAAATCAAATATAATTGCACAGATGCGTAGATGATGTATTAGTAATATTAGAAAAAACTACAAAAACAAAGAGAATATCATCTTCCATGTCACTCTGTTGAAATAAACTGCCCTTTACAATTATTAATATAAAATCCTCTAACCACTCATATTCACAAAACAAAAATGGCTGCTTATTACAGTATGATGTACTGAATGCTTAAATATATAAAGGACGAAGAAAAGTTGAAAAATGAAATTTAAATTAAAAAAATCAAAGCATATAAAAATGGAAACAATGAAGAAGAAATTAACAGAATAATGAATAAAGTTAAGAACGAAATGTATTAAAAAGCTGATTTAAAAACATCCCTTAAAAGAAATAATCTTGAAAAGTGTAGAAACCATATAGTATTCCCTTACAGTACAACAGACCGATTACAAACAGGTTGTACAAAAATATTGGAACAGATTTTTTAAAGTATCATTTAGATGCAACGATAAAAAACTGTTATCCACAAACCAGTTTAACAATGGGATGAATTGACCTTTAAGTAATATAAGAAGGCTGTTCATAAAATGAGTCGTAATTTTCAAGTGAGACATAATGAACACCAGAAATCACTAAAATGTGATTACACGTATCAAATTAAACAAATCATACGAAAAAAGAAAACCCTAAGCGTGATAAAATATAAAATCATTTCAGTGTAATAGAACCATGTAAAAAACAAAATAAATTGAAAAATATAAAAAACATTCTAATAAACAGAGGCTTAATACTCTAATATCTTATACTATAATAAACAGAGATTTAAATTAAATTTTTAATATGTGTACTTTGCGACTTGTTCAATTTAAGAACAATAACAACCCCATTACCCAATGAGATGAGGATGATGTGTGTGACAAGTAAATGAGGTGTATTGTACAGACTCAGACTGACCATTCCTGAGAGAGTATGGTTAATTGAATCCCAACCGTCAAAGTATGCCAGTAACCTCTGTCTAGTATTCAAATCTGTATAAGAGTAACTCTTAGTAGGATTTGAACCAGGAACCTTTGTCTCTGAAAATCACCCGTTAAATAGCTGACTCGCGGCAACGACTTTACTACTAGACCAACCCAATGGGTTAAATTTAAAAATGAAGAAATAATATTGACTGCTGCTGCTATCTGCACAGAATATGAATGAAGTTAAATCTGAATAAATAAAAAGTTAACAAATAAATGTTTGAAATGCATCCTGCCAACCAGTAAAATAAATTACAGTATAAATGAAATTTATCACCTTACCTTTGGTTGCTTTTTAAGTTTCATAAACTTACGGGGGTTTTGGTGGTACCACCGAAACACGTGCATTTTTTAAACTTAAAAAGAAACCAAAGGTTAGGTGATAAATTTCATTTATACTGTAATTTAAAAAGTTTAGTTTCAATTTTATGTACTCTGATGGTGGATCCACTGAAACATGTCAGTAGAAAGTAGGATTATATAAAATAAATTAGTGAAAAACAAGTGATATAGCAGCTGTAACAGGTTAATGAAAAATTAAATATTTTTTTAATAGGGCTGTATATAGGCTGCAGGATGGATTATAGGGATTTATTTATAGATGATGATGACAGTAAATTCGGTAATTCTAATATTTGTTGCGAAGTGGTTAACATCCAGACTCTTTAATTAAAACTGTTTTGTTTAGTTCTAGTGTATTTAATTTTATCATAAATTAACTTTTGATATCTGTCGGAAAATTAAATGGAATATAATCACTCAATGTGCGAGAAAATTACTTAATAACTTTTTTTTAATTAATTTATTTAAAGTTGCATCAACTGCTTGGTCATTAGACTATGGTAAATTATGTAACATTAACTGTGGGATTTGACACTTGAAAATTTTCATACCCTGGCCGGGAATCAAACCAGGCATCTCAGTATGGCAGGCCAATGCTCTAACCACTACATTACGGAGGCGGCCTAATAAATTTTTATTTACATATTATTCCATTTTATGAGAAGCCTATTAATGCACGATATCGACATCTTTACACAAACATTTCTTGTCACGTTAAACATTTTGAAAAATGAATAAGCACATAATTTACTTTTTAATTACAAATCTACAAATTTTTAGAAATAAATAACGTGTAATGTAAATGCAGTGTATATCAATAATTACTTCAATTAAATTTTAAAATGTTATGATATTCAAAACAATAGTTGTATACTGAGATGATTAAAATTTGAATAAAATGTGTAATGTGATCTAATACTAACACCACATCTGACATAGACCTCTTCACCGTTGGGTATACTTCATGAATGCTATGCTAAAAGGGTATTAGAATAGCTCAGTGCTGCGCAGACAAGCTTCAAAATTTGTTGTACTATCAGTATCTAACTTTAGTTCCAAGTTTCAACTTAATACAATTTTTTATTTTTGAGTTATTTTGTTCACACACGCAGACCAACTGGTAAAATCTTTTTTTGAGCTCAGGGAACCTGAAAACATGTATTTCTTGTGGAAACTCTATTTTGAAAAATCAACATTGGCTAGCGAAATAAAAAAATTTCAAGAATTTACAAAATCAGTAGGCAAAACCAGATCAGTAGGCTTCTTTGCAGGCAAAACTGATAAGTAGCTTCGCAAAATGGGTAAAGAGGTAAATAATTATTCATCATATGGCGTAAATACCATGTGGTCTCAAGTTATAGGTCATCCCCCAACTTTTTGGTCCTCAGGCCTTAAAATTATTGCGTAGGTAGTACTATAGGACTGTGTTTCTTTTATATTATAACAAAATACTCTTTTTGTGATCTTCAGAACATAAAAGTATATTCTTCATGTGTACAGGTTTTAAACGAGTTTAACATTTCAAATATAAAAAACACACAAAAGTAACTATTGTTTCAGGTCTCTAAATTTTAAGTTTTCAGTTTTTGGTAATCTTTATTTATTGTCACTAAAGTTGCAACACGAAAGAAAATGTTTAAGGCACTAATTTCCATCAACACAGCAACAAATAATGGATCAAATCTTATAGAGATTTCATTTGCTTCCAATAAAAACATTTGTGTATTGACAATATACATTAATGAAAACAGCACCAACCCGATATGTACATTAAAAAAAAACAGAAAAACTTCGAACAAGTTCATCGGTTTATCTATCAACGACACACATATGTTTGCAGCTAACACAAGTCCATTGAGTTTAGACAATGGACCGAGTAGTTTTCTGTAGAATTCTTTATCAGCTGCAATACCTACAATAAAAATCATTGTGGTTAGCATAACTGCACATATTGCACCATCCACTAATACATCTCTATCAAGTACACACAGAGATGGTGCTTGCAAAATAGTGTTAATAATAAAAAATAAACATTTTGCGTAGTACTCGTTTGTCTCATAAGACAATTTATTCAAAGCTACTATAGAAGCAAATAATCCACATGATGTTAACAGCAAATTTGTGTAGAAGTAGTCATGCAGAAATTTCTGAATCCCTTCATTGCGATGTATCACTAATACTGTGAGAAATAATATTATGAACGATACCATATTGTAGGCAAGCACTAATATTACCCGGGTACGACATTCCGGTTTCCAATTCGGTATCGCCGTTAAAAAACAACTGTCGAGGGTGTTTTGAGTAACTATATAATAATAAAGTATGCTTAAATTTAACAAAACAATCAAAATTATTGTTACATCTCCTAAAATAACAAATGCTTGCATCCATATTTCTTCAAACATTATGTGGTATGTTATGTATTGAAATTTATTATATCTGAGTTCACGTCAATTACAATTTTGAGTGTAAAATATTCCTCATGTCTACTTCAAATTTTGTGATGTGACTGACTGGTTGTAAACAAAGCTGCTTACAACACAAACAAAGTCAGCTGATTAAGTTGGCACCTGGTTGGAAAATAAGCATGCCGTTAGAATACTACAGTTCAGCCATTCTTAGTTTGCTCCTATGTCAACAAACCAAAGCCAGCTACTACAGGGTGCACGCTAGAGTCCACGACTTTATGTATGTCGTATTCCTATTAAGTTAACTATCTTTTAAATTATAAGTACTTAAAATATCAGTCATGATACGATGTAGGCCTAACAATTTCATTTATAAAAATACTTTTGAAAGTATTTTGTTGTTACTTTTTAATCAGCGTGTACTTATTTTCATATAATGCGAATGCTCAGTGAAGTCATTATTTGTTTACATTAGGAGCAAACTAAGAGAGGCTGGACAGTAGACTAACCACTACTACTGTGCATCTTACTTTTTCTTATTTTTTAACGTTAATTTATTTGGAACTACTTATTTTTATGAATCCAATAATTATAGGTAAAAGAAAAACTTTATGTTTACAAAGAAACACATATTTTTAAATTTTTACTTTCTCTTGCCTATATGAATATGTAGGTAAGTAAGTAATGTAAGTATTGTTTTCTTGTCCATTTTTCACCGGGTATACATGTTTTCAGACCTTCTGAACCCAAAAAAACATGTTTTTAGTAATTGGTCTGTGTGTAAACAGAATATCTCAAAAACCGAACATCGTACAAAGTTGAAACTTAAGTTAGATACCTACCACTAGAGGACCTGACACAAACATTTTCATAAAAATTTGTCAACTGGAAGTAGTAGATTATTGTCTCATTTTTCACTTTTTGCGATTTTCTCAAAAACAGCTCCTACAAATTTCTTTTAAATTCAATCTGAATGTAAATCGCCTCATTTACTACATTTTTTATGCTTTACAAGCTAGGGTAGGCGCCATGTCTGCTGGAATTCTTGGGCAGGCTGTTCTCTCGTAGAAAAAATGGTTTTTTACGATTACTTATCAATTTGTTTTTTAAGCTAAAATACAGCTTAAAATGTATCAAAATTGATATTTTTTAAAAGGTCTAAACATTTTCTAATGATTCCTAATTATAACAACTCTTCATTTACTCATGGGAAGAAAATAATTACTAACTAATGAAAATCAATACTATTTCCCTATGGTTCAAATTCCGTGGGACACCCGTTATAAATAAAGTTGTAGAACATTTAAAAACCTACATTTAGTTTAGTGGCAAATTAGTGATGGTTTTTTTTCATGAAAATCTGTAAAAAAAATTACTAGTACGTATAAATTTAAAAGTATGAAGTTAAAATTAAATTAAACTTTAAAAATCCCCTAACAAAAAACTTTAAAGAGTAAAAAAATAATATGTATTGCCCCTTTATGACTGACATAAACGAGTCGGGGTACAGCTAAGTTCTATTCTGTTAACTTAGCTTAGGTCCACCGGCGCAACGACATCAATCCTAAACGCCCAACACATATTTTTTTACTTTTTTAAGGGTTTCGTAAAATTTTTATCATTTGAAGAGTAAACCAGGGATACTCCTGAAAAGCCAGCAGTCGTTTGATCACCAATTCACCTCTAGTATAGTTGCTTGAGTTTGCCCTTGTGTGCAAAGAGGGGTAAAGAGGGAAAAACATCAGTGTGCATGGGTGACTGATTTTTTTCAGTACAACAAACAACTTATGCTATACCCAAAGCATTTACAATATTATCAAGGAACCTTGTGTAGGTTAATTGTACAAATATAACTGTTTGTTACTGTAAACAGAAATGTTTGTTTCTCAAAAACTTGGACAGACTTTTCACAATGCTGAACGAAATCTAATATACAGTGTAATAAAATGCTGTAAAGTTGAAGCTAAACAAAAATTCCTTTTTCTGCCTCTTAACAAAAGCTGTGAATGAGAGGCTAACTACTGTGATGTTCCTCTTTCCACAAAAATAAAGAAGAAATTTAAAGACGTGAAGAAGCAATTCTTCAACGGTTTTGACACCTGGTAAAAAAAGGAAATGGTTAGGTAGATACTAGTGAGACTGATAGTGAAGACGCCGGTGACAGTGATAGTAAAGAAGGCGATTCATTCCTAGAAAATTTTGTTCCAATGAAATAAGATAGCTAGTAATTACAGTAAATAAAACATTTCTAGTCATGTAATTAAGCTATAGACAATATTACAGGTCACATTTATTTCTTATAAGGTTTATGAAGAAAACTTTTTCTCGGAATAAACTTCAGCTTACAAAATGTATGTAGAAACTGCACGGTAGTGAAATGTTCGAGTAGTGTCTCACTGTTGAGGTTGGCAGCATGTAAAATTTTCACTTCCCTTCCTCACAGCCCATCTATATGCAAAATGCAATCTCATGACTTCAATATCTATAATTCAACTTAACCCTAGAAAGGTACATTCATAATTTTCATGACAGGTTAGTCACAAAGTTGATTGCAATACAATTTATTAAAATTCTATAAATTATTTAAGACTTAAATTAGTTTGGGTTATCCAGAGATCTGGGTTAAAGGTGTCCGACCTAATAGGGTTATAGTGTACTATTATGAGAATATTCTTACTTTTGGTAACCAAGCAAATGATGGACAAAATAATGTGGATAATACATTCAACAGTGATAAAACATTTTTGACTTTGTTGTATCATAGTTCGCCTCTCATCATGCGATCTTGGGTTCGAATCCCATTCAGACATGGCAGTTTTCATACGTTACAAAAAATCATTTCATTCTTCACAGTCTGCATTAGCAGTAATTGCAGAAGTCGGACATTAAACAAAAAAAAAAAAAAAAAATGTATCATAATTAGGTATCTATATAAAATAAAACTTTTAATGGCTCTTCATAAGCAAAACAGAATTTTCTCCAGGAGGGCAAAAATAAGTTAGTTTTTAATTAAAAAATGTTTTTATTTGAACATAAATGTAAACACTAAAAGTATTTAGTTGCAATGCTATTTGAACCTATTTAAATCTTATTTCATTACTACAGAAGTTCTAGCTGAATCTTGACAAAATTTCTCTTTTGCTTCCAGAACACTATGCACACTCAACATACAAAAACCGTCAAGCCATTTTTTTGTCATTGTTGACTGTCAAGTTTTTATCCTGCGTAAGGTGCTGAAGGATCTTTTGATAGTGCACGTTATGCAGGGCTTTCCAAGCGAGAAAAGTAGCGTGTTTTATCGATGGGTAGAACAGTTGCGTTTCTTTGACCAGACAACTAGCTCTATCTCCTTCAGTTTGGCATTTGGCACATTTTTTCCCTTCCGTTGGTTGTACTAAAGTTCAGCTTCACAACCGACTCACTTGCACAGATTGCAGCAATTAAATATGGAACAGAAACAGAAAAACCAGATGGTGTTTCCTGCCACGATGATAACATGGTTTCTAGTTGCGCAATACTACTCCTATAATTGACCTATAATTTTTGTATCACTAAATGAGCTTTTGGGGGGGGGGGAGCAAGTGGCCAACCCTGCCAATGCCTACGGTATGGCTCTGATTAGACAATAAAAATTTTTTTTATACCTACTCTGTTTTACTTTTACATTAGCTATCATAAATTTTACCAATGTTTACAATCAGTCTATTGCTATAACACCTATGTTTACCTTTCTAGGGTTAAATTATTCTCATGTTTCTGAAACAACTGAATGTTGTTTTAAACCTGATCAGTCATTAATGATTGGATTGTTCAGATGAAGGAACAGTTACAGTACATATGCATCATATATAGTACAGATTTTATGCTTAGTGCTTATATGTGTGTGTTGAATTGTTGTTGTGGTCAACAATTGCTGCCTAGTATAGATATTGAGTCATGAGAATGCCTTTTGCACATGGATGGGCTGTGAGGAAGGTAAGAAAAAATTTGACAGTGCTGCCAACCTCAACAGTGAGACATTTTACTACCATGCAATTTTGCCATTTATTAACCATATGTTGCCTTTCAATTAATATACTTCATTGTGACTTGACACTTGTTAAACCTCATTTTCTTTAAAATTCTCTTAACGTACAGTATTCAGATGAACTTATGTCCCCTAGCTGTGGGAGTGAGATAATGCATAACGCTCTCACTCGTACAAGCCATACGGGCCGTTCCAATAACATTGTCTTTAATTTTACTCATTGTTGTGAGCAAGCGTTTATCCATGCAGTAAACTAACAAGCAAGATAACGACTGTAGTATGTTTTCAGATTTTGATTATAACAGTAAAGACCTTTGAGCGCATGCGTAGTAGTTATGCCATATATCTCCCTCTCACTCGCTCGGCTATGGGATATTAGTTCGTCTGATACTTATACAAGGTTTCAAACTAAAATTTACCCTTTCTTTTAAAACCAATAATAACTTTTTACAAGTCGGCACCACTTTCTTGTTGATATAAAAATCCTCCATAATTTTGAAAACCACAAGTCTGTCAAAGCCGTCCAATGAGGCATTCCTATATTCTAACCGTTTCCTTTTTTACCAGGTGTCATCAAAACTGTTGATGAAGAATTGTCTTCTTCACTGTCTTTAATTTCTTTCTTTATATTTTGAATTGTGTAAAGAGAAACATCACTGTAGTTAGCTGCTCACTCATGGGTTTTGTTGAGTCACGGAAAGGCTTTTTTGTTTAGCTTCAACTTAACAACCTTTTTTTACATAACATATTAAATTTTTTTCAGCACTGCGAATAGTTCAACCATGTTTTCGAGAATTTCTGTTTACAGTAACAAACAGTTAACATACAAATGGGTCCGTGATATGCTGTATGTACTCTGGCATAGTTTACATTTTTGTGTTGGCGAACTGATACCAAAGCAGTCACGCATGCGCACATACAGGTATGCTTGCTTTCCCCCTTTTACCCCTCAATTAAAACCAAAGGCAAACTTATGACTTTAGTATTATAGTATGGAAACCACCAATTTCCAATTCTAGCCAGGACCTTCAAATCAAGTGTGTAATAAAGCATTCACACTTTTTATTCCAGTAAGTAACATATTAATACTCCTTATCTAATGTGTACATTATCTGAGAAATTCTTCTTGGCAGTAAGTTAATTAAAGATTATCATTCGTGATTTCCATGATACAGAGATATAAAAATACAAATGCTAATTTCAAACATTAAAAGTTAACTCACATTTGGTTACTGCAGTAACTGAAAAAGAAAATAAATACAATACTTCTGAAAAGCTTGTAGTTTTAATGAAAATGTAAGTGGTCAATTTTAAACTTTTTAAATCAATAACTTAACAAAAGTTATTATTGCAAGAGTCCAAGCATTGGCTATTCAAGGATGTGAATCAGTAAAATCTTAAGTGATGCAGTGTGGGCAAAAAGCAGAATAAGTTACTAATTCTGGTAATTACTTTTTCTTCAATAAAGAAGGAACATTTAGAAGTGTGAAGAATAATTATGGCACTAAGATAGTTTTATACAAGCTGAACTTTTGTGGCCCAAGGAAGAGAGTAAATTTCAAATATTCAAGAGCTTTTGAATGTATTTTGACCTTAAAATGCAAAACTTTTCCTATACCTAAATTCACAGAATTGTGAGCTGCATGTAGCAGCTGATGACATTGCCACACTTATTGTAGCAGTGTTTACTATTATTTCTCTGTGGAAGATTAAGTGATAAAAATATTAGCCCATCGATATTGTTTTCTCCATTTCACAGCATTTAATAATAAATTTTGCGTATCGGTTTAGCTGTTTCCAAACAGTAACTGTTAAACAGTGTGAATTATGCATGATTTTATTGTGTTATGTAAACATTTAGTTTCCTTCAATTAGTTTTTTTTGATTATGTTGAGAAGCAATGATTTTATTACATAAAAAAACTTTTTGAATAAATGACCTTAATTAACCTAAATTTATCTTGTAAGCTAATATATGATAAGTAATTTATTTATTTATTTATTTTTTATTGAACATAAATAAAAATGACAAGAACAATAAGTCAAAAGAAGGTGGTGGTTGTAATAATACGGACGGGAAAATATAAAAAAAAAGAAATTCATAAAATTGGACACTGATACATGATTGATAAAGTATTGAAGCGTTAACAATGATCAAGTAGAGTACAATTCAGTCCAGATATATGATCTTGACTAATGTAATACAAGGGCTATCTAGACAGTAACAGACGTTTTGGTCTATCGCAACGGTGGGCGAGGCTACAGCCACCATCTTGGTGTCATAACATTCCTACACTCAATATTCACCCAGCGGTGATAGTGTGTGGTCTGTGTCTCTACTACTTTGCTCTCTGTGACATGTTAAAATGTGCGCTGCAATAGAAAATCCCGCCTTTTGTGAGTTGCGTTCTGCAACAAGGTTTTTGTTGGCAAAAAACTACAAACCAACTGAAATTTATCGCGAACTTATGATTTCTACAGAAAAGGAAAACTGAGTGAATCATTGATGCATTGATTTTAAAAATGGCCATAGCAATTTTCATTATGAGGACCGCAGTGGTAGACCAGCCTTGTGACTGACGAACTGGTGATGAAAAACAACAATTAAATCCGTAAAAATTGTCGTTTCACGATTACGGAACTTTTGCAACATTTCTCCAAATCAGCACTGAAGACATGACTCGCTATATAACGTTTTGATCCTGACGCTGAACTGCATACACTGGTGTAAACCAGTGGTTGAAATCACAGGCAGCAGATTTCTACAGAGCCGGTATTGAAAAGCTTGTGCCATGGTATGTACCTTAATTTGATTGGCGATTATGTAGAAAAATAGCTTAAGAGCGTACCTTTAAAATGTATATAATAAAATTTGGTTTTTCCATATTGTTAATTTTTTATTTCAAAACCTCTGTTAATTTCTGGATAGCCCTCGTATATGGGTAAAGCTACTAGCTTTCCTGCACTTGCAGGAAAGCTAGTATCACTGTGATTATAACTATAATAATAATTCAACATGACAATTTTAATAGATAGAATGAATTACCTAACATGGATTAAAATAAGCACTAGTTTAAAGAATACTGATAAAAGAATTAAACAACTAAGTCTTTAATTTTAGTTTATTTAATAATATTAACATAATGTAAAAAAAACTGCAATATTTGAATTGCTGCAACTAAAAAGCAAATAAATTTTTTTACAATGGTTATTGTGTATAAAATACTGTTGTATGTTTTAAGTTCATTAAATTAATTTAGAAATTATTTTTAACAGAATATAAAGTGCAGCAAATTTATATTTCTGAATAAACAAGTTATAAATGTTAATAGATTATTTAGGCACTTATGACATACAAAAATTACATGTACATACAGAATTTTTATTCCGTTAGCAAAACTATAAGTGAACTAAGAATGATTAGTAAATTAATAATAACTTGGAAGGTAAGACAATAATAAATTATTAAATGCTGAGTAGCAACTGAAAATATTCCGTTTAACAAGTGTTCATCAAGTACAAAAACAATAATATTTTCATTTGTTCTTTTTTTTTATTAACTTTCTGATAGCCTCATGAGGTCTTATTCTTTCATTGACTCTTCTGTTGGTGCTGCAGGTCTTGATTCGCCATCTTTGTCTTTCTTTTTAGACCCGGATACAATATCATCTATTCTTAACAGAAGGATTGCAGTCTGAAAAAGAAAAATTGCATTTTAACTCAGAAAACACAAATAAAGAAGCACAAAGCACGCTTATAACACAATTAACAGATCAGGTTCCTAGCACTAATCCTGAATGCTTGTATCTACAATACAGACATATTCAGTCTTGTACAAAAAAATATTGAAGTAAAATATTTACACATGTATTCAAATGACATAAAACTTAAGCTATAAAATTAAATGGTCGATCAGATAGACAAGGAGAGTTTAACAACACACTCCCTGAGTGGAAAAAAAACAAGTTTATGGATAATTACGTACCTCCAGGACTTATGAAATTATTATTTCATAAACATTACAAAGGGATTGTAAAATGTTTTTGTTAATGGCACCGGAAGAATTTCAGCATCATATATTATATGACCACTGTCAACTTTCAAAATAAGAATCTTTCTGTCAGATTAAGTACTGGGTTGAGAAAGGTTGCATCCATTTAAAAAAAATTATAGTTAACTACTGAAGATGGTCATAATTTTTTTTGTTGTAAACAGAAAATATTAAAGTTTTTTACAACTTAATAGGTTTCTATATGAGCACCATTGGTTGCTCTGCACACATCTAAATGATCGTTGACCACTGTCCAGGTGCGCTAAGTCATATCAAGCATGTCCAAAACAACAGCAGTAGCAATTTGTTGTTGCAAATGATTCACATTTCAAATTTTTTCACTATAGACATGGTTTTTCACATAACCCCAGAATTAAAAATCTAGTTGGGTTAAATTTGGACTCCTCAAGAGGCCAAAACACAGGACCGCCCCAACCAATCTATCGGTCAGGGAACCATTCATTGAGGGTGTGGGGCACTAAAAGACTGAAATGAGAAGAATGCATCTTGCTGCCAAATTATGTTAATAATTTTTTCCAACTCAATTTGTTCAAATTTGCAGTACAGTCGTACTAACAAAAAAATTTAATGTTTTGTGTACATCAAAAAAAAAATTTTAACTATCTCCAGCAGTTTTCTAAACTGTAATTTTTTTAAATGAATGCAACCTTTCTCGATGACTTTGGTATTAGTTTTAGTAAACGTAACACTTTTCTTGTAGTCCCGATTAATAGCACATAACAATGTCAACACTTTCAGGACTACAATTTTATACCAGGTTTAATACTTGGGACTGAGTTTAAAAAAAAATTACCTCACACTATTATGCAAGTATTTTATGTTGGAAAGAAAGCCAGACATTTCTTCTTACAACTATAATATACTTTACAATAAAATTTGGTTAATCTTTTACAAAAATTGTAGCACAACCAGTTTTCCAAATTTCAAAAAAAAACTTATTTAAAAAAAAAACTGGATGGATTGCACTGAACAATACCTTACAAGAGACAAATAAATAATCTCATAATTTCAGAAATATAATATTTTCTCATAAGTAGTTAATTTTGAAACAACACTTTCTTTCACAACACAATGCAAACAAATTAGTGTACTATAGGCATACCATTAAGGACATTGCAGTGCGAGCATTCCAAACGACAACCTTGGCAGGGAAGCATTACCCCCACCATTGTTGTATTTCAGATACTAACACCACAGTCAGAGAAAGATACATAGTGTCTAACGTAGTGTGGATTTATCCTTACTTCCTGACGCATGGGCACTGAGACTGCAACATTCTACCGGTATACCTATAGCAATAGTTGCTGAATATGATCGAAGGGTACCAATTCATTGATGTATATAAAAATTAATAGAATAAATAGCAACAGAAAATGTAATCAAACCTCATACTATTAGCAGATTCTCAGTGAATAAACCTACATTGTAAAAAAATTTGCAATAATTTATATAATATGGGAAATGCATTTAAAATAGTGCTAACTGATGCTCTTATGTAATGTCCAGGAGCCCATCTGTCATTCCAAAATATCATGCTTATACTAAGTATGGGCATATTCCCAAATGTATTAAGTAAAAAAATTAACAATTATAAAAACTATTTTTACTTACTTCAATAGCTGTTTTGTAGACTTGTAATTTAACAGTAAGAGGCTCCCAGATGCCAAGATCCTTCATGTCTGCTAACTGACCAGTCTCGCCATTAATACCCCATGTTGTACCACCTGTGAATGATCAACGTATAATAAAATGACATTCAAATTTTATAAAACATTGAAAAAATTACAAATTTTCATCTGTTTGTATAATTGATTCTCTTTATTAAAATAAGTTTCAATTTATGCTTTTGAAACCACAGACACTATCTTTATAATTCTCCAAAATTTGATGAATATAATATTAATTAAAATCAATTTGCTTTTTAAACATGATGACATCTTGTTTAACTACCCTTTGACCTACCTATGTTCGATATATCAGATGCGGGTATTCAGGCCATGTGTTATCGCTCCATGCCTTCATCTGATCTATCGGATGCCAACAAAACACGCATTTACATAATTTTCAACATTTGTTTATAGATGTCGCCAATTGTTTGTTTCTTTGGTTTCGTCTCATTAAATATCACAGCTGATTAGCCGCATGCCCAACCGTCATTTTTTATAACCAACGTGAGTATAGTTTGCTTGTAGTTGTTGTGTAGTTGAGTTTCCTCATTTATTTTATGATATACGAGTATTATTTAGCATATGTGTGCGTGATTGTTCAAATAGTTAGAATGTTAAAATAAGTGTTTTTAATGCAGAAGAAGATGCTGAAAAGTTATATAACATCTTGATGCATAGTAAACTTAGTGAGCTTGACAACATTTCTGATGTTGGCGACAATTTGGATTTGTTAGTTAACGATACAATTTAAATAGTTTAAGGTATTTTGAGTAGGGCTTAATGTTTCTTTGTTTATTTTATTAGTGCAGTAATTTTGTTAGGCAATATTTTCAGAATTGTTTCAAACACTTAAGTTTTTTAAAACATGCACATGGGTAATGAATTTTCATGTTGTCACAAAATACATAAAAAATTGTAAAAATTTTACTTGAAGAACATTATTGAAATTTTGCAGTCTAGTACAAAAAGAATTGCTCTTTCGGGCGATGTATCTTGTTTAGCAAAAATATTTTTTTGTAAACTATATAAATATGTTTAAATTTTTATTATTTTCGAACATAAAGTTCTGAAAAATTGTTGACAGCATCTTCCTTTTAGATATTATTAGATAGAAAAATTATTTAAAACATCAACAAAAAAAAAATTGTTAAGGTAGGACTTGTTGTTTTTAAGTTATTCTCAACACAAGAGACCATGGCAAAATATCTGAAAATGCCCAGGTACTGAGGTAAGTGTTTTATTTTAATTTTATTTTTTATTGGGTAGTCAAAGGGTTAATTGATGTACAACACATTTTAATACTTTATTTTAAATAAATTAAAACTATTTAAGATTTAAAAAGCTATATTAAAATTCAATGAAATAGATTTTAAATCTTATATACTCATTTGTACTAATTAGAAATTTCCAGTAGCTTATTTACCAGTGTACCTTGAGTCACCTTGAAATATCTTACCTGTGGCATGTTTCGCGCGAAGTGCAGTGAGAGTGCGAATGGTGTTAGCACCACAGTTCTGTGCCAAAGTACGAGGAATAACTTCTAAAGCTTGAGCAACAGCACGATATGGCCACTGACCTACACCTTCAACACTTTTGCCTTTCTCAGTCAGCGCCTACAAAATATACAAAAAAAATTTATAATTGTTTAATATTTACTCTTCTATAATATTTAATACCAACTTCTTTAGTATTTGCTCCTCTTACCATGAAAATTAACGGTTTGAAACAATTTTCCTCACGCAGAAATGCACTACACAAGTAATGTAGCACTGTATGCATTACCATTAACAATCCTCCACATATTAAAGTACTTCTGTTCTAAACATCTACACAAGTGGCACAATTTGAAGATATCCATAACTCCTACAATTAGTTTAAGCAATACAAAAAAATCTGGTGTGAAACACCCACAAGACTTTCACTTGCCAATGCAAATAATGACCAATACAACCTAAATCCATAACTCCTACAATTTATTAGTTTAAGCAATACAAAAAATCTGGTGTGAAACACCCACAAGACTTTCGCTTGCCAAAGCAAATAATGAACAATACAACCTAACATTAGTAATAAAACATTAAAAATAAACAAAAAAACTAACCTCAAAAAACATAACCTATTTTAATCATGAGTGAAAAACACAAAATGAAAATCAACCTCAGTTTGGCTTAAAAATATGGAACATCACTCTTTCACGCTAAACTAGGCTCTGTAGAGAAAAATGCTTTAATTAAAAGTTGAAGATCTTTTAATTTGCTATAAATTTGATTATACAATTTTGTCGTAAAATTTATACTAAGGTCAAAATCTTAAAAAAAAATTGATTTTTTCACGTTTTCGTGAGAAAAAAAAACAGAAAATCACTAATTACTGCTAAACTAAGGGTTATACAAAAACATGTTTAAACGAAAAGTTGTAGGATTTTAAATTTTCTACAACTTTTATTATATACATTTCTGCACAAAAATGCACATTTAAGTCGCAATCTTAAAAAAAACAATTTTTTTATGAGAAAGCAACCTCTCCAAGAATTTCAGCAGACAAGGCACCTACCCTATCTTGTAAAGCATAAAAAAATTAGTAAATGATACGATTTTTTAAAATCTTAGGAGCAATTTTTGAGAAAATCAAAAAAGTGAAAAATTACACGAATAAACTACCACTTCCGGTTGACCAATTTTGATAAAAATGTTCATGGCAAGTTTGGTAGTAGTATCTAACTTAAGTTTCAAGTTTCAACTTTGTACAATGTTTCGTTCTTGAGATATTCTGTTCACACAAACCAATCACAAAAACATGTTTTTTGGGTTCAGGGGGTCTGAAAACATGTAGATCCGGTAAAAACTCAATTTCAAAAAATTAACATGAAAACAATACTTTCCTTCCTATATTTTATATTCAGATAGGCAAGAGAAAGTAAAAAAAACCTATCAGATATTGATATAAAATACTTTAGTTTTTCCTTAATATTCAATAAAATTATTCTTCTACTTTACTAGAGCTTAACATTAGACTAGACATAGGAGCTACACTACCACAAAACTTCAAATTTAGCTGAAAAATATTTTATATTTGTTCCAGTAATTTGGTGCTTTCAATTTTCCAAAAATAAAGAAAATTATAAATTCGCAAATTAGGCCTAACACATTCGTTTAAAAATAAATAATCAGTTTTCACATGTCAAGAAAATGTAGAACATTAAAACAAACAAGTGAGCCAAGTACTGACCACTTTCTTTAATACAAACTACTTGTTCTTCAAACGCTCATAATTCTAGAACCAATCTTTAACTGTCCAGATCTCAAAAGTTAAAGCACAACTGTATTTCAACCTGCTAAACAATAAAACAAGTTAAAAAATATCACTCACGTATGAAACAGCCATTTCAACAGCACCACCACCAGGCACCAATTTTGGTTCCAAAAGAATGTTTTTGGCAACATGAAGAGCATCTTGTAAGTTACGTTCTGTTTCGTTTAACACATCTTTGCTAGCACCACGTAACAAAATAGTACATGCCTTGGGATCTTTACATTCAGTAATATATGTAAAATATTCATCTCCAATCTAAAAACAACAACAAAAAATTAAGATTTCAAACAATACTATATCTTAACAGAAAGTCAAATTTTTTTGTAATCGATACACTTGGTAATACCACCAATAACAATAATATGTTTTCTGAATCACTGAGAAAAATATCAATATCTCTTGAAAACAATGAAAATATTTTTAAAACCATCACCTCTTTTTTGAAAATCTCATGAACAATTAGGCCATGAGTGACTACTACGGGTTATAAAATGGTGGGTTTTAACTGTAATGCTTTTCCCGGTTGATAAGCTCTCTTGTTCAATGCGTTTAGACCAATCAGAATGTTTGCCAGCGTTGTCAGATTGTATGAAAGTTTCAGCTGGACAAACATACGCGCACATTTGTATAAGAGCCGCAGTAGTTCACTCGTGTCTTGCATCTCGTGCTGAACACATTGATTATAGACAGCATTAACAAGCAATACTTTATAATATAATCAGCTGATTGTATTTTCATAGGTTAATTGTTACTGAAAGACCAAAAAAATGGCTGACAAAATATATAGCTACAAGAGCAAGCGTTGGCAATGTTGCTGGCAAGTCATTGGCTAGCTATGAAGTGGGTAGGGGGCAATGCGTATGTTCAGAGCTCATCAGCCCTGAAAAATAGTATAGTTATAATTTCCAAACCCTAGCGGGTAATTGAACCCGGGACTTTCTATTTTGTAGCTAAGCATGCTAACCAATAATCATGGAGCAGTCATATTTAGATTTTGCACAGAATATTCCTATTGAATCTTATACGTATAAAATTATTACAATGAATTTCCAGGCCTGTGAAAACCAGTTGTATATTCCATTGCAGAGTCCAAATAAAACTATATGAACTCAAGGGTGGTAAACGTAAATATTAACACAAATATTTCAATGGTAAAACATAAATTTTTTTAATGTAAAAGCAGCAAAGTTACTTCTTGGTAATTTATTTGATTTTTTTTTTATTGGATGATGATGCTTATGTAAGCCTTGGACCTGAACCTCTGCACCAACAGGTTTACCAGCAATCACCAGTCATTTTTTGTTTCACCTTTCCACACGTACCCAATTCTTTAACTCTGATGACCACTTGCCTTGGAGAAAGAGCATGTAATACACCGTAACTATCAATTGTTGACAACATTTGCACTATTCTGATTTGTACAAGTAAATTGGTAGGTAACAAGAAAGAACATATGAATTCAAATTCATTAAGATAAAAGAAAATATATTCCAAACCTTCTTTATTTCAAATAAACCAGCTTTAGTTCCAATATCTTCTTCTTTCAATTCATCTGTTCGATTTACAATAGTAGCACCACAGGCTCTTGCTATACGATTGTTATCTGACTTACGTACACGACGAATAGCGGTTATTCCAGCCTAGTGAAAAAAAATAAAACACTATTATTAGGTACAACGTAATTAGACCTGTATATTAATAACGTTCTTTTTACTATTTATCTGATTAAGACGTAAGTCATCAGATCAGAGTTCAAAGAATATGAGCTACTAACTTCATGAGGATTTACAATCCCAAAATAAATAAACACTTTGAGAAATATTCTATAAAATTATACAAAATATATTGAAATCAATCGAATAGAACAGATAACACTTAATAATAACAAAAATACAGACAGTTATTTTTAAATTTCTAGTAAAACTGGAAATAAATACAAAATAATTCATGAACTAACTTTTTGTTACATTTGAAGAAATGTAAATAGAAAAAAATTCACATCATCTATAACATGGATCATACAAGCACAAAAAATAGTTGATAATATTGATATTTATTTGTAATACCAGTAATGTGTTCATATATTCTATGTATTTCTTGAAATATTAATGTGCTTAAAGCTGACAATGAGCTAACAATTATTTATACATGAGTTTAAGATGATATAGGTTCTTCTTATCAGCAATATTAAATAAATAAGACAACTTTTCACCTGATTTCACCTAGATTATTATTTTTGGTAATTTTCAGTTTATTAACTTACCTTAACTAAATAGTGTTGGGCTAAATCAGAGATGCCTTTTTCAGTAAAAATAAGATCTGGTTTCAGTGCAATAATTTCATTACAAATTTTCTGAATATATTCCTCTTCTAACTGCAATATCCTAGTAAAATCTCCTTCATTCATAATCTCAACATTTGTCTAAAAAGAAAACAAATAATTTAAAATTTAATATGAAAAATATTTAACTCAACTCTAAATTATTATTTTTATTATTAGCGAATTCTTCCAATAATGGAAGACGTTAAGCAAATAGCTCAATTAACTTTCCTTTGGGTTCTTCCTGTTCTTCCAATAGACTTTAATTCTTTCTGAGAAAGCTTATTTACGTTCTTCTGACCATTTTGGCCTGACTTGTTTTTGCCATGGTTGCTCAGGTGAAACTTCCCACTTACTTACTTTGTCTCGAAACGTGTCTCTCTCTACGATATCGGTTGAACTTATGTTTGCACATTCGAGGTCCTTACGAATTTCCTGAAGCCATGGTGTTGAGGTTTATTATTATTATTATTATACTTATTTCATTTCTAAAACCATTATGCATTCATTTTCAACTCTCCCAGAACAGTCAATCCTTGATTTAATGGACTATCTAGGGGATGCTGAATGTGTTATTGTGAGCCATTCACATTAAGAAACCCAGAAAAATTAGTCATGTATAAATATTTTTTTATGAATACTGTATATAAAAAAACAAAACACTAATATGGATTCTGCTGCTACGATGCTAACTAGTAACTTAAAAATAATTATTTCTAAAAATGTTAAAATACGTATCTGATAAGAGCTTTGATTTTAGTCTTGTACAACACTTCATATAACACAACCCACAGAAGCATAATTTTTTAAAACATACTTAACCTACTTGGTTCATCTATTAAGATGTAGCTCTTAACGAAATGACAATAGAATGAGACATACAACACAGAATGGATCTTCCAACAACTAAAATATTCATTAATTTCTGACAAGCGTAAATAAAAATGACCTTGATCATTGTAAATTTTCGCAACATAGTAGTAATAAAATAATAATGCTTCATACGTACAAAAATCTGGTGTGAAACACTCACACAACTTTCTCTTGCCAATGCAAATAATTAATAATATAACCCCTAACATTAGTAATAAAACAGAAATAAACAAAAAACTAACCTCAAAACACATAATCTTATTTTAATCATGAGTGAAAGAAGTGAAAATCAACCTCAGTTTAACTTAAACATATGGAAAATCACTTTCACGCTAAACTAGGCTCTGTAGAGAAAAATGCTATAACTAAAAGTTGTAGATCTTTTAATTTCCTATAAATTTGATTATACTTTTTTTGTCGTAAAATGCATAATAAGGCTGAAATCTTTGAAAAATCGACTTTTATATACGATTTCATGAGAAAAAACAGAAAACCGCTAATTACCGCTTAACTAAGCGTTATACAAAAAAGTTTGAAATGAAATTTTAGAATTTTAAATTCTCTACAACTTTTACTAGATACATTTTTTGCGCTAAAATGCATATTAAAGTCGTAATCTTAAAAAACAATTTTGTTTTAACAGAAAACAGCCTCACCAAGAATTTCAGCAGACATGGCACCTATCCTACCTTGTAGAGCACAAAAAATATAATAAATGAGGCGATTTTAAAATAAATTGTAGGAGCTGTTTTTGAAAACCTCGCAAAAAAGTGAAAAATGACACGAATAAACTACTACTTCTGGGAGACCGATTGAGATGAAAATGTTCGTGTCGGGTCCTCTAGTGGTATCTAACTTAAGTTTCAAGTTTGTACTATGTTCCATTCTTGAGATATTCTGTTCACACACACACACACACACACACACAGACCAATTGCTGAACTAAACCATGATTTTGGGTTCAGGGGGTCTGAAAACGTGCAGATCCGGTGAAAACTCAATTTCAAAAAATCGACATGAAAACAATACTTCCTTCCTATACATTCATATCTAGGCAAGAGAAAGTAAAAATTATGTTTTCAAGGTGTAGCGTATATCATATTGATTTAGAAGATAATAAACACATAAAATTATACAGAACAAAACAGAATAAAACTTCTAGTTACTGACACGAAAAGAACTAAAACTGTATTAAAAAAACTCTTAATACTTAATTGTGTACTAACTTCACTCATGTGATTTCTTTAGAATACAGTCCATAAAACATCAAAAGCTCCATAACACTGTTGCTTATGCATTGATAATAAAACACTTAAGCATTGTTAAACAAAATTTTGTACTATACCAATGAACTTTCGTTTTTGAAATAATGACCTTATCTATACAAATATAACTTTCCCAGAATTTCCTGTAATTTTCACAATATTTTATTAACTTAAAAGTCAATTTTAAAAAGTCAATAAAATCTTAAAAAGTCAATTTTTTAAATTTAACATTGACCATATTAAGTTTGTCCTAATAAATAAAAAATGCATGCGTCATTTCTGCTGTTACTAGCTGAATACTGTACCTGACTGTCCCCTTTTTTGTATTCCAAATTACAGTCCAATAACATGATACGTGGATTCTTTATTAGTCGACGCATCTTAGGATGAGTTACATCCTTGTTAAGCATAACACCTTTCAATACTTCAGAATCTTCAATACTTCCACCAGGAATCTAAAAAAAAACACAACATATAACGAAAGTACTTTCACTACAGTTATGCAAACAGTGACACACGTTAATTGAAATGAGAATTTTAAGTTTTCCTTTGTGAGATAACTACAAAAATTAATGTAATACAAAAACATTGGTGGGCAAACAAGTTTATAAATTTTGTTAGCATTATGGGACAGATATGATAATGGATCGATAAATTACCATTTATAATAGAGAAGAAAAAAATATTATTAACTTTAGACTTAAAAAAAAAATGGATGCTATAAAAAACATTTTAACCATAGCTCCAGATTGTATTGCACTATACAAAGAAAAGTATACAGTTATGAATGAAACATGGTGATAAGAAAAATTCAACTACTTTAGAAAAAATGAACGGTAACAATAACTGTAGTAAATATATATACAGTTACAATTTGCAACGTGACACTAAATACCATCACACTGCAATTTTACCGTCAGTAAAAATCTATCTAATTTAAAAAACAGTAAATTTATGATTTTTTTTCTAATAAACATATTTATTAAAAAATTGAGTTTTAACAATCATTATACTTAATAAAGAAGAAAAATGTAATGCTCTTACCTTTTCGATTCTAGCGTATCTTTTAATATCAATTTCTTTTCGACCATTTTCCTCCAATGCTACAGTTTCAACAGCTTCAATAGCAATTTTGCAAGCTAGCTCAGACCACTTTCCAATAAACTTTGTCCCCACACAGGCTTGTACTACTTCTATTAACTTGGCTTTATCATTTTTATCCAAAGGAATACTGTTAAAATTAAGAAATAATTTGTTATCATAATTATTACTTAAGTTCCTTACAATAAATGAGAATAGTACAGTAATAAAGTAACGCGAAAAGAAAACTACTACAATAATTTAATACACTGTTTTATTTTTCAATTACTCACACAAAAAATAATTAATATTGTAGTCTAGTTCTCTTTAGTACTTTTGGTAGCTGTTAATATACATAAAAATAAATGTTTTACTTGTATTTAATAGTTTATTTTTCAGTATACAATGTTTTGTATCACACTGTATAGATTAACTTACAGAGTCATTTAATTTTAAAAACATTAAAACTTATTGAACTATTGATTAATGAAATTGAAGTTACTCATACACAGCCTATGTACATTTTTACTTCAAATTTAAGGTCTGATATAAATCGCTTTGTATTGGGCTCTGCTATATAATGTAATCATATGAAATCCATGAGACACATTCCCTTACTTATTTAATTGTAATTATTAACTACTGTAATAATGCTAAGTCGAGATTATTAATTTTTATTAGTAAAACTCGTTGATACATAATATATACTTTTCAAAATTTTTAAAAAGTAGCTTTTTGAAAAAATTAAACTTTTCCAGAATGGTTATGAAAATTGGTATCAAAAATTAATAAGACACCTATTTTATACCACCATTTTAATTAGAAGCTGAAAAAAACTTCATTTAAAAGTACAGTTAATCAAAATTTCTGGTTGTTTTGCCAAAACTTTTATACTACAAAATAAATAAATTTTATACTTACAAAATCAAGGATTAAGTAATACAAATTTTGGAAAGACACACCTTATGATCTAGGACATGTGTACACATTTTCATGGAATTCTGAATAGGTTGGGTTGTAAGCTGTGTTGACTTTATATAGACTGACTGAGTAGGCAACACAAAGTAGCACTCTAACCAGTGAAAGTCAGCCATTTTTATTTTAATGAAACAAACTGATTTTTTTAACTCTTATTTGTACATTAAAATTTTCAATTCAATCATTTAAACATGTTGAACTGAACTGAGAAAAATGGAATGATAAGATAATTAGCTTTAAGCTAAATATAAGTACAGACAATGCTTAATTTAACGGACTAACCTCCTAAATAAATAAAACAGTTTAAAAATTACAAAAATCTAAGGAATGTTTTTTTTCATCAAGAAAAATGACCAATAACAGTTTTTGATAGTCAATAGTAGTTATACACGCATGATAGATATTTTTTTCAAGTGTTGGTATAACTGCTATCAGTGTGAAGATGTGTGCATTTTTCCTGCCCAGTAGAGAATTGCAGATATGTAGTTTTTTAATACTAGGTGTTTTGTAAGCTGTTAGAAATTCTCTTCTTAACTCATATCGTTTAGTCATAGTTTCAAAACTTTTGTTTCCTGATAAATTACAGTATTTTTTAATTTGTAAGATGTGTATTAGGTAGTACTAGTGTTAAAAGTGAAATGTGTCACTACAGTTTTTGAAACTTATGTTAAGAATAAGGCTATAAGCAGATTATAGAAACATACGTGATTGATTGTGTTATAACTTTCAAAACAATGGACATCGTTGTCCCCCAATTAGTTCGTTAATTTGAGCAATGACTGTATCTACTGGTTATTCATGAAGCTTGACATCTTCCTCAATAGCAACTGAAAATGTTGCCTATTGATTACCAAAGATGTCTTCAAAACAAATAGGCTTAGCTTAAATTAATGAATTTTGTCTCCATCCATGGACAATAAATATAACAATACACATTTGCCAAGAAAAACATGACTATTAGAATATTAAAACAAAAATACAATAATTAGAAACAACATAAAATATAGAAATTTTGTTTTGTTCTTATCACACACCTTACTTTATCCTGCAGCAATGAAACCATATCCTCAAGTGCCTGTCTGTAGGCACGAATTATGACTGTTGGATGCATTTGTTGGGCCAAGAATTGTTCAGCAATTGCGAGCATCTCACCTGCCAGCACAATTACTGAAGTTGTTCCATCACCAACCTATAACAATGATAAAAAAACAAACAATACATTAACACTACCGAAATAGAATTCTAGAAAAGTTAATTATCATTCAAATATGCAGCAAACAGCTAAATCAACAAAAAATGCATTACAAAAAAAAATCCATGACAAATATAACAACACAGATGTAACAAACGTTAAAACTAATCAGCCAGCCACTATAGATCTTTTTACCACTGAAATACAGTAGCTTCCACTGTGCAGTTAATTCTTAAGTTGTAAAAGCATATGTTTGCTTAATTATTTACAATTTTTCCGATAGATTACTTAACTAAACCCACACCAGATTAATAACATCCATAAAATGATAATCTCCAAACAATAAGGCCAGGGTATAATTTTTTAAACACAAAGTCCTACTTGAATTGAAATCCTATTTAAATTTTTTGTATTTTCTAGCTTGATTTACAACCAATTACATATAGCTTTTTTTAGTTTAGTCACAAAGTTTTTACTCATTGAAGTATTTGGATTGTTGTCTGTAATCACTAAACCAATAAACATATTTTATTTTTTTTACAAGTCATAGGCTTAATGTTATTTTTTCAATTGCCCTTTTGACAAAATATGCCTTACAAACAGTTTCCTAAATCAATAGGTTTCCTATATCACTTTCTAGCCAGTTTACAAACAATAGATTCGTAGTAAACTAATACATTATAAACTTGTACATTGTTAATGAAATTATTGTTATTAATGAAAATTCTATTTACTGACATCAGTAAAACAACCTCTCTATACACCTAACTTTTACATACCTCTTCATCCTGAGTACGAGCAATTTCAATCATAGATTTTCCAGCTGGATGTTGAACTGTGATTTCTCTTAAAATTGCATTACCATCATTAGTCATAACGATGCCGCCCATAGGATCCATCAACATTTTTAACATCGCCTGTGGTCCCAGGCAAGTTCTTATCACATCTGCAATAGCCTGAAATCAAATAACACTATTGTTCAAAAAATATTACAACAAAAGACACTACTAAAATAATGTAATATCTAGTGACTGCAATAAGTCATTAAAAACAACAAAATAATACAATAGGAGTGACTATTTCATTAGGGTAAGCACACAGTGAACGCTGGTCGCAGGTACTGATTCACGGCAGCAAACGCGCGTAGTGGGAGCATGTAACTACTTGCTTAACCTTCATTCAGTTGTCGGTATTCAATATGCGTTCCAGTAGCAGCAGAGATGATGAATTATTTCTTATGGAAAATGTTTCCACGAAATTATCAATTAAAGACAATACTGTTAGTGACATTAATAAGAACAGAAAATTGTTTGGCATAATCATCTTTTTCCGCAATTAAAAAAATATAGACAGGTTTTTTTAAATGCGTGAGAATGACTCTGGAAACGTTTAATTTTATATTGTCTAAAGTAGAACTTGTTTTCAAAAACAATGGTGCAACTTGCACAAGCAACCAATATTACTAAAAGAAAGACTTGTGATTACTTTGAAATATGTTTTTTGAACATTTTGACTACCGATATTTCATATAATAAAGCATTGTTTGGCCAGTAATAATCTTTTAAGTTATTTTTATAACCCTATGTTATAATTAATTAACAAGATGTTATTATTTATGAATACATATAATGCGATGCCAAGTACAATTAGCAACCTGCTAGCAAGCAGCAGGCAGGTTTATGCCAAACAAACCAGTGAGCTGATATGCACAGATTACCAGTGCGCAGCTTTCTCCGCCAACATTTACTGAGACGTCTGATTAAAATATAATGGCCTATTCCTACTAGCAGGCTCCTGCTAGTAAGCGACCAGCGTTCACTGTGCACTTACCCTTACAATACACTTCAGTATGCATAAATAACATTCTTCACATTTTATCACCCGTTTACAGGCACTGACTACATTAACTCCCGTGCATTACAGATCGTTTTCCTGTCCAGGCTTCTTTCTACTGTCTTCTCAAATGTTACATTTTCTCAGTAATTAAAAGAATACACGAGAGTAAACAAAAAGTTAAAGTTTTATTGTGTCAATGCAGTTCCTGAACTAGGATATTGTTAAAAACTACCAGACATTAGCCTGGAGGTAAGGAAAGAGAAGATATGCTACTACCAAAAGAACACAAGAAAGAGCAAGTTACTGATGAAAATACATGCATGGACTTTACAGAAAAAATTTCTTCATTCTAAAATCTATCACCGAGTCTTGTGTGTCATGTAGTATCTAGCTTATGTCTCGAGCGAATGAAATTTTTTAAAATGTCTGCCCATTTGCATTAAATCATTGAAAGAAACAAAATAAGTGGTTATTCAGGCAACTATTTCTTGTTATTGAAGGAGTTAATGGGCAACCTATTAGATAACAGGGTCAACTTACTATTTGCTAGTGGTGTAAGTGGGCGTGTTACATGACAAAGACTCCAAATTCCCATCATGTTGATAAATTTAATAAACAGAAAACTGATTAAATCGGTACACATGCACAAATGTAACTAAAAAAAAATTATTAATACTAGAGGTGGTAAAATGCTTTCTTAATAAAGTAAATATTAATAAGTTAACATTTCCCTAACGAGCGTCATAGTAGTTTGTTTTTTCCATGTAGGAGGAAGCAAAAATTTCAGTGATGTCCTACTTAAAAAATAACAAAGTGAGAAATAATATAAGTTTAACACAAACTCAAGTTTAGTGATCATTGTTTATCCTTTGTGTTCACTCACATCATCGTTGTGATCATGCTGCGTAAAATTACTCAGTTCATAGCTACATTTGCACATCACAACATACAATGAGATAAAGAGTAACCTTAAGACAAGCTGAATAATAAAAAAAATAGCATCGTGTAATAATTAATGTAAAAAATGAGAATTTAAAAATGTTTTACAGTTTTTAAAATCATACCTTTCCGGCAGCGATGTTTTCCATCTGAACTTTCTTCCCGGCATCTCTTTTTGTATTTTGACCTGTAAAGTAAAATAACCACTTAGTAACAGAAAGCGGACTGAAAAAATATTTTGTTTATTAACAATAAAATAAATAAATACTCACTTAAAACTAAAATTGGAGTTGAACCTGGCCCGAACATTGTTAATACTTCGAGAACACGAGACCGTCTTGCAGAGAGATCTACTTAACCTAAAAATTAACAAAAGGCAACCCAAAGAGGTTGAAATAGAGTTTAGTATGAAAATTCTGAATTGTTAAATTACTGAGGTAAATTGATTAGCAAGGTAAATTTTTCAAGCTGATTGTTATATATAAAATAAATCTATTGTCAAACGGATAACAGTATAGTTGAAAATATTAATACAATGTTCAAGTTTACCCATGATTTAGGCTTATATAATTATATGTATAACAGGTTAACAAATTGTATGTGTGTGTATAAATTATTATCTCTTAAATTTTAACAGATTGTTATTGAATAAACCTAACAATTTTTAGCTCTAATTATAATAATCTGAAATAAATAATTTCATCTGGATTTATATAACGTTGGCATCTCTGATGTTACGCTCAGTCACGTGTTACGTATGTAGTGAAACGCTCCAAATTAAAAAAAAAAATATATATACAGGGTGATTCATGAAGTTCTCCCCCCACTTCTACAGCACATTGTACTAGTAAAAATAATGAAAAAATGTTATATAAACATAGGTCCGAAAACGCTTCGTTAGCGAGTTACAGCTAGCGAAAGTTTCGCCTGGATTTCAGTTCACCAGGTGAAATGACGTCTTCCTGGAATTGTGGTAAGGTAGATTAAGGGGCGAATTCAATCATTTCTTATGGTTTTTGATCTGATAAATTGAATAAAACAGGTCCCAGAACTGTAAGTTAAATAGTTTTTGAGAAAACCAGTGTCAAATGCAAAAAATGGAGTGAAAATCACATTTTTTCATCTTTGGGCAAGAATAACTTTGTTATTTCACCAAGAAACAGTTAAAAATTTTCAATAAAAAATGTAGAAAATTTTATTCTGAACAAACCGGTGTAAATAAAGTACACAGAAAGCGAATAGTTTTTGAGAAAACCAGTGTCAAATGCAAAAAAATGGAGTGAAAAAAACACATTTTTTCATTTTAGTTTTTCCGGTTAATTTTACTTTGTACTCTTATGAATAAAAACTCATTTAATCAAACATCTATTCGCTTTCTGTGTACTTAATTTACACCGGTTTGTTCAGAATAAAATTTTCTACATGTTTTATTGAAAAATTTTAACTGTTTCTTGGTGAAATAACACAGTTATCCTTGCCCAAAGATGAAAAAATAAGTTTTTCACTCCATTTTTTGCATTTGACACTGGTTTTCTTAAAAACTATTTAACTTACAGATCTGGGACCTGTTTTATTCAATTTATCAGATCAAAAACCATAAGAAATGATTGAATTTGCCCCTTAATCTACCTTACCACAATTCCAGGAAGACCTCATTTCACCTGGTGAACTGAAATCCAGGCGAAACTTTCGCTAGCTGTAACTCGCTAACGAAGCGTTTTCGGACCTATGTTTATATAACATTTTTTCATTATTTTTACTAGTACAATGTGCTGTAGAAGTGGGGGGAGAACTTCATGAATCACCCTGTATATATATATATATATATAATATGTAAATAAAGTTTGATTTTTGCATCGTGTCACAGTTTTAATGGTGCAAGAACAGCTATAATGTTTTTAATTAGTGAAGGAATCCCTTCGAGTTTGTAAAGTGTTCACTTGCTTTAAACTAGTAGGACTTTATAACCACTCTGAATTATACATTTAGCTAAACAATCTGATGTAAAACCAACAACTGATAATCAATTATTAATAATAAATCCATGCATCCCCTATACTTGAGTTTCTTCAAAACCTGTAAAAAGTTAGGTTGTCTTATTCTTCAAACGTTTTAAAAAAAGGAACAGCATATGAACCTGAATTTAACTTTTACAATATAACATACCTTCCAGTATGTTTCCAGTTTTGGAGACCACCAGGGCCATCTGTGCAAGTATTGAAGCATCCCAAGCAAACATACTTTTGCCACCTGCTCCCAAAATAGTAACTTACTAAGAATAGGTAAAAATTGAATTATGGGTGTTCGTATGTTATTATGGGTACAGTAAGCGTGAGAAAAATAAAAACAAAATGCTGTTTTCCCACAGTGGATTTTTGCAAAATTGTTTATTATTTTAATATTTTGTTGCATTCCCATATCACGAGTGGGCACCCGTATGCCTCCAGGGTTAATTTGGAAAGAACGAAACTGTTTCAATAGCTATCAAAGAGTTATATACATGTACATGAAGGCTGCTTTTTAAGTTTTCCCACACAAAAACTAGATGGCTATTGATATATGACATTATTTTTGTAAAATTTGACGTTTTTCATTGTAGAAACAGTTACAGGTAAGAATTTGGTTGAGTAATTAGTTTACAGTGAGTGCTTAAAAAAAATACTTTTGTGAAAAAGTAGAAACTCCATGTAAAATGTTTACATTGAATGACTTTTTATGATTTTAGTACCGATCTAACTCAATAATACCTCAAATCGTTTTGCTCAACTTTTGGTAATAAAATACCATCAGAGAAGATTGTACAACTGGTTTGTAGAGTTTTTTTTGTGGTTATGCTATCAGTGAATTTCGCCAAGGTCAATGAAAATCAGTTGTTGAAAAAAAATCATTAATGCTGTGCACAAGATGGTAATAGATAATTGGCATATGACTTACCATGAGGTAGAGACAACCTTAGGCATACAGAATACTTCAGTACCTTCAATTCTGCATGCACATTTAAGAGTGAATAAGATCTGTACCTGATGAACTCTCCATAATTTGTCTAATGCTCAGAAAAAAGCTTGTGTAATTGTTAAAAAGAAAATACTCCAAAAATCTGGTCAAAGAACTGCAAAATCCTTATAGAACTGGTGATGAAACTTGGAAATATTCATACGAGCAGAAAACTAAGCAGCAATCACCTGTTTGCATGTTCCATGATGAATTGAGTTCAACAAAAATTGTTTGTTCACAAAGTGCTAACAAGAAAATGATACCTATTTATCTGTTGCACTGGATATGTCACAACCATACCATTAAAGGATAAAAAAACAGTCAATGATGTACCACAATTTTTTTGCCGAAAGTCATTGATTGAAATCAGGAAAATCAACTGAAAACATCGCATTATCCTTAATCATTACACTGCCAGAGTATCTAATGATTGATTATTATTTTTAATCCCAATGTGTGAATGTTATATTCTGTTTAATTAAGAACACTCCATGACCAAATGAGATGAGGTTGATATGTATGACATGTAAATGAGGTGCAGGTGTTTTGTACAGACTAAGGCCGATCATTCCTGAGAAAGTATGGTTAATTGAACCCCAACCATCAAAGTACACCAGTAACTATTGTCTAGTATTCAAATCCATATAAAAATAACTACCGTGAACTAGGACTTAAACCATGAAACATTCGCCGCGAGTCAGCTGTTTTAACAGCTGACTCGCAGTGACAACTTTATCTCCATACCAACCCAGTGGGTTTATTGATTTTTTTTTAAAAGCCGATTTTTATGAAAAGCCTGGACGGAGTAACGGGCGTTTAAAAACTACATTAACGGAAAACCAGCTAAAAACTGAGTACTTTTTTGCGTAAATTGCTGGAGTTATCTCCGATTAATTCTCTAAATAAAACAATGTAAATCAAACCATTCAATGCACAAAACAACAGGCTTTAATTTAGTGCATTGTTCAAAAATATTTATGTTTTTTTTTTGAGATAAATTTCTTCAAATGAGTGCGGGAAGGTGGCATGCCTCTAAGCGCATCGACATCGCACGTCGAATCGAAAGTCGAATTAGAGAGTCCACGAATGTGGACACACCTATTGTATTCAAAAACCTACAAGTTCAGTGGTACCACAACATTCATATATCAACTGAAAATTTCCCACCTATTGTATTGTGTTTCTGTACAGTTTATCTTGCTTCTTACACATTTAGCTACATTATAACTATTATTTTTACTCGTGTGCGCCTTCCATGACCTTCACTATTACACAAATTGTTGAGTACTTACACGAGTGATGCAGTTGCATGGTTAGAACAAATTTAGCAATGGAATAAACACACCCATCTAGTCTTTCTGCTATGAACTGTAGTTAATGGCTGGCACATGATTACTGACATGTCAGCATAGTGATAGGAGCTACCACTAAGAGAGGTTATAATGTTTCAAATTAAGAGCACCTACTATATCAAAACAATCTAATTTAGGAAAAACAAAACACTGTATAATTTCAATACATATTTATTATCACCATTATATATAATTCAATAATAATAATAATCATCACGGTTCAACATTATTTACATTATTGAATAAAACATATTCTCAGTTTGGTTATAATAACAATAATGTTAAATAGTTATCATTAATTATACTTGTATTACATTCCAACAATTTAAATATATTATTACAATAATAACCATAACCTTTAGCTTTGATTCACATAAATTTAATAAATTAAAATTATATATTTATATACTATATTAATAAAAGGAGAAAAACATTCAATTTCAACAGAAAAATTTTAACATTTTTTATTTTTTATAATCACACAAAAAACTATAATAAACTAAACTAATTTTTAATAATTGTAACAATATGTTATAATAAATATTTTAGGGAATGATTAATAATATTAATAAATTTATTTTAAAAAACCGATATCATTTGATTCAATGGTGGTAACAACATACAAAGAATTTCAATTCATCGAACAAGGACAAACAAAACGAGACCATCAATTTAATATTATAATTTTAATAAATAACATTAAACAAATTTACCTATATCATTGGTTGCAATCCTGCCAAATATTGTACAATAATATTAAATAAATAATAAATTATGATAAAATATTTACAAATTTCAACTAATATAATTTTATTTAAAAAAATTAACTAATTGTGGCTTATTCAGAAGAAATTACCACTATGGTGGCTTTCAGTATTGAAAATGTATTGTATAATTGAGGAAATCACATATTTTTCATTTTTTATACTTCAACTAAACAAGTTTATTGTTTTTGTTCACATACAAATATTTAATATCAAAGCAGAAAATTTTGTATTGATTTCACATCTTTTTAAATTAACAACTCAATTTACTTTTTGTAAACAATTCAAACATGTTTTCACATGATTTGAATATTTTTTGATATACTATCCGTTTAACAAAAAAAATAAAGAAAAGAATTTCGAGTAAGAAAAAATAAAATTAAGCACAGACTGATACACCAATCTATCTGGATATCAAAATCCATTTTTTTCTTCATCCAACAGTGCATTATGGCACACGTATATTTAACAGAATCACAAATTTATTATGTGAATAAATGAAATAATATGGCACAATTTGCTTACCATGCCACAATAATTTAAATTGATTTATATTTAAGTACTTTTAATGTTAAATAACAACTAATAAGAGCTAGAAAATTAATTTCCAGTAGCTAAACCACTTTTAACTGTTGATAAATAATAATGGTTCAATAGTTCAGTACATGCGATGTGATTCATCAAGTTAACGAAAGTATGCAGTTTTATTTTAGTTTTTTTATGCATGTACAAATATGTAAAACAGACCCTCAGGACCAGGATTGGGTTCTGGAACATGTGATACATCTATGCTCAGGCTTTGCTGTACGCAGATAACACAGTGTTAGTTGATGACTCTGAGGAACGTTTGCAAGTGGTGGCCACAGAATGAGTTTGAGGGAATTGGAATGGAACTGAACATCCAGAACAGCAAGGTGATGAAGATTAGCGAGAGGTACAAGGAGTTGGTTAAAGATTATACGTAAAGGACATTTTCTGGAACAGGTGGAAAACTGTAACTACTTGGGTGTGGTTTTCAAGGACAGAATGATTGACAGGTAAACTAATATTACAGTCAAAAAAGCCACGTGTGCTAACTATCAGATAAATAATCTTTGGGAAAAGACAAACAGGGGCCGAAACCAAGATCAGACTATGGATTTGTTATAGGCTCCATACTTCTGTATATGGTGAGTTGCCTGGTATAAGAAAATCATATTACTAGAATAACAACTTCTGAGATTAGGTGCTACATAAAGATTGCTGGCGAAACCAAAAGAAATAAGAGCCAGGAAGAGGACGCAGCTAGTATGGTTTGGCCATGTAAATAAGAGTGAGTGAGGACAGAAAGCCTAAACAATTAATGGAGGCTCAAACAGAATGAGACAGATGTGTCAATATAGAACACCATTTGGGGGCTGAATTGAAGCTCTAGGATGGAGTGACATGAAAAGTTTAGCTAGGAACAGAGGACTTGAGGAAGTAGCTTCATACACCTCCAACACTGTAAAGGCACAAGGAGGTAGGAAAAAAGAAGTTATTCATGTGCTACAATCTTAATTTCTGAATACCTCTGAATACTAAATAAATGTAATTAAGTAAGATAAAACCTTTTAAGGGAATATTAAAATAAACTAAGATAAGAATATTTACTGGCATTATTTATAATAACAGTATATAATATTCATAAAATTGAATTAAAATCACCATCTTAAAATGTCTTCCCAAAAGCCACCTATCACAACAATATGATTATCCTGATTTAAAAACACATCGTTATCAATACATTTCAATTATATAAAATAAAGCAGACATAAATTAAGAATAAATAAATAAAATTAATATATAATAAAATTCTTAAGCTAAATACATAACAGTGAAATAAGATCATAATAAATTCTCTAATAATATTTGTTTACCAAATTTATTTATTGATATATATTATATTTTCTATAATAATACTACTACATAATGCTGCTAAAATAAAACAATAACAAATTCCAATAAAATAATTATATAACAACTAATAAATAATTAAATATCTTAAAATAATCTTGAATAAAACTCAATATCAATATAGTAACTATATAAGATATTAACTACAGTGCTTTAGGCCTACATGTTACAAATCATATCAGATTATTCTGAGAGAACTGAATTATTTATTAATTAATAACAATTCAGCTAATATAACTTCTTTCACAATTAATAGAACCTACGATTATAATCATTCAATAAAAAAATTAATAATAATTATAATTGTTTTACATCATGTGATTGATTTTTCAGTTGATTTTCAGTGTCTTTATATTTACAAAAAATTACTTTCTATAATTTAAATATTACAGTAAATTAGACATGGTGTTCTTTATAATAATGTAACAATCATATAAATATGGATCAGGAATCAACTATTAATAAAAAGTCTTGAAACAATTTCATTGTGTTCAAAAGCATTTAATTTATACTACATTAATTTAAAACATATTTTAACTGTAATAAAAGTGTTTATTTAACTAATTTTACTAACTATAATAATTGACTACTGATATCCATTTTTCATAAAATAAATATCAAAGGTAATTGAAGAATAAAAATTTAGATTGTTTCAACAAGTGGTTAATTGAAAAACAATGATTATAATAAAATTTAATTTAAGGTTTCGTTAAATCTAACATATATTGTTTGAGATAACATTTTATATATTTACTGTTACAGAAAAAAAGAAGAAACAAAGTTAAAGATACACAAATATTCAGCATTTATTACACTATAACTATATCAACTATTACTTACACCTTCAAAATAAGTACAGCAGAACGCCGATTATCTGAATTGCTTTTGGAAACAATTAAATCTTTCTGGATTCATTACAGTCTCCATTTTTTGGTTAATACTACAACTGTACACTACATTGATATTCCTTAAAAGAATGTTAAGTACAGCTTTAAAACTACCCAAATGTTACCCAGCCATTTTTGTATACTCAATTGGGGTTTGTTGAAAAACTCATTGAATACAGTTATAAAGTTTCTGTAGACTTGTTTGGTGTGGTACATGATCTTGCCATACATAAGTGAAAGTCAGCATTAAAGAAACATTTTACAACATAATTTTTTAAAAAGAATTAATTTTTACAGGTACTCTACTTAAGTTATATCAAAATGTTTTAGGTTGAACTGGGTGGATTATGTCACATATGAGAGTGTCCTCAGAACGATGAAGGAGAAAGAGGTTGTACAAACCATAAAAATATGAAAATTGATGGCAATACAAGGGTCGTGTAATGAGAGAGAGAGAGAGAGAGATACAGTAACTTCACATAATAATAGAGGAAAATTTTGGGAAAAAGACGTCACGGTAGAAGATGCATATCTTTGCTAAACGAATTGAGAATGTGGTTCAGGAGCAGCTCCACCGATTCATTTTTAGAGCTGCAGCATCTAAATTCATTATTACCGAGATGAGTTCTAACCTTCTTGAAGGAGACGTAAAGAAGACTGTATTTACGTTACCCATATTAACTGTTTATTGTAAACATTAGACTTTTTTATTTTTTGAAAATTGATCTCAATTTTTTTTACATATAGTACTGTGTTTATAATTTTTAAAAAAATTACATTAGGATCTATGTACTTACTACTTTTTCATTTCTAGTTGTACCTAGATTATTACAAAATTATTCCATACATAAGGTGCAGCAGTCATTAAACTTACGTTTAATAAATGTTACTTTTTGTATTTTACAATACTATATGGTACATTTTGAAATATATATGATATCCTATAAAAGTTAGTTATAAAATATTAGCATACATCCAATTTTCCAAATTTTTGACCCCAATTTCCGAATCCAGGTGTTACGATCAATTCGGATAAACAGTGTTCTACTGAAAAAGGAAGAAAATTATTACATAAGTCTAACAGAATATTTAAAAAACATAATATTGATTTTATTTGATGTAATATTACAGAAACAAACATTTTAAAATTATCAATTCATTTCAAGTTGTTACTAAATTTTTATTATCAACTATAATAGTATGATTACGTCCAGAAAAGTTTCAGATAACCTATATTGTTATATTTTAGAAATGAATGTTACATTAAAGTTTGTGTTCGAAAAAAATCGTTAAGATATTTATTTTTATGAATAAGTAAACAACTATCAAGTATACTTTAAAAATGTATATTATGGAATCAAAGTTAAGATTGAAATTTTAATTTTTGAAGGCAAAGAGATACACAATAACACCATAGATATATTGGTTATAATTATTAGCTATTAAAATATATATACTACATAAAAAGTATGGTTAGCAGTGATACAGTTGAATAAATTTTACAGTGAATTATCAACAAGTGCGTTTTCCTTACAATACAGCAAAATAAATCTATTACATATGAATACAGACGTTCAAATCTTGGCATTACTAAAAATTCATAAAATGAAATGATGTCTTGTGGTATAGCTTCACGCAATAATTTTTAATTATTAATATAACTAGCATAAACCACTTGGATATGATTACTGTTACAAAAACAGTCATTTAATTCATGATGGTAAAACATAATCAGATATATTGTTACTATAATTTATAGTATTTACCATCAATAATATTTCACACCACAAAAACTAGTTTGCAAAAGCTAACATTTAAGTATATTGTAATAACATACATTATTAGTAATAATTAGTATATTATTTTTTTGTTATTTTTTTAGTAACAATAAATACCTAATTAATAATTACAACAATCACATATTAATTCTATGTAGGTATTGTCTCAGTAATTTTATAAATTTAACAATATTAACAAATTATGAAATATATATATTGTATAATATATTTTTTTATACATATATGTATCTTCATTTCAGATTATAATAAAAAATACATGAAATATAAATAAAAAATATTTATTACGTTTTGGCTTAAAGTTGAGTGACTACAAACTGGATTTTGTTTTATAAATTGATAGATAATGTATTACAAATAAATATCAGAAATAAGAGAGAAGATCAAAACTTCGGTGTTACTAAATTAACCATTATTTTACTACCACATTACAAATGTAAAAATTAATTTTATGGGAATTTTTAATATAGTTAACATTCTAGTATAGCAAAAGCAACAATAAATGGATTACGGAGATCGAAGAAGATATGAAACAAGACTTAATAAATAAAAGAGATGAACTCAAAAGCTCATAAACAAACAAACTGTTCTACACATTAAATATAATGAAAACATCAGTGGTTGGATGATTTCAGATGAAGTAAAGAAACTAAGATCTGAAAACATGAAAAAGACTTGGCAAAACAGGAGATAAAATAACTCCATCCATAAATATTGACTGTTCGTCCAATGGGAATGGCAGTCGATACCTGATAAACTTAAAAAAAATTAACAATAAATATTTGATTTTTATCTCCATTATGCAGAGTTTTCAAAATAAATTTCTTAATATGACCTAATTTGATGAATCACTTTCAGTGCTTTTGGTAAAACTATAAGCTTTCTGGAACTTACTACTAATAACTTCTTTACTAAAACTTATAGGAATATCATTTACCATAAAAGAAAGAACTAGTAAATTCTGAAAAGCTTGTGAAATTTATAATGCACGTCATTTTCTTCTTCTTCTTTTTTAGTCCTGCTTAATCAGTCAAATTATGCAATCTGTGAGACTGATCACACTCTATCTTTCTATCATTTTAAGAGCTTATCCCATTGGTCTTTGTCTTTCCAAAAGATTAACAATTTATATTTATACCTCAACGAACTAAAGACTGCAGATGAGATTTAGCCAATAACAGCCAATGTCGGGTGTGAGGTTACCCCTTCGCTAAGTCACAGTCTGTTCCACTGAACTCCAGCTGACATTTTGTTAGGCTGTCATCCACAGCGAGACCACAAGGTGACAACACAGAATACGATTAACGAAAGTCAATTGGCTCTGTGCTGTAATCTAGGTCACTATGCTCCACCTTCATCTGCAGTCTCTTGTTCGTTAAACTATAAAACTAATGCAAGTGACTCATCAAATTTAAAATTATGTTAAAGTAAATACAAAAATCACACAGTTTAAACAACTAAAGTATTTAATTCATCTGTATATATTTTAAATACATATTTAAAAAGCATAGGAAATTTATAGTTGAAGAAAAAATTAAGATATTTATTGCGTTTAAAAACTAAACTTTTAGTACATTGTTTGGTAAATTATTGCACATCATACATTTATATATTAAAATATATTGCTAAAGCATACTGAGTGCAATGTTCAAATAAATAATTTTTGTCTCCAATTTTTATTTTATAATCTACAGTATTAAAGAACAAACAGAACAAAAACCGGTATAACAGAGCAACCATTTTAAACCTACTGTGAACAAAACAGGACTTAACGATTGTCAAATTATTTGTAATTCATTATTGCGCAACATAATCCTAATACATTCTGTTAAGTAACGTATGAAGTATACCCATTCTCATTTAATAATCAAAGAAAAGAACAATCTTCTATTCCTTTTTTTTAATATCAATGGCAGTGGTACCTAAAGTACGTAAAGTTGGAGCTATGCATGAATTAACAGGCCTAAGCTTGGGATTTAACTGAGTAATTCTGGCTTAACAGTTAGCTAAGACTACAAATTACTTAAGAATTTTGCTCTCCTAAATAGGCTACAACTGGGATTAGTAAAAAAAACTGTTCTTTGAAAATATATTTATCATAAAACTTGATCACTTTCATACCATATTTCTTTTACAACTACAGACCAATTTATTTTAATATGTAATATCTGAAAATTAAAATAGTCTCCTAGAACAAGCTACAAAGACTGTTTCGGTGATAAATCTCTAGCAAATTTAACGTCTAAACTAAAGTAAAATCTTTGATCAGTTCAGAAAATTTAATTAAAAATTTAAAGACGTGAAAGTTTAATATTCAAGGATAAGGGCTCAATTTAGAGAAATAAAAAACCTGATAAAAAGTCACTTCAATGCTTGCCTGTATCATTATTCAGAATTATCTTACTACACAATGAAACATCCACTATTACTTTAAACTTCAGTTTATAATACAGTAGGCTAAAATGTTTATTATTTTAAATAATTAGTGGCGGTGAATTAGTAACAAGTATCTAATTAAATGTAAAATATTTTTTGTATCCATTTTGTTGACAATTACAAGTCAGGAGGGCCAGTAAATTTTATGAATGATCTGAACTGACATCTCATTAATTTATTTATTTTAAAACCTAACAATAATAGTAATACTATATCAAACGTGGGAAGAGCAGTGATCCACTAATTAAAAAAAAAAAAAACACTTTGATTTACAGGACCTAATTTTATTAAAAAGAGATTATGATTAATTAGTTGATTTTTATTACTTGTTGGGAACTGCAGCCTGTTTGTAATGCTACTACATACTAATTCTTTACTGAAATTACAGATGTAAGTCATATTTCAATATGAAAAATACAAATATTTATATTTTAAGGAAGAAGAGTGAACTGAAGTTAACATTTCAAAATGTACTTAATATGACTTCGAGGCTCTGATCAAAATGATCCTGAACTTCTCAATACTATTTACAGAACAAGTGTAAATGATTTTCACTCCATGCTTAAACTGAAGTACAAAATATTTTTAACATTACTGTAATTCGGATAACTTTCATAATACCAATATTTGTTGATACTTCTTAAAAAAGTATTGTATACACTCAATATAAACTTTCCTTTAATTTACAGTATCAAATGTCAAGTACAAACAATGCCTAGCACTGACTGAAAAAGTATAACAAGAACTATTCATCAAGTACTATAAAAAAGTCAACCAACCTTAAGCAAGAAAACAAACTGTATAAAATAGCAAATTTACATCTCCACATTAATATTAAATTTACAATTTCTAGATATCTACTTATATGAAAGCTTAAATTGTTGTTTTTATGTACGTACGCTTTTATTCAATAATTTTACATCGCTGAAACAATAGCAAACAACAAAACAAACAAAATAAGCCAAACAATAGTTTGATCAGTTTTGTAAACCCAAGTTCCTTGTACAAGATGTTTTTGGTCTAATTTCAGTCGTTTGCAATAAGTACATATAAAGATAAAATGGCGCTATAAATCTAGATTACTAAAAAAAGGCTGACTGACTCCGAAAGTTGGTACAAATGCATCTCAATGTGACATCCTTATATTTACTACAAAATTTCAATGATTCAACAGACCTGAAACAATTTTCTTTTCAAGTGGCTTAATCCAGTTTCAAGTGGTCTTGTTCTAGTTTTTTCTTATCGCTTTTTTAAAAATAAGAGTTAAACAAAATTTTCTATTTGATGAGAGACTATCATTGAAGGTTAAAAAGAAAAATACAAACAGATTTTTGTCAAAAAGGACAGAGAGCAGAAATACACCATTTTCTTTTTTATTAATCATTTATGCCTACTATTTTACTTCCATTCATTGCTATTACTTCTGGTTTCAATGTAATTTATTATATTTTAAAATTATATAACGTAAACATAAGACTTTTCAATTTCATTGTGCTTTATGTAAGGTTAAAAATTAATTTTTTTACCTCGGTGTTTCAATTGATGTCACACATTACTATGGAACCTAAGTTTTCCTCGGTTTGATAAGCTTTACTATTATTTTATAGCAGTGAACTTTTTACCTGTGACATATAATGAGAGATAAACATTTTGTACCAGGACCAAGTAAACAAACTGTTAAATAAAATTTGAAAACCGATTTTTTTTAAAATTCTGGAGGCATACTTAATACATAAAACCGAAATTAAAGATTTTAAAAACATAATATTAAGTTTATATATATTTATTAATTTTATTTTTAAGAAAGTAATTTAAAACCATCAAGAGTTTAGCTAATTAAAAATAAATTACTAATTTCTAACTAATTTCCCTTTTAACTTATCATTATAATGGAATAATAGCAACAGTAGTTTTTCCGACGAACATCTTAAGAGTTAACACCATGAGAACTGTAAGTTGAATTCAAATAGTAGTAATACAATTATTATAGACATGAATCATAGGTATATATGTAATATCTAACTGCATTATAATAGTGATATGATATAAATTACATAATTGATAAGATTAAAGGAGGGAACTGTGCAGTCTTTGCTTATGAATTTTTAATACAAATTCTGTTAAAAATGAATTATGGGCACATAAGGAAAATATAATTAATCTAATGAAGAATAAGTATCATAATATTTTGGTAAATAAAAAGCCTTCTAGTAAATAATTACAAGACAAAAGAATAAAAACAATGTAACTACATAAAAAATTATGATCTATAAAAAACTAATGTAACATCTATGCAACAATCAAGGTACAGTTTACCTATAATGTCAGAAAAATTTCTATTCTTTTTGTTATAAACAAGATATTTCAGTTAGTTTCGCACTGAATTTTAAAACACAAAATGCAAGAAATTTTTTTGTTATGCACACACAAAGTTATAAATATTTAATTGTGATTTAAAATTGTTTAATGTTTTAATGTTATAGCAACACTTGTTTTTAATTTAATTACAATAGAATATAATTTACATGTTTTGTAATTTATAATCTAATTTTTAAATCAACTAACCGTTTGATTTAAAACGCACAGCAGCAGCAGCGGTAATGTTGACAGTACATGAAACTTTCCTTTGCTTCTGAAAATTGCCTACTACATACATAAGCCAACAAACTAAAACATGAATCCCCTGAATCATGTAAACATTAATTGTCGTTCAATTTTGCACAAATACTGCTTTTTTAATGAATTATAAAGTAATTCAAGAAAAAATATGAATGCTTTTTAATAAGTTAAAATTTTAAACGAGTACAAAGTAAAAATATATTGTCTAACAAATAACAAATCAAAATTCTTGAAAAGCTGATCCTTAAAAAACTCAAAAGTGGTTGTATAAGATCCGATTGAAAACAATTAACTTATGTATGATAAAATCACATAAATAAATTTTTAAATTTTAATACTGTGGATTATATTATGAATTGTAACCTAAAAAAGAACTTACTAATTATGACTTTTATTACAGGTGTGAAGATTTAGGCAAAATAATTAGAAAATTGGTTGCAATCACACCAGAACTTCATAATAATGTAGTTGTGCACCTTCAAAAATTTTTTTTATAAAATTTTAATAGCAAGCACTTACAAATTTATGTAAGAAAGAGGTCAATAATCATAATGATTATTTTATATTGAACAAAGTTTTTGTTGTGTATAAAGAAAATATTTTAAAATTTAAATTTGTAAGCTGTCTCTACAACTATTTATTATTACTTAGGCCCAAGATATTCAGATGTGTTGATGTACCACTATACGTACAAAATGAGGTAGAATTAACCACCAGTTTATAGGCCTATTTTCATTTAAAATAATGTGATGGTGGATAACTTTTACAGAAAAAAGATAATCTGGTAACACATTAACACATTTCACTAAAAGTTAAACTACAAAGTTTGAAATAATGATCTTTAAAAGACAAAATGGCTTTGGATAAAATTCATTACCTTTATTGTATTAATTTCTAAAAACGCTTTGATTCTTAATCTTCTTATTAAAAATAACTAATATCATCCGGTGTTTTATACAAATAATAATTATAAATTCATGTATGCGAGGGATAAGATTTTTAGCTACTTTCAGAGAAATTATTTTATTTATTATAGTAAATAAATATTTAACTGAAAAAAAATTACAAAACCGGTACTTAAACCTGTACCTCCTAGTTACATTGAAAACATACGAGGGTAATCCAGAAAGTAACTGTCGTTTATGCATATCATGAAAAGTAGTGGGGTTAGCGCCGCCACGTTGACATCAGTGTGCGCAGTGACTCAATACGCTTCTAACTGTGCAAGGTGGAGTATCGTACATTCGCGCGTTGCCCAGTTATAACCTCAAAACATGAGTGCCGTAACAGAAAATCCAGCTAAGTGTGAATGAAGTACATAGCATTATAAGATTTCTTTTGGCAAAAAAATCACGTGGCAGCCGAGATTCATCGTGAATTGTGTGCGGCTTATGGCCCAAACATTATGAGTGAAAGTGTAGTCTGTCAATGGGTGTGAGTTTTTAAAAATGGATTAATACAAACATTCATGATGAAGAAAGGAGCGATAGTAGGACTTCTCTTGTCAGTGATGACCTACTGAACATAGTGATTGAAAAAGTCTGCGAGTCCCGTCACTTCACAATCTCTGAACTTTCCTATCGTTTTCCTGAAATTTCTCGGAGTCTTTTACACGAGATAGAGACAGAAAAACTAGGCTACCTTGAGTTTTGTGCTCATTGGGTACCAAAACTGCTGACCGACGACCACAAAACAAAAAGAACGAGATCTGCCATAGACTTTCTTTTTTGGTATGACTTTGAAGAAGAAGAATTTTTGAACAGGATTGTTACTGGCGATGAGACTTGGGTGGCCTATGTGAATGCTGAGACAAAACAGCAGTCAATGCAATGGGGACATATCACATATCCAAGCAAGCCAAGGAAAGCCCGTCAAACTTTTTCAGCGAGGAAAGTTACGGCTACGGTTTTTTGGGATGCTGAGGGCATCTTACTCGTTGATTTTATGGAACGTGGTATGGCCATCACTTCTGCAGTCTACAGTGAAATTTTGAGAAAACTAAGAAGACAGGCCCAAAACAAGCATTGTGGCTTACTGACATGTGGTGTTGTGTTTACGCGTGACAACGCTCGCCCTCACACAGGTCGAAGAACAAATCAACTTTTGGCCAAGTTCGGTGGGATGTTTTTGATCATCCCTCATACAGCCCGGACTTGGCTCCTAGTGACTTTCACCTGTTTTCGTGCATGAAGTGGTGGCTTGCATCTCAGCGATTTGTCAAAGACAAAGAGCTTCAAAATGCCGTGTCAGGTTGGCTACATTCACAGGCCGCAAATTTTTACGCAGAGGGTATTTCAAAGACTGTTCAAAGATATGAAAAGTTCTTGAATCTGTTATGCGACTATGTTGAAAAATAGAGAAAAGTGTTTTTAGTTTTCAGATGTATATAATAAAATTTTTGTATCGTCACTGGTTTAATTTTTATTTCACAACGGAGTTACTTTCTACATAACCCTTGTACCAATTTTACCTCTTAATGAACATCAGTCAGGTTCACAAATCCAATTTACCTTTACTACTTACTATAAAAGTTGTCATAAATGACTGGGTAATTTTGCTTAATATACTGTCAGTCTTGCCACACAGAACATTTATTAAACATACAAAAAAGGCCGTTTGATAAAAATGGCTGGATGTATTCTTGCACACACTCAAAAAGGTAATGCAGGGATAAAACAATTGAGTTTGTAACAAGGCTTGGTTTTCTTGAAACAAATTAAATAATTTATGTATAAAATAACTCAACTCAGGATTTTGAATAGTGTTCAAACAATGTCTCACCACGTTATGTTAAAAATAACATAATTTTTCTTCGTAGAGCATCTCCACTAGAAGATATAATTTTAAAAAATTATTAAGAGTTTAGGTAGGATGACAGGATTATACAATGGATAAGAGTCAATACATAAATATAATAATATAAAAGTACATGAAAGTTGCTCTGTGTTATAAAACAAAAAGGAGTGCAATACCAATTATTTGATATCAGTAAATTCAGAATGTGTAACATTAGGAAGTTACAATTGAGTGGATGCCCAGAGCCACATACACTTTAAAATAACGAATGCGTTTTTTAAAACAGTTTACACAAGTTATTTTATAACAAGAAAGAATTTAAAATTAGTATTGCAATGAAAGATTGGGTCTGGTTACCTTATATAATGTAACAAAGGGATACAAATTTTTTTACAGACCACTTTGGATATTTTCAGCAAGTTCTTGTTGTTAACAATTAAAATTTTTGTTATAATGCTCCAGTGTAAATATGTAAGAAAGAACTATACTGATTCAAAACTCGATTAATTCATGTAAACTGGCCAAGCTCATTTTTTTCCGGAACTGGATGTTTGTCAGTAAATCATCATGGATTGTTTTATTACACACTTATTCAAAAAACAAAATTTTTAAATACATCTGTATCAAGGTTATATATTGATAAAATGATAAATTTGCTTAACATTTGAAGAAATTTCATTAATAAATAATTAACAACAAGATTTTACTTTATATAATTTAATATTTTATTAGAGTACTGTAATAGAAGATAAATAATTCTTATAACACTATATTTATTCTATTTACAAAATAAAATTTACATTGTAAAATCGCAAAACACAGTAATCTAATACTAACCAATAAAGGAATAAAACAATATTGAATCAACCAGTAATAATAATAAATCATTATTATACTTTAAACTGTAAAAACTTATTTCATTTCGGTTTCTAAATAATCATTGTGAATTGCAAAAGTTTCAAAAACAGAAATTAAAGTGATTTACACCTGTAAGTTATACTTACAGGTATTTTTCGCTAGTAAGTACATGCAGTATGTATTGAAAATTATATAATAAATTTTAATGACTTCCAGTTTCTACACATACCCATTAAATACTTCTGTATAGAGCAACAAATATTCTAAATAAGATTGACAAATAATTCAACATAAAATGACTTTTATATAAGTTAAATAAACTACTGTGCAATATAACTTTATAATTTTTTTGTGTAAAATATATGTACATAATATACGAAGGCCTTTTGTAATTATCTATATGAAAACATATTAAGAAATTATCTATACAAACATTTGATTACGAAAACAATATTGAACTGTCACAGGCTTCATTTAAATTAAAAATCTTAGGTGTATTATGTTTATAAGAAAAATATACATCGATTACCATTAATCTAATTATACTGTTTATTTTTAAACATACATGGCAACTACGCAATACTAGTTTTGCAACAATGTGAAAATAAAAATATATATACTATATCAAATAATAACAAGAAATAACAATGGCTTAATGTGATACATGTCACATATTGATAGTGCAATATACGTAAATATCAACTAAAATAATTGAGACACCAAGAGATTGGAGACTGAAGCTTAAATTGAGACAACAGGAGCAGATGTCAATCAGATAATTATTCCGAACAGTCCCATTTACTGCATTACAAAGTAGCAAACTTGCACATGCAGACAAATCCGACTACATAAAAAAAGGAAAAAATACATTTTAATTAATAAACTGTAAATATAAGTGTCAACATTACATCTCTTACCAAGTGTTAAAAAAACAACACAAAAAACAATTACATAACATCAATCATGTAAAAAATACAACACAAAACCAACCACATTTTTTTGTAAATTCTGCAGTATATAGTACGCCATTTTAACTAAGTAAGACTTTAAACCTCTTTTAAATCACAAACCTTATCCCCGGTGCCTAGGGGAATTTAGTTAATTACTGATCTGTATTAACGACATCTCTTCCCAACCATCATTGCTCCAGTTTACCGCTCAAATCTTCCTATCAACTTTACTTCCTTTGTCCCTTGCCTTTCGCTCTGTAAGTAACTATCATCGTGCATGGATCCGTCGAGCTAGGCTTCCATACTCCATGCTCAATGTGCCTTGGGCATTTTGGGGAGGCTTTATTCAAGTGCTTCTTTTTAATTGTGTGATGCTCATTAACTTTAATGTGTGTAATTGTCGTGTGCTAAGTGTGTGAACTAAGTTTCGTTTTACTAGCTAGTAACCTACCACTGTTCGTATTGTGCCTACAAGTCACTACCATTGTATACTAAGCTCCAAGATTCGTTTTCTTCGATTTATTGCAATATTCAAGTAAGTTTCAATTTATGTATTAATTTTATAAGTTGTTTGAAGCAGTTAAACTCCCCTTATGTATATTTTTCATTTCCTTAGTTTGTTATACCCTCAACTGATTATCCTTTCAATAAATGCCTGGTCACAGTCATCTGACCCCTTTAAACTGTCCTTGTCCTACTAATACCTACAATTTACTTAGTTTACAAATGTTGGGCTGCAATTCAGGGCAGTCTTGTGGTTGCCCTTCTATACTTGATTCATCGTAAGAAAGATACGTTGAGTAAACAAACAGCGATTACTGAATCAGCTGCTGCTAAAGCGGTGACTCAGAAAAAAATGCAATACTTTTCATGAAAACATCACAATGATAAGTGACGCGCTTTTAACCATATACAAAATTAAACTTAAAATAGAAATGAAAAAAAAAAACAAAAAATACTATAACACTAAATTCCTAATTGAAAATAAATTGTAATGCTCGTAAAAACAATGCGAGACAATATAATGTCAAAAGCGAACTGCTAGCATATAATGATGACATGTTCTTCGTCAAAAATGTTGATAGAGATTTATGGAGTTGGATTAGTCATCGTCAAATTTAATTGTGAAATAACAAGCAACTAATATTTGATGACTAATCATTAAAATAAAAATGTTTACTTATAAAATTCTTTTGTTTTATCATACAGATCAGAGGTAATACAAACATAGGCCTAACTTGTATTGTTAACCACATTAATTTATGAAAAAGAATGGAAATAAAGTATACGGTTTTTATAAATTTATTTAACAGTAATTAAAACATCAGTCATGATACAATGTAGGCCTAACAGTTTCATCTGTAAAAATACTTTTAAAAGTATTTTGTACTTAATTTGAAAGTATTCTGTTGCTACTTTTTAATCAGCGTGTACACATTTTTAAGTAATGCGCATGGTCAGTGACATCATTATTTGTTTATTCGATATATCTGTCTTACAATGAACCGAGTATAGTATATAATTTTACATATGTAATGTTACCTAGTAGAGTGTGTGAAGTGTTAAATCACGCTCTGGGAGTTGGCGAACTTTCATAGAGCCATCTGCACCACATGAGAACAATCTTGCTGCTGCATCTATATGAAGCTGAGTCACACCTTGACCAATGTGTTTAAAGAAACTTGAACGAGCATGTTCACCAGGAAATGAGAATAGTAAATGATGAATAGTCAGACCCCAAACCTGTAAACAAAATGACAATTTAATACTTTTGCAGATTCACCAACAATGTAATATAATTGTTCATTTTTAAAAATATCCTGGTAATGAATTGATTAGGTTACAGCTAAATACTTATATCAAAAATATTGTACTATAGATGATTCAAACAAATTAGAAAATATTCAAAAAAATTACACTAGTGTACCAATATCCAATAGCCGAAAAAATTTGCTTAATTTTGAGCAAAGTTATAACTTTTTTTTTAGAGTACAGATATCAATATGCGGTTTTAACAATAGCATCCTAAATACATGTAAAAAAGAATTTAATCTGGTCCTATCCCAAAAAAAATGTTAATGTACAAAATGAAACCTCAATGGTGGAAATCCGATGACAAACAATTGAGTTGTTGTGGAAATTAGGCCAGTTCACAATTTGAAACTGCAGTATGTTTGGTTTCATGCGCCATGCTAACACCCAAATATCACAAAGTGTTTCAAGTCCCAATATTTTACGCAGCCCGAACTAGAAGAGTAGAAATCATTCCAAAAAAGTGATAGTATTACCTCAGTTTTAATACTATGATAATTTTATCACAGTTCTATTTTATAATTACTGTTTCTAGGTTGTTTTTATTCAATAATTTAGATGAATACTACATAGATGTATAAACACATTAGGCAACAGTACCTACCTTCCACAATAATTAGTGTTTTTGTTAAACTACCAACTCTCTTACACAACCAGTTATTTATGAAGTTTGCTAATGTCTGTGTATTTGGTTATTAAAGTCACATCTTGCAAAATAACCCCAAGAATGATGTGTTTTTAAGGAATAAAACCACATTATAACAACCTTTAACAGTTCCTTTAAATCCTTTCATGGAGGTTGGGATGGCTGTAAGGGGTGAGTGGAGGCTATCAAATAAATAGAGTAAGCTGGAAAAAAACTTACTTTAATATCACCATCTGCAGCACCAGTTGCAAAGAATTCTTCAGCAGGGTCAATAGCGAGGCACTTTACCGGCGATTCATGAGCCATAAAACGGTGTCTCATTTGTCTTTGACGTACATCTAGAATACACACATCACCTTTTTTACCAGCAGAGATCAAAAGTTGGTGTTGAGGTGCAAAGACCAAGCTAGAAGCTCCCTGGTCATGACAAGTAAACGCTGAAAGCAAAAAAAAAAAAAAAAACATGTAACTATATTTTTACAATTCTTTATCACTTAATAAGCTTGTATCCATTATTGTAAAATTTTACTTATCACAATTTTTAAATAAAATACAATATCTAAATTTCTGAAAATTTTTGATTTGGTTACATAACTTCAATCTAATGGCTTTTACTGGGGAGAAATATGCATACCCAAGTAATTTACCCTAAATTAAATATACATGCTTCCAAGCCTTAAATTTCCTGTAGATAATGATTCAATTTTAAAGATCTACCAGTAATTTTTCTCTCAAAATCATTTCGTTAAAAATTAAATAATTTTTAAAATTCTTAAATATTGTAAATAAAATAAACACCATAAATAATAAAAAAGTGACTTGGCTTTTAAGCATAATATTCACTCATTACTTCACACATCATCACCATCATATACATCACAAACAGTACGGATTAGGCCACCTGAACAGTTCCAACTTCAAAATTAGTAATCTGTAATTTTACAAAGAAGTTGGGATGCCCATCTCTTCTGAGGTCGTCCAATACCAAATTGTCTTATCCACATTGTAACTATCTTCATTAAATAGTAAAATCCACTGAAATCAAATAGAATCTTGAAAATGAAATACGACAGAATTTTACCGAACATCTGGAAGAATATTAAGTGGTGGAGAATATTATATTAATACTGATCTTCAAAGTTACATCAGCTGAAGAGACTACCAACAAATTAAGGGAAAACATTTATTATCAAAATTACAACTAGAATAATATTTAAAAGAAAGAAATAATTCTTTATGGTATACGTAGTTACATGTACTTACCAGCAATTAAACTTTTCTTTTGGGGCAAAAGAGTGTCCCAAAGGGCTACATTCTTACTTTCAGAACTGTGACCAGCTGTTGCTACAAGACTACAGGAGCCAAGGAAAACAAAATCGCTTGTCACTTTGTTATGACATTGGTAAGTCTGTAAAAGAATAAAACAAGGTTTAATTTTATAGTAAGGTTAACACATGTACGTTACAAAATTATTTTTTAATTACAGTATTGTTTTTTTTTTCATTAAAAAAAGCTACTGTAACTTTTAATATTTGTATAAAACTATAAAAAAGATGAAGTATGTAGTTATTACTGTCTTCTACTTAAACCGACATAATTTGTCAAAAACCATGAATATTTTGATATTTCAAAATAAACATTTACAATGTTTGGCTACGTTACCCACATTTTGTTTATGTATTTTTATGATACATTCGTTATTAACATTTTAAAATCTTTAAAGCATGTCTATGTATGTTTGTAGTACTATTATTTGCATTAGCACTTTTTAGCAAAACAGCCAGAAGTTAAATGATCAAAGTTTATTGTAATGCTGGTTAAAAAATGGAAAAACATTTCACTAGCGGGACTAAAATCTGGTGAACCACATTACATATCTTTTTCTAAAATTTTAAAATATTTTTGTGTACTTGATCCTTTAAGAGAGCAACGTTCAATATGTTCAATCAAAGCAATTTAATGACATGAAAATGTGATATATGCTGAATCAAAAATGAAGTTGTTTACGATGATCAATAATTTTATGTGCACTAATTGAATATGAATTAACGATTGTTATTGTCAATACTTACAAAGAATGGTCGAGACACAGTCGAGGCTAGCCCAACTTGAAACAAACTAAGATTGCCGTCACCATCGGCAACACCAAATTTATTACCATGTTGACTAAATCGTACTCGAGTAACTTTGGCAAATGTACCAGCTGGACGAGCCAAGGTAACAGCTTGTTGATGACCCCATTCCCACATCTGTACTGAGCCGTCTTGAGAACCAGTCAAATCTGAACAGAGAGAGCAGTTATTGAAATAAAATAATACCAATAATCAATAACACTACCATAATAACTAATAATAAATCTGTTAAAAAAATAAAATAGCTCCTAGTAAGAACAACAACTAAAATGCATCCTCTCTTTCAAATTTAAAAAGTCAAATGCTTGGTTAACGAGTCATTATCTCAAAACTTGACAATCATGAAACATTTTACTGTTTCTGAAGAAACTGCTTTGATTAAGGATTTTTACCAAATATTCTTGATTTATAAGGTTATTAAAAAATACTCCCTTTTAAGAACCGTTTAGTAGTTTCCCATTCTGTATTGCTGAAACAAGTCATTCATTATTCGTTCTCAATAAAAGTATATGAGTGGTACAGATATCATGAACAACAAAATTCAAGTTTAGCTCTGAAGATTTTATGCGATTTCATATTTAATGAATTATTGAAAGTTGTGAATATTCTCTATTATGCAAAAACTGGGTATTTATTAATTAACGGTATTACTCTAAATCACATGAAAATGAACGAAGTATCAGTTAAAAATTTAGCTTAAATGATTTACACTCATTTAAAACTACTACACAGCAGGAAAATGTAATTCGTTACTATGTGAACAGTGCCATATTCAACTACCATAATTGAACAACATGTTTCCTTTTTTCTTTCTTTATTTTCTTTAGTCCACTTAGTCACATCAACAGATTGGTTGTTAGTAACTACCGTGATTTAATGACAAGAGTAAATAACTTTTGGAAAGTAACCATGGCATAAAGATTAGTTTGGGTGTGCTCATTCTGATGTTCAATTTAGTTCACTCTGTGCATCTATGTCACAAATGGGAAATAGAGTCCTGCCATTACTACTTTTCAGCCGTGGTAGTCAGCCGGTGATTGAATTAATCTGTTAGATACCCTTTTGTATATTACTAATGAATTAGGAAATATAATACAAACAAAATCGTTAAGCTCTTTCGTTTTATTATTCTAAGCCTTTGGAACATTAAAAAAAATTATGTTAGAATAGAATAACCACAAAAATGTGTACTATTTACAAACCAACAACTTCTATTTCTGTGGTAATCACCTGGTGAAGTGGGGAACGATCTTTCGAGTGCAACGTCCCAGAACAGCTAATTTATTATAAAACATGCGCATTGCCACACATGTTATATAGTCTTTCCGCCATGGACTGTAACTGGTCATTTAAACCTCGACCAGTGCAGTCATGTCCTTGCTATTACTATACCACAAAGGAGGCCGGTCTCTGTATCTTTCTTTTCATTAAATATTTAAGACTTTTTCACATTAACAATAAACAATTACTAAATAGCACAAATTTACTTCATGAAAACCAGTATAAATATAAATTAAAAAAAAAAAATTAAACATTTTTAAGATGTATAATACTTACAAAGAGGTAATAGTGGATGAGCACTTATTCTACGAATACCATCTACCTTATGTTTCAATACCTGTATCAGAGAATTAACAATAATTTAAAATAACTGTAAAATAATACTAGAAAGAAAATATATATAAAACGATGTGATAAGAATAACTTAATTTTTTCTGTGAAGTGAAAATTACAAACTTTTATAACAATTTTAATTCTCTTGAACATTCCTCCCTATTATTAATGAACGTTTGTTAGTTACAGTGCACTAATAAATCAGATTTGTGTTGAAAACAACAAATAAATTATAAGTCGATTAAATTCACAATTCAGTTAACATACACTATTAGTGTCTTACATTTTAATAAGGCATCTAAATATGGTTTTGAAAATTACAAAGGTAATTTCAATGAAAAATGGAGAGTTTTAGTTGCCAAACATCAACAGTCAACATGAACTCTCGTCTATTTATTACTATTGAAAAATATTGTACAAGATGTATTGTATTTCTATAAAATGTAAATAAATTGTTTGGACAAAGAAATTACTAGAAATTTTTAATCTGGACTAGTCACAATGTACAAAAATGAATGAAATATTATCAAATTAACTATCGTATATTTGATTTAGATAATGTAATTGTTTTAAACATGCATGGAAATGAAAAATAAGATATAGACAGAAAAGAAGACACTACAATAGTATCGGAAAAAGGAATGAGAGATAATTTATAGAAATTATACCTGCAACACTAAAATGACAGTGAACTACTCAAGGAATAAAGCAGAATCATATTGGCTAATAGACACACGTTCTGTGTACGCTATATAGTAGAGAGAGTAGAAATAATAATACAGTGTAAAATTTTACTATCTACAAAGAGTTCAATACAATATTGCACATATAATAGATTTTTAATAAACAACCGACATTAAATATATTATCATACAAGCAAGCTTAATTTAAAAAAAAATAAAATAATTTGTAAATAAACGAACAGAACACAAAAATGTTCACAATGAAATAAATAAATATAAAATTATAATAAAAATAATAAATAAATAAAATATAAAATAAATTTTATAACCAATCTAAATCATAAATAATGGAACTATTTCATGTTAATTATAACATTTATAGTTTACAACAGCTGTGTGCATAGTACACATAAAGCATAATGGTAACATCAATTACACATGGGGGTCAGTCAATTACCATAAAAGCTTCTATGATAGAAGCAGACATGGTATAAACATTCCACTTAGAATAAGAAATTCGTGGAATTTCAGAGTTGTACAGAGTGTCACCTCAATGTGTGTGACAAAAATCGTTTTATAATTTACATTATAAAATTAACTATAGAAAAATTAAAATAATTAAATTTAAAAATATTCTTTACACAAACATACTACTAAACATGCTACGGCCATGAGTATTGTCTTTTAGAATTTAAGGAAAAATATTGTAATAGCTCAATTGTAACTGAACAAAAATAAAATAAAGACCTTTATTATTATTACTACTAAAATTAAATTAATAAATGGTGAAAATTCAGATTGTAAAACTTTTAAAGTTGGTACATGCTTATTTAATGACATGATAATGCTGATGACAATTTGTTGTATAGCCAGATGTAACAATAACCACTTTTGATTTTTCAAGAACAAACATATAAACTGACACTATTCTTTAGTGTTTACCTTATTAATAAAAAAGCAGTACATTTAAAACGTCCATATGAGACATATTATCATAGGATATTACGAACAATTATTACACTAACATTCCAGTACAAATATATTTGTAAAAAATTACTATAATCAACTATATAAAAAATATATCTGAAAATTTTAACAAAATTTTTTTTCTATATTTTATCATGAACACAAAAAAAACATGATGTAAAGGATGAACTGCTATATACACACAAAGCAAATGAGTTGGGTTATATAGAAATCATAATGATGCTGATGACACTACAAAATACTACAAAAGCAAAAGAATTTATACATACAACATATACACAAAAAATGCAACAATTAAAAATCAAAATCCTGAAAGAGAGAAAAAATTATACAATTTTTTTCTATAAAATTAAAAATGATGAATAAATTAAAAATAAACAAAAAATATCTAGAAACCTTTATTAAAAAACAAAACAAAACAAAAACAATTCTCTAGCAAAAAAAACTTGAGTCTTTTTATTCTTGAAATCGGATTGACTGAATAAATAGAATACACCTGACACACCAGAATATTGGATAGTATGAATAATCTATCACCAAGGTATATAATGAGTACTATAACAGTTTTCATTACTTTGTTTCATTTTTAACTTTTCAAAGTCCATCGCTGGTAAATGGCCTCTGTACGGAATGTGTATGAAGTTTGCATGGGACAGCGGTCATTGTAACTGTCATACTACTATACCCAAGAACATAAATTGAATTGTACATTTTGAAAATGTTATAAGCACCACAACAAAATTTTACAGGAGAAGGAATGAACACATATATGTTACAATGTTTTTACCAGCACACATCTTTCTTGAGTTGAAATTTTTATCACTAGGATCAGTAGTAGGTGGACAATCTAATGTGCCATTGTTAAACATGGCATTTACTTGTTTTTTTAATAAAACATATTTCACCCAAAATGGCAATTACAACATTTTGGAAATGCACGATTCATTTGCCACTGCTACTGGTAGTATTATTGCATAGCATGCAAAACACAGTAGTTCTAATTACATTGTTATTAGTAATTATAAATTACTAAATTAATAAATGATTTTTTTCTGTTTATAAAGTTAGTATACATACAAATATTAGGGGAAAATATTATTTATTATAATAGTAACTTGAGTCATGAGTTTGCCCTTGTTTGCAAAGAGGGGTTAAGGGAAAAAAGCATCAGTGCGCATGTGAGACTGCTTTAATTTCAGTACAACAAATACAACAACTTATAATATACCCAGAGCATAAAAAATATATTGCGGAACCTTTTGTAGGTTAACCATACGAATATAACTGTTTGTTACCGTAAACAGAAATGTTAGTTTCTCGAAAATGTGAGCAGGCTATTCACAGTGTTGAACGGAATCTAATATGCAGTGTAATAAAATGCTGTGAAGTTGAAGCTAAACAAAAATGCCTTTCCCTCCCTCTTAACAAAAGCCTTGAGCAAGTGGCTAACTACTGTGATGTTTCTCTTTCCACAATTTTAAAAATAAAGGAGATTAAAGCCGTGAAGAAGCTATTCTTTAACAGTTTTGTTGACACCTGGTAAAAAAAGAAAACGGTTAGGTAGATACTAGTGAGATTGATAGTGAAGACGCCGGTGACACTGATAGTAAAGAAGGCGATTCATTCCTAGAAAATTTTTTTCAAATAGAGTAAGGTAGCTGGTAATAACAGTAAATCAAACATTTCTGGTCATGTAATTAAGCTATAGACAATATTACAGGTCACATTTATTTTTTATAAGGTTTATGAAGAAAACATTTTCTCGGAATAAACCACAGCTTACAAAATGTATGTAGAAACTGCACAGTAGTAAAATGTACGAGTAGTGTCTCAATGTTGAGGTTGACAGCGCGTCAAATTTTCACTTCCCTTCCTCACAACCCATCTATATGCAAAAGGCAATCTCGTAACTTCAGTATCTATATCATAATTTTCAAATAATTTACTAATTAATTAGTATATTAACACTTACGGGGGGAAACTATTATTAGAAGACTACTTATTACCATCAAAATTTTCATCATTTACTAATTAATTCACAAGCTTTACTGCAAAATACTTTGATTTTTTTATGGCTACTCTCTCTAGTTTGCGCTACTTAACGCAGGTCTTTAGTAAAGCAGAATTATTCATGTCACAAAGAGGAAACAATAAAAAAACATACGAACAAACACACACGGACAATTACTAAACAACTCAATTCTAATAAAAACTATCTAAAGAATACTAAACCGTACTTAAATCAATCTTATGTATAAAGGAATAATTACACAAATCGTAGGGGTACTAAAAATAAACAACAATGCAAGATGTGGTTGTCAAATAGCATGGTAATGTTCTGCCAAAGTGACAGGCTAAACAATTTTTTTTGTAATGAACAGTAGTACTCATGTTTACTATAGTAACATAACATAGTAGAATAACCGCATGGGTTTTACTCATCCATTTGCTTTACCTGGCAGAGGCATACTTATCAGCAATGAACTTATGAATAGATTTATTACAATAGTTTTTCTCACTTAGTTTCATTCTTAACTATTCAAATCAGACCAACCAATTATGAAGAATACAATTTTTCTTTAACGTACCACATGCCACATGACATTGTGCTCCGTTACTTCTCCCTAGGTTTACTTTAATAGATTCTGTCATAAACTTTAATAAAATACAGAAATTAAGTTCAATGAAATACAAAAATTAAAATGATCTTTAAGTTAAGAATGAAATACTTGATAAAACACGTTAATAATGTTGAATCAAAACAGCACGAATATTAAAATTCAAGATTTAAAATAGATGCTAACTTGAATAATAATACAAGTTAAAAATAACAACACTATCAACTATAGTAATTACGTGCCTACAAATTTTGGGATACAGTAGAATCAATAAAACAATAGAAATACTTTATTGCATATTTTTAAACTTTTTCAGTTATCCTAAACCACGATTGCATCTGACATCAGAATTATGATTAAAATAATAATAATAATAATAATACAAAATAAGGACAATTGCTCAAGTTTTATAAACCTATTCAAAAATACAATGAAAAACACACAAAAAAATTAGTAGAAAATAAGAAGACAAACAATGAATCTTTAACAGCTGCACAAAATGTATTAATGGGAGTAATAAGATTGATGTTTATGTGTTGTATATGATGTTATTAAACAAGTGTAAGTAAAATGTATAATGTGTATTATGGCAATAATATACAAAATTAGAGAGTCTTCAAATTAAAACTCAATTTTGGTGAAGAGGTGATTTGTAAATTAAATAGGATGTACACAGTAGTAATAAATAACTGTTTTAACATAAAAAATAATATGACTGAATGGCCTTCCAAAGGTTTACGTTCTAGAGATCTAAATGTACAAATGAGTTGGGGAGCGATACTGCGAGAAGAGGAGAGATGGAAGTTGGTCGCTCAGTTTTCAGAAAAGGTGAATGAGAGACTGCAGAAAAAGGAGACATTTGGAGACCAGCGAAATCACCCTATCCCATTGTAAATGAATCCTGTCCCAATCTCATAAAATAAGGACACTTCTTTCCTGAGTTGGTGATGAAAGAGATGAATGAAAGTGAGAGTGAATGTTGGTCGGTCACAGGGAGGGGGAATTAGGCTACGATTCCCTTCCACACCTCACTGAAAAAAATGCTAAATTTTAACTCTACATTTCCCTTGTAGTAATATATTAACAGTTCCCAAGGGAGGTGGAGGATTTTTGCAGTTGTCGGATCAAGTGCCCATGCGGCGGGTTTTTGGTTGGTAGGCAGCTGCAGCCTCTTTGGGATTGAACAAGAACGCCTCAATGGAGTCTAACACTACTTCCCCATCGTGAGGGAGTGAACATGAGTTTTTCTCGCTGCCTCAGATACAAAAAAAGTACAACAGGGTCAAAGAATTTTTATTGTACTAAATAAAGACTTAAGGTTTAGTAATAAATACTACAAACATAAAAACTTCTTAATTTAAAATGTTTTCCTTGAATTAAAAATAAAACTTTATGCAGGATATAACAATTTTAAGAAATTATTAGGAAATTAATTCTTCGAAATACTTTAGGATAGACAGATTGTTTTCTGTAGGAAATCTGTGCATGAATTTATGATAATTTAAAGTACTTTTACAGTATTACCCGTTAAAAAAAATTAAAATCTTTTTTTTTGACAGACAATCATTGGAAACAAGAAACACTTAACCAACGTACACACAACTAACAAAAAATAAGTGAATTTAGAGCATCAACTTAAAAAAAATCCAACATTGACTTCTTTTTAAAATAAATAATTTTGCAAATTGAACGAAGTGTCATTAAATAAAACAACAGTTAAATTTTTCAGAATAATAAAATAATTAGTTTATAAAAAAATTAAACACCAAATATTATTATTGAAATTTAGCTCACCGGTTTAAGAAGATGTTTGCTTCGGTCAATGACAAATTGACAGAACCGAGGGTCATGTGACCCAGGAAAATTCAATCCTTTCATCTGATACAGCAGCAGCAAGTGCAAGCACACAAATAGAAAGACACAACACACATAACATACCAGCCCATACAAATATGTACATAAGTTAATCAAGTTAAAAGAAAAACGTAGCAAAGATATGTTTTTAAAGTATTATATCTTGAGGTGCAGAGATGTGGTAAAAATGAATTATTTAAAAGAAATATTCAGTAATGGCTTTGTAAGCAAACATTTCAACTTTGTATTTTCTTTGTTTAATAATAATTTTCCAAATTTGAAACACTGAGGGAAATTTTTTATTAATTTAAGAAAATGAAAACAAGAGCTAGAAGTTTTATGTTCTCTAATCCTGATTCATTTTTGTATAAAGTATCATTTAAAATTTCAATTAACATTTTCTTATAATCAACAGGATACAATCTTTAAAAAAATCTTAAATTCATAATTTTAGACTAACAAGCATGTACAATAATTGCCTTTCTGACAAAATTTTAAATATAAAGTTTAATCATAAAACTGGCTAGAGTTGTTGTTGGTTAGATCATCAGCTGAAAGGGTGGTTTGAACCTCTCGAGGCTTTACTAAGTAAAACAAGAAGTGAGGTGGTTTACAATTCTCTTTCTCACTGAGTGGAAAATTATGCTTGTCAGCAAGCACGGCCCTCTAAAAAAGCATCTACTTTTCACCCTGCAAATGACGCCTACACTTCGTTCACCACAGGGTCTGGATGTAAAATGAAATTCATTACTCTCAGAGGAGAAAACTCTGAATATTATCTTTTATATCTTTACCTCTTCTGTACTTAAATGCTTCAGTCATACACTGACTGTGACCATGTGATAAGAATTTGTATTACACTAGATTATAATACAAATTTTGTCAGTTTATGTGGCAAAATTATGTTTTTGATTTACATATTTCAAAAAAAATTGAAGATTTCTTTAATTTTACAAAGCCACGTTGTTACAAAATTGATGAGTAAAAGTTATACGAGTAGTTAATGTAGTTGCAATAAAAATAAAATGTACCCAGAAATCTTTGTGAATTATATACAAAATGCAATGAAATTTTTCCATAACCTGAAATAAGCAAATCAAGACAAGATGAATAATAAAGAAGTGCTGAAAAGATGATCACCACCACCTTTAAGAAGTTATCATTAGTATTTAAAATTAAAAACAATTATGCAGCCAAATTATGTACTCTACACATTCAAATACCATTGTTAGAAAAGAAGTTGATTATTGTTCTAATATTATAACAAGTTAAAAAAAAAACAGTCAAATACAATAATACACAATGTGCTTGGCTTCAATGAAGAAAATAAGCTAGCTGCAAAAGTGGCACACAGACACAAATACGAATGAAATACAAACATATAAATTGAAAAGAATAGGGGAAACCAACATAGTTCAAGAAAAATAAACACAAAAATGGGATTGTGTTAACAATGGCTTGCTCATAGTCTACATTTTAACTTGAGAAGACCAAACCAACCCAGTCATGAGTTATTGTAGCATAAAAATACGTGCCACAACTTGGTAGAGCTGAAACTAGCTAAGAAACAATGCTCAGCTAACCCTGGCACGTGTATAGACAACTTTTACTCACAATATTCAGGAGCAAACGTAGAGAAAAATATAAAAGTTTCAGAAAATATTGAATTTAGGTGTGCTAAGATTATTGTATTTTTGAACTTTCCTCTAATTTTGTGCACCTTTATGTTCAGCTAAAACCTCCCTGCTGACTTGTACACTTATTACATTTTCATTTTATAGGAGGCCGATCAAGTTAAGCTTGGGAACTAAACAAAAGAACTTTGTTTAAAAACATTGTATAGTCACTCAATTTATTTACAAGTAAGACTACGTAAGTGTGCAAAAAAATAATTTGTAGAAAAATATCAGGGCACAACCAACTGAATCCATTATTACATTATCGAATAAATCAATTTGAAAACAAACTATAATGCTTTCATCATAACTAGTTACATGGTGAGGGAGGACAGAGTTCTCCCTTCCACTATAATTATCCAGGACTAGTGACTTTCCCTTCTCCTGCCTTTTATACCATAGTTGGTAATAATACGGTAGGCATTCTCAGAATCAGGTAAACTCCGGTGTGTAGTAGTGTGCATGTGTATACACTTACTTACACATGCACACACTTTTAACATTGTGGTTTTACAATACAATGAAGATTAAACTCAGTGAAAGTAGTGTTATGTGGACTGTTCTGTAGGGGTTACCATACCTTAGCCGAGAAATTCTGGTTATAGCGCCAGAGACTCGCTTTTGAAATGACTTGTCAATAAGAAAAACAAATTGGCATATCTCGAGATTTATTACAAATATACACATTGAAGTTAGAGGGGTGGTAGCCTTGGTAGTGTAGTAGTAGTAGTAGTAGTGGTGGTGGTGGGGGCTCACTTTACTAACCGTAGCAGAAGTAGTTGGCAAAGAAGGGAAAATTCTGTGAGAGAAGTTATAGTAAATGGATTAGGGTAATATTTACTTTATATCATAGTTACGAATAACCAGGGAATAGGAGTAAACAAAAATTATAAGAGTAAAAAGTTTCCCTTTTACATTAGTGCCTGCAACTCTGCTTTTGTTCTCATATAAAAACTCTTTTATGCCTATGTTGGTTTCTCCTCTGTACTCTTCAAATGCAAGAACTGAACAGACCAAAAGTTTTAGTTTACAATTCACAAAGAAGTACATAAAAATATTTATGTAAAAAAGTCACGACGTACTAATATTTTCCTGAAAATGTGCAATGTGTAGTTTAGAAAATCTGTTCACTTAGTAACAATCAATTATGTTTGTTTACATATAGTGTAACTGAGTGGCATAAATTCAAAATATTTTCTGTTAGCCTGCACAAGAGATACAAGAAAAAATCTCGCACCAAAAGAACTTCTAGTATATGAACATAAAAAATATAGAAAGAGAATTAAAATTTTAATTGAGAGTAAAGGATGCAGTCTACCATAACCACAAACTGAATAAAATATCACTTATCCCTAGATTAACCATTGGAATTTTATTCTATAAATCTTTTTTGAAAGCCCCTAAAAGCAAAACTGTCTGAGCCTATACTGTCTATTTGGCTTCTTTATGCATTTAAGAACATTTTAGTAAAGCAGTCAGGGATTACGTCAAATACCACAGTACTTCACTGCCAATTCTAAATGGAAGTAAAAGGAATAAATTTCAGTTAAAAATCAATTTCTTCAATAAACTGTGATGAACTATTTCTCAAAAATGTTACAAGAAAACCTTGTAGTATATATTTGCAAGTAAAAGTATTTGCAGGTATAAAGTATATTTGCAAGTAAAAGTATTTGTAAGTATATATTTGCATAAATTATTAAGAATGTGGTAGAGACATACAACAAATGTTGAATAGCCATGTGCAGAACAACACAAGAATTTGAAATAATTTTGCTGTAATATTCACTTACTTAAGCAGTGCAATAATGGCAAGTGAGGATCATGAATGCATTGTGAATAACAGTTAAATGCACCACAGCAAATTGCAAAACACCCAATATTCAATCTTTAAGGTTGTCATATCAATGACTTCAGTATTATAAAACAACTAGAAATTCAATGCACAACAAGTAAATCTTCATGTGATAGAATGGGCAATGATTTAATTTAAGTTATCCTTTATTACTTTACAATTTCTACATCTTTGTTTCAAACACGTAAAAAAGAATTGATATTTGTTTTACCTTTTGTAAATAGATAACAAAAAGTGTTAAGAACTCTTTATAATACTTGACAACATTTTTCATAAATTATTAATATTAAGTATATATCTCAGATTGAAAAAATATTTTGGTTGAATTAAGAAAATATTATAATATAGTTAAATGTTAAACAAGCAGAAAACAAATTAACCATTGATATGGTAACAAAAAAAAAACATTTTATTTTCAAAGCATAATACATATATATAAATATTGTTGCAAAAGGAAGTATTAATTGTAAGAAAGTACAACAATTTGTTAAAAAATGAAGCAAACACAATGTATCAGATAAATCTAATAGGTTTCTGTTTGGTATGTTAAAAATTTCATATATCTAAAACGATATTGAATAGGGGAAATAAATAATTTCATTTGAATACCCAGAACTAATAAAAAATTGAAAATATTTGAAAACTTCAGCTCAAATTCATATTAGCTTTCACTGAGACACATGTACACTAACTGACAATAGCTTTCTCTGAAATATTACTATACAAATTTAAAAAAAAAAACGAACAGTTCAACAAAAAAATCTAAAAAACCAATACCAAAATTCCTATTAACCACTACGCACCAATGAAAGACCCAATAAATATTCATTACAAATTTTAATTCTAGTGTGTAATATTCTGCCAAATTACAATTGGTGAAAAATAACAAAGTAAAAATGGAATATTATCCAACTTGCCTTAAAATGGCTAAATTAATTCCAAGCAAAAAAGGTTGAACATATTTTATTCTTTTCTTAAAAATAAACATTCATTTAGTGTAGTATTGTAAAAAAGGAAAACATGGTGCAAAAATACATTTTTTGGAACAAATTCCTAAATTAATTTCCTCAAAAATGGTAAGAAATAAAAATAATATTTAAAATCTGTGCCATATTTAAAGTAAATTTCTATAATGCATCCTGCATCCTATATTCAATCCTATTGTAAAAATATTTGAATTTTCACTGGCCCATAGTTACAGCTACTATACTACTTGTTTTTTACCTTTTTTATGTAATCCTACTCTACAGGCATATTTTGGATGATCTACCACCATCAGAGTACACAAAATTGAAACTAAATTTTTTTCAATTTTATACAAATGACTGAAGATACAATAACTTCCGTAAATTTTAATAATTTTTTTTTAGAAGTTAAATGACAATTTAGTGTACTCTGGTGATAATGGATCCACTGAAACATGTCAGCAGAAAGTAGGATTATATAAAAAAAAAAATGTAAAAAAACAGTGATATAGCAGCTGTAACAGGTTGGTGAACAATTAAACACTTATATTTAAGTACTTTAAACTTTATTTTATATTTTCCAAATAAAATTCAACCAAAACGAAAAAATCTTGATAAAACTTTTTTCCAAACTATCGAAACTGTCTCTATTGAAACTATGTTATACTGCCAATCCAGTAAACTCGAGATAATTTTTAATGAAATCTAATCATTTAAAAGACCTGACAACTAACTGAGTATACAAAAAATGTCTTTAGTTGTACCATTTTCTTAAAAATGTACTTTTTATAGTTGAAAACCTGTCTCCAATACATCACGATACACCACTAATTCTAATAAAATAATGAGAAAATAACTGCAACCCTCAATGGCACATACCGATTGCAATACCTACACAACTTCAACCAGTATTGTTTCAATTTCATCTATTCACATCTAGTTTAATCGAGTCATTAGATAAATGACTTTACAATACTGCAGCGGGATCAGTAGCAATGACCTTAATGTTTGCTTTCACAGCACTCGAATCATAATTGCTTTCATAGACAAGTTATCAAAAGAATAATATTAACTTGCATTACGGTGTGGTATTAAAAAAAAATTTATTTTCTATTAACGAAATGTAAATATATGTTCTAAGGGATTATTGTAGAAAGAAAGAAAAGATACAAAATTTTTAAATTCGCTATTATGACAATGATCCGTACCATATTCAAATGAAAATATTTTAAGTAACGGAACTAATTATGGCATAAATATATGCACTGTTAGCTTACGAGAGGCAGACAATCTAGAGTTACTCCTTTAATGTTAAACTGTCAGTAAAACCGAATGAAATATTATTGAGTCTTTCACACAACAAACGAACAAGAACAATCCATTCAACAAAGAGAAAAGTTGATGATACAATGTGAAGAGCGTACAGAAGAAAAATACAGATTATAATCAGTAATATTACAAAATATACAAAAAAAACAAAGGAAAAATACAGATTGACTACTGACAGTTCACAGGATACAATAAAATGAATAAACAATACAAGACAGTAAATTAGAGTGCCAGCACAATGGCGCAGTTGTTGCCTGTAACAATGAACAATTAGCTTACCGAAGGATTTTTGTTAACCCTGACCCCTTTTCCGCTGCTAACTGCAACCCCGCTTGATACTGAGTCCCCCCCAGATGAGGGACTTTTCTGGAACAATTACAACAAGAAGACGTCACAGTCACATTCACAAGTACTGATGAGACGAGTCACATGCTACACCATGTCACAATATCATCCCCAGCAGACGACACCAAATCAACATTGTTATCAATTTCTAAATTACATCATTAGACTACAAGACAATAAATTATTAATAACATACTAAAAACTTGATTAAAATAATTAATACAGACTAACTTTTTATACAGCCTTAATAAACTGTTACAGATGTACTTTTTTAGGAACAGATAATTTAAGCTCACTGATAAGTTTGTTCAAGTACAAGTGTTCATTAACCTGTTTCATTTAAAGGGATTTCTGAAAACTGAAAATCCAACTTGGTTCATAACTCGCACAGGAAGTTGTAGTAAAATTCTCTCATTACATTTATGCCATATTCTACTGAATATGTTATTTTAACCTTAATAGGCATAATTTTGTTTTTAACCACCTGGAACTGCTCATAAAGGCTGTACAATTTTTACACGCGTAACACCATTTACCAATACTCAAATACCATAAAATTCTATTTCATATCTGTTAACATCTTAATGCAATTATAACTAATGACTTATTACAATGTGATTAAGTTGGTTAGGAATTTTAAAAAATATACATGTTAAAACATCAAATGCTCATGTTAAGAAAATTTAGAATAATTTTAATCAAAATCAACATTGAAAAACTTTGTAAACAGATTTAAATTTATGCTCGATTGTAAATTTTGTCAAAAATTAATTTAACGCTGTACATTTCCGATTTTAAGTAATGTTTAATTTTTGCTATGTCTTTTTACAAATGCTTTACGAATAAAAAATAATGGGTAAGTAAAAATTTAAAACTGACATTAACACACAAAAATGAATGAGTAGATTTTTAAAAAACAAAATATATGTACATAGTTAAAACATGAAAACGAAAATTCATACAACTTTCATCTTTACAAAACTTCAGTTAAAGATTACATTTAAAAGTACATAAAAATCTGTTAACCACAAAATATCATGCACATGCACAAAATTTATATTAAAAACAAATAATGAGACTAATGAAGATTAGAAATTAGAACTGATTTAATTTATTTAAATATCAAAAATCATTTAATTACAATTTATTCAAATGTGAGACTATCCAGAATGAGTATGAAAAATATTTAACATTAATAATTTTAAAATGAGTTTATACCATATTTTGATTTTGTGGTAAAATATCACTTTTGGAAATCTTTCATGAAAGTAAAAATTTATTGAAAGCCCTGCGCAAGTGCAAAATAAATTTAAACACAATGCATTCAGTAAATATAAAATGACAAGAAATATATCCAGTAACCCTACCAGTTGGGTTAAGTTTAATGAGTCACTAATGCATAGTTACTTTTTTCGTATAAGGCCAATTTTAGACTTCGTGAAGTGACTTTAGACATTTCTGAAAGCTCTTTTTGTAGTCCACATTCTCAGCATTCATTCACAGTAGGCTTTTCTCCTTGCTTCTGTCACCCGGTGTTGTTTTTTCTCTTCATGGAAGCCCTTAAAGTAAGTAATCAGTTGTCTAAATTTGTTTTGATTTATTATGTTTTCTCGGTTTATTCTGGTTTTCTCAATATCCCTCTGACTTTTTTTTAACCACTTTTCCGACACCTTAGGTTTATTTTTTCTTGTACAATTTTTCTTGACCTCATTATCTGTGTTGCCCGTCTACTATGTTCGAACCCATTAACTTGCAGAGGATCTTCTTTTAAATTTCTCTGCTGCTCTTATACCAACCTTCCCAGTCATTCACTTACATACAGACACACAGGTTTTATCACATTAATATGATGTCTAATCATGGTTTGTCTTCAAGAGTGCTTTCTTCTTATACAGGTGGTGAGTTCCAAAGCAAAATTATAAATCATCAAGAACACAAAAATGTTTTGTAGTATTTGTAATCATATGAATAGTAATTAAAAAATTTTTGTATAAAGAACTATAACCATCAAATGACTTAAAAGTTGTGGCACATATATTTATCAAAGCTTTTGAAATGTATTGTCATCATACAATAAGATGTTTACTCCCAAATAACATCCTTTTAAATGCAACAATAAATTTTTACTGCTGATATAATTGAAGTGCTCTTATTATATTTAAAATAAAAATATGATCTATAAGTGAACAGTACAAAGACCACTCCGGTAATTTATTTTTGGTTTTATGCCAGACTGTTTAGCACATCACTGCTAATGCAGATGAAGGGTGATAGATGAAAATACGTCAGACCTGATTGGGAGTTGAATCTGGGACCCTTGGCATAAAAGCCAGTTGTGCTGACCACTACAACACGGATCGGCCTTAGGCTGACATGAATCATATTTCATTACTCCTAAGTCTACATTCTGTTAACAACACATGTAAATTTACACAAAAAATAAAATTAACAATAACATTGGAAAAATTAATTTGTATTCTTGTTTTCAGTAATTATAATTGCATTATAAACAAGTAACAGATGATCACAAACACACCCAAGACATAATACTAATACATAATAATTAAAAATTAATTTCAGACGTTACAGTAAAGGCCTACAATTGAACATTGTTGACATTTTTTTGAATTATTATAACTTAAATCATATTATAAAAACATACACTCTACAAAAACAGGGCATGGAAATTGATAAGAATATAATGCTAATTTTACGTAAAGATTATTTAAACAAACAAATATAAAATTTTTACTATAACTCAAACAATAGTGTCTAAAGACAGTACTAAAAATTATACATTACAATTACTTCTGACATTTTCTATTCAAAAATTACAAAAGATATCTCAAATGAGAAAAGCAATTGGTATAAACCTTCTCTGAATTGATTATTGTAATATCTATTTTTATCTTAAAATTATTTAAAAAAACCATTTGGTAATAGATATTGTTAAACAATACTTTCTAAAAATAATGCTAAATAAATTACTAAATAAGTAAATTAAAACAGCATTGCTTAATCCCAGGATCTGAAAATATATATACATTTAAAAACTTCTATCAGCTAAATAATAAAAAACTAACATACTTTTGCACTTAAATTATGAATATAATGTTTATATACTCCAATGAATGTTCATTGTTTTACATGCTGCATGATATAATCAAACAAGTAAATTCGTCTTTAAAAATAAGCTAGCTGGGCCAGTCATTTTTTATATACCATTAAAAAATTATTACTTAAACTATACAAAGTGTATTCTGATAAAAAAATACATTCATTACTTGATCAAATTATAATTTTTTTGCAAAACTGTCACGACGTTATAATACAGAAAAACAACAATCCAATAAAAGTCTTAAATATTTTTCAATGTCTTTATCTAGATTCAGCGAACATTTTATACGAGGGCTATTCAGAAAGTAGATTACGTTTTGGAATAAAAAAATAACAAATTACAGAAAAAAAAATTTATTATGTACATCTGAAAGAGCAACTTAAACACTACTTTTCTACATAGTCACCAAACAAATTGAGGCACTTGTCGTAGCGGTGAACAAGTTTTGAAATGCCTTCATCGTAAAATTCAGCCGCCTGAGATGTCAGCCAGTTAGTCACGCCCGCCTGCAGTTCCACGTCGTCATCAAAACGTTGTGTTGCAAGCCAGTTCTTCATCTTTGGAAACAAGTGGAAGTCGCTGGGTGCAAGGTCGGGACTATAAGCCGGATGAGGAAAAATCTCCCATTTGAATCCATCAAGGACACCTTGAGTGCGATTTGCCGTATGAGGTCTGGCATTGTCATGCAAAAACAAAATTTTGTTCGTCAGCTTTCCCCGACGTTTGTTTTGAATCGCTCTTCTTAAGTTTTGCAACGTTTGAAATTTGTGGGAAACAAAGGGAAAGCTCCGTTATTGTGAAACGGCGGTTTTCACGCACCTTTTCATTGACTTTCTCAGTCAGTTCATCAGTCACAATGCTCGGTCGACCACTCTTCTCTTCGTCATGGACATTAGTTCGGCCATTCTTAAAGCGAATGCACCACTGACGAACTCCACCTTCAGTGATAATGTCATTTCCATACACTGCACACAGTTTCCGGTAAATTTCTATTGGTTTATGGTTGCTTGCCAACAAAAACCTTATCACAGATCGTACTTCACAACTCGCGGGATTTGCGATTGCAGCACACATTTCAAAAGCTTATAAAAACGGAACGAGCAGCGCGATCACCCTCTCACTAGCACGGCTGGATAGCCACTGAACGGCAGAACGCCCACATACCAAAATGTCCGCGATTGCCCCGCCCCTTGCGGCAACAGACGAAAACGTAATCTACTTTCTGAATAGCCCTCGTATATGCCTCTATTATAACATAATGGTAGTAAAACAGCAGTTTGTTTTAAAATAAATTTTAATATTACAGATGTTCTGAAGTTCAAAATGGCTGCAACATTACTATAGCCAATTCAATTCATCTTTTCAAGTTTCAGTAATTTATTACATCTACTTGGATAATTTATTATTTAACCTTATAAGAATGCAGTATTACCATTGATGACAGAAGTGGTATTAACTACATACAAATATAAAACAATGGATATGAAATATTGAAAATATTAATCCATGTTTGTAGTTTATCTTGCAGATCAAGGTTGCTCCATAGCAAAGACTTCTTTCTTAATTCTGTATATGTTTTTAATATGATAAAGTTTACCTAACAAAAAATGTTCTAAACTAATTAGGTATATTGCTTTAATCAGGTTATATTCTCAGTTTGAAATTGCACGTACATACTTAAAAAAATAAACCAATTTCTTTTCACTGATACATACAAATTTAAAATAAATTTAATACAATATGTACTTTATTTTTGTTTTTCATTTAGGTATAAAAATTGTAACACTTCACGTTTAAATTCAATTTCATATTTGATTAATAATGACAAATCATATGTCTGATATAAAGTAATATATTCTCCTTAGTAAGATGGTTCTTTTGATTGAATAATAGTATATATCACAGTAAGCAAAAACTTTTAATAATGTGTATTTAAGATTATTGGATCAAAAATAAAAATAAATTTATTAAATGATTACGTAAATACTGAAAACAAACTGTACAAAACAGCTTACAAATATTAAAAAAAAAAAACAACCAATCAATTCCATCTAAAAAGGACCACAGCTCAAAACAACACCATATTAAAAATGGAGATACATACTATTGATAACATGATCTGGTATTAATTAAATGCACAGAAAAATAAAACTGTAATCACTAAAATAGCAATTTTTTTATTTTGTAATAAAATTTATATAAAACATAATCAGATGAAAACTGCCTGATACAAGCACTTACACTGAAACATTGTACAATTGGAGAAATCAGCTTGTGTATTTTTTCGTTAGAGTGCCAAAAAAGGCTAGGGTTAAGAGGGTTATTAAGCCAAGGAGCACATTCTTTTAAAAACTGGAAAATACAAATATTAGAAATATAATAAGGGAATATTTTATGAACATTATAAATGAGACGGGATTATTAGAATAAGTCATTGAATAATGTATTAAAGGTTAATTTAAAATCCATGTTTAGTTAAAAATTCTTAGAATTATAAAATACGTTGTCTTGATTGTGACAAGGTTTATCATTCCTTCATTTTGTTGTCATATTTTAATATCAATACACAATCTGTTAATACTTTACATAGTGGAATTCATTAAACATCTAATATTTTATTATTGAAGGCATTAATACATTCAAACCCACCAATCTTATTTATTGGGATTGTTGACAGATGTTTTCGCATCCTCATAAAGATCAGTAGTTTAAAAATTAGTTTATAAAAATTAAAACATACAAACAAATACGTGCTAAGTTAGTGATAAAACATCTTTCTTAGCTATTCTCAACCAGTCAGCCTGAAATTTAATAAAATGTCAAGTCATTAAATATATTATATTAAATGGATATTAGTTTGTTTATCCCACTAAAAAGTTATAAATCCTGTGAAACATATTAAAATAAATAAATAAGTTAACTCGGAAATAACTTACCACAGATGCACCTCTTCCTGTTTGTCCTGCAATTCCTGGCTGTGGGCTAGTTGAATTGTTTTGCAAATTAATTGTACCAGGAGGCTGTGAAATTAATGGTTTATCACAAGCAGTTTGTATGACAAGGAAACCACTGGCTGGCAACTGTTCTGGTTCTCTGTAAAGAAATTTATTTAATGAAAACTATAAATTTATCGAGTTTAATGTTAAAGTAATAACAAACTGCGTTCAACCTTATTCTCATTATTTATAAATAAATTTTTGAAATTCATCCTGCCAACCATTTTTATAAATTACAGTATAAATGAAATTTATCACCTTACCTTTGGTTGCTTTTTAAGTTTATTAAAAACTAGTTATTAAAAAGTATAAATTTATTGAGTTTACCGTTAAAAGTAATAACAAACTGCGTTCAACCTTATCATTATATTTGAACATAAGAGTATTAAACGATTATAACAGTTTTCATAACTCAAAATCAATGAATTTAAGATTTGCAATTCCATTCCAGTGTCTAAAATCTGACAAATGAAAAGTCTAATTCGTTAAAATTTGGAAAGCTCAGTTGAAAATTAGGGTGAGGATAGATTTCTGTCCCAATGGTGGGGCAAAATACAGCACGGAGAGAGGAATTTCCAACATAAATAAAAGCTATGCACGTACCCTGAGTGCCTTAATTTTAAGAAATATCGCTAATAAGGTGTAAATGAAGAAATAATGCTGAAAAATACAACATCCAACCATTCATCCCCGTTCCACCATACTATTAGCATAGACATCACTCAGGGTTGGACAACTGTTCATCAATATATTTTTCGCTTTTTAGACTTTGACAAACTATATTAAACATTATAATGGATGAATTATAATCACCCAGAAAAATATAGTAACATTTTATTAACAAATAACATAGTTTAACCCTTCTGCTACAGTAGGCAATTTCAGTTGCCCTGGTAGTTACCAGCTATAAAAGCCTATAGCAACCGTACTTATGAAGCGATTTGTTCGGTTCATATATCAAATTATGCGCCTTGAATGGCTGTATAATTTCATATAAAACACAATGAAAATGTATTGATAGCAAGGTTGAAACGAGGGTTGTAAGTTGCCAAGTTACTTTTGAAGTCATCCTATCTTCAGGACAATGTAACTTATGGAACATTTCATCTATAAGGTTCCTAGAACTACCTACTAAATCAAAATAATACGTAGATGCTATAAAATCAAACCTTTTCATCATATGTGCAACAGTTGGCGTTGTATGCGGAAATTCTGAGAGTAAACATAGCCTTCCTTCATGAAAGCTCCCTTGACCTGTTTCATGGCCTATTACAAACCTTATCCTTTTACCACTACTACATAATTTTGTATGCGTATTTGTAACTGTGCAAGAGTACAGTGTCAGTATTATTCACATACGTATTGTGAACAAAAAGGAATGGCAGGAATTTGACACTTCAACACTGTTTGAGTATCACAGATTCTGTTCCCACTTTGCGCGATGCAAATTTCAAACAACAATTATTAGGGCTAATGTTAACTCTAAATTATATTGTTAAAGGTTTCATTCATGAAAATGTCTTCTATAAATTATGTTCTGTACGATTTCATGATAAACTTAAATTTTAGCTCGTTACAGCCAAAAATATAAAGTAACCTACAAATTTTTACGTGCGAAAGTGTTTTGCTCGCTGTAGCTAGCAAAAAATGCAAACGATTTTTATATTAAAATTAAAATAACCGTACATGTTGTATAAAATACTTGTAATTTTTTCACAATTTTCTATCTGTAATGGCCTTAGATAAATGAATTTATTTGGGGGCGTGTTTTGACATTTGAACATTCACTATATGACGAAAAACACACCGCAGCAGAAGGGTTAATTATGTGCAATACTTAATGTTTTGTCAGGAAAATGCTGGGTGAAGTGGATTTTCCCGTTTTATCTTCACAAGTGATCTATATTACATATAATATTTTGTATTAGTTGAAAAGGAAACCTCTCAAACATTAACTTTAATTCAGTCAGTACTTTAGTTTATCTTTCCATGAAGATGAAATGGTACAAAAAGAACAAGCGTCAAGATACAAACCAATTTATAAAACAAAGACCATAGATTTAAATCTGACAGTTCCTAGAACTGATTTAATTGCGCTAATGAAAAAAGCAATATACACCTCGTTATATCAGATGTAAGTAGAATACGTTACAAAATAGTATTATTTATTGAATGATTTAAGAACCATTTACATGCAAAGTCCACAAATATCTGGAAAAATTCTACAAAGATCATTTTTCATAATAATCTAGTACTGTCAGATTTATTTAAAAAAATTAACTACTATTGATTAATTAAACAATTCCACTTAATATTCCTTTTATATAACATTAACTTGAAAGATCAATATTTTAATAATATGCTAAGAAAAATTAGTAAGTCACATCAGTTAGATATCTTTATATTTTAAAAACATTTTTTATTTGTACATCTAATTGTATTTTCACTATATAAAATAAGCAATGTGATTAACTTACTTATTTAAATTAATAATATCAAATTCGCATTCGTCTTCAAGCCATGATGGAAGTTCTAGAAGCAATGAGATATCCATTTCTTGAACCTCTCTTGGAGTAGCCAAAGCTAGATAGGATCCATTAACCTGACAAAGAACACAAACATAGTTATATTTTCCATAATTACAAAAATATTGATACAACTTATTACTAACTTTATAATAAATGGCTTAAATGAATATTGATACTGTAACAAAACCAAAAATTAAATGATACTGGATGAACTAATAGTATGTCACAAAATCAGCAGATGTACATCCCAAAACTAGGTTGTTGGTGTAGTAGTTGGCACAACTGGCTTCAATACCATGGATCCTGGGTAAAATTCCATTTACGGTCAAGTCTGATATCTTTTCATTTGTATATCATATCATTACTACACCCAAGCCAAGGCTAGGCTAATAGATGCATCATCACTCAATACCAAAAAAGGTCAATATTTTGTCTCAAGCACATCTTTTTATTAAGTTGGTGTATGTAACAATCTGCAGTTTCTGAAAATCCATGGTCTGACTCTACACAAACTAACTCAAGCTTGACAGCAAGATAGTAATTAATTTATGTAAAAAAATTCTTTTGTTTATTAAACATATGTTCAAAAATTTCCAATTATGCCACATTATTTACAAATTATTATAAACTAAATAAATTTAGTTTATTTGTAACTTATTATCAAAATTTGACTAATTGTTAATTAATATAAAAACAATTTTTAAATTTTCAGAAAATGAACAAATGAATAATAATAAAATAATAAAAAAATAAGATTCATAACAATTTATAAATAAATTTTGGTTAACTAACCTGGTTTAGACAGAAAGCAGATATAGAATCTTGTTCTTTATGTATTATGCGTACTGGTTCTGGTAAATTCTGAGCAGGATCTGTTGAAGGTTTATCATCTCCATTTATTGACACCGTATCTAACACTGACCCTGTTCTTCTTTTACCAAATACACATCTGATAAATAAGTCTTGAACTGGCTCTTGACGCACTAGAAAACTCCACAATCTGCGAGCTGGAGCTGCTGACCAATGACGTGGACTGAAAAAATAAATTAGATACCAAGTCTAACTGAAAATTCTTAATTCTCAAATTTTGTAAATAAAGTAAAACTTTATCAAGGACTAATAAAGAATATTTCGATTTGATGTATCTGATTTATTAAATTAGTACAGTTTGTAAAAGTATTAACAAATTTTTAAATGAATAGAAATTCAAATATAAGCACTCACTGGAACGGTGTATTTCCTTTATCAAGTAATGAACGATATTTGTGGATGGGAGGGCCAGGTGCAGATGTTTCCACATAGCAACCAGGGATATAATCTGATGGTGGTGGACCTCGCATCTCTAATTCTTCTCGTAATACTTCACTCCATTGGCTCACTACTCGTAAAACTCCATGTATCAGTGGACTACTCACTGGCAACTCTGTAACATAAAGAAAGAAATACAATATTAATTATCGAGTACAATACAATAAAACAGTAACTCCAAAAAATAGACAGAAGAATATTAAGAATAGCCATTAATTTTCAACATCAAGTCCATGATAAATGGGGGATAATCCCTAACGACATTGTCTGCAAAGAAAATGAGTCACTATTTGACACAAAGAGAAAAAGGAGAGTTGTTTTTTTCAGTCATCTCTGCAGACTACCTGATACAAGACTCACTAAGGAGCTTCTAAGCTACCAACTCAAAAACAAGACCCAAAATAAATGGTTCCAGGAAATAAAGTCCGACATGAAAGACTTAATAATAACCAAGGAAATGATTCAAAACCGAGAAGAAAAGGAAGTGTTACAGATAGTAAGCTTTGCCAACTCCCCTTCAAGGAAAGAAAACAACTCAACACTATCATAACAGAGAAAATGACAGCCGCCAGATCAAAAATATGAAACTGGTATGGGAGCAAAGAGACAGCAGGAAGCTAACTCCGTAGCTCGTTCTTCAAAGACATGAACATGGAATGACTTAAGTGCGCCATTGGGGCACAAAATGAAGAAGAAAATAAACAGTAGATGTGTCAAGTTATACAGGTGGTATACGACTGTACTATATACTTGTTACCATGTAGTAATAAACAATTTGTGTACACTATTTCACTTGTATACTTCTTCTTCTTCTTCTAAGAGTGCTACCATCATGAATGAAGATTGGTTACAATTTTGGTAAATCGCTCTCTATCATGAACCATCTGAAAAGAGTGCTTTAATGATTTCCTTTGCCGAAATCTGAAACCCTTAATTTGCCCTTGACACACCGGGTTGGTCTAGAGGTAAAGTCGTTGCTAAAATCAGCTGTTTAACAGCTGATTTTGGCAACCAATGCAATAAACTCCTTATTTCAAAAAAATCAGGAAGAATGGCGTACAAATCCAGTGAATTCTAAATAACAAGGGGTAAACTAACGTATAAGGTTATCCAAAAGAAAATATTTTGGTCCAGGGAGGCAACATTTTTTAAAATTCTTCGGTAAACTAAGAATTAATACAACACTGAGAACCAGTCTTGGGATGAATGAAGAGTTTGTATGATCAAATAATTTTTATTCAAACAAAATATTTTATTTGAATAAAATTCCTAACAGCTACACGCTGCATAAATATTATCAATACTGCACAGTACTATTCAGAACCTGAACATATGAATTTGTTTAAATAAATGCAAAGTACTCATATTATGGACACATCATTATGGTGTCAACATTGTCCAGTCTTCTGTCCCTTCTCACCCTCACCCATGTGACTTATTCCACCCTTCCACTGTGTTTTCTGTACTTGGACACCCAAACCCTGCTCGTTCCACTTTGCTACTTGAGACAGTGTGATTTGTGTCCGGCAACATCAGGGGAAACAGAAATAAACCATGAAATGACAGTTTTAAACACATTAAATGTAATTTATTTATTTTTATTTCATAGGCCTCGATCATATTGTTAATTTATTACTGCCTGCTTGATAAACTGTAACAGGGATACTTGGATATTTGGTAACTGAATTATTCGTAAACTACAATTTCTGATTACTTTATTCGTTCACCTTCATTTGAATATTTTTCCAAATAAAAGAGAATAAAAGATAATTATCCGAACATTCCATCACTACTGACAGCAATAACTATTGATTAGTTTTGCCCTCTTTTCACTCTCCATCCGTGTACTAAATATTGATGGTTAATATAAAGCTATCAATAGAATTTAAAATTTTGTTGAATAATTTGAAATGAAAACAATATAAAAATTTAACATAAAAAATATAATCACATTATTTTACAAGAAAAAAAAATTTCATATTAATTTTGTAATAATTTACAAAATTGCTTGCTGCAGAAATGATGTATTGGAGAAGATGCGCAGGCTTATCATTATTGGATAAAGTAAGAAATGAAGTAATAAGAGAGCAGATGCAGGTAAAAGAAATAATACTAAGTAGCATTGGGAGGAATCAGGTAAAATGGTATGGCCACCTTCGTCGAATGAATACGGAGAGAATACCATTGAAAACCTTTGAATGGACTCCAAACCAGCATCAGAAGCGGAGTAGGCCAAGGAAAATATGGATGACCAATGTTCGACAGGAGATTGAAGATAGAGGATTGCGAGAGGGGGACTGGAGAGATAGGGAGCGATGGCGGAAGGGATGCGAGAAGCGACTCTAAGGTTGCAAAACTTGCTTAAAAAAAAAAAAAAAAAAAAAAATAATTTACAAAATCTTGCTCACTAAATACAACACTGATCATGTGTAAACTACATTCCAGTTAAGTTATTTTACAGTTTTTTTTCTAATTTGTGAAACAGTATTACAATTAAACTAATAATTCACTGTTAGTAAATACAACTTATAAATTAAAATAAGTAATTACTAAATAATATGTCTGTATGCTAATTAATAAATTATTATAAAAATAGGCTTAACTGACATTTTCCACAAGTAAATTTCACACTTATAACAATATTACTGGTTTCTCCTAAGATCAGATTATAAAATAATTAAATAAAAACCTGTTAGAGAAACATTGTCTAATTAAACTTACTTGAATGTTCGCTTTTTATATTTATATTTAGAAAATTTTATATTTCCAGATAATTTATTTTTCTGTGACTGGGAATTTTTTATTTCATAATAAATTGCGAATTAGAATTTTACAAGAGTTATTAATAAACACTGCTCTTTTATTGCATTTCAAAAATGTTGAGTCTCAAAGAGCTTTACTTTTTTACCATTAATAAAATACATAGACAGAACTAATCTTATTTATTTTCACATGGAAAATCTTATTTGGATTTTATTTGATGTTTAAGTTTTCAACGTTTTGAAAAAATGCTACTAAAATGGCTTAAACAAGAATTAGATAAAAAGAACCTTATTCTGTCACACCAATTTGGATTCAGAAATAGAATGCCATGATCAGTCAAGTATATTTCATCGCAAGTGTTGCAGAAAATTCACTGGAAGAGAAACAAATATGTTCTGCAATTTTCCTGGATGTAGCTCAAGCATTTGATATAGTCTGGTTTGAAGGTTTTCATAGATATTAGAAAGAATGCTGCTAACTTGTTTATCTTGAATACTTAATTCACACTTCTTTGAAAGATTTTTGGGTGAAGCAGGATGACACTTATTCTGAAGTCATGCCAAACTATGCTGGCATTGAGCTGAGTGAATTGAGTCCTGTTTAGTATATGATTTAAGCGATCTGCTGGTCAGTGAAGAAGTGATTATAGGTATGTTTGCTGATGACAAAGCATACTAGCGTCCAGTAATTGGGTAGAGGATCTGATCAAAAAACTACAGCGATCTGTAACAGCAGTTAGTATGTGCATGCAGATTTTACCAATAAAAGAAGAAAAATCACATTTTCATAATTGTTAATGGTAATCCAATAACTTAGGCCAACAAGCAAACTATCTAGGGAAGACACTAGTCATAAAGCTGAGGTGGAAGGAACATGTTAAGAGGAAAAAGGAAGAATCACAAATAAAGTATAAAGATGTAAAGATAAAGATGGCCGATTGGACCCCTAAAATAAATAAATTGCTTCTGTTCAGTATTCATTTTTTTTAAATTTTAGTTTGGCTGCGTTCCTGCCTCCTTAATTTCTATTGGTGTTGATTGTCGTTAAACCACGATCGTTTATGTTCGTTGTTGTAGCAACCAATTTGTTTTTTCTATTCTCTCTTGCATGCAAACGCCATTATTTAAGATTTATGAGCATTGTGGTGGTCCTGCAGTGATTATCGTTTTTTGCTTGCGTAATTATATTTCAGAAATCATTTATTTTAACAGCTTCTATACAAGCAAGTAATCTAAATGCTGTCCAAAGGTTCCAAAACAAGGTGTTCAGGAACATAATCAATGCTCCTTGATATATCCGCAACAGTGACTAGCAAGTGAATTCAGTAGCAGAAGAAATTTGTAAGTGTGCATAATTAAAGGGGGGGGAGTAAAATCACTAAAGAATGAGCTACAGTGAATTAACAAAAAAAAAAAAAAAAATTGGATTCTATTTTAATGAACCTCCTTTACTCATGAAATGTACTTATTATAAACCAATTTTTTTATTATGAACTTCCAAAATTAATTGAAGAAACCGGTAAAAATGCCTGATAAAGTGTTATTAGCTAATCAACATTAATTTTTCACATGCACTATAACTGATTTTAGATTCAATAAGTTACAAAAACCAACAATAATTGCATACAGCGGCTAACAACCATGGCAGTTGATGTCCGACAAACTTAATAAAATATATTCAAATTGGATTTGAAGAGGTTTACAAATTGCATATGAAGTTACTTAGAGAGATGGCGGTCATAAAATCACTTTAATATAAGATAGAGAACTGAATGAATAAAATTTTAATATAGGAATCCATTTAATTTAAAACAAACAATTTTTAAGATTTAATTTTTAATAAAAAGTATGATCATTATTTAAAATATTCTTGAATGTTACAACGTTATTCTTGAATCTTATAATGTTAAAATCTATTATGATAACTAGCAATAGAGTAAAGTTAAAAATTAATTATTATCAATTAATAGAAGACAAACCTTGCAATTCAATTCCAGCAGTATTAAGGAAATCTTGTAACTGTCCTTGGACTAGTCTCATTATGGCAAGTCTCATAACACACCAAGAATAACTAGAAGGATTAGAATGCTCTGTATTTTCTCGGTGACTTCCACCTAGTCCACTACAACTTTTATCTTTAGATGTCTCGCCTTCAAATACATCCTCTTCTTCTTCATCACTTAAGTCACTAACAGCTGAATCTGCAGAATCATAATCAACTTCTTGGGCTTCTTCTGTAAGATGTGGCTAAAATATAAGAAGGAAAACAAATTTTAATGCTATTCCATAGTGTACATGTATTTTCTTTTATTAACTTATCACTTAATGATCTCTTAATAACTTCTATATGTTTAGAATATTATTTAATTGAAACCGAACCGAACTGCATGAAAGGATGAATTGACACTTCACATCATAAATTCTTAATTAACATGGTTTTCCAGATAAAAAAAAATCTGGTGTGAAACACTCACTGATGTTCTCTTGCCAATGTAAATAATGAATACTATAACCTATGTTTAAGCATGAGTTAATGACGGTAAATGAAAATTAACCTCTGCAGAACTTAAAAATATGAAAAATCTTTAATTGATCCTAAATTAAGCTCTGTAGAAAAAATGTTTGAAATAAAAGTTGTAGATTTTTTTCCTATAACTTTCATTTTATACACTTTTGTTGTAAAAGGCATACTAAGGCCGCAATCTTAAAAATATTGCTTTTTTACAGATTTTGATTAGCAAAATACAAAAATTCACTAATTGATGCTACCACTTTATAGACAAGCTCAGATGAAATGATACAATCTGTAGCAAAATACAAAAATTCACTAATTGACGCTAAACTAAACATTAAAAAAAAATGCTTGAAATATAAGTTGCAGGTTTCTTAATTCCCTACAACTTTAATTATATACATTTTTGCCTTAAAATGCTAAGTAGACCATAATCTAAAAATAAAAAAAAACAATTTTACCATGAGAGCACAGCCCCCCCAAGAATTTCATTTACCCTATGAAGAATGTTGCTAACTCTATTTATAGAGCTTAAAAAATACAGTAAATGAGACAATTTTAAGAAAAATTGTAGGAGCAGTTATTGAGAAAATTGCACAAATAAACTATTACTCCCAGTTGACTGATTTTGATGAAAATTTTTGTCTTGAACCCTTAGTGGTACCTAACTTAAGTTTCAAGTTTTAATTTTGTACACTATTCCGTTCTTGAAATATTTTGTTCATACACACACAGACCAATTGTTAAAAACATGTTTTTTTTTGGTTCAGGGGGCCTGAAAATATATTTTTCTAGCGATAACTCGATTTAAAAAAATTGTCATAAAACAATTCTTTCCTTCCCTGTTATACATTCATACAGGGCAAGAGAAATTAAAAATGTATCAGTAGGCCTACTTACAAAATAAACTAATGACTAAAATGTGTTTTTTTTAAATTCTGAATTAATTATTACGGCTGATCATTATACAGTATTATTCAAAGAAGCCAAATGAATTTTTGTGGAATGTATGGACAATGCTATCTATTCAACAAATCTCACATATACAATATAACAAAATAGTTATTTCAGTACCAAACTTTAAACAGTTGATAACCATTACTAATAAATACAAATTTAAAGTAATGAACAGTTTATGAAAAGAAAAAGATAGTAAACTAAATTTTTGGTAACATATACTGAAATCAAAAAATAATAGTCTTTTAATAAACAAGATAGTTTTTAAAATATTTTAAGAGTTTACCTTATTTAAGAAATATGACACCATTGACATTTCAGGTGGCACAAACTGCTCTCTGTAGGTTGGTTTATCTTCCTTAATTGTAGGTGTACCAGGTTGTGAACCAAACTGTCCCAACAACTTCATATTCAACCGAACTCGCTGTTTAGTTAAACTGGTGACTGCTGTCCAGACTCCTGCATCGCTACTCACTACGCCTGAATCTTGATCTATGCTTCCTTGCGCTATTGATGACTGTTAACAAAAATAAAAACTGTAATAAAAGTAATAAAGATATTAGCAAAAATCCTTATCATGAGACGACGCGTGTATCATGGCTGGTGCTAATTTTTAAAAAGGCTTACCTTTGACTTATGGCAAAAATCATTCGTGATTTCTGAATGTACTCTTTACGAGGAATCAAATGACACTATTTTTGTTTCCAAATTTCGACTTTTATTTCTTGACTTCTGGTTTTGGGCCTCTTTCAGTCAAAACCGGAACTTAAAACCCAATGATTTCTGTATCTACACTTAAAGGGGTTTCAAATGATACTATTTTCGTTTATAAATTCCGACTTTTATTTCTTGACTTCCGGTCGAAATCAGAACTTCAAACTCAATACACGCATACTAACTTTTTGTGTAGATTACGAATCCGAAAAACGTTTGTTGCTATCTCTTGTAGTTTCTGACATCTGGGTGTGAAGGATGGACAAAGGAAAATTATGGATGAAAATTTTAAAAATTGCCACCAATAATAATGATATAGTACAAACTAATGTATTATAAAACTAATAAGAAAAACAAAATTTATATTTCATGTGAAAAAGAGGGTAAACCAACTGATGAATAAAAAAAATATATCTGTGAGACAAATCCCTGATTTTCTGATAATGAAGTTACCAGAATGAACATCTAGAACAAATCAAGGAATTCAAATTTCATTAATTCCTGCTAAAATGTACTTCTGAGTATTGATTGATGGAATAATTGAATGACGTGTTAATGAGAAAAGATTAAATCAACATAACTGAAGAAATTCAGCAATATCATCTCATTTACTTTTTACAATTTATTAATACCAAGAACTAAACATACAATATGGTTCAAATAGAACAATTAATTTCACGATCAAATATAAATTTCAGTAATAAAAGAAATAATTTCTAGCTACCAGGTTTTTAATTATTATTTTTTTGACGCTGGCACTGGATCATATTAAGCAAATAAATCAAAGAATTATCACATGAATAGAATAAAAATAATTACTGCCTTGTAATAATGTTGTTTCGATAAGAACAAAAAACAGTACATAGTATAATTAGTATATTGGTTTATTTTTTAATTACCTGAGGAGATGAAGTACTAGTAGCAACACGTAATAGCTTTTTGACCCCACCCCCAAAAAGAGAAGCCCAGGTTCCATTACTGAACTGCTGTCCAGCTAATCTGTACAAAATATGGCAGTCGCATGTAGCGATAGCATAAACAACAAGACTCATATAAGCGCCTACGAAAGCTTCACAGAGCAATACATTAAGTCTTGGAGTGTCTTCATCCTTCTCTCTAGCTAACAAAGCGCGGAGATTTGTAACACCTAAAAAATACAAAACACAGATTATATTAATAAAAAACCTCTGTGTAAGAAACCAAGACTAAGTAATTTTTACAAGAATTTTTCTTTCTGTTTAACCCTTACGCTGCCAGACTGCTTGTACCTACTAGTCCAACGAATCCCAAGCTAAAATCCCGTTATTATACAATTTAAAATTGACACAGAAGAAAGCTTTTAGTATCATTTTTTTACCTTAAATTCTGCTCACATAAGTAGTAAAGGATAATTTTTTAACTAGTTTCAATAAATTTGAAGTTAAAAAAATTTTTGAACAGTAAATAAAATTTTCATTTTCTAAAATGTTGGGAAAGTCTTAATATGTTTGATTTTTTCATTTATATCAAAAGAGCTTTCTTTTCTTTTAAAACTGCAAAATAACAATAATTATTCGTACCATACAAACACACCGTAACACAATTATAGAAGCCGAAAGTCACACTGATAACAACTGTAACCAAAACAAACTTTGCTGCTGATGTACTCGAAACTATAGATGTTTGTATGAATCGAAACAATCGATATGTTTGATACTATTATATTCTACTACCCTTTTAAATACGAACACATCTATTGAGAAATATTCAAACTACTGTGCGATATATGAAGAGTTGATATAATAGGCTCGTGGCAGTCTTTCGTAAAAATTCAAATCGGCTTTTGGCGTTATAAGGGTTAATATTATTTTCTGGTTAACTTATATAAAAATTCATATTTCTGGTTTTACTTATTCATGTATTATACTATTTGTCTTCATTTTCAACTTAACAGTGGACTGCAGCAGTTACCTAAGACATTATGCAATCTTTCACATCCTAAAAAAAAAAAACACTTCCATCATTCAATTCAATACCCTGGATTCTTCTTCTCAGTGTGCCAAATAATTTTATTAATACTTTTTACTTACAAAAATTTCATTTGTTATATATTATAAATTAAAATTTATTCACTATATAAATTATTCAAGAATGTAAAAGAAGACAATATTTATCTTAAATAACAACGTTCTGGCTATGAATAAAATTCTGTAGAATAAATGACAGCTAATACATGAAAAATTATAATGAAACTATAATCATAGCAATGTATTAACTAAAAATTAGATTAGGATTAGAACTTAATACTTTCTTCGAGTATATTTTTTTATAAACTGCGAATGGCAAACACATGTTAATATTACTGATTTTTATATCTAAATAAGACATTTCAACTTGGATCATATAATATGACAATTAATTCTTCACTGCTGTAATGTTTTACTGAATCTAACTCAAATTTTAAAATTTTGAATACTAACCGGGCCATTTTAAGGGAAGCGTTGTAACTTGTAGAGGTTCATCTGTGCTGTATCTTCGTTTTCTATGTTGAGTTGCAATTAAGTGACTACTAGCATTTACAAATGAGAGATTCTCAGGACCTATTCCTTGGTAACTAAAATGAACAAATGAAGATAGTTAAAACATTTTGAAAACAAGAATTTATTTAGCCTCAACTACTTTATTACTAAATCTTAAAATAAATTTACACCTTTACACAATAGTACTGGTCACAAAAATCAGAGATTAGATAATTGTTACCATCAAATCTAAACTTTAAAATAAGTACAGTGCATTATTCATGATAGACTTTGTTTAATTTGATGGTTTCACAGTCTAAAAAGTAAATGGATTTATATACACAAAATTTCTAAGTTGGTAAACTTAAATAGACTTCTAGAAAACTTCTAATGTTATTGTGACTTGATACATCCATTACAAATAAATTAAAACACCTTCAAGATTTTACCGGTTTTAGCACCCTAAAAAGGATTAATATTTAATAAAATTGAACAATAAATATTACACTATCATACAATGTCTTTCATGAATAATCTACCATCAAATACTAATATTTGATGTTGTTTAGGTCATCAGCCGAAAGGCTGGTTTGAACCTCTAGAGGCTTTACTACGTAAAACGAGGAGAGAGGTGGTTTATTATTACCTTCCTCACATACTAATATTAGTATTTTTAATTTCTTTAGGGGTTTCCCATGGTTGTCACTACTCCCCTCTCTCAAACTCTGCCTCCACCTGTCCTGATCCATCCAATCCTCCCCTCCAAGTTCCCACCTTTCCCTATGGAAAGGAGAGAACTCGTCTGAGCCACCTCATCTGTTGACCGCCGGTACCTTCCCACCGGACTCCAATCCGTTACCCACTCTTCTCACATGTACCATATCAACATCCTTTATTCGATGTAACTAAAACTACACAAAAAAATCTTAAGTTCATTCTCCTTTGTAATTCCTCATTGGTAACTTGGTCCATTGTTGTCAGTTTACAGATTTGCTACCAAAAACCCATTTATGTTGCATTAATCGTACCCTTATTTCATTTATTTATCACCCAACTCTCAGCCCCATATGTCATTACTGTTGCGTACTATTGGGTTAAATATAGTTATATTTGTTTTTTGTGGTTTATTTATAATTTTAAATAAAATAAATAATAACAAAATACATATAACATGTTATTACCATTCAGAAGATTGTTTAACACTACAGCTATCACTATCACATAATGACTGGTAGATGCAAGCAGACAGAGCGACGGATAAATCTCTTAGTACAAACACTTCACTCAAATTGACACGGGTTAAAGAAGGAGGCGATCGCATTTCTATAATAGTTTGAAGCATATCATGTGTTAAAGCCTGAAATATAAACAAAGGGAAATCAGTATTGTTTAAATCAACATAAATACAAAGAAACAAAATATATAACTGAACTAAAGTTACATTATGAACTAGATCAATTTGATTTTGATGAATGTACTTCAGACTTCAAAACACAAAATCTGGTTTTCTAATTTTTCGGCTATAGTATTACATTAATTAGTAGTATATGAAAAAAACATGACAATCAAAACTGAATATTTTGACAATTGCCAGTGTAAACAGTATTATTAAAAAAATAAAATCTAATAACCCATAGTAAGAAATCATTTCTTTTTAATTAATAATTCCAACCCGATTCAATAGTGAATAATTTAAATTGTAAGAACACATATACAGGGACAGACTATAGTAAAATTTCTTAAGGTTTTGGTGAATGCTAATAGTTACTGCTAGATTGAATTCATAAGATAATTTAAAAATATTTCTCCATAATTTTAAATAACAGGAGATATATAGTTACATGAGTCACGAGGTTGCCCTTGTTTGCAACAAGGGGTAAAGGGGGAAAGCGTCAGTGCGCATGTGCGACTGCTTTAATTTCAGTACGACAAACATAATAACTATACTATACCCAGAGCATATACAGTATATCGGGGAACCTTTTGTTGGTTAACAGTATGAATATAACTATTTGTTACCGTAAACACAAATGTCGGTTTCTCGAAAACATGTTCGAACTATTCACAGTGCTGAACACAATCTAATAAAATGTTGTGAAGTTGAAGCTAAACAAAACTGCCTATCTGTGCCTCTTAACAAAAGCCATCAGTGGGCGGCTAACTACTGTGATGTTTCTCTTTCCACAATTCGAAAAATAAAGAAGAAAAATAAGGACGTGAAGAACCTATTCTTTAACAGTTTTGTTGACACCTGGTAAAAAAAGAAAATTGTAAGGTACATACTAGAGAGACTGATAATGAAAACACCGATGACAGCACTAGAAAAGAAGGCGATTCATTCATAATTACAGTAAATCAAACATTTCTAGTCATATAACTAAGCTATAGGCAATATTACAAGTCATATTTATTTCTTATACGGTTTATGAAGAAAACATTTTCTTGGAATAAACCACAGCTAACAAAATGTATCTAGAAACTGCACGGTAGTGAAATGTACGAGTAGTGTCTCACTGTTGAGGTTGGCAGCACTGCAAATATTTCACTTCCCTTCCTCACAGCCTATACATACGCAAAAGGCAATCTCGTGACTTCAGGGTCTATACACCATTCAGTATAATCAACTTTTTAAATATATAAACTGTTATTATTATTTTATCAAACATCCTATGTAGGATTACCAACAGCTGTATAATTTAAAATTGAAATATAAATTTCTAACCACCAGAATACAGTAACAGAAACACTTACCAATGTTTATAGTGCTTTCGTGTATCTTGTTCACATCTTCAGTAAATTGAAATATTTTAATTCACAGAAGATATGTACAAGATACACGAAAGCGCAAACTGTTATTAATCTGATTATTTAAACAAATCAACTGTCCCCTGATACTTTCTCTTTAACAACTCTAACTGTATCTATAAATTTACAGATACTTACCTGCAATAATCGCACAGGATCAGCAACAACAGTCTTATTGCAAGCAACAGATGCAGACAATAAAGGAAGTGTAGTAGGAAATGGAAGTGGTGATAATAACTGTTGCTGAGTCTTTTCTTGCTGAAGTTCCTGTAGCAGCAAAACAAGTTCCATTCTGACACTGGCAAGACCACCACCACTAGCACCATGTAGTGAACAATAACTTAATAGTGTGCGTAATAAAGTCTCATTAGCTGAAAACATTAAAATAAAACTATTAAAATTATATACCAAATATTATGACCATGACATTAAAAATATATGATTTCATATGTTCAATAAATTGTTAAAATAAAACAAATAAATATGAATCTTAATTATTATCTATCGCCACTAACTTCGGAAAATGCTATTACATACACCACAATTCAAAATTGTTCTTAGTATACATAAAAAATAAAATTTACAAATTTTTCACTACCCACATCTTGACTACTGTAATTAAATTATTTTTCTCGTATACGGTAAATTTTAGACATCAGGTGATGTATCATTTTCAGAAGCTTTTTTTTTGCAGCCCACATTCTCAGCTTTCACTCACTACACACTTTTCTCTTTTCTTCTATCCACCCGGTGAGTTGCTCTTTATGGAAGCCTTTCAAGTTCGTAATTAGTTGTCTGAATTTGGTTCAGTTTATTATGTTTTCTTGGTTTATTTCGGATTTCTCAATATCCTTTCTGATTTCTGTAAACCATTTATCTGACACCTTAGGTCTATTGTTTAGTGTCTTAAAAATTGTTTCCATTAATCGCTCATTTTTTTTCTCGAGCTCGTAACCTATATTGTCTAATTAAAAATAATAATAAGACAATTACATTTTTCTTGTTTGATTTTAGGCTGAATTTAATTAAATAGCACTAACACAACTGTATTAAGAAAAAACAGATTAAGTTTTTGTAATTGTTTATTAATCACTATTATTAGGAATAAAGAATAACAATAAACATGATACTCATTTTTTAAAGCTCATCTAAATTTAGTTATACTGATAAAAGCAAAACAATCATGTAAAATTTTGGAAGTACAAATTTATGAAACTGTACAGTCATGTAAAATCTTTATAAAACATTCACATGGATTTAGGATAAAAAAATATTTCAATATTTATAAAAAATGATTGAGAAATGTAAAAATGAGATTATAATATGCGTAATTGGTTATATAATACGTAAGTTTTTCTATAAAAATTATTATTTACTCTATCTTTTATAAATAAGTAGCAAATAATGATTGTAAAGTTGACATTAACAGATTACAGGAATTAAATACATTTTGTCATCATAAATACCAGTTTACATTGTGAAAATAGTAAAAAAACCATTAAGAGCAGACAATCATGGCATGTTTATATAGTTTATATTTTAACTATAAAGCTGACTGTAAACAGTAATAAGAGATTAGGTGATAAATGAAAAACATAAAGAAAACTTACCTTTTAACCATTTCTTTCTCTTGGCAGCTCTTTGTACTTTTGCTTCAAAGTCTGATTTTTCTGCCATCAAAATTTCATGAAGAGTTGGCTTCTCTTTATTAAATGTTGGTGTATTGTTATATTCTCGAATTTCTTGCATAACATCACCAATACCTTCATCTAAAAGAGTGACAAAAACTTATTTATTTTTCTAACCTTTACAAATGCTCATAACAGGCAGGTGGAGTGTTAAATTATTTGCACTAAATCTGGCAGTTCCTGGGCTGCAAAAAATAGTTGTTTCTCATCAAATGGTCAGCCAGTTATATGATTGAAGCATTAAAGAACAGAAGAGGTAGAGGTGTAAAAGACACTCGTCAAAGTTATCTCCTCCGAGAGTAATGAATTTCATTATACAGCCAGACCCTGTGGTGAATGAAGTAAAGGTGTCATTTGCAAGGTAGGAAGTAGATGCTTTTCAGAAAGCCTGGGGCATGCTAATGAGCATACTTTTCCACTCAGTGAGGAAGGCATAGGTAAACCACCCACTCCTTGTTTTGCTTAGTAAAGCTTCTAGAGGTTCAAACCAGCCTTTCGGCTGATGACCTAAATAAAACAACTTTTACAAAAAAAAATGTGTGATATTTTAATGAAGTTTAACTTTCTTCTCATTTTTCTGTACTTAAATCTGAATTAATTTATTTGGTAGTGAAATATTTAGAATTTTGAATGTAGTAGAAATCGTTTTATCTGAACTCTGGTTATTCCCACTGACAACACAAAATAAAAATTACATTATCAAAAAAATACACTTAAATTTATCAACTCTGATAATAGTTTTTGACCACTGATGAATTTCAGCACTTTCTTTTTGAAAAGTACATGAAAAAAATCCCTGGCTATTTCAATCGAAGCAGGTGACAAGAACAAGTGGTAATTGTGGGATTTTGAAGTAATGAATTATCCAAAGCATAATGAATGAATTTTGGCAAATTGATGAAAAAAATGACGTTGTTTCAGTTGAACAGGCAACACCTATCGCAAGTGATGCATTTGCTTTTTTAATACTACCATTAAGTTATGGAAATTACCCCAAGTTATTTTATTTATGGCTTATTGTTATTTTATTATATAAATAAAAAAAATGTAATGATAAAGCAATTACCATGTATAATTTCAAAATAAAACCTGCTTTATGACCACCCTAATTATCTGTAAATCCAGGTCAGGTTCAGAACTTAATAGTCCTGAAAACTGGTATTATACCACAGTAACTGATACATAACCATACAATTACTAGTTAAAAATTGCCATAAAAAATATTTATTTAACTATTATTCAACAAATTAATCTGCAAGTGGCACTCATTAGAATGTGTTGGGTGCTTCCCCCTACTATAGCTACATTTTTTAATTTAAACTGTAGGCTTATGTGTTTTTTAATGAGAGCACACACGGACAAGTAATATTAAAGATTTAAGTCAGACATGGTGTGGGAAGCTATTCTCCACCAGCTACTAGGGCATGAACAGATCATGGTTTTCTTCATGATGAAGAAAACCCCCCTAATAGTGAAGCTTCTTGGATGTTAAGTCGTATGTTGTCTTGTCATTTGAATTGTAGGTGAGATGGTGAGGTGATTTGTGTATAATTCGAGTATTCTTTGGTATTTTTTAATGTACATGTTGATTTCTTGAATAACTGTAGGAATGTGTAAATCTCTGTGTAATATGTTGTTTGTTATGTACCAAGGTGACACGGTGATAGTCCTGAGTAGTTTCGATAGGAACTTTGGCAAGATTTTAATGTTGGAATGCCTTGCCGAGCCCAATAATTGGATTCCTTTTATCTATTAATGATAAATACTAAATTAAATTCCTTTTTGTTTCCCATATTACTTAAAAAAATATTCTAACCATACAGCAACAGATATTGACAAATTACAATTGGGTTGATACCCAAATTAACAGGCACTTGGCTTGCAAACTTTATTTTAAAGAGACATATAATATATTTTATCAAACCATTGTATTTTTAACACCCAATGAATAATATTTGAAAATAAATCAACTTACATGAAGGATCTGTAGGATCAACATCACCAGCAGAATAATTACAAAGCTGTCGTAAAGCATCAACCTCTCTTTCTAACCAAAGGTACAACTGATAACGTAGCTGACCTCCATCAACTTCATATCCAGTAGCTAACGTTGATAACTCTTCCATCAGTATCTTGAGACATGCCACAAATTTCAACTGTTGTGCCATTATGTCCATTTGACAACCATTTTGACCATTTTTACTTGTGTTTGATTCAACTGAAACGAACAAATAAATTAATCATGAAAATGTACCATATTTTTACTACTTGAAAACAAATCTGTTGTAATGAAAAATACTTTTAACTGTACAGACTATGCGTTACCATCTGCTTCATAATTGATGCTACTAACAAGAATTAATTTTTAAATTCACAATAAATTATGACAGATGGCACAAAAAATATTTAATACAGAGATAACTCAAAATTTCTTCCCCTGAAAATAAAACCATAACTGTACAATACAATAATCTAATTCCGTGCTTTCGTCTGGATTTATGAGTATTTTTTTCAGATAAAACAAATTTTCAAAGGATTTATAAATTTTACAATTTTGTCAGTTTCACAGAATAAAAATAAAATGTGTTTGCTAATGAATGCATATTGTAGGTTTTGTTTCAAAATGTGATTCATGAATATAATTATATAGACATTTTTTGAGTTATTTGCAGATATACTTACCACTTTCTTGTTTATCAATCTTCATTCCTATTGGTTTATCTTCAGATGTTTCTTTCAGGCTATCTTCATCTTCACTCTTTTTCTCTTCATCATCATCCCAATTTAAAACTAGTTCATCATCTTTTTTAGGGACAGGCTGTGACCAGTCAAAGTCCAGTGAGCTACCTCCATTCATCAACGATGAGGCTGCATCTTCACCTGTTATATAGCAGTGGATAATTAAAAATGTGGTATAAATTTGTCATACATCAACTAAGCACAGCTTTAAAAATAGATCTAATGATAAAATTCTCTTGATCTCTATTAAACACTACTAACACATGTTTCGGTGGATCCGCCATCATCAGAGCACACAATATCATTTAAAACTAAAACTGTTTATTTAAAATCTATAGAAGGTATTAAATCTTCAATCATCTATATAAAGTTTTATATAAATGACTGAAAATGTAATAACTTCTACAGATTTTAAATAAACAGTTTTAGTTTTAAATTATATTGTGTACTTTGATGTGGTGGATCAAAAGAAACATGTGTAAGTAGTGTATAGCAGAGATCAAGGGAGCTTAACAAAGTTAGTGAAATTTATTGTATAAATTCATTACATAAAATAGAATTGATTTCAAGCTGCAGGATGCATTATAAGAATTTATTTTTGAGTAATGATAAAATCCAATTGTATAGGGAAATTTTATAATTTTGCTTTACTAATACGTTTCTTACAAGAAGTTACTATTTTAATTCAATAAACTCTATGGGGAAGAAAAAATGAAATAATAAACTACAGAAAATTTTTGTTTCTAACAGACAATAAACCTAGTTGGTCAATTTTGGCATAATCAGACAATACACAAAAAATATCAGGATAATATAAAAATCCCAATATTCAGTATCACTGAAGAACCATAACAAAATTCCATTCTGATATGAAAAATACAAAAGTTGTCACAATTACAGATAAAATATAGAATTTTCAAAAAAATATGTCTATTAATTTGAAAATACATAAACAAGTTTTAGAAAAACTTGTTTTATCAGTATATTTTCTTAAATAACAGTATCAGGATAAATTATTTAAATAAGAAAATACAGAATTCCATAAAATTCATTATTTTTAAACCAGGAACATAATTAATTGTATAGTTAGAACTAATATTTTCTCAAGATATCATACAGAGATAGTAAAAGGGAAATCACAGTATTATGCAAGACGTCAAATTAGTTACTAACACTGTCACAGAAAAACACCACGAGCAAAATTGTGTGCTAAAAAATAGTATTTTTTAAATTATCATGTACAAGCAACAAGTTAAATGGGCAGGTTAAGTAGAAATATTTTTCAAATTTATTGCAGGACATAAAAACAGTGGTAGAAATCAAGATTACACACAATTACAGATTTTCAAATGAGTCATGTGAGAAATTAACCATCACTGTTTAAACAAGCAATCATCGATTACAAAGAATGTCAAGATTATGGAAATGTACAACAATGATATCAACACGTGTATAAAAATCTTACCAATATTTTTTGTTACCAGGATTAAAAAACTCTATAAATAAAACAAGGTCATTTGAAGCAAATGATCTATAATATTACAATGATTAATTATAATAAATTGGGCAAACTACTACAGAGTTAAATACTGTTTACTGAAATTAAACATCAATTTCATGAAATTTCCTTATCCTCATGTTTATTGCTGACGTATTTTAAATTTTTGTAATTAATTTTGGATTTAAAGGCTAAGAAGAAGGATGTAGATTATAACACAATAGGAGTAATTGGTTACAATGACTAAGCATTATGAAGCTCTTTGTTACCATTCTCTATATAGTATATAGTGTATTATAGAATTCATAAAGTAAATGAACTAATATCAAAATCATCATGATAGTTAAAATTGTTCAGCAACTCCATTTGTATAGGGCGTAGCGCTGAAAACAAATTATGAAATAAATAAATAAAAAAAAAACATCATCATGATAGCAAAAACATTAAACTAAATAAAACAAAATTCAATTAGGATCAATTTCAATTAAAATAAAAAAATAAACATGGTACAACACCCATAGGATTAACAAGTCTCATTAATTTAAATTATCCGGGGAGAATGGGTTTCAAAATTATAAAGATTGTGAAACTTTAGCTAAATCTAATCTAAATGCCAGTAATATAAAGAATTTAGAAAGAAAATAGGGACAAAGCATTCACACTTAAATGTACAAAAATCGTGATTTACATGTGCTATAAAATTGGATAATAGTTTTTACAAAATTTTATATTTTAAATTAAGATAAAATGCGTTTTAAAATGTTATAATGCGGTAATCATAATTATACACAACAGTGTGGAACAACAGAGCAATATACTTTAAACATACATAAAAGTGATTATCTCATTTGTTTTTTATTTGCAGAAACTAACCTGCTAATTTAGTTTGGATGTACTAACATACTTGCTGTATTGTACAGTACGTATTAATGATTGCCACAACATAAAAATAAAAATGAATAATTATTTTAAAAATTGATATTCGATAATTCGGACAGCTTCATGAATTAATAAGAGTTTACCATAAAACAATAATCATTTTTGGATCAGAGCTGATGACAGAAAACTATACATTTAGCTAGCTAATACAGATAGCTAGTAGGTCATCAGTTAATTACAGTAACTAAAGTTTCTTTTTAATTTTTTCTTATCATAAAAAAATATTTTAATACTTTGTACAATCTCAGGATGTTACAAACCCATATGTACATATGCGCTAAATAAAATTACTTGTTTTCTTTAGCACAAATATGAAAAAATATTTTGCAATAGGTGTAGATTTTAAAAGATTTTTAAAAATAATACAAGATTACTGTAGCAATAATATTATTGTAGCACTTTTATGTAGTTATACAAATCATAAAATTTTTTTAAATTAAAAATACAAATACGTCAAAAACATACCTTTCGGCTTTTCATTTTTCGTTTGAAATGAAGGTGAAGTTTGATCATCCCAGCTTAATATACCTGTATCAATACATGTATCCTGAACTCTATTTTTACTTGGACTATTAGCGATCACACCTGAAAGAAAACAAAAACAGATTGTTTAATTTCATGTTACATAGCCAATCATTCATCTAGACTATAACCTTGATAGTTCATCACCTCCAATACAATCGCATTCAGCCCCCAAAGAGAAGAAGAATTATAAAAAACTTCACACGCCCCTATGTTAATTACATTAGTACTTAATACTTTAATTATTTACTGTATTATTATTATTAGATTATTTACTGTATTTTAATATAATGGAAATAATCAACTGTATAGTAAACAATTTAAAGATTTACTTACTATTCACACAATTGTAAAGATACTCTAGGAGTAAACATCACTGATAATTTAAAATTGTAATGTTGAGATTTTATTCCCATGTTGTATTTATTATGATAACTACTAACTTTTAATGGTTAAATTTGCTTAGTTCTGATCATTTTTTAATCCTTGGTGTTTTGATGATGATGATGATGAACTATTAAGGTTATATTATATTTAAAGACTTTTTTTTTTAAATTAAGCACTACTTAACAAAAACTGATGTCTTTAAATTGTCTTAACAAACTGACTTATTTACTAACAGTCACAAAAAAAATTGATACATGAAAGTTTAAAAGGAAAACTAATTCAAATTCTTTCAAGAATTGAAAAAATAACATAATTATATTTAATTAAAAAATTTAATTTACACTTGATCAAAAAACTATGGAAAAGGGATGGAAGAACAACAATTATGTTTTTTTAAATAAAGTTTCACCGTCCTTATGTTTGGCCATTTATTTATACAGAAGATTATTTTAACTAACGTTAACACAGTAAACAAGTATACATTAAGAAAACTAAAGAACGTACACAAAACTAGCTAACGACTAGAGGCGGTCAAATTAATTTATTGATAAGAGTGCACTCAAATTATTAATATTCAGACTTCAGATGTATTTTTTAACAATTACAATACAAATGATTCTGAAGAAAGTAGTTATCTTAAACAAATTCACGGTAGGTAGAATATCAATAAATTCAATACCGTTTTAGCAATGATTACAGAAATGTAAGATAAAGAAGTTAAATAACTTCTGCTGAAATGTTTTTTGAAGCATCGTCAATAATAGTTAATAGTGAAAATATTACGTTTTTGTAATGATTAAAGAATATACTTGCATATGCATTTTAAGTATTCATTTTTCAAATTACTGTAATTTGTAAGTTGTTATTCAATGTACACGTGTACAATATACACATTAATTTTGTTTACATCTTTATTGACTTAAAAGATTAGTGCATTTATTTAAAGATTTACAAAAAAGAGATTCACAATTTTCCTGTTGATTTGCAATGAGGTAAACATCTTTTAGCATGCACCATAACAACATTTAACAGTTGTTATACATATGTATTCTCTGATTTAGAAAAAAACTACAAATAAAAAAATAATCTAAAATTTATTTTCCAACTTTATTTCAAAATTATTAGTAAAAGGTCTATAACAAAAACATAGTAGCACTGAAAAATTTCTGATACCTCTACTTAAACAGATTTTTACCTTTCATTGACTATGACCCCCCGAATGAAGCCAATAAACATTTTTTTTTAGAATATATATCTGTCTAGATCTAAGTGCGCGTTCTATTTGTCCTAGAGCTAAAACTACTAAAAAAATTGAACTGAAACTTAAAAACTAAGGTGTTTTCTACCAACCCCTTAAGTTTCTTATCTTAAAACATTCTGGCAATATCCTTCTTTTTTTACGTATATTTTTCTTGTCTTTCATCTGACCATTTAGCTAATTTTGGTTTCTTTACTCTTTTTGGAAAATCCTTAGATATCTCATCAATTATTATCAAAAATTAATTCTATCTTCTACCCAATTTTTCAATATTTTTTCTTTCTAGTCCTAGTTTAAATGAATACTCTTTAAGTTCTAATGAAAAACGGAATAGTGTACTCAGAAATGGAAACCAAGGATAGGAGCAAGGGGTTGAAGATGAGCACAGAAGTGATAAGAGAGATCAAGAGGGTGGTAAGATTTAACTGGAAACGACAGACAAAATACAGGGAAACATGGAAACATTTGGAGCAGGGATACATTTAATATTGGAAATGAGCTATAAAAATCCTATTATATTTTTATAAGAATAAAAAGAAAAAAAAAGACATCTCATCTCAACTAGTTTTTGAGTCTTTTACAATCCATTCTATGAAGATGATCATAAAACTTGTCTTGTAATCCTTATTTGTGTTGGATATTTTCCAAATCTGTAGTACTACTTCACTGGTATAAAAATATATTAATTCATTCTTTTAAAAACAGCTCAAATGATCTATCAGAAAGTTTAAGAGGCTAAGCTCTATCAAAAAATAACTTTTTTTAAAAATTACACTTAAAAGTGGATCCACAGCAAACATATAAAAAATTAAGGAAATAAAAAACTAAGATCTATTGTTCTAAAGTTTTTTATCTGATGCTTACTTTAGTTGAAATTTTGTATTACACAAAATAAGTTTTTAAAAAATTACAGCTTTGATATACAATTAATAGAAAGAAAGCAAAAGTAAATAAAATAAAATATACTGCAACTTTGCCATTTCCTATCAAAGCTGCATCAAAACCAGTTTATTTATTTAACAGCTACGTTCTCATTGCAGACAACATATATGTTTGTAATCAATTAACAAATACACAGCACAATGCTTATATTCACTATACAACTTTTGTAAGTAAAAGAATATGAGGTAGTTTGTTAGAAAGTTAGTCCAGATTGCTGACTATTTATTTTTCTGGAGAGTGACATCACAACTTTACTGATAAATTATTAGGAACTACTTCACATTATTTGTATTTCCGGTATTATAATGTTAGGTTACTATCAGACACTAGCCAGGAAAGAAACATAGGATCTTCAGCTTTACAATCTGTTACTCCACCACAAAGGAAATAAAAAAAATTTAATATATTTTTAGTTATTTAAGAATATCATTATAAAGAAGTGCTAAGAAACATTAGAATTGAGATACTAAAGAAATGAAATTCAAAAAGAGTATGCTAGAAAAGATAAGAAGGGATAAAATTAGAAATGATGTGATTAGGGAACAACTGGGAATGAACAGCTGAGAAGGACAGTTGGACAGAAAAAACCATGATGGTTTGGTCATGTCAGTAGGATGGAGAGGGGTTGACTGCCTAAAGAATGCCTGAAAGGACTCAAATGAAGGGAAAAAGACCAAGGGGTAAACCAAGAGAGCAGTAGAGGAGATATGGAGAAGAGTTGTGTAGGACATGAGCCAAGGAAGCTTGGAAAATGGATAAAAAAAGATCACGATAACAACTGAATCTTCTTCAAAAAATCTATCTTGACATGCCCTATACTCCCTTTTTAGAGTCTCATAATGCAGTAAAAAATAAAAATAGAAATTAATGTGATAAGTAAATTAATCTCAAAAACAATGAAATAAATAATCCGTAAAACTGAACAGAAAACTATTGTTAGACATTTTAAAATTCAAATTCATAAAATGAAAAAGTTAATGGAATAAACAGGAAATTGCTTGAGCCACAGAAATTTACGTAATGCACCACAATTAAAGGCCTAACACAAATTGAGTTGAAATGTAATCAGTGTTCCGTGAGGTATGATTTTCTATAATAATTTCACCACAAATAATAATACTTTCTCTACAAATCTGTTGTGTTTTAACTAGCAGTACAAGATAAAACTGGTTATTATTGCAGCTATATCATTACAAGTGAGTGTTTTTTGTTTGTTCGTTTTAAGTCATTATTGCATTTGATGAAAAATAAATTATAGTAGTAATTTTTATTACATAACATTATATTACTCAAACTTCTTAAATTTTATAGGTAAACATATATCTGTTTAAAAAAACAAAGAATATAACTTTTAAAAAATACTTTTGGAATTAGCCTCGTAGCTCTAGAATTAAACTACTAATGATTAATAGAAAAATTCAATTTTTTACAAATCGGTTAACAATTTTTACTAATTTTCCAACAATAACTGCATTTGCTGGCGTTATCAAAATAAAACAACTGGTATTTCTGAGAAAATTCACAAGGATCTGCTCTTCTTTGTAAAGTTGGTTTCATCCAAAATTACGGGTGAAAATACATAAATAAAAAATTATCCGATACTTGGGAGTTTTTTGAATTTTACGTTCAACAGTTTTGCACATTAATGCTAATACAGAAGATGAAGGGTGATAGATTAAAATGAATAATGAAAAAAATTGCTAAACTGGGAATCAAAGTTAGGACCCCTGAAGCCAGTTGTGCTGATCACTGCACCATGGGTCAGTCGTATTAACTTGGTGTTGGGAGCAGAGTACTGATTGCTGGACCATACAAAAATGAAGATATATGGCATGAACTCAATGTACCAAGGGTGCTAACTATTTGGAAATACTGGCTAGCATGGAACAGCCATTTGTTACGGATGCCCGATGATTAAACACCTAAACAGATGGCTATTTACAAGCCAATCACACAATATGGTATTGAACAACCAAGAGATGATCCTAACTTCTTTAAGAAATAGCAGATTAAAAGTTTGAAGTGGGAACAGGTCAGAGGCCAAATCCATATATTTTAAAATGTAATTAATATTAATTTAAATTTTATAAAAATTATTATCAGCATCTCCACTATCACCAGAATCTCTATTTAAAATACATCGGACCAGATTTAGCATTTTAAATCTATGATGACAAATAAATTTAAAACTACACAACTTTGACATTGTTTTTTCCTACTTATAGTTTATGTGAAAAACTTCATTATAATCTAACCATATCAGCCACAATGAGCTTAAAAGACAAATATAGATACAACAAAAATGAAAGATAATTAAAAATTTTAAACCCTTCATGAAATCATTTTTGTCCAGTGCTTAGTTTCAAGAAAATTGGTGATTTTTTGTAAAAAAAATTAATGGATTATTACAAAGTTCATGTGCTATGGTATTCAAAATTGTTGGCCACTTAAAATTATCATCAAAGTGGTTACATTATTAAAATTAGTCATGAAATGTGTAAAATATAGGCTACTAATGCTTGAAACTTAGTAAAAAAGTTATTGTGGTCAACCTTAGTTATTAATTACAGGAATTTAAAAAATATATATAGTTAACAGAATCAGCAACCGAAGAATCACAACAGCTAGGAACAGCTGGATACTAAACAGTAAAAATTATATAGAAAGTGTCAAATTATGTACATAACTATGGAATAAACAATATGTAATGAAATAAAACTATTTATTCCTAAGATAAAATCTTTACCGTAAATGAATAATTTTGACAAAAAACAATACAAATAAATGACTACAGGATATTTATAACATCCTGTGGTTCAATGTCACTAATGTGTGCTAGGATCATACAATAATCATCATTGTGTATAGAATTTATCATCAAAAAATACTAAAAAAGTGAAGAATAAAATGACCTTGATGGTTCTTATTTCAATATATTTACTACTTATAATTTCATACAATAGTATGGCAATCATTCAGGAAAAAATAATAAAACAAAAACAAATTACAAAAGAAAATATACAACTTAATTATACCAATAATTATAATAAAAGAATATCTATTTCTTGTTGCATGCAATGACGTACGGAAAAAAAGAAACAATATTGATACACAAAACTTACAATAATGAAACAAGTTGAGAGAAAATAAGTATCTAGTCTTCGTATGTGTGTACATACTATTAATAAATTTAAATTCACCTGACATGAAAATAACTACAGTAATTTTGTTTTAAACAAAACTATAACATTGACTACGGTCAAAGATAGCAAAACCTGTTTCTACGGCTTTATTAAGAAACCACACAACGCTTTTTGTAAAAAGCATGAGAAATTTAATGTTCATAGAGGGATGAAGTTATTTAAAATAAAGGAACAAATAACAATGTTTGTTTAGGTCAACATCCAAAAACTGGTTCTGTTCTTCAATAGTTTAATTGACTGATCATTTAAGTAACAGAACTATTTTTGTTTGTTCATTTAGTAGTTTGTATGTCATTAGGTCACACAACTACTGCACAATTTATTATTATTTTTTCATTTTTACATACGTTAATGTTTTCAGTGGGCTTTTATGTAATTTAATTTTGGAAGATCATTATTCATTTGTTTTGTCACTTGAAGTTCCTCACTGTAGCAAGATGTCCGAATCTCAAAAGAAACGACCTGACTACTATAAGCGGTAGCTAATGCAATAATATATCACTGTTTACAATACTTTATTTAATTAAATGTAAATCCTACTCTGAACAGCGACCCTACTGCTATCAAAATATTGAGTAGTTTACAAAAATAAACAGTTATGTTTTAATAGCAATAACTAAAACATGTATACTGATAAAAAGGATCATAAAACATGATGCACCATAAATGTCTCTTAACTTAATGATGATTAGAATAACTACATCATAGATTTTATGTTTTTTAATTAAGAAAAAAATTGAATAAACCTTGAACAACTGATAATCAGTAATTAAAATTATTTATAAACAAGAAATGTAAAGGAAAAGTGAATTAACAGATACAGGTTTATATTGGAAGAATGTAGGCAAGAAAGTTTCAGTGTTCTTCCTATTAATATATCTAGAAAAATAAAAAAGCGAGAATTGGGAATTTTTTCACTCAATGAAAAAATAAAATTGTATCGTGCCCAATGGGTTGATCATTTAAATAGAATGCCAGAAAGCCGCTTGCCTAGAGTAGCAAGAACATACAAACCCAGTTGGAAGTAAAGATATTGGCAGGCCAAAGAAAAAATAGGTGCCGGAACAGGTAGAAATGCCTAACCCGTGATGAGAAAAAGAAGAAGAAGAAATGAACTAGACAATTAAGTAATAAATAAATAAATAAATAAATAAATAATATATGGCATTTCAAATTATGGTATATTGATTGGGAACGTTATGCTCAAGAACCAAATACAATAAAGGAGCTAACCAGGCATTTGCTTGGAGTGGTCAAAAGAACCTGAGCAAAAGCCTAGCTTAGGACAGTAATATTTATTATTGATTATAACAAAATTTCTGATTATTTTCACATATATAAAATAAATAGTATACACAAAATACAAAAAGAAAAAAAATACATTAAGATCTTGTATGTGTGATATGGCAGTTAACAGTTAGAAATATGTACATAATTAATCTATCCCTAAACTGAATATTTACTGTACGAAAGCTATCTTGAAAAATCAGCAAAAATATTATTTCAATGTTTTAAGTATATGATAACTTAAGTAAAAAAAATGCAATAAAAAAATTTCTTAAAAATTTTGATTAGCTAGGCATATTAATTTTTGTTTTCAGACTCGTAAATGTTAAATTAGGACATGTGTGATAAAGAAAACCTAAAATATTTTAGACTGAAAACATTAGGACATGCCTCTACTAATGGCATAAAGGTATAAGAATAAGTAAAAGAAAGGAAAAATATTTACAAAGTACAATATCTAATGAACAAAATTAGTAGGTGTAATAAGTAATAATAAATTTAATTGAAGCCTAAAGGAATGCATTTCAATAATTGTAAACCAACAATGTTTTATAAAGCAGAGGACATACTAATGGTCCGATGCAAATCAAGCAGCAACTCAACCGAGCAACAAAACAAACAAGCCGGCAATACTAGTTTTAACAGCCCAAGGCCATATAAACCTGGTCTCAGACTCACTACATGTAGTAGACACTTATAGGAAATACATTTTCTGATACACCATGAACACAATCACACATGAACATTATACTTGTACGTAATCAAGATAATAGTCGTACGGAGTACAGCAGCAGTGAATGTTGCAAATCATTACTAAATAAATTAAAGTACAACTAAGAAGTAACATTCTCACATGAAGGTTATCACACTCTTAATATTAACATCGACTGGATTTATAACTGTTATAGAAAAAAGTACGCAAGAAATAAAAAAAAGATTTCTATGAGGTTTACGTCATCTCTAATGAGGAGAGAGAGAAGCAGGTATGCAGTGTTCAGTTGCTGAGATGAATTTGTATTCAGAGAGGTACATTAACAAGTCGACTGTCTAAGTTAGAAGAAGAAGAAAGTGAAACCAGACAACAACTCTCATTTAAGTATCTATGTTTACATTCACTATCACTATAGTTATTTAACAACGAGTGGACAAACGATTAACTACACAATCGGTATTTTAATACACCTGCTGTTCACAGGAATAAAAACAGCACACATTCAAAAATGATAAAACAATCATCATGGGGTTGGACTGTACAAGAACAATTGGAAAAAAATAAACAATTAAAATTATCGGATTTAAAAGAATTGCAGGCATGGATGAAGAAAGAGGAACACCTACCAACAATACCAGGTATTTATAAAAATAACATAATTATTGATACATAATACATTAGCTTTAAGATAAAACAAAGTTTAAATACATCAATAATAATTAATGATAAATTTAAACATTGTAATGGATATATAGAAATGTTTTAATTACAAGTCTTTATCAAGAATCAAGGTTAATGAACCTGGTATAGTTATGATAATGTTAATTTCATAACATTTCTAGTAACATAAAAAACAAACTTTCACTAACTTTTGACTAGTATTAACTTTCTACTCCCATTTCATTTAATATAAATCATTTTACTAAATCATATTTTTATTGTTTTAAAAAAGCATTAGTGTAAACTTTTAATGAACAATATATAAAAAAATCAAATATAATTTGAAACATTAAAATCTGCATTTCTTTAATGTAGTACTAATAAAATTTTAACGTATAATGAAAAAAATTTGTTAATAACTGCCACTATGGTGCAGTGATATAATGCTATACAACAAATCAAAGGTAATGGGTTAAATTACAAAAATGTCCACACTACTTAAATTCATTGAGCATTTTTGTCACTAAATATTAACTACCTAGTTAATGTGAAATTAAATAATTAAAAACGTAACAGTTGAATAAAAAAAAAATTATACAACGGAACATCAAAGGTAATGTTTCTTCTAGCCTACACACAATAGAACAAATTTAAAATAAACAATCATTTGTTTAAATGTTTTAGCGAATCAGCCTTAATAGGAAATTTCCTGTAAATTTAGAAGTAAAAACCATCTGAACAAAGGAGAAAAATTATGCAGTACTAATAACTTAACTACTTTGAACATGATGTAATTTTAGTGTATCTAAAACAATTGGCTGTTAGTATTTTTGTTTTTTATGTGAATCAAAAATGTTAAGTACTTAATAATACACACTCTGCATTTGCATTTCATGGGGTGTCTAAAATATTGGTAGATTAAAGACACCCATTAATTACAAAATAATTTCTTAAATTTTTTTTATAAAACTCCATCCTTCCTGTGATAAAAATATTTAGTACTTTCTAAAATTGTCACTTACTTAAGATAAATTTTAATATAAGACTTTACATATTTAACTTAAAAATTTTTGATTTAATAATTAAGTAACACATTATTAAAAGGACCAAAAGCTGAGCTAATAAGGAAATATTTGTTAAAAATCAAGTTAGAAATGGTTACATACAGTTCATTCTAAATTGCAGTAATTTAAGTACTTTTAGATGGGTATACGAAGAATTTTTATTACTATTTTTACTTTCTCTTGCCTATATGAATATATAGGAAGGAAAGTATTGTTTTCATGTCGATTTTTCGAAATCAAGTTTTCACTGGATCTACACGTTTTCAGACCCCCTGAACCCAAAAAACATGTTTTTAGCGATGGGTCTGTGTGTGTGAACAGAATATCTCAAGAACAGAACATTGTACGAACTTGAAACTTAAGTTAGATACCACTAGAGGACCCGACACTAACATTTTCATCAAAATCGGTCAACCGGAAGTAGTAGTTTACTCGTGTCATTTTTCACTTTTTTGTGAGTTTCTCAAAAACAGCTCCAACGATTTTTTTTAAAAACGCCGGATTTACTACATTTTTTATGCTCTACCAGATAGGGTAGGCGCCATGTTTGCTGAAATTCTTAGGAAGGTTGTTTTCTCGTAAAAAAATTGTTTTTTTTTTAAGATTGCGACCTAAATATGCATTTAAGCGCAAAAATGTATATAATAAAAGTTGTAAAAAATTAAAAAATCGACTACTTTTATTTCAAACATTTTTTTGTATAATGCTTAGTTTAGCGGTAATTAGAAATTTTCTTTTTTTCTCACAAAATTGTGTAAAAAATCGATTTTTTAAAGATTTTAGCCTTATTATGCATTTTACGACAAAAAAGTATAATCAAATTTAAAGGAAATAAAAGATCTTCAATTTTTATTTAGAGCATTTTTCTCTAAAGAGCCTAGTTTAGCGTGAAAGAGTGATTTTCCATATTTTTAAGCTATACTAAGGTTGATTTTCACTTTGTCTTTCACTCATGATTAAAATAAGATTATGTTTTTTGAGGTTAGGTTTTTTAGTTTATTTCTAATGTTTTATTACTAATGTTAGGTTATATTGTTAATTATTTGCATGTGCAAGAGAAAGATGTGCGAGTGTTTCACACCAGATTTTTTAGTTTTACAAGAGTCTGATTAATCTAAAACATTGTAAAACTATTTTAAACATAATTTCTTCTAGTTCTGGCACATGAACTAACAAATAGATACTATGTCATTCTATGAGGTCTGATAAAATTGAAATGTTCCAAATATTGCAATACATATTCCTGGAAAATACATAATTATCATATTTTTATCAAAACAACTTCTACTGCGAAAATGTAAAACCAGCTTGCTAAACTATCAAACTAAAAAGTATTTTCAAAAAGAAGTCAATTTTAGGCTTTTCTTTATTTAATGTGAAATATATGTATACAAATATATCATGCCCTTTAAATGATTCATAAAAAAGTAAAGAATGGTATATACGTTGGTTCATTGGTGTAGTGGTCAGCGCAACAGGGTTCTGTGCTAGGCAGAGGGGTAGATAAAAAGGAGGGGTCTAAGGTCTCCAGACCCCCAAAATGCAAAAAAAAGAAAATTATAATAAAAATTACTAAATTTTACTAATAGCAGGAATCTTATCAAGTTAAATTAAATAAATAACTAAAATAATTTAAATTAGCGTCGCTTAACAAACTTCTTTTAATATTAGTTATTTATTCAGACCATTGTAAATTCACCCTTGTTTTAATATTGTTTGGGTTTGGTTAAGCTCGGCTCTTTAGGTCATCTATAAAAACACTCACCACTGTATATTGGTGGAAGGAGCTCGTTCTCCTGCACTGGTCATCCTCGGCAGAAGCATTTACAGATTTTGATCGTTCTAAACTCTTTTCAATGCAGAAGAACGAGCCCCTTATACCCACTATAGAGTGGTGAGTGTTTTTATACATGACCTAAAGAGCTGAGTGTAGCCAAACCCAACGACCTTAAAACAAGGGTGAATTACAACGATCTGAATAAATAACCAATAGAAGTTCGTAAAGCGAAACTAGTTTAAATTATTTTAATTTAACTTTATAGGTTACCTGCTATTGGTAAAATTTACCTATCTTAATTGTATTTACTTTCTTTTTCTGAATTTCCGGGGGGGGGGGGGTCCGGACACTCTGAACCCCCCTTATCTACGCCAATGATGCTATGGGTCCTGGGTTTGATTCCTGATCAGGTATGGCAATTTTTTATCTTGTTATCACCTCATCTACACAAAAGGCTTATATAGGCATCACCAACCAAAAAATAAAAAAAAGTTTAATTCATGAAAAACTATGCCAATTTAACTTTTTGTACCTAATTTGTTTCTTAAAAAAAGTAGATAACTGAACAAAAAATGAATTTAAAAAATAGTTCAAAGTTTAATAACTAGGAATAAACTAAATATCTTTGTTAACATTTCAAAAAAACTTAAAGGTGATTTATTAAGTTAACTACTAAAATATTGCATCTTATGTAACAGACAATTTTTTAATACATGAATAGACAACATTTTATACACAAATATCTGCCTAAAATTATTTTATTATATATTTAAATAATCAATTCATATTATGTAAACCTGAACCCAACTACCTAATCACACTAAAAAACTGGTCTGATTTAAAATGATCCGATACACTATATAATTTGTACATACGTAAATACACAGTTAAAGTGAACTGCCTTGAATAGATTAGTAGGGTTTTACCAACTGGACTATGTGCGTTCGTTAACAATTTTGACAACAGGTTTTATTCTATTTTCGACTTTTTATTTTATTTTAATGGATTTTTTCGTTATTCTTAAAAAAGAACTAATCAAATTTACAAAAATAAAACAACTACTTAATACCTGAAAATGAGCAAATTATAAATTATCGTGGTTAAATCACCAGTCATACAGTAAATTACTGACTAACAAGAAATACTACTTAATAATGATGGATTCATATGAACCTATCAAAAACTTTTTTTTTTAGTTTATAATTTATGATCATCACTAAACATCACTGCAACCAATATTCCTTTATAAAGTAATATAAAAACAGTATTATATTATTCTCTACAACGTTTTTGAAATGTATTAATACAAAATCACTCTAAAACAAAATTTATTATTAAATCACCTAATTTTTAACAGATTTCCCAAAACTTTTTTTAAATCTCCACCGATCCCATTTAAAAAATGTCAAAAATGAGGTTTGCTAAAATTCATAAATATATAATTTTATTTCTATTTCATTAAACATCCTATACAGGTATTTTAAACAGCCGTATTATATTAATTATCAAAATATATATAATTTTCTTTAAACCACCAGTAACACGGTAAGTGTTCACTGTTTACCATATTAATGGGGGTTTGAAGAAAATAATATACATTTTGATTATTTTAATTATCTGTTAATGCTCTAGAGTCTGTAATCTCTATCTGGTCAGAATTAAGCTCAGTATTAAGGTTTTTCTTAGTTAAAAGAAACAAGGAGTTCATTAATGAGGAAATTGGACACGGGGAGACACAGTTTATATGGAGACTAATATGTAAAATAGTATTTTTTTCCATTAGTATTGATCTGAACAACAAACAACACACAACTAACAATGTAGAAATTTTTGTTTCCATTGATTCTCTACTCATTTTGCAAATATGACATAAATAGGAGCATAGATTTTTTTCTGATTCTGTAGTAGCACTATTTATAAGGAGACATTAACATATTTCCCAAAACTAAAACTTTCTTCTTTGAAATGTTAATCTTAAAAAAGAACTAATCAAATTTACAAAAATAAACCAAAACTAAAACAATAATAATGATCTGATACATTATATAATTTGTACATACGTAAATACACAGTTAAAGTGAACTGCCAATAATAATAATAATACTAATATAATAATAATAATAACAATATTATGTAAACCTGAACCCAACTACCTTACCGGTATCCGGTATAAGCATTGGATTTTTTCAATCGGTATAAGTATTGTTAATTAAAAGTAGTATAAATTTTTTTTTGAAATTCTTGGAGAGGCTGTGCTCTCATAGATAAAAATGGTTTTTATAAAATTGCATCTTTAATATGCATTTTGGCCCAAAATTGTATATTATGAAAGTTGTAGAACTCTGTTGTAGTTGTTAACTGATGGTTTGGACATGTCATGGTTTAGGACTTAAGATTCACCTGAACTTGCAAATTGGAAGGTCTTAGGTTTGAAGTCCGTCAGAGTCTGGAAAATTGTTATTAGTTAAAAAAAATCCTCTTGATACAGTAATGTATTCTCTATAATCGCTAATGTCCAAACTGTTGATTAAATAAACTAAATGCAAAAATAACATAAAGGAAATCTGCTTACTTTATCCAACTCCTGCGTGACACTTTTTTCTGAGTTCTAGCTAATTACAACAAGCATAATTATGTATATAGAACTTGACAGCTCTGATTTCAATACAGTATCTTTCCAATTACAAATGAAAAAAATTAAAAGTAGTATAATTTCTGACATATGAGATTGCTATCAACAATATTCACTCTGTTAAAAGAAACTGTAGTTGTTAACTTATTTGTAATAACTTTAGATGTCCTTTTGTCTGAACTAAATATGTAAATAAACTGAATATATAATACAGTCTTTGATAGAATATTTTGCTAAAAATCTGTTGCCATTGTTTATTAGATCAACTAAATTTTATTTTTTTTTTACTTTCTCTTGCCTATATGACAATATAGGAAGGGAAGTATTGTTTTCATGTCGATTTTTCAAAATAGAGTTTTTAATGGACCGGATCTATACATTTTCAGACCCCCTGAACCTAAAAAAGCGATTGGAAGTTTTTAGCGATTGGTCTGTCAGTGTATGTGTGTGTGTGTGTGTGTGTGTGTGTGAACAAAATATCTCAAGAACGGAACATCGTACAAAGTTGAAACTTATTAGTTAAAAACTAACTAAATATGTAAATAAACTGAATATATAATACAGTCTTTGATAGAATATTTTGCTAAAAATCTGTTGCCATTGTTTATTAGATCAACTAAATTTTATTTTTTTTTTACTTTCTCTTGCCTATATGACAATATAGGAAGGGAAGTATTGTTTTCATGTCGATTTTTCAAAATAGAGTTTTTAATGGACCGGATCTATACATTTTCAGACCCCCTGAACCTAAAAAAGCGATTGGAAGTTTTTAGCGATTGGTCTGTCAGTGTATGTGTGTGTGTGTGTGTGTGTGTGTGAACAAAATATCTCAAGAACGGAACATCGTACAAAGTTGAAACTTGAAACTTAAGTTAGGTACCACTAAAGGATCTGACACAAAAATTTTCATAAAAATCGGTCAACCGGAAGTAGTAGTTTATTTGTGAAATTTTTTACTTTTTTTGCAATTTTCTCAAAAATGACACCGATTTTTTTTTTAAAATCACCTCATTTACTACATTTTTTATATTCTAAAAGATAGGGTAGGCGCCATGTCTACTGAAATTCTTGGGGAGGCTGTGCTCTCATAGAAAAAAATGGTTTTTATAAAATTGCAGCTTTAGTACGCATTTTAGCATAAAATTGTATATTATAAAAGTTGTAGAAAATTTTATAACCTACAACTTTTATTTCAATTTTTTTTTTGTTTAACGCTTAGTTTAGCAGTAATTAGTGATTTTATATTTTTTTTTTCATGAAAATCTGTAAAAAAATGGTTTTTTTAAGATTTTGGCCTTAGTATGCATTTTACGACATTAAAGTATACAATCAAATTTATAGGGATTTAAAAGATCTACAACTTTTATTTAGAGCATCTCTACAGAGCCTAGTTTAGCGTGAAAGAGTGATTTTTCATATCATCCCTCCAATGGTAAACTCGCGAATGTGCACATTTTTCGAATATGAGTTTGTTAGTACATGCTGATGTATACAACCCAACGCATGTTGTAGTAAACTCGTGAATATGTATCTTGTTCAGTTAGGGAGATACAGCCTTTGTAAAGTTACGAAAATACACGAAGTGTGTTAAAGAAGAAAGCATTGAATTTGTTTTTTGCTCTCCTGTAAAACTGAGAATTTGCACATTCACGAGTTTACCATTGGATGGACGATATTATTAAGCCAAATGGAGGTAGATTTTCATTTTGCATCATTCACTCATGATTAAAATTACGTTATGTTTTTTGAGGTTAGTTTTCTTGTTCATTTCTAATGTCAGGTTATAGGGCTCATTATTTGCATTAGCAAGAGAAAGTCGTGTGAGTGTTTCACATCAGATTTTTGTTATTTGTAACGGATTTGTTAGTAGAACACTACACTACTACTAATACTATTACTAGAGTACTTTTTTAGTAACCTACTATAATGAATTGCTTTTTAGAACTGTAAATTTTATATAATAAATTTGAAGTGTGGTGTAATGTAAGTTTCTATTTTAATTTTTAATACGTAAAAAGTATTATTATTCTTTTATAATTATTTTGTCTGTATGAATTTATAAGATTGTATTTAATTTCCTTTTGTATTACACATGCTCTTACAACTATCTGTACATACTTAAATATATTAAAAAGATGTGAAATAAAAAAGTAATTACTTCAATCAAAATAAACTTTTGCCATTACCAATTTACAATGGGTTGTGAAACATTCGAAAGTCGAAGAAGTGAAAATTTACCACATCTAAACTAAGAATTATGCCTGGGATTTCTGAATATAGTCCTCATAAATTCAAAAGGCGAAAAGTATGGATAACTAACTTTGGCTGCCTCAGTTTCATGCACTACTTCATTATTTTTTAACCTTGTGTGAATATTTATTTTTTACTTGTCATAAAAATGTCAAACTAAATGTAGGTTGCTAGTTGTTTTCTTTTCTTAATTTATGTAGCATAGTCAATTGCCTATTGATATTACTTGACTGTAGTAGAAATAACACAATATAATTTCTATAGAATTAATTGATTAATTGAATTAATTAATCAGATTGAAAATATGTTAACTGGTAATTAATCTGTTATTTCAGAGGAGCAAATAGTTTTATTTCATCATGCATGTGAATACGAGATTGATAAGACGAAAGAAACCATAGAAAAATGTTACACAATGAGAACAAATTCAAAAGATATATTTTCTAATAGAGATCCACTCCACAAATTTATACAAGAAATAACAAAAGTAGTGTAAGTAAAATATAATTATTAAATATTCTTAAAATAAGTAACTATATTATGAACTGTTAGCTCTTCTCTTGAAACTGTGGTATCACTTAGCAATAAAAATATAATACTGATTTATATTTTTAGATCTTCATACCAAAAATAAAAAAATTCTTATTAGAATTTTTTGTTATATTTGAAAATATGACAAAAAAATCTCCCCATAACAGGCAGGTAGAGTGTTAAATTATTGGCACTCGATCTGCTAGTTCCACAGCTACAAAAAATAGTTAGTTTCTTATCACATGGTAAGCCAATTTATGACTGAAGCATTTAAGAACAGAAAGGTATAGGTGTAAAAGACACTAGTCAGAGGAGTTATCTCTTCTAAGAGTAATGAATTTCATCATTATACTACCACACCCTTTAGTGAATGAAGTGAAAGTATCATTTTCAGGGTGAAAAGCAGATGCTTCTCAGAGGGCCTGGCATGCTGATAAGCATACTTTTCCACTCAGTAAGGAAGGCAAAGGTAAACCATCTCACTCACTTTACTTAATCAAGCCTCAAAAGGTTCAAACCAGCCTTTTGGCTGATGACCTAAACAACAACAACAAAATAAATGCTGCAGTAAATCGTGGTATTATGTTTTGTAACTGCAAGCTACTTGACACAACACACGTTGTACATTTTATCATACTGCACTAAGAGGAATTAAAAACCAAACAATGCCGGCCGCATTGGCATAAATGGTAACGTGCTTGCCTCTCATCATGCGGTCTTGGGTTCGAATCCCATTCAGGCTGGGCATATTTTCATACGTTACAAAAAATAATTTCATCCTTCACCATCCGCATTAGCAGTAATTGCAGAACAGTCGGACGAAACCAAAAAAAAACCAAACAATCACATCATAAGTTAATAAAATTATAGAGCAGACCTGTTAATGATTTGCCAAGGCCTTCCAGGCTGTTAATTGCTACCAATGATTACAATGACGACTCATTTGGTTATTTCTTCATTTTAATTTGATAATCATAAACTGTGTTTTTAAAATGCTTTAATTGCTTATTTTAGATTAATTATACAAATTAAAGAATATAATTACACCTTTTTTGATCAAACATTATTACTTTAGTCAATCAAGCATAATTTTACCACGATAATAAGGTTAACTAATAAAAAAATATTTACCACACAAAAAGTTTATGACAAAAACAAGTTAAAGACCTTACTTAAAAAAAAAATTGAATTTTATACAACAAGAAGGCATATTTTTTGGATGAGGTCTGTTTTACTCAATGCCAGATTTACTATAGATCAACCAGGCATTCTTCTAGGGCCATGGATCAAGGTGGTGACATGTAGCACAGCAGCTAGCAAAATATAACAATAATTTAAAAGATAAACATTTAATTCCTAAAAAAATACTATTATTGTTACTCAAATAATAGTATGCAAAGGTAAACTATAATAGTAAACAAAGTTAAAAAACAGTTTCTCTTATGTTGTCTACATGGAGGAATAGGAGCCTAGGGCTGCAAGAATTTAATACTCCGTGCTAGTTTTCCTTAACACATTCAGTGCGGAGCACAGTATTCTTAATTCTATCATAATTCCATAAAATTGTAGAAACGACTGGGGAGTCGCACAAGAAACTGAGCAAATGCACAAATCTTACGAAATATTTAAAAAATTAATTTCCCTCTAACAAGGAACACAAAAGTGAACTGATCTTCCTTGTGGACAGGTAGCAGACGACAGAATTGTAAATTGGAATGCTCCGCATGTCTTGTTGGATCCCACACTTTGTTCTCCACACTGAGTGTCTTAGCTGGCAATTTATTGTTAAAAAAATTGAGAGTGCATGCAAGCAAATTCATATGATTTTTGTTGGGCTCTTCTCTCTCTCCAAATTGGATACTTTTCAAATCATAACATTAAAATCAGTTTTTGAGAACTCCACAAGCAATGAATAAGATAAACAAAACCTTACTTTTATACATTTTTTTAATAACATTTTGTTCAACGGCAGTTTTCAAATTTATGGCAGAACTACATGAAAATTAGTTTAACTTTTAAGAATACTCTACACAGTTGACAAGACATTAAAACTGTCATTACAGAATACTTTACAAAAAAACAGCTCTTTTAAGTTTAAATTCACAATTCTCTTGATGAATGTGGCATCATTATAACAAAAAAATAAATTAAACTATTTTTTTGTACAATGTGAATGTATTTTATAAATATTGTTGTTCTTATTTTTTTCATTTAACAGAATATGCACACCACTTGCTGGGTTTGATAAAGATGGAAATCAAGTAATTTGGATGAAATTATTGGATAAAGATCCTGATAAGTACTACTATGGAGTTTCAATAAAGCAAGTGATAATGGTTATGGATGCAGTGCAGTTAGAATATGGACCAGTTCCTGGATATGTATTTGTTGTTGATGGTAAAGGTTATACACTGTCACACATGTTAAGATCATCACTTTCTCTGTGTAAAAAGTTCATAACTTATTCACAGGTAATTATGAACAATAGTTTAAAATAGAAAAATAATAATTAAGAATATAAAAATAATAAATAATTAAAACAAAATCTTACTGGGAATTAGATGTAAAAAGAGATAATTGTTTGCGGCAAACTTAAACAGAGGGAAGGTGAAATGTATAGGGCTCATTAAAAGCCACAATGATTTCATTGTGAATAATTCTGATGGTAATATGCTGGGTAAGACAGGAAGACCAAGGAGACAAAATTTAGAAGGGTTAATCAATGATATTAAAGTATAAAGACATGAGAAAATTGGTCACCGAAAGGACTCAATGTTGCAAGGACAAGGTGAAACCTTTAAAATACGAATAAGAGATTTAGTGAAGATTAAAATTTATAAAAATTTTTACTTTAGAAACATTAAAATTTCCTCACTAATTATTTCAATATTACAACAATTTTAAGACTTAACTAAAAATACTATTAGTTTGATATTTTCCAAAACAAAATTAATATTTTAACTATTATTGAATTATATCTAATAAATTAGTTTTTAACTACAAATTCTTCAAATACTCTAAAGATTTAGTCATTGTGACTAAAAAATAAAATCAAGTTTAAAATAAATCAACTACCTCTTTTCTTTGTGTGTGTACACACACACATATTTTACTAATAACTTACTAACAACTTAATGAGATATTTAATAATAACTTTCGCTGTTCATTTGAAATGATATTCATTTAATACAGAATAACTTTTAATATTTCATTAGTCTCTGGATTTACTGAATACAAACTGTTAGTAAAAGTATCAGATCAGAAGAAAAATTTATCACTGTATAGTATTTTTCAATAGCTGCACTATGTGCCTGTTATTGAAATATACTGATTTGTTTTGAGGAGTAGAGATAAGTCAAAGAAAATAACACTGAATATGGGAACAGATAAACTTCTCCAAAAAATTTAATTTGCAACAAGACAGAATGAGCAGTGGGAGTGCATGTTTCTATAGCAAAACCTCTTTAGTATTTCTTTTTGAGACTCATAAAATTACACAGTTTTCCATACTAAGTTTAACTGGTATGAAATAATGGGACTTTAAGGGGAATCTTACGTAACTCGTTTGCAAAACAAATAACTGGAAATTTATATTTAAACTGAAGTGAAGTCCACTCAACACTGTACTCACTTATCATGAAATTGCCATACTACTAGGCCTAGTATAACTTGAAATTTGGTATGTATGTTACATTTGGATCATAGGTGCTTGCTTGTAAAATAATTTTGAAAAATTCTACTTCTAAAAGATGAAAATGGAAAAGCTGCAAAATACATTTGTACGGGCAATCTAAAATTGTCTGCATTAAAACTGTGTTAAAATATGTTCTTTCAAAATATAGCTTTCTAGAGCATTTGAAACCATTATAAAATAATAAAAATTACAGAAAATTAAATACACTACTACTTTTGGCACTAAATCTAGCGGCAAATTTATCCATACTTTCGCATATGATGAAAGCGCTACTACTTGTAGCATAAAATTAATATCAGGCTGCATTAAAAATATCAGCTGATTCACAACCTAGATTAAAAATGCAACAATAGTTCACTTAAACTGTTTTAGATTGCTAGGTGAAGTTTTGTATATCAAGTGTAGTTTTAATATGGTATGATTTTAGTTCCGTGTTGAAAATGTAAATATTGCAATTAATAGCACTGACGCCACATTTAAAATGATTTGCTTAACTTATTGTTATCTTATCCACTGCATAGTTTGATGGCAATTTAAGAATGGCAAAAGTGTAAAAGAATTTACTTAATTTTATTGCCGATATTGTTCAGCACTAATGCTTAACTCTTATCTTGTATATTTATAAATAAATTTTTGAAATGCATCCTGCCAACCATTAATATAAATTACAGTATAAATGAAATTTATTATCTTACCTTTAGTTGCTTTCCAAGTTTAAAAAACTTACGCGCGTTTCGGTGGTTAAAATATATATTATTATTAATAAAAAAATTTATAACTAAAATTTATTAATTTTTAATTTTAATAATATGCTCTAAAGGTGGTATCACTGAAACGCGCGTAAATTTTTTAAACTTAATAAGCAACCGAAGGTAAGGTGATAAATTTCATTTATACTGTAATCTTGTATATTTGTCTGAGACAAAAACTATAGAATGAGTACTTTAATGCAGTCATGCCAAGTTACAAAAAACAGAAATACAATAATTTTAGATAAGTAACAAGCTGAAGGATTTTTATAATTCAACCTACACAAACTGCAATCATTTGTAAAAGCTGCTACAAACATTACCACAAACATCGTTAAACAAATTTTGATACAGAAATCATTCTGCAAAATATTTCAGTATTCATTATGTACAAAATAAATAAATAGTATACTCAATTTTTTTCAGGAAGGATCAACATTTTTTCCAAAAGCGATGTATTTATTAAATGTTTCAACAATACTAGAGAAAGCAATATCATTAGTAAAACCATTTATGAAGTCAGACCTATTTTCAGTGGTAAGTGAAAAATAACTTTTTTTATGTTAAGTTCAATTTTATTTAGTTTGTTTCTAGTAAAGTAATAAGTCTTTAATAATGCTGAAGTTGACATTCACTGGCATTATAATACATCATAAATAAATCTTTATAATGGAACCTGCAACCTATATTCAATCCTATTGTAAAAATATTCAATTTTTGACTGACCTGTTTTTTCAAAGACCATTGGTTTTTTTACCTTTTTTATATAATCCTACTTTCTACTGACATGTTTGGGTGGATCCACCATCATCAGAGAACACAAAATTGAAACTAAACTTTATAAAAGTTTAATAAATTTTTAAAAAAAATTATTTTCAATTTTGTAAACTCTGATGATGTATTATTGAACTAACTGATACAGTTAGTTCTTTTTTGTGTCAATAAATTAATAGTTAATTCTATATTTTGACATCTATACAATTTTACAATTAACCGAGTGTCAATTACATATATTTTAATTAGTATTTAATTATTTTCCTTATCATCAATAAGGCAAAAATGTAAGACAATTTTATTTTAAAACTAGTTTACGTATTAAAAGGATATACAAGATTTTCTAATCTGATGTCAAAATGAAACAGAGAAAACTCGAAATGGACATAACACTATATACAAGTCAATCAATTGTAATAGTAATACAGCTGACCATGAAAAATTATAATTACTGTACAAAAATATGTAAAGATATCTGATGATTATAGCTGTAATTACATCCACTACCGGTATAATAAAAATAAAACTTATGATATTGATTTCAAAATCACGTTATCACTCATCTACATCGACATAAGAGAATTAATTATTTTAGTCTTCATTGTTACGACATATCTAATAATAATTACTAATTATCAACTTTACATAAATCTCGGCCATTTGTCAAATACTGAACAAGTTCCTCCTCCAAATTTCTCCAAGTTCTCTGTTTCTCGCTTACACCGTTCAGTTCAATCCCACCTCTCTCTTGATGTCATCTTCACACCGCATCAGTGGTCTTTCACATCCCATTGTTCCTGGTTCCTGTATATTGTCTCTATTTTTGAATAAAAATATTACATATACTGTCAATGTATCTTTCATTAACGGCCTGTCCATTTCCATTTTGTTGCGCCATTTTTTGTATGATGTCCTGCACTTTAGTGATGTTTCTCAGAATAACATTCTGTCTCCTAAATGTTGATAATTTTTTTAAGCACGCAATCTTCTACGGACTTCTGTTTGGTTACTTTTGTCAAATAAGTAGTCCAAAATATTCATGTACTCATTTATCCATTCTAGTTTTTTTTAATATAATATATCATTATTTCTTAAATAATTTCCACAAACCAATTATAGAGACTGATCAATGCATTATTAATATTATTACAATACAAAGATCCAAAACTACTTAAGTTTAAAAAAACGAAATCCTTTCATTTTTGGTGATATTGTAAACATTTTGGAACTAGATAATTATGTTTTCTGGTGAATAGATGTTTTTTTATATTACAAAAACTGAGTATTTTTAAAATCTAAGTAATAGAATTCACAGAAAAAAATTGTAGCATTTATGGACTAATAACTAATACAAATTCTTGTTGATAGTATTTATAACAATAAATTGCATCATTATTTCTATTTTGCTTAAAGTAGAAAATTTTATTTAAATTTAACAGACAAGACAGAATTAAATATTATAATTGTAAAATGATGGAAAAATATTAATAATTATTAAATTTATTATTAATAACAATATATTATGATAAAAATTAATTAGATATAATTATATAAACCCAATAATAAACTCTTCAAAATAAAACTATTTTTGACAATAGACTGTTATGAAATTATTCAACTTTTACTAATTTTTTCTTAATTACTATAGATGATTATCATGTTAATTACATTTGTGGTATTTTTAAATATTTTTGCTTCTTACAAATATGCAAAATGAATTATTTAATTTTAGTTATTACTTTTTAAACATTCAATTTTTACCTCATTAGTAAACGAACGAATGTTATACTTATATTTCTATTTAATAACAGATGGGATATAAAAAAAATATTGTGAGATACTGAAAAACACATAGCAAAATATAATATTCAAGGGTACAATATGATATCTTAGTTTTAATTAACTTTTCATGTTTTATGTATTTCTGTGTATTATAAAAAATAGCAGTTAAATAATCAAATATTTATTATTACAGATTTCATTTCACAAACCAGGAAAATTCGATGAAATCCACAAACAAATTCCAGAAAACATTATACCAGATGAATATGGTGGATCAGGAGGACCAATCGCTGAGATACATGGTAAATAATAAAAATTAACTTTTAAATTACTAACAATATAGAAAATGAGCATTTAAAATTGATTTAGATTTTTTTTAAATGTGGAATGAACATAAGAGTATAGACTATTATAGAGGGTATAATGATAATCAATTAAGCTAAAAGCTGGGCTGGCCCACTGGTGTGTTATACTTTTGTTGAAGTTTTGCCCTTGCAAGGAATGAATGGAAGGGTGGCTTAAGAGACAAAAGTAATGCTTGTACAACTGTACACCTATGACAAGATTCCAAATTATATAATGTAACTAATAATGAGAGAAGTACAAATGTATTGAAAGACTAGTGCACTAGACACTACAGGAAAACCTTTCACAAAAAATAATAGTGGCCAACAAAACTGGATTCTAAGCTGGGAGCCTCGGGTTCAATTCCAGGTAAAGTCTGGCATTTTTCTTAACACTCATTTTTGTCTTTCACTTTTCACTACCTCTTTTACCCTAAAAATCACAAATGAAAATTCATTTTGGAGCTACAAGGCTAACTCAAAATAATTTTGAGATCTAGTCGAGAGAACCTTAGTTTCAATGTTTCACCTTAATCAGAATAACTGTTTTATCTACATGACAAATAACATACCAACCCTTCCAAAAACCATAATTTTGGATTCAGGGAGTCAAACATGAAGATCAGTTGAAATCTGTGTGTACAATTTGTATATACTCGCTACATTTTTTAAATTTATAATATAGATTGTGTTGTAAAAAAAAATATGCTTTTTTAGAAAGTAAATTTGTTTTTTTGCAGAGGAATACTTGAAAAAAATGTTAAAATACACGGATTGGTTTAAAGAAGAAGAAAAGTTGCGAATAGATGAGAGTAAAAGAAAAGGAGGTAAAGGAAGTGGGAAGAAGGCTGAAAAAGAGAAGACAACACATGAAGCAGAACATTTGTCGTTAAGAACATTAGATATAGATTAAGAAATGACTGATATGGTTGAAAAGAATCTTTTGTGGTGTAGATGTATTTGTATACTGGAAACAAAATGTTTTCAAATCTTTTGTGAATATTTTTCAAATTTCGATATTTAGTGTAAATACTTATTAAAGTAAAAGGACCAACAAAAATATCTTAATATTTTCAATTAAGTGTGTAATTTTGTTATGAGTTAAAGGCTTTATCAATATTTAATAATAATTGTTAAGTTTGCATTAAACACTCTCAATAGTAGATTGTGTGAAACACAGTTTTTAAAAAGCTGTGACTGAAAAATGTTCAATATTTACTTCACCTGTAATAAAATTTTGACACAAAACAATACGTTTATCTGTATAAGTAAATGTATAATACCTCACAGATCACTAATTCTCTAACTTCCCAACACCCAGAGAGCTGAAATTTGACACACTTGTTACTTAGGAGTAAAAATGGGGGTGACTACCTTAAATACACATACAGTATTTGTGTAACTTCCCGCAGAGCTACTAACTTCAGCATTCTAAAAATTGTCATCTGAATTCTGTAAAAAAATAATGCGGTAATACAAAACATTTGAATTTGGACCACTTACTTCTAAAGAGTAGAAAGGGTATAACTGTCCTAACGAAGTAAATATTATTTCTGTATTTTAAAGAGCTTTAATTCTGCAAATTGGTATTAGTTTTCTTTAAATAATATCTAAAAATAGTAAAGTGTGGCATGAAATCAGGAAAAGTTATAAACCAGTTTATTTAATGTACAATTTGGGGGCGCTAGCAGTAATCCTACATGCAGCAAGGGTCCAAAATATTATCTATTTTTCGAAACTACAAATTAAGATATTTATTAATGAATAAGTCAATTGTTTTACATGGTCTGTATGGAATAATAAAGCTATTTAACAGCGACAAAAGCTATATAAAATTAATGAAAAACTTCAAGTCTCCAGATCAATGAAAACCTTTTTACAAATTGAAATTGCGTTAACTTTTTCAGTAGCACCTATGATACAAATTTATTAAATCAATGAATGGAATGGAGCAAAAATTTTCTTTATCCTAACCCAGGAACTATTAAATAGCTCCTTGACTAGGACTCCACTGTAGTGTATTGCTAATGTAGGCACAAAAGTGGTACTTTAGAACATTCATGACAGAAGAAAAAATCTAAATATAGAGGATTCCCTCCGTATTCTGAGATCTACATATGATTAACAGGTAGTACAAAATATGTAGCATAGTTTATTTAGCTCAACAATGAACACACTTGCTAATCAATTCACCAGTGTTAGTGGACAAAACTGTAAAGTCCTCAATTATATTACTTGAGGAAGTATTTATCTTTACACGTGAAAATTTATACTGTAGTTATATAATTTTTTAAAAGTTTATTTAAAATCGTATTGACAGCTTGGAAATTAGCAAATACTGTCAGTTTTGGTACTGTAACAGTGGGTTTTAACATGTTAAAATTCCAAACCTAAACTGGGAATCGAAGCTGGGACCTTTTGCTTTGTAGGCTAATGTGCTAGTCACTATGCCACAGAGGTGGTATATAAAATTACACATGTATATTTTTAATACCTTTTCTTAGAAATTACGATATTGTAACATTAATTTCAGTTCAAAATATTGAATAAATAACATACATATAACATTGAATAAATAACTACTGTGTAATGTACTAGAGTTTGCTAACCAGTATGTTAGGAAATCAGCCAAAGCATTCGTTACGTTATAAATATTTTAATTGATAAACTGAAAAATTTAATTAGTTTAGAAACGCAAAATCAAACTTTTCTCTGCAGATGGTATCGCACAATAGAAAACCAAATACAAGCAGGTGTTTTCACAATTTTAAAAATACTGCTAGTATTGAAAAAATTGTAGCTCCAGTAAGTAATAAAACTACTAAAATAAAAAGCAGCTGACATTCAAACTTTAATTACTAAAAAAATTTAATAACACACAACAAAAAGTCTGTATTTTTGAACTTCAAACCTTATGCGAGTGTGTTACATCACAATATTTTTTATGTCGGCATAAGCAGTATTGCACAAATCTGTTAGAAGTTAAAAAAAACCTAATACAACAGATTGATCTTGGTTAAATTTAAAGAAACTGTGAATTTCAGGATTTGTAACTTTCAGTACTTAAGATACTTGTAAGCTCCTTAATTAAGAGTGCAATTGACATCTGATTAATATTTTGTATAACACAATCTTTCAAATACACTTCAACAGATAAAACAAATGTAGGATGTACATTATATATATTTTTAAGTATAATATGTACTACACCCATAAATTGATTAATTACATACATTTTCAACACTGGTAACTAACTACAAAGAAAGAAAGTGCAAAATAATATTAAACGGAAGTTTTACAAACTTAATTTTGAGAGCTTAATACATATTTCAAACTTTTGTCTTTTCATTTTTTATATTAACACAGAGTGATTAAGCATTCTAAGAAAATACTTTGGCCTAAAATGTAAAATAAAATATTATTTCATTTGCAATAAAACTACGCACATTAGATGTAACTGTTAAATTTATATCTGAGAGGTTCTGACAATAATCTTACAATTTCCCCATTTTCAAAAACAAAAAGTAATACTATTAGTTTTTATTGTCAAATAAATTCTCATTAATAATTAAAACAATCAGATATTAAATAAAAGTTTCTTTTAATTAACATAAATTAAATAATGTTCAATTTAAAAATATATACATCAAACGTAATCCGAGAGACGGCACAAAAACAACTTAAAACCACAAAACTAGTCCAACTAGATTGAGCGAGATCAAATGAAACCACACTAACTGAAATTAATATAACAGAAATGCTAATTAAAACAAAATATTAGAAAACAAATAAAAAAAAATCATATAAAACCAGGTGTATTTTATTACACATGATTTATAATATTCATTAACAGATCAGAAGGAAACGAAGATTCATTATACACACTGAAAAAAAAAGCAAAATTTGTATATACGATGGAGAATAAGCTGAGTTCATACTGGAATGTTTCAATTGACGAGGAAATGAAAAAGAACCCTACATTGGCAAAAGATATGATTTTGAGTGTACGAGAATGGATTACAGGACAGAAACATCTACCAAATGTTACAGGTTACAGTACTTATTCCAAATTAACTAGCTTAATAATTTAGTAAATGTTAATTTAAAATAATTTTCAACACATTTCTTCTAAATCACAATAATAATTTAATTCTTTGACACTGAAATCGCCTTAATTTTACCATAATTAAAAAAGTATTACGCAACTTTAATATTTTATTAAAAAAAACTTATCAGTAACTTAAAGCTAATTATTTTAGTCACAAAATTAAATAAGTTTCTAATGCAATTCTTTTAATGTTATCAATTAGAAATATGGGTAAATATTTTTTACCTCAATTACAGAATTGGTTGTTTCCAGTGACTGTCACAGATAAAAAAATAACTACAAAAGTTAACGTATATTATAATTCATCTATTGATACATATTTTTTGCTGGTTGTCATACTAAGTAATCATGACAAGAAATTTTGTCTAAAGGAGGAGGAGTCTACCTTCAAAATATTTTTTTGGGAAATGAGTAAAAAATTGTTTTTATCTTGATAGTTGAAATGCAACTATTACATCTGTTAAATTTTGAATAAAATTTACTTCAAAACTTGACCCTTATCACTTAAATTCAAGGCAGGGATTGTAAATCAGCCAATTTATATAAAATTAGGGTAACCAAAATTAGCATCAAATTGAAGGAAATTTTTTACTCTAGAGAACCACATATTATGATTGCAGTTATTCTGTCTATATTCAATGTTTAAAAAAATTAATTTTTGAATACCGAAAATTTTGATTAACAGATCAATAAAATTGTTCTTAAACATGTTCAAAATGTAGCACACAAAGGACCCTAGAGAACAAAATTCTGATCTCTTAAAAAACAGCTAAGTAAAAAACCTATGATTTATGAAAAACGGTAATAAACTCAATTCTTGAACAAGATAAAAAGTTTAAAATGTCAAAATTAAAAAAAATAATTATCAATTTTGTAATTACATTTCTCTGTTTATTAACAGAGACTGTTAAAACTGTTAAAACATTAAAGTTATTAATATAATAATATACAACTGTTTAATAATACCTTGCTTTACAAAAAAAAAATCCAAAAATAAAAACATTTTTTTAAAGATAGAATCTCCATTAATATAATATAACTGTTTCCATGAAAAATGAATAATTTCTAGTATATCAACAACCACATAGTTACAGCCATGTAATAAGCCATATAGTAATGAACAACTTAACCGACACAAAAATTCCTTGGTGAATTAGATACTTATAACCAATGTTAAAATTTTTTATGAAACTCCGCAGTATAAACAACAGCAGAGTCTTTATTATGAGCTAGAACAAATCTTAATTAAGTTTTACCCCTCTCCAATAGTATGCTCAATGCAAGATTAAATTAATTTGTTAATAAGAAAGAAAATAATCAAAAGAAATTAAATTTTTAAAGAAATATACATATATAATATTAGAATTGAAATATATATTTCTAACCACCAGAATACGGTAACAGAAAACACTTAACAATTTTTATTGTATTCTGGTGGTAAGAAATACATATTTCAATTTTAAATAATGCAGCTGTTTATAATCCTACATAGGATGTTTGATAAAATAATATTAGAATTATATAAAGGTAAACTAAAATTGTATACATCAATCAAATCGTTATGATGATGAAAATTCTTTTACCAAACTGTCGTCATTACTGATGTGCTCAGTTACAAACAGGGAGGCTTCAACAACAAAAACAAGAATGGTAAAAAGTTAAAAAAATAAGCACATTAATCAAGGAGATATATCAAGTACAATATGGCCAATTTAAAAAACATAATTCATTTATCATTTACTATGAATGATTGCTTTTGGTATTACGCTTAAATTAAAAGAACAAATTATCACAATCACACGTAGTTATCAAAGAAAACTATTATTTGTTCCATGCTGGCTAATATTAGAAAATTATGTTCAAAAAATTCTATTGATACCAGATTTGGCTTCCACAGAAGCCTAGATACTTAAAAAAAACCCTCGATGGGTATACAACCGAAAATTTAGCGAAAAAGTAGTAGTGCAATCAAAGTAAATATAGTGAAAAAAACAGTAACTAGTTTCTAGTCATAAATAAAATAGTAAATAATCTAACATATGTCCTTCCTGTTTAGATCATAATATAATAATGTTTTTAAATGCCAGCAAGTATGATTTGGAACGTACAAAATTAACAATTGACTTACACTACACATACCGTACTATAATGAAAGAGATATTCACAAATCGTGATCCAGAAGGTGATGATGTGAAACTTATCAAACAGTGCTGGTAAGTAAAAACTACATATGCAGACTAAATAACTACAGTTTAAAGTATTTCTATAAAAAACTTTATACAGCACACTAACATAATTCCAATACAAAAATACAAAGAAAAAATTGTTTGAACAAAAATATGATTTTTCATAAAAATCCATGAAATAAAAATATTACAATGTTCATTTAAGAGCTACAGATATTTTTTCGTTTTCAAGGTAGCCTACACAAAATATACATAAAAATCTGGTGTGAAACACTCACATCAATGCCAATCATAGCATAACAAGACTTTCTCTTGCCAATGCAAATAATAAACCATTATAACCTAACATTAGTAATAAAACATTAAAAATAAACAAAGAAACTAACCTCAAAAACATAACCTTTATTTTAATCATGAGTGAAACACACAAAATGAAAATCAACCTCAGTTCAGCTTAAAAATACGGAAAATAACTCTTTCACGCTAAACTGGGCTCTGTAAAGAAAAATGCTGTAAATAAAAGTTGTAGATCTTTTAATTTCCTATAAATTTGATTATATACACTTTTGTTGTAAAATGCTAAGGCTGAAATCTTTAAAAAAATCGATTTTTTTACATGTTTTCGAGAGGAAAAAAAACAGAAAATCGCTAATTACCGCTAAACTAAGCGTTATACAAAAATGTTTGAAATAAAAGTTGTCGATTTTTTAATTTTTTACAACTTTTATTATATACATTTTTGCGCTTAAATGCACATTAAAGTAGCAATCTTAAAAAAAACAATTTTTTTACGAGAAAACAACCTTCCTACGAATTTCAGCAAACATGGCGCCTACCCTATCTTATAGAGCATAACAAATTTAGTAAATGAGGCGATTTTTTAAAAAAATCGTAGAAGCTGTTTTCGAGAAAATCACAAAAAAATGAAAAGTTACAGGAATAAACTACTACTTCCAGTTGACCAATTTTGATGAAAATGTTCCTGTCAGGTCCTCTAGTGGTATCTAACATAAGTTTCAAAGTTTCAAGTTCATACAATGTTCCGTTCTTGAGATATTTTGTTCACTCACACAGACCAATCGCTAAAAACATGTTTTTTTGGGTTCAGAGGGTCTGAAAACGTGTAGATCCGGTGAAAACTCAATTTCAAAAAATCAACATGAAAACAATACTTTCCTTCCTATATATTCATATAGGCAAAGAAAGTAAAAAAAAAGTATATAGTAGTGGAAGCTAATAGTGAAGTAACAAAGTAGTTAAATTTGAAAATTTTTTAAGACAGATTCATGAAATTTTATTACTTATTTTGTACAATAAAGTGCACCAGGTAGTAAATTTCATAAATTTTGGAAAACAATTTTAACATGTAAAATATATGTTACTTAACAATCACCAGAGTATTACATTTATTATACAATACAATCATATCATAAATACATAATTACATTTTTACAAATATGTGAGTTAGATTATCTGGTATGTTTGCATACAACATACCAAACTAAGAACTTAACTAACTGCATATTTATTAAAATTCACTACAAAAAAATATCACAAAACAGTGGCAAGTATTATCAGATACAATATAAATAAGCAATTTTAATCTTTGTAGTCATTAAGTGTACAATAAACTTTAAATCCAACAATTATATGGATATTGTAACCAACAATTTTTTTTCTATTTAAAGATACTTCAGGTCTTTCTTTATTGAAATAAAGTATAGTTCAGCCGTTCTTAGTTTGCTCCTACTGTCAAAAAACAAAAGCCACCTACTACAGGGTGCACGCTAGAGTCTGCGACTTTACGGATGTCGTATTCGTATTAAGTTAACTATTTTTTAAATTATAAGCACTTAAAGTACTAAAAACATCAGTTATGATATGATGTAGGCCTAACAATTTCATTTATAAAAATACTTTTAAAAGTATTTTGTTGTTACTTTTTAATCAGTGTGTACACATTTTGATATAATGCACATGCTCGGTGACGTCATTATTTGTTTACATTAGGAGCAAACTAACAGAGGCTGGACTGTAGATAAAGTGAGGAGTATAGATGAGTTCTCTCACACCATAGATGGTTAACAGGTATTTTCCCACAGTATACTCATTTTGTTTGTAGCTTCCTGATGCATTTACTTTTTTTATATAACTTAAAACTAATTAAAACATCTTTACTTGCAATTGTTTCATGTATTTTACTTAACTGTGTTTTACTAAATAATTAATATTTTTCTTTAATACCTGTACTTCAAAATATCAACTTCAGCTTGCTTTATATTCATAATAATATATTATATTATTTACTGATATTAAAATATTTTAAACTGAATATTTATTAACATTTAGAATGCTTAGTATGTAACTTAAAATTGTTTCTGCAAACTACTTGCATATACAATATCCACAATATTATTTCAGTTCAATGAACGCACTAATCTAGATTGTACTTATATAAAAATTATTATTTTCTGCTAAACCAAGTGTTGGAGAGGACAATGTTAAATACAAAAATTGTAGGACATATGTTTTAATATTTAAAATTTTCAACAATATTTTCTTTTTTCAAAAGTAGGATTTTCTAGAACTCTTTTTTAGCAAGCCCTTACCATCTAAATGAACCCTACACAAAAAAAAATCTGGTGTGATACACTAACACGACTTTCTCTTGTCCATGCAAATGATGAACAATATAACCTAACATTAATATAATAATACATTAGAAATGAACAACAAAACTAGCCTCAAAAAACATAACCTAATTTTAATCATCAGTGAATGATGCAAAATGAAAACCAACCGTAGTTTGGCTTAATAATATGGAAAATCACTCTTTCACACAAAACTAGGCTCTGTAGAGAAAAATGTTTAAATAAAAGTTGTAGATCGTTTAATTTCCTATTAAATTTGATTATATACACTTTTGTCATAAAATGCATACTAAGGCCGAAATCTTAAAAAATTCATTTTTTCAACAGATTTTCATGAAAAAAAAACAACAGAAAATCACTAATTACCGCTAAACTAGGCGTTATACAAAAAAATGTTTGAATTAAAAGTTGTAGATTTTTAAATTGTCAACAACTTTGATTATTTACAATTTTTCCTTTAAAATGCATTTTAAGACTGCAATCTTAAAAAACCATTTTTTTCTACAAGAGAACAGACTCCCCAAGAATTTTAGCAGACATGGCTCCTACCCTATCTTGCAGAGTATAAAAAAATATAGTAAATGACAAATTTAAAAAAAATGTAGTAGCCGTTTTAGAGAAAATCGAAAAAAGTGAAAAATGACACGAATTAACTATTACTTCCATTTCTCAGTAGACTGATTTTGATGAAAATGTTTGTGTCGGGTCCTCTAATGGTACCTAACTTAAGTTTCAAGTTTTAACTTTGTATGATGTTCCGTTCTTAAGATATTTTGTTCACACATACCAATCGCTAAAAACATGTTTTTTTGGGTTCAGGGGGTCTGAAAACATGTAGATCCCGTGAAAACTTGATTTTGAAAAATCGACATGAAAACAATACTTTCTTTTCGATATATTCATATAGACAAGAGAAAGTAAAAATTTTAAGTCTTAGGCCTTGTACTTCTGAAGATTTCATGATGAGAGACTCGTATTTATACACATAAATTACATTTAGCATTAAGTGGTAGATAAAACGTTATGGTTTCAATTTCATCCAAATTGTAACATATATTTTCCAGTTCTACAGCAGTACTACCAGGTACAGATAATGATGGAAATTATGTATTATGGGGACATATATATGATTCTGATTTGAAAAAATTCAAATTTGCTTCGGCTGGTAAACTCTATATAATGACAGCCGATGTATTACAGTTAGAACACGGTACAGTACCTGGTGTGGTTACAGTATATGATGTGAAAAATATGGGTCTTTCACACTTGTTAAGTACACCAGTTTCTACAATACGACATTATGTTGTTTACAGTCAGGTATTTAGTATTTATTACATGGTTTTATTATTACTAATAACAAATACAAGATATTTTACATAATCTATGTAGAATATTAATTTATTTTAGAATAAATTTAATTTTGTATAGTTGATTTATAATGATGATTTATAACTAAATTATGTAACAAAAAAAATTCTACGTACATACGAATGCAAATAATAATTTATTAAAATTCTTATTAATTCACAAGGGCATAAATTTTCATTAAAAAAAAATGTACAAAATATTAACGTTATAATAAAAACATTAACATTTTGGCAAAACTTATTGAAATAAAATAGTATTAAATTACTACCTAACTAAATCTTTCCAATAATTTGAAAATGAAAAAGATTTAATCTAAAATTTTCAAAACGTTTTAATAAATGAGATTATAAATTTTATTCACCTTACACAGTTAGCCAATATGTTTTATATACATAAAAATAAAATAAAAGAGCTTATTAATAAGTTTCTTGAATATGTAGAGTTTTCAGACCATAAAAACTTAAATTCAAATATTACTGGATGACCAAATTCAGTATTAAATGACAGAAATGATAGGTTATCTGTATCATTCACAGTAGATAATATTTTGTCATTCAAATATGATTAACTGTAAGACCAATACTTCAAGGCAAATAGATTAATTTATCATATCGATAAAGAAGATAAGCAACCGCAATCACAAACTCAAATACAAAATAAAAAAATGTGATATTAGTCTGAATACTTAAGTAGTAAAGTTCTGAGATTATATCTTTTTAAGGAGGCAAACCAGTAAAGTTATTATTCCAGATTCAGCAACCAAAGCACAAAAAAATTATCCATTACTTTTTATTGCATTTTTCATACACATATGTTATTTTGTTTATGCTAGATAATAGTTCTTAATGAACTACACAGTGGATCAATGATGCGTAAAAATCTAACAAGTAATAACTGAAACTGAAAATAAGTGTAACAATTTTTATATGGTATTTAATATATAGAATGCAATAATTTATTCACTTTAAAAATTTTACATTAACAAACTGAACAATTTTGTGAAATAAAAAAGTATGTTATATATAATTCAATGTCAAATACCATTCACACAATATATCAACTTAAAAATTAATCTTCTACTTTGAGGTATCTTTAAATTACAATCATCATTAAGCATACAAAAAATACATAAATAAAAAAAAACTAACTCTTCGGTTAATGTGTACCTCAATCAATAATGATCAGTAACTATTAAATAACTATCAGTTTCTTTATTAGTTAAATATCTAGCATAGGTTAGAGGATAATAATGTGTTTAGAAAGACACAAAAAACTGTACATTACAATTTACTGTCAATCAAAGAAAACCTTGAGTACTTTTGAAAGCTACAATTAATTTACCTTACATAGAGGGAATAAATTTGGTAACGAATGTTACTAATTTTAAAAAAACTAACTTATAACAAAAACAAATTCTGCTCCACTATAAAGTTTTACATATGGTTTTGAATTAAGGAATTATGCAACTAAATTCTAACATTCTTTGTAACTTACTATTTGATCATGTCATAAAATAAACCATGATAATTTTTATTTTTTTATTAATTGCAATTTATTTTTAAACTACAGTTCAAGGTTAATTTTTTTACCAATCTTAAACAGTTTTTACCTTTTGATTTTATTAGATGTTTTCTAACAAGGTTATACTGGAATTTTATATTTGTATTACAACTCATACAATTTTACAAAAATTAAAAAAAATCAAACAAAAAATTGCTTTAAAATTATATAAGTACTATGAAATAAACAAGGTACATTGAAAAAAGTACAAAATGTATTTATAATGTAATGGTTTAAGAGAAAATGTTGATCAAGGAGGAATCATTGTATATTTTTCCTTAAAATATTTGAATTGTTTTACAGATTCAAAATTATCCATTTTCGCTAATTTATCCATCTACTTGCAATAAAAAACCATAGCTGATCTCCTGTCAACTGATTCTTTGCAGAATTATTTAGGACAATAGCTTGTACTTATGTAGTAACAAATGAATAGAACAATGTTCAATACACTGAAAGAAAAAATGTTCAAAATGACTGTACAGAAAAATAAAATGATGTTCTGTTCTAGGATGCTTCTCCATTTCCGGTGAAAGCAATACATTTTGTAAACACAAATCCTGTCATGGATAAACTTATGGGTCTTGTGAAACCATTTATAAAGTCTAATGTGTGGAAAATAGTAAGTAATTTTTCTATTATTAAATTTATTTAGTTTTATGTAAATATAAATCACACCTGCTCATAACAGGCAGGTGGAGTGTTAAATTATTTTCACTCAATCTGCCAGGGCTATAAAAAAAATCCAGGGCTATAAAAAAATAGTTCTGTTTCTTATCACATGATCAGCCAATTATATGATTCAAGGATTTAATAACAGAAGAGGTAGAGGTGTAAAAGACACTAGTCACAGTTATCTCCTCTGAGAGTAATGAATTTCATTATACAGCCAGACCCTGTGGTGAATGAAGTGACAGTGTCACTTGCAGGGTAGAAAGTAGATGCTTTTTAGAGGGCCTGGTATGCTGATAAGCATACTTTTTCACTCAATGAGGAAGGCAGTAAACCACGTCACTCCTTGTTTTACTTAGTAAAGCCTCTAGAGGTTCAAGCCAGCCTTTCGGCTGATGACCTAAACAACATAAATCAAACGTTAAGAAAATTTCAATTGACTATAGTTAGTTTAATTTTTTTTGAATCTGCAGAATTCAGAAAGAAATACAGCCTACAGACTAAATTTACTAAGTCAAGACAGAAAAGTTATTTTTAAATAAAAATTTAACCAAAAAGGATAAAATATTAATACTTAAACATTTTCTTGGATTGAAATTTTAAAATAAAAATAATTATATTAATTTCCTCTAAAGGATGATTGGCTGTACTATATAAACAAATTGTGAAATAGAACTTGACTAAAAACTCTGTACCTACTTTGAGAGTATATATTCTTTCAGATTACTATTCATAATATTTTTTGTCATTAAAGTTAGACATTTTTGGACACTAAAATTTTTTGGACTAAACTTTAACAACAATCAAAAGCAGAAATAAGGAATATCTCCAATCCAGTGATAAACTGTGGTGAATTTCCAGTAATTTGTGGACTCCTGCAATAAAGATTATAATTATTAAATAACTATTGTGTACATATACTGTTAATTAGTTAGATAAAGAGGAGATCTTTGATCATGTTATACTAATGTCTGGGTACTAACATACTCTTTAATTCATCCATTGATTTAACTACAAACATATACTGTACTTTAGAAATTAAGTTCCAAACTTCTAAAAAGGTCTTTGGTTTTCGAATAAGAAAAACATTAATTTCAACACAAACTGACAACCTATAAAATTATACAAACCATTAAAATTAATGACAAAAATTACACAAAATGATAATAATATTTTTAAAATATTAATTATTTTTATTAAAAAAAACTGTAACTAGATATTATTTTCTACTGCTGTTCACATTATTCCGCATATATTGGTTCTGTAAATTAGTAAATTAATACTATGTATCTCTTTTCAGCAATATTTCCACTCAAATATTGAATCATTGTACAAACATATTCCAAAAGATATTATACCAGAAGAGTATGGTGGAAATGCAGGACCTATTGCTAATATATGTGGTATGTATTTACAAGTTGATTTAACTCTTTTAAAACAACAGTAAGTAAGTGTACTAAAAGAATGAAACATAAATTAAATAACAAGCTGTGCTATGTCCATATTTAGTAGACTGAACTTAAATTTCCGAAATAATTCATGTAAAAATTGAAACAAAATACACAAGAAAATTCTGTGTATCAGAGAAAGATAAAACTTATAAATCAATACGATACTGTGTTCAAAATTTAAGTCATTTTCAGACTTATTTTACAACAATCACTAGGACATACCAGCTATCTTCACAGAACCAACAAACTTACTTTAAAAAATAACCACATTAATTATTGCACCATGAAGACTGTCGAGTAGGAAGGGAAGTGTTCAAAGAGAGAAGGAGCAAGTGCCCTATTTCATTACCCTTAGATTCTTAGCACACAGTCCACTCTTCTGCAGCTTGGTACAACATATTCAGAATGGCTAATCTGTGATATTGTGGTTCCTAGAATGTATCAAATAGAAACAACTAAGGTATAAATGGTGGGGATTCTCACTAGTGTACATGTACATTAGTTACTTAATTTTTTATGACATCTCAAACTTTAAGATGTCATGCTAGTTGGTAAGATCTATGATCTGTTTCACATTGTGCTATGAAACTAAAATATTACTACGTAATTACTTTTTTACAGAGAAAAATTTTGAGAAACTTCGGAAGTACCGTGACTTTTTCATTTATGAAGAAACTATGAGAGTTGATGAATCACAAAGAACAGATAAATCTCGAGCTGCAGCATTGGCAGATATGGTCAAGAAACTAAATATAGACTGACCAACGATCAGATTCGTAGAGCTTGAGATATTGTACGCACAAATTTATTTAATTATGTATTAACAAAATATTCACAAGAATTGTTTACTAATGAAAAAAAAAGTTATTAACTATAAAATAAATAAAATGTAATATAATTTTGTCAAGTCTCATATTTTTTGTGCATGCGTAACAACCGGTTCCTATAAAATGCTTTTTGTTAAACTGAACCAAACATTTTCACAAGTAGTCAGAAATACACACTTTAAAACTCATGTGTTGTGAAGGCCTATACTTTATATAAGGCTGTTGTAGATACATTTATAAGTAGTTTTTTTGCTACAAAAATTTTTTTAATTAATCAATTAGATACGGAAAATTCTTTCAAAACAGAAAATTACATTGTAATACGTCAACGTATTTTAACTAATTTCAACTAAATGAAAATAAACTGAAATTTCAAGAATTTTTTTAAACATAATAATAAGTTTAAAATCATATAAATATTTTACATAAAGTTTGTAGGAAAACTTGAAAGACATATTTTACCAAATATTTCAAAAATATGTTATCATAAAGATCTACATTTTAAAAGGTTATGATCAGATTCTAATATATGCCCTACAACACATTAATAACTCTTGCAATATAGGTTGCATAAAATAAGAAATATAATTTTTATTAGCTGTTAACCATATTTTAAATTGAAAAATTCATTTAAAAACCATGAGCCTATGACAAACCGTAATTTATAAACTAGCTCTGATACATTACTGAACTTAGATTAAACACTTTAATTAGGTAATGAATAATTATCTATGATAGTTTACTTTATACGAGGGCCATCCGGAAAGTAGTACCCGTTTCCGCCGCATGAGGCGCTGACGAGGCTAGCAGCCGCCGGTTAAGGTCAGATCGCTTCAGTGGCTTGTCTGCCTTCTCTGTTGCAAGTTCCGCGACGCTAGCATTGCCTGTCTTGTTCTGTGACCGTTCATAATGTTTAAAAAAATTGAGAACGCCGCCAGTTGTGAAGTGAGGGCTGTAATAAAAATTCTCAATGCAAGAAACGTTCGACCTTGTGATATTCATCGCCAATTAAAGGAAGTGTATGGAGACGATGTGATGGATGAGTCATCTGTTCGGCGCTGGTGTCGTAATTTTAACTTGGGGAGGGGGAACACACACGACGATGAGCGTTCAGGGAGACCATCTGTCATTACAGATCAACTGCTGAGGTCAGTAGACGAATTCGTGAGGCACGATCGGCGCGTTACAATTGATGACATCTGTGAACATTTCCCTAATGTTTCTCGCACAATTCTTCATGAAATTGTCAAAGACCATCTGCATTATTCAAAAATTTGCGCAAGGTGGGTCCCTCGCATGCTTACAGATGTGCACAAAACCAAGCGTATGGCTGCTGCATTAACATTTTTGGAACGTTATTCTGATGAAGCAGACGCGTTCTTGAATCGCATAGTTACTGGTGATGAAACGTGGGTTTGTTATGCTTCACCTGAGAGTAAACGACAGTCACTGGAGTGGCATCATCCTCATTCACCAAAGAAACCAAAAAAATTCAAGACTGTTCTGTCCACCAGGAAACTTATGGCAACCATTTTCTGGGATCGACGTGGTATACTGCTTATTGATTTTATGGCCCGTGGAGACACTATTAACGCTAATGCGTATTGTGAAAGATTAAAGAAATTACAGCGGGCAATACAAAATCGACGGAGAGGTCTATTGTCTGATGGCGTCATTCTCCTCCATGACAATGCCAGGCCTCATGCAGCGGGGATAACACAACAACTTCTCCAGCAATTCAATTGGGAAATTTTCGACCATCCACCGTATAGCCCGGACTTGGCCCCTTCAGATTTTCATCTATTTACAAAACTCTTTACAAAACAAAAGAGTTTTTGGGGGGAAAATGATTTGACAGCGATGAAGAACTTAAAGAAGGTGTGACTACGTATTTCGATCGGCTGGCGGCGGAGGAATATGATGCTGGAATACAAAAACTCGTCACACGTTATGACAAATGCTTAAATTTGCTTGGAGATTATGTGGAGAAGTAGTTTAAGGTATGCTCTTTTCAATAAAAATGTTTACATTTGTTAATATTTACTTCTGTGTCTTTATTTCACAAACGGGTACTACTTTCCGGATGGCCCTCGTATTTAACCTATCACTATAATGCTTTTCACGGTTGATGAGCTCTCGGATAGACCAATCAGAACGTTTGCCAGTGTTCTCAGATTGTACGAATGTATCAGCTTGACAAACATTACGCAAGCATGCGTATAAGAGCCTTAGCAGTTCACTTGTGTCTTGCATCTCGTACTGAACACATAGATTATAGAGCGATTATTACATGCAATACTTTATAATATAATCAGGCTGGTTGTAGGTTCATAGGTTATAACTGTTATTAAAAGAACAAAAAACTGGCTGACAAAATATATAACAGAGCTACAAAAGCAAGTATTGGCAACGTTTCTGGCTAGCTATGAAGTCAGTAGGCGGCAATGCGTACGTTAGAGCTCATCAGCTTTGAAAAATAATATAGTTAAATATTACATCTAAATATCCTATTCCAGCTACAGCATGAGCTTGCCGCTATCCTTTCTGCAGGATTTATACTACCAATACATATCTCGCCATGAGTCTACAATCAGCTTATTGGGTGACCATGAATCGAGCATGTATAATAAATAGTGCTTTCACTAATAGTACGAACTCATAACGACTATAGACAATTACATTCTCCATGTGCTTTATGGGCTGGTGACAACATATATTAATTACAAATTATACAATGTTAAAAAATAAAATTTGGTACTTCACAAATAAGAATTTTAAGCTAAGTTTATACTACTGTTGTCAAAGACAGTCATCAAATTAATTCATAAAAAACTTTTTAAAGATACCTCTGTCCTGACTTGGAAGGTTCTGGGCTTCATTCCAGTCAAGTCAGGAAATTTTTAAATCACTTAGTTTTTGATCTTAAGAATACGTAAACACTTATTGATTAAATCCATCTGAAGTATTACATGTTTACAATTCTGAATTACACAAAATGTCTGAAGATTTTACCAGATTGATTGAGGACATTAACTAAGTTGAATGCAATAAAGGACACCCATTTAAACCTGGATATATGGGATAAATTTAACAAGAAAGAAAACTTTAGGTTAGCTGGTACTGATAAGCCAATGCGTGGAAAAAGTGCTAAAACATCAATAGAACAGTGTGTGAATAGTGTACAAACTATGCAAATCTCAGGACATTAAAAATAAAAGTTGGAATTACAACCTGATTTAGATTATGTAAAAATGATAAAACTTTTTGAAATAAAGCGGATTACATAGTTGTAACAGAATTAAGATTTCACATTTATGTTAGGTTGAGTGTAAGTGATTTATTTATTTTTGCTAGTTTGTCTCACTTGCAGTGGGCCTTAACAATCAACTTATGTGTTTTAAATGTTTAAAAGTTGATGGAGTTTCTTTAAGAACCAAGTTAAGTACTTTATTGTAATTTTATAGGTATTATAAATTGAAAAAGAGGTTAAGTTATTTAGAAATAAGCAGAGCCTTAAAGAACTCAGAATAAAAGAAACAATATTATAAGTTTACAACAAACCTATTAAAGCAATCATTTTCTGATATAAAATGTAATGAGTTGAGTAATAATTTATCTGTTACAATGTTTACCAAATATAATACACCTATATAATATATAGGTGTAGAATTATATTTATCTACCCTTGAACATGGGAAACCATAGTTGGGTTGATTAATTTTCCCACAACGAATTACATTAAATAGTTTTTAGATTTTCAAAGTATAATTAAGGAAATTAACATTTATATTGTAATGATATTTTCTTGTAAGCAATGGGAAAATAAATAAATATAAATATTCCAGTCAATATAATAACTGTTTTTAACAAGACAAGATTTTTATTTAAGGTGGTTGTTGGATCAAAGGCGAACAGTTAACACAGGAAACACACACAAAATCTATTATGAAAAATATAATCATGACCTACAGTAAAAAAATTATACACACAAACAAACAAACATACAATGCAATGTGTATAATAATCATATTATTAATAAAAATAATAATATAAAGCTATTTTAATGTACTAAAAACAAAAACAATTAACAACTTTCATTTTCTTTCTATTCATATTTCGTTAAACTATAGAATATATTAATTTTGTAAATATAATAAAAATTACCATATTATATTACTAAACTGAAATATATTTCTATTGTTCCACTTAAGAAATATGTGTTACAGTTCGGTAATTTAGCTTAGTTCCTTTAACCTTGATTAATGTATTATGTTTAAATGACTGTGTAAGTCTGCTAATATAATGTGTATACATACACATGATAAAAAAAGAAAACAAACATTATAGCAATAAAGAAATAACAAAAATAAATAATAAATAGAATCGTATTTAGACTATATACAGTAGGAAATTATACAACAGTCAAATGAATTATATCTTCAAACTTAGGTTATTCATCATGCTAAAACATAATTTACATGTGTAATGTTTTATAATATCATCATAATCATAAGAAGAAAATAGAAAAGTTCTAAGGAAAATATACGACCCGAGGAAAAATAAAAATACAAAATAACAGATATTTTATGAAAATTAAAGGAAAATTCAGTTTTATAAAAAGTATCTATAGAATTTGTCCATAACAGGCATTTGGGGTGTTAAATAATTTACACTCTATCTGCTAGTTCCAGGGCTACAAAAAATAGTTCTGTTTCTTATCACATGGTCAGCCAATTATATGACAAAAGCATTTAAGAACAGAAGAAGTAAAGATGTAAAAGACACTAGTCACAGTTATCTCCTCTGAGATAAATAAATTTCATTATACAGCCAGAGTCTGTGGTGAATGAAGAGAAGGTGACATTTTCAGGATGCCTTTCAGAGGGCCTGGCATGACGATAAGCATACTTTCTACTCAGTGAGAAAGACAAATGTAAAACCACCTCACTCCTTGTTTTACTTAGTAAACCTCTATAAATTCAAACCAGTCTTTTGGCTGATGACCTAAACAATAACATCCATAGAATGAACCAGAAAAAGTTTACAAATCAGTTATTTCTTAGATGGTTTATAGAAACAAAAAGATAAGAGGGAGATGAAGGTGTTAGATATAGTAAACCAAGAAAGTAAATTTAGAAAAAAGGTTAAAGAATTTGAGGAGTTCCAAGAGAAACCAAAGACGACAAATGACAACAAGAAATGGTTACATGGAAGAAAGAGTTTAGTGAAGAAATGAAAAAGGCTTGGGAAAGACAAATAAAAATAGTAAAGGCAATAGAAAATATCAGACATGAGAAAAAATTATTTAACATCGTCTTAAGTATACCAAAATGATAAAATCAAAAGAATTACCGTTTTCACAGTAAATTTATGAAATTATAAAATAAATAGTAACGCGTTTTGGGACAGAAATTCTTGAAGTCCTCTCCTTAACTGTATTTAAACAAAATACAAAACTTTATTTATTTCTTTTAGGTTTGAGCCCAACTGTTTTGCACATTAATTCTAACAGAGATGAAGAAGGATGAGAGATGAAAATGAGTCATTAAAAAATTCCAGATATGACGGGAATCAACAATAGAGCCCCAGGCATAGTAGCCAGAACTGCTGACAACTAAACCAACCAAGTGGCAATTACAAAACTAAAACACTGTTGCATTGAACAGAAGTGGCAGGCTGTACAATGCATTCGCTGAATAAATCACATATTATTAATCTTTTTTCATTAAATTCAAGCCAAGAAATTCACTGATCAGGACAACTGTTCAGATCCAAAGAAAACAGGTGGCAAAAATTACAATACAGCTTTTAATTAAACTTTCAGGATCTAGTTATTAAAATAAAACAATTTAATAATCTGATAAAAGAAATGAATATAAAAAATTTAAATTATATAAAACAAGGTTACAGTAACTAGTTTAGACAACATGTGCAAGTTTTGTCGCAATTAACTATATAACTTAAGCTGCATAGTTTTATTTACAAAATTCTAATTAAAAATAAAACATAAAATTGAGAAAATATCATTAATTTACAAATTTTTTTAATCTTAATTCTTTAATTTATGTATTGTCAACATCTTGCTTATTAGCAACTACTTTGGAACAATGGGTATCATAGCTTTGTTTTTAAATACCTTGAACACTATGCTACAGAGGCCATCAAATTATAAAAAGTGTTATTGGCGCTTTTATTAAAATTTCATAGGAGCAAAATAATTTTAACTATATTTTAAATAACAATAACAGAAGTACTTTAGGAACAAAAATTGATTTGTAACTTCTATAATAATAAAATTATAGTTAGTTAACATTCTACACTCATACAAGAAGTCCACTTAAATTTATGGCAATAGTTCAGTCAAAACAAATAACAAACTTTTATAAGAATAAAAAGACGCTTCAGTTTTTTTTAGTTTATTTAGTCTCGTCAGCACCTTAGTTATGAGCGATTATTTTGGGCTAAAAAGAAAGTGGGTTTGAATGAATACAGTAATAATTTTCCATACCCTGACCAGAAATTGAGCTTGAGACCTCCGCTTTGCAGAATAGTACACAAACCACTGGGCCACAGTGGAGGCCTTTATTAATTTTAAATTTATTCAAAATTGCAACCAAATTTTGGTCATTGATGTTTGTGAGTTACTGTGTGTTATGAAAAAGTAGGTTTTGACTTATAATTTTTCCTGGCTAGGAATCAAACCTGGGATCTTCAGTTTAGTAAAACAGTATTCTGACAACTATTGCCATGGAGGCGGTCAGTTTCAAATTTTAAAACTTTACATTTGAAAATTAAAAAAAAATTAGGACTTCAAAGGGTTTCTAACTGCCGCAAACATATTGCTAATACAACCAAAATTACTCAGGTTTGACATTAAATTTTAAGCAACAGCACTTCACAAAATTAAAATCACAAAGAAAAACTGAAACTACTTATTTGATGATTAACATGGTAATAAATTTGTTCAAGTTATACAAAATAATAGGCCTACAGTGAAACTAGATATTCAACCTGTATTCAACTTGTATTCAAATAATAAACATTAAAAATTGATTAAAATGAAAAAATGCATTCTTAAGGGAAACACAGTAAAGTAAATATGCATTTAATTAAAATAATTTTGTAAATATTTTTTTTAAAAGCTTAAAATGCACAGCATAATTAAGTTTGCTCTTAGTTGTTTACTTTTGTATTATTGCTTTAAAAAAGTTTTAAATATTTATTAAAATATATAACAAACAAAGAACTAAAATCCAAGACAAGTTAACTTAGTTTAACTAACAGGAAAAAATATACACCAATAGTTATAAAACTAAAATATTTTTCAGTAAAAAAATAAGGAATAATTTAAATTTGCAATGTCAACATTGTTTACATAATGTAAAAAAACACTGTCAACTAAGAATTAGATTAAAACCAAACTGATTAATAATTGCAAAATAATATAAAAGTAAAACAAAGTCGTATTTAATGAGCATGGATTATGACAGCAGTAAATAATATCAAGCGGAATAATAAACAATTTTCACTTTCTTGGTGTATCTGAACCAGTTAACCTCGAATTATAAATAGTTAATATTACCGACTTAATCATAAATATCAACCAGTTTCATCTGGCAAAAATAGATTTAACCAATCTGCTATTAATTTTTATAAAATTGATGAAAAATACAATTTACTTTTCACATCAAAATAATTAATAAAAAATGTGCCATTAAAAAACGGGTAAGTATTGAAAGGGAAGAAAATGTTATACTATTCATGGAATGCAAAAAGGAACTGACTTAATGAATGGTCAAGGGAAACAACCAAAAAAATATAACCCGATCAGCAAAAACATAAAACATTCAAAAAATTCTAAGTTATTTATACATTTACACAAAATTATTTGTAAATTAAAGCAAGTCAATTGGTGCTTTCTGAAATATGAGTATTGATTTTAAAAACAATATTAAAAAAATTATTAAAACATTTACTTATTTATTTATTCATGAGATGGGGACATGAAAAAAAATAATAGTACATTTAAGTTATTTTGAAGTGAGCAAGAGGAGTATCGTGCAAGGGCATAAGCAAGTTACTCCTACAAAGAAATTAATTTTTTTCAGAAATACAATTCCTACACTATTAAAATCCTAATTTATTAGTTATTTGCTAATCGCCAAAAGAATACTTTATAAGTCAACTATTTAATCCTTAAATATCTGAAGTTTGAATGATCTGAACGAAAACGTTATCATGTATAGGTGGTATTAGGGCCAGAAAACACGATTACTAAATAGACTGTAATAAAATTAGTTACTCAGGAAAATAAAATTTTCATAGTCGATTATTTAATAAATGAAACAGAAGTGAAGGTAAAAATTAATGCAAAGAAAGAAAGGGAGGGAGGTAATTTCACAAGGGAGGGGAAATAATAACCGCTACTTGTTTTTTATACAACTCTATAAAATCAAGTAGAGGTAAACATGATGATAAATGGATTACAAAAGCGATAGGTATGGTGGGGAAACCAAAATTTTAGTAACCTAGCATTTTCACTAGTGTTACGTTACTCAGGTGGTCAAATAGTTCAGTTTCAATCGAACACGTATGTACGAATGTCACGACACTGATATCAATTTTAGATGCATAATATTGTTGTCATGTCATAAACAAGGTGAGTTTCTTTAAAAAAAATATATGAAATAATAAATCAACATTGTGCAAGTAACTTTAAGTCTGGATACCGGTATTTCAATATTATGAATTCCGATTAATATAGTACGCAAAAAAACCATTAACTTTAACTTTACTTAATTTTATTATTATTATTTTTGTTTTGTTTTACGTCTGACGTTTTGCATTTTCTGCTAATGCCGACGGTGGAAAACGATGATATATGAAAATGAGTGATGAAAAAATGCCACACCTCACCGGGAATCGAACCCGGGACCCCGGCGTAAAAGCCAGTTACGCTAACCATTACGCCAACGGGCCGGCTTGATTAATTTTTAAATAACACATAAACATCAAGTAAAATTAATTGAAACACTTTTGTAATACATTATGGCGATGTTAATCAATTTAAAGTTTCGTTAAATCAATAAATAAATCGATTTCAATAAATCGGTAAATACAAAGCTGAAGGTCTCGGATTTGATTTCCAGTAAAAATCTGGAAAATGTCCACTTCGCAACCCGACATATAATATAATAACCCAATGAAATCATTTAATGATTAACAAATTATAAAATATTGCTTGATAGAACTGTATTATTTGATAAGTAAACTATTATGATGTGATTATTTTATGTAACTTGTGTAAACAAAGGCTTGTATACGTATGTAAATTGTGCAGTACATTTACCAAATTTCTAAATATTAAACCCGTAATAGAATGAAAATGATTTATAACAGCATAAAATATAGCGTTATATTTTTAACTGAAATCAAACAAAATTATTACGGGAACTAAACTTTATACGTTATCAAAATCGAGAACATTAAATGTACATTTTACTTTCTCGAAAACCGGTTTGATTGATTAGACATTTCGTCGAGTGACTGACCGCAAAAAATATGTTTTGTAATAAATGTTTATTTAGTCACATCAACATTTTGGTCAATAGCTGAACACTTTGGGTTAAGAATGGTGCGTTAAAACAAGTAGCCTAATATTTTTCCAGACCGGGAATCGATCTCGGGACCACCGCTTTGAAGCGTAGCACGCTTCAACCACTGAGCCACGGAGAAGGCATGTAATTAATACTCTTTATCATAATTTATTTTTATTTTTAATCAAAATGGCACAATACTGATTTTTCATTTCAAATGTAGTATTTATTGTAAGCTGGTTATTAATTAATTTTCTTAACTGGAACAATAATAGAATGAAAGTAGGAAATAACTGAACCTACAAACAGAAGGAAAGTTAATAATTAATTTTATTATAATTAATAATATTCTGTTGGATAAATAAATAAATAAATAATTAATGAAGAATAACATTTAAACATCTAAACTAAGCATAAACAATACTAATAAACTGATTTGTCACCCTTTCGACAGACGTCATTTAACTAGAGATTTAATTCATTTAATGAGGACATGTTTTAACAAAATGTTATTATTAAATGAAGACTTTATGGCGTCAACTTTTAATGTAAATAGAAACCGGTGTAAATAAATGTGAAACTAGTAATTTTATTGTTATTACCTGTTTGTTAAGATGTATAAGATTCTGGGAACTGCATTTATAATTATACAGTATGTTTTGGAACTTCTATGACGCGACAAAAATAATACAGCATAATCCGCTTTTTACGATTTTCATTGGTCCCACACAAATTAGCGTCTTAGGCGGAAAATCGTCTTAGCCGAGAAGGGGCCAAGACAATCTTAAGAGCTTTTCAAAGAAATTATTATTAATAATAAGTTAATAAGTATATAGTTAATAAGTTAATAAGTAATAAGTTATATGTACAACATAAATAAACGTAAAGATACATACCTTTTTTTAGAACGTAAACGTTTAATAATAATAATAATAATAATAATAATAATAATAATAATAATAAAAATAAACATCAACCAGTAACACCACTAATACATACATGTGTACACAAATACTGTAACTAATGACGAAATTTCCATTACTTTTTTTAAAAATAGTCATCAATTTTGAGCGCGTATTAAACGGAAACATATACACGTGTTTCACCTTATTAATCAAGGGACTTCATGGAAACCGCGTTTTGAGTAGAAAATCGTTTATGCCGTGAGCGTGTTAAACGGATAATACTTTAATATATTATATACAAATAAAGACTAAATTTTGTCTTGGATTAAGCTAATTGAAAAACCGCATAAACATCTAGGTACATAAATTAGCGACTAGGTTCGGATGCAGTACCTGCAGTATAAAACTATTTGTAAAGATTTTATCCAGTAATTACACCCCGAACTCCAAGTTCATCGGTCAAGTACGTTGCTGAGTGAGCGATGCTTAAAATATAAATACAGTAAGAAGTCGATTATCCGAGCGTCTATCAACCGGACGACCGGTTATCCGGATGCCCTTCAGGAAAATTTGTAAAATACTGTACATATGTACTATGTACATTTATGTATGTACTAATTTATTTCTGAATTTCGTAAACATACAAATTTGAAATACCGTTATCGTATTAAATTGTCATATGTGATAATGTAAAAAAAACATGCATGATAATAAATGCTTTGTTTAATACGCAGAAAATGGAATAAAATGGTTGGAACAGCAACCAGAATGTGACGCCGCTACAGTTTTAATTTTAAAACGACTTCGAGTTTGGCTGCTAGCAAGAGAGTTGCTTCCCTTAAACAAAGGAATATTTCAAATTTTTTTAAAAACTAATTTTGTGTAACACATTAATACTGTACATAATTATGATTTTTAGTGTTTTTAACTTATAGTAGTACTACATGTTCATTTATTTTGTAAAGTACGATATAGTGAATTGTATGAGTACATAACATTTATGTGTTTTTAAATTTGTGTGTTTAATAAAAATTAAGTTAAAAGTACAATAGTGTCGTGTACGTATAGCACAGTTTTCAGTTCTAGCTTCTATAACGTAAAATAAGTTCGGAAAATCTTTTATCCGGACAAATCAATTTACTGGACGATCAAATCGCCAATTGGACCGAATAATCGACTTCACACTGTACTAACATAGTATTAATTTTTGAAATACTTTTCCCAACAAACATTAAACTACATAGGACGTTCGTGAAATGAGCAATAGGTTTTTATACCGGGTCCCAGTTTAGATTCCCGGTTAGGCCTGACATATTTTTATCTGTGTATCACCTCATATGTAACTAAAAAAACTGAAGATCCAAAAAATTACCGACGCACAATTTAATGCTTATGTAGCAATATCACTCAAAAACTCGGGATGTTTAGAAAAAACACAAAGACAATGCAGTAATTATTTATTTCTTAAGATGGAAAATAGATAATCCTAAAGTAGGCCTACTATATTCTTACAAATATCACGGAGATTTAGTTGAATTTACAATTTATTTATCTTCAGAACCATTTTGGTCTTATTTTGTTAATTATAAAGTAAAATTTGTATAACATATATCCTTTTACTGGCGTTACTCACAAAAAATATAATTTCCTACAAATATTGTACAATTTGTATTTTTAGATTTGACAAAGTAAATTTATGCCAAACCAGAAAATGTGTATTCAGTTTAAACTGATTTCCACATATACTTTTACTGGGCAACGTAAGACCAAACGATTTTTTTAAAGTCAATAAAATAAGTTGTGAAAGTTGTCACTTTACACTGTAAAGCACAGTTGTTTCTTAAAAATCATTTCGTTGACAAATACCAAAACAACGCAAGAACCAAAAAATTAATTTTACTATAATTTCCTCAGACTCAATTTACAATTTTTTGTCAGAACCGTATTTCAAACTCCTTAAATGGGGCCTCGCGGCTCTTAATAGAAATTTATTTCTTTGAGTGTTTTTAATGTAACTTATAGCCTACAGGAAACTGCACAATTATTAAAATTCATGCGTATACAATTACCGATATTTTTTTTTGGAAAAAGCACTTCCTACAAAATTTGAAAAATGCTCCAGAGATTCAGTAAGTGAAATCACATTTTTTTGAAAATACTTTAACGCGGACACCCGTTTTTTAGTTGGAATAATAACTATTGAACAAACAAACTCAGTAATTTATTTATAGTTTGTAGGTAGTAGTCTACTCGTTCAGGGTTATAGTAAAAATAATTATCCACAAAGAAATTTATTAAAATAATTATCGACACGTAAAATATTATCCAATGCAAAATTAGCATACTTATATCACAGGGATTACCACCTGTATAGCATAAATGTAGCAAGTGAATAATTAAATAAAATTATATATAAAACAGAAGAAGGTAAGTGAAACAAATAATCTTTGGGCTTCCTTTACTTGCTTCCGACCTTGGTAAAACTTGTTTACTGCGAAAGTACTAAACAGCAGGTATTTTAAAAATCTACCAATATGTTGGAAACTACGGCTGAATCAGTCAGCCAAGTGCTGATACGAAATTACAACACAGATACCCCAACATCAGATAACAGGTACGCATTTTAACAAATCACTAAGTTGTGCATGCATGCAAAGTAGAAGTTTTACAATATTGTGTTTAATAATATCATCATCAAATCGTTTTTATTTTTACCGACTGCATTCCTGCAATGGAGTATGGCAAAGACAGTGTGTGAGTGACGGTTACTCATAAAATAAGTAATAAGTCGTAAAATAAGTAAGTGGTAGAACAAGTCGTGATTACTTTTTGTTAACTAGTCTTGCACTAAGTCTACATTTTTCAGTCAATGTATTACCGATCTTAATACAGTTTCAATAACAATACTACAGGCTCTCTAAACGAAGCTGTTTATAAAAATTATGCATTTTTTTATAACTTACAATTTCGGTCTAAACCGAATGTAAAACAAAGATAGTGCAAAATATTAAAAGTTTTATGCCTTATTGTTGTTAAAAAAATAAACAAACGTTACGAGAGCTTTTGAACTAAATCGCATCTTAAAATTTCGAGTAAGAAATTCAACAAGAAAATATAGTTCCCACGGAAAATAATCCTGAGTTAATATTTAGCGGTTGTTAGTTGGTTTAAAAATTCTGTTTCTAATTAGGCTAAAAATCAACGAAAATATATTTAAATTGGCTGCGTAGATAAATTCGATTAACTTGACACACATAGGCCCTAAATGTGCGCGGTAGCCGCATAATATAACAATTTCTAAATAGATAAATTGGGCAAAAAAATACTTAATTTTTTGTAACAGCAAAAATTATTGTTAACAGAGTGTACTAAATTAATTTGAAAATTTATACTAGCCAATCTAACAAAATGTATAATAATCGTACATTAAGCTATTAAGGGAGCGTGATTCGTACATTACAAGGTAATTAAGTTATTTCAAATCGATATTTATAAAAAAAAAACATATCTACCGTTGGATGCACATCCTATACATAATCCTGAATTTAGGAGGGGGTTTCAATAATTTTCACAAGCGATGTACGTAATTATTACTTTTAAAACTGGTGTGAAGCATTCACACGACTTTCTCTTGGCAATGTAAATAAGGAACAACATAACCTAGTCTAATGATGAGTAGACAATTTAAAATGAAAATCAACCTGTGTAGAATTTTTAACATACGGAAAATCACAACTAATTGACGCTAAACTAGGCTCTGTAGAAAATTGTTTGAAATAAAAGTTGTAGGTTTTTTTTAAATTTTCCATAACTTTTATCGTATACTACACTTTTGTTGTAAAATGCTTACGAAGGGGTAATCTTATGTTTTTTACCGGTTCTAATGAGCATAATACAGTAAATCACCAACTGACGCTAAACTAACGTTTTAGAAAAAGATACTTGAAATTATACACGCATTTTCCCTAAAATGCATATTAAAGCCGCAATCTTAGCATAAAAAATGTAGTAATAAATGAGGTGATTTAAAAAAAAGGTCGCAGGAGCCGTTTTTAAGAAATCACAAAAATGTGAAACATTGCACGAATAAATTACTACTTCTGGTTGACAGATTTTGATACAAATGTTCGTGACGGCCCCTCCTTCTGGTACCTTATCTTAAGTTTAAAGTTTCAATTTTGAGCACACAAATTTCCATTTTTGAGTTTTTTTTCAAACATACATACATCAGTCGGTAAAAACATGGGTTTTTAGATTCAGGGGCCTGAAAACGTGTATTTTAGGTAAAAACTCGATTTCGAATATTCGACATGTAAATAATAGATTTTAAAATACACCCATAGATTTTTGTCTAACGTTAGGAGCTTTGGGTATTCCACGTAAATAATTTTAAAAAAATTCTAAAATTTATAGAAGGGCTTCGGGCCAGCCCAGTCAGTCAGCTGGTAGAAAGTAGCTATTATTTGTTAAGTAACACCGGTTGAGGAAGCAACTTTGTATGGTTATTGGTGACAACCATCCGTGAACAAACTCTACTGGGGTCCCCAATCAACTCACGCCTAATCCATGTCAAATAATACAGCCAAAAGCAGCGATAAAATTGGGTGGTTGTCAATAATGTACAGTTCCCGATAACAAGTAAAACCTAAAAAAAAAGTTCATAGAAATAAAATTTTTATTTTAAAAATAGGCTTTCGTGCTAGCCCGGTGATTTGAATATTATAAGTAGCTTCAAAACCATCAAATTACACCGACAGGGCACGTGATTTACAGTAGAGGCTTATTCCATTCGCCACAAAGATACAGGCACGAACTGCGTGTGTCCGTGTTCAAAATTATGCAAAATATCAAACAAAACCCAGTAATCGATCAAATATGGCTGTTGGTCCAATAAAACATTTCTGATAACAAGTACAAGCAAATAAAAAATAACTTATCGAAATGTAGGCTACAACTATTTACAAATTGCACAGTGAACGCAGAACGGTTTAATTCATACTAAGTAACTAAGAAACACTGAACAACGAATAATTCACTTATCCAAAAAAATCAAAACTTATTTCCATCTAATTCATGAGGCCGAATATATATATGTACAGCCTACAATATTTTGTGTTAGAAAGCCTAAAAAACCCGAAATACTTTCATAGGAGCATCCTCAAGGACTATAGTATGTTTGTAACTTCATTTAGCTTCAATGCCAATAACTGATAATAAGCATGTTATGATCAATGACAGATAGTAGTAATCAATCTTTGTTATGCTCGCAAATACTTTCAGTCAAGATCATAATATATCCAATCATAGTTTCGTAATGAAATCTTAAAACCTTGTAAAGCTTTTGCGACCATCTAAAAATATTTAAAAAGTTAAAAAAGTAAAGTAATATATTTTTACCCTAAAAATACTTTGTTGTAAAATACTATGTTTGTGTGGCATGTGACTGAACTTAATAGTTGAAATTAATGTGATAATAATTTATTACAAGAAAATATTGCCCATAACATGCAGGTGGAGTGGCAAATTATTTACACTCAATCTGTTAGTTGCAGGGCTAAAATAAATAGTTGTTTCTTATCATATGGTCAGTCAATTAAATGACTGAATCATTTAAGAACAGAAAAGGTAGAGGTATAAAAGAAACTAATCAGAGTCATCTCCTCTGAAAGTAATGACTTTCATTATACAGCCAGACCCTGTCGTGAAAGAAGTGAAGGTGCCATTTACAGAGTGAAAAATATGTGCTTTTCAGAGGGGCCCGGGACATGCTGATAAGCGTACTTTTCCACAGTGAGGAAGGCAATGGTAAACCACCTCACTCCTCGTTTTACTTAGTAAAACCTCTACAGGCTCAAACCAGCCTTCGGCTGATGACCTAAACAATAACAACACTAAATAAATAAATGAATAAACAATCTTTAAAACGGTACTAAGAAAAACAAACTTTCTTTATACAGACAGTAAGTTTAAATTGACCTTTTCAAGCAATTTTATCACAAACAAAAAAATAAAAACAATCTAAAAGTACAAGCAGGAACTCCAGAGAAAAATGACTCGTACATTATCTTTTACAGTACGCTGCAAGATTTACAAACGTAGATACGATTCTACGCAATACAGTCAAATACGCGTAAGTATAGTACAATATGGGAAAAATCGTACAATAACACTATCTAATTATTACAAATTTTAATCTGACTAAAATTATTATTTAACAGAAAAGTAAAGTAAATCATTTAAAAATGGAAATTTCTTTAAAACTGATTTGGTTCACTTACACTAAATAAATAATAAATTGTGTAATCTGGATAGATTAAACAAATAAATAAAATTTTAACAAAGGCAATTCCCGTTCAAAAGGTTACAGTTTCAATACTATGTTAACAGTCTAAATGGGAATACTATCAATATCTACGAGTAATACAGTAAGTTTGTAAGCATTGAAATAACTGTAATCATGAAATAACTGTAATCACTTGTATTATTTTCAGCTTAATTTAATAGACCATTATTAAATGATAACGACTGCACATATTTTGTCTGCCCTAGTTAACCGGGAAAAATTTCTACATGTAGTTAATGCGGCTCGATAATTTTACAAGTAAGGAATCATAAATTCTAGATCACAAATTTTTAAAACAATCAAAACTGTAAAAACACGCGTTTAATGGCCACCCTAGTTGCTAGCTAATGACAAACGCCTGACATTATATCTTAAAAACAAAAACAAAAACTTCCGTCAGCCACCTTTATGACTCGCCTTGAATTGCTAGACTACACCGCATCGCACAGCCGAAGTTCTGAGTTCGAATCCCGGTTGGGGCCCGTAAAATGGTTACGAAGTAAACCCCAGCGATACAGTAGTCACTAAAAACCAAAAGCATTTCATGCGATATAAAATTAAAAATCGTTCGCGTGCTTTTGTGAAAAAAATTAATTATCTGGATGCACCGTAAACATAAAACAAGGTATCAGAACAACAATGAATCCACCGGGTTGGTCTAGTGGTAAAATCATCGCCACGAGTCAGCTGTTTAACAGCTGATTTTCGGAGACGAAGGTTCCGTAATTGAAATCCTAGTAAAGGTTACTTTTATACGGATTTTAATATAAGAAAGTGGTTACCGGAATACTTTGATGGTTTGGGTACAATTAACCATACTGTCTCAGGAATGGTCGGCCTGAGCCTGTAAAAAATTATAAACCTCATTTACAAGGCATACACATCATCGTCATCTCGTTGGGTCATGGGATTGCTTATTTTTCGAAATTGAACAGATTGCAAAGTACACAAATTAGGGCATTAAATAAACATAGATATAAATATATAAATGCAATTAAATTTCAATATTTTTACAAAGTCTTCAATCAATTTCATATAGACTACATTTATTCAACAGTATATGCATAACATCCTTTTACGACTGCTCCTTACGAAATTGCCTGAGATTTCCTTTCACTTTTCTTATAATACGTTTTGCTAAGTGTGGAAATACTCATTTAAATAGTAATAATCGTTCACAATCCTGCAATGAATAGTCAAATTAAATAGTTAAAAATCAATTTTTTTTTAAATTTTCAGTAGGTAAATAATAAACGAAGGGAATAGTACTTCCCGTACTAAACCGTAACACATTACAGTCATAGTTATTAGCAATGTAGTTACTATAATAACACGTTAGTTCTAAAATATGAAGTTTTATATGATAGCATATTTCTGTAGCGACATGTGTCATCTATACAATATAAATACGAAAACCCTTAGCCTAATGAATGACTAACATCACTAATCCTCTAACTTCCCGATAACCCAGGGAGCTGAATTTCGGCATTTCTGTTCCATACGGGTTGAACAGGAAACTTAGTTTCTGCATTTCAACCATTTTCACTTAAGAGGTTAAAGAGGGTAGCAACACAAATCAATGCACACAATTTTTATGCCTTTCAAAAAGAGCTACAGTTCTGAAAATTAGTATGCGTATTCTGTTGTGACATCTGGGACAATAAAGAATTCAAGTTTCGACGATTAGTCTTAAGTGTTTAGGTAGGCAAATGAATATGAAAATCGGCATGAATATACTTTAAGTTGCACTTGCGAAACCGGGAAAACGTTTAGTTAATGCACCTCTCTCACAAGTGCTAGTTATAATGCTAAAAAAGTTTATACAATTTTGCAGGACCTGATCAGAATATTGTTAAATTATAATAATATGTTTACTTTTTTTATACTGACATAATCGTTATTCAATAAAATAATAATACAATAACAAACTTGGTAAAGATGTTTGCACAACAGATGAGTACTTACATTACATAAATAAATTAGGTAATAAATAAAATTTGTAATAAGTTCACAGAAATCCATTGGAACTTAAATCAACCCGGTGTATGCCACCTGACAAAAAACAATACCTTGGTGTATGACATCCTAAATGAATCGTAATTTTTTGAGAATACGGTTTGTAACAAGGTAATGTCAACCCCACAGATAAATAATAAATAGGGTAATAAACTAAAACTAAGCTACTGACGAAAGTACACGATACATATAAAACACACATTACTAGCTTATTTAATACATCTGGAAGTTAATATTACAATAGTTCGGTAATATATAGAATTAAAAAAAGTGAATTTCTACAATAGTCCCACTTGTCATTTTCAGAGTAACAAAAGTAACTTCTGTAAGATTTTCGTTTTCTAATTTAACAAACTTAAAAAAAAATTAACTTTTTTTCTACTTCTACTAATAATCATCGTCATCATTATCATCTCCATCATTGCATCGTTAGCTTCAGCTACTTCATGTTTCAAGATATTAATGCACAGTTCAGTCAAATTTAGTTTTATTTTTCGAACAGAGTTAAGTCATTTTTATATGTAGGTACTACATACTAGGTACTACAAACCTACTACCGAATGTGTTTTTTATTTTCATTCTAAGAACGTTATTATTCATATTTTCATCATCTTTGCTTAAAGTTTATAGTAGTTACAATTAAAAAAAAGTGATTGCCAAGAAATTACAATACGTGAAAAAATAAATAAATTAATAAGATAATATTCTATAAAACTGAGGGCGAGTTAAACCATCAATATTCCCAGAAATACTCTTACGAGACTAACCCTGATATTACAAATAAAATATTCTAATAATAAAGTAGATTAAACAATTTCATTATATAATCAGTATTATACAATCATACAATTAATACAACATATAATCAATAATTAAACAATTTATATAATATAAAGTAAAATGTTCGTGTACACAAAATTTGATTGCACATAAAGAGAAGGGTGACTGCCGATCGCATTGAATTACAAAAACACCATGAAGAATAGGCTTATCGTTAAGTTATCTTTACAATGCCGTCTTCAAATCATTTAATGTTACATGGACAAGTTTCATACATTTTTTTTGACAAAAATTTATATCAGTTACGATAGATTTTATATGACAGTAACAATCACCATTTGTCTATAAAGTGATTTAAATAACCACTAACGTTATAGTCCCTACGAGTGCAACCAACGTCGTTCATTAGATGTCAAGTTTAAATTTACGCTTTCTTTAATATGATATTTAATAATAAAAATAAATAAATAAAAAAACAGCACTAGAATAATAATAATATAAAATTATTAAAAAACGAATTATCAATACTTGTTGACCTTAGATTATAAGTAAAGAATGGATAATTTTGATTAACTTATAAAGAATGCTCTCTGAACCACTAATAAGTAGTTGTCAGATGTCAAGAGTAATAGCTGTTTAACAGTTCCGTATACACGCGTAATCAGTTTATTTACTATTTATATGCAGTTTGTATTTACTGTAACTAGGAATATTTAAGTAATTATAACAAAAAATTAACAAGTTATTATGCAATAACATATACCAAGTCTGCGTGCGCACTAAAATTTTTATATAAGACTGTAGCAGAAGTAATTTATTCAGTATTCAAGTGTATATTCAGGATAAAGGTCAGCAAGAACTGAAAAATTTGTGCAATAATTTATGTGTGGAATAAAATTTGTATTTTTATTTTCAGTTACTACTCAGGATCATTGAATACAACTGGAAAAGAAACAGTTTCAAAATGACATCGATAGAAATGGAAAATTTATGTCCAGTCAAAATCGCTGAAGAATATAAGAAAAATCCTTTACTTAAGTCAGAAGATGTAGCCACATTAAGAGAATGGGTTTTATCAGTACCAAGTTATCCAAAAAATATACCAGGTAATAAAAACTTTATATTTATACAATATATATTTTATAATAACTGATGATTGAGGTAGTATACAACAGGAGTAACGACAAACAATGCAAACTTTCTCGTAAATCTTCAATCATTTACAATTACATTTACAATTACAATTACATTTACAATTACTGTTTTTACTGAATTCCATGAAATATCAACGTAAGATGTATTTCTTATACAACAATCTTTAATTTTTTGTGGTCAACAATGCAGTATATTTACTAAAACTTAAACATAACTGATTGTAAATTTTGTCAAATAAATAAAAAAAAAAAACAATGCGGAATTGCACTACAACGAATGAAGTGATTTCTACGCGAATTTTTACAGGAAACTGCTTAACTTGCCCAGAAAAGTTTTTAGCTAGCCTGCATTTAACAAAAATATAGTATATTTATTTTTTAAATGAATCCCTTAACCAAATTAAAAAAAAATTCCCCAAAACGCAGATTAACGCGTTAATTTAGAAAGAGAGCAACGCTTTCAAGAACATTCGATTGGCGTATACTGTTTCAAAAACAGCTTTTATACGTACATCAAAGAAGAAAAGTTTAATTAAGAATGTTTAGAGCTACTTTTAGAATATTTTATGTTTTAAACAAACAAATAGGGCCTAAAAACATTAAAAAATAACAATAAAAAGAAACAACGTTTTCTGCGTAGTCTACACGTGCATGAAAAAAATAAAACTAATTAAACACTGACGTATACGAGTTTGAAAAACTGCTATACTATATTTTCTCATTTTTCTGTTTATACATGCGAAAATAAAAAAGAACAATAAAAGTTTTTATCACCTGAGAATTATAATCGCGGTAAGAAATAACCATAGTAATGACTTAGTAAACTTCAAGATGTTAATGCGCAAAACGTTCCTTCAAATTCTTATTTATTGGAAAGTTTTTTAAGTTTTTTTAAAAATAAGTCTCCAAGTGCAGATTTGGTATCACCCATCGTTATTAGCTCCAAATTCCTTATTAACGCAGAAAATATGAAATAATGGTAATTTTATAACCCGAGTTTTTGAAGATTTATTGCAGCGATACCGTGGCTAATCTATTTGTGGCCTCCGTGAAGGCTAATTGGCGCAGTTTTACGGAAGTTTTCCTAGTTTCGTTTAAAATTAAACTACTGTTTTGAAAAATCTGAAAATCGTCAACTAAATTCACTGTTCCATTTGAGATTCGGGATTTTTATAGATATTAAGGCGTTGAAAACAAAAATGTCCTGGCCGAGTACACGTTTCGAGTCCTTAATATAAAAAGTGCGACCGAAACATTTCCGATCACAGTGTTAATTCAGGAGTAGGACGCACCGGTTCGGTGATCTAATTTCATATTCTACATTAAAAATTGGGGTAGCAAAGTTGCTTTAATTTCTTGTTTTTACCCGTTTCATTGTAATTCTTTTACGTTGTGGCTGGGCCTGTTACTAACATGCTACTCACATGATTATTGTTTCTGTTTACTGTTTTACCGGATTTGTTATTGGCACTTGATTTTCTGTTTTACTTCATTTTTAATACCTGCCCACCTTCTTCTAAATTACTGGTGAACGATTAACCTAATACTGGTGAACTTATGACGATTAAACTTATAATTGCCATTTTTATGCAATTTTCTTTAAGAACTATAATGATGTAACAAACCGTAGTGATATTTGCAACTCCAACTTTACTGTAACCCCTCTGAGGTTAGCAATAAACTCAAGTGCATAGCGCAGGCACAATAAATAGTAAATGTTTACAAACAGTCACGCGCGAAAATAAACCCGAAAACTATAAAAGTTTTTATTACCCGAATTATAATTGTAATAATAAAAACTTGACAATGTTTAAAATAAAGAAAATATGCAAACAATTAAAAAAAAACCGGTAATGACTTAGTAAACTCTAAGGTGTTAATGCGCAACACGTTCCTTTAAAATAGCCGATATATTCTTCTAACGAGTACTACATAAATAAACAAGAATTATTAATTTAATGTACTTCAGTTTTAAATTGCAATAACCGCTAAATTAAGCAACCTAAATACTGTGTACATTAATGATTTCAAAGGCAGTAAATGTTGTTTGGACTAATGATGACCTTAGCCGAAGTAGTTTACACCCAGAACAAAGTTAACCGAATGAAACCTAACGATCAGAAGCTGAAAAATTAACTTCAACTAGAAGTAACTCACCTTCACCTGGAATTAAAATTAATATCAATTTTCTACATCTATATAAATTAAATAAACACATAAAATTATCAAAACCGTATAAAAAAAATCTGGTGTAAAAGACTCCAACGACTTTTTCTTGCCAATGTAAAATGAAAAACATACTGTTAATCATGAATGAATGACGCAAAATAAAAATCAACCTCTGTAGGATTTATAAATATGAAAAATCACTAATTGACGCTAAACTAGTTAAGTAGGAATAAATATTTGAAATAAAAATTGTAGTTTTTAAATTTCCTACAACTTTATTAATTACATGCACTTTCACACGAAAATGGATATTAAGGCCGCAATCTTTAAAAAAAAAAAAATTTACCACGAAAGTCCAGCCTTCCCAAGAGTTTCAGCAGGAATGGAACTTATTCCATCTTGTAGAGCACAAAAAAATATAGTAAATGAAGCGATTAATTAAAACAAAAATATACGAACTTTTTTGAGAAAATCGCACAAAAGTGAAAAATCGCACAAATAAACTACTTCCAGTTGACCGATTTTGATGAAAATGTTTGTGTCGGATACCCTTTTAGCATCTAATTCAAGTTCCAAGTACACTTCAGACACTATTCCATTTTTGAGATAATATTTTGTTCACATACAGACCAATCGCTAAGAACATGTTTTTTGGGGTTCAGGGGTACTGTGCAAATGTGAACTTCCAAACTCCATTTCGAAAAATCGACATGAAACCAATACTTTTCTTCCCTATATTCATATAGGGTAGGAGAAAAAATTTGGATTCAAACAGCTGACTTGCGGCAACAAGTTCATCACTAGATCAACTTGGTGGGTTGTAATTATTTAATGTTAGAATAATTAAGACAACAAAACAAAAAGCACAATTTATTACAATATAAAGAAAATGCTATACATCTATCACTGGATAGAATCTGAAAGAATGTGTACATGATTATTTAAATGGACTATGAGTTAACAAATGTATCATATAACACATATTGCCCATAACGGGCAGGTGGAGTGTTACATTAACTGCACTCGATCTGTTGGTTCCAGGACTACAAAAAATAGTTCTGTTTCTTATCACATAATCAGCCAATTATATGACTGAACTATTTAAAAACAGAAGAGGTAGAGGTGTAAAAAACATTAGTCAGAGTTATCTCTCCTGAGAGTAATGAATTTCACTATACAGCCAGACCCTGTGGTGAATGAAGTGAAGGTGTCATTTGCAGCAACAAATGGTGGAAAGTGGGTGCTTTTCAGAGGACCTGGCATGCTGATAAGCATACTCTTTCAACTCAGTGAGGAAGGCTATAGTAAACCACCTCGCTCCTTATTTTTACTTAGTAAAACCTCTAGAGGTTCAAACCAACCTTTTGGCTGTTGACCTAACAACTACAACTAATCATAATAAAAGAGACTTTCTAGTCTCTTAAAAAATTTACTTGTCACGGTATTTATAGCAGTCAAATTCTGAGGTACAAGCAGTAATCGAATCCAGGACCTTGATATTATACATGACCACTTTAATTATTAAACTATAAAATAATTTGATTAGAACTAATTATTCTTTACTTCTTTTAGAGTCATTTAAAAACAACTGTCTCTGGAAAATTACGATGAAACAAAAAACTATTCCTTTAGTAATAAGCCTGATCTATGAAAAGATGTAAGCCGTAAATCTTCACAACAAAACAAAAATTTTAAATTATCTGGCACGCAAAACCAACAATTACACTAATTTAGTAAAAAAAAACATAAAAAAAATGCAAACAATGGATGTTATAACCCTTTATTTACATATGGATTACAACTAAGGAAAAATTAAACAGTTGCTAATTTAAGAAAAATAATACTATGTATAGTTATTAAATAAAAAGCGTTTCATGTATTGTCGGTGATGAGTATGAACCAGCTAACTTTATTTCCTGAACATTCATAGGAGAGCTGAAAAACAAAATCTCGTATAGTTCTCATAGAGATAGCAGAAAGACTATCGTAACTAAATGCATCTTTTTACTCTAGAGTTGGTAGTTTTTCAATTAAATAGATTTAATTTTCCTTTTTCCAATAGTACCAAAATCAGACTTTTCCACAAAAATGGAGTTAGCTGGTTAACACTCTTCACCAACAATACGGAATATCTTGTCTGTAAAAGGCAGGTGGAATGTTATTTATTATACTTGACATGCTAGTTTCACGGCTATTAATATAGTTGTTTCTTCTAAGAAAATTTATTTACTGAAATATTGACAAACAAAACAGTGTATACCTATTGTTCTAAGTGAGACTAATCAGATTACGTCTTTGAAAAACAAAGTACTTTTCAGGAGGCTTGGAATTCCGATAAGCTGCAAATTTTTCAACCCGATGAAGAAGGCAAGATAAATCACATTACTCTTTATTGTACTAAATAAAAACTTCAGGGATTCACACAAACATTTATTAACTTATGTTGTTTTTATTTTCAGATATACTGTACGCAATATTTTTAGGTAGCAGTAATTTTAATGTGGAAGAGGCGAAAGTATATATAGACAATAGTATTAAGGTACGTACAGAAGCGCCAGAACTTTTTTCAAACCGTGATCCTCAAAATCCAAATATTAAAGCGATTTGGGAATTAATGTAAGTAAAGTACAATATATATATATATATATATATATATATATATATATATGTAATATACTTTTAAGGAAAATAACTTTTTTTTTACATAACTTATACTAATAACCAGATTAAATTTTTTATAACTTTTTACAATTAAAAAGGGTCTAAATATGCTTTTATTAATATTTCTTGATTAATGTATTTTTAAGCAATTCCTAACTCTTTACTTAATTCCTCGAATACATAAACAACCAAAATTTTATCATAGTCAAACTGAAGGAGCCCATGCTCAAAGAACAAATAAAACTAGAATATTATTTGAGTGTTAAATCTTTTACATGTTATCTAGATATATTTTTATTTAGCGACATAAAAAAATGATATCCTAATGTAAAATTTCACTTTCAAGAGCTATAAATTATTATAACGATGTATTTTAAAGTTGCTCCTCATACCATCAGCTTCATATAAGTTTTACTGCAATAATAAGTATTAGACAATGATAAGTTTAAAAGGTCAAAAGAATACTAAGTGACAAGATTCTGTTGAAGGTTGTCCGGCACCACACAGTGGGTAAGAAAAATTTGAGGACACCCAAAAAAAGATGCCATGAAGTTAAAACAGACATATTGATAACGATCTATATTTTATACATGGTTGAAGTAAAAGAAGATTAAGTATCAATGAATAATACTACATATTTCCATTAACAATAACCTAACACGACTTTACACAATATAAATTCATTGTAATTTATGTATGAAATGCATTTAAAAGATTTGCAGTATTTGTAAGGTAATGTAGATTAACTACTTCAGATTGGATATGATTTAGTGGTAAACTTCTGAACATGAAATTGAAAAATAATAAAAACTTAATGCTATGGCTAAGCTATCAATTCTTGAATACACAGTATTTCTCATATTTGTACAAGAAAACAATAATTGAGATTGATAACAATGCACAATACACTTTCACGATCATTTTTGTTTTTTTTTTGTTAATATTCCTTGAGTAAAGGGCAATCCAGATTTTTAGTAAATCAGTAATCTTTTCACAGTTATCATTTAAAAATATACATTATCTTACATAAATATTTTACAGATTGTAAACATTATTGTATTTTACACAAACACATATTCCTAAACATCCATAAATACACATTAATTTCTTAAATGTACTAGATTCATAAAAAAATGAAAAAATATTACAAAGTAATTTGCAAACATACTGTAAATATGTATGGTTTGATTTCTTAACAAAATACTTTAAACTACATAACAATTTTAGACTCTTCATATTAAGTGATCCAAACCAAACAGTTTCAGAAAAATTTATAAATTAAAATATATAAATAGATGGCATTATACCTCATGGTAAAGAAATTATAAAGTCCTACACTTAATAAGTATATCGTAATTGTATGATAAGATAATCAAATACTGGAGGGTATAAAGGGGTTAAGTGCCAAAAATTTTAAAATGGTGATATACAACAGAAAGGTGCTTATCTCATCTGTCAGTCCACATTTAAAAGCCCTAACTGACATATTGAAGATAATGTTATGTTTCAGTTCTAAAAACTGCCAGGGTGCCGTTTCAAATCACCGGCTTGAGTAAGAACGCATCGTTTACAATCAGCTGATCAAAATCATTAAATGTTGCATAACCCTTTCTACCATCCTGTCTTTGATTGAAACCTTGTATTTATGTATTGTTTACTACACAGAGACGCATGGGTTACACCGAAGGCAACACCTGACAATTACAGAATCTTGTACTCAGGATTTGTAAACCCAGACCCAACAACTTATAGTTTTTCTGAAGCATGCAAAGTATTTGTAATGGTTGGAGAAGCATACGTCTTACAAAATGGAACGACTCCGGGAATTATTGTAGTTTTGGATGCTAAAGGAGGAAGTTATCGCCATTTATTAAAAGCTAAAATGCACACCATAAATAAATTCCTTTTCTATGTTCAGGTATGTCATTTATTATTTATTAAAAAAAATAACTGTTTGAATCTATGTAACTGAAAGCTTACAATACAATTTCACACGAAATGCTCAGCATAATTAATATCTCTTGCTAAAAAGGTTGTAACTGAAAAAATTGCATTTTCATGGAAAACAAAAAACCTGTTATGAAAACTCATGAATAATAACACATCTGTGGTATTTGAATGTAAGAAAAATTTACTAACATTCATAATAATGCCTCGGCTTATCTTTAAATCACTGGGGCATGATAAAATACAACACTTTTGCTAGGAGATATTCAATTTCACAAGGTAATAATAAATTTAGGGTAAATTTAAGATTTGTAATCTTTGTGTAGATAACTCATACAACTCATACTTTAATTTTATTTGGTTAACAAAAATAAAATAAATAACAAAAAAAAGTTTTTGTTTAAAATGTGAATGTTGGAAAAATATGGTGAATTACTTTCAGAATTACAACAGAATACTTTCGTAACAAATTCTATGGAACTTAAGAAATAAACACAATGAATATATCTAGAGTGTCTGATAAAGAGTAGTCAAAATTTCAGAAGATCATTTTATTGATTCTAATTTTTTTCAAACAACACCTGAATTTTTAATGTTAAATATATAGATTATAAAATATAATTTTTTAGAATCTAAAAATTGTCTTCTGAAAATTCTGATTTTTGACTTATTCTTTACTTTAAAAAACCCATATACTAGAGATAATCATACATTTGAATTTCAATATTCATACACATACTAAGATAGAATTTATCATGTACAACATAAGTTGTTGCTTAAGAACTGAAGGGTTCATTTTCATCCTCCTTTACAGAAGAGAAAAAAAATCTGACCTAAAAACATCCCAAAATATAAAGCTATCAACAAATTGTGCTGTTAGTAACTAATAACAGAATAACAGTAACACAATAATAACAACAGAATTATTGATTTTGTAATAGAATAAAATATATTTTTTTTACAGGAAGCAATTCCATGTCATATTGCTCAAGTTCATGTAATTAATATTAATCCAGTGATAGATAAAATAATGTTTCTTATAAAACCGTTCATAAAGAAGGCTCTCATGGAAAATGTAAGTACATAACAATAATATTATAAAACATTCTTCACTGTTTTAAAATTATTAAAAACGATAATTTTCCATCAGTTTTTCTAATGACCATCTCAGGTAAACATTTCGAAATCAAGCAGAGAAAGAAAAAATAATTCTTGACTTGAAAGAAAATAATTTCAACAATATTTTTAAAACAGAATTACAGATTAAAAATATTAAATGTTAACTATTAAATGTTAACCCTTTCAGTGTCCAAACAATAATTAAAAGTTTGATAATAAAGTGCCATATAAATTGTACAAGGATGTACCAAAAGTTCCAGACCTTACTACGACAACTTGCAGGTGTAAGCCTGCCACTGCCAACCAAAATTTCAATGTTACAGAAAAATAAAATTTTCAGTTATAAATTAATTTTTATAGCTTTCATAATAAAATAAATTGTTCAGATAACACTAAAAATATTCAAAATACTTTTTTTTAGTTTATTTCAAGTCGCATCATTAGCGACTACTGTGGATTTTGGTACTGTAACGGTGGTTTTAACGTGTTAAAATTTACATAAACAGCTGAAAATCGAAACCGGGACCGATTTGTAGGCTAGCATGCTAGTCACCACACCTCAGAGGTGGTCTCAAAATATATTATTCAATTAATGTTTGTTGAAAAAATAAATTATTTTTGTTAACGTTTGGTTTTCCGAACATATCCACTTTATGCATAGCTTAGACATAAAGTCTAGAACAGATGTCTGGTAAACCGAATGTTGGCACTTTACATAAAAGATATCGGCGTCCTGTTTTCTGGCTGTTGGCACTGAAATGGTTAAATATTTGTATTTTAAGAGTGTGATTTTAATTTAAATTTTCATTATTCTTTTGTACGCTAAGCTGAAGATAAATTTGAACATGTATAGAGTAATAATTTACAAGCCTCTATAATAAATAAATGAAAATAACAATACAAAAATTCAAAATACAAAAATCTTGCTTTATTTTTACAAAAGATAAATCTTACCACAGTAAAATGTTCTTTACAACCCTTTTAAACACTTAAATCTTAGTTCATCTTTAACCCATCATATATTTAAAAACGTATTCCCCATAACCTACCTTTTTCTTAAGTTATGAACAAACAACAAATATCTTCATTCAAAAATAAATCTTTATAATGCATCCTGCAGTTTTAAATATTTCTATTTCATATAATGAATTAATACAATAATTTCACTAACCTTCTTTTTAAACTGCGTCACCTTTATTTTAATTTTTACTTACACGTGTTTCGGTGGATCCACCATCATCAGAGTAAATAACATATAATTGAAACTAAAAACACTATTTATTAAAAATCTATAGAAGATGATACATCTTCAGTCACTTGTATAAAACTGATTTAAAATTAATTTATTTAAATTTATCCCTTCTCATATTTACTGTAGATAGCAGCAGCAGTCAATATCACTTCATCATTCCTAAATTTCACCTGTTCATTCAAAATGTCCTGCTTTTGCTCTTTTAAATATTTATAAATGTGGAACATCTCATATTTTTCAATTTTATTTTTATTTTCTATATTACATTGTTCTATTATATTGAAATGTTCATCTATTTTACCAAATTTATGTTTTTCTTCTTTTATATGATTGGTATAGTTAGATATAATGTAGTCACATTTCAGTGCTTTTTTATGTTCATTATACCTCACTTGAAAATTACGACTAGTCATACCAATGTAAAATTTTTTACAATCCTCATTACCACAATCTATTTTATACACACCCTTTTTATTGCTTAGTGTTTCATTTATATTATTTTTAATTATATTTGTGGACAGTAGTTTTTTATTATTACATGTGTATGCGATTTTATAAAATTTATTTAATGTTCTGTATAATTTATTGTTAATAGTTTTATTGTATTTTAATGCAATAATGCAATAAATAACAAATATAAATAAGTCATCTAACCACCCATACTCACATAAAATGGCAGCTTACCATAGTATGATTCACAGAGCATATGGTTATATAAAAGATAAAAAACTGCTAGAAAATGAATTAAGAACAATAAAATTCATAGCACAAAAGAATGGGTATCATGAAAAAGAAATAAATAAAGTAATAAATAAAATTAAAAACAAACTACAATTTAAAAATAACTTGAGAACCACCCTTATATTAGATAATAAAATAAAACATAAACCATTTATTGCATTAAAATACAATAAAACTATTAACAATAAATTATACAGAACATTAAATAAATTTTATAAAATCGCATACACATGTAATAATAAAAAACTACTGTCCACAAATATAATTAAAAATAATATAAATGAAACACTAAGCAATAAAAAGGGTGTGTATAAAATAGATTGTGGTAATGAGGATTGTAAAAAATTTTACATTGGTATGACTAGTCGTAATTTTCAAGTGAGGTATAATGAACATAAAAAAGCACTGAAATGTGACTACATTATATCTAACTATACCAATCATATAAAAGAAGAAAAACATAAATTTGGTAAAATAGATGAACATTTCAATATAATAGAACAATGTAATATAGAAAATAAAAATAAAATTGAAAAATATGAGATGTTCCACATTTATAAATATTTAAAAGAGCAAAAGCAGGACATTTTGAATGAACAGGTGAAATTTAGGAATGATGAAGTGATATTGACTGCTGCTGCTATCTACAGTAAATATGAGAAGGGATAAATTTAAATAAATTAATTTTAAATCAGTTTTATACAAGTGACTGAAGATGTATCATCTTCTATAGATTTTTAATAAATAGTGTTTTTAGTTTCAATTATATGTTATTTACTCTGATGATGGTGGATCCACCGAAACACGTGTAAGTAAAAATTAAAATAAAGGTGACGCAGTTTAAAAAGAAGGTTAGTGAAATTATTGTATTAATTCATTATATGAAATAGAAACAACAAATATTACAGTAGTCAAACTGTTTTATTTTTTTTCATATTATTAGTTTATAACTTGGAAATTAATTTATTACACAACCAGGAAATTTGATACAATTTGAAAATGGATAAGGCTTGATGATCAGGCTACCCGACTGTGGGGTTGGGGGCTTTAGGTGTAGATTTCAACTAATAGAACTAAGATAAAATATAACTAGTTAGACAACACCTACAGCAGCCCAAGGGGTGTTACGACCCACCAGCTGAGAACCCCTCCCACAACTCTATTCACATTAATCAATGTATACAAAATTCATTCAAACACAGCTATTTTGAGACAACCTTAAAATTTTTACAATTTTGTATCGTAAATATACAATTACTATGATTAAAAGTGATATAATTTTGACGTTAATCAAACTGGCATATATTTAAATTAATGAATAATAAATTGTGATATACAAATGGTTTTTCTTTTTTCTTAATAAGTACATGAAAACACTCCATAATAAACTTATTACATCAGATTTTGTAGTTCAAATCAGAGATCCCGTGCTGTTACAAACCGAAATCTTCCACTCCACAGTGGTGCAAACGATAAAATTTTTTACAATTTTGTCTGTGTACATAGAAAAGAAGTGTATGAGTCATTAAATAACACAGAAATTCCCAAGCATCAAATGTTATTATAGAATTGTATCTACATTTACTGCTCACAATAATATCAAAACAAGTAACAAAATTGACCGTGTATATTAAAAGATAAGTACAACATACACAGGATATAATGTAGAATGTTTAAAGCAGATTAAAAAATTTACATAGTAAAAATATACTAAAACATTGATGAAATCCCAATTCTTTTCTTTTAGATTTACTTCCACACAAGTGACCTGACAGAATTTTATAAACGAGTACCAAAGGATGTTTTACCATCAGATTTAGGAGGCAACTCAAATATCACACGAAAAGAACTTCAACGTAAGTACCATTTTTATAATTATAATAATAATTATTATTATTTTATCAAACATCCTATATAGGATTATAAACAGCTGTATTATTTGAAATTGAAATATATATTTCCAACCACCAGAATATGGTAACAGAAAACACTTACCAATGTTTATAGCGCTTTCGTGTATCTTGTAATCATCTTCAGTATATTAAAATTCTTTAAAAAATTTTCTACATCAAAATTTAAAACTATCTACTCCTACCATGGTAGATAAGGAATAGTTGATTCTTATATCTAAAATAGTCTTGCCAACTTAATCAGCTGATTGTCATATTCAATCTGTGTGTGTTCATTAATTTCTCCCTGTTACTGTATTTATAAATATAATATTTTTCCAAAATTTCAAATTCATTTTGTCTGTTGTTCATTTCTAATATTTCTAGATTATTTTTTATACTCGACATAGTATGTTTATTTTTGATCATGTGTTCAGTTACATTGGAGAATTTTCAGTTTCCTTTTTTATAGTTTGAATAGTGTTCTGTAAACCGTTTTTTAAAAGATCTGGTGGTTTTACATATATATATTTTATTACATTCATTACATTTAATTTCAATTGAATTTATAATAATCTATAAATATACCTATATAGTTGTTAATTATACACCAATTATATACTTATATCTACTATACTGCCATCCTAAGCCAAAAAAGTTGTATCTCAATTTTTCATGAATTTGGGATTATTGCATTAATACATAGTTTGGGGCTCTATGCACCTATTCCCTAACCAAAATAGTCATATCTCGTTAAAAAATAACCTAAAAACGCTTATAAAAATAGTCTTATGTCAAAATTGAGTAATAATACTAAGCATTTTAGCAGTAACTCAGTTTTCCCAAGCATGATAGACGTATCTATATATGAGATGCGATTTATTTGCTTAGTAATGTGAGTATTTTTTAACCAGACTGCGCTGCCATCAGCACTGTTAGGTGTAACTACTAAATCTTCGTTTATTTGTTAAAACGGTATCTACATGTATGTGCAGTTTGTATTAATGTAACTAAATTGGAAGTTTTAAATATTATAAAAAATTTCGACGTATATCAATTGCAAAATAATATTGCATTTAGGTTAGTTTTATGTGTTTATATTTTTGGTTTTTAAAATGTTTATCAAAAAAAAAAATTAGTAATTTAGTTTAAATGTTCATTGAACTTAATGCCTTTTTTTAATAGAGTTTAATATTACAAACAAATTTTACGTTCATTTAGGTTAGTTCTTAGGTGTTTACATTTTTGGTTTTTAAAATGTTTTATCAAAAAAAATTAGTGATTAGTTTTAATATTCATTTAAACTTAATCGTGATTGCCTTGTTTTAATCAGTTCGTTTTTATGTTCACTTAAGCTTAGACTTATTTTTTAATAATGATGAATAATATAAAAATAAAATGTGTCTTTTCTAGCAAGTCGTATGTTATTTCTTAAACCTCTTTTTACTAAGCAAAAAAGACGCATCTCATTTTTTAGGCTACATAACAATAAAAGTCATGTAACTTTATGCTTACATAACAAAAAATTACAATAGAGATAATATACACATAATAAAATACCAATAACTAGAAAAAAAATTAGTGCGGGACTGAATTTTACAAAAATGCTCATATCTCAAAATTATGTATTCTTGAGATGCGACTTTTGTGCTTAGGAGGGCAGTATTGTGCAGATAAATTATGACCACACACATTTTAGATTTCCAGAATTACATGTGCTATAAAGCAATTATTATAAACATGTTCGACTTAGTAATAATTTTTGTCTTACACACAATTACAGACTGATATCCTTATTTTAACAGATTTCCCTGCCTATAATTCATAAGGTACAATATATAAATCTTGGACGAAGCCAAATATAACATTTAAGATACATAACAGCCAATGATCAATCTACGTTTTTGAAACGAATGACTATTATAGTTGGCTTGTGTCTGATTTCAAATGTAATGACATATTTCTTCTCAGACCATTCCAATTAGGTAGGCAACAAAGAAAAAACCAACACTAACTATTACAGAGGAAAACATTAATCCACAATTTCTTACAAAGGATACATATTTCAAGAAATAAGCTGCTTTTGAAAAAATAAAATTATTAGCACAAATGACTTCACTAAAAATGATCAATTCCTAAACTGCAGTGCACTGGTTAGCAAGCTACACTACAAAATAGAAGGTCTCCAAGTTTGATTTCTATCAAGGGTCTGGTAATTTTAATGCGTTAAAGCCCACCATTCAATCATGGTTAAACCATTGATGTTACTTTACTTGATGATCTATGAAGTACACTTTTAAGGTATTTTTAAGAAGTACTAAATTTACAGAAAATTTAAGCACTTTCTAGCATCTTTTGAGGAAAAATTCAATTCCTGGTGGGTAATGATAACTTAAATTTTAACTTCTTTATAATTTCAACATTTCTCAGATATTTTTTATTGCTAAAGGATGTAGTAACTACCTTAAGGGGTTAAGTGAATAGACAGAAATTGTTGCGAAAACCATTTTTACTAATACATTCTTGAATTGTGTTTTTTACAGAAGAAACTTTAGCAAACTTCGACTCACTGAGAGAATGGTTCATTCAAGAAGGTTCATTACGATTAAATTACGACGACAAAATAAAAAATCAAAGAAAACAATCCAATTCAAAACTGGAAGAAACTGAAACATCATTTAAATCGCTAAGTATTGACTGATACAGCAAAAATTTAAAAAAAATGTGTAAAATGTATGTGACTGTTTGATAATCCTCTTGTTTTTACTGTTATTTTGTAAATATAATAATTTAGTACATTGGTTTTTAAAATTTATTTTTATTACATTACGTGAAATTCTGTCAATTACATCAATTCTGTTTGCCTGTGCAGCATAATGATAAACACACCTACAAAGCAGAAAGTCCTGGGTTCCATTCCAGATAGGATCTGGAGATTTATCAATCAAAATTCACTATATTCACTGATGACCTAGATGTTGACATAATTTTAATAAACTAAAAATGAATTAATTTTCAAAATAGTTCTAAAATTGAACGGTAAGAAGTTCACAAAAAACCTGTACAATACTTCATTGTTGAAACATTTAACAGTGTACACGAATTTCTTACTGAATAGTTTTTGGTTGAAAAATATATAAATTTCTAAGTAAACACACTGAGGCAAATGGTGTAGGTGTTATTTGATACAAATGGTTGGATGACACGCTTGTTGAAGTAAGCAAGTAAGTAGTAATAATAAATAAATTGGTAAGTAGAATTTAAAACTAAGGCTTAGCAATCTTGACACATCCTATACTCCTTTTGGGAGTCTCCTGTATACAGTTATAAAAAAAAAATCATTTTATCAATATTAAAACTGTCATTAACAACAATTTTAGTACAAATCATTCTTTAATAGCAACTATGGAAGAATTAATTTGTTATTCCAGCCATGAATCAAACTGGACTGATGAAATGGTGGGCACAAAAACATAACCATGATTTTTTAAACAAAATAAAGACACCGAAACAAACCATTTACAATATTCAGGATATTTTTTATTAAAGTTTATCGAGTGTTATGGTCATTAGCCTTCACCAAAATTCTGATAAAAATCCTACCAAAGAAACTTACAGTGAGTGGAAATGATGGTGTTGTCAACTTCATTCACATTATACTCACTTTATCAGTAAAAACACAACTTAAGTTTTTTTCAGTTAAGCACAAACTTAAAAATTACTCTACTGCAAAGAGTGTATAAAATAAATTAAAAAATAAGAAATAAATAAAAGGTGTTTCCTTGACAATTTAAAAATTTAAAAAAAATTGAGTTCTTCTAGGAACTCTGTCAAATGCCAATTATTTAAAACACATAAACTTGGTGTAAAGGATCCGCTGCATGTGTGTGACCAACTCACAATACATAAATAAATAATTTTTACACAAAGTAATATAAACACAATTCAGCATTGACAAGAATTTAGGAAAAAGCTGAGAGTCAAATACTCCATTAAAAACACAATAACTGGATTTGTACAATATTTCAAATATCATCTAAAATTTACAGTTAAATATTCGATTGTTATGTATTAATGCTCACAATGATCTTTATGTAAATGTAATTTTCAACTTTGTTGTAATTTTCTACTTATTTAATACAGCTGCTAATCTATGTGTATGAATGTCTTTATAACACTAGATAAACTAATACAACAATGATAGTAAACAACTTCACTATGGAAAGATATTATTTTCTGTCAATCCACAAGAATACTATTTGTATTTATTTATTAATATCTATATTGCATGAATAATAAAAGTGCAGATGACATAACATGAGTATTGGTTTAGAAATTTGTTAATATATTTTGATGAAGGGTATTAAAAATAATGAAATAAGGATAGGAAGAATGGCAGTTGGTTTTGTATGATGATTTCGAAGGTTTTATGAACCCAAATATTAAAATTTAAGATATTTTATAATTTTCATTAATTCTTATCATTTACTATACATTTTTAATATTCGACATTTCAAAAATACTTTTTTAGACTGTCAGAGAACCTCTGGAGGTTTCATTAAGAGTCGATTTACCAAGCATTAACAAAGTTTTTATCACTTAAAGTATAGACAATAAAACATCAACACAATCTATCCCAGTCTCATAATGGTGACTATAGCTAACAAATGGATGTGTGAAGTAAGTGTAGTGTAAAAATATGAGAACTCAGCAATATATACATTCATAACCGCTTTATTTTCCAAAGGAGCTGGCATGATTTCTACACAACTGCCAACTTCTATAGCAGAGATGATACTTAAAGATGAATTATCTTTCACAAAGTTAGAAAAAGTGTCTCCTCAAGTCCCAATTTCGAAACAAAAACCCAAATAGTATACTAAAGATCACACAGCAAAAGTGAAGATATTTGTAGATATTAAATTTGATGCAATGTAATTATAACACAATGAATAGTATTTTAGTAGAATTAAAATTCATGAGTTTTATTAAATAATGTTCAGTACACTGTCATATAAGTAAAAATTATTAGATTCACGAGGCAAACAATTTCAAAATTTATTAAGCTCACAAAAACATGGAAGGAAGATGCTTCAATTAAAATTAACTGAACAAAATCCATTGTTTAATGAATTTGTCGTTATAATTCAACTGTAAAACATTAACGATGTACAATCTGTAATCCTACAAAATTGTCTAAAATAGCTTTCTGGTTAGAACACCAAATCAGAGTGCAATAAATGTTTGTGTTGTTTTGTATTGTCAGCAGAAAATATTAAATCCCTAAATTGAAATTATATTACTAGAATTAAAAAAATATTCACATATTTATAACAAATTATCAGCCACATTTATTCTCAAAAGATCTTATTAACCAAAAATTATTTGTTAGTAAACTGAAATAAAAGTGGAAGGCAACTGCAGTAACATTTTTTAATTGTATCAAATTTAAAAAATTAAAAAACTTTATATGTGACCCTGAAAGAAAATGATATTTAAATATTGCTTTTAATATAAAATCCTATCATTCTTGCTAAACATGAAACACTGTAGAATAAAGAAAGAATTTGTATAAAATAATTTTTTTTTCTTTAATTTAAGTTGACACCAACTTTGTTACTACTTTGTAAACACGTACTTTATAAACTGCCTACATTAACTCCAGTAAAACTAAGTCGTGGAAAAAAGTTGAAGTTAAAAGAATACAGAAAAACTTTTGAACAAAAAGGGATCTTAAGGCTAAAATTTTGGAATGAAGAATTTTTTGATAACACGGTCTTATCAAAAAGGTTTCAAGAGATGAAAAGGTTTCTTGAGAACACTCAAGCCCAACAAATGCAGTTAATGAGAGGAGTTATGGGAGGAGAGGAGTAAACGAAAATTGGCAGAGCTGATTCGAAGAACATTTGATTCTTTACTTTTGAATTGAAATACAGCAGCCTTCTTCATCCATGCAAGCTACTTAGTTTTTTAAATTTTGGGATCCAACGGATGATGTAGAGATCAGGGCAACTGTGTGGCACTCTACCATGGATCCTGGGTTCGATTCTGTCTGGTCAACCATTTTTTCTTCATAAATGTTTATCTGTCACCCTTCATCATCTGCATTAGCGTTATAGGTTAAAGCAGTCGGATGTAACACAAAACAAACACCCCTCCTACTAAAAAAATAACTTTTTTTTGCTTCGGGGAGTCAGAAAAGTAAATTTTTTGAAATTGGGTACCAATTTTTCTTACAATCGCCATAATTTTTATACTATAGAGTTGCCAAAAATACCAACGTCATGACGTCATGAAAACAGGAACTATAAAAATTTTCACTGACATTAATGTGAGTAATAGGTTCCACGAAAAACATTGCTAAAGCGGGCGCACGCGTTGAAGTTTATAGTAAACAGCAGGGCATATGACGTCATAAGAAAGGGTTGGGTACTAACCAGTAAAAACTGCAAAGTCGATAACCCAAACAGCTGTTCGACCAGACTACCCGCCCACAGAAATATAACACGACGATAGATTGCCAAGGTTAACATAATGACGTCAGTTATCAGTGTTGCCATTACATGGTGGGAAATTTTCAAACACACGTCATGAATTCACAAGCATTCAGTGAAAACTAAAACTATTAGAGCGTGCTTATGAAAACAAAACTGACAAATTACTTTCGGAGATATAACTAATAAAACTTATTGATTTACATTAAAAAGGCTACAAATAAACAAAGTTATGAAATTTTATAACGGCCTTCAGTTAATTTTCATTAACTTCAAAATACGAACAAACTAACACCTTTGAATACAAATCTTGAGATAATAATTACATCAACGTTGAAAAATTTGGATTTGAAAAGTTCTATTCTTCAAAATTTACAAATAATTCTTTCTTCTACACTTAACCGTGTGTGTTTTAAAGGATAATGCAATAGTTTTATTTATTTTAAAGTAAATTTGAACCTGACAAAAAATTAATTTTCTATAAATGATAATATGAATTTTACGAGCTTGAACAGCGTAAATTTTCATAGACTGACGAAGAATCTTTTTTACTCCGAAGGTAGTGCGGTACGTAATTATGAAGAAGCATGCAACCTGTCATTTACTTAAAACTGAACATATTTTTGGCAACACGAGTTTATTTTTTTAATCAAACAAACCTTGAGATAGTTTGTTTTAAAATAGCTGATATAATTATTTCATTGATTTCTCCAATTTGCAGCCGCAAAGATAAGCGTAAAGAAAATTGCTATTTCCCAAACAAAAAAAAAAGATTTAAGCCGTTAACAATTTATTTAACAAAAAGCAAGTTCTACAACGTGGTTTTCTTTATGAATAGTTTATATAAAATTTTTTATATGAAGTTATGTAGCCAGGAAGTTATAAAAAAATCACGTTATTTTTTTTGTTTAACGTCCAACGTTATTTTGTTAACATAATAAAAGTATAAAAAAGTAAAGTACCTAAGTTGTCATTAAAATATAGGCCTGAGTGAGTTAATATTGACGAAATCCGGTAAAGTTGTGTAAAATTTATTTCAAACTAGGGATTGCAACGTTGATTGTCAGAATTACTTAATTTTGGGAAAGTACAGAAACAATTATTACTTCATTAGGGTAGTTATCCTCTTTCTACCCCTTAGGTAGTCGAAATACTAATCCTTTACTTTTTTAAGTATAAATTCGGAAAGTAAAAAATTAAAATAATAAGTATTACTTCTGAGAGGTCAACTCCTTTCTACATTTTAAGCACAATTGGTAATTTTTTTTGTTTTACGTTCGACTGTTTTACAGATTAATGCTAATGCAGACTATGAAAGGTGATAAATGAAATTTAATGGTAATAAAATGTCAGACTTGACTGGAAATCGAACCCACAACCTCTGGTGTAGAAGATAGTTGTGTTGACCACAATACTATAGGCCGGCCGGGTCGAAATGTGAAAGATTTGGTTTTTCTATTCAATCCATGACGAACATGTATGTATTCTGAATTTCACTTTTTATGTGATCGGGAAGTTAAAAGAAGTGATGAGTGATTAAACGAGCCAATTAGGGCTTTCGCATCTATAAATAAAAAATAAAATTGTCGACTAAAATATATTTAAATACAGTACAGTATTCTTGGATTATAAATAACGGATAACATTTAATGAAAGAATACGGAACAAAAATTTCAAGTAATTTCACTAATCCTTTAAAAAAACCTAATACAAGAAAAACAGAATAAATTAAGTTCCATTTAACATTGCAGATTAGATAAGGGAAATTTCATATTAATATAAATAGGATACAAACCAGTTTATACAAAACAGGTTCGTAATAATAAGACCTGATATCCCACAAAGTTGCAATCCTATATATTTTCTGGTGTTCTAAAAAAAGAGGGAAGTTTAAAATTAACCTTTCTGAGCTACTTTAATGTTACTTGTACTGAACATATAAAAATATTTTAAATCTACAACACATTAGGTCAATGAATACGATACACAGTTATCAGATTATTTTACTATCAATCTACAACCTTTAGTTGAAAAAAATCACGTTTGTAGCAACAAATATCAGAGATCGATAACTATTTTTATGTGACTGAAAACTTTTTTCTGGGATCGATAAAGATTTTAACACAATTATCAATATGAATTTATCGTAAAATAACATTCTGATAAAAAAGGAATTACATATTATAAAGTGAACATTAAAAAATGTTCTGATGAGAAATTGGAAACATTAAATGATGTTACCAAACAAGTTTGTTTAAAAACTGCGTCCAATTATAGCGTGAAAAATTAAATTATTCTTTGTTAGGCTATTTAATTAATACCATACACTGACGTAAAGCGGCATCTCAGAAGAACGACCCGAATATTAATATAAAAGTTGTAAAAATAAATAATCAAGGTAAAAGTTGAAGGTAACCAAGTACATGAAAACGGGATGACTGAGTTTTAAGACGTTGTAAGATTATTTGTATACTATAATAAGCAAAATTTATACCGGCAGAGTTTATATAAGATTTATTTTCAATGTCGTTACTAGGAAGAAAATATTTAAAAAAATTATGACCAAACGAATAGTTACGCAAAGTAAATTAACCGATATTATTAAATTGTATCTAATAAAGGAATATTGTATTAAATAATACTATTTTTACACCGAAAAAGTAAATCCGTTACGAACAGTATGCATAATTGGTCATCCATGAAAAAATTGGCCTCATTAAGAAGGTCAGCTACTAAGAAAAAAAACAAATCTATTTCACACGAAACAATATCGATGTTAAAAACTACTATTCCATAGTTCTTACTGGTATAAATATCTTAAATTGTAACTGATTCATTTTGTTGTACATTTTTTACATGTTGTACGTTAAATTAAAAATATATGTACAGGGCCTTAAACCAATTTGTGTAACAGATTTGAATAAAGAAATATTACAATAAATATCATTTTAATTATAAAACTTGACGTACGAGTCAAACTGGTTTACTATGCAATAATGTTCTTTGGTAAGTTTTTCGAAATACCGTTATATCTGCAAGACAAAAAAATTACGGTTTTTTACTGTAATTGCCTAAACGATTGTAATTTATTGGAAAAAAGTATTGCAAATATATCTTATATGGCTCCTTACAAATTCATGTTAACATGAAACTGTCAACGACAGCAAAATTAAAAAATTTAATTAATATATAGTACTGTTCTTGTACGTATTGTGAGATATATGATATAATGTACTTTTAATTATTTTTTTCTGTGAATTATCAGGAAGATTAGAGAAACGTTTCGTCCACTTATCCTATATGGATAAGTCTAATTTTTAGAATGTCAGATAAAAACTATTACAGTAAAATATCAATTTTCCGAATTGTTTTTAAAAACTATTACATTTTTCGGCAAATATGTATAGGGACTAGCATATTAAAAATTTTTAAAAGAACATAAAGCACAGTAATAAGAATAACCAAATGTTGGCCTGCCACTTTTCATAGGCTTATCCAACCGGGGTTGCTGTTAAAATCACTAAATTACTTCTATACAGGTAGGTAATACAGTACTTATGTACCTACATAATCATAATTTTGTGAACACTAAGTGCGGAAGTTAATTTCGATCTCACCGCGCATAAGCTAAAGTCAGCACTGAAGTTATGGTTTTTTTTGTGTAACTTAGGAATAATTTTTCTAACTTAGGAATACTAATATTGGTTATTATTAAATTTTAATTATTTAGAATTGTAAATTTTATAACTAGATAAGTTTCAGTAAGCTGTGTAATAAAAAATGTTAAAAATATTTTAGTAATAATTACTGATCAATAGTTTATATATAAAAATGTTCAACTCATTCCCGCGCACAGGCTCGTCCTATGCGGAAATTAGTAAATATGTTAATGTTAATGTAAATGTATTAATATTAATTAATTAATTAATATTAATATTAATGTAAATGTACGTTACCATATTCATTGTAAATTAAAACCTATTATAACAATATCGTAAATCTTAGGCCTGATTTTAATTTCTTTTTGAAACCTGATCAATCATTTAATTAGGTACAGAGTATTTTCCGTAATTTTTTTTAATTAGATTAGGCAAATAGTACTTTTTCATTTTTTATTGATCTTAGGATAAAGTACAGTAAGTAATACATAATTATTATATAGATAAGGTAGTAATTAAATTTACGCTCAATAAATGCTCTGACGTAGAATTTTCGTATTTTTCAATGCTGTATAGTACCGTTTGAAATATTAATGATATTCTATAAAACTTGGCCATAAAATATTAAGATACGTTAATTTGTTCAATTATCCGAATTCAAGGTTGTTTAGATTAATTCGGATAATCGGCGTTCTATTGTAAATATCTACACCATTCTGTCGGGAGTAAACAACTAAAAAATAATAAAAAATATATTAACATTATACACACTAAACGCCTACGGATTAGTAACAAGAGTAATAAATATAACATTAAAAACAATTCAGTTTTTCGTCAAGAAAAAAATTAGAATAAGAAAAACGTCCTTAACGGCATTACTTAAATCCTAAATAACAATGAAAACAATAAAAAACATAAATAAAACCAAACCAAGTACAGTTCTTAGAAAAACATACACGCAACTATAAGAAAACAAAGGGCTATTTTGTTAATGTAGGCCTACACGGTCATATTTCTACAAAACAGTTATATAATTTTTTTATAAATAAGACCGTAATACAAGTACAGGATTTAAATGTTTACTTCATTACCGTATAATTATCAATTATAGAAACACAAATAACTGGGTAGTTTTTACTAAAATGGTAAACGATCTTAAAGGTGCGTTAGTTTTTTAAAGTTCTCAATTTCTACAAGAATAAAAATACTTTTCCAGGCTGTAGAGTAGAAGTACTTTTGAGGTAAGGAAGGCAATATTTTTTTTTTATTATTTTTTTCGTTTAACGTCCGACTGTTCTGCAATTACTGCTAATGCAGACGGTGAAGATGAAATGATTTTTTGTAACGTATGAAAATATGCCGTGCCTGAATGGGATTCGAACCCAAGACCGCATGATGAGAGGGCAATATATTATTGGCTAAAATAATTTTTTAACAAAAATACATACTTATCATGTAATTGATTACTTTAATAAATAAATTTCTAACATTACGAGAGACGGAAGTTGTACAACTATCAATAAATTCAATTTACAAACTAACAATATACATTACAAAGGCCACCTCCATGGCGTAGTGCTTAGCGCGCTATCCTACGATGCGGAGGTCCCGGTTCAATTCCCGGCTAGGGTCTGGAAATTAATACGTGTCAAAACCCATCGTTACAGTTTCTTAACCCACCGTAGTCGCTAATGACCTAGGTGTTAATGCGACTTTAAATAAAAAATATATATTACCTATATACACACATTATAAAATACCGGAAGTCAAAACCGAGTAAGATTTTGGAGAAGAAATCAGAGTCTAGCGTTGACATTTCTTAATTTAAGTTCTCCATATCATACTAAAAAGGATGCTAGTAGCAACGGAATTAGAACGTTATTAAATAATACATACATCGTCAGAGAGGAAAATATTTAATCTGAACACCTTGTGGGTAAAAATTGTACCACTATGCATGCAGTTGAGCCAAATTACCTCAATTTTCCTTAGTAATAAACATTTCCATCGTTATAAAATCTTATTTTTAACATCTATCCAACTGATGATGACTCCTTCTGGATTAATTTCTGGCCAACGAGTGCTTCTAAAAAGTTGGTATTTTCATTTTTGTGGTTTTGAGCTAGTTGCTATACCATTCCACAAAAGTTATTAATTACAAAAATTGGTATATAAATTTGGCGGGAATAATTCGCTCAGTTTGTGTAACATACATCTTATACAACATTACTTAAAATCAGAGATGACAAGAAAAAAAATCATGTACACATCAAAACATAAGTACATTTGTTTTAAAATAACAAATAATTTATTCAGTATAAAAGTATTTTTTACATTAATACAAAGTAAAAACAATCAATTAAAAAAATATGACATTAAAAAAAAGTGAAGAAATTTTACAGTGTAAAGGGAAATTATTAATGTTTGGCGAAGGAGCTGGCATACTGCCTGGTTCAGTCACGAGACAGCGTGCTGTACGGTGTACGGTCTTGATAGTCTCTGATAGTGCAGTGTGTAATTGAACAGGTTGGTAGCAATGTTTTTTGTTAGTTATTTAATTTCAGTTATTGTTTATATAACCTATATCTCGAAAATTTAATTATAATTTAATCAAATGCCTATAGTGTTTACAATTTAATATTATACTTTTGAGTTGACCATGGTTATTCAAAATCAAACTGAATTTTATTTTATTTATTTATTTATTTATTTATTTTTTTGGTTTAACGTCCGACTGTTTTGCAACTACTGCTAATGCGGACGGTGAAGGATGAAATGATTTATTGTAATGTATGAAAAAATGCCGTGCCTGAATGGGATTTGAACCCAAGACCGCATGATGAGAGGCGAGCACGTTACCAACTGCGCCAATGCGGCTGAATTTTAATAGGGCCTCCACTTACATTAATGAAGAAAATATCACAATTAGCGCGAAGATCGTGTAGATATTTATTCAAAAAAAAAAAAAAAAATTATGCAATAAACCAGCACTAAACAAGGTTTATAGTCGGAATCTTATTTTTCATTAGTAATAAACACTAACACTAACGTAGGTACTATAATAGTAAAATGTTAAGAATAAATAATGTAGCAGCATTAGGTAAACTCATACGATATAGCTATGTCGGAAACGCCAATACATTTGGCAAAAGGCTAGCAACAAACTGCAGTAATGCAGTACTACAAAAAGAATAGCTAAACTAAAACAAACTTTCTTATAAAAATAGGATTGAATAAAAGAAAATAAGTAAAATTTTTTAATAGATTAATAGAAAAACATCTTTTAGTTAAGAGTAGCAAATAGATTACGATTCAATAAATTTAAGGGAAATTATCCTGACGTAAACGATTAAATTTTAAAATTGTAAAAAATTTATCAGGTATTAATTTACTTCTTAAAAAATCTGCCACGATATTTTAAACACAAAAATATTTCCTAAAGCTTCGAAAAATAGCCTGTAGTTAGTAATTTTTTATTACAAACAAAATTTACGAATAATCATACATACGTCGCATATCATTTTATCACTTGTCATTTTATTAATGACTGATTTCATTTAATGACTGTTTGCTAAAAATGAAAGGACAAGGATTCGATTCATTAACTGTTATTAGAAAACAAAAATAAAACGTTTCCATCATAATAATAAAAAATAATCGAATGAATATTATATACACCGGCTAAGCGTCCTAGTATTTTTATTATAGAAAAACATCAGTCATAAAATAATGAGTAAAAATAATTTTGAACTTTTGAATAATTTATGATAATCCTATATACTATTTCGAACACTTTCATGTCACTATATTTATCAAACACCTTAATCGCCGTCAACATGCATGCCTAACTTAAGCATCATGCATACATAAAAAATATATATATTTATAACTTTATCAATTTATCTAAAACTTTATTGGCGGTATAAATGTTTCAAAATTTGTTAGGTAGCAAACCAAAATGTTAATCTTGTAATACTGTACCCTTTAAAGAACCTTTATCGAGAATACAAAAACTAAAAAAATAGGACGAAATAAGTACGGAATTTGATATTACACAATTACTAACAATCATACACTTTATGACTTCATTAGGTACAGTCATGAATTAAAGTAAGAGTATTCTATTTAGAAACTAATGCCTGATATTATTATTTATCAATAATATACGCCTGTACACACGGGTTTTTAACAGCGTAACAACAGAATAAACAAATAATACTATAAACAGTGAAACAAATACCTAATACAATTATTAACAATGTTATCATACAAATTACGTGATAGGCTACATGTTTGCCTTGATCTGCAGAACAATTTATTACACGATAAGAAAATAAAATACAAATCAACAAGAGGATTCAATTGTAGTGACTCAGATCGGTTTTGTATTTAATAACTACAATAAAATAACGTTACCAAGGTAACGTATACGATAATTACGAATCTGACAGTTTTCCAGTTAAAAGCTTATTTATTATAGCTCAATATACCGAAAAACTACAATTTTTTATTTTTGCCTCAATCGTTTTTCGTTCGGACTTCAACAATCTTATCCTATTGGTTTTAATGGATAGGTTTGGTATAAAAACTGCTTAAATGAATCTCTTAAAAACGTTTAACCATCATTCTACTTCATTGCTCCATTATTGCTTTTTATTTTTGTTACAAATCTTGTACTTTTTTTGAGAACATTTCTCGGAAAATTAGTTCGTAAAAACCAAATGATCAAAATCGCGCTACTTTTTGGAATATAAAAGATGAAGTGAATCTCGGGGTATAAGTCAGTTAAGTAACTTGGCTGAATATTATAATGTAGTTTCTATATAATTAAATACATAACCCACCGGGGGTGAGCCTAGAAGTCGTCGCCGCGAGTCAGCAGTTTAACAGCTGATTTTCGGAGACGAAATTTTCAGTTTAATTCGTAGTAAAGGTAGTTCTTTCAAACGGATTTCGATACTAGACTGTGGTTATTTGTACTTTAATGGTTGGGATTTAATTAACCATACTTTCTTAGGAACGGTCGGCATCAGTCTGTACAATACTACACCTCATTTAGTTATCATAGAAATCATCCTCATCTCATTGGGTTATGGGTTTTTTTATTGTTCAACGTAGTACACACATAAAAATTAAGAAAAAAATACAAACGGGTATTTTTCGTTACATCACAATACTTATAAATTAAATAATCCAGTATATGCGATAAGTCAAGATTTATTAAAGAAATAAAATAAGGTACGCTAATTAAGCTAACAAAATAAATAAATGATTCAATCAAAACTAATTATATTAAGTAAAAAATACATTAGAAATAAAATATAGTGCAGCAATTAAATTTGAAAGTAATAGCTATCTATGCCGGGTTGAGGAAAGACGGACAATCCGGTATTAGGAACCAAGGTCGAGGGATGTTCATGTTGTAACCCTGACCTTTTCCCTTGTATGATTTATTTCCCTCTCCTGGATGTCAACCAGCACCTCTACAATTCAAATACTGAAATATCCCAACCCGTTCTTAATAGTAAAATAACGACAAAATACAAAAGACGTCAGAAACGTTGAAAATCGAATTATCTCACAAAAAATCAGTGATGAAATTACTTTATCGAAACAGATAGTTGCTACTGTCAAAAGAAATATCGTACAATTATTAGCAGCATTAAAAAAGAACCACCAAATTTTAACGTCGATAACCTTACACACCAACATCTAACATTAAATTTATAATTAATGGCCAAAAATAAATCTAGCAGGCCGGCAGGTGTGATGGTAATTAAAAATATATTACATCGTTATACCTATTTGCACGCCTACAGCCAGGTTTTATCACTTAATCGATTCCCGTTTCACAATTAATGTAATGAAAATAGAGTAAACATTTTTCAACAAGTTTTGTAGACAAATTGGGAATTTTATTGGCCAAATTTATAACAGTATTATTTAAAACACTATAAAAATTAGAAATCAATAATGAATGTTTATTACGCCACGTCTCCGTAGGTTCTGCATTGCTTTGACCCATTTAATCAACTGCAAAGGTATCGCTTTGAGAATAAGAATGCAGATTTTTAGAACTAAGTCTTCGGGAAAGATTAGAAATAGCAAGTACGAATTTCTTTAGTCATCCCTGTTTAAGCCTTATTAAGGTCGGTTCATATAATCATGCACTAATCGTTTCCGTAACGGACTGTTTCCTACAATACAAATATTTTTTCATACTTAGTAAATGAGAGCATTCATATCAAGCGTAGCGTATACTTTACGATGTGGCAAGGTCCGTCTCCGTATGGGATTGTTTGCGACAATATTTGCCGGAAGCTCAACGTATTTGAAAATATCGGAACGCATTGCTGCGCATACAACACGCTCAGTATGAATGAGCTATCGAACAGGTTCAGTTGACTTTCGTGAGAAGACATTTTGAAACTGCTAGTTTTCCTTTTGGCTTTATTGTTTATTTAAAAACAGTATCTTGTACAGAAATCACCCGTTTTATCTTTAAATACAACTCATTAAACTGAAATTGAGACATACGAAAGTATTTTTTCGTCATCAATTCTTTAAATACAGTCCAATATTCTCCCTCAATCTTCCTAGTTTTGAAAATTTTATGTACGGAAAACTTCTTACGTTTACGTTGATTGTTTTCTACGTCATCTTCTTCTAATAAAATTGATATCACACACAAATCCTCAGTAGTCAGACCTTTGACCTTTTGACGCTAATAATAAAAGAAACTTACCACTATTCACACTACGCTGTCACTGAACACTTTGGCTTCCAGTGCCGGTTATTTTCTGATGATATGAATGTCAGCTCAGATGTCACGTCGGAAACGGCCCGTTACGGTAACGATTGGTGCATAATGATATGAGCCGACCTTTAAGCGTAAACGAAACACAAAAAAGATCTGGTTTCTCTGTTCAAACACTAAGGAAAAAATGTTTTGAATTTCTGCGTTCTTTGTTGTTTTTATTTTTTGGGGAGGGATAGTCGGAATGTTTTGCACATAAATGCCAAAAATGACCTGGAATCGAACCCGGAACCCCTGTCGTAGAAGCCAGTTGTGCTGACCACTATACCATGAGCTGGCCATCTTTCTTTGTGATCAGGAAGTACGGGAGTTTTAGCGTACAGTGTCTGAGTCAGTGAGAGCTTCCGCATTTACTCATTTATGTACACATTGTTAAGTCTACTAAAATTAACAAAAATTTAACTTCAAGTTTGCGCCATAACTAACATATCAACTGCAGACTGTTAGTGTATTGGTTGATTTGATGCAGTATAATTTATTAATTTTTTACAGTATTCTTGATTAAGGATGCAATGAGATTTTAAAACGGACTGGGTAATTAGTAATACAACAATTTTTTTATACCTCAATATTATAATTCTGAAACGACTTGCATTGGATAAAAACTTACCTAAAAATTTTAATTCGTTTACTACAAAACAATGAACTTAATTAAACACACAATTGTTAAAAAAAAAGTACAAATCAGCCCAACACAATGATGTACAATGCATACAGGTAGGGCAGTGTGCATATGTAGTTCACATAAACATGTTTCAAAACAGGTTTGAAAGAGGAAAAAACAGAGATCGGCCTTAAAACTTTTTAGTCCGAGTTTCTCCATTGCGATTTATGCAGTACAATACAAATGACTATAGCATCAGTGTCTAATAATATGCACAAGGTTCATTAGTGTACAGTTGGAACAATTAATCGTTTAGAATCCGCAATTATTCAATAAAAGGTAATTAACAGTGTTTATAACGTTTAAAATATTTTTAATTTATGCTATTAAAAAATCAAAATAAGTAATAAACTCTTCATAGTAAATTTAACACTAAAACTTTAATTAATTTACAATACCAGAAATACTATTTATTTTATAAAACATAATAAACACAGTAATAATTAATATTATAAAAAAACTATTAAAATCAATAAATTATAATTTATAAAAAAAATAAACAATAAAATAAAAATACAACCACTACATCAACGTACTCGAACAGTACTTAAGAGATAGAACTGACTTTCTGAAATTTATAATAAAAGTTGGGCCAAGTAATTTTATTTTCCTATATGGAGAAACGGGAGGGCGAATTTTTCCGTTATAAACTTAAACGCTCAATAATAAAACAGATCCTGACCTCTTCAGAATATACGTTAAGTTTTCCCAAACAAACATAAATAAAAATTATACGTACGTTATTACAGATTTAGAAAATGCGTAAAACGAATAGCTTAAACTTTTTACGAGGCCTAGATTGGCACAGAAATAAATCAAGTGGTTAGGCCTATGTATCAAATTCAAACGTACGGAATTTTATGTATTCCGTAATGCAAATACCACTTCACAGAAACAATTCGTATACTTACAATGACAACTTAATTTATTCTGTTAATATAAAGCATTTTATCAGGTATGTAAAATAATTTTATTAAATTTCTTCTATATTGTTTTAAAACGTTAAATTTTGCATTATTTTAGTACATAAATATTTTACATCACCTACCACCTTATAATTCGTTTTTTAGGTAATTAATATTATGTTTTTTTACATAAATATAAATAAGATTAAATAATACTAAATATTAATAACAAAATTTTCATTTTTTGATATTTAAGTGTTTTTAATTTTAAACAAAAATGTAAATTAATATTAAAAGAAAACTAATCATGACCGCCTCCGTGGCGCAGTGGTTTACGCGCTAGCCTACAAAACGAAAAGTCTCAGATTTGATTCCTGGTTAGGGTCTCAGAATTAGTATGTGTTAAAACCATCGTTCCATAACCACTGTAGTCACTAATAATCAAAATTTTGACACGACTTAAAATAAATAAACTTAACACCAATCATGATGAAATTAAAAGTTATTTGTAACATACTATGATTGAAAAATAAGTAATATTAATGTATAAAGTATTATAAAAATAAATAAACACAAATAAAACTGCTAAAGGTTTTTAAATACTTTTTTGTTAACGTCACACTTCCGAAGTTGTACGATGCTTCAGTTATTAGAAGCTACTAAGAGTACAATACGGAATTGGTGAGTGTTAACTTGTAATAATTTCCGGAAACTAGCAAAGAATCAAACCGGGACCTACTATTCTACAGTAGGTGGCCATTAAATTATTATCTATTGCAGTATAATACAAGAGCACAGATATCTAAAATTAGTTCAAGCAATACAACTTTTGATAAAGAATACCTATCAAGTTACGTGGTAAAATATAATAATATTGAGATTTCTGAAAGAATACAGGACGGAGTCTGATAAAAACTATATGCTACTAACCCGACATATTACTAAATAAAGGAAAAAACATATTTTAACGAAGTTAATTGAAAAGTATTAAAAAAATGATTAAAAAACACGATTTAGCTGTTTATAAAATGTATTAGTACATCATTAGTTTGACCACAGCGGGCTTTGAAGCATCATGCATGTCTAAGACAGTGTTTAAAAGTTCCAGACCCTAGTCAGGAATCTATCCTAGGATTTTCCGCTTTGAACTTGACAGCCCTGTCGATTGATTGAGTTACCAAGTGGACCATTAACAATTTTAAATTAATAATGAATGACATACATCAGTGATTATTTTCCTGTTAAAATATTAATGGACTACATTTTCCATCAAATAAACACCTGATGCAAAGTTTAAAGTAAAATTATTTATAAGTTAAGTTCCCTAGTAAATAAAGCTAGTACATCTTATTATTGTACTTATAATCACACTAGTAGTATTGTACTAATATCCAATCACGTGAAATGCAATATTATTGAACAAATTCAAATCAACTGGTTATATAACCAGTTTTTTAAACATTAGAATTACTATTACATGTTAGGGAAATCCAACTAAATGATTCAATGTAAGAAAAACAAGTTGATTAAAAAATCCAATGTTCTTGAACAACATTAAAAAGAAAGAAGAACAAACATTTCATTTTAAACAAAATGAAAAAAAAACATTTGGAAATATTCCGCTTCAGAACTCAACAGATCTGATCTCATTTATAAAACGTCAAAGATTATAAAAACCCAATACTATTGTTTACTAGTGTATACAAGGAAATCACTTCTATGAAAAGGAAGCCTGTTTCATAACAACTTAAATACAAACACACGACTAACTATTTAATTGAATTTTTAGTTTATGTATTTATTTATTAAAATTTGAATTTCTTCATCATTGGAAATACAATGCATTGTAAAAGATTATATAGGTGTGGAATGATGTGAAAAATTTCCAAATTTGTAAAAAAGTATAATAGTACTATATTACCATACCACAGACGTTGCCAAATCAGATTATAATTTTGAGAAGTTTATGTAGGTTTGTGCATGAAATTAATAAAGGAAAAATGAACTGTTATTCAACTATTAGAACATGAATAATACAGGATTTGTAGGTAGCAATCAATTTAAGTTCAGACAAAGAGTCAAATCAACAAGCCTTAGTTAAAAAGTTTGTTAGACGACATTAAGGTGTTTTGGAAGTGTGGCAAATGTAGACAATTTTGGGATACTAGAAATTTAAAAAAAAGTTAAAACTTTTTTTGTTATAAAAAGTAAATCAATTAAAGTAGGGTACAAGGTTAACTAACAAAACAATTTATGGTTTAACCAAGTAGATGAGAAAATAGTTCAAATAAAAATTTGATGAGACAGATTTCAGAGAAAGTTAAAACTAGTTTGTTAGTAAAAATGCGGATTTTTGAAGAGAAATTGAGAAAATAGTGTTTGGTCTAAACAAACCTGAATAATATTTCAGTTTTTAAATATAATAATACAGTAAAATCAAAAGTAATTAGGCTTCTTAACAGAATTTTAAAAACATAGAACAATATGCCAAATTTCCTGCTTTTTATGGTCTACACGCAATACGATAACCTTGTTAAAATAATAATCCACACCAATTAATCACATTAAATCGAAAATATAGATAATTCAAAAAGTAATTAAAAATTTTATCTATTATTAACATACAATCATTTCTGATACATGAACACCAGGAAAACATTAACGAAAATTCATGTTTAATATCTAACATGTCTATTAAATCATTAATCAACATCACTATTTATGATTAATCTTAATCAGTATTGAAAATTAATGTTGCAATTAAGAAAGAATATTCCCATGGACATACCTCATGAAAACAATTCAAAACCAAAAAATGTGGTTCCAATTTTTTTAAATAAAATGTAAAAGGTAATATAATCAGTCGTTATTGTCTAGTCATAGCATATAACAATTTGAGATGACAAAATGAAATACTGTCATAGTATGACGTAATTGAGAGGTAATGATAATTAAATACAACTTACACATAGCAAACATTAGAGAATAAAAACCTTTAGTCAATTTTTGTTTAAATTCACAGTATCACATTAGCAAATATTTTTGTATTAAACTTTGTACCACAGATATAAATAGACAAAATTAACAAATATTAAAACTCAAACCCATGAGTAAAACCTGAATACACATTTAAGAAATTAGGTTAGATTAAAGCAAGTTATTAGTCTAAAACAAGGAAGGCGTTACATAAAATAAATAGAAGAAAAATTGAACACATTATATTGTTTATATAAAACCTTTAAAGACAACCAACCACATACAGATTAGCATATTTAGTTCTGTTACTTAGTTATTTAGTTTCTGTAACTTTCAAAATTGATTTTCTTGGTGTATATTAATTATACAATCTACTCTGAATTTCCACAAAAAATACAATAAAATAATAAAAAATAAACGAATACTCTAAGTAGTTTAACATCACTTCATTTTATTACATCTAACATCAATCACTTTTCTTTGTCTTTATGTGTTTCATTAACACAATGGGTTCAGAGCAGTGTAAAACATCATATAAATACTCTTGAAGTTAAATTGGAATGAAATGTTGGATTATGTCCTTATAAATAATAAACATACACATAATGCATAACATATTTTAATAACTGTATCATACCAATTTTACCATATCAGGCAGGTGGAGTGTTAAATTATTCGCACTCGATCTGCTAGTTCCAGGGCTATAAAAAACAGTTCTGTTTCTGATCACATGGTCAGCCAATTATATGACTGAAGAATTTAAGAACAGAAGAGGCACAGATTTAAAAGACACTAATCTGAGTTATCTCCTCTGAAAGTAATGAATTTCATTATACAGCCAGACCCTGTAGGGTGGAAAGTACATGCTTTTCAGAGGGTCTGGCATAGCATATTTTTCCGCTCAGTGACGAAGACAATGGTAAACCACCTCACTCTTCATTTTACTTAATAAAACCTCTAGAGGTTCCAACTAGCCTTTTAGCTGATGACCTAACAACATCATAACAATTTTAGAAATTTTGAATAGTACAAATTAAATGATTAATGCCATTCCTTTCACTCAATACAAATGTCAACGAAAATAATTCTATTGAATTGTAGAAGTACATAAAATAGGTCATTGCCAACTTATCATACAAATTTTTTTTGAAAGCGATGGAAAGAATGCATCGAATAGTGTTTTAAAACAACTTGATTGTTATTGTGTAGGAACTACATAGTTAAACACTGGGAACAACATAAATTAACACGTGGTAAATAAATTAACTAATAATATGTGTTCAGGATTGTTAACAAATTAAATACATTAACCAATTAAAAAACATACATAATAATTTGTACAATTGATTCAATTATCAAATTAAGATAAGGATTAAACATATTAATTAACACATTTAATCGATTTAGTACAGGTCAGTACCTGTAATGTACCAATGGTACATTACTTAGATATATCAAATAAGAATGTTGATTGATGAAAAGTAAGGAACAATTAGAAGGCCAAACTGCATTCATAAAATTGTTTAAATGTTACATTTTCATTAATCCAGGAATTAAACAAAATTTTAAATTCTTAAAATACCTCCCGAAATTATCTACAAAGAAAAAATTAAAAGAAAATGACATTCTTTGATTGCAAAAAATAAAACAAACCAGGAAATATTTTTTTTTATTTCCTACATTTCTTTGTCTACTGTTTTTTTAAAAAATATTTTTGTCTCGTAAGTTTGTAAGAACTGAAATACATTTGCTCGTTTAGGATACTTTAAATAATTCCTTCTGAATAAATATTTTTAAAAGAAACCTGGAATTTTTCATCATAAAACAGCTAATCAATTAACAAAAAATTTTAAATTCTGGTATTCTGAGGGAAAAACTGTTAAAAACACTTAAATGTATCACTTTTACTCGGTTTTATACAAGGTCTTTATTTTTAATTTTTATAATAAATTTAATTATATTAAAACCTTATCAATACAGAAAATACAGTCTAATCTAGTTTAACAATACAAAATACAATGGATTTTAAAAACAGGGTGAAACATTGCATAAATATTCCAGAAGTTAAATGGGAATCAAACTTTGGATTATTCTTCTTAATAACAAATAAATTCTTCTTAATTTTTAACTAAAGAATACAACTTAATGAAAGTTCTCAATTTTTTCCGAAATTTTGATATTCTGTTTTTGCAATGTTAGCTTTGATCTTTTAGCTTTATAATGAGGTAAAATTTACAAGTACTAGAAACAATTAAATGATCATTAATTCTTTTGCTATGGTATAATTCTGTTAACCTGATCTTTATTTACAACTTTTCTTCATAGTTTATTCCATTTTCTTTTTTCGTCAATGAATGTATTAACAACTGAAGCTATTGACTTGAATCTTTTAGAATTCTTGCTTACAGTACTACAATATGACTGATTGGAGGATGTTTTTTAGTGAATTGCTTTAAACCCCAGTTATAGTTGTTTTGCTAATACTAAAAGCAAACCTTCACAGGTATTGATAAAAAGAATTATTCATTAAACATAATTATTTTACAAAATCCTCCAATTGAAGTTGTATTAGATGACACTAAATATAACATAAAAGTTTGAAGCTAATATACACATTGGCTGAAAACAGGTCAAATATTAACATAGGTAACTAAAATGAGTATTGTTAATAATGAACGATCCTTTTTTATTACCAAACATAAGCACGTTTAAAAATTTCATAAAAGGATACACTAATCCTTAGGTTCAATAAATTGGGGGCAGTTTATAAAAAGGGTGCAACAAAAATTTATAGTTTATAATTAAAAAGTTTAAAACTTAACACGAAATGCTTAGAATTTTTTTTAAATATAAAAAGACAAACTAGAACAGAAACTATTATCTTTAACAAAAATTAATTAATTTTTGCTAATGTTGTATTGAATCTATAAGAATTATCAAAACGACAAATTTAATTATAATTTTCATACACGCATTTTTATTAAATAAATAAATAAATACACAATTTTTTAACATCAAAGATAAATGTTATCAAACATTATAGTTTATAGATGTTATCAAAGATAAATAAGGAAAATTAAATACATGATAGGTTTAACTAATAAAAGAAACCCTGATATTTAATCAGGTAAAGTTTATATGATAGGTAGTTTTCAAATATTAAATAAATTGATACCATCATTATATCGTTACATAAAACATGCATGTATGAGGAGTATTCAGCTACAGTAATTGGGATTTTTGTGTATGATACTAGTTTCAAGGCTAACAATACATTTTGATACAGCACGACAGTTTACTGAAGGTAAACCACCACAAGATATACAGACAAATCTACACAGTGCTACATATGTACACAAACACAATAAACTATAACTATCGCAGAATACAACATAAAAAAGTGTTTGCCATTCATCTCTGATTGTTCAGACAGAATCACACAATTTTATTGGGACAAAATACTACGTATTTATAAAGGAGAAATTCTTATCTTTAACAAATGTAAGTAATCATCCACATAATTTTTTATAATTTGTCAAATCAACACAGCTTTATAGATAACTCAAACAAATAATGGTATACATAATTTTTTATTTGTGTTTATAATTATACATTCTATTTGATAAAAAATGTATAAAAGTAACAACAATCCACATTTTTAACTAAAGAAAGCTACTTAAACTGTTCAATAGAAGGCAGAAATGAGTATTATGATTAGTTTATCATGAACAATTTTTTAACCATGTTTTATTGTTTTAATTTACAAAGACTAAATTGTTGAACTTAAAAACTTTACATTTATTGGTAGTATATTTTCTTGTAAGATAACGGTAGAGAACTTAGACCAGTATTAAGAGATTCCTCAATCTAGACAACTGGAGATTTTATGTTGGTACTGTAATTTTTTAAATTTGTTGTTAATTTTTTTAAACTGATTTCAATATTTTTATATTTAAACATTATATTCTTTTACATCATAATCAATGTAGGCTACTACAGTAATGACTCAAAATAAAAAAAATAAAAATCAGTTTCTGAACTCACATAAAAGGAGTCGTACACCACAACCGACATTCAGATAACCGAAGGAGGAAAACTAAAAATAAAACTCATGCAAATAAGAAAATGACGTTACATTTAAAACTGATTACTTAAAAGAGAGAGTTGATTAAATACTTAAAATAATTATTAGAAGAAATTTTTTTAATTCAGTGGTTCAGACAATCCAATTGATACAAACAATACGTCAATAAGCAATGTGAGCATAGTTGCTGGTTATGTAATGTACAAAAAAAGGACCAAATACACAAAAGGTGACTTACTTGATTACAAAAATTACAATTGGTCCTTTTGGATACCATGTATCCATCATCAGTGACAATATAAATAAATCAGTCTGTGTTGATAAACATGAGCCAAAAAGGTGTACAAATTTTTTTACCAGGTGAGTCATCTATTGTGTATGTGGTTGTTTTCATATACTATACATTACAAACCAATACACAGAGTTTAACAATAATAACAGCAATCTTCAATACTTATACAATTAAAGAATGACAAAATAGAATTTTTCTTTAACATTAATAATGTAATTTGATACAATAGTAATGTTCAGAAATTCCACAATGTGTAACAGTAAACGAATGAAGCTACTTACAAAAGTTGGCAAGTTAAAAAAAATTAATTACAAAACAAAATATTGTAATAAATAGACATGTATTAAATTTCAAATGTTACTTGCAGTTGTAAAAAATAAATTACAATCTAATGATGTTTCTAATTTACGTTAACACAAAAAAACAGTTTTTTGTTGGTGCAATATTGTGATAATTATACAATACTTTGTTAACATTGAGTTGTAAAAAATATAAAAATACAAGGAAATTCGCAATATTCTCAGACATTAACAAACGAACTTAATGACTCTTATTATTATAATTATTACGTTAACTACTTTATCTTTATAACAGCTTTCAATTTTAATAATGAAATTCTTGTATTAATTGTTTTTGTGATGTACACAAAAATTTTCTAATTAACTATTAAGGCAATAACTACATAAATGTACGAAAAATTTTTGATGATTTTTTAAAACAAATCAGTTTAATATGTTTTTTTGATTACAATTCACAGAAATGTACCATTATCTTTTCAAAATGAATAATAATTTGCAATTTTTTGTTTAGAATTTAGAGGTGCTACAATTTACACGGATTGATCTTAAATAAAGTACAAAAATGACAAGTGTGTTTGGATGGCAAATATCAGTAGAAGAAGAACTCAAAAGATATCCGCAACTTAAGACAGAAGACATTAAAACAATTAAAGAATGGATGGAAGAAAATCCTCATCTACCAAAAGTAGATGGTAAGTAACCTTCATAATTCTTATCATATTAAAAAAAAAACCCCTTAAATATGTTATTGAATCTCTTCTATATAATTGTAGTTTAACTTGAAGAAGATATGAATAGTGGCATATGTCCAAAATTAAAGTATGTACAGCATAGTCGTGGTAATCCGAACATGTAAGATGTCCGATCTTTGCGGATTATCGATTTTTGTGAATTTTGATGTCTGCAATCTCAGATTTAGGCAATCAAATTACAAATATGGTATACTTTATCAGAATAAAAAATATTTAACAAAATTATAAATGACTTACCTTTATTTAGTAAGTAACTAAATAAATAAAATAAATATTATTATTATTTAAAATCTGCTATAGTATTATTTTCATATCATTTTAAAACAAAACAATTTTAAATTTATATACATAAAAGAACGAATATAGTAATGTACATAGTCTACTTTGCCTCGAAAAAATCTGTTATGTTTTTATGTGCACTTTTTTTATTTTCAATGAAAATGCTTTGTCACCTAAATGCCAAAGTAGCAGAATATCTTCAAATGGAAGATTGTTTTGATCGGTCCACGATACACTTGTTGTTCGATAAACACAGTGCTGAACTGTGTGACCCTAATGTTTGCCTGTTGTACTGTTATCATCATTGTCGTCGTCATCATCATCCTTCTCATCAAACACCAGGTTAATGATTTCTTGGTTGGGTTAGACTTTCATGGCAAAATTTATTTTCAGTGTCTTGAATCCATTCTTGATATCCAATTTCTCTATCCCAGGTAATTGTTCTGCTATTGTATCCGTTATAACATTGGTGTCGTGTTGGCATTTTCTTTTACATTTTCAACCACAACCAAGGAAGGACATAGATTGTTCCAAGAAGATTTTATTACCTTCTCTGGTACCTCCGACGTTTGAATCCTTGTACTGTGATTGGAATACTGGAGGTTTCGGTGTACCGGAGGTTCAGATTACCGTACTCCCAAAATTAAGAACAATAAGAACTCGTAATGATTAAGATAAAACTTTAAATTTATGAATAATTCATTTAAAATTTAAGTTAGAAAGTTTAATGCAAGATATTAAAGGCCATGTACAAAAAATAGACAATATACAAAAATAAAAAAACTCACGACAATAAAAAATTGTCACACTTCAATAAAATAAAATTTTCTAATATTGATTTGAAAATTATTTCGTTTGCAATGTGCTGCAAATACGTAGGAACCTTTTTTAGGAAAATAATAATCTCGACATAATTCTTAATGAAAAAATGTGAATACTAAGCAGTATCAAGAAACAAGGTTACCTGCCTTGAAATTAATCAGAACCACTCATAATAGTTGATATGTTGTTTGCATTTGGATGTAATGTATTAATAGAAAATTAATAGCAATATAAAAAAATTATTAATATTTTCCATCAATGTTCATAATTGTAGAGTATCTATTAAAAGACTTCAAATTAAAACAAATGTAAAATTTACAATTCAGTCACTGAACCACCTAAACATTAGTAATGAATAAGATTTCCAACTGAACAAATTTTGTTTTCAAAAATAAACTGTAGTCATTAAAAAGCTCAAATTTGTAAATTTGTTTCTGTTATCGCATATGCCACTAAGCAGGTTATCAAACGCATACACAATTAAACAATTAACCAGTTTCTCACTCATTGTGCAAGTTGTTAAAACTTAAGGATTTAAAAAAATTAAATAAGGTGTAAAATTTGATTGTAGACAAGCGTCAGGTATTATTATCAACATTACAAAAATAAAGAAAATCATTCTTTTAATGGGCCAATTTTTTCTAGTGTCTTGATTTACACATAAATAACACTAACATTTTACTAATTATAATCTTTGATTACAAACATTTCATAAGAATTTTCCTTTTTCAGTAAAACAGCTTAAAACAAAACTGTTTTAATTCTTCATAAAGCTTTAAACAAATTTAAGACTTCATACATTTTATAAAAAGTCCTGCTTCCAGAATAATAGCATTTTTAAGAATAATAAAAATGTAGGTAACCTTCAAATCCAAAGTCAAAATTCAGGAAATAAATGTAATAAAACCACTACTAGGTTTATGTGAAAATTTCCTACGCTAGAATTTGAAAAATTAGTAGGCCGTATGAATTATTTCATGAAAACTAATTAAAACTTCAATGCCTAAAAAAATTATAATTTCCACAATTTCCACTTGTACATTTAAAATATGATTAAAAAGAGTTTTATTGGGAAATACATTATTTTATACTAGGCTAATTAAAAAATTGTGACAATTTGCCAAAATACATTTGGATCAGTCGGAGTATAAATAAATGATAGATACATTTGTAAATACCTTGTGTATAAAGTATGCTGTTAAAATAAGTAAGCGCATCATTATAAAATGCTGATTCAAACAATACAGATTCTAATGCTACTTTCCATTAAGTCATATGGTAATCTGTTTTCTTCAAATTATATTTAGCAAATTATCAAACATATTATCTTGATGGATGTAACTATGGTATTTGGTTTTCTGTTGCAGATGAAGTTATTTGTCAATTCATATACGCATGTTATTTTGATATAGAACATGTGAAAAGTACAATGGAACATTTTTATACATATAAAACACAGATGCCAGAATTTTCAAAGAATTGGGATATAACATCACCTAGTGTTAGGGATGTTGGTGATAATTTGTAAGTACATTTATTACAAAATTTTTTGTAACATTAGTTTATTAAAATCCATAATAAGTAGTGTAAATAATTAATAAATATTATAAAAAGTTGAATAAGTAAATGATAACCATAAATTTAGCGTATATAAAAAAATAAAAAAATCCTTACAAGGTGTAAACATGATATATTTATTTTTAGCTGATCATTTTAAAAGGCAATATTTAATTTAATAAGCAATGGTAAACATCTATGCCCTGTCTCTTTTGGTGTTCCTTAACAGCTTTTTAATAATCAATAAATCTAAACTAGTTCTTATGTTCCGTAGCTGCATGAAAAACTTCAAGATAATAATAATACAAAAAGGCTATTTATTTTTTAATAACCTTCAATAATAAATAAAAAAAATCAGCAATCTGGAATTTAATTAATTTTATACATAAATTTTAAGTTAAACAACTCATATAAAGTGACTCATATAACAGCGTCATAATCACAGATATAATGTTTTTTTTTTAGGTATTTTATATTTTCTTTATTTATTTTTAGTTTGGTCGCATCAGTAGGTTGGTTATTAGCGACTATGGTAGGTTATGACCTGTGTAAATTTCAATACATCACCTAAAGTTAAGAGTGTGTTACCCTAGTCAGGAATATAACCCAAGATCTTTGGGTTGAAGGCTAGCACTCTACGACTCAGGTGGTGGGTTTTTTAAAAAAGTATTATCATTATCTAATGATAAATATGTTTAGAAAAAAATATTTGCAAATAAAAACTGAATAATTAAATTTTCTTATTCTTATATAAAATCCATGAATTGAAGACAAAAATATAGTAATTCCTTAATATTTATAATTAAATTTATCTTTTAATTATTTGTATGTATAAAATATTACAATAAAATACTAATTTAATATTTTATAAAACATTTGAATTACTTAACTGTAAGAATTATTAATTCACAAATAAATAAAGTTATTACCAAGGTTAGACTTAAAAAGCAATGAAAAAAGAAACAGGAATTTAATTATAATTTATCAAAAGTTACATAATTTTTAAGTTACAAACCATGTAAAATGGTTATAAACAGAATCATGATCGTATATATCATGTTTTATTTTATACACATTGTCATAAAGTTGATTTGCATTTTTATAGAAAAAATGCTTAGAAATAAAAATGGAATAATTAAATGTTCTTATACAGAATGTTGTGTAACATGATTGTTAAAAAAAATATAGTTAAATATTTATAGTATTAGTATCTATTAATACAAAATTGTTACTAAACTGTAAAATTTTTGATTTCAGACATATAGCACTACTACCAGGATTAGACTTGGAAGGCAATCAAATAATTGTTTGTAAACTAAATAATATGACATCAACACAATACGTATTTGGTGAATGCATAAAATGGATAATGATGACAATATTTTTATGTCAATTGGAAAATGGTATAAGACCTGGTTATACGATTGTTTACGATGCAGATGGCTACAGTATGTCTCATCTATTTAGAAATCCACTGAATCAAGTTAAAAATTATATACTGTTTGGACAGGTATTATTTTTTATAAAGACACATTTTAAATCTTAATTATTTTTTCAAGTGTAAAAACATTTTAGGTAAATTAAAAACTAATTATTTCTTTCTTGTCTTTAGAAACAAAAATAGAAACATAATTTTAAATTTGGCTGTGTAGTTATAAAACACTGTATAGTGTGATTTGTTAATACAATGAATTTTATACAGATATTAAATAAAGATAAAAAAGAATTACTAAAACCTATCGATTAAAAAGAACAAACCAACTATTAAAACTTTAAAAAAATTTTACTTATGGCACTTTTCTATTATTAACTTCATTTTTCAGTAAACTTATTCTATCAGCTATTTTAAAGCATTAATACTGAAATATTTGTTTTCCAGAATGCATCTAACATAAGAGTTACTGGGATTAGATTTATTAATTCTAGTGTTGTAATAAAACAACTTATAAACTTAGCTCGACCATTTCTTAATCAAGACGTCATGAAAATGGTAAGTTATGAAAACAATTATTCTTTATAGTACTAATTTGCTTATTAGTCATCAACACAAAACTGCACACTACATTACTGTTATTATGTAACAATGTTTCATGAAATTATATATACTTTTCAGATAAAAAATTTCTATATGTGATATAGTATAATCAATCTAAGTTTATCAGTCAACAAAAGAGAGTTGTTGAACACAACAAAATCAACTGAACCATGACATTTTTAACAGCAGTAATAGATTAAATATTGCAGGTAAAAGATAACAATTTTAATGAAAACATTACTGTACTTCTGTTATTACTCAGAATTTGACCTTATTACGGCATAAATTCAATTGATTCAAATTAAACAAAAAATATGGTTTAAAAAATTTTCTCCCTATTAATTAACAATCAAAAGCTCTTCTCATTCATAAAAAAAAACAATCCTGAATATGTTTAGTAGAACAACTTCGCTTAATGATTGGCCATCCTTGATACGTAAATTTTCTGTTAATACAAATTTTTTTACTTTATCGGCACAACTTTTCTTAAATTTCTTTATTGAGAAGAAATAAAAATCAGGTATTAAATGCCTAATGACTAAGAAAAAATTATTTGAAAAAAAGTTGTCTAGAAAGATCAAGTTAAATACTATGTTTACTAGAAGATGAGAATTAGGACGATTTCATTATATTCAAGCCAAGTTGAATAAACAAAATACCAAACAATTTACATATTCAGAAAAGTTCATGTACTAACTGAAATTAATTTATTAAATATAAAACCTTGAACATGAGTATAACTGAACATTACATCTGAGAATTATTATTCAATTTGAAATATTTTAAGATAAAAAATTATCATACTAGAAATAGAATAATTTAAATATAACTTCTTGATACACATCAGTAGATATAATAATATACATTTTTGTTAATTACAGCTGTCAGTTCATACAACACATGAAGAATATTTCAAGAATATACCCAAAAAGATAGTTCCAGCTGATTATGGTGGCGAAGGACCTTCATTAGAAGAATTAACAAGTAAGTACCAAATATAAATTTACTTTGTTTTTATTGGGTGATGATGCTTATAATGACTTGAACACAAACTGAAAATGGGATTTTTGGCGTAGAAGTTGCGCTGTCCACTACACCAACAATGAAATATTTAATATTGATTCACAGCCTTTTACATATTTTCTTTAGTAATTATTTAAGATTTTTTAAAAAATTTTCTAGATTACTTTGATAGTTATCCAATATGAAACTGAATTAATTACTGATTAGCATAGCAATTAAAAAAAAGGTTTAAAATTGTATGAATGGTTTAAAAGACTATGGTAAGAATATTTAAGACGATATGGAATAACTAATGGTATAGAAATTTCCTTGTATTGAAGAAAAAACGCTCACACTGAACAATTTATTAGTTTTGTAATAAAACAATATACAAACAAAACAACTGAACAGCCTTAAGTACGCATCTATGATTTTATTTTTTTCCTCCATAGGATAACAGTGAAGATAAAAAAATATTTAAATTGATATACCTAAAAATACCATTGCCCATTATTGTTCGTAAAAAATATTAAGAACACCATAAAACTTATAATGTGTACAGTGGATAATTTCTAGTTGTAGTTTTGGCAATAACTACAGACTATCCTATTACTATATAATTTGTTCTGACTGTTGTTAATTATAAATTTTCCTTTTTTTTAGAATCACAAAGAGAAAAAATGGCAAACATGAGACAAGTATTAATGATGCACGAACAGTTATGTTCTGATGAATCAAAACGCATTAAGAAAAATAACAAAAAAGATAAAAAAGAAAAAGAGAATAATAAAAAAGAAGAAACAAGTAAAGCAGAAGAAGCTAATACAATAGAGAACTCATTTAAACAATTAGATTTCGATTAATATTAATAAAAATATATTTAAAATAATAACATGTCAATAATATGAATAATCAACGATAAATGCAGATACAGTAGACAAATTCAATAATATTTTACATTATAAATTATTAAAGAAAAATAAGTAATTAGTAAATAAATAAATAAAATTAAAACAAGTAATATCAATTTACAAATAGATACTTTATATTGAATTTTTGGAAGAGATATATGGCATTTTTTAGTCAATATTAGAGAATAATAAAAAAATATGTTTAATACAATGGAATGTAAAAACCGTATTTTTGTAAACAGAAAAAATTAAAAGAATACTTTATGAAAATTAAAAGCTAAAGCTTATGATAATTATAAAGGTACTGTATTTGAAATAATAAAATAATATAAAAAGTTACATTATTTTTACCAACAATAAGATTTTTGTTGTAGACAATAAAATATTAAAACATATGTAATCCTAATTTAAAGACTGTCCAGTATTATTACTACAAGCAGTTGCTTTCTTAAAAGCTATTAAAGTTTTAATTAATTTTTTACTAAGATTATTTTTATAAAGAGTATTTTTTTGTAATATATTTACTTAGAATGTGATAATAATTTTTTGTACAAATGTGTGTGCGATTGATGATAAGTGCTGATGCACATGTGTGAGTCTTGAATCTTAAATATGTACAATAATATTAGTAAATTATTATTTAATTTATTAGTATAATATACAGCCCTTTACTTTGTGATAATAGAAGAAGTAAAGTTTTTGTAGAAATTTAATCTAATTGTTAAAAAATGTGTTATAATTTTTGATGGTGAATATGATAATCCTAATCAGAGTAGTATTAAGATAATATTACGCCTACTGTTGTTATAATTTAAAAGTTGATTAAAAATTAAAAAAATAAAATAATTTTATAAAAAAAATCCATATTAATGTGTACAATATTCATGTGTTGATAAATGACTGGTTCTCCAAAATCCCAATAAAAAATCTTGTGTGAAACACAAATTTTTCCTATCAAAGTAAATAATACAAAATATTATCTATGTTTAATCATTATTAATCAATGTAAAATCAACCTCCATAGAAAAAAATTCCCAAAATAAAAGTTGTAATTTTTTGTTTTCTGTAACTTTGATTATATACTTTTTGTTTTAAAATGGACACTAACGCCACAATCTTAAAAAATGTTTTTTTACCAATTTTGATGAGCAAAATACAGAAAATCACGAATTGACTGAAAAAAATTGTAGGTTTTTAATTTTCTACAACTTTAATCATATACACTTTTGCCCTATTAAGGCCGCAATCTTAACAATCTTTTATACTATGAGAGCACAGCCCCAAGAATTTTAGCAGACATAATGCTTACCCTATCTTGTAGAGGATAAAAAATGTAGTAAACAAGGCAATATTTAAAAAAAATCGTAGAACCCATTTTTGAGAAAATTGCAAAAAAGCTAAAATCACATGAATAAACTTCTGATTGACCAATTTAAATGAAAATGTTTGTCAGGTCCCCTAGTGGTACCTAACTTAATTTCCAAGTTTCTGGTAATCTAAAAATTTCATGAAATACGTAAAATTGCAAATTTGGATGAAAGGGAGTGTATGTCCCTTGGGAGTGAATGTCAATACATTATAAGGACACCAAGTGTTTAACTAGCAAAATTCCGCAGAGTTGTTTAACTTCAGGAAGCTAGATAAGCAAAGAAGATTGTTTCGGCAATTATTTTAGGATTGTCAGATATTGAAGACCGGTGAGAACATGTTTAATTGCTGCAATGTTGTTACGTAAACACTTTCAGCACGATTAGCCTAGGATGGAATACATCTTTATATCTACAGGGCCAGACAATATAATGTTATTCCAACAGTTTAACCCTTTGAGGACCACTCGACGATATATCGCCAATCAAAAATAGAGCTAAAAAGACCACTCGACGATATATCGTCATTCAAAGATATCGCTAAAAGGACTACTCGCCGATATATCGTCAATCGGGAGAATCGATAGAAATTATATATTTACGCATATATTTGTTTTGATATATATAATCGTTTTGCAGAGAAAACTTTATTTTATTTATTTATGCAGTCGAAACTAACAATATGTGACAGAAACAGTAGTAATTATAATTTATATAATACACAACAACAGACGACGATGATTCAGATGGCAGCCATGTGGTATGTTTATCTTTGTGTTGCTACAGTGCCATGCGTTGTTGAGTTCCGTTGAAAACAAACTCAGTAAGGTTATGAATTAGTGCGTGGTTGTAATATCGTTTTGATTTATAAAATAATTCATTATAACGTTTATAATTTGTTTTATTTTATAAAGAAATTTGTGTGTTTAAATTTATCAAAATGGACGAATTCCTCACACCTAGTGAAATTGATAGGCAACTAGTAGAAGATGATAGTGACTTATGTAGTGATGTTTCGCTGTTTGGTGATGATAGTGATGAAGATCCGACATTTATTATTGATCCGAGCAAACCATCATGTTCTTCGGCCCAACATTCTGATAGTCGTATATGTGACAGTGATAGTGATAGTGAAAGCGAGTTTGAGGTTAGATCGAATTCACGTAAAAATCGGCCTGTCAGTGTTCAAAATGAACCTGTAAATAGACAGGTACTAAGTGATGATTCGGATTTAGATGATGTGAGTGATTTAGATGATAATGTCAATGACTGGGACAAATTAGATGAGGAACAGAATAATCAGTTCAATCATGACTTTTCTTTTTCTGGTACCCCTGGGCCTAAAAATTGTCCTCCGCCAGATGCAGCTCCAATTGTTTATTTTGCATTGTTTTTTACGGATCCAATTCTGTCGTTATTTGTCAAAGAGACCAATGGATATGCTGAAGAACAGATTTCTTCTAAACCGGCAATATCACCGAAAAATAAAGTGAATTCATGGGTACCTACAAGTGGAAAGGAAATTACAGCTTTCATAATTGTTCTTTTGAACATGGGCCTTATCAGAAAACCACATATGAAAGCTTACTGGTCTACCACCTCCAGTCAAAGCACACCATGGTTCAGAAAAATGTTTACAAGGTCCAGATTTGAACTCATACTGAGTTTCTTTCATGTTGTAAATAATAAAGCATTTCCTACTTGCAATCAACCTGGTTATGATCCGTGCCAGAAATTCCAGCCATTAGTTGATCATGCTAATGCAACTTCTAAAAAATACTATATTCCGCATCAACAAATTTCAATTGATGAAAGTCTTATTGGGACAAAGAGTCATTCACAAATGATGCAGTATTTGCCCAATAAGCACCATCACAAGTGGGGCATAAAACTCTGGGTATTATGCGACTCAGTTTCAAAGTACTGTTTGAGTTTTTTTTGTTACAAAGGGGCTAAATCTGAAGAAGATAAACAAGAAATTAAAAAACAAGGATTGGCTATGTATGTAGTAAAGAAATTGTTATCTTATTGCAATCTTTTGAATAAAGGTTACCATCTTTACACTGACAATTTCTTTTCAAGTCTTCCACTTGTAAACTTTTTGTACAAATATAAAACTTTTTTCACTGGCACAATCAGAAAAAATAGAAAAGGTTTGCCCAGTCAAATCAAAAATCAAATACCTGTAAATAGCCAGATATATTATAAAAAAAATAATGCTATTACCATGGCTTACAGGGAGAAGAAATCCCAAAAGTTGCCAGTTGTACTTGTGTTGTCAAATGCAGAGATTGGCAACCAAGAAATGAGGAATAGGCGGCATGGAAGAGAAGTCATTAACAAAAAACCACAAATGGTTATTCAATACAACAAATATATGGGTGGAATTGACCAATTTGACATGATGCTCTACTGCTATTTGGATGAGCGTAGAACTATAAAATATTGGAAGAAAGTGGCGTTCAATATTTTTGCAAGAATGGTATTGAATTCTTATGTAATTTATAAAGAAAATAGAATGGCACATAACCTGAAAGTATTATCCAGGTACCAGTTCATCGTTTCAATTATAGAACATGTTTCAAGTGAATGGTTAGAGGAGCAAAGAGAGGGATATACTGGATGTGGCAGGCCGATTCAAGGAGAAGGTGATTGCCGTGGCGTTGGTGGTATTATCACACTACCAGATAAAAAAGAGAAGACATGCTGGGTTTGCTCAACTAGAGGGTCCAAAGGAACGAGGAAAAGGTCTAGGACAGTGTGTGTAAAGTGTGGTGAGGGGTGTCATGGTACTTGCATGGCTAAACATGTATGCAAGTAAAACTATGTGAAACGTTGTGACATTCTTTTGTAAATATTATGTAAATAGTTATTTTAAGTTATTTGTAAGACTATGCTTAATTTTCTGTCAATTATTTTGTGATTCATTATCAACATTCCATGTAAGTAACCAATTACATATTGATTTTATCTTATAGTCTTAATTCTTATTTGCATCTCTCTTTTCGATAGTTACGTCTACCCAATAAAATGTTAGATAATCCTGTATAAGCTATCTGATGTAAGTGAAACTGGGCAGCCTTCTAGAATATGTAGTAAAAATTTAAAAAAATATATTTCCCACAGTAAAAATGTTCCCCAATTTTGAGATAGAAACAATTCAATTGTCAAAAAAATTACTAAAAAATAAAATTTTGTGAAAAAATCTCAAAAATAAAAAAGGATAAACAAAAAAAATTATAAAAAATGTAATTACATGAAAGTACATTCAATTATTTAAAATTTAAAAAAAAATTCATTGAAATCCATGCATAACAAAAGCAGTTAACCAATATTACAAAATTAGTGGTAAAAACGGAATTTTACCTATGTGTAGTTTTTAGAGCCTACTGTGTGAAATAGTAAAATCTTTTATGATACTTGTGAAAAAAGGTGCGGTCCTCAAAGGGTTAAAAATCAATTTAAATTAGATTTTAACAACATAAGCTACATGTATACACCTTAATGAATAAAATGAAACGAAACTAACTGAACATTCAACACCTATTCAAATGCTCAATGTAGTCAGACAACTATCATTACCATTATGCAATTCACGTACTGACAAAATAAAATGTTTCTAATTTTACACTTCCACTAAATTATTCTACACCATTAAGCTATGTTAATTTATAAACAAAAAAGTTACACCTACAAATTTGAGAAATATATTTTTCTTAAATTTCAAAAAACATACATGTCTAATTATTTATTATATTTTTGATGAGCCAAGTTAACTTTCATGATTTATTTATAGCATAACATAATAGCTGGAATAGAATACTAACAGTTTGAATTTTACATGGATTGTATTTCAGATACAAGGTTGAAAAAATATATATAGATGAAAACGAGACTAAAATCTTTCATTTATCTGACTAAAAGAGATTTATTTTAAATATCATGAATTTCACTAAATAACTATTTTAAACACCGTGTCAAATTTTACTTAATAAAACTTTTTCACTTGAACAAAATAATCACAAGGACATATTAATGAAACGACTGTTAAAACAATCGTGAATGCAAATAGACACATACTTTATTATTAAGCAATCAATATAAATAGTTCAATTTAAAAATAAAAAAGGATTAGTGATTTTTGGCAAGACAAATTTCAAGACATCAGCTTACAACTAGGCATGAATTCAAAATAATTATAATCTATAACATAGAAACAAGAAATTTTTTAGTGAAAGCAAAATATTAGACATACAACTCTAAGGATGTAATACAAAATAAATATAAATAAATAAGACTCACTGGAGGTGTCTTCCATCACTTTTGTTGGCAGTTTAGACAAAACTTCTAAAGCAAGAGCTGGACAACCAGCCTTAAAATGGGCATGAGCGGTAGTGAAATAAAGTTGTCTTTCTAACGGTGTAATGGAATCTTCTAATAACAACTGGAAAGAAAATTAATATTTTAAAAAATGGGGAAAAAAGTTGGCAAATCAGAAATTTCATAATAGTATTCTAATTAGTTTTACACATGTTCTTTCTTATATTTCTGAGAAAAAAAAATTTAAAATAAATTTCTGTGAAAAAAATCTTGAAAATAAAAATTTTCAGTTTTTATCAACAAAATGTTATTCTAGTTATTTTATCCATTTTAATATGCCACTTTGCAAAAGTAATGAGAAGAGATCACAAACAAAGAATTTAAATATACAATACACAAAACAAGAAAATATACTGAAATTAACTAAGGAAGCTTAAAGTTAACTAACAGTAATGAATAAAATGAATAACGTAAAAGTATTAGTTTATTTTATAATTTAGCATAGAAAAACCAAAATACTTTTATGAGAATACAACAAAAAATTAAATAATTTGAAAGGTTTATGGTTACTGTTTTACAGTTTAATAGCTTTGGCCAGTTATCAGTTTGGCGATAGTAAAATTTTCCAGTATTTATCAGTTATGCGGCCCAAACTTACAGTTACTGTTTAATGGTTCTGTATTATTGATATTTTTGTTTACTACTGCAAATAATTATTACAGCTCAACTTACATGTCTTATTAAGGCGGTCAAGTGTTGTTAATCGCTGCAATTATACAATCAAACGCGATAACCAACAAGTACTACCTCCTGACTACAATTCAAAAGACCAACAATCACTCTATAATTTCTTGTACAATACTACACAATGGAGAGGCGGATTCCTTTTATATCCTAATTTTAGGATTTGAGAAAGAAAGAGAAAGGATCTAATATACAAGTACACAATGAACTGGTAGAAATATCTGCTGGTTATGTACAACGTCATTACATCATCGTGAACATTACAACATAGACTGTGTTTTGGTAGAACCCCTGAGTCAATAAATAATGGGTGTTTTATTAAGGATGCAACCCTGATGATAAGAAGATAGAAGTAATAAACTGGTAAATTTTCTGTCCCCCAATCGGTATGTTGGCAACAGTGTACTCAAGACCAACTACCTAAGACAGTTAAAATGTTCAGTTAAGCATTAGTGTGGTGACAGCAGTCATTTCGTTATATAGTGTCGGCAATGGTTTTTTCCAAGGAAGAACGCGTGCTTATTGTAGAGACATAGTGAGTAAATCTTACAAATGTGTGCAAGATAAGTTTCAGTTGAAATTTCTCCGTTCTGCCGTTCCGAATAAATCGTCAATATTGCGTTTGATAAATAAATTCCGTAGAACTGGGAGTGTGCTCGATGAGAAACCACCTTGCCAGCCAACAAAGTTAACCGTGGAAGTTCTCGAAGATTTGAAAAATCGTTTGACTCGATCACCTAAAAAATCGCTATGTTAAAAATGGCTTTTAACATAGGGTTGCGTTCTTAATAAAACACCCTTGCGATGATAATCTTCTAAGCGATTTTTTAGATGATTAAGTTAAACGATTTTTCAAATCTTCCAGAACTTCCGCGGTTAACTTTGTTGGCTGGCGAGGTGGTTTCTCGACAAGTACACTCCCAGTTCTACGGAATTTATTTATCAAACGCAATATTGACAATTTATTTGGAATGGCAGAACGGGGAAATTTCAACTGAAACTTATCTTACACACATTTGTAAGATTTACTCGGCATGCAAGCCTCTACAATAAACACGTGTTCTTCCTTGAAAAAAAAACCATTGCTGACACAATATAACGAAACTGCTATTTGTTGCTATTTGCTATTATTATATGCGAAACTGCTATTTGCTATTTAGTGTGGTGACTGCTGTCACCACACTAATGCTTGACTGGAACATTTAACTATCTTAGGTAGTTGGCCTTGAGTACACTGCTGCCAACATACCGATTGGGGGACAGAAAATTTACCGATGTATTACTTCTATCTTCTTATAATCAGGGTTGCGACCTTAATAAAACACCCGTTATGTTGTATATACAAAATCAGTAAATATACAATTATAATAATAAATACTAAAGATTGATAATAAATACTACTTAGTGATTAGACAAAAATTTCTGAGCTGCAGCTGGATAAACGATAAGTACCAATTTTCCATTATTATTTCCCTAATACTTAAATCTGTATTTTTGGAGACTTTTTCAACGTTATGTTTATCGTGATGTGTAACAATAAAGTAGAATTTTATGTACAAAAGAAATATAACTGTCCTACTTAGAAATAGTTCACTCTATTTACCTGTCTGTCTGAGGTGTTTGTTTTTGAATCAGATCCATAACTAAATCCAGATAAAACAACTGTGTGTTTCTTCTTGTCTTGGTAAGTTGAAGCCAAATACTGTCTTATAAGAAGAGGATGAGTTCGTAAATAAACATAGAAATTGAATACATTTGGATTGGCTGGAAAAAAAAACAATAAAAACTTTGATTGAATACCCAGTTACTTAATTATTTGAATTGTTTACACAAAAAAATAAAACTGAATAAAGCCAATTCAATATGAGTAAAAATGGCTGAAGATGATAAGTCTTGCATTCCTAAACCGCTCTAATAAACGTACATCTACGCATACTTCTCAGGGGCTTCATCTCAGCTGCTTGGACTGTGTCATCATTTTGTTTTAAATTGGCACACGTTTTCAAGCATTAAGAGCATAAGACAGTTTCATATAAAACCCTTAGTTTGTATAATTTTTTAATTTATTATACAAATTTCAATGTATTGTTTCACAGAGACTTAAAAACTTGACAAAACTTTAACTGTTTTATTTTTTCATAAATGAGATATGAGGGGTGTTCAATATACAAGACAAACTGATGTAAAGAAAAAGTATCGATTTAAAAAAATATATTTGGCCACCTCCGTAATAATAACGGTAGCGCGCTAGCCTACAATCAGAGGTCCCGGATTCGATTCCTGGCTAGGGTTTGGAAATTTTCACCTGTTTAAACCCACTTTCAAACTTTCATAACCCACTGTAGTCGCTAATAACCACGTTGTTGATGCGACTTTAAATTTTAACTTTATAACTCAAAAAAATTATTGATGAAGCTCACAATACTTTTCAATATAGTCTCTGGCAACATTTAGACACATATCTCACAGCTCTATAGGGTTTCCAATTACTGAAGCGAAGAAGTTCTACCTTGCTGTTTGAACCAATAGTGTACCACTTTTTTGTTAAACTTCTGATGGGCTGAACAAACAGAAATCAGAAAGGGCAAGGTCTAGGTTGTAGGGAGGATATTGTAACACCTTCTAATCCAACTTCTAGAGGTTTTCTCTTTTTCACTGACCATTTACTGACATGTGTTGTCATGCAAGTAAATCACATCTTTTGATACCACCCCAACATTTTCATCTTACGAGGGGGCGGGGTCTCCTCACTTTCTGTTAGAGCATGTTAGAACAGTACTCACTGTTCATGGTATTCTGTTCTTCTAGCCACAAAAAATTGGGCCTTGCGAGTCCCTGGAGATCATCAAATTACTTTACTGGCTGATGAGTGAGTTTTTGCCACTTTTACACCTTCAGTTAGTAAAAATCTCATCACTGAATGTTGCTCCTCTGGTGTACAAGTTTCAATCAACATTCCAAATAAACAAAAGAAGTTATGTTTACATTAACTATGATTGGGCGCTGATTAACAGTGTTCCCAAGGTTACCAACTTGACCCAAAAGGCTTCATTATCATTTATCTTGCTAATTATTTAATGTCTCTTATAGATTACACAATTTTTGAAACCCATGTGCTACCCTACTGTAACATTTACTAATTAAAAATTTTATGAATGCACTATGATTACAAACAATTATTTAAAAATATAATCAAGTGTAAATAATAAACATACAGCTAAGTCTCTAAAAAGATAACCACTCAAAAAGACCAGTAATTAAAAATAATACAATTTAAATATCTACACAGATATTGCTTGATTATTTATTAAAACCTCACTCTAACCTGTATGGGACAATGTAATAACTATTGAAGACATTACTAAATTTTTTATACAACAGAGACACATAGTTTGTAACGGAGACTACTAGTTAAAAATTTGAGATTCAAAATTGAGGCATGGGACTAACATAGATTATTCATGACATGATTACCAACAAGAAGTATTATAAAGGTTAAAGAAAGAAAAAATAAGTTTTCAAGACCATCAAGAGTAGAGATCTCACCAAAGTAACAGTAACATAAAGAAGATTAGTAATAGTTTCCTCTCTTAATCCAGTCATGGTCTCCAAGGATACTACTTCAAAAACCGGACTACTGGAAAAGCAGGTGGTCTTTTTAGAAAAAGTTCACAATACATGAAATACTTTACCTGTAGAGCCCTCTTGTCTGTCATCATCATTGTTGTACTGGGCATGCATTGTGCCAACATTAGTCTGTAACAATGTATTAAGGCTACCAGTAAAATCTTTTAGAATCCATAAGGCCATTGAACGAAGGAATGGATCAGGATGCACTTGTGACATACTTTGATTATCACCTTTAGCATCACATCCAAGAATTTCCTGGAAAAATTCACAAAAAATCACAATTAATTTATAGTCATAGCAAACTACCTTTTGTTATGATATATGATCTCACTTGAGTTTCTTGAATAGAAATGACTTTAGAATGGGAATAAAATTGAGACACTTGGTTTATTAAATAATAACTAAAGTAATGATATTTCCATTTAACACAAAAGTAACACTGATTTTACCCCTTCTTTGAATTAGGCACCTACATTCATTATTAAATATAATTTTTTTGTTTTTCTGCAGTAGTTAATCTCTCTAAAGATTTGATCTTTTAAATCTTAAACTTCTAGTTTTATTTTGAGGATGTGTCTTTGTGAAATGTTGAAATAAAATGCTGGACATTCTATGGATGCATTATGTACAACATAAGAAAATTTGTTTGTACTTTTGCCCTCACATATTTCTTTGAATTTCTTGGGCTTCACAATGAATAGTTTGACCACATTTTCTCTTAACCAACATTAAAAAAATTACCTAAATATATTTAACTGATACATGGAAATTTTTGCATGTAGTATCACAATTAATAGATAGAAAATATTTGTTTTATCAGTATGAAAAAGGGGTTAACAAAAAAACACATCCCTACCAGAATTTCACCGATCGAGAGAAATAAATGCTATGCACAACAAAGTTACATCCATTCAGCATTACATGATAGAAAAGAATACAACAATGAAAAGTATAACTTCATCTCTATTGTTATTTTTAGGAGCTCAGAACTATGTATGGCGTCAAAAGCATGAACTGTTGGTGATGTGTTTTATAAGCTTAGTAGATAATCTATTTACGCTCATAAAAAAAGCCTCTGAATCCAATCCACACCAAAAAACATATTAAAGTCAAAGTATAGATGGGAGCTCACTTGATTGCTAGCATAAGAAATTCAGTTGGAGAGGATTGTTTGTACAATTCCCCTCCTCCTATAACCTAATAGTAGTAATAATACCATTAGTACGCGCTCTTCTAAAAATATTAGCTACAAACAATTTTGAATAAGTACTGCAGTACCAAAATACTCTATTCAATTTTAAACTAATAATATTCTAAAATATTTTATTAATATACTAAAATTTATTATAATACCCTAAAAAAGTAAAAAAATGTATTAGTTTTTAATACTGTATTTAATTACCGAGTGTTACATTTTATATTAGTTTTTTTTATAAAAAGGCCGCTTATAACAATACAATACAACGCTATAACAATATTAGATTACATTCAATAACCAGATTAATAACTTGACGAGCCGCGAGCGTAATTAACACCACTACAGTGAATCGTCTCACAGTAACAACTGACACATATGAAGAGTAAATATTTTCAGAATGTACAGTACACATGTCGCCATGTGGATTTTAAGCAACCGTTGCTATGACACCCAGGCCCCCTTGCCGTTCATCCCGCACTAACAAACAAGTCAGCTCCCAACTATAGAATAAATATGTGTAAAGTTTTTGACTTTACTATTCCAAATTTTCGACTTTTGTTGGAAATCTCCCTAGACCCTTGGAGTTGATCAAATTTTGTCTTTTTAAAATAATTAAAATGGTGTTTTTTTTTTCTTTATTCGTTAAAGAAGAAAAATATTATTTTATTATGAATAAAAGTTTGTAATTTTACATAACGTATTTCTTTTCAATAATTTTTATTATTTCATAAAGAAATCACGTTTTATTAGTTTATTCTAGTTGGTTTTATTACACATGTTTTTACATAGCGTTTTCTCGTGGGAAATAAGGAGGCCTGAAGGCCTATTTTCGTTTCTCACTGTTTAAAGCCCTTACTTTGCAATTCCAGAGCCTGGGAACAGTTTTTAAGTTCCACCTCTACGTACTTTTTGTAGAGGGGCCTACAGTTACTTCAGCACTTTTTGCAGCCAATTAACGTGTTTGTTTTAAGTCGGTTTGCCAACGCCTTTCATAACGGCTAGTTTGATTGGTTTCCCCCCCCGTACGCCGGTAATTAGCGCCCCGGTCAGCCGTGTGTGTGCAGAAGATCGTCAGAGTATTGTTTCAATTGTGTACGCGTAAAGTCGTACTCCAAAGGTGCTGTGTTTGGATACTCACTAAAAAAAGGTAATTTTCTTAAATTTTCTTATGTCTTAAAATTAAAAAAAAGATTAAAATAAAAAAAATGAAGAAAAGGAAAAAAAATAACCTTTTTTTGAACCATTTAAATGGAAAATATAATAATTAAATAATAGTAAATAATTAAATAATAGTTGCGTAATAGTAGATAAATAAAGTTTTATGTAGAATTAGAAAACAAAATAACTTTTTTTTTGAACCATTTAAATGGAAAATATAATAATTAAATAATGGTAAACAATTAATTAATAATTACATAATAGTAAATAAATAAAGTTTCATGTAGAATTAGTAAAATCATTTAGTTTTTTTTTATTAAATAATAATAATAATAATAATAATAATATTAAAGAATAATAACAATGGGCCCATAATAAGAACAAAATTTTAATCATAAAATGTTAAAAACTTTAAATTAAATACCTTAAATGCATTTGAAATATGTAAATATTAAAATAATTAACAAAAATAATTTAAATTCTGTTCAAATTTAAAATGTTAAAAACTTTTAAATTAAATACTTTTAAAACATTTAAAATATATAAATATTAAAATAATTTACAAAAATAATTTAATTCTGTTCAATTTAAAAAAAAAAAAGAGAGAAATATTATTTTAATTAAACATGTTATTGAACTAAAATTCGTTTCTTGTTTCTTTATTAAAAAAAAATATCTTCCTTTTGTTAGATTAGTACTAGAAATAAGTTTTCAGATAGATGTACTACTGCAATTAATTATATTCACAATGGGAGATACTTGATTGAATGTTACTCAGTACAGTTATAACGCTTCTGGGTACTGTTTTAAAGATTCTGTACCTACAAAATTTATTTTTGAACCTCCATATTAAACACTGCACCGTGTTTGCTTATTTATAAACACAAAAAGGTATATGTCTTGGGGAATTTACTGAAATTTCTTGTTTCTCCAAGATTTATTCACCAATGGCCTTGTATGGTGATTTTTATTAAGTTGCAATATGTTTTGGTTACAAAGTTTATGTTCACTGTCTAAAGGATTCCGTAAACCGTAAACAGCCGTACCTTCTCGCAAACCACAAAGCGAGAACAGTGGCTCTTGAGTGAAATCTGAGCTGATATTTCACAGTAACAACTTGAAACATGGTTTTGATTCTCCTATCAAAACTTCCCCCAAACTTTCCTTTTTTTAAATTCCTTCATAGGAAATTTCAGGGTCTTGGACGTTGGGCCGTTCTACGACGTCCTGGTGGAGGCAACCTTTAATATAGATTATTTTAAAACAGGTAAGTGGTGGAGTGATATTTGCAGGTTATTACAGCTGTATGAAGTAGAAGAATGGAGACATCCACTTGGAATACGGTTTAAACACTCACACTACCTCACGAACAACAAAATCATACTTTAAATTAAAGAATTTTTTTTTAAAATTAAATAATAATCTTCCCTACTTTTATTACAGGCACAATACAAGTTTCAAATTATTACATATGAGATGTACAATCTTATAGTATATATGACATGGTGAATTTACAAGTTTCAAATTATTACATATGACATGTATTTTAAAATCAACAACAATTTTCAATATTTTTATAGGATACCTGTCATGTTTTTATTTTTGTAGGATATACCTGACAATATGTGTAAAAACTATTTATAACAATGGTAAGACACATTTTCTTATCACATCAACATTGAATTGGTTTTGCCAAAAACAGGAAACATAGTACAAAAATCAACTGACTTACTTCATGTAATAGTCGTTTGACATTTTGTGGTGTTGAATCCATTTCTCCTTCATACAGACGAGCAATAACCATTGCCAGCTGAAGATCATCTAATTTATTTAAACAAACCTAAAACATAAAAGAAATATATGCTGTCAACAAATGACAACTTACTCAGAATGGTAGTTATTATCTAAAGCTTGTAACAATTTAAAAAGTTGTGAAAAAGAATTCAACAAAGAGACTTAAAATAGTAACAACATTAAAATAAGAAAACAAGAACAAGAAAAGCAGTTGAAATAATATTTTCAAAAATAATCTCTCTTGAATTTGATTCCCTCAAAAAATTGATTCAAAAGTACAAAATTCTGTAATACACAAAAGTTTAAAATAAAATCCATTTTCTGCCTTATTACCAATAACAAAATGCTCTTTGGTTAGCAAAACAGAATATTTACAATCGAGATAATATCAATAAAATTATTAACAGTTGTAACACTAATAAATCCTTATAATGCATCCTGACAGACAGGTGGAGTGTCAAACTATTTACACTCAATCTGTTAGTTGCAGGGCTAAAATAAATAGTTCTGTTTCTTATCACATGGTCAGCCAATTAAATGACTGAATCATTTAAGAACAGAAGAGGTAGAGGTGTAAAAGACACTAGTCAGAGTTATCTCCTCTGAAAGTAATGAATTTCACTATACAGCCAGACCCTGTGGTGAATGAAGTGAAGGTGTCATTTGCAGAGTGGAAAATATGTGCTTTTCAGAGGGCCCGGCATGCTGATAAGTGTACTTTTCCACTCAGTGAGGAAGGCACAGGTAAACCACCTCACTCCTCGTTTTACTTAGTAAAACCTCTACAGGTTTAAACCAGCCTTTCGGCTGATGACCTAAACAACACAACAATGCATCCTGCAGCCTGAAATTAATTCTATTTGTTATAATAAATTTAACTAACCTTTTTTTTTAAGCTGCACCTTTATTTTTATCTCTCACTTACACGTGCTTCGGTGGATCCACCATCATCAGAGTATATTATATTGTTTGAAACTATAATTTTCTAAAGTCTATAGAAGATGTTACATCTTCAGTCATGTGTATAAAACTAGTTAAAAAGTTTTAGTTTCAAACGATATAATATACTCTGATGATGGTGAATCCACCGGAACACGTGTAAGTGATAGATAAAAAAATAAAGGCAGCTTAAAAAAAAGTTAGTGAAATTTATTATGTAAAATAGTTGTAACACTGCACTAATTATGTAAAATAACTTGGTTTAATAGCAAGATAATTGGTAACCAAATTTTTATATAATTCTAACTTCCTAACAAATTACAAAAGGGTATTAAAGAAAATGAAAAACTACGTAAGAAGCAAACTAAATACCAAGTGTTAGAACTCTAAACTCGCGGGCTTCCCTTGGATTCGACTAGTGCCACCGCCTACTTGCAGCAGAACGGAATCTACACGAACCAGGCTTTTTCGATAAGAAGAGTTGTCTTTTGGAACGCGTACGGAATGTACACAGTCTACTAGTTACCTCGCTCCATGCCAGTACAGGTAACTAGAATATTAATTAGGATTTACAGTCCATTTAAATTTATGTTTGTAACCTGGCTTTATGGACACCAAGAATTAAAGAAATACAAGTTTCAATAAAAACAAAAATTACAATCAAGATAAAAATACAAACCTCAATAGCATCTCTTAATGCACCAGCAAGCATAAAAAATGCAGCAGCATGTTCAAACCGTTGTTTACCAAGGAGAGCAAAAGCATTTTTCAAAGCAGCTTTTCGCCAACGATCTTCTGAAAAATCATTGGCAAAGAATGAAGTCATTCTCTCATCCCTTCTAGAACGGTATAATCCCCAGACCAATGACTTCTTCTTCATTGCCAAGTAAAATATAGCTGCATCTAATGGATCTTGATTAGCTTGATAAGCAGCTTTAGCAACCTGAAAATATAAATGTGAAATCATTTTTACTACACAAATGTATTTTACAAAGTATGTACAATTAATAACCTATAAACAGCAATTTCTAACTGAAATCCACTAAATAAAGATGTACCTTACAGTACACCAATGAGCAACAAAGTTTTAACAGGCCATACACAAACAATAAAAAAATTCTGGATGAAATTATATAGGATACTTAACGGTTCAATGAAGATATCACATGGTGTAGGTATTCATATCCAAGATTTTTGTGAGTAAACTAAATTAAGTTATAACAAACAAAATCAGTATTTTGGAAAGCATCAATTTATTTAAACACCCAAAATTTATCAACCAATGCAAAATGGTAAAATGTTATTATTGGTTTTTACTAATCTTATCCTTTTCATTGTTGTACTACAATCTCATTTATACTTAATATCACAGAAATAACTAAAGAAACATCTTCTAAAAGAACGTTTAACATCCTGTAATGTGGTTCCAATAGTTTTACGGTTTTTATATTCTGATGATGGTAGATCCATTAAAATACATGTAAGTGTTATTAAAATTAAATAAGAAAATTACATTATGGCAGCATTAACAATGCAGGGAAAAAATCTAGCGACACTTATCATGTGCACAATCTTTCTCGTTTATTTTGTGATTCATCGACTAAATATATATTTTCATTTATCTAGTTATTCATAAATTTCAAATCTGAAAATTCTATTTATAATTACACTATAAAGACCAAACAAACACCTGAGATATTCATGGCAACTGCTACCCAAATATGATCATACATTGTAGTGCTAGTAGATCTAAATACCTGAAAAACACTGCCAATGTGTCATAGTTTAAATAAACGCTATAGAATAAGGTGTAATCTGGCAAAACATATTAAAAAGATAAATGTTAGTGGAAACCAATAATATTTCATAATTTACATTGATTACAAGCAAGAGGATGTATTTTAAAGATCTGTTCATAAATTTCCAATGGTATTAAGATTTTAACTGAAATGTATGTATTATGGTTTGCTGATGATACAGGGAATTATGAAATAATGATTACTAAACTGTATGTAAATATTATAATTATTATTTTACTGTTGTACTAGCTAAAAAAGATTCAACACTTGATAATTGTATTGTGAATGACTTCAGATGTACTCTAGACCATCTTTTTTTCTTCTTCTTCATGTACCATGTCTTTTCAGAAAGTTAGGAAGAATCACAGCAAGTGAAGCTTATTAACAGCCCTTCTATGAAGCACTCTCGTTTCTATATTTTACCAGTCGCATAGGTTCTTTACCACATACTCTTTTGGTAGGTACTAAAGACCACTCAGGGTAAATCCTGAAATTATAGCTAGAAGGAACAGCACGCAATACAGTGTTTGGGTTAATTAGAAAATAAAAAAATTGAAATCTTGTCTCAACATAATTCAATTTTCTTTCAGTGAAACATTAAGATTTCGAGAATTACTTAAAATAATTACCTTTTCTATGCAAGTCTTCAAGAGTGTATGATTTCTTAACCACCAGCCCACACCAAGTTCTTTTAGTTGAGACCACTTTGGATTGCCTTTAGCATACGATGGTATAAGCTGAAGTAATTCTTCTTCACTTTCAGAATGGAAAGCCCAGACAAGATTATTGGTTGAAATTCCTTGTTTCTGGAATTTCGCTCTTTGTACAAGTGGAAGGCATCTTAATAAGTAATTATAATGTTTCATTGCTAATAAGAATCGTAGGCCACAATCATCAAGTGAATCTGCAATGTTTTAATGTTACAATATAAAATTACAAATATATTTCATATTGCAATCACATACTACAAAAGTAATGCACATTCAGAAAGTACTTAGAATTTTTATAAATTATATATAAAACTCACTACTGCCAATAAATCAAACAATACAAACCAGCAATACCCATTTCACCATGTCGGACTGGAAAGGGACTGGATGTAAAGTGTTCAATAAAATAATACAGGAATATCACAGGCGTCGCTCTGCATTTAATACAAGTACTACAGCCATTAAAACTGCCAGTGTAAAACCTTGTAATCATAAACTTACTATGCAAATGAAAAATATTATAAATAAAACAACAGGTCATTTTGTAGAAGTTAAGGTATAGAATTAAATTAGAATCTGATATTCTTGTACAATACTTCAGTCCTAATATATCTTGGCTATTGGGTAGATCTAGTATAGATACTGAAGTCACAAGATTGCCTTTTACGTATGTATGGGCTGTGAGGAAGGGAAGTGAAATATTTGCAGTGCTGCCAACCTCAACAGTGAGACACTACCGTACATTTCACTACTGTGCAGTTTCTAGATACATTTTGTAAGCAGTAATTTATTCCGAGAAACTGTTTTCTTCATAAACCTTATAAGAAATAAATATGACCTGTAATATTGCCTATAGCTTAATTACGTGACTAGAAATGTTTGATTTACTGTAATTACGAATGAATCGCCTTCTTTACTATTACTGTCATCGGCGTTTTCATTATCAGTCTCTCTAGTATCTACCTAACCGTTTTATTTTTTTACCAGGTGTCAACAAAACTGTTAAAGCATAGTTTCTTTACGTCCTTAATTTCCTTCTTTATTTTTCGAATTGTGGAAAGAGGAACATCACAATAGTTAGCCGCTCGCTCACGGATTTTGTTAAGAGGCACAGATAGGCATGTTTTATTTAGCTTCAACTTCACAACATTTTATTACATTGCGTTCAGTACTATGAATAGTTCGACCACGTTTTCGAGAAACTGACATATCTGTAACAGTTAACCTACAAAAGGTTCCGCGATATACTGTATATACTCTGGGTATAGTATAAGTTGTTATGTTTGTCATACTGAAATTAAAGCAGTCGCGTATGCGCACTGATGCTTTCCCCCTTTACCCCTCGATGCAAACAAGGGCAAACTCGTGACTCAAGTGACTATAGCTATGAACAACTGAAGAATAAAGCACATTACCATTAAAAAATCAACAGATGCACACAAAAAAAGTCTTAACTACTTAACGCTAATGAAAGTCTCACAGAGAATATTTACAATTTAATAAATACAATAATTCAGCAAAAATTGTTAGACAAGTTAGAAAACCCAGAAAACCTGTATATCATGTTGTTTAATCTCAAAAATTAAAACAAATTATTTTTTTTAGGTTACAACATGCAAATAACTCAGTTGTATATTCCCATTAAATATTAATAATACAATTCATGATGATATTAATGAAGAGCAACAATATATTCTCAGTAAGACATTATTAAATGTTTTGTTACTACAAAGATATATACTTAACACATTAGTGTCCTCTAGGCAGATTTGCCTAGAAAAAGGAAGCTGAAATCTGTATTCTACACTTCTGTATGTAGCTGAATTCTGGACGGTAAAAATTGCAAAATTTGGGGACCTGGAAGCTTTTTGAGTGGTGGTTTTACTGAAAACCGCTGATTATTCCGAGGATTGATGCGGTTATAAATGTGGAATTTCTTAACAGAATAAAACAGAACCCAGTGGAAAATCTTCACCACAAAACAGAAAGTAAAATACTTCAGGCATTTTATGAGACAATATGTATCAGCTGCTTCGATTAGTAATACAGGGGACCAATGAAAATAATTAAATCCTACTTGAACAATCTGAAGATGCGATTCAGCTTCTCTTATGTAAAACTCTTCAGGAATGTGGTGAAGAGAATCAAAATTGATGCAATGACATTCAACCTCTGGCAAGATAGAAATTAGGAGAGGAAGAAGGCAGACCAGCAAATACTTAAATAAATGAAATCGGAGGCCTGAGTATAACTTCTAACCATCAAATCATCAAGTACAAGATCCAGTATTGCCCTTTCTTACAAAATGTTAAAAAATTAAAACCTTTCTACTTTTTCAAGTCAATTAAACAGTGACTGAACTGTCTAACCAACTTCATTTTTTCTATATACTTAAATATTTCTGTTTATTTCTATTGTCACAAAGATAAGAAAACTAATAGAAAAATCATTGTTTCTAATAATCTCAATAACATAAAATGTAGATATGCATTCTCACATTTAAAAAATATGTATAATTATGTAAGTAATGGAATAACTAATGGAGTAAGTCTAATAAATTCAAATTACTATAGTTAAAAACTGAAAAATGTATTGTCAGAATTGTAATGACAGTGATACTAGAAAATATTGATGCAAACTGGGTAGCATTAATTAGAAATGTGGTTGTTAATTAAAATATAAATACACATATTAACCATCCATTAAATAAACTACTATATTTATTTAATAAACTATCTGAATGCATTTATTTGCTTGATACGTTGTTCTACTTATTCTATGCACTCAAGCATGCAAATTAAAATTACAGTAGAAACTCGCTAATTTCTATGTAAGTGCAGCGGAGCGATAAATTACAAAAATATAATAATTACAAGATAATTAACCTAACAGGCATTTAAACACAATAGATAAATTTTCAAATAAAAAATAAATGTGTATTTAGGGAATTATTAATCTACGAACAAACAGAATTTATAGCGAAAATTTTCATTACAAACAACTACAGAGAACACTATTATAAATACAATCTCTGAACCTTCAAGCTTTTGCCGCCCGATGATTTTAGTGAGATCATATGCTTGTTTCAAGTATCAAAGACAACTTGTTTAAAGTTCAAAATTTCTTATCAATTTATCACAACCATAAAAGTTATTTGAGAAGCTTATTTCCACCCCGTAATAATTTTATAACCATTAAATAATTTCATGGGATGTCTAATAAGTTACCAACTCTTGATAACTTCTAAGAAGAATCATCATCCAGTGATTACTTAGCGAGTTTTACTGTGTGTTTGAATGCACTTGTAACAAATACGACAACTACGAGGGTAAATCAAATATAAATGGTAATTTTTCTATTGGTGGTAGCACGCACTTTCATGCTAGATGTAGTTGTGAGCGATTATTATTTGGTTTATTAGGAGTGGGGGAACCAACTTAGTTAGTGACTGCGCTCTGTTCTGTCATCAGTACAGCCATGACCGAGCAAGAGGTACATCCATCTGTTGCGCAAGCATCGTCATAAAATTTTTAACCAATGAAGGCGTTAATCCTTCGGAAATTTTTACTCATTTGGAGGCACAGTTTAGGGACACTACACTGTCTCAGAATCAAGTTTATACATGGGCCAGAGAATTTAAGGGTAGGCGAGAACACGTTGAAAACAAAAGTCACTGTCGATGCCCCAGGTCAAGTCTTACAGGTGAAAACATCAGGGCCGTATGAGAGCTTATTGAAGGTGATTGCTGGTTAACTGTTCAAGAAATTTCGTCACAAATAAGTATCAGCTATGGGAATGTTCAACCCATTATCACAGACCACCTTGGCTACAGAAAAATTAGTGCTCGATGGGTTCCGAGGTTGTTAACCGAAAATCAAAAACAAGTCAGGTTAGAGATCACTGAAAGACTTCTGAATCGATTTCGACAAGAAGGTCTTTTTGAAGGACTTTTTGAGACGCATCGTCACATGTAATGAGACAGGATCCATCATTATACTTCCGAATCATAAATGGTAAGTAAAGAGTGGCGAAGGAAGGATAAAGGCTGCCCAGTTAAGGCCAAAACTCGTCTCTCACCTGGAAAAGTTCTTGCAACGATTTTTTTTTGACTCAAGGGGACTTTTACACATTGATTTTCTTCAAGATCAACGGAGTGTGAATGCGGCTTACTATTGCCAGTTACTACAGTCAGCAAAAATCGCCTATTGAAACAAAACACGAGGTATGCCCATTAGAGATGTCATCCTTCTCCATGACAATGCTTGGCCTCACACCTCGTTGTTAACAAGGGATAAATTGGAAAAAATAAGCTGGGAAACTCTTGAACACCCTCCTTACAGTCCAGACTTGTCCCCATGTGACTATTTTTTGTTCGCGCCCCTAAAAGAATTACTTGGAGGAAAACGATTTGAAAGCAATGAAGAAGTCTAGGAGCACGTGTGCAATTGGTTGACAACTTGTCCTCAATCTTTATATGAACAAGGAATATTCAAGCTTCCAAATTGGTGGCAAAGTGTGTAGATAACGCAGGAGACTATATAGAAAAGTGTTAAACGTATACGTATGATTGTGTATAATATCATTAAATAAATATATATTTTTTAAAATTACCGTTTATATTTGATTTACCCTCGTAATACTAATGTTATTGTAGTAAATATAAAACATTAATTTATTATTCAAATACACTGAAAATTGCACACATAAAACTTAAATACTCATGCATATAAACATATACACTGATGTTTCTACCCACAATTTCATCATTCCATTACTCAAAATTGTTCAAATACCATGGAACTGTTACATATTTTACTGGTTAGATAGCAAAAAGTGAGCCGTCATCTCCAGCAGTGCTGGCCTCACTTGCTGAAATACTAAAGAGTGATTACAATTCTTATTCTCAGTGCTGGTCTCACTTGCTGAAATACTAGAGTGATTACAGTTTTTATTTTATCAGGTTTTCCATATAGATTATACCAATAAGTTGAAATTTCAGAAGCTGAATGACTAATATTTTGAAATTTTTTTTTATTATTTATAAAACCCACTTATGTGGAATAATGTTGAATAATTTAATATTCACAAAAAAAATACACAAAAAAAATTATAGGGATGAAAGTAACCTCTAAATGTAGTGACTATACTTCTATAAAAATAATTTTAACCTAAATGATTAAGAAAGCTCTTTCAGAAACAGAGAAACCAAATAAAATACTCTTGTTTTCCAGAGCAAGAATGAAGCCTGAACTTTTTTCAAAATGTTTTATTCATGTATTAATAAACTGATAACCATAAACTAAAGAAAAAATAACAATTGACCTCCCAAAAATATATTAAAAAATGAGTTATTAAAAGGTAATATGCTATGTGAAAATACTGTTAACCTATGAAAGATATACAGACTTAAAAAATTGTCAGATATTCATCTGACAATTTTGCTTATACTAAAACTAATGGTGACAAATGAACAAGTTCCAGACCTGATGGGCAATGAAACCCAGCATACAGAATTATTTTTTTGAATAGCTGTATTCATAATAAAATGAGCCGTTGGACTCCAGTAATTGTTTAAGATTCATCGAATCAGTTATTTACTATGAAAAAAAAAATTTCAAGCCAAACTTACCCGACTGTATTATTATTTAATATCTTTTATCTTAGAGAATTACAGCATTTTTACCAATGTTCGAAAACTAGAGAATCAGCATTGAAGATCAACTTGTAAACATACTGATTATTTTTTCAAGTATCCGTGGTATCGAGAATGGACACATCCCTAATACATAGCTTAAAATTTATTTAATTGAAATTATAACTATTAAAATCATTTGGACCTAGTGTCAGTATATTTAAAGCCAGTATCACTATTTAGAGGTTACTTAATTAACTGATAAAATTAATGTTTTTAAATATTGTAAAACTTTTTACTACGAATTTAAGTTTAAAATCAATGAATAATAATTTAAGATTTAAAATTTTTTAAATGTTTATAAATAAAATAATTGCACAAGTAAATTTTTGAATAAAGAGACAAAAATATTATAAAAACAAATTAGAATAATAACCAACAATTTTACTACCAAAACTTTAGCTACCTTCGCACAAGTACATAATTTTTAATGCTGGTCCATTCGTAAGTGTTAGATTGTTAGTAATGTTAGTAATACCTGATGAAGCAGGATCTCCCTCGGGCGTACCGGTAAGATTTTCTTTGGCTATAGCTGTTTTTGCTGCATCAATGACAAATCTTTCTGCAAAATCTGTATTGCAAGTAGAGACTGTATCAGCAAGTGCCAGTAGATGCATTTGATCAAGACTAGATAATCCAGGAAGGTGAGTATGAGTTAATAAACGAGATAACAGTCGGCCCTATTACGGAAAAACAAAAATCCATTGATAAAACAGAGCAATCAAAAATATTTCTAGATTAATTTATAATCTATACTCAACTTTTAAAATATACGAGGTAGGGTCAAAAAGTTCCCGGAATTGGTTATTAAAAATTTATTAAAAATATTTATAACATTCTTACATTATTTCCCTTCAAAATGCTCTCCTCCTGCATCTACACATTTATTCCACCGTTCATATAATTGTTGGAAACACTCTTGAAAGCCGTTTTTTGAAAGTTCCTTCAGCCGCTCCGTCGCATTTTCAATCACCTCTGACGAATCAGCAAAACGATGTCCCTTCAATGCCATTTTTAACCTTGGAAACAGGTAGAAATCTGGTGGTGCGAGATCGGGAGAATATGGAGGATGTTCCAGAGTGGTAACATTATTCTTGGCAAGGTATTGTTTCACCATTAGGGATCGATGTGCTGGGGCATTGTCGTGCAACAAATACCAGTCATTCTCTGCCCATTTTTCAGGTCGTTTTCGTCGAATTGCATCTCGTAGCCGTTTTAAGATCTCTGTGTACAATTCTTTATTTACTGTTCTCCCTTCAGGAATAAATTCATAATGAATCACTCCACGGTAATCAAAAAACACCTCCAACATCACCTTACCCCGGCTTCTGTCCAAGCGAAATTTTTGTTTTCTTGGTGAAGTTTTTGACTTCCATTCAGCGGACTGCCGTTTTGTCTGAGGGTCGTAAAGAAAGCACCATGTCTCATCACCTGTAACAATTTTGCGCAGGAAGCTGTCATCTGCATCAGCCATTTCAATCAAGTCCCTGGACATGGTCACTCTCATTTCCTTTTGCTCAGGGGATAACATTTTTGGAACAATGTGCAAGCAAACACGGTGCATGTTCAAGTCATTATGAAGAATGCTGTGAACACTCCCATGTGAAATACCAACTTCAGAGGCAATAGTATTGATGGTTGTTCGCCTGTCCGCACGCACAATTTGTCGAACGCGCTCAACATTGTCGTCTGTAGTGGAAGTGGAAGGCCGCCCAGTCCGAACGTCATCTTCAATTGTTGTGCGACCGTCGCGAAAACGCTTATGCCACTCGTAAACTGCTGTTTTCTTCATTGCAGAATTTCCGTATGCTTTTTTTAGCATCTCAAGAGTCTCCGAGGGTGATTTCTCCAGCAACACACAGAATTTAATATTGCCACGCTGCTCTAATGACGACATTGCACAATCCGACGAAAGACAGAAACTACGATCTACAATATTAAACACCGAACGCACGGAACCAACTACAACTGCCTGCTAACCTCAAAAGCACATTCACTACCAGTTATGCCAACCTCACAAACAAAAATTTCCCTTTCAGCTTACAAATACGTGACTGTAAGCGACCATTCCGGGAAATTTTTGACCCTACCTCGTAAGTAATTGAGAAAAAACTGATTATGAGGAACACGAGTAGTCTCAATAGGGAAGAATTGAATGAACTTTTTAAAGTCAATTTAATATACTAACTGTTGTTTAGGTCATCAGCCAAAAGGCTAGTTTCAACCTCTAGAGGCTTTATTTACTAAGTAGTAGTAGAAGGCTTTTACTAATGAGGAGTGAGGTGGTTTACCATTGCCTTCCTTACTCAGTGGAAAAGTATACTTATCAGCATGCCAGGCCCTCTGAAAAGCATCTACTTTCCACCCAGCAAATGGAAGAGGAGATAACTTAGTCTAGTGTCTTTTACACCTCTGCCTCTTCTATGTATACTATACCTCTTCTACATTAACTACATAGGTGACATTTAACGCAAAATATTAGCAAGTTTAAAAATATGATAACAATGCAAGTTAATATACAATATGAAATATTTAAAACTAAGTAGTCTCAACAGTTTATATTTTGAGTAATAAAGCATGTGGGTCATTCTTTATTTCTAGCGCATTTATAATGTTCTTTCATACTAATTCCTTTTCACATTATATTTCAGAGATTATTACACTGTGTTCTTAATACAATAAAATAATTCAGAAAATGTGATTTTGTGTCGATAATCAGTTCATTTAGACTACTGAAATTAAACTTTAAATGAACTAAATAAATAATTACAGCAATAATTGATTGCACCCTTTTGTTATTAAACAGATAAATAAGTTACAGATAGTCTTTCACTTTTTTTCAATGAGCAGAGCAGAAAATATAATCTGTAATCTTATCTTCAAGTGACTCTTTATCAACATCAAACTACAATTAGCTTTCACACATCTCAGTAAAAACGATTAGAGTTACAAATTATAATAAAGCAAGAAAGCTCTTATATGAATGGACAAAAATGAACCAAAAAGCAACTAACTAAAAGTATTAATGTGTTTTACCTGTCTAGGACCGAAATGTGATAGTGTTGACTGTTTCTCTGCGTTACTGGACTGACGACGTTCGCGTTTCAATGGTGAATCAGGTTCGTCATCATCAAGTAAATCATCCAAAGTTACATCTCCCGCAGAAACATTACCATCAAATAATTCATTGTAATCCTACAAGGCAAAATAAATAATATTAAAAACGATTCATATTTACAAAACATTCATGAAATCATTAAAGCAACAGTTTACACTGTAATATCGATTTTCTGAGTCAATTATAAAGCGACTAAGAAAACAAAAGAAGAAACTCTTTTTAATAACATTAATTTGTATTTAAAGTAGCTCGGTAATTTACATTATTTTTTTCTTTAATGAATCCCCACATGTATTAATTGAACTCTATTTCTTTAGTTTCTTTTTCTTCTTATCATGCCCTCTTCGACCAGAGGTTGGCAATCTTGACGACTATTCGGACCTTGGACACCTCAGCTCTGAACAGCTCTGCTGAGGTACAACGAAACCAGTCGCAAAGATTCTTTAACCAATTCTTCTTCCCGTAACTCTCTTCCCCTGAATCTTGCCTTGTAATATCAAGCGAAGCATTTCATGTCTTAGTCCATGCATAATGTTTAATGTTTACTCTTTTATTCTGGTCTTTAGTTTACTCAAACATAATAAAACTTGTTGTATATCAACACCCAACTAATGCATTAAAACTTAAGGTTTCATAAGTTCTACTAGTATCACAGAAGGACAACAACATTTTTATTCAAACAATTTTTAGACTACTTCATGTATTTACCTTCTGATCATCACCACCCTGAGGTTTTGTTAATGTTTCCTTGTCTGCAGCAAGCAAAGTCCACAAAGGTAAAGGTGGTATAGAAGTTATCTCTGCATAATCCAACATCAATTCTTCGGGTATTGCAGTGGTCGACCCTCTTTGTTCTAATGGACTAGACGTTCCTGTAAAAATGGCCACAAAATTTCTTACAATTTCATAGCGTAATACAAGAACCACAATTAAACAATTTTGTTTCAGTTTGTTTATAATTCTGATTGCTACTGATTGTGGAGAACAAATTAATAAAAGTACATGATGCAAAATGAAAAAGGTAGAAATACATGTATTCAAAATTAATCGAACAAAAGTAATCATTTAGCACTAGATTCCCACAGCATTACAAAATCTGCTGTTACTTTATCCACTGAATACTTATCTTTAACCCATCATGTTTTTATTAAGACTAACTATGATCGTGAGGTCATTTGATGCTACTTTATCACAGAACATTAAAGTTATTAGTTTTTCTTGAAATTCGAAGACAATTACTGATAAATGACTGATTAAAGATATTTAGATACTTAATTTTATCAACATAAAAAAATGAAATTTATGCCCTTTATAAACATCTATTATTGGAAAAATTAATCTTCAGAAAGAAGAGTGGTTGATGTTAATCAAGACAACAGATTTTGAATTGTGAAAAAATTATAACAAATAATTAGATATAAATTTATCTGTCACTTGTGAAGAGTTTGTACGTACTTTAATTGACGTACAATACACACAGCAGCAATACAGAAATAATTCATCACACCACTAGACATAAGAAATCCAGATCAGATAAAGCCTACATTCATAATTAACCTTAAGCTTTCTTAAAGTAAAGACCAAGCAAACACATTTGGAGTAATAATTTCTGTATATTTTTTCTTTCTCTTGCCTTAAACTACGTTTTTAGCTATGGGTCAGCATGTCAGTGAACAAAATATCTTAAGAACACAATAGTATACCAAAGTTGAAACTTGGCACTTAGGTAGGTACTACTCAGAGACCCAACATGAACATTTTCATTGAAATCGATCAAATGGAAGTAATAGTATTCATTCAATTTTTCACATTTTTCCGATTCCCTCAAAAATGGCTCCTATGATTTTGTTTAAAATTGCCGTATTTACTACTTTTTTAATTCTGAAGCCTACAAAATATGGTAAGTGCCATGTCTGCTGAAATTCTCGAAGGGGTGTCCTTTTGCAGTAAAAAAAGGTTAGTATTATAATTGCAATCTTAATATACATTTTACAACAAAAGTATACACAATTCAAGTTGTAGAGAAAATTGTAAAAAAACTACAATTTATTTCAAGAATTTTTTTCTATCACTTTGTTCAGTGTGTATTAGATATTTTCTGTACTTTGATCAATAAAATCAGAAAAAATAGGATTTTCTAAGAGTGTGGCCTTGTACAACAAAAATGTAAATAATGAATGTTTTAGCAAAACAAAAAAATCTACAACGTTCAAGCATTTTTTTTCTACAGAGCCTAGTTTAGTGCCAATTAGTGATTTTCCCTATTTTTAAGTCCTACAGATGTTGATTTTCATTTTACATTGTTTACTCATAATTAAACATGGGTTATAAGTTTCATTATTTACATTGGCAAGAGAAAACCATGTGAGTGTTTCACACCAGATTTTTGTTATTGCAATTAATAAGCTAAGACAAAGGAACAAAGAAAATTTATTAAATGAAATAATCAGACAATATTCTATGACAGAAGAACAAATTTCTTACCAGCAGCATAACTAACAGAAAGTGTTCTAGATCTAGACCAGCCACGTTGTCGAGTCAAATTATCTTCATCACTAAAGGAACAAACTACAGCTCCTTGCCTTACACTACAAGTACCTGATATACACCTGTAAACAAAATCAATAATAAGTTTTTACAAAAAGTTATTACATATTATGGCGTTTATATACACATTTTATAAACATGGCTTTTAGGAGATAAGAAGGTAAAACATTTTGAATGAAATGATTGCATACGCCAAGGTACGATGCCCTTGGACGCTGCGGCGCACACTTTGATGACAATGTTAAATCTACATTTTATTAATACACAATAATTACACAATTATAACAGAAGATATTTTAGAAAATATTTTTTACCTGACTAGATGTGCTAAAATTGCTTTCACCCATCGAATTTTGCCAGAGTTAAGGAGTTCCATTAACTGTTTAGGATGATACTGTGGCAATACAGGGCACGCTATCCTACTAGCTTCAAAAAGACCATAATCTGGCATGTAGGAATCCATATTACTAACTGGTTCACTTTGTACAGTATTATTTCCACCAGTCCCTGTTAAAAGAAACACATATCAAGAACAATTTAAAAAAATAAAGGAAAACCTTATTTGGAATTTTAATTTGAAACACTTAACAATCACACTGTTATAAAACAGATCAAAACCAATAACACAAAGACATTATTACAAACTCAAAATTATTTTTAAATTCATACACTCACAAAACACAACTGTCTCATTGTTGCTAATTAAATACAATTTCTTTCATATAAAGTAGGTACACATTGAAATTTATAAAACTACAAGGGCTGTCTAGAACGTAACTTATGTTTCAACCTAGTATGGCGGTGGGCAGGGCCATCACCTTGGTCAGGGAGGGGGTTAGAACCACCATATTAGCATTAAAAACATCCCTATAATCAGTACGCATCAAGCTGTGGTGATGCATAACCTGGATGCTTCTAATTTGTTCACACTGAATTTTTAAGATGCGCTACAATAGTAACTCCCATGAGTTGTTGTTAAGAGCATTCAGTGATAAAGCTTTAATGGTGAAAACCACAAACTCAATGACATTCATCAGAAAGTTTTGTTTACGTGTACAAAGGACGAAAAATGAGTAACGGCAGAGTGAGGCAGTGGTGCATCATGTTTAAAAATGGCAGCATCAATTTTCACAATGAAATTTGCCAATCTTTGTGACTGATGAACTGACAACAAAAAGCTTAGAGAAAATTGCCTTTTTACAATATTACAGAGCTCTCGCTTCATTTTCCTAAAATTTTGCAGTTTATTGCAGAAAATTTTAAGGGGGAAGCTTGGCTATGACCCAGCACTTTGACAGTGACAAAACACACTTTGCAAAGTTATGATTTTGTGATGGTTTAAAATTCAATTTCAATCAAAAAGCAGGCTAATTTTTATACCAGTATTACATGAAGTGTAAACCAGTGGTTAAAATTTGAAGTGCAGATTTTGACAGAGACTGAAATCAAAAGTGCGTGCATTGTTACAATAAGTGCCTCAATTTGAATGGTTACTATGTAAAAATATAGTTTGTGTGCCTGTTAAATGTATTTAATACATTTTTTCTTTTCACTTGGTTTATTTTTATTTCAAAACGCAAGTTACTTTCTGGACAGGCCTCGTGTTAAAAACTGTGAGTTGAAACTTGTAAAATGCCAAATTTTAATCAAATCACATTCTATTCAATAAAGATCTATGGAGGCAAGCTTAGAGATTATTTTTTATAAACAAACACCAAACCTTGAAACCTGTATATGAATATTGCTGCAGTATATATTCACAACTAATACAAATGACTTCATATGAGTTACACACTTTACTTTTATATAAAATATTTATTTCACAATTATGATTTCTTAAGCCTTGATTACATAACGAGTACAGTGGCGAGACAGCGAAATGTTACAAGGCCAAGACAGTGGTGTGGGCGGGAGTGTTTATATGTATTTTACTCTTTGTGGCGAGTCAATTCAGTTTCGATCAGGCTAGTTTGGTTATACCGAAACTTAAATTTTTAATTTGTTAACCTCTTGTATTCTAAAACTAGCAATATTAATTTCTTGTAAGATTAAAACCTATGCCATTTCTATAGTAGATGAAGAGATACTAAAAATCGAGAAATTTTTTTTTTTTTTTTTTTTTTTGGTTTAACGTCCGACTGTTCTGCAATTACTGCTAATGCAGACGGTGAATGATGAAATGATTTTTTGTAACGTATGAAAAAATGCCGTGCCTGAATGGGATTCGAACCCAAGACCGCATGATGAGAGGCGAGCACGTTACCAACTGCGCCAATGCGGCCGAGAAAAATCGAGAAAAGCTAAGACACTAGTAAGTAGTGATGTGACACTCATGAGCGTGTCGCACAAAAGAGCTAGCTCTTTTAACTGAGTGGTGAGCTACCACCTCTTTTATTTTGAACGACCAGCACATCAGCACACCGAGCGTTTCTCCCCACACAGCACGCTCTCCACACAAAGCTGACTTGTACATCCCTTCCACAACTAAACCACTTTTCTCTAGTAGCATCATAGCAAGGGCTACCTAAACGCTGCATTGAAAGTATACATATCGTATCAAACTCTGCCTCTGTTAGTGAGGGTGCAGGAGACGGGTGCGGAGAGCAGGTCATTATTCTTTCATACTATACTACAACAACCCTGAGACAAGTGGTAGTAAAATACCATTGTACTGTACTGTAACAATTTTACCACGTGCGTATGAAACAAAGATAGACACATGACAAAAATTTGTTTGTGGAAAGGGATGCATGAACGTTCAGGTTGACGCACGTGCAAACACAACATGCTGTGTGCAAAGGAGCGAGTCACCCTCAGCTCGACTCACTGTCTGTTTATTCACATAGCTCAGCTCAGTGCTGTACGTATTAGAATCTACTAGCTCACTCCCTCAGTTCAGCCCGTCCCATCGTTCAATTGTACGGCATGCTCTGTACCATTCACTCAACTGTGCGGAGCGGGGTGTGCTACCTCACCTATTTTACTGTGCTGTCCCATGACTACTAGTAAGTATCCGCAAGACTCCAGAGAAAAAAAACATAAAATACACATACATAGAAGATGCAGGTGCAGAAGGCTGGTACATGGGTGGGGAGAGCTAAGTGTGCATATTTGCTACTGACCTTCGTTGTCATGGCAACCCGCTCTTGCTGGCACAGTAGTGGTGGCCACGTGTCTAACTCAATACTTGAGGATTTATTACGTACTAGATTAAGGCCATTACAAGGGCTGTTTAATTTAAAACCTTAGAAAGCATTCTAAGCAAATACAAAAATTTTGAAATTGAAATATTAAATAATCAATTTTAAATAATACGGCTGTTTAAAAATCCTACATAGGATGTTTAATAAAATAACAAAAATTTTATGTACTTTTTTCTAGACAATTCTTCATTTATTGTAAAATAAAACATAATTATAACAGAAATTATACTTATTTTGTGAGAGAAATAAATTTAGATACAATTCAGAAAATAGGTGAAGAGGCTTTCCACCTACTTCACCTGAATAGCCGCCGCTTAGTGGAAGTGAAACAATTGGCGAGTGTGAGTTTAAACATGCCGAGCAGGCTAGTGAGTCAGTACCAATATACTGGGTGGGGGGGGGGGATTTAAGCACTCAGTCTAGTAAATAGAACCGGATTCGAGTGACTAAAAAGATAATGCAGGTATTAAAGAAATCAAAACCTTAATTAAAAAAAAAATCTACGACTACCTTACCGATCATAAATCAATCCAGCCAAATAAAATAATCCTGAAGAAATAAACCCATGGGCTACTTACTATAAATAGCAATGAATCAAATAAACCATATAGTAGGATGTCTTGCCGTCCTATTTGGCTGAAGGCTTGGCCGAGCACTCAGTAACATGTTTATACCAACCAAGCACTCGGCCGAGAACACTGTTTCGCAATTGTAATCGTTACATGTAATCAAGGATTTACTAAAAACCAGCGAATGAGTAAATAAATAAATAGTAAATTACCTGATGTACTCGTAGCTCTTTTCTTCTTACACTCTACAGACATCATGGTTAAATTAATTGAGCTCACTCGTGACAGATGAGGCATGGAGCTGACATTGGCTAACCTGCGTTGTGATGATTCCTGTTAGAAAAAAAACAAAGTCCCCACAAAGCAAATCAGGCTCTGGTTAAGTTAACATGTCAAGTGAAACAAAACTGAACACATACTTTACTAAAAATGCACAAATATTAAAGTCTAGTTAATTCTACAGAAGTAAATCATTATAAATTTTTGTATATCACAAAATAACAATTTCTACATTTAATAAGCATATTCTATGTTAATAAACTTATTAGTGTTTAAATAGATTAAAAAAAATTCCAAAATTTTAATGTTAAAACAATACGTAAAAGAAAAGCATTGAGCATTGTAGGTATATCTACTAACTCCATGAACCCCAACAACTTCTGTTATTTTTACTTCCAAAAGTTTAAAAATGAACTTATTCTTGTATTCATGGAGGGATTTAAATAAATTAAGTATATCGTAATGATATGAGTAATGCACACAACTAAACATTTATGTGATGAAAAAAGAAAGTTCATAGCTTTACTGTGTGTCAATAAATTCTTATTATCAATTTGCTAAATGGATAATGTGGCATTGCCACGTTATTCCTATAAAAGTACGCTGATAAAATAACTGTCTTTTTGGTTTTAATGATTTATTTTTTATTACAGTGATGCGAATAGTAAAATTATGTTAGTTTCATTAAATTTTGATTAATTTTCAACTGATAATGGTGGGTCAGTTCTAATTTGGCTTGGTTCTTACCTGCCGGTTCTGATTTTGATTCTGTTCTTGGTTCTGATTCTAAAAATTAAAAAAATTTCAAGATATTTCAGATCTGTATCACTTCCTTGAAAGTTACTTTACGTTAGTTTTATAACAAGACTAAAAAATAGCAAATATTTTCCTGCTGCAATTCTATGGTTTTTAGATATTTATGAAATTAATCTTTTCCAACTGAATGAAATAATTATTTTAAACAGATTTTTTTTATAAACCGTCATGTCTTAAGACATAAATGCTTCATATTTTTATTGTTATTTTTTGTCTTAAAGAGCCATATTTTTTAAGTTTAAGTTTTAAATTTTTAAGACAAACATGATCAAAATTGTTTATTGGAGACCTTTGGTTTGGTCTAATGATTTAAGCTGAAGTAAGGTGTAGGTTGAAAAAATGAAATATTACGTAATTTACAATGAAAACAGTAAAATTTTAGCTTATCAACAGGCAATCTATCACTTTTTTGAGATCATGAGGATAAAAAATTAATTGCAACCATTTTTAAAACGAACGGTTAATAGAAACTAATGATACTGTGATTCATTCAAAGGACGTGATTTTTATTTTTACAGTTTTATGATCAAGCCAAACAGCAGGCAAAATGAAAATTGGTATGTGGCAGAAAATATTTTCTTAGACATGTAAAATTTGATCCCAGTCAAAATTCTGCTACACCCTGTTTGTTAAAAAAAAAACATTTAACAAAATGAAACAGAGGAACAAACCTGAGCAAGATTCCTTAGATCTTCATCTCTTAAATTCCTAGTATCTTGCATTTCATCAGATTCTTGATGCGGTAATCGTGTGGAGTAAGACTTGGAACGAACTGAAATGGAAAAAAATAGTTGTAACCTTGCCTTGTTATACTGTAAAGTTGTTTTAAAAGGAAGAGAGGAAATTAATAAATTATCGTAAATCTTTAACAGAGGCTGATAAAAAACAGCACTAAGATTTAAGTATATACACAAATGTAAAATTATTATAAGTTTATAATGCTGATAATGGTAGATACATTGAAACATAAATTAAGTATAGAATATTAGGTGAAAAGAAATTTTAAGCAGAAAAGAAAAAAATAATGAAACTCATATTTTTACATTTGAATTGATTGCAAGCAGCAGAATGCATTTTAACAATTTATTTTTGAATAAATACATGGAATTGCAATATAAGACTGTTTACAGTGAACATCATTGTGCACCTGTAATGTGGGTAAATGAATAATTATTAGGTATAACCCATAAATTATCTTCTTTAGACTTTTCACATCTCTTCCTATGCAAATGAATTAAATTTTCAATACATATCAGTAAGGCCAGCCATAATTATTATGACAAACCCCATAAAATCAATAAAATGCCAGAAAGTGATGCTTAGTAATGCACGAATCATTATAGGTTCAAGCCAGTTTCCACAATTATTTATAGAGATAAGATACTTGATAAATGATAAGAACATATAATCTAGGTGAATATAATTTAAGTAGATGTTTAGTCAATAGTTCTTTATCACATCATTAAATAATACAATTAATACACGAAAACATTACATAGTAAAGTAAATAACAGTATTTCTTCAAAAGATAAAATTTTTATACTGAGATAAAAAAAACTATTTGGTACAAAAGTGGAATAACCCATGTTGTGGAGTTAACAGATCTCCCCAGGTGGCAGATAAGGGGATGCTTTCCAGTTATGGCAGGTACCAAGGGAAAAATAATCAGGGTGGATCAAAATCAGAGCTGCTGCCTTGTAGTTAGAAGTTGGTTCATCAAAGGCTAGGAGAAGAAAACCTGTACAAAAAAATTACCTGGGCCTCCAGGTTGGGTTAGGCAGAATGAACTGGACTTATGGATAATCAACTTGGAAACATTAAAAGAAGAAAAGGTAAGAAAAGAACCATTCAGGTCACAACTTAAGAGTGTTAAAGGATTAAATTCGAAGGAGAAAGTTTTTAGGCAGTTGGGAGAATAATAGGTGGATATTGCAATGGTGACATAGACAAAAAAGAAGGAAATCGGTACAGAACTAATTGGAGATTATTTGATGTTTTACATGGTGTTGATACGAAACAAAGAGACAAGGCTGGTGTTGCAATTGCCATTCATAAAAAGTTACGAAGAAATATTAATTCCTGGAATGAGATAAGTGAACAAAATATGAAAGTGGAAACGGAGATTAAAGGGTGTAAGATTTGTACATGCGAACTATGCTCCTAATGATGATTCTGATATTGCTACTAAGGATAGCTTTTATGATGATATGACAGAGCACTTAAGAGTGTTTGGAGCAGAAAGGAGTTGTTGCTTCTGGGAGATTTTAATGCTAGAACAGGAAGAAAGATTGGAGACTCAGTAGTAGGAATTTTTAAATGGCAATGGACTAAGACTGACTGAACAGTGATGAAGCCTATCTTTAAAAACAATGAATGGCTTTTATAAACACACAAGGATATCCACCAATAAACCTGGAGGTGGAACACCAAAGGTTTACAGTCTGTGATTGATTACCTCAACCTAAGACAAAGCTCAAGACTGTGCACAATGGATGCAAGATATTTTAGGGGGACTGCATGTACTACTGACCATTAATTGGTCCACTTCCCTATTCTTATTACTTATATTTCTGGATTGCAAAAGACACAGAGTGATACTACTGGAAAGGGTAAAAAGTCACCAGTAATAAAAAACAAATATATTGAAATAAATATTGTTGGAACAGGAATCTATTGAGTTTTTATTTAAAATGCAGTTGCCCAACAAGATGAAGAAAGGTGCGATGGGAAATGCAGCTGAGCAGTTTGAGCAGCTTAAGTCAGCAATCCATGAAGCAGCATTGGAATCTCTAGGAGAAGTGGCTATTGCGCTTAGATCTAATTACTGGTGGAATGCAAATCTACTAAGTTGGTGGTTGAGAAGAAGATGTTATACTTGAAATGGTTGTCTGCACGGGATTGGGCAGACATAATGGATTGATGGTGTCATGGAGTCTATTGGCAGGAGAGAGCTGATAGAGGAGAATTGGTGTCTGAAATGGAAGAAATGGCAACCTAGAAGCTGTAAACAGCTCACAAAAAAGGAAGAGAATAAAAAACTGTTTTTTTGCAGGACCAAACACTCCAAGGAACTGCTGTTTAAATTTCATAAAAACTAAACAATAATAAACTACAAACAAAAAAATGACTTACTTGAATCAGGTTTCCACTGAGAATAAACATGCATCTCTGAATCCATTCCAACAACTAATATGCCATCTCTTACCCACGATATTTGCATTGGAAGAGGAGGAAGACCATCTGCTGTTTGAAGGTCAATTCTTCTTAATTTCATCCATCTTTAAAATAAAAATTGTCATATTAACTTTTTGATACAGTTGGCATCTGATCAGATAAAAATAAGATGAGATTAACAAAATAAAAATCTTATCATCTAATGACCAACACTTTCAAAACAATTTTGTACTTACAATGTGTTGTGAATTCATAAAGGAAAAATTAGTTTAAGAGAAAAAATTACTTTTGTATTATAGTTAACGTTCAAATTATTAAACACTTTTTTAATGGTTAGATACAATGTTTGTTTTTTTGAAGAATACATCCATGCACAAGAAATTAGTAGTAGATAAAGTTCAGCCATAACAGAGTATGACTAAAAAATGAAAATGACTTAAACATTATAACAATGAAGAAATACAGTATTGTGAAATCTCAATTACTACCACACATTTTCAGCTAACATCAATAATGAATAGTATTGAGTGACAGAATGGAAATTCACATTGAACTCTGATGAGCTAATCACTGATAGTAAAACTTTTGTTAACACTGAACTACGCATTCCTGGACAATACATAAACTCACACTTATGTTCCATTAAAAAAAAACACATGAAAAATTTACAGTGATAAATACGAGTTTAATGGAGAAAATGTCTACAAAATTTGGCAGGAAGAATTCATGCAACAATTCTTAATATATTTAATTCTACTGATGTAGTTCATTAGCTCTGTACAAAGAGAGAGATTTAAACGCACATAAAGTTTATTTCAATATTCAGTAGATAATAAACATGTTAAAAAGCATTCATAGACACAGTTCCAGATTCTATTGCTTAGAGAAGTTTCGTCTTTTTTAAAATTTTCAAGACTTTTAAAATATGTTCATAATATTTAATTTTTAAACTCCAGCCAGAAATTTATCTAATGCGATGACATACCTCATATAAATGCTAACTAAAGCACATATACTCCTAATCTGAATTTTCACTTTTGTTAAACATGTCAAATAGTTCATTTTCTGATATCTTCCATTTAAAATCACATTAACGGAAGCTTGTACTCCTTGATTGAAAATATAATAAACGAAACCAAGAAATTTCTTTTCATAAATTTTGATTTACACCAAATCCAAATGTAAATGAATTACGGAAGTTAAATGCTTTCATAATACAATCCATAAAAATAGTGAGGCTAAAAAGATTTGAGTCTGCAACTAAAAAACCTAGTTACTCTGTTCAAAATTAGTTAACCATCAACAGAGGTATGGTAGCTGTAACACTTACTTCAATTTCTATTAAACAACAATGTCATCAGTCAAAAAACAATATCACCTATCATGAAAAAATAATTTAATGGTAATGAAAATTTTCTTTAGTTTACATTCCTTTAGTTGGTAAACCATAAAAGTAACCAAAATCCAAAAAAATATGTACACAAACAACTGCATTAAATAAATAGACCTATGAAACTGATATTTTTTGTTAGCAGCAAAAATCAGATGGTAGAAATGTTTCATGATCGTTCCGCTAACTTAAAAAATTCTGTGGAAAATATATATATGATATATATATATAATGCAGTGAAGAAGAAGAAGCTCTTCATACTGAACAAATTATGCAAACAATATAAGTTGACAGTTTCGACAAAGAAGACAAAGGTAATGGTATTTAGGGGGAAGGAGCCAGTCAGAAGCAAAATTGTTATAGAGAATAATATTTTGGAACAGATATCCCACTTTCAGTATCTAGGTTGCAACAATACATATAACAGGATAAAGATACTTACATTAACATGCACCAATTTCAGCAAATATGCGGAACTATCCACTGAATCTTAAAAAATAGCATCAGCAAAAACACGAGGTTGAGATTTTATAAAACAATAGCAGTGCCAACCCTACTCAATGGCAGTGAAACTTGGGTGCTATCAAAGCGAGAGGAGATTGTAACAGGAATACTGAAATAAGAAAAGAACTCAACATCTTCTCTATAAACAACAGGGTATCTCGGAACAGATGCAGCGGTTGGAGCAAGTGAGCAGAATGAGGGAGGATAGAATACCGAAGTGAACACTAGTCTATAAGCCGGAGGGAAAGGGAAAATGAGGACGCCCAAGAAAGAAATGGGCAGATTTGAGAGGTTTGGAACAGGCAGAGAATTCTTGAAAGCAGAAGAAGATAATTGCAGTGTTTTTAGATGCAGTTCAAATGAATAGAGCTAAAAAAACATACTGTTAAAATTATCAGATAGGCAATATTGTTAATTTTGCAGAGATACATTTATAAAATGAAAATGATAAAGCAGCACTTACCCAACAGTTCATGCAATAACAAAATACAATTTAAATGATTATAAACAGTTGCACAGTCAGATGCATGCAATTACTTCAATATTTTTAAACACAATAAAACATTCACAAATATTATTTCTTAAATTTAAAACAAATAATTTTTAAATGACCAAACTTACAACAGCATGCAAATTAATAAACAAAATGACAAAAAGTCAGTGCAAATTCCCAGATACGAAATGTGTAAAACAAACCCAATAATGGTAATAAAACTTCTTTTTACAGCCTTGCCTTATGTATAACAGGATGAAAAAACTGCTGTAGACATGACTTTATAATGTTCTGCTCTTAATAAAAAAACGATTTGGATAATTGGCCCTCATGGGTTTGATGGTATCCAGAAGAAAGCCCTAATGAAGAATGCATGGTCCTTTTTAGAAATGATTATACACCTGGGCTAAAAATGGGAGCCAAGAGGATGCACTTATAGCTAAGTTGCTCTGAAAAGTTTTTGGCCTCGACCATTGATGGCAACAATACAAGTAAGATATATTTTTTCAAATATTGGTTTACGTACTGTTAATTTTTTATGTGAAATATTAAGTCATTCTATTATGCAGTTTGTTTTGTACTATATAGTCGTTTAAATAAAAATGTTGGATGTATATTGTGAAATGGATAAAATAGGATATTCCACAGTTCAAAAATTCAAAATGGTTCAACTCTAGAGTGAAATTCATGCAAGATTTATTAAAGGGATTACTTCTTCATTTTCAACAATCACAAAATGGATAACTGAGTGATAACATGCAGCCAAGAGAGCGTCAAAGATGATCTGCTCGAAGGTTGTCCAAAAAGTGCACCTACATTGGAAATTATTGATCATGTGCATGATATGGTATTAATTGTTCAGCAAGTTGAAATTTGTGAAATGCCAAGACTGAAGGCATTTAAAAAAAATTGTACAGATTAATTTTGCACAAAGAATTGGACATGAAAAAACTTTGTGTAAAATGGGTACCACGTTTGCTCATTGCAGAGTATTTTTGTGATGGGAAGGGATGTGGGGTATGAATTATTGAGCATCAATCCTATTTCCCCAGATTAGAACTCTACAATTTCATCTATTACCTGAATTTAAAACTTTCCTTGGAGGTCAACTTTTTTCTACAGAAGCTGCTGAGGAGAAGTACATTGTTAAACTTCAGGAAAATAACTTTCAGGATGAGATGATAATAGTAATGGAACATTGCTGGGATAAATGCATTAGACTTACTGAAGATAATATAGGAAACATACAACTAAATTTGAAACCTTACAATTGGTTTTTCTTCAATAGGCAGAATAGAAAATACCCAGAAACAGGGACATTCTCTTAGATATTACAATCAAAAATCTTTTAGTCTAAATTTTCTTCTTAACAGGCCAATCAAATTACTAAAATACATTACATATTTAATCCAAACATGTTTTAATGGCTGTTTTAAATTTATAATAATATAATTCTACAACATTCACCACGTTTAAGTTCTTCAAAACCCTAGTGACAGCTATGAATATTTCATAATTATAAAATAGAGGAACTAGTTTTGGACAGAAATGTACTACAACTAATGAATAGAAGCAGACAGAGGTGTTTTATCATGATAAATTAAGATATATGTAATGTAAGTATTAAAAAATTAACTAATTAACAAACAAAGTAGAAAAATGTAAAATAGAAATACATTATAAACCGGTAAAAGAGGTACTATCTCTACAGAAACTGGAATGTTATTAAAAGAAGTTCAACAATACTGAAATACATTGGCTTTTCAGTCAACAAGTCAATAAAGGCCTATAGTATGCATAGGCTGTACAAATAACTTGTCTTTTACGTAACAATAGCCTTACTAGTTTTGAAACTGATAACATTCAGAAAATCTATACATAAATAACACATATACATTTATCTTACAAATTACAGCAAGACTCATTTATTACAAAACATTGTTACCTTCTTAATCTTTTTTTTATTTTGGAAACTTATGCTATAAAAGCAATAATGTTATTTCATAAAATTTGTATAAAAATCATATTTTATGAAATTGAGTTTAGGTCTAAAAACATAAAGGTACCTGTCCACAAATTGTTAAATATCACATGTAGAATCCTGCAAAATTATCTATATAATACCTGAATGATTATTTATGACAATGCACTACAATAAAAGAACTAAGAAAAAATAACTATGTTGTTCAAATTAATTAGAATGCATACAAAAAAACTTTGATAGAATTACAAATTAGGTTTCCTTACGAATCCAATGCACAAATTTAGAAGTACCTAAGTAAATAATAAGAAAAATAACAAGACAAGAAACATGACCTTGGAGGAACTAAAAAACTGGGCTAAAGTAAATAAAAATTGAGCCTGTCTAAGATAAAACACAAACAATAATATTATCACTAATAGAAATAACAATGAAAACTGCAAAAGAATTGTAAAAATTTGAAACAAATTCATTGTTAACCAGTTTCCAAGATGGACCAGATGCAAAATTGAAGTGCTGCATTTGCTACCTGACAACCAGATTTTAACCTGGTTATCAGGTAGCAAAGAATGAAAATTTGAGTTCAACTATTATCTGCATATTTTAAAAAAAATCAGTTTATTTATAATCACATCACCTGCTTCGGTCATTAATGATTACAATGCGTTATGGTACAATACAAAATTGGTGGGTCTTAACATTTAATAATACCAGAACCCTAACCAGAAGTAGACCTAACCTGTGTGATCAAACCACTAGTACTTTCTAAAGTAAAGCAGCTTAGCATTCTACTCTAACCATTCGGCCATGGAATTGGCCATCTTTAATTCAAACATTACATGTATAACTCTAACTGATGAAATTTTATTTATAAGTATTAACTAATCATAAGCCAAATAACTGAACTATATTCTGAATACTATATTTATATTTTATTTATGTAAAACAGAAGCAGTATATTTCCAGATGACAAACGACAATATGAAAATTGCAGCTACGAAAAGTGTAATAATGTAAGAATTTATTTTGTTTTACCTTGTGCAGGCCCAATCTAAAACAAAAGTTTACAAGACCGAGACAAAAGACATAAATGCAAAAGTAACTGGATTGTTATTAGCATACGAGGTGTGGCTATTAAATAATGAGACTGACGTAAAAATTTTAATTTTAATTTTATACGTAATCACTTATTTTCACCTTCATTCAATATACACTCCTTCTCTATCCCTACAACGCTCCATGCAAATTTTCCATTGTTGGAAACAGTGCTGTAAGTCATCTTCTGTCAGCTCCTTCAGGACATGTGCCGCTTTCTCTTTTACAGTTTCCACAGACTCAAATCTTGTCCCTTTTAATGCAGATTTCACCTTAGAGAACAGGTAGAAGTCACATGGTGCAAGATCTGGTGAATAAGGTGGATGTTCTCACACTGAGATGCTGTACTTGGCTAGGAACCTCTTGACAGATAACCCGGAATGAGCTGGCCCATTGTCTTGACGGAGAACCCATGATTTGTCCTTCCACATTTCAGGGCATATTTTCTTTACTCTTTGACGTTAGAAACCTAGGATGTAGTTTAGTACCTCAAAGTAGTAATATTGATTAATTGTTTGACCTTCAGGAACCCAGTGAAGGTACACAATCCATGGATATAAAAAAAAAACAATCATCATTGCTTTAAATTTTGACTTGCTCATTCGAGCTTTTTTGGCTCTTGGTGAAGTTGGCTTGGCTCTTCCAGTGCATGTTATTATCGTTTCCAAAAAATTTGGGTCATTTTCAATCGCGTACAAAGTGTCAGTACAAACAATTTTGCGAGCTTCATTTCAAACATTTTAGAGCGGCACGTGTCCTGAAGGAGCTGACAGAAGATAACTTCCAGCACTGTTTCCAACAATGGAAAATTCACATGAAGCGTTGTAGGTATAGAGAAGGAGTGTTTATTGAAGGTGATAATAAGTGATTATGTATAAAATAAAAATAAATTTTTTTACGTCAGTCTTGTTATTTAATAGCCACACCTCGTAAATCCTAAGAATTGCAAAAAATAAATAAATTTAATGTAAATAATGTTTCATGATATCAATGGAGCAATAATACAAACATAACTTTTAAATAATAAGGATAAATTCAAAGACTAAAATATCTTCAGATGAAATCAGCTGAAAAATACAAGGCAGGTTGCGAACTGGACAAATAAAAATAAGAGCAGGTGGAAAAACAACATGGCCCACAAACACATAAATATAGTATGTACAAAAGGGATTTAACGTGGTCTTTTCTTTGTTTTAGTTATTCCTTACTCGCATGCAGTACTGAGAAGGCATCTGTGCGAATGCGATGTAATGAGATTATCATTTGCAGTGTGTGCATTTGCATGTGCAGTATCCGCATCTACGTGCGATTGTGTATCTTCTACCACATTCACACACGTATGCCGATCTAGTGAACCACTGTAATATTAACACAACAACTCACTCACAATAAATATATAATGAATATGTCAATTAGTTCAATTTCATTTTCTTTGTTAAATATAATTTGAAAGTTCAAATGTATACATTTAAATTAAAACAACTAATGTAAAGACTCTAAGTTGTATGCAATAACCAGCATTGATATTAAACACATACACGATAATTTACTACCTTTAAAATGTACTTTATAATACTTTCATTATAGAAACATTTAACAAACCCTACTTAAGTCCTTTTAGAGAAAATATTCATAATATATAATTTATAGCTGACAAAATTTTTGTACTTGGTACAACTTCATAAACTGAAGTAAAAATTACAGCTTTAAACAACAGATTTTATAAATAATAAATTATTAAACACTGTAACTACTGAAGCACCATAAAGAGAGAAAGTGAATACAAAAGTACAATAATTTGAAAATTAAAAGCTACTACTTATATTTGAAGGCGAATGCCTTAACTACTAGTGCAATTAATAGATTTCTTAAAGATAAATTCTAATCGAAAATTGAAAGTTAGTAAGATTAAATAAATTAGTTAATTAATAGCAATAAACAGTTATCAACAAATTTAAAGAATAGTACTGTTATTAGATAAAAAAAAAAACAACAACAGCAAAAATATAAAAACGAATGGCTGTTTTGTAACAAACTAAGATCAGATGGTTGTGGAAACACAAATACTAAGTTAAAAAATAATGCAGTTACATTTAAAACATGAATTATGTCATAAAAATTCTGCTTTAATGATCTTAATCATTAACACAAAAAAATTTAAAATAATATTTTTATTTCTTAGTACTTGTACAGATAGTGAGTCACAAGAATGCCTTTTGCGTATGAATGGGTTGTGAGGAAAGGAAAAGAAATCTGACAGTGCTGCCAACTCAACAGTGAAAACTATATTTTACTACCGTGCAATTTTACTGTTTGTTAACCACATGTTGCCTTTCAATTAATATACTTCGTTGTGACTGACACTTTTTCCACTTAAACCCCATTTCCTTTAAAATTATTTTTAACCTACAAAGTTTCTTAACTGAAATTTATCCTTTCTTTCAAAACAGGTAATAACGTTTCACATGTCACTATCACTTTCTTATTGATATAACCGTTTCCTCTTTTTAACTGGTGTCAAAAAAACTAGATGAAAACTATACTGTCTTTAACCTCCTTCTTTATATTTCAAATTGTGGAAAGAGAAACATCACAGTAGTTAGTCACTCGCTCATGGCTTTTGTTAGAAGGCACGGAAAGGTATTTTTGTTTAGTTTCAACTTCAAAGCATTTTATTACATTGCATATTAAATTTTGTTTAGCACTGTGAACAGTTCGATCTCGTTTTCAAGAGCCCGACAATTCCGTTTACGGTAACTAACAGTTATATTCGTACAGTTAACCTACAAAAGGTTCCGCGATACACTGTATGTTCTCTAAGTATAGTTTACGTTGTTGTGGTAGCGAATTGATACCAAAGCAGTCGCGCATGTGTACCCCCTTGTTAAAACCAAAGGCAAACTCGTGACTTCAGTAACTATAGTCAGCAAGTACTATTATAGTTTATATTATCGACTATTATTAATAGTTAATACTGAATTCTGAACACAGTACAGTCACATTGATTATTTTAAATACAAGAAGTTAATACAAAATTTTTCTTCTGGCGGTATGCTTGAACTTTGAGTAATAATAAAGTTTATCTATGTACCAAAACAATGAATTTTAAAAACCCATCAACAAAACAATTCCTTGTTAAATCTAAAATTAAGTGTACAATTAAAGTTAGGAAAAAATAAATTATATTTAAAATAATAGTAACACTAAAGTAAACTCCTAGTAATTTGAATCAGTCAGTGATGTTTTTTCTGGATTCAAACATCTATTTTCAATGACACCTGGTTGTAATGTGGATTAAGGCTAATGGTAATAATGAAGGGTGATGCATGAAAATGAGTCATGAAAAAATACCAAACCTGATTGGGAATTGAATACAGGACTACTGGCAATTGTATATATGGTATTATTGGCATAGAAGCCAGTCAATTAAGTTTTTAGCATTATTATGTACAGATTACAGGCAAATAATACAGTATATTCATTATGTCTTAGCAAAAGGATCTTGAATTCAATAGTAAATGTTTATCAAACCAAGCATCTGCAGTTTTACCATTCATTTTTTGAAATATTATGTACTGAAATTCAATAACCATAAACAAAATTCACATCAGATCTTAGATTGTTACAATTGAGTGAAATACAATATAACTTTAATATCAATATAAAGTATCATTAAAATACTTCTATACTGAAGATTTTATATTTATAAGTTAGATAACTAATAATCTTAATACATGCGCCACATGCACAACATATTTTCTAAAACTACAATGTCTTAATAAATAAACACTTTAGTCAAAATTGCAGACTGGTTTGTTAAAATTGTACACAAACTTCAAATAAAATAACCTTAATTTGTCACAATCTTTAGCATTTAGGTTATCAAGGTAACCTTTACGCATTCTGTACAGAAAATAAAAATTTCTGAACATTATTTCTTACAGATTAAAAATATAAATTGTGGCTATTGTAAAGATTTACAATACTAAATAGATAGCTTGTAGTCATCAATCTAAAAATTACTTAAATGACTAATATGTCTGCTGAATAAAAAACATTTGCAAGTAACAGAGAAATTATTTAATAGATAATTTATAAAACTGATCTCTTTATTAGATCAGCAGATTCATAGCTAAACAAATAGTTTTTAAAAATTTCTATATTAAATTACTTACAACACAAAACATTTAATTACTAACAATACTTTAAAAATAAAATACAGAATGCACACAACTTCGGGATACAGCTGTTAACTGACATCCATCAGACTCTAACATTGAATATTCATCCGTCATTATATTTACTTAATAGTAAAATATGACTATCATACTTAAATCTTTCATTTAATGTGTCTAGGTGTGTAGCATCTGGCAAAATAAGCTGCAAGACAGCAAAGATCAGAAATAGTATTAAAATATGAAATATCTAAATATTCTATTACCAAATGAGGTTAAGACAAATGTTAAACTTAAAATTCATTACCTAATTTCATCTACAAAGTTAGGAGCAGCTAATGATGATGCTTTGCGTAATATTGGTCTATTGGTTGACTGAGATTCCTTCATAGCTTTCATATTAGCTTGTGCTAAATCACTTGATACAGGAGTGAACAGCATTACCTAGACAAAAATAAAAAAATTGTGATAAAAATGTATTAAAAATACGTACTGGGTGTCCCATGGAATTTGAACTATAGGGAAATAACATTGATTTTCATTAGTTTGTTAATATTTTCTTCCCACGTATAAATGATGTCTTGTTGTAGTCAGGAAACATTAGAAAATGTTTAGACCTTTTAAAAAATACAAATTTTGATACATTTAAGCTGGATTTTAGCTTAAATACAGAAATACATAAATTTATAACAATTTTCCATTTAAGTTTAAGATAAGTGGGTTGAATCCATCAGCGGTTGTTTTTTGTTAAAAAAAAATATTGGAAATATTAAAAAAATTAATTATTTATTGATTTTTTAATTTTGACAATTTATTTTATCAACAATCCAGATTGTTGCAATAATCTAAAATTATTGCAATAATCAGCTGTCTCTGAAAATTAAATGTTGCTGAAGGAAATATTTAGGTATTTAAAATGATAAAACAAATTATCAAAATTAAAAAATAAATAAATAAGAAATTTTTATAATATAATAATATAATAATAATAATAATAATAATAATAATAATAATAATAATAATGATGCTTTATTTTTCACTTTTACAAATGTTACATCCTCCTTTTACACACATCTTACGGCTTGACCGCAGTCATCAGCCGGAAAATCAGAGTACACTAACAATTAATTACAATATTAAAAAACACAGTATATTAGAATCAGGAATACATTAGAAAAAAGAAACTATACACCAACTTTATAAAAATGACATACATACATTTTGAAGCATAATGACATAATGAAAAATGAAATTAAAACACAATAGGGAATAAATTTAAAAACCAAAACCCATTACCCTATTCATCCCTCTTCCTAGACACAACAGAAGCACAAAACAAACAATCAAATTTTTATGCCTCAGTAACTGAATTCTGTAATCAATGCCCATCTATATCTCCAAGCATCTCTACAAAAGGACGCTAGCCCCTGCCAGTCTTTCCCATTTAAAAGTTCCAGAAAAGCTTCCTGTCCCAATTCATTCTGCCCCAACCATTTTCGGCGCCATTCCCTAAGAACTGGACATCTTCCCACAAAGTGAAATATGTCCTCTTTTTCTCCCAAATTACACGTAGAACAATTAAAATTTTTATCCACAACCCATGGTTTGTAATTTAAGTCTATCAATTCACCACGCCCTTTAATGATCCACCTGATTTTTGACAGACCCTCAATCACATTAAAATAACTGGCTTCACCTGGAACTACGTTTAGCTGTTTATACCAACTGTGATACCTTGTGGCATTAATTTCTGCCAGAGAACGTTCCTTCTGCTTATCTTGGAGTGAAATTTTTATAATATTTTCAATGTTTTTTTTTAACAATAAAAAAAATTTACCACTGATGGATTCGACCCACCTATCTTTACAACTCCAGACCAGAACGTTACCATTACTCCAAACATAATGTGAAAAGTTGATAAAATGTACAATACTTAAATGGAAAACAGTTATAAATGTATGTATTCAAGCTAAAATACAGCTTAAAATGTATCAAAATTGATATTTTTTAAAAGGTCTAAAAATTTGCTAATGATTCCTGACTACAACAAGTTTTCATTTATTCATGGGAAGAAAATATTAACAAACTAATGAAAATCAACCCTATTTCCCTATGGTTCAAATTCCGTGGGACATCTGGTATAAAAAAATCACTTAGAAATTTAAAGCTTAATGATGATTATTTGGTTATAAAATGAATAAGAACTGTAATCAGAGTGTATAAGCTTCTCTACAGGCACCATAGGAGTAGAAAAGATTAGAGAATAATATTCTGTTTCACTTATTTTTAGCTTGCTTATTATGCATAAAAAGGGATTCAAGGTGGAAGCTTTTACACGTTTAAAAATTAATAATCTAACGATTAAAGCAATAGCTTCCATTATGATTTCTACTGAGTTCTAAAAATGTAATCTCCATTAAATGACGATTCAAAAGCACTGAGTAAGTGGCTTGTAAGTCAACAATACTGACTTCAATGCTCAACCCAACATTAATATTCCATAAAAAGTAAAATTACAATATTAGCTAATTATTACCAATAATCTTATTTTATTTGAGCATAAAATAATGTATATTGTATGAAACAGAAGCTTCAAAATTTAAAAACTTTAATGTCTAAACAAAAATTAAAAAATATCTAAATTTAAATTTCTAATCTAAATTTAAAAACAGTTAATGTCTATTTTTTATGAATGAATCTGGTTCATTTGGGTTAAAGGGTGAAAAATTAGTTGCTATCATCACAATCAGAATGATCTAACACTAAAAAATATAATTTTTATAAAGCTACAAATATTGTTCATACAGATACATATTTTCTTAAATTAGTTTATGTCCATGAAGTAAACAGCTCTTAGAGCAAGAAACGCTAAGATTATTTTGTCCAAGTATGTTTTCGTTCTTTTCCTTGTATGGGGCTAATTTTAGATCATGTGCGGGTAACTTTATTTCTGGAATCTCTTTAAGCAGCCCACATTCTCAGCATTCGTTCACTGTAGGCTTTTCACCTATCTTCTGTCCACATAGTATTCTGTTTTTGCTCTTTATGGAAGGCCTTAAAGTTCACAATTAGTTGTCTAAATTTGGTTCGTTTCATTAAGTTTTCTCAGTTTATTCCGGTTTTCTGAATATCCTTTCTGACTTCTTCAATCCATTAATCTGATACCTTAGGTCTATTGTTTGGTATCTTATGTTTTCTTTTATGATACAATACAACAATATAAAAACAAAAATAAATAATATAAAAGCATACTCACTTTGCTCCCAACAGCAACAGTTAAAATATGTGAACCATCCTCTTTAGAGACCCAATCTAACTGAACCAAATGTTTTTGAGTTAATGGACAAGTATTACCATTTTCTGTAATAGATCTACGAAGCGACTGTAATGTACTAAAACTAGGAACTGCCAAAAGACCTAAATACGAAGAAAAAAACAATAAATATTACAATTAAAATTACTATAAGAAAAGGATAATATGAAAATATTACTCTACAACAATTATCTTAAGCTACTACAGTATTCATAAAAAATTTTAATCTCATTAATAACATTTTTTTAACGTAAAACAATTACTTGTATGAAGTTCATTCAAATCAGATTATTATCGACCAAAACACTGGTTTATTTTAAAATAAACACATAAGCTAAGTCTCTACTTAATCAGTGGTCACAGACAGACCCCTACAGCCGCAAACATATTAAGCATAACTACAAGAGCTAATGATCTCAATTAAGAATAAATAAACAACATTATCTCTACTAACATACATATTTTTAAAAAAAATATCAGTACAAAAATAATGCAGTTAATGAATAAATACAAGATACAATCAGAAGCATTATACACCACAGACTATATACATGAAGTATTCTACTTGTTTCATTAACTTAGAAATTAATACTAAACCAATACTTTAAAAAAGGAGGCTCCCCCTATTGTGATTATATTTGTATATTTCAATCCGATAAAAATAGTTAATTCTAAATATTATATAGAATGAGGTCTGTAATAACAGAAGACAAAAATAACAGTTGTAATCATCTAAAATGTAGTTTAACATAAAATGTAAATTGATAATGACAAAAAAAAACAATACCTAAGCAACATTATCTACTTCAGCAAAAAAGTATCAGGGCAAATCCAAATGTTAACAGAAATACAAGAAAAAATTAACTAGTCTTTAAAAAATGTTTTCTACGTTGTGGAAACTTGGAGCTTAAACAGGGTGAATACCAACAAACTCGAAGCCTTTGAAATCTGGCAGTATAGAAGAATGTTGAGAATACCATGGACGGCGGGGGTCACCAACATGGAAGTCTTACATATTTTTTTTACGTCTGACTATTTTGGAATTGCTGCTAATGTAGACAGTGAGAAGGATGATACATGAAGATGAGTGGTCAAAGAATGCCAGACCTGACTGGGAACTGAACCCGGAACCCCGGCGTAGAAGCCAATTGCGCTAACCACTACACCAACGGGCCGATCTAGGTCTTACTTAGGACGAATAAGGTTTAGAGGTAATTCTAATAATGTTATAAGCTTCAGTATCTCGGGCACAACATGAGGAATCAAAAAAGATATGAAATACTGGAATAAATCCTGCAAGGAAAGATAGAAGGAAAAATATCTCCAGGCTCGCCAATTTGAGGGCCTGATTTGGTAAGAGCCCCGCAGAGTTGTTCCGAAAAGCAACCAACAAGGTTAGGTTAGCCATGTTGAACGCCAACACCTGAAGTGAATAAAAATGCTAACAAGTAAAAGATGTTTAAAAAAAGGGAAATTATTACGAACTTGTGTTAACTACTGGTAAATAATACCGATTGGTTTTTTATATACCTCCTGAAACTCAGAAATGATCACATTAAAACAAAAAATTAATCATAAGAAATTAATAAAGTCAATGAATTTTAGGAGTTTAAATGATTGCTTTAAAAACATTTATTCAGTCAATGCATCAACCAGAGTGTCTACTATTACTTAACTAAGAACAAATATATTTTAAATAAATTTGCATTCCAGTTAGATTTTAAAAATTAATACTTAAATGAAACCTAAAACAAAAATTTTTTATTTATTTATTTATTTAAAGTCGCATCAACTGCTTGGTTATTAGTGACTACGGTGGATTATGTGAATATAACTGTGGGTTTTTGACTTGTGAAAATTTCCAGATCCAGGCCGGGAATCAAACCCAGGACCTCTGCAAGGTAGGCCAACGCACTAGCCACAACTCTATGGAGGCAACCTAAAACAAAATTTATTTTTTAAAGATTTAAATGTACTTAAATGATTTTCTTGATACTCGATTTTTTGGTTGTTACATTTTGTGGGATTTAATGAACTGCTGAGATATTTTACATGATGAAAAGGTAATACAAACAGGTTAAGAGTAATTGCTGCACATTACTAAGCTTAAAACTTATTACTGCAGACCTTAAGAGAAAAAAAAGAAAAAAAAATTGGAGGAGTTTCATAACTTCATAGTTACCTTTTTAATAACTAAAGCTGTCATAAGGTAAATAAATATTTTTAATAGCTTTTTGTTTTTCTTTTTAGAGAGAAGTATAATATTTCTAAGGGCTAAAGATTTAAAAAATGAAGTCAAATACTGGTACTAAACAAATAAATTAAAATCAGAAATAACTAAAATCTTTGAAAAAAAAATTAACAGAAGATTTAGAGTAACAAATCAAAAATTGCTTTATAAAACACTAATACAATCGTAATATTGAGACAATTATTTAAAAAACACCATTAAAATTTTAGAATACATTATATTTATTAACCTAAAAATCAACTGAGGTTGTTAAAATCACTAAGGGAACAATGAAAACTTGTAAGTAAAAGAAATTCACACATAGACAATGGCATAGTTTGGCCGTTGTTTTTGCTAGCAACTGTGCCAATAAGGAACACAATGGTTCTACCTCTACTAATACAAAATATTTAAACTAATCCCAAGAATAGAGTTATGGAAATGGGTTTATCACTTATCAGTGATACTATTAATTCAACCCCTTATTACAGAGAAGCCTATAGAATGCAACACCAGTATATCAGTAAAACCATGCAACCAAACAGCAGGGCTATGTAGTATGTAAAAATTCATAAATAAAACTTTTCAAACGATTTTAGATTAGTATGGGACAAGTTAATTTTTTGAGTAACTGACTCTCCAAAGACATAGAAATAAGTATAAAAATTAGCTGTAATTATATACAATTATATATGTTTTAAGGCAGCAATTTATTTTTAAGAAATGTAATTTCAATTTGAGTCAAGAACTGAATAAGCAAAAGCAAATGCAACAAGCATTTTAAGAATTTAATCTTAAAATCGATCAATTTTTTTACAGTCAATAATACAATCTAGTAACCCATTTTTTCAATTAAAAGTAACTTAACACTGAAACATTCCTGTTAACATTACTATGAAAATAATATCCATATTTAATGCCTACAAATAATTAAATGAAATAACTATAATGTGCTTTTGTTGTGAGATAGCATGCTGTAGAAGGTACATACTGTATAATTAATACTTCTTCTTGGTGCAGAAGTGCCAGTGTGATTTATGAGCATTGTAAAATAATTTAATTATTGTATATTTTCATAATTGATAAACAAAATTCTGTTTTTCTTCTACTCCTATATAAAAAAGATGATGTTTTTGATTTGATTATGAAGCTACAAAATCACTTTTAAACAATGGCGGATAAATCATAAATTGAATCCATTAACTCAAAACTCCTTACTATTAAAAAAAATTAAATAAAATCTTAAAATATTATATTTTTTGACAACATAAATCGTGAACTTACTAACATAGAAAAATAACTATAACTTGATATCTTACAACTTACTATTTTATTTGTAAATTAATAACTAATTATCACAATTCCATTCATATTTCTACAGAAAGGAAGACAAAACGTTGACAGAAAAAATCTTTGGGACACTAGACAACAGACTTCAGGTATCTGACAAATAGTTGCACAAAGCTTGGAAAGCCATGTTAAAATGACAAAAATAATAAGGGAAAACACACTTGAACAAAAAACAGTTCAGATTACAGACTTTATGCTTTAATGACGATAAAAAGGAAAATGGATGAAAGAACGGAGAACACAAAATGAAACAATTCAAAGAATATGGCCAGAAATACAGTTCCAAAAAATGTTTTAAATTCTTGATGTTATTCACATGGTACTAAATGACCAAAACAGTTATAAAAAAGTTTGACTTTCTCCAAAAACAATGTAAAAAAATCTAAACTAAAATTTTTCATTATGGTAATCCTAAGCTAATCCTACTTTTTCTTCAATAACATTAAAATATATTTAAAAAATTAAAGGTCCAATATAATTCCTGAAATTTTAAGGATTAAAATGGCAAACACATAAAAACTGAGTACTAAATAACACTGTAATGCAATTGAATAAAGTTGGCTTTGTTAAAGCAATGATACATAAGCCTAGGCTTGCGCATAGGTAACAATATGAAGGGATTTGCAAATGAAAAATGCCAGACCTGACAGGGAATCAAGCCCGGGACCCTGATCGTTTATAAGAGACATTAGAATGGAGACTATCTGCATCACAAAAAATGTGGACGTCTGTCAAACTTCTTAAAATTGCAAAATAATGAGAGTGGATAATAAAATGGACAGTATAACATGATACATGTTTAAGGCCCTGGACACATGAGAGAACTTGATTTTATGTTTAAGTGTGCATTAGAGAAAAAAAGGCTGAATACATGTAAGCATTTCAGGCTCTAATCTAGACATGGACTTTGAAAAGGAAACAGTAAGGAAAGGAAAGTATTTGAGTTTTGTAATCAAACATGTGAGACCAGACAAAGATGACACTGGGTGTATCCAATTTTACATGATAAATTAACTTATAGTTTTGTCTTTTGATGAATAATTGAAAAAAATTAAGGATGATCTAACTCCTTTTACAAACTTTGTTAAGGGTTCAATTAAAAACATCAAACTAACTCCAGTAGTGTTGCAACCATGCTTTCCACAAAAAAAACTCAAGATGCTCTTTGGACATTGTATTGAGTAAAAGTGATTGATTGCAGGTGTTTGATGTTATTTGTTGACTACTGCTTCACTATTGCGCATTGGCCTAACACACAATCAAGCACTCCCATATGTCCAGGGCCTAACAATCGGCTTTCTAGAATAAATTTCAACATGTCAACTGTGAAATTATTGTTTATGACAAAATGTAATTGAACTTAATTGAAAGTTAAGTTTCGCTTAATCTTAGCAAGACCATCATTTCCTACAGACCTACAGATCAGTTGACAGGTAACAACATACATTTAACTTAGCTCTAAACTACAAACTGTTCATTATAACTAACGATTAACTAATTTTCAAGATGCACTTTTTGGTCTGCCATAATAAAAAGGAGCCAGCAAAAATTTGCACTGAAGAAGGGAAAACAGTATTTTTTAAAGTCATTCTAAAAATTTTATCAACAACCAAACATATTTAGAATATATGAGTAAATATAAGCAACTGATATTAAACAGGTTTATTACATAACTTTCAATTTATAAAAAATTAACTTTGTAACACAAAAATCTTGTCATGTAGATAACAAACTGGATTATGTGTATGCTATTTTTACTTATTAAACATTCCTTCATTCTTAAATAAACCCATTAATAGGATTTATGGATGTTATAAACAAAATATTCCCACCATAATTGATGAAACTAGAAGTCGTCTTACCCATCAAATTTTTATTAATTCATGCAATCATACAAAAACCATAAGATACCATAAACTATTAAATACAATTTATATGTTTAAAAAAATCATTAATTTAGTAAAATTTAATTAACATGACAGAATTGGGTGAGAGATGAATAAAGTGAAGGGGATTTTATCTGCAATCAAAGCTACTCTGAAAGAAAATGTTATCCGGACTTATTTATACAATAATTCACATTACTTAATATTTACAATAAATCTCTTCACTGTATAATACAGACATCTGTAACACCCAAAAATTTCCCTCTCCGTGCACAATTTTCTGTCATATAATTTTGATATCAGTATATTATATTTTTATGTAAGCAGGCAAATAAATACCAATACTTTTTTAGCTTTTATAACTTATCAAGAACATAAAATTACTAAAAACCTCCAATCTGAACTGCTTTTTGGGTGATTTTTAACTACATTTTTGACTTGTAATAGAAGTAAATTTGGGCGAGGACCTTAAGTGTTTGTTAATGTGTCAGCTGATCAACAGCTGCTTGCCAAACCAATAGTACTCAAAAATTAACAGTGACTTTCTACCAACTGACTGACTGAGATGGCATGAGGACCAACAATACTTTAATTTTTTTATTAATTTTTATTTTGACTAAGTCATATCAATAGCTAATCATTAGTATTATTCTGTGGGTTATGGAACAATAGAATTGTGTTTCAACATGCTATAATTACCGAACCCTAGCAAGGAATCAAACCTGGGACACTTTTCTTCGTAGTCAAGTATACTACCACTACACCATGAAGGTTGCAGAAACATAAAATTATATATGTAAATTAAAAACTGTATAATTACACTGGTCTCATTCAAAGTATGTTATTTTTAATGTATTGTAATAGTGCTAGTAAAAGTGTTATTTTTCTACTTCTGTTGCAAAATCTATTGAAGAAGATGATCTAAAATAAGTTAAAATCTATTATCTATCTATAATAATTACAAAATTATCACAAAAAATGCCTTTCAAAAATTTTTGAATTTTATTTAATGATTTTTATCATCTTTGTGTAATCAGTATATCCATTAATGGTATCACACACATGTAATTACTTACTTATCTAATATATACAAATTTAAATTATTATGGTCATTTCGTTTATGAAAGCAATAGTTTAAAAATAAATTGTTCTAATACAGGTCATATAATGTGACTTGTCCTTTCAGAAATTAATTATTAAATATATATTTTGGCCACTTCTGATGGAATAATTCTAGAAAAAACTAGGATTGCCAAACCATAGTGCAAATGTAATGCTAAAACATATATTATACAGGTAAAATATTTGTAACTATAATTACAAACATATATAATTATAAAAACAATAAATAAATAAATAAATTTGTGTGACATCTCATGAAGTGAGCTATGACAAAATGAATAACTAACAGGTTCACTTACATAAACAAATAAACTTAAAAAATAAAATTGAAATTAAAAATAAACTCCAAAAGTCAAACAATACAAATGTTTTTAACAATACACATTAACAGATAATATTTTAAAATAATGATTAAAAATGAATAAAAATAAACAAAACAAGCATGCAAATAAAAAAACAAACAAACAGAAAAGCAAAACCACTTAGTACAACAGAAAATACAGAAAAATAAAACAAAATAAATGAAATGAGAGCAGATTAAAAACAAAGTTAAAAGATACCTATAGAAGTCAAATAAAACCAAATTTTCTTGTTTATGGAAGAAGCACATAATTCTGTAACAGAATCGACAGAAAAAATGTATATATAATCCTACTACTAAATAAATAATGTAATTCCTTTCTCTACAAATATTTATTTTTCAATACAATATCTTAGCATAAGAACTTGTTATAAATTAAATACCAGAATTTCTGATTTACATCAAAAAATTCCAAGTTATCAAATTTATCCCCAAAGTAAAATCATAATTTTTATAAAAATTTTAACATAATGAAATCAACTTCTTCTATAATTAAAGTCTTTTTTATATGCAATCAAGATCATACAGTGTCACATTAAAGCTAATCAAACTAATACAACTACATAAATATAATATGGATACGGTTAAAATTTTAGTGTTTTTAGTTCCAGATCAACATAGTTTAACTAATATGCATGTTGTGTTGAATTTAGATTACTCCCACTTCTTCTACGGTTGAGGTATCGGTCCAGTGTCAAGATCACAATACAAAGCATATGACTAACTACTGCCAACCTGTACACAATCTCAGTGTAAATGAAAAAGTCCATTCTATATAGAAGCCAAAATGGAACACCCTGGCAGAAGACCTCAAAAGAACTGACAAATGACTTTTTGCTTAGAGACTGAAAATATGAGGATAAGGGGATCCGCTAGAAGGGACTTCAATCATAGAAAAGTATGAAGTAATCTAATTCAATACTATACACATATTAATTACTTAAAACTTCTATAAAAACTTGCTAATATAGGTTAAGTAGCTTGTCCGATGTCTACATATTTACTACAGAAACAATGAAATTTTCCAGGAATGTTGTATGTAAATACTTATGCAAAAAACAATTATTTTATTTTCCTACATAACTTTTCTGGAAATATCATTATAAAAATGAAATTTTATGTAAAATTAAAAAATATGGGAGGATATAACATTTTTGTATTGCTTATACACTTACAATAACTTAAATACAAACACACCAGTTAATGTGTCAGTTGGTGGGGATAGCTACATTTAGGTTTTTAGTTAATGCTTCCATAAAGCAAAGCTGTTTGAAATTAAAGGATCAATTTAAGATCAGTAACATTGTAAAATTAATTTAGATGCAAAAATTCAATGTTACTGTCTACACAAGAGTTTTTAAGAATACAGTTTACCTCACAAAATAATGTGAAGCTAAAACTACAAAAATATTACAATGTGACAATTGTACATAAATATTTTATTGAAAGGGGTACCTTCAGTTAAGAAGGGTAAAATGCTGATCAAGAATTTTCATTTTGACCTGATAGTATTGTATCCATACTCTCATTCCTGCTCCCTTCAATGACTCGAATGCTATATTTTTAGTAAAAAATTACTTTTTGCAATAGATTTTGAAATAAATGGAAAATTTACAAGGAGTTAGTTGCCCTCATGGCAAATTCTTTCAAGGTTATCCAAGTTCACAATGACATTTACATTAAACTTTTAAATTTTAAAACGGCTCCAGCTAGCTCAGGACCCCACGCAACAAGGGTTTCTATATTTTACAGTCAAAGTTGTTGTCAAAAATTTATAAAATTATGTTGTTCCAAACTTTTTTGAGTGGAGCACTACCCATCAAGATCAAACAGTTTTTTTTATTTTAGGACCTGTCAACTAAAAATTGGATTCTAAAGAAAATAATACATCAATAATGTTCTCAGTGACATTTATTATAATGAAGATTAATCTTTTTAATCATGAGTCGATGAAGGCACAATGAAAAAACCTAATCCCTCTTTAATATTGCCTATTTTGAATCATGAGTGATAATGCATAACAAAAAACAAAACCTAACCCCTTATCATACAATTTTCCGTAGAATTGGAATTTTTGGTCAGGAGATAGATCCAAAAACAATGCCATGTAAGTCCAGATATACCGACATTTAATTTAATGCAAATTACAACCAAACCTCTTTTGAATCATGATGGATAAAGTATAATGAAAAATAAAACCTAACCTTTCTCCATAAAATTTTCCATAGTATTGAGATTTTTGATCAGGAAATCCAAAATGTTTTGTGTAAGGCCCTTTAACCTCATAAACTGCAAAAATGATGAAAATTTATAAAACTAGGTATTTCTAAACATTACAATGATGTAGTATTTTCCACAGAATTCTAATTTTTAATGTAAAGCTCTAAAATAAAAAAAAACTGAAAAATATAAAAAATTAAATTGTTAAGGGTATGCAGGTATGCTAAGAGAAATGAAGATTTATTATTCAAGAATCAAATGGTACCTTAATATTACAATCACCATGTACATCACAGACACAATCATTTACTGAACCAGTGATACAAAGATAAAGTTTGATTTTAAAATCATAAACTTTTTAAAAATTAGTAAATTTACACTCTGACATCCCTTTAATGGGCAGAATTGCATTAGTAAAACAAGTAGCCACATTAAAAATACATTTTTTTCAAATTGCAATAACACAAGTTTGGTAACAAATCTACCACCATTGTCACATGCCTGGGAATAATTTAAATACATTATTCCCAGATATAAAGAGTGTGTAGCAGGAGGGTACTTGCAAGAATCCTAGTTCTAAGAAATTGTATGGCAGGCTAACATTTGTAGAGCAGAAATTAAATTATTTAATACAAAGAAAATACTTAGATACTTCATTCATATTTTTGTACTGATAATGATTATCTCCTTTGAGAAAAGAACTTGTTTGATTTATAGAAAACGTTCGATCCACATTAACACAGTAAAAACCTGTTTATAATTAATTGACACAATTTTGTTAAATTATAAGAAATTCACTTTTAACTTCTTGATGAAGTAAAATTAAGTTATTATTTTAATATTAATGGTTGAATCATTGTTAAAAATAAAAGAACAAATGTAGAATTTTAAAATTGACAAAATCAAAAATAGATTGTACTGTAAACAAATGATGATAAACAAAAAATGAATAAAGCTTGGCATAGTTTCTAATAAATAGATTATCATTTTATTCTGTAGATATACAGGGTGATTCATGAAGTTCTCCCCCCACTTCTACAGCACATTGTACTAGTAAAAATAATGAAAAAATGTTATATAAACATAGGTCCGAAAACGCTTCGTTAGCGAGTTACAGCTAGCGAAAGTTTCGCCTGGATTTCAGTTCACCAGGTGAAATGAGGTCTTCCTGGAATTGTGGTAAGGTAGATTAAGGGGCGAATTCAATCATTTCTTATGGTTTTTGATCTGATAAATTGAATAAAACAGGTCCCAGAACTGTAAGTTAAATAGTTTTTGAGAAAACCAGTGTCAAATGCAAAAAATGGAGTGAAAATCACATTTTTTCATCTTTGGGCAAGAATAACTTTGTTATTTCACCAAGAAACAGTTAAAATTTTTCAATAAAAAATGTAGAAAATTTTATTCTGAACAAACCGGTGTAAATAAAGTACACAGAAAGCGAATAGTTTTTGAGAAAACCAGTGTCAAATGCAAAAAAATGGAGTGAAAAAAACACATTTTTTCATTTTAGTTTTTCCGGTTAATTTTACTTTGTACTCTTATGAATAAAAACTCATTTAATCAAACATCTATTCGCTTTCTGTGTACTTAATTTACACCGGTTTGTTCAGAATAAAATTTTCTACATGTTTTATTGAAAAATTTTAACTGTTTCTTGGTGAAATAACACAGTTATCCTTGCCCAAAGATGAAAAAATAAGTTTTTCACTCCATTTTTTGCATTTGACACTGGTTTTCTTAAAAACTATTTAACTTACAGATCTGGGACCTGTTTTATTCAATTTATCAGATCAAAAACCATAAGAAATGATTGAATTTGCCCCTTAATCTACCTTACCACAATTCCAGGAAGACCTCATTTCACCTGGTGAACTGAAATCCAGGCGAAACTTTCGCTAGCTGTAACTCGCTAACGAAGCGTTTTCGGACCTATGTTTATATAACATTTTTTCATTATTTTTACTAGTACAATGTGCTGTAGAAGTGGGGGGAGAACTTCATGAATCACCCTGTATATTAAATTAAAAAATAAACCTAAACAAGTTAATAAGCTTATTAATATAACCTAAATAATAGATAAGCTCCTTCCATTTTAAAACTAAATACATAACCAGGTATTTTAGGGTTAGAAAAAGAAAGTAAAGAAACCAGTATGGAAATAATAATAATAATAATAATAATAATAATAATAATAATAATGAAAAGTAATAAAAACAGTACAGAACAATTCCCATAAACCTGCTAATAAATCTATTTGATTTTATAAATACTTTATTATTACTGAAAACATTACAGAGGTACCAACTTTTTAATATACAAATCCAACAGGTTGCTAATATTTAAAACCCAATAAAAAACCATATGAAGGACTCACGGGAAAACTGATAATCACCATGTTACAAATTTTACAGGAAAGCAAAAACAAAGTTTGCAGACTCATATTTTGTTAAAATATATTTTCTTAATCACTCAAAACTGTTTAAAATGCTTCAATATTTTTTTTAAGTTAATTTTTGTGTTATAATTTCTTATCATGGCTGAAATTGTTATCAATACAACAACACAAGTCACAACTATCGGTGAAGAAACAAGTTAACCCCAAAATAGTTATCAAGTTGTTGTTTAGATCATCAGCTGAAAGGCTGGTTTGAACTTCTAGAGGCAAGTAAATTGAGGAGTGATGTGGATAAACATTGTCTTCCTCACTATGCTTATCAGCATGCCAGGCCCTCTAAAAAGCATCTACTTACCACCCTGCAAATGACACCCTCACTTCATACAACACAAGGTCTGAGTGTATAATGAAATGCATTACTCTTAGATGGGATAACTTTGACTTGTATGTTTTACACCTCTACCTCTTCTGTTCTTAAATGCTTCAGTCATATAATTGGCTTACCATGTGATAAGAAACAGAACTATTTTTATTTTTTGTAGCCCTGAAACTAGCAGATCGAGTGCAAATAATTTAAAACTTGACCTGCCTGTTATCAAGTTATGTCTCTGGAATTTTCAGGTATAAAAATTATGTCAAAAATTAAAAACAATCATATAAAACAAAAAAAACCACTATTTAATACAGAAATTTGTAATTTATACAGTTTTAAACAATGCAGTACGTTCAATTGTTTAACATCACTGTCATAGTTCTTATAACTAAGATAATCTCTGTTGTTGTGTGATAGTTAGAAAAAATAAATGGAAGCTTCTGGTCGGCAAAAATCTTCACAAAACGAATTCACAACCCTAAATGGATCACACATAACCCTTGCGTGATAAGAAAGTAAACCAACTTCTTTTCAAAAAAAAAAAACAAACTAACAAATAAATAGTACAGTTGAGAGTGTTGCTACTGGTATCAGAAAGTGAAACCTGGAGTTATCAAGTTATTTCAGAGAGTATATGGCATATATCAAGTTATTTGTATGACTTGGTATTTTCTTTTTTCAATATCTCTGGAGTTATAATATCTCTCCATTTAGTATTAAGTTAACATTTAAGTCACACAATTCTACCAATATGATTTGCTGATAAAACAAAAATCAAAAAAGTGGGGTTATCATGTTCTTCCCCTGAACCCTTCATATACAAGAAAATTTTTGACTTTTAATGAACAAAATATATTAACCTAAAGCTCACTTATGAATGTGAATACGCTGTTGAAACTATAATTGAAGAACTTAGTAAAAGAAGGTGTTATGTAACAAAAATATAGTTTTGTGAAAAATGAAATCAAAATTCTAAAGCTCCCATCTTTTTATGAATTGCCCAATTTCATTCATTTTGGTAACTCTTACCTACCTGTTTATGCAAATTCATATTATGCAATTAAAATTGTTTTTGAACATAACTTTTCAGTACCACTTTTCTCATAACTTTCATATGCATTTGCCAACTTTGTCCTCTAAAAATCTGTATCATACACTATATTCTCTGAGAATGGATAAACGGTATTTCAACAATAGAAGACAAAATACTTCATAACAGATGTTTTTTTAAGAAATACCAAATAACACTTTTTACATGGTGAAGATAAATACATAATACCACAGTTAATTCTTCCAAAAAGGTGCCTCTACGACTGTAGTTCATTATGGTGGAAGCAGGCGCCAAGTAATCTTGACACTTTAATGCACTAAAGAATATTAAATTAAGAAGCACACTCATATACCACTTATCCACTAGTATTTCCTTAAATTGTAGAGACAGTTTTTAAATCTTCATCACACAAAAAAGCTTTTTAAGTTTTTGAAAAATGTGTTACATAGCACCTTCATCCACTAAGCTCTTCAATTATATAAGCAATATACTGTGTACTTCCTATTTACCAGAATATGAAAATTTTACCTAAATTAATGCACATATACCATCTCAAACACTATTAACTGAATAGTCAATCTACAAATTGTTTTTTCATTGTTGCTGCAGAGTAGTTAAGATGTTAGTAGATACCAATGAAAATTATTGGTTCATTTAGAAAAAATTAAAACAATAACAAATTTCAATCACAATAATATATTGCAACTGAAACTACCTCAAAAGTGGGAGTACTAAATTGTATTACTGTATATGTGTGTTCCAAGGCAATAAATTCTGAAGTAACGTCAAAATTTCAAATCAACCTGGATAAGATTTTATATGGAAGCAACTTACGGATCGTACTATTCGTTAACGGTTTATGTAAGTTCACTGTAATATATAAATTACATTTTCACTAATCTTGAAAAGGAACACCATAAAATATCTATCATATCATCAAATTAATTAAAAATTTGAGCTAACAAGTAGCTTACAGCTAAGTGAATCTGTGTCATCGATATCTCCTATTTTGACATGTTTTTTTAAGTAATCCAATCACCAAATATAATCCTTTTATTGATGACAGTAAACTACAATTTTGTGAAATAATGGAAAATAATTTTGGATAAACTAGGTTAAATTGTTAAGAAAACATTTCTTGTCCAGAAAATAAAATATTTTAAGTGACCTGGTTAAAAATAGCAACACAAATTCTAGTTAAAATTGGAAATTTTCTTTTGAATTTTCCCCCTGGTATATATGTACACTGTGGTTTCACCTATTATAAAAATATTATTTTGTTCAATACTGTTGCCCCTTCTACTTATCGACTGCCAGGCACTTAATGAAACTATCACATGGAAGAAAATGTTACAACTGTTTAAGATTTATTGAGAGATGACGTTACCAAAGGACAACATAATGCTGTAGCCACACACTGCTCTCAATGATTCATACCAGACCGACTGATTTACTATTTTTATTACTGTCACCACCCAGTGACAATGCTAAAAAACGTAGAACATATTTTATTATGCTGGATTTATTTGAATTTATTTACTTTCCGTAATAAAGTTACAGAATTTAAAAATCACTCTTTTTTAATCTAAAACTGTAATTTTTGATTGTTTTAGAAAACCTGGGCCAGATAACTAAGAGTTTACAGAATTTTATTTCTGACACTATTCAAACACATATTTTTTGTACATGTTCAAAAATAATAATTACCGATTAACTTAACAGACATTGGAAAATAATACTAAATGCTAGCAAATGTTTTCATATTGATACCTAAAATCCTATACCAATTAAAAAAGCTTGTACAGCATCCTTTGGGTGTGTAGATAATAAAAACAATAAATAGAAAACAAATTTTTTGATCATGAGTTTGTTACAAGAACTACTGATGTAGCTACAATGTAATAACATAGTTTCCATCTTGAAATTAAAATTTAGGACTGTAAGAGAATAATATTTGAAATTCCTTAAAATTAATCAGCTTAATTATTATGGATTAATTATAATACCACAGGTGTTAAACCACAGTTAACTTAAATCACCGATGTTTGGCAAAATGTTTCTAACAATTGGTTTCTAATGTCTTTTTCTATCTCTCAAGCTCGTTGATTGTTGTTGTTTAGGTCAACAGCCGAAAGGCTGGTTTGAACCTCTAGAGGTTTTACGAAGTAAAACAAGGAGTGAGGTGGTTTACCATTGCCTTCCTCACTGAGTGAAAAAGTACGCTTATCAGCATGCCGGGCCCTCTGAAAAGCACATATTTTCCACTCTGTAAATGACAACTTCACTTCATTCACCACAGGGTCTGGCTGTATAATGAAATTCATTACTTTCAGAGAAGGTAACTCTGATTAGTGTCTTTTACACCTCTACCTCTTCTGTTCTTAAATGATTCAGTCATTTAATTGGCTGACCATGTGATAAGAAACAGAACTATTTATTTTAGCCCTGCAACGAATAGATTGAGTGTAAATAATTTGACACTCCACCTGTCTGTTATGGGCAGAGCTCGTTGATTATACAAGTTAAATAATCCTACTACTGCCCATCAAGAAGTCTTTCAGTTTATTAAAACATCATGAAACAAACACAGAAAATTAAAACACTTTTAAGTGATTACTTACCAAACTAAACACTACAAACTGCTGTAATATTAAATGAACAATCTAAAGTTACCTTATTGTAAAAAAAAACACGCACACACAAACATGCACAAATGAATGAAACCAAACCCAATTACAAAATGAACAAACTGGATAAAAAAATAAAACTATAGCCTTTAAACTACAAACCAATATTGGACAAAAAAGCCACACAAATGACGCACCAGGACATTTATAACTTAAACCCAAAACTTAAAATTTTTGAAAATGTTTAAGCTAATATATTAATTTACAAAAAGAAGATTATGAAGAACAAAAAATGTGTTTCTTAAACTGGAAAAGGGATTTTTGACTAATCCACAACATTATACAAAAATGTTAATTGGTACATTGAGAGATAAAAGTTTTTTGTAGCGAGAATACCAAAATTTTTTTGGTAATTACTAAAAAAAAAAAGAAATTTTTTGTAGTTAATTCGGAACAGCAAAATAACGTACAAAGCTGTTCTGGGATGCCCACCACCTTTGTATTTATTATCAACAAAAACACGTCATGTCAACAAATAACGAAACAAAGATTTTCCAAAATTTAAGGAGAAACGGGTTCACCTGTGACAACACAAGTCAGTAATTTTTTATTGCCTGAACACAAAAAAATCACAGATACCAGTAATTCGTAAATGCAGCAATAACAACAACATAAAAAAATGTCGAAGCGCCACAAATAATCAACAAATTCTCACACTTTTCAGCGGGCAGTTCAAGATGTTGCTGCTGTTGCCCCCCCATTGGAAGCCATTGTGGAACCGTCAGGAAATTGTCATCTTTATACATCAATTCTAGCTCCCGAGTATTCTTGGTTGAACCAAAAACTAAAAACGAAAAATTATGAAAAATCCAAAAATTGCTATTTATGCAGTCATGCTAAAAAACAAAATCAAAACTCAAAAATTATTGTATCTAAAAAACTAATAAAATTAACGGTATGGAATAAGATATTTAATCTAATTAAAAAATAATAAATAATTTCAAAAATCAATTGTATTTTTAAACTAAAAATATGATTAAAAAGTGAAAAATGTATTTCCCAATTAAATGCTTGCAATCTTGTAACCATGCACAAGCAAAGCCAATGAAAATTAACAATAAAAAAATGTGGTAAAAAAACAAGTGAAAGTACAAAAAAATTCAGAAACAATATCCTAATCACATTTGGTAAATATACCTAAAAGAATTCTGAATGTATTTTTGAAGTAATTTGTGCTACTGTATGTTTCAATAGACATATTTTTTCCTGTCGCTTATTATAGAACAATGATCCAAAATAATTCAGAATTAGTAGAAGCTAAGAAACCTTCATTAACACGTTCAGCACGAATGCCGCCTTAAGGCGGCATATACAATACCAAATTTCTATAGCTTTTTTTTAAATCGCCGGTGTACTGGCAGTGTTAGTAAAGGTTGTTCACGGGTTCAGATCTATTCTACGAGCGCCACTGTGAAGATCGTCTTTCGTTACCAACTGCCGGGAATTTTTAACGAATTTTAAAATTGTAGTCTATTCGAACGTCCTAGTGCCGTGTAATTTTATTGTTTTATTTAATTATATCAATTATTCTACAAATTCTTCGCTCCCAGTGACTTCTTTTTAAAAATAAAAGGTAAAAAAATACATTTTTACGTAAAAATAGTTATTACTCAAAAGAAATTTCTGTTACTTTCTGAACTCGCGATTTCTATGCACTGTGTTTCCTTTGCAGGCCTATTGTACGTTATATAATATACTGTACTATTATAATTATGGTCATAAAATAATTTTGTACAAATAAAAGTACTTTTATTACTAATTTTCTATATTGCCATGGTCTCACTAAAAATTATTAATTAATTTATTGCAAACATGTAAATATATTTCTTTTTATTCTGGGATATTTAAAAAAAATTTACATAAATTTTAATGTTTACATTTTAAAAATTTTAATTTTACATATTAAATTTTGTGAATTAAATATTTTTTATTATGAAACATAATTATTGTATTTTTTAATTTTACACATAAAAATAACTTTTAATTATTTAATAACTTATAAGTATAAATTTTTCTAATAATTAAAAAGTTAATTTCAAATATAAATTTCGTAGAAACAACAAACGCGTATAATACCGTACTATATTGAGCCGGTGAGTAGATGAGCAAATAAGATATTTTCCAAGGCCTGAAGCCGCCTTAAGGCAGCATGGTATATTTTCACTGTAATGGCGGGTCGGCGCAGCGAAGCACCCGTGATTTTAGCCGCCGTGCTGAACGTGTTAAAGTTTCAATAAATAGGAAACAAGATGGATTCATTCACTAATTTCTTTGGTTACATTAGCCATGCAATTAATAAGAAAGAAATTTCATATTATGTTACAATGAAAAATTTTAGAATGTACCCATGATGAGCATTAAATATTTCAATCCTAATTAGATGAGAATATGATGAGTAAATCAATGAAAAATAAAATTACATTCCCATTCTTCAAATGCCACTGCAAACATGCGTACATAATTAACTCACCAGCACCAGATTTAACTAGATTATTGTCAGACGTGCCATTATGTTCTCCGTTCCGATGCGGTGTTCTTGCATCCAAATCTTCAGATGATATTGCTTTAATGAAATTAGTTTGGAGTCTTTGTTTTTTACTTAGGAACGTTTGATCATATAAATAACTGAGATCAACACTTGGATCTACTTGTATACGAGGCAAATGAATGTTCTTTAAATATAATGTATCCTCCAAAACCCATTCAGAACCTGATTGCCAATCACAAAACCAAAACTGAATATTAATAAACATTTCACTTAAATTAAACATACTTTACCATTAATAAATTATTAAATTTATAATTATAACTGGTTAATTTATATTACATCACTTCAAATCAGTCATCACTTTGTAATTACCTATAACACTCATACCTGTGTTTGTTTCATCTTAATAAAAAAATTTATAAAACTCTTGTCACCAGATGGCGACATTAAGTGGTGAGTTAAACCTTTAATTTTTGGAGGCCCTTTCCGATCCAGACAACAGACAAGACGTCTTGTCTGTTGTCTGGATTGGAATTGAATCTCTTGGCTCAGTGCAGCGCTCTTTTTATAGTTGCCGAGAACGCTGTGGTATTGGTGTTGACCTTGGCGACAAAGGCCTCTGGTGGCACGCCGCCATAGGCCTGCCTACCACCCCTTTCAGAACTACTGGCGGTTCCCTCTGTCAAAATACAATTTAGTTGCACTGCTTAGCAGTACCCCAAAGCGACGTTTGGATCAAAATAATATTACTTTTACTTAACCTAAAGAGCCAATACATATTATTTTTTTACTTTTTAAAGGTTTTTTAAATTTAATTTTTATTTAACGCTTTTTTCAATTGCATAATTTTTATAGGCTTAGGCTTTTTTAAATTAAAACATAGCTAAAAACACTCTCTATCAAGTCATCTTTTAATCGAAAAAAACTAAATTAATATCAGTTTATCTATTTGGGAGCTACATACCACAAACAGACATGTTCAAATAAAAGGGCCAAAAGTAAGGTTTTTTAAACTTTTTATATTTTTTGCACTGGAGGCTTTATAAATTTAAGTTTTATTTCATGCTTTTTTACATATATAGAAAACGTGTTTTTCTTTTCTTTTATTAATATTTTTTTATTGAATCAGCTTTTGATCAAATCACCTTTCAAAAAAAAAAAATCAAAATCGGTTCATCTGTTTGGGAGCTATGATACCACAGACAGAATCACACGTTGAACTTATAACATCCCTCTTTTTCCACCGGGGAAAAAAACACACTAACCCCTCAGACAAGTCAGCTGACTAGGAGATATTGTAGGGGTTATAGCAAGAAAAGTATAGATATTTGTTTTTATTTTAATTAAATTTTCTATTTAAAATGTTCTATTAGAAAATATAATTATTGTTATTACGAGCCAACTGGTGTAAATTAATTTGGACGATAATACCAATTTCACAATGTTTTGTGCCAGTGTTTAAAAAATAAGATAAGCACCTACATAAACAATTTTTGAAACTATAACGACAGTTAAAAGAAAAGTCACTATGTCACTATGAGAATAGTAGCACTTTCAAAATTTTAATTAAATGTTTTTTTATCTCTTTGTAAAATACCATAAATACAAATAGAAAATTAAATAAAACCAAGCCGTTTTTAAAGTTTATTTTGGAATTCAACATATTAATTATCTTAAAGCTTTATCATAATTTTAAATCTCATTATGGCTTTACAAATTTTATTTTTTGGATTTTATTGGAGAATCCTGAAAGTGTCCTCTTTACAACCAAGGAAAAATTATTTAAGTCAGTTTGGTATTACTCTGTACTTAAAAACAAACAGAATGTCTATTTAAAATATATTGAACCAGTTTTGAGTTTTAAATATGAGATTAATCAAAACTTTAGCTACATTAGCTATGGACTATGCATAATTTTCCTTACTTTTTATTGACATAATATATGGTGAATAGTATATGGATACAAAATATGGACTCAAAAAGCTTGATTTACTTGAGATGTGGCTTTATCGCAGGATAATGGTTATTTATTATTATTACATTTAAGGCACTATGCAACTTTAAAATTGTTTGTTCCCTGTACAGGCTTCAAGTTGAAAATGATTAAATTAGAAGTGGTTAAAAATAATTACAATCATGAAAAGAAACAAATAATTCTGAACACTTGCAACTAACTGTTATCATTACCACTAAACTAACAACTTATTAATGTTTTCAATTAAAATACTTCAGGCTTAATTCTATTCCACAATTTATGAATTCAAGTGAATATAATTTTGACATGAAATAAATAAAAACCTTGACGAGTCTAAATTTAAAAAAAAATTGAACACAAATAAAAAGTAAATTTGATTAACATTAATTGACTAACCTCCAGTACTTTCACATTCATATATAGCAACACAGAGATTAACATAACGAGAATCTGGATCTTTTCTTGATGGTCTTGTAAATGATTTTCCATATTTGTAAGCACAAGCTATTCGACCACTATAAGCAGCACTAATATTTAGAGGTTGTCCTGTAAATAAAATAACAATAAAACTGAATTTCATGTTACATGATCAATAACAAATTTTTACTCTCGTATTTGTGTCAAGTGCATTTTAAAATGCTGTCCCTAAGTTACTATAATAACAAACACACAAAATATAGAGATACAGTTGTTTCAAATTATGAAGGGATAATTTAGATTCTTTTTAAAACAATTTCCGTTTGAAATTTAAAAAATTCCCTCTAAAATTTTTTTAATTGTTTTTATTACAAGTTTTAATTTATTTTTAGTGTTCTAACTCATAATATAATATTACATAAAACATGTTAATAAAACGTTTCTTTATCTTGCATAAAGTATTTTACCTTATTAATATTTAACAATAAAGTTTTCAGAATGATTTAAACTATATTTTACAATGGTAACTACAAATTCTTGTGATAAGCAGTATAAATAAATCAATTACTACATTAAACAGCTGGATGTGGTAATTTACAAAATTATGAAAAAAATCCCCCCCAAATGATAACAAATGAAAAAAAAATTTAAAACTTTAAATAACAAAAAATTCCCTCTTTAACCACTACAAACGTTTTTTATTTAAACAATACTGTCTTAATAAATTTAACCTACTGTATACAGTGTAAATGAAATGCACAGCTTTCAACTGACTATACAAGTGATTCCAGATTATAGCCTATTTTCAGTAATTACCAATTATAAACTCTTTGACAATACTAAAGAATTCAGTAAATTGTCACCTGAACAGAATGTACACCTTATTCTTTAAAATGTAAATTTGATTAAGTGAAAAATTCCTTTTAAAAATTCAGCTATTTTTTCAGTTCTCAATTAATAAAATTATTTTATTTTGAACAATTTTTATGCAATAATGTCTATTAAATGGTGAATAAAATTTACTGAATACAGGAGTAAAAAACAAACCTGGCACATCGATCATAGATTCTTTATCTTTCCTTAACATTTCCCATTCAGCCCAGTGATACTTAAATGAAGTAACATTCTGACCCTGATTATTTTGTTCCTCTTCTTTATCAACAATACATTTCCAAAACCTGAAATAATGTTTATTCATATAGTACATAAATTGTAGGGGCACAGTTTTTTCACACATACAAATTTTTTATATAATTACACTTTTAAATGACAAAATATACATCTCTCAATTAATCTCTTCTATTACCTCGCTGACACTCAGGGCATGTTTTAAGAACATGTCATTCTTAATATTATATTGAGTTAACAAGAACTGATTAAATTGAAAAAAATAAATTTAAGTCTTATGACTTAATACTAGACTTAATACTAAATTTATTTTGAATTACAAATACAGTAAGTAGTGATAATGGAAGAGTTATTCACAATCCTGCAAGAATTTTAAAACCGTAAAACAATCACATTTTAATTCTAATGTCAGTTTTGAATGCTTTCAACTTTCTGATTAAATTACAGTAAAAAATAAAACTATGCAACAAATAAATACTATGATATAAATACCAACCTAACAGTGCTATCTGAGCAAGCAGTAACAATAATATATGGAGCAAAGCAAGCTGGATAAATAGATGCAGAACTTAAATGTCCACCTGCAGGAGAAGCATGTATCACATCCACCCCATCAGGCAGTGGCAGTTCTTGTGTACATACCTGAATAACATAAATACAAATAGAAAATTAAATAAAATCAAGCAGTTTTTTAATTTAATTTTGGAATTCAATACGTTAATTATCTTAATGTTTCAGCATAATATTAAACTTTCGTTATTATGAATATTAACTAAAATCTAAAACAATACTAAATTGTGTAAACAACATTTTTAGAATAATACCAAGTACTGCAATAATTGCTGTGATTTTAATTAATTTTGATTTTTAAAATCAACAGACCACCAGTCTTGTTAATGGACCAAGGGGCCGGCCCGTGGTGTAGTGGTCAGCGCAACTGACTACTATGCCGGGGTCCGGGGTTCTAGTACCGGTCAGGTCTAGCATTTTTTCATCTGTAAATCACCACATATCATTACCTATGCACAAGCCCAAGGCATCATCACTCAATAAAAAAAATAAATAGTAAAAAAAAGTCAATATATTAAAAATTTGTAATTTAATCAGTTGAAACAATGAGTCTGATTTAAAACTTTAACAAAGGAAGATGCATTTTCATAATACTTCTGGAAGCTTTTGTGATATTACCTCATGAAGCAGTGCGCACCGCGAAAGTACTCGTGAGTAAAGAAAAAACAAAAAGAAGCAGTGTAAAGGTAAATATAATTTTTTTTTATAACTCATTACATTAACTGTTATAACAATTAGGAATTTTTTCAACAATTCTGAGAAAAAAGGCAAAAAGTAGAATAAATTTCTACTTAGTAAAATTACATTTACTAAACCTAACACAATATTTGTTTTGTCATTGTATCATTCAAGCAAACACAAGCCAAAACCTACACAAAACAATCAGATACATAATCCTTCATTGTAAGGATCTGTATAGGTTAAAACATAAAACCTATCACACCTCAACAGACAACACATAACCTAAGTTATAAATAAGCTGCTCCACCAGTATGATGTTTGTGAAAATTAAGTAAATAAGTTTGTAATGAACAATTCATTGTGATTCTGATTAAATAAATAAGTAACAAAAATCAAAGCAGCCAAGGCACATTGCCTCAAAAAATTATCTTTAGAAACTGTCGTATGTACACACTGTTTGCAGAACTGATATTTAATACTAGTTAATATTTTATTTATTTATTTTTTTTTTTTTTTGGTTTAACGTCCAACTGTTTTGCAATTACTGCTAATGGAGACGGTGAAGGATGAAATCATTTTTTTTGTAACGTATGAAAATATGCTATGCCTCAATGGGATTCAAACCCAAGACCGCATAATGAGAGGCAAGCAATTAATAATAAACATAAGCAATACTTTTTGACTACCATTAAGTTCTCTTGCACTTAAAAAGTATTTTTAAAGAAATGAATAACTACCACACATATTAGATAAATCTTTAACAGAATGTTTTTATTACTAGAGAATTTAAACATCTATTGATACTTAACTATACAAAGAAATTAATTATATCTGTTGAACAAAAAAAAGTGGTTGTGCATACTAAAAATCATTTAATTTTTCAACACTTTTAACCCCCATATAATTTATACAACTGCCATAATTAATTTATAATTAATATAGTAAAAATGGTAAATGCTAACTAATGTTTTTTTATAAAGCACTTTAATGTAGTGTTCATGTTAACACACATCTCTTTAGTGTTTTTTATTATATTTTTGAATTTTCAAATTGTAAAACTTCCTTTCATTACCTTCATTATAATAATATTATATTAATAATAAAATTAATTTATACACCCATTCTACATTAAGTATCTTATAATTAACGAATAAATTAAAAGTATACTGTATAACTGTAAGTGTTCTGATTATTTACTACAAAGTACTACCTTAGTTGTTGTTATTGTGACATGTGGAGGATGAACTAATGCTTGAGCTTCATCTTCAATAGTGCCCGCAGCTCTTCCCGAACTTTCCAAATCATCATCATCCTGTACCAGATGGCTGTCTGGCACGTACATCATACTACCACTCAATTCTACAAGTAAGATAGACAAACAAAATCTTAATACTTTAAATAATAAAGATTCCAATAAAATTAAAAACAAAAACTCATCTCTCAAGCACTTTTTTAGAGCAAACCTGTAAATTTATAGTTAAAAATTGAAACTTTTATTTAATAAGCTCACCATAAAAACTAGGAAAGTTTGAAAAAGTAAGTTATCTTGTAAGTGTGTAATCATTGTAACAGCTTCTTTTTTCAAGGACTATATATTTATGAATCAAACTGTACCGCGGATACTTTATAAAAATTTTGGACAAAGTCCTTTTTGGATAAGTCATAACATCATTTACTATTACAAACGAGTGAAACATGGCTTAACTTGAAGATTTTGTGGGTGGCTGCACTGTAGGAGCTATTGCAACTCAGCTTTACTCTAGATTTACAACCCAGCAACTGTTCTCATGGTTCATTCAACATGATGTTTACAATAACTACCAACTATAGTATAGTTAACATTTTCATAACAATTCTAAGATTTACGTTGGGTCTGGCAAGCAAGCCTAAGAAAGAATGGTGATGAGGCTGTACGTAGCAGTCATATTGCAGTTAGAATACTACTGAGTAAGATGAGATAGCTGTCCATGTTTCATTTATAGTTTCTAAAAAGAAATATTTTATGGAAGTTAATTATTTAATATAGGTATTTACTCTTGTAATTTAACTAGTTTTTGAAAAAGACTATGAAACAAATGAGTATTTAGGTTGGAAGTTAGAATGGGAGAAGTATAATAGGAGAAGTAAGCAGTCCTATGCTCCTTGACTCGTCACATGACAACCGTTAACTCACTGTAAACCTACTCATTTATTTTACTCTGTGCAGAGTTGTTATGTTGCTACCCATACAAAACAGTATTTATATTACTGTATCAGTATCCATTTTATATTATGTAAATAAGCTTAAGGATAAAACTACTTTGTCTTATACATAAGAATTAGATACAGAATTTATTATTTAAGCCACTTTCACAGTGCTGGGATCAAACTCTCAAATAGATATTATCACAGACAGTACAATACACAACATTACTGTACTATTTAATCTGAACACAATTTTACATAACTACATAATGAGCCTAAATTATATAAAATAACATTCTTATAATACATCAAGTTCTGTTTTCTTCATTAAAAATACATTTTTAATCTCTCTTGGATAAACTGGGTCTTCAGATAAACATTTTTTTTTTTTTTGGTGTAGCTTATACATTTTTCAAAATAAAAGGAAAATGCTAGAATTTAAAATACATGTCAATTCATTAGAAACAAAGATATTATAACTAACCATCACTATCAGATTGTGAAGCGATAACTAATCGCCACATATGAATTGTGGTTCCTTGAGTAGTTCTTTCTAATACAACAAGATAAAATGGTTCTTCGAATTCAGCTGAATGATGCAAATCAACGATTGCGCTCAACTGAGCTTCCATGAGACTAAGCTCACCTCCACCACTACTGGCTCTAAGATGTTCATCTCCTCTGATACCTGTTATCAACTGCTCTTGAAATACATGTAGGAATTGTGTGTTTTGCCAGTCCTGAAAAACATAAATAAAAATAATAACTACTCTGTATTCTTTTTACTATCAAGTTTTATAAAACAAATTTTAAGAAAAATTTTTAAAAAGTTGTTGGAAAAAATATTCTTCCTTATACATTTACATTTAGTTTTCCATAAAATTAAAAGAATTTATTCTTAGCATGTTTTGAAGATAGAATAACAGTCTACGATGTCTTTGTTCCTGTTTACATACTAATGAAGTACTACTAATTTCTCTTATCACTTTCAGCCACTTAGCAGATTGGTACATCCTACAAAAGAAATTTTTAAGGCCTGACAATAATTTCAGTATAAATATGTTACACATCATATCTACTAATTGAACATATTCACTGCCACACTTTTTCCCTCATTTTCATCTAAGGAGCCAACACCAATTCTTTATTTAGGAGGGTGAAAAAATATCAATATCAAATAATTATGATGCAGATAATTTGTCAGTTTTTCATTAAAAAATGAAAAAACAAGCGTGACACAATCGGTTCCACAGGCATTCAGAATGAAAAACCATATTTTAATAATAGTGATATCTTTTCGAATATATTAGTGTTCAATAAAATATTTTGTCAAATTGTTCTAAATGTACCATCTGAATATATTGTAATAGAATCGACTAGATGGATCGCGAATGTTCCAGAATTCCATTCATAAAATAGTTAAGGAATAATAAAAATATCAACACACAATAGCAGCAATAAATTACAGTTTTAACAATAAAGGGTACGCCTATTATAAAAGGGTATTGTGTACAGCTATTTTTATGAAGTTGTTTATGAGGTTGTTTACGTTTTCTATTTACAATAGTTGACTTGTTTAAAATGGATTTTTCTAGCATTCATTAATAAAGAGTTATTTTTGTACTTTATGATTTCTCTACTTTGTTCTGGAATGATCTTTTATAAACAGGTATATAAGAGATGCGGATGACACGGTCTTAATTGCGGCAAGCCAAGAGGAATTACAAACACTCGTAAACAGGGTAACCTCAGCTTGTGACAAATATGGTCTAAAGCTCAGCGCTTCAAAAACCAAACTTATGGTAGTTAGCAAGGCAACAATACAACCTGTACAAATCAACGCATACGGTATAAGGCTAAAAAGAGTTGAAAACATCACTTATCTGGGCCCCAGTGTCAACGACAAATGGGACATGAGTAAGGAAATAAAGATCCGTATTGAAAAAGCCAGGACCCGCCTTCTTTAAATTGAAGAGAATTCTATGTGACAGAGGAATCACCTTAAAACTAAAAATCAGATTAACACGCTGTTACATATTCTCCGCTTTGTTATATGGTGCGGAGAGCTGGACGCTGACGACTACTTTAATGAGGAGGCTGGAGGCTTTTGAAATGTGGGTCTACAGAAGAATTCTCCGAATAAGTTGGGTGGACCGAGTAAGAAATGAGGAGGTCCTACAGAGAATGAAAAAGAGCACAGAAATAATCAGAACAATAAAAACACGTAAGCTCGAATATTTTGGCCACGTGATGAGACACCCAGGAAAATATAACCTTCTGCATCTAGTGATACAGGGTAAAATTGCCGGAGGGAGAGGACCGGGACGAAGAAGGACGTCTTGGCTACGAAACCTCCGTGAGTGGTACCACAAAACATCCACTGAGCTATTCCGAGTTGCAGTGAATAAAGTGATGGTAGCCAATATGATTGCCAACGTCCGATAGTCGGGCATGGTACTTAAAGAAGAAGATATAAGAGACCCCCGATTGCGGTCAGAGTAGTATCTGTTTGATCTTCGACAAGCGATTATCGGGTTGTTATTTAGCAGGTTAACTATTCCGAGAATTGTGCTGGTCGACGACTGTTATACTGCCTTTGTTGTGAGTGTATTGTGTAAAGTCGTTTTGTGAGTGTATTGTAAAGTTAATGTGTAAATTTTGTGAATTCAGTTTCGGTGTTTTGTATGTTTGTGGAATCTATAAAAGTGATTGTAAGTTATTTATTGTTAATTATCTATTTTAAGTGAATTATTAAATCATTTATTGTATTACTTAATTATAATTAGTTTAATCATTTATTTTGTAATCTTTTAGTGAAATAAATATTTGTAATTGGAAACTTTAGTGTAATAATTATTTAATTACCTAGATCCCGAAACGGACCTTAGCAATAAGTGTCACAATATTTATGAAATATATATTTCTGTTACCGTATTCTGGTGGTTTGAAATTTATACTTTCTATTTTAAATAATACGGCTGTTTATAATCATACATAGGATGTTTGATAAACTATTACCGTATTATTCCGAATACAAGCCGCACCCGAATTTAAGCCGCATCGAAAAAATCACGATCAAAACTAAGAAAAAAAGATTTCAAGTGCTTTTTTAAATTTTGAGAATATTTTTTATAAGAAAATAATTACCGTACTTATCTTAAACAAATACACTTACTACTATTTATTATTTTAACTAAATAAATTAAATTATTGGTGTAATTATATAATAATACCTATGTGTATCAATCATCTGAATCACTGGCTGCATTACTTTCACTATCACTCCTATGCGATGAATTTTTAGTAACATTCCATTCATCGTCTTCCCAAATAACATTATCTTCTGATCCATATAATAAACAGGCATTTCGTCAGCATTTCCAATCTGACTTAGTAAGTGATTGTATTGCTTTCGTAGACAGAAACGCTGATATTCGATGAGTTTCTCTTCAAAATCAGTAGACAGTTTTTGAGCAATTGATGTTCGACGTCTCAATGTGAACCCGTTTCGTCGCATCATTCTTCTCATCCAGCCGAAACTTGCCTTGAAGTCTTGGATATTTAGTAATTCTCCAGATATTTCCAATGCTTTGTAAAATGTGTCGCGTTACAGGGAGCCCTTGCTGTCTTAGAGAAGTCACGTACTGACAGACCCTTTGGTCTACTTCTGTAAAACGACCACCTTTTGGTCCAGTGAAAGCCTTCCTTGCAGGATTGGCATTTAGGAGTTGATGTTTATTTTTTGTCCAATGCCGAACACATGAATCATCCACACCACATTTTCTTCCGGCTTCTCTGTTAGATGTCTTTTCCGCATAGTTAATTACTATTAATTTGAAATTAGCATCTTAAGTCCTGCGCTGATTTTTGGGTATTTGTATAGATGAAGTACCCTTATCCTCTACAACATCACTCATGGCGAAGTATAGGTAAATAAAAAGAACTTAACAAAAAACAAATGATCGGATAAACAAATTTAAGTAAAAAGAAAACTGCTTCCAAAATTTATACTCTAACACAATCTGGTCAAAACGAATGCACACGCACAACGTGAAGAGAGGACTAATGAAGAAATGTTGCTGTTAGGGGTAGCACGATGTGTGGGCGAGTGAGAATGCATGAACAGGTCAATGCCTTTGTTTACATTATGATTTATCAAACAACCAGTTGTACACATCACTTACTGTATTTCTGTCGATGGATGACGATTTGTCAACCCCCCCCCCCACCACGGACAATAAGTGTGTCTCTCTCGTCATACCTAGACCTACTTCTTACTTTAAGAAACCATTAATTTTATTAAAGCGCGAATGCAAGCCGCAGGTCAAATTATGGAACCGATTTTTCGAAAAAAAACTGCGGCTTGTATTCAGAACAATACGGTATGTCCATCTAATCACATATTTCAACACAACCCTCCTCCTCAGCACCAGAATAGTCACTGGCTGATGAATTATTGATACAAAATTATGATATAGAGCCACTGTTGTTTCCAATCTAGACAATCCTTAATTTCTGAGTCCATACTGAAGAATGCTTTCTCCTCAGTACAGTATCATTTTATTTGAGATGGGTTATCACTAATTCTTTATTTTTTTAAAACTTTTATTCAGTTTTGATAATTTTCAACTTGATTACTTGAGTTAATATGAGTTACAGACAAAATAAAATCAGAATAACTAAACAAAATAAATGACCAAAGAAAACTGCTACAAACAAGTTGCCAAATGAAAAAAGACAGAATAAATCGCAAACAAGTCATATTTAAAAATGAACTGCACAGTAGTAAGCACTGTTCTTCAATAAACAATGTCACAATATTAAATAAGGCAAATCAGGTATGCCAATCAACAGACAAGCATGAGAAACAAATATTGCATTATGACAATGATCGGTTTCAAAGGCACCCAGCCGATGACAACAATGACACTGAACAGTATCAAGAGCAGTGAACGTCTTAATAGAGTATTTCAGAAATTACAATATGACATACATGCGTTGCATCAGAAATGGCATCCAGTTGAATGACACAGCCTGGTCTTGCAGTTGATTGTTGAGAAACTATTTTGATTCGATCATGCAATGATGAATGTTTTACACCGTCTTCAGAACTCAGATCAGTTGAGAGACTAACAAGGGAGCCCTGAAAATAAATAATAAAGTAATAAGTAACATTACAGTTATTTTAGTAACTATAACCAGACAAAAAAATTTATAATGTTAAAATTTAAATAACAGTACAAATTATCTCCAAAGGCTATTTAAACAAACTTAAATAAACCCGTTAATAAAGTCAGCAGTGGGTGGAAAAGAATGGGGAGTGCCCAATGAAAGCAGGGATGTTCAAGTCGCAACTGAAGGCAAAGTTGATATTTTTTTTATATCCGCAGCATCATGAATATGTTCCTGCCAGCCAGAGAGTGCCTGGACAGTTCTATGTTGGAATCCTGGAGCGGCTTTGAGTACACATTTTACGTGAGCGGCCTGAACTCGCTGAGGACGACCAGATCTTGCACCACGACAATGTGCCAGCCCATTCGTCGTTCATTGTGCAAGAGTTTTTGGCGAAAAAAGGCATTCTGATGTTGCCGTATTTACCCTATAGTCCTGATATTGTTCCCTGCGGCTTCTTATTCTCCAAAATAAAGTCGCATCTCAAGGGAACTCATCATGGTGGCGTCCAGGAGATCAAGGAAGCTGTAACCGCAGTGCTGAATGGAGTAACTTCAGAGGATTACCAAGGGTGCTTCCAATTGTGGGAGCAACATTGGAATCATTGTATGGAATTAAAGGGAGATTATTGTGAAGGTCGATAATAAAATTTTGCTTATAACTTAAATGTGCTTGTGTTTTATTGACAAATTCAATAAATTTCATAATGAAATGTTTGAAATCTAAACCAACCAGCAACTACAGAACTGTATATACCCATCCATACATACTAACCAAGAAAAATACTGCTGGTTAAATACAATTTTTTTAAATTTTCAGTTCTAGATTTTAAAATAGTGAACTTTTAAAAGGACAAAGAATTTTGATACATTTGTTTAATGATTTTTGGATAAATAACGGCAATGAAATAAGAATTCTCAATAAAAAAGAATAATCATTTTCTTATAGTACTCTATAATCTGTTTCGGAAGTTTATCAATTTATTTAACACCTTTCTAACTACACTGTATGTACTATACTGCACTGTAAGACTGTAAAAGTCCTTAATTAAATACAAATATTTCTCTTTTTGGGACGTAAAATACATTGTCTTTGTAATCCATACTTTTCAAAATACTGTCTTAAAAATAAATTCCTGATTTTTGAAGCTTAGAAATACTTTTATATTTAATTTTGAAGCTTATCAATTTTAAACTGATCATTAGATTAAAAATACAATACAATTTTAAAATTTACATACTGTCTTCAAAAGAATATTTAATTATTAAATCAAAACTATTAAATTAAAAAAATTCACAAGTGCCATCTCTAAAAATTGAACACAGCCACATTTATCCTACACGTTCCTACATTTCTTTTATCATTGAATGTTCTATTATTAATAAAAAGTAATAACAAAGTGATAAAATTACAGGATTACCATTATTCTGCTTCTGCGTTCAGAAGATGATACTTCAGCCAATAACGTTCTAGCATCAATAACAGCTTGGTATACTCTAAGACTTTCACCATCTGATGCAACGAAACAAGCACTTGGAGAATTTGATAAATTACCTAACGTAGTACTGAAACAAAGAAAAAACTTTTTAATAACAATGACTAACAATGAAAGTGTACAAAAAATAAATGTTCATGATAAATTTAAGAGCTACTAAAATAATCTGAATGTACATGTACCTTGGTAGCAGAGTTGGTATCCAGGCAACATTGGAGAAAGCAGAGATTTGAGGTGAATTTATACGAGCTAGTTCAGACACACCACCGGATTTTGACAAAGGACCAACAGCATCCACTCTCCACAAAATTAACTCGCTGCAGAAACCCTGAGTGAATAAAATTAATCTTTAAATAAAGAGTTAAAAGATTAAAATTGTTTATTTTTCATCCACTTCAATTATTCATTTTTATTGAATATATGAAGTAGTACCAATTCTATGAACAGGTTAAGTACAAAAATTACTTTGTGAGCATAACCTCAAAATTAAAATTTTTCATCTATTATATCAAGACTTACCAATCAAGTGTTAGAATAAGTTTTTCTCACAGTAAAAATTTCATGTGTTTCACTTCTTCAGCACCATCACAGAAAACACTCTGAGCTTACCTGAGCATAGTAGTAGATTATTAACAGACCGACACAAATTAAAATTTTTTGTTGCATTAACACGTTCACTGCGGCCCGGGTGAAGCTATGTTATTCGCTGTGGCTGAACCGTCGCCTGCCGCATTTATATGTTCCCCGCACAAAGAAAGCGCACAAGTCCGCGGTGCTTCATATCCTCATATTCTCTCTACAATTGCAATTTCTCGTGTGCATTTTCATTTAATACTTTTATTTTATATTTATACGTGTATGTTTATGTATTTTACTATGGATAAATGTATTTGTTTTTCGTTTTAAAAATACACACATTAAAGTATAAATACAAAACAACTGTAAAAGCCTGAATGTACTTTGCTTGTATCTCGTAAACCTATGAGAAAAAATTAAAAACTTATAGGAATAAAAGGATAATAATGGCACTCTTAGCTGAATAACTGCGGTGTGGCCAAAGGTTTTTGAAAAGTTGAAAGTAAGTAATATTATGGTACAGACGGCAGACAGATATTGGTACCTGTGACTGCTTTACAATTTTTTCTTGTTTTTAACAATATTTTATTACCCTTTCTGTTCCCACGGCAGTAAGTCTTACCGTAGACAGGTAAAAATGCAATTCCAAAAATGGGGTCACCTGAGAAATGAATTGAATAAGCCTACTAGTATACTATTATAAGTAAATGACCCTGCCGCTTTGTGTGACTGTGCACGCCTCGTAGGCTCCTAAAATTAAAGTACTAATAAAATATTTCTATAACCAATTTTTAAATGAAGTAAACTCTTAAAAAAAAATTAATACCTACTAGTTTCTTTAAAAAAAGTTAACTTTAGGTCTGTATGTACGAACAATAGGCCTACTTACATTTAAAGCATATAGGTATTATATTCGTATACTCATATTTATTTATTTAGTTGCATTTTTGCCGCACTTAATATCTACTAAGTAAAGTAAATGTTGCGTAATTGTAAGAAAAGTAATATAATGAAGTAACATTTTATTAATAACAAATAAAACAGCCCGTAAAACTCGAAACATAGAAGAAAATATATCAGTTTTTAAAACTCCGCCAAAAAAAACCGGTGACATTTCTTCAAAAGCTGAAGGTATACTGTCATAGAATGAACCTTTTTCTACGGCTGAACAATAAAAGAAATACAATTTACCCTAGCTGAACGCAGAAAGAAGAGATTATAAAACTGTATAAACGGACCACATTTTTGTGGCGGCCCGCACCCTGGGACTGTTCAATACGCCACATAAATGTGGCGGCTGCACTGAACGTGTTAAACAACTTTCCATTAGACAAAGTGACATGATTTGTTCTGCAGTTCTGCCTTTATTCTGCAGTTAACTAAAGGATTCAATCAGCTTTGACACGTCAATAAAGCACTTAGCTAATACTATAAAAATTTAAAAGCTATATCAATTTCGTTTTAATGTGTTATCTACTGCATTGCTCACGTAAGCTTTGTATTTGAATAACTTTTTATCTTCAATATTTATGTAGGTAACAGATTGAAAAACACGAGTTTTTCATAGCAAAATTTTTCTTTTTAATAAATTACTTTTTGTTTTTAATGCAGAAATACAGATTATTTCTGATAAATAAATGAATGATTTTATAACAATTTTTCATTACTTTCATAATAAAATCATCATTCAATCGAAGTACGTAAAACTTATGTTGAATAAATAAACATAATAACAAAAAACTTACTGCTGGTGCGGTTGGATCCTGAGGGGAAGGCGAAGCCGGTGAATTAGATGTTCCTTCAGGAAGATTGTGGTGAGAAGTTGAAAGTAATAATGGCAATACAGGATGACATGTAATATCATTAACTCTAAACCGATGACCTGAAGCCCTAGAAGCATGGCCGATACTTAATACCTGAAAGAAAAAATGTAATTTAATCATTTAAATATAACTAATAAAAATACAAACGATTTATTATTTCATGTATAAAGTTATTAAACAAACATTGGTTTAGGTATAGTTCCAAACAGATTTAATTCAAAACTAGAAAAAAGATACTTACTTGAGAAAACTTAGTTTTGTCAGCAAATGTGAGTTGCCAAAGGTTCAATGTTCCATTAGAATGTTTTGTGACCATTGATAGAGTAGGTGAAGGAGGAGCTGAGAGAATATCATTGAAAGATGAACCTACACCACCGACTCCACTACTATGTCCTGACTCTCCAGCTGATGAACCAGCTCGCTGTCCAGTCATTTGATCCATCTTTCCTTCACCATTCCCCCCACCATCTTCACCAGTATCTCTGTTTGCATCATCATCAGCATCTTCTTCGATAACACTTGGCAATGGTGTTGTAGGCTCTCCTCCTGCATCACTTCCAGGCCCAGCTGCAATAAATACAGAATAAAGGGAGTTTTAACAAACTGGGACTAGATATATTTAATACTCTACACACATAGACTAAGATAAAACATTACACACTTTTGCTACGGGACGCAATCTCAGTTGCCCTGGTAGTTACCAGCTTTAAAAGCCTATAGCAAACATATTTATGAAGTGATTTGTTCGGTTTATGTATGAAATTACGTGCCTTGAATGGCTCTATAATTTCATATAAAACACAATGCAAATGTATTGATAGCAAGGTTGAAACAATAATGATAAGTTACCATCTTACTTTTGAAGTCGTCCTATCGTCAAGCCAATGCAACTTCTGGAATATTTCATCTATAAGGTTCGTAGAACTACCTACTAAATCAGAATAATGCGTAGATGCTATAAAATGAAACCTTTTTGTCCTACATGCAACTGTTGGCAAGGTATGCGGAAATTCTGAGAGTAAGCATTGTCTTTCTTCGTCAAAGCTCCCTCGACCTGTTTCATGGCCTATTACAAACCCTATCCTTTTACCACTATATAATTTTGTATGTGTACTTGTAACTGTATATGTGTTCAACGTCAATACTATTCACATACGTATTATGAACAAGAGGGTAGGGAATGGCAGGAATCACAGACTCTGTTCCCATGTTGCGCATTGCAAATTTCAAACTGCAATTATTAGGGCTAATGTTACTCTAAATTATATTGTAAAACATGGTTTTAGTTACAAAAATGTCTTCTACAAATTATGTTCTGTACAATTTTGTGATAAACTTCATGATAAAGTTTAGTACGTTACAGCCAAAAATATAAAATAACCTACAAATTTTTACGCGCGAAAGTGTTTCACCCGCTGTAGCTAGCGAAAAACACAATTGAATTTTATGTTTTTAACATAAAAATAACCGTACGTATTGTATAAAATGCCTGTAATTTTTTTACAATTTTCTATCAGTAATGGCCTTAGATAAATGAATTTATTTAGAAGCGTGTTTTGACATTTGAACATTCACTATACAATGAAAAACACGCCGTAGCAAAAGGGTTAGGCATCACACATTCTTCTTATGAATACAACAAAAATATGATGTATCATAGCTATCTATTTAGTAATAAATTTTTATAAACTGGTACAAAATTTGACAAATCACAAACATAGCCTATATCAACTAACTACTACAATTGTCAATCTGAATAATCATATCTAATTAATCTTTTATGGGTACAAATGACAGCTCACTGAAATTAATCACATTAAACATTAATCACGACTCTCCAAACCAACAACTACTTGAAAGCACCATTACTTGATTAATGTGCACCAAACTAAAAAAACTATAAGTGATACTTTCTGACATTAAAACAAAAAAACCTCATATTTCTGGAATTCTGATCAATCTAAAACAAATTTTGATTTTTTTTTTTTAATGTTTTAGTAGTACTGTACATGAGCAGGCCTTCATAATTCCTCTGTACACGGTTAAGGTCGTATATTATTGATATGTTGTTTCTGTTACATACGCAATACAATTTTCTAATATAATATAACAATGTATACAACTGAATACTAATATAATACAATACATTTATAATTATAATGAAAAACTGAAAATTCGGTTTATCTGAAATGGGTCCGGTTACACCAACTTTGGATGAATGAGGTTTTATTAAGATACAAAAAACACAACATACTTAACTGTAAAGGTATTTTTACTCACAGCTTTAACAAAACTCTTAATGAAAAAAAGTTGTTTTGTGATAAAACTAGTGATTAAAATACATTTACTCAAGCAAAAAATTGTTTAAAATTCAGTTAAGTGTACAAAAAGTTATGTTGCTCCTGATATTATGACAGCACTAAGAATAAATAATTAACCCTTGAGCGCTGGGAACCGCATATTCGAGGTACGAGTAGTTGCGAGCTTTGAGCGGCCGTATTTGTAAAGCAGTCAGGGTGTATGATATCTCAAATTATGCGTGCTGAAACATAGTCTAATTTACACTATCTATCTATCTATCTGAAACACTATCTATTTACTTACAGTAGTGCTGGTGAAGTTTGCCAATCTAACATTTGGCTTTACTAATATTTCAGATGGTGTAACTTTGAGAATATTTCATCTTTAGGGTTGGTAAAACTGCAGGTTTATTTTAGTGGATGTGTGTTGTTGTCTGAATCCTACCTTTATGCCATCACTGAGTTAAGTTATGCGGATGTTTAAGAGAGCATAAATTTGTTCTTTCTTTTTTTGCTGTGGTTTTTTTGCTGTGACACATGAACCCCCTCCTTCCCCACTACATGCATTTACTAGTGTAATTTTTGTATTTGTAAACTATTCCCTGAAGAAAGGTCATACCTTTATTTAATAACAGTTAGCCAACCTTACTGATTCCTTCATTAGCCTTTACAAATTTTTCAGACAATATAACTTTTGAAATTTCATAGCAACTGTAAAGTGTAACACATTTTCATGTTTTTATATTCACAAAAACCATACGTATAAGAAGCAGCTGTAATTTTTTCATCATTTTTATATCACTAATGAACTTAGCTAAATGGATTTATTTGGTTGAAATAAAACAAAATAAATTTACCAGGTGATGATGTAGTTTTAATAGTAGCTGCAGCAGCAGTTTTAACAACATCTCTAAACACGAGTTGTAGATGGCATCCAGATGTATGATATAAACAAACATTATTTGACATAGTAGTTGCATCACCTAATGGGAATGCAGAAGGTATTCTAGTTGAAAATGATACCTGTGCTTGCCTGAATGAACCAGGATGATATTCGTCTAGCCACTCCACCACCCTGCGTTAACAAATTAGACACAAATAAATCATTATAATGCATCCTGCAGTTTGCAATTAATCATATTGTAAAAATACAGTAATTTGCACAAATCTTTACAGCTGCTAAATTATTCCATGTTTCTGTGATTTTATTTTTTCAACTTACATGTTTCGGTGGATTCACCATCATCAGTGAATTAGTATAAAAATGGAAACTAACTAAAAAAGTTTGTTCCAGAAGTTGTATCTTCAGTCATTAAAATAAAACTGTTCAATTAAACTGATCCGAAACATGCAAGTTGTAAAAATAAAATCACAGAAACATGGAATAATATAGCAGCTATAAAAGGTTAGTGAAACTACAGCAGTAACAGTAGCATAGCATACAATAGCATAGTGGTAGTATTTTTACAATAAAATTACAAATAGCTGGAATTTTTATGTGTATTTAGTGATGTTGAAAAACAAGTCTTTCAAATTTTCAGCTGATCCCAATTTTTTAACAACAGGTGTTCTATACTTTACTTTTGCATTAGAAAATTACAGATCTTGTGCTTTATTAAAAATAAACTGTGAAGAACAAACAGCATTCCATTTTATTAAGCGTTTTGCATTTGGTTAGCAAAATGTTAACAAGAACATTATTGGTATAAAACAATTAGCAATTTGACAATTACTTGGAATAAATCAGATATCAACGAATTATAATAATTACCAACGCAGTGTAATTATTTATTGTAAAATATATTATAATTTTAAAAATAATTTACACTAAAAAAATAATACAAAAAGTATTGATATTAATCTAAGAATATGTTATACACTCACCAAATTAGGAAACTCCCATCAATTGGATGTATTGCAAACAGCAAATCAGGACTATGATGCCAATCTCTCAAAAGACATTCAATTTTTGTGTCTAATGAATCAGGTACGTGACCTACTGTTGGCCCAGTATCTGTAGCTAAGGAATTGATTGAAGTTGCATTACTGCGAAAAATCAAAAAATTAAAATTAAAATAGCACACAGATTTTTCGCTTGTAGATAAGAATAGTAAATTTTACAATAATTTTTTTCCATAGGAGTATAATACTGAGATTGCTGCTGTGTTATTAAAGAACAATAAATAGGAACTATGTATCTACAATTCCGAGGCCCTTTTTTATTTTCAGGTGCAATTCTCAAGCTTAATTACAATACTATTACCAACAGACTGATTAAAAATAAAGAACTATAACCTTGACTTCATAAACATAAGAGGGAGTACCCAAAAGTAACCGGAATAGCATTGCCGTGGGCGGTGCTTGTGTAGTATGCATTTCTGCCGTACAGATGTGTATAGCGCAACTCATTGCAAGTTCAATATTCATCTGCAGTGATTGTTTTTGCTAGCGCTGTTTTGTTCTTGTTTCATTTTTTATGGTAGCAAGTTTAAGTGAACAACATGTAGCTGTAAAATTTTGTTTTCTTCTCGGTAAAAGTGCTGCTGAAACTGAAATGTTTAAAAAATTTAAGAGCGTGTGCTCTCAGACCGTTGACTGACAATTTAGAAGTTTTAAGAAGATTACGCAAAAGTGTTCGTCAATAAAGATCCGATTTGTGGCAGACAGGAGACTGGTTCTTCCACAATGACAATGCACCTGCACACATAGCCATCTCAGTGAAAGATTTTTTGACCAAAAATGGCATGGTTCCGCTGCCCCACACACCATACTCGCCTGAACTGGCTCTGTGTGACTTTTTCTTATTTCCATGCATGAAAAGGGACATTAAAGGACACCAATTTGACAACATTGAAGCGATCAAGAAAAAAATGAGGGAGGAGCTGTCAGCAATTTCTAAAGATGACTACAAAAAATGTTTCGAACAGTGGAAGCACCAGCAGGATAAATGTATTAGTTGTAATGGAGAATATTTTGAAGGGGATAAGGTTGTTTTGTAAAAAAATTGAAAATACATAGCTTTTGAAAAATAATTCCGGTTTCTTTTGGGTACCCCTCATATATTTTACAACACAAATAAAAAGGACACGAATACTTACAAACCTGATGAAGATTACCATTCATCCACAAATTAAAACACCTTTATGTAAATTGCGGACTTAACTAGCAGTCTACAAGGCATATGGTTCCACAACCCAAACTATTCATTTAAGTAATCTTAAAGACCACAGAGACATCAACACTTATTACTACTTTTATTGTGTCCTGAATAATTACATGAGTTTTAGAGGAAATAACTCAGAAATAACAAGTTTCATTCAGACACACATAAATAAACAACAAAAACCAGGTTACACTTTTCTGGTAAGTTTTTCTAAATATGTAGGGTGGGTTATACACTCACAGTCGCTTTAAAAAAATAAAAGTTTATAAACAGTTTTTAATTCTCATTCCTATTTTAATTGAATCCACATAATTTGTAATATTAAATATGTTTCTGTAGCACTCTAACTCCTTTGTGATAATACCTACAATGCAAGAGTTGCCCTTGAAATAGTTACCTAACTGTAAATAACTCACCTAAGTGTTTGGTGACTACTAGATGGAAAACTGCTTGCAGCATGGTGTTCATCACTTCCGCTTTCATCTTGAGACAAAGATTTGGCTATTTTACTGGAACCTTTCTTCTTACCTAAGAAAAACAGATGTCAATTAAAATATGTTTTTGAACATAACGCTTCACAATTTTAATTAGAACGTCATGAAGACTCATGTAATTATATCATACACACCATCAAGTGCCAGGCTTAAGGGTATGAGGCTTACAACAATTTTAATGTATAAGACATGAGTCACAAGAGAACAACACCGTTATATACATCACACAAATAACATGTTTTTATTATGAATCTCTTATTACCTGAACACAAACCCAAAACTAACTATTTACAACAGATATCTACAAAATAGACCTATCCTTCTAGTTATTCAAAATGTCAACATAATTTACTTTTTAATTTCTCTTGACTTATATTATTAAATGTAGATAAAGAAGGTTATATTTTCATGTAAAATTAACGAAATCGAGTTTTCACTAGAAATACTCATTTTCAGCTCAACTGAGTCCAAAAAAAACAAGTTTTACCGATTGTTTTGTGTATGTATGGGAGTGTGTGTGCTTGTAAATGAACAAAATAACTCAAAAATGGAAAATTGTATAAAGCTTGAAACTTGGGACTTAAAGTTAGGTACCACAAGCAGACCAGACACAAACATTTTTATCAAAATTGGTCAACCAGAAGTATCAGTTTAATTATGCCTGTATTGATATTTTACTTTTTTGCAATTCTATCAAAAACGGCTCCAATGATTCAGATTAAAATTGCTTCATTTACTACATTTTTTGTGTTGTAAAGATAATGTGAGTGGCATGTCTGGGGAAATTCATGGAAAGCCTGTGATTTCATGGTAAAATGTATTTTGTAAGATAGCAGCCTTAATATATTCATTTTAGGGCAAACATAAATATAATTAAAATTATAGAAAATGAAAAACCTGCAACTTTTACTTCAAGTGGTTTTTCTACATAGTTTAGTTTAGTGTTCATTATTAGTGATTCTCCACAATTTGCTTATCAAAATTAAGTTCATCCTGATTTTGAGGCACTTCATTGAGGCTTTTAGCTGATAGATTTTCCAAATGCTGAGTTGCTGGCCCAACGATTCAACCCCTAATCTGGAAGACCAGGGCAGTTTTAGTTCCAAGGTGAGTATTTTATTTCCCCACTTCCCTTCACCTTGAGACGTGCAAAGCTGGCAAGTCCCCGATACATACATCCAGCAGGCCCTATTAGAATAGAAGAGGAAATGTATGAGAAAGGGTATTGAAATATGCGATGAATGTTCGAGCACACTTCTGTTAATGGGTGATTAGGTCCTTATAGCAAATGCCGAATATGATGCTGATTATATGGTCAGAAAGTTATATGATAAGAATAACAAGTGGGGACAGCAGATGAGTATAAAGAAGAGAGTACCTTGCAGTAGGCAAAAGAGCGAGGGATATCCAATTGGATTGATGAAAGTGTGTGACGGTTTTAAGTACCTCGGAGGCCTCATTACAGGGAAACGAATGTGTGAAAGAGACATCCAGTCTAGGGCTGCTACAAATTAACTAGATTTAGTACTGTAGTTATCAAAAATTGAAGAGGATCTTGAACTACCAGCCAGCTGCTTAGAGGAAGAGAGGCAGAACCTGCACAACTTTGTAAAAAGGGGGGAGAGAGGCTAAGCGGCAGAAAGGGCTGGAGGAGGACTGGTGGAACAGACCGAGGTGGAGATTGGGGTGCACGATGCGGCAGCAGCTGTAAGATGCCTGCTTAAAGTAAAAAGTAAAATACAAATCCAACAGAACAAAAAAAACAGGTTGTTTTTCTTTATTTTACATTGTCTAACATTATTCTTCACCTTATTTCGTTTTGTGGTAATAAGTAATTTTACATCATATATAAAATTACTAATACTGCACAGCATAAATTACTGACTGCAGTATATTATACTGCTCATTAGAATTGATCCTTTTTACATTGGCTTGAGAGAAAATTTTACACTACAGTTTTCTAATTGGGATCAGAAACTGTAAGTAATTTACCAATCATTTATTTTTCATTTATAACAAATAAATAGTGTACAACTGTCACTTACCAGGATTATGATCATCATGTTGTGAATCATGATGTTCAGATGAGTCAGGATTACTTGTATCCAAACCAAGACCTTCTTCCTTTTCAACAACTTTTCTTGTCAATTCCTAAACAATAAAAGATGGATTACTTCACTGGTTATTAAAAACAAATCTTTCATACAGACAGCATTAAAGATAAAGCAATTCAGACTTTCTTAAAAAAAAAATACAAAAGTATTAATTTCATCAGTATTGTTTACAAAATATCTCATAAAAGTTTTTTGTCAATTACATAAAAAACGCCCATTTAAAGCACTTTTTATTATCATAATAAATAGGTACTAATTTGGAAGACTATTAAAAATAAATTTATTAACAATAATGCATGCAAAAATATTATTTCAGAAATAAAAAAGTAAATAAACTGACATGTAATATTGCTTCAGCTTGTAACGAAAAGTGCATTTCCTTATTGTTTAACCAATGCAAAACAAAATTAGGTTCTCTTTCAGGATCACCAGTAACAAGACTGGGCACAAGAGGAATGTCTGAAAAATACAAAAAGAAAAATATATAATATAAATAACTAAAAATAATTTAACTATAGTCCAGCCTCTCTTAGTTTGCTCCTAATGTAAACAAATAATGACATCACTGAGCATGCGCATTATATCAAAATGTGTACATGCTGATTAAAAAGTAACAACAAAATACTTTCAAAAGTATTTAAATATAAAATACTTTTAAAAGTATTTTTTTAAATGAAATTGTTAGGCCTACATAATATCATGACTGATGTTTTTAGTACTTTAAGTACTTATAATTTAAAAAATAGTTTACTTAATAGGAATACGACATCCATAAAGTCGCAGACTCTAGCGTGCACCCTGTAGTAGGTGGCTTTTGTTTGTTGACAGTAGGAGCAAACTAAGAACTGTACTACCTAATAATAATAATAATACAAAACTTGAATGTATTAAAAACAACTTGAATCTCCAATAAATTAAAAAAAATAAGTACAGCCAGCACAAGTGTTAGTGATAAACTAAATAAAGATATAAATTAATAAATCAGGACATACACAATACACTATTTAATAAATTAATGCACCACTACCAGTTAAGACTAATAAACTTATCCAATGAAAAATGACCACATATTAATACAATGTTACATCTGATGTTTCAATTAATTAGTCATTTAACCCTTTTAACACCAAAAAGCCGATTTGAATTTTTACGAAAGACTGCCAAGAGCCGATGACATCGGCACTTCATATATCGCGTCGTATTTTGAATATTTCTCAATAGATCACGTTCATATTTTAAAGGATAGTAGTCTATGCATCTATCTAACGATGTACTGAGTATTAACCAAATATATCAATTGGTCCGATACTTACAAACATCGATAGTTTCAAGTACACCAACTGTCATGTTTATTTTGGTCAGCTTGGATATCGTACGATTTTGTTACAGCGTGTTTTGTTTTTACAATAAGGATAATTATTGTTATTTTATGACTTTTATTATTACCGGTTATGGATATTTTTATTCGTAATTAGTAAATCTGTGAGCATTTGTGAGTTAGTAAAATATGGCCTGCATTATAACTACCTAAAAATTTCTTTATAGGCTTTTTATAGCTTTCTTTTTAAGCACCAAGATCTCTTTACAAACACTTATTTGCTTCAGCATGAATCAACTACTATTATATTTCAACTTAAAGTAATTCACCTGTATGTCATTGCATGCATGTAAAAAAAAATGTTTATCAAAATTTCACAGTTTGAAAAGACAAGAGCCCTTTCTTTTGATATAAATAAAAAAATTTTAAGACTTCTCCCAACACTTTTGAAAATGAAAATTTTTTACTTGTAGTTTAAAAGTTTTTTAACTTCTAATTAATTGAAATTATTAAATTTTTTTTTCCATTACTATTTATATGAGCAGAAAGAGCAGAATTTAAGGCAACAAATGATACTAAAAGATTTCTCCTGTGTCAGTTCAGAAATTTTTAACAATTTTCCAAACTTTCCTGGTAAAATAACAGGATTTTAGCTTGGCATTCTTTGGACTAGTAGGTACAGGCAGCCTGGCAGCGAAAGGGCTGAATAAGAATAAAAGGAGGAATCCAGATGAAAGTAAAGTTTTGTTAAAACAGTTTTTAAAATGCCAAGAGTTTATAAAAGGGGACAATTATGATTTCCTTCAGGGTATTTAGAAATATAAACAATAATATAAATTATAAAAATGTATTTTAAATTTGAAAAAAGAGCTACAAGAACACTCATATACAATCACTACCTTTCTTCAGATTTATTTCACTTATGAATTTCCAGGAGTAACTGACCGCAGATTTAAAAACAAGTTACATTGTAATTATTATAATACATTTCCCAAAAGAATGGCCTTCACAAAAACAAACTGAATTTAGAAAAAATATAGTCAGGTTTAGTTGGCTTATCATCATAAGCAAAACAATAGTTATAACAACATTCAAGCAGTCACTTGAGAATATGCGTCATCTGGCCTCGGTAACATATTTGAAAAAGATAGTCTCTGGTGAAATCGATGATTCCCATATACTAACAAAGATTTCGTTCAATGTTCCAAGTTTTAATAATCGCTCCAAAAATTTGTTCTATCAGAAGACATTTTCAATTAATTATGCTACCCATTCTTCATTAAATATCATGCTATAGAATTTTAATTCAATTGATGAAATTATTTGGTTAGATCCATTTCATTGGAGTCAAATCTTGTTTCCGCTGACACGCTCCAAGGCTTTAGAAATGATTTAATTTTTAAATGTATTTCATTACCCAGTATTTTTGGTATTAGGGAATATTTTTTTTAGCATTTTTTATGTATTAAGGTTTGCCTCTTGGAACCGTTCTCTATTTTCAAACTGTAGTTTTGACACTCTCTCTACCCAATTCAGTTACTTTTTTCTCTTATTATTATTGTTTGTTGTTTAGACTATTGTTTAAGATTAACGTATATGTTAATTTACATGTGTGCAATCGTGATTTAGTTTGTAATATTGTTTATTTTGTGTATAATATTGTTTCTATCATTGGGCCACTTTGGACAATTGTAAACAATGTATTGTAAATAAATAAATAAACAATCTGTCCAGTGATACTTCAGAACATGATTGTACTGGTTACAGTGTGCAAGAGCATATTCACTACACACAGTTAATCAGATAATCAGAATGCAACTTCTCCTTTCTGCTGTTTACATCAGGACTAATCTAACAGTAAATATATCATACATGCGTATTCAAATATTTGCATAACTGTGCCAGCAAACATAATTCATTACATAAGAGAGCAATAAAAATGTGAAGAATGTATTTTTGGACGACAAATTTTAAAAAAAATTGAATCAGTTTATTTTTTAAAAGAAGCAATTAAAAAATCTTTATAAGCAAAGTGTGTATAACAAATTCAATTATGAGAAAAATTCATGAAAGAAGGTAAATAATGGGTGTTACTACTATTATTATTAATATATCTTATAAGTGATGAATCTGAGCTACATTAGTTGCCTACTTGTTGCCATGTACATTTACAGTAGGTGTAAAGAATGTAGATGCAAGGCATCTTTGAACCTAATTCTACATTTTTGAACCTAATAGAGACCCAAGTACTAACAGTTAAATGGAACAACTAGTTTTGCACGCAGCAAAACTAACGGTTGCGTTACATTCTTTTGAAATTTAAGAGAGTAAAGTGTAAACCAACGAGAACAAATCTACTTTATTCACTCTCACTCTTTCATCGTAAGACTGCAATTAAAGTACTATTTTGATTTCAACAGACAGTACATGAAATCATGTACAGCAGCAGTAATATTCTACCGTGCGTTCGGAAAGTCGCTGTGCACTGGAATTGTGACTATGGATTTATGAAAATATGTATAAAGAAATGACTAAGCATTTTGGAAAAAAATTTATTCAATACCTTAATTACATTGTTAAACCGTGATTACATTGTTTAGAAGGTGTTCGAAATGACCTCCATTGGCATCAATACAGCATTGCACTCGTTTCATTTTGTTTGCAAACACCTTTCGCAACTGAAGAACAGTGATTCCTTGAATGTATGCCGTTATTGCGGCTTTAAGTTCGTCAATCGTGTGTGGTCTGTTCCGATACACAGTTTGTTTCGCCGCACCCCATAAAAAGAAATCGGGGGGAGTCAGATCAGGAGATCTTGCAGGCCACAAATTCTTTGAAATTATTCGTTCACCAAACACGTTGCGCAGGAAAGCCATTGAGATGTTAGATGTATGTGCTGTTGCCCCGTCTTGTTGGAACCAACCATTATTCATTTCCACTTGTGTTATTTGATGCATAAAGTTCTCTAAAATATCAGAACAATAACGTTCACTATTGATTGTGTTTGCAAAAAAAATTGGTCCAACAATACATGCTCTACTCACAGCAACCCAGACTCCAATTTTTGCTTCGTGTAAGGACTGTTCATGTAAAGCGCAAGGGTTAGTTGTCGACCATACTCGAGTATTTTGTGAACTTATATACCCTCCCAAGTGAAACCACGCTTCATCTGTATAAAACGTTACGTCAAGGATGTCTTCGGAATTTTGGTTGATGAAACGTTGAAACCAATGACAATAATTTAGTCTCTTGTCATTATCTGAAGGTTTCAGCTCTTGAACACACCTCACTTTGTATGGGAATAGTTTAAGTTCTTGTCTGACAGCTTTATGTGCGGTAGCAAGTCCGATATTATGCTGTTGTGCTAACTTACGCATTGATTTTTTTGGACTTTGTGCCATAGAATCAGAAATATCCAGCAGCTTTTGTTCGTCTAGCTTAGGGGGCCTACCACTACGTTCAGCGTCCTCAACAGAGCCAGTTGCCCGAAATTTTTCTATCAGTGTTCGTACTGCATTACGGTGAGGAATAATTGAATCTGGAAACTTTTCAGAAAATTTGCGCTTCACTAAATCACTGTACTTGTCACCTTCGCGAAATACGTATTCAACGAGGAAAATGCGCTCCTCTACTGAAACAACCATCGCGTCCAACAACAAAAAACGTGCAACAGAACTGCAATAAATGAAACATATACAACTTCAACTCAATGACTGACAGGCCTCGACGTGTTCGGCAACAATTGAACAGCACAGAGCTACCAACCTAGCCATGAAATTATTCCCTGTCATGTCACTTGGTGCACAGCGACTTTCAGAACGCATGGTAGTTTCAACATAACACTGTTTACAATAATTTTTGGACAATTTTAAAAAAAATTATTTTATTAGTGCTAATTTTTTTGAATTTTAAAGCATAAGTGCTTTAACATTGTGAATTGCGCTGTGTAATCGAAACTAAGTTGTAGGTTTTAATTAATAATGATAACAATTAAGAATGTAACAAATATTTATTCTTTAATAAATATCTGAACATGTTTCTTAATTTAAAACAATGGTAATTAACACAAATTAATGCTTTTATTTCAAAAAATTAATTTATGACCAAGGTTGGAGTTTATACTAACCTGATCTAATATGTTGTTTACATAGTTATAACAATCAAATAGTAAGAATTCTTCAATAAATTGCTTTCCAAAAATTTAATTTGAGCAGGAGTTACGCATGCAAACCTTAGAGTTTGCAACAATGTGCATTTTTACTAACACAGGAATACACAACTAATGTTTAATTAAAAAAGTGATTAATAAAAGTAAAAAGCATTACTGATTAGATAACAAATTTGTACCTTTTCCGTCAGGTTAGTAAATACCTAACCTAATTATCTTAAAAAAAATATTGTTATAGAATTACAAAAAAAAAATGTTATGAAGACTAATGATCAAGCCTGGTTTTAACCCAAACCAAACATCACAATAACAAAGCCTTAGTTAGTATTATTAAATAGCAAACATCAAACATTCGACTAACTCAAAATGTTACCAGTTTCGGCGTTGATGCTAGCAGCTAAATGGAAGTGCAATCCTGGTGTGACACCAGTACCATGGAAACCATAACTGTGGAAGTCATGGACACTGTAAGTTGATGGTAATGTAGGTATAGGGACTGGACCAGTTGACTGATTCTGCTGATGTTTAGCATGACGGCGTATATGAAAACAAGTTCTGTAATAACAAAATTAAATAAAATCAAAACTTCATTTTATTAAAGTTTTTCTTCAGATTTTTATATGAATATAGTGTCTCCAATTATCGGATTCGAGATCAAGAAATAACATATGCACAGAAAAAAATAAATGTGATTTCAACCAAGGAAAAAATAAAGAAAGAAAAAAATAGGCAATGAAGACGGAAGAAGAAGAAAGAAGAACAAAATATATTTTTTGGTTCTTGGCCATTTAATTTCACTACATAGCTTTTTCAATAATTGTCTTGATAATCCAAATTTCTGCACATCCAAATTAATTTTGGGACAGATTAGTTTGGATTATTAGAGTTTTACTGCATGTAAATCAATTTGTTTGAATGAGTCACTAAATTTTTATTATCACTACTTCATTGTTGTTTAGGTCATCAGCCAAAAGGCTGGTTTGAACCTCTAGAGGTTTTACTAAGTAAAACGAGGAGTGAGGTGGTTTACCATTGCCTTCCTCACTGAGTGGAAAAGTACACTTATCAGCATGCCGGGCCCTCTGAAAAGCACATATTTTCCACTCTGCAAATGACACCTTCACTTCATTCACCACAGGGTCTGGCTGTACAATGAAATTCATTACTTTCAGATGACATAACTCTGATTAGTGTCTTTTACACCTCTACCTCTTCTGTTCTTGAATGATTCAGTCATTTAATTGGCTGACCATATGATAAGAAACAGAACTATTTATTTTAGCCCTGCAACTAACAGATCGAGTGTAAATAATTTGACAATCCATCTGTCTGTTATGGGCAAACTACTTCATTATAGCAGACATTATTTTTCAAGATGATTCTAATTTAAACTCGAAAAAATATTTAATTTATTGTCCATCAGGAATGAACTCACTAAAGCTATACACAAAGCAAGTTTATATTATACAAAAATTGTCATTTGAGAAAAATTACGTACCAAAAATGAATATGAAAAATAACTCTCAAATTCAACTAAAAAATTATTTTCATAAAAGTTTATTCTATTAACGGCCACAATGGGAATGCAGAGTGGTCATCTAAGTAAAAATTAAAACATTTTTAAGTGTATAGTAAATATTCTGGGCTTGAAAATTCAAATTGTTTAATGTAAGTATTTAACTCTCAAATACTGCTGCATTAACTCATATTTTATTATTGATCAGCTCCTAACTTGTTGAACAAAATAACCTGAATGCATACTATGTGATAAAAAAAATAAAAGAATTTTCAATGTCTGCTTTTATTCTACTGCCATTAATGCAAATTAAGGAGGCTAATGTTAGAACATTTCAGTTGCTCACATTGAATTAACAGTACAAAACTATTTGATCACATATTTTATACCACAATTATTCAAAATACTGATAGCTAAATATTTAGCAAGTTGTGAGATAAGTTTTCACATTAGTAACTAACAATAACTAGACACAAGAGGAACGGCAGGCTATTATACATACTTCATATGTTTAAGCCGTTGCATGAATCTGTGTTTATGCCTATGAGTTCGAAACTTTGGATTGTGTGCAGCCAGTGGGTCAAACTGGTGCATATTTACAAGCCCATCATCTGGTAGCACAGTTTCCACCCAAATTCTGCAGATATTATCACGACATGATGTAACTAACATATTTGATACAGAACCCCTGAAACAAAAATACAACAATATGAAACACATGCAAATTAAAAATGACAAGAATAATACAGTATATAGTTAATTATAGAATTATTAGGGTGTTACCCTTGTGAGGTAATTGTATATCACACTTTATTAGAATCTTATTAGTCACTTTAATTTTCGTTATTACTTCTCAAAAACATAAAAATAACTGAAACAGTTATTTTTATAAAGAAATACTATTAGCATTCTAAATAATCACACACCAAATAAAAAATGAAAACAAACAAGAACCATGAATGAAAAATTGCTGTCTTTACAAATTTCGACTCTATGATAGGTTTTTAAAACTAAAAATCTGGTGTGAAACACTCACACAACTTTCTCTTGTCAATGCAAATAATGACCAATATAACCTAACATTAGAAATAAACAAAAACTAACCTCAAAAAACATAACCTTATTTTAATCATAAGTGAAAGATGCAAAATGAAAATCGATCTTAGTTTGGCTCAAAAATACGGAAAATCACTCTTTCACGCTAAACAAGGCTCTGAAGAGAAAAAGCTTTAAATAAAAGTTGTATATCTTTAAATTTTCTATAAATTTGATTATTACACTTTTGTCGTAAAATGGATACTAAGGCTGAAATCTTAAAAAAATGATTCTTCACACTTTTCGAGAGAAAAAAACAGGAAATCGCTAATTACCGCTAAACTAAGCGTTACACAAAAGAATGTTTGAAATAAAAGTTGTAGGATTTGAAATTCTCTACATTTTTACTTTCTCTTGCCTATATGAACATATAGGAAGGAAAGTATTGTTTTCATGTCGATTTTTCAAAATCGAGTTTTCACCGGATCTACACGTTTTCAGACCCCCTGAACCCAAATAACATATTTTTAGTGATTGGTCTGTGTGTGTGTGTGTGTGAACAGAATTTCTCAAGAACAGAACATTGTACGAATGTGAAACTTGAAACTCAAGTTACATACCACTACCAGACCCGACAGTTAAGAATCTAACTGTAACAGCAAACTTCAAAAAGCTACAAGTTAATAAACTACTGAACAAGAGGACTTTCAGAAACTACAAGAAAAACCTTTTACGAAAACATAAATAAAGAAAAACCAAAGAACAGCAGATAAGTACCTATTTCAACAACTAAGAAGACATGATTATCCCTGAAAGCTGGTTCAAAGCCTTTTTTTCATACGTTCTTGATAAGTTGTATTTCTTTTTGGAAATATTATTCAAAAAATTTGTAGGTTAGGTTAAATTTGTAGCTAATGTTAAAAATGATTTTAAAAAATATCTCAAAATTGCTGCAAACTACAAATTTATTATTATTATTATTATTATTATTATTATTTAGAAAACAATGAGTTTTACACAAATTACTTACTTTGGCATGTATTTACTAGTTTTTCTCCAAGACAATTGAGTAACAGCGCGTGGGTGAGAAATATAAACAAATCCATAATTTAGTTCTGTTGAATTTGGCTGACATAATGACACACTTTGACTATGCTCAACAGTTTTAGAAGGGAATAACACTGGAACAAGACAAAATCATAACAAAATTATACAAAAATCAACATCCATAAACAAGTACATGTTCCACGCAACTTCAAATGAAATATTTTCCTTAATGTTTTCAGTAGAAGCAGACCAATTTAATATATTCATTAATGCAATGATTAAAATGCTGAAATGTTTTATACCTCTCAAATTCCACAATTCGATGAAATTTGTTCATCGAACATCCCACTTTTTTAATTTGTTTCAAACCATTTTTAAATTCTGAACAAGAATCACCCTACAATATTAATAATTTATTTAATGTTTTGAATTTAAATACTATCAGCTAAATCATAAGTAACTTCATTTTACATATTTAATTTAAAATAATTTACTCTACTCCTAAAACAATTTTTTATTTTTGCACCATAATATTAGGTGTATGCCTTTTACGGGGTGTCATCATAAATAAAACATTAACCTCAATTAATTTTCTTCCTTAATCCGTAGTTTTTTTTTCACACAATCGTGGGTGTACTGCCAAAACATACCAAGTCAAAAAATGCCTGTTTTATACAGGCAAAATTGCTTAAGTCCCTTAATGTATTTTACATGAATTAGCTGTAGTGTAAATGACGTAATTCAGTAACAAAATCTTTGTATTCCTAAATTATGGTTTGGTGTGTTTTACCTACGTGTGGACTTGACATTTTTAGGATATTTTTCCAAAAATGTGTTGGTTACAACTGAAAACAGGCACTTCTGACTTAGTGTGTTTTAGCAGTACAACCACAATATAAAGACAGGATGAAGAATGTATGGCAAAACTTCTTGTATATCTGTGAGCCAAATTTTAGAATGATGTGAAAGTAAAATTAGATTTTTTCTTTGCCTTACTTTTATCTTTTCACAATCTTTATAAATTTCTTCTGATTTATTTGTACACATAATTTTCATACTTGTTCTATGAACTTATCTATAAATTTTCTTTTGTACTTTACGCTATTCTCTGAATATATGCGTAAACATTCTGCATAAAAAGGGCTTCTAGAATAGCTCCAGCTCCATAATGTCTTTTATTAATTTTAGATGTTCAGACAAAGATTTATTATTATAAAAATTGTTATAACTATAATAACAAAACAAAATAATTGTGACTATTTCAATCTAAAACATTTAAAAAGTTTAGAGTAACCAATAATCATGTTTTCTACATTACGTGCGTATTTAAGTTAAAACGATGAAAACAGAATACTTACATTGTTTATTTTCAAACCAAATTTTGACTAGTCGATCATTACGTCCAGCTGTTGCAAATAAAGTACCATCAGGTGAAAATGCCATGTGTAGTATTGGTGTAGCAGTATGACATTTCCACACACATTCCCAACCACGATCTTCTTCATCTGCTCCAGGAGGAAGACTGGCTGGTCCTTTACTGCAACCAGTTGTTTCACCGGCTTCTTCTCCAATTTCAAATGTTACACCCCCACCTCCACCACCTGCATTAATAGTAAAAATAAAAAAATATATTGTTTTGAAGATTTATAACTGCATAAAAAATTAAAAGCGTTAATGGCAAATAACCTCATTAATGAAATATAAAAGGAAAAGTTTAATGATAGGTTAAAGTCAGTTGCCTTAGTTTTGTTAAGTTACAAAAACCATCAAATTACGTTTTGTAAATATTGTGCTTTTCTTGGCTAATTTTAATACTAAATAAAACACTTTTATTTCACCAATAATAATCAATTCAGAGAGAAAACAATTTGAATTAATGAAGGTTATATTCTTCATTAAAAGCACTGCATAGCATTTTAGAATCTGAATATCGTCTACAGAATCCTAATCGGTAGTAAAAATATGTTAATAGGCACTTCATGTGGTTTCTTTTATAATTACAGTGAAATTGGTTACAAATTTTAAAAATGAAACTATTAACAACTAATACATTTTTATAATAAATTATATTTCATGCATATCTTCATACAACAATATACTGAACAAACTACACAATACAGCACACAAATCAAATGGTTACTCGATGAGGGACTAACCTCAACAAAATCTGAAATTGAAATTTAACTTTATTTTCCCATAAAAAGTTACAAAAATTATTTTACAAATAATGATACACATGTAAAAATATATATAAAAGAAAAAAAACAAGAGAGAAAAAATAAACAAAAAATTATATTTATATGTAATACATATCTTCTCCCCCCTTCTCCCATTACATTACAAAAATTACCGGTCTGTAACAAAATCAACCAATATTTAAGAGTTCTTTATAAAAAACTAGACAAAGCTATTTACCCATTTCAGTGTCATCTTCTAATAAGTTTGGTGAAATGTGTTGATGCCACAGTTGCAAAATTTCTCCGCCAGTTAACAGTCTTGTACCCTCCAGGTTCCATGATAAACTGCTTATGTGAGACTCTGTCTGCCAAGAACCCGTTTGGACCCATCTGTAATCCAATTGCTGAAACACAAAAAATAAACATATGAAGTGAGTACGGTAGCTTATTTGTTTCATTATTGCCATAACAAATAATTATGTACAGTTTCAAACATAATAAAAAAAAAAACAAATGAAATATTTTGGAATGGAAAATAATTAAAAATTTTGCAACTATATTGTGAATGCAGCTGACAAAAAGTGAGAGGTACAATTTAAGTAATAAAACAAAATGGCAGACATAAACAGGATTAACCCGAGCCCCTTGGAACGATTTAATGAATAGTTGCATTAGACACGACATAAAGTAAATGGTCGTTTGCAACTCTACCAGCTTAAAACTTATCTTACATTTGCCACTCACTTTTGGTTTTCATTATCTAAGCGCTTTTGGATTTTGCATTCCTTTATTAGAGTTCAAACATTTTAAAACACTAAAATATACTTGATATAGACAACACATTTAAAAAATGTCTCCAAGTACCTACATAAAAACTAAGATGAGCAGTAAATATATAATACACTGATCTGATTTGATGAGTAATGACCAAAGACGGATACAATTTTATTAAAATGAGCGAATGAATATTATTACTTGGCTAAAATTACTAAAAATATATAACAAAATTAATTTATCAAAATTTTAAAAGACTCTTGTAGATGTCACCACAACAACTGATTTCTATGCCAAGGATTCCAGCTTTGTTTCACTACCACATATTGTCCATCCAATGGTAAACTTGCGAATGTGCAAATTCTCAGTTTTACAGGAGAGCAAAAAACAAATTCAATGCTTTCTTCTTTAACACACTTAGTGTATTTTTGTAACTTTACAAAGGCTGTATCTCCCTAACCGAACAAGATACATATTCGCAAGTTTACTACAACATGCGTTGGGTTGTATACATCAGCATGCACTAACAAACTCATATTCGCAACATTTGCACATTCGTGAGTTTAGCATTGGAGGGATGATATAGCCTTCGTTCATTATTCATTTTCAACTATCAACCTATTTGTTTTATTCTTCTTTTGAACCCCCTCCCACCTCACAGTAATATTAACAAAATAGCCTATATTTAACCTAATTAAGTCTGAAAAAATACTGAAATTTGGTTCAGTAATGTATGCATGATAACTTAACAGACAAAAATTCAGTGAAACTTATTTTCAGTGTAACTTAATTTCAGTGTTAACATGGAATATGTGATGCAAAAACAAAATTTGGGACATTTTGAAAAACTATACAAAAAAATTACATTTTAATTATATAGATTATACAAACTGTATAATCTATAAGACTCAACATAAACGTAAGGAAGACTAAACTCATGATAATTAGTAAGAAGAAGATAACAGAAGGTCAACTCTACGTCAACCAAACACCAGTAGAACGAGTAAAGCACTATAATTATCTTGGAACCATTATAAATGAGGAATGGACCAACAACCAGGAGATACGAGCGCGCATTGGAAAGGCTAGATCCACCTTTAACCGGATGAGGGCCTTCTTCAAGAGCCACTACCTCTCTCTTGGTATAAAAGTGAGAATGGTGCGATGCTATGTATTCTCTGTTCTGTTTTATGGTGCTGAATCGTGGACCCTGAACGAGGATATGTGCAAAAAATTGGAAGCGTTTGAGATGTGGCTGTACCGGAGAATACTGAAGATCCCTTGGACTGATCGAGTACCAAATGAAGAGGTTCTCAGAAGAATGGGGAAGAACCGGGAGGTACTGACCACTATCAAGTCTCGAAAGCTACAGTACTTCGGGCACATTATGAGAAATGCAACCAGATATGCCCTCCTGCAAGCCATTCTACAGGGGAAAATTTTTGGAAAGCGGGGACCAGGTAGAAGAAGAACATCCTGGTTGAAGAACCTCAGAGTCTGGTACAATACAACTTCGGTACGGCTTTTCCGAGTTGCTGCAGACAAGATGAAGATTGCCATGATGATCGCCAACATTCGTAACGGATAGGCACATCAAGAAGAAGATACAAACTGTACAAAAATATAGTTTACAATCACTATTCTGCCCATAACAGACAGGTGGAGTGTCAAATTATTTACACTCAATCTGTTAGTGCAGGGCTAAAATAAATAGTTCTGTTTCTTGTCACATGGTCAGCCAATTAAATTGAATCATTTAAGAACAGAAGAGGTGGAGGTGTAAAAGACACTAATCAGAGTTATCTCCTCTGAAAGTAATAAATTTCATTATACAGCCAGACCCTGTGGTGAATGAAGTGAAGGTGTCATTTGCAGAGTGGAAAATATGTGCTTTTCAGAGGGCCCGGCATGCTGATAAGCGTACTTTTCCATTCAGCGAGGAAGGCATTGGTAAAACACCTCACTCCTCGTTTTACTTAGTAAAACCTCTACAGGTTCAAACCAGCCTTTCGACTGATGACCTAAACAACAACAATCACTATTAAGATTAGACAAATGATTTTCTCAAGAAACAGACTCATAGTGTTTTAAGGTAGTGTGTAGATCTAATGAAGAAAAAGAGAGAAAATTTTCTGATGTCTGGGGATTTAATGCTGAATATAAGCAGGCTAAGTAGCTTCTTAATTATATAAACATTTAATAAATATAATAATAATAACCATAGATAATACAACAATGAAAGCCAACTTTGGTGAATAAAATAAAAAAATCAATAATGTTATTAATTCAATTCTTAATAACAATTTAAATTCATTAAAAATGATAATAAAAACATTTGTTAATTACTACACATGAAAAACATTGCAATTTAGTACACTGAACTTTGACAGATAAAAATAGCGTATTTACTTTGGATTGACAGAGATAAGCACGATTAAGATAATAAATTGAAAACAACCAAATTTTACACACAAGGAGCTATGTATTTATTTCACTAATTTAAAATTTTTAAACAATACAAGTTCAATTTATGACAGTAACATATAGCAATAATGATAAAACGATAACTACTTATTCTATCTGTAAATGAATATATTTATTATTAAAATAGATCCGTTAGAAAAAGAACCAGACAAAACAAGATGAATAATAAAATGTTGACCAGACAATTGATAAGAGTATCAGTCATTTATTAGCAAGTTTTTCTGTTAAGCGAATTATCATCTTATTCATAACACGATGATTGTACCACTACAATTCAAATAAAATGTATTAAATGTCTTTAAACTTCATCGCAAAATTCAGCCCACCATCAATCAGACATTTTTAATTTTTTGAGATTTTTCACAACAACATTTTTTAAAATAAGTAAATACCAGCTGACCTGTGCGAATAATTAAATTTCGCAATAATTTTGATTGATGTACTTAATTTATTCTTAACAACCAATTTTATAAATAAATTAACACTTGTAGTCATATTTTGAATCTGGGTTATTTATAAATAAGATATGAACTCAAGTAAAAAATCCCCATCCCCATAACAGCCCTAAAAAACAAACTGAACTTCACAATGTTGCCACCAGAATAGTAGTACCATCAAAATTTTAGTTCAAATATTTTGTTTTTTTTTTCAAAAAATTTCATTACGGCTTTTACTTTTCATTTTTCAGATTTTTCCAGGATCCCAAAAGTGTCTTCTTTAACACCAATTAAAATGTTTTAATCCTTTCAGAAGAATTATACATTTAAAGACAAACAGAATCTCTATTTAAATCACACAGGACCAGATTTTGCGTTTGAAATATACGATTACAGCATGACCTGTTCAGGACATGAACATTCAAAACAGTAAAAATTTGTAGTTTTTAACATTTACGAAAAAATATGTTTATCAATTAGAAATTAACATCAAGGCTCCAAAATTACTGCTACAAATTTTATTTTTGTTTCAGTTAACTTAGGGCTAAAATTATCATGCACAAATTATTCCTTTATTTTCTTGCTTGAGTTCTTATTTTGGTGTTTCAGTTTTCTTTCTTCCCATTTCTCTTCATTAATATCGAAAATATTGTTTTTATCATCATTCCACTTAAGTACGATGTTAACTGTTTCTTAACTTTTACCTTCAGAAAACTTATACTTTGATTGCATTTCCAAATTTATTTTGATGCTGTAGTGAACGGTCAAAATATAAAATTGTGATGTAAAATTTTTTATATTTTGTTAGATTTTCTCAAGATTTTTGTACTTAACACAATCTATATGATTTTATACACCCAATTTCTGCATGTACAAAAAAATACAAAGCAAATGTTTGCATATAAACAAAATATTCAAGTAAAACTTATTGAGTCATTAGCTCATGGTCTGCATCAAAAATTACTGAACAACATTTTACATTGATGTATTACTTAATGTAATTACCTTCTATTATTTCATTATATAAATGAAATAATTATATAATAACAATAATAATAATACAGACTTATTTTACAAGAAGGTAAAGATAAGGCAGGGGGGTGTTGGTAAAGACAAAACAAAACAGTGATGAATTAACAAATGACTAGTAAATGATGAAAATGAATACACAACGAAACGAGTGAGTTAAGACCTTGAAAATATTTAACAATATCATGCAAATTATAAATATGAATAGGTAGTAATGTAAATCAGTACACTGTAGCTGTTATTTGCGTAAGTGTAGCCATATTTTATTGTGGATTAATAAAGAGTATGAGTAAAACAATAGTGCAAGATAGCAATTTTATAACACAAATTAAAATTAAAAAGAAAACATGTAGGCCTGTTATAAGTTTCATTATTTAATAGAACAAATGAAGTCAGAAGTAATTAATTTCTTATTTGCATATCGTAATGAATTACATAATAACATATGCATAGCTTTATTTATTTATTTTAAATGAACTTGAAAATCAATATTAACACTTGCTAAACCTTGTAGATGTAATTTAAGATAGAAAAGTATCTAGTCAAAAAACTCTTTAACAAAAATTCACAGGAAGTACAAAATGTAAAATAATATGTACAATGGAACTGATAAAATACGTATAAATTATTGAATTGATTGTAATCTGTATCATGGAAATTCACCTCTGTATTTATCATTAGTTTATATATTTTACACAATTAAAGGAGACTCCCAAAAGAAGCCATATTAAAAACTCTTGCATTCTCTCCCTCCCTGATAAAAATCAGCTACGTAGAACCATCTTAAACCAGGATTTTTTTTTGCAGATTACAAAGAAATAAATTGTTTTCATGTTTTTATCCAATTTCTCTGCCCAAATTTACTTCATTCTTCCAGACATAACTTTCCTTCTCTCTTCCATGACGGCCTTTCCAGTTGTTTTCTTTTTAACCGCTTCTATCACTTCTGCATGAATTTCCAATCAGAATAGTCTGCTTCTGAATACTGTTCTATCTAAGTAGTCATTATCGGTAATGTTTTTGTAATTTCTTTCTTTTGTTTGTAAGTAAAGTTCAGGGTGTTGTCATTACAAATGTAGAAAATCTTTTTATTTAATCCATAATTGAATACTCTTTCAATGTGACCATCAAATCTGGTTCTTCTCTTTATCACAGTTCTCAATCGCCAAATTACCAAGCACTATCATTGACCTCATTTAAGGATTGATCTCATCAAAAAACAACTTATCGTATCCACACACACAAAAACTAAAAATAAAATCTGTACAATCAATTTCCAGACAACATGACAGTGGATCGTCTTATGTCAAACACAGCAGATCCTCAAAGAACTCTTCTAGGGATTAGAAGCTCCTCTTGTTTATAATTCATTGTAGGGATCTCTTAAGGCTTTTTTCTTTGTTCATCAGACTTGAGTGATGTATTTAATTTGTAAAAAAAACCCATTTGACTGAATAGGATATGGAGCTATATTTAACAGATCTAAAAAAATCTTCATATATATGAATCACCCGCCGGGTTGTCAAGAGGTAAAGCCGTCACCGCCAGTCAGGTGTTTAACAGCTGATTTTCGGAGATGAAGGTTCCTGGTTCAAATCCTAGTGAAGGTAGTTACTTATATACGGATTTGAACACTAGACAGTGGTTACCGGAATACTTTGATGGTAGGGGTTAAATTAACCATACACTATCAGGAATCATTGGCCTGGGTCTGTACAAGACTACAACTCATTTACACGTCATATACATCGTCCTCATCTCATTGGGTCATGAGGTTGCTCATTGTTCTGAATTGAACAGATTGCAATGTACACACATAAGAGATAAAAAAACAATATACGAATGAGATAAACAATAAAAATTTCATGATAGACAATTGGAACAAAATAAGAAAGAAACAATATCACTTAACAGAAGAATTCTAGTGAAATAAATAAAGTTACTCAGATGATATAAGGTAGGTAGGTATGAGTACATGCAAATTTATTTTAAGTTTGTTTTTCAGATTATTTATTAGATATAATGTGATTCATAAGCCTGAAGATCTTTAATGATAGTAATTTACAACACAAAAAATCTTATTTGTTTTCCAAAGCTTTGATGATTTTACCAATTCAATAAAACATACATTTTTGTTTTAAAATGATTTCAAATTACCATTGCCAAATAAAAAACTTCTGTTCAATTTTATTACCTATACCTACGTGAAGTTAATTCTCATAAACAAACAAAATTTACATTACGAATGATATTGTACGTTCCTGAGTGTTATTTAATAAATGTTAAAAAATACCGCATAGGTTATAAAACTTAAGCTAATTATTTAATGATAGTGATTTACAATACTTACATGTGCACTATTATTGTGAATTAATGGAGTCGGTTCAAATATACACACTTGATTTTCATAAGCAGCAGCTATCTTCCCCGTATCAGTAGAGCAATCGACGCAACTTATACGAACATAATTATGTATCGCACCTGGTATTATCTGAACACGTTCGAATGTACTGGCCAATATCACAATATTACAACCAGCAGCATAGGCCTAAAAAAAAGAAAAAATCACAAAATTGTTTAATTTCATTAGTTACTTTTAATATAATAACTTAACACGATTAAAATGTTGGTTTACAACTGGAGTTCTAGAAAAAAACAACTCTAAAAATTGAAAGGGTAATACTTGAAAGAATGTGAAGTTAGGTTTCCCAGTTTTGATTTAATAATACGATTCTGGATACTGCCCATAACAAACTCTGTAAAAGAGTACATTAATCTCGGTACCAATGATCTATAATGTAAAAAACTAATAAAATTCAAAGAAAAATATACAAATTTTGATTAAATTTATTAATTATACTATTTATTTCATTAAATTACATAAATTAGAATATTTTTTTATTGTTTTAGGTCCGATTGTTTTGCAATATTGCTAATGCAGACGATACTGCCCATAACAAAAACTCTGTTAAAGAGGTTTAATTTATCTGGTTACCAATGATCTAGAATGTAAAACCTTAACAAATCCAAAGAAAAGTACATATATTTAGATTAAATTTGTTAAATTGTACTATTTATTTCATTAAATTATATGAATTAGAGCTTTTTTATATTATGTCTGACTGTTTTGTAATTATTGCTAATGCAGACAATGAGAAAGGTGGCTGATGAAAAAATGCCCGACCTGACAGAATATCAAACCCAGAACTACTGATAAATTGATTATTAATTATTAGATCAACGAACAAAAAGAAAAAGTTTAAAAACAAGTTTTTGTTTTGTTCAAGGGAATATTACATGGGAAGTCTAAAAATCTTATCAATTTCCACAGCCGGAACTTGAGTGATAATGTCAGTTTAACAAACCTTTTTTCAATTTTCCTACCATATATTTTTTGGTTTACTAAAAAATGTTGTATCAAAGGCTTAGTAATTAGCAACTACTGAATGTTTAAATACACAAAGTCTGATTCAGACTGTATGGCACCAGTTATGCGAGTTGGCACATCAGTATTACCAGTTAAAAGGAAAATCCTCACTGCATATGACAAATGCAATGAACAAAATCAGACTGGGGATACCGTGACATGTAGGTATGATGGCTCTTTTTGTAATAACTAGCACTTCTACAATAATATGTTCTGTTAATAAAATGATCAATTGCTCACATTGGTTAAACCTGTACAATTAATTTTTTATATGCATATCTATTCCAGGAATTAATGAAAAAACAATATTTTTATCGTAAAATGGTTACAGTAATTCTTTGAACTAGATAACATGGAAAATTTACAAGTTTGCATTTATTAAAATATATAATTATTTACATAACTTCTTGATGTGCATATACTTACATTTTAGAGCTATCAATTATTAAATTATTCATACTAATAATTTACAGATAAAAATAAAAATAAGTGAATGAGTTTATTTAATAATTAAATTGAATAAAGAATATTTCTACAATTCAATGGTGGTTAACAGTTACAGGATTATGTGGGGAACATCTGTTTCAGATTGTAGCTCAATGATTGTGGTAAGGATTTTTCAGAAGCAAAGGAAAGTTTCTTGCACTTCTAACATTACTGCTGATTGCTACCATGCACGTTAAGACAATTATTTCAAAACCCTAGCTGGGAGTTAAACCTTAGCTTTGTAACTTCGCATGTTAACCACTAAACCATGGAGGTAGTTACAATTTTTTTGCGTTAAATTCAATATTTTACAGATGAAGTTCAATAGATCCATGTAGACTTGATACAATTTAGAAATTTATGTAAATTTAACCTATTTAACTGTTCAATGAAATATAAAAATATATCTTAAAAAAAGAGATGATTTTCTGTATCACAATTCATAGAAAGTAAGAAAGAAGGAAACAATCTGCCTGAAAAAGCAGCAAAAAATATATACATTTTACCAAAATACAAAATTTATTTTACAAGTAACTGCAATCTTTTATGAAAAAACCTGACAAGCAAAATGATGAAATACGAGTATAATTACTGGAAATTTAATGTAAATGATAATACTTTAATTAATTATTAAGTTTTACGAGTGAGTATGACAACCTACCAATACAAAACAAATTCTTTTTTATAAAATTAAAGTAAATTTTTCTATATTAGTAAAGAAAACCATTTCCATTCATAATGCAAAATTTCTCAACCAATTAATTTTAAAGGCAATATTATAACATTAATGATACATATAGAAGAGAGGCAATGGAATATTAGATTAAGATGTGGGATGGACAACACAATAGTCAGGAGGGGTAACAGAATGGGGCATGCTGACTATTGATATTGGCATCAAAGTAAGATACAGAGAACAAAACAGTAGCCATACAGTGATTTTTAATCCGCTCAGCCAATATTACGCTTTTCGTTTTAAAATAATGACCTGAAAACTTTTTTCAATGCAGACAGTAATCCTACTAACAAAATATTACATTTTCATGTAATAAATACTCCCATGAAGAATAGACCCCAACATTTCAAAATATACAATTACATGACTTAGAAAATACGGTAAAAATTATGAACAATAAAAAAAATTTAATTAAAAATAAAAATTATGTCAACCTCTTTGTATATCTGTTTTAATTGGTAATATTGAAGTAATTGATGAACTGATGAGTGAAAGTGATGAAAAATGTCGGATCCTAACTAGGATTGAGTCAAAGACTTTCTTCATATCAGTTATACATTAAAAACTGTATATAAATAACTAATGTATATAAAAACGAAAGCAATAACTGATAAACTTCCTCACAACTAATTGTCTAATAGAGAGTTAAATAGAGAGCTGAAATAAGGCACACTTGTTCCTCAGAGGTTAAACAGAAAAACTGAAACATTTTCATTTTGATAACTTATAATATCTAAAAAGTAAAAATGGAGTGACTACCATTAAACAATACAAACTATTTCTATACCTGCCTGAAGACAGTTTTAAAAATTGGCATACATATTATCTAAGTGATGCCAAAGAAAAGAAAAGCAGGCCATCTTCTTCATAGCTTAGTGGTTAGCAAGCTAGCTCACAATGCGAAGTTCAATTCCCAGCTAGGGTCAAAAATTTTCACACGTTAAAACCCACTTTTCCAATGGCATAACCTACCATAGTCACTAATAACCAAGCTGTTGACATGACTTTAAATAAACTAAAAAAAGTAGCACATTTAAGTTTTTACCATATGCTTTAAGATGAAGCAAGAAAATAATTATACTCAAGTAATAGATTTACAAGGTGACTGATAAGAATAAGTTTGTCAAATGGATACTGAGTAACACTATTATCCCTAGAATATTACTTAGCTGTTTTTTTTTTGTTTTATGTCAGACTGATTTGCAATTATTGATGAGAAAGGTGATAGATGAAAATGAGTGCTGAAAAAATGAAACACGTAACTGAGAATTGAATCTGGGACCCTGGCACTGAGCTGACCAACTTTGCTGTGTATTTTACAGTGAAAATCATGTAATATCACTTACAATTATCTGATTTTTCTCAACCTGTTCACAAAACTCTGGTCGGTCAATAAATATGAAACTTATTATACTCTGCATTCATAAGAGAAATGAAGTGCCATCAGGGTGGTCATGGGTACAGAAGCAGAATGTTTGGTTGCATAAGAGGGTTAAAAATATAAGCCTCATGCAAAATAAAATTGGTTCTTTAAAATATTGGTCATTAGAATAAATTTGACAATAAATAGATAACATGAAAATTGTTTAGTAGGAGTGTAAAGCAGGTCGGAGATCAAACTATGTCACAGCTAGACTAGCAGTATCATCAGAAAACTTTATTCTTAAAAATTAGTTTATCAAAAATCTAAAAACCAACCCTAATTTATGATACTTTTTAGCAAATCAGCAAGAACATAAGGATTCTATCACTTCAATAATCATCAAAATCGACCACTTAGAACTCCAGACATAAACACGTGTTAAAATGTATTGTATGCAGGAGTGCTCAAAAATTTTGGTTCATGTACTTCTCCAAAGAGCTAAAGTTCTGAAGATTGGCTTTAGTATTCTAAAGCAATACCGAGAAAAAGTAAAGCATAGCGTAAAACTGGTAAACGCAATAAACCAGTTTATTTAAAGCACCCACTGATGCAAGCAATAAGTTCGTGTGCAGCACAGGTGCAACTGTTAGCAAGCTTAATAGATTCCACATACTTCAAAAGAAAGCTTACTGTTTTTAATACTTTTAATGCTTTTAGAGGGAGATTCAAGACAACAGAAAAAAATGATTGAGTCCCAGGTGTAGAACCAACGAATAGGAAACAGCACTCCCTTTAATAGCCAGCTAAGATATTAAACCACTTCATTTCCTTATCAACAGTGTAAACTCCAGAAATTCATTTGAGAAGAAAAGAGAAATAACTCTTAAAACTCAACAAGAGAGAAAAAAATCGCAAACTTTTTCAATGTAAAATTTTTTTTCTCAACCTGTTCACAAAACTCTGGTTGGTCAATAAAATTTAAACTTATTATACTTTACTTTCTCTTGCCTCTATGAAGGAAAGTACTGTTTTCAGGTCGATTTTTCGATATAGAGTTTTCACCAGATAAACATGTTTTCAGACCTCATGAACCCAAAAAACATGTTTTTAGCGACTGTCTGTGTGTGTGTGTGTGTGGTGTGTGAACAAAATATCTCAAGAACGGAATATTGTATGAAGTCAAAACTTGAAACTTAAGTTAGATACTACTACCGGACCCGACATGAACATTTCCATCAAAATTGGTCAACTGGAAGTAGTAGTTTATTTGTGTAATTTTTCACTTTTTAGGGATTTTCTCTAAAACGACTTCTACGATGTTTTTTTCATATCCCCTCATTTACAACAATTTTTATTCTTTACAAAATAGAGTAGGCGCCATGTCTGCTAAACTTCTTGGAAAGGCTGTTTTTTTTTGTAGGAAAAAATGTTTTTTTTTAAGATTGCAGCCTTAATATGCATTTCAGGGCAAAAGTGTATATAATAAAAGTTGTAGATAATTTTTAATAATCTACAACTTTTATTTCAAACATTTTTTTGTAGAACACTTAGTTTAGCAGTAATTATTGATTTTCTGCTTTTTTATGAAAATCTGTAAAAAAATTGATTTTTTTAAATTTTAGCCAGACAGTAGTATCCATTTTATGACAAAAATGCATACAATCAAATTTATAGGAAATTACACAATCTACAAATTTTATTTTAAGCATTTTTCTCTACAGAGCCTACTTTAGTGTGAACGAGTGATTTTCCATATTTTTAGGCCAAACTGAGGTTGATTTTCATTTTCCACCATTCACTCATGATTAAGATAAGGTTATGTTTTTTGAGGTTTTTTTTTTATTTCTTCTAATGTTTTATAACTAACGTTAGGTTATATTGTTAATTATTTGCATTGGCAAGAAAAAGTTGTGTGAGTGTTTCACACAATATTTTTTAGCAAATAAAATTACCTTTGAATTTTGTTAAAAAAAACTTTTATGCATCAATATTAATTATTAATGAGGGCAGACTAATGAAGCAGATATACACTACTCGAAATTCAAACCAAAAAACATTGAAGGTTGAATAATGTAACTGACATGCAATCGTAATGCTGTCATCCAAATACCAGCCCGTAAACCCTGATTTACAATAAAATGAACAGATTACTAAAAAAATTTAATACCTCTGTAATGTGTGCATGGATGATTACAACAAATGCTGTTTTACAATGATACTGACAAAATAATTTAAAACATTTACATGGTTATCAAACATACAAGCAAAATCAAAATATTTTTTCTCCTAATCTATTCAAAATTTAGAGCTATTATAAAATGAATAATTTTTTCTTTATTAATAACACTTTTCTATTGTACTTCAAGTTTATTGAGCAAGTAATAAATTACAAAAAAGTTACTCATTAAGTGACCCAAGGCCATGAGATAGTAAATATACTGTGAAATAAAGACAGAGTGGCCTAAAGTTCATTTATCTGATGTATTAAATTAAACAGGCCTATCTGGTGCGATAATCCAGAGTAATACCTTACAAAATAGAAATAATACATATATATACAGAATCAAAGATAAAAAAATCACTTAAAAAAACTACCCGATAAAATAATATACAGCTGAAAATATCAGTATTTTAGAGTTTCATAGTGTAAGTATGTTTGTTTATATGAACTAAGTTTTTAATGCACATTATGAAATAAATAGGCCTACCATATTACTTCACATAAATGTTCAAATTAAAGTAATAAATAACAATTATAGCAAGAGTAATTTTTTAAAATTATGAGTGGTATTGTTTCATTTAACTATATTTAATAGTGCAATACGAGTAGTGAGCTCAACTAAAATTAAAAAGGAAGTATTGTAAAACAAACAATGTTATCAGAACCGTGTATAATGCATTACGTGAAGCTATTGCTGTTAACACATTTCGGTATAACATTACACAAAAGCCTACAGTTAAGGTTTCTCGCTTTTAGTTTATAACAGTTACATTATAATTTGGTGAAACGAAACTAAGATAACTTAGTTAAAAACATCAACTGACTTTAGCTGATAACAAAACAACATACACGTCTGTTGGTAAAATTAACCGATATGCCAACAATATTCAGCAGGCATTTCACATAGCAAAGTTTTTTTGCGATTAAAATGGTTGTTGGTAGGCTATATTATATCACTGAAGGGAATGATTTGGATGATCAAGACCTTCAACTTAACAGATTAAGTCACTGAAGCAGTCAATGCTGAATCTCTCTCTGGGTATAAATAAATTCATCAAGGGAGAAATAATTTAATTATCTGTTTACAAAGATGTAAAAGCCCTCACTAAGTGATCAATAATCTTTTAACTTCCCAACCAGACAAAACTGAAAATTTACTCATTCGTATCTTAGGGGATAAAAAAGAATACAAAATCATTCACTTTAAAACCACGTGTGCATAACTGTTAAAGTGGGGATGCCTACCTTAAGCAATAGATATTATTTTTATACTTTCCCAAAAAAAAAAACTACAGCTCTGGAAATCGGCATGCATACTCTCCAATACAATGAAAAATTAAAATTTTTTGACTCCATAAAAGTGAATGAAAATCCTACAGCAGTAACAGAATCAGTTGTAATGGAAACACAATGTCTATTAAAACATACATTTGGAAAAATTGAAAAAAATTTGTTATCTGAAAAATATCAGGTTTTGCTGACTTTTATAGAAATATACAGCTTATTAGTTGTTATGAATTAATTACAAGACAGTATTGATTTTTGCAAAGAAAACTATAGCCTAACCCTCAAAGTACTAGTTAAAGAAACTAAATTTTAAAAATAAACCTATTTTGGCTAAACCTTCGCTATATTTCTTGAATTTCAGTTATGTGCATCTACAAGCTGAAAATGGCTAACTACTCTAAAAATAATAAATATTTAAACAATGTCCCACTAAGACTAGCAATAAGCCTGCATGCAGGTACAATTGCTAGTTTACATAGTTAGTTCCCTGACAAATAATATTTAAAAAAATAATTACTTTTTTTATTAAAATTTTTCTTTAAATGAGATTAATATTTGTACAACATATTTCCTGATTATTTTCTTCTTCACTGTAAGTAGGCATAACACTTTACAAGATAACAATAAATGATGATCTTATTTGTTATCTAACCTTACAAAAAATTTATATAACATTAATAGCTAATTAATTACAACAGGCTCTAGATGCAAATTTGTTTTCATTATCATGTTATACTACTGTTGTTAAAACCCAAACAAAACTTACTCTTAATAACCAAAATGAAAGAACAATTTGTTCACAATTTATCTACTCACAAGAAAAAGTAAAATAAATACAGACACTGAACTGAACTGAACTGCAACTATGATTTCAGGTGAAACTAAATCATAGGTAAACATACAATTTTAATTCTTCCCATACGTTAACTAAAAACACACAACCGATAAATGGAGAATGTAATTTATCTATCTTCAAACTACTGCACAAATCACATGTTCATAGAACCCTTAGATTTGCACAACCCTCATTTATCATAATCATCATCATTATAAAATCATAATCATCCGACAATTTTAAAAAATTCAATTACTGTTCAGAACACATTATGTAGGTAGTTACAATAATACAATTTTTACAACAGTCAAATCAACTGCTTGGTTATTAGCAGCTACAGTGACTTATGGTACATTATCAGAGGGATTTTATGGAATAACTTTCCAGACCCTAACAGGGAATCAAACCCGGGACCTTTCACTTTCTAGTTTAATATACTAACAACTGCACCACAAAGGTAACCATTTTAGTACTTTTATTTAAAATAAATTTGTAATTTGGCCCCCTCCGTAGTGTATTGGTTAGAGCGTTACCCTACCACACAAAGTTCCTGGGTTCGATTCTCAGCCAGGATCTGGAAATTATCACAAGTCAAATCCCACAGTTACAGTCACATAATGCACCGTAGTCGCTAATAACCAAGCAGTTGATGCGACTTTAAATAAATAAATAAAAATAAAAAACATTTGTAATTTTCCTTTTTTGAGGAAATTCAAAAAAGAAAACTTCCACAGTCACCTGCCCAACAGTGTTCAAAGAAATTACAACAATGTTCTCGCATGATTTGCTTGGTTATAGATTTAATAAAAGTACTATTATTTAAGTAACTTTTAACACAAAACAAATTCAAAGAAAAGTTGTAGGTTACACAAAGTTACTCGTAAAATCACAGAAAATCCCAAAAAACTCCATTACCCTGACGTGACTCTTAACACGCAAAATACAAAAAGACAAGGCAAAACATGGATATTTCTGTACTAATTTGTAGCTAAGGATGAACAATTTTTTAAATTATTACTTTTCAGGTAGCCCTACTTGAATTAAAATTCAAATATTCCCTCTGCTAAGTTATAAAAAGCAGTACACAAAAAAATCAGATTGCAAGTTAGCTATTTTTCATTCTGAACTATTTGATAATGGAATAAACAAATTGACTCGTACTTCAATTTACATGTGAATATCTGATACATAATACATACATAAACATATACTAAGGTATTAAAAATATTTAACAAATAAAAAAGTGTTATTTCTTCCTGAGTCTCCAATTCTCGAAATTGGTGCAACCATAGGTTCTAACAATCAACAAGTTCAAAAACTGACCAATTAATTCAAAACCTTACGCAACCAAAACGTACAAAATAAACCAATTTAATTACCACAAATAGTAGTACAAAACCTCAGCTAATGATACGACTAAATAAAAGTAAGACATAAACAAAGGATAAAAGTAGATATAAACAAAAGAACCACTGAACCACAAAAACAAAATTTTATTGAGAAATTTTTGGCCTTCTTATAAATTTGATTTTAATGAACTGACAATGCAAGAAACCCAATTAAATACACTGGACTAACATAGTTGTTTAACTCACGGAGAAAATATATGTTTAATTTTACAACTTGGTTTAATTAATTATAATATAAAATATGGGTACAATCAACAAGTTTAGAACAGGTTTGTTTGTATATACAGGGAAAAGATTATTTAAAATAACTTACTAAAATAATTTTAATCAGACATGTTTTCTTTTTACCTACCAACTCTTTCATACATTAATATTACAAAAAAGATTAAATTGTTACGCAAACAAATTATTATTTTTTATATTTATGAATAATTCCTTTTCTCTGCCACGTAGTAGTATCTTTTTGCCTTTCATTACCACAATTTTTTTTAATAGATGACTAAGGATTATGTTCCCAATCTCATTTTCTTTAACTTTTGCCAGTAAGGAACCACTCTTTTAAAGTAAGCCTTCTTTCTTTCTAGTCAATAGTATACCAAATTTTCAGATATCTTTGATATCTTAAAAATGTATCACACTCCTGAGTTTCATTTTCATACTTTCTGTTTTATATCCAACTGTTGTACAAATTAAGACTAAACAGATAATGAATGGCGAAAAATTTCCAGACCTGATTCAGAATCTAACCATGGCCCACTGGCACTGAACATATCACCAACAGCCTGGCCATTATTTTTCCTTATCGACTTCTCTGCCAAGTCTTTTCTGTGTTTTTAAACCACAAATTTTGATTTTTCTGGTTCTTCAAGAAGTTGAAACCCCTTTTCATGAGTCTTCTGTCATTCATTCTTGACTAGTGCCCATAAAACAAAAATAGTTTTTCCTCAAGAAGGTTAAAAGTCTTCTGATAGGCATATCACACTCCTTCTTCTGTCAGGCAATGTATCACACTCCTGAGTTTCATTTTCATATTTTCTGTTTTATATCCAACTGTTGTACAAATTAAGACTAAACAGATAATGAATGGCGGAAAATTTCCAGACCTGATTCAGAATCTAACCATGGCCCACTGGCACTGAACATAACACCAACAGCCTGGCCATTATTTTTCCTTATCGACTTCTCTGCCAAGTCTTTTCTGTGTTTTTAAACCACAAATTTTGATTTTTCTGGTTCTTCAAGAAGTTGAAACCCCTTTTCATGAGTCTTCTGTCATTCATTCTTGACTTGTGCCCATAAAACAAAAATAGTATTTTCCTCAAGAAAGTTAAAAGTCTTCTGACAGGAATACAGTTCCTTGGCTAGTTTCAATATCTCTCTTCCTTATCATTACTGTCAGCTTCTTTAATCTTCCTCAGAAGTTTTCCTTCAACTTTTTCCATATCATTGATATTCTCCATAGGCTACTATAAATTTTACTATATGATATTTGAAAAAGTTGATTAATTATTTAATACCACATGGGCTATGTTTTAGTAATATTTCATAATAACCAGGAATCAAATCCCAGATATACAGGGTGATTCACAAAGATATGCAGAAACTTTGAGAGCTCATTGTACATGTAAAAATAATGAAAAAAGTTTATATAAACATGGGTCCGGAAATGCTTCGTTTCCGAGTTACGGCTAGCGAAAGTTTCGCTCGGATTTCAGCTCACCAGGTGAAATGAGGTCTTCCTGAAATTCCGGTAAGATGATTAAGGGGCAAATTTAATCATTTCTCATGGTTTTTGATCTGATAAATTGAATAAAACAGGTCCCAGAACTGTAAGTTAAATAGTTTTTAAGAAAACCAGTGAAAAATGCAAAAACATGGAGTGAAAATACATTTTTTCATCATTGGGCAAGAATAACTTTGTTATTTCACCAAGAAACAGTTAAAATTTTTGAATAAAACATGTAGAAAATTTTATTCTGAACAAACCGGAGTAAATGAAGTACACAGAAAGCAAATAGATGTTTGATAAATTGAATTTTTATTCATAACAGTACAAAGTAAAATTAACCAGAAAAACAAAGATGAAAAAATGTGTTTTTTCACTACATTTTATTGCATTTGACACTGTTTTTCTCAAAAACTATTTAACTTACAGTTCTGGGACCTGTTTTATTCAATTTATCAGGTCAAAAACCATAAGAAACAATTGAATTCAGGAATTCCAGAATTTCAGGAAGACCTCATTTCACCTGGTGAGCTGAAATCCGGGGGAAATCTTTCGCTAGCCGTAACTCGGTAAAGAAGCATTTCCGAACCCATGTTTATATAAACTTTTTTCATTATTTTTACATGTACAATGGGCTCCCAAAGTTTCTGCATATCTTCATGAGTCATCCTGTATAAATTATATTAAAGTAAATAATTATTCCAGTTCAGCAACTGATCTTTTAATTTAAAGATTGTAAGGTCTTCTACCTTATTTGAATTTCTAGAGTTCATACATTCATAAAATTTAGGTGATCTGTTTTAAATGAGGTAAGGTACAGTATTCGAATAAAAATAAAAAATAATTTGTAAAACTTGCAAACAACTGTTCAGTTTATTTGTGGGCTTTGACTATACATGCAATTAATCCAGTTTTATAAAAAAAAATTTAATAATTTATTTATAAATTCTTTAATTTTTAGTTCTTTGAGGGATAGTATAACCTAGGCTATAAATACAATTTTTTATCACTTCAGAAGTTACATAGGTTTGCCGTCATAATAAATTGAACATGTTTAACAAACAAATAAAACATTCCAGAGCAAAAAAAACTCCAATCTTGTTAAAATGAAGAAGAATGAATTACATTACAGAAGAGTAATTGTCTAGTAATGTGGTGACTTCAGAACGGAAGGGATGGTTGGTAAAATATTCATTCATTTTTATTAAAGTACATAAAAAAACTAATAATCAAATAGAACAGGAGGGAGTCATAACTTGGTCTGAATTCCTCGCATAATTTCTTCACAATTATTATAACAACTAGGCTGACATAGTTTAAACTCTAAATAAAAAATGTCAATAAATAGGCCAAGATATATTCCATTTTTACTTTCTCTTGCCTACATGAATACATAGGAAGGAAAGTACTGTTTTCCTGTCAATTTTTTAAAATCAAGTTTTCACCAGATATACATGTTTTCAGACCCCCTGAACTCAAAAAACATGTTTTTAGCAATAGGTCTGTGTGTGTGAACAAAATATCTTAAGAACGAAACATCTTACGAAGTTGAAACTTGAAAATTAAGTTACGTATTACTAGAGGACCCGACACAAACATTTTCATCAAAATCGGTCAACCGGAAGTAGTAGTTAATTAGTGTCATTTTTCACTTTTTGTGATTTTCTCAAAAACGGCTCCTATGATTTTTTTTTTTTAAATAGCCACATTACTACATTTTTTATGCTCTACAAGATAGGGTAGGCGCCATGTCTGCTGAAATCCTTGAGGAGGCTGTGCTCATAGAATTTTTTTTTAAATTGTGGCCTTTATATGAATTGTAGGGAAAAAGTGTATACAACCAAAGTTGTAAAAAATTTAAAAACCTACAACTTTTATTTCAAACATTTCTTTGTACAGCATTTACTTTAGCGGTAATTAATGATTTTCTTCTTTTTCATGAAAATCTGTAAAATAATTTTTTCAGATTTCGGCTGTAGTAGGGCCTATGCATTTGATAACAAAATTGTATAATAAAATTTATAGAAAATTAAAAGCTCTACAACTTTTATTTTAAGCAGTTTTCTCTAAAGAACCTAATTTAGCGTCAAAATATGATTTTCCGTATTTTTAAGCCAAACTAAGGTTGATTTTCATTTTGCATCATTCACTCATAATTAAAATAAGGTTATGTTTTTGTTTATTTCTAATGTTCGATTATATAGTTCATTTTTTGCATTGACAAGAGAAAGTTGTGAGAGTGTTTCACACCAAACTTTTTACTAAATATCAATCACCAACATAATTTAAAATGAACACATTATTAAACTGAATCATTGTTTTGTAATACACACAGTAGTGGATTTTAATAATTTGCAATAATTATTTTGTTTGAGGTTATACAAAATCATAAGAGCTACAGTAGTTGTATTAATAAACATATGTTACTGAATATCTAAATTATTAAGATTCCACAGAAAATTAAAATAAGAATTTGCATTAACAAAAAATAATCATTGACTAACGTCATCTTTTTTTTTGGTAATTCTACATACACCTACTTAAAATTCAGTTAACATGCAACTAGGCTTACAGTAAAGCTCTACAAATTAAACAATAGAATCCTAATTTATCATCCACTCTAGAATGTAAAACTTGAAAAAAATGCCATTTTCAATTTTAACTTGAACATAATAAACATTTAGTACGGTTTTTAATTTATTAACAGTGGGGAGGATGACTAACTGTTTCCGACGAAACCTAACTTCAACTTTACAGAAAAATTAATTTTTTTCTAATGTAGTCACATTAACAGCTATATCTTTTTGCACTTAACTTTGGAACCTATGTAAACAAATCATATGAGCATATGATAGGAGGAATGGTACAATTGAGACCAACTGTCACTATCAGACGATCAGGTGCCAGAGAAAATCTGCTTCTGGTACCGTATTAGGCAATTTTTGAGCATTATCATAGTAAAATATGGTTTTAATTTGATGCCATTTTTGTCTTGCATTTTCTGCAACTTTACTGCCAATAGCAGAGAGGAGTAATTGTTTACAAAAATTCTAAAGATAGGTGGAATGATTTTTACGTCATTAGCAGCTACAATTGATTATAGCTAATAGTCCAGTAATATCCTCACAGTATTTGGTGGGTTTTATTATGTAATAATTTTCCAGACCTTAGTTGGGAATCAAATCTGGAACCTCCCACTTTGAAGTGGATTGTAACCACTACACTTCTGGCATTCTAACCACTGCAGAACAAAGGTAGCTTCAGGTATTAATTCAATATTTTCACAAATTAATCACGGTCCTGTTTCAAAGATGACAGATTATGAAGGTTTACCTATAAACATTAATCAGCTGGGCATATTTCAGAGGTAATAAAAATCTAGTAATCTCTCTTTACTTAATATGCCAGTTTAAATATAATAAATTGAAACTATAAAACCTTCCTACATACTTGACAAATGTGACTCAAAACTAAAAAGTATTAATTTGCAGTTCTCTGATACCATCATTATAACGAAGTAAACAAATCAATTTCTCAACTTCTTAAGTATTTCTTACTAAACCACAGCCAACACACTACAACACTTACTCCTACTGCATAATTAAAGATCAACAACAACAAAATTTGCAAGTCTAAACATTATCATAACCTTTCAAGACAACACATTATGTTCCTGTGTTTCACAAAAATAATATAAGTGAGGCAAAACATAACCTAAAAAGAAAAACAATTTTTTTTTTGCAACAATGTACAATTTAGTAGTACACTACTACTAGTTTTGTTTGATTTTCTCTAAGAGTTTAAAATATTCAAATTTAAGACACATTAACCAATGAATCAAATTTAAACTATTATTTCTAGCATTATGTAATAACATAATATATCTAGCTCATAAAAATCCTAAAATGTAGTCTGCATTCCAGTTAATATGCATGTATAAACAAACAACTAGCAGAAAAATAAAAACTTAAGCAGGTATCCTAAAACCGGACAGGATAAGATACTGGATTATCAGACAAACAGTATGGTGCCCAAAAACTCAGAACTACAGTTTGAATAATTATGCACAGTAAAAATTTTGGATGATCTATAAAAGTTTAACAACTTAGTAGGCAGGCAGTAATAATAAACATCAATTTTAAACAAATACATTTTTACGTATGATTCTGAAAAATGTTACATTGTCGTTTAAAAATGAACTGCAATAATGTTCTCTGTTTTGTAAGGTTAGTGCAACAGTTTACTTTATATTTTTATTGACCGATAAATAAAATTGAACACAACAATAATCGCTTAACCCATGCTGTAATTGTTTTTAAAATTACAATCTTTAACGTCTCTCAACTGTCAAAACGCCCCTCCCCTAGTAAGATTATTTTAGTTCGTGCCCTACAAACATAAAACACGACAACATATGTCCTCGAATTCAGTAGAAGGGTCCAGAATACTTAGATAAGGCAACTTAATAGTTAATTATGGAGAACTTAGTGCACTAAATGTATTGAAGATTTACTTACTGTGAACGGTATTCCTTCAACACTTCCAACAGCGAAGCAACGATCACCAGCATTACAAGCCCCACTTAATATTTGATGGCAATTCATCACTGATTAAACACTACAAATTACAAACGGAGGATTAAGAATATTATATTTCATAAAAACGGACAAAGTGACATTTTTAACGGAACAGAACTACTTTTTACTTACTATTTCAAAATACACTTATATAAAGGAGGCCATTTTCCTTTCACCTCGTCTGCTGGTTTTCAGGCAGCATTGCCAACAAAACAGATTCACTCGAATGACACGACATCTTAGAAAATTCAGAGTTCATTCTTTAATTTTATTCAGTAAATATAAAAATATAGATAAATTAACAATATTGTTTGAATACTTTATTCACAGAATTTTACCTTACAGTTACGGTTTAGGTAAATATTATTTAATAGCCTAATTATATGTTTTCATTACTGTCATAAAATATGCATCTACATTATATAGAAATCTTCACCTTTTAACTTCGTAAGACAGAAAAACATTAAACTTTCAAAAATTAATATAAAAGCGAGCAGTAAAAGATCTCAAGAGAACAAAGCGTATTTAACTGGATCTAAAAGGAGTGTAGCAAAGTATTTATAATATTGTTCAAAACTATAAAGGGAACAGAAACGGCAACTATTTGACAAAATGACACTTTTCGTCATCTATTACCCCAACATCTCACACCCTGAATTTTACTTTTTTGTATTTGTTGATCATTTTCTAACTTCTAACGGGTCCAATCTAGTAAAAATTCAGTCGTTTCTCTTTCCTATTTCTTTATCTCACTTCTTGGTTAACAATAATTAAATTACAATACCTAGTAATTTTTCTAAGAACCACAGGCGTAGGCCTACTACTTTTAATTCGAATTATGTAACAATCACGATAATGTTTCATAGTGATTAATAATCAAAGTAGTGGTAATAAAGTGAAATTAGTAGTTAAAAGTAACAATCTTGTGTTATTTTCAATAGGTACTTATTTAGAAGTTGCTGCGTTGCGTAATCGTATTTATCGTCATTACTTCATAAAAGAATACAATTTCCCTTGGGGTTTATCTGTAATTTTTAAATTTGTGTTACAGACAATTAGAACCAACCAGATGGCTACTTAGATCATGCAGTAGACCAACTCGGTTGATTTTAAAAGTATTTTCTCGTAATCTTAATGGTCTTAAAAATATTTCTTTCTTGAGTAGGCCTACCAGGTACCAAGCACGGATTACTAAATACTATACCAAGGTACCAAGTGAGGAGTATATAAAGAACCTTTTAGCAGTTCCTGTTTCGACCAGATGTCCATTTCAAATACAACGGTCTAATTGTCAGAAATCAATTAGGTGCATCTTCAACCGAAAATAAAATGTAAAACAAAATATGAAGCAGTTTTTAACAGTAAAAATGCGAGTAGCTTGCAAAATCAAATATTTTCTACATTAGTCTCCTATGAACTTTACAATCCGGTAAAATTTTATAAAATTTAGTGAATGGACGCTATATTTTGAAAATACCTGTGGGATCAGTGGCGGATTTACCAGCAGGCTGAGTAGGCTGAAGCCTAGGGCGGCGGATTTTAGGGGGCGGCAAATTCAGCCCCAAAATTTTTTTTCTTACAGAAATAAACAAATACCTACTTAAATGTTATTAGGTTTCACTACTTAATTTGTTAAAGTGGGGTATTGGACGTTTGTCAATCTGCAAATACATTTTTATACTACGTATTTGCGGTGCGGTAACGAATGACATGACCATTCGCTGAGTGTCTGGCTGAAATGGCGTCGCGGGCGCACGAGTACAGGGCGCGGGATGGGATATCAGTATTATGGAGGTACACGTTTTATGTGATGACTCTTAACAGTTATTACATTAGGTAACTTCCTCGTTAATATATTGATCTGTTGGAAGGTCTGGTGTGGGCTTGGCGTTTCTATCTTCTTTTTGTTTTAAAGCCGACTGTTTCACTGAAGATTTGCCACAACACTCTGGTTAATCGGTCTCTACCATTAACCACACTCAAAAGAGTGTGCGTACTCATATTTGCCTAGTCTCTAATCCAATGTAAATGTTTATTATTCTACAAAAAACTTTTTCACATGGACCGGTCGCAATCGGATATCCGATTGCGGGTTTTTTCTGGTAAATTTTGCTAAAGTAAGATCCATCATTAAGTCGTAATGAGCTAAGGATCATTAAAGGAATGGTTTCCTATTGCCTTCTCTATCCTATGTCGTTGATCAATTGACTCATCCGTTTTCAGAGACAATTAACCACCTCAAGGACAAGAGGGTTCTCTACTCTTTAACCGCTTATCCGCCTTCACTGAAGCTGTTGACACTTTACAGAGGAAAATATCCTTACACCGGGAGATATAGGTATCAGACGAACTAATGTCCCATAGCCGAGCGAGTGAGAGGGAGATATGTGGCATAACTACGCATGCGCTCAAAGGTCTTTACCGTAATAACCCAAATCTGAAAACATACTACAGTCGTTATCTTGCTTGTTAGTTTACTGCATGCATAACGCTTGCTCACAACAATGAGTAAAATTATACGACAATGTTATTGGAACGGCGCGTATGTCTTGTACGAGTGAGAGCGTTATGTATCCTCTCACTCCCACGGCTAGGGGACATAGTTCATCTGAATACTGTACTAGGTCCTCGTTTGTCAGCTGCTTGTAACATAAACGTACGTATGTTCTACTGTCCTACATAATATTTATGTTATACTACCCTATGGTGGAGAGGGGCTCTCTCCAACATTGGGAGGTAAACGACAGGAATTTCGTATCATTGAGACCTTAGGCCAAAAGGTATTTTCAGGACTATCAAGTACTTTTGGAAAGGGACACCTATTCAATTTTTCCGTCTTGTATTGCATCTTGGCTTGTCACTGAGGACGCTGTTGGCGTTAGCGCGGCAGTTTAAAAAACACTGTGTACGTGTACGACTATTGTGAATCAAATGGTCGAGTAGCCTATGTATCATCCAAAATGTGTTTGTTTGATGTAATATTCCTGTCAAGAATTAGATAAACTAATGAATAAGTATACAGGATACACAAAAGAAATCAACAAATAAATAGTAATTACACAACCTAATCATTTATACTTCAAACATGTGATATCCAGTGATACAATACATAGATATAAGAGGTACCAAGTACTGCTACATCGATTAAGAATTCATTTTTATGTTTTAAGATGTAATTATAATTGTTTATGTATGTGAATTTTTTTAACTGCTAAATTTTTAGCTGACCGTAACATAATGCAGTACCTACTAATATTTAATTTCTTTGTGGCCTAGATATGATTTCTGACTACCAGTCATGATATGATAATCAGAAAGTTCTGATAGTTTTGTGGAGGTTTCTTTGCAATTGCAAAGAATTTAGTTTTAGATTTTGTATAGTCTAATTTGTATGCACTAAAGCCATTGTACGTGCTTGAGTTGTTTACTGTAGTGTTTTTGATTTTGTTATCTAGTCTGTTTTTAGTTTTGAGGGCAACAGAGTGAGATTACTTTCTGATTGTAAAATTTGAAAAATTTGTCTTTGTAGTATGATAATGTTCCTTAGTGTTTTTTTTAATGAAGTTTTGTAGTAGGTACTTTAGTACCTACTACAGTACTACTCTAGTGAAGAGTTTAGTTCTTGCCTGTAGTGTTTAGTGAACAGCATACTAAGTAATAATAAGTTTTAATTATAAACAATAGGCCAGATGGTTAGAGGAAATCAAAAAACAAGAAAGAACTGAAAATAACTGAACAAGATCTATTGATAAAAACCGAGAAACTAAAAATCTTACGTAACTCAAATATGAGATTCAACAAAATAAATGACACCAAAAAACCTGTAGTACGAGTCGTTTCAAACAAAATTTGACAACAAAGATCTCAACGCCTTTAAGATTACCGGGCGATAAAGAGACTACCAAAACCCAAAGTCTCCAGAAATAGATCTAAAAGATCTTCCAATATTGATTAAAAAGGTCCATTGTTAGGCTTCAAAAGCAAACAAAAAATAGCTGTTTTATTTTGAGTATGGTGGTAATAATTTTTTTCAGTTTGTCTATTTGTGACATCGTTAGTAAATCCTGGAGTATTTTTGGTGGTTAATGTAAGAGAATATTGTACAAGTTTGTCATGGTGAAAGATACATGAGTGTCGAATTGTGTGGTGTACGGATGTTTTTTGGTTTTTAATATGATGCTTAAGTGTATTATTTAGTCTATATAATGGTGGGCTTGTTTGTAAATTCGTGCATTTAAAATACAAGTGTGCGTAATTTAAAATATAATTGGTATTGGTATTGGTAGCTTTGTGTAACATGGAACACGTTTGGAGTGCTGGACCAGTAGGATGGATTGCCTGAAGTTAGGGTTTGTCAGAAATGTATTCTGATTGGGGCAACACCTAAAAACTAAGAAGTTTTCCAGCTAACTTTCAATGAGTTTTTAGAATAAACCACATAGCTCCAGAATTAAAAGTACTATATTCTGATACAAAAATACAAGAATCTACACTTCTAAAAAAATACATGAAACAATTTTATGTTTTAGCCCTACTTCTGTGATGTTTCAGGATGTAATTCTAAGGAAGAAAACAGAAAACTCACAACTCCTAACCTCACAAGAATCCTCAACTCAGGTTCACGACAGCAGACAATTATTACTCTCTCAACAAATGAGTGGTTCATCTAGATTGCTCTAAAAGAATTTCAATGGAATCCATATTCTCAGTTGTGTATTTTTAATCTTACTCTTGCAAAGTAAATAATATCAGTATCAAATAACTTTTTGGTTTTAATGGTAGTAACAGAAATTATGCTATTTAAATCTAACTCTTACAATCAAATATATTACAGGTGACAACAATTTTATTATAAACACCTGCAGTTTTACTCTACAGCCAGCTAAAACAAGGGCGCACATTATGTTGCTAGTGACTATTGTTAATAAGCAACCCTAAAGAAGCTTCAGAATGATTTCTAAAAAACAATGGTGGTGTGGTGGTTTTCTTAATTACTGCTCCTTGCTTCTGAATGATGCTGAATTTCTTACAACTGCATTATTTTTGTTATCGCTAAAAATGATGATCAATTAATGTCTTTGTTGACAATGACATCATTTTTGAGAATTTGAATGAACCTCTCATATCTCCCTATATCAGAAGCTTTCTCTGATTGGTTAATATCATAATAGCTCTGGGTCAAGAGTGTTTCTTAGGAAAATCATGAACGGCTTAAATTTTTGATGGATTCGATCAAGCTCCTGGGATGCCAGTCGTATTTACTTTATCAAAGGATTTCTAAAATCAAATCAGTAGGAGAATTTAAGTAATACAGTTAACATTGCAATTGAAACTTACACTCTATAATTACTTCTCAAGTTCCCACATAGTTATAAAATTCAAAATTACAACCTTCTAATTTCTGTCAAATCCTTCCACTTATATACTATTATAATATAAATCTGAAATCAAAATTAAAAGTTAATTGTGGAATGGTCACTGCACTTTACAACTTTTTTTGAGGAATAATTACAAGGTTGAGCTCCATCAGTCAAATTGTAATTTTCATAATTCTTTGTTGTTAGGAAGTTTAAAATAAAGAGATTAGTCACTAAAACTGTCAGTAAGGAGTTTAAATTACACTTCTACAAGAGACCGATACTTGAAGAAAATATGGCATTATACTTGTAAATACACTACCTCAGGATTTTTACTCTTCTATCTTTAAAAAATCAAACTACAGGTAAAAATCTGTTAACTTAGTTTGAAATGCTGTTTGTAGTCATTGCTAAGCCTTGCGTTTATAATATTATGTTTCTAATACAACAATGTTGCGTTTACTAAATGTATAAATTTTATAATGGATGTTACTGACAAAACAATTAGAATTTGTAGTAATTGTTCACTGAATACAATTTTTATAAAATATCTTACGTGTTTTGAACAATTTTTTGAGAATAAGAATGAGTAAAGTTGGATCTTACGAGCATAGTGGAAACAAAGTCATTACTACCAGACTAATCAGAACCAATACGTATATATCATAAATTGACAGCCTTCTACAAATATGGTAAGCTTCTATTGTTTGATTTTTTTTTTTTTTTTTTTTTTTTTTTTTTTTTTTTTTTTTGGTTTAACGTCCGACTGTTTTGCAAATTGCTGCTAATGCAGACGGTGAAGGATGAAATGAATTTTTGTAACGTATGAAAAAATGCCATGCCCGAGTGGGATTCGAACCCAAGACCGCGTGATGAGAGGCGAGCACGTTACCAACATCGCCAACGCGGCCGGCTTCTATTGTTTGAACTTATAAATGAGTCGCCGAATGCCAAAACCAGCTAAATCCACTCTGAACAATTTTTCAGTAAACACCAAAAACTGATTGCCTGTCTCACATCAAAGATATTTATTTGATTTTTTTTTAAAAAAAAAGGTAAAAAATATAGCTTGTTTTTGTTAAAGCAAGTATAAAATGGTACAAAAATTACAATTACTGAAGCCAGTTAAATATCTGGTATAGCTGGTTTTGGAACAGTAATTATGATTTGGCTGCTTTTGGAAACTTACTGTCCACCATTTTGTTTTTAATTTCGGTTCCAAAAGCAGCTAAATTGTGTTTGCCATTCCAAATTATGTTAAAAACTTAAGGTTAGGTTAAATGAACACAATAATTTTCTTTTTAAATACAAAACCAAGAATTTATTAATTTGTACAAAGAGTTTATGAAAATTGGTTTATTTTATAAAAAAGAAAATCACTCCATCGGCTCATCCTCTTCGTTCAGCTCAAAATCATCATCATCTTCTTCACCTTCATTATTGTTAGTAGGCAGTTGGAATAAGTCCTTGAAAAACTTCAACTTTGGCTCTTGCTGCCAGTCATTTCCATAGTGTAGATCTAGTAAGCATTTCACATCATTGATTTTTGCTTGTTTCACTGGGTTTCCTTCTTGTATAGCTCTCAAAACTGCACTATCAAAGTTTTTTCCCCTTTTCATGACCGACTTCCTCTCGCCTATTTCAAATACATAGTTTGCCTCTCCTTGAATCAGAACGGAGTTTGGATTATTTTTACTTCTTGAAAAGAGAAACTTCTTTGCCTTTTGAAATTGGAAATGCCATTGTCCTGGCGCTTTTACAACAGCATCGGTTACACTTTTCCAATCACTCACAGGACAATCTGTTCCGAGTTTCACAACAGTACAGTGCTTTTCAATTATTTCAGTGTACTCGTCGGGGTTATTGATGACACTTAGATCTTGAAATTGTCGTTCTAGGACTCCAAAAACACGGTCAGGGGGGATGAAAGAATGACCGACTACTGGAAAGAGTAGTACAACTTTAGTAACATGTTTAGGTGCATCTTTCAGGAGCCAACGAGCAATCATTCCCACAACAGTCGTGTTCTTATTTTGGCCACCACAGCCGTCAGAGAAAAGTTTGACCGTGGTGACATTTTCCATGTTAGCGCTTGTTAACCTGTGGTAAACAGCGGATGCAATTTGATTGGACCCTTTGGCGTACTGGTTTTCTGTCCAGAGGTAAGAAAAAGTGTTTTCTGGATTCAAGGGGACTTTAGAATGTCCCTCACAGATTACAAAATTGTACAGATAAAGCTGGCGCTTATAGTACGCCGCTTGGTCGGGTATTTTCGGCAGTACTAGATTCTTCTGACAATCATAACTTAGAATAAGCTCTGCATCATTGTTTTCCTGCAAAAGTTTGTAGAATCTTTCAGCACGAACTTTGTGGGACTTTAGCTCGAGCTTTAGAGTTTCACGTTTGCCTGGATCTTTTTCTGTACTTAGTTCACACTCAAGCCTTGTACAAGTTGAACACTTATCAGTGTAAGGAGCATCGAAACCAATGTTAAAGTTCTCAGAAAAAACAAGTCTGAAAAAATCGTATTCACATTTTAGTTCTTCAGTTGGGTGGCACTCAATATACATTTTCCACATTTTTGTTATGTTAAGTTCACTTGGAAGGTACTGCCTATGTTTGTTTTTGGCTCTGCAATAGTGTTTTTGGACTGGAATAAATGTTTTAATAAAAGCTTTGATGCTCTCTTTCTTTATGTTATATTTATCGACCTGGCGTGCTCCTCCACGGGTTTCAGAAGGCACGAGTCCTGTTTCAAGGTACTTTTTGCAGATCAATTGCACTCGGTTTTTACTCTCTTGCAAAATTGTAAGTAGTGCTGCCCGACATACTTTAACATTCTCAGTTTTGTTGTTCCTCTTTTTAGGTAAGAAAAAATCTGTACTTACATTCCTTTTTGATTCGGTACCTTCAGAGAGACGAGTCCTTTTTGCAGAAGAAACAATGACGTGCTGAAGAATAAAATTTCTCTTTGATTGAAGGTCAGCGTCTTTGTAGTATTGCCGATGGATCTTTGTAACATCCTGTAGGGAAAGTTCTGCACAGCGGAACTTGCTTTTGGCCAAATGTTTACAGCTAGGCATCTGAGGAAATCCCTTCGGGCGATGTCTGAAACAAAATAGAGATTATTAATTTTCTCATATCTCAAAAAATAGAATACAGTATGGTTTAATTATGTACTAAATTTAGTTTAAAACAATAGATTATATACAGTTTAGGTGGAATGAGTGTTAATGTTAGGTTAGTTTAGTGTCATTGGTCCAATAAAAATGTTAACTTACCTAGCAACTTTTGCAACAGTTTTCTTCCATGCTGTTTGGTTCTTCTTCCTTTTCTTGGCCAAAGGACCAGGAGTCTCTTGTATTAACTCTACCTCTTCCATATTTTGTGGAGTTTCCACTGTCTTGCCCACATTTTCTTGTTCAACGATTAAAACTTCAGCATTCATAATATCAAATCCAACGTCTACTTCACCTTCTAAAATACCTCCTGAATCTTCAGCTTCCATATTTACAACACACAACAAAACAGATAATGCTTTAGAAAATAATGTTATGTTTTTGCTTTTTAATAAAACTATTTCGGCTTTTGGAATTATTAATTAACTTAGCCAACAAAATAAACAGTATTAATACATGAGAAAATATTACCAGAGCACTAGCAACTGTTTCTTGTGATTTAGCTTACTTTGGCACAGAAACATTATACATTGCAAGTTAATGGCGTATGGTATAGCTGGTTTTGGAACAGTGTCATTTGTGTGGATATGACTGTTTTTGGAACCGAGTGGCAGTAGGATATAACTGCTTTTGGAACAGTTCTCACTTTTCAATATTTGTTTTAAATATGAATTAGCTGGATTTGGAACATTTTGAAGTGACAAACCTGTAGCCTAGGTAACACAGAATCCAATGCCATCAAAATCTCAACTTTTTTAAATTTTGGATTTAGCTGGTTTTGGCATTCGGCGACTCAAATAAGAGATAAGGTAACATTGCATTGCACACAAAGTATCAGAGTTCAAGGAAATCAATGTACTTTGTATCATTAAACTTTTCTTTTGAAGAAGTGATATACAAAAGTGGTCATGAAACAAACTTATCTCTTAAAGTAATTTGTACAAAAGTAATTTGTTACTTACATGTTTCAAGTTATAAGCTTGTAATAAAAGAGATCGTCTAAAAATTTCCAGGGTCACTGGTACAATTTTTTTTAGAAAAACCATGTAAAGTATGACTAAATGTTTTTATAGATGTGGTGAATTTAAAAATCTACCATTAAATTTTTGGCTGACCATAACATGATTTCAGTACGATTTTTAATTTCTTGGTGGCCTACATATGATTTCTGTTTACGTGGTCAGTCATGATAAGGTAATCAGAATGTGCTGATAGTATTGTGGAGGTGTTCTTTGCAATTGCAAAGATTTTAGTTAGCAAGATTTTATTTAATCTTAATTTTTATACACTAGGGCCATCGTATATGTTTGAGCTGTTTACTGTAGTGTTTTTAATTTTGTTTTCGAGTCTGTTTTCAGTTTTGAGGACAACAGAGTGACATTATTTTTTGAAGACTTTGGAAAATTGGAAAGATTTGTCTTTGTAAATTAGTGTGATGTATTTTTCTGGTTTTGTTGTGGACGTGTTCCTGAGTGTTTTTTTGAAGTGAAGTTTTATAGTAATTTGTGTGTGCTAGGTATCTGAAGGAGATTAGTTCTTGGTTGTAGTGTTTAATGTACATGTATAAGTGTACCTATTACGTGGTGGTATGCAGCATGTTTATTTTGTTTTGGGAGGAGAAAAACTGTGCATTAGGGTTTCATGTTATGGTAGGTTTTCTGTAAATGTTAAAAGAATGTTTTTATTGGTTGCAGTTAAGTTGAAGAAAAGTTTTTAATATTGTGACACTTATCGCTAAGGTCCGTTTCGGGATCTAGGTTATTAAATAATTAATACACTAAAGTTTACAATTACAAATATTTATTACCCTAAAATATTTACAAAATAAATAAACTAATTATAATGAAGTAATACAATAAATAACTTAATAATTTACTTAAAATAAATAATAAACTAATTATAATGGAGTAATACAATAAATAACTTGAATAATTTACTTAGTACTACTTACAGTAATTATACACAAAAACTGAATATAATGCACATACACAAGATAATATAACAAAAGTTAACCACTACAATGCTCGGATACGTAACCTGTACTACGCATCGTTAGCCATTCAATAAACACTCATCAGAGATCAAACGGATACTAACTAACTGACCGCACTCGGGGTTCTATTTATATAAGCGGTTCAAAGAATCTTCCCGAAAGACACCGAAATTCGATATAAAAGTCCTTTCTAGAGAAGTCTTATTTAATGTAAACAGGTAATCAACCGAGCCTTCATAAATAGGTGCACAACAAAGACCTTTTATCATACACAATAGCGCAGTCCTTTTAAATAACCTTTTATAGCTAGCCCTATTGTTACTTTTTCACTCTATTATTTTACTCTTTAACATTTTATGAATGAGGAACTAGAAATTTCTTGAACCATATTCGTCTTCGATACTGTCACAATATATTAGCCTACTGTGAATTTTATGTTAGGGTGTTGAGTGTTGATGTAGTTGAGCAGATTGTTGTTGCATTGTCTTTGTTTTATTTGTGTAGTACTAAGATGTCATCTAATTAATGGTTACAATAGATGATTTTTTTGAGCACATTTGTAATCTTTTTTTTTAAAGACGTATAGAACTACATAAGTTCATTAAAGAAGAAAAATCTTATATCGATTTTTGTTGTGCTGGAGTACTTTTATTGATGTTTCTTCCTTGATTCTTCTCCAATATTCCTTCAGTCTTTCTGATCTCTTCTGGTGATCTTTGTACATGATCTTCTGTTGTTTGGTTGGTCTCTTCTGTTCAAGTCTTGTATTGTCCAGTTTGTCGTAATTTTCGGATTTTCTTTCCAGGTCTTCAAGTGAGATTTGGATTTCGTTCTTTGAATTTGTTATCTTTTATAATAATGTTTAGTGTCTTCTAGACTTTGCGCTCCACTATGGAGGCTTGAGACAGGACTTCCCATTGTTAATTCCTCTGGTTGTGTGTAATTTGTTGTGTATTAAGAAGTTTTACTTTGTAATTATTCTGAGCATGTTGTTGTTAGGTCATCAGGTGAAAGGGTGGTTTGAACCTCTGAAGGCTTTACTAAGTAAAATGAGGAGTGAGGTGGTTTACCATTACCTTCATAGTTGTATGAAGTGTTAGCATTTTCAGAATTCATTTATGAACATTTAAAATGTTTAAGGAACCCTGATTGTTTACTAAATTATATTTGATGCCTATGGTGAAAGTAATTCTGTTGTATTATGAATGTATTATTGTATATCCATACTATGTTAATGTCTGTAGAGCTTTTCTAGGTAAGAGAACAACATTTTGAAAACGTACTTCTTTTAAACACACACATAAGAGTGGTTTTAGGTAATCAAGATTAATACTACTGCTGCTGCTGCTACTGCTGCTGCTGCTACTGCTACTACTGCTACTACTACTGCTACTACTACTACTACTACTACTACTACTACTACTACTACTACTACTACTACTACTGCAGAACTAACAAGTGTGCGCCCACACACAGCCATTTATGTACATATGTATATATGTACATATGTACTTAGATGGACACCATTAAAAAATCCCTTTTTTGGCTTAAGGGGTAATTTTTGAACATAAAGATCAGTTGAAACTCAGATATCAAAAATGTTGTCTATTACAATAATTTCTCTCCAAATTAAAGATAAAATGCAAGAAATTAAAAAATAAACTAAGTATAGAAGAAAACATTTACGATAATGTTTTTATCATAAAAATGCTTTCACAATTAGGCTTAGCCAGATGATTGGAAAAAATTAAATACCTATATCAACAGAGTGAGGAATATAGATTTATATTGTGTGTTGAAGAGAAAAGAAATATGATGAGGAAATCTAATTGGCTAGGACACATAATGAGAGGAAAAGGCGAAATGGAAACTGTGTTGTAAAGATTATTAGAAGGCAAAATGAAAAGTGGATGTTGAAGAATAAAGGTTATAGACGATTGAAAATTAATTGGATAAAAGCTAACAAAAAAAGATACTAGTGGAATGTTGTTAAGGTCATCAGCTGAAAGGCTGGTTTAAACCTCTAAAGGCTTTACTAAGTAAAACATGGAGTGAGGTTGTTTACCTTCCTCACCGAGTGGAAAAGTATGCTTATCAGCAGGCCAGGCCCTCTGAAAAGCATCTACTTTCCAACCTGCAAATGACACCTTCACTTCATTCATCACAGGGTCTGGCTGTATAATGAAATATTCATTACTCTCAGAGGAGATAACTCTGACTAGTGTCTTTCACACCTCTACTTCTTCTGTTCTTAAATACCTTAGTCATATAATTGGCTGACCATGTGATAAGAAACAGAACTATTTTTTGTAGGCCTGGAATTACCAGATCAAGTGCAAATAATTTAACACTCCACCTGCCTGTTATGGGAAAACTAGCAGAATACAGAACAGTTTGGAAACAAATATATTGTAAGAGCAAATATCACTTAGTACAGAAATATATTAAAATAAGATAAGTTTTATAAAATTCCTTTACCTAAACCTGATGTAATAAATTAAGTAGACTTTACAAGTAGAAAGTAACACAGGCTAATTTTAGAAAGAATTTACCTGAATATTCTATGATGGAAATACATACAATAAGGTTTAGATGTTATTCAATTCTGGGTATGTGGAATGGTAAGTTAAAAAGGCTAAAGGAGAATACTCCCACATGATGAATATAATATTACTCCTGCATGAGTTTACAAGGAATTCTTTCTACTTCAAGTAGATGAAAAATATTGAAAACTTAACAAAGTTTGTTAAACATTACAGTTTTTGTAACTCAAGTATGAAATGGCTTAATTGAAAATATAGTAAATAAAATTATTTTAAATTGACTCAATAGAAGTTTAATGATGTATAGGATTTTGAGACATTTCTTTATTAAACAACTCTGAGTAAACTGAATTTCAGAGTCATCTGTATATTGAAGAGTACTGTAACTAGGTATTGTTATTTAAAGGTACACTACACACTTCCATGTAGTGTAGTGGTTAGCGTGCTAGCCTACAATTCGATGGTCTTAGGTACGATTTCTAGCTAGGATCTGGAGATTTTCACATGTCAAAACCCACTGTTCCAATTGCATAACCCACATAGCTGTTGATGTGACTTTAAATAAAATAAAAAAAAAAAATACATATACAGTAATATAGTACTTTTATTTTTGACACCAGTTTAAGCTGCCGTCATGTTATTGTGGTTAGTGTGTCAGCCTATAACCTGGGAGGTCCCAGATTTGATTTTTAGCTATGGTCAGGAAATTTGAATCTAGTATTCCATCTTCTTTTTAGATTTTCAGGGTCCCGACTTCATCATTGACTATTGGCTACAACTTTGGCAAATCAATCTCAATCATAAACCACTCTCAAAAGATTGTCCGTATTCAAGTTTTTTCAGACTTTAATATTCTTCAACAATGAACATTTCTTTTGCTCAGTTCTGCACCTGCCCTCAACTTTAACATTGAGAATCAGTCTGAGAACCTCATGCTTATCATATCTGTAACAATGACCAACGTAGGCAGTTTTTCTTCTTTTGATTATGCTTATCAACTCATGATTCACACCCATGCTTCTCAAAACATTGACGTTGGTAACATGACTGGTCCAAAATATCATTCAATAACCCACAGTAAATCCTAATGACAACATGTTCATGCAACTTTAAAGAAAAAAACTACAAAATGTTTGAAGATTATTTGATGTTGGTCATACAAATATAAAATAAGTAAGTTTTACACAATTGTAATAATAGAGTAGGAACTGAAAACTACTTATAGTTTGTATTTTTTAATTAAAAATAAAATACAACATGTTCCACCATCACAAAAACACAGGAAAAATTATTTATTTTGTATTGTATTACAATATTTTTGCAGAAAATTCACAATACATAATAGAGCTTAATAGAAACATGAAGTTTCTAGTATCTACTGAAAGTGGTTAGATCAAAACCTTTATGAGGCCACAACAACAAAACAAAAGATGCAATTTTCTATTTTAGTAAAATTTAACATAAATAATTTTTAATTTTCAGTTAAGTTATGTAATCAATTAGTTTCATTGAATTAAAATAACTATAAAAATCAGACAATAATTTTTGAGATATTTATGGATTACTGTATTCATTTTTTAATTAAACAACAGATAGTTAAAATATTGTATAAATTATTAGTGCTGTATTTTCTGATAGTTTCAAAGTGAAATTCTGTGATTAAAGTTAAATGTATAACTGAGAGAATTGGACATTATAGTAACTCATGTAAGATAGAAGTAACACAGTTTTACTGTGGTTGACAAGGTCTTATCTTAAAATAGAATAATGACATGCTTTGAGAGAATATTTACGGTACTGACATCTAGAACACTGACAATCTGCTTGAATATAGCTTTTGAATAGAATCTGTAATAAACCTACAACCAGTTAGCACAAATATTAAAGTACTTTATTTCTTGTAAGATTATAAAATATTAAGTATAAAAGTTTAACAAAGCTTAAAATAAAAGCATTCAATTACTGAATAAATTAGTATTTACCTATTAGCATAACCTCTAAGTATCTATTGGTTTAATGAAGGATACATAATATATAACTGATTTAATATATTGTTTTAGAAATTTGACAGGTTAATAAAAATAACTTTACTCTGATCAACCTTTAAAATATTATCCAGAAATTTTAACAAGTTTATATATCAAAATCTCATTTCCAGATATAAATTTCCTGACTTTACTGGAATTGAACCTGGAAACATTCGCTTTGTTGTATACAATGGTAATCACTGCATGATTGAGGTGGGTAGTGGAATGTTTACTTATAATTAAAAGAAATATGAAATCTTAATTTGAAACAAAAAAATCTAGGTCTTATGTGTTGTAAATTAATCGTGAATGTTTAATAAGTAGCTTGGTTTGTGGCTGTCTTCCGACTGGCTCTGTTGTCTGCTTTCTTCTTTATTTTTGATAACTTTTTTTTATATTTGATTATTCTTTGTTGTATGGATATAAATTGTTGACTTCTTTGACATGTCATTCCTTCCACTATTGTTTTCAATAAACCTTCATATTGTTCAGCATTTTCTATGATTTTTGTTCTTTTAATTTTGATTCTCTCAGTATTCACCCTTTAATAAGAAGTGTGCAATATGAGTTTGTCGTGTTGTGATGCACTTCATCTGCAGAAGCATGTGGAGAAGCCAAAAAGAAAATAAGTTATACATTTTTTGCGTGTTGACCACAATACCTACATAAAGCAAATGTACAAGGTAAGTAACTGTTCATGTTTAGATTTGCAATTAATTTAGATACAAAGTTGAAACTTCCAGGATACTTTATGATTGAAGCTAAAACTCTTTTTATTAGATACATTCAGTCTGATTCAAGTCTTGGGTTACTCCAATGGGTTTCTCAAAACGATTAAAGATAACATCAAACAAATGGGTATATTTTAAATAGTTTTTAACGCCAACAGAATTCAATAACTGAAAGCAACAACCTTCAGCCAACTTATCACAAATATTACAAATACTTGAACAAGACTGATTAGCAATTATTCACTCATGCACTCCTAAATAGATTGCTAAGCTAGGCTTCTAGAAGGTTACAAACAGTTAACAACTAGAAAGTTTCAGAACCTCCCAACAGTTAACCTAATATAAATGGCAACATAAGCATTAACATGAGTGTGTGGTTATACATAAAATTTATGTAATGAAATATATCTGTACCTTAGAACAAGAACAACAAATGTCATTCTTTTACAAAAATGAGTTAAACATGTTATCAACGTAATTTTTTTGTATACTTTTTAATGCAAGAACAACCAATGTCCATTATGTATAGTTTATGAGATATTGCATATATTTATTACCGATGTCAGTCAGCTGCGTGAAAAATATTATTGCAAGAACAACCTAACACAACATTGGTTCTCAGATACCATAATTTCTTCATGCAAAAACAACCAAAGTCACAATTGGTTATTATTGCAATAAAAGTTTTCTAATGAAGTCGTTAGCAAAAACAACCAAAGTCATGATTGGTTGTTTTTGCAGTGACTTTTCTTAATTTTTGCTGCTATTGTAGCTGACTTAGGTAGAATTACTGGTGTTGTTTAAAATTTTGCATAGATCTTCCTTTGCTCTTTTCTCAAAACTGTTTTTTTGACATTGGTTGTTCTTGTTCTAAGGTACAGATATATTTCTAACTACCAGAATGTGGTAACAGAAAACACTTACCAATGTTTATAGCGCTTTCATGTATCTTGTACACATCTTCAGTGAAATAAAATTCTTTAATTTTTTTTCACAACAAAATTTAAAACTTCCTACTCCTACCAATGGTAGGAGTAGGAAGTTTTAAACAAGTTTCTTTTTCTTTCTTCCTTTCCTTCTTTCTTTTTTCTTCTTTCTATTGTTTCTTTTTCCTTTTCCTTTTATTAATTTATTAATAAAGAATATTATTTTTGATCATGTTTTGCTAAACTATTTTCGTGGGAATTTTTATTATTTTTTTTCTTATTAATTTGTTGTAAGTAATTTTATTGAAACATTATTTTATTTTTTTTGAGAAAAAGAGACAAAAAGTGTTATAGCATGTATATTATGTAAATAAAATAGTTATAAGCAAATTTGTTTTGTAAATGTGTAAAATTTTTTTATGTCAATAAGGCTTATATGGATAAGTTCTGTTAGCCTTTGTATTGTTGTAAATAAATAAATAAATAAATAAATAAATAATCCTACATAGGATTTGTAATAAAATAAAAATAAAATTTATGTAATATACACTTAAAATGATAATAGAGATATAGTACATATTACAGTATATTGTATAATAATATATAAAACAATAACATAACATATTTATGTCAATTTTTAAAACAAAAAAGTATCTCTGATAAGATAATTTACTGGGAAACTCCATTAAAAATATTAAAATACTTTACACAAATTTGCTTTTTCATGATGAGAAACAGGTAGCCTACTGCAAAATCCTTTTCAATCTTAAAACCGTTACAAGCAGTGTCTATCTCTTCAAGGTTAGGTAATCATCCTTTAAACTAGAGGTCATTCAAAATGCTTTCTTTAAAGGACTGTAGGGTTCTTTAGTTTCTTATAGAATATGTAATAATCACATATGGGGAATTTAACTAAATTAAAAAACAAATTAAGCATGGTTTTTTCTTGTTTTGAACAACAATGTGAATACTGAAGTAAACCATTTAAAAGTGATGAGAACAACAGTTTTCTTGGCTGCAATAATTACTATACCGTACTGTTAAAAATCCTCTTAAATGTTCAAATCATCATGATAGGGTTATCTGCACTTAGGCAGGTCTAGCTGCACCGTATTTGTCTTCAACTTGTTCTCTTCTTTTCCAGTGGCTTTTCTTCAGAGCTCACCATCTCTTTCAAGTCATCTATAAATTTTATTCCTTGACATACTCTTTTCCTTTCACTTTCTACTGGCCTTTCCGTCACAATTGTGATACTTCTCCATTCATCATTCTGTCAGTTCAATAGACTTTCTCTAATCATTTTCATTCCCACATTTCAAAATCCTCTAGCCTCGGTCTTTCTTTTTCCTTTAACATCCATGTTTAATTTCTACAAAACCGTACACTCCAATCATAATATTTTACTGAATGGTTCCTTTATTTTAATTCCATCCTGCTACACAGTAAGTCTTTCTTTAAACGCTTCTTTCTCCATTCATATACATTAATCCCTTCGTAGCCGCGGTTTTAGCATCCGAGGGTTTCGGTTATCCGCGGACTTTGTCCGTAGGCCTAAAACCTTAAAATACTTACGTAATTTCACCTTGTGTACACCGTACTTGGTGGGAGGTGGGGGGGTCATACAACCGAAAACATGTGTCACCCACCCTATGTGTTTGAATAAATGTTTTGGCGTTCGTACCATGTTGAGTGACACACTAGTATGGCGACGGCCGCCATGAGCCAACAAGCTAGATTCCACCTACTGTACGTAGTGAGCGCGTCACCGGTTACCGGGCCCCGCCAGTAGAACCCCCATCCTCAACCACCATACATACGCCCAGACGCGATACTGTAATTTCTCCGTAGATTTTCCTCCATGCGTCAGTCTAACTTCTTCGTATGTGCGTACAGTTCTTTGTTTGTTTGATGATCCTGAAACAAAGCCAAGCATGTCTTCACAAACCGTCAACGAGATCCTAAGCATGGGAACGCAGTTCGCTGATCACTTGTTGGAGACGGATCCCTTCATGGAAAGGGCCCTTCAAATCAAAAGAGGACTCCAGGAGCGGATGATTCTATACGAAGAAGTCTTCAAGGAGTTTGAAAAGAAGAAGAAGAAGAAGCAAACAGCCATAACTAACTATTTTAAAGCAACTGAAATTTTTTATGCGTACAGTAGGCTTACTGTATTTATTAAATGTTCGTAGATTATAATAATGGTAAAATGTTCCTAAAATTATTAAACACTTAAAACGACTACAGGACTTTTCCTTCAGAACCAAACCCCCATCTTTTCGTACATATAAAGTTTCATTATCCACGGTTTTACGAATTGCGGTAACCCTCCGGAACGTAACCCCCGCGGATAACGAGGGATTACTGTACTTGTTTTTATTAAGTTTTAACTTCTGCAATCTTTTGTCAGCATGATTTCGAAGTAAATGAATTGCTTGATTGTTTGAGTTTTTCTTATTTTGTTAAGATTTATTTATTCATATCTTGTTTTCTACTCTCATTACCTTGTTTTTGTGTATTACTTGTATTTTAAAAATAACATTTTAATCTATTACAAAAAGATTTTGTTGGATCTAATGGTTCTAAATGCACAATTTGAATTGGAATTATCAAAACCTTTGAACAGTTTATTTATTTTAAGTTATAGGTAGCCTACATTTATTTTCATTAATACATGAAAGTAAGTTATTTTAAATTTTTAGTACATTTTAATTTTTTTAAATTTATTTAAGTTGTGTCAACATTTTGGTCATTAGCAACTATTTTTTGTTAAGAAATAGTGGGTTTAAACATGTAATAATTTTCCAGATCCTAGTTGGTAATCGAACCTAGGACCTCAACTTTGCAGTGTAGCATCCTAACCAATGGAGCATGGAGGTAGCCTTTAGTAGACTTTGTTTAAGAATAAATGTAGGCCTACTTAGACAGTAAACTTAGAAGAAAATAAATTTCAAAAGTGTCAGAAACATAAAATTTTATCAAAGTAGACATTTTTTAAGTCTATTTAGTCGCACCAACTTCTTTGGTTATTAGCAAGTACTATTAACCATTCAGTTAAAAACAGACCAGGTAGCCAGAAAACTGAGTGTCATCTTAAAGTAGATTTATTTTTGGTATGCAGACACTTCTTATTAAAAGACAAAATGCAATGTAACTGTTGTGTATCCAAAGTGAAAAAATGGTGTAGCAAACTGCATTAACCTTCTTGCTAATCTTCAAGCAGAACTGGTTTTTTCTACGTTGGAGGAGAGAAAACCATTGTGGCACCCACACAGACAGAAGGTGGGACTCTAACCTGAACCAAAACTATCCCCATCACCAGCCATGGCACTGGACTTGCCTTAAGGCATGAAAACAATGCCATGGTGTATTGTTATCTTCTTTTTCCTGAGCTGTGGTTTCTCAATGGGCAGATCCACCTCTGAACAACAGCCCATATACACTCTCAAGAGTGAGCTCCCAGAGACCAACACAACATGACCATCCTTTCACCACAATAATGCCCAGGAAAGAATGCTGTGTGGGCAAAGTCTTTTTCCTCTACAGCACGGCTTCTGAGTGCTGCTACATACTACTGACGAGACGCAACAGAGGTGTGCTTCAAGCAAGCTACTGCATTTCAACATCTGACTTTGACTCTGTATATCCTCAACAGCTACAATTTATGTGTGCATAATAATGTGGATCAATACAATATGGAATGTAATGTATGTGTGTAATACAATATGTAATCAGATGTATTGCATTCCTTTTACAAAAAGTTATGAATTACCATTAAACTAAGCATTGGAAAAAATATTCCTACAAAAGGTGTACAATTTTTAAATCTCTAACCTTTGTACCTGCATTTTAAGCCTGTTTCAAAACAAACCAATAAATATAAATATCTTGATTATCTAACTTAAATAATAATAATAAACACCAGAATATGGTTACGTTCATTTCTGTCCTTAAATGCATGTTAATGCTATAATTTTGAATAAAACAATTTTTTTATACAAGTACACAGCCCTCACGAATTTTTTCTGGGATATCTATTAGATCACATGATTCTAGCACATATAGTAAATTAGGAAATTTAATACAAATTATCAGAGCCTTTTTTAAAATTAAAAAAAAATTTAAATTTTTGCACCTGAAAAAAGTAGGCCTACCTTTCATTTGGGGCTGCATAGCTAAATTTCAAAATTCCTCAGGGGTTGTTAAAGTAATGTTAGTTCTAAGTTTCAGCCTGGTGGTGCAGCAGTTTTGGTTCCAAAACAATTTATTACTTTTTTTACTTGATTATAAAGGTGTACCTAACCTTTATTTAAAAATATTTTATACTCCTTAAGTGCGTAGGCCTACTTTGCAATCTGTTCAATTCAGAACAATAATCAACTCCACGATACAGAGAGATGAGAGTGATAGTTATGTATGACATGTAAATGAGGTGTAGTCTTGTACAGATTGAGACCGACTATTCCTAAAAAAGTATGGTTAATTGAACCCCAACCATCAAAGTACCCCAGTAACCACTGTCTAGAATTCAAACCCGTATAAAATTAACTACCTTTACTAGTGACCACGGAACCTTCGTCTCCGTACATCAGCTGTCAATCAGCTGACTCGCGGCAACGACTTAACCACGAGACTAAACTTTTTTTTTGGTTTAACGTCCGACTGTTCTGCAATTACTGCTAATAGAGACGGTGAAGGATGAAGTGATTTTTTGTAACGTATGAAAATATGCCGTGCCTGAATGGGATTCGAACCCAAGAACCCAAGACCGCATGATGAGAGGCGAGCACGTTACCAACTACGCCAATGCGACGGCAACTAGACCAACTAGACCAAACCGGTGGGTTACCTAATCATAACATGGTTTCGAGGAACACCTGTTTAAAGTTTTTAGGCCTTCAGAAAAGCCCAATCAGTCAGCTGTTAGAGAGTCGCAATACATTTTTAAGTAACACCGGTTAGGCAAGGGACTTTGTATTGTGACCAGTTGACAGCCATTTTTGAACAAACTCCACTGGAAGTCCTTGTTCAAATTAATGCCACATTCATGTCAAAAGACCACAAAAAGCTGCGTTAACATTTAGTCGTTGTCAATAACGTACAGTTCCCGTTAACAAATAAAGATTAAAAAAGGTTTATGAATGCTATAACTTCCTTATCATGAGAAACCTATTCTGTTAAGTTTTTTTTTATTTAAAGGAAGAACCTTTCTTTAAATAAACGTGTATTAAAACGCATTAACACGCGCGCGTATTTGTGTGTACACATCGTGTATTTTTATAATTGTACGCACGCATATACTGTATTTCCTCCCTTTTAATAGTAAGTGTTGCAGTATTTTTAATTTTAATATCTTCGAAATTAAACGGATCAGACATTTTTCTTCGTATTTCAGAGTAAGATATAACAAAACAATAGATTTCTTGTGCTAGTGAGAAGTTTGAAAGGTGACATAAATGAAAACTTTATCAGAATTTTTGAGTAAGTTCCATCGAAAACAGTAACTTTGAACTCCTAGTCAAAAGGTAAATTAACCGTTATAAAGTTTCATGAATACTTTTACTGTCTATTTGTAACAGTTTTATAGTATACGAAAAGTAAGTAATAACAGCCTTCTCCTCGCAGAAAACCCATATCTTTTCAACTTCCTTTGACCTACGTCTGCATAGGAACTGAATGTTATTAAATAATAGTATTAGGCCTTCTGGTTTTTTAAAATTATTCATTAACTCGTTCACTGTGTGAAAATTTTATTTTAATTACAAAAAAACTGCTTCTACAACTGTGTGTGATATTGATTTCCTTATTTTAAGTTAGAAATATATTTATTTTTATGAACGTGAAAAATAAAATTGAAGAAACATGATATATACGTAATATCTTGTATTAAGCACACAATAAAAGTTAAAAAGAACGCAGGAAAAATGGAATTACGTATTTAAACCTTGGTCATACGTGATAGTAAAAAATTCCATTTCCGTTTTATTAAAATTTAACTTCAATTTACATTCCTCAGTTGGATACCATGTTTCAGATGAATAGATTATAATAAATATTAAATTTCATTAGAATAATTACATTTTTAAAAGTGGATTGTGAATAAATAATCATGTTATTACGGTCATTAAAAAATACAATAAAAAAAATGTAGGCCGTTCGTTAGTTAACCGTGAAAAAACAGATGAGGTCAGACGGCGTACATTGTGATAGTGTGATTCAGGAGTAGATTGTAAATAATTTAGATCAAATATCTCAATTTAGCTTCAAATACGGACGGAGTTGACCCGATTTCCGCCAGGTGACGTTGACCGTTACGCAGCGCTGTGGATGACGTCACAAGGGAAATTTTATTGATCAGATTGGTTGTGCTCGCGTGGCCGCCGCGCGATTCGGCTGGGACGGGTATGCTAGTTTCAGCTAGTGCGACCTCTGGCTAGGTAGTTCGGTTTCAGCTTCAGTCAGTCAGTGAGGTAAAATGATGCGTGATTTCCCGGGTTCGAAATTTGGACTCTAGTAGTATACGTGTTATGACCGGGTCGGGCCGTAGACGCAGGAAGGGAGGTCGTACAGACCGTTCTAGCCGGGGGTTCCAGCCGACGTGACGTATTTACCCCCACTACTTACTAAATTGAACCATTCAAATATGGCCGCATTGCATGTGTGTGAATTTATCATTATATACATATAGCCTATATCTGTCCTCAGTACTACGCCGAGCATACCGATTGAAAGAAATACAGTACCTAACTAAATTCACCCACATCGTGTTTCGTCTTGTTTCGTCCACCGTGTCTGTAGATAATAACATCCTTCTTTCTACATTTATTATTCTAATTTATTAAATCTACAACTTTATAGTAAAACCTCAAGTGTCTTTTTAAGTGTTGTTACATTGTTATAATTCTTCGTTTATATGCGCAATCCGTTGTATTTTTTATCGATATATTTATTTCATCGCAACTGATTTTCTATTCGATGTAAAAATACTTTTTATCTATATTATGCTTCTTTTGGTGTAAAAGTGTTAACCGATTCTGCTTCTCCTCTAGTGTTTTGTACATAAATTATGTGTCCGTTTTCTATTTCATTTTATACGATTAACTTGTAAAAATATACGACATTTAGATAAATCTGCAACGGTCAGTAGATATTAATCGGAAACCTAACGTATAATTGTGTTTTGTTTTTTGTTATTGAGAGAAAGCGAGCTTCAGGTCTGCAGGAATGTACAGTGAACCAGGTAAAGCAAATTAGGTTATGTGAACCTTTTGCTGTATATCGATTACAATACCAGTATAATGTTAGTAAATAGAAATTTTGATTACAGTTTTTATTCTGTGATAACAGAAAAGAACAATCTGTTTTTTATTTGTAATATAGCTATGTTATAATTACCAACTATTACAGAATTAAAAACAATTTGGTACACTAGCCTATATTTTTATTTTATTAGACGAGTATTTTATTAAATTATTAAAAAAAAAATCGAACAAAGAATTTTTCACTTACGTTTGGTAAGTTTAAGTAAAATTTGAGCAGTACATAAACACTCTGCTATCACGTAACCATCAGTGTGCAAAAATATTAATTTATAGGTTATGTAACTTTTTACTGCTTGAATTTCTTTATGATGGTTGAAACCTTATTATTTTACCAAATGTTATTTCATAGTTAGGCATATTTCTACTAGGGATATGCAGTGTATTTTATTATTTTTTTATATTAATATTGATGTGTGCTACTGATAAACGGGCAATTTTATTAAAGGATTCTGTAAAGTGTTGTTATTAAATTTATTACTTTTCTATTTATTCAATAACAGAATTATCAAGAGTAATACAACTAAACTGTTTTAAATGTTATTTTTCAATGAAATTTAATATTTTGAATATTTGAGAATTGTCATTGATAATATCAGAAATTTTTATGAGTAGGCCTACATTTAAATTAGGTACCTATTAATTAATTTAATAATTTAATTTATATAAAACATTTAAATTTTGAATTTAACATTAAGTTAAGCTTTAAAATCAAGGTGGTTAAAATATTAAATGATAATTAAAATAAATAATTTTTTAAATATTTGGCCGTTTCAGTGGCTCAGTCAGTCATGCGCTTGAATATTAGATTGAATGTTCCGTGTTCGATTCGTGGTTAAAGTATATAACAATTTAATTTTGTACCACACAACAATAAAATTCTATAACGTTATGTTGTTGGAATAAAACAAAAAATTGAATACATTTCTTAATAAAATTTACTAAAAAATAACACATGTTTTAAAAATTGAATTTTAATTTTATTATACGTATAATGATTAATACAGTAATTATTGTATACATTATGGAATATTTATTATACAATACAGAGTTTCTAAACTGTAATTTTGTTATAACCCAGTGACTTACGTTAAATATATGTTCTGAAATTCATTAGTTACGTCTTTGACGAGAAACGAAAAGTATTTTATGAGGTTTGGTTGAATAATTAAATTAAGCTTTAGTAACAAAACCAAATACTGTTAATGTTATCAACGTTCCTGAAAAAGTTTGTACTGCATTATCGCTGTGCTGTATTGGTATTTTATCAAAAATAAAGTAGTCATGTACTAATTACTGAAAGTTTTTGAAGACTAAAAATTGAGTACCAATGATAAAAGAGTAATGATCAGAGAATATTATTCTCTTGTGACTCCTTTTATGAATACAGCGAGAACGTTCTGTGATTGAGAAAAGTCTTGATACCCGAATTTCAGGTGATAGTATAATATTTCATCAACCCCGATACCAAAAAGTGTTTTTTTTTCGAAGAATGTCACCCATATGCGAGTGTGTGTGTGTGTGTGTGTATTCGTTAGTGTGAAATTGCTTTTGGAGCAAAATTGGTTCCACCTAAAGTGCTGAAATTTAAAAACTAAGATTTCTTAACTCCGATTTTTGGCATTATATATGTAACCCCGAATTAATGGTAGTTTTCTCTAGTGTAAAATTAACATTTATGTTCTTTTAATACTGCTCTTATGATTTTCATAAAATGTGTACTCATTATGGTGTCGTTAATGGTATCTGAAAACACATTTTAAAATTTTTTACTTTCATTTGCAGTATCGGTTCTTTTAAATTAGGTACATCAAAACTTATTTTTTCCGTAGTTTGAATCCTAGTAAAAGTGTTTTGCGTTATACAGATTTGAATACTATACAATGGTTACCGGTGTTGTTTGATGGTTGGCCTTTTAACCATACTCTTTCAGGAATAGTTGGCCTGAGTCTGTTCAAGACTACATCTCATTTACACGTCATACGTGTATTATCCTAATCACATTGGGTTATAGGTTTACTTATTGCTTTTAAATTGAACAGATTATAACGTACACACATTATTAGGGATTAAAAAAAACTTTTTTTTTTTAGATAAAAAATGTGCAAAACAAGAAAATCTAATCAATTAATCCAAGAATGTTACAATTTTCGCATGCAATATTGTTTTTGTTGAATGCTACGTGAAATAATAACTGAGAAATTGAAGGGTATGAAAATTTTCCAAATACTATTGGGGAATCAAACCTCAACCAATCAAGACCTTCAGCTTTTTAAACAATATTTTCCACTACGTGGCTTTAATTGGTAATTTATTTATACATGGAGTAAAAAAATCTTAATCTGTTTAAAAAAGTATTTACGTATTTAAATTAAGTAATTAGTATAGTTAGTTTTATTATAATGAATATTTTTGTAGTAAAAATGGTTTTCAGCAAAGAGGTGTAGGGTAGTTGGTGTTTAGTGTTGCTTATTAGAGAAGAAGGATTGTACAAGAAAGTGTTGTAAGGAAATGATAGTTAATGTACTGCTTTTAGCCCTAATCCCCTAGTGGACAATCAACCTATTCTACAAAACGTTGTTTTTCATTCAGGCTTTGAGACCAGATAACAACCATTATCTCCGTGTTTAATTCACTAAAATCAGTGTTCTATTTCGCATTATCTATTATTATTATAATAATTATTATTATTTCACATTATCTAATTATTGAAGTGATATGACTGCGCGTTTTTATAATTGTAATTATATAAACGTACTTTTAAAACTAAATAATTACAAATAAAATGTTTAAGTAAAAGATATTAAAAATTTTGTCATATCAATAGCCTAGTTATTAGAACTACACAGTGGGTATTAAACTCACTAACAATTTAAATTCAAAGAATGCACACTCTCTTATTCTTACTTTTTTCCTGTAAATTTCTATAAAATCCCTGTAAATATAGGAATAAGGACCTGTTAATAAAAACTACGACATGACGGTTTGGCATCATGAGAATTCTCTGTATACGAGACCAGCTATGAGCATTAATACTAAATTATTTTATAATTATTTAAAAATAATATTATAATTAATACTAAATTAATACTAATACTAATTAACATATTCGTATTTGCTACTGGTTGCACTGTATTACAGATGTAATTTTTCATAGAGGGAGAAAAAATTGATACAGAAACAATAGTACAGTAGATTTTGCATAGCTTATTCATTATTAACAATTTCAGTACTCAGGTTGTGTTCTTTTGTAAATTGTCTGATATAACAACGAATTGTTTTTTGACAATCACATTTTGGCTGTTGGTGTAAGCGGTCTTATTTTTATTTCTAAATTAATGTCTTTCTCTTAACAATTCAAAAGTTTTAAACTCTATACAATTTTTTACTGCTGATACAATTTTTTGTGATTTTGAATCAAAATGAGGAAGATTGATGATGTTTTTCAAAGATTGACAGATTGCGACAAGACAATTTAGGGGTTTTGTATTCATTGCTATGAGGTAACTCGTTTTTATTATCTATATTTTTATAATAAAAGAAAAAACAAAATATATAATGCAGAAATTTTTCTTGTTTTTGAAGTAGTATTGAAATGTATTGCGATTTTTGATAAATATGTTTACGGTGTTTTAATATTTTTACGGTGTAATAATAATATGTTTACGGTGTTTACAGTGTCTTAATATTTATTATGTTAAATATTAAGACACCTCCTTTATTTGGCCGGGGTATTTCGAGTTAATTTTTGTGGCACTCATCAGATAGTAGCCAAAAGACATACAATCTCTTGAAATTCTACTAATTTCATGAAAACTTTTACCAACTTAATCGTTAAAATATATATTTTTATTCAGTTATAATATTGTTTAATTGTATGTACTCTAACGCTATATTGTATTTTGTTTTTATTTCACGCGACCTCTTCTTATAGTATTAAATTAGAGAGTATTGAAATCGTGCAAAAATTTGATACCCATACTTCAACCCTGTGTTTTTTTGTGTTCATTAATACACGAAAAATTTCATAATAGTGCATAACTAAAGAGCTAAAAGATTTTAAAGTCATAAAAAACTTTGAAGCATGTTCTCTGAACTGTGAAGAAGCTTTCATATAAATTGATTTAAGTTGTACCAACTGAAAATTATTATTAGTTGACACAACCCTCATCGGTGATTAGAAGAAGGGTATTATTTCAGAAAAGGATTATCATGATCATTAGAAGAAGGAGACTCTTAAGCTTTTTCTTTTCGTGTCTTTCCTTTGCCAATTGCGTACAGTCCACGTGGCAACGTTATTTGTTCATCAGTAACCGATTAGACTGGTAGTATTTATGATAACCGTATCCTTAAATTTTCGCAGTCAAGAATAAGTCTTTCTACAACTAGGCCCAACAAAACCTTCTGTTTTATCCTGGAAAATGGGTTGTAATACGTTATAAATGTTTAGCCCACCGGGTTGGTAGAGGTTGGTTGCTAGAGGTAAAATCATCGCTGCGATTCACTGTTTAACATCTGATTTTCGGAGACGATGGTTCCTGGTTCAAATCCTAGTAAAGGTAACTTAATTACTTTTATACAGATTTGAATACTAGACAGTGGTTACCGGTGTACTTTGGTGGTTGGGGTTCAATTAACCATACTCTCTCAGGAATGGTCGGCCTGTGTCTTTACAAGGCTATACCTCATTTACACGTCATACACATCATTCTCACCTTATAGGGTCATGGGTTGCTTATTGTTCTAAATTGAACAGATAGCAACGTACACACATTAGGGATCAAAAAAAGTATAAATGTTTGAATGATTTATTGTATTCCTGACGTATCTCAACTTCCCTTGCTGGATCATACCAACTGTGGTATGATTAACCATCATACCATGTGGTATGATGGTTAATCATACCACAGTTTCAGTGTGTTTTTGAATCTTTGTAAAATCTCACTGCGAACATAGCTGATCTTAGAAATCCTAAGTATACGCATGTAGTAGATCTATATCTAAAATTTTTCCGATTCCCTGCGTATAACTTCTGTCGCGGTCCTTTACTCCACAACTTGATATCAATGCTTAGCTGACGTAGCTAATGTAGCTGACAGAGCATGCTCTGAAAATTTATTGTTTTGTTTGTACCAGTTTTTATTGATCATCTAGAATCTGTAAAATAATACAAAATATTTTTTACAATTTTACTGAACTTGATGCTAAATGGTTCCAAAATTTACTTATTGGAACTCGTAGTCACCCTTACAGTTCTAAATTGGCCCTCCTAAGAAGATTCCATGGCCAGGTGCGTTTTCTCAGTGCCCTAGCACCCTATTGTATTGCTCTAGCGATAAAAGAGTGCCAATAATTCAGATTTGGCGTACATAATTTTGAATAGTTGTTTCTCAACGTCAGTTATGAATGATATTTGAATAGGTCATTTTAGAAAGCCTATAAGTCAAAAAATCTACTTTTGGAAAAATTAAAAACTTATAATTTATTATGTTTCAATTAAAAAAATATTAAAAAATATAAATTGTTCAGAGGGCTGTCCCCTTTAATATAAAATATACTTTTATTTTTTTAAAGACAAGCCACTCGTTTAAAAAAAAAATTAAAAATTTAGATTTAAGGTGTTTCAGAAATAAATTGGAGTAAAATATTAAATTACGTTGTTTTCTGTAAAATACGTTGTTAGACCAGAAGAAAATTATACTGCACAATAATAAAATTCATTTATTTATTTCAGTAGTTTAGATGATGATTTAAAATAGCATTCTGTAATAATAAAAATTGAAATTCGAAATTTAAGAAAGTAAAATGCTGATTTTCAGGGCTATTCACGTTTTTAATCGTTGTCATAAACAGTAGTTATACACCATAAAAAAGATTTTTGCATAGAATCTTTGTATGGCCTCTTCCACTAGAAAGTAGAGCTTAAGCTTCAAAAGAACATCCACTGTCATTTTTTTAATTAGAAGTAAACACTTTATATCCTTAAGGATAAGCCTTTTCTTAGTGTTATATATTACTAAGGAAAACCGGACTTATGTGATTTTTGTAGCAATGGTATGTTTACATTCAGTTAGTTCTAAAAAAATGTAAAATTTTGACTTATGGGCTTTCTGAAATGACTGATTCATTTGTAAGTCTTTGTGTCGCGTTATATTTGTAACATAAAATGGGCATTGCGTCGTCGCACGTAAAATCTTGCTTTGAATTGCTTGCTAATGGTTCGTGTGTCAAAGTTTAGCAGATTCCCAAGGTTAAACTTCATATTATCATACCCAGATTGGTTTTATGGCTGTCTTATAAATCGTTAATTTATGCAATATGTTTAATTTAGAATGTTTATCGAATTTTTTTGTATAAATCCGAAGTGTTTTTGTAATCTACCTTCATTTTTAATTGTTTGCTACTTCATTTAGTATAGATCTTTAAATACTTAAGAATTAACCTTTCAGTTTCATAAATTTGTGTGTGTGTGTGTGTGTGTTTTTTAATAATCTTATTTTTTAAGCATCAAATTTATTTCATGCTTTACATTGAGATTTTAGTAGGCATAATTAATATTTTATTTTAGTTTCAACTTTATAAACTCTTAGTAGGCTATAAATGTTTAGACGGTTGTTTCTTTTAGTATATTTAAAATTATATCAGTAATTTACAGGACTTTCAGCATTGTAGTCTTTCAAACAACCACTAATACATCAAAGCAAACCCACGATAATATATTTTTAAGGAATACTTATTAATTAATTTACTGTTAAATAAATAACTTGCTACGTTAATGCTTTTTTATATCAAGTGAAACGCTTGTAAAAAAGATTTAAAGTGTTCAGTTATAAAAATGTCTGTGAAAGAAACTTAGACAAAAAGTATTAAGGATATTTTTTAAAAAAAGAAGCAAATTAGCTGTTCATGATTTGTTGAGTTTCTGTTTGTAGTTGGTTTGCAGTACGGTTTAAAACAGATTTGTTTACCTGGGTTTTGGAAAATTGCCAACTGCTCCTCGTACTTTGTTTTTTTCTTGAATAATAATAAAAAATAAAAGTCCATGAAAAAGTTTGCTAAGTTAAAAACTCGGTTTACGATTTTAAAGGTTTACTGCATAATGTGAGACAAATTCGTAGTTTTATTTAGAGGGGTTAGCAAATCTACAGCCCAGATTGTAAGAATAATCTAAAAGCAATTTGTTACTTAAGTTTGTTTGTTGTATTAAGGCGGGACTTTACCTTAAAAAAATTACTTCTAAGAACGAAATTTTCTAAATTTAGTAGATTATTCAGAACAAAATGGTATATTTATTTTATTAATAACATTTGTTTTTCTTCAATAATAAAAATTAATGCAATGTCATGGAAAAATTAACAATTCTTAGTAAAAATTTTGGAGTTTTTACTTCAATAGCTTGTTTAAGAATTCAGAAAAAACAGTTTTAGAAATCATAACTTTTGACCCACTGAACTGATTCCAAAATTTTTTAAAATAACTTATTTTTAAATTTTATTTTGTAAGGTACCTTGTATGCAAACGGTAGGCTGTAATTTTAACGTTTTTAGATTAGCTGACGGGTGCGAATTAATTCGCATAATAATACTAATTTATTCTTTACACCAAATTTTACAATTAGACCTACATTAATAGACTACTTATTTCATGATGTTTTGTACAAATGCTCGTGAAATAAGATATGCGGTTAAATAATCAATTCCCGTCACTATAAAAAAAATAAAACAAACTGGACTTTGCAACATCGTCACCAGAATAGTAACACCATAGAAATTTTAATTCAATTATTTTATGTACTTTGGCTTTTACCAATTTTCATTTTTGCATATTTTTGTAGAATCCTGAAAGTGTCCTCTTCACAGTCATGTAAAATTGTTTTAATCCGTTCAGTATAACTCTTGTTTTTAAGAACTAATAGAATCTCCATTTAAAATACTTAGGACCAGATTTTGTGTTTTAAAATATGATTGTGTTTCTTTGTTAGTAAAAATCTTTGAAACTGTTAGGAAATTCATTGTGAACAAAATTGAATATAAAGGACATAAACTGCAACCATGCGTGGTGCTCTAGAATGAGGTTTTACTATTTGACACAAATTCTTAGATAATTAGCCAAATTACGCCCAATATATGATTTCTGCAACTAGTGGAAGGTGTTTAACCCTATCTTTATGTTAGGAGAAAAGGGTAGGCTAAACTTTTTAAATAATTTTTATTCCGGATTTAATTTAAATAATGGCTGCATTTCAGGAAAACAAAATTTTTTCGCCAGCCGCATTGGCGCAGTTGGTAACGTGCTCGCCTCTCATCATGCGGTCGTGGGTTCGAACCCCACTCAGGCACGGCATATTTTCATACGTTACAAAAAATCATTTCATCCTCATTACACATAGTTACACCCCAACGTCGTCGCTAATGACCTTGATGTTGATGCGACGTTAAATAAATTAAAAAAAAAAAAAAACATTTTTCAATAATTTGGAGCACAAAAACATTTTTTGATGATAGACTTTCCCTTTAAAAACAGTTATTATTTTGATAAAATTTAGGCATGTAGGCCTATAATTTAATTAAAACATTCAATATGATCAATTCTAAAATATTTTTTCAATGTTTTACTACATTACTACATAAATTCATACGGAAACCGCATGAAAAAAAGAACTTTCTCACTAAATATTATGGTTTAATTGATGTGATCGCAAAATCATTATTTAATACACTGCTAAAAACGAAATAAAAATTTTCGTACGTTTCTCGCAAAAATAGTTCTGCGTTTTGTATCTGATATAAATTAACTAATTTATAATTAAAGGTAATCGTGAGGTTAAGCGCACGATATCAAGTAAAATAAAATTAGAAGATTACTTAAATTCTTTAGCGCTCAGTCTGCTTGATAATAGCGAAGAATAACTAGACTGAAAAAATGAATCTACTTGATCTTGTATAAAGTCTACTGAATAACTTTTGTTAAGTTAATCTCATATTATTTATTATTATTTCATATGCATTTTGTTTTTATTTACTTATTAGATCTACTGTTCATATTTTTTCTAAAATTAAAGTTCTCAACATTTGTAAATAATTTTGATTTATTTCGGAAGCAATACCGCTGGATATTGTCTTTGTCAAGTAAATACGTTCGGGATATTGAATTATGTTATTTTTAAACTGATTGTAAATAAACTCAGATGTTAGGAAAATGAGGTAAAAATAAAAACTAAAATAAATATGGAGGGGTGGTTGGGTGACCTTGCGTATTGTCGGCACCTTCAAATTTATGATGTTCATGACTCCTTTGACCAAAGTACGAAAGAAAGTTTCTTAAAAGAAAATGACATTTTTATCGTTTACGGTCTCTACACATCATTTTCATGTAACTTTTAAAGTTTCAAGAAATTTTTTTGGTCATTTCCCATTTTCAACATTATTTTAATGTAACACTTTTCGTCTATCCGATCTTCAGGTTGTAATATATGTGGAAGCTCTTAAGTTCTAAAAAATAATATTTTTTGGTAAGGTTCCGTATATTTTATTCTCCTTTTATCTTATAATTTTTAAGACATATTTAAAATAAATATTGTTTTATCAGACACGTTAGATATTTCACAAATTTGTTTTCTTAATTTGTTTATCCATTCTGTGCAGATGTCCATAAATATCAGTTTACATATTCTTAATTTTTTGTCTTAATTTCATAACTCATTTGTAAAGAAATTTAATTTTCTCTTCACTGAATCATATAAATATTTTATGAACTCAATTTTTGTAAAACTAAGTCATTTCTAACTTCCATGTATCGAACAAATAGCCTAGTTTTGAAACCAATCCATGTTGATATTTAAATGTCGTTGTCAATAAAAATGTAGTAAATCTTCCGTTACTTTTTAAAATATGAAAGAACGGTTCATGTATAATTCATAAAACTATTCCAAAGGAGTTAAATAGGTTCATTCGATTAAAGATAACTGCGGTATAAATCTAGTTTTACTGAATCACGCAGGTTACAATGTCATCAATGAATATTTTACATTAATATAATAATATACAAGTGGTAACAGTTTTAACTTCATTATTCTTTAGTTAAATACTTATTATTACACATGTATGTCAAAAAAATATTAAATGCATTTTCAGAAATTAGATTCCTAATTTCATGAGTCATTGAAAACACTTTATTATGTAATATACTACAAAAACGTAGCGAATTGCTGTTAACTTGAGTTTGGTAGAGTGGTGAAAAACTAGCAGTGACTTTATAACAGAGAAAGGATTTTGGGAAATGAGGGCGAGATTGAATAGGAAATAAATTTTTTGTATGAGATGAGTTTCTATTATTGACAATATTTTTCCGTGAATAGTGAATGAAAATATCCGCACTTTGCCTTAATGGAAATAGAATTTAATAAATTGACTGAAAGAAGTGCAACTTAAAATTATGGAATACAATACATATAAATGAAAAATAAGTGCGTTAATTGTGTATATTACCTTTTAAAAAGCTAACCTTTCTCAGTTTTTCTACTGAAATATTTTAAATAAACAGTACGGCAAACTGCACTGACGTTCACACTAATCTTTAGGCGTTACTACATCTTACAGTGTATGTCTGTATTGTTTCTGTTTTTGTATTGATCGTGTTTAAAAGTTGTCAGCATTTATACAGTATTACAGTAATACAGTATTGCGTGGTCTAAAATATGGAACGACTCAACATCAAATGAAACATTCATTTTAATATAGAAGATTTTAGAGAAAAATAGCGATTCACCGGCAAACAAAGCGTTTGAATAATAATACTACATTCTACAGTTATGATATCTTAAGTTGTTTTTAATTTTTATCATTTTTCTACTATTAATTACATTGTGACCCAGTGATCTCGAAACAATAAGATTCTTGATTATTGTCAGTGGCTACTTGTGTTCTGAAGTCGGTCGGATTAACGGAAAAAGCGTAAAAAACTAAGAATTGTTCAAAGATCAATAGAGCGAAAAATGTTAGACATTAACTTAGGAAATTTTAATTTTGTCCGGTCTCTTGGTGCAGTGGTCAGTTCCACTGGCTACTAGGCTGGGGTTCTAGGTTCGATTCCCGGTCGTGTTTTCGTCTGTATATCACTTTATTTCATTACCTACCACAAGCCAAGAGTGAGATATGGGGAGATACGTAGACAAACGGAAATAACAGCATAATAAAACGTGTCGCAGTTATGAAGTGGCAATGCATGCCACACGTTGCGAGATTGGAACAATTAATAGACGGGCAGAGAGATTGATATACTGGAAACCGAAAGAGTGTGTCAAGTATGGGACTTCCTCGTAAATGATGGTTGGATGATGTTAAGAGACTTGTTAATAAATCATTTCAACTGGCTCAAGATCCAGACTCGTGTAGGGAAAGCGGAGAGGCCTTTTCCAGCAGTAGGCTGACAAGGGCTGAGAAAAAGAAGAATTTTCAGAACAGATTGATTTTCGATGCGGGTTTTCACAAAATTTATAAATATCGGCAAAACGAAGCGTTGGGAAAAATAAAAGTTAAAACATTAATAATTAACTTATTATTAAACACTTTTCTCTGAAACCGTACGCTGTAATTTTGAAAAAAAACCGAATTTTTTAAGGAGACCAGAGCCTCCAAGAACTTTGTTAGAGATTCTACTTTTGCCACCTTAATAATCCTAGAAAATATAGTAAATGAGGGAACTAACAAACAAGCCATTAAAACTATCAGACATGCATACGAATACACACAGCTGGACATCCTTTTAAGAGCTACTTATTGAGCTTAAGGGGTTATGAAAATGAGTATATAAACTCATTAAATGAGTTAAATGCAGAAAGGTCACCACATAAATTTTTTCAGGACACAATAAATAAATTTAGTGACAATAAAGCTTCACAAAAATCTAAATTAATTAATTAAACTAAATAATAAATACCTGATATAATGAACTCAACTCTTTTTAATTTGACATAAACAAATCCATAAATAGCTGCTCCTTAGTTTTCTTAAGCACAAAGCTAAAAAAGTCATTAAAAAGCGGACGTAATGGCCTTTCTGCATTTAAGTGATTCTGTTGAAATCCGAGAATTGAAAATTTTAACTCATCGCCATGTTTTCCCATTATTACTGTAGGTAGAGCGTGAATTAAAAACACTGTGTTTCGAATTTGTTTTACCTTGTATTACTTTTAACCATACAATCTGTGAAACTAGCAAATGAGTTGATGATGATTTGTGTAAAGTCAGCATGAATGGCTTAAGGGAAAACAGCGCTTACTAGTAAAACTCCCACGGGTAATTTCAATTTTAAATTTCACAAAATGTCCCTACTTCATCATCTGCGGAGGCGGCGTTGCGGTTTGTTGTGCAAATATGACATGTCGAGGTCTCGTATGAGTTAATTTAATTCAAATAGATTTAAATAATTAAATTTTCTCTCGTTTCCATTTTTAAATTAAATTTTTAGAGTTAGACGATTTAGAATGTAGATAAGAAAAGCTTTTAAAAGTCGGATCAACAGCTTGTTCATTAGCGACCAACCTGATAGAATTTCCAGATCCTAACCGTGAATCGAATTCGGGACCCTTTGCGTTACAAATTTACACGGAGGCGAAAAATAAAAAAATACATCACAGGGTCTTTTAGTAATGCAAGTATTTTACAGTTATTTATAATTTGGCTACTTGTAATACAAAACCCATTTGGTTCTAAATTTTATTAAACATTTATATTATACTTTGTTTTTACTTTCTCTTGCCTATATGAACATATAGGAAGGAAAGTAACAATTTTTTTCATATCGATTTTTCGAAATAGAGTTTTCATCAGATCTACACGGTTTCAGACCCCCTGTACCCAAAAAAATGTCTGTAGAAAATTTGGTACTAAAAATTCTATTAGAAAATTTAATAGTTTAGCGGTAATTATCGACTTTCTGTTTCTTTTTCACGAAAATGTGTAATAAAAATAGGATTTTTTAAGATTTCAGCCATAGTAGGTATGCATTTTACGACAAAAGTGTATATAATAAAATTTATAGAAAATTAAACGATATACAACTTTTATTTCAAGCATTTTTCTCTACAGAGCCTAGTTTAGCGCGAAGAGTGATATTCCGTATCATTAAGCCAAACTTAGGTTGGTTTTCATTTTGCATCGTTCACTGATGATTAAAGTAAGGTTATGTTTTTTGTTTATTTTTAATGTTTTATTACTAATATTAGGTTATATTGTTCACTTTTTGCATTGGAAAGAGAATGTTGTGTGAGTGTTTACACTAGATTTTGATAGTTGTCATTATATCAGGTTTTATCGAAAGTCTTACCTTTTCGGAAAGCGTAACAGATGGTTATCCCGATGGTGAGGCAAGGACAAATCATTATGTAATTTCCATTGTACTATCATTTAATACTTACCCGTTTCGTACAGATTTGCTAATGTTGAAAGTGATTTTCATAAACCGTACTTCAAACTTCATCTAATATGCTCAATGTTTATTCTAATTCAAGCAAAGTGACACTCACTATTTAATTAATCTTTACTCTTCGTAAAGGATACTAATAAAGATTTTAAAAATATTGCGCTGCTCAGTCAGTGTTTCACATGAAATGAATTAAAAAAATACTTAAAAGTGAAAATATTACAGAAACATAAGATCCATTAAGTAAAAGTAAATAATGGAAAATATTTTCCATTATTTTTCTTATAACTTAGTACAAAAAAGTTAAAAATAAATTGCCAAGTTTCTTTTATTGTAAAAAAATTGTGGCGGTAAGAAGCATGAAAAACTTCTCAAGTGAAAAATAAATCTGTTTTCTTTGTCAAGTTAAAGATCAGTGAAGTATAACGCTTAACCATTAACTTTAAATCAGTATTACATTCATTTATATTGTTAACTTATATTATTAACCAGACGTTATAGATCTGATAGCCTAAAGAGAGAATTACTTTTTAACCAATCGAATTGAAACAAACTTACTCCTTAAAACACCTACGCAGATTTTCTCAGAGTTTCTTTTCCACCCACCAGCATTCTCTAGAAAATTCTGTACCAATAATGTATTCATGTGTGTTTGTGTCTGTAAATAAGTGCACGAGACAAGTTTAAACATTATTTTCTGCTTTTAGTAGTCGACTGCTGTAAATGAACCTCTTCTTTCAAAACTTAGTCTCGAAACTTTAACTGAAATTGTTTTATTGAATCAAACGACTGCTGTAAGAAAATTCAAAATTAATTACTTGGCTGTTTGTTAAGGAAATAAGCTCATTCAACAATAATATTAGAGGACTGGCAAATACTCTGAAATCAATCGTTTCGTGTGCTACAGTGTTCAGGGAGTTTGTGGTTGCTTAAATAAGATTAGATGGTATTTGTCGACTTCGTTATCTCTCTGTTCATTTCTTAACAAATATTTTCTCTACTTTACTTAAAGAGAATTTTTTGGTTTGTTTAAATTTGAATGAAAATCTTGGTCATTAGCCTATAATGTAGTTTATGAAAAGGTGGTTTAAAACGTTCTAAAATATAAACAGCCGAACCGGGAATCGAATTCAAGATATTTCGGTTTGTAATTTAGTTGCAATTTACATACTATGACACTTATCTCAAAGGTCCGATTCGGGATCTGGATAAATTAAATAATTAACACACTAAAGTTTAAAATTACAAGTATTTATTTCAACTAAGAATTACAATTAAATAATTGACTACAATCTACAAGTACATTACAATGAAACTACTTAATAAAAAACAAACTAACTAAGCTATAATTATAAAATATAATAAATAACTTAACTAATTTATTTAATACTACTTACAGAAATGATACCGAGCAAATAAAAGTTAAACAATGGACCGTTATTCGCAGTAACGTTGACCTTTTCTAACGTACTGGACTACCTGTATGCACAATCGAATACGCTCACTCAATCACAGACAAACGTAAACTAACTTCGGACCATAAACAACCCGGCGCTTTTATAGGTGGGCTAATGAAGAGTTCCAGAAAAGACAGAGATTTTCGATATAATAATAAAATACAAAATCCTTATGACGGTTTCTGGATAAATCTTAAACAACTATAGACCCCTACCTGACTATACAAGATCTTTATGACTATTTCTTTAAAACTCTATTATTACTCATTTTTATTACTATTGATTCATTTACGTTAACATTTATAAATTCTCGAGCCCCCTAGAAAACTCTCGAACACTCTTTCCTTTTCAGTATTGTCACAATATTATACCATGGAGGCAGCCAGAAGTTGATTTTCGTTGATTGTCCCATGTTAAAAATACTTAACATATCGATATTGAGCTTGGTTACATAATTTCTTTAACACAATTGAAACTTTGTTTGGGGTCAGGGGGTCTGTCCCATGTTAAAAATACTTAACATATCGATATTGAGCTTGGTTACATAATTTCTATAACGCAATTGAATTTTGTTTTGGGGTCAGGGGGTCTGAAAACGTGTTTATCCGGTGAAAACTCGATTTCGAAAAATCGACATGAAAAAAATAATTATATATATATATATATATAATATATTCATATAGGCAAGAAAAAGTAATTGCAGTTCGGTCCCGCAGAATTCGCATGAGACACTATGTTAAATGGCTCCGTTTATAAAGTAATCTACCTTCGGTTATAAAGTAACTTTTTTGCTTGGAAGTTTTATTTATATAACGCGTACTAATTTTGTTGTAAATTTTTATAATTTTTCCAGTGGTTTTTATCGCCCAAATTAGTACATAAACATCCTCCATACGGTACGCATAGAAATAAAGATTTGTTAAAATTAAATGACTAATCATTGAAGTACAGTAATGACAAACAGTGTCATAAAATGAATTTCATATTATCTTGCCTGAAATTAATATTCCCATACAGATAACCTAAAGCCGATATAAAACATTTTACCGGAAACCTGTATCACTTTTTCTCTGCAAATACATGCGAAATAGTTCTGTATCATAAAAAGTAGTTCAATACAGTACAACGACCATCTTAAACACTTAAAGAGTTAGGAGTTACTGTGCTGTAAAAGTGTTGAGCTAGTAATGTTTCGGACAAAAAAAAAGTTTAATTTTTTTAAATTCGAAAAAAGCTTATTTCATTTCCATCTATCAATGGAATGAAATTTACCGTCATCAAAACTTTGAAGAGTGGAGACAAGGAGACTGATTTAAAAAATATATTCAACTTAATTAATTCTACCGTTAACTATGTGGTGCAACAGAGAAATAAAATTAAGGCGGCAAGTAAAAGAATTAACAACACGCAAATCAAGAAAAATATTAATTCTACTCACGATGACCTGGACAGCGCGATTCTGAATTTGTAAATAAATGAAAGCAAACAAAAATCAGATTGAAATATGTAGACTTATTTAGACTTACGTACGTTTTTATGTTTACTTAAATTGAAATAATTTTTTTAGAAAAATATTATTTTGTTTAAATAATTATAAATACTGTAATACTTAACACATGAGGAAATTTTATTTACCAATAGTTAACATTTTCCCGTAACTTCACTACTTATAAAGTAAAATACTGATGGTCCTGGCAGTTATTTTATGACTGGAGTAAATAGGAACTAAAAAATATAACAGATTACTTACAAATAAAACTTTAGGTAATTTCAATATATTGGTGTAATTTTATAAACACAAATAATTATGTTAAAAAATTATGAAATTAATAATACTATTGAATAAACTAAAGAACAGCTGAGAACGGGAAACTCAAAACAACTCATCCTAAGTTTGGTGTGGTATTCGGTTTTAAATGAAATCTTACTAAAATCACTGGAATGGTAATCCCACTACCGCTAATCCTACGTAACCAAATCGACTTAGCTTTACATTATTCAGTTACCTGAATTATTAAGAAAATCCTTTTACCATAAGAAGCTATGTATCAAAAAAAAATTGCCTGCTATATTATACGGAATTCTCTTAAATATTCATTAAATACGTTAAAATAATCGATCTGTAGTGACAATTATTTAAATATCTAACGAATGAAAGAACTATAAATTTAATTAGGCAAACTAATTTATGAATATAATTATTAATTTATCTATCTTGAAAGCTGCGGTAAGTACACATTCTAAATAAATATAAAATGTCAAACCGTCTTGCATTGGAAATGAGGATTTAGTAAATTGTAGATAAACCAAGATTTTACTGAAATATTTTTCCATCTTTGTTATTTTTTAGTCAATTTTTTACTTTCTCTTGCCTAGGTCTATAGTAGGGTATATATGAAGGAAAGTACTGTTTTCATGTCAATTTTTTGAAATCAAGTTTTTACCAGATGTACTCGTTTTCAGACCCCTGAACCCAAAAAACATGTTTTTAGCGATTGGTCTGCGGGTATGAACAGAATATTTCAAGAACGGAACATCGTACAAAGTTGAAACTTAGAACTTAAGTTAGATACTGCAAGCAAAACTGACTCAAACATTTTCATCAAAATCGGTCACCCGGAAGTAGTAGTTTATTCGTGTCATTTTTCACTTTTTTGTGGTTTTCTCAATGATGACTCTTATTTTTTTAAAATCGCCTAATTTACTACAATTTTGATGCTCTACAAGTCCATGTCTGTTGAACCATGTCTGTTGAACTATCTATCATGTCTGTTGAAATTCTTGGAGAGGCTGTTATCTCGTATAGAATTGGTCTTTTTAAGATTGCGGCTCTAATATGCATTTTAGGGCAAAAGTATATAATTAATTAAATATTTCTTTGTATAAAACGCTTAGTTTATAATATGCAAACGCTTAGTTTAGCGGTAATTTGTGATTTTCGGGTTTTTTATGAAAATTGTAAATAAATGAATTTTTTAAGATTTCGGCATTAGTTTGCATTTTACGACAGAAGTGTAGCTATATAATGAAATTTATAGGAAATTAGAAGATTTACAACTATTTTTTGAAGAATTTTTCACTACAGAGCCTAGTTTAGCGTTAGAGTGATTTTCTGTATTATTAAGCCAAACTAAGGTTGATTTTCATTTTGCATCATTTTCATTTTTCATTTTAATTTTTGCATCATTTTGCATCAGAGAAAGTTGTGTGAGTGTTTTACACCAGATATTTATTTTAACAAATCTAAATACATGTTTTAGGAATTATGTTTCAGAGTATAAAGGATTCTGGTTCAATTTTTTAAATACTTTTAGGAATTTGTTGTAGTCGGTTTCAATTAGGTTAACCGGAGTAAAATTAATTGTACCTAGTAATTTGGAGCACTATTGCGTCTTCCAGTTTCATACTTATGTTCACTCTGTTTATCCACACAAAACAGCATTGCGTTGCGTGTATAGTATTCATGATTGAGATTATTGTTTCGAACAGATTAAGGTTCTCCTCCGCCAATTTTAATGCCTCTAGGACTTAAAAGATGCCGGAGGTAAAATTCCAAAACCATTTAAAATAGTCCCTGTAGATTTATCCATTTGTATAATTTCCAATATTCTGATGACTCTGTTTTGAATTTTGAAACCCTGAGTTGAATCTATATAGATTTATCGCAATGTATGATTCCAAACTCTGTACGGAGTGCAAATATTCGTGGTAAACAGAGACACTAAAGTGTTTTTATCTAAAACCTCGTTTAATCTCCTTAGACAAGGAACTTTCCAACTGTTTGACGTCTAAAGCGAAAATTGAGCAGAGACTTCTTGGTCTGAATAACGGACAACACCCATAGTTCTAAAGGGAGAATGAACCACTCTTCTCCTGAAAGTTAATTTGTTCACCGCTCGTAATTAAATATAATTTATATGAAAATTGTGCAGCTTTTTGCTAAGTACCGAAATAAAAATTAGAGACAAAAATCCACTTAGAATAAAACAAACCGGTAATTATTTTTACAGAGATGTTAAAAATATTCCTTCTAGTTTAGAGCGAATAGGGTTTTAGTGTTTAAAACAAATTTATTAGATAATAGCTCACGGTTGGATACGTCTAGCTTTTATTTTTATAAAAGAATTTGACGTAGTTAATCTTGAGACAGGTTAAAATTATCCTAAAAATATTTTTGTAAATTACAGATATTTATCGAAGTTGAAATAGTTCAATGAAAATGTAATGTTACAAGGCCTCACTTCCCATCATTACTATTGGAATTTTGTAATTGGATATTGTTTGAAGAGTAAACGAAACAACGCCATGATATACATCGATACTTAATCCGTAACTCGGTCAACTTGCATTACGTGAGATTAGTAAGCTGTGTAATGCCTACATTGACTTTACCGAGAAAACGTAACAAAAATATTATATAGTTTATTTGCATACGCTTGATTAAATTTCATTATCAAAGAGTAAGAATTATAAATTGTATTTTAAAACAGTTTAATTTAAAATTAAAAATACTAACGAAACTATGGTATTAAGTTACTATAACAGTTTATGTGCGCGCAGAGGAACATTCATTCAATCTTATTATGCAGATAAATAATTTAAGGCATTCATTATATATTTTTTGCACTGCGTACAGCAATATATTAAATGTAGCACGCATACTTCTCCAACACCGAGGTCACATTGAATAACGAAAAGAAAGAGTTGCTGGAGAGTGTGGGAGATGTTAAAGTAACAAGGAACGAAATAGTGAAAGAGTAATAAATATACTTGAATGTTGTACAAAATCAACCCCGTATCCATCCACGTTAGAGTAAATTCTAGACTTTCAATTTAAATACACGATTTCTATATTATTTTTAAGTTGTTATTTTATGAACCACATAAAAAATGTCGAGGAATGAATTTATTTGATTATTACTTGGCATTTGCACTTTTGATTTAATTGTTACCGTTGAAGGTAGATGTTTTAAAGTAGGAGTCTGTCTTAACTATTATAACCAATATAATAATATTTTGCTGTTTAATATATTTAAATCTTGTATTATCTTGATTGTGTATTAGTCAAGACAACGAAAATATCTAATGTATTTTTGTTATTTTTAAAGTTATATTTTTTGTGTTCTGACCAAGACATTTTCATGGCTTTTCTTAGTGTCTACAGGTAGTAAAAAAATGTGTTTTGCTTATTATAATAATAGGTTTCGCTTCCCATACCACAAATAAAAAAAAGAAGAATATAAAATTGTTTTATTTTAAGTAAAGTTAAAAATTTATGTAATTTGTAACTTATTATTTAGATGATGTCTAGGTTACAATATTAAATTTGAAATAGTACCTTATAAAAATATGAATTAGTATTTAAAGAAATGAACGACGAGTGGCACTTATCTGTATTATAAATGAATATATTTGTATCCAGATATGTATTACTGATTATTAGTTGTGTTTAAATAAACAATAATTAACGTTTTGTTAGCCCTTTGGCCTAGAAAATGAACTGTTCTTCAAGCTAATACGACATAGAGTAACCGTATCTTTTCTTACCTATCTTTAAAAAAAAACTTTTTTTTTGGTTTAACGTCCAACTGCTCTGAAATTACTGCTAATGCAGACGTTAAAGGATGAAATGATTTTTGTAACGTATGAAAATATGCCGTGCCTGAATGGGATTTGAACCCAAGACCGATTGATGAGAGGCGATCACGTTACCAACTACGCCAATTCGGCCAGCAACATTTTTCTTAACAATGATGAACATTCAGTAAATTAATATTTTTAAACTTTTTAATTTAAGTGTCCTTTATATATTATTATATATTCATAATTATTTTCAAAATACATTTAATTACTAAAATAACTCATTTCCATTAAAATGTCTAAACAAAAATATTAATAGTTCTAGCTGTACTCTTTTATCTACACAAAGTTCCTTCAATAACGTAAATACTTAACTTCATGAAGCATTTCCTAATAATATAAAAAGCTTGTTAAAAGCCAAGTTTAAGCAATTTTTAGATTGTATACAGAGTGGTCTCAAAAAGCGTTTTAAGAATTCGGGAGGTGGTTGCTCATATGAAAATAAAAATAAATTTTTACAGATATTTTTCCGGAAACATATAGTTTATCGACCATTAACAGCTCTTTTTTTTTGCTCTAAAACTTGTTATTTCAGGAACAGTTAAACGGATTGAGTTGAACTTTGGTACAGCACTGGGGTACTAGAGTTGCACTACAGTAGAAACAATAAATCTGATCTGTCAATCTATTTCAAAATAGCGGTCATGGCCATGTAAAATTATTTTAAATTGTTAATATTGTGAAGGTTTATTCGATGTTCTTTCAGGATCTGGTATTTTTAAATAACTAAACTTTCTTTTTAATTTTTATAAAAATTATTTTTTACAAATGAATTACATAAATTGTTGCATTTAAAACAACGAGAAAATTACTAGAAATTCTAAACTTATTAACAAATTAAATTTATTACAAAATGTTTTAAAATTTAACCTAGACTTAAACTAAACTTAACTAAAAAAATACGGCCATTTACTATAAAATAATTAATGTTTGTATTTATAAGCCAAAACAATTTTACACTGACTGCCCTCTTCAAAAAAACTGCTACAATACTAACCGTGTTACGTACAACTGGTTTTCAACAACTCTCTTTATTTAAGGGAAGACTGTATGGCAGGACCCACTGATGTTAAAATGGCCAACTTTGTGAACGCATTATCTCAGAAACTATCAAAGGTGCAATGATGTTGGTTCTTATTATATTGTGATAGTACTGGTCCTCTTTGGTTTCAATATTAAGTTTTTGACAAAAGTTATAAATTTTTTAGCAACCCCTAAAATTTACGATAAAATTTACTACAAATTAATTTTTTAATGATAAAGTATTGCACCGACAATAATGAAAGAGGATACACCTTACCCATAAGACTCCTAGAACAAGCAGAACACAAATCAGCCATATACTTCCAATAGTTTCAGAGAAAACGGGTCTTTTATGTCAAAAATTGGATTTTTCAGAAAACGCACGTAAAGAAAAAATGTAACTGAAGCTTATTTTGAACTTCGAAATTCAACACTATTCTAAAACACAACACTAAACATACTCGTAACATACCGGTTTAGAACGCATAACCTATACAACAAAGTTTGCTTTATAAAACAAGACCAGCCACAGCCTTCTAGATCCATCTTATCCCGAGAAATTATGACTTAACTGAAGCAATGTCAAAAAACTGAAATTTTCGTGTGTTGCAGATACTTTTTTAAACTTTTTTTTAAAATATTTGTAGAAGGCATATTGTAGAAGACATACATGTATCATGTATGATACATCAAATTAAACAGCACAATTTGAACTAACATCTGATAGCAAAATCCGGAAAAGTTGGATTGGCGCCATTTTTGATGTCAGTCTTCCCTTAATACAAACTGCAAAAACTGACACTGAACCACTTTTACAAACTGTATACACACTGACTGAATCACTGACAGGAGGACCGGCACTATTTATAATAAACGCCATAAAATTGCTAGAAAGATGAAGAATATTACCCAATAAAACACAGAGTAGGTAAGTACTATAATAAACTAGAAAAAAGAACAGTAGAAAGAATATTATAGCCTAATGAAACTTTCTGCTCTGTACCAGAAAATCGACAAGTGAAAACTAGCCTCTAGTCCGAAAAACATTTAACTACACCAGTCAAACTATATACAAAAGTCCATTATCAAAACTCCGTTATCCTACATAATTGTCCATATCACAATAAATTTTAGTCACTTGGTCATTTAATTTAACGTTATTAAAAAAAAATTAATGTTTTATGGCAAAGAAAACGATACCTTTTTCAATTAAAATCTGTTTATAAATAAAATTGTAGACCAAAGGCTAGAATTTCTTTAAAGAGGAAATTAAACTGGTAATAATTCGAAAGTATTCAGTTTAAGAATTTTTTCCAATTTTTGTTCTATCAGTTCTATGACCTGTATTCAATATTAACCAAGAAAATAATCAAATTTTAATTAAAATCTAAAGCAAAAGTATACAAAAATTACTTCCGTGATGAAATTAAAAAAGAAACATAACCTAATTCAGTGTTTAGCGTCCAGATATTTAAATTTTACGGAAGTTACTTTTCACAACGAACAATTTCAAAACATACATAATTTTACTTATTATCATAAATAAGAAATATATAATATAATTTACAAAATTAAATTATGTAACGTACCAATAAATTTAACAACAACGTTCTATAAAAATATAAATACAATAAACTATTATGTTGCTACATGCCATATAAATTTATTTATTACACTAGAGTGTATACTATTGTAAAACTCTTATAAAACATGAATTTCTTCGTATAGGAAATGTATACTATTGTAACTACCTCTATAAAAATAACGGCTACATTTATTAATAATATCATAAGGGCAATAACGTAAAGTCCAGTTCATAATAATTGAATATCAGTACATAAATTGCATTTCTGATTTATCGTTTCATTTCAATGTACAGTACTCATAAAAATCGAATAATATCGTTGCAATTGCAGTAAGTGAATTTTATTGTTTTATACCCTTCATTGTAAAAGTTAATTTTTTTTCTATTTCAGTTGGCTTCCTTGAAAGTAAGGTTACACAATTAAATCTGGTAAGATTTTGTAGTTGAAAATCATTTTTTATTTTTTTATTAGGAAATTCTTTATTTTCATAATAATCCACTGAACACTACTGTTGATCTTGCTTGATTTTGACGTGATTAAACATGAATATGAACGAAGATATCCAGTTAGTTCGTGTACGGCTGTCAAACTGGTCACCATGCAAAGGTGCTCTTTTCACAAATAATATTCAAAATATCTTTTTACGGTTCAAAGACTGGGCTGTTCCGGAAGTTTGAAAGTTATTAATCTATGGAAGAAATAACCATAATTTTCCAACTTTTTGAAACACTTTAAGTTGGATCTGTTAGTCTTATAAACCGTTATTAATTTATAAATCAAGTTAACAAATTTGTTAATAAAATATAAATACTGTTTGCAAAAATGAGTTTTTGTGAATGTGAATTCGCAGTATTTTGTAATGAATTTTAATATTGTGAGCAAAATGTCATCGGTAATGACATTAGAAAAACTCTTAAAGGAATTATCTCGTTGTTTTTTGTCTGTACTGCAATCATTACCTTTTTTGGTCAAGTTTTGGCGTGTACTTAGGGGCTAGGAATTATTATGTAATGAATGTATTTAAGATTATGAAATTTTTACTAGTTTCTTTGAACCATTTTACATCGCCTGAAACTTGTTTTTATTTCTTTTTTTTGAAGTCTTGTGTCTTATAATGCAAAAACCGTAATTTTTTAGTAGTTTTTAAATCCTGGCATTTTGAAGGGATATTTTCCCTGATACAATTATTTCATCAGGAGATTATTCCATTTAGCTATGAAATAAAAAAAAGTAATCAAAATCAGTCAAGCAGCTCTTGAGAAAATTATTCTTTTATGAAGAAAAATACAATTTTCGTATAATAAAACAAATAGAAGGAAAGGAGGAGACAAATCATAATTTATATGGCACAGTAAACTGTATTTTTTTTATGGATAGAATGGTTAAAACCTCAAATATGGCATATTAAAGTGTTTACAAAATTGTGTAGTTTCTTAAGCGTAAAAATAATAAATACCAGAATTTTTATTTAGTTTCCAGTTTTGTAAATAAAAAATTAAAAGTATATGTGCAATTAATGACCTACGGTAGAAACAAAAGTGTAGAAAATTTTGCTGAAGATACACATCAATTGATTCTAATAAAATAAAAAAATATAAATAATCTATTCTGAAATTGTAATTGTACGGGTCATGCATTGGTAATTGGGCATAATATCTGAAACTATATCTGTCTCTTATCTACTACGAACATTTTGTAATCAGTGTATTTGTCTTGAATGAAATTAACTAAGAACGTATTACTTTGGTTTAAAAACAACAATAATTATTTTGTAATTTCGACATATTGTAGTAATTATTTTTTATAAAATTAATAAGTAAATAACTTGATAAACTTATAAAAGTTTTACGGCAATTGGCACATACTGAGTAGATAGGTCTCATAAGAAGCGTAGAAACAAAACAGGTGCAAGTAACAAAATTTGTTGTTACCGTCTCAGTGATGGAGTTACATTGGACACTCTCTGTTGTATAGAACAACCCAAATTGAATTTCCCGGCCAGGGACTAAAAAATTTATACAAAGTTTCTTCTCTTTTAAACCATTTCATTACAAAGACTGTTACATGTGATCAACTACTTCAAACCTAGTGTATATACTACATGATTCACAAAACTTAAGCCCTGAAATAATATTATTTTTGAACGAAATTTTTAGTATATATAAATATATATTCATCTAGAAAATAGAATTTAATTAAATTCAGTATATATGATTCATTTTTAATCTAAAAGAGCTTGCAGTATTAAATTTGTTTTCAAATTTCTTTACAATTTATAAACTTTACTATAAAATTATAACAAAACATTTACTTCTAAATTAAAAATCTGGTGTGAAACACTCACACGACTGTCTCTTGACTGTGCAAATAAGGAACAATATAACCTAATTATAGAAATTAACAAAAAACTAACCTCAAAAAACATAACCTTATTTTAATCATGAGTGAGTGATGCAAATGAAAATCAACCTCAATTTGGCTTAAAAATACGGAAAATCACTATTTCACGCTAAACTAGGCTCTATAGAGAAAATGCGTGAAATAAAAGTTGTAGATCTTTTAATTTCCTATAAATCTGATTATACACTTTTGTCATAAAATGCATACAAAGGCTGAAATCTTTAAAAATAGATTTTTACAGATTTTCATGAAAAAAATTACTTATCACCGCTAAACTAAGCGTTATACAAAAAACTGTTTGAAATAAAAGTTGTAGATTTTTAAATTCTCTACATATTTTATTACATTTTTGCGCTAAAATGCATATTTAAGCCGCAATCTTTTTTTTTGGACACTTTTAATTGAAATTTAGTATCTGTTATTAAATTAATATAACAATTTCTAAATGTGTAAACAATTTCCAAAACTTGATTTACTTGAAGGAGCGTGCAGTCATCACCACAGTCCTACAGTTGCCCAAGAAGATCTCTTGGCCAGAGGCGCTTCAAACCTCTGCGCTGAGTACCCGGTACCACCCTAGTGTACATGTTTTGTATGAGAGGGTTGTCATGTAGTTCAAATTTGTCATGCATCGTCTTGTATAGTTGTTCCGCGACATCAATTACGTATGGCATTTGTAAGTCTTTGTGCAACATTGAGTTTGTGATGTAAAAGGGGCATTGCGTTATCGTTCGTAGAATCTTGTTCTGAATCGCTTGTATACGTTTCGTGTGTGAAGGTTTAGCAGATCCCCAAAGTTGAACTCTATATGTCCAGATTGGTCTTAAGACTGTCTTGTAGATTGTTAATTTGTGTGACATGTTTAATTTAGAATGTCTATCGAGTAAGCGTTTTAGTCGATAGAAGCGTGTTTTGAGTTTGTGGCGTGTGTGTGTAACATGTGCGTTTCATGTAAGTTTTCTGTCCAAGTGTAAGCCTAAGTAGCGTGTCTGAGTAGTGTGAGGTAGCGGAATATTATTAACGTAAACGGTTGGGCAGTTTTGTCGTCTAAGAGTAAACGTCATTTGTTGCGATTTGTTTTCATTAATTTTAATTTTCCAAAGTTTAAGCCATGACTCTATCTGGTGTAAATGGTTTTGTGTTTTTCGAGTTGCAATTACAGGATCGGCATCAACCGCAAGAACTGCCATATCATCAGCAAACATAGCCATAGTTGTATAGATACAATTTGGTATGTCACTGGTGCTTACAGAAAACAGCCTTGGTGCAAGTACGCTTCCTTGTGGTACACCAGCATTGACTTCGTACATTCCAGAAAGTTCGTCACCTTGTTTTACTCTAAAGTAACGTTCCACTAGAAACGATTTTATTACTAGATACAGGCTATCTGGAAGTATTAGTTTCAATTTGTATAGGAGTCCATCATGCCAGACCCGATCAAAGGCTTGAGATACATCAAGAAACACGGCTGAACAATATTGTCTGTTTTCAAGAGCTGAAGAGATTATATCAATTAGTCGGTGACATTGCTGAAGTGTGAAATGAGATGAACGAAATCCGAACTGATGATCAGGAATTGTGTTTGAAGCATCGATAAACGGTACTAGGCGTGGTAGTTTCTCAAATAGTTTGGACAGAATAGAGAGTAAGCTAATTGGCCTGTAAGAAGTTAGTTGGTGAGGTGGTTTGTCTGGTTTTAAGAAGAGAAATATGATAGACTTATAGAATTTTGATAGCCGCAATCTTAAATAAAAAACATTATTTTACAACAGGACAGCCTTTTCAAGAATTTCTGAGAATTTCAGACATGGCGCCTACCCTATCTTGTACAGCATAAAAAATTTAGTATATGAAGCGTTTAAAAAAAATCGTAGGAGCCGTTTTTGAGAAAATCGCAAAAAAGTGAAAAATGTCATGAATAAACTTCTACTTTCGGTTGACCGATTTTGATGAAAATGTTCGTATCGGATCCGGTAGTAGTATCTAACTTAAGTTTCAAGTTTAAACTACGTACAATGTTCTGTTCTTGAGATATTATGTCCACACATAGACACACAGACTCAGACACACACACACACAACACACACAGAACAATCGTTAAAAACATGTTTTTTTTTGGGTTCAGGGGGTCTGAAAACGTATATATCCGGTGAGAACTGAATTTCGAAAAATCGACCTGAAAACAACATTTTCCTTTCTCTAATGTTTTTATATAGGCAAGAGAAAGTAGAAATAGTATATTTTCCTGTAGTTTAAATTAGAATGAGAAATTTAATTTTAGTAAATTGAGTATTTAAAAGAAATATAATTATTACATTATTATAAAAAGTATATTTTATTGAAAATTTAATTTGTTTAACTACGTTTATTATTCGAACAGCTCAAATAATTGGATTCGTTTAATATTGAATTTGATCAATACCAATTTTTACTGCTGATATTTTCACAACAGATAATTATTATTATCTGTTATAACAACCTGTTGTAATCAGAAATATCATTAAAAGTTTATTACATAAATAGGATAATCTTCTGACAATAAATCAGTTATTATAATAATTTAATCGTCTTTATTTATTGTGGAATTCTGATATAAATATTTCATTCGATTTTAAATTTCAGCAATACAAATTTCTCCCGCACCTACGTATTTAAAAATTAATAATTTCTTCTGTAGAGAATGTAATTTTATTCTGTGGAAAGAAGTTCATGTGATTTCTATTACGAGGGGCAATTATAAACTTAACTACATGGTTACATGGTTATTAAAACTACTTACATGGTTATCAGCTGAAAGGCTGGTTTGAATCTCTAGAGGCTTTACTAAGTAAAACGAGGAGTAAGGTGGTTTACCTATGCCTTCCTCACTTAGTGAAAAAGTATGCTTATCAGTATCTCTGAAGCCCTCTGAAAAGCATCTACTTTCCACTCTACAAATGACACCTTTACTTCATTCACCACAGGGTCTGGGTGTATAGTGAAATTCATTACTCTCAGAGGAAATAATTCTGATTAGTGTCTTTTACACCTCTACCTCTTCTATCCTTAAATGCTTCAGTCATATAATTGGCTGACTATGTGATAAGAAACAGAACTATTTTTGTAGCCCTAGAACTAGCAAATCGAATGAAAATAATTTAACACTATCATGACCATAACAACAGTTGAATGGGTCAACGGAAAAACGTTGCAGGTAACAAAAACAAATTTTTACAGAAAGTGAAAGATACCATCTGTTTCTTTGCTCTAAAACGATTTTTCACTGTATGACGATTTTTTTTCAAGAATTTTCGAAATTTTAGTTACAATTCTACCGGTTAGAAGTCACTAATATGATCAAATAGAGGATTTATAGAACGTATTCCAATGAAACCTCACTTTTCTAAATTTTGTCAGTTCAACGTTTTTCTGTTGAGCCATTCAATTGGCTAGCAACTAATCTGATACGACATAATGGCAATAAAACAAATTTGCAGAATTTCTATGCACGTGTGCTTCCTGAAAACTTGAGAGCAACAATCCTATCTATTCTATTAAGGTTGGCTTACTTGTCCGTAAGCCAACCGATCAATCAATTATTATTCATTACTGTACTGTCCACGTTCTGTTTTATTACTATTCATATTGATTTAAGGTAAGTAAAAACCAACGGAAAAACACTGATGGCAGCGTGCGTCAAACTGTGGCGGTCATAAAAGCCCTTTTAATAATTTTATATCAAGTAGACAAGTTTTTTTATTTTCTCTTGCCTATAAGAATATAAACGAAGGAAAGTATTGTTTTCATGTCGAATTTTTGAAATCGAGTTTTCACCGGATGTAGCTACACGTTTTCTGACCACCTGAACCCAAAAACACGTTTTTAGTTATTAGTCTCTGTCTGTCTGTGTGTGTGTGTGTGTGCGCGCGCGCGCGTGCGTGAACGAAATATCTAAAGAACGGAACATCGTACGAAACTGAAACTTGAAACTTAAGTTAGATACTACTACCGGACACGACACAAACATTTTAACCAAAATAGGTCAACCGGAAGAAGTAGTTCATTCGTGTCACTTTTCACTTTTTTGCGATTTTCTCAAAAACGAACCCCACGATTTTTTTTTAAAAATCGCCTCATTTACTACAACTTTTACGCCCTACAAGTTAGAGTAGATGCCGTGTCTTCTGAATTCATAGGTAGGCTGTGTTTTCGTAGAAAAAAATATTTTTTTTTTTAAGATTATGCCTTAATATGCATTTTAGCGCAAAAATGTACGTAATAAAATAAATAAATAAAAATAATAATAAAAAACATTGTAGAAAATTTAAAAACCTACAAGTTTTATTTCACTTTTTTGTTTAACGCTTCGTTTAGCAGTAATTAGTGGTTTTCTGTTTGTTTTTTCATGAAAATCTGTAAAAAATAGATTTTTTAAGATTTCGGCCGTATTATCCATTTTACGACAAAAATGCACACAATAAAATTTATAGGAAATTAAAATATCAATAACTTATATTTTAAGTATTTTTCTCTACTGAGCCTACTTTAGCGTGAAAGAGTGATTTTCCGTCTTATTAAGCCAAACTAATTTCATTTTCATTTTGATTTTCTTGATTTTTATTTTGCATCATTCAGTCATGATTAAAATAAGGTTATGTTTTTGAGGTTAATTTCTTGTTTATTTCTAATATTGCATTACTAATATTAGGTTACATTGTTCACTTGCATTGACCACAGAAAGTGCTGGAAGTGAACTAGGAAGTGAAATACCTTTAAAATTTACCCCAATTTCCTATCATTATAAGAATTTATTCGTCGGCCATAAAAGTAATCTCCTTCGTTTTATTTATTAAAAAAAATTGAATAAAAATAAAAACGTTTAACAATGTCTTTTGAATTGTGAAGTAAGATTATTATTGAGGATTTATCATAATAATCATTGTTGCTAGTAGATTGAATATTAGAGTAACAAGCAAAAGTAAACGTAATTTTTGTTTGCATTAACTAATTTATTAAAGTTGTTTTATTTAAGTATTTTCATATCGTAAAATATAAACATATCTGACATTTGTACAAGCGGATATTAAAAAACTAGGTATGAAGAAACAACAGTAAATTTAGTAGTTGAAAATATAAGTTGGTAGTTGTCAATTAACATTAATATAAATATCACCAAAATATTTTTATAGCCTTTTCTTGACAAGTTATTTAATGAAAAATTTAGCATGTGTTATTACAATATTTTAACAATTTCTAAATATGACGCTAAAGGTTTTTAAAACTTGAATTACTTGCTGGAGCTTGCAGTCATCACTACAGTCCTATAATTGGTCAAGTCGATTCCTTGGCCAGAGGCGTTTGAAAGGTCTGTGCTGAGTACCCGGTATCGCCCTATTATACATATTTTGTACGAGAAGTTTAATAACCTCTGGTTGTAATAACATCGAACGGTTCCAGTTCGTTAAAAAAAGTAAATAAAATAAAAATAAGCGGTAATATGAAAACTTATGACCAAATGTTATAAATAGTTTATTCAATTGTTGAAGAAGCGTTTAGCGTAATGGTTAGCGCGCTAGCTACAACGTGAAGATTACTAATAAACAAGCTGTTGATGTGACGTTAAAATAAACTAAAAATAAATTGTTCAACTGATCAACGATAGTATATATTTTTATTTTCAAAGACTAAGCATTGTATTATTTGTGTGGGTTTATTGCTGTCAGTTTTTATGAAAAGATACAGTCGTTGAATTAGTATCGTTTTGTTTTAAAACTGAAAAGGATTTAAAAAGTTTAAAGTTTAGAGACATCTGTACAATAAAATTTATAAAAACTGTTATTCATTGTTTTTGTTTATAGTAGGTCTGTTTTAGACATTAATTCATATTTTATTATTTTGTTGATGAATGTATTGTGGTTATGTTTTTATATTTCAACATCTAATTAACAAAGTAAGAGGTGTGTAAATTACTTTTTCTATGCGTGTAATTTGTGGTATAGTTTTCTACTGTGGATGTCAGAACCTGCAGTAAGAGCGGGATATAAATGATAGGAACGGAAATGTTGAGTGCGAGTTATAAAACAATTCATAATTTCATCGGTAGAGTGAGCAAGTCTATTTATTAACAAACTCGTTAATAATGTTATAATGTTTAAATATTCTCAGTTACAAAATATACGCTGCAGTGTTAACATTACAATAGAGTAAGTACTGTTTACTGTCACCAAATTATATTGTCGTTTATAAAATTATGGTTATTTATATATTTGACAATAGAGCAGCTGAGTGAATACTTAATATGTTTTACCTAAAAACATAAACTTATAATAATAGTTACTTTAGATATATTTACAATATATATGTTCCCTCATAATATAAAACACTTTAGTATTCTCGCATTTCCAAATAATCGTGAATAAATTTTAGGTAATTGCACATAAACAAACCAACTGTTTTATTTAAATTACATACGCTAAACGATATATTTTATTGGAATAGAATTTAAAGACCTTGCGCACAAAATTTCCATTCATGGCCTCTTATTTTCTTTCAGTCATTTATCGCCCACTCCTCCCTCTTGCTTTACTACACTTGTGTGTGTAATTGTGTATGCTTGTATCGACCTTCTTTGTTTGTAACACTTAGTGATGATGCTGGTGTTGTCCTTTAGGGTTGTCAGATTTTTGTATTTTTTTCCTTAATGAAGGACATTTCTTATACTAACTTCTGTCGTCGTTGTTATTTGCCTTTTCTTTTTTTGGTACGTTATTGTTTTTGGACAACTTTTCCTTTTTATTTTGCTTGCCGCTGAACTGTTTTTACTTTTTTGTTTCCTTTTTGTTTCTGCGGCCTCTAAAAACATTTTATTAAATGTTTGCGGATTAATATCAGAATTTATCTTACAGTTTACTTTATACTCTTTCTCAGATAAGTTCAATTAATTTGCGAATCTATTTTCTTCTTCGGTACCTAATTGATTTTTAATCTAACGTTTGAACTTATATCTTCTGTTTCTTATTTTTCACCCCTTTAATTAATTTCGTCAGTTGTTTCGACCGGTATTATATCAAAACTAATTAATTTTTATGTTTCTTAAAAGAGAGGTTTTACCTTTTACCGCTTATATTTTCATTATATTTTTTAACTGAACTTAAATTTCAATTTTTTTCTTTTTACGTTTTTATTAGTCTTGGCTATTCCTAATATCGTTGAGAAAGATAGGTACCTTTTAATGAAGTCGGTTAAATTTTATATATAATTTTTACTAATATATATGATCTTTGAAGTACTTTTCAATGGTAACATTTGTTGAGAAATTAATTGTTTAAATATTCAATGTCACGTGGTATGTTAATTAGATCATCTGATTAGAGATTGGTGTAATTAGATTAGAGATTAACTATGGTCTACTCACACAGTTACTAAAGGGTGATACTGTTGTGTGGTGATTGCATAGTGGTGTATTTGCAGCAACTGTGGTGCACAGGGAGTAGTAGAATCTAGGTAGTGTGCGCTATGTACTATCCATGTCACACCGGATTAATTTGGTGTATATCAATATCGTGCGGAGAAATGTAAATATATTAAATCTACAATTTATTTGTAATTTCAGAAATTGAATTTTATAGATGATTTAATTTATTAGATTGTATATGTAACTTAATAGTGTTAACAAATCAAATTTACATCAACTGTACTTAAATATGAATTCAAATATTTAAAACAATATTTTTTTGTAATTATTTTATATCTGAGAATTCGTGGTACTCCGCTCTTGGAATTTGAATTTTGAGCTTCGCAAATATGATGTAAGTTGATGATGCTAAATAAATAACTAACTTACGAGTATAAGTTTGCCAAGTAAAGAAACATACCATAAATAATTATATTTTGTGAATTACTGTTTTATTTGTTATTATTAATAAGTAATAGATTTGTTTGTCCTGGTCAATGTCCTTGCACGGTTTCCCTTGACCATTCCAAGCGAATTCCTGATCAGCTCTCCTTTTGCGTTCTGGGAAGTAGCATAACCTAAAATCCCTAATCCTAATTCCTATCCCAAAATTTGATGTATATAACGCTTATTATTTTACGTGATAATAAAAGTTTATTTATTACGTATTTAAGCTAGGAGTCCCAATTTTGATTACCTTAAGTCTGGCATTTTTTTTCAGTCTGCATTTACATCTATCATCCTCACCGTTTGTATTTATCTTGTTGTGCATTACAGTCACGGATAATAAAAATTAGAAGTGATGAATTGTGAATATACTTTCTAATCATTCTTTTAGTTGTATTTGGTTTAAATTTATTTAATGATGTAAATTATTGTAAAAAGATAATAATAATTACTATTTCATTAATGAAGTAATCTTCGTACTAATTAGCTTATGTACCAGCCTGAGCGCGTTTGTCTGGTGATTATTCATAACTTTTACACCATACTTTAAAGTAATTTAAGCTTATTTTTAATTAACTTTATTATTTTTAACCATAGAAAACAATAACATATTTTATGTCAATATTCAAAAGTCTTTTTGAAAATGAAGCTGTTCAACCTAGTTCAATTATTGAACTAATTGAAATTCAACAGATTTAATTCTTGTGGCTTTTCCCTCGAAATTAAAATTAAATAATTAACTATTCTAGAGCTCCTAATCCTTTATTTCGGTTGGTGAACGCCGCTTGCATAAATAAATTAACTTTAAATCCTCTTAGAACATGTCAGGTTAAACATATTATTTATGAATGAAGATTACCATCTTATTGTTAGTAGTTAGGCAGTGGTTTGTATTCAGTAGGTGCAGCAATACATATAACTAATTAGGAATTGGAAATTTTGAATCCAACTCTAATCTATTTCTGTTAAGGCCCAGTTTTTACTTTCTACTGACATTTTATTGAATGTCAGTTCCACTTTCAACAAGGCGTGGAATGATGGATTGCTATTTAAATTGAAAGTCATTTTAAGTGACTCGTACAATAGTACGAGTCATTACAACTAAATATAGTTGTAATACCGTTTATAGAAGGTAAATTGGTTTTTTAAGGTACAGTAAGGTACTACTGATTCTGAGCTGCACAAAATTAATGCTGGAGTACTCCAGGGCAATACATCCCCATTTCTGTACAGCGTATTTACATCTTATATGCTTATTTTGAATACATCAATAATTACGTCATATGCTGAGGAAACGGCAATTCTTGTAAGGAAAAAGGCCGCGGATGAAGCTTCCAGGTTGGCGTAGCGACTTCTTTTACTAATATAGGACTGGCTCACCCGTTGATGTATTAAGGTGAACCCGAATAAATGAACACAAGTTATGCTCACCTTAGACGTCAAATTTGTCCAGCTAGGGTGCTGAATAACTTTCACATTCCTTAGGCGAAAGTGGTGCAATATCTTGGCTTATGGTTTGACATACGAATAACTTAGAAGCAACACTGCATGGAAAACGTTTAGAACTTAACCGCCGCCAGAAGCTACTCTTCTGTTTAATTAACCCTCGATCAAAATTGAACCTCTGTTTCAAAATTGTAATATACAATTACCCTTGTGAGACTAATCTGGAATTATGGTGTCCAGTTCTTTGGAACAGCTGCAGAAAGTAATTTAAAGTCGATCCAGGCCCTTAAGTCAAAATTGTTAAGAGACTTGCTTCTGGGGTTCCTTTTTATGAAAGCAATAACCCTCCACGACGGTTTTAAATTCCAGACAGTTAAGATACTATCCGCGTCCTTCTATAGTAAATTTCACGAACGACTAAATGACCATCTCAACCTACTGGCCTGTGACCTAGCTACGAGGAACTTCCCAACTGTGCAACGTCTAAAGCGACAATGGAGCAAAGACCTCTTGGTCTGAATAACGGACAACACACCCGTTATTCGAAATGGAAAATGTACCACAAGTTTACTGATTTCAGCAAAATTCCTGTTCCCAGTACTCATTGATTTTTATTGTACATCCGTAATTTTACTTTCAACGTGTAAAGTTGTGTGAGAGTTTAAACGCATTAAGTTTAGTTTTTCATGAAGCGCAGCGAGCGATAGAGAAGGGTTTTGCATGTGTTATATAAAGGGTATATTTATATATTTAGAATATTATTATTAAAGAGAACCAGTACACAGTTAAACCATCCATTTACATCCCTCGTGCCTCTCTATTTCTGAAATCACAGCAATGTTAATTTTCCTTGCTTGGAATATTTTCAGTAATTCTATTTCTTTAGTTCTTTAGTTTTTTAATTTCTTTTAGTTTCTTTAGGTTCTTTTAGTTCTTTAGAAGCATTACAATATTGACAAATTGGAAGAAGCTTGGGTAGACCAAGAAAAATGTTGTTTGAGGCTGAAACAGGCGTACGCCTAATCCGTAAATGGTAGAAGAAGAAGAGAACCAGCAGGTTCAGACAAAAGTTCTTAATTTTGTTCTTGCTCTTTTTTATTGATTATTTTGGTTATAACGAAAAGTAAATTTATTCAATAGAAATTAAAAATACGATAGGTACAAATTTTAAACCTGTATTAATCTGAATAATTGATTGTGTACAGTTTAATTTTCATTAATCTGATATATATATATATGAATATCTGTATATATGAATATACTGGTAAAAAAACTTTGGCACGTGCATCTGTGATTAAATGGTTATGACAACTAATTTTATGAATCTGTTCAGCTACTTTGTTTGCACGGTAGAGTAATGCTCAGTTTATTTATATTCATTGAAACGTGACCTTTGACATTATTTCCCACATATTTTCTACATCTATACAGTGTAATGTAATACCATTTTGGTTACAAAAATAAATAAAATGAAAATGTAACATTTCAAAATTAATTTTTTTAATAGAACTGAAGTGTTTATAAATAATTTTAGTAATACTAACTTTTACCACCAACATGCATTTAACTAGATCTATAAATACCAAATTACGTATTAGAAATTACTTTAATATTTAATTTAATATTAAAAATATCTTCCGGGCGAGGTAGATCACTCAGCTTGTACCAGAGCCGTTTAGACATTTTTCTTAATATAGTCATTGCGCACGAGCGACTTGGTTTGGTGACCGTTTGACAGCTGTGCTTGTACAAAAAACGTAGGGTATCCCTGTTCGAAGTCATATCTACTCTCGTCAATATCAAGCAGAATGCATCGAACAAATTATGTAATTTTCCAAAACCTGTACACTTTGCTATAACGAAATTTAAGTAAGTAACAAATATTGCACATATTTTACGTGTAGTCTACCAATTTCTAAGATTTAAAATTGAAATGGGTTGATTATTCTTACAATAAGGCACCAAAATTTAAGAAAATATGAAGTTATATCAAGATTGGTATATTTCTAATGTTAGATCTACTTTTAATAATTGGTTTTAGACATTATATTTTCCTTATCTATCGTTACCTTCTCTGCATAACGTGCATAATATAGTCGGAAGTAAAGTAAAAATTTCTTTCGTTAAGTGCTACTATAATTTTTCTTAGTCAACCAATCAAAGGCAGGTTTCAATTTATTTCTTGGTTCAAAATTTTTGGGGTGGGAGGTTCTGCTGTTGTTAAAAAATTGGTTTCTTTAAAATTATAGTTTTAAAGAGACTATATTTTATTACTACATGGCATAAAAGTATTTAGAGAAAATTCCAACATTTTTTGTGAATGAAATGTTTTGACAATACAAATTTAACGTAAAAGTATTACTTTGTGTTAAAAAACGGTACAGTAAACTAATATTCAAATTTAACATACCTATTATACAGTCAGGAAGGTTGCAATGATTCTTTTTTATTTACTATGTTTAGCTAATTCAGTATCAAAATTGTTAAAAAAATTAAAAAAATGTGCCTTGCCAACCACTTTTTACTTATTTATTATTTCTACTTATCTTAAAAAATTTGTTTTACCTAATTCTAATTCTTACTGTATTATATTTTTGCCTATAACAGGCAGGTGGAGTGTTAAATTATTTGCACTCGATCTGCTAGTTCCAGGGCTACAAAAAATAGTTCTGTTTCTTATCACATGGTCAGCCAATTTTACGACAGAAGCATTTAAGAATAGAAGAAGTAGAGTTGTGAAATACTCTAGTCAGATTTACCTCCTCTGAGAGTCATGAATTCATTATAAGTTACAGCCAGACCCTGTGATGAATGAAGTGAAGTGTTATTTGCAGGGTGGAAAGTAAAAGCTTTTCAGAGGCCGTGGCTTGCTGATAAGCATACTTTTCCAATGAGGAAGACATTGGTAAATTTCCTCATTCCTCGGTTTACTTAGTAAAGCCTTTAGAGGTTCAAACAGCCGTTAGGTTGATGACTTAAAAACAGATTAAATTGATTTTATTATAGACAAAGCTGTTCGTATTATCTGTAGTAACTGTTTATCTAAAGACATGATCTTTTATTTAACACTTTATTTTAGACATTTAAAACGGAACGTATAAATCACAAAGACATTCTGTTAACGATTTGCAGTAGTTGTTTAACTAATTATAATAAATTTTTATCGTAAATAAAATGAGTTCAGGTCATATTCTATATTATTACAACACATGAATCTTATCTGTAAAAACACAGACTGTATTTATAATCATTTAACCTGTGTTTCTACGCACAGAGATTTTAGCGAGAGAAATTCAGTAATGTTATGAAGAAAATATGACGAGCTAATGAGTATAATGGAGAAATCCACTAGTGTAGCCTTCTAAGATTTAGTTTAACCATTATAAGCCCTGTTAGAGACAGATTTACCACCCCACACATTATTGTACCGTGTATTATTTGCTTGTGTGTACAATTATTTACCTGTTCTCTCTGCCACTTAATCCAGGCTGTTTAGTTTAAAATAGAACCAGCGGTTCAGAATTGTTTAGTTTCAAAGTTTTTATAAGCTCAAAATACGTCTTTAACATTCAAACTTTAGTTCCTGTGTATAATTTGTTATTTATTAAAATTCAATAAATTACCTTTAATAAAATTATACAATAGTTAATAAAACTTGTATTTTATTGTAATAAATATTAATTAATCTATTTTTAAGTTCACGTGAAAACTGTGTAGGATGATCACAAAAATGAAATAGCTACAGAAAAGTTGTACATTTTAACTTTTCACCGGAAAAATCTAATTATTTTTATTATAAAAAAACACCCACGTATTTATCCTGTTTTTTAAAAGTTAATTTTCAACTTTTTTACTTTTTTTGATTAGTTTGATAAAATTAGTTTAAATATATTACTTATCCAAAATTTTAAATATTTTGTTCTGGTTAAGGGTTTTATGTTAATTTTTTCATCTATTCCAACGCTTGAACTGTGTTCTATTTTATTTCTGGATTAGCAAATGGAGCTCGTTCACAATGTAGAAAGTACTATTGATTTAACAGTACGTCCTAATTTTCTGTTTGTACGAATCACTTTTATTTCTTTTTATCAGAAAGTTTTTAATTTGGAACCAGGTAAACGTTTCGCTTAAATTGAATCTCCCCTTGATCCGAAAATGAAAAATTTTACGTTTTACTACAGTAAAAATTTCAGGGATAAATATTATAAATTCTACAGCTGTAGCATGTTTGTCAAATAATATGTCTGCTGTATAATAATTTATTATACGTAAGAAAGTTTTTAAGAATACTTCATTAAGTAATACCTTTTCCTTTTTATGCGACCGCTCTTTGGCAAAACCACTTGAAATTTTAATGATGACTTAAACGTTTAGAATGAAGCTACCAAGGAAACTTACTCTGTGAAATGAAAAAAGGAGTCTTTGCTATAAAATATAAATTACATTTTATTTGTGAGAGGTTAAAAATTTGGTAAGGGAATGAAAAGGTAGGTTAGTCTATTGCAAACAGAAGAAACTGCTCTGGTTTTTGCCTCAAGGAGAGAGAGAACTAGGAAATCGTGGTCAAAACATCGTAAAATACAAATGAATACAATATAAATGAAAAAAAAATATATATATAAATAAGTGTGAATGTTGCATCCGTTTTTTGTTAAGTTTATGTAAACTCGTATAGACTTCTGTAGGTAGGCTATTAGCAACTACTACGGTACGGAATCGGTGGGTTTTAACGTGTAATAATTTCAAGACCCTAGCCTGGAAGCAAACTTTTGCAATGTGAAACGTATTTTAACATTTTAAAATTAATAATTATTGAAAAATAATTATTAAAAATAACTTTTAAAAAGTTCAAACACTTTAATTTGCGATAATCTTTTTTTGTTTAATGTCCCACTGTTTTGCACATTACGGCTATTGCAGATGATGAAGGGTGATAAATAAAAGTTAATGACAAAATCATGTCAAACCAAACCGGAAATTGAAATCAGGACCTCTGGCGTAGAAGCCAGTTGCGATGGCCACTGCACCACGGGCCAGCCAGTTCGAGAAAAAATATATCTTGTACTAATAATAAACTGTTGCTCTGAAATGATTATGTAGTAAAAAAAGTTCTTAGTTTTTATCAGAAGATGTATTGATAACAATCCAATTAGTTCGCTGCCTGACTAGACTTGTTTTTGGCATAAACATGTGAACGTGGACCAACAGTATTTTTTTCTTTGTGATTGTCGGTAGATCACCAAACACAGTCACTTTATCAACCGGTGTTACGTAACAATGTGCTTTTCTACCAGACGAATAACTAGGCTGGCCGGGAGGTAAAAACAAAAAAATCTCTAGCGCTAATAATAAATAATTGTTTTTGAGCAAAATCTATTAAAGATTTATGTGTTTTCATTCATCTAATTTTTCTATATAGTCGTATGTGTATTGGAGAAAAATGTATTGTTAAAAATTAAATCGATCCTAAATAAGATAAATTTACACTTACTGAATTAAAGAAATCAATGATACATATCACGCTTAGAAAATTTACTCATGAATGATTTCACCCTGGGTAGACTTTTAATGTCGATACGATGAACCCTGATTATTACAGTTCAAGGTCATTCATTGATCTATTTAGGGTGACTGAACTGAAACAGAATTTATTCACGTTTAAATAATTTTTTATATTCGTTGCTTTATGAGAAAGTTTTGAATTAATTTAGCAATAAAGTTAGGAATAAATAAATACTTCATTTATCATGTAGGTATTCTGAGGTTAATTCAAGTCAACTCTGCTTATCCTCTATAAGGATTTAATATATTTCAAGAAAATTTTCATCAGTTTCTCTTTTCTGAATATTGTAATATGGTTCACCTTAGGTACGTGGTCTAGCATTTAATATTTGTTCGTGAAAACGATCAAGTATCATAACCTTTCTTCGATATTATTCTAAGGTTATATACTTTTCTACGCGTTTACTTCTAGGTTTCTATTTCTTTAGAAAGAAAACTCAGTATTTTTTTGCATCTCTTTACGTAATTAAATTATATTAAGGCTTTAATATGTTTTAATTTGTCAGCCTTATTTTAATATCTGATATAGGTTCTTGAGGTGAAGTACTGTAAATATTCAACCATTTCATTTCTTTCTAAACGAATTCAATAAATTTTCCCATTTTATTTTTATTTATAAACCGGGTTTTTGTCATGTTTTTCTGTTTATCTTTCAACATTTTCGATAATAAACTTATCTAATTTGTTTAGTTTATTTGAAGTCACATTAACAGCTTGATGTTTTGCGATTACGGTGGGTTATGAAACTAGAAAAGTGGGTTTTAACGCAATAATTTTCAGATCTTACCGGGGAATCAGACCTAGGTCCCTCCGCTTTGTAGGCTAGCGTGCTAAGCACTACACTGTGGTGGTGACCAATCAAAAATTTATATGAAGTAGTGGCTACAAGATACTAACTACATTTTACATGATATTTAAATTTTTACGTAGCCGCCATTTTGAAAAGAATTGTCAGACTATTTCCATTATTTTTGTCACAGTAATGACTTAAGTAACTCAACGCTGTGTCAATGACCAACTCGATACATTTAACCGTTCGTGAAAAATAAAATTTTGTTGAAAAACAAAATAGCGGACAGCCGGTAAGCTTAGCTTTTCCGGACATGTAATGGTGTGCTTAATGGTATTAAGGTTTTTCTTTCTTTTGGTTTAAGCAATCATATCCTGAATTCGTGAAACACTTTCAAGACCATATTTACTTAAATTTTTTACGACCATTTACTTAATATAAAAGCAAAATCAAGTCGTAAACTTTTTAGAAACAAAAAATAGACCTAAACAATTGGTGTGTGTAGGTTCCTGTTGGGTCATAGGGCCTTGCAAAAAACCGATTTGAAGATTGTTCAAGTTCGTAATATTAATGTTTTATTTTGTAAAAATCTTCTAAATTTACTTTTGATCATCAAAATGTTATATTTGATAAAATTTTTTGTTTTTAATTAAATAAGATATTATTGTTTCGGAAATTTCTTGTGTATTTTTTATTTTTTGATAAAACTGACGAAACTTATTTAATTAAACTTACAGATAGATAATACAATAATTTTCTGTAAAAAAGTGATAAAAAATTGATTACAGTCTACAATTTATTGCTCAAGTTGACTTTATTATTATTATTTACGTTATGGCCTACAAAGGACCGCGATTTCTCAGTTTTTCTTCTGTGCTTTCCTCTTCGCCCAGTATTCCTTCATTTTCTTGGAAAAGTCACGTTTTCGTTCTTCCGACCATTTAGGTCTTGATCTTTTACTGTCCTCTTCCTGGAGCACTAGTTTGAGTTTATGTCTGAGAGGTGTTCTTTGTATGATGTCCGTCTCCGTTATCTGGAGTTTGTTGCAGTCTGTTTTTATCTCTTTGAGCCATCCATCGGGATTTTTCAATTTTTCTTTGTAGTTCAGGATTTGTTTTGAGAGCCTATGCTCGTTCATTCTCACTGTGTGTGCGTAGAAAGCAATTCTTCGTTTCTTCATGATGGATGTGATTTTTTCTGTGTGTTGGTAGACTTCTTCATTGCTGCGGAGTCTATATTCTCCTTCTTTGTATTTGGGCCCTAAAATCTTGCGGATGATCCTTCTTTCTTTACGGATTAGTTTTTCTAATGGAGCCTTCTGTCTAAGTGCGAGGCATTCTGATGCGTAGAGAACTTCCGGTCGAATCACTGTATGATAATGTCTTATTTTTGCATTTTTGGAGATGGATTTTTTATTGTATATCTGAGACGTCAGTCTGCACGCTACTTCAAACTTGTTGGCTCGGTTTTCTATTGCATATTTTTCATTGTTGTTTGGTTCAATACATTCGCCAAGGTATTTGAACCTGGTCACCCTCTGGATTTTTCCATGTTTGGTCTTGAAATGTGTCCGATCCGTTTTCTGGTTGGAGATGTACTGCGTTTTCTCGTACGATATTTGGAGCCCGATGTTGACCGCTAGTTCATGTAGAGTTTCGACTTGTGTGATCGCCTCCTCTTCTGAGTTCGCCAGGAGTGCCAGGTCATCCGCAAAGGCTAAGCAGTTGATCTCAAGTTCTCTTCCGAGTTTGACTCCTTTTGGTGCCGTTTTCCTCCATTCTCTGATGACCTTCTCGAGAGCACAATTGAACATCAGTGGGGAGAGTCCATCTCCCTGTCTTACTCCTGACTTTACTTCAAAAGGCTCGGAGATACAAGTTCTGAACTTGACTTTGGACTGCGTATTGTTGATAGTCTTCGCGAAAAGTTTTCTCGTTTTGTTGTCTAGTCCGAATTCCTCTAGTATCCCGAGCAATGATTCCCTGTCTATGGAGTCGTAAGCTTTTTTGAAGTCAACAAATACGATAGCCAGTGGCTTTTGTCGGACTCTGCAGTGTTCGATGACATGTTTGAGGTTCCGGATTTGTTCGGGGCATGACCGAGATTTCCTGAAGCCCGCTTGGTATTCACCGAGCTGCACGTCGAGTTGATCATCTGCTCTTGTCAGTAGAGTCTTCGAGAAGATTTTATATGTGACCGGCAATAGTGAAATTCCTCTATAGTTGTTAGTGTCGGTCTTATCCCCTTTTTTGTGTAGAGGGTGGATGAGTGCTGATGTCCATTCTTCTGGGATTTCTTCGGTCTCCCACACCTTCTGCAAAGTTTTAACCAGAAGTCCGAGCTGACGGTCCTCCAGAAGTTTCCAGTACTCTGCAATGATCCCATCTTCACCTGGTGCTTTGTTATTCTTAAGGGATTTGATGATTTCTTTGACTTCTTCGAGGTTCGGTGGTTCCGAGTCCGGGTTTACTTTGTTGGTTCGAAATTCGAAGGTTTCCGTCGGGCCTGCGCAGTTGAGCAGGTTTTTAAAGTAGTCCGCCAAGATTTTGCAGTTTTCCTCATCACTGTGGGCCAGTGTTCCTGTACTTGGATTCCGAAAGTTGAGACTAGGTGGTGTGAATCTGGTCACGGTCTTTTTGTAGTTCCGGTAAAAGTCACGGGTGTTGTTTTTCTTGAAGTCAGATTCAATTGACGCTAGGTCTTTCTTCATGTGATCCCTCTTGACCTTCCTGATAGTTTTGGCCGTTTCTTTTCTAGTTTGAATGAATGTTTCAAATTTTTCTTTTGTCTGGTGTGATTTCCATACTTGCCATGCTCTTTGTCTTGTCTCAATCGCCTCGTCGCATTTCATGTTCCACCAGACATGTCTCGGTCTTCTTCTCTGTGGAGCTATCCTACTTGCTGCTGCAACCATTCTCTCTTCAAGTTCTTTTAGGCCTTCGACTTCCACGATTTCTTTTTGAAATTCCGACTTTGATGTCTTCAGTTTTTCTAAATCTGATCTCACTCTCCTCTGAGTTGTCGTTTTTCTCTTGTTTCTTGGTCTGAATTTCAATTTGATTTTGGAGAGATAATGATCTGAGTCAAGATTTGCTCCTCTTAATACCTTAACATTCATGACTTCTTTTGACGCTTTGACTGAAACTGCGACATGATCAAGTTGAAATTCACCTAGCATTGGGTTCGGAGAGGTCCATGTTTTCTGTTTTCCTGGCAGATGCTTGAAGAAGGTCGACTTGAGTACGAGGATGTTCTCACCACACAATTCGATAAGCCGCTCTCCATTTCGATTTGTCCTCTTGTGAGCTGGATAGTCTCCTACTATTTTACGGTATCTTCGCTCCCTTCCAATCTGCGCATTGAAGTCACCCATCAGAATTATAGTGTGATTCTTGGGGATCTTTGCTAGAGTTTCATCTAATTTATCCCAGAATAGGTCTGTCTTCTCTGGGTCTCTGTTGTTGTCTTCATTGATTAGGGCATGTGCATTTACTAACGTGTATGCTCGGTTTGCGCACTTGATCGAGAGAGTGACGAGCCTGTTGGAGATTGGATTAAAATCAATGATTGAGTTCAAAATTCTGGTGTTGATCATGAACCCCACTCCGAGGTGTGGGACTCGGCCTTTCATAATTCTTTTTTCCGTTTTTGACTTTAGAATTCTGTATCCTTGTGACTCAAATGGTTCGCTGTCTGTGAACCGGGTTTCTTGGAGGGCTGCAATTAGAATATTGTGCTTTGTTAGTACGTCTGTTAGATGTTTTAATTTTCCAACTTTGAGAAGTGAATTGACATTGAAGGTTGCAAAATAATTGAAGTCCTTGTGTTTGAGTTTGTGCGATCCAGGAAGCTCCGACTCTTCCCCGTGTGCAAGCGTGGTTGCAAGCTCCCCAGAATCCGAAGGCTTGCTGACAGCGCTATTTCTAGCGCTGGTGGATCGTCCACCTGGGGTAGTTCTATTCTTTAGAAAAATTGCCATCGCTTTCCAGTTTTGAAACACTGAGATATGTTTTTGGTGGGCCGGATCACAGTCCGACCGTTTGTACAACTGGGGTTGTAAGCCTCAGAGGTGCCTCAAGTTGACTTTATTATATCATGTAAAATTTTAAAAAAGGTGGATGACAAAAATACATAGATCTCTTGATTGTATGGCTTCCTTGATTCACGTATTTTGTATTCTAAAACTTGGATATACGATACACTGTAGTTCGATTATAATACTTCCTGGGTTTGGATTTTGTTTGACAAAAAAATAAAAACATGTCAATAATTCAGTACAAAAGGTTTTTTGTAGCAGTGCATATTTATTATTTTTCTATTACAATGTTGCCGTACTCACAGAAAAAATCAAAACTGTGTGTATACATGTAAAATATTCACTCACTTATCACTTAAACTTTCCGATCACCTAGCGGGCTGAATTTCGAAGCATTTCTTTCTTGGGGATTTAACAGAAAAAATAGAGCATTTTGAATTCTGTCCAACTGCGCCAAGGGATAGAAAGGGGTCGAATGTAAAACAAAAAGCCACTAAAGCAATACATATTATTTTATAATACCTTTCTGGACAGCTACAGTTCTAAAAATACGGATGCGTGTTCTCTATGAGATATTTTGGAAAAGCAAAGGTTTCATAGTTTGATCACTTGCTACGGGGTAGAAAGGTTGTAAAGTAATAAATATTATTTCAGTACCCGGATAATCAGTAAACTAGTTTATTTAATGTATCCTATTAAGACTAGTGTATATAAATACATATATAGAATATAATTATCTTTTACATTTTGTTTTCTACATTTCTAATAATGTGTTTTTTTGTCAAAACAGGTGTTGCTGGTGACGTGGTGTTAAAACGCACTTTAAATATGATGAACTCGTGATTAAACTTTATAGGTTAATTATGTGAATTAGTCTTCTGTTTCTTTCACATTATTTTGTGTTGAAGAACATAAAGTAAAATGTCACTGCTCAGTGTTACTGGTAAGTTTTTAATGTTTTTAAATTAGATTTATTTTTTAGGCTAGCTTAAAATTTTAAGAGTAATAATCATACGTGTTTTTTATAATGGTTTTTATCTTGTTAGGTGGTTAAAAATATTTTCGTAATACAAATTTTAAAATTAAGTGAATAAGCGACTGACTTAATACGGGAAAAAAATTATTTATTTAAACTCATATTTTCACTTAAAAATTGATTGACTATTTAGTATTTTTACTTTAAGAAAAAAAAAGTTATTGTAATACGTGTACGGGTTGTCATTAGTGAATGACTAAAACTCTTTCTTTAAAAGTTTAAAATTTCATAAAATTTACTTATTGTCACTATACTAATTGTGCACAGGCCTAATCTGTCATGAAAAGAAAATGGTTGCCATATTCATTCTTTGAGTCGTTGTAAAAAATTTAACTTCTATGCAATTACTAGAATACATTTTAGGGAGTTAACTAAACATACAAAATTTTATTTCAAGACAGTTTTTTTTCAGAGCAGTGCACGAAAAATAGGTATAAAAAAAATTTAATATTCATATGCTTATTTTAATGGTTAATACACAGGTTACCAATTTATATGGAAATATTGTATTCTGTAAATTCAAATTTATAAAGTTTTTTTGGCAGAAATAAATTTAAATTATTCTCTTTTAATTCATCTGATAACATTTTGAATGAAATAGTTTTTTTATCTAAGGCCAATATATTTTTCATTTTGATAAAGATTAAGGAAAAATCAGGAGCCATAAACTAGTTAAGAGTTTTCCAGAAACTCTTCTGTAAAAAGTACGTTGTAAATTGTGCTCTATTCTGGCGAAGTTCCAATATTTAATTTTATTTCGGTTGTTATTTGACCAGTATCTGTGACCGTTTGTAAATTTAAACTTATAATGTATCGTAATAAACCTTAAACTTATACTAAGTGAAAATAGAATTTTCTGTTTATGAGGTTGTTTACATCGCTTTAATTATAAATCTAAAGAAAATAACAAAACACAATATCGTCAAAGAAAGAACTGAGAAAACTTTATGTATTTACACAAACTTTACAAAACCGTTTTGATTTATTCACACAACATTATTATATACTAAATAATTTGTATTTTTAAATCAATGTAGACTAACTACAGTAAAAATCCATAAAAGTTTTATAAGATTTTTTAAAAGTCGCATCAACTGCTGGTCGTTAGCTATTACTGCGAGTTACGGAACGGCGAGTTTTAACGTGTTAAAATTTTCAAACCAAAGCCGGGAAATCGAAAGCGAAACTTTTGATTTTGCACTAATCACGATAATTACACAGAGCGAATAAAAAGTAATCTAATGTTTTATTACATATTTATAACTCCAGAATCTATAATAAAATCATATGATTTAATATGATTGTCATCATTTGTCAGAATATTTTTCTTCTGAAATATCCTCGATATCCTTCAACATTGTACGATTATTATTATTAAATGGTGATTAAAAAAAGTCCCCATATTTTCTCCTGATGTATCAGCTTCATTTTTTCATCGTTATCATCAGTTCAGGTCGGCAACGTATTTTTTTGTGATTTTTTCATACTGTTATTAACTCACCAGATCCTTATTAATTATACTAATATTATAAAGACAAAAAGTGTTTTTTTTATGTAGGCTAATTTTCAAAACTACTGAACGGATTTTCATGAAATTTTACTTACTTTACTTTACGCGGGGTTCCTACAGATTACTCCGCATCCCGCATCTCGATCTCCACCTCCTCCTGTCCATCCAGTCCCGTTCTTCTAAATCTCTTTCTTCCATCGCCCTTCGCACTCCCTCTCTCCATGTTCCTCTAGGCCTACCTCTCCTCCGTCTTGCTGCTGGACAGTACTCCAAAATCTTTTTTGGCCACCTCTCCCCACTCATGCGTTGTACATGCCCATACCACTCCAGTTGCCTTCCTTCAATCCTATCCACAATAGAATGAGGTCTTCCAACTCTGTCCCTTATTACCTCATTCCTAACTCGGTCCATTCTCGAAAGCCGACAAGCTCTGCGGAAAAAATCCATCTCCAAAGCCTCCAAATAATGAACATTTCGGCTGCTGATTTGCCAACACTCTGCTCCATAAGTTGTAATTGGCTCAACCACTGCATTATACATAACTTGTTTTGTTCTTAAACTTATTTTTGGAGACCACAATATACTGTTCAGCTTTCGAATTGCCGCCCTTCCCTGACCGACCCTAGATCTGATGTCCTCCTCACATCCTCCATCTTCAGAAAAGAGTGTTCCTAAGTACTTGAACTTGTCATATTTCCTCACTACCTCTGCCTCAAGTACTAAATCTCCTCCCCGCTCTCCTATTACCACATAAGCTGTCTTATTAATATTTATCTTCATTCCCCACTTAATGTACTCCTCCTTTAACTTCCTAAACATATAAGCTATATCCTCCTCATCATTTGCCAACACCACCTGATCATCTGCAAAGAAGAGGGTGTACAAATTATCCTCTCCTGTGTCTATTCCCATCCCTTGACACTTCCTCCTTCATATCCTGAGAGTCTCCTGCACGTATAATTTATAAAGAGTGGGAGATAAACAGCAACCCTGTTTCAAACCCTTGGTCACCGTAAAACTGGTGGAGACATTAGTTCCTATTTTCACTTGACATTCATAATCTTTGTACATGTTATAAATTGCCCTTACATATGCCTTATTTAAATCCGACTTCTCCAGAACCTCCAATAGTTTATTTATCGGGATGTTGTCATAGGCTTTCTCCAAATCAACGAACAGCAAATGAACTGCCATATTTCTCTCCCTCCTCTTCTCAATTAATTGTCTCAAAACAAAGATATTATCCAAGCACGATCGACCAACCCTAAAACCACTCTGCTCCTCCATATCAATAACATTCCTTTCAATTCTCGTCTTTAGAATACGGCCATACAATCTTGCCAGCGAACTGGTGACACAAATACCTCTGTAATTATTGCAATCTGTTTTATTGCCTTTCTTATATAAAGGGCTAACATACCCGATATTCCATTCTTTTGGTAGGTCCTCGCCTTCCAAAAAACATTTATTAAATATCTTACAAATCCACTCCAGTAACTCCTCTGTCCCATGCTTCACCAATTCAATAGCAATATCTCCTGGCCCAGGGGCCTTTCCATTTGGAAATCTTCGTAATTCAGTTACCAACTCCTCCTTAGTAATTCCCTCCACATTGATCATAATTTCCTTCAAATCAAGCACCTCTTGCCCCCTGCAATATTCATCTCTACTCTCCTGCAACAAAGCCTTAAAATACTCTTCCCATTCCTTTAGGCTGATTATACTTATGGACCTCTTAGATTTTTCGGAACCATCCTTCCTCAGTCCTTTAATGAACTTCCATGCCTCAGCCACCTTCCTTCCACCCATACATCTCTCCAACCCATCACACCTTCTCTCCCAAGCCTCTTCTTTCGCCTTCAGTACTTCTTTCTTAATCTCTCTGTTTACCCTAGAATAAGCCCTTTTATCTTCTAAATCCCCAGTTTGAATCCATTTCAAAAAACATTCCTTCTTGTATTTAATCCTTCCTTCCAACTCTTTATTCCACCATTCTGGTTGAGATGAGTTTCCCCTTTCCAAAACCCCCAATGCCTCCTTTGCTGCTTGAAGTATACTTCTATTAACCTGTTGATACATACATTCCGCACTATGCTTCCTCATTTCCTTCATCCCATTAGCCAATCTAAGCTTATACAAGAATTCCACCGATGTATCATTCAAACTATCTAAATTGAACTTAAGTAATCTATTTCTGTCTATCAGTGACTTCTGTATGCCCTGAGCAACATGCTTTGTACCATAATTAAAAAGCACCTTTGCGCCCAGTAAAAAATGATCTGAACCACACAGTGCCCCTCTATACACTCTAACATCCATCACCCTGTATGTAGGTTGCTGCTGCTGAATAACATAATCTATAATAGATCTTAGATTCTTAGTTGGTTGACTCCATGTAAACTTATGTATCTCCTTATGCGGGAAAAAGCCATTAGAAATTTTCAAAGATAATTCATTGCACACATCAATAAGTCTCTTCCCATTCTCATTAACAACATCTTCACCATACCGACCAACAATACCGCTATTATTATCCCTACCTGTCCTGGCATTAAAATCTCCAAGTAAAATAAATTCTTTTCGGGGATTAATATCACTGAGAACTCCAGTCAACTTAGCATAAAAAGTTTCTTTTGTCAATTTATCCGCATCATCATTAGGGGCATAAACCCCTACTATTATTAATGCACGTCCATATATGTCAAGTTCCACTAATATTATCCTCTCGTCAATCTCTTCCCAATTTCGAATACATTTTTGTAATCTTCGATGGATCGCAATAGACACCCCTCTCTTTGCTCTTTCATCTTTGTTTACTCCACTATAGAAATGAATATATTCTCCAACTGCTTCATTTCCCTTCCCCTTCTTTTTCGTCTCCGTGAGAACACCTATATCCACCTTCATTTCCTTGAATTCTCGAAATACTTCGTTTCTTTTATTACTAATTCTTTGAACATTCCATGTAGCCATAAAAAGTGTACGTTTCCATTTAATTTTATTCCAATTTTTCCTGTCCGTGTTCCGAGGCTTCCGATCGAAATCTTTAGCGAAAGAAAATTTTTCCAAAGATTGAGTTGCTGGCCCAATGCTTCAACCCCCAACCTGGAGGGCCAGGCAATTTTTTATACGGGTTTACTTCCCCTAGCCCTTGGAGAACCAACTCCTAACCTGCAAGGCAGCAGATCTGATTTTGGTCCACCCCGGGTATTTTATTTCCCCTGTAACCACTATATCTAGTGACCATTCCCCTATCCGCCACCAAGGGGAGGCGCCCGATGGGAGATCAGATAACTCCACACGGGATGAAATTTTAACAGCATGTATTTATATTTACAGCGACATTTTATTTTTAAATTTAAAAAAATGATAACCCTAAGGGCCCTAATGAAGATTTCCATTAAAATGTGTGTGTAGTGTGTTTGTGTGTGTGTGTGTGTGTGTGTGTGTACATGCGAGTACGTATTGCTGTTGAAGTAGATGAAGGGGTTTAATGAAGGTGAGAGACGTACGCGGGAAAATGATCAAAACGTCGTTTTGCGCGCGCGCGTGCGCGTGCGTGCGTGTGTGTTTACTATTGTTGAAGACCGTTCATACTATAAATACCAGCGAGAGACGTACGCGGGGGAGTTTATAAAAACGTTTTGGGTGTGTGTGTGTGTGTGTGTGCGCGCAGGCCGGTACGTTCGTTGGAGTATATATACAGTCGATCTAGCAGCTACACAATTTCTGTTACAAATATTTATTTAAAAAACATTGATTAGGCCCTACACATGTTAAGTGTGCGAAGCCGCGCGGGGAAAGCTAGTTCTTCAATAAAGTCACATCTCCAATCCCTGATTTGTATTTTTATACCGTTATTAAAATTTCAGGTTTATTTAAAATTCCTTATCCTACGTTATAAAAAATTTTGTTATAAATAAATTAATAAGTAATAAAACAAACATAAAAACATACACCTTTATTGTACACTCTGTTTTTACCTATAGCTGTGAAACATGAACTTTTCCAGAAACATGTTGAAATTTGTTGAGAAGATTCAAAAGAAAAATCTTAAGTAAGATTTTTTAACGGGTAAGAGACGGAGTAAAAATGAACACATGAAGGCAGAATATATTTAGCTTCTTATACTTCCAGAAAAAAAGTTTTTTTTGGCACATTGAGGGAATGTAATCAACGAGGATGGTTAACGCTATAGAAGGAAAGCTTAGATAAAAACAAAGAAAGGCTCATCCCTAGGAATTGGTGGATAGATGATGTCAGAAATGATTTGATTTTGATGGACGTCAAAAGATAGATGGTGGTAGCAACTAGCCGAGAGGATTAGAAAAGGATTGTGGAGGAAGCAAAAGTTTCTCAGTGGCCGTAAAACTATAAGACGATGATCTATTTTCAGTGGTTTCGATAAATAGGCTATAAATAACTTTGTAAAATATCTAAAACTCTTTTTGAATGTTTTATATAAAAATATTGTTTCGTAGCTATATGTTTACTTTACTTCTTCTGATTTTTTTTGTAGTTATTTATCGAAGAAAATAAGCTTAAACCTCGTTAGGTAAGACAGAACAAGGTCGGTTCTCTACGAATGCTATATTAACAATTCTTCCGAGAATTGAAAATGAAATACTAAGATGATACTTAAAGAAATGAATACATTATTATTTAAGTTCATTCAAAATATTTATGTTTTATTCTCAGTACGAATAGGAAACACGGACATACTGATGAAAACCCTTTTCTCGCCGTATAATAATGAGAAAAATAAGAGCAGAATCACTTCGTTAATATTCTAGAAGAAGATTTAAAGTACTACAGCAGATTATTAAGAATAAAAAGTTAAAATTTGTACGAACGTAAGAAGAGATGGAAAAGCCTGTTAAATTGAGTTAATTAAGGCTGGTACTACCTTTAATTAAACTTATTGTTATAAATATCAACTCAATTCTGTTCTCTCCTGAACAACTTCTTACGTCCTTTATGTACACACCCCCACACATCTTTTAAAAACCCACACAAATCCTACATTATACAGTACCCCCAACATTGTTAATTTTTTTAATACTTTAATTGTCAGGTACAAAATGAATGCTGCAGGCATTTTCGCTGTTTTCTCTAAATTTTAAAACTTTTAGACTTAACAAGATACGAAAATACATTTTGACAAGTTTTAAATTTTACCAAAACTATTTTTGTAAATTAATTTGACTCTTTTTTCTCATTTTTTAAATTTTATATAATTCCTCGTTATAGTTTAGCGTCTACTTTTATAAATGTATAAAGAATAAACTTAAGTATTTTTCTCCTTGGCATCATATTCATTGTTGGCATCGAAATTTATTTTTATAAAACGAGAACTAATCGATAAACTTGTAACTTGTGTGCGTGTGTGTTAGTGTACGCGTTAGTTTAGTGTGTGCTCGTGTTAATTTAAGCAGTTTCTATAAAAACAATTATTTTTAAAACAATTATTTTGTTAGTTTAATGTTGTATTTAAAAATTGCACATTTATGTGTGTACGCGTGCGCGCACCCCGACCGTATGTGGGTATCTGTTATTAATAAAAAAAATTCTTATTATAGTAAATTAAAAAAAAATGTATAATGCAGTCAGTAATTATTTTTCTAATCATTTTTTTACTGTTATTTTATAATTTATTTGTATTGCTTCATCCTCCCGCCAGTTTTAAGGGTAGTAGAGCACGAATGTTTTGTATTGGTTTAAGAAAATTGAATAGAATTTAAGAACTGAATATTATCATTACAACCATTATAGCTAAAATTATAGACTATTATTATACACAAAACGAACTAAATAAAACTGAGATCCTTCCACTAAATTTATTTAACTTACTTTTTATTGTCTAGAAACGTATCAGATACTATTCAAAATCAGTTTTGAATAGTAATGTTTTTCTTATAATAACGTATTATTATATCACTAAGCCCAAATGTATAATATATATTATTATTATTATTATTATTATTATTATTATTATTATGCAGTATATTATTATTATGTAATATAATACATTTATAATATTATCCGGCAAAACTACGAAAATTTAGTAAGCTATTTAGTAAGCTATCATGTAACAAATCCGATTAATTATAAAACGTAACAACCATTTAATTTATTTTGATTCAAAACGCAATAAATTTATGCTATACGAGGTGTGGCTATTAAACAACGAGACTGACGTTGTAAAAAATTTTATTTTTATTTTATACATAATCACTTATTATCACCTTCAATATGCAGTCCTTCTCTATCCCTACAACGCTCCATGGAAATTTTCCATTGTTGGAAACAGTGCTGGAAGTCATATTCTGCCAGCTCCTTCAGGAAACTTGCTGCTTTCTCTTTTACAGCTTCCAAAGACTCAAATCTTGTCTCTTTTAATGCAGATTTCACCTTAGGGAACAGGTAGAAGTCACATGGTGCAAGATCTGTTTAATAAGGTGGATGTTCTAACATTGAGATGCGGTACTTGGCTAGGAACCTCTTGACAGATAACGCGGCGCATTGCAATGAGCTGGCGCATTGTCTTGGTGGAGAATCCATGATTTGTCCTTCCACATTTCGGGGCGTTTTCTCCTTACTCTTTGACGTAGTTTAGAAAGTACCTTAAGGTAGTAATATTGATTAATTGTTTGACCTTCAGGAACCCAGTAAAGGTACACAATCCCATGGATATAAAAAAAAAAACAATCATCATTGCTTTAAATTTTGACTTGCTCATTCGAGCTTTTTTTGACTCTCGGTGAAATTCGGCTCTTCCAATACATGGATTGGCGCTTCGTTCCGGATCGTAAGTAAAAAACCACCTTTCATAACATGTTATTATCATTTCCAAAAAAATTGGGTCATTTTCATCGCGTACAAAGTGTCAGTACAAACATTTTTCCGAGCTTCATTTCAAACATTTTTGAGCGGCACGTGTCCTGAAGGAGCTGACAGAAGATGACTTCCAGCACTGTTTCCAACAATGGAAAATTCTCATGGAGGGTTGTAGGGATAGAGAAGGAGTGTATATTGAAGGTGACAATAAGTGATTATGTATAAAATAAAAATAACATTTTGTACAATGTCAGTCTCGTTATTTAATACCCACACCTCGTATATTACTATTTGTGAATTAATGTAGTGTTAATATTATTGCTAAAAATGCACTATTAAAATAATAATAATAATAATAATTTGTAAGTTAAAGGCTGTGTTTGTTAAAATTTGATAAATTCTGATTAACAATTATATTTATTGAACTTGAACTCAGAACATAGAGTAAATGAATGATACGAGTTCGTTTTAAACAGTAATAAAGTAAGATTTTCATGTACAAAGAGAAGACCTTTGCCTTGAGACCTTCGCCTTGTTTTATCAACTAACATCTGTTTCTGCACAAACTGTTTATTATTTACCTCTGAATCAACCAACACCTGTGCACACTACATGTGAAGCGAAACAATACATCACAACCATAACTTACATTCAATTATTACGTATAGTTAAATGTACGAAGCACTTAATATGAACAATGTTTGTCGACTCCTATGTTAATGAACGATCAAACATTTAATTCACATTTCAACTGAAATTAAATATTTAAAATCATTCAGTTTTTACGTACTTTTCATAAATATAAATTATAGGTACTACCCGTTTTTCATCGTACATCCACAACAGCACATAATATAAGTAAATTTTACAAATAATTTACACAATTATCTTATTACAGCAGTCATTTATATTATTTTGTGAGATAGGTGTTCAAAATTTAACGTAGAACGAAATAAACTGATATTGGAACGGCTTTAAAATCAAATACGAAATTAATGTTTAGTGTAGGAGAGAAAATTTAATTAAAACTGTTCAGATTTTTAATGGTTTTTTTATAGATATTTTGCGCAAAAAATGAATTAAAGGAATCTGGGAAATCCAACTTTAATCATGTTTTGTAGTAAAGGAAAAATTGGACCTGAACTAAGCAAACTATAAAATAAATAAATTTTATAGTTACGAATAATAATATATAGTTTTTTTATAATATGTGATGTTAAATTTTGTAATAATTATTGATTATAAATTAATTCGGAATATTTTTGGGTTCATATTTACAAGCCAATTTATTAAATGACCATACAACAGCTTACATTTTCTACAATAAAAAGAAAACAAATGAAAAATTAATTACATGCAGAGCAATGGAAAGTATGTATTTTTTAAACAACAATTTTAAATATGATTTGAAATAATTATTTTAACATAAAGTTAGTTAACATAGTTTTTTAAATATTATTGTATAAGAATATACGAAGGTACCTCGTTTAATTGTGTTTAAAAAATCTTTCATTATCATAAGTTAACTCAGTGATCAGCCTACGTATGTTTTTTTTAGGTTTATGGGACGTGTAGTCCGTCGGCAAACAGGATTACCATGCATACCCCTCCCGTGCACATTTAAAACGTGTTGTACATGTACTCATCTTGCTTTCCTGAACAAGAATATCAAAGTTTCTCGAAAAACTCCATCAAAATCGCCCAAAATGGTGATCATAGATGTCAGACAAACGTTTTTGCCCAAGTTTAGTGATTTTATTATAAATAGGCAAACGAACAACTACTGCTGGCTTTTAAAATAAATTACATTTTAAAAAAATAAGCGGAACACATTTTTATCTGAGGAAAATGGTCACAAAATTTACGCAATACTGCTTAAATTGTCAAACATACAAATTTTTTTTTTTAAATTTCCGAGACTTGTTTTTAAAACCGTACATTTTTCAATATGTGCAATGGTGTCATTGTTTTTTATTAAAGATATCTTTTGGAAATGTTTTGAAAACATTTGTAAGGTTACCGATTTTAACAGAATTTGAGTAGATTTGTATCGTTTTTTTAAAAATCTTTTCCATTTTATTTTTAATTTAATAAATTGTAATCTGGTGGATGCACGGTAAAACCATCTGGCTCACAGAATAATTTAGATAAGTTGGAATCCGGGTATTGATTATCTTTATGACCGCATTTCCTTAACACACGTTATATAAAGTGTCCCGGGAAAGTAATACGGAATTTTAATAAGTTCTTTTTTAGTTAATAGGGAAAGGAATCTCGTGTAGTACACTCTAAGTGACTACACTGATATTGGGATGCTTTGCTCTGATTTTCTGCATCAGAAATATAGGCCTATTTGTATCTCCTCAGTTCTATAAACTGACCAATTTTAAGGACAATAAACTAATTAAAATAACTTCATTATTATGAAAAGTGTATGATTATTTGCCCTAAAAATATTGTTTACATAAAATTTTAATTTTTGTACTGTAACACTACATCCGACGTACTTACAAACCGACCGAAATTAATAAACTACACTACTGAACTGTATGAATGTTTATAAGGTTCTGTACATAGCGTCATCTATGGTCAATGGAGTACGTGCAACATTACATTTCTGGTAGGGGAAGGGCCGAAGATGTTTATGTAGTTTTTGTGGTTATCCAATAATGCAATAGAAGTTGAAGCTTGTTAAATTGTTCGTGTTATACTGTATAAACTGTATAAGTTTATAAATCTGTCAAAACTCGAGGTAGAAGTATCAATAAGTAGCACATGGCTATTCTGTATTACATACGTTTGTCCATCTACCTTTAATTTCTATTATATTAATAAATTAAAGTGGCTGCTTTTGCTCGTTTTTACCGGTCACGGTCGGATTAGAGAGTGGTCGTTTAGTGGAGGTAAATTTTTATGGAGAAGAATAGTTAATATTTTGGTTCCCAAAAAAACTGGTCGGTTAGAGAGTTGGTCGCTTAGAAGAGGTGGTCTTTTATGCAGGTTTTACTGTATTAAAAAAGTATATTGAAAAATATTTCTCATTCCCAAAAACAAGAGACAGTTTTTTTAAAATTTATTAAACTTACAAGAACAACAAACAACTAGTATATTATGTGATTATAATGAAAGGATGACGTAAAAAAATTACTTAGAGAATAATAATAAGTGTAGCCGGAATCACGGTAATGCGAACTTCACGACAAATACGGGGCTTTCAGATTTGTCACTTTACCCGATTTATTACATCAGTCGAAGTCGTTTACCCAGACTTAATTGGAACTGTGCTCGATAATCGTTGCCGCTTTACTAATTATTTATCAATCATGTGTAGCCAAAAGAAGTTCAGTTTTATAAATTCCTTTTCGTTGACTTTCTTTGATACTTTTCCCGATTTGTACTACTACAACCACCTTTTGTTAGCCAATTGTTTTTTATGTACGTTCAGAAAACGTAATAAACAAACTTTAGAACATAACGAGATGAGTTTGGGTTAATAATTAAAATCACAGCTTCTTAAAATAATCAGTAGGAAATATAAAACAAATAAAAATAAACCGAATGTTTATATACCACGATAACTATTAAAATCACGTGTAACTCGCACCGTTTATCAGTTACAGTTAGGAAACACAATAAATCGTTACTCAAAAATTCTAAATTAAATGATGTAAAATAAACGAGAAAAGAAATACCGATGAGATAATATTTTTATCTTTTAATCTCAAACAGAGCAATAATAGTAAACATTGCTATATTAAGTTTGGCAATGATAGCTCTTACGTGTAAGCTCGCAATTTTGTGGATCTAGTTGTAGTAAGACTCCAACTGTAACAAAAACGACTAATAGTTGTAAAATCCTACATCATGCCTCTGCTTCTTCGCCTTACTAGTCGACGTCTAGAATTATCTTAAGGGTTTCAGAAATACATATTACGCACAAGAAGGTCAATGTTGTAAGGAAGCTTCAAACCCTAGTAACAATGGTAGTAAACGTCGTTTACATTGGGGATGTTAAAATCATTGTGAATGGGTTTCATTGAACAGGAGTCATTGAGAATTTGCGATAATCCGTAAATTTTGATTGAAACCATTATAATTTTATTGTTGTAGAGGACTTGGACAAGCCAAAAAATTGACAACCGTGAGACTAGAGCCAGCGAAGAAGAGTTTTACACATTAACAAAAATCTGGTGTGAAACAATCGCACAACTTTCTCTTGCCAATGCAAATAATTAACGATATAACCTAACATTAGTAATAAAACATTAGAAATAAACAAAAACTAACCAACCTCAAAAAACATAACCTACTTTTAATCATGAGTGAATAATGCAAAATGAAACCTAACCTTAGTTTGGCTTAATAATACGGAAAAACACTCTTTCACGCTAACTAGGCTCTGTAGAGAAAAATGCTTAATAAATAAAAATTGTAGATCTTTAAATTTTTTATCAATTTGATTATACACTTTCGTCGTAAAATGCTTACTAAGGCTGAAATCCTAAAAGTTCGATCTTTTACAGATTTTCATGAAAAAAAAAACAGAAAATCACTAATAGCTGTTAAACTAAGCGTTATAAAAAAATGTTTGAAATAAAAGTTGTAGAATTTTAAATTCTCTAATACTTTTATTATATACATTTTTGCGCTAAAATGCATATTAAAAAAAACGTTTTTTTCTTGGAGAGCAGAGCCACCCCAAAAATTTCAGCAGACATGGCACCTACCCTATCTTATAGAGCACAAGAAATGTAGTAAATGAGGCGATTTAAAAAAAAAATCGTAGTAGCCGTTTTTGAGAAAATCGCAAAAAGTGAAAAATGACACGAATAAACTACTACTTCCGGTTGACAGATTTTGATGGAAATATTCGTGTCGGGTCCGGTAATATATAACTTAAGTTTCAAGTTTTAAGTTCGTACGATGTTCTGTTCGTGAGATATTCTGTTCACACACATACTATACATTCACACACAGACACACTCAGACCAATCACTAAAAACATGTTTTTTGGCTTCAGGGGTCTGAAAAAGTGTATATCCGGTGAAAATTCAATTTCGAAAAATCGACATGTAAACAATACTTTCCTTCCTATATATTCATATAGGCAAGAAAAAGTAAAAAACGAACTAATTTAAAAAAATAACTATATAAGAAAGATTATACACAAAGATACCTAATCTTGAATTACAAATTTTTAAATTATAGGTGACACGAGTACCAATTTTCTTCTTTGCTTGAATTTATTCTGATTATTAACCAATATTATTTTTTATGATGTTTTTTTAAATGTTATTTACGAAATACGCATTTCATACAAAGTATATTAACCTTTATAATGCGTTAATTTCAAAGAAATATATACATTTATAAAACATTTAACTTATATTTCTAAAAGAACGCGGCATAAATTTATGATAGGGTGTCTTAATAGCGTTGTAAAATGCATTTTAACTGCTAAAAATGCATTGCAAAATAATTTAAAATTCTGCAACATGGAATTATTTTACCACGCAAGCTAGTAGAAATTTTATGTTGTTATTTTTAATAATAAAGCATTGCTACTAAGATTTAAAATTTCTATCTTCCCTATTTTTCTCCGATGAAAGGTAATTTAGCAACGTTTAACCTCCATTTTTTTACCGCTGGAGCGCAGTTAAGTAGAAAGAGTTTAAATAGGGTGAGGTCCTTCCGTTACCCACCATTCGCTCTACCCTCCCTCCTGGCGTGCTCAATTCCACCAGCCTTTTATTCCTCACTCTTTTCTATTTTTTTTGTCTTTTACTCCCTCAACTTCATTATCCTAAAAAGTTTATCGCTCAAGTTAGGGTTATCAATGAATCAGCCCTTTCATTGCAATGCTAAGTGCGATATAATCTTTTATAAAATGAATTAATAACAAAATTATTTAAAGAAATACTTAATTAACTCACAATATATTGTGCCAATATTTTTTATTAAAGAATAATTATAAATTATTTTTATGCACCTGTTATTCAAGCAGTATACAGCCTTTGGCTTAAACAATAATTTTCCGTTCTTTTCTCTAGCCACATTATCTATAAAGTAAATAATTAATTCATATACAAAACACCTGTTATTATGTTCCTACCCATTTCTACTCGTTCTAATGTTTTTTTTGACACTTTTAATTGAAATTTAGTATCTGTTTTATAATACAAAAATTTTTAAATGTGAAGCTATTGTTCCCAAACTTTATTTACTTGAAGGAGCGTGCAGTCATCACCACAGTCCTACAGTTGGCCAAGAAGATCTCTTGGCCAGAGGCGTTTTGTTAAAATATTTTTTCTTCATTGTTGTTGTCGTTTAGGCCAATAGCCGAAAGACTGGTTTGAATCTCGAGAGGTTTTACTAAGTAAAAATAAGGAGTGAGGTGGTTTACCTTTTCTTCCTCACTGAGTTGAAAGAGTATCCTTACCAGCATGCCAGGCCCTCCGTAAAGCACCCAGCAAATGATACCTTCAGTTCATTTACCACAGAGTCTGGCTGTATAGTGATATACATTATTCTCAGAGGAGATAACTCTGACTAGTGTCTTTTACACCCCTATCTCTTCTGTTCTTAAATAGTTCAATCATATACTTTTTACTGACTATGTGATAAGAAACAACCTGGAACCAACAGATCGAATGCAATAATTTAACACTCCACCTGCCCGTTATGGGCATTTTTCTTCATTAGCAGTCAGATATATCATACGTTAGTGTTATGAGTATGTTCTTTTTGGTTTTGTATCCGACTATTTTTATGCATTAAACTTACAAAGACTATACTACTAACCCACCTTTAGTACATGGTGAAATATATTTAATTTTTTTTTTGTGCTTGACGTTGTTTTATACAACGTTAAATTGAACCGGTCATTTCAAAAAGCCCATAAGTAAATAAACCAATTTTTGGTAAAATAAATAAACCGGTAACTGTTTTTTCAATAAAAAACAATATTAAAAAATATAACTTGGTCATAGGGCTGTTCCCTTTAATATAAAATATATACTTTTGCCTTTTTCAATATAAGCCACATAGTTAAAAAAATTTGTGAATTTAGTCTAAAGGTGTTCCTGAAATAAATTGGAGTAGAATGCTAATTTAGTTGATTTCTGTAAAATACATTCTTAGACCAGACAAAAAATTGTGTTGGACAGTAGTATTTACTTATTTATTTAACCTATTCATTTGCCTTTTTTACAATATTGACTTAATAGCTTTTTGCAATAATAAAAATTGAAATTCTTAATTTCAAGAAAGATAAATGTTGGTTTTCAGGACTTTTCAGTTTTTGATCGTCACAAACAGTAGGTATCTCCCTTATAAAGATTTTTGCATAGCCACTTCATTAGAAAGTAGAGCTTCAGCTCTAAAAGATTGTCCACTTTTATTTTTTAATTAGAGGGAAAACTTTTCTTAGTGTTATATTACATAAGGAAAGCCAGACTTATGTGATTTTTGTAGGGATGGTGTGTTTACATAGTCCTAAAGTGCATTAAAGAAAAAAATGTAAAATTTTGACTTACGGGCTTTCTGAAATGACTGATTCTTGTACTCGTACATTATTATGTATGAAAACATTTTAATTTTTTGTACTGTACGGTTGATGTGTAGTTTTATACATTAGTTTCAAGTGGATTGAAACTATGTTAGATATAACGAGATTGTTATCGTAAGTGAAGTTATCTTCGCGAAGCAATTTATGTATTATAGGTGGTTCAAAGCAATATATACATTAAGCAACAGGTAATTAATAAATCGATTGGTTTGAATCTGTTTATATCCGTAATCATCAGTTAATGGATTAAAATTATATAATATCAAACAATTGACTTTATTCAGATAATTTGAAATCTTAGTACCGATTTTTAAAAATAATAAAATATGATCTATACGGCTCGTTGTTCGGATTTACCTTTTAATTATCAGCAAGAATGGCTAAAAATAAAGTACTAAATAAATCAAGTTATTTTATGAGGTCCGATATTTTATTCTTGTCACGTATTCAAATTTTCGTTTTGCTTCACAGTTCCTATAGCAACTTAAAATTTAGTTCTTTAATCACTATGTAGTCCTATTTGTATTATTTATAATAACATTAAATTATTATAAAGCGTAGTGGTAAAACGGTAGCCTATGTGATATAGTTCCCGGATTCGATTCCCGGCTAGGTTCTGGAAATTATTACAAGTCAAAACCCAACGTTAAAGTCAGATAACTCATCGTAATTGCTAATAACCAAGCTATTGATGCGACTTTAAATAAACTAAAAAATTTAAATAAGTTATAAACTATGTAAATTGTTTTTTCAGATCTTTATTTTCAGTAAACCTGAAAAATATTTGAATGTTTTCCATTTTGCTTTCTAGGTTTCTAGAGTTTACTTTAATTCTGAGTAAAATCTTCCTCAAAGTAAAGGAAAAAAAATACAGTAGAATATAATTTATTTTGTATTAATTGAAATAATGATTGGAAATAATTAATTGTAAAAGAAATATAAAATATGAATTGGATATTATTAAATAAATTATGGTTCCTATAAAAAGATTCTGAAAATCCTTTCTATTTGTGGCGTAAATTATTACTTTTATTTTGGTACGATCAATATAAAATTTTTAGCAATATTATGTGACGTTTAGAGTTCCTGGTAACCTGACAAATATAAACAATCTATAGAATGTTGTAGCGTGCACGTTATGTTCTGAGTATCGGAGGACATCCGATAATAAATATAAATTCGTCTTATTTCAAAGATAACTCCGATTTTATTTTAAATTCGCATTTAAATGTTTGTATGTACAATTAATGTAATTACGTACAATTGATTATTTATTTGGTTAATAATTTACAGAAAATGTTACGTAATGAAAAAATGAAATGCCATGACTAAATATAAATTAACGTAAGAATGTTTTCGAATAACGGACTAATACAGCCATTACGATTTTTTAACGAACTGTAATTCTTTTGCAATCAGTTTCTTTAAAAATGTAATTATAAACTTTAAGTAAAGATTATAATATTATGATTAATAACGTTATACTTATAAAACTCAGTCTTATTAAAAAAGACTAAATTTTAAACAAAAAATAAAAGTAAACTTGAGTCTGAACTGTGCATTATTATTTTGGAACGAAAACTAGTTAAAGCTCAAGATGACGATGACATGATGGAGATGCTAATAATGCCGATTATGAAGGCGATGATAAGAAAAACTAATGTAGAAGAAGTAGAAAAAATGAGTTAAATTATTAACGAAAACTATAAAACTTAAGTTAATTCATTAATTAATATTAAAAAGTAGTGATATCTGATAACTTTTTGAAACATATTGAAGATAATGTACCCATATTTTTCCAACGTACACTGAAAAAATTATTAGTTACTCTACAATTTCTAAGCCTACATTTACTAAATTTCCAGAATATTTCAAAGACTTTACGGTTTTAAAATGATCAGTTTTTGTTAGTTCTTTAAAATTGGTCAACTTGAACATGCCTTCATAAAAATAAATTCTGTTCTATTTTTACTATGATTACAGTCAGTTATTATAATCTGTAAGTCTGAAATAATTACAATTCACTTGATTAACTTCGTTAAACGTACTTTCAACACCTCAATCTATTCTCAGAATTTTCTTTGCCGTTGGAGTTTAAGCCTTCTCATGGATCTCTTTAGATGAACTGAGAATTTTTTGCGTACTAATAGAATTTGTTCACGTGGACACCATTTGTGCTTTTTGTTCTTACTTCGGAAAGTTGTATTTTTTATTTTTTGAATTGTTGGTTCTAACGGCTTGCCAAACTCATAGTTGGCCGGCCCGATGTAATGATACTTTGAGTGTTGTTCAGTTGTTGAGTGTTGGCGTTTATGTCGGAGCATTTTATCACAGAATACAGGATGATTTAATCTGACTTGTAACTCAATCCGTGAAAGGAGTGATAGGTCTGGTGGCACTTTTCATCACTCAGTTTCATTTGTCACTCTTCATCGTCTGTGTTCAGTAATGCGCAAAGCAGTTGGACATGGAACGTTATAAATTGTGATTTATTATATGCATGTATAATTTTGGGTAACTTTTAAGTAAAAGTTTTATTTTTAAGTAAAAATTGAGTTTTTGATTTGTGATTTTATTTTAACATACGTTTGCTAAATGAGGTTCCTTTCAAGATACATCTTCAAGTACCGTTTAACAATACTTTGGGTGAATGAAATGTTATAAAGTAAAAAGGAAAGGTAGTTTTACTAATAGTGATATCAGTTCAGGTTTGTCGTAATTAAACTTTATCAAAAAATTGTTAAAAAAAGTTGTGGTCGAACATTCGAAACTACAAATGCAACATTTTATATACATTTGGTCAGAAGGGGAAAAGTTACTGTTTATCGCAGGAAATAAACAATATTTCTTGGGTCAAAACATTAAATTCGGAAACATAAAGACTATTATTTTGGTTCGATATAGTTACTGCAGATTCCCGTCACAGTTGGAAATACCTGCATTAACCACATGTAGAACGAGAGCGAGAGAGTGAGAGTGTATATCGATGTGTGTGTTTGTGGGGGAGGTAGAGCGGTATAGGTATAGAGAGGGTTTGACTGTATAAAGGACACGGTTTCTCTTTAACAGGGGATAGCGCAGCAAACCACAAAAACTACAAATCTACATACCTTAACCCTAATTAGACTGTAAATTATTTTATCTGTCCGACTTTAACTCTCAAGCAACTCATACCTTCTAACCAATAAATCATCCCCTTCCATTTCAGTATTCAGTACCGTCACAAACACTCCTGCCTGTCGTACTGTAAAAAAGTCCTGTACTCCATATTCACAGTAAAATTTATGACAAAAAGTACTACCATACACTGCTACCACGAATTATCAAACATGAAATGATTTTAAATCCTTTTAAAGAATTTTAATATTAATTTCGTACATTACTAAACACGGTAGACAATTAAAATGCAATTAACATCCGGCTACAGATTAATTTATCCGGTAGTAATTAAAATTGACATATATTCTAATTATTTCCTGGAATAATAATTATTATAAAGTATATTAATGTAATTAATTTTCACTTTCCCATGTATGTATCGATTTTATAATAAAACTTATAGTAAAATCATAATCCTTCCCATTTTAAAATTAATATCTACAGCAAAATATGAATAGTTTTCTCATAATTATTGTAAAAATACATCGTTTTTTTGCAACAGTCAATAAATGAATATTACCGATTAAACCAATGAAAACTAAAAGTTAATTTTTTTATTTAATTTATGTAAATTTACAGCTGTGCAGCTCTGCTAAATCAGTAAATATTTTTACAGCTTATTTTATATTACTTTACGCTTTGAGAAGAACACCACCCATTAGCAGGACTCTCGTGTTTAAATGTAATAACATTGATTGTTACGCCAATGTTATGGCTGTGCGTTTCAATGTTAAAAGGTAAAGATGTTAAAATTTAATCCACAGTTCCTCACCCCAACGTAGTCGCTAATAACCAAGATGTTGATAGGAACTAAAAAAACCAATATATTATGATATTTGTTTATTTTCTGGTTTTTATATATTCTCATTGACTGATTTTTATCTAGCTTTTAGTTATGGCATAATGACAATGCATTGAACATGTCCAACTTTTCAGACCTTAGCCGGGAATCTAACCCGAGATGTTTCTCTTTGTAGTCTAACACGTTAGCACTCTTTCAAAGAGGTAGATAATAGCTATTTATGTCTTTGTACAAAAGCGAACGTAGTCAGTGACTGACTGAACCATTCGCTCATGGCTCGCTCACTCATCATTCGGCTGGCCATTGGTTTAGTGGCCGGTGCAAATGGCTTCTACGCTAGGAGTCGCAAAACTCGGTCAGGTCTGGCGTTTTTTAACCACATTATTTTATCTATCACCCGTCACCGTCTGCATTACCCGTAAGGTGCATTCGGACGTAAAACAAAAAAACTCATTCACCTTATCACTAATTTTCTTGTACTTCTATTTCTCAAAAAGATAATATTCGATAAAAAAATTGTTCCTTAGGTTTCAAACAGATCACTAAATCCTTTTCATTTCCACTTGCACCTAGGAAGTGCAGAAAAATATACTACACTGTAGGATTTCCCTAGTTCTATCAAAATTTACTTATAATTGTGATCGTTTAGGCAAACAAGTATACATGTAAACACGACTGAACACCTTACTGTTGATGAGCCAGGAATGATATTCAGCTGGGTACGAGTGTAGTGAAAAGCTGTGAAAGTTTTAAATACCTGGGAGTCATCTTAGATAGGAGCGGAACTAGTGCAGCGGAAGTAAATAGCAAGATTTTGCAAGGGCGATGGGTCATAGGGGAGTTAAATTCGGTCCTTTGGAATAATAAAATATAGAACGAGATAAAGATAAATATTTATCACATTATCCCTGAGAGTGTGTGTACCTATTCTGCGAAAGTGTGGGTTTTGACAAAGAGACAGAAGGATCGCCTAAAAGCGGTTGAGATGGATTTCTGGAGGCGGAGCTGTTGTGTGTTGCAAATCGATAAAATTCCGAAATATGAAATTAGGAAAAGAATCGGCGTCCAAGGAAATATCGTGGATACCATATCCCGAAGCAGTTAAAATGGTTTGGTCATTTGCAGAGGAAGGAGGATGGTAGGTGGCCAAACAGGGTATGGGAGTGGACAACAGCAAGTAGAAGAAGGAGGGGTAGGCTGAAAGTGACATGGTTGGATGGGGGGCAAGAGGCAATGTCTTTGCGGCGGCTCTCCGATGGGAACGGGTGAGACAGAGAGAAGCGAGATACGGCTGGGGCTGTAAATTCTCGCATAAATATACAAATTTTAGGCAGACAAATTAAATTATTTCAAATTATTTATTAAAACCGTGAACTTTGTCTAAACATGTAAATTACATGTAAATAAATTGCCTATAGAAATTTAGTACCGAACCATGGTAAAATATTTACCATATACAAGTTGGGAACTTTGTAGCTTCTTGTAGAGGTGTGAGAATAAGGTCAGTACAATTCCTTGGTCTGTATTCTTTGTCTCGTCTACCAACAAACACTCCGAAATAAAACAACACAAATATCGTGTCTCTACTTTAGTTGTGTGAAAGCAATGTATCGTTTGTGAAGGAGTGTTTTTGCGAATGGGCCCTGGAGCCCGAATCAATCATTTTGGTCTCTGTAACACAGAGCGGTGTACTACTTGCGTCCGGTGTGTACACATATATAGTTAGTGTGGGGTAGCCTACCTGACCCACTTCAGGCGATCACATTCTCTTCACAACTCTTCACTAAAGCAAGCACATTTTATTTCTCTTTACTTGCTTATTCTAGGTACGCCATCACGCTCAATTCTTTACTTTTATGTCACTCTCTCTTCTCTTTTTGTTCCTGAGAGCAGACTGTGTATTTTATAAAGCACAACACTTCCTAACACTTTTCTTATTAAAGTAAATCCTTCGTATCATGAATTCTTTGATTTTCTAAAAAAACTCGTTACAAGAAATCTCACTTCTTGTTGTTAGACTCCTTCCTGACTTCATGCATTAAGGCATGCCTGTTGCACCATTCAAATTTAATTTGATCCTTCCATCTTTGCCTTGGACGCCCTAGATGTTTATTTTACCATCTATTTCGTACTATCCATTTTCTTTGGTAGCCTTGATGTAGCCATTTTTTAAATGGTCTGCGCATTGTTGCTGATACTCACCCTTCTCATTGAAATCATAAATCCTAAGTTCCGTTGGTACCAAAAAAAAACAAACAAAAAAAAACAAATTGCAACCGATATGACGTTGTAAAACTTAGAAAGGGTATCTTAACGAAATTTACGCTTTACGTTGTTTTGATTTTAAAGTAGGCAGATTTAACTTCATAAAATTAAACAATTACATTAATTCATTTACGTTCGATTTCCTCAAGAATGATACACCACTGGCTGACTTTTGCTGCCGTTCTTTAACAACTTCAGATCTAACAGGTCAAGAACCAAGAATACTACTATTTCTGTTTTTCTGGCGATAACTTAGGTAAAACGTTTTAGATACTTTTGATCATTAAAAAATTGATGTTTGTATTTACAATCGGAAACACAATAGCTAAGTCAATATCTTGTTCGGTTTGATGTTGCTTGGTTTTTGTTGTTCTCAACGTCAATACGTTGTGTGACTATTTGTTGATAAATTCGAAATCTGTTACCAATAACGTCATGAAATAAATATTTCAAATAAATACAATACTACCCTGGATTGTTATTGGTTACATTTTAATTTAGTAAAATGTTTTCACGGCCGTTTATTTTTGAGTATTGTTGGGGAAACAAACATATTTCATTTTCTAGGGTAGGCCTACTCTCGTCACAAATTTTTATATATAACTATACAATCTGAATAAGTCTTAATATCCATAACAGTCGGACGTTAAAAATAGTACAAGAAAAGCTTTTAGGTGCTTTTCATCTGAACATTTTTTAACAAAATTTAAGATTATTTTTGCTAAAACGTACTGCAAATTTGAATCTCATCATTTCGTGTTAAAATTTTTTTTAAAATGTGTTCTTTTGAAAAATTTAAATTAAATAATCTGATAAAGAAAACCGTTGTAACGTTAAAAAATAAAGACGGTCAGGTGTTACGAAATTCCATCAATATTTGAATCATTAGCAATATTTGAAAGACAAGAAAGAAGAAAGCTAGAAGTAGAATACAAGACTTTTACTCAACTAGAGGTTGTGCTACCTAATTAAATACCGAGACGATAAAAATACAATAATTTTTAATTAAAAAATTTGGAACACCGAATACAAATCATAGGAGTTTAGTCTGAAAACGATGATTATTATGCCAAAAACGTAAACATTTTGGGATGATGATTATTGTGTCACTTAAGTCTGTACATTTTAAACTTACGATTTAGAAAGTCAATTGAGATATAAAAATCAGATAAAATCCATTAAAAATAAGCTATTTTTAAACTCTCAGCAAGACGAACATTTTCAGTATATTTTCCTCGTACTGAGTAATTTTTTATTACTACTTGCTCTTTAAATCCGCTTCATTAAAACTTTCATTCATTTCATTTTTATGAAGGAAAATTGCACTTTTAGATACCACTAGAAAACCCAACTCAAACATTTTCGTCAAAATCAGTCAACCGAAAGTAGTAGTTTATCTATCATTTTTCACTTTTTTGCGAGTTTCTCAAAAACGACTCCGAAATTCTTGGGGAGGCTGTTCTCTCGTAGAAAAAAGAGTATTTTTAAGATTGCGGCCTTAAAATGAATTTTAGCGCAAAAGTGTATAATAAAAGTTGTAGACAATTTAAAAATTTACAACTTATAATTCGAACATTTTTTTGTATAACGCTTAGTTTAGCGGTAATTAGTGATTTTTTTAATGAAAATGTGTAAAACAACATCGATTTTTTTAATATTTTGGCCGTAGTATCCATTTTACAACAAAAATGCATGATCAAATTTATAGGAACTTAAAATATATACAATTTTTATTTATCAAGAATTTTTCTCTACGGAGCCTAGTTTAGCGTGAAAGAATGGTTTTCCGTATTATTAAGACAAACTTAGTTTGGGTTTCGTTTTGCATCATTCACTCATGATTAAAATTATGTTATGTTTATTGAGGTTTGTTATTTTGTTTATTTCTAATGTTTTATTACTAATGTTAGGTTATATTGTTCATTATTGGCATTGGGAAGAGAAAGTCGTGTGAGTGTTTTACACAAGATTTTTATATACTCTGTTTATGGTGGAACCAACGACACGTGTACGTTTAGGAAAATAGAATACCTAATAGATAAAGAAAAGTTGAAGCAGCAGTATAAAAGGCTATTGATAGTATTTTATATTGGGATTAATGTCCCAATGCCATTTAAGGGTACTGAATAAATTTAAAACATTTGTTCATGAAATCAGTAAAATTGGTCTTACTTAACATGGAATATTAAAACAAATCATTGAGAATGTCCACTACAAATGTTTTCTAATTTTTCACTAATGAACATCATGGTGCTATTTTTGGAAGTTGCTTTCATTCTCTTAAATAAACCAGTTTTATAAAACTTTCTAGAACTCCCATTTACTGTTATATGTTAACATTGAGTGTTTTATTTTGTGTCATAAATGATGACGCATTATGGTTTTAATTGTTTATGAGTTCTTAAATTAACTGAATATTTTATCGATAAACGGACAGTTAGCGGTTGTTTTAAATTAAAAAAGTCTTTATGAGCGATGAGTTTTCAATAACCTAAGAATTTAAATATTTATATTAAAAATGATAATAATATAATTAAGCACGTAAATTTTATAATTCAGTAATTATTTGAATTGTTCAGTACATTGGCAGACAAAGAGAACTATAAAATTATCCTTACATATAAATCAAAACATATCTGATAACGTAGATTATTTTTGTTTTTAAGTACAACTGACGCGAGAAAATTACTGAAACAACGACGAACAGTTTTACCAACTTATTTATATATTTTTTTCAAGTCCTTCCTCTACATTTCATCTGCAACCCATCCTAGTACATGGTTTTGTCCATAGTTGGATGGGACAATTTCCACCACCTCTAGCGTAATAGGATAGTAGTTCACTGTAAGAAATTTTTTATTACCGTAATTTATTTTTTATGTAATGTGTAATATTATGGGAATAAATATATAAATAATAATAATTATTATTTATTTGTTAACAGTAAAGATAATATTGTTGATCGAAAGCATCCTGAAACTTTCCGTCAGAAGCTGTCTGATGCTATGAAATCTATTTCCTTTACTGTTCAGTACTTGGAAATTAACTCCTGAGATACATTAAGTTTGTTGATAAAACTAGGGTAAATTATTTAAAATTATTTGTCACATATTTTAAATATTTATATTTATTTGAAAACTTTATAAATGAATGTCGTTAATATTTATTTTTTAATCAGAATATATACGGAGTGACAAAATCATTTTTGTTTAAATTTCGTAGAATTAAAATTTTTTATTATAGTACCGTAATAAAAATTAAAGACAAAAAAAATATTAATTTTATCGTTGTACATTTTACGTTATCTTAACTCTGTTGTCACTATGGATTAGAAAATAGTAAATTAATGATAACGATGACAGTTGTACAAATCCTTTCATGAGACGCGCGTCTCATTGCTGGTGGCAATTTTTAATAAGGCTTACCTTTGACTTATGGCAAAAACTATTAGTGATTTCTGTATCTGCTCTTTAAGAGCAATCGAATGGCACTTTTTTTGTTTTCGAATTCCAACTTTTATTTCATGACTCCCGGTTTTGGATCACTTCCGGTCAAAACCTGAACTTCAAACCCAATAATTTCTGTATCTAATAATTACTGAGTTTTAAGAGAATCGGATGACACTATTTTTGTTTCCAAATTTCGGCTTTGATTTCTTCACTTCCGGTTTTGGGCCACTTCCGGTCAAAACGGGAACTTCAAATGCAATTCAGGCCTACTAACTTTTTGTGTAGATTATGAATACGAAAACCGTTTGTAGCTATCTCTTGTATTTTCTGACTTTGATTTCTTAACTTCCAGTTTTGGGCCACTTTCCGTAAAAACCAGAGCTTTCAATTCAATTCAGACCCAGTAACTTTTTGTGCAATCTAAAAAATGTTTGTTGCTATCTCCTATAGTTTCTGATATCTGGGTTTGACAGACGGACGGACAGACAAAGGAAAATTTGCACCGATTATAGTCGATTATCGAAAAGTTTTCGTGTACGAGTGATGGTAATCTCTTACTACCATGATGGATCTCTTACTAAGGGTTGGTGTAAAATTTTTGTATACGCTTGTCAGGAATGACATAAAAACTAACCAACCAAACGGATTAATAAAATTGTGAATATTATGATACATAACATTTTTTGACATCTCTGATACTACATGTAGTCAATACAACCCGAATTTGTTTTGTTTAAAGTCACATCAGTTGATTGACACCACTGATTTTTTCTGTTTATAAAAAAATTTAAGTCTATAAATATAATATAATATAATAAATTCATTTAAACATTTTTACTTTTCTACAGTAACATAAAAAAATTGTAATTGAAAATTTGTTGAAATATATTTTTTATTTCAATTTTTGAAAATGAATTTCAGAGCAAGAGTAAAGAGAAAAATAATTAATTATTGTTAATGTTTTTGACAAGTTGTTTTTTATATTTAATTAAATTAAAAATTGAATTAATTGTTAACGAATTTCAAAACGATAACAATGATTACTGGATGTGCTCGATTATAATTTTTTTGTCGATATTGAAATAGAGGATATTTTATACACAAATAAATTTTGAAAATTTTGATAATCCAGAATACACGATGTGAATAATTATCTATCTGCTAACGAACTGCCGTAAAAAACAAAAATAATTTGTCAATATATTTTTTATTGTTCAGTTTAGACGAGTTAATTTAACTTTTAACAAGCTACTCATTTCTGTATTTAACATTTGTTAAATTTAACATTAAATTTAACATTTCATTTAACATTAAAATATTACAATAATCTGTACTTGTGCATTATAAACCCACCACTACTCTTTACTGCTAATTTCTTATCTTTTCTCCTTCACTTATTATTCGTTGTTTACCATTGAGTATATTTACTGAAAAGTAAAACTTTATTTCGTTACTTATTTTTTATTAAATTTATCTCGTAAAATTGTTTATATCACTCATAATATCTACCTTATCTACTTGTACGTTCTTGCTATGAATAATATTATTTTGTTGTATATTAAAACGGCATTAATATACATTTATATAATAATATTCATTTTTCTTATATTCTTTTTAACCGTTAAGAATCATTTATAAACAGTTTTAACGAAAAGCTTTAGTTAATACGTATATGTTAATAGTTAACGATTAATCTTGAACAATGCAGCACTGATATCTTCCGTATGCTCTTCTAGTTATTACAGATTAAAAAATATTTCTTCTTGGACTATATGCAATTTTTTTTATAATGGAATAGACCAAATTTTTAATTATAACATTTTTTTATGACACATAGTTTAACTTAATTCAACATTACTCGTTAGGTTGATGAATATTTTAAAGATTAATTTGATATAAAAGTAAGGTTTAATGTAATAGTGACTTGTAATTAAACTTTTTTGTAATATTATTGAATCAAAATATAAATTTTTTTTGTTCGATTTTCAATGTATGACTAAAAACCTTAATTCAGGAACCTTAAAGGAAAATCTAGGAGAAAATTAATTGCTAAATGATTAGCATGAATATCCAACTTTTTTAATTACTTAATTCTTTGACTTCTAATTTTTTCTTTTACCGTAGGTATGCTAGTCATGGTAGAGTACACTTCATTAGGCACGTACCAAGGCACGCTTCATAAGTTGATGATATTCGTTTGGAATCTCAGTATTATTTCCATTTTTGATGTACTTACCGTTCTCCAGAGTTCTATTTCATATCTCCAAACTGGTTTTATCATAAACTTATAGATTATAACTCGTATTTTATAATGGCAACGGTGGCTGTCTCCCTGGAATAAGGCAATACAGCTGCCGTAATTTAAGTCAAAGTTATTTCCGCTTGGTTAACTAGATTTCTTCTCGTCAACGGTCTGTCTAGGTAGATGCCTACGTATCTATCTAACTCCTTCAAATTGTGGATACATAATCATAAGTACCGGGCGATTTTTTAGTCCTGTTACCCAATTGTCTGGTAATTTTTTTCTAAGAAAGGGATATTTTGTTTTGTGATACAAAGTTGGTAGCCCTACTCAACCGGTATAGATACGACAGTTTGAGTTGATTCTCCTTGAGTTGCGTAAAATTTTGTGCTGTTTCCAGTTGTGTTACGAACAGAATGTCTTTTACCCTAGAACAACGGGTTTTCATTCTTGAACAATATTTTGCTACAAAATCGTATGCGAGTGTAAAAGAATAATTTCAAATTAAATTTTTTGGTGTTCCTCCACTCTATTCTAGTCAATTTCTAGGCTAACTAACTGTTTTTTAGAGGCAGGTATTGTTTGCAGCAGAAAACGTAGTGGTCGACCAACTCTCTTGACAGATGACGTTAAGAGAATGTGAAAACAAGATTGTTCAATTCTCCACGGAAAAGTTTACAAAAACTTTCCTCGCATGTTGATTTGTCATGTTCGAGTGCTCAGAAAGCTGCTAAAAAATTGAAATTGTATCCGTATCACATACGATTAGTTCTAGAGCTTCAGCCTCCAGATTTAAACAAGAGATTGTTTTAGGATAAAAGATTTGTGGATTAAGATTGTTTTAGCACGACCGGAAATGGCACAAAATTTTACACAGCTCAAGGAGAATCAACTCACACTGCCATATCCATACTGGTTGAGTAGGGCTACCAACTTAGTGTCACAAAACAAAATTTATTTTTTTTAGAAAAATATTACCAGACATTAACAATTGGGTAACAGGACTAAAAAATCACTCTGTATCATATAATAATAACAGTTAGTAATTTGTAAGCTCAATTGTGTAACTAATCCGTAATTTATATTATGTATTATTTAGTAAATTAGTGAATCGTTAAGTAAACAGACACGTGTAATAATACTCACAATTGTAGCCTATTCTAAAGATTGGTAGAAATTGTTTAAAAAAGTGATACAATCTCTTTGATTTTTAGAAAGTTTTACGTAACTTTCTATACGCAAGTCTTATTTGATTTTTTTATATTTTTCTCTTAAAAATACTGAAAAAAGAAAAGCGTCAAGGATGTCACGTTGTTGGGCGGTACTTACCGTACCTGATACCCTGACAGTATTATACCTGACTGCATCATTCAATATTTATGGTAGAATAGAATATAATTGATGCATCGTATAGATGGAAGAACTAATCATCCTGAACGAAATATAATAAAAGTTGACACCATTTTACTAACCACTATTGTTTTTTAATTCAAAAATTACACAATGCCATGATTTTATATTAGGCTAGGTTAGGAAGCTCTAAACTATCTAACAAGAAAAGTTTTTTTGAAATCAGTTGGGTAGTTTCGGATATTATCTCGATAAACTAACAATAAACAAACTTAGGCCTACTTCTTTATAAAACTAGTAGGTGCCGGCCGCATTGGCGTAGTTGGTAACGTGCTCGCCTCTCAACATGCGGTTTTGGGTTCGAATCCTACTCAGGCACAGCATTTTCACACATAAAAAAATACAAAATAAAAAAATAATTTCATCATTAACAGTTACAACCCAACGTCGTCACTAATGACCACAGTAATTGATGCGACGTTAAATAAACAAATAAAAAAAATTAGTACTGTCTGTCTAACATTTCATTTCATTATGTACTATATTATATAATATATATATTATATAATAACATTTCATTATGTACTACTACTGCTAACTAGTACACTGGACTTGGTACATAATGAAGTGTTATTGAGAAGGCTAGTATCGGGCCGATTCTGCTCCTCTTACGGGAGGTCATCAAGTTATAGACAGACAGTAGATAGATATTATACTTACTTATTTAACTAGACAATAATCCTGTTTTTAGTTCTGCATCCCTGAAACAAACCTTGCAGTTTCAGACAACTTGTGTATCCACAGAATAGCCTGTTGAACGGAATCAAACATAACGAGTATGTATAGACTGATGGAAACTGACGCATCCGCTGCTGTTACCATCCTGATGGTTGGTTATTCTAAACAGGAGAATAATTACGAGTAGCCTTTAAATGAAATGTGTTTAAAGACTCGGTTTCAATTTTACCTAACCGCTTTATGTTCCTATAGACAAGCGGTTGTGTGCATTTATATTTAAAGTGTATCGATCGCTTTTTATATCCATATCATGTATTTCAGTTTGTTAAAATTTGAATCCTAAAACTGATTTTTAACGTAGACTTCCGTTATAAAAAAATTAGATATTATTAATAATAACAAATAAGTTAACTAAATAACCTCTTATTAAAAACACTTCCTTAATTGTTCAATCGCTTCGTATTCGCTGTGGTACACAATCTTCGTAGGTGTTGAGCTTTAATATCACCTGTTTTAAAATTCAGTTCTACAATCTGTAAAAGAGAAAATCTTACGAAGTTACATATTAATTTGCATCACACGAGTCATAAAATTCAATAATTCTAAGTAAATGTATAGTAATTATTAACAAGAATAAAAATAATCACACAAAATATTCATGAGAATGACACATTTGCAAAAATATTTTAAGTATATTAAGGTATCTAAGGTTGACCAGCGATAAAAGTGGCTAACCTTGGACTGAAAGAAAAACAAAGTTACTGAAAACAGACGCAAGAACCAACTTGGCCAAAAAATGAAACCCAACAAGGAAAGGGACTCGAATTATGATGTAACTGCCTGTTAATAAAAATACTGCTTCTGGCCATTTTGTAATTGATTCAGAATTTAAAATATTATTTTTTCAGCTACTTTTTTAAGTTCCCTTTCTCATCTATTTAATGTTTCAGCTGCGGATATTACAGTTTTGAGTCTACTCATTAAAGAAGTATGAAATGATTCGCAAAAATCAAAAAGTCAGGCAGTTTATTTTTTATAATTTAGATTGTGTGTTTTTTTTGTATAAAATTGCGAAAGTTTCAATAGGGTGAATGCACCGATAAAAGAAATAACTTAGTATTAAGTATGAAAAACTTTTGTCTCAGACTCGGCGGGAAAGATTTGGGATAGAATTGTAGGGATAAGCTGAGCTAGAGTGAACTGTGGGTAAGACGACATGTGAAAAATGGCAATGACGTCGTCCACTTATCCTGATTCCTATTTCTGTCTCTGAATTTCTTTCTTACTATTTACCTTGCTTGGTAACTGATGTGCATCACTTGTATATTTTCCTACTTGTAAAAATTTACAACGTAACATTTCGGTATACCGTGTTTCATTTAAAAATAATATAAACTTCGAGTATTTAGATCAATTTTCTATTGGCGGGATAAGTTACAAAATATAAATTATTATTGGATACTTTCCCATTTATATATTTTATAATCCACAAAGAAATAAAATTAAACTTATCACTTTTAATTATTTAGGTTTCTCCCAAGACTTGCGTCTGGCGCTCCTTTTTAAGTAAGTAATAAAACCCTCCACGACGATTTAAAAATTCCGACAGTGAAGGACCTAACCACGTCCTTGTATAGTACATTTCACAAAAGACTAGATGACCATCCAAACCAACTAGCCCGTGATCTAGGTACAAGGAACTTCTCACCTGTGTGACGTCTAAAGCGGAAATGGAGTAGAGACCTCTTGGTCTGAATAACAAACAATACCCACAGTTTTAAACGGAGAATGTACCACTGGGTACCTCTCTCCTTAAAGCGAAATTCGGCACCACCATTTAAATATCATGTACGGAAGTTGTGCAGCTCAATTACAGTACCGTAATAAAAATTAAAGACCAAAAAAAGGTTTCTCCCACAGAATCTAGCCTACTAATTAAAATTTTAACTACTTTGGAAACTATTGTGTTATGACGTTTGATTTTGACTTGCTTAGATAGTTCTTTGTAATTGCTTCTTAGTATTCTTTCATCTTCTTCACGAATCAAAGGGTTAGGTCCAAAGACCTGTTCCGGCATTCATCTAGCCAACGGTAGCGCCTTCCAATCGGCCTGTAACTTCTGACCAGTTCTGGAATCCTGTGTGGAGACATTCTTTTAAGATAATCGGTTCGTTTCCAAAAGTACTCCATAATTATTGTCTCCTTAAGAGAACATACATCTTACTCTCGCCTCATATATCCTCATTCCTGAACCGATCAGTCTAGTACGTCCCTAACGCATCTCAAGAAGCGAATTTCTGTCGACTGAATGGAATTTTGATACTTCTTTTTTCACACCCAGCCTTCACTGCCATAATGTCAGTGTTGGAACAGCCACTTGAAGTTTTTAAGTTCTTATCAACAGATAACTGGTAACGATTACAAGATGTACCCAATGAAGTTTAATCAAGAATGTAACAAAACATAAACATGTAACGATTATAAAAATTATTTGACACAATAATAAAGTAGCGATTATGAAAAAACTTTTGAATAAGTTTAAATTAACCACATAAAATAATAAAATCACATCTGTTACAAACCAAAACTTTGAAAACACACCTTAATTTTTAATTAGTTTTATATCTATTGTCGTTGTAAAAGCATCATTAGCGTTATTGATCTTATCAACAATAGTTATATATCAGTTCTTTAAAACCAAAATATAATTAATGTTAACGCACACTGTCTTTTAATTTTTTTGTTATATCCCTTTAAAGTAAATGCCATAATTCAATTTTCTCTTCGTTCACTGTGGTGGCACCCATATGAACAATGTTTATACAAATACTGTAACTAAAATGTTTTCTTTTTATACAAAAAAACATTTTCATAGTATTAACCTTTTTTCAATATCCTAATATATTAATCCAGCTATAAAGTGTTGGGAAATAGCTCATCATTCGTTTGTTTAAGATTTTAGTAGGCCTACTTGTTAGATTGTTCCAAAAGAAACTGTATTAACCAAAGAAGAGAAAAGCAACTACAAGTAAATCGAAGTTTGTCGTGATCAGTTAGGCACCGTAATTATTTTAGAATTTCTATTCGCAAAAATTTTAATTTGAAACGAATGGTTTATATGGTTGACCACTGATCGTTCGTTCTGTTTGCTTAATTAGAAATGATGGTTTTATAGGATTTTTCATTAAATACTGATTTGATGGTTTTGTAATATTTGTTATGAATAAGCATTTTGTATTTAATGTATTTTTGAATTATTTTGATAACTCGTGTTATATAATTTTATATTATCGACAATTAAACTTGGTCTCATTCATTAGTCTTTTACTCGGGCATTTGAACAAGGACTCCAGATGTTTATTATTTTTAATTGTATGTATACATAAATAAATAAAAACTGACCAACTAAAAACCTGACTGACTGATTTATTACTAAATCATAAATTCCCGATTACGTACAAAGAACGTCTTCTTCAAGGTTGAAGAGAAAAAACAAATCATTTTCAGTTCGATCACCTGCACTTAAGCCTAGTTTACACGGGTCGAGTATTTTAGTAAAGTAGATTAGTAATTTAGTACACGACTTGTTTGGAGACGTCGTTTTAGTCGAGTAGATTAAATGTAGTCGAGTAGAACGGTCGAGTATGTACGGTCGAGTGCACAGTTTAGTATCTTACCCCCACCACTACGCACAACGTACTTTACTAACGAGATCCCGCCTCCGTGAAGCCATGACAATGGACTAAATTGGCTACCTACGTTACATGTGCAGACGGTTACTATATAACTAAATTACTCGGTCGTCGTTACTCGACTAAAATACTCGACCCGTGTAAACTAGGCTTAAATCTGAAAAAGAGGGGCGAATATTCTAAAAGAACTTATGAGTAGCGGATATTCAATGGTATCTAGGTAAAGTGAGATAGATTATAAATATCTCATACCTAAAATACGCTCGTGCACAGTTGCAATTGTTGGTTATTTAATATTTAAGCGAATCGATACTTTAAAAGTTGGTCTTGCTAGAATGTTAGGAAAAGAATAGTTTCATCATATAAGAAAAGCGAAAAAACAATACGGAGGGAAAACAAGAATAAAATACTTGCAGGGTAGACCCGCTTTCAATTCCCATTCTGAAATAACTAATAAAAATCCGAGAAGAGTAGAAAATTAAAAAGAGAGCCACGATGAAGGTAGATGGAAATAGAGTAGAAGTAATAGAAGGGGGTCAGGTAGAATGATAGCAGTTAAGATGAGAAGAGAAGTGTAGTTCTTAGAGCTTTTGCCAATGCTCCGATTCGTACGTAGAGTCAAAGAGACTGCTCGACTTCGCTCCATTACTCTAGATTAGTACGGTCAATATAATACAGTGTTGTATGCTGTTATACTGTAATTCACTTCGATGCAATAATTGAATTTTACTCTTCTAAACTGCAATTTTAACGAAATTCATTTGTGACTAGATAGGTCAGATATAAATCTCATTGATCGAAATTGCGAAATATTGCTTTCGTATTCATTGTCTTGTTTAAACCTAATATCGTCTTAAATGTAGACATTTTGATTTGATCTTATTTTATCTAAATATCTCTTTTTAATTCTAAAATTGACTGAATCTTATTCAGCTTGGAGCAAGGATTAGCTTCTACATTAATAATACCTGTAAAATAAAAACTTTTTAATATGTTCTTGGAGCAGAAATGAAACGGTTTACAACTTAAAGGAAAGTATTATGCAATAATTGTTGAGTGGCTATTTCTAATTTTTTTTAACCTCAAGTCAGTGATTCCTAATGTACCAGAAATTGTGATTCTATAAAAAAATTGAAATAAATTATCAGTGCCTCTTGCAAGATTTCATGACACAGTGTACTCCTTCATAAATGACTGGGACGAAACAGGGTCACGGCTGGATAATAGAAAAGTCGGTTGACGGAATGGTTGCTCACCTATGACGCTAAGAGAAGGAATTGTTTGTACCCTACATATGCACGAAAAATTCAATTTTTATAAATAAATTAAGCGAATAATTTAAAATTCGATATAAGTTATTATATAAAATATTGTGACACTTATTGCTAAGGTCCGTTTCGGGATCTAGGTTATTAAATAATTAATACACTAAAATTTACAATTACAAATATTTATTACGCTAAAGGTTAATAAATAAATAAATAAATAATTAAACTAATTATAATTAAGTAATACAATAAATGATTTAATAATTCACTTAAAATAGATAATAAACAATAAATAACTTACAATCACTTTTATAGATTATACAAACATACAAAACACAGAAACTGAATTCACCAAAACTGCACTTTAACTTTACACAATACCATACACTCACAAAGACGGTATTCAGAACAATCGTTCCTCGGATACGTAATCTGTATACGCACCTCGATAATCGCTCGGCAAAGATCACACAAATACTGACTGGACCGCGCTCGGGGGTCTCCTTTTATAATCATTCACAAAGATTGTTCCAGAGAAAAGTAGAGAAATCATGCAAACAATTTTTTTTTTTTTTTTTTTTTTTCCAAACACTGCTTAATCTACAATCTGTTCGCAAGGAACAATGAATAGATGAGTGGTAGAGTCTATTAACTGGCTTGTTGAAGAAGAACTCATTAGTTCTTCTCCATTTTACAAAATAAAATATATAATCACTTTAAAAAAAAAAAAAAAAAGTTTTTTCTTTACAATGAATATAGTTACGTTGGTTGTGTTTTAAAACAAGTCTGTCGTGTGAAGTCTTTGTAAACGTCGAATTTCTTCACTGTTGTCGAGGAGGTTCACCGCTAAATAATTTGTGTGGCTATTAAGTCTTGTATGATACCTCGAAGAAAATCTTGAGATTTCATCCGTGATGGTTGGTATGTTCAAGTCTCGTTGAATGATCCTGTTGGTGACATACCACGGAGAGTCTGTGACTGTCCGGAGAAATTTCGTTTGAAAACGTTGAATTATGGCAACGTTTGACTTTGTCGCCGTTCCCCAAAGTTGTATCCCGTAAGTCCAAATTGGTTTCAGAATAGCCTTGTAAATTGTTAGTTTGTTCGTTAACGATAATTTAGAATTTTTGTGTAACATCCAATAAAGTTTATAAAATTTGTAATTTAGTTGTTTCCTCTTATTCCAGATGTGTGTTTTCCAAGTTAGTCGACGATCTAGATGCATTCCAAGGTATCTTGCTGTATCTGATTGTGGTAGTGTTTTATTGTTTAGTTTAACAGGTGGACAAGTGTCTTTTTTTAGTGTGAATGTCACTTGAACACTTTTCTCTTCGTTAGACCTTATCCGCCACTTTTTTTGCCAGCTCTCTATGTTGTGTAGATGTTCTTGCAGATATTTTGAAGTAGTATGTGGTTTGCTATGCACAGCTTGGATTGCAACATCGTCAGCAAAAGCTGCTAATGTGGTATTTTCCGAAACAGGCATGTCAGAAGTATATATACAATACAGGAAAGGTGACAACACACTACCTTGAGGAACTCCCGCATGGATAGGAAATAATTGTGATGAGTCTGCTTGTAATTTAACCTTGAAATATCTGTCTTCTAAAAAGGATTTAAATAAATTGAAAATTTGATGAGGTAGGTGCTTTTTGAGCTTGAAAAGCAGACCAAGATGCCAAACCTTGTCATAAGGTAAACAAACAATAAAGTACAAAAAAACAATAACCTTTTATTAATGAATGCTAGAAAAATCCGTAGTAAACAGGTCAAGAATAGGTCTTTTGTAAATAGAAAACGTAAACAACCTGCCCCCTTCATAATAGCTGTAGGCCTACACAATACCTGAACTTTTATAGTAGTTATTACAACGTTTATGAATAGACGTACGTTTATGGACATCATTGTAAAACTGTCATTCACTGTTGTTATTGTGTATTGTTATTTTTATTATTCCTTAACTATTTTTATGAATGGAATTCTGGAACCTTCGCGAACGATCCCGTCTTTTATTCGATCTTGTTACAATATTATGGTCACAATATGGGGTATAAACATGGTAAATAGTAAAGCATGTAAATAAATAAATAAATAATTACATAATATAGCCTAAAAGTAGTTTCAGTATATACAAAAATATTTTGTTATCTACTGTATTGAACAAACTACTCTAAAAATTTAAGACTTCTTAAAATATTAACTTTAAAGTTAAAAGAAATAATACTCGTATAGTAAGTAGTACTAGGTACCTAAGACGTTTTAAAATTATTACGGTTTTTTTGGGTTAAGGTATTAATTTTTTGTAAAAAAACAAACTTAATTTTAATACGTTTTAAAAATTAAACACGGTTTTTTAGTGTACTCAAATTTTCTTCTTCGTCTTCTTTCATCGTGGATAGATGAACTTTCCTGTTCCGGTCCACACAGTTCACAAAACTGATTCTGAACATCTCCTCCAGGGGCTATCCACACCTCAACTTCTCTCAGATTTGTAGTTCAGGGAAGGGGATTCTTCCTGGAAGCATCCAATGACCATGATTTCTCAATCTCCTCTTGTACTCACTGGTTTTAGAATTCATTAAAATTATTGGAAGTGTTTTATATAGAACAATACCAGTTATATTCTTCTGGCCATCACTTTTTAATGATTCATCAATTTACGTGCGTACATAAAATATTTTGGATTGCTTATGCTTAAATCTAGAACGGACTGTTAAGATTTTTCTTTATTTTTGGTTTTATGTCCCACAATTTTGCAATTACTGCTAATACAGACAATGAAAATGCAGGCAATAGATGAAAATGAGTGATGCAAAAATGACAGACCTGACCGAGAATCGAAGCCGGGAACTTGGCGTAAAAGCCAGTTGCACTGACTACTACACCACGGGCCAGCTGGGCGGTTAAGAGACCGGTTTTTACAAAACAGTATACTGTAATTAAGACTTTGTTAGTATTTAATTAATACTAAAGATAATCATTACTTAAAAGAATTTAAGAAAGGTGTAAGAAAACTTAATACGTATCTTTAACACTACTAATAACAATAATAACTCAATAATCGTACGGGATTTATTTCTTGTTGAAACCCACTATTGATGTTTCGTGTCAGATAAGGAAATTTTACTAAGGAAGAAATATTTATTGAAATTTAGAATCGAATGAATTCAGATAATAATAGTAATTTTGTAAGAGTTATGTATAAATAACAGTACTGTTACTTACACTTATCTGGAAATTTATTCGCTTAATGTTTTGTGTTTCTCTCTTTGAGAGTTCATTGACCGTTTTTATATGTGGAAAATTCAGTTGACGTTTCTTTTATCTTGGTTATTTTATTTATTAACATAACGTGTGTAAATTCATTTGATTGTTATTTTTTAAATTTAATTTCTAAAATCTACAACTGTATGAACACAAAAATTACTAGCAGATATGATTTACACATAAAAAACTCTGGTTTAATAGATTTGTGTAAAACACTGCTCAGAGGAGCTACTCCGATTCTAAATTAACTTGTCTGAATAACGCTCTGTTTTATTGATGACAATCATCCCACTCATACCTCACTTCACTGATTTCAATCACTTGACTGAATTTTCTGGTAATGTTTTTGAATTTAACTAACTGCTATTTTAATAATGCTAAAGTTTGTGAATCTAACTGTCTTACTATGATTACTATCACTAATCGGTCTAAATATGAATGTTGGTAAATTTTCAAGACCATATTGTTCACGTACGGCAATTGTAAATTGGTAATAATATGGTAATTGTAAAGTTTAATTTGAAACAAAATTCGGATCACCAACTACAAGTCTTAGGAGTTAAGACTGAAACCATGAAACATGTGCTGTTACACATTGCTTATTATTAGAACCGAACGTATAATTGAATGCCAGAAAACCGAATTTGTTTCTCTTCAGTTTTTATTACGGTACTGTACATTGAGCTGCACAATTTCCGTATACGAGTAATGATATTTAAATGGCGGTGGGGAATTTTACTTTAAGGAGAAGAGGTACCAAGTGGTACATTCTCCGTTTATAACTACGGGTGCTGTCCGTTATTCAGACCAAGAGGTCTCTACTCAATTTTCGCTTTAAACGTCGCACAGTTGGGAAATTCCTTGTAGCTAGATCACGGGCTATTTGGTTTGAATGGTCAACTAGCCGTTCGTGAAATTTACTATAGAAGAACGAATTTATCAAAGTAAAAAATTGTGATTTTTAAAAGAAATTGAATTTATCTGCACCACTGAGCTAATTTGGACAGCGATTTCAAATTTCTGAAAAATGTGATGTATACCATTTTTCCTAGATTAAAGTTGACTTCCATGTTTTTTTTTTTTTGGTTTAACGTCCGACTGTTCTGCAATTACTGCTAATGCAGACGGTGAAGGATGAAATGATTATTTTGTAACGTATGAAAAGATGCCGTGCCTGAATGGGATTCGAACCCAAGACCGCATGATGAGAGGCGAGCACGTTACCAACTGCGCCAATGCGGCCGGCTGACTTCCATGTTCATGGACTCCCGTGTAGATAAGCAATCGTGAGAATTGTGTAAAGAAACTCCCATCAAAGAAATTTTTTTTTGTGACCGGAGAAACCAGTACTATCAACTTCTTTCAAATTATAACGCTTACTATTCAACGGTTGGAATGAAAACTAAATGCTAACTGCCAAGGGTGTATTCTAAGAGTATATTACTAAGGGTGAATCCTTGACGGTCTAAAATAAAATATATTTGAGTTAAATTTGTTTTAAATTTTTTAAATATTCTACTGCTTCATTTATTCGAGATTATTTATAGTTATAAATGTCTAATAGTTAAATATTGCGCCCATAACAGGTAGGTGGGATGTTAAATTATTTGTATTCGATTTGCTAGTTCCAGGGCTACAAAAATAGTTCTGTTTCTTATCACGTGGTCAACCAATTACATGACTAAACTATTTAAGAACAGAAGAGGTAGAGGTGTAAAAGACACTAGTCAGAGTTACCTCCTCTGAAAGTAATGCATTTCATTATACAGCCAGACCCTGTGGTGAATGAAGTGAAGGTGTCATTTGCAGGGTTCAGAGTAGGTGCTTTTCAGAGGGCTTGGCATGCTGATAAGCATAGGCTACTTTTGTACTCAGTGAGGAAGGCAACGTAAACCACCTCACTCCTCGTTTTACTTGGTAAAACCTCTAGAGGTTCAAACCAGCCTTTCGGCTATTCACCTAAACAAAAACAATTATTTATATAAAAATTTTACCTTTCAATACAGGCTTTTTATTTATAATTATGTTAGTTATTAATATAGTTTTTACTACAGTTCCCGATTAAACATATGAACCCAATGCTTTTTAACTAGAATAATACTTGTGAATTAAGTCCAATAAAAGCAGAAAGACGCCTGCCTTTGCTCTCACTACTGTTACGTCCCAGGTTCGTGAAATAAAATTCAAAAGCTTTTATCGAAAATCCAACTAGTGTTTTGTTTTATTCAAGAAAAAAAATCTTATCAGATCCAATGTTGAAATATTTAAAACAATTAAAATTCTTAAAACAATTAAAATTCTTAAAAAAAATTAAAATTCTTTAAATTCAGTTGGAGTAATTATTAAATCTTCTAAAATACTTTCATCAAAATAAAGTTGAAAAAAATTAATAAATTATTAATATTTTGTTTTCTGTTTTTTATAAAAATTGTATATCACCTATCCCTTTAAAAGTTTTAAAAGAGAGTGAGGACAACAATCCAATTTATTTAAATTAAGAAAATTGTCTTTTTCTTTTTTTTTTTTTGTACTCACATCTGACGTTGTGTAAATAAGATCATCTGGTGGTACATTGATGTTGATGCTGTAAGAGTGTTTATGTTTACGTTGGAATGTCGTTACGTGCGTACTGTTCGTTATGTTTTGTTTCCACTGTCCGTTATGCGTTAGGTGTTCGTATGTGTATCTCCTATTACAATCCTATTACAATCTTCCCCTCCCCCCGGAGAGTAAAGAGAAGCACACAGTACGTGTAAGCAAAATAAAGGGGGTAAGTGTTAAAATGAAAAAGAGAAGATGAGTATGTAGCAGTTGTCGGCTTGAGATGGTAATATACATTCATTTGGGGCCCCATTCAATAAAACATTCAAACAACATGCAAACAGCATTTTTTTTTTTATTACAATCATCCCAAACTCGAGGATCGCTACAGACAGCACCTAAAAATAAATTATGTAATTTATGAGTATACTATTTAACTTTTTTAATATTAGAAATATGTTCTTTAGTGATATCTCCTCCTACAGTCTTACGAAGTAATGCTGTAACTGGAGTAGAGAAGCCGATGATATAAAAAGGTTCAGACCATCGATACGCCATTTTGGCACAAATATTTTTTCGTTTTGAACTAACGGGGTGAGTTTTTAGCAGAACTTTATCTCCCACTGAAAATGGATTGGGATGGCGTGTAGCATTATACCGACGTGCCATATCATTATGTGATTTAACTAGTTTTCTTCTAATATCACACATCATATTACTAGAACGTATAGGATTTCTATGGAGGATATCTTGGATATTCCATGCTCTATCTAATGGAGTGTGAGCTGGAAAAGTATGCAATATGTCAAATGGGCATTTCCCATGAGCATTATGTTGAGCCATATTGAAAGCTAATTGAAACCAAAATAAAGATTTGTCCCAAGTTGCTTGAGTCTTTGCATGATACGCAATAAGGATAGACCTAAGATTTCGGTTTAAACGTTCTGCATGCGATGGTTGAGGGTGATAGGGTGAGAGGGTGGTTCGTTTTATGCCTAAATTGAAACAAAAGTTTTTAAACATTATGGAATTAAAATTTTTAGCATTATCTGTGACAATCAATCTTGGAATAGAATAACTTTGGAAAATACGTTTTAATTCATGTATAATAGAGGATGTATTAGTGTTTTTTAACGGGGCTAACCATGTGAATTTTGAGAAACTATCGACTACCACTAGAATATATTTATATCCTTGATTGGTTTTTGCTAGGCTACCGACGGTATCAATAAACAGTGTGTCAAATGGCGCTGTCGGAACTCTGGAACTGAGATTTCCCCATTTATAATTTATCCCAGGTTTGCTTCGTTGGCAGGTCGTACAAGCCTTGACTTTCAGAGGAATTTCTCGATATATAGCTGGCCAATAAAAATATCGTGTGATTTTGTGTATAGTTTTCTCAACACCTAAGTGTCCACCAATCTCCGAATCATGAAAATATTTAAATACTAAATCTTTTAAAGAGTCGGGAAGTACGATTTTGGTTGGATTATTATGTTTATTTTTTGAACATAGGACTCCTTTGGATAAACAAAATTTACTATTCCTTTGTTGTTTTTGTTGTAGGATAAAGGTATCCTGTTCCTGATGTAGTTTGACGTCTGTAAAAGATAGGGGGAATTGTGACAATAAACTATTAATATAAGTTATATCCTGCGGAATATCTTCGTTATTTAGATCATACATCCTCGATAATGCATCGGCAACATTATTATCTGAACCACGGATGTGATTAATTTTAAATTTAAAGACAGATATTCGGAGTAACCATCTAGCTAATCTACCTAACTGTTTTGGTTTGGAAAGAAGCCAGGCTAAGGCTTGATTATCAGTTTCTAAAAGAAATTCGCGATGTGTTAAATAGGTCCTGAAATGATCCGTTGCGAAAACAACTGCAAGACACTCTCTTTCATATGCTGAAAACTTTCGTTCTGCTTCTGTTAGTGTTTTAGAAGCATACGCTATAGGTTTCCTAGATCCTTCTTGTTCCTGAAGTAGGACAGCTCCTAGACCTGTATCAGACGCATCCGTCTGCAAAATGAAAGTTTTGGAAAAGTCTGGAATTGCTAATACCGGTGGATTAGCGATTGCCTGTTTGAGATCTTCAAACGCAAGTTTTTGAGCGTCGTGCCAGATAAACGGAGTGTTTTTGCGACGTAATTTATTTAGTGGTTCAATTCTATCAGCATAATTTTTGATAAATTTGGAAAAATAATTAACCATACCACAAAATCGATGTACTTGTTTTACTGTCATAGGCTGTGGGTACTGTAATATTTTTTGTGTCCTATTTGAGTCTATAGAGACTCCTTTGTACGACAATACATGTCCGAGAAACGGTATTTCATTTACAGCAAATGTCACTTTATCAGGATTAACTGTAATGCCAGCTTTCCGTAAAATTGACAATACTATTTTGATATGTTTAACATGCTCTGTAAAACTTTTTGAATATATTAATATATTATCCATATAATTAAATACAAATTTATATTTAATATTTTTGAATAATGTATTCATAAGGCGAGTTAAAACTTGCGCACCAGTCGACAAACCAAAAGGTAACCTTTCATATTCGTACAAACCATCTGGTGTACAAAATGCAGTAATTTGACGAGATTTTTCTGTCAATGGGATCTGATGGTACGCTTGTGCTAAATCTAACGTACTAAACCATCTTGCATTGGAAAACCATTGGAACGCATGATTTATATTCGGCAAAGGTTGTGCCTCTGAATCAATTATTAGGTTAACTTGACGATAATCTACAACTAGACGACTAGTTCCGTTTGGTTTCGGAATTAAAAATGCTGGGGAAGAATAGGGGGAAATACTTTCTCGAATTACCTTATCTTTTAATAATTTGTCAATTTGTTGTTTCATTTGAAACGTTTTTATCGGATTTAAAGGATAGGGTCTAGATTTAATAATTTCATTATTTTTAAGTACAATATCGTATTTCAATACATGAGTACAACCTAATTTAGTTGTAAGAACATCAGGAAATTCTTTACATAAATCATTAATTGTATTTTTAATATACTCACTTTGTTCCACGTTGTTAATTTGTTCTGGAGATAGGTTGGTTAAGTGAAATTGTTTACCTCTTGCCCAATCAAAAGTTATGAAAGATTTTGTTGGGTTAACTATTGCGCGGGTTGTTTGTAAAAAATTCATCCCGAGTATTATTCGGTGTTGTAATTTGGATAATATTTTAAAATTCACTTTCCATGATAATTTTTGAAGATTAACCTTAATCCAAATTTGTTTATTTATTTTTAAAGGAAATCGATCAGCTGTGAGACAAATTGTATTAATGTTTTCTTCCTCTATAATTGCCTTTTTATTTTTTAAAAATGTATACAGTTGTTGATTTATAATATTATGGGTGGAACCTGAATCGATAAGGGCATTAAATATGTTATTTTTAATTTTTATTGGTAATGTTTTTAAAGAATAATTACAATTTAACTTATTTTCTTTCAACTTTAAATATTTACTTGAATTATTTTTACAAATGCACATCATATGTTTATGGTCAGTACATTTGTAAACATTTAGTTTTTTGAAACATTATTATTTCCTTTTTGTTGTAAAAGTTTACAATTTCGTTTGATATGACCTAATTTATGGCAATAGAAACATTTTAAAGTGGTTGCAGGCATTTGTGATCTAACGGTGTTGTAAGTTGTATCTTTTAATATATTTTGTTTACCTCGTGAAGGTACCATGCTATTTATATCTTGTATTACGCTCGTATCACTTATTTTAGATACGCCAATGTCATTCAGAGTCCTAGCATAAACTCTCTCATAGACATAGGTATCTAGTTTATTGAAATCTTGTAAGTTACGAGGTTGGCCAATTATACCTATATGTGCGGCGTATACTTCATTTAAACCGGTTAAAATTATATTAATTAACTCACCTTCTGTTAGATCTAATCTTAATACCTCATGGTGTTCTAAAATTTCTTTTATGTATTCATTAAGTGTCTCTGTTTGCGACTGATTTCGGTACAACAATTTGAGTTTTAATATTTCTTTCATTTTTGGCGTTATTAATTTGTTGACTAAATCTCTATGAAATTGATCGAAATTATGATTATTTTTAATTGAATTCTCAAAGATTTGTTCAGTAAAGCCTGTCATAAATTGAGTTAACAATACTAAAGGTAAATCTACTGCATAGCGTTTCTGAATTTGTTTAATTATTTTGATATTTCGTACTAGTATATCAATATCACGTCCATCAGTTATAGTTAATTGCTTTAATTCATTTTCAATTGGATTTGCAATTTTCGTCCAATTGAAGTTTAATTCACGATTAAAATAGGCTGGATTATGATTACCTACTGCATTCGGTATTAATATATCAGGAGTTTCGTTTCTAAGAACAGGATTTTGCATTACTGGGGAATGTAAAATATTAATATGGTTAACACCAAAATTTTCTTGTTGATCAAGTAAGAAATCATTTCCTAAATGTGCGTTTTCAATATTTATGTTGTTTTGTTCTAAATTAGGCTCAATTTCGAAATTTTGTAACCTATTAAGTTTCCAAATATCAAATTCTCCCTTTAAATTTTGAAATCCTACAAGTTTATCTGGTTTATTAGTTAATATGAATGTTAATAATTTATTAAGCCTATCATCAAATGTTTCGGCATTATACTTTTCTACTTCAGTTAAATTTTCTAGGTTTCGTAACTTTACCAAATAGTTTTGACACTCCGTCAGTTGTTTGTCTATGTCAAACCTATGTAGCGTAGTTAAGTCAATTTGTCGTCCATTATTTAAGAGTTTTTGTAACCTTTGTCTTTTTTGTCTTACGTTTCCTGTTGTTGTACTTTTTCGTATTCGTAATTGGAAATTAACGTTTGTTTCGTCTAATTTAGTGGGGTCAAGAATTGGTGCTACTTGTCTATCCATGTTTCTACCTGTTTATTGTTTTCTGTAATGATGACTATTTAAATGTATGTAAACAATGCCTTACCAGATAATTTCAATACACTTGCCAGATGTGAGATTGTTACGTTTTTTGAAATTGTTATTGATAATTGATTTTTATGAATTTTAGAAGATTTATTGATGTTATTTATTGAATTTTTGTTTTAGTTTTTATGATATTCTGATTTATATCCTGGTTTATCCTTGTCGTATCTTGGTTTATCCTTGTTTTATCCTGGTTTATCCCTGTTTTTATCCTGGGTTATCCTTGTTTTGTCCTGGTTTATCCTTGTTTAATTTCCCGGTCGATGCACCATTTTTGTTACGTCCCAGGTTCGTGAAATAAAATTCAAAAGCTTTTATCGAAAATCCAACTAGTGTTTTGTTTTATTCAAGAAAAAAAATCTTATCAGATCCAATGTTGAAATATTTAAAACAATTAAAATTCTTAAAAAAAATTAAAATTCTTTAAATTCAGTTGGAGTAATTATTAAATCTTCTAAAATACTTTCATCAAAATAAAGTTGAAAAAAATTAATAAATTATTAATATTTTGTTTTCTGTTTTTTATAAAAATTGTATATCACCTATCCCTTTAAAAGTTTTAAAAGAGAGTGAGGACAACAATCCAATTTATTTAAATTAAGAAAATTGTCTTTTTCTTTTTTTTTTTTTGTACTCACATCTGACGTTGTGTAAATAAGATCATCTGGTGGTACATTGATGTTGATGCTGTAAGAGTGTTTATGTTTACGTTGGAATGTCGTTACGTGCGTACTGTTCGTTATGTTTTGTTTCCACTGTCCGTTATGCGTTAGGTGTTCGTATGTGTATCTCCTATTACAATCCTATTACACTACTACTAGTACCTGTTTTTGGGCATTCCATAGCACATATACCACCTCACATATTATACCAGGTGATCTGTAAGGTTACTTAAACGCCAATGGGCACGAGACATCGCAGAAAATTAAGGAGGAAGCTGAGTTAATGACTCTCAGGCTTCATCGAGTAAAATCATGCGCTTATTTTCAGTTTTGCGACTTATTTACTTATTATTATATAAAAAAATAACAGATTATAAATTATCAAATGGTAAGTAAAAAAATGATAATGATATAGAGCTTTAAAAACAAAACTAATTTATAAAATATATATGAGTTCGTAATATAAAATTGATTATTAAATAGCATAGATTCCTAGAATATTATAATAAATAAAACTTATAAACTGAGCTATACATATATATGACTTCTGTATGTTGATTTGAATTATTCAGAGACTATCTAAATAAAGTTTTAAAAAAAATATAAATCACAATTACATGGTATAAATAAAATAACGAAAAGAAAATTAAAACGGAAATCGATTTGTTGGTTATAAAACGTAGCATTTCTGCAATAAAATAAAATACACAGCTTGCCATAATAATATAAAAATTGAATAAATGAATAAATAATTTACCTTTCATTATCTAAAACATTATGCAAATTGGCCACTAGTTTAGTTTTCTGTTCTTTGTATATGAGATTTCTCAGCCATAAATATGTAAACATATTTTTTGCTTTACAATCTGCGTACGTACATGCTAATTATTTTATGATTCGAATTTGCAATTTTATAGTTTTTCATTATTTTTCTATTTTTATGCAAAAACTATTACTAAAATTTATGTAGACTACTAATTTAATAACAATATAATTTTTTGGAAATAACTGGATTGACCTTGAACACGATAAAAAACAAAACAAAGACCAGTCTACTTTCATAGCATAAAAATTTAACACAACAATTAGGCAAACTCTGCCGTAAATGTAATTTAAAATGTACTAAATTTTCTAATGAACGTTGCATATTTAATGATTATAAATTACCAAAGTTTGGGCTGGAAATACTTTGAGGTGGGTGTTGCTTCTGAATATTGAGGATGGGATTTAGACTACCTTGGGCAAAGATTATTTCTGTTAGTACAAGTTTTGTCAGATTCTGAATAACTGCTTTGTAAACTACTATGACCTTTGCAGTCCGCATTAAAGTACCAAATATTTATTCAAATGTCTACTGTCATCTTGTTGCTTTAATTATCTTGTTAATAGTTAGGTTAATTTTATTTGCTTCAAGAACGTATCCAATCATAATTTTTTTCTTGTATTTGATCACGGTAGAAAGATAATAAAATTAAAGTTACTTCAAAATAAAGTTTACCAATGATGAAAATATTACCAAAAAATTGTAGGCGAGACCTTCGTGGGAAAGTGGCTAGCATGCCAGACTATACATTTGAAGGATCCAGGTTCGATTACCGGGATTTCCCCACAATTAAAACAGGATTATTTTTATGGTACTCAGAACGTTGACAGTAATTCTGAACAGTTTCTGTTAAAAGTTCATATTTAATTTTTATTCGAACTTGTATTGTAAAAGTTAATTTACTCTTTGGTAAAACGAATAAAAATAAAAGTAAATAAAGTGTAGTGTAATTGTTTTATTATCGATATTGGAAGTCAGATAATTCTGAACAGGAAATTGTCAGATGCAGCAATCAAAATACCTGTCTCGGTGTGTTGGGGACTGTATATATAGGCTGGGGGAAAAACTGTACAGTGGTTGAAAAATAATGCAATTTGTACACCAATTCAGTATTTTCTGTGTTCCTTTCCTATACTTTATTACTACTACATTAGGAATTAACCTCATTACAGGTTCAAATGAATTAATTACAAAGTAAATCAAATTTGACATCGGTAACCTTATTATTAGGCTAATGCTTGGACTAGATTACTTAATTTTTTAATTTAAACCGACCGCATTTTTAATATTTAAAAAGACCAAGATTGACCGATGCGTGCGAGTTGGTTAATGTTATTATTTTTGCTAAACAAAGTTTAAGAAAATTACTCGGAACAAGGTTCCGCTAAGGTAAAATAGACTCAACATTAAAATTCCTGACAACGAATTTAATTTAAACTTCAGAATAAGATGCAAAAAAAATAATAAGTAAACGTAATTCAGGTTGAAGAAAAACTTTGTGGCTAAAATACCTATGGGACTAGATAATGTATGAGTGCGTTTTTAGACTGACTGTTAAAGAAGTACGAATTTCTGGATTGGTTACCAATTTTAAAAGAACATCGTTCATGATGAGAAAGATACAATTACCGAAAAAGTTATTTTTGTTTCGTACTCATGTTGCATTATTTGTAGTCTCTGAATCTTAAAACCTGTCAAGATTCTCGGCGGTGTTGTGAGTAAAATGTATGTATACGAGCAAATGTGTATATATGAATGTTGTACACGCAAAAAAGCTCCCACTGACTGTTTCACTCACGCGCCTCACTAAGCTCCCAACTATCCGATCACCCAGAAAGCTAAAATGCGTTCTTAGAGAGTCTTTAATCTAAAGTATAAAACTTCAACTACTTGCACCTAAGAGATAAAAAGGGGTGACTACTATAAATCAGTACATATTATTTCCCAATAATTTACTTTGAACACGACACAAAACAATATGAAAATCAATATATTTTCTTACAGCGAGACAAACTCTGTCTTAAATATTATTTGAAATGTACGAAATTTTCTTATAGAACTCTTTTTATCTCCGAGGAGACATAGGAGTAGGTATTTTTAAAAGACGGCATACGATTTACATCAATGACACATAGAAAAAGTAAAACATTGGAGTTTTAATAGCGCCTAAGAAGTCGAAAGAGGTAACTATTCTAAACAAATGTATATTACTTTTGTACGTTATAAAATATCTGTTTTATCAAATCCGGATTAATATTCTTACAATGATTGCTAAACTAAAGAAAAAAAAAGCAGTGAAACTGGAAAATGCTTAGTAATGCACCCAAATGTTAGTAATAAACACGCGTGCATTTTGGACGCAAAAACTCAGTAATAAAAGCAATTTTTGGTTTTGTTAAATGAAATTTGCAGAAAAATGGTAAATTTTTATAAAATAGAAAATGTAATTGTTTGTTTGATTTAATTGTGTAAATCATTCACAATTGAATTTCTTTTGGATATAAAATTGGTATCTTGACCGAAATAGTAAATTTGTTAGGTTAGTAAATATTTATGCGTTTGATGACGAAAACACCATTGTTAATGTTCGAATCAAATAGCAAAGTTCCGGAGCTGAAGATGCGGTTATATGTTTTTGTAGATCTAGAAATTTGAAAAGCGAATAAAATCTGAAACGACTACGACGAAGTTGGTGACGGGTAGAGTGAGTAGAGTCAAGAAGGGAGTTGGGGCTGCCACGTCGAAGAGAGGAACGGAGTGAAAGCGAACAACTTTAACTAAACCAGTCGCAGTCTCCGTGGCGCTCCCTTAGCTCGGCGGTGTTTCCTTTAACTTGAATCATAACTTGTAGAAAAGTTTCCTTCAATTTCCAGCAAGCTTTTACGTTTCTGACTCTGAACTGAAACAAAATCTTTCTAGAAGCTACCTCTTCGTGGGATCCACGTATTTTATTTGATATACCGGAACACTTTCAGGAAAATATATTTTCCTCACATCTCTTCCTTTTTATTGTATTTTTGGGGATGGACTTAAAGAAATCATCAAAATATATTGTTTTCAAAGTCGGCAGAAAACAAATAATTTACGTCGAACTTTTATTTCAGATAAGCATTGCGTTTAATAAAATTTATTAGTTATATATCACGAAGGAATATAGAATAATGTAATAATTTGTTTTCATAATAAGATTCATCTCTAAAGATTATCCATAATAATCATTAGCTATTCAAATATATCATTATATTTGGATATTATCTTTACAAAATCTAACAAAAATGCATTATCAAAATATAAACCTCATGACTAAATTATTCACAAATTTGGTAATACAAGTATTTTACTGGTCAATAAAAGTAGAATCTTAGTTAAAAATAACTTTTTTTGAAGAGCTTGTATTGTTCTGCACAAAATCTAGCTACGGATGGGTATATTTTATATTTTATTTTAAATTATTTAGAGTCACAGCTTGATTATTAGCGACTACGGTGGGTTTTCCCACCTATGTGATTGTTGTTTACATCATCAGCCGTAAGGCTGGTTTGAACCTGTAGAGGTTTTACTAAGTAAAACGAGGAGTGAGGTGGTTTACCATGCCTTCCTCACCGAGTGGAAAAGTACGCAAATGACACCTTCACTTTATTCACCACATGGTCTGGCTGTATAATGAAATTCATTAGCTACATTCAGAGAAGATAACTATGATTAGTGCCTTTTACACCGCTATCTCTTCTATTCTTAAATGATTCAGTCACTTAATTGCCTGACCATGTGATAAGAAACAGAAATATTTATTTTAGCGCTGCAACGAAAAGATTGAGTGTAAATAATTTGACACTCCACCTGTTTGATCTATGTGATAATAGTTTATTTTTAATTTAGTGTTTTATAGGTCATTTTTAATATAATTTTTTATAGTGGTTAAAGTACTCAATGAAATGAAATGAAATTTATTTCCTTTTTTAAATATATACACGAAGTAAAAACTTAAGTACATTACTCCCTGATTTGCTTAATATCTGAGGAAATCAGATTACTGGCTGTTTCTTTTTTCAAAATATTATAATTGTTTGTAATCTTTCCTAGTCGTATTCTTAGGTGAAGGGCATTTAAATCCAGTACTGAACTGCATAGTAATGCACATTTATATGTGCACGTATTTTGTGTTTGTACAAAATAAAAATTCAAGGTGTGTGTACACTCACGATTAAATCTATTAGCTACGAATAAATTAACATTTTTTTACGAGTTTTTATGATTCAAAAATATATAAATAAGGAAGGTGATGGTAAAATTCTGAAATCTCTAAAATATTCTTTGCGGGCCTCTTTTGTTTTAAGACATTCTATTAGTACTCGGATTGCACGTTTTTGAACTTTGAAGGCCCAAGTCACGTCTGATGAGAAACCCCAGTTTAGTATGGAGTGAAAATATGCGTGATAAATTGTAATTAAAGTGCTTCTGTCTAAAATTCTTTTAACCTTTTTAAAGCAAATAAAGCAAAAATAAAGCAAATAGATGAAAATTTACATTTAAAATTCTTTATAAAAAGAAAAATTAATATTAACCCATTCAGTCACGAATTTTTATCTTAGAATTTAAAAAAAAAGTTATTATATTCTTACCCATCGGGTTGGTCTAGAGGTAATGTCGTCACCAAAATCAGCTGTTTAACAGCTGATTTTTGGAGACGAAGGTTCCTGGTTCAAATCCTAGTAAAGGTAGTTACTTTTATACGGATTTGAATGCTGGACAGTGGTTACTGGTGTACTTTGATGGTTGGAATTCAATTAACCACACTCTCTCAGGAATTGTCGGCCTGATTCTGTACAAGACTACACAGTCTCATTTACATGTCATACATATCATCCTAATTTCATTGGGTCATGGGGTTGCTTATTGTTCTGAATTGGACAGATTGCAACGTACACGTAATAGGAATTAAAAAAAATATATATATAATTATATATTCTTAAAGTACTATTTTTTTTATTATTAAAACTTTTAAAAAGTCCCAATAGATTGCAGCACTTGCTGGACTCTTAAAGAATTTGTTCATGTATGTGGCCAATTTTACGCAAAGTGATATGTGCGCAGTTTAGTGCATAAGAATAGGTAAAGTTTTATGTACATGTATATGGCCAACGTGAATGAATGGGTTAAGTTTACGGTAGGACTAAAATTTGCTAAGTCTAATTTAAGAATTCATTTAAATTCACCTTGGTACGCTTGAATATTTTTATTCATATTTCAAATTCTTCTTTAGTTTGTATGTAGGTGTTCATGTATCAGTATGGGAGCACTTTATGAGCAATTCTAAACCTAAAGCTTTAATGGAAGTCACTTATTTAATAACCTAATCAAATATTAGTACTTTAGTATATCCTATCAATAGCGTGTCTTAATATATAACACTAAGTAGTGTCATTAATGTGTGAGGCGTTTCCGTATTCGTGAAGTGCTACAAAATTAAATTACACAGCACTGGTTTACAAAAATCATTAATTTGAAAGTAAAACCACTGACTATTTTATCTGAAATACTAATTAAATTATCGCAAGAAAGAATGAAAATATGTGCTTATTAACATCACTTCGAACATTGTAATTATTTGAAGGTAAATTGTTATATGTGTAAACGATTCGGCGAAAGATGTAGGCCTACTCAATAGTTTAATTCAATTTCATGGTAAATATTAAACACATAGGTACAAATGATGGAAAACAAAATTTTACGTATGATAACGCAATACCTATTACTTCACAAACGTATCGCTGCACAATGACTTGCAAATGCCGTACGTAACTGTCGTCACAAAATAACTATAAAAGACGACGCGCGACAAATTTGAATCACAAAAAATATATATATGCTATTACAATATCAAGTACTTTGCAAAATGTACCTACTTCGCTTATTAAGTATTCGAAACGCTTATGGCCAAATAATCTTTTTTGGGGATGGTCAAATACTTGACTGCTAGCTTCACCAAGTAAATCGAGTTTTGTAGTTATTATAGAAATTTAACAACTCTTAGAAAATATTTATATTAAAAGATTGTAAATAATTAATAAAAAGTTTCCAATTCAACAATGTTTTCAATATTTTGCCCAAAGTAATAATTAAGGAATTTTTTATAAAAAAGAAAAATTTACAATCTATTCTCAAAAAGAATAATAAAAAGATGAGTTTGCTTTTTATGTTCCATAGTTGAAGAACACTTCCTAGTGGAGGAACTTTGTAAATTTATTTCATCTTTTTTGTTGCCATTTTAAAATGAGTCTGTAGTGTGTTATCGTTTCAGTCGGCGAATACTGTTTGAATCATATAAAAGTGAGATCGCGAAATCAGGTGAGAGATCACTTACTAGCTATTGAATGTACAATCGGGATTCAGTTACTTTATCCCGATTTACACACAATGTCACAAAATTTTCCAAACTTTTCCTAAAGTTATCAAAATTACTCGAACCTGTTACTACGCAGGCTTGACCAAAATGTTATTAAACAGGCAAAAAATCAAATGAACTTAGCGAAATACATTTTAATGTTAAACCGATTAACAACTCTGTTATCTAAACTGGGTTAATGATGCACTAATTGCGTATTGCATTATGGAATTCCAACGGTTAGCACAGCATAACCATGAAGTAAAAACCTTTTATTCAACTTCGGATTTAACACTTAATGCTTGTAACAGAGACAAATATCATAGATTTAATTTCTTTAAAATATCAGATTACACTTTGTACAACACAAATGTTCCGAATGGAAGAGGCCGCGGAGTATATGCAAACATCATCAAAAATACAATTAAACATTATGAAGAATTTTTAACCGCAACTTTTGTAAATAATATTGTTTTTAATAATTATTTTATACATCCTAATATTTACGTGGTAATTTTACTTCCTGTCGAAGAATTTAACTTTTCATTCTGTCGAAATTGAGCTGATACTGATTCTGCTTCTCGGTGTTTTGGTCTGAACTCCATGTTACCATCATACTACTGTATTGTAACTATTGCAGTTAATACTACATACAAATACGTACTATTGGTAATTTTTGTGCATTATTTATTTTATAAACAATTATTTTATAAAATTCATTTGTATTTGATTTCATTGGTTAGTAGATTTCACAAAAATATCGTAATAAATTGATTTCACCTAATTCCTATAAAAAGGAAACCACTTTTTCTGTTGGTCTTTCCCTCTTTCTCTTCTACAATAAACATGTGATTTTTCTTGAACGAATTTTTTTATCCCTCATGCATGTAAGTTGTATTCTGTTTAATTTGAGAACAATAAGGTACCCTATGTCCTAATGAGATGAGGATGATATGTATGACTTGTAAATAAGTTGTAGTCTTGTACAAAATCAGGCCGACTATTCCTGAGAGAGAATGGTTAATAAATTTTTTAAAAGCTGTAGATCTCGTTGATTAGTTATCTAATAGGTAAAAGCAAATCTCTCGTAAATAGTTCCTGAGAGTTTAATTTCGTTAAGCAAAGATAATTAACACTCAGATACTACCTAAGATAGTATACTGCTACAAATATGTATTAAAACTTTATTTGAACTTGAATATCAATACTGCATTATATAGAACCATAAAACTTATTACATATTATTGAAATTGAATAGAAACTCGTGTGTATTGTTTCTTTTGTGTTGAGACTGATTCTCTACACAAATGTTTGTTGCATCAATAACACTATATTTTTTTTTTTTTTTTTTTTCACTTTGTTTTATTTTGCAACTGTAAACATACAACCAGCAAAAAGGTTTACATCTTGTGTTAATTACAAAAAAAAATGCGTTAATGGCTTTGAGGAGGACACCACCCAGTGGTAGCTCTCCAGATAATGAAAAATGTGTTAAATTTTAATTTCATATTTTTGTACACGTTTGTATTAGAGTCGTGTTAGTGTGTCATGTCTCTACTCCATCGGCGTTTCAGTCGTCTTTGTGGTACTCCTGGTAGATCTGGAGAATTCATGTTGCATATTAAGGGATTATTATGATTTTGAAGTTTTTCTCTGAACCTGCGGTATAATTTTAAAAATGTGTCGTTAACGTAAGGGACGCGTAGGTCATCGTGCAGTGTTCTGTTGGATACGTAACTCGGGCAGTTAGTAATGAGTCGCAAGAATTTACTTTGGAAACGTTGTATTCGTGAAATGACCGATGGGTTTGCTGCACCATAAATCTGACTACCATACATCCAGATCGGTTGAAGCATCGCCTTGTACGTCAAGAGTTTTGAAGTCATGGGTAGTTTTGACCGTTTGGCTAATAGCCTGTATAACTGCTTCAGTCTGTTATTTAGTAATTGTCGCTTATGGTTGACGTGTACGTTCCAAGTCAACCGTCTATCTAAATATAAGCCAAGGTACCGAACATTGTTTGCTTGTGGAAGAGGTTGGTTGGATAAAAATAATTGCGGACACGTTTCTCGACGCAGGGTGAAGGTCATTTGGTAAGTTTTGGTGGTATTAATTTTTATACGCCATCTTCTAAACCATACTTCTAGAATGTCAAGGTGATACTGGATGTCGTTTGCAGCATGGACATGGTCATCAGAGGATGAAAGAACAACAGTATCGTCAGCAAATGTCGCAAGCAAAGTAGTAGGAATTTGTGGTATATCCGAAATGAAAATAGAAAACAGCAAGGGAGCCAAAACTGATCCTTGAGGTACTCCTGCCTTGATAGGTAGGTAGTCGGACTGGGAGGATCGTACCGATACCGTAAAAAATCTGTCAATAAGGAATGATTGTAAAATATGAAAATAGGTGTACGGTAAAATTAGTTCCATCCAGTATTTTCTTCATTTGAACCAATTCTATCAATATCCTTCATAAATTTCTTAAATCATTCTTTTGTTATGTAAACTATTTAAAAAAATTGAAATATATTTCGTACCTCAAAGGCAATCTATGTCTGACTTTGAACGGAAGACTGTATTATCTAACTAAAATGATTGTCTATCAAACCTTTACTCCATTCACAATCACGATAAAGACCTACTGTCGTCCTAAAAAAGAAAATTTGATTTAATGCAACTGCATTTTCACTGAAACTTATATAGGCCTAAATTGTTCTGAATACGGAAACTGGCCAGCGTGTAAGGTAAATTTAAAGTGCACTCGAACTATTCAAACAACAATTTATTTTAAAGTATAAAAATTCCATTGTGTTGCGTCATTTCTACACCTTGCCTTAAGATTTAAACTTTTACTGTATTGTATAGTACGTTTGTTTTAGGAAGAAGCTTGTAAGGGGTGGGCGAGTAGGTAGAGTAGGGATGGTTTCAAGGGGCAAATGTTGTCTCCTTCTCACTTAATGATCATTCCCTCTCTTTCTAACTGTATACTACTGATACAACTACGAGGTGCTTCCCCCACCACTAAACAGAACAGCTCAGCGGCACAGAGCGTTGAAGGGAGAGCTTCTAGCTAGAACAAATGATCTATACGAAATTATATATATATTATTTTACATTGAACTACTTCTTATACACACTAACGCTGTAATTTAGGTAATGGCACATGTGGCCTAACTAATCAACAACGTAGGCCTACGTACAGTTTCAAAAATTCAAAAATTTCGTAATGAGGATGTATTTGAAAGTGACTATCCTTTACATTGTAACAATTAACACGAGAGAACCAAGGGAGAGACTAAAACATTATTAAATATGGGTCTATTAAAATGCGGACATGGCTGGGGGGTTAGCTCCTGAGCGATTTTCCCTCTTCAGACAATGAAAAATTGATGTTGAATCGCTTGTTAGAGAAACAACACGAATCCAACGCAATTGATTTTTCAGGAAATACAGAACCTATTTTTAAAATTTCATTGATACATATTGTTGAAAATTATTTGACAAAACATGAATGTGAAGTACTTCTTTAAAAGTAATGTATTCATTCTTATAAATTTTATCTTATTTTTTATGGCTATTATTAACTATTATATAGGCTATTATTAGACGAGGAAATTTTCCAGCATGGACTTGTGGTTTTTCTCAAACAAATGCATTCTGACGAAATAAACAGACCTAATGCAATTTGTTTTACTGAGGTTACTCCAGTCTATTTATATTATAATATTAATTTACAGAATATTTGTTTAAGATTATATTGTGTAATTAAAAACGTAGTTAAATTTTTTATTCATTTTGATTACAAGAACATTAATTAATAGGTACTACATTTCTTCGGGCTTATCATATTTTTTTGCTGATGGCCATAAAATTATTTCTAATGTTGTTTCTCAAACAAAAGAGAATTTTCTGCAGGTTTAATCTACTACTATAGTAGCTGGACTTGTGGTTTTCTCTATAAAATAATTTAAGTGCAATGAAATATTCTATTTTAAAATCTAACTCAATTTTGATAAAAATGAACATGTGTGGTTTCTCAAACATGAGATTCAATTAAAATGTTACAATATTGGTTGGTTTTACGTAAATAAGTAAATTATTTATTTACTTATTTACGTAATTATTACTTATTTACTTGTTTTATTTAGTTTTTCTAAATAAAAAAAATATCTGAAACATAGAATTAGTACACACACTACTCGTTAGACGTAGGAAGAAAGCATAATATTTACTTCATATTTAACCATAGTTGGATATTTTAATTTCCACTATCTTGGTTATTGGAATGAATGTGATAATAGGAATTGTTATGTGTATAAAAATTAATATAAAATGTTACGATAAAAATGTATTCTAGTTTGTAAAAATTCTCACCAGATTTTTTATTTGGATGGAGAAAATTTACTCTAATCGTTTTTTGTGTTTTGTTAGAAAACTTGGAAAAAGTAGAAGCGTAAAACACATTAAATTTTACATTTATTCGTACTTATGTTATTAAACAAAAATGAGGTGAAAAAAAAGTATTCTAAGCTTTATTAATTACAGTAGTGAACCAACGCACAAAGTTCCCTTATCGGAAGATTCTTGAGTAACTTCATTCTGCAGACTACTGATGTTAAAAGTATATGCAGGTATCAGCAGTAAAATTCCATGTAGCTTTCAGTTTAAATGTGCGTTTATGTATCAACTCGTATTTTTTTGGTACGTAAAGAGATAGCGAGAGATGAGTTCAAGGCTTTCATGATAGTGAGAGGGAATGGGCCACATTCGCTCTCTCATTCAGACTCACACTCACTTCTCGTTTCTATGGTGTGCGGTTATACAGGTGGTAGTTAGTGCCAACATTAGGTGGGTTGTATACCCCCAGTTCCACGGTTTTGCTCCTTCCCCTTATCCTGATATCGCCAGGTCTCCTCGTCAGTTGGCGTTGTGCCACTCCCTCAGAAACTTGGTACCCTGGTAGATCAATCCTGCTGAACTATGTCGCCTATAGTGACTTAAAAATTTGACTTAAAGTTAATCGACTGAAGTGGTACTCACAGTTTCAACAATTCAAAAATTTCAATAATGTTGGTAACTATATTAAAAGTTTGATTATCTAGGTGATTTTAATAGATCACTGTGGTTTAATTGGTGAATTTAAATATCATTTAGACAAAAAAATATAAATATATTTGATTTATTAATTCATTACGGTGGAAATATCTTCAATTACAAAATAAAATAGTAGCACTTTGAAATCATCTGTTTAATGATGGATAACATGTGAAAATTTTCTGTTCGTCGTTTCAGAATGGTATATTTTTTAATTAGGTCAAACAGTAAAGGAGAAACGAAAATAAATATTGAAATGCGGGACTCAGCAGTTCTACTGATTCTACCCTATTTTCTCTTCAAATAATTTTTACTACTAATACAAATTAATATCTTATATTTGGGTCGAATTATAAAAATAATAGTACTTATAAATTCATCACAAAAGAGGAGTTAAAACTATAAGTCTTTTCAATATGAATTTCCTGCAGAAGTGACCTAAGGAATATGCATTTTTATAAACACAATATAAGTCTGTATTGAAACAAATATTATTATATTGCAGAAGTTTCTTACAAATACTTTCCATGTAGTTACATTTAAAAAAATCTATAGACGATACAAACTGAAAAAATGTTTTAACCAATAGTAATATTAGTACTATTATTGGATCTTAAATCCTTCATAAAGAAGTTAGACTTTTTATAAGGTAAAAAAATTTGTGAACGATGGTTTTAGTTAAGGGGACCGTAACTGGGGAAAAATATTTTTTTCACGGTTTTTGTTTTTTCATTTTATGAAACTGCATAGTATTCTGAGTTTTTTTAATCTATTATTTATGGTGGTAGTGTCATTTTTACGAATGTAAACATTTTATATATTAATATTGTATAAAGACAAGAACTGGGGCTGAAACCAGGAAAGAACATGCTTCGTGCAATGGAACGACAGGATTCAGGACGAATAAAAAACGCTAAAAGAAAATGTCTCAATTTGAAAAATAAATACGGGAGAAGAAGAGTTTAAAAAGAAAAATCTTGAACACTTATATCTTCAAGAAGAGGATCCAGACCAACCATCGTACAGTTCTGGACGTTATTAAAGTGTAAGTTACTCTTTACAGTCAGTTTACGGAAAATTATGATTTTTGAAAGTTTATGCAAGTTTTCTCAGGAACGGTTAAATATATCAGTTTGAAATTTTCAGAACACATTCTACTTATTTTGGGCTAGTTCCACACGCAATATTATTTAAGAATTGTCTATAAGAAATATTTTACGATTTTTTTCTCCGAATTATTTGTTCTTTTTATAAAATTAATAAAAAATATATTAATTTATTCAAAAATTAGCTCCCGTGCGGAAATTAATAAAAGTCTGAAGTATAGTTTAAAAAAAATTAAGGTTCTAATTTTTATAGTTTTGTGAAAAGTTGCAAAACTTAACATGTAATTATATAGGCAGTTACGGTCCCTTTAATTGGTTTTTGTACCCTACGTAGCATTATTATATCAGGTTCATTGCCAGCGACAGTTATTGCTATAATAATTTGCTAGGCTTTACGCAAAATCTTCACTGCGTCTTCTTTTGACTGACGACATATCCAAAAGAAAATGTCAAATTTTATGCCAGTGAACAATAAAACAATTTATTTATTTTTGTTTGATTCTTCGTACAATATAAATACTTTCAATATTATTAGTTTTTGTTTTAGTTTTATATTTATGCTTTTCTTTTTAGCTGTTTTGCGCATTGATGCTGATACAGATGAGGAAGTATACCTGATAATAAAATTACAGACCTATTACTTTATTCATATAGAATTACTTTATAAACAATTATAATTTAGATTTAAATAAAATATTTAAAAAAATCTGATGTGAAACACTCAAACGACTTTCTCTTGCCAATGCAAAAATTGACCAATATAACCTAACATTAGTAACAAAACATTAGAATCAAACAAAAAAACTAACCTCAAAAAACATAACTTTATTTTAATCACGAGTGAATGATACAAAATGAAAACCAACCTTAGTTTGGCTTAATTGTACGGAAAATCACTCTTTGACGCTCAAATAGGCTCTGTAAAGAAAAATGTTTAAAATGAAGGTTGTAGATCTTTTAATTGCCTATAAATTTAATTATATTCACTTTTGTTATAAAATGCATAGGCCTACTAAGGCTGAAATCTATTATTTTTCATGAAAAAAGCAGAGAATCACTCATTTCCTCTAAACTAAGCGTTACACAAAGAAATGTTTGGAATAAAAGTTGTAGCTTTTTAAATTTTCTACTACTTTAATTAATTATATTCACTTTTGCGCTAAAATGCATATTAAGGCTGCAATCTTAAAAACACCATTTTTTTCACGAGAGAACAGCCTTTCCAAGAATTTCAGCATCATGGCACTATCTTGTAGAGCATAAAAAATGTTTAAAAATTATTTTTAAAAAATCGTAGGAGCCGGTTTTGAGAAAAAATGTCAAAAAAGTGAAAAATGACACGACTAACTACCACTTCCGGTTGAATGATTTTGATGAAAGTGTTTGTGTCGGGTCCTCTAGTGGTACCTAACTTATATTTTGAGTTTCAAGTTCGTACAATATTCCGTTCTTGAGATATTACGTTCACACGCACACACAAGCATGCACACACACGCACATACACCAATAGCTAAAAACATGTTTTTTGGATTCAAGGGGGTCTGAAAACGTGTATATCCGGTGAAAACTCGATTTCGAAAAATCTACAAGAAAACAATTCTTTCCTTACCAACTATATTCATATAGGCAAGATAAAGTAAAACACTAAAATTTAATTCCGCAAGGAAAAGAAAGGGTCTCCAAGGCAATGCCTGTTTAAAGGTTCCATCAGTAATAATATTAGCCTGCGGCTGACAAAGATAAGTAATTATTATACGATAATAAATTTATAAATCATAAATAGGAAAAGAAATGTATACTTTTTGTACTTAATAATTTCCGTTATAGGTTTTAATAAAAAATGAATTAGTAAAACTGCCACACCAGTGGACTGCGATCATAATATTTTATTCATGTTAGCTATATCACATTTTACGTATCCATCATAATAATAAGTCGGTGTTTATATTTGATAAAGTGTTTTGGAATTGTTTAAAGTGTTGAGTTATCCAGTCCATTGATTCATAATAACACTTCATTCTGGTAGAGTGCCCTGTTGAAGAGGTGGTGGTTTAAACTTTTACTGTATTTCTAACCTCAGCATTTATTTGATGATGATATAGTAACGGTATTCGTAAACGACAGGACCAGGGATGGAGAGATGAGGTGAATTAAAAACACACTTAATTCTTGCCAGCCTTGTGGTGGTCACAAATCATCAACAATTGGACCGACAACCCGTTGTACTCCGTTCCCTGCTCACCGTTGGATCAGTGGGAATGGTAGCGAATAGTAGGGTACTGCCTATCGTGGTGGGGTTGGTAAAACTACGAGTAGAAGGGATGAATTTAGGGAGGAGAATACTGGCTGCTGACGTCACGTTAACCCCATTCCCATTGTTCTTTTCATCATCCCCTCCTTCCCGTCGTTCAGTACGTCTGCATCTGACGTCACCATTGCATGTATTTAATTTTCAGACGTTGCAAATTGTGTTTATTTCCTTCCTGTGAGTACTCTCATGGACGCGTATTTACGTTTGCTGTTTCAATGTTTTATTTACTAGAATTGAAATAAAAATTTCTTGTATGAAATCATCTGGAAAGTTGGACATCAAATAAATTTCGTATAAGCGTAAATCCATATTTTCAAAAGAACCATTCTTATTTAAAAATTTTGAAACCACACCATCTTCTTATTTCCTCTTCACGGTATAGGTCCTCGACCTGTGTCGACTTCTTTTCAGCTTTATCAACTCCTCTGTCACGTTTATTAACAGAAAGTACAGAGATTATTGCTTGGGATTTCTGTGGTCACGCGAAAGTTCTAAATGTTGTACCCACTTTAAAGGTAGCTCATGACTTATAACATTCTGGAACCCAGAACATTCTATTTCCACACGGATGAACGGATTTCGTATTTTATCCGCACTAGAAAGGCCCCAAGCTTCTGAAAACGTAGTTTCTGCTGTTTGAAATAAACGAATACTTTACATTTCAGGACCCAGGTCTCATTTTTATATAAATGTGCTTTAAAACCACGTAAAACCACCAAATTATGTCTATTTTTGATTCAGGGATTTTGTCCGTGTTCATAGAAAAGTTTGGAAAAATTGTTCTACTTTTACGTTTTAAAATTCATATCTTGGGTCTAAGTTAACATATACGACTATATTTTTATTTTTGGTTTTGGGTAGCCCTACGATACTGCACATTAAACGGCGTAATTACCGTTGGTGTTATTAAGAGCAACTGAATGGTGGTGGTGGGGAATTCTACATCTAGGAGAATAGGTGCTCAGAGATACTTTCTTCCGTAGGTTTCTACAATGGACGTTATTCGCGATTCTGATCAAGAGAGCTCTACTACATTTCTGCTTTAGACGTCGTGCAATTGGGTAGTTCTTTATTGCTAGATCACAGGCTAACTGGTATAAGTTTTCATTTAGTGTTTTGTGAAATTAACTTTAAATCGCGGCTAATTCTTTTACTGTTTGAATTTTTAAATTATTGTGACGGGATTTGTGACTTGCATACTTGGAAGCGAAAGAAGCAACAGTAAAAATTTTGACAGAAAGATATAAATATCTACTACAGCACGTAAAAAATTGTTGGTATATAACCGAAAGCATCATTACAGAATTACAAAGAAAAAATAACCGCCTCTGTGACCCTGTGATTAGTGTGCTACACTACAAAGCGGACAGTCCTGGTTTTGACTCCCGGCTAAGGTCTGGAAAATTATTACATGTTCAAACCCATTCCTTAATCTAATGTAGTCCTAATGACAGCACTGTTGTTGATATGACTTTAAATAACGTAAGAGACATAAACAGATATAATTAATATATTTCGGTGCTTCTAAAGCCAGCCGTAATTTAAAACATTCAAGTCTTTTTTATACTTTATTGTACAGTATCATTAATACTGAGAGTGTTGAACGTCATATTTCCGAGAATAAGGACCTGTTATAAATTAACAGTATAATTGTATTATTTAGTTATGTAAAACAAAAAATTTAGTTAGGTTTATTATAAAACAGGCACGTTTTATCAAAGTAATACGAAGGCTGATAATATGAGAAGTCGCGTCGGTCGCCATTCACTACTATTGCCCGATTTGTCCTGACGCAAGTACGATCTGAGCTAGAGCTCTCTATTTAATTCTAATGCTGTATTCGTACCCACGCTGTTTAGTAGGCCGAGGAATCTTGCCGATTACAGCATTCCGTGCTCCTGGCTCTGTAGTAGCTATCAAACACAATGATGAGATAAGATAAGTTATCTGTTTTGGTTATCGTGTTTTGTTGTACTATTTTGCTAAGTTCTGTAAATTAGTCCGGTTGGCAAAATGTAACAGTAATATGCACTTCGTTAAATAAACCGTTCACTCTTCAATTTTATAAATTTATTTTTCATATTTTCAGAAAGAACCGTAAACATTTTTAACAGTGTAATTCTTTTACAATCAGTTTTTATAAATGTATAAAATATTTTTAGTTCACTGAACAAAAATAAATTGCCAGAATTTGAACTTGCGCCACTTGTTCGTCTGGGTGACGCACTGCTTCTCTTTCTTTCAGAATCAGGTTTTAACTTTAAGCAAGGATGAGAATAATCTGACTAATATTCTTTGAATAAAAAAATATATACCATACTCAGTAGAGTATTACAAAAAAGAGTGAACTGTGTGAAAAAAACTAAACTTGATAAATTGTGAATTGGTATTATCTTGAATCACGAAGTTGTTGAAGCTGAAGATGAGCATTGAAATAATAATGATGCAGATTAAGAGATGACCAAGATTAGAAGTAGAATTAGGGGAAAAAGGTTAAATGATTAACAAAATCGGAAAGGTAAGTCCGCTGTTTTAAAACGTTTCAGTCTATAATTATTTTCACTGTTGTCGAGGAGGTTAATTGCTAAAGGGTTTAGATTCTCCTGTAATTTTTGTAAATGTTTTTCGCTACGTTGTTTAAGTTCTTCTTTTATGAAGGACAGGTCTAGATTGTTTTGTAATATTTCATTGGTTACGTACCGTGAGTGTGCATCGTAAACTAAAATTTTATTTATGTATATTCAAGGTATAAGATTTAGAATGTTAAGTTACTAATGACCGTGAAATGACGATTATAGTTAACAGTTATTTTAAAAATTTCCTTTTATGCATATAGTACTAAATCATCTTCATTTTCTTTCAACTAGTGTATTATATGCAGTTTTTAGAAAAGTAATGAAAATTCTATTGTATGCCTCTCTTTACCTTGTATTCTAACTACAGTACAACGTGTTTACCCAGCTATATTTTCCAGCTATTATATTTTTTGTTTTGGGTTTTTAAAATGTTTGTCTACCTAACCGGGTGGAATAAGAGGCTACAGTTACTAACAATAGCGTGTATATTTTTAACTTTGTCATTTTTAGAAATAGTAAAATAAAAAATGTGATGTTAAAACAGCAGTAGGTACATTATTATTTTTTTCTAAATCATATACTTGGCAGTAAGCATGCTTCAAACTGTAATCAATTCGTTAATCTCGTAATACAAGTGTCTTTAAAAAGAACAATTTCATAACGAAGTCAAAGTTATTTTTACTAATCAACTATGGGGAAAGAAAATTATTATTCTGTTTAATTTTTTATGAACTCACCTAAAACCCTGTTACTTATTTGTAGCCCGTGAACAAAAGGCCCCTTAAGAAAATTAACTATCCTAATTTAATAACCGAAAATTGTGTGAATTTGTTTTGCAGACATTATAGCTCATTTATAGTTAACTAGCCAACGGGAAATAAATAAAATAAATAAATAAATCTTTATTTGTCAGTGACCAAAAAAGGAAAAGACATCGTCAATACGAGTAATAGGCTATACGTTAATTTAAATTTATTTTAACGAACGATTTCTTTTTGTTTTCAATCTAATAGGTTATGAGTATCCCCAAAAATGTTTTTTACATTAAATTACTATTTAAATTTTACTGAAATTGTACATTGGAATTTTAGGTTTGCCATTTACATTATACAATGTTACAGAAGTCTAATTTCTACACAGATTACATTTAAAGCATTCTTTATAAGATAGACTAATTTAAGAACTCCTGATCAGAATGAAATGCATGTTTTGTTATGATCAAGGAGTTCTTAATACTGTTGTTAAAAATTTATACAAATTTTTAGTAGTATTTCCACTTCCTTTATTCTAATATAATCATGTAGAGTGCTTTTATAATTTAAACTATATTAATATTGTGTGTAATTTTAATATTCGATATTATGATTACACATATTCTGATACATTTTAATGACATTCTGAGTACTATTTTTGATCTTGTAGATAGAACAAAATGTTACAGCTTATATTATTTAACATATGGGGGCAACTAATTTTCAATGACCTCATTTTTTTAAAGGCGTTAAAACTTTTAACGGTTAAGATAAAAAGAGGTTGCTTTATGATATTGAAGTTGCAGAAGGGCATATCACGCATCAGTAATAGCGGCAATTTGTCAAAATAAACAGCCCTGAAAGAATACAAAAGTGCTGAACGACATAATCCAGTGCCATCCCAATCTCTGCTATATATTTTATTTTCTGAATTATATTGAGTGTCAAAGTTAGAAGTGGGTTAGTAGAATATACATTCCGTATGAATTTTTAATATTGTTATTATTACAATCCGCTACAAATTCATTTACTGCGCTCTAGGGAAAGCTATCTTTATAATTTTTTACACTGACTTACAACTTATATGCAGAAAAATTCTCTGTTATCCTTTCGTTAACAGCTGAAAACACATTCGTTTTTTAAGTAAATGTTTCGATCTTAAACTAACAAAACATTTTTAAAAGTGTCTGCTTCTCTCTATACATGCTGTAATATATGAATGAAAAAAATTTAACTATTATCTTACCATCACGATTTTGTTAACTTTCTCTTAAACTTTAACTTCGCTCATTAGGTGAACACATAATGAGACGAATTTCCTCATATTTGTCTTTAGAGTGATGGGTAGAAAACTAAAGAATTGGCATCTCAATCTCTTACGTATACCTAGTTGGAAGTAATAAAGAGGTGACAACCCAAATTCAGTAAATTAAAATATATTTCTATACCGTCTCTAAGAGCTACAATTTTAAAATCAGCATGTGCGTGCTCTAAGTGATACCTAATAAAAGTGAAACTTTTAATTATTCTACAACTAATTGCCTTAGGGGTAAAAAAATAAGCAGGCCTAACTACCTTTCAGAAAAGAAGTGTATATACATTCTAATGTTACTCATAGTAACAATTATTCACGCAGTGATGTTTTCAAACCCAATTTTAAGGCAACCGCTCCAAGCCGAAAATAAATAAGCACAATAGCTATTTGCAAATATCTGTGAAAATAAAGATTTTAAATCCCTAATGTGTGCACGTTGCAATTTTAATTATTTAATAATTTATTTATTTAATAATTTAATAATATTATTAAGTAATATAATATTAATTAATATTAATTATTAATTTATAATTTATTAATGTATAAATTATAATTTATTAATTTATTAATTTAATTTTTTTTAATAATTTATTAATTTTAATAAATTATAATTTATTAATTATAATTTATTAATATAATATTAATATTATTTAATAATTTAAATGTGCACGTGTTCAATTTAAGGACAATAAGCAACATCATGACCCAATGATTTTGTTTCTACGTCAGATCACCTTCTTTTATACAGATTGTTTATCAGATTTACCAGTAACCGTAACCATTTTAGTAACAAATTTTTCTGATAAAATAGTATAAGTGACACACAAATATCCGGAAACAGCCACACAAATTTTACAAGACAACTCACCTTAAAACACAGCGACAACTACTTTGGAGGATGAAGACTAATGAAACAGAAAGCACTTGTGTAACATTCACGTTAAAAATAAACACAGCCCTTCCTTGTTTTTGAAAGGTACATAAATTCGTTAGCCAAACAGAGCTAAATATCTTGAACACCTCCACTAACATTTAACATAAAAATCTCACATATTCTAAAAGAAAACAACTGACATAACATGTAGATGACAATACTGGTTAATCGGACAAGGTTCAATATATCGCTGAACAACAGCAAGCTTTTTGTTTATGTAACATTATTCAAACCGGTATAAATGTATGGAATACAGTTATGGGGAGGCCACCGAATTCCAACATCGACATATTGCAACGTTTTCAGTACATGATTTTACGCTCAGTCACAGGTGCGTCTTGGTGCATATTAAACAAAATATTACATAGGGACCTAACATTGCGACAGTTATATAAGAAATTTTCAGATGTGCCAATCGGTATCAGAGAAGATTAAAAAAGCATCCCGACTACCTTGCCATGAATTTACTAGACAACTCAGAAACAACAAGATGTTTAAAGCTCGAACATCCATTCGACTTGTATTGAACAGTATCACGATACACTTAGACATAACATTAAATGTTTCCACTTCGCTAAACTATCAACGACTTATGACTTGTAAGACCAAGTTTTAACTAAATATTTTAAGTTAAGTGTCTCAGCAGGGGGATTACTTTATTCCAGAGACAATACAAAATAACTCATATACTAAAATGTTCGAAATTTAAGTAAAGCTTGTAGATTGAATGTATAAATAAAAAATTAAAATGTTTTAAACGTAACAAGAACGTATGGCCTTTAAAAATTATATGGGTTATGTTATAGTATAAATTTATATTTTGAAAATTCTAAATTAAATTTTTTTAATTACAAAAACAAAAATGTTTGTTCGATTTTTTCGTTAGTTTGTTGAAATTTATACACTCAAGCCGGAAATTAAACCCGGATTCTTTGGCTTAGTGATAGAACGTGTATCTTTGAACTACCTAGATGGCTTGATTTGAATATTAACTTGCCTTTCGCAATATAAAAACATACGCTTCTAAAGAATTTATTTATTTAAAGGAATAGAGAGGATAAGGTCGATATATGGCTTTTGAGTTAGTCAACGTAGAAACGTTCCTTTTACTTAAATTTAAATATATTATTTACGAATGCAGATAAAAACAAAATTATTTAAATGCATGGGAAAGATTTACGATAGATTTATTCAACAGAATTTTTATTAAGTCATGCAAGAATATAATATAGCATTTCAGAAATATTTGTAAAAGAGTTGTATCAATTTGTACAAAATTGTTACAGTGTATATTCTCATTTTTATGTTTTAGCGTATGAATAGTGAATTTTTATTTTGTAGGCTTCCATTTATTTAAATGTCTGTTTTATTGATGTTAGAAAATGGAGCTGCAATACATATTTACAAGATGGCATTAGCAAATTATTTCTTAATGTTAAAATAAATTGATCGAGTATAACAAGTCCGATTTGTAAACTTCACTACAAATCCTTCTGTGAAGATGCTTAAAAATATAGATAATTTATCTTCAGCGGTTATTAAACTTTTGAAATTCTAAACTATGAAAATTCTAGAATTTAAGTTACCATTTTTTTGTTTGAAGAACTGAGTTAATAAATAATACCTCATCTAAGTAATAGAACTTTTGATTTGCTTTTTAGAAGAAAATAGTCAATTTTTTCGTCAAGTTCTAACGCTTAAACGAACTTGTAAAAACTATTTTTACATGAGTTATAATTACTCTTCAAGTTTATCATCATCATCATCTTACATTCCAGGATTAGGCTATTGCCTGTTCCGAACTCACAATTAAATAGTACAAAGTTAAACAAACACATAATGTAAATAAAGTCATTTAATCTATATCTAAGATTATTAAATCCATCTTGCTTGAGGTCTGCCCACTCTTCTTCTTCCTGTTGGGGTGTAACGCTGTATTTGTTGAGGTATCCGCTCCTCCGGCATCCGCTCCAAGTGTTGTCTCCATCTATCCCGATAGTCGCAGATTCTCCCATTCAGGTCGAAGATGTCCAACTCTGATCGTATGTCTTCATTTCTTATCCGGTCCTCTCGCGAGCATCCCCTTATCCTTCTCAGGAATCTCATCTCTGCAGCCTGTATAGTTCGCTCCTGCCTCTTTGTGGTTATCCACGCTTCGCTTCCATATGTGACCACGGGGACTGCCATGACTTTATACAATTTCAATTTCGTCTCTTTCCTAGCTCTATTGTTCATAGTTCTATTGATGGTGCCACATATCATTTGAAACCTATTCAACTTCCGTTCAACATCTCAGTCATGATCAAAGCTCACGTCACATCCCAAGTAATTGAAGTTATTCACTCGTTCCAATATTATCCCGTCCACTACTATCTTCGACCGGACTGGGTATCTGCCTTTAAATGCCATTATTTTTGATTTCGCAGCGGAAATTTTAAGGTTGACATTGCTGCATAATTCCTGTAAAGTATGGACTGCTCTTTGAAGTTCATCTTCTGATTCTTGCACAAGCTACACGTCATCCGCAAACAGCAACGCGTTCAAGTAGCGATCGTCTTTTAAATGAATACCCGGGCTCACGTTGCGTCTCCATATTCGAAAAATGTAATCGATATATATGTTAAATAAAGTGGGTGATAGGGGGCACCCTTGTCTTAAACCTCTATTGATGCTAATTTCTTCTAAACGTTTGGTCCCTGTATTTATTGTTATTTTGGTGTTCTCATATAAACATCGAATTATTTCAATCAAGTGAGGTGGATACCCAGAAACTTCCATGATCCCCCAAAGCGCTGTGCGATCTACCCGGTCAAAAGCTTTCTCGAGGTCGATGAAGGCCATATGCGTTTCCTTGTTAAATTCTCTTTGTTTTTCTATTAGCCGTTTTACTGTGAAAACGTTGTCCATACAGGATCTTCCTATTCTGAAACCGCATTGCTCTTCACTTAACATCATCTCAGTTATTACTTTAAGTCGATTATTAACTACCCTTGAGAACATCTTGTACCCCGTATTTAGCAGGCTAATGCCGCGGTAATTCTTGCAGTCGTTCCGCTTTCCTTTTTTAAACAACGATATGACCTCCGCTGAGTTCCAGGAGCCAGGGATTTTGCACGTCGTCCAGCATTCATTAACAACATGCAGGAGTCTTAATTCCAGCAGCAAACCTCCATGCTTAAGAAGTTCAGCATTTATGCCATCTAACCCTGTGGCTTTTCTGTTCTTCATGCCTTTCAAGGCTGCTTGAAGCTCTTCCATAGTGATGAGGTCAATAGACTCATTCCCTCTGATCTTATACATATCCCTATTTACCTCCTCTATTTCGTCTTGCCACAGTTCCAAATAATGACTTCTCCACTCCGAATCTCCAATAACATTTAAGGCCGCTCTGTCTTTCTCCCCTGCATTCATCAACTTTAGTATTTTGTAAGCACATGTTTGCCTGCCGTGCACATCCTCTTCCAACATATTCGTAAATCTCTCCCATGACTCTTGATGAGCTATCCTCACCAATGATCTCGAGACATTTCGCTTCTGCTTATACTCTATCCAGGATTCAGGGGTTCTCCGTTGTAGAAAGTTCAGGTATGCCTTTTTCTTTTTATTGACTGCTTCCTCGATGTCTTTATTCCATATCTTTAGTTGCTTTTTGCCTCTGCCGCGTTTCCGCTTACCCAAAGCCTCGTGTGCTGCCTTCTCTATGCCGTTCTTGATATTTTCCCATTCCGTTCCGACATTGTCAGCTGTTTCTATGAGAGACATTTCCCTCTGCAATCTGTTCTGATATAGGTGGCGGATACCATCTTCTTTCAACAGGTGCACCTTAAAAACTTCCTCCTTTTTCCTTCCCCTTCCTTCTCCTCCTCTGCCATTCCTCACCCATTTAGCGAGGATATTCAGTTTCCCTTTTAAAAGATAATGATCACTATATATATCCGATCCTCGGTATATCCTGACATCCTGAATCACATTCTTTAACTTGTCATTTACAAGTATATAATCTATAATCGACCTCTGCCCCCTCGCGCTCCAGGTGTACTTATGATTGTCTTTTTTTTTGAAAAACGTGTTGGTAATTTTCAAGCTATTAAATGTGGCGAATTGTCTTAACTCATGCCCATTACTGTTTATCGTTTTCTCCCCGCAGTTTCCCATTACTCCATCAATTGGCCTATTTCCTACCCTGGCATTGAGGTCCCCTGCAATAATTAACTCTTCAAGTTTATGGATAAATTAAAGTCCTGATTCACTAATTCTTTATTGAATTTTGAAATTGTTTTAATTTGAAATTTCTGTAAAATTCTATTATTGAAAATTTGGTTCAAATTCGTGAGATGCTAAGTCTTTTCTGCTCTTTTGTATTGAGTGAAGGCCTCGATTAGGAAACAGATATTATACAAACATATAAAATTCATGTCTTGAAATTACTGATATATCGACGTACGTTATGGATATCGTGGACGGAGTAATGAAGAACGAAAACTAATTAATACGATAAAGTGATGAAAACTCGAGTATTTCGAACATGCTATTGTTAGAGAAACGTCATCAAATACAGTTGATTATTCAGGGAAAATAACACTAAAGAGGAGCGCAGGAGGGCTAGGAAGACAATAAATATCCTGGGTAAAAAACCAGCTAGATTGGTATCTTTGTTCCTCGTAGAACTATTTAGAGTACCCGAATCAAAAAATTGCTATTATGATTGCCAGCCTTCGTAAGAGAAGGAACTCAAAAAAGTTATTGAGAGGTTATTTCTTTGTGGTTAATTTTAGAACAAAATTCTAATAAAGATCTAACCGTATCGTTAATCCATCGAATTAAATAATAAGAATGAATTCGATGCGTTAACCCAAACGATTTTTGCCATTTTTAGATATGTCTTTTCTAATCATCAAAGAAAATTTAATGAATCTTTATCATAGATTTCAATAAGAATTGATACAAAACCCTGTTAAATTCATTTCACTTAACCCTATCGTTGAAATTCTATCTGAAAATATTTTCTTTTCTGTTCTGTGATTAAAATTATGCTCTTCAAACATTATTTTAAACGTACGTAAAAATGTATTTTGATAGTAACTGTTGTATAAGCCACTGAGTTTGAGTTTAGATGTAGAGAAGCAGAGAGACATAAATCTAGGCACCACAGCATAAATCATGTCAAATACACTTACGGGAAATTTTGTAGGACAAATATTACGTTAAACGTTAATATACGTTAATTAAAAAAAATATCTAATGTGTGTACGTTGCAATCTGTTCAATTGAAGAACAACAAGCAACCCTATGACCCAATCAGAGGAAGATTATGTGTATGACGTGTAGACGTTCAGAGCCAGGCCGACCATTCTTGAGAATAGTATCGTTAATTGAACCCTAACCATCAATGTACCCGGTAATCACTGTCTACTCTGTATTCGCCGAGCTTGTGCAGTAGCCTACGTAAACATTTCGTTTGTATGGGTGTCTATTCCAGGAATTCTGCTCAATTATACCTGCTGTAACCTTGCCTGTTCACAGTGGCACCAGTTCAACTGTTATTTATTCAGTGATGCACAGTGTATGCACGCGCTCCGGTTATTTGTGATAAGTTATTAGTTGTTCGGTATTTTACAGTTGTAAATTTAAAATATTTTCAAGTACCTATATTTTTAAATGTGTTTTAACACAATTTAAATAATTTTCTAATTCTACTAGATAGGTATAGGGTAACTGGGGGTAATATGGGTATTTTTAATGTATTTTGTTAATAACAAAAAAAAGCACTACTACAATTTTAATTATTTTTATAAGATAATTCTTTATGCCTTTCTTTTTCAGTTACAAAGTTTCACATCGTTACATTTATGAATTTATTAAATTTGCAAAAAAACCCCGTGTGTTCAATTTACTTTATTAGGAATAATTTTAAGTGAAAACATTGAAATAATTAAGTGAATTTAATGAAATGAAAACAGTTTTTCTGCATTTCAAGATTAAAAAAGGTAAAATAATTATTTTATAATATAAATATAATTTCTATGACACACGAATAGTAATATTTTTTTACGCTATAGTCATTAATATAGGCACACGTTGGTTTACGTTTTTAGGCATTTTTCTTCTCGTTCATGTCCGTTATGTGAACCTGCCTCTTTCATTTACGCACGCGTGGTTTGTTTGGCCGTACTGCACAAGCTCGATGAATATACTATATTAATAAAATTTATATAAAGCAACTACTTTTACTAGGATTTGAACCGCGGATCCACGTTAATAACATCATAATTATGCTGTAGCTTATTGCTGGGATTACTCATTTGTTTAATCTAAAAAGTGAAAATTCTATAAATATGAAAACATTATTTGTAAATTATAAGGGAATCTTGGATAACACCTTCTAGTTTATTTCCTATAAAATTTTTCTTATCAAGTGTAGACTAAGTAATGAAATACCTCTAATAATAGTTTAGTATTGCTAATTTCTTAATTACTTTGACGATACAAAACGATTTCATATAATTTAACAATTTTTTTGTTTGTAAATAATTAAAATAAATTAAAAACCACTAAGAACTCATCAGAAAAAATAACTACTGATAATGTAACACAATTTCGTGTTTTTATTGTTCATTTTTATTTAGTCAGAGCTATAAAATAATATTCCGTTGTAAAATCACTTGGGGATCCAATATCACGTAGAATTGTAATAAAAAGAAACCGTAAAAAAGTATTTTCTAAGATTACGGGCAGACATATTCAAAAAATGTTCAATGATAAAATTAAAAATGCTCTTTCATGGTTTATAGTTGCAAAAAGATTGCAGTTTTTATAAGAATTTGTATTTCTTTACATTTTCCTTTACTTTTTGCTGACGGGTTGTTAAAATTCCTTTGGGGAGCAACAACGGCCTTCGGTCGACTTGATGCAGTCTCTTTAAATATTGTACGAAGCAAATACACCTGTATAAGCCTAAATATACAGAAACTTCTTTTAAGTGTTCACTGAATGGTACAAATGCGGTTGTGCTTCGTGAGAGTTGAAGTAGTGCTAGAGGTTAAGTATTGCGTAAAGATGAAACGTGCTCGCTACTTATGTAATGAATATTGAAGAAATGGTATGTTTTAATTTTTTTGTCATTCACTTTTGTTCTAAATTTATAGAGTTTTTTAACAATAAACTTTGTTAAAATATTGATGGAAGTTAAGTGTGAATACATGCTAAGTGCTTATATTTACAATCATTAGCCTATTTTTTAAATTAAATATAATTACTCTCTCTTTTATTATGAAAACAAAATAGGCTAATACTCTCGTTTTACTTTGAAATTCAACTAAAATGTCAGTTCTTTCTAAAAATTATTATATTTGTCTACGTTAATGCAGACAAATTAACTCCTGATTTGCTGAATAAATAACTTACTCTTTTAAGTAGCAGATTATCAATTTTATTGAAAAAATAAATAAAAATTACAATCGGTTTCGTGCACAACTCATCTCAATAACGCCTAGCTCAGATAAAAAAATGCTTAATTAAAATAAATAATGCTTAAAAAAATACTGGGTTGCTACGCTTTCCGTTTTCCTTTTTCACTCTGAATGTTTGTTACATCTACTTATAATTTCTACAATACTATGGAATACGTTTTAGAATTATAGGTCTTTTGGAAAGTACAGAAATAATACCTGTTGATTTAGACAGGTCAAGCTTCACTTCATTTAAAACCCTTTTGGAGCCAATGATCGAATAAAAAGCTGTAATTTTCTGAGTATTTCCTATAGAAGATGCGGATTTTCAGTACCGTAAACGTCCAGGAAGGTATAGAAATAAATGTACAGCTCTAAACCTGTACATTATAGGCCTCCCACTCCAAAAACCATAAGTACATTAAGTGCACTTAGGTAGTATTTACCCTAAGTTCTATGTTTTTATGGTAGTACTACTTTAGGTCTAAAAATACGAATGCTTTAGTTTAGTTTTTTGTTCAACTTATAATGTCAGAAATTTGCCGAATTTTGACTGTTTTAGGTAATAACGAAATTAGAGAATTAGTAGTAAGTGAGTGTGAATCAGTGAGGGCTTTTAAACTTCACTTAACTTGATATACATTATATCAAGGTAACTGAAAGAACGATATTTTAACACTGCTGATTACGCACTTAGCGCGTGATGAAAGGATTCTCACTGCTGATTACGCACCTAACGCATGATGGAAGCTTCGGTCCGCTTTATGGACTTTTCTCGGTCGTGGTCAATTTGTACGGTTTGACTCGTTGTGTGAGCACTCAGTATTGTTTTCCTATACTATAGTGTGCTTCGTTTGTAATTTTTTTGACCAGTATATTTCAAGTAAGTTTTGAACTACTAAATTTAAACCAATAAATAGTTAGAACAGGGGTTATACTTTGTTTCAGCTGTTTGGCAGTGAAAGTATATAACTGACTGATATGTTTCTAGGCCTACTTGTAATTACCAATTGGAATAATGCAACTATAGTTTGCATTACTGCTTATAAAATATCTTTACAAATCTGTAAACATATTTTAGATGTTCTGTAAAACTTACGTTCAATAAGTTTTTGTTATAAATATAAAAATACAACGGAAATATCTTGAGTAATTTTGTCAAAGATTGACCCTTAAATAATATTTTAATTCATTTTCCAAGTTACAGATACAATAATTGTATTAATAATAATATATATTAAGAAATTAAAAAAAAATCAGACTTGTTTGCGATTGAAATGAAATGAAAGGTACAGTTAAAAGTTCAGAAAAAATGGTATATCTACAACCTTATGGTCAGCACTACACAAGATAAAAATGTCAAGTTGAATAAATTCGAATTAAATAACTTGCTACTGGACATATCATTTGTTGATAACGTGCACATGATTTTAAACATAACCTTTGTAATAATAAACCCAACCACATTAAACCAAAGATCTTTGTGGAAAAAATTTAATCTAATATAATTTAATAATACCTGTATTTTTAATCAGTACAATATGAATTATTATACTGTGACGTTTATTCTACGTTTATTTAGGGTCTGGTTAATTCTAAAAAACAAAACGTTCTTTTAAACGTATGGCAAGTATTTGTCAGCAAATTAATTACTTATATTAATTATCGGCACTAAATGATAGGAAAATAACTCTGTTCGTGTTTTTTTTACAAAGGAAATACAAAATAAAATTACGTGATATAAGTTATTTCTTTTAATTTTAATAACTGTAATTCACCATTATCATCGTTAAAATTCCAGGCTAGACCAGTTTCCTTCATTGCCCTTGCTTCCAAGGCCAGCCGAAATCTTCTTTTCGTAAATGGTACTAGATAGGCCTACTGTTTTTTTGGAATTGTGCACTCTATTTGTGTTGAATCAGCTGTTTTTGATGTATTGAATTTACTTCAAATTCATACCTTGATTCCTAATTATAAATTATAAATCCGTACAACTTTCTCTCGAATTTTGTAAAACGTTTGTTGGGCACGAAATATTTTGAAAAATCAAATAGATTAACTGCTATCAGAACAAAGAAAAATTTATGTAATTTTATCTTTGTAAAATTGCATTAACAATTTGTTTTACAATTTAATTTCATGTATTTAATGACATTAACTGAAACTTCAATTTTTATTTTTGTCATCTTGACGTTTTCAACATAAAACTTAGAAATAAAATATTATTCGAGTCAATTCTATTATACTGACAGATTTTGAATTGTTTTCTCCTTCTTAGTAAATTAATTTTCTTATAACTTTGAACAGCTATGATTTTTTTTAAATGCTACTTCATTTTGGTAGTGTTAATGAATAAAATTTAAATTAATAACGGTAAGAACTAACGTATCTGAAGTCTGTCATAATTTAATGCATAAATATAAAATATTTGTTTTATTTCAGTGATATAGTCTTAGATAACGTAGTATTATTTTTTGTATTCATTAAGTCACAAACGCAGTAACATTTGTTTAAAGTGCAGCATTATAATCAGTATTGTATCTCTTACATTTCGTTGATTAAAAATGTTTTAGGAGATGTACGTCTATTTTAATATCAAACAGGCGTACGTTTTTTGTTTTACATTCAACTTTTCTACATAATACAGAGGTTGAAGAGTGATAGATGAAAATAAATGATGAAAAAATACGAGACCAGAATAGGAATTGAACCCAGGACGCCTTGCATAGAAGAATTGCTACGGGACGGCAAGAAGTGGAAAATAATTCTCAGTCGTTTATTTTAGTTAATTATTAACTTTTTTCTGTGAAAACCAGCCTCAAGTTTATAACGCAAGCTACTAATTAAGTGTTTTAAAAGTAAAATATTTTTGAGTACTTTGTATATATCAAATCATCAGCCCTAAGAAAAAATGATGGCAAACACTGTGCTATGTTTCTTTTAGCCTAGGGTTGTGGTAGTCGAGTTATTGAGAAGAGGTGAGCACTCGTCATACCTTAATGAGAACTTCTTGTACAAGTATGTAGAAAATCTCATAAAATATTCCACTGACCTATATAAATAAAAAAACATTTCTTTAGAAACAAAAGTTTGAAAAATATGTTAAGATTGGATTTTTACATGTTAATTACCTAACTGAAGCTTAAAATTTATTCGTATTACTTTTTAATGTATAGTAATGAGAGGAATTATTAATTTCTTTCACTAAGCGAATTACAGAAATTTATTTTACTATTATACATACTTCTATACATGGGAATTATTAAGACTTTTCATTGTTTGTTGTTAATTTAATATATAATTATTATTATATCGAAGCAAATATTATATCGCCTGAACTTAGCACAGGTTCAAGATACGTCTCATAGGGACGTAATAAATAAATAGTTTATTACTTCTATCGTTTTTTTGTTTCACTCCTGACTTTAATTTCTCTAGGTATCACATTAAAAATAATGCCTTTTCAGAATTGAAAATCTTCTGAAAGTAACAATTATAGGTTAGATTAGTTACGCCTTTTCTACTACTTATAATCACGTGGTTGAAACACAAATGCTTTTATTTTCTTAGGTATCACTTACAGTATGTTTACACAATATTTTTGGTAAAATACGCATACTGCTTAAGATTGATCAACCCCTTCTTAAGCGAAAATGGTCAAAACAAAAGTTATTTTGTTCTTTTACTCAACTTCTAAGGAATAAACGTATCGAATTTTAGCTTTTTAGGTAATCAGGAAGTTACAATTATTGATGTCAGTTAGTACTTTCGTAGTTAAACGGTATTAACAGTTTGTCATGTAATTCAAAACAATTTTAATAGAAATATTCTTTGTTTTGTTGTTTTATTGTAACTAAATTTCAAAATAACGAACAATTTTTCAATCTTAAAATACCTAAGTACTGCATTACAATTATTGTAAAGAAACCCTCGTGAATATTCTTATTTGTTATATAATTTTTCAAAGATACAACTCCAAAACTACATTTAGTTTTTATTACTATAAGCCTAATATATTTACTTATGGCAACTTTTATTTTCTATGAATTATAATTATTTAGCTATGTACAGAACTAAGGGTACCCTTATTTCTAAAAAATACAAAAATCTTTATAAATCTTTAAAACACCCTCAATTTTTAAATAAAGCTCATCAAACCAGGTCAAAAGTTTTCAGCTGTTTCAGTTTTTTCTTCAGGTTTCAGCTATCGAGGAGTTGCAGAGCCTCATTGCAGTTGCAAACTACAGTAAAACCTCCTCAAAACGACCACGTGAACCCAATAAATGGTCGGTTTGAGAGGTCGTCGTTTTGGAGAAGTGGAGGTCAGGACAATACCCTAATTAAAATAACATCATTATTATGAAAAGTGTATGATTATTTACCCCAAAAATATTGTTTTACATAAAATTTTAACAAACATAAATTGTAGTAAAAACATCATTACTTAAGTCACTAATCAATACAGCAACTGATGTAACTTTATTATTAGTAGATCGTGCATGATAGTAGCCTACTACGCTTAATGTAAAACTTGCTTAAAATAATAATTCTTACCGGGAGATACATTAGTTTATCACATATAACTCAAACATTTTCAAAACTAAGAAAACATTTCAAAATAATTTTGTTTAAAATAATTATTGTTTGTGTAGTTTTTGTGGTTTTCCCACAAATACGTACAATAGAAGTTGAAGCTTATTATATTGTACGTGTTATACTGTATAAACTGTATAAGCTTATAAATCTGTCAATACTCGAGGGAGCAGTATTAATATGTAGCACATGACTATTCTATATTACATAAGTTTGTCCATCTACCTTAATTTCTATTATACTTTTTAATTAAAGTGGTCGCTTTTGCTTTTTTTAACCGGTCGCGGTCGTTTAGCAGAGGTAAATTTTTATGGGGAAGAATAGTTAATATACCCGAAAAAGCTGGTCGGTTAAAGAGTTGGTCGCTTAGAAGAGGTCGTCGTTTGTGAAGGTTTTACTGTACTTAGGAAAAAATACTATTAATTTTTATTATACTCTTTTATAAACAAATCAATATTATGAATTTTTAGCCAAAAAAATAAAATAAAATAATTGTAGGAATAGTAAATAACATAAACAGCAGAGCATTCATTCAAAGCTGACAGCTTACATATTAAGAAATATTTGGTTGTACCTGATCTATGCAGTTTTTGTAATTGTTATAAATCGTATTACATTTTACGTTATTTAGTTTATTTAAAGTTGCATCATTAATTGGGTCTATCACATATAACTCAAACATTTAAAATCAAAATTTTCAAATTTAAAATCCAGAGAGAGAGAGAGAGAGAGAGTTAATTTTCAAATTTTTTTTATTTTTTTATTGGGTTATGTAACTGGAACGGTGGGTTTTGACTTGTTACAATTTCCAGGCCTTAGCCGGGAATCAAACCCCTGCGTTGTTAGAAACCGTATTACATTTTACGTTATTTAGTTTATTTAAAGTTGCATCATTAATTGGGTCTATGGTAGGTTATGTAACTGGAACGGTGGGTTTTGACTTGTTACAATTTCCAGGCCTTAGCCGGGAATCAAACCCCTGCGTTGTTAGAAACCGTATTACATTTTACGTTATTTAGATTATTTAAAGTTGTATCATTAATTGGGTCTATGGTAGGTTATGTAACTGGAACGGTGGGTTTTGACTTGTTACAATTTCCAGGCCTTAGCCGGGAATCAAACCCCTGCGTTGTTAGAAACCGTATTACATTTTACGTTATTTAGATTATTTAAAGTTGTATCATTAATTGGGTCTATGGTAGGTTATGTAACTGGAACGGTGGGTTTTGACTTGTTACAATTTCCAGGCCTTAGCCGGGAATCAAACCCCTGCGTTGTTAGAAACCGTATTACATTTTACGTTATTTAGATTATTTAAAGTTGTATCATTAATTGGGTCTATGGTAGGTTATGTAACTGGAACGGTGGGTTTTGACTTGTTACAATTTCCAGGCCTTAGCCGGGAATCAAACCCCTGCGTTGTTAGAAACCGTATTACATTTTACGTTATTAAGATTATTTAAAGTTGTATCATTAATTGGGTCTATGGTAGGTTATGTAACTGGAACGGTGGGTTTTGACTTGTTACAATTTCCAGGCCTTAGCCGGGAATCAAACCCCTGCGTTGTTAGAAACCGTATTACATTTTACGTTATTAAGATTATTTAAAGTTGTATCATTAATTGGGTCTATGGTAGGTTATGTAACTGGAACGGTGGGTTTTGACTTGTTACAATTTCCAGGCCTTAGCCGGGAATCAAACCCCTGCGTTGTTAGAAACCGTATTACATTTTACGTTATTAAGATTATTTAAAGTTGCATCATTAATTGGGTCTATGGTAGGTTATGTAACTGGAACGGTGGGTTTTGACTTGTTACAATTTCCAGGCCTTAGCCGGGAATCAAAGTTGGACCCCTGCGTTGTAGGCTAACTCGCTACCACTACTGTACAGAGGCAGCTAGTTTTAAATTTTGTTGAAATATTTTACTAAAGTATTAGGGTAATTAACTAAAAGTTTAGTATTTAAATAATGTAACTTTATTGTTACTATGTAATGCGTTGTAATAATCAAATTAATAAAGAGTAAACATTCGTGAGTAGTTCAACAAATTGACAAGGGTTTTGAAATGAATGCACTCGAATTATAATTAACAGACTAATTTGAGTAATTAATAAAAAACGAGATAACAAACACGTTACGGTAGAAAATAATACGTAACATAAAATACTGTATCGGTGGTATAGTTAGTACTCGAATATACTGATTGGTTCCTCAAAATATCTTTCTCAGTTCTTAGCAAGAGTTTATAGAAAATTTTAATATTTATGTCCTTTTAATATCGTTAAAAATGTTTAATGTTTTCAATAATTTTATATTAATATCAAGTTCATCACACTAAGCCTAAATCTTCATCTTCACTAGACTATCCGTTCATGTTTAATCGGCCTATTTTTGTAAAACTGCAAAAACATTATTTTGACAAAGTTAAATTGTGGTATAAAAGCGAAGAAACACAGGTTATGAAACATAAACCACATAAATGAAAAATAATTGTTTTTTGCGATATTGCCTTCAACAGAAGTCTTAATAATAATACAATTTTACAATTCAATATAAAATGAATATATATTGTATATTATCTTAATTTCCTACGTAATGAAGAAAGATAACGATAGAAGGAGAGTGAGAAATAGAATTCTAGATAATTCAAACTTTTTAAAAATTACGAAGTTTGTGGATTTACTGGTATATTCTAATAAAAGATGCAATGAATGACTATAAAATTTTTGAAGAGAAAACTTCTTTAGGCGCACCTTGTACTCTTTCCGAACAGTGAATGAAACTGAACTGTCACGCGTCACACACAGGAATGAAAGGTTATTTTTATTCAACTCCTTATTGGGGGAACCCGAATTTTTACTTTGTTAAGTATTTTTAAATTAATATTTTACATATACTTCAGCAATAATCTTTACTCGGATCAATTCATTTGGTTTCAGTCTACGGATTGTAATATTTAAAGTGTACGAGTACACATTCGTGCGGCGTGTTACTTTATTTGAGATTAGTTTAATATAATACGCGTATGTTATTGTATATAGGCCTAATCAGTTTAATATTTGCAGGATGAAATGTAATATTTAAATACGGAACAACTCTAGACGGAGGTTTTTTTAGATATTTAAATTAATTAGAAACTTAAGTATTTATAACATATTTCAGTTTCCATAAACATATTGTTTCATTCTTGGAATGTAATAGCAATGAAGAAGTCCAGTTAGAGCAAAATTCCACTGAATGATTCATTTACAAATGTAATTATATATTTTGTGTTTAATATTACTATATGAGTATAAAAATAAAAATACTGTAAATAATCTTATTTCATATAAGATTATTCTTATTATTATTATTCTTCTAACGTGTGGTCATAAACAAATACAATGTTTTTTCATGATAATAACTTTTCGCTCAATATTAAAAAGAAAATAAGAGTATAAAAGCACACAAATTTTGACTATAATTTTTGCAAACACTAATTTATTAATTTTACACTAGAGAGAGTTCTACGGATTCCGTAGGATGCACGATTGTCAATGATCCTTATTTTCCTGAATGTAATTGCAAAGCTCTCTTTCAACTACTCAAAATCACGCGATTTCTGTTTTGTTCCAAGGATGTTTCCTTATCTGCAAAATTATTTACATCACTGCTTACGGTTTGAAATATTTTTGTATCACGTTTAAAATTCTGTTTACCTATTTCTTTGTTAATAAATCAAACTCTATATTATATAGAGTATTTGTTTTCTTACTTAGTATTCTGCCAAGTAGCTTCTGGTAATTTATTTAACAATATGATGATAGTAGAGATTCTAAAGTATGTATTTTCAGTATAAAGACTTGAATATTAACGAATTCATCATTGCGCACTACTTCTATTGTTTTGCGGGAATTCTAAAAATTTTTCTACTTCCAGGATCCTACAGCTCATCGTTTTCTGTTTTCCAAGTTACCCCCTTAAGATTCTTCTGTATAATAGCTTCTTGAACTCTCTCTGTTCACGTTTTGCAAGGGAGACCTCTTTTCCTTCTATTTTCTGGATGGAAAAGGAAAGATTTTAGGGGACATCCGTCCGCAGCTATTCAAGAATACATAAAATAACTTTACATCTGAGTATTACCATAAGGAGTTGCGCGCGGACTGCGATACGATTAACATCGAATGAACAACGGTCGTGATTACTGTATCGATTGAGTGGTTTAATTAAAAGTTATGTCAATTGTAAAATAGTATGTTATATAAGTGATCGTTCTTAAAATCTACGTCAAGAATCTCGTAAACTATATGGAGGTTTGGGTGAGATATTTGTTAAAAACTAAGTTAAAATAATTTAAAATACAAGTTAATGCCAGCTTTATATTGTCCATACAATAGTATTAATAGAGTTTGGAAGGAGACTCAAGGTAAAGATCACTAATTGACCGGCCGGCTGTCGTTGCTTATCAGTTGTTTATCAGTCGTTTAGAAATAGAGGATATAAAATATCTACGACAATTTATCTTACCGCAACAACATAATTTCATTATAAACTAAATAATAATTAAAACTGGGTTTACTCGATCTACTCAATAAGCAATATTAGTCGAACATCAATAAACTGGATATATACAAATATAGATAACGGAATAATTTTCTTTAGAACTAACTTTTATTGCCTGTATATTGAAATCAGTCAGTCATTAAAACTTTTATAACATCAAAAATTAAAATGGATTTAGACTCCTTCAAAAAAATACTGGATAACTTTAAAGAAGAAATGAAAAAAGAAATGAAAGCAAACATCAAAGAAGAGCTGAGCAAATTTTCAAAGCAACTCACTGAGAATTTTCAAGACTCCTTGATGTCACTGAATAACACCATTACAGAGCAAGAAAAAAGAATAGATTTTCTAGAACGTGAGAATAGGAAGAGAAATTTAATTATACACGGCCTAGAAGAAGGACAAGGAAATAATATGGACCTTGAGAACACGGTTTTCCATTTAATTAGAACTAAACTTAAGGTAAACATAGAGGATAATGAAATATATTTTATAAGACGAATAGGCCGGGCGACTGAAAATAAAAATAGACCTGTCATCGTGGGGCTTGTTTCTTCTAGAAAGAAAATAAACATAATCACACAGGCAAAATGCTTAAAGGGATCAAATATTTTTATCTCTGAGGATTTCCCACCAAAAGTCATATAAGTTAGAAAACAACTCCAGGTAGATTTGAAGAAAGCAAGGTCAGAAGGAAAGTTTGCCATTATACGATATGACAAACTAATAGTTAGAGAAGAAACAGAAAAACCTAAAAAGCGTCTATTGAGTGAATCACCCAAAGGATCGATTAAACAAAATTCTCCAGCAGCGCAAATAGTTAAAAAAACAAAGAAAAGTGAAAATAAAAGGAAAAACTCAATTGAAAGCTTTCTTATAGATAAGGATGAAGACAAAATTAACGACAGGAATGAATGAGAATTACAGGAAACTAGACTCAAGATAAGGACAAAAAATGTTAAAAAATACGATTGTAAAATAGGAAAACAGAATGTGATAATATAAAAAGCAACTCATTAACAAAAACAACACCCCCAGAACGTTTGGTCAGCAAGGGGGCAAGAGACCAATACCTCCCAACTAGAAATAGAAATAACTCAGCAATACACACCACTTCACAATCAAACAAAAACTATAAAGTAAATTATAGTACATTCGGCACCTTAAATGTAAGATCTTTAATGTCTGAAGAACAAATTGTAGAACTTGAACAAGCTTTAAGCAATAGTGATATTGACATATTAGGATTATCGGAAATAAGAAGACAAGGTGAAAAAATAATAGAGAGGAAAAGCAAATTTATATTTTTCTATTTCGGAGAAGTATCCGGTAAAAATGGAACGGGTTTTTTTAGTTCACCATAAATTTAGAAATGATATTTTAGAATTCAAACCTATATCAGATAGAATCTCTACCCCTCAGTAATAGACGAAACCAAGTGATACTACGGTTTATTCAAGTGTATGCACCGACCAGCTCTTTAACTGAAGAAGAAATCGAACAATTCTATAACTTATTAATAGAGGAATTAGAAGAGAAGAAAACAAATTACAGGGAAGAAACAATAATAATGGGAGATTTAAATGCCCAAATAGGTCTCAGGAAGGTAGGAGAACAAGATACGATTGGTGCTTTTGGCTACGGCAAAAGAAATACAAGAGGTTGGAGATTGATAAGATTTTGCCAAGAATTTAACCTAAAAATTCTGAACAGTTTCTTTAAAAAAAGAGCAGGCCGTAAATGGACATGGTTATCGCCAAATGGTAAGCATAAAAATGAGATAGATTTTATACTATTAAAAAACAAGAATATGTTCCATGATGTAAGTGTAGTTCAAAATTTCCAATTCCATTCAGACCATAGGCTAATACGAGGCAAAATACTAACCACATATAGATCTAGGAGACATTTTTAAAAGATAATAATCAACATCAGCATATTAACTTAGAAAACTTTCAGAGGAATATTAAGAATGCAGTGGTTCAAAGGATACCAAGAAATTGTGATATGCAAGAAAATTACAACTGGTTAGAAAACACTATAATTAACACAAGTAAAGAATCACAAAGAAAGGTGAATAGAGGAATTAGACGAAATAATAAACTGAGTGACCTTACACTAGAATTAATCAGGAAAAGATCGATATTATGGAGAAAGGACAATAAAACTATTGAAGATAAATTAGAATTAAATATTATATGTAAAGCTTGTAAATACAATATTAGAAAAGACATTAATGCTTACAATAACGAATTGGTGAAAAGTCTAATGCAACCGGACCTATCTGTAAAGAAAACCAGGAAATCTTTATCTCAAGGTAGATTATGGTTGTCAGGTTTGAGGGATGAAAACGGAATTGTAAAAAGAAGCAGAGAAGATATCCTGGCTGTGGCATCTAAGTTTTATGAAAACTTGTACAGTGTTTCAATAAATGTAGAGAACAAATTTACCATTGGTCAATCATCAGAAATCCAAGACGAACATAGCACATTTCTTAACATATTGGAGGAAGAAATCAGTTCGGTTCTAAAGAAACTCAAGAGTGGAAAATCACCAGGAAATGACAAGATAATAAATGAATACTTAAGGGCGGCAGAGTGCTTTATTTCAAAGGATTTAACACACATATTTAACCAAATAATGACGCAGGGCAAGGTTCCAGGCCAATGGCTTAAATCAGACATAATTCTGCTTCATAAAAAGGGAGAGGTAACGGATATTAAAAATTACCGTCCTATTACTCTTTCTTCATCATTGAGTAAAGTTTTCGCTAAGATTATACAACGACGTATGAAACCGATTGTGGAGTACAACCAACACATTGAACAAGCGGGTTTTCGCCCTGGGTTTTCAACTGTGGATCATTTGCAGGTAGTGAACCAGCTGATCGAAAAATGCAGAGAATATAACGTAGAAATTTATATAGCTTTGGTGGACTTCGCGAAGGCTTTTGATTCTGTGAAACTGGTATCTGTTTTTAAGGGATTACAAGAGCTAGGGATAGATGAAAGAATATTAAGAGTATTATGGCATTGGTACAAAAATGGTGAAGCTCGAGTGGTCCTAGAGAATCCGGGCGATTTTTTTCCAGTTGGACGAGGTGTCAAACAGGGCGATCCTCTCTCACCCGATCTTTTCAATGTGACATTGGATTCAGTTTTCAAAAATTTGGATTGGGATGAAAAGGGTATAAGAGTGAATGGAAGAAACATAAGTTATGTAAGATTTGCAGATGATATTACATTATTTGCGAAATCACCAACGGAATTAAGCGGTATGCTAGAAGAACTACAGCAGGCTAGCCTATTAGCGGGACTTGAGATAAATACTTGAGATAAACAGTAAGCGAGAGGATATTGTCCTAAGTGGTAAAAAATTAATATGGGTAAATGAGGCGATTTATCTGGGACAGACAATTTCTTTTAGGAATGGATGCAGTAAGGAAGTAAACCGAAGAATGACTTTGGCTTGGAGAAAATACTGGTCAATGAAGTTTATATTTAAAAGCAAAATGTCTCAAAGATTAAAGACCTTAGCTTTTAATTGTTGTGTGCTTCCTTGCATAACCTACGGCGCACAGACATGGACTTTGTCAAAGAAGGACGTATACAGATTGAGAGTCACTCAAAGAGCCATGGAACGGAGCATGTTAGGGGTTTCCTTACGAGACAAGATCAAAAACACAGAACTAAGGAGGAGAACACAACTTCAAGATGTAGTCGAAGTGGCAAAGCGACTGAAATGGAATTGGGCTGGACATGTGTTACGGCTAAATGACGACAGATGGACAAAACGAGTTACAGAACGGCAACCGATTGGCAGACAGTGTTTGAGGTGGGACGACGAATTGGTCAAACATGCCGGTGCACATTGGCAAACTACAACAAGAGACAAATCCCGTTGGAAAACATTGGGAGAGGCCTTTGCCCAAAAATGGGCCTAGTTTCCTAAATACTTATATATAAAAAAAAGAAAAAAAAAGTGATTATGATTTTATTTGGACATTAAAGTTTAAAAATGATAAATTTATTTGTTTTTTTAATATAATTAATTATTACATAGTTATTGTCTTATTTGTAATGTATCTACTCAATGTAAAGTACGTAATTTTAAAGGAGACTAATAAAAAAGGCTATTTTTATTATTATTATTATTATTATTATTATTAGTATTACCATAAGAGTTAAAGGAAATGTTGGTTTCTTAGAGAATGAACAAAAATATCAAAAATGGACTAAAAATAAAAATATTCGAATGAGAGGATACGGTATGAAATCTATGAGTTGCGGTTAAATTTCATGGAAAATCTATTTACGTTAATTAAAATTAATGGTAATTTTTTAAATAGAATAAGTATTCTTAAAATACTGTTAATGATATGGGAATACTATTAGTATTCATTAGTTATTTGTAAATAAAAGTATACGAACTTGGTGCCATTCTTATAAAGCGGTAGCACGAAAAGCGAATTTGTTTAATGGTTCTAATAATCATATAGTTTACTGTATTATAATAAGCAATAAAGCGTCTAAAAATAACCCACAATTTTTATTAGTTTCGATTGTATCTATTTACTGGGTTAAAAAAATTCTTTTGTGAAACGTTATAAATAAAATATTTATTTGTTATTAAACGGATTGTAATATTGTAAAGGTTATGTTATATTTGGCGTTATGGGTTTAGGTAGAAAATAACCGTGTGTATAATACTTTGCGTTTATATACATTACTGCTAAAGGGTAAACGTTGAAAATATAAAAGGGCGCAAATGTTTCCAAGCCCGAAGCTAAAGATTAACGTTCACCTAATATCCGAAAAACCACCTTGGTGAATATCCGCTCCTTGTTCCACTCTTACTGAACCAGCTGCAGAACGATCTGTAAATCTGGAAGCAGATCACGCGACTCGAGTTGTATATCTTTCTCTGAAAAAAGTAGGTTATCCTTCTGCTATGCTCTAACAAACATTCTCATTCTAAACTTATCTCATTTTTTGTCTCTCTGTAAAGAAAGCTACCTAACGATTTTCTTGAAGTAAAATAGCGCACCGGATATAAGAAATGCAACCGTATTTTTTTGTATCCTTATGTTATCAGTAATGCAAGTGATGTAAAAAACTATAAAACTCGTCATTATCCTAAAAACTATAACCAAACTTTACGTCTACTAGAAATATCTTTAAACTGTACCATCAGACGATAAAAACAGTTATCATGCAAATTGTACAGAATCAAAAACAGTAATTCTAGAAGTGTTTGATGTACGAGTTTCGTACATCAAAGTTTCGAGTCTCGTAGTTTCTACTATTATTTCAAGCTGCTATATTAGAATAATGTACAATTTAGAATTAATAAATCGGACGTGATAAATAATTTACACTTTTGTACAATAAAATAAAAACGAAGGGTAAAATTGCTTATAAACAGTATAGCACAACCTGTGTTACCTGCGACGCCACGTCACCAGTGTCAGTAATGGGTTCATTATGTTTTCAGAGAAAATTAGAATTGTTTGAAAATATTTTCTCGTTGGTTCATTTAAAGTATCAACTACTTTTGTTGTAAGCAACTAAGGGTTATTGTTCTTCAACGGTAGATTTTAACGTTTAATCATTTCTAGACCGTAGCCATCAACCCAGTCGAACACAGATCCTTTTATTTTGAAGTGTGGCGTATTCTGGCGCTTTAACCACTGGGTCAAGGAGGCGTTCCAAATGTAAAATTTACATTGTCATGTAATTTGAAATGTATTTTAACGAGTAAATAGCAGTGAAATCTCTAGTGATTTAGCAAACTAAAACGTTGAACGATTTGTGCCTATATTTAAAAGACTAACAAGAAAGTTGCCTAAATCGCTAAAATCCAAAACTAATGTTGTAACCTTTTTTCTAGGAAATGTGGCCATTTAATAAATAAATGCCACCTGTTTGGCGTAAGTTTAGTGCGTTAGCATACAGAGCAGAAGGTCCCGGCTTCGATTTGCGACTAAGATCTGAAAACTATTATAAGTTAAAAATTCCGTTCCAGTGCCATAACTCAACATAGTTTCTAATGACCAAGCGGTTAATGCAATTATAAATAAACTAAAAAATATAATTATGTTGTAATATCCCTAAAGTTCCAAAAAATAATTAGGTGTCCTTATTAAAATTAGACCAGTGATTTTCGAGTGTGACAATGAAATATACCAATTAAAATTAACAGATGATTTTTTGAGAAGTCGGAACAAAATAAATATGAACATCAATTTCATTAATAAATGTTAAAGTTATAAATTACCTCAAAGTTATTTAAGTACTTTCAGAAAGCTACAACTTGCTCATTAAAATTATTAAAGTATTTTGTTTTATAATAGTTATTCGTTTACTTTGCAAGTTTTTATTTGGTCGTTCCTACGTTGATTCATTCATCCCGTTTTGTATTGATCACTTTTTGCAGTCCGTTTATTTATTCCACGTATTGTGTTTTTGTATCACGCGACAGGGACCTAGCTTTGAACAGACTATTCACCGCTTGAGGCTCCACAGGGCTCTCTCTAATATAATATATATTTATAAACATATACATACACACACCACACCACCAGTCAACGGTAAAAACAGGATTGTGAGGTTTGTGTAAAGTAGGGAGAGTTATTCGGGTAGTTTATATACCATTACGTTTATTATAGTACTCACTGCATGCAACTATATAAGTAAATACTGACTCAAACGATATAAGAGAGCTTATGTCTACCACTTAGTTTCCCCACTTGAGAATTAAATGCAAATTTTTCGTGTCAACCGTTTTACGGTTAAGAAACTTCCAAACACTTAAAATAAACTTAAAAAATCTGGTGTGCAACACTCACACAACTTTCTCTTGCCAGTGCAATTAATTAACAATAAACCTAACTTTAGTAATAAAACATTAGAAATAAACAAAAAACTAACCTCTAAAATATAACCTTATTTTAATCATGAGTGAAAGACGCAAAATGAAAACCAACCTCAGTTTGGCTTAAAAATACGGAAAATCACTCTTTCTCTCTGAACTAGGCTTTGTAGTGAAAAATGCTTTAAATAAAAGTTGTAGATCTTTTAATTTTCTATAAATTTAATTATATACAATTTTGTTGTAAAATGCATACTAAGGCCGAAATCTTTAAAAAATCAATTTTTCACACATTTTCGTGAGAAAAAAACAGAAAATCGCAAATTACCGCTAAACTAAGCGTTATACAAACAATTGTTTGGAATAAAAGTTGTAGAATTTTAAATTCTCTACAATTTTTATTATATAAAGTTTTGCGCTAAAATGCATATTAAAGCCGTAATCTTAAAAAAACCACGTTTTTACGAGAAAACACCCTCACCAAGAATTTCAGCACACATGACGCCTACCCTATCTTGTAGAGAATAAAAAATGTAGTAAACCAGGCGATTTAAAAAAAAATCGTAGGACCAGTTTTTGAGAAAATCACAAAAAAGTGAAAAATTACACGAATAAACTACTACTTCCGGTTGACCGATTTTTATGAAAATGTTCGTGTCGGGTCCGGTAAAGGTATGTAACTTAAGTTTCAAGTTTCAAGTTCGTACGACGTTCCGTTCTTGAGATATTTTGTATAGACACACACACACACACACAGACCAATCGCTAAAAACATGTTTTTTGGGTTCAGGGGGTCTGAAAACGTATAGATCCGGTGAAAACTCGATTTCGAAAACTCGACATGAAAACAATACTTTCCTTCCTATATATTTATATAGGCAAGGGAAAGTAAAAATGGATTAAAATTCTTATTAGTAAGTTATTATTGTGCATAAAATTGTTTACAATTAATTAATTTGATTAACAATTTTTTTTCTAACATGTAAGATTATTCACAATCAGTCGAAAAACAAAAACTATAAGTAAATAACATGGAAATGTTCACATGACGAAGACTTGTAATAAAAATGTTGTATGACGAAGACTTGGTAATACCCAATGATATTACTTCGAAAGGAAAAAGAAAATTATTTTTAATTTTTGAAAACATTAACAAGATAAAACATGAATAACAGTAATAGAAAAGTAATCAAATTAATAGCGGTGATAGTAGAATGCGTAGACGAAGAAGATGATGTTGATGATGTTGATGCTGATATGGAATATAATTATTTACCATGTAGGTTAGTCGGTAAATCTAAATGGAAGGTCAAGCAATTTTATTCGTTTTAGTTGTGTTACGTCTTCCCTATTATCAAGTAAATCAAGCGCCAAAAATTTGGGTGATCTGCTAATTTTTCTTGATATTTAGAACTTAGCTGCGTAATTTCTTCTTTCACGGTGTTGACACGTAAGTCCTTATGCAGCGCATCATTTGTCACATACCATGGAGCATTTGTTATAATCCGTAAAACTTTCGACTGGAATCGTTGCATAATAGCAAGATTCGATTTCGCAGCTGATCCCCGAAGCAGTAACCCATAAGTCCACAGCGGTTTCAATATGACTTTGTACTGTAGGAGCTCAGTACAAAGTCTAATGACATTTGTGAACGTTTGTTCATCATCCAATACAAATCTCTCAGCTTCAATCCTAGTCTTTTGCGTGTGTTCCAAATATGTTTGGACCAGGAAAGGCGTCGATCTAAGTGCATTACCAAGTATTTTACATCATCTGACTGAGGAACTGGTCTGATTAACAATTATTACAAGAAATTATATTTATCCAGTATTGTTGTATGTAGAATTTATAGTTTGATAATGCTTACATAAACATTAAATGATATAGATTTTAGAATAAATAAACAACATATTTTCGGTAGTTTCATGATGTAATTTCTTATGATGCAGTATTCTTCTAGTAGTGCGGACAGTATAATCTGTTTCTGATCTATTTCATTGGATCAATTTCATGTAATATTTTTAAAATGTATTTGGATACATTTTAATTTAAATAATATCAGTTATTATTTAAAAAGAAATGGATCACATTATGTTTATGGTATTATAAATAGTAATACAGTAAATTAAATTAAAATATTTATTTGGCTGATTTTCTAAAAAAAAACAAATAATAACTTCTGAGATACAACCAACAATAGATTTATTTACATTTTTGCTTGTACCGTGTGTAAAGACGTTCCCAGTGGGAACTCTCAGGTCACGTGCTTTCATAACAATTCTGTATTCCGTCATAACTATAGTCTTCTATTTGAATTATATGTTAAAAATGGAAGTAAAAGCTTGTGAATTAGGAGGATTAATATGAACTATCAAGATAGAGAGGTAGCAAAATATATCCTTTTGTTACTGAGAGAATTAGAAGATAATAGTGTCAACTATGAATCATATTATTTTATTGCGTCCACGTTGCGTACGGAAACAACTTCTAACCTCGGAACTGAGCGTTAAATAAAGTAGGTTGTTGCTTTTCCTGGTTTTTTCCACATTTTACTTCTTCTGGTATTCGCTTTATAAAAATTCTAACGCCGATTTTGAGATTGAAAGCTCTTCAGGAAGGTATAGAAATAATATTTAGTGTCTTCGGGCACTTACCTTGTTTCTACGCTGTATGATATTCGGTATTGTAATGCTTTGAATTTCCTAGATATTATTATTGCAGAGTGACATTGCCGACTTTTGAATTTACAACAGTTTGATTTTTTTGGCATGTGGATGTTACTGTTGGACGATTTGTTTTGGGGAAACATAAATTTTTGTTGAATAAAACATATAAATTTTATAACACATCATATATCATCTATCAACAGATGCTACTGTTGGATGATTTGTTTTGTTTTAGAGATGTTGTACATGATGTGTTATACAATTTTTATATATTTTTTCAATTATTAAAGAAAATATGTTGCAAATTTTGCAATTTAAAGGTGCCGAATACTGTAACAGTTCAGCTAGAATTTATATCGATATAAATTTATTTATTATTATTATTTATATATTTTTTTAAATTTATTTTACTTGATATTTTAATGAGTTGAGTTGTTTAATTATTTTTAAATTTATTTTGAGAATTATTCTGTGTAAAAAGGCAACTAAATATGTTGTTGTTGTTTAGGTCATCAGCCAAAAAGCTGGTTTGAACCTGTAGAGGTTTTACTAAGTAAAACTAGGAGTGAGGTGGTTTACCATTGCCTTCCTCACTGAATGGAAAAGTATGCTTATCAGCATGCCGGGCCCTCTGAAAAGCACATATTTTCCACTCTGCAAATGACACCTTCACTTCATTCACCACAGGGTCTGGCTGTATAATGAAATTCATTACTTTCAGAGGAGATAACTCTGATTAGTGTTTTTTACACCTCACTAAATATATGTGTATAAAAAGCAGATATAAATAAGTTAAAGAATTAGTTGATTAAATGTTTCTGATTGTTAAAAGAATGTTGATTTATAAATAAATAAAAAATTAACTTCACTTCATGTCTGCAAAGCTCGAAGAGTGTTTGTAATACAAGCCAAATGCCATTAATAATTAAAATATATAATTAAACATAATTTATAGTAAATAAACAAACTGGATATATATAGTACACGGATAAGTACCATTTATTTTTGCACATAAAACACTTATCATTTATTATCTTTAAATATCATTTGTATGACAGAATAGTTGCATGTTCTTAAAGCCGTTATTAATTAGATTTATTAGACTTAAGAATGTATCTTTTTTAGAAATTCTTTTTCTTAAATGTCATAGTTTTAAGCACTAGCGTAGTTTTCAAATCTCTTTTGTACTGTTTTACTAAATAAAAAACGAGCACACCTATCCGAGGACATGGCTTGTAGCCATAGTTGGATAGATGAATTTCCTCCATCTCGTACATTGTAAATTGTTGTAAATGAATTTTTAGCTTTTGGAAAGAATATTTTTGAGTTACTATTATAAAAAATTATGAAAATAAGGGTTATTATTATTATTATTCACTTTATAAACTAATTTCAGGTTAAACTTATTAAGTAACGAAGATTTCACCTAAGTGAGAGTTAGAAATTGTGACTCATAAAAATAATATGTTGCCTTTACCTTTTTACCACCTCTGTTTACCACTAAGCACAAATGGCCCATATATGCAAATGCTGTGGACTTTCAATTGAATTATCAAGAAACACGGGTCAAATTTTATTCTCTATGTGATCGGGAACTTAGAAAAAAGTATTGATGAGTGTGTCAGTCAATGTGACTACAATCTAGTAAATTTTTCATTACACTAATTTATTTTTGAATTTATTTAAAGTCGTGGCAACTGATTGTTACTATCGGTTATGGTTATGATACGAAATCAATATGTGTTTAGAGGGTCAAAATTTCCAGACTTTAACCGGAAATTGAACCCGGAACTTTCCACTTTGCAGTGAAACGCAGACTAGTGCTTTGACCATTGGGCCATTTAGGTGGCTTTAATATCTATTAATATATTCAAGTAAAGAACAACTTAGATGGAGTTTGTTAACGGAGAGTTTTGTTTGATCATTAGGTGCGTGATAAAACTTGTCAGCATTTTCTTTGTGTTTGCTCTACTTATTTTATTATAAACTCCATTCAAAGTATACTGTATAAATTCTCACTGATTACAAGAAGAACGTAGATTTGCGTGATATCGTTTATCAGGTTATCGTGATGGTCTGAACACTCATTTCATTTGAAAAAGGTTGTGCCTGATTGCGTCTTTCCTCTCTTAAAAGACGGATTTCTTTACAGCCCAATTATGAATTATTTTATTAGGTACTTCATGTATTTATATTCAACCCTTAAGTATTCTCAACATTGCAATTGTTAAATTTAACACTCTGTTGTCAAATAATGAGTTAAAATCTGTTATTGGAAAAACACAGATGCATTCATTAAAAAAAAAACACCATTTAATAAACAAAGTATTTCATTTATATACACCTAATGTTTTAGTTTAGTTTAGTTTCAAATTTCTTAAAGAAAAAAAATTATCTGAAACTTCAGTTCTGGTTTTTTGCATTATATTTACTTAAAAAGAAGTTAAAACAAGAAAAACTCACATGCGTTGTTTCGGAATATATGTTCTCATTTTCTGCATGCTATTTTTATAAATTATAAATAAAAGAAAATAAATTGCTCACTTTAACAATTTTTTTATTTGTTTTGACGTTTCTAACTACTCAATGCAAAAATTTGGTTAAACTCAAATAAATTGCTGTAGTGTATTTAAGAAATACATTGTTCAATGTTGTTTAGGTCAATAGCCGAAAGGCTGGTTTGAACCTCTAGAGGTTTTACTAAGTAAAAACGAGGAGTGAGGTGGTTTACTATTGCCTTCCTACTGAGTTGAAAGTGCATGCTTATCAGCATGCCAGGTCCTCCGAAAAGCACCCTTTTTGCACCCTGCAAATGACACCTTCACTTCATTCACCACAGGGTCTGGCTGTATAGTGAAATTCATTACTCTCAGAGGAGATAACTCTGACTAGTGTCTTTTACAACTCTACCTCTTCTGTTCTTAAATAGTTCAGTCATATAATTGGCTGACTATGTGATAAGAAACAGAACTATTTTTTATAGCCATGGAACCAACAGATCGAGTGCAATTAATTTAACACTTCACCTACCCGTTTTGGGCATTGTCTTTAATGATGGCGACAAAAACTGTTTTTCATTGTTTTAATGTTGTACTGTCGTTACAAAAAAAAAATGAAAACAATTAAATTTTGTTGCGGAAATAAGTAAATTTTACTTTCCGGCTGTGGGGAGAATATGAGAATTAATTTCATTTCAGAAAAATCGATATATGGCTAAAAGAATTCCACCATAGTACAATGGCACATTCTCATAGTTAAGAAATAGTCTAGTACAAAATAAATTTGTAAAAACTTAGCTATTTTGAAAATTAATTCAGAAATTGTTCATGGTACTTAACGGTTTATTAAAATTCATTTGCAAGGAAATTCTGTAATTTCCTTATTTTTTCACTCGTATGTTTCATAGCCTGAAGCAACTTAGAGCGACTTGGAGCGAGGCCGGAATACCAATAAATAGTGACTATTTTTCTCTAATTTTTTTATTGATTAAACAGTGAATTTTTATTGGGCTAAAAACGTCTGTACTTTTATGTCAATATGACTTTAATAAAAAATTAAATAGAATTCTGTGAAATAAAATGAAAATATATACTGAATGTAATAAGAGTAGTAAAACACGTAAATATGTTGTAATAATTGTCATATTTTAAATTGAATAATGCTGTGGAACCTCGATCAAATAACTGCTTATGAAAGGTAAAAATACTAAGGGAGTGAGAGGTACAGTGTACGTGAAGTTTATTGCACAGTACATGACCTAAATAACTCATTTATTAAAAACATAAACAAATAATATTGTGTCAAATAGAAACTCGTGTACAACATTACACCCTTTGAGAAAAAGCTTTAGAAAAAAAAACTTTTATCGTTCGGTGAAAAGGTAAAAATCAAAGAGAAAGAGAGCAGTGCCGGTTTATACAACTTTCCAACCTCTAAAAAAATTATGGGACAAAAAATAAAAACTGAATTGACAAGCAAGTGAAAAAAGAATGATTGAATATTAGACGTAAAAAATAGTGAATATGGAATTTAATTTTCTATTCTTTTATGAAAGGCAACAAGGTGAAAGATGAAACAAAAATAATTGAATAAAATAATGTTACCAATATCCGTTCGCATTCGTAAATAGTTTGTTGTGACAAAAGACTAGTTTCTGAACTTTTTGTGACAGTGAAAATGTTTAATATTAACACACTGGTATGTATATACAAAATATATTTTAAATTTCAACGGAAATATACACTACACAAAAAGGTTATAGAATTTTAATTTTGTGTGAATATATATCTACACAAAAGGTAATAGAATTTTATTGTGATATAGAGCTTTTTACAATGCAGTGAAAATACATCGGTAGCTCATTCTACTCGTGAAAAGAAAGATGAAAGTTTATTTTTATATAAACACATGTCCGGAAACGCTTCGTTACAAAATGCGAGTTACGATCGGCAAAAGATTTCTACCCGATTTTTGTTAATTCTGTCATTTTATATCCCGTTCCCAGTTTTATGAGCCGTAATTTAAAAAAGGCCTAACTAACGAATTGATATATTTATTAGTCTTACGTAAAATTTCATAAGTGTGTCTTTAACAAACAATCTTCGTAAATTACTTTACCGGGTGAGCAACATACGAGTAAAACCGAACCCATTACGTAACCACTGCAAAATCGGTAGGTTACGTTGTGATGAGATTTAATGATTGATGCAGATAAATTAAATAAAAATAACATTAAACGTATATTAAATTTTTCATTTATTTACCTTTTTGTTAGTACTAAAGATGTTCAAAATGACCACCTTAAGTATCGATGCATTTTTGTGCTCGACTGATCATGTAGAGAAACGTCTGACGTAAAACGTTATTGTCAATTTACATTGATTTCTCGTTAAATGTTCACCTTCAGTTCATCAATATTGTGGGGGTTAGATACATAAACTTTCTCCTTTAAGTAGCTCAAAAGAAAAACTTGGCAAGTAGACCACTCTGGGGATCGTGGAGGCCACCGTCCAATGGTAATAACTCGTTCATTTGTGAAAGCAGCATGCACGCGATTCAGTGAAACCTCTGACGTGTGACGTGTTGCTCCGTCTTCTTGAAAGAAGCTGTATTCTTTCCCGTTATCTGTTAATTGCGCATAGAATTCTTTGAAAATATTGAGGTAAACTTGTGTATTAAAAGTTTCCAGTACTACCATTACTCGCGCGAGATATTTTATTGTAGATTAGCGGTTACGTTATTGGTTCAGTAGTTGCTTACCCGGTATAATTTTATAAGATTAAATTTTGAAAATAAGTTGAATCATCGATAAGACTTAGAAATTTAGACTGAAAACGTTGGAATAGTGCTGTTAAATTGCTTAGTAAAACCTTAAATTATACTTCCTTATGTGGGGCGCATAACATCTTGTATTTCAATAGTTTTGAAGGGTGGGTAATCTGAAACATCGTACATGAACCATAAAAAATTGTTGAAGTTATCAAATAGTTAGATAAATTCCACTTTAATTTATCTGTCGAAGTAAACACTAAGTCACACAATGTCAATCCGTATTCAATGGCTGTCCGTACAAAATCATACACAGCCTGTCTCGTAGGGTGAATACTTTTTTTAAACTTTAAAATATAATTTAAGTAGACTATAACCTTTTACAAAAAATAATTATGCTGTAAGCACCACATCAACATAATTATTTTGACATTACATGCATTATTACTAGTATTTTGTAGTATTTGAGTACAGTGTGGTTGGTTGTTTTGTCTGATTTTGATAAAAACAACGGAGTGCCATTATTTTAATGTCATTTACATCCCGAATTATTCTAAGTCATACGCGTGAAATTGCTTTTCAGGGTTTCTCAAGCATTGGATAGTTACGGACCAGAAAAGCAGTTGCTACGAATTTAGTACCCAAACTTAAATAACCAATTTGTTTTGCCTTAGAAAAATAAATGCTAATGCACTTTTATTAAAAAAAAAAATACATTTATTGCGGAAATATGTTTCATTAGGTTACATAATAATCTTGTTAATAAAGTAATACAGTATTAACCTACTAATTTTCAAAATAAATGGTGAGTGGTGAAATCATTTAACAAAACTTCCAATAAATTTAGTCAAAAAAAAAATGGCATTATTAAAGTTCATAGTATCCGAATCTAATATTTGGATACAAAATCTGCTTAAAAATTAAGCTCTGAGCGGCTTTACGTGTTACGCATCATTTTCTTATTATTGGTAAAAATATTATTTATTGCTTAAAAGTATCCACTAACAAGCTTTTTGGTTTTGTATTATCTATGACTTAAGAGTAAAATAAACATTATGGTTTTAAGTTGAAAGATTATTAGATTTACTTGGATTATTTCAATTACTAATGAGACGAGATAACATAGAAATTTTGTGATTTTAAATCGTGGTTGGAAGAAAGTGCAGTAGAAACACGAAACGTCCGGGGCCAGATTTTTCCCGCGTTAACGGAACGAACAACGTAAAAACAAGAGAAAATATGGAGAACCATAAAACTACTTAGGTGGTAGTATAAATCAACTTAACGCTAATATGCACATAGCAATATAATACGTATTGTAGTCATTTGAAATATTAGTCGGCAATTAAATGAAGATATTTTCCCTATCAGCGTGATTTCCTGGTTTTATTTTTTTAAACTGATTACGTATTTTATAAACCTACACTATAATACAATACATAACTCAAGTAAGACAATTAGAACTAGTGATTATTGTTTGTTTAATATTAATAACTATAAAAAATCGGTTATTTTCTTTTGAATGCAGTTTTGCACTATTTTATTTTCAACAGTGTTTTAATTTATCTACGTATTCAGACATTTAGGTGCTTCCAAATAGTGCCGCATACGATGTAATAATGAAAGTATGAAAGTTTTAGATCTTTTTTGGCTTTTTGGTTTAACGTTCGACTGTTCTGCAATTACGGCTAATGCAGACGGTGAAGGATGAAATGATTTTTTGTAACGTATGAAAGTATGCCGTGCCTGAATGGGATTCGAACCCAAAACCTCATGAGAGGAGAGCACGGAGCTTGTTACCAACTACGCCAATGTGGGCGGCAAGTTTTAGATAATTTTGAAAGATGAGATCATCGTGTGATTTAGGTATGGACAATATTTTTTCTTGTTAACCAATATTTGTTAGGCAAAGCTTTCTCGTTAACTATGTTGTCGTTTAGGTCATCAGCCGAAAGGCTGGTTTGAACCTGTAGTGGTTTTACTAAGTAAAACGAGGAATGAGGTGGTTTACCATGCCTTCCTCACTGAGTGGAAAAGTACGCTATCAGCATGCGTTTATCATATAAACTATAATGTTAGGTAATTAGTACGTGTTTTGCATTAATTCATATTTCGTGTTAAGGGTTTTCGTGTTAACCGAATTCCACTGTACTTTGAACAAATCAAGAACGCATTATCCAAACATAAAAAAGAAAAACCAAGTTCAAATCTATTCATGTCTAAACAAATAAATTAGAAGGTAGCGGTAACGTTATTGTTCAGTTCATAAATATAAATTTTGATAAAGAGCAAACACAGTCCTACACAAATGAGCGTAAGTGTAGCCTGCTACTGGCTAGAACATAATTCCCTGAATCTATTTTTTACACTTCGTAGTTATTAACAAGCTTGTATTACTGATTCGTCGGTTCATATACTATCATATTTACGGTTTTTTCTGTTCGTAAAATTATCACGACTGATTTTCAACTTTTTATGGTTTGATTTTCTGTAAATTAAAACTAGGCAGTGGTAACATCATTTTCTCATCATGTCTTGTAATACTCTTTGAATGCATGAATAAAAAGATTTTCCTGATCTCGCTATACAATGCCATTACACGTTTACACAATGAACTCTTTTATTCTTATGTTATCTCTAATGATTAAATATTTTGGTAATATTACTAAAGTACGAGAATGACTAAAATTCTAGATTATTTTAAAGTTAACGTACGATGGAAATAACTCTTAACTTTATTTCAATCTATCTGTATGACGGGTAAAATTAATTGTGTTTATATATTTTTAATACGCTATCATTTTATTCAACAACAAATTGGAATTAGAAAATTATATTAATCAGATTTATATTGTGCGCATTTGTGTGTGTGTGTGTGTGTGTGTGTGTGTTTTGAGACTCGCGTGTTCGTTAATGTTTGAGTGGGTATAGATGTTGAAGGTATCAAGGGAATGGGTTATAAGCGGAAAATCCGTTTAGCCACCGTCTATGGTGGGGGAAATTAAGGGAGTTCAGTTTGGAAGAGGTTTTTACTAATAACTCCTGTCTAGCTCATGCCGTCTCGCTTCTTTACTCATCCCAACCCCTTTCGTATTTGTATCATCAATACGATCCTGTCATCTGGAACTTCTAATAGAATTCCCGTCTCTGCCCTTTGTCTATTAAACAGACAGACCTCTATCAACCGGCAAGCAAGCCTTCCGTTTTCTCTACCACAAATTTAGTCCGTACCTATTAATTCGGCTAGTCGTTCTTCCTATTCATTATTTTTTACTTAAAATACTTTTCTTTACTTCAAAATACCGTCGTTATTTAACGTTTTTTCTTCAGTAGTAATTTAGTTTCATTAGAATCAAAGTTGACTGACTCATCCTAGATTGTTAATTTATTTTTTTACGCTAGTACAAAATTTCTAAGATAATTAGTGCAAAAATATATACAGTAATACAAATTATTAATTTATAAAATATTGTACTATAAGAACCATCTTATATAATTTTAATATTAATAATTATAAATAAAAGAAAATCACTAGAATACGCAAAAAAATTAGGAATATTATCGAACGTGAGGAATTAGTACTTTTGCAATGTCACAAGTTACACGTATAAACATTGTATTTGTATGTATTTTGTCAAAATTAAAAACTCCTTGGCTACACATAACCAAAACAGGAATGCATGCTTGTGCAACCAGGGTATATTGATAGCTCAGAGAGGTGCATTAAAATTTCGTTTATTGCTTTTCTCGGTTTTCCATTTTCATTCGACATTTTACTTCTTCCAGGTATCAATCCCAATTTAAGATATAATAATGGCAATTTTGTGATACCCAGCTCTTTGAGAATGAACATAAACTTTATTAATGATTTAGGGAAGTTTCACGCTTTTTACCCGTTACAATAACCTGGCCGAAATTCGAATTTTTCATTTCTTTTATTAGGATGATACTGAAATAGCATCAGAAGCTCACAGAAACAACATAAAATTGGAATATTAAGATTCTACCTAAACCGTAAAAGTGAAAAAGAATTATGGTCTTTTAAAGAAAAAAGAAAGGTAAATGTAAAAGAGAAAGTGGGATATTTGTGACTCTAAACAAAAAAGTGAAAGTTTAAGTAAAAGCGTATGTTACGTCACGTTTTACTGTTTAATGAGCTCTCTACCTTCGTTTCTCATGGTCAGTTTGTTATCTACAAACTTCAATTAAAAAAACACACACACACAAGTATGGATAAAATAATACAAGAACATGATTTTTACCAGAAGATTTTTAATATGTATTGTTATAACAGGGAGTACTTATCCCTGCACTTTATACTTGTCCCTGTACTTTATGCCTTGCAGTGATTTTAGCCAATAATTTTACAGTCACAAATTTGTAAAATATTATCAGGTCGGATCGTATGGTGTTTGTAAACAAATGTTCAGCTGTTTGTATTATGGAAAAGTATAATGTAATTATCTATTTAAAACCATTAATAAATAATTGACCGCGAGTATTCCGATTACTCATATTGATAGATAATTGAGTTAAAATATTTAAACAGAAAAGTTTAGTAATTGTTTTTAATTTGAGAAGTATTATATTATTTTTTAATTACTAAAGTAATAAATAATTTACCCAAAATACTGACGCATTACCGCTAACCAATCAGTATCTTAAAGTTTTTATTTTCTAAGATGGAATGGATAAATGCATCATTGATTTAATGCACTCACAATTTAAATTTAAAATTTATCCTAAAATGTTATACCATAAAATAAAAGTGTAATCTGTCGCTAATATAACAAGTAACAGTCAAATTTATAAATTAATTTATTGATGTTATAATTTGAACACAAAAATTATGGATAAAATTAATTAAATTACAGTTTTGAATTGCATAATACACTAGAAGTTAAATGGTTCTTCAAAATTAGAATCTAAGTTTTTTAGCTTAAAAGCAAAAATTGTACTCAACCCAATTAATCTAAAGTAGAAGTTAAAAAACAGAAGAGGAACAAGTATGTACATAGAATTTTCAGTTACTTGAACTTGCCGCGCTTAGCAAGGGCTTCTACCAGTTATGCGATGTGAAAAGTCTTGCTCGCTATTTTGTTATTTTCAGCTGCATACTACGGTGCTGGAGGGTATAGAACTTGTATAAAAATAATGTTGTTATTTCGGTCAATAGCCGGAAGGCTGGTTAGTACATCTAAAGATTTTACTAAGTAAAAACGAGGAGTCCCTTTTACGAGGCTATTTGTGAGTTTGCCAGAAGGTTAAAATGTCTCCGACCGGGCTACGAACCCTGCGTAAAGTACGACCAGTGGTGGGGCTGCCACCTTTGAGCACCTGGCCGTACCCTGAGCTTCATTCAGAGACCCACCTCCTAGGTTCTTCCGCCCTGTTCACCGTTGGGAAATTTCCTCATCCGCCATCGAGACCGTTGACCGTTTTTTATGGCCCCTAGGCAGGGGCCATAAAACTGGGTGCTACTTTCCGGAGCCAGATAGATCCAGGTTTGTTATCGAAATTGTTACTCCTCCTGCTCCTCCTTTCTCATCACTTGCAAGATGAGGCTTCGGACTTGCAACCGGCGGCATTAAATAACACCGTTGGCGGAGTTAAATCAGGTCAGAATTGGGTATTTACAACTTGAACGAAAAGATAAAGGATTATCGCCTAAGTCGGAGACAGCACATGCTAAGGATGTCAGATCACAGGATACTTAAGCAGGCACACTGGTATGCTCCAAAAGGTAAAAGGGATATCGGTAGACCTAGGAGAAGATGGAGATAGATGATATATAGATTGTGAGTTCGGAACAGGCTGTGGCTTAACCCTTGGTGTGAAGAAGATGAGTAAAAACGAGAAGTGAGGTGGTTTACTATTGCCTTCCTCACTGAGTTAAAAGTGTATGCTTATCAGCATGCCAGGTCCTCATAAAACATATATGTTACATGTAAATAATACTATTAAGCCTATATGAGTGATTTAGTAGTTTACAATTTTGTTACTTATGATCATGGAAGATCAGAAAATTAAAAAAAATAACTGCCTTGTCTTAGGATGATACAATATGAAACGCTATTACATCACATAAACAAGTAGTTTATTCTTACACTTAAAACATGAGAAAACAACTCTCAAAACGCAGAAGTTAGATTAATGGTGAGTTAGTTCAATACCTACGTTTATGAACGACGTTGGAACTCGCAGGCGGTAAACAAAGACATTATTTCTCAACAAAGTGTAATGCAGTAATTCTTCGTGATTAATAATACTTTCTTGTTTCTTCTCATTCATCCGAGTTTCACGGGTTTTAATATATTATGTGTTTTCTATTTTCTCTTGTACATTAATATTGCCTAGTTTTTCTTTTTTTAAACTTTCTTTTCAAAACTGAAATGTTTTATTTAAAACAATGAAAAAGTTATTACTAAATTTTTGGCGTAAAAAACTAAAATTCATATATTAAAAAAAAAAAAAAAAAAAATTTGGTGTGAAACACTCACACGACTTTCTCTTGCCAATGTAAATAATGAACAATTTAACCTAATTTAGTAGTAAAACATTAAAAATAAACAAAAAACTAACCTTAAAAACCATTACCTTATTTTAATCATGAGTGAAAGACGCAAAATCAAAATCGACCTCGGTTTGGCTTAAAAATACGGAAAATCACTCTTTCACGCTAAACTAGGCTGTGTAGAGAAAAATGCTTTGAATAAAAGTTGTAGATCGTTTATTTCCTATAAATTTTATTATATACATTTTTGTCGTAAAATGCATAGCAAGGCTGAAATCTTAAAAAATGATGTTTTACACGTTTTCGTTAGAAAAAAACAAAAAATCGCTAATTACCGCTAAACTAAGCATTATACAAGAAAATGTTTGAAATAAAAGTTGTACAATTTTAAATTTTCTACAACTTTTATTAAATAAATTTTTGCGCTAAAATGCATATTAAAGCAGGAATCTTAAAAAAAGTAATTTTTTTACGTGAAAACAGCCTCACCAAGAATTTCAGCAAACATGGCGCCTATCCTATCTTGTAGAGCATAAAAAATTTAGTAAATGAGGCGTTTTAAAAGAAAAATCGTTGAACCCATTTTTTAAAAAATCGCAAAAAAGTGAAAAATGACACGAATAAACTACTACTTCCGGTTGACCGATTTTGATGAATATGTTCGTGTCAGGTCCGGTAGTGGTGTCTAACTTAAGTTTTAAGTTCGTACAATGTTCCGTTCTTGAGATATTCTGTTCACACACACACACACACACACACACAGACACACGCACACAGACCAATCACTAAAAATATGGTGTTTTGGATCCAGGGGTTCTGAAAACGTGTAGATCCGGTGAAAACTAGGTTTCAAAAAATTGACATGAAAACAAAACTTTCCTTCCTATATATTTATATAGGCAAGAGAAAGTAATACTAATGATAAACAGATCAAAAAATTTAATTATGAATTTGGTATTTCTTAAACCAATGTTCATATTTAAAAAAATACAACGGTCGTGTGTTTTCCCAGTCGGTGAGTTACTAGATGATTAAGCTAAATTTTTCGATTTCAACTCTTCAGTTAGGCTCAGGAAATTCTAAACTGTTCACACTCAGGTTAAAATTGTAGGTGCTAAAAAACGTATATCATACATCATTAAATAAAATAATAAATATGTAAAATAATAAAATAAAATTGTCGGAATTGTAATTCCGGAATCGAAAATAAATTATCTCCAAGACAGAAAACATGAAGTTAGCTTGGATATCATCTCATAAAATATATATCCAGCGAAATGAACAAGTAGACAGCTTATCCAAACAAGACACTACACGTCTTGCATAAAAGATTTGCACCTCATCCCGCGGCCATCTAACAAATTTGTTCAAAACAAAATTTTAAAAACCCGGAGCAACAAATGGTTAAATAGTACACCAAAAAATTAGGCCTACGTGAATCATAACACAACATTTTTGAAAGACAACCGGCATCAACCGACATAAGAAAGCATGAGTTCAGTCTCGCAAGGATACGCATAAAACACTCCTGTTTAACTCATAGTCAGCTTTTATCTAAAACAAACCCTGCAAAATGTAACTTTTGTAACTGTAATCGTTTGATAAGACTCCTGGTGATGGGTTGCAATAGTTTACTAATAATGAGCTCTATATAAAACTTACTAATGATATTTAATCACAAGTGCCTAAATGAACCAACCTTCCAATGAAAATTACATAAAATTACAACAATGTAAATTTTTTTTCAAAAATTCAGCATCTCAAAAGAATTTTTAAAAAATTAATTACCTCAATAAGCTGTAATAACATCAGTGTCTTTTTATTTTTTGTGTTTTAATTTCTGTAGAATTTCGAGAAACTCTTTGCTTTAAACGTTACTGTGTTCATGAGCTTTGTTTTTATATTTTTGATTTTTTTTGTGTTATTCTATAATTATATATCAATATTTTTTGTAAAAATTGGTATAGTTTAATTTTTGTAGTCGCTAATAACCTTTGGAGTTGATATGACCAAAATGATAGTTAAAAAATATCTTCTTCGTAAAATCTTCATAAATATTTTTGGTTTGCGTCTCCACTTGGTTCAGATGGATAGCTCCTAGAATTTGGAAATCTTTTGGTTGTGAATTGAATCTGAATTTTTTTCGGCTAACCATTGTGGTTGTAACTGTGGGCTTGCCTTCAAACATCAAAACATGTAAAGACCTTTTAGAAAAAACCATCATTTCGCAAAGAGCGGGAAAAGAAAACATCGGATTGCATGGGTGACCGACTAATAAAAATTTGAGCGTTTGAAATTACCATCAACAGTTAAATATAAACAGGTAAAATAAAGATATTTTCAGACGAAGAAATAAAGAAAGAAAAGATCTAAAAGCATGAAAGAGGTATTGGAAAAATAAAAAATCTAAAAATACCTTAATAATTTAATTGACTAAGACAGGCTCATGCGGCCCGTAAAAGCAAAAGAAAGAATAAGTAAAAAAATTATTTATCGATTTGTGAAATCATTTATACAATTATTTTACACAGAATTAATTTTAATGTGTGTTTCACTGAACTTAAAAACTTTAAGACATGTCAAGCGTAGGTGGAGTGTTAGACTGGTTCTATAGAACTTGTTGACCGGCTATTTCAAAGGATTTAAAAGTTGTAGTGGCATTTCTTCTTTCGTGGTCAGTGAAATGGCCAAAAGCATTTTAGTATGAAATAAGTTGAATGTTTTATATCAACTGAATTTATCACATCTGAATTGAAGATCATTGTACAGATCGTCCCAATGATTAATAAAGTGAAGATCAGCTCTAGCAAAAAAAGTAAATATTTGTACTTTACTTAAAATCGTTACCTATAAAAAGCTGTGTACATTCATCAGATGATTGTTTGTAGTAAACATAATGTACTCTGATTTAGTCAGTGAGATATTGAAGTCGTTACTCAACGCCTATTGCTGAATACCATTCAGTGTTTTCTGTAGATAGTGTAGAGTTGTTTGAAGGATTTTGCCTCTAATAGTAACTGTCACGTCATCTGCAAATATATAGAATTTTACTGGTGATTTTATTAATTTTATTATATCATTTATAGCAACGAGAAATAATGTTACACTTTAAACGGATCCTAGAGGAACAACATTTTCTATAACAGGTTTTCTCGTCAGTATTCCGTTAGCCTTGCTAGCTATCTATTATGACCCTGTTTTATAAAAAAAATCAAATGAAGTTTAGGATCGATCGATTAACACCGATTTTACTTAATATCTTTCGATTCTGTTTCTCCATACCTTACCGTGCACATTCTCCACATTCTCCATATTGCAAATGCAATTGTATTGTTTTGCAGATTAACAAGATGATGTAAAGTAGATATTTTTTTTAAAATCCATTTTGAAATTTAGACAGAAAGCTAGTATTGTCTAAGTACCGCACCAGCCGATTATTTAAAGTCATTTCTAGAAGTTTATATAATATGGAAGTTGATACAATCGGTCAACTATTTGCTTTACTAAGGTCTGTGTTTGGTTTTGGAACTGAAACTAAAATGGCTTCTCTTGAAAAAACCTGGAAGAAAGCGTTTGATAAGATTCTGTCATTAAAAATTTCTAACAGAAAAAGTATGGAATTATTAGGTTAGTTCTTCAAAAATACCGCTAAGTACCGTACTTGAAATACGTAATTTTGAAATAATTTCCTGGATCTCGCTGAAATAAATTTTAGAATCCAGAAAATATTTGAGTTGTTGGCTCTATCTCCAATTTTTTCATTAATATTGAATTCAATATTAGTAATTTTAATTTTTTTAAATTGTGGATTATATTTAGCGTCGCTTAAACTTTGAGCAAACATATTGGTTAATAAATTGGAAATTTTTTCAGGATATGTGATTATTTCACTGTTTGTGTTAACAAGACATGAAATATTGGTAGAACATTTAATACCTCTTACTTGTTTTATTTTATTTCACAATTAAGGAGAGTTTGAACTGATCGTTAAGGAGATGAAATCACTTAAACAGTGTTTAGTGTATAAGACCAACACTTTTTGTACTCGGTCAAATTTACGTGGCGTTCATATGTATTAAAAATTATTTCTTGAATTTTACTAAAGGTTCCTTGCATTCGTTGTCCAACTATGGAACTTGCCTCTTACGTATTTGCCTGAAGTTCTCGGAGTATAAAGTTTACTGTACAAAGTTTCTTATTAAAAATTACGAATATAACTTAAAAAGTTTTAATAATATTTTCAAATTGTAACGGTCTTTTTAACCCATTAATAAACATGAGGAAAACCCGATAGAAAAGTCACGGGTTGATCAGCCGATACTTTAAACTACATTTCAAGTTCAGATAGGCAGATAATTGAAAAGATTAAAACTTTGTTTTCACCAACGAAGGTTACGCCGTAAAAATACTTAACAGGACAAACCTCTTTCATGTTGAAATAAATCTATTTCGTTGAAAAACATAATGAACTGTATTTTAATAATGCTTTACGCTTGTGTGATGCAGCATGTAATAAATTACGGAAAGCCGCTCTACATTTCTCGGCATAACCTTTCTAACTATATTACAATTATTGCATAAATTTAAATCAATGTGTTATGTATAACATCGTGTACCGTAATTGATTGAAACCTTTTTTAAAGTTCCACTTACTGCCGTGAGAAACTTAGTTGTCAAATCAAATGATATATTTTTATTTTATTTTAAGAAAACAATTTAAACATCTATTAAACCATTTTTATGCGGTATTTTTCATAAAATTGTGTATTTCTAATGAATTATTTAAAAAAATGTTAAAATAAAAACTTAAAGGTGTTACTTTTGAATTTTTAAATAAACATTTTCCAAACGAGAGTAGTCCTCCAGGAATTTTCCCAGGGATATTATTTACATAGTTCTAATGAGCCCACTATATTTAGTAATTGATAGAAGTTTAATTAAAATCATTTAAGCAGGTTTTGAGATAACAGATTTTTTACTTTTGCTTCGGAGTAAATAACCCTACTAGTAATTTTTTACCCACTCAAAAAATTCAAAAGTATTTTTGGTGAAAATTTAATTTTAATAATTTTCACAAACTCAGCTGTAATGATTTTTATTAAATTTTCCTTAAATTACTTCATATGATGGGTTGATTAATAAGGAAATAACCTCTCGAAACGTTCATAGGGTTCTTTATGGTTCAAATGGTTTTTTATTTGAAAAATATATTCTGTATTAAACATTTTATTGACAAACGAAAGAAAAAATTGAATTTTTAAAATGAAATTATATATTTTTTAGAAATTATATTTCAGTGTAAAACCGCATATAAAATACAAAAAATAAATAGTTAAAATAAAACATTCTATTTTGTGCATAAAATTTTTCTGTTCGATTCTCCATTCATTTTCAGTTTGAAATTTTCTCTACAAAAACCACAAAAGTATTTCTTATAAAATATTTTAAATAGTTTTTGATTAAATTTTATTTATATTTCGATAACTACGTAATTAAAGTATTTAAAAATATAATTATAGTACCGTCAGCAGTTCACATGAATGTACTGCGCTTTGCAGTCGTTTATTTCGAGTTACTCCAAAATTGTTATTAATCACATAATTTTGAATATATTAAAAGAAATGATTTATTCATGTTGTGTTATAATATGCACATTGAAGTAACTATATGTAAAATGTAAATGTAGTGATAAATAACAGTACTGAGATAAATGTGTCTAAACTCTCTGTACAACAATGATAGATAAGAAAGGTGCAAAACAGTAGGCCTCTGATATTTATAGGTGTAGTTTAGAAATAAATTTTACAGCTAAATTGAAAATTTTAGGTCTTTGTTATGTAGATGTAGTATTCCATAATGAAATTACTTGTTTTGGATTATAAACGTACATGTTCAGAATACATCTACATCCTTTAAAAAACTCTTTGAGAGTTTGTCACATTTTATTTGTATATTTTACGATCTTAACACACCATTGTGCCAGCTATGTTTTTTTACGTCTGACTGTTCTGAAAATTAGTTCAGTGACATTAAATGTCCCTAAAAATACATTAATTACTTTTTAATTGTTGAATTTTCAAATATCGTTCAATTCCAAATCAATGGCAACAGTATTATTTGGTATGAAACATTTAGCCTACAGAACATAATAATATTAGGTTTTATGTACACTTCCTAAAAGGGAAACAAACCTGGAAACTTTACTTAAAATTCAATTAGACTCCCGACTAAGATCAACTCTTCTTTATTGAACAATGTCTTTTGCTTGAAAATAAAGCTTGAAAATATTATTTCGTTTGAATTTCCTAAAAAAAAAATAATCAGAAAAATATTACATGTTCTCGTTTTCGTCCAGAACAAAGTTCTCATAAGCATTGTCAACGCTCCCTGGAATGTTAGGAACGATGACCTGCACCGGGACTTGAGTGTGGATCCCATAAACGAGAAGTCATGAAGACAGACGTCTCAACCATGTGAATATCAAAGCTATACAGCTACTTGATGACGCAGATCTGAATAGAATCCTTTCTCGTGTGACACCATTTGAACTGTTGTAATGATCAATACAAAGTCATTAATTCGTTTTTTAATAGTTACTTGTATATATTTTTAAGTGTTGTAAAGACAAAAGTATAAGAACTATAGGCTATCAATTAATTAGTAAATATTATAAAGAGTGTGTTAGTTTATAGGCTATCAAACAAACTAAGAACTATTAATTGCTAAATTCTTAGATTAAGTACCCTTAGTTTGATCAATTAAGTTTGAACAAAATTGTTTAGTTACTCTTAGACTAGTCACAATAAATCTCAAAAAATCTCGTTTTCAGTACATGTTTGGGACAATAACAAGATCACTGGATAAAAGAGTTCAGAATGAAATTCAATTAAAATTTTACAAGATTCCGGCTGTTCCATTATTGCTGTACGTGAGTAAGTCCTGGGTGCTTGAGAGGAAAGATGAAAGCCAGAATCCAGGTGATAGAAATGCAATTTGTGTGATGAGTTAAGGGGTGTAGTTTGATAGCATTAAGCATGAAGAAATCCGTGCCCATTTAAATGTCTCTACTCTCTTGGAACAAGTAGGTAAATACAGAGAGAAATTGGAGGAACATTTGATACGAATGAGTGAGGATTGAAGGGAAAACGAGCATTGAAATACCTTCCTAGTGGACGAAAACATGTGGATAAGCCTCGAAAAGATGGGCAGTGAGGTCGGAATAGTTTGGAATTCGTGACAGGAAGAAGAACAAAAATAAAATCATCATTTACAAAAATGTTGAAGTATTACAGCTAAGGTTTCTAAAAGCTATAGAGATTTTTTTTCTCCAATTCGTATTCTAATATTTGTTACTCGGTTTCTTCTATTGTCAAAAATGTTTGGTTACTTCTTTTATTACATACCCTTGAATGCCGATTTGAATGACAATGTGATTTAGTCTTCCAATCTTTACTAAAGCAAAGGTATTCATGACTACTGAAATTCAAACTAGGTCGGTAGGTAGCGCTACAGATTTTCAGGAGATGAATAAAAGTATTATTATTTATTGAACTATTAAAAAAGGAACATAATATTTTAACAATTTGATTTTGTAAAGATATTTATTGGAACCACTGTTTCTAAAAGTTATAAGTAAAGTAATTATGGTTTAAAATTTAAAAACGTATATATGTAGCAAACACTCAATGCTACATATATGTAGCATTCTGCGCTGCGAAGTGGAGGTCCGTGTTCGATTCCTGGCAAGTTGTGGAAAATTATTACAAGTTCTAACCCACCGTTCCTCAATCCAATGTAGTCACTAATTACCAAGATGTTGATGCGACTAATACAAACTAAAAAAAGTTAAAATAAAAAACACATGTTTTCATTTATAATGGAAGAAAATAATCTCAACCGCTTCTAAAGTGCCGTTACATATTGTAAACTGATAAGCTGAAGGTAACAGGTCCGATTCCCGTCTTAAATATGAAAAATTTCATTGCAACTTAATTCAGTACACATTCAAACGTAGTAATTAATGTTAATGTGCCATTAGAAAAGAAACATTAAAATATAAAATAAACCTGTATTGTTATAAAAACAAAATTTAAGAAAATCTGTCAGAACTTTAGCTATCTACGAAAAAACTGTGACTTTATAAATACGTACAATTTAACCTAACAATGGTGTGTAACAGGATTTTTCATGGCGTAGTTCAGAAAATGAAATAGCGACAAGAGATAAGAGCACTGTAAGCTTTCCAAAAAGATAATTCCTTTTTCATAAAACTAAACTTAGCTGTTTTTTTAAGTCTAAGGATTAAGAAGTCATGGGTTTCTCGTAAGTCTAAAACGAACCACTTATAGCTCTAATACCGCATTGGCTAATTAAAATGCCGTACGCACCACCCGCTTCCAACATCAAAGAATTCAAAGAATTTACCTTGTTACTGTAATGAATAATGTGATTTTTTCGCAGTCAGCAAGTTAATAAAGTTTAAATCTACTGACCTATTCAGGCACTATTATATCTTTACAAATCGTGATCCATTAATGGAAGTTTAATAAAGTATTTTATCATTTCATTTTAATTTATTGAATTAATTTTGAATGACTATTCATTCATTCAATCACATTATTAAGGCTTTTCATCTTTGCTTCACCCATAATTTCCTTTCAGTTTCTCTTTTCACGGCCATGTACGTATTGAATTTTTATCATTCATGAACCTTTCTAAGTTTTAGTCATTTAGCTTTCCCCTTCCTCTTTTGCCTAGCATCTAAGTATTAAAAAATAGTATAATTTACTTCTTAAAAAATTACAATTTTATAACCTATATTTCATTACTTTTTACAAACCCATTCATCTCTATTGACTCAGATTCTTGAGGTATTAAAATTTACATAACACGGCTATAGAAACTAAAAGTTGAAAGATGTTTAAATATTTAGTTCACAAATGTTATGGAAAGAGTTTGATGAATTACATTACAAGCTCAGATCACTTCTGCCGAAGGAGTACTCAGAAAGTACTCAAATCATTTTTAACAGGGAAATTCTTTAGAATTAAAGAAGGAAATGCTTATTCTGGACTGAAGGAAATCAAAGCCGGAGTTCCTCAAGGAAGTGTACTGGGTCCGATCCTCTACTTGCTGTACACCAGTGACCTTTTCGAGCTAGAAAATAACACCGTAGCTACTTTTGCCGATGACAGTATTGAGGAAGCTACAGGCAAACTAGAAAGATCGGTTACAGAAGTTCAGCAATGGACGGAAAAGTGAAGAATAAAGCTCAATGAGTCAAAATCAGTTCATGTCAACTTCACCAATAGAAAAGTTGAGCATATTCCAGTATATGTAAATAACCGCACTGTACTGCACGCAAACTTTGCCAAATACCTTGGTATGATACTTGACGCGTAAACTCGCTGGAAAGCACACGTTAAGAAGAAGAGAGTGGAACTTGGGCTAATTTATAAGAAATTGTACTGGCTACTAGGGAGAAGATCCTCATTATCAGTCTATAACAAAATTCTGCTCTATAAACAGACGATAAAGCCTGTCTAGACGTATGGTATGCAACTCTGGGGATGTACCAAACAAAGTAATATAAACATCATTCAACGTTTCCAAAACAGGGTGATGAGAAACATCGTTGACGCACCCTAGTTCATAAGGAACATCGACCTCCACAAAGATCTACGAATGGATTTCGTCTCCAGCAAGATCCAGAGGTTCACACAGAAGCATGAGGAAGGACTTCACCTCCTTGACAACGTTGAAGCAATCCAGCTGCTTGACAACAATAATCTGGTGCGAAGGCTAAAAAGAAAGAAACCATTTGAGCTTGTGTAGTGTCAGTGTTTAAAGCAAAGCAGTGTTAGTGCACGATTAGAATTAGTGTTAAATTTGAGTGCACAAAGTGTAGTGTACGTTTTGTGTTATATTAAATTAAGAAACTAGGTTCTGTTGAGCATCTCTGTAGTAATATTGTAAATAGTAGTTTAAGTCTTAAGACTAGATCGTAATATACATATATACAAAATAAACAATGTTATGGTAAGTGAGCTCATACTTTGCATTTTATTTACGATTATTTTGATCCTGTCTTTTCCGAAATTAATATCCCATTTTTGCATTTCTTTAAATTTAATTTAATTTTTTACCGTTATCACTTTAGGAAGCAGATTATATAATTTGGAAGAGTGTTATCGCTCGTAGAGTGTATTTCACGGATTGTATAGATGTGGCAGGTGCCTGCTTTTTTCTTTATTAATCATTTTTTCAAAGAGGCCTGGCGTGAAGTCGTCCAGAAACCTGATCGTACATATAGTGGTGTGATTTTTTAAATTTTGGCCCACTTTTATATTTTATCTCTAAACTATTGACAGAGCATTCAAATAACAATATGAAGCACCATTCTAACCTATAATCGATATAAAGTTAAGAATAATTGCACCGTAGAGAATTTTTTTGTGGTTTTAACTTCGTAGACACTTTTAAGTTTCTTGAAATTAATATAATATTCCATTTAACAGTATAAAATTGTTCACATTAAGAGTATTATTGTAAATATAAATATTCACAATAAAACCATTGTGTTGCATAGTGTGTCCGAAACTGTTCGGCTTTTTACTGTTCAAGCTTGCAGTTATGTTTTACATCTGATTCCCAAAACTACTTCATTAATCGTCTTTCTCTCGGTCCAACAGATCTTCTTCATGTTTATTCATGCCTGAACTGATAAGTACACTGTCCTATTGTAAAAATTGATTGAAATCTCCGATTCATGTATTTACAATCAATCGTACTCATATATTGTTAAAATGTTACGAATGTATTTTTACTTTCTCTTGCCTATATGAATAGGAAAGAAAGTATAGTTTCATGTCAATTTTTCGAAATCGAGTTTTCACCGAATCTACACGTTTTCAGACCCCCCGAACCCAAAATAACATGTTTTTAGCAATTGATCTGTGTGTGTGTGTGTGTATGTGTGTGTGTGTGAACAGAATATCTCAAGAACGGAACATCGTACGAACTTGAAACTTGAAACTTAAGTTACATACCACTACCGGACCCGACCCGAACATTTTCATCAAAATCGATCAACCGGAAGTAGTAGTATATTTGTGTAATTTTTCACTTTTTTGCGATTTTCTCAAAAACAATCCTACAATTTGTTTTAAAATCGCCTGGTTTCTTCAAATTTTTATTCTCTACATGATAGGGTAGGCGTCATGTTTGCTAAAATTTTTGGTGAGGCTGTTTTTACATAAAAAAATTGTTTTTGAAGATTGCGGCTTTAATATGCATTTTAGCGCAAAAAATTTATATAATAAAAAATGTAGAGAATTTAAAATCCTTCAACTTTTATTTCAAACATTTTTTGTATAACGCTTAGTTTAGCGGTAATTAGCGATTTTCTGTTTTTTTTTCTCACGAAAACGTAAAAAAATCGATTTTTTTTAAGATTTCGGCCTTAGTATGCAATTTACGACAAAAGTGTATAATCAAATTTATAGGAAATTTAAAGATCTACAACCTTTATTTAAAGCATTTTTCTCTACAGAGCCTAGTTTAGCGTGAAAGAGTGATTTTCCGTATTTTTAAGCCAAACTGAGGTAGATTTTCATTTTGCGTCTTTCACTCATGACTAAAATAGGGTTATATTTTTGAGGTTTATTTTTTTTGTTTATTTCTAATGTTTTATTACTAATGTTAGGTTATATTGGTCATTATTTGCATTGGCAAGAGAAAGTTGTGTGAGTGTTTCACACCAGATTTTTTCAAATTGAACAATACGCATTTTGAATGATTTTTTAATCCCTATATGTGTATGTTGCAATCTGTTCAATTTAAGAACAGCAAGCAACCCCCTGACCCAATGGAATGAGTATGATACATACGACAAATAAATGAGGTGTTAGTCATGTACAGACTCAGGCCGATCATTCCTGAAATTCCTAATAGTAAATTGAACCCTAACCATCAAAGTACACTGGGACCACTGACTAATGTTCAAATCCGTATAAAATTCAGTAAAGGTAGTTACTAAAGTAACTACTTGAATCAGGAACCTAAATGTATGAACCCAGTGGGTTCATATATTTTTAATAAATATTATGATTCAAAATATATTAGTTAATATTTATATGTACTCAAAACTTGAGTTAGTGTACACGTTTGGAAAGAGAGGTAAAAAGATAGAGACAGTTTATATATTATAGTACGCAAGTAAAAGGTCCTATGAGACCGCACCGCACCAGGAACTCTTTAAGGATGACACAGAATAGAAAAATTTCAAATAGCGTACCCTATCCGGTTACCTGTAGTAGGAAAAAAGAACAAAAATAAATGTAATACTTAAAATGGAAAAGAATACCCCATGTTCTTTTGACATTATTCTACGTAGTTTATTCGACAGTTTACGCCAAAAAGAAAAAGAAAAAGAAAAAATAATTTAATTTTGAATTGAAAAAGCAAAAAATAAAAACTTCAAATAATCTCGTTGCAAAATATATATATAACACACAAGTAATTTGCATTCAGAACTAAATTTTTATATTACAAAATTATGTTATCTATTGTCCTAAAATCCGGATCACGGCAGGAATAAAATATAGCAATTTTTAAAAAAGAGGAGAATCCCTCACAAATTCTTTTAAAGATAACATCAGTCTTAATAGAAAATACAATGGACGAGAGATTTGAATCCAAATTATTGAAGCAGTATTTAGGAAAATTTCATTTCTTTTAATTTAGCATAAAATTAAAGTAACATAACTTTAAATTTTAGGCCGAACTCTAATTTTAGAAAATCCTCTAAGATTGAAAAAACCCTTAATTCTCATATTTTAACTGAATCGGAATATTAGTTTCCTTTTCAAGGAAAAATAAACCAAGAACAATGACGAATATATAACGTGAATGTTATATTATCAGTTATTCGCTTACCATGGGTAAAGAAGGTGCGCAGTTTTATGTCGTTTCATAAATGTTATTCTAGCAATATGACAGTACATGTTCGTGACTGAATAAAAAATATATGCAATGTAAATTCATGAAATAATGTTATGCAGTTTTCTTTCTTACAACAATTTACTAAGCCTGACAATGTGCAATATTTTAAAATATTTTAATTCAGTATTACTAAGTCCGTTTTAGAAATTTATAAGTTTTAATGAAATATACTTTGTTAGGGTAATGGTTAGCGTTTTACACTACAAAATGCATCATTCTGGGTTTGATTCCCGGTTAGGGTCTGGAAATATAAACTTATTAAATCCACTATTCCCTATTAAAAATATTAACTAATGACCACGTGAACGAACCGGTTTTAAATACACAAAATTGAAGGTTTCTACAGACTTTAACTTGTATCTTCTTAGCATGCATCAGTTTTATGCAAAAGACGTGTTTCATATAAATTACTTTTGTAAAATATCTTTTTAAACTGACAGTAATGAAATTTTAACGCTATTTTGAACGTAAAGGAAATAAATGAATAAATAAATTAGGAACGTAGGATAAATTGTTTCAAGTAATAAATCGATACACAACACATGCAATTTAAATGTAAGTAAATTATTTATTGAGACTATGAATAGAACTCCAAGTGTACCGAATTTATTTTTAACAAGGGTTTATTCTTCGAAAGTATTATAAAAGTTATATTTGAATATCCATACCAATTATTATATCAGTATCTTAGTTTTTTTTAATAATATCTTTAAAATTCTAAATTTAGAACTAATAATTTATTAAAATACATACTACCTACTAATTAAATTTACATATTTATTTACATTATAAAGAGATATTTCTAAAATTATTACCGTATATAAATAGCTTAATAAAATATAAATACTTGATTAATAAGATCTAAAAAGGCCTGGAAATTATTAAAAGTCAAAACCCACCGTTCCAGTTTTATAACTCAATGCAGTGGGTAATGGTGATGTGACTTGAACTAAAAATTTAAAAAAAATCCTTGAAAAAAATTGCACGAACCTATTAGAGCGTCAGAGCTGGTACGAACACATTTAGATGGTATCAAAGAAGCGTTCCACATGTGCAAGATTAAACTGAACTTTTCCAAATCACAACAGGTAACTTTCACACTTCGGCCTGTTAGTTGCCCAAATTTACGCATCGATGATACTAAGCTAACAGTTACAGACAAAGTTAGGTACCTTGGTTTAATACTTGACAGACGTCTCAGGCGGAAACCACACGTTGCACACGTTAGAGCATTCTCAGACTTACGGTTTCGTATGCTGTATGGCGTCTTAGGTTGCAAGTCTTCGCTATCTGTACACTTAAAAGTCATCCTCTATAAATCACTAGTACGGCCAACTTGGCTGTATGGTGGACCAATTTTTCGAGCCTGTCCCAATACAACACTGAATATTCTTCGAAGACACCAGTCAAAAGCACTTAGTGCAATAACAAACGCACCTTATTACGTAACCAATCATACCCTTCACAAAGACCTGAAAATACCAACGGTTCGAGACATTGTCAACGCAACATACAACTCATTACACACAAAGACAATTGACCACATAAATCCCAATATCCAATCTCTTTCAACTAACGATCTCCCTGTTAACAGACGGCTAAAACGAAGGTGGAATAGGTATCTTCTCCGACCACCATAAAAAACATTTCAATTAAACTTATCATACCTGTGTCAATTTATATAAAAAAAAATCATCCATCATAGTTTATAAATCATTATCATGAAAAAATATTGGCACCACATTCCTTGCAAAATTTCATGCCAAAATCGGTCACTGGATCGATTCTCATTCACGTCACTTTCCCGCCATTCCTCATTCATTCCGTCTCATTTACTGGTTGGGCTTTAAAAAAATTTACAGTTATAAATAAAAATAAAGTTGAAGCCAAAAAAAATTGTTCAGTAAGCAAACATTAGTATTGTATAAATCTAATTATGTTTTGAAAGCTATGCTATCACGATGATTGAAACTAGAAAAATTAGTAATGTGAACAGTTTTAACTTTTATTGGATAAAAAATTCGTGTACGAAAATATAAATAAAAATTGAACACAATTTTTTTTTCTGGAAAGCTACCGCTGGGTGGTGTCCTCAGCAAGAAATTAACGCGGTTAATTTAATAAAAATTAATTTAGTCGTAAAAAGTTTTGCTGGTTGTTTGATATAGTTACAAAATAAATTAAATAAAAAAAAGTTTATAAACATAACCCTAATGCTCTTTTAGGAACAAATAATACACTAGAACTACATTTCCAGAAATCATTGACCAGAAATAATACATATTTATTATAATTTATTTTTCTCAAATACTTTGGTAAAATATAATGTACATTATTTTATTACATCTTGAAATATCATGACTACCATTTTAAATACATTTCGTAATTCTTTTTAGTAGTAATTAATATTTTAGATGTATTTTAACTAGTCAAATATCACATTAGTTATAAAAGTTAAACACTAATGATTGTAATAGGTGAATTTATTCTTCATTAAACTTATATAGTGGTCGCATTGTTATCCAGCCATCTTTGTACCGAACCTTTGACTGGATAAGGAATTTTTTGGTTAAAGTGACGACCTGCTGAAAATGATGTGTTATTGTAAATAAAACTCCTGTTTATTATCTATTAACTAAAATCGGAATATATACTGTAATCAGTGCAAAAAGTGTAATCCATTTAATAAAGTACACAATACATTAGTTTACTTAAGTACGTTTAAAGGTTGTATGAGCTTTCACAGAAGAAAATACAATTAAAACAATGTTGGTTAGGTCATCAGCCGAGAGGCTGTTTGAACCTCTAGAGACTTTACTTACTAAAACGAGGAGTGAGGTGGTGTACAACTGCCTTCCTCACTGAGTGGAAAAGTTTGCTTATCAGCATGCCCGGCTCACTGAAAAGCATTTACTTTGCACCCTGCAAATGAAACCACTTCATTCACCACAGAGTCTGGCTGTACAATGAAATTCATTACTCTCAGATGAGATAAATCTGATTAGAGTCTTTTACACCTCTACTCTTCTGTTTAGAAATGTTTCAGTCATATAATTGGATGACCATGTGATAAGAAACAGAACTATGTTTTGTAGCCCTGTAACTAGTAGATCAAATGCAAATAATGTATCATTGAATTTACCTGTTGTGGGCAAATTAAAACAATATAAAAAATTAATTAGTATATATTGTAAAATATCTAAACACAGAAATAATAGAAAACACCAACGTTAGAAATTAAGAATATTTCAGAATTTTACAGTGTTCTTTATTTAAAAAAAAAAATGAACGTTTCATCTGTCCGCTGTTTCTTAATCTGCAGTGACTATATAAGCAGAATCACCCATCCAGCTTGTCCGACATTTGGAACAACATCTGCAAAGTTATTTAATGTCTCTTTGATTCTGATAAAATTTTCCTTGTCATTTTATTTCTCTAATTTGATAAAAATTTCTTCAAAATCTTTTTCCTGATTGCTTGAATTTATTAATTGATCGTAAACGTCGGCCGTTAGTGATTTTGTGACTCATCCAGCCGTTGACTGGATAAAACGAAGCCGGTTGAGAACGTGTGTATAGTAAGGTACACATTATGAATTACGGTGCAAAAAATGTTTTAAAATACATTAGTTTTAATGGCAAGTTTTTAAATTAAAATACCGTCTAAGAATTAATTTATTCTTTTAAATTAATTAGGGGTAGATTAGAATTAAAAACTATATAATAATTTGTTGGCTGGTAACCTAAATTATTTTCAGTTTTTGGCATTCGTAAATCAGTAGCAGAGAGATCTAAAGAAAATCTGTGAGTTGTTTTTCTTTTTTTAATTTGATGGATCGATTACTACGGCTAAGAAGGAGCAGTCAAGGTACGATGTAGGTAGTTTATGAATGTGTGTTAGTGTATCTGTTAAAAACGGGGGAATGATAGGGCAACAGCAGCATTAAGTGTGAAAGTGACGTCTTTACTTCCCCTATTCTGTTCTTCTATTACTTTGAAAGACGGGGAAAGGAAAGATATTCTCTTTATCATCCTCCTACTCCTTGCCACTTCACATCTTATCACTATTTCCTTGTTTTAACCCGTCTCCTATACACCTCTCCACCTCTCTCTTTGTACCCTTCTGTTTTCATCCACACTGTTCTGTTCTTTTCCCACCTCCGTGTAACAGATTGACTGTAACGCCCTACTTCACTCACCTGTCACCATTGCATGTACACAGTACTGTAAGTAGTAGTAATAGTACCACTACTTCTACTAGACTCAACTGTTAATAGTTGCTTGAGAACCTTCATTTACCTTCTTTATCTGAAAATGCCTATATTACTTTTCACCACATTTACTGATAACAATTTTTATCGCGTTAATATAGTTATCATGCTTGCCTGGTTTTGTGCAGTCATAAAATAAAGAATTACGCTAATAGCCACATTAACCTCTTATTTTATCATTTGGAATTGTGTAAAAATATTTTACTGATAAACCGTTAAAATTGCCAATCTGTAATAGATATGATAATAAATTTTCCAATATTTTATAAAGTAATTTCCATAGTATTAATAATTCATTTAACCCTTAATAGGTCTTAGGTAAGTATACTTATCACTGGCAATAAAGTCAATTTTATTTAAGAATAAGCTACGCAGTTGAACCATATTGGCATTTTATGGTGTTATAGATGTTCTCTGGTAAATAGACTATCCACAATTCGAAATTAGCGCGCAGAGAACATTTTCTTCGTGAGTTGTACGAATGTGGTAAGGATTTACAACAGGGATTTACTCTACCGCTTTGTTTTGTTGTTACTTTTGTACAGTGCTTAGAAAATTCTAGTTTTTTATGGGAAAGCAAGCATTCATGCTAATATAAAGTTGAGATAAGTTTTTCTACACATTATTTTGTTATATAGTACTTAGAGTTGTTTTAATCAGGATTCTTACCAGTAAATATTATGTAATTTACATTTCAATAAACGTTCCTTGGTAAGTATACTTACCAGGGTTTAACATCAAAGTAAAGAGATATCATAGTAGATATTTCACTTGTAATACATTATTCAAGTCCTTGTACAGAAAATTTTACATTTCACAACACCTATACGATTTCTGCCGTAGTACTGCCCTATAAAGGGTTAATTTGTAAATTAATTATTGATCTTGACGATTTATGATAAAGGATACAAGCTTAATGAAGTAGTTTACCAACTCTGTACCTTATATTTCTTAAATGGCCTTTTCCAATGTAATAACCATGATTTTGTTGTCTTTGATTTTAAATATTACACTATATAAACTCTAGCATAATTATTAGAGCGGATGAGGTCCGAATAAAAAAATCCGAATGAAGATTGTCGTTTCCGACGTACCAAGGCGCTCCAATGGTGACCTTTAGGGCTAAGTATCTAGATCCTATTTATATTGGTTCGTGCCGCAATGCCAAACAAAACTGGATTCGTTACGTTCACAACAGTTTCAGAAAAGTATTGTACATGTTAATTTTTAAGTAACATTGATAGAAAGTAAAAATGAGGTTTTATTAATACATTTTTTTGAAGATTGCTTCCGTGATAAATTTGCCACACTAAAAAAATGAGGTTCTAGGTTTGAGTCCCAGCTGAGTCTGAAAATTTAAACTAATTTGAATCCACCGAAGTCGGTAACAAACAGACACCGCTAATAAACAACCTGTTAATGCAACTTTAAATAAGTTTAAAAAGAAAATTCAAGTATAACATTTATAATTTTGTAAAACAATTGAAATAGAAACATGAATTACAATAAAAATGTTCATTATTTTAACAATTTTTTCTTCTTTTTTCTTTGGTCTTCCATTTTTATTACGCTACTGTACATTGAGCTGCACAACTTCCGTATATGATATTTAAATGGTGATGCAGAATTTCGCTTTAAGGAGAAGAGGTACCCAGTGGTACATTCTCCGTTTAAAACTTTGGGTATTGTCCGTTATTCAGACCAAGAGGTCTCTACTCCATTTCCGCTTTAGACATCCCACAGGTGGGAAGATTTTAACAATTAATGAACAATTTTTCATTATATATTATTTCAGAACATTTTTATTCCTAATTTGTGTACGTTGCAATCTGTTCAATTTAGAACAATAAGCAACCCCATGACCCAATGAGATGAGGATGATGTGTATGACGTGTAAATGAGGTGTAGTCTTGTACAGACCCAGGCCGACCACTCCTGAGAGAGTATGGTTAATTGAACCCCAACCATAAAAGTACACCGGTAACCACTATCTAGTATCCAAATCCGATTTCAGAACAGTCAGACGTAAAACAAAAAAGTACATACTTTCGTTGTAAATTTTACGAATTAATTTTATTTTGAATAATTGTTATTGGTCTATTGTATGTAATTTGGTAATTCTAATATCATATAGAAATCACTTGTAAGCGAAAGTTTAAGAGTAATTTAAAATGTCTTTTTCACTTAACTTTAGTGATACTGGTTATTTTTCTTTCTTAATAATCCTTTAGTACCATTTTAAGAAATGCTAATAATTTTTGGCAACTTTTTTAACAGTTTTCCTAGATTTTTTATTTCGAACCACAAGTTTTTAAATTATTGAATCGTTTATAATGAAGCTTTATTTATTTCGGTGGTTTAAATTTTCAGCAACTGAATGGTTTTATGATGGTCTCATTAGTTTTCCTTTATTTATTACTGTTCTTAAAACCGTTTAATCTGTTTTCTTGATCTTTATTCTTTTATTAACTGTATTCATTGTCTGAAGTAATTTATGAATTGTTAATCGGAAGTTTTAGATTGCTCTTCTTTAATATTTTTCAATGTAGGCTACAAGTATTGTATTTTTTCTGTTTCATCAGAACTGGCTTCTCTGATAAGATGATGACGTAGTAATGTATATATGTGTAGTTGAATAATGGGACGGTTTTTTTTGTTATTTTCATTAACAACCCGTTTTTGCAATCTGTCTTTGAAGTCTCTTAAGTTCTTAATATTCTCTTCTTTGTAACTCAGATAATAGAGTAAGAAGGTTTTTCTTCATACAAGTTATTTAAATATGGTTTGTTTGCTCATAACGTAATATATATAAACTACTTTATAATCATGTTAAAATTTAATATTTATATTAAATATTATTTTATTAACTTTATATGATATAATGTGTACTATTAAGCGTACTATGAGATATAAATCTATAAATTACCTTTGAATTTTGTTTACTGCGCTATTACTACAATGTACTATCATTTCAAATCAATTTGTATTAGCACGAATACATACACAGTCTATCACACAATTTACTATAAAAAAGAAGTCTAAAAATATGTAAACTTACAAAAACCTATTATTTTATCCACTGTTTACTATTTTTTTACAACCTATGTAAGTAGAAATGAAGGTCAAGATTATTACGAAATTATTTTAAGCAAACTGATAAATATGTGTTTTGAATTTTGCGTAAAAATTACTTTTTTGAAACTAAAGTTTATAGAGGAGTTCTATTTTGTTGGTACTTGAAATTGATAGTAATTAATTTGAGTATTTATAAATGTGCGAATCAGTCTATTCATACGTGTCCAGTTCATAAAATCTTCATGAAAGTCTTTCAAAAATGCCACAAGTTGGGCAATAAAGAATAAACAAAACATATGGATGAAAATCTTAATGGACCCTATAAATAAAATATTTTTGCTCTACTTTTTCAAATATGTCCTTCAATGTATATACGTAAATGAAAACGAAAGGTAACGCTTGTGCTCTTTTTGAAAAGCAACTACTTAGAGCAAATGCTATGATATTTTTTGTAAGTCTAGGTTAAGCTTGTTTTCTTGTTGATAAAACAACTACCCAGAAAAAATGCTTCAACATTTTTTTTGTATATCTAAAATGAATGAAAAGGTCATACGGTAGTTTGAAACAAATGCTTCAAATAAGTGAAGCATGCTCATTGTAGACTCACTTTTAAATATTGTACAAACTCGAATGCAGTTTTCTTAGGGAAAGAACAAAACTAGTAATCTTATCAATACTTGAAAATATATTTCAAATGATTGTACAAATACCTTAATTCGCCAGCTTAACAAAAATGAAGACAAAACATGTAAACGATTACACAAAAATATTATTACTTCCAGCCCTGTTCAAAATTCTCTCAAAAGCACTTTTAAATAGGATTTAGAAAAAAATGAAAACAATTAAGAAAATACCAATGAGGATTTAGGTCAGGTAGAAGTTGTGCAGAATAAGTTTTTGGTCTCAAATTAATATTGCAATATCAAAAGAACTAAACATTCAGAATAATATTAATAATATTAATTGTAGATATTAAAAAAAATCACATGACTCTAAACACACAGAATCTCTTTTCAAAACCCTTAAAGAATTTTAAATAGTTAATAATGTCATGAAAATTATGATAGAAATACTAAAAAATATATCAAAAGTTCAGCTTTTAGGGAAACGATCACAACTTCTCGAAATCAAAACACAAGTCAGACAAGGAGACGGACTATCACCGGTTCTTTCCAATTGTGCCCTACAACAAGCAAACAATTATAAAATGAAATAGGGAGTAAAATTAAATATTTATGAAAATACATATATGGAAAATAAAGATAAAATTTTAAAGGTGAATTTGTTGGCTATTGTAAATTACAGGTCTAGTGTATTTTTTGAAAAAGAGGCAAAAACTAAATTCATAACTTCAAAAAAATGAAGTGTGAGCAAAGAAAATCGGATTACAAATCTCATAAGAAAACAGAATGTTCCTCAAACAAACAAAAATTACAAGGTATTAAAATCTCAGTAAATATTTAACTAGTTCAGATTTCCAGAGAAAAAGAAAAGAAACTATGAATTGCAAAAATGGACGAAAGAAAAGATAAAACAACAGATTGGAAGAATGAAGGTGTAAAGGAAAGTAAAAATTAAGTTGTTACGTTAAGTTAAAATATTGTTACAACTCGTTATAGTAAAGTAAAATTGTAAACTTTAATTTAATTAATTCACATATGTTTATTAACAAAATTATTTGACAACTAAAAAAACTAACATTTACTAACGACAACAACGAATATAATGAGTTTATGAAAATAAGTTCTTAAACAATTAAAACAATGAAATTCACGCAATTTATTAGCAATAAAACAAAATAAAATGTCCAGCCCAACAATAAATTCATCCGAGATCGGTGCGACAAACACTACAGCCCTAATTCTACGACGGCCGAAAGTGATGTCGACCTCCGCTTCACCTTGTACTGGGACGGTCTCCCCACATGCTGTCTGAAGGACGAAACTTCTGGTTGTCTGTTTAACAACATCTGCTGCCACCATATCTGGCCTGATGATGGATGATGTCGCACCGGTGTCGATAGTTAAAACACAAATGACCGTTCGTTCACGCGGGCGGGCATCATAAGACTATCACCATCACTTTTCAGTAGTGTAACGCTTACAACAGAGTCTGGGGCATTTGGTTTAACTTCAGCCGACATACGCCCCGCCGTGTCAGCTCGTCTTAGTTTTCCGACTGCGTACTTACTGAAACCTGACGACCTCCCTCAGCCGGCTTTTTCTCTCGGCAGTCCCGTCTTAAATGGCCAGACTTGCCACAGGTCCAACACTTATAGTCTGCTTTCGGGCTCCTTTTCGGACAGGTTGTCTCACATGGCCGGCCTCTCCACAATTCCAGCATTTGATTTTCTGGCTCCAAATTTCTGATCTTCTACGGGTCGCTTTCTGTTGAACAGTAAGCTCGCAAACTGGTATCGAACGTGACGCTATCGTGGCCGCTTCCAGCGTCAAAGCCTGCACTATAGCTGCAGCCATAGTCCGATGGTCACTTAGCAGGAGCAGCTTCTTCATCTCTTGATCCCGCAGACCGTCCACAAATGCCTGCGTAGCAAGTTGTTGTTGGATATCTACCGGTGCCGAGTGATAAGCCAGCTGGCCTAACCTTTCCACTTCCGCAGCAAATTCTTGAACAGACTCGCCTGGTTTCTGGATTCGATGTTTCAGCTGGCAGCGGTACACGTTTTGTAAATGACTGTCACCATACCGCTGCTCCAGAGCTGTTACAATAGACTGGTAGCTGGCGTTTTCCGCGGGTAAAGTTCGCAGCAAGTCCGCGGCAGATCCCCGTAACGATAACATAAGGTTGGCCGCCTTCTCCGACTCGGACCAGTTATTAAACTTTGCAGCTGCTTCGAACTGTAACTGATAAACATACCACGACATACTCCCATCAAATATCGGTACTTTTACTCTATTTACCGATTTTTCAAACGATGATGAATTTCCGAAACTGCGCTCGGTAACATCTGCGGGCATAACAACATCCGTAGCTGTTACATTTACTTCGTTAAATTCCGGAATTCCTTTCCGTAAATCTCTTCCAATCTCTTCCTTAAACTTCCTAAATTCTTCCTCTATTTCCTTTCTAATATTTTCCCTGAACTTACAAGACTCTTCTTCGACTGTTAAAATTTTCTCATTTATTTTATCAATACGTCCTTCAAACTGTTCCATTTTTCCTCTTAAATGATCAAGTTTTTGATTTAAGCTGTCCGTAAAACTTTCAAGTTTAACATTTTGTTCTTCAAATTTAGAATTTAATTTGTCTGTTTTTAAATTTAGATTTTCGTTTAAACTAGCAATAAGAACTTTTAATTCTTCCATTTCTCTTAGTTTTGTTCGAGTCTCCATAAATCAAAACAAAGGTTTGTTTACCAATACGTAATTCGTTTACAAAATTACTGACAGCGAATTATTAGAAATTTATCCCGCTTCTGACACCAATGTTACAACTCGTTATAGTAAAGTAAAATTGTAAACTTTAATTTAATTAATTCACATATGTTTATTAACAAAATTATTTGACAACTAAAAAAACTAACATTTACTAACGACAACAACGAATATAATGAGTTTATGAAAATAAGTTCTTAAACAATTAAAACAATGAAATTCACGCAATTTATTAGTAATAAAACAAAATAAAATAATATCCCTTACCAAATTAAACATAAAATACAATGTCTCATGACAAAATAACAAACTTCACCGTAACGAAGAATCCCGTACAATTTAGACCACTAACACGTCAGCCATTCAAACCGCGGCCGCGCCCCAACAATGGAAACCTTCGTTTTTATATTTAACCAGTCAGCTGTTTATGAGAAGCTGATTTTATTTGACCAGCTGATTTTATTTTCGCCACTTCATTATAACAATATTTAATTTCTATTAAAATCAAAGTTGAACAAAAACCGTAAAAATTAAAAGTGAAAGTTTAAAAGTAATAAAGTAAAGGTTTTTCATACGAATAAAGCAAATACTTTTCCACCTTCAGTTGAGGAGCTTAACCTTTTCCTTCATGGAAATGCTCTCGAGATTAGCTGTGGTTTATTCATACTATGAATAATTCGGTGAATTTGGGCAACAACATGTGTTTTCCTTTTTTACAAGCCACCAATTATAAAAATAACTTTTGACGAGGTAACATTATAATCATAACCATATATAATTATAATTACAATGAGTGTTTTGTTGGTTAAACTATTTCAGTACTGTATTATTAAAGCGCTCCGAAGGAAAACTTAAATATCATGTAGTTGTTCGAAAGTTAGCCAGAGCTAATAATTTTAAAAGTTAGCCGAAGGGATATTAGTTAACGTAACTCACCTGTTACGTCTATTCATGAACACTTATGTTTACACGCTAATTGATTCTTCATTTAATTAAACATTACCTCCGCGTTTAAACAAACATTAATATTATCCTTTCATTGTTTTCAGGCGTAGTTTCAATGCAATAGCGATATTCAAACATACCAATGTATTATTTACTATTTCATTAAATGTTCGACCAAATGTTTTACATTTTATTATAGATTACCAAATTCAATAATCATTTCATTTTGAACTTCATTCATTCTTCCTTGATGAATGTTTAATTTAAATCTACCATTCTGCCGTATATTTTGTGCGTAAATGATGTTTCCAAATGTGCTTCAAATTAACCCGCAAAATAATAATACAAAAAGTAATTGTATCTTTTTTTAATTCTTTTATTTCCAAATTTATCTGTAATCTTTTCTTATTAAAAAATAGATTCGTTACACAAATAATAATCATCAAAAGAAATCTCCCAATGTAGATACATTAAAAAACCTAATAGAAGTATTATAAATTATTAAACAAATAAGTCTATTAGGTGTCTTCGTTTTCACCTTTGTACTGTACCATTGTTGTCCAATAAATTGATTGCCAAATAATGTTTGTGATATTCAAGTCGTTTTTAGTATTTTATTCTAAAATTTAAATTTTCTTTTTTAATTTTTGGTCTAAATAGTACAAGCTGTAGCGTCACGCAAATAAATAATACACAAGATTTAAACTTTAATACTTTTAATTTAATTAATAAATAGATATTGATGATTTTACAAAATGATGACTCTAATTTTAAATATTCTCAAGGTTTTTAAATACTATAATTGTTTATTGTTCTTTATTAATACATATTAAATTATACAACAATGAAAAATTTTAATATTAAACAAATGACAATCGGAATTTTTAATAATTTTATCGTAATACTGGACTTTTAAAATTAAATTTAGAATATTATTTAGATAATTTTGAATAAGTTAAATAAAAAAAAATCAGTTAATTATTTACTTGAAATGTTATTTTTATTTGGCGGTTGAATTTAATAAAATTATGAATTACTGAAGCGAAGCTTTGTTCATTTTAGATGGCGGCTATAGATAGCTTAATAATCTTGAATTTAAATATGAATTTTTCTTGATATATTGATAATTTATGTTTGTTAATTATATGGAAAATGTTGCTTACGTGTTTATCTTCTTACTGATACATATTTTGTTATACTTCCATCGGTTTTTACTTATTAATTTTAATATTTAACTGGAGCACTTTCATTTATGATGTTCACACCAAGCTTGTCTCTGGCCTAAAGCTCAACGAATTCATAGTTCAAGTTACCATATTAAATTTTAAATTTTGATTACATATTTTAAAAAATGTTCGTAAAATTCAAATCACTGTTTTAAAAGATATTATATATATTATTTCAGTTATTCATGTATTTATTTTAATTGTTTATCTTCATTTCGATTTTTAATTCACTTTTTATTATTTATAGATTAGTTGCACTTTTGAACCACGTAGTACTTCATTTTAATCTCGTTGTTGCTCGTAGTTATTATACATTTTTAAAACTATCGAAGATTAACTGATATTGATTATTAATTAACAAATAACTATTTATATTATGTCAGTATTTATATAGTATAAATTTATTTATACTGTTTAAAAATTATAATAATAATATACACCAAATATTACTGGAGTTGTTAATTTTTTAATTAAAAAAAATGTATAACCTGACTATGTGACCTTGTCCACTACTTAGAATATGGGTCAAGTTCACGCTACAAAGCCTTTGTGAAAGTGGTTGTCATGTACCAGGGCGTAGATAATAGAGCTCGGAGGAACTTAACGTTAAAATGCTGAATGATTTGGATATTTGATTCACTGGATGCTCCCCAAAGTAGAATACCGTTAAGTCCAAACTGGATTAATAAAATTCGTTAATTAAAAGTTTGTTTCAAAGCGATATTGTATCTTCATCCGAGTTGCCAGAAGAATTGTTTGAATATTACGTCTAATTTTTTTGTTTCTGATGAATGTGTGTTCTCCAATTTAGGCGTCTGTCCTAGTGTAATCCAAGACATTTAGTTGCGTCTGTGTGTTGTATTTGTATATTGCTGAAATATATGTGTATGATTTTGGTAACGAAATTTGAATGTAACGTGGTATTTTTATTTCATTTGTCTCTTCTTTTGCCGGTCTTGTGTAAGATTTAAGTGGTGAAGTCTTGCAGTTGCCCTAGCGGGTGTTCGTGTACTCCAAGAATGGCTGTGTCATAGCATAGGTGGTTAGCGTTGCATGTGTGTTTGTTGTATGTCTGGTGTATACAAAATGTTCATCTTGGGAGCCAATACACTCCTTTAGAAACTCCAGCTTGGATTTGGTTTAATGATGACTTTTCAGAACTAATTTTCATAGAAAATGGACGGTTTGAACAAATTGTTTTAAAATTTAAAAAAAGAGTGATGTAACTCTTAAATTTGTAAAAGAGCAATGTTCTAATTTTTTAGAGAAGTTTCTTATATCAAACTGTATCGATGGGTTGTGAAATGTCAAAAAAAGCTGCTGGGTACATTTTTCGTTCCTCAAAAGTTTTGTTGATTACGGTCACAATTCGATGGATCTGTGATTAGTGTGCTCAAACCTGATTCCGAATTGATAAGAGGAAATTAATTCACTCATTAAAGTTCTACGTCGTTTCAGAAAATTGTACCGTATCAAAAAACTTGTATTATTTTACTAAATTTTCTTTTAAAAATATAATCGAAACCTTAGTTAAATTGTTACTAATTTGTAAGTATTTTATACTTACAAATTAGTAACAAAACCCGTTAATATTTTAATATCTAAGCAGGTAATTTAGAGTACGTTTTGGTTAATAAAGTAAATATATTAGAATAATTTTTGATTAAATAAAACAACGACGATTAATGTTACAGATTTTAATTTTGTTCTTTTAAAAAATAGTTTTATAAAAATTGGAAGAAACATTTTCGATGTAATTAATTTAAATTTAGCTGTCATAGCCTACATTTAAAAATACACGTTTAAAGATAACTAATTTTTATTATTTTTTGTTTCAGTGAAGAAAGCTCGTTACGTGGGAGCCCAAGGTAAGGACACAGTTCTATTGTTATTGTTACATTATAGCCATAATTAAATTAGTTCTTAAAAAAAGAAAAAAATGGTTCGGAATTTTTCAGATATTGTTCAAAAATGGAGGATTATTGTCAATTTTTGTACTAGACCACTACTCCGTTCATCATACTAAATTGCCGAGTGGCTTTACATTTTAGCAGATTTCTAACAGAAAATCAGCTATGTAAGTCACAACAAAGACGGGATTTCCCAAAAACTCCTTCAGAAGTTCAAATCCCAATTAATCGATGACTATTTGTCTGTTAACGCTCCAAAATTCACTACTTTCATTCGATCTCAATACTCGAATTTAGGTTTTCCATAGAAAACAAAAGGATATCATTAACGAGCAAAATTAGGCCACCGGAAGAAAACGTTTGTACGAAGTACAAAATATAAATTTGTACAAAACAGTTTCTTTAGTGAAACTTAAAGTATTAACTACAAAAGTATTTATTTGTAACTAAAAATATTGCATAATTAAAGTTACTGTCATTATTGTTTTCTTTTATCTATATTCGATGCAATTTTTGAGCACGATGCTTAGGGACGGAGATCATTACAATTTTCAGACAATTTTCTTTTAATTGAGCGACAAGTGAAAAACGTTTCTAAATACCTAGAGGCATTGTTTGTTTGGGAAAGCTGGCGCAGTGGTTTAGCATGTAAAATTATTACTTTGGTCGTCAATTTGGAAAGCCTGGGTTCGAATGGGTCTTAAAAATGTTTAGTTGTTACTACTTTCAAATCAGTTACGTATCCGCCTATAAACTGTTAACGATGAAGCCGTTGGTTAAATGAATTAAACGCAAAAAATACACGACGGGATTTTGCTTAGTTTAAGCAGTTCATGCATGGTAGACTTTTTATTTTTGTATTAATTAAAGTAAAACATAATAAATTGCACTTAAGCTGAGGTTAGCTTAAAATTTATAAAGTATTTGGGCATAGTTTACTTAGTAATGAGACTAAGTGGTATTGATATCTTGAAAACTGTGCTACCAACTTTGCAACCGTACTGTGGGAAAGAATTTTATATTACAACAAGCTGTTGTATGATCGCCCTATAATTTCCAGGCCACGGCCTGGCCTTACGTACCCCAACCACTACCTCGTAAAACTTATACATGTAGATCATCCTACTCCGCTCGTAGAACCCATCTTGATTCTCTACTTGGGGATGTGTATAACACAAGGCCTGTACGCCTTCACTTTTGGCAACACTACTTGGGTTTTTAACTGATAACTGATGTGTTGACACAAGTATTTATAAAACCATGGGTTTTACATTGGCTACAACGAATGTAATAAATATTCGGCAGATATTCGCCAAACGACAAGGAGACGTTTATCACGACGATTTGAAACTTTTCAGAAAACTTGATGTTCTAAAGTTTTCAAAACTGTAAATAAAATATACTCGTACCATAATAAAATCAAGGTAATTATTTCAAGTAATTTTTTCCTTATTATTTCAACTCTTAATTCAATTCAACTTTTAAATAGCTCATAAAAATTCTTGACCTCTATTAGGATTCAAACCGTAGTATAACGTTACAAAAAGATGTGGTAATCATTAATATTTCACAATGAATATTACTTTATTTATTGTTTGATCTAAACGAATTCATTGTATACAACTGTTCAAAATGTACTATGCAAAAGACAAGTCTAAAAATAATTAAACTATTATTTCAATCTCTAATAAGATTAATTTATACATAAAATATTTTTTAATAATATCATTCTCACGTTTTTAATCAGCAGTGATTAATATTATTCTCAAAGAAAGTATCTTCACGTAATTTTTCTTCTAAAAAGTCTAGTGTGACACCAGATTTCAGACCAAAAACACTCCCACGAATTTCTCCTGCCAATTCAAATAATGAACAATATAACCTAATATTAGTAATAACACATTAAAATAAACAAAACAACTAACCTCAAAAAACATAATCTAATGTTAATCATGAGTGAATGATGCAAAATGAAAACCAACCTTAGTTTGGCTTAATAATTCGGAAAATCACTCTTTCACGCTAAACTTAGTTCAATAGAGAAAATGCTTAAAGTAAAATTTATATATCTTTTAAGTTTCTATAAATTTTATTACATACATTTTTGTCGTAAAATGCATAGGCTAATAAGGCCGAAATTTTAAAAACTTCAGTTTTTTCAGAGGTTTGTAAAAAAAAACAGAATATCACCAATTACCAATAAACTAAGCGTTACACAAATAAATTTTTGAGTTAAAAGCTCTAGAATTTTAAATTTGCTACAATTTATTTTATACATTTTTACGCTAAAATGCATATTAAACTGCAATCTTAAAAAAAAGTTTTTCTCTACAAGATTTCAGCAGTCATGGTGCCTATCCTATCTTGTAGTGTATAAAAAATGTAGTAAATGAGCCGGTTTTTGAGAAAATCGCAAATAAGTGAAAAATTACACGAATAAACTACTAGTTCCGGCTGACGGATTTTGAAGAAAATGTTCGTGTCGGGTCCTCTAATGATACCTAACTTTTGTTTAAAGTTTAAACTTCAACTTCATACGATGTTTCATTCTTGAAATATTTTATTCACACACACAGACCAATCGCTAAAAACATGTTTTTGCGTTCAGGGGGTCTGAAAACGTGTAGATCCGGTCAAAACTCGATTTTGGAAAATCGACATGAAAACAATGCTCTCTTTTATATTTATATAGGCAAGAAGAAGTAAAAACTAAGTAAAATAGAATAAAAAAAAATTCAGAATGAGGCTAACTAAATTCATTGTTTTGTGCTCTGTTTACCCGAACGTTTTTGGTATACTTTAAATATTCTAATAAGCCAAACCTTAATATGTTTTGCAGACTTTGTGTAACTAACTTTAAATCACAACGTGTATGTTTTTTGTGGTGTTTTAAACACTATTTGATAGTTTGTAGTGTTACGCCCCTATAAGTAAGTGTTGTAGATAATCTATATAAGTCAAGGTAAACCCTAAATTACGTTTTATAAAAAAAATTATGAAATACATTTTCATTAAATAATTATTTATGTAAATTGCCCATTATTTTTATTACACTACTACAACGAGCGACGTGGTTCACATGTTGCACGCACAGTTGTTACGGTAACCAACTACCTGTGTCATACAGGGTGAGTCGTTGAAAATTATTTTATTAAAACAATTTATTGTAGTACATGACAAAACAAGGTTTATCGCACTAAATTTAAATGTCATATATTTTTTTGCAAAATGAGAAATTACGGATATGGTTACGATAAGAAGTTTGTTCTTTGAAATGGTTTTTATAATATTTTACTAGCAGTGATTATCTCATAAAATATATCCTGGTTTATTTTTAAGTATCTTACAGTTTATACTTTCAATATGAGCTTTCCTTATTTTTATCAGTTAAAGATTAGGCGAAAAAATATGAATATTATTACTTAATTACTATGTATATATTAACTACTTAAATTAAATATATAAGCTTGTAATACAGCTGTACAAAAAACGAACGGTTAATGGAAACGAAGACTAAAATTCTACGAACACTTTTACAGAATGAATATCAAACAGTTAATAAGAAAAAGTCTTTAAGACTACGATAGGTCTAAGGTGTTGGATTATTAGTTTTAAAACACCTCCTCGGGCGCGCGCGCACCTAAACAGAGAAGCCAAAATAGCACACAGAGGTCGGCCCAGGGGGGAAACATATAAATTTAAAAAAGAAGAAGGAGAAGGGAAGCTAAAAAACAAAGGTATGTGTTGTTGTTGCAAGGACAAACATAAATACAAAAATACACATTTTAAAAATACAATTAATTACAACAATTTAATTAAACGGCCCAAAAATAAAAAATAAATAATTTATCAGATTATTGGACATGATAAAACAAAACAACAGAAGATTTTGAATTGTGACAAAGTTTTCAAGTTATAGTTCAGTTAAGTCAAATACAAAATTTAATACCAAAAATATTATCAAAAACATTAAAAAAAACTGGTTTCATGTACGAGAAACTTGGAGACAGAAACTGTATAAATTAAGTTTCATATTTTTTTTTTGCTTTTGAGACCTTAGTAGATCACTTGAATCAAATAAATGTAGAGTCTTAGTTTCTGCATTGTTGCTGCAGTCTACTTTTTCCCCAGTAGTTTTTCATATTCTGGGATCTTGCTAGTCTTGCGGCCTCTGAACAGACTCTAGTGGATTTTTGGGGTTCTTCAAATCTGGTGTTAGGGATGTGAAGAAGTTTGAGTTTTTCAGTTTTGTTTCTTAGGTCGAGTAGTGTAAGCCCAAGCTTGTCCATGTCTTCTTTAATCTCTGAGATCCACCTTGACATGTTTTTTCCTTTAGTGACTTTTCCGTTAACTGTCTTAAGATCCTGGTTTCTGGTGTTCTGAGTATATGTCCGAAAAAAGATACCCTCTTTTTTCTCATCGTGTCTAACATGTTATCCGTTTGTTTATAGACTTTTTTATTTCGCAACCGTGTCCAAATTCCCTCTCTTTGGTGTTTTCTTCCTACGCACGTTCTTCGGATCCTACTTTCGACTGTAAGTGCATTGTTTATTTTAGATTTGTTGGGTCTTAGTGAAAAAAGTTTTTCACAACAATAAGTTGCACTAGGTTGTACTACTGTCTTGTAGTGTCTAATTTTGGTTCTTATGGTCATGGATTTCTTATTGTACATAAGAAATAATTGAAATTAATGATTTAAGTTAGCCTACTAACAAATACAATTAGATTACATAAAATGTATTAAAAATTACAAAACTTAAGCTTTAAGTAAACTTACTAACAATTTTATAGCCTAATACCGATCTTAAGAACCAAAACGATTACCTGTCCACAAACACTTGCTTCTACCCGCACGCACAATTATCGTAATTCAGAACCGATCCCGTAACGACACTATTTCGAACGGTCTGAATACCCATGTTCTATTCACAGTACAGGTATTGATTGTCGCTCTACAAAGGCGCTAACTGTTTTTATACCTGCGGTCTGATAGTTAATCTAAACCCTTTGAACAATTACGTGATTTTTCTAACAAAACTTGCGCTGTTCTAGCGCCTCGTAGAAGGAATCAAAATAAAACAAACTTTACTACTAGACTCGATTTCTTAGAACTCTCTTTTAAAAATATCTCATTTATCGCAATTTACTGTCCTTGTTTAACACACTCCAGCCCATACAATACCCAATTTCTGCAATAAACAATTTATTCCATCAAATATTTCTAGAATATGATACATTATGTTGATTTCTTTTGTAAATGGGGAAAATTTTTTCACTTATTTCGTTTTCTACTAAATTATATTTTTGTATAAAAACATTGTCAAAGGACGCTTCATCGAAGGAGTAGTATTGTGCTCAACTGGAATACGAAAATTTTGAGTTCCATTATTTAATTGCCTACGGCATGGGAAATTTTTATACCAATGAATATTGATAGCATCTATTTATTAGCTACTGTATTTGTTTATAATGTATAGTTAGTTAATTTTAAATACAATAAAACAATTAGTATTCAATGCTATTATTTACAACATGATGATTACCGAAAATTACTTTGAAGATCTAATCTTAAAATATACTCAATATTTATTCAATAATTCATTCTTAAGGAGGACTAAAGGTGAACATTTCGTAATTTTAGTTAAACAAAATTTTTGATATCAATCACTGTAAGGACAAGCATTCGAGCATTAATACCCAGAATTTTCCCGGTATCACAAATTTCCAAAATATTTCCGACGATTTTATTAGGCCTACTGTATTTAGTGTGTAAACTCCGCAGTTATTAGTAACTTAAATGTTAAGTTTCAAGTTTGTACGATGTTCCGTTCTCGAGATATTCTGTTCACAACCACACGCGCGCGCGCACACACACACACACACACAAACACACACCAATCGCTAAAAACATGTTGTTGAGTTCCGGAGGTCTGAAAACGTGTAGATCAAGTGAAAACTCGATTTTGAAAAATCGACATGAAAAAAATAACTACTTTTCTTCCTATATATTCATATAGGCAAGAAAAAGTAAAAATTAAATTTAGAAATGTTTACATACACTAATTATTATTTTTCTCAACCAACAAAAGTGGTTTTGAATAATTGTTATTTTTTATTTGTTTCAGCCCAACAATATAATTCATACGTAACATTGAAACTGCAAAATGTTAAATCTACAACGGTGACAGTCAAAGGGCCTAATCCATGCTGGGAACAAGATTTTCTATTGTGAGTAATCTTAACACTTTTTCAATAATTTATTTTTATAAATTTGTTACATAATCAGAAATTATATTTTCTTTTAACATAAAAAGAATTTCATTTATTTTATTTTTTCATTGTTATTTATTTTATTATTTAATATTATTGATTCATTATTTTTTATAATTAATTTTGGTTTTTTGTACAAAATATATAAGTATTTTTAACGCTTAATAAACAATTATAGATATTTATACTGTCATTTAATATATGTAATTGAAAAATTGCTTCAGCTAGTTTAAAAATAAGACTAAAATGATTTTACTTTAAATTTAATTTATACGAAAGTCATTTCTATTTTCTCAATCCTTGTTTAAACATTTTTTTTATCAAGGATTCGAATATTAAAATATTTAATAAATACAGATAATTGTTCTTACCATTAATAACTATTTACAATCAGTTTTAAATTTTACGTACATAACCTAATTTCAAAATGACGTTTGAGAAGTAGGAACCCATTGATATCCCTTCTATATTATTTCCAAAAAATATTTTTGGAACTACTCGTATTAATTAATTTTTTTTTGACACTTTCAATTGAAATTTAGGATCTGTTATTATATTTATCCAACAATTTCAGAATGTGAAGCTAATGTTCCAAAACTTGATTTACTTGGAGCAGGCAGTCATCACCACAGCACTACAGTTGGCCAATAAGATCTCTTGGCCAGAGGCGCTTCAAACGTCTGCGCTGAGTACCCAGTATCGCCCTAGTGTACATGTGTTTATGAGAGGGTTGTCAAGTTAATTCGAATTTGTAATGCATCGTTATGTATAGTTGTTTCGCGACATCAATTACGTATGGGATTTGTAAGTCTTTGTGCAACATTGAGTTTGCGATGTGAAAGGGGCATTGCGTTATTGTTCGTAGAATCTTGTTCTGAATCGCTTGTATACGTTTCGTGTGTGAAGGTTTAGCAGATCCCCAAAGTTGAACTCCTAAAAATTTAGGTTTAGAATATGACGACGCTTTAGTTATATCAGAAAGCTTAATTTCAACGCAAATTGATTCGTTTATTTTAATCTTACTGCAATAAACAAAACGAGAAGGATAGAATTTTAGCATTAATTTGTCCTAAATTTATTTTAAATATTTTTAAGAAATTAAGTTAATATCGTTAATTTTGCTATGTTAAACTACAATAAGAATTGATAAATTTAATTTAAGAATTGATAAATTTCATTGATAATTTCATTTAATTTTATTTTGTTTTTTACTCATAACAATTTTAAACGGTTAGGTATTTAAAACTAAATACAGTATAACGATTACTATCATAGTGAAACAACTGCTGGATAAAATATTATGGACATAATATCATTTTTAGTATTGTACAATTTTATTTATCAATGAGTTAAAACATAAAAAACTTTGATATTTTTCAAAAATATACAATACAAAAATACGTTGATACTTTTCAAAACCTAAGTAACTAAAGTATTTAGAATGCCCTAATTTTTATCTCTTAACTGTTTAAACTACAATAAAATGATTCATTACATTACAATTCTAATGTACGGGTTGATTCTTTATTATTCAATTGTAGTACCGAGGGTATAATCCTCTTATTACAATTGTTTACCTTATTTCTCTTTAAAATAACAACTTTAATCTTGTTACATCAACTAGTACCAGGTTTTCATTTTAATAGAAAACCTTTTCAATAAACTGTTAATATAAATATTAGAGAACAGTGTAAGTTCTTGGTATATCGTTTAGATTTTCGGTTACATCATTCGAAAAAACCACAATTATTTTATAAGTAAATATGAATAATAATTTGTTGTGTTAACTCTTAATAATTATACAGAGTTGTATAAAAATAATATCGATGTTTAATCCGTAGAATTTATTGATGTAAATACTTACAAAACCTTTTTTCTTTTTCACTCCGGAATGGCCGGCTTGTTAATCTCTTGTATTATACTTGTATAATTATTAGTCAGCGCAATTGGCTTTTATACCACGGGTCCTTGGTTTGATTCCCGGATAGGTCTGGCATATTTTCATTACTCGATTTTATCCACCCTTCATCCACCCTTCCTCTACCACGTTTGCCGTTATGTGCAAGAAAGTCGGACATAAACAAAAAAAATAAAAAGCAATCAAAAATATTAGATTTAAGAAACACATTAGAACGGAATTTCTGAAATTTTTGAAAGATTTTAAATTCAAATTTTTTATTTGTTCTGTAATAAATGTGAGGTTTAAATAACTTTCTTTGCTCATGGTATTATTCTAATTTTTGACCATTTTTCAACAATTGAGGCGAAAATTCGTTTATTTAATTTTCTCCCTTATTGAACGTACGTTTTTAATCGTTTACTCGTATAAGTAGTTTAACTACAAGTATTAGTATAATAAACTAACCTGATCAACTTTAATTAAACAACTTTAATGAAAATGTTGTAAGTGCATCGTTATTTTACTAAAGAAAAATACAGCTATCGAAAAAATTAATGTTAAAAAAACATTCGAAAACAATTTATGATACTCATGTGAGATTTAACGAGCTATAATTTCTTCAACACTTTTGCAAACTTTTTATAAAATATTCTTAGCTACGAATTTCTTCATCACTTGAAAAATATAGTTGTGAACGTAGGTTAATTAATTCTCTAACATCTAAAGAAAATGACTTCTACTTCATTCCATCAATTGTTTAAATTATTTCACAAATAAAATAAAATAACATTTGACTTGCCTTCACTTAATTTTGTTTAACCTTGTTATTTTCTCTCTTTACATTAAAGTATTGTTGTATAAAAATTTTGAAAAAAATATGCACTTCACCGTAGTACAACATACGTATTTTTGATTTATTATTTGTTTAAGTGAAATAAAGAATAAAATTTATTATTCTTAATCAATATTACTAGAAAATAAAGATATTAGACTACAAAAATTTGGTAGGTGTCAGTATTATTTCGATGTATTGCAGACTTTTTTGAGAATGAATATCTGAAATAATATTTTGTAAAATACATTTTAAAATATTTAAATGATAAATTTTGTTTTAAACTTAATTTTACTGCGTGACGCAATTGTAACAGACTGATTAAATAATTAAATTTATTCCATCTGTTTCATAACACAACTATTTAGATGAAAATATTTTATTTCTAAAAATTGTTATATTATTTTGTTGAAGAGTTGGCCTGAACAAACAGCCTCATGACATCACAACTCATAGCCACTTCAATTATGACTATTCATTTTCTAGAACTGCAGTGCAGTTTCACTTCAGTTGCGCCTTATTATTTCGTTTTTCCTTCTGAGCGTAAATTTTCATGTTTTTCTACTGGAATTATTTTCTTTTACGTATATCTTTAATATTATTATTTTTCTTCTTCATTTTAATTATATTATTTCGAAGTTGCACGAGTATTATTAAATATAGTATAATGAAATAATAACTTCATAAACTTTTATCTACATTTATATATTTCCAGTATTGTGCTTCGTTTAAATATTGTAATAGATTAGATGGCCTCTCTCGAAAGTTGTTTATGAATTTATTTACAAATTAAGAATACAATTTATGTTTATTTTATATATAAAGTTGGCTTTAGAAGCCTCGTTGTTGCAGTTAGCAAAGAAGTGGCTAGCAAAGATGTCGGTGTTTTGCAACAGATTACTCAACCTATTTTATAAGTTGTTCATGAATTCATTTACTTATTAAAAACATAGTAAATGTTCGTTTGATAGCATAAAGTTGGCTTCGGATGCCTCGGTGTCGCGGTTAGAAAACGAAGTGGCTTGATAAGTCGGTGTTTTGCAAGAGGTTACGTGACCTCTCTTAAAAGTCGTTCATGAATTTATCAATAAATTAAAAACACGGTTAATTATCAAACAAATAGAATAAAGTTGGCTTTAAAAATCTCAGCATTACAGTTATCAAAGAAGTGGCGTGATAAGTCGGAGTTCCTGATTTTGTTTTCCGGCTAGAATAAGGCGGTTGTATACCTAGTTAATAGTTTGTAATAATCAAAGATTTAATGTGAATTTATTTTAGCTACCATATTATTATTTATGATAGTTTCGGTGGTGAGATTAATACTATGTTATTACTGTATAATTATTTAGTTGTGTTTTAGCGCTGTAATATCGAAAACCCAAGGTTCAGTACCCAGCTGGGTTTTGGATTCAGAAAACTCTCCGGGCAGTCCTAAGATCCACTACAGTCGCTAAAGATAACATTTTTGAGGATTTACAGATAAAAATAAAATAGAATTCTCAGATCTGCCTGTGTTAATTAATTACTATAGATTCATATTTAAATTGAAATGTCAATATCATTTAATATTTTATAAGTATTGACGTTGTTGTATTCAAGCTATTTAAATGTTATTCATTATAATTAAGGGCAGGTTTAAACTAAGCTGTTCTGATTCAAATGCTATGCTATCTGTAGAATATCAAGTTAATTTGTCTTTGAACTAAGAAGCGTTGTATTAACATTGGCTAGTAAGAGCAAGCATGTCATTTTGAGTTCTATACGTGTGTACATATTACCTTAGGCGTGGTTTACACAGTGGCTTAGTAATTTACAGGTAGTTCTGGTTTCGCACATGATAAACTTGTGCAATATATATAGGAGCTGTGTTTATTCTAAAGGTCCTCACATGAATGTTAGATCTAAGTTGTTAATTATATAAGTGCGTGATTTGGGTGTAGATTAAGTTGTTGTTAGCTAGCTTGTTGCTATTCTAATGTTAGACACAATCCATTACGAATAAAATTATACATTAAATATCAAAAACCATAACTCATTTCAATTAAATTTTAAGTAAATAGAAATAAAATAAATTTGGTTATACCAAAACTTTAAGTAGCATGACTTAATTTAATTAATTTGAGTAGCTGAAAGAGAGACCGAACGTCATATCTACACAATGTTATTTTTCCTAGCTTTGTGTTCCTTTTTCTAGAGAAACATTTCAGGTACATCTATCAATCTTGCACCACCTATTTTAAGGTACTTGTTACAAGCACCCAAGTAAATTCACTTGCATAAATTTAAAAATATTAAAATTTAAATATAAACTTTACATTTTATAAAATTTACATAAAAAACTGTGTTATATCTGGCACTATAACGTTTTAGCACTATAACATTTTTATAAAATGACATACTACTATGATTTTAGTTCTAGTTACGTATCGTAATCAGTTAAAGCACTGCAAAAGTTTTAGGCTCCTACATACAGTAGTTTTTGAGAAAAAAGCACTTAGTATCAAAAAATCAAACTTACGGGAAACAAGATTTGAAGTTTAGGTTAGCTGCTATAAACAAAGTCAGCAGCAGTCAACGAGACAATACGTATTACATCTGTTCTGTTACAAACACTAAACAGTTGAAGAGAATAATGCCGAAATAATATCTAATTGCTACCAAATAAATAAATAAAAATATAAAAAGTGTTACACGTATAAAACAAGCTCAGAGACAGAAAATTAACATCCGCTAATCAGCCCAGCACATGATTAATTTTAAAAATTGAATAAAAATATCTCTATTTGTCAAAGAATCGTGATTTAGGTACCATTAGAAATAGGGAGTATCGTACTTTATTTTGTGTTGAAAATTTAAAAACCGATAATTTTTAGACAATTTTTCAAATCTAAAAATAGATAGTTTTTAGATTTTTTGCAGTAAGTCTCCTCTTAATTCTCTTAATAGTAAAGTAAAAATAATTGATGTTTGATAAAATATTAATTGTTTAATTAGAAGAACCGCTAAAACAGTAATTAAAAAAAACTAACTTTAGTAATTAGGGCGTTAAAAAAAAATTTAAATTTCTTCTAAATTAAAAATCGTAACAAACCAATGTATGTGATAAGTGGTTACGTTTAAATTTATGTTATTATAATATTTGCTTATAAAAACATTTAGGTGTTATCATTTTGAAAATAAATCAGTTTTGTTTCTAAAACAACACCGGCTTTACAAGAAATTTTAAAATATCACTAGCATAATGAGAATATAATAACTTAAATCAATAACTAACACTTTTACTTATTACGTATAATGGGCCCAAAACATGTAGTAAATATTGGCAGTTTAATAAAAGTCTACTTTTGAGAAATTTGGTCTTGAATTTAATGTCTGAGTAGGCTGCAATGTTTTGAGAATGTATGTGTAACCATTCCGAAGTTATACAAACCTTAGTTTTTAAGTTTAACCCACCGGGTTGGTCTAGAGGTAAAGTTGTAACCACGAATAAACTGTTTGAAAGCTAATTTTCGGAGACGACGGTTCTTGGTTCAAATCCTAGTAAGGGTATTTTTATACAGATTTCAATACTAGACAGTGGTTACCGGTGTACTTTGATAGTTAGGGTTCAATTTAACATACTCTCTCAGAAATGGTCGGCCTGGGTCTGTAAAAGACTAAACCTCATTTAAACGATACACATTATCCCCATCTTATTGGGTTATGGGGTTGCTTATTGCTCTGAATTGAACAGATTGTAACGTACCCACATTCGGGATAATTTTTTTTTTTAATTTATGCTCACTAGTTTAAATATTTTTCTTTATAGATGAATAACCTAAAACATACATGTTTAGTAACATATTTTCGGAAGAGATGGCTATTGGAGTCACGACACGTTAAAATCGACAGTTGACATCGATACCAGTTGAAATAATAAACTAAATAACACTAATAGTTGATTACTAACATTTTAAAATAAATTATATCATCCCTATGGTTCATGTTAGTTATTATCCCTATTTGAGCAACATTACCAAGTTTGAGTTCCAAAATTAGTGACCTCTCATTTTTTTTAAGGAAGTTAAAAAAGGGAGTTAAAAAGACATAACATACAATTGGCTTAATTGAAAACTTTTCGATATTCGATTTACTAGCATCAGTAATAAAGTATATATTATTCATGGCTGCGTCAATGAAAAATTGTTATCACCCCTGAAGCACCTAGTTGACTACTTTTTTAACGGCTTGATTTCTTTTACGGCCCAATTATCAGCAACCTGCTGGAGGTCTTAAAAATCTCATCTCATCGTCTTCCATTCTTAAAAATATCTACTGAGTTGTAGCATTCTGATTCACCATACCCAAAAATCGGTAGAAATTAAACTGTGAAGAAACTGTTCGTACGAGATTTAAAAGTCTTCTTCTGTACGTGAACAATTAGCGTTGTTTGCAAAATATAAATATGCCTTTGAAACTTAACCAGTTTAATTTCAGTAAAAGTATTAAGACGTAATGAATTAGTATCACATAATCACGTTACAAGTAAAGATCCTCAGCACACGTGTCCCTACTGCGACTCCCAAATCTCAAGGTCACATTTATGAATTCCATATGAGTACACACTCGATATTTTTACAAACGATTCGGCACTATGCTTTATATGAAACAAACTTTACCAGAGATGGCTCACCTGAACATTTATTGAATTTTATCAACGCGCTCGGAATAATATAACGCACATTAATTCATGGAAAACAAACATTATTTCGATAGTCTAAACCATATATAAACCATCAGTAACCTTCAGTAATATAAACCTTCAGTAATATAGCATAATCATCTACAACTTCATTATATCTATCTAATGTTAATGTTGCACTTTTTTATAATAATGCTGTTTACACTTTTTATCTATTAGAATTACTATTTATGTTTAATGTTACTTTTTATTTTTGTAATTCTGTGAAAAGTGTCACAGTAACTTTTAAAACATGAATGTCTATGTTACTTCGAATTTTTCATATGATCGCTAATGATCTAACTATTGGAGCGATCATTATAAATACATAATTAAAAAACAAATAAGTATCAGTACAGGGTGGCGTATATGTTACTTCCCCTACGATAATAAAAATTGTGAAAGTAAATCAAATGAAAAAACTTAGAAGCAAGAAAACACATTTATTATGTCAACTGTAATTATATATACTGTAATTTTATCAAACTTCTTCAAAATGTGTTCAATTATGCTATGTATTATCACCGATCGGTACCGACGACACGTGGCAAAACCTTGGTTGCGACATTGGTGGCCCGTAAAAGGGGCGTTGAATTGGTTGGGGGTCCTGATCAGGACCATTTGGGTTTTGGTGGTGGTCCTGAAAAGGGTTGTTGTTGGTGGTCAGAAGCGGCGAGCCGGCGTGTAGAGAGTGGAGTCCGAAAAGTGACGGCTCGGCTACCGGGTTCAGACCAAGCTCTCCTTCAGCGGCAGTTGGGTCCCCACTGTAGCGTGACAGTGGTGGTCCCCAGAGCCCCGCAGTGTTGGGTCAGCGTAGACCGTCGGCCGATAAAGCGGCCAAGGCGGTTCTCTGCGGCCCCGCGCTGAACTCTATCTTCTCCGTGTGTTATCAGTCACGCACGGGCTTCCTTCGGCGGCCGGGTAGGAGAAGGCTTACCGGTGAGGAAATGTGTGTCCGCCACCGGTAGCTTCGACCAGGGATCATGCGTCTGGTATCTGCTGGGCTCTTCTTCTTTCTTGCTAGCTCTCTTTTTATTTTCCTTTCCAGTTTAGAAGCTGGATGGCGAGTTTGACTCACAGTCCAGTGCAGCTTCTTAAATCCCCCTTCAGTGAGTCCACTTCATGGTGGAGGGAAGGCACTGCCTGCTGCGCATCGGTAGTGCTCCCCGCGGCAGGCAGGTTCTGGGACCATCTGCAGCGCTGATAATGGTGGGGCGTCGGAGACAGTATACTCCATATAACGACTTAAAACCGATTCACAAATGTTCGAAAATAACTTTTTAATTGTCGAAAATAAGTAAATTTTTCAATTCATTTAGATTTTGTGGTTTTAAAAAATATAATAATTCACCGTTAAGGAAAATTGGACGGAGTTTAGTCTTGTGAGCATGGAGTCCAATTGATCACAAAAAGTGTGGATCGCCTTTATTTCTGGTTGCGACTGCGTTACTGACTGAACTGTAGACGCCTATGTAGGCGATGTAGGAGGTATTATAATCGTTCCATGAAAAGCGGAAGTAACGATGACTAAAATTTCGATATGGCTTAAACTTAAATGTTATAGAATTCTTTTTCGCTTCCTTGCAATTTGCTTAATTCTGAAGAAGTCTTCTAAGTCGATTTACCAGGGTACAAAAGCTTCAGAAACTTTTTGTAGGCAGTGAATCAAAATTGCAGCTGACTAGACTTTTGTGCAACCGCAACGCTTCCTGTTGTTACCGATTTCTCAATTTGGTTTAATAAATGTTGCTATGTCGGTAATGGAACACCTGGAAACTCAACACTAAATTCATTATGAAATTCTATAGTATTTTTATGACATGTTCAACACGATTTCATCATTTAAACTCTTTGTTCTTTATTTAGTAACAAATAAAACTGTATATTTATACAACTAATATTATTTATGATGTACATGTTTAATGCCTTGTTTTAGTCCTAGAAATCATCCAGTGGCTTCATAGCTTTTTTATAGATTCCGACTTCAGCATCTTTTAAATTTTCTTTGTAGATTTTGCAGTAGTTGCAGATGTGACAATGTTCGTATTTCTAGATTCGTGTGGTTTATAAATTTTGAATGGAACGAGTGTATAATTTTTTAATGGTTGAGTAGGCCTACTCTGTGTCCACGTTGAGGTCTCAATCAATGTATAATAGTTTCGTAGATAGTGTGGTAAAAGTTTGTATCTTGTATCCGAACCATAGTTTAAAGTTCCATACATCCACATCGGACGATTTAGATGGTTGTTATAACTTTGTTTTTGTTTGATAGATAACTGCGATTTACGGAATTCATTGTTCTTTAGTGAAAATTTTAAGATTCTGAATGACACTGACAGGTGTAGAATAATTATTAACTACAGACAAACCCTAACAAAGCAGTACTGATAAATCAAACAAAGGAATAACATACGTGCTGCCGCCTTTTTGTCAAAAAAAAATCTTATTGCATGGGGAAAAATGGGGATTATATAGGTTATGTACCACCCGATTGTGGTTTACAATAATTACAATAATAGTAGATATAAATTATTTAAAAACTGTTTATTATAACAGTTAAGAATAATAAATTTTTAATAGTTTACTGAAACTAAAATAAAAGCAAAAATATGTCATACTAAAATATTTAATTAAAAATACATAATGTGTTACAATAATTTTATGAAAAATAACCTTGTATTTCATATAAAAATTTATGACTGTTCTATTTTGTATACATTTTGTTGGGTACTTCTACAATATGTATTTCCAATAAGAGCGATGATAAAGATGTATTATTATACATATTAAAGAAATTATGTTTCGAACAATTTTAGTCATTACTACACTGTTTGCTGAATAGTATTTTGATTAACTGTTATTCTAAAATGCAACCACGTATGTGTCTTAAAAATAAATTTTACGTTATGTGTTAGAAATTTTATTATTATTCCATTTTAATGTTATTTAACTACTTATATGAATACCTGTTTTTATTTAAAATACTTGGGTTTTATCTAAAACATTTTCTATCTATTCCAACTAGCATGTCCCAGTTCGCTAGCCTAGATCCCATCAAATAGAGTTCTGAAGAAAACCCATAAAATTTACAAGGTATCCTTTACCTATGGCGTATAATAAAAATATTAATTTTTAATTTTTTCCATTAAAAGAAAACAAGTAGAATTCTACTTCGTTCTTTTATTTATTTAATACTCGTAATACACAGCTTATTCCATAGATGGTTATTGCTAATAAATATTTTAATATTATGTGTTTTTATATAATGTAGCATTATTTATTTAGATTTCTAGTTTAATTTTATGTAGCGTAATAATAAACATTCTTTTATTTAATACAACGTAATAAGGTCAGATTGAAATAGGTCAATTATATAAAATATCTAGTTTAATTTATGAACTTCTTTATAATAGCCATTCAAAAAACTTAAATGATCTTATATTAATAATGCGGTTCAATTCAAAATCCATCCATTTCTGTAATGCGTATTAAAATATGTCTTCATAATGTAGTTAAAAAAACAAAATACTTTTATCAAAAAATATATAATGTCTCGAATTTCAATTTTATACTTAATACTAGATTAAAATTAAATTGAAATTAATACAGAAAAAATAACTGAAAAGTACACAGCATATTATATTGAAATATTTTATCATGAATCATAACATAATATTATTATATTGTACATGGAAGATCAAGGTGAACGAGGGCAAATCTACGCATGTAACGTTTACTACCAGAAGAGCAACTTGTCCTCCTGTCCAACTGAATGGCAAGAATATTCCACAGGCAAAAGATGTAAAATATTTAGGAATGTACTTAGACAGAGGTCTGACTTGGCGCAAACACATTCAGATGAAAAGGAAACAGCTGGATTTAATATTTAGGAAGATGTATTGGCTCGTTGGTAGGCGTTCTCAGTTTTCGATTGACAACAAACTACTTTTGTACAAATCTATGCTGAAGCCGATTTGGACCCACGGAATTCAGTTATGGGGGACGGCATCAACTTCAAACATCGAGATTCTGCAACGGTTTCAATCAAAAGTTCTGCGGACCATACTGAATGCACCGTGGTATATTACCAATGCCGATATACATCGCGATATGGATGTGCAGATGGTACGAGAAGAAATACGAAGTTTCAGTTTTAAATACATCGAACGTCTAAACAATCACGTAAATCACTTGGCACTGAATCTCTTAGACAACAGTAATGATGTCAATAGGCTAAAACGTGCTACAGTACTGGATCTCCCAGGGCGATTCTAATAGTGTGATTTTAAAGTTGTAAATATTATAATGTTAGTATTCTGTAGATGACTGTCGTGTTTGAGTGTGTATGTTGTAAATAGCTGAATGAACGTTTTAAATTATCTCCAGAAAAGTTAGGTGTACATATATTTCGGAATCATGTGCTTATTATTTATTATTTGTTTTTTCGTTTTAAAGGAGGTTTTTGTTATTTTTTATTTGTTTTTCTATTTTCTTGTTTTTTTTTTATTAATTTATTTTAAAAATCACTATATAATTTTGATTGTTAATGTTAATTAGAACAGTATAATATGTTTTCATGTTATAATTTGTTAATTACACCAGTGGGTTGTAATTTTTTCATGAGTTTTATATATTTGATAAGTTGCATTTATTGTTATTTATAACAGATTATGCATTTAAAAAAAGTTATATGAAAAAAAAAATTGTACATGAATTTGTTAATACTAATTTTACCATCATTGAGGGGGTCACGGATCCCTGTACTTCACATTATTAACCTTTGTACCTTTTTCTAAGAAACTCGATAAGATAGATACTTAATTTTTGTTGTCTTTTAAATCATGATTTTGTGCACATTTTGAGCGTACGAAATGTTTGATTTTAAGTGAAGATTTTTAACAATTTTTTCCAAAAAGAACTTTTGGTGATACTTTTAAAATTAACAAAAAAATTACAATGTTTATGATCAGAATAAGCATAAAAAATGGATCTTTTAATTAAAAAAACAAAACAAAAATTAAATATCTTTAGTAGGTCCTGAGAAAAATTTAGGTACAAGTGTGGTACCTACTAATAAAAAATACCTAACTTTCAGAAACAGTCATTTTTCGGTTTACTGTTTGAAGTTGCACCAGATTTAGAGGTTAACGAAAAATATGTTTTAAAATATTTATAATTGTTGGAGAAATATAATATTTATACCAGTTTTTAGAAGACATTTCAAGCTACATTATGCACCAAAAAACAAAAAAAAAATCATGTGTTGATATGTGACCACCTGAAAGGAACAATCGCATAAACAAAAAAGTTATTTATTTGTTTTAAGACATAACGCAGAACATACACTTATATTTAAATCGTATCTACAACATAAATTTTACGACTTCTATATATAACTTTTATCATGTAGCTATTTTTGGAATTCTAGTTTTTTCTTTTAATACCTTAAGTTTAATACAGCCTTTTCAGTCTTAACTAATCACACTAGTGTCCAACTGTTGAAGTGCTTCATTATTCACGTGGTCGTGAAGACAATATTAATGCTTCTTGGCATACACTTCTTTAGCTACTAAAATCATTTGTAAATCTCTGTGGGCAATACGGTTGCGAGAATATCAGGAAAAATTTACAATGTTCCAGAACACCTAGTTTTATGAGTTACCACGATTTGTATCAAAGCTATTCGTGAGAACTTAAAGGTGGAAGAAATTATAGGATTACTCAATATGAAATAATAATAAAATTATTAAATTTCTCGTATTTTGTATGTTTCTTTAAGATTCTACTGTTACATAAAATTTTAAAACTACTAAGTACTAATATCATTACTAAATATTGATATTAACTAGATTGAATGAAATGAAAGAACATTAACAGTTTTATAGTTGCTGACTAATATAAGGCAAATGTAGTTTTCAAGATTATCTAAGGTGTAACCTTTAAAATGTTTTTATAAAGAAACGATTTGAGATAGAAATATTTGAAACAATGAACGTAGTCAAGTAGGAGATCAAATTATAATTAAATATGTTCATCAATGCGGGCAATACAAAAATTACTGAATTACAATAAATTAAATTTCGTGATATTATTTAATTTAGAAGGAAACATCAAGAAACATAAATTTAGAAATTGTTGATACAATATTTTAACAAAGTTACCTAGACGGAAACATTTCTTGGAATGGCGTCGTGAAAAGACAGAAATAATTTTGACGTCCGCCAATCACAACTCAGCTATATGACGTAATAAGCGCGCGATTGTAAATTCAATTTAAGCTTTTGAATGAATCTTCAAATATCAACACTTATTTTTCATACGTTTCTGAAAAAATATTTCCAATCTTTAGTATTAAAATATCCGTTCAAAATATATGCAATTATTTTTATTTAAGTTTTATGAATGAATTTAATTCATGAAATAATTACCTCTTTTAATTCAGTACATAAATTATCATTGAAATGGAGCGAAAATATTCATTTATACTTAATGTTGCATGGGTGGTAGAGATAGAAGAAAAAGCCATGGAAATTGTTTGAGGGTGAATGTAGTGAATTAAAAATTCCACTACATCCAGATCTCCATATCAGATCTAGATTCTGTATTCCAAAGTCAAGAAGAATTACGGGAGAACAAAGTTATTAATATTTGGTGTGCAGCAGTGTTTGATATCTTAGTGTATTTAGTGTATCTTAGTGTGTTGACCCATCTTAGATTAATGTACATAAATCTTTTTCTTCCTTATGTAGCCTAGAACGTTGAAAAGTTAAAATAAATAATAAAATATTTTAATACATCTGAACGAAATACTATGACTGTTTTACTAAACTTCCCTAACATGAGGTAAACTGCAGTATTGATATTTTGCATGGTTACTGATGATACTTTTTATAGTGTTGTTATCTTTGTATGAAACGGACAATTTTAATGATAAAAGTTTAATAGCGCTACTAACCTACTAACCTTTCTACTGATGCTTCTAATTTTTCCTGTAAGCTTCTCATCAGCGTAAAATAGTGTTTTAGTGTCTTTCGAGGCTTGTAAATGAATATATTCATTATAAAAAACCATCAAAATCTATCTATACATATCTTTTACACTGTCTTTGAAGGTAATAGACAGATTATCTATATTCATTGGAAGTAAATTTTTGACTAAGACTTAATTGGTAACGTTTTAAGAATAAAAGGAGTAGTCCACTTTTAATAGTTTATTTTTTGCTTAACGCCGGACTGCTCTTTACTTTATTGCTAATCCAGATACCTGTAGAAAGAATTACAATTTATTTTTATATTTTTTATAATACAAGTTCGTACAAAAGCAAGCAGCAAACTTCACAAAACGAATCTACAACTATAATACAAAAAGCAAGCATTTGATTACTTTGCACAAAGCTACAAAACCGCTACTCCAAAGACATTATCGTTATTTCAAACTGTAGAACTTGCTTTCCAAAAATAATAAAAGTATCCAAAACATCATACAGTTTAAAGCTGAATTATAGAAATGACTATTTAGAGTCTGTAGATTAATCTTAAATTTGCGGCAAATATTCTCATATTTTTATTTTGAGTGATCTAGTGATAAAAAAGTGGCGCCAAGTTGACTTTCCCAGGGTATGGAAAACCATAGTTAGAAAGGTTAATTTCCCACTACATGTGCTTAAAAATAAAGATGTTGTTTAAGTCATCAGCTGAAAGGCTGGTTTGAACCTGTAGAGGTTTTACTAAGTAAGAGGATCAAGGTAGTTTAATATTGCCTTCCTCACTGAGAGGAAAAGTACGTTTATCAGCATGCCGAGTCCTCTAAAAAGCACATATTTTTAATCTGCAAATGACACCTTCACTTCATTCACCACAGGGTCTGGCTGTATAATGAAATTCATTACTTTCAGAGGAGATAGCTCTGATTAGTGCCTTTTAAACCTTTTCCTCTTCTGTTCTTAAATGATTCATTCATTTAATTTTCTGACAATATGATAAGAAACAGATCTATTTATGTTAACCCTGCAATGAACAGATTCAGTGTAAATAATTTAACACTCAACCGGTCTGTTACGGGCAAAAATAAAGATACAAAATATATAATATCTAAAATATTTATTGTAATGTAGGTTGTATGTAATGAGTTTTGGAAACGAACTCATTAGTATTAGATATTGTTACTAATATGTAGTTTATTTGTAAATACTAAGCGAAAACAAACCAGATTGTTAAATAACGCGCAGTATACAATTTATTTTGCACAAATATTTTATATGCGTTTGTTTCAAATATAAATAATAATAATAATTCAGTAAACTGAATAAAAAAGAAAATTATACAGCAGCACCGAATGAATTGTTTAGTCAACTCTAAGTAATAAAGAAAGACGAATATGCATCATGCTCTCCCGTTCAGAATGGTATGGTAAACAGAATCATAAATCACCAATTCTACGTCATGTTGTGATGAATACCGGTAGCTGAATATATATTATGTCTGTAATATGGACCAGCATCAAGTCATATTTAACCGAACTAGGCAAAATCTAATCGCAAAATGTCAATTCCCTTCTGTATTCTGTTTATTCAAAATCAAACAATTTAATTAATATTGTAACACTGCAAAGATTCGTTTGGGATCTGGTTAAAATTAAAATAATAATCAAAATTTTCTTTAAACTTATAACAATTATTATTTATTAGCAATGTTATAAATTACAATTAATTATTATGGTTAGACTACTAAGAAATTACTATTAAATTAGTTAATCAATTACAAAACTTAAATTTTTAACTAACTTAACAATCAATAAAACACTGACGCTTAAGAATCAAAACAATGCTTTACCTGTCCACAATCACTTTTAACCACCCGTACGGACAAGCACTATTATCGTAATTTAGAACCGGTTTCGTAACAACAAAGACTCAAAACGGTCTAACGATACTAATCCCATTTACAGTCAAAGTACAACTAACTGGCGAACAATCTAGCGGATTTTATAAAAAAATTCGTGGTCGTTTTCTGAACACCAAACATTTTTGAATAATAAGACAAAATAGAGACCCTTCTACGCTCGACTGGAATAATCTACAACGTAGCAGAACAAATTAATGAATTAATAATATTATTTTTAAATTAGTGTCACCGCCACCCCTTCTAATAAATCATTTACTGTGTTGCCGGCTTCAATAGTTCTTCCGACCTTTGACGGCATAGCGACAAAGCTTTCGGCTGCCCACCGCAAAGGCCTTTGTCATCAAGGCCAAACCAGTAGCCGATCTCTGCCACAGCGCTCCCGGCAGCTAAATAAAGAGCGCTGCACTGAGCCGAGTCGATTAAATTCCAATCAAGACACCGAGACCTTCACTTCGAACAAGACAGCAGACGAGACGTCCACCAAGGCACACGGCTGCCGGACTCCTGCGAAGGCTAATCGACGACCCCGCAAGAGAGAAGATGATGCTTCCGCTCGCCGACCCGTCACCCTAGGCCGTCCACCGAACCGTCATCGCCCGCTACCGCGAGCGATGCCCGCAGCGGTCCCTCGACGCTCACCGGACCCGACGAAGCAGCCATCGACGCACTACTGCGACGGAAGAAGATGATGTCTCCACTGGACGACGACACGCCGTATCGCCCAACTCCTCGACCGCCACGACGACTACGACCGACTCCTCTCCAAGACGACCACCGCTTAAACGGCCCTTTTCAGGGCCACCAAAATTATAAGGTTAGCCACTTAATGTCGCCATCCGGTGACATTAGAAAAATAATAACATTCTTACAAACAATACTATCAGATTAAAGTAAAAATTTGTAAAAATAGTAAATAAAATACAATACATCGTAAATAAAAAATGAACTATATGAAATAGCTGCTTGGCTAGTTCCATTACGAAACTCCATTACTTTTAGGAAGTGACTAAATCTCATAAGAATGTTTGAATATCATAAAATTACTTATACTCTCATCATACCTGTTGTATAAATTCGTTAATTTATGCATAAGCCTATATACGTTTATTTTAAATGAATTTTTAATTTATTGAGGTTGTTACTCCTAAAACTTTAAACATATTCAACAGATGAAACCGTAAAATAGTCATATTATATATTATAATAACAGGGGACAAACAGTATGATTTATAAGACGTCAAAATAAAAATATTGTAATAGAAATATAATTTTAAATGTGTTGTTAAAAAATATTGATTTCGATTCTGTCGTGCACGATATTAATAACAAAATATTACTGTGAGTCATGGAAACTTGTGAACAGATATAAAAATAGTGGCATTTACAGCTCGATGTTTCGTGTCAGCGTGTTACCATTTTGCAAACTACCATAGTAACTCCGAATGTTCTTACAGTTAACTACGTTACCTTTACACAGATAGAACGGTGATAAGATCCGTGGAAAGTGTGTGTGATATTATTATTTTGTTAGTTATATTTTATAATTTCAATTGGATTATTATTAATTGTTTAATTGGTTTATTAAGGGTTTCATAGAGCTACTTCAAATGTTTACTAATTATTCATTATGTTGGAACTTCGTAGAGAATTATTTTAGTTTCAGTTTTGGCAAGGAGACTGTTAATTTCCATTCCGTGGATTTTATTGGTATGAAATTAGCTGCAGTTAAAAAACTTTTGCTTATTAATGTTTCGAGTACTATTCTGTTTGAAACCTTTGTATATAATTCATTGCATAATAAATTAGTCAATTTGGCTTAATAAATTTAATGGTTTGGAAAATCACACTTACTTTCTTACTGATCTTCAAGCAGTAGGTCTACTACATTTTACTCATATTTTGAAATATTTTTATGTATTCATAACAGTTCAGAGTATGGTGAATAATGTTGAATGACTCAGCATAAAATGTATAACTTTTTATTTTTGTATAGAGATTCACAAATTGCCGCTTAACTATGCGTGGAATAAAAAAAATGTTGCGTAAAAAAATTTCATAGAATTATCTTTAAAATATTTCTGCCTTAAATTCAAAAATTGAAGCAGCAATGTTTGACCAAGCTGATTTTGTTTGCGGGTTTTTACATTAAATATTTTTTACACTAAGCGTTGGGGTAACTAATTGTCAAATACAAATATTTCTTTTTATTTATTTTATTGTAACTAGTCTCGGACTATAGACTACAACAATTTTATTTAATCCCAAACTACCTATCGATAACAGTTATTATAAGAAACAGTAAATTGACTAACCTTATTTTCTAACGTTACTATTATCTTAAGATACCTGAAGCTACTCTAATTTTTAAGTTATTATTTCTCTATTTCTAATCTTATTTTCTATGCACCAAGATGTAACTCTGGAGCTACTGTTACTTACATATGTTCATAAAACACTAAACACATAGATAAAATTTATAGAAATTTATGGATGAAATCCATAAGAAATTTATGAAATACAATTTAAGTAACAACATTACGGGCAATCTTTTTTTATAAGTACAATTATTCTTATATTTTCTGAAATAAAATACTCTTCTTAGTTCCTACAACAAACCAAGTCGAAGTTTTCCTGGTGCTTTAGTCTTCTTTTTGACAAGATTCGAGTTCTCTTGGAATTGCAGCGTCTTAATATTTTCATGGCGTCAAAATCGGTTTTCTTAACTCCTTGCAAATCTTTTCTTTTCTACATTTACTGATTCGAGAACCATGTCCCGATGGAGGTTATCATTTTGAAAGTAATACCGAGAACATGGAATTAGAAAAGTTGTACAACTTTTAATCTTCTTTCTAACTTTTTTGCACCGTTAGTTAAGAGACAGACAACAAAAAATTATATTATTCCTGAATATGCAACTTGAATTCTCCACATTTATCAAGAATTCTACAAAGACGACTGAAACGATGACGGAATAGAGACACGATTCATTAACACTACATTAACATTTAAAAGTTTAATTAAAATTTTAGTATAAAATAATTTCAATTTTCTGGACACTATCACTGAGTAATGTTTTACTATAAGCCAAATGACACTTTTTACTCTAAAAACATTTTTTTTAAAGAAAAACGTTGACAATGTTAAATCACAATGTAAATCCACAATTTTAGATCTAAAATGCCCCTTGAAGTTTAAAGTCGAAGAAAAATTATATACTCGTATATTTCAAATTTCAGCCCAATTGAATAATTAGTTCTTTCTCTAAAACAAATAAAAAACCATGCACACGTACGGAGAAGAACATTCTTCTAACAACCACTTTTTTAACTTCTGGTGGTTACGAAACGTGGCAATTGATCTTAATTTGGGTACAGAAAATTTCACTCTATTGCAATGTGTTTTTTCTATACTGTGAAAAAGTGCGAGAAGTACGAAAAAAGGATCATTTAAATCCAACGAATCACTAATGTCATAAAACCCTCGCGTTTACCTAATGACACTGCCTTTTAAGTTTACGTTTTAAATAAACTGGCTTTTATCAAAAACTGTAACACTAGATTGCTTGATTTTTCAGTTACAGGAAGTTCAACTCCACATAATGTACACCACTCTCACAACATAAATTACATTAACAGTAGTACTGAATTACAGAAAATTACTTTAAAAAAAACTGCGGTTTTCAAAGAACTGATGAGTACGAATACGTTTTTACTTTATTAAAAAAGTATTACCTATATAAAAACTCTAAATAAAACAATAAAAAATAAATTCATATTTAACTAATTCTGCATTCACAGGATCTGACATTCAGGTCGAAGAATTCAATTTTATAATAAATTTTATAATGCTGTAGAATCGACCAGAAACTCACTCATGCTGATTATTGTTTAAACTGAAACGAAAATGAGATGAACCTTTCTGTTTTCTTGATATTACGACCCTCATCACGTTTGTTATTGCCGTAGGAGCGAACAAAGACGATTGGTGAATTAATTTGAAATGATTGGAGGATTTTATTTCTACGAAGAAATTTGCTATCCACTGAACAGAATCATAAAACGTTGACTAAAAATATAGTAAAAAAGCAATAAAAATGTTTTAGAAAATTAAAACCAGAATTTACAAATACTTTTATCGCCGTAATAATTAAAACTATTGCAAAATTATTTTGTTATAAGCCGCACTAATACTTGACTAAGACTACGTAAAACACTTTATTAAAAAAAACTCGTTAAAACGGGTCAATTCAATAACGGTAAAATTTATTCTTCTAAAAGCCACTATTTTTGAAAAATCAGGAACGATTAGTTTACATTTAATATAAAATGTTTTAAAAAATTGTTCTTATCTTAAAAAGTTTGTACAGTTGAGTGCATTTTTTACCTCTGATGAAAGATAATAAATGGCAGATGTCTTGTCCAAAGAAACTGGAAACCAGAAGAGGTAACCAGTATTTTTTTGGGTGATTTAAATTTAATATTGTCACATCAAAATTCTGGTAACTGATATTTAGTACGTCATATATAATTAAATATTAAGTTAGTTAATTAAAAAAATTGTTCATTTTTCGCAAAACAATTTAAGTAAAAAATAATATAGATAAAATGTTGATTCCTGACCAATTAAAATATTCACAACACAGTGATCTGAAGTGATGACCGCAAGCGCTTCAAATTTCACAGCGGGTAAGTTTTATTTTTTTCCGTGAGTACAAACGACTGTTTGACACATGAAGTTAGTGTACATGCCGCGTGAGAAAACTTTAACTACGGATATTTAAAGCATAATGTCTTAGAGAAAAAACTTTACTGTTAAGTTAGCAATCGTGTTTTTTAACAGAAAAATCTGCAATCTATTATTAAGTAAAATTATGAGTAGATTAGTTTTCTTTGTTACATGTCATGATTGAAGAAAACCCACAATTCGTGGACGGGGTTTCGAGGGAGACTTCGTGGACGTAAGGCATGTGTTGTCTAGTCGCTTTAAAATAAGTACGCAGGATGTCTTTGTTTCAGTCGGCGAGTATCATTTGAATTGTCTGAAATTTATATAGTGAGGTGATTTGTGTGTGATTTGAGTCTTATTTGGTATTTTTTACATATTGTTGCCTGTATGAATATATACGAAGGAAAGTATTGTTTTCATGTCGATTTTTCAGCAGATATGCACATTTTCAGACCCCCTGAACCCCAAAATACATATGTTTTTTAGCGATTGGTCTGTGTGTGTGTGTGTGTGTGTGTGTGTGTGTGTGTGTGTGTGTGTGTGTGTGCGCGTGCGTGCGTGCGTGCGTGCGTGCGTGTGTGTGTGTGTGTAAACAAAATATCTCAAGAACGAAACATCGTACGAAGTTGAAACTTGAAACTTAAGTTAGGTACCACTAGAAAAACCAACATGAATATTTTAATCAAAATCGGTCGACCGGAAAAAGTGATTTATTGGTGTCATTTTTCACTTTCTTGCGACTTTCTCAAAACCGGCTTTTATGATTTTTTTTAAAAATCGCCTTATTTACTAAAGTTTTTATGCTCTACATGATAGGGTAGGCGCCATGTCAGCTGAAATTCTTGGGGAGGCTGTTATGTTGTATAAAAAAATGTTTTTTTTTAAGATTGCAGCCTTAATTTGCATTTTAGCGCCAAAGTGTAAATTATAAAAGTAGTTTAATTTTAAAATATACAACTTTTTTTTTAATTTCTTTGTATAACGCTTGGTTAGCGGTAATTTGTGATTTTCTGTTTTTTCCAAGAAAATTTGTAAAAAGAATCGATTTTTTACTTTCTCTTGCCTATATGAATATATAGGAAGGAAAGTATTGTTTTCATGTCGATTTTTCGAAATCGAGTTTTCACCAGATCTATACGTTTCAGACCCCCTGAACCCAAAAAACATGTTTTTAGCGATTGGTCTGTGTGTGTGTGTGTGTGTGTGTGTGTGTGTGTGTGTGTGTGTGTGTGTGTGTGTGTGTGTGTGTGTGTGTGTGTGTGTGTGTGTGTGTGTGAACAGAATATCTCAAGAACGGAACATCGTACGAACTTGAAACTTGTTACATACCACGACCGAACCCGACACGAACATTTTCATTAAAATCGGTCAACCGGAAGTAGTAGTTTATTCGTATAATTTTTCACTTTTTTGCGATTTTCTCAAAAACTGGTCCTACGATTTTTTTTAAAATCACCTGGTTTACTCAATTTTTTATTCTCTACAAGATAGGGTAGGCGCCATGTTTGCTGAAATTCTGCGTGAGGCTATTTTTACGTAAAAACATTTTCTTTTTAAGATTGCGGCTTTAATATGCATTTTAGCGCAAAACGTTATATAATAAAAGTTGTAGAGAATTTAAAATCCTACAACGTTTATTTCAAACATTTTTTTGTATAACGCTTAGTTTAGCGGTAATTAGCAATTTTCTGTTTTTTTCTCACGAAAACGTGTGAAAAATCGATTTTTTAAAGATTTCGGCCTTAAAATGCATTTTACGACAAAAGTGTATATAATAAAATTTATAGTACATTAAGAGACCTACAACTTTTATTTAAAGTATTTTTCTCCACAGAGCCTAGTTGAGCGTGAAAGAGTGATTTTCCGTATTTATAAGCCAAACTCAGTTCGATTTTCATTTTGCGTCTTTCACTCATGATTAAAATAAGGTTATGTTTTTGAGGTTAGTTTTTTGTTTATTTCTAATGTTTTGTTACTAATGTTAGGTTTATTGTTAATTTTTTGCACTGGCAAGAGAAAGTCGTGTGAGTGTTTCACACCAGATTTTTAATATTTCGGCCGTAGTATCCATTTACGACAAAAATGCATAAAATAAAATTTATAGGAAATTAAATGATCTACAACTTTTATTTTAAGAATTTTTCTCTACAGAGCCTAGTTTAGTGTGAAAGAGTGTTTTTCCGTTTACTAAGCCAAACTAAAGTTGGTTTTCATTTTGTATGAAATGAGTGTTTTCACTCATGATTAAAATAAGGTTATGTTTTTGAGGTTAGTTTTTTTGTTTATATCTAATGTTTTGTTACTAATGTTAGATTATACTGTTCATTATTTGGATTGGCAAGAGCAAGTCGTGTTAGTGTTTCACACCAGAGTTTTACTCTATGTGTCGACTTCTTGTTGTACTGTAGGAATATGTAAATGTCAGTGTAATAAGTTATTCTTTGTTGCTAAGGTGATGCTGTAATTGTCCTGAGTAGTTTCTATTGAACCTTTGCAGGATTTCAATGTTGGAATAAATTGCCGAGCCTCTGTGTGCCATTTATGTAAACTGGTGGGCACGTGTCTTTTCTTAGTGTTAATGTTATATTATATTATAATATTAACATAATCGTTACCTATGTTAATAGGTTGTTTTAATATTGTTTTATTACAATTAACTAAACAAAAAGTGTATTATATATTTATATACTGTTGATTAGATCTGTAGTAGCTATTTAATACATTATGGCTACTTAAATTTTATCTTAAATGATTCCTTTCCTTCTAGTAAATGTTTAGAAGGAGCGGTTTCATAATTATTTCTTTAAATTTTCAATTTATGTAAAATGATTGTTTGAGTATCTGTACACATCGAACAAAAAATCCTTGACAGAAGAAAAATAATTTTTATTTACTTCATAGAGAATTAATCTAATATTGGTTCGTCGCGCATGCCTATAACGAGAACTCGTCACAAAACTGATCTTTGAAAAGCGGATGTATAGGTAATAAAAGTTTTGACGTCTTTCACATTATTCTGAGAAAGCAATCTAAATTTGTTACGGGAAGCCTATGTTATAGTTTATCGTGCAGATAAAAAAATTTCTATTTAGTCTTACTTAGTTGCACATGCCTACATAAGAATATTATCATTCTCCTAAAAGGAAATTACTTAAATAGTTTTAGGTTTTATTAATTTTGAATGCTAGAGATTAACATATAAGAGTAGAAATGTAGTAGTGTTAATGAATTGTTTTTATATTCTTAAGAAAAGAATATAAAAAATTTAGAGGCGAAGAGGTTCGGAACAGGCAATAATGCCTTACCCGTGAAAGGAAGAAGAAGAAGAAGAAGAAGAAGAAGAAGAAAACATACCGAACTGATTTGATAATGTACGATTTTACAATACTAAACAGTCGTTTACTGTCAGTAAAACTTTATGGAGTTATTTAAAATAAACCATCTGTTTTATCATAATTATATTTTTAAATTTATTTATAAGGAACTTTATTATTTGCTTAATTATTAAATTTTATTGCTGTTTTTTGCTGTACTTTTGACGAGTATTTGACACGACTGGATCCCAGTGAAGTTTGTATATATATGTGAACCAGTGTTACTTAACAATAAATACAGACTTTCTGCCAGATGACTGACTGGGATGATTTGAAAGTCTGTTTTACATTTGATAATAAATATCAAACATATATTTTGTTAATAGTAAATAGTAAATATTTCATGATTAAATTTTTATTTAAGTAGATTACAAAAATTATGCATTTTATATTGTTCTCTTTTAAAACCTATTTGGACCTACGGATCCCAAATTTACGGTTCAACCAAACCCTCTAACTTGCAACGAATTCAAGCATTCCAGTCAAAGACATTACGCCTTATAGCAAATGCACCTCTTTACGTTAGCAACAAAACCTTACATACAGATTTGAAAACACCACTTGTATAAAATTCCATTGAATACCTATACAAACGCTTTCACGACAAGTCACACGAACACGAGAACCCCCTGGTGCGTTCACTTTCCTCCGTCCATTTACCTGATAATCCCCCTAGACGCCTTAAAAGACGCTGGAGTAGAGACCTGCTAATTTGATATACAAATTTCATTCTTGGGGAGGCACCAATGGGGGCCCTACCCCTCTCATGCCTATCATGTCATTTACATTATTATCATAATCATCACATTTGCTTGTTGTAACGTTTTACAGTTGTAAATAAAGAATTAAAGAGAAAAAAAAATTTAAGTAGATACGAGTACAAAATATGAAAGCATATGCCAATTACTTTTCTTCCACAGACTGAGAAACTTTGCTATTTGGGTTTGCATATTGACAGATGACTTACTTGGCACGGTCATATTGACTTGAAGAGAAAGTTACTCGAATCTTGACGAAAACAACTCTTCACATTGCTCACCAGGAGGTCAAACTCCCCCCTTCACTCAAAACTGTTATTGTACAAATCTCTCCTCCGACCTGTTTTTGGAATTTCAGGTGTCAGATATTTGTTCCGCATTGGCGCATTGGTGTCAGATATTTGTTCCGCCGGCCGCATTGGCGCAGTTGGTAACGTGCTCGCCTCTCATCATGCGGTCTTGGGTTCGAATCCCATTCAGGCATGGCATTTTTTCATACGTTACAAAATATCATTTCATCCTTCACCGTCTGCATTAGCAGTAATTGCAGAACAGTCGGACGTTAAACCAAAAAAAAAAAAAAAAAAAAAAAAAAAAAAGCTCTCAGTAATCATGAAATTACACTTTTAATCAAGGTGCATACGGATTATTGCAGACGCACCCTGGTACGTAAATAAAGAAACGTTTCATAACAACTTATATAAATATACCACACGTTAACGACATAATTTGTAAATCTTACAAACGTTTTAAACACAAACTTCCTGTAAACAAAAATAGACTAATACAAAACCTGTACATGACACATTTACCCGGTAATACCTCACGTAGTCTTCTTAGAAATGGAGTACAGGTATCTTGTAAAAATACATAAATTACCTGTGGAAGTCTTACTACTAAGTACTGCTCTTCTTTAAGTAATTCACTCCATATTTTCACCCATCGTTGCAAAAATTAATTCTCAAATTTACTATTTGGATGTGCATTGAGTTGTAAGTAACATTATCAAAGTAAGAAAATGAGATACTCAGGAATGGGAAAACGAAAATTATTGTCGGACAGATTTTTGCATTTGTAATTATGTAGTATTTGTGAAATAAACATACAAAAATAGAAAAATAATAGGTAAATATTTTAATTTGTTTCAGTGAAACGAATGACGTAAACACCGGATTACTGATGGAAGTGTGGAGTAAAGGAATGATATGGGATAGAGCTCTAGGCTACCACTGGTTGCCTTTACCCAGTGTACATTACTCAAACGAGGTGGGTGTCTGTCACATTTTATAGCTATAACAATTACTTTAGTGCATGAAAGTACGAAGTTTTGAAAATAACATTATACTTCTGATGTAACATTATTTTTGTTTCTCTACTATGTTAAAAATAAATTAGTAAATGTTTTCTGTCAACACCTTGTACTCTACCCACAAGTGTTTTAAATTCTCTTAGTACAGTGTACTAACATCGTGTATTCTTCCAAATTAAATTTTAATGCATAAACGTTTAAAATTTAGTATTAAGCTGCAATGATAGTGACATTTTCATGAAAACTTAAGTGAGCAATAATCTAAAAACTTAATTTAAGAAATAAATTGACTTTATTTAATATCTCCGATGAAACAGTACATTAAAAAATCGATGAAACCACAGCTTTAGGAAAATCCTGTTCCAAATTCGGTTTTTATAACTTCTCAGAAGTGGAATTATGAAATAATTACTACCAAGAAAGCCTCCTAAATTTTTAAATCACAAATAAGCAACGTAAATGATTCCTCATTTTCCCTTTTGCCAATTTCAATAGTTATTTCATAGATTTTCTGAAATCTTACTGTCACAAAATTCAGTCGGATTGTTGTCATCATTATTTTATGCTATTATGTTTTAATGTCTTCCATTTAAGTCCATGTAAATTTAAGAGGCGGGTGAGCATGTAATTAGCTAACGCTGATTGCGGATGTTTGGTGCACTTTCCTATAATCTTTGAGTATTTTTTAGATAAAAAAAAAGATACTTATGTATCATAACTTATGACACTTATGATATGCTTATGATACTTAAGTATCATGCAAATGTATTTCAAATATTAATAAAATTGTTACCTTTACACATACATACGAAAGTTAAGCAACGATCCACATGCTTATTCATATTTCATACGCTGTAGTAAATAATTATTACTTGTATCATCAGGCTTTTGAAAAATTCTTCCTCATTTAGATTACTACGGGGATATCCCATTCTCTGTGATTTTTTTAAAAAATAATTTATTCATATATTAATGATTTCTAACAGTAATGTACCGAGACATAGTTGCGTAACTTCTATATTTCCCTGTACAATTGATAATGGTTGAACTTTTGACGTAGTGTGTATAAATTATTTATAAATTATATGATAAATTTACAGCTAAAATATTGAAAAAAAATATTGACAACTAACAAACTTAGAACCTAAGTCTACCGCTGATTTCCTTTCCCTAGTGTACATTAAACTAAAAGTAATGACATAAAATACAGATAATCTTGATAACAACGTAAATTCCTAAATACTGTACTTTATATTGTAATATTTTATCGATAATGGTTTTAACAGTTTTATTTCTTGCTGTGCCTTAACATTCAAAACAAAATTCATCTTTTTTTCTGTGTATAGTTATTTATAATAATTTATTATGAAGTATTTTAAATTATTTGTTAATAATATATTGGTTATTTACTGCTTCGGTAATTATAAAACACAATGCTTCCAAATTTTGTCTATCTTTTATTTAGCAAACCACTGAAAGAACATATTTAGTGTGCGCCGAATGATTTGAACAGAACTCTAAACTTTTTGGTAGCAAACAGCAAAATCTTTCTAAGCTTGAAAGGAAACGCACAATACCGTTTTAACACTTTGTATTATACTTGATTTCATGTAATAAAACCATTTAAATTTTTGTTACTGCAGTTATTTTATCTTTTAGATCGTCCTAGAATGTGTACGCCCTAATAATAAGGGAAGAAAATGTACTCTTATTGAAGTAGACAAAATAAAGTATTAACGTTCAAAACACAAAATAACAAAATTCAGTAATTTGTATTCCTACTTCAGAGCAGTTTGTTTGGGAGCGTAACATTATTGTCACTATTTGTCTTTACAATTTATAGCAGCTCATTTCAACATTATTGTAGTAGTTTAGTAGTTGCCTCTGGCCTACTTATGGCAAATTTGTAGGCTAATAGCCATGACGATAATAGTAACAGTAGTAGTAATACTGTTAATAAACTGATACAGGAAATTTAGTCACTGGAATTTTTATTGTTACTTACGGTTAAACGAATTTTATTAAATTTTTTAAGTTTCACAAATAATTTTTGCGTACGTTTTGCAGTTATATTCATTCGTTTAATGTAGTTTCTTGGTAATATTAAAATGAAATTTTTCACATATAAACTTTCATAAAACAAGTGAATGTGTGGTTATTATCAGTTTCGTTCACAGCTCTACTTATTAAAATAATCCTTACCTCTATTAATTATTTTTGTTATGCAATTTATTTTGAAACGAAGACATCCTATGTTTTATTTTAAAGTGTTAAGACAAGACATAAATTAAATCCATGAAGTTACCCCATTGGGAGGAGGGGTTTCTTCGAACATGATATGTAGCAAAGAAAACTCATCTACTCATCGGTCTACTTAAGAACAAATTGTAGATTTTGATGTAACACAAAATAGATATAATCCCTGAATCGCATTAATGCATTGTATTGAAATCTTTACCTACGCTTAATATTCAAGTATATGTAATTTTAATTAAATTACTAAATTAACTAAATGGAATTTCAGATTTTAAATTGAATCATTTTTGCGAAGTGTAGAGGTATTTATGTTTAAAGTTGTATTTTCTTCCAACAGTACTAATCCGTATAAAGTTGTTTATTTTATTAATAAAATTAAAAAAAAAAAATTAAACAGTGGATATATGGTACAATGTTTCATAAATTAATATATGTATATATATATATATATATATATATATATATATATATAAAGGCGCAAAGTGAGAGGATGAAAGGTTTTCGGGAAGCTAAAAGGAGGAACAGAGACACCACCAAGAGCTAGATTTTTGTGTTTTTAGCGCTCTCCTTAAGGGGACTATACGCAAATAATAATAATTATATATATTACATATATATATATATATATATATATATATACACAGTGTAACCTCAGAAATCCGAACTAATTGGGGCTGACCCCCGTTCGGATTCCAGAAAATTCGGCTTATGCGGGGCACTTGGTAATTTACCTTTACTATTCCAAATAAAGAAGGCTATGAATTGTGGGTGGTCTGCCCTTTCAGACCCTGTCCGCACAATTGTGTTGGTCAGAATCAAGTCCCAACCCACACAATTGTGTGGGTATAGTATAAACTGTTTAAAATATAAACAAAACACTTTCTAGACCCCAGACCTGTACGCATCGCTTATCCACTCGTTCAGCAGATTCCTGGATGCAAAGAAGCCGAAGAAAACTGTCTTCAAGAATGGTTTGCAGATGACGACGCCGGTAATCAATATTTAGGCGATGGCGCTATTGTTTCAATGGTCCAGGAACAAGACCAAAATAATGCCGCAGTCAAAGAAAGTGAAGAAGAGGACGTCTCGAATGATGTTATTTCACATGCAGATCCCACTAGTGCACTTGAAGTTGCTCTGCGCTACGTAGAACAGCATGCTGCCGCTACCCCGACGGACGTGATGTTTATGCGACGCTAGCGCAACATCGCCGCTTCAAGCAGGATTACTTCCTTGCGTCAGAAGAAGATAACCGATTTTGTTCCAACCAATTAAGGTGACGTATTTATTATAAAATATCAACTAAAATGTTCAAATAAATATTAAATTCATTTCTGATTTGTAATTAGTATAACTTTCCATCACTTTTCAAGAGTAAACGTTTTTAGCTTATTGCAAAATTGGTGTTCGGATTATCCGAAATTTCGGATTTTAGGGGTTCGGATTTCTGAGGTTACACTGTATATATATATATATATATATATATATATATATATATTATTTTATTAAACATTATTTTTCTTTGTTTGCACCACTACATATATGATAATGAACAGCCGAAACAAAACAAATTAATATAAAACTCACCTCAGAGTATTACATTTATTCAAGATCTTGCGTCTCTCTCGGAGACATCATCAGGAATTAATACGCACACTAAACACATATAACAAAAAACATTAAAACAATTATGGTCGAAGACCTCGTCAATTATTTCCTATACATTAACCATGCCGCGCGCGGTTATTCGGCTGAATGACGGTATAATCATTTGTACCTAGTTTTATTTCTTATCGCGACTAAGTACAATTTGAAATAATTTGTCGTTATCAAATTCTGTCTGGCTGTTCATTAAATTTATCTTTTTATTTTTAAATTTATAAATATAATATTTTTCCAACTGCCATAATTTGTTACTATCGAAACATATTTCTAAAATTTCTAAATTATTTTTGTGACTGCTTATTTTATAAATGTTTTTAACTTGCATTACATTATGGTTAGACCTAATTTTTGATAATATTTTTACAGCATAAATTTTAATACATTAGAATTGTTAGTTTTCTGATCATTATTCCATGCATATTTTAGTAATGTTTTCCCTGCAATATATTTCGTTTTCTTTCTCCTATTTCCTTTTCACCATTTCTCATACAGATAACGTAAACGATTTCCATGTAACTCTTCCGCTTACCATTTTTCTTGTAAGCCTTATTCTTCCAAATACAACATAACGGTTTTCTTCTTTTATGTTCAACCGAACATAACCCTTTACCTATCTAAATTTAATATTTTTATACGTTACTCAATAATATATTACCAAGTTTCAATATTTTTATCATTTACTAGTATTTATTTTACTCTAAAGAGAATTATTTATATTTTAATATTTATACTAGGTATAATCGGCTAATCGGTAAGGACATAAAAACTGTAAAAATCAAGTAAAACAGTTTTTGACTCAACAGATTTTATAGAACCGTTTAAAAATTATTCTTCAGAACTAAATGTAAATAAAAATTAGGTAATGGAAGATATTTTATTGTGAAATGTTACAGCATTTGTTACATCCATTGTCATTAATAAAGTTTGTTCTAGCAAATTAACGAAGCTTAAATTCATAAATTTATATTTCCTTTGTCATTTTCAGTAGGCACAATAAAGTTTTAAGAATTCTTAGTAATGAGCCAATACACCCGTGTGTTTTTCATAAATAACTTAAAAAATTAATTAATTTAATATTGTTTTTACATTAATTAGCAGAGTAGATTTTTTCTTATGATACTAGCATATTGAAAAGCATGTAGTTCTATCTCTTCTCGTTCTATCTCGAAAAGTATTGAAGCAAAAATAAATTTTGAAAAAAAATTGTTTTTAAATGTGACAAAACAAGAGGTTTTGGGTTCGATTTCCGGTTAGAATGAAATACATTTTTATTCCATCTTCTGCTTAATTTTCTATTCTATTCTATTCTTAAACTTTAACTCGATGCAAAATTAGTATGTTAACTCATAATGCCTCCAGTCAGTTGCTGGTAGAGAGTGGTTTTGTACTGGTAAGCCACATTTGTTAAGTACTATTAATACCGGATAGGTGAGTAACTTCGTATGGTGATTAGTCGATGGTCATACATGAATACCAATTGGTGGTGTCCTTGTTCAAATACAAGCCTACTCACATCATATATCTGAAATAACGAAACAGGCCTTCTATTCTGGACAGAAGAGATTAAATTGTCTTAGTGACAAGATTTAACAATGTGTATTATTTTTGTTAAATCCTTTTTATTATCAAATTATCTAGTTTTTATAGTAACTAAGTTATTATTAATTACATGTAAGCTTGTGTAAGAATTAGTCATAATTAGGTGCTATTGCCGAACCTTAGAAATAGACAATCGGTTCAAAGAATTAAATGAAGAAACAAAATGTCCAGAGCAATATCAATTAGACAAATATTGTGTTCTATGTATTTTGCTGATATTAAACAAATTTTATTCCCGAAAAGAGTCACAGATAAATAAATGTTTATATGTTTCATTAAATTTATTGCAATGTCATATTAGTTAATTTATAATTTTATAATAAAGAAGGTAATACAGAAATATTGATTGAATAGTACGCTTAATTCACAAATATTATTTTTTATTGAACTACAATATTCTACATTTTATAAAAACAATTTGTGATTATTTTTTGTAACGTAATTGTATATGTGTTGAGTAAACTCGTCATCGGTTCGTTGGCTTGTAAGGAAGATCGTTACGATGTTCGTTGTTAGCATAGCACGGGTCAGTTGCTACCTTATCTTAGTAAAACTTTACACACGTGTTTATGGGTTACGTGTAGTCACAAGGGAAAAAGAGAAAGGAAGAGAGGATGACTAAAAACTGAGAAGAAAAGTGTCGATGACAGAAACAGAATGATCAACACTGAACGAGTCTCTTCTTATCCGTAATATCATTAAAAGACCCAATCATCTGTGATAACAACATATTCCCGACCCCTTACTTCCATGAATAAACAGGTGATATTAAATATTGACCGATTTAGCCACCGGTACATAACCAATAATTCTTTTTTTCTTTATCAACGAAAACTTTTGGACAGTGTTTATTGCAGTACAAATAATATTTTGAGTCTTTGCACACTTAAACGAATCCGTCATACATCAAATTAAATAAAAACAATAAATAAATTAACTCGTTTTGGTTATATATATTTACACTTTCCAGTAAAGGGATAAATTGATTCCCTTTGATAAGCTTCTTTATTTAACCATAGCGATTCAGTCTTCGTTTAGCTGTCAGACAGATAGGATGAAACATTCGTATGCTGTTCATTACTAGTTCTGTTAATTTATATTTGCAAAGTATTTTAGTGGTTTTAAGGCTTATTTGTTTTATTAGTAAAATTATAAAGTTGTGCGAGATTTTCCAGTGCGTATTTTACCTTGAAACCAATTGGAGAGTGTTTAGAACAATAACATGTATAAGAACAATAAAGTTTTTTTAAATTATTATTTAAGTTTTATCTAACATTAAAAATAAGAAATTATGTTGTAGGCTAATTACCAAACATTAGCTCCTTATTTTAAAGTAATTGGTTTTATAAACTCCTGAAACAGTTTATCCTTGTTTTACTTATATCTGAATACAGAAGTGTAACGAAGTTTTAATTTTCTCGTTAGTGTTTCATTAAGTGAATCATCAAAATGGATTCATACAAAAAATCCTTAGATACCTTCTCAAGAGTCGCGGAGGGCTTAAATAGTTGTATGCAAAGGATACTGGATGAGCTAAAACATGTTAAAATTGAAAATTATTTGTTAAGAAAGGATCACGACAAGTTATCGAAACAGGTTGAAAAAATGAACGACAAATTGGATGATATTATAACAAGAAAAGAAGACAGGAAAACCAGTTTGGATATTTTTGACTTTCCTTCTTCACCGTTCGGTAGAGTAATTGATGCTGTACGAAGAGGGTCTTCAAGAAGTAGTATCGTTGATTTTGTCTCGTCCGTATCTAGTATTGAGAGTGGTCGGTCGGGTTCGATCGTTGTACAACTAAGCACATCTAAAAATTGGATGTACTTTTCTGATGTATTTCAAAGAAAAAGACGAATGAATTCTTCAGAAGTTGTTAGCACTCAAAATATTGTTGAACGAAACTCCATCACTAGTGATACCTTCCTGTTACGAGAAGAGGTAAATTGATTTCAGTTTTAATAAATAAATATTTTCTTAATTTGAGTTTTGTGCAGTGTACTAATTCCTTAACCTGCTGGAATTAGATTGAAACGACTTTTTTGCTGTTTTGGAATTTTGTCCGTAAAACGCTTACTTGCCCATTGCTCAGATTTTATTTTTAACATAAAATCTATATTTAAAAGTATAATCTGTAGAATGCAACTTATCACTTTGAATAAAACACCACATAAAAAATTACAACCAGTGGTTGTAATTAACAAAACATAAAGTAAAAGTAAGTAAGTATTAATAAATGATCACGAAATATATGTACAAACAACCTCAAAATAAATTTAAAAAAATATTCATTCAATTTTTTCAACATTAATATTATATTATTTATATTGGCCAATAATTTATAATATATTAACGTATTTTAATTTATTAATTATTTATTAATATTTTTATTTATTTTCTTCCAACGAATAAATGAAGACTTGTTATAATCAGGAATCATTAGAAAATGTTTAGACCTTTTAAGAAAATATCAATTTTGATATATTTTAAACTGTATTTTAGCTTAATACAGAAATACATAAATTTGTAACCATTTTCTATTTAAGTTTTGTAAATTTTATCAACTTGTTCGTTGTATGTTTAATGTAATGGTAACGTTCTGGTGTGGAGATTTAAAGATAAGTGCGTCGAATCCATCTGCGGTAAAATATTTGTATTGTTAAAAATATAGTGGAGATATTAAAAAATTATAATTTTTTAATTTTGACAATTTCTTTTATCATCTAAAATTATTGTGTTAAAAACTTTTGTTTTTTGGAAGCAAATTCAGTATTATTTTAAATACTTAACATATTTTCTTCAGCAACATTTAAATTTCAGAGACAGCTGATTGTTGCAATAATTTTAGATGATAAAACAAAATTGTCAAAATTAAAAAAAATAACAAATAATTATTAATTTGTTTATAATATTTCCAACATTGTTTTTATAATAATTTTTTTTTACCGCAGATAGATTCGACCCACCCACATGTCTTTACATATTTACACCAGAACGTTACCATTACTCCAAACATACAATGTAACAATTTGATAAAATTTACAATACTTAAATCAAAAATGGTTCAAATTTATGTATTTCTGTATTTTAAGCTAAAATACAGCTTAAAATGTAACAAAATTGATATTTATTAAAAGGTCTAAACATTTTATAATGGTTCCTGATTATAACAAGTCTTCATTTATTCATGTGAAGAAAATATAACAAACTAAAAACTGAAAGCTATTTCTCTATGGTTCAAATTCAGTGAGACACCCGGTATATATGTATATGCAGGGTGATTATAAATGAAATAGACACTTTCGACAGCTTCTTAAACATCAAACTGGTGTATTTGAATATAGTAAATGATATAGGTTTGTAGGGAATTTTTTAAAGTTTATGTTGGTACAACTGTTACTAGCATTTTGTTGTTGGCTGCTGTTACAGCGACCAGTCTAGCAAAATGGCCGCTACTCAAGTGGAGAAAGCTTATTGTGTTCTTGAATTAGCCAAAACAAACTCGGTTACGGTTGTGTAACGTCATTTCAGAACAAGATTCGGTAAACCACTACCAACAAGGGAATCAATCTATGTATGACTGGTATAAACATTTTGAAAATAGTGGGTGTCTGTGTAAAAGGAAGAGTACTGGAAGACCTTCTGTTACAGAAGAACATATTGATAGTGTTCGTGATGTTTATGCACCAAGTCCAGGAAAATCAACTAGATCAGCAAGTTTAGAATTACAAATTTCTCAACCGACTGTGTGGAAAATTCTGCGGAAACGTTTGAAAATGACTCCTTATAAATTGCAGTAAGTACAAAGTTTAAATACCAGTGATAAAGTCGTACGTAAATATTTTTGTCTGGAGATGCAACATTGTGTTGAAAATGACGACGCATTCTTTAATCGCCTAATTTTCAGTGATGAATATAATTTTCACATTAGTGGAAAAGTTAATAAACATAATGTTAGAACATTGGGCACAGAAAACCCAAAAATAATTTTACAGCATACACGCGATTCCCCTAAAGTGCGCATTATCTCTTGAAAAGGTTTACGGGCCGTTCTTCTTTCACGAAGTGTCAGTAACCGGAGTAATTTATCTGAACATGTTAAACAAATGGTTAATGCTTCAACTCCAGGAAGATAGTGATAACTTCATTTTTTTCAAGATCGAGCTCCGCCTCACTGGTACTTACAGGTCAGAAATTATCTTGATGAACGTCTTCCTAGACGATGGATCGGCCGTGCAAGTGAGGAAAACATTGTGTTTACGCTGTGGCTACCTCGTAGTCCAGACTTAACGCCCTGCGATTTTTACTTATAAGGTTATGTAAAATACAAAGTTTTTGTACCACCGCTTCCTTTAGATATCGATAATCTAAAACAACGTATCACAAATGCTCTTGCCACAGTTGACCGTCATATGCTTAATCGTGTGTGGAAAGAATGTGACTACCGTGTTGATATCTGTCGTGTTACAAATGGTGCACACATTGAACATCTGTAAATATTTTCAATAAAAACTTAATGAGTTCTTCTATATATAATCATGTAAGTAATTACCTTAACTTTTCAAAAACAAATTTTCTATAAGCTATCGAAACTGTCTATTTCATTTATAATCACCCGGTATATTGTCGCCGACCGGAGCCGACGACACGTGGAAAAACCTTGTTTGGAAAATTGGTGGCCCTGAAAAAGGCCGTTTATTTGTGTTGGTGGCCCTGAAAGGGGCCGTTGTTGACGGTTGGAAGCGGCGAGCCGGCGTGGTAGAAGCGGAGCCCAAAGAGTGAGGGCTCGGCTACCGGGTTCAGACCTAGCCTTCCCTCAGCGGCAGTTGGGTCCCCACTGCATAACACTGTTTCTTGTGTAATCCTTGTAAGCAATTTCATTAAATGAGAACGTACTGTTTAAATTCACTGGATCTTCTAAATAACATTCGTGGGCACATTAGGTGGAAGTTACAATACAGATTAATATATGAAGTAAAGTATTTTGGTACTTACTCCTACAGTTTTTCTCTTATTTTAATCGTAATGTGAATCTGAAACAAAAGCGTCTCCCGGAGTTCTGTTAATATTTCACACGAAGACTAATAGATTTTCTTTTTGATGTAAATGTTAGGTCACATGGTTCCTTAGAATTCAGAAATATAATTCAATTGATTAACTTCAATGATTATTTTTTAAGTGTTTTAAAAACTCACTTTCTTTTTTTTATTTTAAGTCGTGTCAACTGTTTTTTAATTGCCAAATAGACGTGTTTGTTAGTATTGTATCAGTGGGTTAGTCACTGCGCCATACAAAAGACCTTATTTACTTTATTTTTCATGTGTAATAAATTTTATGTAAACTTGTAGTTGATAGCGAGCAAATAAATATAAAACAGGATAACATGTGTAATAGTTGTAATAGTAACTCACACTCGTTAAAAACAGATTCATTATTATGTACTGAATGTACGTAATACTGAATACTGAAGTAATACTGAAATACTTTGACACTCGTCTTTTTGTTAGACATATTTACTTGGCCAACTACTCATTCACGTAACTTCTGAAAAATAAAATATGTCTAGACGTCGGAAAAGTATCTTTTAAGAAGCCTAGAACTGGGGTACAGACTGCGTCCTTGTGTATGAATTTATACAAAATGTTTCCTACTGTTTTATAAGTCATGTATTTATAACATAATGTTGTAAATGTTGATTTAAAGCAATACCCAACTGACTTAGCAGCCAACTATGTTACTGAATAAATCATTTTAGGGAAGGACAATTCTTTGCTTTCTTGAAAAAACCGTGAATTTTTTGGTATAAAGGAATAGAGTTAACTAAATCGTATTAAAATTTCGAGTTACATCATTTTATTTTCTATCTGATATATTTAAAATTATCTGGAGTTCAACCAAATACAAATGCTTACCTTCCATCAACAAAACAAAATTTTTTAAAAAATCGAGCCAACTTTAAAAAAAATTAGGGGCTACTAGGATTTGAGAGGCTCTGAATAGTACAACGTTAGCTATTTAAAATACTATTTTTCTAAAGAAAAATGTGACAATAATGACACTTGTTGTTTAGGTCATCAGCCAAAAGGCTGGTTTGAACCCGTAGAGGTTTTACTAAGTAAATCAAGAAGTGAAGGGTTACCATGGTCTTCCTCACTGAGTAGAAAAGTACGCTTATCAGCATGCCAGGCCCTCTGAAAAGCACATATTTTCCACTCTGTAAATGACACCTTCACTTCATTCATCATAGGGTCTGGCTGTATACTAAAATTCATTACTTTCGAGGAGAAAACTGATTAGTGTATTTTGCACCTCTACCTATTCTGTTCTTAACTGAGTCAGTCATTTAATTGGCTGACCATGTGATAAGAAGCAGAATTATTTATTTTAGCCCTGCAACGAACTGATTGAGTGTAAATAATTTGACACTCCACCTGTCTGTTATGGACATAAATGACGCTTAACCACTTATTAAAATATTATTTGATTTATTAATCTTATTTAACATTATCCTTACTAACAATATATTGAACATTACCAAGCCAAACTTTTTGATTCTGTTGTGAAAAATGTTACGTTTCAGAATCATGACTAAACAAACATTAAAAAAACTCATACCCACTACATTGATAATCTCCTCTTTTTTTAAATCTAAAAATCTGGTACGAAAAACTCACAACTCTTTCTTTTGCCAATGTAAATAATGAAAAACATAACCTATCTTTAATTATGTTTAAGAAATTAGAATGAAAAACATGTTAATCGTGAGTGAATGAGCTAAATGAAAGTAAACCTATGTTGAACTTTAAAATACCGAAAATCACTAATTAACGTCAAGCTACGCTTTGAAGAAAAAAATGCTTACTGAGAAAAAATTGAAAATTTTAATTTTAGAAAATTAGGTATCAAAGATAGGCTATACAATTTTGATTGCATTCCTTCTTATCCCTAAAATGCATATCATATTAAGACCAGGAGATATTGAAAACTCAGTTATTATCGTCTATTTTCTACTTACCTTCGTAATAGGCGGTAGTTACTAAATGCAGTACAATGTCATGATTTGAATTTACTCATGTCGTAAAAACGGTCATCCCACTGAAGAAAAAAACAACACCGTAACGTAGTTTGTGCTGGTTAACAGTGAAGACTGACTTTTTTTTGTAGTTTTGCCCGTGGACTGCCATTTTTCGGGATTTTTAAAAAATTGTAACAATCAACCATTGGTCATAAATTCAAAAAGTAAAGATCAAATTAAAGATCATTATTATTAGATTTCTTTTCATTTATTAAGATTAGGATTATTTTAATTATAATGATAAAGATGTTTGACTGAAGAGAGGTATGTTTTCTTGAATTTAAAAATTTTTCACCGTATAATGATACATAAAAATAGTAAAATTAATTATATGAGTTAAATTCTTACAAACTAATTACCTCTTTCTAATTACCAATTTACTTTTTTATTTCTTAAGTAAAATTTAAAAAATTTAAGTATTATAATAACTAACAACAACGCGCAGAAGTATCGGCAGATCGCTTGCTCACGCTCGTTAACATCGATAACATCGATACTGTAAAAGTCGATATATTCGATAATCTGACAACATTAGGACCATGAGTGTACTCTATTAGATTTGAAATGAACTAAATTAAGTGACAGCATAGACGGCAATCGTATACGATACGAACTAATGGATATAAAACTAAGTAAAATAGGCGCTCGTATCATATACGGGTGCCGTCCTGAAAGTGTTAATTTTTTTTTATAGCCCTCCGGGTTGGTCTAGAGGTATAGTCGTCACCAAAATCAGCTGTTCAACAGCTGATTTTCGGAGACGAAGGTTCCTGGTTCAATTCCTAGTAAAGGTAGTCACTTTTATACGGAGTTGAATACTAGACAGTGGTTACTGGTGTACTTTGGTGGTTGGGGTTCAATTAACCATACTTTCTCAGAAGTGGTTGGCCTGAGTATGTACAAGACTACACATCAAACACGTCATACACACTATTCTCATCTCATTGGGTTATAGGGTTGCTTATTGTACTGAATTGAACAGATTGCAACGTACACACATTAGGAATTTAAAATATATATATATTTTTATAACCTCTTTAGCGAATCGTTTTTGTGTTTTATTGTTGAATTAAATATAAGTAATTTGAATAATTGTCAATAATTTTTATATAGGTTAGCAATCTGGTTTTAGTTGTAAAATTATTGCTTATTGCGCTGCCTGTAGAGGGATATTTTTATTGCATTCCCGTTTACCTTGTTTTCCCGGTTCTCTAAATTTCATTTCACATGTTTTTTTGGGTATTACTTTGAGCAAATGTATGCCAATAATTTAAAATTGTAGCTTTTCGGAAAGGCACATAAATAGTACGTATTTATTTTGGGTCGGCACCCTTTCTTATCTCTCCGCCACAAGTCATCGAATTACAAATGCATTAGATTTCAACCCTTATGAAAAACATTTTATAAATTTTAGTTCTCTAGATCATCGTAAAGTGAAAGAATTAGTCGTGCTCGAATGGAGGCTTTTAAATTTATAGAATTATTCAAGGAAGTCTTGAGTAACATAACAAATACTACTCGAGCAGAATTAAATAAATTTTTCAATTAATTAAAATCAAGATAAAAATATTTGTTCTAGTTTATGTATTAGGCTTCAATGTCAATTTCCTTCTGTAAAAAATTCTTGTAATATTGGTGTTGTGTAACGAACTCACGAATTTTTGATAACAAATATCATATCATGTACGTAAGAAAACTTTGACGAACAGTATGGTGAAGCGTTTATATTGAAGATATTTCTACGTATCCTATAATAATTCAGGGCTCATGTATGAATAAAAATATTACGTGCATTCTTTTTCTTATTTCTTTTCAGCAGTTATTGCTCTCTCACACAATATTAAACTGTGCAACTCTAGTTATTGAACTGTCGCTTAAACACGTATAACCCATCCGTTACGTAAGTGTTACATATCGCATCTGAAGACGAACATAATATCCATCGAACGGTTGTACATTATAAATTGTGAGTACGGAAGGAGCAAGTGGAAAAATAATACTAGAAAATTTCAGATATAAAGCACAAAATGTAATAAAACTTTTGATAAAAGCAGGTAAATTATTTATGGAACATGGGATATAGGTTTGGAATAGTAATAATACACACCATTTAGGTAGTGATATAAATTTTTGTCGTACGTAATAAAACTGTCCCAAAAATACACACAACATAAATGAAAGTTTAAATTGAACGGAAGTTCAAAAAAAACTTTTCCTAATGTAACACCTGAATTGATTACTCAAATTTCATTAGCTGATATCTTATATGTATTTATTTTATATTTTTTATGTAACGTATGTATATCTACGTCATGTACTGTCAGAAATTTCAATTTAATCTTGAAAAACATTATTACGAGTATACGTCCAAATACTCGTTATAATACGTACTGTAGTACCTCTCTTATAAATTTAAAAAAATCAAGCAAAAATTCAAAAGTTACAGGGATTGGATAATACATTTAAAACTTAATTTTTTTTGTTTATTTTAGTGGTTTATAAAAATTCTGTAAAGTAAAGTAAAAGGATTAATGATTAAATTTGGTATTTAAGTCTAACAAATTAAATCTGTTACTTCTTGTAAAAGTGTAAATTGCTGTTTCCAGTAAGTTTATACTGAAATAATTTGGTTGTCCATTCAGTTTTTATTCGTTTATTCTGCTAAATCTTTTAATTACTTCTCTCATTAAGTTAAGAAACATTTATATTTTATCGTTATATATCTGTTTCATATGAACCAATGTTTCTAAGAGCTGTTCATAAACGTTTGTTTATTTTTTACTTTATTTAAAGTCACATGAACAGCTCGGTTATTAACGACTACGGTGAGTCGTGTAATTGGAACGGTGGGTTTTAACTAGTTATAATTTCCAGACTTAGCCGGGAATCAAACCCGAGACCAGAGCGTTGTAGGCTAGTGCATTACCATTATTACTTTCTAATAAAATTTATAGTTGTGAGTGTCTCCCAGTTAATCAAAAAACATTCCTCAATTTCAAGTCTAATTGGTTTTGTTTCGTCAAAAAGTGTTTCCTTCGCATCAGCCGCTGATCGAGATAAGCCCCAGGTGCTTCACTTTCTCTCACTGGCAGCGTCTGTAATATTTATTATCAATGGATAGTAATACTGTTTCTTTTTGTATTCTGTATTAACTGTTTTACTTATTCTTGTTTTTTCATTAAATAAGAGATTGTAATTTTACGTATTAGATGAAAATAATTAACGGTTTATTTACAACCGTTCAAAATTACAACATGTTGTGTTACTTAAATTTTAATTACATGGTAGGCAATAGAAGAGTAGGGCTTTTATTGTGACCTGAGCGGGTGTTAGAGAAGGAACATTTAAAATGTTGAGTTAGCTTTAGTTCATGAATTATCAGGTCTCCAACATCTTTCAACACGTGTTAAGGGTTTGTCATGTAGATCTGAAATGGAAAGTCAACGTAGGGTTATCGCGTGTTGTGGTTGTTGTTAAGGCATTTATACAAGTGTTCGATAGAATTTATTACAAATCATAAAGATCTGCTTTATTGGTGTTTTGTTTCCCTGGAGCGACAGTAAACCTACGGAAAGAGTTTTTCTTTTTTCTTTTAAACAAAAGATTTGTTTTAAATTTTAGTCGTCATAAATAGTAACTAATAAATTAGAAGAAAATGAATGTTACTCATGTAGTAACTTTATTTAATTAATGGATTCACGTTACGTCATGTCTTATTAAAGGATGCAGTAATGCCTTATGTACACAGTAGAACAGAATGGTACTCGAGGGAAACCTGAAACAGAGGTCGAGAAAAATTTTCTCTATTCTATTTTTTATGAGTTTGTGTAACTAATAATTTTAGTCGCACATTATACCTAAACTTTAATAAAAAAAATATTGTTTCTTCGCCGCAGCCACTTTTTAATTCATTAAAGAAAATTTTTCATTTTAAAATTTCTTTTATATTAATTCTTTCAGAATGCGAGGTTTATAATGCCCACGAAATTAGGTTGAATTTCAATGTTTCTCGTTCTTAGTATAGAAGACAAAAAATTGTCATTGAAAAATTTACAATCACAATTTATTTTTGATATTTATGTTTTCTGATAACCTTACATTAAATCAATTATTATAATTTTACTTTAATCTTTCTAAAACTTCAAAAATAAAGTAATAAAATACCTGGCTCTATTTTTGTAGAAAATTATAAAATCTATTTTAAAATATTCTTTTTTAAGATAGATTTACCATCAAAGAAGAAATATAAGCAAGGTTAATGCATAAAAGGTTAATTTTCATTAATTCCTTAAAATTATTCTAAATGTTTTCTAATAACTAATGCTGTAGTAACATGTTTACCTTAAAAGTAATTTTATGGCTATTTTAAGGTTTCTACTAGAGAAAACAATTTCTCTATAATAGGCCTATAAATTTTATCTAATAATATTTTATAACTATTAGAAAGTATTTAAGTTTTTTCCATTGCAACTGAAGATAATAATCCAAACTAGGTATTGTTCTGAAATTCAAAAATAGTCAATAAATAATTAACAAATGTTGTACGGCGTCTTAGGCAGCTAGTCCTCGCTACCTTTAAAAGTCATCCTCTATAAATCACTAATACGGCCAATTTGGCTATATGGTGGACCAATGTTTGGAGCCTGTCACAATACAATACTAAATATTTTTCAAAGCTACCAGTCAAAAGCACTTAGAGCAATAAAAACGCACCTTTTTACGTAACCAATCATACCATAGTTGGATATATATAATTGGAGATATCATAGTTGGATGACCGATGATATCCTGAAATTAATGAACATCCACAGATCATATAAAAACAAAGGACCCTATCAGATACAGAGACACCCAAAAAGAAATTTGAAATAAGATTAGACAAGTAAAGCAAGAGTGTCTAATGGAGCAATGTAGAGAAATAGAACAGTTAGAGGCCAAACACGACTCATTTAATATGTATAAAAAAATTCGACAGACAGCTGGTCTATACAAAAGGAATAATAGGAGCATCCTTATGAATGATCAACATCAGGTTCTTGCTAGCACGGAAGAACAACTGCAAGAATGGAAGAGATATATCAAAAATCTCTTTGTGGATGATAGAAGCGTCTCACATGATATTACTGCACATGACGGAGTGGATATCACTAAGGCAGAACTTTTACGTGCCATGTCGGGAGTAAGAAACGGAAAGACACCGGGACCAGATGGCATACAGATTGAGGTTTTGAAGACTCTGGAAGAAGATGGACCTAATGCACTTCTGTTGGATTTGCTAAATTGTATATATAGGACAGGAATTATCCCTAAAGACTGGCTCAAATCAACTTTTGTTGCACTACCAAAAAAGGCCAATAGCAAGTATTGCAAGGAATACAGAACAATTAGCTTAATGAGTCTTGTGTTAAAGTTGTTCCTAAAAGTCGTTCATTCAAGAATGTTTACCAAATGTGAAGAAAACATCGGCAGATCCCAGTTTGGTTTCAGGAGAGGTTTCGGCACGAGGGAGGCGCTGTTTAGCATTCAGGTTCTTGTACAGAGATGTCGGGATGTGAATGTGGATGTATATGTCTGTTTTGTCGACTATGAGAAGGCGTTTGACACTGTTCAGCATGAAAAGTTAATGGCTATACTGAAAGAGGTAGGTCTGGATGGGCGAGACATTCGGATAATAGCCAATCTGTATTGGAATCAGACAGCGGACATTAGAATTATAAACCAGACATCGGAAGAAATTCCTATTATGAGAGGAGTTAGACAGGGCTGCGTGCTCTCTCCACTTTTGTTTAATTTATATGCGGAGAAGATCTTCAGAGAAGCGGTGGAAGACAGAGCAGAGGGTATAATTGCCAATGGAATAGTCATTAACAATTTGAGATACGCTGATGACACAGTTCTGCTGGCAACGGACAGGGATGATTTGCAGGCGCTCCTACATTCAGTGACGGACCATAGCCAACAAATGGGTTTGAAAATAAACATAAAGAAAATCCAATGGATGGTGATCAGCAAGAACAAAAATATTGCTAATAACTTAGCAGATATTGTGATAGATGGGGACATAGTGCGAAGAGTGCAGGCATACAAGTATTTGGGCTGCTGGGTGAACGCGGAGTGGGACTTGTCGCAGGAGATTAAATGCAGAATAGAGCAGGCGAGAACATCATTTAGGAAAATGCAAAGGGTACTAACAAGTAGAGAGTTAAAACTTGCGCTGCGAATACGCTTATTGCGCTGTTATGTGTTTAGCATTTTGTTCTATGGGATGGAAGCATGGACCCTCACAGAAGCAATGTGCAGGAGAATTGAGGCTTTCGAAATGTGGGCTTACCGCAGAATGTTGAGGATATCGTGGATGGACAGAGTGACGAATCAAGTGGTAATGCAGCGGCTAAACAAAGAAAAAGAAGTGCTTAATATGATAAAAAGAAGGAAATTAGAGTACTTTGCCCACGTGATGAGAAATCCGAAATATGGAATGCTGCATGTGATCATCCAGGGGAAGATAGAGGGGACGCGCGGCCCCGGACGTAGGAGAACGTCCTGGCTTAGGAACCTTCGCCAGTGGTACGGGGTGAGCACCACGACACTATTTCGGTTGGCTATGGACAGAGTGAAGGTCATGCGACTGATCGCCAATGTTCTAGGAGGACACGGCGCTTAAAGAAGAAGAATCATACCGTTCACGAACACCTGAAAATACCTACGGTTCGAGACATTGTAAACGCAACATACAACTCATTACACACAAAGACAATAGACCATATAAATCCAAATGTCCAATATCGTTCAACTAACGGTCTCCCTGGTAACAGACGACTGAAACGAAGGTATAATAGGAATCTTATCCGATCACCATAAAAAAGAAAATCATTTAATAAAAAAATCATCCATCATAGGTTATAAATCATTATCATTAAAAATATTGGCACCACATTCCTTGAAAAATTTCACGCCAAAATTGGTCACTAGATCGGTTCACATTCACGTCACATTTCCGCCATTGTCACATTTACTAGTTGTGCTTTAAAAAATTGTACAGTTGTAAATAAAAAATAAAGTCAAAGCCAAAAAATAATAAAAAAAATAATTGACTAAGATCTATACGAACATTTTTGATTGTCAAATAAACGGTTCCATAGCTCAAAGTAATCTGGCTACGATGGTTTGAATTTTCACTAACTCCTATTCGTACACACAAAATGAAACTTAACGCAACGATCTTAAAATGTGTTTTTATTCGTATAATTATTATTAAAAGTACTAAAAACTTTTCCACAAAATCTGACAAACATAAAACTAATTTACTCAAGGAAATGCATGCACTACATCTACTGTTGTTCTACAGAGGAAGTTGAAAGAAAAATGGAGCAGGCTTTTATTTAGGATTAATAAAAAAACACATTATTAGTGACAAAAAATTATTATATTACTTTGAAGTAAACAATTTATGAACCAACAAATGAAAAACACCTTCAGTTTATAGCCACAACTAATTTTATGATGCGTCAATGGTTATCAGCTTTCTCATGCCATCATTCTTCATCATTGTTTCTCATCACATCATTCAGCATATTTGTAACTGTTACTTTCTATAGAAACAAAAATAAAGAAAACAATAGTCGGGAAAGGTGAAGACGTAAAGATTGGTGTTAAAAATACAACAGAAATTAAAACCAATTTAAACAATAATAAAAAATATCTATTTACAAGTATAGAAAGTACGAAACATTCTTAACAAATAGAGAAAATTACTCACTGCTTTTGGTAGTATCTTGAGTAGTACAATTTTGAAGATCTTTGGATCACCTTCGCTTGGAAAGAACGATATATTTACCATTATAAATGAAAGAAACCTCTTGAGATTAATTTTTGAAATATTGTCCAATGAAAACAATTTTATTAGCTAAACGATAATTAAAGATACATTGTATTATAGACAATACGTTACATAGATATTTTACCAATACACCAACCATTACCCTTCCCTTCAAGGTTCTTTACAACAAAGGTGGTATAAATAATAAAGAGTATATGAAAGAAAGAAGCTCTTGTATATGATGTAATCAATGGAGAGGTTCTAAATCACGTGCCAAGGAAAGAGCTATAATTTTCTAACGTCAATGTGTAACGCAATACTTTAGACTACCGACTACACCGTATAATGGAATTTTTCTCTTAACTATTACTCAAAACTTGAAATTTCATTTATATATAATCATGAACCGGTAAAATATAGCACAATATTAGTAAACTATAAAAAATTAATTCGATCACGTTTAGAACTAAAATGTAAAATATCAACTAGTTTACTGAATAGCGGGAACAAACTCAAAACGTTTGTATTCTAAAACAAGGAATTATGAAAACAATGATGCCGCTTTTATCTTTCCTTTTTGTTATCGTTGGGTACGAAAAACTAATACTATAGAAATTGCGTTTACGCTGAGCGCAGGCTTACTTTTAGCGTTAGAGGGTTGCATTAAATAAACTGATTTATTGCTTTTCCCTGGTTTTCCGGTTTCACTCCACACTATGTAGGCCTATTCTAGATCACTTTATCATTATGCAATAGAACTGCAATAATTTATTATACTACAGAAATAATACACAGTCAACTCCGGTTGTAGTGAACTCGGGGTAAGCAAACGGAATCCTTAAATCCCGGCTTGTATACATAAGAAATAAATTGAAATTATTTTTATAAATGAGAGTAAGAAGTTCACTAAATAATTTTCTGTTGTATTTTTGAAACGAACTATAAAACTGCACATGGACTACATACTATTTTTGTTAACCATAACAATGAGACAAGGCATCATTCAGTGCAATCCGTGAATAAGGAAAATAATACCACGATTAGATAGGCTTTACAAGGTGTCAAGAATACGTTAAAATTATTTATAGCTCCTATTAAAGTGAATAATGCTGTTAAAAGAGCTTCGGATCGCGAACAGGACCTAGTGAAAATATTAAACACAACAGTACGTCAAAAACAATAAAAATAACTAAATAATTAAAAACAAAATATTTACTGTAATTTTATACTATTTGATAATAAATAATATAAAATAATATAATATAACTATTTTATAAATTTTCTTTTAAACATTTTTTTAAAAATTAATCTGCGCTTTATTATTAAACAATTTATATTAAAAAAACCATTTGAAACTAAGATTTCTTGCTACGAAGAAACTTTCCCGTTGAAGGAATAACTTTTATGTCGGTCTACAGAGGACATAATTCCCGAAGTCGACTGTATATTTCTTTAGAGTAGTCACATCATTTCTCCCCTATGGAAAAAAATTGTCGAATTTCATAGGCTTTACTTTTTCTAGATGTCACTTTGAATTCGTAACACTATCGGAAGTATACAATTATTATCTGAAATTAAGGATAAGATCCCGTTTATCATAACATCACATTTATACTCCTTATATGCTTAGGGATCGAAACGCAAATGCTTTAAATGAATCGTTATAATTACCTAATTCGGCTGATGTAGATGTATGGAACTTTCATCTGTGTTTCGGAAAAAATATTACATTTAAGGAAGATAAATGCTTTTCAAAACGAATTTTGACGTTTAATCACATGTAGTCTCTACTACATTCAAATTTATTTCATTCATTGAGACGTCACAATAGACAAAGTACACGTAACCATTACGAATATTATACACCCATTTTCATTCCAAATGTATAATTTCACAAATCCAGAAATAAGGAAACTATTGCAACCACACCTCCCGTAAAATCCGTAAAGATTAAAGAAATGCTGGAAGAGTAATCTTAAACAATACAGCGACGAGGGCTTGGCGCTAGGTGACTTCCTAAATACAGAGAAAAACAGGATATCACATACACATAAATACTGTTAGTTGTACGTATTATCTTAACAGTAAATTGCCGTTACTTCTGAATAAAGACCAAAAAATATTTATGGATTTTCTAAATATAGCTTATTAACGCTGGCTAGTAGAGCTTAAAAAAGGTGGGTTTTAATGTGTTAAAATCTCCTGATCTTAGCTCATATTGAAACTGGGACTCTCCGCTTTTTATTTCTGTCAAAATATTATAATCTCTATTACTGTTTATTTCTCGCAGTTACTGCTATTACTGCAGTACTACTATTCAATCCTGAATAGCAGTGGAGAACTCCAATTCTGAATAAGTAATTATTAATAGAGGAGTAAGACAAGAGTGTGGTTTATCAACCATTTTGTTTAATATTTATTTGGATAAGGTGATTAGAAGATGGAAGTCTCGAATACACACTGGTATTCTCATAGGAGAAGATAGGGTTGTAAACTGCCTATTGTTTGCCGATGACCTGATAGTGCTACAGGAGATCGAGGATGAGCTGCAGAGAGCACCCTTCATGCTGAACAAACTCTGCAAAGAATATAAGTTGACAATTTCGACAAAGAAGACAAAAGTAATGGCATTCAGGGAGAAGAAGCCAGTCAGAAGCAAAATTGTTGTAGATAATAATATTTTGGAAAAGATATCCCACTTTTAGTAGCTAGGTTGCAACATTACAAACCAAAAGGATAAAGATGCTTACAATAAGATGCACAGATTTCAGAAGATATGCAGAACTATCCGCCGCACCTTAAAAAATAGCACCAGCAAAAACACGAGAGTGAGATTTTATAAAACATTAGCAGTGCTGACTCTACTCTATGGTAGTGAAACTTGGGTGCTATCAAAGTGAGAGGAGATTGCAAACATCTGAAATGAAATTTCTTCGACATTCGTATGGGTGTAGTAGAAAAGACGGTTACAGGAATACCGAAATAAGGATAGAACTCAACAGCTTCTCTATAAACGACAAGGTATCTCAGAACAGAAAGCAGTGGTTGGAGCATGTAAACAGAATGAGGGAGGATTGGATACCTAAGCAGACACTGGGCTATAGCCGAAGGGCAGGAGAGAACGAGGACGCCCGAGTAAGAGATGGGCAGATATGAGAGGTTCGGAACAGGCAAAGATGCCTTATCCTTGAAAGGTAGAAGAAGAAGAAGACTATTTATTTCTAACGAAATATTAATGTTTATTTATTTATTTCCATTATATTAATTTAACAATGTGTACAAGTTCTTAACTAACTAAACAGAAATTACTTTCCTGAATAAGACAGAGCCTGTGCTCAGGAAATGAACCCTCAACAAGGTACCATTTATCTTTAAATAGACTAAAAACTTAACTACTTCGTAATAATTTAAAAAAATGATGAAGTAAGTATATCTCTCATACTTAGTATATTTCTCAATAGAAATATTTTAAAATATCTTTGTCAACCTTACTATCCTACGTTATCTATAATGTAGACAATATAAATATCCGAAAATGTATCATGCATACATAAATTTAATTCAATGTTAAAACAATAGACTTTGTTGTAAATTTCGTGCGGTTTTTATGGTAAATTTGTCGTTAATGATGAAACTTTAATGACGGTAGTTCTTCAATATTGCAAGAGTTACCCTTTGACCTACATATTACAATCGAGTCAGACCTTCAATCTGCAAAAAGATAAGCACTGACAGGAAGTTTCCCGACTCCCTGAAACTATTTTAGAAACTTTTAATAGGTCTTCTTTTAACTGTATTCGTAGAGAAACATGTTAAAATATTTAAATCGTTATATACAAACTTAATACTTATTCAATATTGCTTATTCAAGTATTATTATATATGATAATATTAATTTAAAATAAAGCGATTACTGTTTCTCATAAAGTTGAATCGGTAACATTCTGTGACCTCTTTACCGGCAAATAAAATGTATCTACAATTTCTTGAAATAATTAAAATGGAAGTTTATTCCTTTAGAAATGCATAATGTTTATACGTGCAGTCTACGCTTAGTATTCAACTTGTTGCAATTGATTGTATTCTAACCTACTGCTACTTATTTGTTGCTTTAAATTGCTTACGTTCAGTCTTTATCTGTAAAGTTCTAGTTTCTCTCATTATTACTTTTATAAATTATTGCTCTTGAAGATTTATGTCTCCTGTTTCAAAAACTACATAATCAGTTGGATTATTTCATTGACATTCTCGTTGAGGTTTAGAATCAGATAGAAATGTCATTTGTTACCTCATTGCACAAATTTCATTGTTTATTAATTGCATAAATCATGGAAGTCAACAAAACATCTTGTTTAGTAGCTTGCCCACAAGACTAACATAACCTTTTGAAAGGACTTTCTACCATTGGTTCGTCAGGATCGGCTCGGACGTTTTATGTTAATAATGTTATTAATTTACCGTAAGACTCATTAAATTAAAAAACTGTTTGGTTTTTTAAAAAATATATAATTTTAAGATAATTTTTTTAACAAAGCTACTTCTAGCAGTTCTAGTTGTACGCATGGACTTAAAATACAACTGGAAAAATATAACTATATGAGAAAAACATTGTTGCATTTGTATGCAAAATGCGTGTAGTAAAAGTAAATAAAATTTTTAATTTCTTTACTCAATCAGTTGATTTCTTTTATCTCCTATCAATAAATTAAATAATTGCATGGTATTGAAAAGTCCTTTTGGCAATAACACTTTTAATGTGTCGGGCATCGACTATTATGGTCATTAGCCATAAAAATGTAGTATTTAATTATTTGTTGATATGAGCATATTTTTTCATGCACTCATATTTTAAATTCATCAGAATTAAAAAATAATAATTCAATTTAAGTTTATGAATGTATTATTATGTTCAGTTTTAGGCTAGAATACGAAAATTAAAACAAGTCACATCTTACCGTTCCAGTTAGGTAATCCAACGTAGTCTCTAGTAACCAAGCTGTTGATGCGATTTTAAATAAACTAAACACAAATATCAGATTTTCAAAGAGTGTTACTACTTTTATTATTATTGGTTTTTTAAGTTGTATTATTTTTTTACAATTAATAGTTATATTCTAGTAATTATTTTCGTGGATTGTAACATTTTTGAATTTTTATTTTATTAATATCATAACGTTATTGCGATATTTCATTTTCCTTTACCTCCTTTCCTATCCTTCTTCCTTTCTCTTTTTTTTGTACTTTTATTGTTTGGGTTCAGTTTTGTATTAAATAATAATATCTTTACTTATAGGTGTACGTATTTTATACAGCTTTGTCGGTTAACCTTGGGTGATTGTTATCAAGTTTTTTTGGTTTACTATTTAATTGTTTTATCCATTTTTAAAATCACATATAATTTTTAACACCTAATACAAATATGCTTTTAATATTAAGTATTATTTAAATTTTGTACAAAATAGTCTCTGAACCGTCAGACAAGTCTTTGATTTTGAAAAGACTATATTATTGATTAATTACAGAGCTAATTCTATTATTATTTTATAATTATCAACATTATTTTAAAAAAGCTGGTGTGAACACTCACACGACTTTCTCTTGCCAATGAAAATAATTAACAATATAATCTAATATTAATAATAAGACGTTCGAAATAAAAAAAACTAACCTCAAAAAACATTTACCTTATTTTAATCATAAGTGAATGATGCATAATGAAAATCAAATTTATTTTGATTTAATAATACGGAAAATCACTCCTTCACGGTAAACCAGGCTCTATAAAGAAAAATTCTTGAAATAAAAGCCGTAGATCTTTGATTTCCTGTATATTCGATATTACACTTTTGTCGTTGTATGCATTAAGGCTGAAATCTTAAAAAAATCGATTTTTTACAGATTTTCATGAAAAAAAAAACAGAAAATCATTAGTTATCGCTAAACAAAGCGATAATACAAATAACGATTATACAAAGAAATTTTTAGCAAAAAAGTTATAAATTTTTGCATTGTCCACATCTTTTACTACATAGCTACACTTTTGCCCTAAAATGCATATTAAGGCCGCTATCTTAAAAAACGTTATTAAATTATTCAGTACTACTACGTTATTTGCTTCCATCCAAGTTAGTTGTAAATTTAATAGTATTAAGTATGGTTTTTAATAATATTTTAATGATAGTATAATTTTTTTTCATTACTTACTTGGTTTCATACTCATTAATTATGATCTGAAAAACTGATTATAAATAAGAAGTTTTTAAAACAAGGAAATTGTCAGTTATTCTAGCTCAAGGCATTGTGCAGGAAACAGAAATCTGGTATTACGTACACGTATTATATAAAATCTAAAAAGAAATATTTTACGGAGTTGTGCTCACAGCATGGATAAATGCTAAACTAACTTTCCTGTCAGAAAATTTTAGGGCAGGATCAAGACGGATAGAGTAAGACATCTTGAGTTGGCCTGTTTATTTAGTACGGTTCATATTCTACCCCCAGCCTACGTAATTGTTTACACTGCAGATTGCTGGTGACATTTCTTTACTACAGTACACACCATATCAAAAAATATGATACATATTTTATTTTTACCGTCCATGCAATTTGCTAACATTATTAATTGTTGAATTGTTTAATTTAAAAATATAAAGTAGCTGCCTCCGTGACGTAGTGGTAAGTGTCTTAGGCTACAAATCAGAAAGTCTTGGATTCGAATTTTGGATAGGGTCTAGAAATCATTAAAATTTAACTCACCATTCTAATTGATAAACACACAGTAGTGGCTAAAGACCAAAGTGTTGATGCGACTTTAATTAAACTAAAAAAAAAACCAAATAAATTTTTAATTATTATGGGGTAGTTAAGTTTTTAGTCTATTTAAAGGAACATTATTTTTTTACATTGAGTAAATATGCCTACAGAAGCCTGAGCTTGTAATAGGTGAGTAATGCCGAATCTGACCGGAAATTAAATCCCGGGACTCTTGGCATTGAAGTTGCGCTGACCACTACACCAACCGACCAATTCTATATTTGGGCAAATTCTATATTTCACTAGTGGGTGAAATTTATGAGAGACACAATAATTAATACTTAAATATGCTTTCTTCGATTCGAATCTGTGACCTGAAAAATCATGGTTGGCCTAAACAGAATTTCAACAGTTAATAAAATGAAATTTGGATGTTTTGTGTAACTTCCGACCTTCCATTTAATTACAAATTATTTTATATTAATTTAAGTATCGGCTATTATTTTTCTGTTACTATTTGTTCCTGTTTTAAAACCGCTACGACGTAACTATCAAGAAAACAATATAATACAAGACCAGTAAAAAATATTAGCCTACTCCTTTCAATCTGTTAGCAACTTTACAACAATTTAATTTGTTTTATTACTTTAACAGTTTGTTTTGTAGGGTTAGTATGTAATAGAAGTCTAGTTATTGTGAAATAGTTCTTATGCTGTTTTCTAATGTTGTTCAGTACAAGCTGCAATAACATTCCTTGGGTTGGAGCCAGATATCATCATATGACACTACTTATTGTCCCAATTTCTAAGCGCACAAACAAACTAATTTATCTCTCTAATCAATAGCAGAGTATCTAATAATACATACGTAGATGGAATAATTAAATGGTAACAAGTTTGTACATTTTTAAGAACAGACATTAATCTTGTGATCACAAAGCATTGTGACCGCCTTGGTGGCTCAGTCGGAGTTCTTAACACCAGTATTCCCCAGTTCAATTCCTGTCTAGTGTGCAATCTAATAAAAAATTATTTTTGGTAGAGTTTTAAAAACCCAAATAAAACTTTTGCGGGTAATCTAAACCATTAATACAATTATAATCCCTGAAAAGCAAACACATACAATTTGAATAAATTAACAAATGTTATTGTCGGGTTTTTGAAGCCGTGTAAAATTAAAAAATATGTTGTAACTGGAACATTTTAAATAATAATATGTTACTTTAACTATATTAATTTCAGATACTAGGTTTCTTCAGTTCCTCGTATAACTCGATACTAGTACTGAACGATGAATGATACAAAGTATTTTATACTTTTGGACTCGCGTAACCAATACATAAATACCAAGTGAGTGAAGAAAGATTATCATATTTAGCTGAACTTGCTTCAATCGGAATAAGTGATGAATCGTTTGAGGCAGATACTTTGAAAAAGCGAATACGGTAGGGCTACTAGGAACATAAAAAACTACGAACTAACTACAACAATTTCTACTGTGGTCATTGAACTACTCTAATCACCCATATTCTTTCCTATTCACCTTCATTTAGCCTTCAGTAAGCACTTTCTAAATAACAACAATAATACAGTAGTTACATATTACTATGTTCACTACTACATATCACTATTTTACGGATTAAAATAACAAAGGATGGAAGAAGCACAAGTGATATCAAAAGACGTAGAATTGCTCAAGCTTGAAAAGCCTTTGAAATGAAAAACAGCTTACTGACTACAAACATTGACTTACAGATTAGGAAAGATTTCTTAAAACACTATATTTGGAGTGTATAATTATACAAGAGTGAAACGTGGGTGATAGGGGCTGTCAAAAGGAAAAGGATAGAAGCTTTTGACATGTAGTGTTATAGGAAAATGTTAAAGATTAGGTGGGTGGACAAAATAAGTAATTAAATAATTTTAGGCGAGTGAATGAAAAGAGAAGTATATGGAAGCATCTTACCAGAAGAAGGTATAGGCTAGTGGGACATATCTTACGACATCCAGGTATTGGTCAATCAATAATGGAGGGCAATATTGAGGGAATGCATTGTAGGGGGAGGAAAAGGTTAGAATATATAAAGCAAGGTACAAAAGATGTAGGGTGTTACAGGTATGTAGATATGAAACGACTTGCGCAAGATAGAACAGGTTGGAGAACTGCATCAAACCAGTCGAGAGACTGAAGACAAAAAATACATATCACTATATTTATATCTGAAGTGCACTATAGTAGTAGTAAGATCATTTGTTTAAATTCGGAGCTTCTTACCTATTTCCTGTCTATCCTTTCTACAAACGAGTTTGAAAATGATCTACCCATATAATTTCTATTATAACGCAATAAACAGTAAATACCAACATTTTTCGCCTTATCTCTCACTTTGTATAGTTACATAGTATTAGCTTCCTACTGCTCGGCCCATCCCTATAATCTACCAAAATGGTACTAGAGGGGCAGTGAATATTTATGCAGTTAATCGTTTAATTACGTTCTGCAAGAAATAATTAATGAAGTTCACTTTAAAACTGATTCTGTTAAGAAAATATTAATTCAATTTAAGAAAATATAAAATTCATAACTTGTTATCGGTATAAAATTTGTAGTCTATGCTATTTTTATTGAAGGTTGAAACTCTTATTTCGATAATGGTAGAAACTTTTCATATCAGTCGTAAATTATCTATTTCTGTTTGTAGTTAAGGGTGCCCGGAACGGAGAAAATTGAAAATTTTCACATACCCGGTTTTTTGCACATTATTAATTCAGAGTTTCTGCATCCAATCATGAATCATTTGTTGGGGTTTTAGCAGTTTTTATCCCCCCCCCTCAAAAAATTAAAAATATGTTGAACCCTTGCGTTATTTTCTAAATGTAACCACTTTACATAAACATATCTATTTTTTGAATGACAATAAATAAATTGATAATTTTGTTTTTGTTTTAAAACTTTAAGTTAGTATTAGGTCAGTTTTGAATGTAACAGTTGAGGAACTTCCAGATTATGATTCTGGAATGTATTAGAGGTAACTATTTTGCAGTACTTATAATGTGTTTTCTTTTAGTTTTCTTGTTTCCGGTAAACAGCAATTTTTGACACAAAAGGAACATTTTTTTTTCAGCCAACTGTGAACGGGGACATGTGGTTTTGTGCGGTGAAAATCTTTTTTATTGTAGCAATAGAAAGTAAAACCTGTAGATTTTACTGATAATATTTGGATGTTTTTCAACAAATGTGTTACACTTCAATCAGGTAACTAACTATTTGAGCAAATAGAAATAAATACAGTAGAGAAAATAATCATTATTTTTGTTTCTAAATTCTATTTTAGAAATAGAATTTAAAGGTTATAATCTAAAGGTTGTTGCACGGCCTGCATGATTAACGCAGCCGACGCGTCGTTAAACACAAATGTTTTGCAAACATCGCGACTAATGGCGTTACCTGTTCATTCAAATTCATTTCCCTCCAGAGAAGAACAAGAAGAAAGTATCGATAGGCTAACAGCTGATATTTCTCATCCAACGTTAGATTGGAATAATGTTGTTTCCAAAAGGAAGCGCCAAACAGAAAACGCAAACGCAATTAGTAACGTTAGTTCCGCTAAACGATTTACAAGAGATCCGAGACTTACAATTGGTAGTCTCTACACTGCCAATAAATTTAGCGTATTAACGGATATGGAAACAACTGCGACAGACAACACTAATAATAAATCTCCAATAAAAACAAGACCGCCTCCTATACACTTACATACTGATGTGCAATTTTCAAAACTCATTGATTTCCTTCAAGGCATAACTGAAAAAGATTCCTTTCATTGTGGGAGTACAAAAGCAGGAGTCACCATATATCCACACACACCGGATGCTTATAGGAAAATAGTAAAATGTTTAAGAGAAAACCATGCGGAATTCCACACGTACCAACTTGCCGAAGACAAGGCGTACCGCGTAGTAATACGTGGATTGCATTGGTCAATCGGAGAAGAGACCATTCAGAACGAAATTTCTAATTTAGGTTATCAAGTTAGAAGTGTTACAAACGTCATTTCTCGGGACAAAGTGAAGCTCCCGTTATTCTACGTAGATCTTGAACCCAATAAAGATAATAATAAGATATTTGACATTAGATATTTGTGTTATTCAAGGATATGGGTGGAAGAACCAAGACAGAGGAGGCAGCCCGTGCAGTGCGTGCGCTGCCAGAGATACGGCCATACGAAAAGTTATTGTAATTTACTGCCTCGATGTGTAAAGTGTGGCGCAGGTCATGAATCTAACTCATGTACAAAATTAAAAGAGGAGCCGGCCGTATGTTGCCTATGTTCGGGACCTCATCCCTCTTCCTACAAGGGGTGTTCAGTCTTTCGGGATCTGCAAAATCGCCGTTCACCAGCCACTGCAGCACGCCCTCAAGAGGGCTCGCAACAATCTCCATCTGTTACAGAAAAATCATTCCCCTCCCTTCCGAAAAGCGCAGTAGCAGGAAGAGAAACTTTTTCACAACAAAACCAAACTCGTAATCTCCAATTCATCAACCCTCATAAACAGTCAACCATCACCTACTCACAAATCGCCGCCGATAATTTTGGAGAGCAAGAACGCCAGTCACAATTCAGTATTCAATCGCAGCTAACAACTTTCATGACCGACCTAAAAGCCCTCTTCACACCATTGATCACCCTCATGAGTCAATTAATACAATCACTCACTTTCGCATTTAATGGCAAATAACATGTCTAATTCTATATCGGTGCTATTGTGGAATGCGAATGGGATCATCCAACGTTTGGCGGAATTTGAATATTTAATAAATGAAAAACGTATCGATATTGTTTTACTAAGCGAAACACATTTAACAAAAGACTCAAAATTTTACATAAAAGGTTATAAAGTTTATAGAGCTGATCGCCCTGATGGAAGAGCTTTTGGTGGTACAGCGGTGCTAGTTAGGAACAATATCAAACATCATATATGCACAGTAATCGAACCATCGGAAAGTATTCAATCAGTGGGTGTGGCACTGGAGATAGATCAAGAGGAAGTCTCATTCATCTCGGTTTACTGTCCCCCGAGACACCGGATTACAGTAGACAAGTTTACAGAGTTGTTTTCAAGTTTCGGTCCTCGGTTTTTAGCAGGAGGCGATTTCAACGCGAAACATGCTCAATGGGGATCGCGTCTGATAAATCCACGTGGCAGAATGATGATTCAAGCTATTTTAAACCTCGGACTGGAATTTCATTCAACTGGATCACCAACGTATTGGCCGTCAGCTCTGACTAAACATCCCGATCTTCTGGACTTTTTCGTATCCAAGGGCCTCTCGAGATTCTACACAAAAACGGAATCACTTGACGATCTTTCATCCGACCATTCGCCAGTTCTCTGCACCCTGTCGGGCACAGTTTTGGAAGCACCGGTGAGACAGTGTTTGATAGATGGAACAGTTAACTGGGACTTGTTCAGCAGTAACATAGAGAACAATATACGGTTGGACTTGCCTCTTCGCACGGCAAGAGAGGTGGAAGAAGCAGTGGAACATTTGACAGTAACAATACAATATGCAGCTTGGAACTCTACACAACCCCGTAGACCAACTCCAAAAAAGGAACACTGTTATCCGAACTATATCAAAGAACTTGTCAGGGAAAAAAGGAGAGCAAGACGCATTTGGCAGCGTACCAGACTTCCTTCGGACAAGAGAAACTTGAATTACATGACTAACGAATTGAAGACAGCTATATGGAACATCAAGACGGAAAGGTTCAATGAAAATGTCGCCAACCTGACAGAAAGAGATAGAAGCCTCTGGACTGCAACGCAGCGTCTTTTGCGTTACCAAATGCAGTCGCACCCACTTAAACACCCCGATGGATCTTGGGCTAAATCAGACAAAAAGAAGGCCGACATGTTTTCCGATCATCTAGCGCGCGTATTTCAGCCCAATGACAATTCTTTACCTGGTTTCACCTCAGATGTAGAAAATTTCTTGTCTTCACCATTGAATTTGTCATTGCCTCCGGAAAACTTTACAAGAAGGGAAGTGCAGGCGGCTGTCCAACAACTACCATCAAGAAAGAGTCCGGGGTACGACTTAATAACGGCGGAGATTCTTCAGAACTTACCATTATGTGGATATACCCTTATAACTCAAATATTCAATTCCATCCTCAGAACGACGCACTTCCCGATTCAGTGGAAACTGTCTCACGTCGTCCTATTTCTGAAGCCAAATAAACCACCAAGTACTCCATCTTCGTATCGGCCAATAAGCTTACTCCCAACTTTATCCAAATTATTCGAAAAATTATTGCTAGCCCGCTTATTGCCGATTTGCAACGAAAATAACATAATACCACACCATCAGTTTGGTTTCAGAAGCAGGCACTCAACGATTCATCAGTTACATCGATTGACGGACCAGCTAGCTGTTGCGCTGGAGGAGAAGAAATTTACCACCGCTGTCTTCCTAGATGTTCAAGCAGCCTTTGACAAAGTTTGGCATCCAGGTCTGTTATATAAATTGAAAAGATTCCTCCCGGATACGTATTATCACGTACTGAAAAGCTTCCTAGAAGATCGTTTCTTTGTAGTGAGGCAAGGATCATCAGTTTCTGACTACCAAAATGTAGGTGCAGGAGTTCCACAAGGTTCTATACTCTCACCACTACTGTATACAATTTACACTGCGGACTTACCATCTGATCCAAGAATAACGGTAGCAACATACGCTGACGATACTGCTATCTTGACTTCGTCCCACGATTTAACGCAGGCCAGTACCAACTTACAACACTTTCTCAACACAATTGAAATTTGGCTGAAAAAGTGGAGATTAAAAATAAACACTAATAAGTCAGTACATATAAGATTCTCATTATGTAAAGGAGAAAGTCCTACGGTATTCCTCAACAACGAACCCATTCCACAAAAGAACACAGTAAAATACCTAGGCATCACGATGGACAGACGACTAACCTGGTAAACACACATCCACAATACACGACTGACTTTGGATAAAAAAGTAAAACAATTATACCACCTCATAGGACGCCATTCCCGATTACCGTTACGTTCAAAATTACTCATTTATAAATCATTCATTCGGCCAATTTGGACTTATGGAATTGAAATCTACGGAACTGCAAAGCCAAGTAATATCAGAAAACTACAGGCATTTCAATCAAAATTATTACGACTCATCACCAATGCTCCATTCTACATTAACAACAGAATACTACATGACGACCTCAAAATAACACACATAAAAGATATGGCATACAGCTGCTACAGAAGATTCTTCGGAAAACTTCAAAACCATCAAAATCCATACATCAAAAACTTATCATCTCGTACTCTTCCTGGAAATCCTCGCCGACGACTTCGCCGTTCATGGAATAGAGACCTGCTCTTATAAGACAATGACTCGTGGCACCTACAAAGATTAGCCACTGGGTCTAATCTTTGTTATTGTAAATTTTCCTATGTTAAAACCAGCTCATTTGCTTATTGTAAAATTTTACAGTTGCAAATAAATAATTAAAGAGAAAAAAAAAACTGTGAACGGATTTTAATGAAATTTTTGCAAAGCCTTTTAAATCGTAATGCAATGTTTGAAATGTATTGCAAAGTAATGCGATGTACTGAGTAAAATAATAATGTATAATGTGTTTAAATATTACAGTAAAATAATGTGTTTAAATATTTTTTTTTTACTAAATTAGGCAAAAAATGACGCTTTTCAAAAGTAGTGGTAATTTCAAAAAAACATTTTGTTATCTTTATAACGATATATAAAGATGCTACTAATCCTGTGGGTGTAGAATAGCCTGGAAAGTAACCACAAAAATTTGGACAGGATAAATCTAATAGTTTTTGAGAAAATGTTCCTTAGATTAACATTACGGAGATAGGCATTCTGGGTACCCTTAAATTCTTATTTACAAATTTTTTTCGATTGTTTTTATTTAAAGTCGTATCAACTGCTTGGTTTTTAGTGACTGCGGTGGGTAATGCATCGAGAACAGTGGTTTTTGACCTGTGAAAATTTCCAAACCCTGGCCGGAAATCGAAACCGGGTCCTCCGCGTGGTAGGCTGAAGCGCTAACCACCACACTACAAAGGCGGCCTCTTATTTTTAGAAAATTGTTTTGGCCTATTTATGTTTCAAGCATTACAATTATATTGTATTCAAATTCAAGTTTTCCTCGCATAAAGTTTAGATGTGAAGTAAGTAATTGTAATAATTAAGGTACTACAAACAATTATTTCAAAGAGTTAATGACTAAACTTTAATTTAAACGGATTGTAAAAAGTTTTTTATCTTTAATTTTAATTACGGTACGACACAATGAGCTTAACTTTTGTAACGGATAACAAATTATTTGTATCTCGAGTAATTTAATTCTTTGCTTAATTAATTTCGAAAGAATGGTTTAATATTTTAAAAAGTAGGAAGTTGTTTTTGTTAAATGACCGAATCGTTGAGAATTAAAATTAAAAAATAATTTTTAGCTAGTTTAAATGTACAGTAAAATATAAACGAAAATTATATAATCAAAATCAAAAACGCCGGTCGCATTGGCGTAGTTGGTAACGTGCTAGCCTCTCATCATGCGGTCCTAGGTTCGAATCCCACTCAGGCACGGCATATTTTCATACATTACAAAAATAATTTTATCCTTATTACGCACAGTTACACCCCAGCGTCATCGCTAATGACCTTGCAGTTGATGCGACGTTAAACAAATAAGTAAAAAAAAAAAATCAAAAACATTGCTTAGTTCCATTTCTTCAAGTCAAGTCGGTTCTTACCGTGTACTTTACGTTATTGTAACCAGTATTTTGTTAACAAATGTAATAAGTAATCTGTATTTGCCCTTTGTGGGCGTAAATAATGTCCAAATACAACATGCATATTATACTTTTTCATAAAAATAATACTAATATTGTACAGTAATACTGAAACAATACTTTTTTGGTTTTACGTCTGATTTCTGCAATTTCTGCTAATGCAGACGGTGGATAATGATAATAATGAAAATGAGTGATGAAGAAATGCCAGACCTGACCAGGAATCGAACCCGGGACCCTGGCGTAGAAGCCAGTTGCGCTAACCACTACGCCAACGGGCCGGCTGAAACAATACATTGTCGTAGTAACATGAATATTATTTTTGTATTGAAAGCACAATGAAAAAAGAAATACAAAATGATTCTTTAACAATATAACAAATAAATGTGACTCATAACGGAATTTCCTTCGTACGTAAAAAATAAACGCTTTATGACTATTTAAAAACACCGTACGTACAAATCATCATATAAAATTTCTACTAGAAATTTCACCAAAAGCTAGGCTGACAAAAGAACTTTTTATTTTCCTGAATGCTGTATGCATTTAGTCATCAGTGTAGTGTTAATTAATGTCTATCTGTATGATATGACTGACTTCTGGGAAATCCTACTCGACATGATTAAGCGTGTAACAGAGAACTTCTTAGGTCATACATTTACTCTTACTAATAGTATTTAAGAAACAATTGGTTTTTATGCTAAAGGAACTAAGTTTTTATTATTTTATTTATCCCAAGTAAAGCTATACGATGATCTGATTCTTCTAGCCATTCATACTTTTTGTGTTTTTCCCATCATTCGTCATCACATTTATCATGGTATTTTAGTTTTAAAGATATTTTAAGTTTTATTAAGATATTTAAGATTATTTAAAATATTAAAGTTTTAAAGATGGTTTAAGTTTATTATTAAAGATAAATAATATTATTTTTGTAGGCTATCGTTTACAAAATTCACAGAAAAATGTTGTTCAGGAAACACAAACAAAATAAAGAACTACAAATAGTTTTCTAACCTGAGTAGACTACAAAACATGTAGAACACAAAAAACGCATCGACAAATTATGTTTTTATAGTATTAAATTATTTTTGATCTAAATAATATGTATGTATATCTAATATCAATACGCCGACCAATCAATACATGGGCGTAGTTGGTAACGTGCTCGCCTCTCATCATGCGGTCTTGGGTTCGAATCCCATTCAGGCACGGCATATTTTCATACGTTACAAAAAATAATTTCATCCTTCACCGTCTGCATTAGCAGTAATTGCGTAACAGTCGGACGTTCAACAAAAACAAAATATGTATGAAGTTAAAATAAAAATTTCCTGTTCACGGTAGCAAGATTAATGTATCTTTGTATTGTTAAAATTAATTGTTTGAGGATTGAATTTTTTATTTGTGAGAGTGATTTTTTGAAAAAAAAACAATACAGCTTTAATGAATACCTCATGAGAACTATGACTTCGTTCTCTTTCGATTACGTTCTCTGTATTCAGTTTTCAGTTCACTGGCTGCATGCGTTTTTCATTAGAATTTTAAGTTGTTATTAATGGTTAAATCCATGAATCTTTCAAAAAAAACTTCAATGTTTTAAAATATCTAAAATAAATGTATGTGCTTATAATTTTCCAGAAGTAATGTGTGATTTCCAAAATTAAAAATTTTTTAACGCAGAAAAATCTGAATTTGAGCTGATTCAGTGTTGATTTCTCCTGTTACACCAAAAATAACCATAGCCCACAATTTTCTATCAGACTTGGGTAATTAACGTCCTGTTAAACCATAATTCCCTCCATCAAGAATTGAAGCTTAAGTCTCGTAGTTACTGACAGCAAACTCGAAAGACATAAGAGTACTTGGTTCACTATTCATTTCATTTGTGCCCGAAAAGTATAGTTTAGTCATTTTCTTTCAGTATTATTATGTAGCAAAAATATTTCATAGGCCTATTATTTACTTATTAGCATTAGTAATCATTCATACTCTTCGCCTTGTCACTGAAACCATGAGCTTCTTTCGCTAACCACTCTTTTCACACCTTTGTAGTTACTTACTTAATTTCATATACTTCATTAACCTCCTTTAAGTTCTTATTCTACAGCCTTTCCTTTCTTCTTTTGCCTCTTATCTAATCATACAAATAATTACAATAGAATCATTTTATCACATATTTTAGTTTATTTTGTAAATGTACATTACACTAGCATGCCCAGCGCGGCTTCGCGCGCGAAACATGCGTAATCAATTTTTTAAAATAAATATGTAACAGAAATAGTGTAGCTGCTAGATTGCTATATACTAAATGTGCGCGCGCACACACGGTTTAGATAAATTTCCTCGCGTGTGTCTCTCGCTAGTCTTATACGTATATGCCTTCAACAGCACACACACACACACACACACACACACACACATACATACATACATACATAATTATATATATATATATATATGAAAATCTTCATTAGGGCCCTTTAAGGTTATCATTTTTAAAAACTTAAAAATAAAATATTGCTGTGATTATGCTGTTAAAATTTTATGAAAATCAGTTCAGTAGTTTTGGAAATTAGCCTGCATAAAAAACACGCTTTGTCTTTATAATATAAGTATAGATGTTAAATATTATTTTTAAAATTTACTTACATAATACACAATAAATACACTTAATACATTATAGGCTTACTTATGATCATTGTACTACATAATAGGAAATAACAATTTCACTGAAGTATAGCATCACATTTTCAGTACACAATAAGATATTGTACTTACTATTACTATTACTATTGATGGTAAGATATTGTATTCACAGTACAAAAAAAACAATAATTAAATATATGAATTGTTTAAAAATAATAATAATACAATAAAGTAACGTAAACTAAGGTTAATTTTATTTGTAATTTTACGGATTATTTCTAAATTTCATTTTTTTTGTAATAGTTTAAGTATTCAATGTATCTGATCCCAAAAATACTTCCTCTTTTTCTCAGTCTAGCAAATCTTCTGCATTTGTCCTTCTAGTGGCACCTCATTTTGCTTCATCCTGCTTTCGCAACATGGAAGACTCTAATTTTTTTAATAGGAAACCTGGATTCCTTCTAAAACTTGAGTTAATACATACGTTATAAATTTGCTTAGGATGTTATTAAACATCCTTCTGAATTCACACAATAATTGTTTGAGCCTATTCTTGAATTAAAAGAATACAAGAACTGTAAACTACAGAAATCGTTGTTATTATTATATGTGATTCTTCTCAGAAATCTATATAGAAATTCTACTCAGATTGATTTAGTGAGCCCAAAAGTGTAGTAAATGAGGGACGATTAATCAAAATAATTGCAACCGTAAAATTTAAATCGTAGTAAAAGCCCCATATTTTTAAGTTTATATAGTTGACTCTACAAAACCCCTATTGATTTGATGAAAACAGTTTCAGTCAATCGAACTAGTGTTATTTTTTTGAATTAATAAGGCTCATGCATATGTACGTCTTCGAAGATCACTTATACTTTGAGTTCATGGTGTCGGTTGAATTTTGGATATCAAAAATTTTACTCCATTGCAATAGTTTTAGTTACATTCTGACTCAACTACTATAAACAGAGATAGGTAAATTAAAATAGAATCTACAAGGTTGTTTGTTCAAATTTAAAAAATAATAAAATAATTAAAACCTAGCTTTTTATTAATTTCATTAAAACTTTAATGTTATTGTTAATAGATGTACTGTAGATTGATACAGGAGAGTAATTTGGCTTTTACGATCTCGTCCTTGGGACTACATTTCATATAGCTAACTTAGTTAATATACTGAAATATGATGAAAGCCTCTATTATGTATATCAGAACGACATGCATTAGATATACGGTAATTGGCCTTACCTTTGCTCTTTAATTACTAGAAAATGTAAATGAACGTAGTTGTCAAAGAACGATGACCTCACAACGATTTAAAAAGAAAATTTTATTCATCATATTTAATGCAAATTAATTCCACAAAAAGTAAAAGCAATACACATTCAGAGCTAAAGCAAAAACACAGTGTGATACCAAATCTGAATGAATTTTCAAGCTGGAAGAAAATCAGAAAGTGACGTTACTTTTTTCAGATTCTTTTGGGAGCTTGTTGTTAAAGGATAATTTCTCTTATAATAATTATTTACTAACAAATTGATAAATTGCAATAAATTATTTATGTTAGACAACTAAATTCATTGTAAAATGTTATAAAAATTAAGATATAAGATTGTAACCAAACTAAAAAGCCTGGTGTGAAAGGCTCGCATGACTTTCTCTTGCCAATGTAAATAATACAAATTATAACTTGTCTTTAATCATTAGTAAACAATGAAAAATGTAGTAAATGAAAGGTTTTGAAAAAAATTCGTAGAAGCCGTTTTTGAGAAAATCGCAAAAAATTGGAAAATTGCTCGAATAAAATACTACTTTCGGTTAACTGATTTTGATATAAATCTTCGTGTTTGGGTTGTCTAGTAGTACCTAACTTAAGTTTTAAATTTCAATTTCGTATGATGTTTCATTCTTGAGATATTTTGTTCACACACGCGCGCGCGCTACACAATCACAATAGAAAAACCACTTTTCTGTCACAAACAAACCTACTTCTATAGCCTCACCTAAAACTGGTCCCTACTGTTCAGTTTGACTCTTCAAATCTTTGAAATACGACTGATGGCTTTCATGTATTGTTTTCTACTGGACTAGCCGTAAAAAGTGCTGACTGTTTATAAATTATACCTATTTTAAAATTTCTTAGAATATCTATAAAGGCAGAGGAAGGACTAAATGAATAAATAAACAATAACCGGTAGGGTTATCCATTTTTTTGATTATCATCAATTAAAAGAAAAAGAATCAACTATTATGAAAAGTAATAAATGATTCCTTCAAAACCAATACAAAAGCTATTATTAAAACACTTTTGTTAAAATATAATAACTGTTCCTTTTACGAACTATATTATCAATATGAGACAATATTCAATGCCTTCTTCATAAATCTAAAAAGAACAAATAACATCTAAATACGTTGTGTAAAAAACATCTTTAAGCGTATAAGCTACACTAGTTTTAAACATCGATTTTGGGCCGTTTATTCAATTAATTGTAAATATATTATTATAGGTTTATTGCATTGATAAACTTGTTTTTGTTTTAATACGTAGTTGAATCAGTAATCAATTACCTTCACATACGAAAAGCATTCAAGTGATACTAAACAAAATTTACGTACGATAATGTAATAACCTTTTTAAGTCACCATCGGAACACTGCACAGTTACTTACAATACCTACAATATGTAACTGACGTTGCGAAACAACTATTAAAGACAATGTATGAGATAATTGAACCATACGTGAAACTTCTTCTGCTTAATATTGTACACATGGGTGACAACAGAGCCTACTCCATTTCCAGGCAATGAAGTAGCTCCTACCTAAGTCCGCTACAGTGACATCACGCGGCTGGTTCTCTCTGTATCTGTATCAGATACAATGCCGCCTAACCTTCGGTTAATTGTGAATTAAAACAATAATATTTTATTATTCTTAAAGATTTAAAAGTATTACAGAGAAATAAATAAATCTGTCCTTTAATGCTATTTTAATATTAATTAGAAAATATTCAATATTATTTAATTTGTTATCAGTAAACTTCAGTGTTGTTAACATTCTGTTTTTGCAACTGCCGACGGTATTTCCTTCAGAAAAATGTTTTGTGTTTATTTTATGTTATTATTTTCAACAAGTTGTTTTTAATTTTTTACAATTAGACAATGTCACCAAAAACATTAATTAGGCCTACTTTAGGCAAAACTGACTACATTTTTCAATACCACAAGCACATGTTTCACTATAATTTTCAAATAAACTATTCTGTTTATCTTCTTGAATACTCGACTTAAAATTTACACTTAAATCATTGTAATTTTGGATATCGTATCTTCCTTGATTTTTGTAGTGTTTGCTTCCGATTCTTCCCGTTTTGGGCGGTTCTATATTACGCTGTTCAGTTGTTTTTCTTTGTACTGCATGTCCGTTACTAACATATCTTTGGAGATTGGAAAATATAGATAGACAAGAGCTGTCCTTTGACTTTGATCTGTTATAAAGAAATGTTACTGTTTCATGAGGAATATTTTGATACACACAACTGGTTAAAATACAGTCTTCCTTGAAGTGTTCTATGCAGACATAAGTATTTTATTTAGTAATCACTGAATTCTGTCGAGGGATTAATTTTCCATTTCTCTACCAGGTCTGGTTTTTTTGAAAACTTTAAAAATGTCACATAACTAGCATTACTCTTGTCGGATTTGTAATTAATTTCACATTCCGATACAAGTCATTTCAGCCATCGTTTTAATCTAAATAATAATGAATAATCTCCACTAACTACGTTAATTTTCTGATAAGTTATACAAATTAATGTTAGTTATACAAAAATGAACATCTTCTTCTTCTCACAATCACGGATTAGGCTCCCGCCTGTTCCGACTTACAACAGCGATAAAACTCTATTGGATTATTGGCAACTCTTGCGTGGCCTCTCAACATCTCTCCTCCCCTCCGGCCTGTTTTTCAAAACGTTGAGGGGGATTATTTCTTTAGGCATTCTCTCTGCGTGCTCTCTCATCGATTTAGATGTACTGCAATCTTCCCGTTCAGGTTATAAACATCCAGTTCTGTTTTTATGTCATTTCTTAGTTTGTCGATTTTAGTTTGTCAAAAAATGAATATTTCTCTCAAATATTTAAAAAAAGCAATATAATCACACCTAGTATGTTATACACTTCACCACTTTAATTTATATTATGTGCGCTATTAATGAACGGATGGCACACTGATTAAGCCGGCCGAACGGCCACCTGACGTCATCTTCCCTTCCTCTAATTCATCATCTGGAATAGAGTACGCACTGTGATACCGATTACTTAGCAAAGACACGTGTTAAGAAATGCCTTTTGCTGAGGGATCGTCTTTTGGAGAGCCAAATATAGGACTACAGTGATGACTGCTAGCTCTAACAAGTAAATCAAGTTTTTGAGAAAAATGACATAAATTTAGCAATTATTGTTTATTAATATTTATATAGCGAATAAAATGCTAAAAACTATTGTTTTGATTTTTAAAGTATAAATCTTCATTACACTTTATTTTTTATAACGAAATGTATTTTTCTCTTCTCATTTATTCCGAACAGCATTTTATAAAAATAATTATATTTATTTTATGTATTATGTATTTAGGATTTTATAATTATTAGTTTTAAGACAGAATGCATTAATTTTTAATTAAAAATGCTAACATAAACAAACCATCCATCAGAATTCATTTACGCACATATTAGTGCGTAAACTTTGGTAGGTAAGACTTTGGCTCTAAGAGCCGTTTAGTTGTATGGTACAAATACACATACTTTTTTTTATTGAAATATACATTTCCAATGATGGAATATTACTTCTAGTTTTCTGTGATTCGTTTTGAATAGTCTTTTTCATCAATTAGATGTACGTTTTAAGTAAATGTGTAGGTTAAATCCTAATTTATAATTGATTTTCAAAATCCGTGAGTTATACAACTACATTTTGTAATCGGTCATTTTAACGCCCTGGCTAAAGATTTAAGGACTTCTCAAAATTTATTTAATTAAGGGTTTCATTTCTGTCAACTGAAACATATATGATGGGCTAACTGTTCTATCTACCCATTTTTAACCAACTGTACACTTGCCAAAAAAATCCACCCCAATGAATTGAATTATTCATGTTAAATTTTTAAAACTTTTTGTTTAACATTTAGGAGACTAAGCACACTAGTATTTTATAAATTAATTTACGCCTGTTTTTTTGCATTGTATTCAATGAACTAATCGTCGCTCTCATTGCATCTGAATTCATTACTATCGTAACTTTCGTGTGAGATATTTGAACAGACAATACATCTGGACAAAATGTCCACTTGTGATTTGTATGAAAGTCAATAGAGCTTGTAGTTCAGATTTCTGTGACTACAAAAGTCATTTTCTTTAAGTATGGTAATGTGAACATGATTACCTAGATATTTGCAGTACTTAAAAAAACAATGATGTAAAATGATAATTTAAAAATTTCTAAAATAGATAAAACATGTACATTTATATATTTTTCTAAACGTTAACACTGCAATAAATATTAAATGTCAACGTTTAACGTTAAACGTTATCACTACGATGAGAATTTAACTGTATTGTTAATTTATACCTTGCACCAAGTCAATTAGGCACTTTTTGGTAGGCAAACGTAAATTTCCCACTCTCCACTAGCTGTACATGAATGATTACATCATTCTCCGCCGTCTACATTAGTAGATATTGCAAAACAGTCAGACGTAAAACAAAAAAAAATTAAAACTAATTTAATGGAATCCTCAGAGCTTAGCATTAAGTCCGTGTGCAGTGCAGATTCAATTAATTGTTAGTTTAGTATTTAAAAAAGAAAAATCTAGTGTGAAACACTCACACACTTTCTCTTGCTAGTGTAAATAATGAGCCATATAACATAATATCAGTAATAAAACATTAGAAATAAACAAAAAACTAACCTCAAAAAACATAACCTTAGTTTTACAAAATGAAAATCAACCTTAGTATGGCTTAATAATATGGGGAATCACTCTGTCTTGCTAAACCAGGCTCTGTAGAGAAAACTTTTTAAAATAAAAATTGTAGTCTTTTAAGTTTCTATAAATTTTATTACATACACTTTTGTTGTAAAATGCATATTATGGCTGAAATCTTAAAAAACTCGATTTTTTACACATTTTCGTGAAAAAAAAACAGAAAATCGCTGATTACCGCTAAACCAAGCGTTATACAACAAAATGTTTTCAAAAAAATTTGTAAGTTTTTAAATTCTCAACAACTTTTTTCAACATTTTTGGCTGAAATGCAATCTTAAAAAAACATTTTTTCTACGAGAGGACAGCCTCCCCTAGAATTTGAGCAGACATGGCGCCAACGCTATCTTGTAGAATATAAAAAACATAGTAGGCCTAAATGAGGTGATTTTTAAAAAAAAGTCGTATGAGGCCTTTTTGAGAAAATCGCAAAAAAGTGAAAAATGACACGAATAAACTACTACTTTCGGTTGACCGATTTTAATGAAAATGTTCGTTTTGGGTCCTCTAGTAGTATCTAACTTAAGTTTCAAGTTTCAACCTCGTACGATGTTCTGTTCTTGAGATATTGTGTTCACACAACATATACACAGACCAATCGATAAAAACATTTTTTTTTTTGGATTTAGGGGGTCTGAAAACGTGTAGATCTGGTGAAAATTCGATTTCGAAAAATCGATATGAAAACAATTCTTCCTTCCTATATGTATATTCATATAGGCAAGAGAAAGTAAAAAAATAGAAATAATGAATCACGTTCCAGTTTGAAAAGTATAATAGTTTTACAATTAATTATAATAATATAATGCAGAACTGTCAATCAATTTTTAACTAAATGAAATTTTCTTGCGAAGAATTTTCGTTACTAAAACTTAATAGTTATATGGTAATAATGTAAAGGAGAAAAAATCCAACCCGCTCATTCTTCTTTTCCTTATAATGAGTTTTCCTCTTGTACGCTTTAGACTTGTGTTCCCAATCCTGAAGCATCTGTTGTTGCCCTTCTCTGTCATCAGTACTTGGTTCCATGCATCCGTGCAATCCTCAACGACATAATGGAAAATCAATAAGGGGATGAGAGACTTTGGAAAACTACTGAGGAGTGGTGTTGGGATATTTCTAGTGATCTTTTACTTAATTAAACGATAAGTTTTATTTAAGCATAATTACACATTTTATTATTCGTAGAAGTATTAGTATATAGAGAAATGACTGTAACATATTTGGTGTAAAATTAAATATCTTTAAAATTTTGATATTAAAATTTACTGTCACTTAGTTTTGTAGGTTACCACTCATATAACCTTTAATAACACAGCTTCAAATAAAGTTATAAATTCCAAACTACTCGTACTAATTTATATATAAACAATCTCAGTTTCACTGAAATAAGTCATAAAATAATGACATATTGTTCACTTTGACCTATTTTCAGCAAAATACCCTTTATTTAGAATAGTTTCCACAAATCTGTTATGTATAGACTAATATAATACTGTTAAATCCCAATATACGATACTCGGGTATTGTATATTTGTAATATGATATTAACTCTGTTTAGGTAGTTCAAATTTCTACTATGAGTTCATTATTTCAGAATGCATTGTGACGTTTATTCAGGATTCGTTCAGGATCCGGTTCTTTCTAAATAGCAACCTTCTTTTCAATTTACAACAAATATTTATTCACAAATTAATGTCTTATATAAACTGTTACAGTTATAACAACGAAAACTTATACTAAGCAATTTAAATTAATAACAGACTAAATTTAATACAAGATTTTCTAAAATTTAACCAAGACAAAGAAACTTATTTAAAAAGAAATATGGATATACATACAAATAAAAATGAATTCGTACTTTTAACCCGATAACATTCGTACGCTAACTACCCGTCACGAACGAACTGCTTCAATACGCAACGCACTTTTAATCAACTCCCTTTACAACTGTTTACAACGATTTATTAATTACTAATAAAAGGTTATTCGAATTTAAATAAAAACAAAATGATTTGTTAAAAATCTGCAACTTTACAAGTTCTATAAAATATAAAATTAATAAGTCATTTTACTTACATCAATAGTATCAGAAGTCCATTGAATCTGATTCAACTTATAACAAACTGCGAACAATTTATCACCTAAATTTTAAATAACTTTAAGCAAAAAACAATAAAGTGCAAAGTACAAAATCTATAGATTAAATCTTTCAAGTCTTTTATAATTGGAGACTTGATTATTTAGCCAATTAAAAGCCAGATAACGGCTTAGCCACTGTTGATTACGTTCGCTGGACAATAAAATGTGTTCTTTAACAGTGCTGGCATGTTAGTCGTGATATATTAATGTAGGTATTTGTTACTGATATACCAACCCATATCCATGATTATCTTATTACTTTTCACTAGAACCTTTCTAAAATGTCAAGACTTAACTTCCTTGCCGTTCCCTAAGTATGGCTTTATAAACTTTGTAAAACAATAATTAATACGAACAAACAACAATTTGTATGGCTTTATAAAACAATGATAGAACTTTCTTGAATGATGAAGAACCCCGAATGAAGAGGCTTCCGTTCTGTTATAGGATACAAATAAGGTTTTATTATTGTCTCATTTATATCATATTACAATATTGTTTCTTGTATCACTGAACTTACCTAAGTAAGCATTAAATTGCAATAGTAAATTTATTGTCGAATAGTAAGATTCGTAATTTAGGTCAATATCTTTTGCTCTCAGAAAGAATATTCAAATCACTTTGAATACAACGTAAGAAAGATTATGTAACTTATTATCGTTTTACTTCTTACCGTATTTTGGAAAATAAGATTTGTACTTTACAAAAATACACTTTATTTAAAAGAAATATAATTAATAATTGGAACCAATTTTATCGCGGGCTATATAATTAAATGTTATTTACCTCTCATTTCGTTAAGTAGCAAATTACTTAGATTCAAAAATTAAAATTTACAATAAGCCACCATTGGAAAAAATAAACAATTTGTTTAATAACTCGAAGTAACACGATGTGTATAATTGATATCACTTTATCCGATGGTTTCTAAGAAATTGGGTTGGACGAACAAAGTAATTCCTCACATTTTTACGAAGCGACGGAAGGGACGTTTAGTTTCTTACAAAACTAGAGCGAGGTCGTATTCTAATATATTACAAATATGATATTCAGATTTGGTAGCGATTTCAACTTTGAATCATGCAACGTGGATTGTCGGTGCCAAATAATATGCTAAACTCATTTATTATACGTACAATAAAAGGATCGCTGGTCCAATATTTGAACATATCAAGGAGTAGTTTATTATGTGACAGGTAACTGTTATAAACACTTATATCACTATTATAATCATAATTAATGAATGAGTTCGTAACTATATCATGTAACGAACAAAATTACATTTGATAATTATTAATAAAACTTAGCTGATGATTTAGAAGATCATACTCAAAATAACTAACAAAACTGAGTTAATTATTTTACTCAGTAATACCAGTGTACTTTGATGGTTGGGATTCAGTTAACCATACTCTCTCGGGAATGGTCGGCCTGAGTCTGTACAAGACTACAGCTATTTATACGTCACACACATCAGCCTCATCTCATTGAATCATGAGGTTGCTTATTGTATTGTTCTGAATTGAACAGATTGCAACGTACACACATTAGGATTAAAAAAAAAATTATTTTAACCGACCCACCGGATTGGTCTAGAGGTAAAGTCGTCAACTCGAATCAGCTGTTCTACAGCTGATTTTCCGGGTCGAAGATTCCTGGTTCAAATCCTAGTAAAGGTAGTTACTTTTACTAGGATTTGAATACTAGAGAGTGGTTACCGGTGTACTTTGATGGTTGGGATTAAATTAATCATACTCTCTCAAAAATAGTCGGCCTGAGTCTGTATAAGACTACACGTCATTTACAAGTCACACACATCAGCCTCATCTCATTAGGTCACGGGGTTGCTTATTGTTCTAAATTGAACAGATTGCAACGTACACACATTAGGAATAAAAAATAAAATTATTTTAACCCCATAATCACCATTGGTCCATGTGGGTTTCAATACTGTTTTGTAAACTAAAAGTTTGGTTTGAAGCTAACTTATATTTCTGTTCAAGTAGCCAAAAGAACTGTTTAAATTTTAAGCCTAGCTTTTTCCATTTTTTCTGAATATGTGTTCTACAATTTAGACCTCTGTCTAGGTGTAATTCGAGATATTTAGCTCTGACTGTGTGAAATTTGTATATTGTTAAAGGATATTTGTATATAATTTTGATGCCGAACGTTACATTAATACTTCGGCATTTATATCTTGTACTTTTGTTGATCTGTAAACCCATTTTTCTCCTGCCAGTCTTTTATAAGGTTTACGTATTGTTGAAGTCCGCCAAAAAGGTGGTTAGTGTGTTTCTAATATTTGCGGAATTTCTGACGTAAATAAAGTTTACAGTACAGCGCATTCAGCAACTGAAGTATTCATATTATTGAGCGTTTTCTGTTAAAAGTCTCCCAAACTCTAACAGTTGCGCCCTGGTATATGAAAAATAACCACATTCTAAATTTTCTGTTTATTTCAACTGTTAAGGTCTATTCCCACGTCGGATGCTAGTAATAGCTGCTAGTTGATTAATAGCTAGCAAAATACCGTAATGCGAGCGAACAACAAGCAGCTGGTTTAGATAAAGCGCTAGTGACGTAGATCATGTTTGATTTTACCAGCGCTTGTAGGGGAGAAAATGTCACGTGATTAACTCGTGCTAGTAAACTAGATCCAGTGAAAGTTTAGAAACGTTGCTAGTTGCTAGTAGGCTATACTTAGTACAGCAATACACAACACAACATACGTATGTCTTCAGAGCACTGACATTAATTGACTAGCTCCGAGGGAACCGTCACCTACGCTATAGTAGGTCCTGCTAGTAATAGCAGCTAGTATTAATAGCTAGTAAACTAGCATCGTGGGTATAGGGCTTTAAAAAAGAAACACTCAGGCCGCTCTCACACCGGTGAAACTCGACCTCGATTCGACGTCCGATACGAATCGTACCCTTACATTTATATGTTCGCCCTCCCACCAGTACGACCTCGATCGAACCGATCGCATGTGACTCAGCTTGTCCAACATCTGTTCGACCAGTCGCGTATAATCATGGAAGACAAAGCAGCCTACGTAGCCTTTGTGCTTGAAGTTAAAAATTTCTGGGTCTGTACAATTTGACAGAATATTCTAGGCGAGACATACCTTCCTTTTTGCATCCGATAAAAAGACTTAAATTTGTTTTCAACACAGGAGAGTTCCTGGGCACACACATACGGTCCTCTATTACGATTATTACTTATATACGGTGATATCTAACAGCTGCGGTTCTCTTCTTAAAAAGTAATAAGTAACGACTACGTCTTCTTCATCACTTGACATTTTTCAAACTGCAGGTGGATTCAAAGATAAGGTTGAACAGTTGCGTTGAGGTCGAGTCTCCTCGATATGCAAACATGCACGACGTGACTTATTTTTTGGTTGAGTCATGTTAATCGCGTCGAGGTCGAGTTTCACTGGTGTGAGAGTGGCCTGAAACTTAGTTTAGTGAATAATAAACGGCTTGAATATTACCATAATTACTTGGCTATCAATTTACAGGACGTTGAACGGATACCAAGACTAAACTAAAACTGAGGCAACCAACAAACTAGTTTGTTCAGTAAATTGAATTCCTACCTTTGTTTTCAAAATTTAGAATTATTATACAATGTGAACATTATTATTTTTATTTTTTAAAGGTGTCTCCATTGGGTGGAATCTTTTCATGTACATTTTTCTATTTAACAAATCTATTTATTGCTTTTTAAATAACCGGCTGTAGGTAAATTTAGTAAGTTGTATAAAAAAAAGAATTAATAAAAAATATTAATATGTTCTAGAAAAAGTTATTTATTATATTTCTGGGTAAGATACTATCTTATTAAAAAACTATCAGTACATGAATTTTCAGCAACAAACGTTTTCGTAACACATTTCTTAGTAAAATATCTAAGACTTGGTGTGTTTTCTACTTTTTTTATTTATCTTAGCATCTCTCAAATTTATCAATTTCTTTCCACAGTACAGCTCATTCCCTTATTCAATCACTCACCCCTTCACAAAGTCATTCACAATGCTGTATAGGAATGCAATTTACATATTAATTGTGTTGATAAAGGAGTCAATCGTAGCGTGGTGAAGACCGAGTAAGGTCGTCTCCGTCAGAGAATAAAAGGCAGAATTTAAGAACGGGCTTTTATTTACTGACATGGAATTTATTTATTCAAACCTCCTGTAAACTCAGTTTAAATTATCAAAAAGGGTAAATTAAAATAATTTTCTATTGTCTGTTAATCATTATTAATAATCATACTGATCAATTAAGCAGATGATCTGTTCAAGCTACTTGTAGTAAAAGTTTATTCAGAATACATTATTTAAGAATTATTAATTATTATTCTACATGAAATATTAAGAATCGTATTAACTTAAACTCCAATTTTACTGCAATTATTAGATTTAGCTTACTAGCAATACAGTAAGTAATCTTTTTTTGATCTTTAATAACCTTTCAATCTAAATAAAAACGTAAACCAATTAAACAATTTAAATTCCTTACCATTTGATAAAAAAAAACCAATTTTTTAAATTAAATTGAAGTACTTTTAAAGAAGCAATAAAGCAGTAAGTTATTTTAAGAAATAACGAATCTTTCAATTAAAAATAACCCAATATAATTTAAAAAATAATCTTTCCCTTAAATTTATTAGAAAAGTTATTATTTTTACTATCTCTTAGCAATATGAATATATAGGAAGGAAAGTATTGTTTTCATGTTAAATTTTTCGAAATCGAGTTTTACCGGATCTACACGTTTTCAGACCCCTGAATAAAAAAACCATGTTTTTATCGATCTATCTATGTTTTTCAGCGATTGGTCTTTGTGTGTGTGAACAAAATATCTCAAGAACAGATCATCGTACGAGGTTGAAACTTGAAACTTAAGTTAGATACTACTAGAGGACCCGACACGAACATTTTCATTAAAATCGGTCAACCGAAAGTAGTAGTTTATTCGTGTCATTTTTCACTTTTTGCGATTTTCTCAAAAAGGCTTCGACGATTTTTTGAAAAATCGCCTCATTTACTAGTATGTTTTTTATATTCTACACGATAGGACTGGCGCCATGTCTGCTGAAATTCTTGGGAAGGCTTGCTCTCGTAAAAAAATATTTTTCTTAAGATTGCGACTTTAATATGCATTTTAGCGCAAAGTTGTATTAATAAAAGTTGTAATAATTTAAAAATATACAACTTTTGTTTCAAACTTTTTTTTGTATAACGTTTAGTTTCGTGGTAATTAGTGATTTTTTTCCGTGAAAATCTATAAAAAATAAATTCTTAAGATTTCAGCCTTAGTATGCATTTTACGACAAAAGTGTTTATAATAAAATAGTAAATTAAAGGATCTACAACTTTTATTTGAAACATTTTTAATTACAAAGCCTATTTTAGCGTGAAAGAGTGATTTTCCGTATTTTTAATCCAAACTGAGGTTGATTTTCATTTTGCAACATTCACTCATGATTAAAATAAGGTTATGTTTTTTGAGCTTAGGTTTTTGTTTATTTCTAATGTTTTATTAACCCTACTAATGTTAGGTTATATTGTTCATCATTTTCATTGGCAAGAGAAAGTCGTGTGAGTGTTTCACACCAGATATTTTTTTTTAAATTAAATTGTAGTACTTTTAAAGGAGCAGTAAAGCAGCAAGTTATTTTAAGAAATAACGAACCTTTCAATTAACAAAAAACCAAATATAATTTCAAAAATAATCTTTTCCTTAATTTAATCAGAAAAGGTAATATTTTTTAAAAATGATTTATCTTTAATATTTATTTTTCAAAAAATCAATTAGAGTGCATTAAAACTCTTTTGTAACGGTTACAAAAGCCAGATCGCATAAGGATTATGCGAGTCTTATAACATGTAATGCGTATTTCAATACGGTGTATTATAATATATGATATTATTAAGGTAGGCCCTCATCTTTTGTAGATTTTAAAGTTCAAGATACGTTGTTATTTCAAAAAAAATATTCATGTTTTATATTTGATGTATTTTTACTTTTTTTTGCCTATATAAATATATAGGAAGGAAAGTATTGTTTTCATGTTGATTTTTCGAAATCGAGTTTTCACCGGATCTACACGTTTTCAGACTCCCTGAAACCAAAAAACATGTTTTTAGCGATTGGTCTGTGTGTGTGTGTGTGTGTGTGTGTGTGTGAACAGAATATCTCAAGAACGGAACATCGAACGAACTTGAAACTTGAAACTTAAGTTACATACCACTACTGGACCCGACACAAACATTTACATCAAAATCGGTCAACCGAAAGTAGTAGTTTATTCGCGTCATTTTTCACTTTTTTGCGATTTTCTCAAAAACTGGTCCTACGATTTTTTTTAAATCGCCTCATTTACTTAATTTTTCATGCTCTACAAGGTAGGGTAGGCGCCATGTTTGCTGAAATTCTTGGTGAGGCTGTTTTCACGTAAAAAAATTCTTTTAGTGCAAAAGCGTATATAATAAAAGTTGTAGAAAATTTAAAATTCTACAACTTTTATTTCAAAACTTTTTTGTATGACGCTTAGTTTAGCGGTAATTAGCAATTTTCTGTTTTTTTCTCACGAAAACGTGTGAAAAATCTATTTTTTAAGATTTCGGCCTTAGTATGCATTTTACGACAAAAGTGTAGGCCTATATAATAATATTTATAGGAAAATAAGAGATCTACAACTTACATAATAGCATTTTTTTCTACAGTGCCTAGTTTAGCGTGAAAGAGCGATTTTCCGTATTTTTAAGCCAAACTGAGATTGATTTTCATTTTGCGTCTTTCATATATGATTAAAATTAGGTTATGGTTATTGAGGTTAGTTTTTTGTTTATTTCTAATGTTTTATTACTAATTTTAGGTTTATTGTAACCTAATTATTTGCATTGGCAAGAGAAAGTTGTGCGAGTGTTTCACACCAGATTGTTTTTTACGTACGACGATGGAATTATGTTTTATTTAATAATGGTAGGTAATTATCGTAATATTCACTAGCCCTATCTACAAACGTTTTTCCTATTTTAATAAAAGTCACAACGTTTGCTTAATCTAAGCGAGTTCACTGAACTTAGAAATATTTTCTGAAGGTTTTAATGTCATAATAGTTCCTGGACCCTGGCTGGGAATGAAACGCGGAGCCTTCCGAATTCCGGTGCAAACGGGTGTAAAATCATGGTAACGTGTGCGAATAGTTATGTAGGTTTAGAGGTAAAGAACTGATAGAATTCAAGGAGCAAGCCACGGAGGTTATGTTAACAATGTGTCCGGGGAAGTCTAAATAGCTTAGGAATGTCTCCACTGGACATTCAAAGCTTTGAGTTTTAAATTGTCAGTGAGTACTATTCTCCTTTAAGTCATTCACGTCATATTTTCACACAACATCCCGCAACGTAATCCTCAAATTACTAGTTTTTATTTTATACATGGTTGTAAAGCACATTAATAAAGTAAAATATTATTGTCAGTGAAATTTAATATCAAATATCTTTTGTTGTTGAGTCAGCAACAAGAACATGTAGTTTTTAAAGTTAATTAATTACGATTAGTTTGTAACTTCAACAAATTTAAATACAATATGAAGTATAAACTTCTTTAATAAAATAAATTCATCTGCAAACTCTTAGATCTTTAACTAGTTAAGAGAGGGACTCCTCAAAAATATTAATTTTTAAGGCAGTTAGGAAGACTAATTGTTAAAAATATTGTTATGACTGGTTAGATAATGTAAATAAAAATGTTGGTTAAAGAATGTATTCAAATAATAATTTTTAATATGGATTATTTTGGTGTGTATATTAAAAATGAATTAAATAGAATGAAAAGAATCGGTGTAGAGAGAGATATTTTTAAACAGTTCAGATTAGGACACAGTTGAAAGTTAGTTTAAAGAAAACGACAAGAAATATAAGAAGAGTTTTGGAGAAACGTGAGAATAAGAAGGGGAAAGTTCGATTAAAGGCCCTAAAAAGAAGAAGTAACCCTTGACTTTAATAACGGTTCTAGAAAAAAGATAGCACAACTGTCCAGATTCTAGCGATTTACAAGGTAGTAGCAACTATAATATATCCTGCTATTATTTTCCTGCCTCTTTCTATTTCATCGTCTTAAGGCTTCATTTTTTTAGCTTTACGGTTTTATGTTTCTTATATATATTTAGTTTTTCTATCGGTAACTGGTTTATCTCTCTTTCTCTAATTAACTTTTTTTCAGCAACGAGAAAGAAATAATTATTCTGCAAAATAGAAACAGGTGGTGTAAAAACAGTTTTTTTTTCAATATAATTGTTATTTGTTTAAACATTGAGAATATTTAGATTTCGCGGAAAGTTCGTTTTTTGTAAATTAAGTGAAGTATTAATTATAAAACCTACCAGTTATGAAAATGTTAAATGTATTAAATTTTAGAATTATTCTATTTTTATTTATTGAGTTCAGTCATACAGTAGTATGATTTATTAATAGACAAAATACAAGTTAAACTAATTGATCTAAGTAAATAGTGGTTTAATTAAACAACTTTAGAAAGAACTGATTATAACTATGTTTATTGATAGTTATGAATCGGAATTTTGAATAATTTACTAGTCTTTGTTATTAAAAATAACTTTTAATCACAATTTGAAAGTTCTACCCTTAATATTTAGGGCCGGCCAGTGGTGTAGTGGTTAGTGCAACTGGTTTCTGCCGGGGTCCGGAAATTGATTCTTAAACAGGACATTTTCATCTGTGTGTCACCTCGTATCAACCTACGCCCAAGCCAAGGCTTATGTAGGTACCATCGCTTAATAAAATAAATAAATATTACTAGAGACCTCTTTGTCTTACTATAATAAAATATCGAAATAAAATTGCTTCTTACGCAGTTGCCGTTTTGTAAATAGGCTTATTAAAAAAGTAACAATTTCCATAATGCCAGTCAAATTGTTCTTCTTGTTGTCGTGCCTATGCGATTCGGATGCTGTTATTTTTACCTTATTAGTCGCAATCCAGAACAATGCCGTGGAACTCTTACCGAACCAGGTCTTTAAATTGGGAAGCCAGGAAATTCTTCTACTACCAGGATTCCTCTTTCCCTCTATCGTCCCTTCAAAATGCGCTGCAGTAAATTATATCTTTTTGATTTCTCATAATAAGCCCGAGGTACTACAGCTTACAGCTTACTCAACTTAACAATTTTGACCCATTCCAGACCCTTGTTCATTTTCAACAAAACTTCAACATTAGTGACTTTCTGATCCACGAAATTCTCAATACTCTCCTTATACAACCACAGTTTAAAAGCCTAAAGCCGGCGTCCAGTCGCCCTGTTCAAGGTCCAATTCTCCACACCATACAGACGAACAGAGAAGACATAGCATCTGAGGAACCGTAATTTAATTTTGTGCCCAATGTCAGGTCATGGCTCCGAAATACTGAACCCATTGCATTGAAAACTCCTCTGGCCTTTCCAGTACGACTCCGTCTCTCCTGCAAGTTGTCCATTGCCTTATTAAAAATGGTGCCCAGATAATGAGTACTGCATAAGACGTTCTAATTACAAAAATTTTAGTCAAATTACTAAATGTTTAACTAAGTATAATATGATAATTGTAAAACATGTGTTAAACATTTTCCCCGTTGGAATACCTATCGTATGTTGATTAGACAGCCGATCATGTTAACCTAAATACAGTACAAATAGATGAGGGTATTAAAGAAGTAAGTTAGTTTTTAATATCCCGACGTTCTCTAGTGTTTAAGGGTTCTCTAGCTTTTACTTTCTTACAGTTTTCTTACTTATTACCTACTCTTGCAACTTGTTTCTTTAGGTTGATTTTGTAACTACAAAAAAAGATTAAACTATTTTATATTATTCAGTATTGATATACTTGTATGAATTAATGTATATCGGACTTGCTTCCTAAGATTTTATTCGTCACATCTTCATTAAATTTACTCATTGCTTATTTTACTTTACATACCAAAAGCAGAACATATTTTCTTCATAGCATCGTGATGATTGTTTTACGGTGAGGATTGTGTTCATCATCGTATTATTTAGTCGATCTCATCGTATGCATTGCTGGTGCTATCCTATCCGAGAATCTTCTTCCACAGAGTGTGTCCTAAATGCAAAGTTTCCCCTCTTGCTTTGCTCTCCCATTACTAGTGCCCCATATTCTCTAAACCCATGCATTGCAATACCAGCAGTTATTTTAATTAAACCTCTTATCTGCTAATATACGAGTCTACAACTGCTGCTGCTACTTCTCCTGCCAGTTTTAAGCATTCTCTTTCCGCCTCCTTCTTATTGTCATCCCCTAACTTCATCTCCTTCACTTCCTTCTCTACGACCTCTTTAGCCTTTTACTGAATTTTCCATCTTCGTATTTTCCGATTAACTATTACAAGTTGCGGTAGGATCTTAGACAATTTCCTTCCTAATGGTACTGTATTTTTCTTTATATAACTGTGGTTACGATACGTTGCAGCTAAGTAACAGTGTGTTGTGTTATTTATAATCTTTCTTTAACAATTAATTCCTATTGCTTTCAAGTCTATACTTTCTTTTACTATAAATTTGTAGTAAAAGTACAAGCAGTAAAATTTAATTAATGATCAATTAGTACTACTAACAAAAAGCGTAGCTGTATTATATATTATATTATATTTGTATATTGTATATATTATATATTAATTTAATTAATTTAACATTAGTAGGACTATTTTTCCATATTAGATGCAGAGCTGGAAAGTTTAAGAGGTTTATATCAGGGCCGTTGTATAAGGGAATTCCTTATTTAACGGTACTAGCATAGCGTATACAAGCGTATCTCTTCTATACGCTATGGTACTAGGTTAAGGGAATCCCTTATTCAACGGTCCTAGGTTACATACTGGGTCATCGAGAAAGGTTGCATTTATTTTAGAAAAAATACCGTTTAAAAACTACTGGGGATAGTCATAAATTCTTTTGTTATAAACAGAAAATATTAAAGTTTTTTACATACCTAAATAAGTTTTTATATGAGTACCGTTGCTCTGCACACATCTACGAGAACTATAGTAAACTATATATAAACTATAGTCGATCTCTGTTCAGGTGCCCTGTGTCATATCGAGTGTGATCAAAGCAACAGCAGTAGCGATTCGTTGTCTAAAATGATTTGCTTTTCGAATCTTATTACTATGTGTAGATATGGCTTTTAACATAACCCTAGAAGAAAAAATCGTATGGGGTTAAATCTGGACTCCACGGAGACCAAAGCACAGGATCGGCCCTACCGATCCATCAGTCAGGGAACCTTTCTGAGGACATGGTGCACTGGAAGACTGAAATGAGGAGGCGTGCCTCTTGCTAAATAACATTAATGTGTTTTTTCAATTCAATTTGTTCAACTTGCGGTACAGCGTGCCAATCAAAAAACTTTAATACTTTTTGTCTACAACAAAAAAGAAAACAGTATATGACTATCTCCAGTACTTTTTTTTAATGGATGCAACCTTTCTCGATGACCCGGTATATTTTTATTAGTTAAAACATATTTTTGAGAGCATTTCTCAAATATTTGCTCAGCATTTACCGCAAGACTAAAAACTAAAGTTAACATTTCGATTTTCAGATAAATTTTCGAAAAAAGTAATTGAAGTGGCAACAGTAACTATCAGTTGTAGACATTACAAAATTAATTTCATGTAAAATATCATTTGAATAATATCCCGTGATTGGCTAAATATGATTTGTCATTTTATCCACATGTAGTCATTTATTCCCAAATACTGGTTTCGACAATTGTCAAATTTTCATTCAGCTTTACATTGAATAAAAAAATTGGGTATTAGAAGATAAATTTGTTCAAAAAAGTCACTGAATCTACGTTTCTTTTTGCAGAGACCTATATGATATTTTTAAAATGTCCCGCGGGTCGTCAATCAAAATATTTTGAGAAATCTAAATTTATATTTTAAAGTAATCGAGCTAAAATATATCGGTTAATGTAAACAGGCAATAATCTTCGAGTATGTATGACGTTTTTGTAAAATCAAAAGGGTAAGTAAATAACGGAAAAATTAGTTTTTATCTAAATATAAAGCTTGTGTTGCTGTTTAATTTTCTTTGTCGTCATAACAGCGGCGCCAGATGGTTGATAATATTGATGAGGACAAGTGCAGGATGTGCTCTTGTTCTCTGGTCCCTGATAATGTTATGTCACATTATTTCAAGTGGTTGTTCAACACCACAACATGTTTGTATGTTTTCAACGTCATGTTGTTTTTATTGTTCCGGTCTTCTTCACACGTGTCACTTTACGTTATCAAATATACTCATTTATTTTCTGAGATGCGTTTTAACTCACTCCATATTATTTCAAGGAAAAATATTAAATTTCAAATATTATTGAAATAACATCTTCATTGACAGAACTTGATATTATCTTTTTAATAAAATTAAACTAAAAAATGTAGAAATGTTAATATTTGTCTTTAAAAATAAAAATATCTATTAAATCTTTCTTTGGACATCAACTGTTTTAGTAATATACATTTATGGGTTTAGAAGCTTTTAATGACAAGTTTCACCGTTTTGGAATTAAATAATATTGGTGAATAATGGCTGTGTTATATTTTAAAAAAAACATTAACAAAGTAATATTCTATTGTAAAGCAATCGGACTATCTTTATTTTAAAAATCAAAATCATTGCCATGGCGGCGCATTGGAAACACCCGCCTTTCTGCTGAAACCAGTGGTCACCGGCACACATTAAAAATTTACGTTTCTCAGCTAATATCCATAAATGCCAGCACAACTGAACCCATTCACCTCTGGGATAATATTTGTAAACAGATGATAGCAATCCTTTAATGTTAATTAACACTGAAGAAATAATATAAACAAAAACTAATTTAACTTAACATTAACCACATTGTACGTATATCATATATTAGGCCTAAATACATAAATACAGATTGAGAGGTCTTCAAATACTATTATGTTTTTCTTAACATCTGAGTTTATTTAAAATCAGTTTAAAAACTAAAACTATACGTAAGTAAATAATATGTAAGTGTTCACATTACGAAAACAATACCCAATATTACTGCTTCCAAAAGAAAACAAAATTATTTAGAATTTTTGAAAACGTTAGGCCAAAATCTAGATGAAAGATGAACAAAGTAGAATGCGTAGAGGAAGATGATGTTGATAGAGAATAATATGGCCTTCAATAATTGTTTACAATGTAGGTTAGTCGGTAAATCTAAATGGAAGGTCAAGCAATATTCTGTTTAGTCGTGATACGTCTTCGCTATTATCAAGTAAATTAGGCGCCAAAGAATTTGGGTGATCTGCTAATTTTTCTTGATAATTTTGAACTTCGCTGAGTAATTTCTTCTTTCATGGTGTTGAAACTTAATACCTTATGCAGCGCATTATTTGTCATATACCATGGAGCATTTGTTATAGTCCGTAAAACTTTTGATTGGAAGCGGTGGATGATAGCAAGATTCAATTTCGCAGCCGATCCTCAAAGCGGTAACCCATAAGTCCACAGAGGTTTCAATATGGCTTCGTACAGTAGGAGCTTGCTCTCTAACGACAGCTATAAACGTTTGTTCATCATCCAATACAAATCTTTCAGCTTCAATATTAGTTTTTTACGTGTGTTGTTCCAAACATGTTTGGACCAGGTAAGGCGTCGATCTAAGTGCATTCCCAAGTATATCACATCATCTGACTGAGGAAATGGTCTGTCATTTATTCGGATCGGTGGACATACTATTATGTCAATGTATTAACCATTAATGCAGCTACTTCTGTACCAAGATTGAAATAAAATGCTTATAATATATATCAAAAACAATGATGTAGGAAGTACCTAATACAAAGCATTTTGGAGCTCCGTTGAGCTGATGCAAAAAAAATCAGTACGTGATTCATAGTTCCCTACCGTAGTGAGGAACCTCATGGACTTTATAAGTGGTTATAATCATTATAGTTAGGGATATTAGAAATTAATATTAATGTTGTTGAAGCTTCTTTCAGAGCTCTCCAATTTAGATTTCATGTAAACTTTTAACTAAATTAATGGCCGCCTCTTTAGCCCAGTTGTTAGCATGTTACGCTTCAAAGCGTAACAAATCGAATTCAATTCCGCGATGGGGCTTGGACAATTATAACATATTCCTTAACCCAAAGTAGTAGCTAATAACCAAACTGTTGATGCAAGACTAAAAAAAGTCAATTTATAAATAAATGACGATGAATATTCAATAAGAAATACCCTATCAAAGCTACTGTAATCCTTGAAATTGTATGAATTACGTAGGGGCTAAGGATCTCACAGGGTACCACGCGGAGGCCGAAGGTTGACAATGGGAATTTAAAACTTTTAAGTTCTAGGTTTCTTAAGGTTTTTGAATAGTAACGATTTTTATAGCAGGGGCCAAGAACCCACTTGGTATTAGTAAAAAACCAAAAATACAAAACAAGTTAACTCTTAGTTATTTTAAAACCACATGCTAACAATACTGGTTTTATTCTTTAGGTAAACATTTACAACTAAGTTACTTTTCTTAAATCAAATTTAAATAAACGTGAACCCCGTACTTGTAGGAAGCTGAGTACACCATTTTAAGTAGTTAGTTAACTTTGAACTAGACAACATGTTGTCGTTTCAATTAGTTACGTCCGTGTCCACTGATTAATTTTATTTAGTTCCGGTGAAAAAAAACCTTATAAACTTTTTATAGCCTATAAATTAATTTGGTTCACTCCGTGTCATTAAAATGGACAATATTGACATTAGTAATATATTTATGCTTATTAATTTACCTAATAAATATATTTAAAAAATACGTATATTTTCAAAAAACTTAAATAATAATTTTATGTATGCTTCTATGAGTTATAACTAAAAATGAGAAAAAACAACAATAAGTAGACTAATAAAAATTATCATATTTAATACTTAATTATATACCCAAAGACATACTAACAGATATCAATCTTTGTGTTTCCTTTTTCATGTTACTTGTTATGTACGTATATCACATTTTAGTACAATAGTCGCATATTTGTGTACTGTTAAAAATTTCAAATAGGAGATAAAGTATGCTTTTCTTTAATAGTTATTAATAATTTAAGTATGTTCCTCATTGATTGATAATTCAATTTCAAATGACTTTTGATCATATTTTTGATAGTATTTGGTTGAAAAACTAGTATAGGCTATCATTTAAAAAATTCACTCTTGTCTTACGAGCTTTTAATGTTGTCACATCTGTTTTCGTATGAGGTAAGCTTACCGTAGAAAGTCACAATGCAGAAATAGAATTTTAAGTTTTTAAACTTTGGTTTGTTGATATAGAAAAAAATTCTTCTGTGGCTGTGTTTCTGTACAATTGTGATTAACTGAATATAGGGTTGTACATAAATTTGTAGTTACTAATTAAAAGGAAAATTAAATATAGTTTATTTTTACATGTTATTTTTCCTAGTAATAAAAAAGTTATTAAAATAGCTTTAATTAAATTAATAGTGTTTTAAATTTACTATTTTTACCAAAGGTATTCTTTAGTTATAAGTACGTGTTACTACTTTCGTCTGAGATGATTTCAGTGAATCGGACTCTCATAAAGTATGAGATTCTTTTTATGAATTTTACCAGTAAAATTATACAAATTGTTTTTTAACATTTTAAAAATTTGGTGTTATTTAAATTTTTGGTTTTATACAGTAAGCTTTGAGTTGTTCAATCTCGAAACAGAATTGATCCCGGAAAAAATGTATAGTACTACCTTAGAATTCAAATATTGCAATTAATAACTTGTAAATTTCTGTTTTACTTTAAAAGAAACTCGTATTCAAACTCTAGAGAAACTATGAATAAAGAGAAAACGATAAAGTTGTAACATAAATTTCTATCACTAAAAAATTATTATTTTTATAACTGGCTCACTCGCTGGCGTATTAAGGTACATCCTAATAAATCAACACAAGTTACGTTCACCTTACGATGTCAAACTTGTCCACCTGTGCACTGAGAAACGTACACATACCCCCGGCAAGAGTCCAGTAATATCTTGGCTTTTGGCTTGACAGACGACTAACTTGGAAGCATCATCTGTGTACAAAACGTTTAGAACTTATCCGCTGCCAAAAGCTACTCTTCTGCTTAATTAACTTTCAATCAAAATTGAAACTCTGTTTCAAAATTTTAATTTACAAAACGCTTTTTTGGTCAATCTCGACATATGGTATTCAATTCTTTGGACCGGCGGCTGAGAGTAAAGCAAAGCCGATCGAGGCCTTTTTGATCAAAATTCTTAGTCTTAATCCTGACGATACTTTTCATGTAAACACAATAAAACTCTCCTCAATAAAAATAAATATTCTCCCTTCCGAAAATAAAAAAATTACTGTTGAAAAAATATATTTTTAAAAATTTGGAAAAAGCAGAATGGCCAAATGTTATAAAATAATGATTAGTGAAAGAATAATTAATGTGCTTACACGTAAAAAAAAGAACCCAGCGTTTTTTTTTATTTACAATATAAATTTCCAAAGATATTTAATTTTTGTAATAATGATTGTCAAGAAATTTATGTTATATTTTAAATAAGATCTCTGCTTTATGTTTGTGGTATTATTCATAATTGTGAAATGAATAGATTTAAATGATTATTGAGATTTTTGCGAAAATTGTGAGTTTTGGCGATATCTTGAATAAAGAGCATATGAATATCGTTGTACAGAGTTTGGTTAGTGACATAAAATTGAGATATTTGCGTCTTTTTGTAGTAAATTTTAAGATCGACTTGATAATTATTACAAGCTGCTAGCTTGTGACTTAGCTATAAGGAACTACTCAACCATACTAGGTCTTAAGCAAAAATTGAGCAAGGACAACATGGTCTAAGAAGCGGATAATAGAGATAGTCCTAACTAGAGATTGTACTACTGGACACTTCTTTTCCTGGCCATGAAAATCCTCACCGCCCGTTTAATAGTTTTTAATATTGTATACGGAAATTGTGCCGCTCAGTGTTCCGTACCGTACCGAAAATTAAAGACCATAAACAAATATTAAATAAAAACTGAAGTCACGAGATTGCCTTTTGCGTATGATGGGCTGTAAGGAAAGGAAGTAAAAATTTAACAGTGCTGCCGACCTCAACAGTGAGACACTACTCGTACATTTCACTACCGTGCAGTTTCTAGATATATTTTGTAAGCTGTGGTTTATTCCGAGAAAATGTTTTCTTCATAAACCTTATAAGAAATAAATGTGACTTAAAGCTACTCGTAAATTGCCTATAGGTTAATATTACATGACTAGAAATGTTTGATTTACCGTAATTACCAGCTACCTTGTTCCATTGGAACAAAATTTCCTACGAATGAATCGTCTTCTTTACTATCGCTGTTACCGGCGTCTTCACTATCAGTCTCACCAGTATCTACCAAACCATTTCCTTTTTGTTACCGGGTATCAATAAAACTGTTGAAGAATAGCTTCTTCACGTCTTTAATTTCATTCTTTATTTTTCTAATTGTGGAAAGGATAACTTCACAGTAGTTAGCCACTCGCTCATGGTTTTTGTTAAGAGGCAGGGAAAGGCATTTTTTTAGCTTCAACTTCACAGCATTTTATTACGCTGATTATTAGATTTCGAGAAACTAACATTTCTGTTTACATACAGTTAACCTACAAAAAATTCCGCGATATACTGTATATGCTCTGGGTATAGTATAAGTTTTTGTGTTTATTGTACTGAAATAAAAGCAGTCGCGCATGCGCACTGATGCTTTTTCCCCTTTACCTCTCGTTGCAAACAAAGGCAAACTCGTGATTCAAGTAACTATACTAACATTGCCATTTTTAATCGTCTTTCTTTCACAGTAGTTTAATTTGTTTTATTTAAAAAGTTTTTAAAGGTTATTGAAAAAGGTGTGTCAGAATTTCAATCCCATATATATACAACTAATGTTACGTACAAGAGTGTATTGTTTAATTCATTCAACTGTAATAAAAATTAATTAATTTTTACAGGAAGGAGCTGGTGATTGGGTGTCACTGGATGCAGAATTGGTAATGATGGACGGGGAAGTGGTTGGCACAAAAAATCCTACTGGGCACTCATTATTAGTAGACTGCAGATTCGAATTGCCATTTGGTAAGTTACGCTCAACAGTGATTCAGTAACGGTTATTAAATGTCTTTTCTAAGTGTCTTGCAATTTATTTTATAAATATAAGTAATAATATTGAAATGTGCAATACCCACTGAAACTAATATTGAAGATCATATTCTTACACGTTCAACTGTCCAGATTTAAAATGCAAAATTTTCAAAATAAGAATGAACATTGGTTTTACGAATGATAAAGAAAATTTCATTTTAACAGAAACCGCAAGAATAGAAACAATATTCACTGCTCAAATGAGCATATTAACAAGATGTTACCATATTCCGTCCGAAGAAAAATAAGTAGAACGTTCTTACTTTTACTCTAACTTCATATTATATATTGTTCATTTTGATAATTCGGTGTATTTTTTTTTTAAAGAGCTACTGCTAAGTAAATAATAATTCAATATTGCTATTATTAAAGCATTTGTATTTTTCTTTTAAGGCAATACAGGCTCGATTTCCAGTTAGTATGTTAAATTTTGACACTCACTTTTTCAGTCTCAAATTTCGATTTCATTGCATTTCAATGACCTTCATTTTAATGAAATTTTATAAGAAAGCAGAAATATTATTGTGTAGTCCAGTATTCGTGGGTCTGCGAAGTTGTAATTGGATAATATTCCGTTCATGCTAGAAACAGGTATTTTACTCGTATCAAAGCAAAAAATGATATTTATAAAGTAAAATTTAATAGCTCGTGGAATAAATCAGTTATTAATTATGTGTAGTATAAAAAAACATAATTCATTAGTTAACACTAAGCCGTCTATAAAAAATGTTTTTAAGCTACGAAAATATTCTAGAATTTTTTAGCTGTTCATTTTTTAAATATTGCAGTAACTCACCGATGATGTTCAATTCAATATTTACAATATAAATTTAGAAATTTAGGTAAGGATCTTTTTAAGTTTCCTTGCTGCAATTTAAGAAAACAAACCGCTTTCAACGGCAGTGATTGTTTTTTTTAATCATACAATCGTTAAATTAAATAAATTAATAATTAGCGTTTCTAAATAAAAATAATATTTTAATTTTTAAAGGGAGAATACTTTATTTAATTTTATATTAGTCCTATAAAATATGTTTACCTAGATAAATTCATCAAAATATACTTTGATTGTATATTTGTGTGGGTGGTTATGGATTCAGGGATTGTGTTCAAATGGAATAAAGGATAAATCGTTCTGTGGTACGAATAAGAGTGGACGAGTGGACGAAGACTTTGGATAGAACATAAATAGAGTCACACAGAATTGTTTCAGTCTAGGCCTTTTAGACTAGTAGTTGCAAGGACGGAAAGGGTTTGGGTGGGCCGTCTTAGAACAAATTCAAGAGATGTTGTGTTGGATTTATAGTTGAAATTCAAGACATAATTCTTTCCTATACCACCCTTTTCCTAAACTCACCCTTTTATACTTCCAGCCCTCCTCTCATAGACATCCTTCTTTTACTACCATAAAAGAACGACCTCAATAATTGTTCGGCCCTTAACATTATCTTCTGATGCTTTAGACCTTGAGCTGTTAAATAACCAATAGAATTTACGAAATCTACTATATCAACCCTAACCATACAAAATCTACAAATCAGCTTACCACATTATTATTTGTTCGCATTACCAGAGACATAAATCTAACATTATACCCTGTTAAATGAGTATCAGTCTTCGTTAGAACTATATATTAAATTACCATTTCATTATTAATTCAGCACGTGTAAATGAAATAATTAAAATTCATGTCACATAAATGAAAGTTTTGTGTAATTGAAAATTCAAAATTATATCAGCTCATACACAGGGAATTTTTTAGTTACTTTAAACTGGATACTAATCATTATTAGTGTAGTACACAGGGATTAATTTTATTCAACACGTGTCTACTAGAAAATTACCCTGGAACTTAGTTGACTATTATTTTCTTTTCGACAAAAATAATTTTTAACTCAATTACTTTCTTTTAACTTTCTCCTTCTCTGTTATTAAAGACATCAGATAATAAACACTGTATTTATAATAATAATAATAGTAAGATGAAGTAAATAATTTTATAAATATATAATATTTTCTGATAAACACCCAGGATATTCATTTAGGCCCTATATGTTTTCTTTTTAAAAATTTTGGTCATATATGGTGTACAAACACAATTTTTAAAAACATTTTGGCAAACACCGTAATATAATCCAACAACGTAACGAAGGGACGTCCAAATTTAAAATATCTTTATATTTGTAAAAAATAAAAGATATTTTAATTATACAGGTGATATTTAAGTATGAAAACGGCCTTATACTGCATAATCTGAAAAGTATTTTGAGGGAAATGAAAATGTGGTTCTACGTACTACTTAGTTTAGAAGAAAACTGCATTATAGTCGGTTTTATTTTTTTTCCGCCATCTTAGATCTACTTTAAATAGAATCAAACTTAATTTTTTTTTAATAAGATATGACTCATGATTTTGAAGTAAACTTTTACAAGAAACACTATGATGAAATCTGTTTTCCGTTAATGCCTTCGTTATTAAGTAATTGGCATTCAAATCTGGAATGACGGAAAAATTAAGTTAACAAAAACATTCTGTTCCTTTCTGCTATAAATACCTTTCAGGTATGCAGTACAAATCTGTTTCTGTACTTAAATATCAACCTGTGTAGTACACCATGTTTTAAGTGCACCGTAATGTAAAAGGGAAATTTTTATAGGATAAAAAGTTAAAATTTTGTAAGTCATTACTTGTTCTCGTATAGTTTACGGAAGTGAAATCTGGACTATAGTTTCAAGAGTGAAAACAGACTGCAAGCAGCAGAAAAGAGATTTTTCAGGTTTTCAAAGCTTGTTCCAGATTGGAAAAGCACTGAAATGAAAATAATGGAGTAGAGCTAAGAGTCTAAGCACTGAACACAAGAATCAATGAGTACAGAAGAAAAGAAGGGATCATGTTCAATGGATAATCCTAGGAAGACTCCCCAGCAAAAAAATTAAAATTTATCAAAAGTAAATAAAAGTGTAACTAGGCCTTGGAAGAGATAGTCAGAGTCTGTTTTCTGATTACCGGGAAAGAAAACAGGCATGTCTGTTTATCCGTGGTAGAAGATAAAGGAGACTATTTGAATTTTATCATTATTTTGTTTAATATTACACAATACATTGAAAAATTGTATGTACTCATTCATTAATCATGAAGATAAATATTATTTTGTTTATCCAGTGTCAACTGTCATTATCAGAGTAACACTGCAAGGGTTTTTTAACAAGAATACTAACTTTGATTAAATAACTATCATTATTATTTTAGTCGTTTTCAAATGGATGACAATTGGGCGATAAAAGAGATTTTTTAGACACTAAACGATAGACCTTAAGCAATGAATTGGTTAAAAAAAGTCAGGAGGGATATTGAGAAAACTGGAATAACTGAGAAAACATAATAGATCAAACCAAATTCGGACAACTAGTTACTGACTTTAAGGACTTCATAAAGAGCAGAAATGGAACATCGAGGGAATGCAAGAAACGAAAAAAGCCTATAGGGAACGAATTCTGAGAATATGAGCTGAAAAAGGCCTTTCAAAAAATTCTAAAGTCACTTCACGTGAAATAAAATTAGTTCTATACGGAAAAAGTAGATAAAATGTTACCTGTATGTAACATTTGAAAGTTACAATGAAACAAATATAAAAGTTACTTATAAAGTTAACGATTAAATAATAAAATTGTTCCATTTTCTGAAATAATTATTGATTAGATTAATGGATTTTTATTTAACCGATGATTCTATATTGTGCAACAATATGGTGAATACAAGATCAAAATATAAAAATCATTATGGAAAGAGAGTACGTTGGTAGGAAGAATGGTATGAGAGGCAGAGACGATGATGAGGATAATGTGAAAAGGGGAGATAAAATTACATCACACGTTATGTGAATGATGTAGGTAGAGTGTTGTACATCTGTAGGTATATGAATAATTTATTTCTCATTCAGTGCAAAATACTCTGCTGTATACACACAATACCTTGGCACAAATGTATACTTTGATTTTTTACTTTACTTTGATTTTAAATGTATCTACCGAACGAATCACACATTCTTAAAACACATCGCTTTGATTTTTCCATATAAAGAGATTGAGTATACACATTCACGTATACAAAAATTTGTTTACACTAGTAAATTTTCGTATTCTGATATTATTGGAAATATTATTTATTTTAATACTTTTATTTACTACTTGGAATCATTCATTTTATTACGTAAATATAATTTACCGAGGAAGTATTGGATTTGAATTGATACATATGAAAATTTACGCTGTAAATGTTATTATTATACTCTGGATTTAGAGAAGAGACCGTATGTACGTATAAGAGAAAAGGATATGACATCTTTCTCTTTGTCACCCTTACTGTCGGACCAGGGGAGTTTTATTATCATCTTTAAACCTTTCCAAGGTACTAACGACTGTTATTCAAAAAATATTCAAAGATTTAAAAGACAATTATTAAAAGCCAATAAAATTGTTAAACAATTCCAGTATTATAATAATTTGTCGGTACCTGATCTTTAAAACGATACAAATATTAAGTATGTTTTCGTATTACGTTATTCAATTAGGAGTTTGTAAATGAGAATGTGTTGTGGCGCGGAGTTGATATTTTTTTTTGTTAAGTAGCGATCAAACTCCCATATGAAATACATTGCTTATTGACTTTCCGTACTGCATTCTGAATGTGAAATCGACTATAGATATCAGTACTCCACAGTAACAAACAGTTTCTCCAAATTTTATTTTTCTGGTTACACGTTTTTTTGATCAAAAGAAAATACACTGAAGGATAAAATAACCTGAATAACAACATGATTGTTGTAATGGTTAGCGCAACTGGCTTCTAAGCCAGGAGTTACGGGTTTAAATCCAGGTTACGTCTGGATTTATAATTTATTTTCATGTATCAACCTTTACCGACTGCATTGACTTTAATGTGCATAACAGTCGGGTGTAAAATCAAGAAAAGAAAAAGAATGAGAGCTTTTTATTATTATTATTATTATTATTATTAGCGTATTCTCCCTTAAAGGAAGGCGATAAGCAAACTGAATCATTTTTTTTCTTGCTGTTCTTTTTGTCCACCCAGTACTCTCGCATCCGTTTTGAGAAAGCCTGTTTCCTTTCTTCTGACCACTTTGGCCTGTGCTGCTTCTGCTTTGGCTGCTCTGGCTCTATGTCCCATCTGTCCACCTTGTTCCTAAATATGTTCCTATCTGCGATGTCTTGTTCTGTTATTTTCGCTTTCCTGAGATCTTTATAGATTTCACTTATCCACGGTGGCATTTTTTTAAGAGACGTTGTATACTCCAATATTTTTCTTGTTAGCCTATTTTCTGGTAACCGCTTTATGTGTCCAAAGAATTTCATACGTCTCTTTCTAACGTCAGCTTCTATATTTGAGAACTCTTCTACGGTCTGGTTTGGTTGTAATCTGAACCCGTTTTCCGTTTGCCTAGCACCAAGGATCTTTCGGATTATTTTCCTTTCTTCTTTTTTTATGTCTTCCAGCTCGTGTTTCTTATTTAATGTTAGTGTCTCACTTGCATACAGGAAAGCGGGTTTGATAACTGTGTTGTAGTGGCGGATCTTGGCGTTTCTTGACATCGACTTCTTGTTATATAAGTTCTGTATCATCCACAGTGCTCTTTTGGTCTTTTGTAACCTGTTAACCTGCGATATCTCCTCTGCTCCTGTGGGCTCTATAAATTCACCTAGATATTTGAAGTGTGGCTTTCTGTTAATTATACCATATTTTGTGTTCAATGTTTCAATATTGATTCTATTGCCAATAAACTCAGTCTTTTCAAAAGAAATTTGGAGCCCCACTTTTTCTGCACACTCTTTTAGTGTCTCAATCTTTTTATTATTATTATTATTATTATTATTATTATTATTATTATTATTTTTATTATTATTATTATTATTATTATTATTATTATTATTATTATTATTATTATTATTATTATTATAACTAAAATATATTATTAGTTTTAACTGTGGATAATATGTGTCTAGGTGATTACTTAATTACTATTATTACCACATTGTTGACATAATTCCAATAATTTAAAAGTCTCTGCTTCAAACCTTATTTCCTTGCTTTCTCCTTCACTCAGTTTGCTAAGCTCTTCATTATACGTAATTATAAATTCTTGATATGGCTTTCCTAAGGCTTGCTATGAAGTCCTTCCTAATCTTGCATTTGAACAATACATATTAAATTACAGTTACCGAGATAAAAGTGTTGTAAATTACCAGAAATTCCGCCTGTGCTGTACGTGGGATTCCAAAAATAGAGTATAAAACATATTAAGATAAAAGCTGATACATATGAATATAATCGCTATTAAATTCTTTTTTTACAAATTCATTTATTACCATTTTATTACTACCTAATCTATTATTTCAATAAATGTATTATCTAATATTTTTTTAGTAATACACATTTCACCTTCAACTCAGAAATTTATTTATTTTAAACAAAAAAATTATTTAGAAAGAAATTCTTGTACACTATAAAATGTTTAAAGAACTTAACTTTTTGAAGACTATGGTAATTGGTTGGTGTATTTTTTATCCCTTAGCAGCAAGTAGTCATAATGTGATTGCTTTGCTTTTCCTAGATTTCACTAACATTTTAGCAGAACCAACATTTTAGAACTGCAAATCTTCGAGAAAATATTTTTTTAAATGTTTAATTATTTAAAACATTCATTCCGTTTTACTTCTTAGATGCAAAAATCAGAACGCAAATTCTTTATTTCACTTCTGACGAACAATTGTGCCAAATTTCAGATCTATAGGCGATCGGGAAGTTAGAGAATTAATAATGATATATAATCAGTGAGTCAGTGAGCCCTTTTGCATTTATATAAAGAGATAACTGTAACCAATCACGAAAGTGATTTGCTGAAGGAGGCAAATAACATTTAAAAAGAGTCATATTTTACAAAATTTCATCATAGTTTACGCAATAAGTCCTGGATTAATATATAATACAAATTTGTTATTTAGGATTTTAAATAACTAGAATGCAAATCAGAGCAAATATTTGCAGAACATTTCATGTTGATGGCACAATTTGGTTGTAGTCCAATGACCACAGGCAAAAAACTAAAAATCAATTTACAGGAGCTCCACATCCACATTACAATAATATTCTGACAGAATTGTTGTATAATAATTGTTATATAATAATCCACGTAGCTATTTCAACAAATTAGTCAGAATAAGATTGGATTCTGTTTGGCGCGTAATGGGCCTCCTGAATTATCAATTTTTTTAACAGAATTATTTACGAACAGTTTAACAAAAAATTGCAGTAAATGTTTTAACAATTTTCAAATATAACTTGAAGATGACAGCACTCTGCAGCGTTGCCTCCGTGTGATCATTTGGATATAAGTGATAAAGGGTTTCTTCTTGGGTCCTGGTGACGTACAACTTTCCTCCGTAAAGATGAAGTGAATGAAGGTGTGAAAAGTAGAGAATGAAGACGTGTTACTAATGATCTATGTAACTGATGATTGAATATCTATTTGATGATTAGTTTTATATTAATGAGTGTTATACAGATTTAGTTTATTGAGAAATAAGAGTTGATCATCCGTACTATAATTTTGTGCTTTTAATCTTGAAAGGATCGTTATTAAACATTTTTGATCAGGTGAAACGGAATGGAAGATCTAATATTCTCGTTTTCTAAAACATATATTACATATATTGATTTTCAATATTGTCGTCGATAAGATTTATAGCCAAATGATTAGAATGAGTGTCTAACTTGGTTAAATACTTTTTACTCCGACTGCTAATTTCTTCTCACACCGTAAGTATGCTCAGTTCATGGTGGAGTACTTCATTAGGCACATACCAAGGTGCACAGCATATTAGTCGAAGAAATTTCGATTGGAATCTCTGTAATATTTCTACATTAGACGTACTTGCTGTGCCTCAGAGTTCAATTCCATAACGGTTTTTTTTATAAATTTTAGAGAGAGTAAAGTTTGTCTATTTAGATTAGAAATACTTCAAAATTATTAATATTATTCAGAAATAAATTGCTAAGTTACCAGGTTCAAATATTATGAAATCAGAAACTTGTTTGTGGATTACGAATACCGATTACAAATGGATTCGACTTTAGAAAACAATAGAATTATTATTGTTATATAAACGTTTGTTCGCTCCAAATAATTGAGTAACTACGCGCTATTGTCTTCCCGTTCGTAATACGGATGGTTTATTTTGTTCTTGAATATAGGTGTGCGTATGTGTGTTGATATTGTTAGAGCTCCTTTGTAATGACATTGAGAAAGACAGGGGGTGAGTTGTGGTGAAAGAGTCGGGAGGTTTCGAGGTTATGAGTATGAGAACACTTGCACTTGGTGGGGGATAGCAACCAAGATATTTGTGGGTCTTAACCCAAATTCCAGTGTGTAGCAGCTAAGAAGGGTTGAGAGGAAGTACGTATAAAAGAAAGGACAGGGTAGGGGAAGAAATTGCCCGGCGAGAGCGAGAGATGTTTTTAAGTAAAAAAGGGTTACTGTAGTTAATATGTTCTTTATTTTGTTTCTATTTAAGGAATGGAGAAATATATAGTTACCCCATTCTTAAATACTTTTACTGCTTTCACATATTTTATCGCATTTCATCTTTTGACCGTATCTTCTCTCAAACAACAAATAAAACCATGATTCGATCATCTAAATCTGTTTATTGTTGCAATTGGACACTTTTCCATTACAATAAAGATATACTTCAAAATATTTAAGTAGGCTACTTAATATTAAAACTGAATCATCAAATCAATAACATTATATTCTTTTCCTTCCCTTCTGTTTAATAAACAGTAAACAATAATTCATTTATTTATTTTTCTATAACTAGACTAAAAACTATTCACGTGAAATTCCCGGTCTCAATCCCCAGATGGAGTAGAAGCTGATGACCGTCAGCTGATGGACTACAAACTCAAATATAAATAGTAAATTAATTAATCAGTAACAAAAATAAAATTTATTTTTATTTTTTTTACGTTCAGCCATAAAGTATTGCTTTTCTTAACACGTAAAAATTTCAAATAAAATAATTAATATAAACTGAAGCGGTTTTAATGGCTATTTTTAGCAATGGTTTGAAAGCAAAATAGAATTATTAGTCATTAGACTACGTCTTTTTTATCAAACAGAATTATTTTGATAACAATAAATACACAATAATTGTTTTTATTGTTTGTATTTCATTGTACTCCACCACCATGGTGTATTGTTTATCGTGCAATATTACAAAGTGGATAGTTCAGGTTTGATTCCCAGCTAGCATAAGGGAGTTGTAACAAGTGAAAACCCACAGTAAAAGTTTCATAACACATTGCAGTCTCAAACGATCAAGCTGTTGATATAACTTTAATTGTTTTTATATTTAACTAAGAAGTTTATTTGCTATCAGACTATCAACTACAAGCAAATGTGAGAAAACTAACATAGATAAATACTTAAGCTAAAACGTTTTGAGGATAAAATCCAATAATTTTACCCCTTACAAATATAAGCCAATTATTATACATAGAAAAGTATACAGAATAGATAATGAAATGTTTCAACAATAAGGAAAATAATAAAAACAACAGTTAGACAGGGAAAACTGAAAACTTTGAACACTAAAATTATTTGTATAATATAAGCCTACATAAAATTTCTTAATATTATGAATACACGCTATTAATTTATTACTAATATGCTATTTAAAATAATAAATTAGTAATTAAAGAGGCTCGGCTTCACACTATTAGACATTTTTTATACTTTTAATTCATAACTAGAATTTTAAAATTGTTTAAGTTAATTTTATCGACGGGCAAAAAAAAAGTATAAAAAAAGTTTAAAAAGTATAAAGTAGTAAAGTATAGTAGTATTAAAAAAAGTATATTAGGCCTATTTCAGTTGATATTCGTTGTTGCTATTGTCTTATAAATTAATCGCGCAAGTGTGTCGGTGTGATGTTCTTATTTTAATTGATGTTGCTTACTGTACATCTGTACTTCTATTATTGTTTTAATTTTGATGTCGTGGTGTATTATACCATTAGGGACATACCATGGTGCACTGGTTTATTAAGCGAAGCAGCTTCGACTGAAACCTCTGCAGGATCGTTATGTTTGTAGCGCTTAGTGACCCCCATATTAAATGCCTTAGTCCGTACTGACTTGAAAACTACTTAACTTTAATCTACTTAACTGCTCAACTTAAAATTTAAAAAAATTAAATTGTTTAAACTTTTTCTTAGTTTTTGTTAATTTACTTGCTGGGAGAATATCTATATTTTCTAAGTAGCTGTTTTTGACTCGCTATTTGTCATTACTAATTTACTTTTTAGGAGTCTTGAGTATACTCAAGCTACATCATCATGCTACATAATGTAGCATGATGATGGTTATCGTGCAATACTACAAAGTGGATAGTTTAGGTTTGATTCCCAGCTGGCATAAGGATAACGTATTTTGAAAACGGATTTTGAGGTCTACGTATTTTGAAAAAGAGTATAGTTCTGTTATATATTGTTGCTTTTTTATAAACATACACAACAATTTAGCTGTTGTATGATGTGAATTTTCATATGACAATGAGTAGTTTTCTAGGTAAATTTATTCATTTTAATTTGACGAATCACTGAAATCTCTTTCATAAGCGTTATAGAAACTATTATTCTTCTTCTTCTGCGGTAATTAAAAATAATAAAATGACTATTTAAATTGAAACATACTGGATAATCACTAGCAGCCTACACCACCTTCATATTGTCTATATGTCTATTCCAGATTCTTTCAGGATCTATTTATTAATAAATAACAAAACTTTCTTTTAAATTTATAAAAAGTATTTATTAACAAATGAATTATTATGATTATAATTAAACAGTGAACTACAAAATTGAAAATTAAACTTAATGGTAAAATAAATTTATTACAAAATCTTAACTAAAACTTAAGACTTAAATAAACCTAACTGAAAAATAAAATTCGACGACATACAATCAAATAGATAATTAATTTTTTACTCACAGTTGTACTTATTTTTTAACAATGGTACAACTTTATTGTCATATGAACCCTTTTCAAACATGTCAAACCGGTTTCTATAGCTGAACACACTAATTTTGATTTACTACGCAACATATTTATGTACTTCCTTCTTTACTTTACACTGACCAGTTACTAACTGACCCAACAAAGAAAATAACTTTATTTATAATAACCGGTCTACGTATTTTGAAAAAGAGTATAAAACAAACAAATAAATAAGTAAAATAAAAGACGAGTAGAAGAGAAATTCCATTGTCTATTAAAAAAACCATCAATTTGGACAAAGGCCCGTTCTCCACGGCAAGTAACAAATTACACCTGATTAAATTTCATACAAAGGCACTGTTATCAAAACACAACACAATAACATTATAGACACCACAAATACCTTTTACCAACGTCACAATATTTTACAGCGTTAGTATTTCTGTAATATTGAAAGTGATTATTGATGAATATAAAATTGGGTTTGTTACAGAATAATAGAAAAATGCCCTAAGTATCCTAAATAAAATATTGCTTAGTATACTTAATTAAAAGATTTACACAAAAATTACTTTTTAAACATTTTAAAAAATTTCTTCATTATTTTTCATTAGCGCTTAATAAATTACATTTTCATTTAAGCACACTATTATAGTCTAAATACTAAATACTAAGCGGCATTAAATTCGAGCAAAACAAAAAAGGAAATGGGAATAAATTAACACGAAGGCATGAATTCGGAACAATGAACCATTTGGGAATTTTCATCATTGTTAATAGTCTTGGTTAAGTTAAATTATTACTTTGAAGATTTTAAAACATGTTACAGCCACACTAATTTTAGTTAATTTTTTCGTTCTAATTCATACCGTAAACTTAATTTGTTACAAAGTCTTAAAGGAAGTAGATGTAATTTAAAAAGTATTTATATCTGTCCCTTTCTAGATTCCTTACTAGAACTAGAATATGAAAATAAATTAAATACGTTACATTTTTTAGCTTGTTTAATTTACACTTATTAAAAGCTTGGCAATTAACGCATATTGTTGTGATTTTAACGTGTTAAAATTTCCAGACGCCAGTCGGGAACCGAAACGAAACTGGGAGATTTCGCTTTGAAGTCAATATCACAAAATACTAAATTTAAAAATTATTCTTATTATATTTTATTGATCCACCGGGTTAATAAAGAGGTAAAGTCGTCGCCGCGAGTCAGCTGTTTAATAGCTGATTTTTGGAGATGAAGGTTCCTGCTTCAAATCCTAGTAAAGGTAGTTTACTTTTATAGTGACTCAACCATCATCCAAACTTCCTGGTTCTGAATCTGCTAAGCAACATTGATACCGAATTTTCAAGACTGAAAAGACATAGTGTTTTCGATTTAGGTTATAGGTTTTAATGAACATTGTTACAGTTATTATCATTTTTTTTAACTGATATACTTTCATTCTTTCAAAATCATCATTGTATCTCAAATATTAATCATTACTAATTTCTATTAACATTTATCAAAATGACTGATTGTTCTATTTTACGTGAACAGATTGTAATGTGGCAGACTTATAAAAAAAACTTTTATACGGATTTGAATATAGACAGTGGTTACCGGTGTACTTTGATGGTTGAGGTTCAATTAACCATACTCTTTCAGGAGTTGTCGGCCTGAGTCTGTACAGAACTACACATTATTTACACGTCATACACATCATCTTCATCTCATTGGGTCGTGGGGTTGCGTATTGTTCTGAATTGAACAGATTGCAACGTACACACATTAAGAATTTAAAAGAAATGATATTTTATTCAGTTTCGGCTGTCATTTTTATTAATTTTTTACTCAGTTAGTTAAAGTTCTACTATCACTACCTTGTCATCGGCTGATGAACTATTAAACTAATAGCACGTGAGTTGCTAGTTTCGAGGCTATAAAAATAATTCTGTTTCTACTTACATAAACAGTTAATTTATTACTTAAGTATTTTAAAACAGACAAGATGTTTTATGTTTACGCCAAAACATTAATCAGTTGTTATTTTCACTGAAAGTATTGACTTTTATATACAGCCAGATCCTTCGGTGAATAAAGTGAAAAGTAATGTATTGAATGATGTAAAATAAGCGTTTTTCAAAACGTTTTTACATTCTGAAAACCAATTATACTTATCAATCGAGTGAGGAAAGCAATGTTAATCACCTCATATCCCGTCTTACTTTTTACAATCTTTAGGGTTTGAAACTCACTTTTGGCTATTCAACTAAACAACAGCAATTGTTTTGTCATTAATGACTACAGTGGGTTATGGACACAATGTAACTTGGAATCGCACTCAGGACGTTTTGTTTAGTTGTAAGCACGCTACCACAGCAACACAGAGGGGTCATTTTATCACTTATCACATTCTGTGCAGTGTAAAATGAAAAACACAATCCTTTTCTCACGTAAATTGTACCGTGGATACATTATGATTGTATAAAGAGTTTTTCACCTTCAATGTTTTATTTACGGCTGTCAAAATTATACAACTAGTAAATGCAATAATGATGATAATCGTGTTAAGTGACATAATAGGCTTGAAACGGGTAGAGCACCCGTCATCATGACAAAATATGTGATACATACTTTTTAAGGTAAATTTGGATAAGTTTCAACATAAATTGATAGGTATTTTACATTAAATTAAAATATAGGAATAAACAATGTATAATAGAAAATTTAAAAAGAAAGTTGGGTTTTTAAGCTGTTGAATAATATAGAAAATACTTTTTATTTTCTCAAACTTACTATGAAGATGTACTTGAACGAGGTAGTGAACGTAGTTTTCAAAAATCGATTTCAGTAGATATTAAAAAACCCATTACTTTTAAAAAAATTGAGTTTTTAGCAAAAACAGTTCGAATTTATTCTTAAGATTGTATAGCGGTAGATCTTTCAAATTATTTGGAAAATCATTAATTAACAATTTTTTAACTTGTCCGATATTATGGTTTGCAGTTTTTTTGGTACAAATAAATTTAATTTACCAAACAATCAGTCTTGTCACTCAAAATTTTTACGTCTTATAAAGGGAGATTTACTTTACGTCAGAAACAGAATGCTTTTGCTGTGGTTAAACTACCTTGTTAAAGAACAATATTACAAAATATTACTTGATTATTTATCTATTATGATGTCAGTAGCCTATCTGTTGAGGAAGCTTATCAAACTGTGAAGTACTTACTACTTTGGTCAAATTAATGGAAACTCTGTAATTTAAAGTACACTTTCAACAATGAGCCTAATTTTTTATTACAATTTGTAATTATTTCTTAAATTTTAATTACAATTGCTCATACTTACGACACTAATGTATTTTAAATATTTTTACTTTCTCTTGCCTATATAGGAAGGAAAGTAGGTATTGTTTTCATGTCGATCTTTCGAAATCGAGTTTTCTCCGGATTTACACGTTTTCAGACTCCTTGAACCCAAAAAACACGGTTTTCGTGATTAATCTGTGTGTGTGCGCGCGCGCGTGTGTATGTGTGAACAAAATATCTCAAGAACGGAACATCGTACGAACTTGAAACTTAAGTTAGATACCACTACCGGACCCGATACGAACATTTTCATCAGAATCGGTCAACCGGAAGTAGTAGTTTATTCGTGTAATTTTTAACTTTTTTTGCGATTTTCTCAAAAATGGCTTCTACGATTTTTTTAAAAATCTTCTCATTTACTAAATTTTTTATGCTCTACAAGATAGGATAAGCGCCATATCTGCTGAAACTCTTGGGAAACCTGTTTTCTCGTAAAAAAATTTGTTTTTTTAAGATTCCGGCTTTAATATGCACTTTAGCGCAAAAATGTATGTATAATAAAAGTTGTAGAGAATTTAAAAATCGACAACTTTTATTTTAAATGTTTTTTGTATAACGCTTAGTTTAGCGGTAATTAGCGATTTTCTGTTTTTATTCATGAAAATCTGTAAAAAATGAATTTTTTAAGATTACGGCCTTAGTAGCCTATGCATTTTATGACAAAAGTGTAAAATCATATTTATAGGAATTAAAAGATCTATAACTTTTATTTAGAGCATTTTTCTGTACAGAGCGTAGTTTAGGGTGAAGTGATTTTCCGCATTTTTAAGCCAATTAGGTTGATTTTCATTTTGCGTCTTTCACTCATGAATTAGGTTATGTTTATTGAGGTTAGTTTTTTGTTTATTTCGTATGTTTGGTTATATTGTTAATTATTTGCATTGGCAAGAGAAAGTTGTGTGAGTGTTTCAAACCAGATTTTTTTTTAACGTAGTTAGTAATATCTTATTACCAAAATAAATGCAGTGAACAATTAGTGGATACTAATCATCTGGTCAAGTAATCCATGTTTTTTGTTTCATTTCTGAGTTTGGCTGTTGTAAAATTGTAAAGTGTTGAATAAAGAATTTAAGGTACGAATTAAATTGAATTTCGAATTAGTTTGAATTGTTAGATATTTGATATTAAATTAGAAAATGCAAATGGCCTTTTCATAACTTGCTCTACATTAAATTTACATGTATATTTATCTCTACTTTTAAATCATTCACGAGATTTTATTTATTTATTTATTTTTATTTATTATTACTAAAAACAAATACAATGAATCTTATCCTATCTTATTTCCTAATACCCGCATAGGTCTAGCCTGTGCACGGGTATGAGTTGGTTTGTATTGTTATTTATATTATTATAATAATAGCTTTTTATATCTGCACTAAATTTACATAAAAGAAAAAAAAACATAATTTACAAAAGAAAACCTACAACGAAATTTCCAAACGTATTACTAAACTTAATATATTAATTTCATTATTAAAACTTCCCTTTTCTACAATATATTATAACATAATTTGCTACATTGTAGTAATTATTATTGGCTGTACATATCAAAGGAAGAAAAAAAATTACTATAACTGTGTACTAAATCTAACAATACCAATATTAACACTACTGTAGTTATCAAGCATAATCATAATAGGTAGTCTAATACCAAAATAAATACAAAAATTAATATAAAAAAGTTGTACATTCAGAAACAGGACAAACGAGTGGAATGTGATACCAGAGAATGAGGTCCTTAGGAGGAGAGGGACGAAGTGGACAGAGGAGAGGAAGCAAACACATGGGGAGAGAATGAGAGAAGTATGGAAAATGAGAAAGAATTCCAAAAAATGAGTTGGAATGCTTTGCGCGATCCATCAGGGTCCATACGCACATAATAATAAAAAAGTTGTATAAAAAAAAAATAAAAAAAATAAAAATAAATGTCATGTAGTGGCAAAAGATGAAAGCAGACTTCCAATGACAATGCTAACAAAAATCTTTGACTGAAACAAGAGGAAGATCAATTAGTTTGAATATATAGAACTAATTAAATCCTCAGACTGCGCTCTCCCTAAATTAGTCAGCCAGTTGGTTACTCTTCTTTTGTATATTTGAGATGGCAGATTAAACTATCTGACTTTAGGTCTTATACCCTGGGGTAGGTAAACTTTGTGCCACTTTAAACATCTGGCCTTCTAGAATCAAAATACCAAGGTGTGAGGTTACAGATTTAAAGGTAGGCCTATCATCATTTCTTTCGTGTTCCGTCTAGCGTCGCTGAAAACCCATTTTTATAATTCGGCTTTTAATTGTATGATGTTCCATATACTTTCACAATTTTGGGGAAGTAAGTTGTACATCTTGGACGCCAGGCCAACAAAAGTATCTTTAGAGTAGCGTTTCTGTAGCTATGTACAATAAATAAAAAATGTTTTTTTTTCGGAATTTAGTCATGGATTCTTTCCGGGAAAATTGCTGCGGTTTTGTACGTGTTTGTTATTCTTTCTCGAGTATAAGGTTGAAAATAATCTAATATTTGAAAAATCCTTGAAAAATTGCTTAAAAAGATACAGCTGATGGTTCTTATTAATTCTTGTAAAAAGAGCTTTAGTACATTTTTCAGAGGGCCTAAATAAGATCAGCAAGTGTCGCATTATTCCGTAACTGATTACTGATAGACCTGTGAAAAATATAAAACTTTTGACATTTTTTGACTGTCAAGTAGCCTACCGCTCCCATTTTCTTGAAAATGTAGATTTGTTACTTGATTCTTCGACAAATATCTTATTTGTTCGTCTCAGCAAAGGTGATAGTTTTTATTCTCAAATATTGAATGGAAATATCCTTTTAAATGATTTGACGATTGCAGATTGTGAAATCTAGACATGTATGAACTTTCAGATTTTTAAAAATAGGCTGCATTGTTGGCAACAAAAGAGAAAGAACATTTTCTGGTAATCGGAACAATTAAAAAATAATAATATGATGTAGACAAGTCTAACTTTAACCTTTAAATTAAATTTCGTAAACGGAATATTATAAAATAGGCTGTTAGACTAGCAGACTTAACCAATTGTCGAATATCTACGAGTTAAATTTTCTACTGATGTTCTAGATAATGTAACGAACATGACGTAACAAAATCTGTAGCAGCATCCGTTCAACCTGTCAAAAATAAGTATCATCAATCATATAATTTTAAGAGTTAAAAGATTACGTTAAATGAAATTGATTGAGATTTTAAATTAAAGACATTAATTAAGGTAGATCAATTCAATTAAGATCTTTACCCCTTTTATAGTTTCTGTTAATTGCTTTGTTAAATGTAATATTAATCTATTTGTATCAAGCTTAAAAGGAATGGCTATTATTCGGCAGATATCTACGAGCAGAAACTAGACTATAAACTATTCATCGGTAGATATTTCTTGTTAAGGCAACAAAATGGTATTTACAGATTCAGATACTTTAAAAGAATGTTGCAGATTTTTTTTTTTGTAATCCCTAATTTGTGTACGTTGCAATCTGTTCAATTCAGAACAATAAGCAACCCCATGACCCAATGAGATGAGGATGATGTGTATGACGTGTAAATGAGGTGTAGTCTTGTACAGACTCAGGTCGACCATTCCTGAGAGAGTATGGTTAATTAAACCCCAACCATCAAAGTACCGGTAACCACTGTCTAGCATTCAAATCCGTATAAAAGTAACAACCTTTACTAGGATTTGAACCAGGAACCTTCGTCTCCGAAAATCAGCTGTTAAACAGCTGACCCGCGGCGACGACTTTACCTCTAGACCAACCCGGTGGGTTAGATTATTTTGTGAACTTTAATTTTAGATAGTTTTCTCGTTTTTTTACTGTCCCTTAAATGAACCCTTACAATGTATTAATTAATAAATAGGCCGAAACTCTCTTAAAGAATTCAAAATTATTTCAAATTAAAGGTTAATGGTAATGGAACGGTAATTTGTCAGTCTGCTAAGTAAAAAGTACCGATTTTGAATCCGGAATAGAATCTCGGAATTTCAACACTTTAAATTCAATGAGATTGTTTCCTTGTTCAATTACTTAGTGTTGTTGTTTAGGTCATCAGCCGAAAAGGCTGGTTTAAACCTGTAGAGGTTTTACTAAGTAAAACGAGGAGTGAGGTGGTTTACCATTGCCTTCCTCACTGAATGGGAAAGTACACTTATCAGCATGCCGGGCCCTCTGTAAAGCACATATTTTCCACTCTGCAAATGACACCTTCACTTTATTCACCACAGGGTCTGGCTGTATAATGAAATTCATTACTTTCAGAGGAGATAACTCTGATTAGTGTCTTTTACACCTCTACCTCTTCTGTTCTTAAATGATTCAGTCATTTAATTGGCTGACCATATGATAAGAAACAGAGTACTATATAGAAACTTAGTGCTATATAGTTTTAAAAAAAACTGAATAAATTTTGATTAATTTTCTTTTTACTTTATTTAGTAGTAACAACTACAACTGTATTTTTATACAACCAGTAGTATTTATGCTGTACGTATGTAATGTTGTTTTTTTGTCTTGACTGAGGAAACCATCCAGTGGCAAATCCTTGACGCTGTTTTGAATAAGATCAACTCAAAAAAAAATGACTTCTATAATCAAGTACCGCTACCAATCTTTTTAATCTCCTTTATGGATTTTGACTTCTATAATCAAGTACCGCTACCAATCTTTTTAATCTCCTTTATGGATTTTGTAGTAGGTGTGGGTGTGACAATGTTTTTGTTTGGATTTGTGTGATTTATTAATTTTTAAAGAAAATTCATCCATTTTTTAATGGACGAGTTAATTAATAATATAAACTAAATATTGTGTTTTAGATTTACCATTTAAAATTGTTGGTAAAAAGAGAATTTTTAATGTATTAAACTTATAATTGTTTGTGGAATTTTATTAAAATTAAAATATTTTGTAATTGGTGGCAATTTTTATTGTCATCTATAATTTCCTTTGTCCAACCATCCGTCACACCCATTTGTCAAAAACTCCAAGAGGTAGCAACAAACAGCTTCTGCATTCGTAATCTACACAAAAAGGTAGTAGGCCTGAATTAAGTATGTCCAAACTCGTGCGCTTTCTTTTTCAACTTGCGTTGTCGCATGCTACATCGCATGTGCTGAGAGGCATACTAACTTCCCGCACTTTTTTAAAGAGCTTTATCTAAAAAAAAAACATAACAAATATTTTTGAACAATACACTAAATTAAAGCTTGTTTTTCCTACATTAATTGGTTTGATTTAGATTGTTTTATTTAGAAATTAATCGAAGATAACACAAGCAATTTACGCAAAAAGTACTCAGTTTTTTCCGGTTTTCCGTTAAGGTGGTTTTTAAACGTCCGTTACTCCGTCCAGGCTTCTCATAAAAATCGGCGTTTAAGTTCGTTGAAGATCAAGAGTTTTTTCTATAATACGAATATTTTAAAAGTTAAATTTCATGCTCCGTTTTAATATGCCGGGCATATTTTAAAAACGTGTTTTTTTGGCTCCACGTAAAGGTAGGAAAATGATTTTTGGACTGAACCATGCACTTTCACAACAGTATTATGTCAAGCAAAGCTTTTATTATTTTTAATAAAAACATCATTAAGTAATAATTCAGAATGAGTTACGGAATGAGTTGCAGCAGGAAAAGCACAGAAGTTTGTTTTTCTAAACGACTATACTCGGAACGGATACCGCTATAGAGCTCAGTTTCCTCTCAAGAAGTTTAGAGGCTAATAGAATTTTCTATTAACACCACATATCTTTTTCTAATTAAAAATGCAAAGTACAATATATGACACAATACTGCTGTAAAAATGCATGGTTCAGTTCAAAAATAATTTCTCTATCTTTACGTGAAGCTAAAATACACTTTTTTTTAAAAAAAAGCCAGCATTTTAAAATGGAACATCAGACTTCTATTTTAAAATTTTCATACAAAGAAAACTCTGATCTTCAACGTACTTAAACGCTGTTCTTTTATGAAATGCCTGGACGGAGTAACGGACGTATAAAAACCACATTAACGGAAAACCGGCTAAAATCTGAGTTTTCTTTATGCGCAAATTGCTGTATCTTCGACTAGTTTCCAAATAAAATAATCTGAGTCAAACGAATCAACGCAGGAAAGAACAGGCTTTAGTTTAGTGCATTGTTTAAAAATATTCGTTGTGGTTTTTTTTAAAATAAAGCTCTTTAAACCAGTGCGGACAGGTGAAATGGCATGCCTCTAAGGGCATGCGATGTTCTCATGCTACATCGCACGAGTGTGAACATAGCTATTGGGTTTGAAGTTCCAGTTTTGACCGGAAGTTGCCAAAATTCGGAAGTCCAAAAATCGACTGGAAGTGGCTCAAAATTGGAAGACAACAAATCAAAGTCGGAATTTGGAAACAAAAATAGTATCATTTGTTTCCTCTTAAAGAGTAGATACAGAAAACACTAATGGGGTTTGCTATAAATCAAAGGTAGGCCCTAAGGCTGTTTAAAATTTGCCACCAGCCATGAGACGCGTCGTCTTATTAGAGGCATTTTTTATTTAAGTTTAAGTTCAACCAAAGAGTAACATTACTCATTGATAGTTTATCAAAAGCTAACGTAGCTCCTCGATCTTGTCAGTATTAATAAAAAACAAAAGAAATTATTTAAGTGTTGGTGAAAAGGCAGCAAGATTTTTGTTTAAAAAATAAAATAGCTAAATTTTTCTACAATTTGCAAGAATAGTACATAGACCAAGATTTACACAGTGACTATCACAATAACGCATACGACAATTGGTAAACACTTGTCACTCACAAATTCATATCCTATTTTCAATTTATTTTTTATTAATTTTTGTGTACAATACTCAACGACACTTTTATGTGATGGTGAAACAATAATAAATAAACACTGACATGAGTGACTTGAGCAAGCAAAACATCCAGTAGGTGTTCTTTTGATTTTATTAAAGGGTTTTATTGATTTTATTGATTCATACCTTTGTAATCATAAAAAGTTTACTATTCGGGGTTTCCTATAGAAAGAACACTATTGAAGTTGTAATTGGGTCAAAATGAGTAAGGAAATTCTGTTTTATACGTACGTAGTACATAACATATTGTTATAACATCAAAAGCCTTTGTCATTAATGAAGATATCTACTTCCAATATTTTATCTTTCAATAATAATAATATAATTTAATAAATGAAATTGAAAATTATGAAAATTTGTAGGTGTACAAATATGTCATTTAAAAAATAATTTTTCCTTTTCTTTAAATTTTTAACCTTATTCTCTTTCCCTCAAACTCAATATATTTTACATCTCAGGTTTTTTTATTGTGTCGTTCGTGTTTAGGGAATGAGTTAATGTCAAATAAATCATTCATTTTTCTTTCCTTAATTTAAAATAAACTGTAGTAGTAAAAGGGCAAACCTGGAAAAACTTCCGGAAAATATTGCAACTATATATTTTGAGCTGTAATCTTTAGTCAGATATTGTACTTTTGTAGGCAAGTTTAAACGTTTAAACAAATCATATTTGTACCATACATAACATGTAATTTTGACAAACATAAAATAACGTTTGTTTATTATTAAATAAAAGATCTTTATACTTTTTCGGGTTATAAAGTTTTTTTAAAATTGTAACAGAAATGTAAAAGTAGCCTAAATATTTTTTTATTAAATTTTTTAATCCCAGCGATATTTTACTTAGTCCATACCAAAACCCTTACCATTTTTGAAGAAGTTACAGGCGTTACTTTCTTTTGCTTATATGAATATATAGGAAGAAAAGTATTGTTTTCATTTTGATGTTTTGAATCGAGTTTTCACCAGATATACACGTTTTCAGACCCCCTGAATCCAAAAAACATGTTTTTAGCGATTAGTCTGTGTGGGTGTGTGAGTCTTGTGTCTGTGTGTAAACAGAATAACTCAAGAACGGAACACCGTACGAAGTTGAAACTTGAAACTTAAGTTAGATACCTTTAATCGACCTGACAAACATTTTCATCTAAGTCGTAAGTAGTAGTTTATTCGTGTAATTTTTCACTTTTATCGATTTTCTCTAGAACGGCTCTTACGATTATTTAAAAAACCGCCTTATTTACTACATTTTTTATGCTCTACAAGATAGAGTAGGCGCTATGTCTGCTGAAATTCTTGGGGAGCCTGTTCTCTCGTAGAAAAAATTGTTTTTTTAAGATTGCGGCCTTAATATGAATTTTAGCGCAAAAGAGTTTATTTTAAAATTGTAGACAATTTAAAAATCTTCAACTTTAATTTGTTTTGTTGTTTTCTTATTGTTTTGACTTTTTTCATGAAAATCTGTAAATAAGTGAATTTGTTATGATTTCGACCTTAGTTAGCAATGCATTTTACAACAAAGTGCGAAAATAAAATTTATAGAAAATTAAAAGACCTACAACTTTTATTTCAAGCATTTTTCTCTACAGAGCCTAGTTTAGCGAGAAAGAGTGATTTTTCTTATTATTAAGCCAAACTGAGGTTGATTTTCATTTTGCATCGTTCACTCATGATTAAAATGAAGTTATGTTTGTTGAGATTAATTTTTTTGATTATTTCTAATGTATTACTAATATTAGGTTATATTGTTTATTATTTGCATTGGCAAGAGAAAATTGTAGGAGTGTTTCACAACAAATTTTTTTAACACTGTATCTACCAATTGGCAATATTTGGATGATTTCTTCTTAAGTTTTTTATAACTATCTTTGTATTTCTAAGTAACATATAATTTTTTTACTGTACATTTGTAATCTAGCTGATTGATTTATACTCGTAACTAAAACAATATGTCTGGAATTCAAAAAATGTAATTAAAACTAATTGTTGGACACTTATTAAACAAAAACTATTTATTAACTAAAACAAAGGATTTATTTCTGAAAAAGACTATACATTTTGTATATACAGAATAAATATTTATCTCTGTTTACATATAATCAAAAATTAACTTTACTACTAATATATTTGGCAGGCTGATCATTTTTGTACATTGGGGATTTCATTTTGTTTCTGTTAAAGAAATAAAGTTTCAACAACCCAATTAATGAAATGAATTAAAAAATCTGTAATTTTTACTGCAAATGGTATTAAATAAGTGCTGAAATAATGCGTAATTATATTTTTAAATACATTTTTTTTGACATCAATTGTATCAGACACCGGGACGCTATGCGTACACTATCGGCATCCGATTAATTGGCCGCTAAGGTTAAAATAGTTAATTTTCCCATTTTATCTATCAATAAACTCATACAGCGTTTTACTTTTGATAAATTGATGAATGAGTTTTTAATTTGATATTTGATGACGTAATATTTATGTCCCCATACAACTACGACTTTATTTATTTTTTATAAATTAAGCTCTCTAGTTATTCAATTCTAGGATTATTTTATTAATTACATTAATCTAAAGATAGCCGGAGTAATAGGCCTACACATTAAAAACCAGGCAGATGAAACACAAAATCTTACGAGTTATTTTTAATATAAATAATAGGGCATCTTTTCAGTCCCATCTTGATTCATAAGCCTGGCTTTTATTCAGAACACGGTTAGATATATTTTTCGGTGGTCGTTAAGGTAAATTGGTCGTGACTGGAATAATAATTACCATCATTTAAATCCTAGATTTTCAAATTGCAAGAAACGTCCAGTTTGCTTCCCTTGTATGTAAATTTCAAAGTTATTTTTGGTTACGTTGAGCATTATCTCGATAAACAGTTCAGGTGGGCGTGTGCACGTATAGGCCTACAACTCGTAAACACATAGACCTGTTAATTGCTTGCGGCTAGCTTTTTTGAATTATGAATAAAAATTACAGTTTATACGATAATACCTTTCTTTTTTTATTTATTTAAAGTCGCATCAACAGCTTGGTCATTAGCGACTACGGGGTTTAAGGAACTGGAACAGTAGGTTTTGGCCGTAATAATTTCCAAACCTAAACCGGGCATTGAACTCGGGACCCCCGCTTAGTAGGCTAACGCGCTAACAAATACGCTAAGGAGACGGCCAGGATTATAGTGATAAGAAATAGCTATAACGATAATAAATCATCGTTTAAAATTACGAGTATTTTTTACTAACTGTAAATTAGGCCTACAAATAATAATCTTACTTAAATCTGCTAATAAATTACAATTTTTATAACGGAGATACTTACAATAAATAATGAACTAATTTTAATAAATTAATGATAATAAACGAACTTAACCAGTAGCTAGATTATCTCGATCTTAATTTAACTAAATCCTACTTCACGACACACATTTACGATTTGGACGTTTTTACAAGACGTGAACTGCTCTGACGTGGTACACAATTCACTCACTGAACGACAGATCAAGACTAACTAACTAACCAAATCGGTCAGCGCTTTTATACCAAAGCTATGGAAATATCGAGAAGAACAAAAATTTTTGTTGTAATAATGAAATGACTAAGTCTTCCTATATGTCTTTACAAAAGGTAAATAAACACATTATAACATCACACCATTATAAAAGAGCTAATTATCTAAATAGATGCACCAACCCTTCCAGGTAGCTGTCAGAACAATATGCCTACGCTAACCATTTGTATACAATATTTTTAAACAAATCTTGGAGTTAACTCGATTTAACAACTATTATTATTTACATTAACACCTCTACAATCTCGGTACTGCAAGAGAATTCTGGAAACAACACTTTCCTTGTAGATATTGTCACAGTATTCATATTATAACTCATATAATAATAAACATTTAAAATTTCACCCTTTTAATTGTTTCGGTGGCCAAAGTCTAAAATCGACCAGTTCTGTCTACTGACCGACAACTTCAGATACTGACCAATAGAAGTTCAAAAAATTATATAACATTACTCCGTACTTAGACCGGTCAATTCGTAAAGATTCTGGTACAGAGCTCGATTTTGTGTATAATCTTGTGTAAATTTGAACATGTCAATTCCGTAAATCTATCTAGTGTGGTTTACATTGTTGTGAAGTTAATTTTTGAGTAGCGTATGACATATAAGTTATCATAGAATTATTTCTGAACCCGAGAGTGTAAGTGGAGCGAATAAATTGATAAAGTTACAAAATATGCGAGTTAAATTAATTTTTTGTCTTGTAAGTAAATTAGTGAGAATGGTAATTGATTTATCGAAGAAAAATTTGAGTAGCTAGTTGTTGAAAAGTGTTGTTTAGTAAAGTGAAACAAAAAATTAACAGCAATAGTATTAATCATTGAAGTTTGAAACGGTTTGAAATCATTTCAATCAGTTGTATCAAAAACTCATTAATGCATTTAAAAATATAGATATGTCTCCATTCTTTTTCATTTGCATAAAGAATATATGTTTAAATTTATACTCGAAACTATTACTAAAATCGGTCGTATTGATAGCACAAAAATGTTTTGTTAATAAATTAGCCTGAAATTTTTTTTCTAAAATTTATTAATTACCTATTTACTGTCATATTAATGTTGCTGTTGTGTGTCATTCCATATTGCGGCTAAACTAAAATTGATGGTACAATAAATTTATTTTCGAACTTCCATTGTAATAACTTCTCAGTCCCCGAAATGACCTATCTGAATGCAAAGTTGTCAATTTCAGGCTTTGCCACTATCGTAATCATCCATATAAATATAAATGCGAAAGCCTTCATTGAACGAATTACTTGCTCGTTATTAATTACCTAATACCCTAACTTACCGATAATTTATAAAGCTGAAATTCGGCATGTTTAATTCTTATAGATTGAACAGAAAATTTAAAGTACTTTCTTTTTCACCTCTTGCACCCAAGGGGTAAAAACGGGTTACTCCCCGAAAACAATACTTTTTTTTAATAAATCTTATCGAGGAACATTATACGTAGCATGTATAAAAATCTGCATGCTTGTTCTATAATTCAGTGATACCTAGAAAAGAGATATTTCTAAATTTCGACAATTTTCTCTTACTTACTTAAAAAGTAAATCTCCTAAAGTAATAAATATTATGTTTGTATCTTCCCAACGAGCTAAAATTCCACATATCACTCACAGTAGGTAAACAAAAAAAAATATTTCTTAAAAAATATAACAGAAGAATATTTAGAAAACATAATAGAAGGATGGGGTGAAATCGGAAAAAGTAATAAACCAGATTTTTAATACACTCCTCTGAGGCTAACAATAAATTTAAGTAAAGCGTTGGCGTAATAACTGCTAACTTATGCATACAGAACACACAGGTAGTTTAAATAACCTAATTACCTAATTATAATTAGGTAATTTTTTCTTTTCTTTTTTTTCTTTTTTTTTGTTATTCCTAATTTGATTTAAACCAGGAATATTCTCCAAAAATCAGCTGTTGAACAGCTGACTCGCGGCGACGACTTTACCTCTAGACCAACCCGGTGGGTTCCTTTTTTAAATATAATTTTTAACAAATTAGTAAAGATAAATTATTATTTTTTTTTTCTTTGTTTATTTAACGTCGCATCAACTACTGTGGTCATTAGCGACGACGTTGGGTTGTAACTACGAAATAATGAAATAATTTTTGTAACGTATGAAAATGCCAGCACCGTGTCTGAGTGGGATTCGAACCCAAGACCGCATGATGAGAGGCGAGGACGTTACCAACTACACCAATGCGGCCGGCTATTATACTTTTGTTTGTTATCTTAAATTTCACAAAAATGCCTAAGTGTCTATCCAAAAGTATTTTTAAGGATTTTACACAAAGGTTATTTTGTATTAACTATTTGAATGCCAAACTGGATTTTCTGTTGTTGACGTTTTCCTGATGTAAATATCCGTACGTGCTACTAGTAATAACCAAAGGTGTCATAAACACTGTGAGCATCGTTAAACGAATTGGGAAACACAAAACTGTACGTTGATTGTTTAGGGAAAATATTCTCTAATGAGGCCAATAAAAATGGCGATGCCCTTGGTAAATAAACCCAAATATTGAAAAAATTAAAATATTTTATAATATTAAACATTTTATGTGGATATCTTTTCGTGTAATTTAACAACTAATATGTACGTTAATTTTGCTGTTTGTTTACTTTAGTAAATAATAAAATGCTGTTAGATAGTTAACAAAAATGGTAACTGAGCTAATAAGTTAAAAATAAATGTAATAAAACTGTCTGATGAAAATTAAACATTAATTTTCCTCTTCATTAAATGAATTCGCTTGATGGTTAATCAAGTTAAATGCATAAGACGGTATAAAAATGAAAATAATGATTTCCCTAGCAGACTAAAACAGAGTTCTGAAATACACACGGAATAAAACAGTAGAGTTAATGATGCGATGCAATCTTGCGGCTGCTCCATAAACCAATTCTTTTTCTCGCTAAATTAATTCATAAATTAACTCCCTCTTACTAGAAAGTTTATTTAACTTACTTTCTCTTTCTATTGGTTTTCCATAGAATACCGTTAAATTTCTTTCTCCATTCCTGCTCTATTTTAAATTTATAATGCCTTAAATCTAATGAGTATTATTTTTTTAAATATTTTTTTAACCCTGGTGTGTGAGCGTAGCAATCTGTTCAGTTTAATAACAATAATCAACCACATGATCCAATGAGATGTAGGTGATATGTATATGTAAGTGAGGTGTATTCTTGTACAGACTCAGGTCGATCATGCCTGACCGTATGGTTAACTGAATCCCAACCAATTGTTATAAAAGTTAAAACTATTCGTCCCTTGGTACATTTTTCGTACTTATTACACCCGCATTAAGTCAAAAACATGTGTTCCTTTTGTAACCTTTGCTTATTATAGTGAAAAATAGTTTAATTTTAATTTAAAAACTGCGCATATTCATTCAGAATAAAATCTTCCACAAAAATAACATCGATAGATCTACTTTTCAAAAATTTAATTTCCCGCTTTACGACCAATCTGATTGCATGTTGATCATCTCTTTGTAGCAGCATTGGAGTGGAATTTAAAGTCTATCCAAGACTTTCAAGCAAAATTTTTAATAATAATTGTCTCTGGCGCTTATTTTTATGTTACAAATAAATCCATTCATAACATTTCAAAATTTCGACTTTAAAAAAACTTGTCTCCATATTCTATAATATTTTCCAAGTTCAACTTAATAATCATTCAAACAAGTAATCCGGTAATACAGCTTTTATATAGCCTACTATCCAACCGTACATCTAACGAGGAAATGAAGCAAATATCTTTTAATATGAATAGCAAATAACTTTCTTAGATCTTATACACAGAGCAACTAAATAACCCTTTTTTCTAAAAAATAAAGTTCCTGACCGTTTGCTAATTAAACTGCTGTTAATATTGTACAAAAATTGCGCTGCTTAATGAGCAGTACCGAAACCGTCCTTTTCTTCATTGGTTCTTTTGTCGGTAAACATATTTTCATATGTGTAAAACGTCTATGTAATTCACAATCCGAACATAAAAGTTCAATTCGATCAAAATATTATAATTTTGTTCAATCTACAGTAAAACGTCAAAAATCCGAACACTGTATTAGTACCAAAGGCAGTTCAGATTATCGATTTGTTCGGATTTTCGAACGACCTTATTACTTAATACACTACTGTTTTTACTTTTATTACTTAACTGTATTAATTTATCGTACATGAAATTTAATAACAATTAACTAATTTAATACATAGTTTGGTTGTTCATTTTTAAGTTTACGTTTCTTAGTATTGGTGTATTTAAAATGTTAATTGTAGCTACAGAAAATCCCAAGTAAATAACAAAGAAGATTAATTTTGTAGCGTTTTAGAATTCACTAGTGTTTAGGTTGAATGAGATTGAAAAACATCTTTCTGCAGCCAGATCCTTAAATATTTTTAGAAGAGGAAGCTGTGTCTGGACGCTTTCTGGGTGTTTTTCAAACCATGACGTGGCAGTCTCTAAATTGCTTCAACGTGGGGAGCGGCGTAGTTGTCCTCTTCTGTGTCAAACTTATCCTCATCTTTAATTTCGTTCCAAATGTTTCGATAAACAGCTGAGTTTAAAATATCTATGTGGTTCAAAATTCCATAGCCCATATCGTTTTTATCATTTTCAATCCGATATTATCTTCGCTGACAATCGTATAGCCCGACGATTCACGCTTAAATAATTTATTTGCACTGTTATAAAGCCAAACTGTCGCCCAACTACAGAAGCAATATTTCATTATTGCTAGAGTAAAGAAAATACACAAAAGGGCAAAAAAGAAAAGAAGAATGTAAATAAAAATAGTCAATAATGCAAACAAAATTAAACTTAATACAAATTATGTATGTGAGAAAAAGGCAGTTGGTTCGATTTTCAGGTTTTTTACGGTTCGAATTATTGACGTTCGGATTTTCGATGAGTTACTGTGTTAATTATCGTACGTGTAATTTTATAACAATTGCCTAATTAATTCCATAGTCCGGTTGTTTTTTTTTTAAGTTTACCTTTCTTACAATGATGTTTATCTTCGATTTAAACTGACAATATCGTTTTTCTGTTAAGTTTTCAAAAAGCTGAATTAAATAATATGAAATGAATAGTATGTTATGAAATTAAGTTATTTCTTTTGAACTTCTGCCAGTTGTTACATTACCCAATTTTTAGTTATGTGAATAAACCCAATCAGTTTGCAGTTCGTTTTTTCAGTTAATTTCTAATTTTTACTTTCTCTTGCCTATATGAATATATAGGAAGGAAAGTATTGTTTTCATGTCGATTTTTCGAAATCGAGTTTTCACCGGATCTATACGTTTTCAGACCCCCTGAACCCAAAAAACATGTTTTTAGCGATTGGTCTGTGTGTGTGTGTGTGTGTGTGTGTGTGTGTGTGTGTGTGTGTGTGTGTGTGTGTGTGTGTGTGTGTGTGTGTGTACGTGTGTGTGTGTGTGTGTGTGTGTGTGTGTGTGTGTACGTGTGTGTGTGTGTACGTGTGTGTGTGTGTGTGTGTGTGTGTGTGTGTGTGTGTGTGTGTGTGTGTGTGTGTGTGTGTGTGTGGGTGTGTGTGTGTGTGTGTGTGTGTGTGTATGTGTGTGTGTGTGTGTGTGTGTGTGAACAGAATATCTCAAGAACGGAACATCGTACGAACTTGAAACTTAAGTTACATACCACTACCGGACCTGACACGAACATTTTCATCAAAATCGGTCAACCGGAAGTAGTAGTTTATTCGTATAATTTTTCACTTTTTTGCGATTTTCTCAAAAACTGGTCCTACGATTTTTTCTAAAATCACCTGGTTTACTAAATTTTTTATGCTCTACAAGATAGGGTTAGCGCCATGTTTGCTGAAATTCTGCGTGAGGCTGTTTTTACGTAAAAACATTTTATTTTTAAGATTGCGGCTTTAATATGCATTTTAGCGCAAAACGTTATATAATAAAAGTTGTAGATAATGTAAAATCCTAAAACTTTTATTTCAAACATTTTTTTGTATAACGCTTAGTTTAGCGGTAATTAGCGATTTTCTGTTTTTTTTCTCACAAAAACGTGTGAAAAATTGTTTTTTTAAAGATTTCGGCCTTAGTATTCATTTTATGACACAAGTGTATATAATAAAATTTATAGGAAATTAAAAGACCTACAACTTTTATTCAAAGCATTTTTCTCTACAGAGCCTAGTTTAGCGTGAAAGTGTGATTTTCCGTTTTTTTAAGCCAAATTGAGTTCGATTTTCATTTTGCGTCATTCACTCATGATTAAAATAAGGTTATGTTTTTGAGGTTAGTTTTTGTTTATTTCTAATATTTTATTAATAATGTTAGGTTTATTGTTAATTATTTGCATTGGCAAGAGAAAGTTGTGTGAGTGTTTCACACCAGATTTTTTTAAATTTATTTAACGTATTTTTAGTTGTTCATATCTACACCAATGTTATTTTACATGAAATAGGAATATAAACATTGCCTTACTTTCAAATATTAGATTTAAGCTTGCATGATATTTAAGCTGTCTGTTTATGTGTAATTCTAACATACTCTTATAACTATAGTTACAAATCGTAGGTGTTATCTAGTAACACTGCACTAATCACTTTACAGTACAGGTCACGGCCAATACAGAATTATTAGTAGCTCTATTAATCTCTCACGTACCCGAGTCGAATTGCAATAACTCTGTTTTCCCAAAATAGAGATTTGCGTTATTAATTTATGTAAATTTTATTTAAATAAATAATTTCTAGATTGCAATGATAACATAAATAATTCTAGTTAATAATTAAAATGAGATTGTTGTAAATATTGATATTTGATTTACAAATGAATAAATATTTTAAAAAATATTTATGTTCAATAAAATATGTCCGTTACTTTAATTAAATAACTGAACTGTAAATGGCTATTTTCAGTTTTTTTAATAATAGCTGTCTCAGTCTCTTTGCCTAAAAGGTACACGTACGCGCGTGTATATTTAAAAATCTGGTGTGAAACACTCACACAACTTTCTCTTGCCAGTGCAAATAATTAACAATAAACCTAACATTAATAATAAAATATTAGAAATAAAGAAAAAACTAACCTCAAAAATATAACCTTATTTTAATCATGAGTGAATGATGCAAAATGAAAATCAACCTCAGTTTGGCTTAGAAATACGGAAAATCACTCTTTCTCTCTAAACTAGGCTCTGTAGAGAAAAATGCTTTAAATAAAAGTTGTAGATCTTTTAATTTTCTATAAATTAAATTATATACACTTTTGTCGTAAAATGCATACTAAGGCCGAAATCTTAAAAAAATCAATTTTTCACACATTTTCGTGAGAAATAAAACAGAAAATCGTAAATTACCGCTAAACTAAGCGTTATACAAAAAATTGTTTAAAATAAAAGTTGTAGAATTTTTAATTCTCTACAACTTTTATTATATAAAGTTTTGCGCTAAAATGCATATTAAAGCTGTAATCTTAAAAAAACAACGTTTTTACGTGAAAACAGCCTCACCCAAAATTTCAGCAAACATGACGCCTACCCTATCTTGTAGAGAATAAAAAATTGAGTAAACCAGGCGATTTTTAAAAAAATCGTAGGACCAGTTTTTGAGAAAATCGCAAAAAAGTGAAAAATTACACGAATAAACTACCACTTCCGGTTGACCGATTTTGATGAAAATGTTCGTGTCGAGTCCGGTAGTGGTACGCAACTTAAGTTTTAAGTTTCAAGTTCGTACAATGTTCCGTTCTTGAGATATTCTGTTCACACACACACACACACAAACACACACACACACACACACACACACACACGCGCACACACACACACACACACACACACAGACCAATCGCTAAAAACATGTTTTTTGGGTTCAGGGGGTCTTAAAACGTATAGATCCGGTGAAAACTCGATTTCGAAAAATCGACATGAAAACAATACTTTCCTTCCTATATATTCATATAGGCAAGAGAAAGTAAAAAACACATACACCTCTTATACATTATTTTCATTTCACTAAATTAAAAGCTGAATACCAGTATTACCTATAAAATTTTGGAATTAATGTGCGTGCGGATGTAACTTCAAAAAGAAGCCTCGGGATCAAAAAAATCATTAGGGAGTAAACTTGTAAGGTAATGGAAATATATGGCTTCTTTTTTTAGAAGAAATTAAAGTGCATCTTCCTTAGGATATCTAGTGATTCCCAAGTTTTCTTTGCTCAAAGATAAAAATATTGAAAGAAACATCACATTTCCCCCAACTTAATGCTATGTCAATAACTTTGTTGGGTTATTTTATCTAATACTTTTTCGTTTTATTTTTATTTCTACAAGTAGTGAAACAAATAAAAGTACAGACAAAAAGTATAAAAACAATAAATTTATGTTACTTAAACCTACAGGACAGCACTGCCATATAAAAGTGTTCTAAATGAGAATAAATTTTATTAGTGTAATTTACTTAGCCTATTTAAATTTTAATACTAATTTTAATTTTACGTAATTAAAATTTTTAATTCATTATCTAGGCGCTATACCATATTCCTACTCCAACATCGTTTCAGTCATCGTTGTAGATTCCTTAGCTAGTGATTATAATTTAGCTTCCAAATCAGCGGATTTTCGTTTGAATCTAATTTATATTTTAATCGCCGATTAAACTTTGGAAAATTTTCGTTGATATATGAAACAGTGAAATTGACGTGTAAAGTATTGTTAGATATGTGACGTGTAGGGTCAGTAATTTACTTTAGAAAATATGGGTTGAAATTTTTAAATTCGTATTGAAACAGATTTTTTTTTTTTTTTGCTTAGTGGCAGATCAAAACTACACGTCGAAATTAGTTTCAATAAAGCCTTACAAGTTAGCATTTTAGAGGAAAATGATAAATTTACATCGTCTAGAAAGAAGGCAGTACATTTGCTTAAGTTTATTATTTAATAATTTACGTTTAATGTTCACGTGATTGTTCCAAGTTAGATATCTGTCTAAGTGAAGTTTCTTAAATATCGAATTGAATTTGTGATAAAATTTTTATAGAAAAGATATTTTAGCAGAACAGTTATCTCTCTCCATAGTTTAAAAGTAACTCATTGTACATAACAACCTCACAAATCTGAAATTTCGGATAATTCTAACGGAGTTTTAGTAACACATTTTTTACTTATAAAACGTATTTTAAAATTGAAATAAAATAATATTTTAGATAATTAAAAATATTTAATTGGTTTCTTGACATAAAATTAAATTTGAAAAAATTATAAAACGTTTAGTTGATGAGAATAGAAAACGAACATAACCAGGTTCTTAATACACGATGTACTTACATATTAATTACTTACTGATGAAACATTTCTTATAGCTCATTAGGAATTACAAGAAATTATACATTTTTACTACTGCCTGTCTGAATAAAATTTCTTATTTTTTGCTGTCATAATGCCGAAAACCTTACTGATCACGCAATATTTCGCCAGCGCTTTATAAAATAGTCTGTGTTCAAAGCGTTGTTGTGGTGCTCTACGTACTGCTGTGCTTAATTCTACTAGTTGGCCAACATCTTTCGACAATGTGTACATAATATCAAATTTACTGTTGTTGTTTAGTTCATCAGCCGAAAGGCTTGTAGGTACTTAGTAAAACTTCTAGAGGCTTTACTAAGTAAAACGAGGAGTAAGGTGATTTACCCTTACCTTTCTCACTGGTTGACAGAATATGCTTATCAGCGTGTCAGGCCTTTCAAAAAGCACCTATCTTCCACCCTGCAAATGACACCTTCACTTTATTCACCACAGGATCTGTCTGTATAATAAATTTTATAACTACCAAAGGAGATGACGCTGACTAGTGTATCTTACACCTCTACCTCTTCTTTCTTAAAAGCTTCAGTCGTATAATGGCTGACCATGTGATAAGAACCAGAACTATTTTTTGTAGCCCTGGAACTAGAAGACCGAGTGCAAATAAAATTTAGTATTTTTGAATTATTTTTCGGATAATCCGAATAGATACCAGTTCGAACTAGTTCGGATTAGCTAGGTTGTTTTGTGCTAAATAAACAATTTATATTTTTAATATTAAATATTAAAATAATGCCAACATATATTTTGAGCGATATTATAACTGATATAAAATAACATATTACATAAAATATAAACTTGTTTGTGAATTTATTATATAGCATTGTGTGTGCGATGAACTGAATGAGCTTGTTAGCGTATCAGAATACGTATATAGAATTGAAGTTTAAATCAAGAATTGAACAAGGTAATAAGAACATAAGTAAAAAGAAAAGTACTGTATATCTGGCAAATTGACAAATATCTTTTTCAGTTAAATCATCTTGACATTTGACATTTATTAAATAACATCATCATCTGAATTCCTGATTTATTATTTCTCATTTCTTTCTAAAATGTTTTGATGATTTTATAATACAGCATTTATAGCCTATAATTTAAATATAATGACAATAACATCTTGTTTCTTTCAGTGGCCAATCATAATATTTTCCTTTGACTTGTGACAAACCGTTTTGTATATTTTTTGTTTTCTTAAGTATAAATATAAAATTATTCTTCTCGTGTGTAAAGTTGAAAGTTTAGTGAATTCTGTTATTGAGTTTATTGTACTAACTTACGTGGTGTACATATTACACAATATTTTTATCGTATTCCTATTATTTTCATCAGATGATTTCTAAAATATTTTGAAACTCGATAATTAAGAGTGTATGCACTCTTGTGAAAAAAGGATGAAGAGATCGGTGAAAGACTTAAACGATGAAGTTGAATGAAATAAAAGTCGCATCCATTAGAATGGAGGTATAGGACAAACTTGACGAGGAAGAATAGTGGTTTTGAAGAGATTAACGATTGGAAATGTTTTTATAACTACATCTAGGAGACTCCAAAAGGAAGTATAGGACATGTCAAGATAAAAATGATAAGGTAAAATTTTAACATAGATAAATTTTTTTTTAATATATATATATATATTCCTAATGTGTGTGCGTTGCAATCAGTTCAATTTAGAACACTAAGCAACCTCATGACCCAATGAGATGAGGATGATGTGTATGATGTGTAAATGAGGTGTAGTCTTGTACAGACTCAGGCCGACCATTCCTGAGAGAGTATGGTTAATTGAAACCCAACCATCAAAGTACACCGGTAACCACTGTCTAGTATTCAAATCCGTATAAAAGTAACTACCTTTACTAGGATTTGAACCACGAACCTTCGTCTCCGAAAATCAGCTGTTAAACAGCTGACTAGCGGCGACGACGTTTCCCCTAGACCAACTCGGTGGGTTATATGATAAATAAATGAATAAATAAATCTTTATTTGTTAGCGACCAAAAAAAGAAATAGTCAAATACAGTTTTACGTATTTTTAATCTATTTTACTACACACATTTTGTTTACAATTAAGTATTCACTAAAACAAACAAAAATAACTTGTTCATTAAATTACTACTTAGATTGTACATTGAAATTCTAAGTTATTTATTTACACAGATAATGTTTCACAGGTAACATATTATACATAAAAATAAATAACATAATATATTTATTTACACAGATAACAATGTTTCATAATTTCTTAATTCTACACACATTACAATTAAAAAGCATTCCTTGTAAGATAATTTAAAAACTCCCGATCAGAATAAAATGCATGTTTTGTTAAAAACTTTTCACTTTCCGATCAAAGTTTTTTTAAATTAAGGAGTCTTATTTTAGATGGTAATCTGTTGAAAAACCGAACGGAATTGTAGTGAATTCCTTTCGAGAACTTTGAAGTTCTATATTTTTCAATTCTGAAATTTTCATTGTATCGAATTTCATAATTATGATTGTACTTATTTTCTGTAAATGACACAGTGAATTTAAAACATCCCTTTTGTGAATTTTAAAATTTCATTCATATAAAAATAAATAAATTCATTACTTACCGATAATTTATTACCACTACTAACTTGCTTACTTCAATAAGCATGCCATCAACCCCTTTATATCAAATAATGCACAATATTTGTCTCATCATTTAATAATAAGTTACATATTTTTCAACCAAAAACGATTTAGTATTCTTGTTCCCTGTAAAATTTTTCAACAATGAAGTATTTGTTTAGCTTTTTTTAAACAGTTTTTAAACTTTTTTCTTAGTTTCTTTACTAACCTACATACCAGGTTAACATCTGATTTCATGTTAGTCGGTATAGGTAGACTTATTTTTGGAAACTATGAAACGCCTCCCTATTAAACATAATACTATTAAACATCATATCTATCATATCATATCATATCTATCATATCTATTAAACATAATATTGGAGAAAAGCACAAACTACACGGATGTCAGAGGATTAGAAAAACTAAAGAGATATGTACAATATGATTTATAGCATTAAAAGAAGACGATAGTTCTTTTGAAATAAAGCTGAATTTTAGTTACATTTGAACTGAACAAATTTGAGCGTTTCTGGTATTTTGTGTGTGAATTTTTTATTTACTTATAGTGTATTTGTCGCACATGCAGCAGGCCCTTTACATTCGATGACGCACGTGTTTTAAATGTTTGACATTTGATGTAATTTAAGAACCCATATAAACAATTTAAACTGTCGAGAGCTCTTTTCACTGCTATCAGTTGAATTATAATTGTGAAGTTTGTATTGTAACTGATGAAGAATAAACAGATATAATTTGAAAGAAATTAACATCACCGGTTTTCCAATTGCAGTGAATTTTTTGGTGGGCGTTTTTATTTTATTTATTTATTGTTTTCAAACAAAATTAAATTTTTATAAAGGGAAATTTTGAGCATGGCAGTCAATGTTTGATAAATTTATTTTTTTAAATATCAATAAAAAATAGTTGAGAAGGTTTTGAATTTCACCCAATTAGAAATGTGTTTATGTTTTATTGTAAATTCACTTTTAAAGTATTATGAATCCAGTAGTTGCTAACGGTCTTTCTTTGTTGATGCGACTACAAATTATAAAAAGAGAAAATTTAATTATAAAATGCAATATTTGAAATTATATTATCATATCTACAGGTAATAACTAATCTGTAATTTTTGTAACATAAATACTATTCAAACCAGAAGTTAATGTGTTTCAATAATACTGTACTCTTATTGAAATGAATTTCATGTTTATCTGAACTGGAGATAATAAACTAAAGACTTTTCCTGGCACTCTCTCCGCTCAGTAGCTTTTGTATGTATGAGAATGTACAGTGGTGTCTTTGTTTTAGTAATGTAATCTGTTAACTGGATAGAGGAACGATGGGTTAAGTGGTTGTAAAAGGGCGTCAGACCTGGGTGAATTGAAGCTCCTGTGCAGGGGTCAGAGCGTCCCCCTACCATGCTCGAAGTTACGGTCGTACATATCACGTTTAGGAAGGGATGTTTTCGTCCTTTATAAAGCAGAACAAGTGCCGATCCAATTTTTGTTCGTTGATTTATTTGTTGACTGAATTTGTCTTTTACTATCATATATTATTTAAAAGTAGATTGTTGATGCACTCATCCTATCTTCCCTTCACACATAATCGTAGAAAAGTACGAGAAACTTTCACATGGAAAATATATCGTTCATACAAAAAGAGAATAGATCAAGTAAACTTATATTTTCGTACAATTTTTAAAGAGTTACTGGAGATTCATGTTGTTTGAACATCGACGACTACTTATTTTCTTAAAATTCGTGTCGGTTCTACGATATATCATATCCTAGAGGTTGTTATCGAATAAATACGTTCGTAAATAAAGCCAATTTAATTACATATAATAATTCTTTTTAAAAGTTTCTAATGACATATTTCTATAATGCGAGTAACATAAGTAATTGAAATTAATTATTATTTATGTACGTACTAAAAAAACAACAGAATTTTAAGAATTTAATGGAGCAACAGCGAAGCCGTATGTCATTTCACGAATACAGTATTTCAAAAACAAATTCTTGGAACTCATTACTAATTCTCCGTGTTACGTATTCAATAAAATATTGCACAACAGCTACGCGTCTTTTATGTCACTGACATATTTCTAAAATTTCACAGTAGGTTCAAAGACAAATTTTAAAATTATAATAGTCCCTTAACATGCAACATAAATTCTCCCGATCATACCAGGAATCGCACAAAGACGACTGTTACCGATGGCGTAGCCACATGATACATTAACATAACTCTAGTAGTAAACATTTTATTAAAAGTCTAAATTAACTTTAATTTTCTGGAGCAATATCAATGGGTGGTTTCCTCCTCTAAGCCATTAACGTCATTTTATTATTTGATACATATTTTGATCATTTTGGCTAGCTGTCTTTACACAGTTGCAAAATAAAATAAATTAAAAAAATAGAGCGGAAATAAATGCGTTATGTTTACGTTTAATGTCCTGAAAGAAACTTTCCTTTAAATTAAAAAATAAGTCTAAAAAACTTTAACTTAGTTAAATATAATTTTGACTGATCTGTGTGGAACTTCAAAATAAGCAAACCTAGGTTCTCAGTTAACATACTGAATAAATCTAGGATAATTAATAAATAATACATAAAATATATTCACAAATTAGCCACTCTCGTTTGCTTCGCATTGAAAGATTTTTAGTTTATTTCAAAAAGGATTGTAAATATAAACTTTAACAATTTTCAGTAGCAACTAAAAATTTACTGTGAACTTGAGCATGCACTACCGGCAGTATGATGAGTTACTTTTAATTATTAGCAGTATAATTTTGAAAAATCGGAAGGGAATAGACCAAACTTTAAGTTTCTAGGCTTTGTAGTTCTGAAAATTTTGTGATGATTGAAAAATAGTATTTTAAGTTTATGAAAACAAATAAGGGTGATGTTTATTTCCCGTAAAGTTGCTCAAAATTGCCTCGGTTTTAGCTAATGCATAATTTTACTCCACGAATCCTATTCTTTTCTAGAGTCATAACAAATAATAATTAAATGAGTATTCTTAACAGCATCTGCAGGTTCTATATTAGATACCTTAGGTTGTTTTGGGTGTTAATCTGTTTTGAATAAATAATTGACTTCAGTCAATCCCACAGGACAAAGTCTGATAGCGTGAGATCAGAAGATCGTGGTGGCCACACTTTTTAAATAGCCTGTAGGCCTATATCAGTGCCATTTATATAAGTAATATACTATAATATATCGGTGTCAGGTTACTGTCAAATCATTGTCATATGATTATCACAGGCGGTAATCACACCTAGAGTTCTTCACCTTAAAATAATCACTATCAGATTATTGTCATATCACTATGTGATCTCTCTCGTATTACTAATACATCACTGTCAGATCACAGTGACATTAGAAAGCCCGCGTGAAGTGGCAACTGAATTGCTATTATACAGGAAATAAATAAGTATATTTTTACGTTTTCTTGCCTATGTGAATATATAGTAAAAAGGTAAGTATTGTTTTCATGTCGATTTTTCGAAATCGAGTTTTCACCGGATCTAAACGTTTTCAGACTCCCTAAACCCCAAAAAAACATGTTTTTAGCGATTGATTGGTCTGTGTGTCTGTGTGAGTGTGTCTGTGCGTGGGTGTAAACAGAATATCTCAAGAACAGAATCTCATTTTTATTCGTCTCATTTTTCACTTTTTTGCGATTTTCTCAAAAACGGCTCTTACGATTTTTTTTACATCGTCTCATTTACTACATTTTTTATGCTCTACAAGATAGGCGTAGAGTAGGTGCCATGTCTGCTGAAATTCTTGGGGAGGCTCTTTTCTCGTAAAAAAATAGCTTTTTAAGATTGCGACTTAAACATGCATTTAACCATAAAAAATGTACTTATAAAAGTTTTAGAGAATTTAAAACCTACAACTTTTATTTCAAACATTTTTTTGTATAACGCTTAGTTTAGCGGTAATTAGCAATTTTCTGTTTTTTTTTTCTCACGGAAACGTGTAAAAAATCAATGTTTTTAAGATTTCAGTCTTAGTATGCATTTTATGACAAAAGTGTATAATTTAATTTATAGAAAATCAAAAGATCTACAACTTTTATTTAGAGACTTTTCTCTACGGAGCCTAGCTTACCGTGAAAGAGTGATTTTCCGTATTTTAAAGCCAAACTGAGGTTGATTTTCACTTTGCGTCTTTAACTCATGATTAAAATTAGGTTATGTTTTTTGAGGTTAGTTTTTGTTTTTTTCTAATGTTTTATTACTAATGTTAGATTATATTGTTAATTATTTGTATTGGCAAGAGAAAGTTGTGCGAGTATTTCACACTAGATTTTTTTAAAAGTTTATGTTTTGTGAAAGCAGTTAGTTTTCTCTATTATTATTCTTTTTTCTTTAAATTCAATAGTTTCTGTTTGTATTCTTTAAATAATTCCAAATGTTCTAAACTAATAAACTGTATAATTTGTGAAAGAAGAATGGGAAACATCACCAGAATACTGTATTTCTTGTGTAAAAAATGGTGCATATTACGGTACATTGAAAAGAATACTGTTCTTGGGACTACAGTAAAAGTATATGGATGAGAAGCGAACAAAGGAATTCTATTTATCTAACTGTAACTGATCCTATTGTATAGAACAGTATTGGCTGTGATAGAACCAATATATGGCCATCATTCACGAAATTCTGAGCGAGACAGCTATAGATAATAAAAGAAAAACGGGAACTAAAGCGTATATCGCTAACGGGAACTAAATTATATCAATAATATTACTCGTAGTAACTAGTTTAAAAACTGTTTAATCTTGCGGAAAATTACTGCTAACATATTATTTTATTACTTGTCTTAAAATTTACACTCATCTTTGATAGTTTTCTTTTTTTATTTAAAATTGTCTTATTTTATTACATTTACAAATGGCTACTTTCGTCTTCTACCATAACTGCTTGGTGTTTAATTAAATTAAATAATTGTAGTGCTTTTAAAATCGTTTTGAAAATACGTATTTAATATTGATAATTTAAATCTGTATTTAGATTTATTAATGGTAGGGGTATACCTACGTAAAATACCATACTTTACGATTTCGTTAATCATTTAACTCATTTAACTGGTTTTTTATATTTTCGACTTCTGATACTAATCATCGTCATCTCATTACCGGCATCATTATCCTCTTCATCATAATCATCGTCGTTTTTAGCTTTACTCTTTATGTTTCAAGATATTAAGGGCACTCGGAAGGGAGAAAATTGAAAATTTTCACATTTCCGGTTTTAAATGTTTTTTAAATGTAAATAAACTTTAAGCAAAGACGATTAAAGTTTGAATAATAACTTTCCTAGAATTATTACAAAACACAACTCAGTATTGTGTTTCAGTAAACCTAAACTCTGAACAAAAACTAGCTAAACATAACTGATACTCGATTCACCTAAGCTACAATCATCACAGTCATCACAATCATCGCGTTCACAATCTTTTTTTAACAAGATCAATATTAAAAAAATACTAAGTTTTTTATTTTTTTAATGCACACTATTTGAGTGTTATGTACTTTCAATGTGAAATTCACACACTGTAATAATTATAATTTATGCTTAAAGTTTTTGTGTTTAATATTTCCCTAATTACAAAAGAAATACTGTTAAAGAACCAAAAACATGACTGAACTTTGTATAATCTCGAAACCTGAAGTACATGATGCTGATGATGACAATGGAGACCATGATTGAGATGATAATGATGACGATTATGAGATGACGAGGATTATAATAAAAGTAGAAAAAATTAAATGATTAAGAAATTCGTAAAGGTAAGTTTAATGTTTTAAAACGTTTCAGTCTGTGAGTATCTTTGCTGTTGTCGAGGAAGTTAACTGCGAAAAGATTTTGACACTCTTCTATTTTTTTTATATGTTTCTCGTAACGTTGTTTAATTTCTTCTCTTATTTTTTTAAATTGTATTTTGTACTTAGAACTATACATACAATAAATAACTACTAAGTTTAATAGCTAACTGACAGAAAATAACGTGATAGTTTTTGAAATTTAATTTGTGATTAGCTATACTAAGAGAACAAAATAATACGAGTAATTAAAATAAAACCAACAACCTGAACTAAAATTTTTTCTTTTATGAAAGGCAGGTTTTAATTGTTGTGTAGTATTTCGTTGGTAATGTACCATTTATTTACAGTGATCAATCTCAGGCATTTTGATTAAAAGCACTTCAGTACGTATTTCTACATTCGATGAACTACATATTTGTTGTCCCCATAGCTCTAACCCGCAAGTCCAAACTGGGTTGAGAAAATTGAGACTTACTGCCTAAGAGCCAGAACAAAATTGACGTAACTTCAGTCCAAGTTGTTTTCGGTTCGTCCATGACTTCTCTACGTAAACCTTTGATCTACATGTAAACCTAAATATTTAACTTGTTTCTGTGGTATATCTGTACCATTCAGGGTGACTACTGGACATGTTGGTCATTTTAATGTAAAGGTTACGTGTGTTGACTTATCCTCAATAATCTTCACTTTTCATTTCTTCCACTATTTGTGAATGTTATCAAGATGGGATTGTATCTCCTCAGAGGCACATGTCGGAGAAGTGTCTACCACTAACATTGCTGTGTCACCTGCGAACTTTGCCGTCATTATAGATTCATGTTCTGGAAGGTCGGCTGTCTAAAGCTTAAATAAAAATAGGTTCAAAATGCTGCTACCTTATTTATCTCTGTGTGTTATTTAGCTTTTAAATTTCTTTTATTACATACTATAAGTATTATATTACGTATTGATAAAATTTTTCATTAACAATTTTTTGCTTTTGATGTTTTAAAGATGTGTGTTTTAATATTTTATAACTTTTGTGTAATTTAATGTCGTATTTACCTTTTATAATGTTATAATTTATCTACACATTTCAAATATGTATTTAGGTGCACTTATTGCCAATTTCCCGTAAATAATCATTTATACTTAAATAATTGTTACAAGAAAACTGAAGAGCTGGTGCGTTTTGTAGAAAGCCTAAACATTTATAATAAAGCAGAGCATTGCTACCTCTAAGGTAAGATGATATGAATGACCTGTCTCTTACATGTTAAATGGCTTGATCTAGGTACATTTCCTTCAAAACTAGAAAACCAACATTCTTAATTTATGAACTAGAATGATCCTCAAACCTTCCTCTATAATCAAATAACAATTTGTGTATTTTAATTTAATCTATGTATACTAATATTATAAAGACAAAGCGTGTTTTTGTGCAAGCTAATTTTCAAAACTACTGAACGGATTTTCATGAAATTTTGACACCATATATTCGTATTTATATTCACAGCAACATTTTCTTTTTAAATTTACAAAAATGACAACCCTAATGGCCCTAACGAAAATTTTCATAAATATGTGTGTGTGAGTGTGCGTGTGTGTGTACATGTGAGTACGTATTGCTGTTAGAGCTCGTATTGCTGTTGAAGTATAGTTCAGCCGCTCTAAGTTTGCACCTACTGTCAACAAGCCAAAACCAGCTACTACAGGGTGCACGCTAGAGTCCGTGACTTTATGGATGTCGTATTCCTATTAAGTTAACTATTTTTTAAATTATAAGTACTTAAAGTACTAAAAAAATCAGTCGTGATATGATGTAGGCCTAACAATTTCATTTAGAAAAATACTTTTAAAAGTATTTTGTATTTAAATACTTTTGAAATTATTTAGTTGTTACTTTTTAATCAGCGTGTACACATTTAGATATAATGCGCATGCTCAGTGACGTCATTATTTGTTTACATTAGGAGCAAACTTAGAACGGCTGAACTGTAGATGAAGGGGTTTGATAGTGGAGAGAGAGACACGTACGCGAGGGAATTTATCAAAACGTTGTGTGTGTGCACGCGCGCGCGTGTGAGTGAGTGAGGGAGTGAGAGAGAGGGGAGAGAGAGATGGGTGGTGGTGGAGAGGAAGGGTGAGAGGGAGAGAGAAAAAGAGGAGGAAGGGAGAAATGGTGAAGGGGAGAGGGAGAGATATAAGGTGGGAAGGGTTGGGGAGAGGGAAGGAAAGGGTGAGAAAGAGTGGTAGAGGAGGAGATAAATGGGAGGGAGAGTACGAGAGGTAGTGGGGAGAGGGGGAGAGAGAGGTAGAGAGAGAGCGTGTGTGTATACGCGTGTGTTTGTGCGCGCGTGCACAAAATACTGTTGAAGACAATACGGGGGAATTTATCAAAACGTTGTGTGGGTGTTCGTGCGTGCGTTTTGGAGTATACAGTCGATTTAGCAGCTACACAATTTCTGTTACATAATTATTTTTAAAAAATTGATTAGGCCCTACACATGTTGCGCGTGCGAAGCTGCGCGGGGCTTACTAGTTTTAAATATTTTTACAATTTAAATAAATGTTTCAACATTTTTACAAAATATTTACAGTGTTTACCAAAAAAATGTGTTATTTTTATCACAAGCTAGAACCATAATTACATTATCAAAATCCTGCAAAATATTTTATCTGAAACTTCAATATTTAAAAAAAACACTGAAAGTAAAAAGATGATTCACGGAAAAACGCGAAGTAAGAGATAACTGAATTTTAAACACTATGTTTTCACTTACTTGATTTCTTAAAAGCTTTGTCCGCGAATACTGGGTTTTTACGCCTTCATGATCTTCGGCTTTAATTTTTGTTGATCTTCCTCATTTCTTGATTTTTGTGTCTCCATAACTTCGTCTATTTTCTTAATTCATTCTATACGCCATCTCTTAAAGACTTGTATTTTATTCTGAATTTAGAGCTACTCGTACTTTTGTAAATAAATTTAATATTTCTACATTTGTGTACCATCGTAATATCCAAGTTGCAGGGTATCAAACTGAGAAAAATGTGTTTTTACATGAATAACGAACATGTTATTTCTAAACGTTCCTACACGAGAAAAATTGTTTTTTTTCATGTCTCGCATAGCTATGATTACTCGAAACAAAACGTTTTTGAATTCATGTTTTTTTAACCCCTTTATTCAAAAGATTTTAACGTATGCATATTTTAAGGACTGCGTTTTTTATTGTCTTAATAAATTAGAAGAAATATTAATTCAACTTTTGATATAACTTGTCTCTTAGTATTTTCCCTTTTGATTTTTTTTTTATGTATAACTTGTCTCTTAAATTTATTCATTTATCACACATTTTTTAATGTGTTTTCAACCTAAAACTGTGATAACATATAATATACTTTCAGAATGATTTGCTTGTTTTTAAAATGAATTAGTTTGAAAGTTTCGATAAGATTGTTAGTACATGAGTAATCTAATTTAAATGCAACAGTCTATTCATTTTATTTAATGTTTTTTTTCTCAGCTGGATATACCATAGAAATTAGCCTTTTGTAGTCATAGCTATTACATGAAATAAATTGCAGTTTACCATTGTTTATTATTTACGGGTGATTGGCGTGTGAATAACAAATATTCTAATTTTGCTATTGAATTTATGTTCATGATAGCATTTATGTATTACTACTTAATGCTGTTTTTGTTTTTGCTTTTTTACAGGTAGAAAGCTAACTTTTTTCTATTTATACCTAATATTTATATATTATTTTCATGCTAAATATTTTTGCTAATATACTAATGATTATTATTTTTAAATGAATTATTACTTATAACATTTATTTTTTAATCGCAGATCTGGCAATATTGGAGATTTTATTCATTTAGATATTTTATGGTAGTGCAATAGCTTGCAGTTTTACGGCGTAGTTTTTTTAATGTGTTTGTATGAACAGTAACCAATTCGTTTAATGAAATATTTATATAAAACGTAATTATTGTTAAAATTGTGTAGCATGATGTAAATACAGTACAATATAATATAATATTATTTACATCAGATTTTTAATTGGCGATACGTTGAAGATTTTAAATACTTTTTCAATATTTCATCATCTGTAATGTTAAATAAAATTTCTTTCTTACTGAATTGTTTTATTTCCTGCTTCAGTTATTGCTTCTTAGTAAAATATGTACAACTTTGTTACTTGTTTAGTAAGTGCACTGTATAATTTTACTTTACATCCATATAACATAAATTTAAAGGACAAAACATTTTAATTTGTTCTTCAATTTTGAAATAGATTACGACTTTTGTGTTAAGTTTGAACTTGCAACAATGAAAATTAAAAACTGCTTATAACGAAAAAGGTTACTATTCATACATTTCTTATACTGAATACAAATAATTTGTGCGGGTGTGTTAGATGTTTGAGCATGTATGTTGGTTATTTGTAGGACCATATGATCCGCCGACTGGTTGGAAGACCTTACTTCAGTCAGATGAGAAGGGGGGCCAGCCACAGCTAGGGCAGGAGGCCCCCCACTTCGACGACTTGGGAGGTAACTCCCAACCCTCTTAGACAAATCAGCACTAAAGCAATCAGACCATGATCTCGCATTTCACCCCAACCAATTTTTTCACAATTTCTTACTTCTTACTTCTTTTATACACCTTATCAAATTACTGTAAACACTTACTCTTTATTATTGTTCTTACTGTCTCTTGATATTCTTGTCCACCCACTTGTTCCTTATCTTTATTTACATCTATTTATTATCATCACACGTGCTCTCTATCTCTACATACAATTTTCTTTCGCTCTTGCTCTCTCTTTCTCTCTCTCTCTCTCTCTCTCTCTCTCTCTCTCTCTCTCTCTATGTTTCTCATCTTACTCTTTCAACTTTCTTTTAACTATAAAACCTGTAAAAAAATTGTTACCAGAATTTATAGCATGACGGTTGAATACCTCACTACCCACGTTTTGCCCAGCCAACAGTTAGTTCAGAATAATAATTAATTCATGTAATTTAACACTTTCAGTGCCAACGTCCGGAAAACAGGACGTCGATGTATTTTACGTAGTTATATCATCCGGTTTACCAGACGCCCGTAAGTTATGCACAAAGTGCCAACGTCCGGATAACCGAACATTTACAAAAATACTTTTAAACAAAAATTAATGGAATAATGTAATTTGAAACCGCCTCCTCGGCGTAGTGATTAGCGCTAGCCTACAAAGTGAAAGGCCCCGGGTTCAATTCCCGGTTAGGGTCTGAAAATTTTAACACGTTAAAACCACCGTTAAGGTATTAAAACCCTTAGTAGTTGCTAATGACCAAGCTGTCGAGAACACAACAAAAATTAATTTTTAACAGGAAATTTATTTTTCTGTAATGTTGAAATTTTGGTCGGCAATGGCACGCTTACACCTGCAAGTTTTCAAAATAAGGCCTAGCATTTTTTGTACACCCTTATTCAAATTAAATGGCACTAAAGATCAAATTTTAATTATTGTTTCGTCACTGAAAGGGTTAAATATAACATATTACAATTTTTTTAATTACTGTCACCAATGAGAATAACAACATAAACATTTTATTTACTCATTCAAACCAAGTTTAGTTTAATCAAATTTTGTCATGTATGATCGTTAACAGATTTTTCAATACATTATTAAATATCTTTAAAACTTCAAAAACAAAATGGTATTTTTATTGGTTTCAAGCAAAAGGAAAAATGAAAGTCTAATATTATTAATTCCACTATAAAATTACCGAGAAAAATAATTGTTAATGTAACTCAATAAATCGGATCTAATAGGTTTAATTACTATTTCAATTACAAATTATCCAAAATGTTAATTCGTAATTATGTATAATGGATAAATATGGAACGTTCTCTGAGTATATTACGTTTAACCCGATATCTACCTGCCCCAGAGGGACTATAATAAGGTTCACTCATTACTCTAGTATTCAAACAGATGTAATAAAACTAGTTCTTTTTCAACTAAAAAATAGTATTTACAAAAACAAATGTTTTTCAGTTCCATTATTCAACCTAGTCGTATATCGGTTAATAAAAAAATACCTATAAATACGGTTTAAATAAAATCAGGAGTTTAAAACAAAGGATGATTCAAATTTAAACGGAACCTATATGGACTAGATTCTATAGCTTTAATTGAGAAAAATGTCAACGTAGGTCCGAAAACGCTTCGTTACTTTGTTACGGCGGCCATGAACATTTACTTGGGATTAAATTACTTCAGTGACACCGTACTAAAATTTTTAAGGCTTTTATTACAAAGCATACTTATGGCATCTTATGGTGAATCTGAAAGAATGAATATAGTAGATGCCAGAACAATACATCCCATACTTATTGTTCAAGATATCTGACATAAAACAAAAATTAGGGATCGAAAGTAACACTTTTTAGGTTCAACGTAAATCACTTTGTTAATTGCTTAAGTTATTAATTTTTAAATCCCCACATATAAAATTAAATTCTGAGAAAATCTATGTAAAAATTTACGAGAAAATTTTAAGAACTAAATTTTCTACGTGTTTTTTTTAACCCTAATTTTTTTGTTTATGTCAGATGTATTTAAAACTATGAAATATACTGTTCTGGGATTACTTTATTCTACTTTTTAGGTTAAGAAAACCATATGATGCCACCGAATTTATCCTAAATTAAAGCTTTAAAATTTTCATTATGACTTCATTTCCCAGGCATAACTGGTTTCCGGATAAAATCTTTTGCCAGCCGTTACTCTTTAACTAAGAGATTTCAAGCCATGTTTATGTGAACCGTTTTTCTTATTTTTAGCCTTAGAATTAGCTCCTGAGAGATTAATGTTCAGTTTTAATCATTCTGTACTTTAGAATAACTTAAAATTTTAATTAAAATGATTTAAGAAATAGTATACCTACGGGTCAGCCCATTCTTTAAGCTGGTATAAAGTTTTTAATAAATTGTTAAGTAACTTAGTTTGGGTGAAAAACTTTAAAGGAAAACTAAGAGTTTTCAGGCCATGTTCATGTGAACGGTTTTTCTTATTTTTAGCTTTAGAATTAGCTCCTGAGAGATTACTGTTCAATTTTAATCATCCTGTGCTTTAGAATATCTTAAAATCTTAATAAAAAAGATTTAAGGAGTAGTAGACCTTCGGGTAAGCCCATTCTGTAAGCTGGTATAAAGTTTTTAATAATTGTTAAGTAACTTCGTTTAGGTGAAAAACTTTATAGGAAACCAGTTGATAACTACACATGAACAAATTCCACCGGAATTTTTTGTTCAAATTTACGTCGTCTCAAAAATAAGTCAAAAATATAACAATTGTAAGGTTGTTTTCCCCATAACTAATAAATGTCGTATCAGTTCCCGAAAACCAATAGAAGATAAGTAAAGCAGAGTAGGTTAGTACTTCTTTCAAACGAGCTGGGCAGCTATAATTTTTATTTAAATTAAAAAGTTTTTGCGACGCTAATTAAAAATTGCACGTGAAGATTACACAAACTATAGCACAAATACACTAAAGCATTGCTTTTATGATAAACATTATTAAAACTGATGTTAGATATAGGAACATCCACACCGAAACCTGTCACAAAAAAATAAGTTATCTTTAAACAAGTTTCCAAAACAAATTTCACACCGGACACCCTGAACCATACATTCACTAATTATTCACAACTCACCTACCACAAAAACAACAAAGAAGGCTGAAACGGCAGCAGATCAATAAGAGGGCTTTTGTTACTGTCAATTTGAAGGGCTTCCTCTAGGCGACTCTCTCCACAAATAATGTCAGGCTATTAAAATCAAATTTATTGCAAAATGAGCTTCTTTTTGTATGATCTCACAATCATAGTTTTCCTTTCACTAACAAAGGAAAAATCCACAAGGTTTTATTTTGACAGCTTGTACTAGAATTATTTATTATAACTGACTTATGGGGTTTTTATTCTTTAAAGTTAAACAAACTTCTTCAACCCATATCAAGTATGATATACTTTTGGGAGAAATTTTTAAAATAATAAGTAGGCTTATTAAAATCACTGTAAAAAATAAAGATTTGTTGAAATTAAATTCAGCATTGTCTAATCATTGTTTTTTTCATATTTGTGCAAATGTTGGCTTGGCAATGTGTCTTGTTTTGTTAGGATTCACTTTTACCACTGTTAGATTATTAATCGGATTAGTAAATTTTGGTCACTAAAGTAATTGTCTATCACAACCCTTTTACCATATAAAATTTAAATTTAAAATTACTATCCCATGCTACATAAACTGACAAAACCCCAAACACTGACCAATACAAGGCACTTCGTTAGTCTATTTTCTTTGACATGGATATTTGCACCAATAGAAAGTAGTTAAACAATATTGAAGCACTTGTTATGTTGTATAAGGCATCGTGAAAAGTAGATTGTAGTTCTGATTTCAATTTAGATAACACTTGAATTGCTATCACCATTAAATTAAGCATAATATTCAATAAAATAATTTGAATTCACATAAAAGCATCATTTTTTTAAGGTAATGCATGATTTTAATTTTTAAACTTTTTTATAAATAATGTTCAAAAAGGATAAAAAATAATTTTATTAAATAAGGTGATACTAATATTTTATTTTGAGTGTTTTATCAAAGCACAAACTTATTAAAACACTATTTCTTAATTTGTGCTGTTTTAAAGGTTTTGTAAATAAGGCAACGAAAAGGTAATTGCATGTATTAGTATATTTAAAGTATCTTTAAAGCGTACAGTTTTACTGGACAATTATGATTATATTTTACTTACTGCATTAAAATTGTACTTAATCCTTATACTGATGACGTCTTCAAATGTCAAATTAATTAGAATTAGAGTTTAGAATTGATTGTTAGCGCCCAAAGCTAATTGACGTTGGAAGTTTTATGGCCTCAATTTACTGACGTAACTGTATTCCGATAAGCCACTAGACTTATTAAATTACTATAATTGTTGTCATCATGTAATTTGTTTAATTCATTATAAGTAGATTGTCTTAGTTGGACATTTCTCGTGATTGACGGTTTTTTATTTCATTTATTGATTTTACGTTTCTGCTTCACTTTATTCCTGATCACTATTGTTGATTTAAAAACCGTAGGTTGTTCATTTAGGCCCTTGAATTTTTTCTAGATCAGTCTTTAGTTTTGTTAATTAAGGTTTAATTCTAACTTTCAATTAGACAATGTCGATGACGTAGTAGGCCTACAAGTAAAATGTAGCCTACCATGCCAGGATCTACCTACCCTGTGTTCTTTAGGTTAGTTGTATAAACCTACATACTTATGAATTAAATATAAAATTAATCGTACGAAAACACAATATACTTTTCTCAACTTGAAATAATACAAAATAACGTATGAAGTCTTGATACTTTCAAAATTTTTTGAACAGCGACCACTGCTCAAATATGTTTTCAAAATTTAAGTGGAAAATATAAACACCATAAGCTATTTAGGTAAGCTATTTGGTTCAGCAGTAAATACAGAATCAGACTAAAGAATTAGAAGCCAGTAATTATTTTTTCAGATCATTAATGACTTGCTTTGTTGTAAAGGTGATTCTAATTTTCTAAATAAAAGGATTCATTACAAAATTATTATAACAAGTGACATATCATTGTGTGCTTGAAAGATAGAGGTAGTCGCAGTATTGCCGGGTCACATTTTCTACATCCTACTGGTGTGGTCACCTTAAACGCACAAGCACGCGAGAGAATTAAAACAAATATATTTGCGATACGTTACTGATGTACTGATATTCTGTTTTGATTTCCAGTTCATTTTATAATTTACTTCGTATATTTTCTGTATGGCATAACCTCACATCAATTTTACATTTCTGAGTAAGCAACAATGCTGGAAGACGAGGGGCAAGGTAGAACTGTAAGTAGGCCTAATGCTAAACGTTGAAGCTCACAATGATACGACGCACATTTTGAATTTTTTTGTTTTTGTTTTAAGTTGTATCAACAGCTTGGTCCTTAGCGATTACATAGTATTGTTGTACAGTATCATTGGGTTGTAACCAGCTATAATTTTCCTGGCTCTCTTAGGGAAACGGAACCGGAACATTCCGCTTTCCAGATCAACCTGAAATCTACCTGATCAACCTGATCAACTCAATGAAACACGGAGGCAGCCCACTGTACACCTGGATTTTTTAAAATTTATTTTATGATTGATAATAACCTTAATCCATTAACATCGCCGCGTTGGCAATGTTGGTAACGTGCTCGCCTCTCATCACGCGGTCTTGGGTTCGAATCCCACTCGGGCATGGCATTTTTTCATACGTTACAAAAAATTAATTTCATCCTTCACCGTCTGCATTAGCAGCAATTTGCAAAACAGTCGGACGTTAAACCAAAAAAAAAAAATTAATCCATTAACCTTAATTTTTGGAGAAAAGACAGGTTTCAAAATAAAAGTTTTTTCAGTTCGGATAAAGCAAAATTATTTTGTGTTGCCATCATATAATTTGTTTAACTTATTAATTGACATTATTACCTTAATTTTATTAATCTAACAATTTAGTTTAAGACAAACACATTTCGATTTTCTAAATTCATTAGGTAACAAAGTATAAAACTAGTTATAAAAAAGTCAAGAATATTTTAAGAATTATTTAATTTTGTTAGACCGTAATCGATTTAGTAACAATCTAAATCATAGTAAAAATGAGAAGCCTAACGTAACGTCACTTTTAATATTTTACTTTCAAAATTTGAAATAAATTTTGCCAAGGTGTTTATCGTGATCCTGTGACTAGACCATGCTGTCACGTAACATAATACTGACTATTGCAGGCTAATGTTAATTCACTTTTCTGTTCTTGTTTCTTTTACTATAAATAGAGTATTTTATTCCTTGCGTGAGTACAGATTTAGAAATTATTAATTTTTAAACATCTGGTTTCCGTTTTATTAATATTTTTATTATTTGTATAAAATTATTGCGTGATTACTTCCTTATTTGTGTGTGTATAAAACTTCACAATACTAAGAAACGTTGAATAATACCATATGACTATTATGATAGTACGTTCTAAATAAAAAAAAAGAAAATTAATGAAAAATCAGTTTAAAATAGTTATCTTTTATTTGACAAACTAATCTAAGAAATTATTTTTTTATTTAACTATTAGTGTTTTAATATTATTAGTAATTAACTTAAAAAAATAATTTTATTAACTAATTTTTAATTAGATAAAACTACAATGAATTAAAGAATTTATTTCTGATCCCAACCGGAAATTGAATTCATTTAGTTTACCAGTTGAGTACCGTACTGACTGAGCTATTGAGAAGGTCTTCAGTTAGATTTGAAATACTTATCTGCTTGATATAAGGTGATATACTGATAACAAAATGCTAGACTTGACCAGGAATCGAACATAGGACCTCGGCATACAAGCCAGTTGCCAGTTGTTTATTAGCTATATTTTTCAAACTCCGCTCAGGACAATCTTTTAAAAAAAAATTAAATCGTGGAGATTAAAAATATACACGAAATCCTTTTGAGACCAATCTAGACTTAGGGTGTCCAGCTCTTTGGAGCTGCGGCAGAGAGTAACTTAAACTTGACCCAGGCTTTCAATCAAAATTCTTAAGATTTCCTTCTGCCGCTCTTTTTTACGTAAGTAATAAAAACCTCCACGATGATTTCAAAATTCCGACAAAAAGATAAAGGAGCTAACCGCGTCCTTTTATAATAAAATTCACGAACGGTTAGATGACCGTTCAAACCAACTAGCCCGAGATCTATCTTCAAGGGACTTTCCAATTGTAGGACGTCTAAAAAGCGAAAATGGAGTAAAACCTCTTGGTCTGAATAACGGACAACACCCATAGTTATAAACGGAGAATGTACCACTGGGTACCTCTTCTCCTTAAAGTAAAATTCCCCACCGCCATTTAAATATCATATACGGAAATTGTGCAGCTCAATGTACAGTACCGTAATAAAAATTAAAGACAAAAATCGTGTATATATTGGAAACAAAACGTAGAAGTTAGTCAATCAAATTCCAAAGAAAATTATCTTCTTCTTCATGTAGCATCTCCATTACGAAGGTGTGCTAGCATCATGGCAATCCTGACCTTGGAAACTGTAGCTCTAAATAGGTCGATGGATGACAAATTAAACCACTCTCGCAGGTTCCGTAGCCAGGAGGTTCTTCTTCTTCCAACCGATCGTTTGCCCATAATCTTTCCCTGGATGACAAGATGAAGGATTTCATATTTTGGACCTCTCAAGACATGGCCGAGGTACACCAGCTTTCTCTTCTTGATTTCGATCATCACTTCCATTCCCTTCTGCATCCTCCTTAGGACTTCCATGTTTGTGACTCTCTCTGTCCAAGATATTTTGTGCATCCTTCTGTAAACCCACATCTCAAAGGCCTCAAGTCTTCGTTCACATTGCCTATTGGTAGTCCAGGCCTCTGCACCATAGTACAGCACCGGAAAGATGTAACACCTCAGCACACGAATTCTCAAGTCCAGACTCAGATTGTGGTTGCACAGCATCCTCTTCATTTTCACAAATGCGGCCCGGGTTCTCTCTATGCGGATTTTTAAAGAAAATTATAATTACTCCTAATTTTTTACTCGAAGACTATTCAGGTATTTCTATACAGGGCGGAAATTAATCGTCAGTTAGGGACTTCAATTCGTGCAACTTTTTGAAAAATATTTATTATAACCATTTGGTTAAAAGCTTTGTTCTCAAACATACTTAACGTTTTTTAAATAAATTTACTTTTAAAACATTCATAAAATTCATGGAATAAATTGGTAAAATTTTAATTAAAATTTTTTTACTTGTTTTTGAGTTCCTAGTGGAAGTATGTACGTATATACAGCTGCTATTTATAATGTCGAACTCACGTAGTTTATCATTACTCAATTGATATAATCTTATTCAGTATGTATTATAAAATCTTTGAACACGATTCATTTAAAAACCACTTGAAAGTTCATGATGGGTGGCTGTTTTAATGCTAGTGAAACAAAACAAAAAAACTTAAAAACAAATAAAGAAAACTTTTTTGATAATTTTTAATGTAAGCTGATTTTGATAGTGTTAACTAGTTTACGTGAAATTTGTAATTTGAGAGTATAATTTCTAAAGTGGTTCTAATAGAATTTTTTGCCATAGGCTATTGGCTAAATTTTGTATTATAATGTTCTTTCAATATCTAGAATATTAGTTACGCTCTAAGACTAACAAAATTGTAATGTATTTATTAATTATTAGATTTAACGTGTTACATGTTTTTAAAGAAAGACTTTAAAATATTATTACTGCCAGGTTTATTTATTAAGTATAATAATCACGTATTAACATCACTTCTATCAGTTATAATTTACTATAACTCAAAGTAACGTTGAATAATGTTGATAGGTTATTGACACATTTGATGGAGTAGTAGTAATTTAAAGGCGGTTGTCTTGCGTGTTTAATATACGCTGTTTAAAACACTTTATCGAAGAGCGATCATTCATAAAGCGCCAACACGTTTTATCTGAATATAATCTTTTCTCATTAATATCATGCTTCGGTAATAATGTCTTATTTATAAAACAAATTGCTTTTTAAATGGAATATTTTATTTAGTGAGTTAAAACAAAATACAGCCTGTAGCGGTTAGATACTAGGCATGGTTTTGTGTTAAAAGTATACAATGATTAATTTAAAAGAACAGCTGACAAGGTTTTTAATTTGAAAAAATAATTTGTTTAATTAATAAATTGGAATTCAGAAGGTTTCAGATTTATTTATGATAAGATCATAAGTACTTTAATTATGAACAATAAGTATTATATATTATCAAATTATTTTTTTATATTTAATTTTAATTTCTGACATTTAAAAATATATAAAAAAAACCTTGAATGGTTTAATTTTATTCATTAACAGGTTGACTGTTATTTGAATGATAAGTAGTCTTGCCAGAAACGCTACAATAGTATTTTTTGTCATTTTCATACAGTATTATAATCAAAAATCAGTTACTAGTAACAAAAACTTTATATAATTTATTTTTTTAAACAACTAAACGAAAAATTGAGAACAAAAATGTGTCTCGCATTAATTGGCACAAGAATTTTTGTTTTATGTCATGTACATATTCCTAATTTTAAACATTAAATTTACAAATATTATAGTGTAATAAAACTCAAAATATAACCTAAAATATAACAGAAAATCTATATTTTGTGCTTTTCCTTACGTTTCTTTTAAGTTAAATATAAGTAGCATAAATATCTTTTTAGCGACTACTTTGGGGTATTAAACTGTGGGTTCTGAGGTGTAATAATTTCTAAACCCTAGCTAGGAATTGAGCCGAGGACCTACCAATTGGAAAGCTAGCGCACTAATCACTATGCTGTGGAGGCGGCTAGTAATTTTCTAATAGCAGGAACTATAAACAATCACTTTTATTACAAAATAACTTTGCTGTCAATTCAAGAAAACAAAATTATTGTAATTGTAAATTGATTTAAAAATAACACAAATAGTATTTTTAAAAAGTACAAAAATCGATGCTGAATATAAAATGAAATAACATTCAAATAAAAAATCTAGAAAACATTGAAAATCATTGCTAATATCAGCATAACTTTTAATACCAGAAAAAGTTAAATAAAACATGAAAGATGAAACACTGATTTGTGTCTCACAACATTCCTGGCAATATCAACTGAGGCACAAAAATACGTCTCACAGCAGTCAACCTGTTAATTAAAAGATAGTTTAAAAATTTTATACGTCAGGGAGAAAATTTTCTTAAAAGCGTTGTTTAAATTCTGTCTGTACCTGGACGTATAAAAATAAAAAAATTGACTAGAATGGTACAGAAGTTGGCGTCAGCTCTGACAATAATATAAATTAATATCTGTTTTATGTTATATCAATGTATTAATATAAATTTTATAATTAACAAGTACTAAGAATTATCTGGAACTGTCGTGAAAGCAATTAATTGTAAAAGATATAATTATATTGATCAAATATTAGCTAGTAAAATTGTATGAATAAAAAAAGTAACTGAATAAAATGTAAAAAAATATTATACAATTTATGAAGTATATGAACAAACAGAATGAATAAAGTAAAATTGAGAAGTAAAATAATCAGTAAATTTGAAGTGTTAATTTTTTAATATATGACATTCAAGTATGCAGTATTCATAGAATAGGCGAACACTGCAGGCCCTCATTTATTGTTTTAAGTAACAGTTTTAATTAGTTATACTAGTAGGCCTATACTTGTCATTATAAAAAAAAATTACAAATAAATCTGTAATAAAAATTAATGTTTCTATCTTTTTGAATTGAATACAACAAATGTTATTAAATATACTATTTTATTCAGAATAATTTGCTCTACAAAAATAACGAAAAGTAAAATAAAAGTTTTTTTGAAGGTTGACTTCCTCCGTAAAATAAAGTATTTGTTATTGGTTTTGAATTTTAGCTTTAGCAAATATTACATTTTATTAGATGTTGGCTTGAGATCCAATTCCGTTTTGTATCCAAGAAAAATACAACTTTAATAGTCTCTGTGTAGTTCAACACAACGAATTAACAGAAAAATCACCTAAAGTAACGATTTGAAATGTTCGATATCTATATCATTTAGTAAAACTAATAGTGTTTTCATAATTTATATTTTTGTTGGTAGATTTAATATTTTTTATAATTAATTTAAAAATAAAAAGTTTTATTTTTGAGCGATTTTATGTGGTGTAGTTTTACAATAGTTAGTGGTTTGTTTTCAACCAACATTAATAAAATGGATCATGAAAATTCAAAATGTTAATTTTTGCTTATGAAAATGTAGAGTTTACTTAAATTTTTTTTCTTATTTAAGTCAAGTATCATTAATGTAATCATAAGGAACTTTTAAATACAGAAATCCCTGAAAATTAATGGACCACCAAGGTCATTTTGGTCGGCGGGAATATGTTTACTGACAACAATTTCTTTATTATGTTAATTTTTTTCTTTCATTATGTCGCAAAGACATTAAACATGTTTTGATGAAAGTTATAATATTAATCTGAAGATAATATATAAAGTTTTGAACAAATGTTAAAATAAATGAAGGAAATACAATGTTGTTTTATAAGAGATTCGTGGAAATAATTTCTTTTAAATTTTACTTGTATCAATGAAGTTTAAAAATAATATACACAAGTGAATTTAATTCTTTAGCTACTCTATTTCAATTATATAATTAACATATAAAAAATTAATTTATAAAACAAATAAAAAGTCTTAAATTAAACTAATACAATTCACTGCTTAATATGCATATTCTGTGAAATGAAAATATCTGTATTCAATCCTTTAATATGTTTAAAAATGTTAGACATTTATTAGTGGCAGAAGATGAAATCCATAATGGAAAATCTCTCGCAAAATAACATTCCTATTTCTTTTACGAACTTAAATCATGACGCATAGCTTCTATTCGCAACATATATGTGTGAAATATTAAACACATAATTATTGTAATTAAATAAGTGAAATATTAAGGTTAATGTAAATAAACTAGATTTTCCCCCAGAAACAATTTAGAAAGTGAATGGATAAGGTAATATCAAAACACCCCAAAACACAAACACACTAACAAGCAATATACAACACAGCTCAACTTACACTGGGTTCCGGCTTGGTCTTAGATATGCCATTTCAAAGATGGTCTTCAGCAGCGGTCATGCGTAAAGCCAATTGAGTTTAGTGTTAGCTCGGTATGGCTCTACGCATGCGCGACATACCTTTCGTACAGGAAAATAATCACGTCCATTCAGAGATGGCCCGCATCTGTAGATCAGATCATCCTACCTAACGAAATTCTACGCGAATAAATAATAATAATTTATAAAAAGAACTGTTGTCTTATGTACCATTAACTTCAAAATTTATAAAGTAACATTTTTAGAACCCACCGGATTGGTCTAGAGGTAAAGTCGTCGCTGCGAGTCAGCTGTTTCACAGCTAATTTTCGAAGACGGAGGTTCTGTGGTACAAATCCTAGTAAAGGTACTTTTAAATGGATTTGAATACCAGACAGTTGTTACCGGAGTACTTTGATGGTTGAGATTTAATGAACCACACTCTCTCAGGAATGGTCGATCTGAGCTGTACAAGACTACACCTCATTTACACGTCATATATAATGATCCTTGCAATACAATAATAAATCGTTTTTCTAACTGTCTATGACAACACAAAATAGGAATATTTCATAATTTTATCCACAGAGTGTTCATGTATAGAAGTAATGAAATAATTTAATATTGAAATTAACCATATAAAATTACAGGCAGTAAATAATGATTATGACAGAAATATTCAACAAAGTCTTTAAAAAATACAAAAATAAAAACACCTGTTGCCGCTTCCGTAGCGTAGGGGTAGCGCACTAGCCTAACACGTGGAGGTCCTGAGTTCGATTCCCGGCCAGAGTCTGCAATTTTTCACAAAGTAAACACCCGCCGTTCATATCCACCGTAGTCGCTAATGACCGAGCTGTTGATGCGATTTTAAATTAAGTAAAATAAAATAAAACACCCGTAAACAGTTAACCCGGTTATCTAACATAAACACCAACAGGATAAGATCATTTGCTTCACAAAAATATATGAACTAAAAAATATGAAATATATAAGGACTGATATTCTTGTCCAATGCTTTGCATAATACAAATATCCAAATCTCTTATAAACCTTTCAATAAAATATCCAAGTATCTACCAACAATAGACAATAAAAAACCAAATGACTAACATAATTGTCAGGGCATATACAAAATCGATTACTGTTGCTTTAACTTTTGTTACTTTTGTTATCCAGAAAACTACTAGATTCTTTAAAAAACGATTCTCTGAGCAATTTGCTACTTTTTAAAAAAAAAATGACAAAAAATTCCAGTGTGGCAGAACATCTGGTAACTAATGGTCATAAAATAAACAGTTTATATAAATAATTTAGAAGTTTTAGAAATATTTTCCAATAATAATAAATTAAGTCACCTATAAAAATATATTTGTAAATTAAAAATATAAAAAAAACTTAATGAACAGCCAGACATACTTTGATAATGACAAATACTTTTAAATTGTTACCACCAACAAGTTGGTACACCTGCAATAATAATAAATAAAACAGGTGCAATATGATTATCTTTTCATTCGGCCGAATAGTCGCGCGTGATTAAGTTGCAACAATTAACATTGTATTTTGTGGGGTGGTCTTCGACCTTATTTATGTTAATTATGTTTTGTGTGTGATAACGTGTAGATGTTTTATTCTGAAGATGTCTCTGAGTGAGACGAACTACATCTTAATACTCTGAGGTGAGTGTTTTACATAATTTTTGTTTAGCTGTTCTTTATGTCATCTATTACAAACATACAAAGGAAATAATGTTAAATAAATTAATATGATCCTTATCTTATTGGATCATTGGATTGCGTATTGTTTTTTAATTGTAAAGATTACAACGTTCACACATTATGAATCAAAAATAAAAAACCCTTTTTAGTTATGATATATTTATGGTCCATTTAAATTACCTAGAGCCTCTTGAATATTCGCCACCGATATTTTTACAAATTCATAAATTTCAGGTAGATAGAATTCAAAATAACAAAGGATGGTAGAAGCACAAGTGATATCAAAAATAGGATTGCTCAAACTAAAAAAGCCTTAGAAATGAAAAACAGCTTACTGACTACAAACATTGACTTACAGTCTAGGAAAAATGTTTTAAAACACTATGTGTTCAGTATAGCATTATACGGGAGTGAAATGTGGTGATAGGGGCTGTAGAAAGGAAGAGGCTAGAAGCTTTTAAAATGCGGTGTTATAGGAAAATGTTAAAGAATAAGTGGGCGAACAAAGTAAGTAATTTAAGGTCTAAGGCGAGTGGATGAAAAAAGAAGTATGTGAAGCATCTTACCAGAAGAAGGAATAGGCTAGTTGGGCATATCTTCAGACATCCAGGTATTGGTATATCAATAATGAAGGGTAATATTGAGGGAGTGAATTGTAGGGGGATGCAAATGTTAGAATATATAAAGCAAATTATAAAAGATGTAGGGTGTTACGAAATGTAGATATGAAACGACTTGCGCAGGATAGAACAGATTGGAGAACTGCATCATACCAGTCGAGGGACTGATGACAAAAGAAATATTCCAGCTCATCTCAAATACTAGTGTGGTCACCAGTGATCCAGTTTTACCAACAGCGTAAAAAAAATTATTTACATTAAATCAATTTGAAATTTAATTGATTAAAATTTTATCTATATGCATCTCTTCGAAATTAAATAAAATAATTTATGTTACTTATAATACATATGAAATTATGATTCATTTACTAAAAAATTAAAATTAGGTTATACTGAGTTAAAAATTTCGAGAATCCTGATTACCTAAATCGAACCACATTAGCATTATTAGAGTATCCTATTTTATAGGAAAATGTAGATTAGAAATAGTGACAGGTATACTTAGAAAAACTGGGTTATTCGGAACGTACCATCAATTCATTCACTTATGCAATTCCTTTACTTAGTTTCCGCGAGATCTGTAATCCTGGTACTGAAGTGTAATGTTAAGAAATATGAGAAGATATCTTCTACTCAAGTACTACTTCACAATTACAGTATCTAGTTTTCCATATTATAAAGAATAGCATTAACCTCATAAAAACCCTTATACTCGTTGCTAGTGTTCGTTCTTTTAATAATATATATATATATATATATATATATATATATATTATTATCGCAATTCCAACAATATATATATATATTGTTGGAATTGCGATTGTTTAAATTGTTTAAACTAAAATAAAATACACTTTAAGAAAAAATGGTAACAGGTTCAAAAGAAAGAAATTCAACGTTCATCGAGTTACATTTGAAAATCATACAAGTTTAATTTATTTTATTTATTTATGTATTATACCTACATAAGTCTTCGTTTGTGCGTAGGAAATGGTATGAGATGATATACGAGGTGTGGCTATTAAATAAGGAGACTGACGTTGTAAAAAATTGTATTTTTATTTTATACATAATCACTTACTGTCACCTTCAATATACACTCCTTCTCTACCCCTACAACGCTCCATGCAAATTTTCCATTGTTGGAAACAGTGCTGGAAGTCATCTTCTGTCAGCTCCTTCAGGACACTGCCGCTTTCTCTTTTACAGCTTCCACAGACTCAAATCTTAACCCTTTTAATGCAGATTTCACCTTAGGGAACAGGTAGAAGATAATAATACGTGATGAAACGTGGTGTTTTACTAATGATCCGGAAACGAAGCGCCAATCCATGCACTGGAAGAGCCGAACTTTACCGAGAGCCAAAAAAGCTCGAATGAGCAAGTCAAAATTTAAAACAGTGATACTTTTTTTTATATCCATGGGATTGTGTAACTTTACTGGGTTCCTAAATGTCAAACAAAGGTAGGAAATGAAGGTACTTTCTAAACTACGTCAAAGAGTAAGGAAAAAACGCCCCGAAATGTGGAAGGACAAATCATGGGTTCTCCACGTAGACAATGCGCCAGCTCATTCCGCGTTATCTGTCAAGAGGTTATCTGCCAAGTACACCATCTCAGTGTTAGAACATTCACCTTATTCACCAAATCTTGCTCCATGTGATATATACCTGTTCCCTAAGGTGAAATCTGCATTAAAAGGGACAAGATTTGAGTCTGTGGAAGCTGTAAAAGAGAAAGCGGCACGTGTCCCGAAGGAGCTGACTGAAGATGACTTCCAGCACTGTTTCCAACAATGGAAAATTCGCATGGAGCGTTGTAGGGATAGAGGAGTGTATATTGAAGGTTATATATAAGTGATTATATATAAAACAAAAATAAAATTTTTTATAACGGCAGTCTCGTTATTTAATAGCCACATCTCGAACAGACGAAAAAATGACAGACGTGACCGGGAATCAAACCCGGGACCCCGGCATAGAAACTAGTTACGGTATCCACTGCGCCATCGGGCCAGCAATTTTTTCATCTAATATTCATCTTCTTTGTTTTTCTTTGTCGTTATACCTTTATTAATTTCCTTATATAACTATTCATTTTTGAGTCAATCAGTTATTTATCCTTACCATATTCTCATGACTTGTCTATTAAGTAAGATAAGGTATTTTATTGTAGGTGACAAAAATTTATTTGATTGTATTTCATATGTCTAGCTTATTTTTTAACGGTTTACAAACAAAAAATTCAATTTTTTGTGACAGCTATTCAATTTTTTTGAAGACAGCTATATGGAACATCAAGACGGAAAGGTTCAATGAAAATGTCGCCAACCTGACAGAAAGAGATGGAAGCCTCTGGACTGCAACGCAGCGTCTTTTGCGTTACCAAATGCAGTCGCACCCACTTAAACACCCCGATGGATCTTGGGCTAAATCAGACAAAGAGAAGGCCGACATGTTTTCCGATCATCTAGCGCGCGTATTTCAGCCCAATGACAATTCTTTACCTGGTTTCACCTCAGATGTAGAAAATTTCTTGTCATCACCATTGAATTTGTCATTGCCTCCGGAAAACTTCACAAGAAGGGAAGTGCAGGCGGCTGTCCAACAACTACCATCAAGAAAGAGTCCGGGGTACGATTTAATAACGGCGGAGATTCTTCAGAACTTACCATTATGTGGATATACCCTTATAACTCAAATATTCAATTCCATCCTCAGAACGACGCACTTCCCGATTCAGTGGAAACTGTCTCACGTCGTCCTATTTCTGAAGCCAAATAAACCACCAAGTACTCCGTCTTCGTATCGGCCAATAAGCTTACTCCCAACTTTATCCAAATTATTCGAAAAATTATTACTAGCCCGCTTATTGCCGATTTGCAACGAAAATAACATAATACCACACCATCAGTTTGGTTTCAGAAGCAGGCACTCAACGATTCATCAGTTACATCGATTGACGGACCAGCTAGCTGTTGCGCTGGAGGAGAAGAAATTTACCACCGCTGTCTTCCTAGATGTTCAAGCAGCCTTTGACAAAGTTTGGCATCCAGGTCTGTTATATAAATTGAAAAGATTCCTCCCGGATACGTATTATCACGTACTGAAAAGCTTCCTAGAAGATCGTTTCTTTGTAGTGAGGCAAGGATCATCAGTTTCTGACTACCAAAATATAGGTGCAGGAGTTCCACAAGGTTCTATACTCTCACCACTACTGTATACAATTTACACTGCGGACTTACCATCTGATCCAAGAATAACGGTAGCAACATACGCTGACGATACTGCTATCTTGACTTCATCCCACGATTTAACGCAGGCCAGTACCAACTTACAACACTTTCTCAACACAATTGAAATTTGGCTGAAAAAGTGGAGGTTAAAAATAAACACTAATAAGTCAGTACATATAAGTTTCTCATTATGTAAAGGAGAAAGTCCTACGGTATTCCTCAACAACGAACCCATTCCACAAAAGAACACAGTAAAATACCTAGGCATCACGATGGACAGACGACTAACCTGGCAAACACACATCCACAATACGCGACTGACTTTGGATAAAAAAGTAAAACAATTATACCACCTCATAGGACGCCATTCCCGATTACCGTTACGTTCAAAATTACTCATTTATAAATCATTCATTCGGCCAATTTGGACTTATGGAATTGAAATCTACGGAACAGCAAAGCCAAGTAATATCAGAAAACTACAGGCATTTCAATCAAAATTATTACGACTCATCGCCAATGCTCCATTCTACATTAACAACAGAATACTACATGACGACCTCAAAATAACACACATAAAAGATATGGCGTACAGCTGCTACAGAAGATTTTTCGGAAAACTTCAAAACCATCAAAATCCATACATCAAAAACTTATCATCTCGTACTCTTCCTGGAAATCCTCGCCGACGACTTCGCCGTTCATGGAATAGAGACCTGCTCTTACAAGACAATGACTCGTGGCACCTACAAAGATTAGCCACTGGGTCTAATCTTTGTTATTGTAAATTTTTTTTTCCTATGTTAAAACCAGCTCATTTGCTTATTGTAAAATTTTACAGTTGCAAATAAATAATTAAAGAGAAAAAAAAAAAAAAAAAAATTTTTGTGGAGATCAACAACATTGGTAAAATAAAGCCGTGTGAGTGTTTCACTCCAGATTTGTTTTAAATCAAAACTTCATTCAATTATTAAAAAACGTTATAGTGAACTAGTAAATCCAAACCTGCAGAAAATAAATTGCTTTGCTTATGAAACTGATTCTGTACTGAAATGTTATGTTTTTAAAAGTGTAATTTTATTGTAACAGTACATACCTATTTTACAATTTAAATTTTTCATTTAATTTTACCTTTATTTATGTACTTCCATTTGGCTCTGTTATCTAAAACACTAAAGTGTATTCCAGTGCAAGTTACAGAGTAAGAAGAAACATGTGGGTAGGATGTGGGTTCTATGGCAGCTCCAATGCCGCACTGTGTTTTGTTTTCTTGTTTCCTGTTGCGCAAATCTCTGTAGTTTGGTTATATTATTTGGCGTCATGTTGGTTTTATGCGTGATACACTGATCTGTTTCATCTTCCTTCACTGCCGTTATTTTCCTAACTTTAAATTTTCTACTGACAATAAAACAACATATTAAATTAGGTTTTAAAACACAAAAGAATTATAAAATTCTTAGCTGAAGAAATAGTTTAACTACTTCAAGTACCTATATTATTTCTTTTATACTTTTAAGAATATAAAAATTGATGTACGAGTTTAATTGAAGTGTCCACTTAATATAATAAAAAACTAAAATGTCGGTTTACATATTATTGCAACTCGTTTTACTCTAACTGGTCTTGAAATAAGACTTAGCTATTCCTTTTTTGATGCCCTCCTCGTCTTCTCTTATCGTCATCCCATTCTGTAACGAAAATCCTACTCTGAGCAGGGAAGAGGGTGGTCTACTCTAGTTCTTTGATGCAAGTGTAACAGGACAGTAAAAAAACCTTAGTGTACTTTACTTGGATTTATCGAGAAAATACTATATTAACCTTAGGGCCTGCATTTTTCGGGTTTTTGGTTTTTATCTAGTTGTTCCAATAAAAAAATAATAATTTTCTTTCTTAAGAAAAGATTTTTTTTCAAGTTATCCTAAAGAAACAATAAATATGTAGAACTTTACAAATATTATCAAAACATCATTTAAACATCTATGCAGAATTTGATTTTATTTGTACGTTGTTTTTGGAATACAAATATGTTTTCAAAATATTGTATGTAAATTTCTGATAAAATCTAACTCAGTGGGAGCTCCATTCTAATTTCGTATATATTTTATCTGTATACTTGTGTAGTACATAGTCTTAACTAATTGATAGCCTGTTGGTTTTTTTCCAATTTTATCTATGATACACTTTGTTAATTTATTTTCTGTGATGAAAATTTTTTTCTTCTACGGGTATACTTGTATAAATGTCCTTGTTATAGAAAAATTAGATTTTGTTAATTTATTTTCTATAATGCTAATTATTTATTCTACGGATATAACTTACTTGTATATAGTCTATGTCCTTTTTATCGAAAAATTAAGACCAAAATATTCTATAAAGATCCCACTTAAAAAAAATAATGATCAACTAATACAAATATGACTATCATATAATATCTAGAATATAACTTTCAATAAATTGGAAAAGAATAAATATAAAAAATAAAAATCCTCAAGCTCCAAAGCTTGAAGACCTACCAAAAATACATAAAGCAGGTATGCCCAAAGGGGGTATATAAAACAGATTGTAAGAACTTTTGTCAATTATATTGATTCTTCTACACATAAAGCTTCTAAATTTTTATATACATTCCTGAAAAACCTAAAAAAAACATAACAAAAAACACATAACGTTAAATATCAGTTATAATATTAAAAATGCAGTACAAATAAATTAATGAAATACGAACAATTATTGATATTAATGAGAAACACGCAATGATATCACTCAATGTGTTGTTTAGGTCAACAGCCGAAAGGCTGGTTTGAACCTCTAGAGGTTTTACTAAGTAAAAGGAGGAGTGAGGTAGTTTACCATTGCCATCCTCTCTGAGTACAAAAGTAGCCCTTGGTTATCAGCATGCCAGGCCCTCCGAAAAGCAACTACTTTCCACCCTGCAAATGACACCTTCACTTCATTTTCCACAGCGTCTAGCTGTATAATGAAATTCATTACTTTCAGAGGAGATACCTCTGACTAGTGTCTTTTATATCTCTACCTCTTCTGTTCTTAAATAGTTCAGTCATATAATTGGCTGACCATGTGATAAGAAACAGAACTATTTTTTTTAGCCTGGAACCAGCAGATCGAGTGCAAAAAAATTTAACACTCCACCTGCCTGTTATGGACGGACTTTTAATTTCAAGGGTATTTTGTATAAAAGTATACCCGTAAAAGAAACAATCAACATTGTAGGAAATGAATTAACAAAATGTAACAAATAAAATTGAAAAAATACAAGCTATCAATTTGTTAATATTACGTACTCAAAATTGATTCGAATTTAACAATAAAATATATAAATAAAAAGATGACCTTTCAATGCGAGCTCGACTCAGTTCGATTTTATCAGAAATTTACATACCTAGTATTTGAAGCTATACAAATGTTTATATAATACACAATAGTATTTTAATTGTATTATAATTATTTTTTCACTTTTTTATATATTTTTCGTTTATATTAGTGATGGTAACACTTAAGTTTTTAATTTCTGTTATTAATTTAATTACTACTATTCACAAAATTAATTTTGTTTCAGGCAACAAAAGATTAAGCACACTTTTTCGCGGATACAAATTACAAAATTTTTTAATTTTGATTCGCTGGTAAATACGCCGAGCGAACATTAAAAAATTAAAATCTTTAATCAATTTTAATATGTATTAAAAACTATAAATAAATATTAAAATTAGTGAGTTATTCCATTCCTTTTACACGAGTGATTTTTTTTTATAATTGGTTTATTATGGTCGCATCAACATTCTAAGTTTTTAGCGACCCCATTACATAAAAAACATTAATTACATAATTGAATTTACACCAATTTACATTTTTACAATTGAATCTTACACTTTTAAATTAAAAATTATTTTGTATGAATTGCACTTTCATTTGCATTAAAATTGTCTTTGAATATTTAAAAATTGAATAAAGTCCAGTGTGTTTGTGTACTGTGTGTGATTAACGCAGTCTTTGTAATTGTCCGGTAAGTAAAATTGTCTCCGTATAGTGTTCAAGGTAGGACATTCCACAAGAATATGTTTGACAGTTAATTTCGTGTTGCAGTGTCTGCAGTAAACAGGGTCTTGTTTCGTCATGAGTGACTGTGTGTCAGTTTAGTGTGACCAATTCGTAGTCGTGTAAGAGTCACTTGGTCAAGTCTGTTTTTGAAAATTTCTGGTTGTAAGTCTCGAATGTCAGTCCGTACTGTGTGTAGGTTAGTCCTTAAAGTCTTCCACCACTCGTTCCAAATTGATTCAAATTTGTGTCTGAACATTTTCTGCAGATCTCGGTGGGAAGACTTGTTTATCCTATTGGAGCATGTAGTGGCGCGTTTGGCTGCTCGAGCGGCTGTCTCGTTCCCTTTGATACCTAGGTGGGAAGGAATCCACAGAAGAACTATCGTTTTGTCGTTGTTAGTTATTTTGTGGTTGACGTTAATGATCTCTTGAAGTATCGGTTCATCCTGTTCGATACTCCTAAGGGAATCTAAAACACTTCTTGAATCTGACAAGATCACAAATGTTTTACGATCGGATAAAGCTATGGCTTCAAATGCTTTTTTTATTGCATATGCCTCACAATAGAATACTGAGGACAATCTTGTAATTTAAACAAAGACTCTTTATTTAACATTACCACGAGTGATTTATTATACCTTATAAAATAACTTTAGTAGTAAAATTAATACCCATCAATACATTTTTGTACAATTGTACGTTATATAACCAATGACTCCTAATTTACTAAGATATGCATCGTGCTTTACTGCTAGGGACTGTAAGATTACGGTTTAACTGTAGATAGACACTGTACAAATACGTATAATACTAAAAAATGTTGAAAACAATAAAATATAAATCAATTCGTTAAATTATTAATATAAATTATTATTATTAACATTAAAAGTTATTTTGATCTAAGTTATTTTTAAACGATTAACAATGCGTGCTGAAATAACTTTAATTTTCCATCGTTTTTTCAGAAACAATCTACTTTATTTACTAAATTTTTACATGACCTCCTGAGTTTGAAAAGATGCCTGTCAGTATTTCTTTGTAGCTGGTTAACTTGCCTGCTTGGATATTTATTAAAAACCATTTTATTGCGACTTCTTACCGGCTGATTTACGACTCGGATAACCCTATAGGCATCTACGATTTAACAAACTGAATTATATTTTCTTTACGAATCTATGGATAATCTTTCAATTGAAATAAATATTTTTATTATTGCCATTGGCTAACATAAATATGTCACTTATATCAGGTGTTTCATAGACCATATTTTCATGTTTATCTTATTGCTAAAATACGAGAAAATTTTACCAACTCTTGCCTGTTTTTTAAACTGGAAAAATAAGTTTTTTGTGGTTATTAATTTTTTTTTTATTTTTGCCGAGTTTGTAGAAAATACACATGCAACGGTTAACCTGTTTTAGTCAGTGATCATTTTAATTTAAAATTAGATTTATTTTTCTGATAAGGTATGTTACAATAAAAAATGACAGTGACAGCAAAGTAATAAAAATACTAATGCAACCATATTCCTGTAAAATGCAAATGAAAAATATTACAGAATACTGAATAGTGTTACACGGCAGACGTTATTAAATGAAAAATAAACATTTTACTCTTTCAAAAGAAAGTTATATCTTGGAGGGGGGTTATTTGAAGGAACTTTGTATCATGGTTCGCACTTCTTTAACGAGCTCGCGTGTCATTCCCTTCCGCTGCTACGTCCGTTATTCATTTATTCTTCTATTCTGCCTCTACCAGCAACTCTATAACCCACGTAGATTGTCGTTTCCTGCTACACTTTCCCCGTTACACCAACAAATTCTAATCTTTTCATTTCTTTCGTGTAAAATTTAAAAAAGAATTAATTTTTTATGAAAAATAATTAGTTATTTATGACCATATGTCAAATTTTAAATAAATTCGTAGATTTATTTCCTAATTACGGTATTTACGTATGGTATAGTGAGTGGTTTCTTAGTTATTGGCACAAAATGTAGCTTATCAACTTTTTTTTATTTTTTGTTTTTACATCTGAAGTATAGCTCAACATTACCAATATTAAACAAATACTTCCATAAGGTCTTAAATTACTATTATTAATATTTATATCAATTAATGTTTTATTGGTGACAGTCTTTTAAATAATTTTGTCATCTATCATTTATTTCCTTTGTCCGTCCGTCCTTCCGTACGTCACACCCAAATGTCAGAAACTACTAGAAATAGCAACAAACGGTTTTCGGATTCGTTTGCTATACAAAAATTTAGTGAGCCTAAATTGGGTGAAGTTCTGGTTTTGACCGGAAGTGGCCCAAAACCGGAAGTCCAGAAATCAAAGTAGGAATTTGAAAACAAAAATAGTTTTATTCGATTCCTCTTTATGAGTAGATATAGAAATCACAAATGGTTTTTGCTGTCAGTCAAAAGTAAGCCTTTTTTAAAATTGCCAGCAGTTATGAGCTATGAAAGAGATTTTTATTTATAACTTATATTAGTAGGTTTAATATGCACTTAATAAAAGAAAAAGATTTTTAGTAGTCACTTAAATGAGCAATGTTATTTTTCAAACATTGAAAATCTACGAAATTACTCAAAACAATCGCTGCATCAACTTGGTAGACAAAAACATAAAAAACAAACTTAATCAATTTAAACATTTTTATAATAAAATTAAAAATTAATTTAGTAAAAACTAACGAAAACAAACTTAGATTTTCTGGGCATCTTACTTTTAGACAATTCAACAATACTCTGTGATTAAAACAAAAGCTCTATACAGACTTATTTTATAGTAAACAAGACAAGACAATTTTGAATTTCTCCACTCAAAACATCAGAATAGATTGTAGATTTTGTTGCAGTTAAAACAAAACAAATTTGAAGTATTTTTTATTTTGTTCATAGGAACCTAGTATGGAAAAACTTCCAACATAGGTACTTAAAAACTGCAAAATTTCATCAATAATAAAATGAAAACATGTGTGTGTGTGTGTGTGTGTGTGTGTGTGTGTGTGTGTGTGTGTGTGTGTGTGTGTGTGTGTGTGTGTGTGTGTGTGTGTGTGTGTGTGTGTGTGTGTGTGTGTGTGCGCGTGTGTGTATGTGTGTGTGTGTGTGTGTGTGTGTGTGTGTGTGTGTGTGATAGATTAAATAATTTTATTATTATTGTTATTATACAGTAAGACCTCGACTTACGCGAATTCACGTCAGTGCGGATTTGTTGAACATTATATTATATTGAGTACAGTAGTTATTCTAATCTTCAAGATGTTCACATTTATGACATTGTTTTGCTAATTGCTTTCGAAACCCTTATAGTAGTTCTCCTCCCCATTTTTATTTTGGAATTTTTTATTGATTTGCTTATATTTTAAACATTAGTACTGTTTAGTGCGTTAATAATATCCATCGTACATTTAATCGTGATTTTAATTGTGCTACAATTTGTTGGTATTTTATTTCCTTGTTTTTCTTGTTACTTTATGTACAATATGAGTTCGAATAAAGGTTACAAAAAGGTAAAGATAGGTTATAGAAAGCAATTACTTTAAAGGATAAGTTAGATGTCGTTAAAAGATACGAAAGGGGTGAAAAAACGAAAAACATGAAAGGAACGACTGGGTTTAGTGAATCAACACTAATGACAATTAGCAGATTTGAACAGTACGGACAATTAGCGAATGTTTTAAGGTTAAACCGAACAATCCAAGTTACACGTTACGCAATGATTTTGTGAAACGCATCCCTCGCAAAGTCGAGGTTTTAATGTATTTACGAGTAATTTGGTTATTATTAACTGATTATCGTAACAATATGACTCAATTTTACTATATAAGGATCGATTTAAGCAGAATGTTTTGCATAAATTATTAACTATCAATTAAATTGTAATAAATAAAAACTTTAGTCTTGAACAAACTTTAACGAAAATTTAAGTTTTTTCATAAAGGAATACAAAATTCGTTTTTGTCTTTTTATTGTAACATTTTGACAACTGACGTACAATGTACTTAGAATAATGTATCTAAAACAGGTTATTTTAATATTGTATTAGGCTTAATAAATTGGATTGTGAAGGTTTAGTTGACAAACTAGATTCGAAAATGGATGACATACTTTTTGTGACCAGTAATTCCAAAAGTCGGATATGTTGCAAAATATTTAATTGTTTATACACGTGGGGTTTTATCTTTAATTTATTAAAAATTTCAATTAAGTTTATTATTATTTCAGAGAAATGAATTTTTTCTTTTCTGTTCTTATAACATCTTTCTTAATTTTTTTAAGCATCGTTTTCTATTACAGCAAATTTTCATAACTTCTTTTTTGTTAGACGAATGGCTATTTTTTTCAGGAATATACTATGAGGATTGTATTTTTATGAATAGAATATTCTGCCTCTGTAATATACATTTATTTGTAATTTAATAATGTATTTATTTATTTTTAAGAATATCTCCAAATTTTGAGATACCTTTATCCTTTTTACTTCATTATGTAACGTATAACATGTTATGATGTATTTTTAATTAATGTCTATTCATTGTATAAAAAAATGTAAATTAATTTTTGTAAATGGTAGTGTAAATAAACTTTATTTCAGCCAGTTTATAGCAAATACAGGTAAGTTATCCATTGTTTTGAATTAACAAATTGTAGGGGATACATTAGTTCATAGATCCATACATGAAAACAATTCAACATTTAGTTAAACATACCTAATGATTGAAAAATGCACAGAAATATTTACTTTGTATCGTTCAGTACTTGAATAATGTAGTTATAACATTAGGTTTCAGTATGTGCATTACGAATTAAATTTGCAATGTTGCTTTCCAGATCCAGAAAACACTGAAGCTGCTGATTTGCAAAGAAAGTTAGAACTGCTGAATACAATAATGGACCAAGAAGCAAGAGCTGAGCAAGCAAGAAGGCAAATGCAATATATTGGACACTGTAAGTAAAAGACAAATAACACATACAATATTATACAATTTTCTTTGTTTACTCATTGCATGCAGACTTTGTTGATATACATTCATTATCTTCAGCAATTAAGTAGCCAATTAGTTGCAATTATGAAATTGTTGTGTTCATAAAGTAATATAGGATGTACTATTGAATAAAAATAATGTAGTTAAATGATAATTTTAAAATTTACAAGAATCCAAAAAGAGTCTCAAGATTTTGTAATTATTTGACCATTCAGAAGCTAAACCATTCAAGCTAACCATTCAGAAGCTCCAGAAGGTAAAAGGGATGTCGGTAGACCTAGGAAAAGATGGAGATAGATGATTTAGAATGTGATTTGGAACAGGCTGCTGCCTAATCCTTGTTTGGAAGAAGAAGAGAGAAGAAGACCATTCAGAACATTGAACTGAAAAATCTTTTTAGTAGAGCCCAGTAAAATATTATAGGTAGCAGAGTGCACTGTAATTGATGAAGTAGAATGGAAATGGAAGTTATGAATACTGAGAAATGTAGAAGACTAAAGTACTTTGGTTATGTGATGATAAGCGAGGAATACAGAATGTTATAAAATATCAAGTAGAAAAGGGTAAGCGTGGTCCAGGATGATGCAGGACATCACGGTTTAAGAATCTTTATCACTGAAATGGTGTCAGGTTAGTTTTGACCAATTTTGATCAATAGTAGACAAAATTCAGAGACCTTGGTGGTAGTCAACATTCTCAGATGATTATGCCCTATCATCTGAGAACATCATCTGAGAACATCAAGAAGAAGAAAGATGCCATTAAAGGAGTTTGTTTTAGTAGAACTACCTTGTTTGTTAATAAACATACCTGCTTTTTATCTTACTAAAGACGCTGAAATTTATATTTTCCTATTCAATCGTGTATGCATGCAATCAAATATTGAAAAAACAGAATAAAAATGGTCACCCCCAAGCCATTATGCTTAGATGCTATACCACTGAATGGAAGATCCCAAGCGTAATTACCAGTTACAGTCTGTAAATTGTAATGTTAGAACCCATTGATTCGCAAAGAAAAAGTTTAGTCGCTACCTTCTTTTTAGCAATGAAGGTTATTTTTCAAACGATAAGTGGCATGAAATAGAAAATGAATGGGAGGCCCCTCAACTGACAACACTAGTAGATGTTATTTCATGACCAAAACTATCTCCCCAAGTCAAATTTTGAAGGTCAGTACACAAAACTTATATTGTGGGAGTGATGGAGTCAGGTAGTCCTGTAAAAGTTTGAAGTTTCTTCTGCACTATAACCTTTGACTTTTACACATATTATATACCCACACACATTGAAGAGCAAGTTGTACTAGTAAGTTACAGCATCTGCCAACTTTCTAGCTTTCTTTGTACTGAGCTGAACAGTAAGAAAAGTGTAATAATTCATCAGAAAACTAAGTTACTGTATTCAACGTTCGTTTGTTACTGCATATGTGTGTATAAGTATGTATTTTGTTGTAAAAGTTTGATATTATTTCAGTAGATTCATTTTAAAAAAGATAAAATTTTGGAATAAAAACAATAAGAAAGTTTTACCAATCCTTGATTCTCTATTATTCAATAAAATAAATCATATGTTACCCAAAATAAAGAAATAAACAAAAAAACATTGTCATATACTTTTTGTGCAATATTGAAAATATTGTAATAAAAATGAAAATTAATGTTTTGAAGCCTGTAAAAAAAACTGTTTACACAATTTTAACTGAACTAAAAAATAAAGTATTTTTACTTTTTCAGACGCCTGAAGAAGTTAGGCACTGAAACTTTACCATGTTTTGGACTTGTCTGAAAGAGTTTAAATGCACAAAAAATATAGTGAAAAGTATTCCATATTGTAAAATGTAAATATCTTTGTACATAGTCGTCGTCGTCTTCCTTCAAGGATTAGGCACATTGCCTGTTCCGACTGCAAACTCCTTTATTAATCAATTCCATCTCTTACGAGGCCTGCCCACACTTCTCTTTCCTACTGGCTGATAGGAGATGACTGCCCTGGGAATTCTTCCATCCTCCATGCGCTCCACATGATCCTTCCAGTTTTGTTTGGTTTCCTCGATTTTCTGCCATATGGAGGGTATGTTGAGCTCTTTTCTGATCTCAGTATTATGGATTCTGTCTTCCCTAGTACAACCCTTCACTGCTCTTAGGAATCGCATTTCAGCAGCCTGTAACCTGCTCCATTCCTTCTTTTTATGTACCCAGGTTTCAGAACCATATAAAAGAGTGGGGATAGCCATAACTTTATAGAATTTCATTTTATTCCAAGTTGCAAAAATCATCCAAATCGTTTTTTGTTGGCATTCCTTTTTGTTTTTTCCGGTCCTATCCGAGGCTGTTTGCAATTTATCAGTAGTAATTGAAGAATCCCTTGGCCGCGGTACGAGCGCTGCGCAAGTTCAGTTTGATGGTGGGGCCGCCACCTTACTGCCTCCAAACTTGCAGTATTTTTATCAGGTTTACTCCCTTAGACTTGTTGCTTCCACCACAGCTGTGAGTCAAGTCTACCCTGGATTTAATTTGGGTTTTCTCCCTAGGCTCATCCGCCCTCTCCGCCGTTGGGATTACTCCTCATCCGCCTTCGAGGCCGTTGACCGGTTTTCACCTAGTAACCCTCGGCAGGGGCCCTTACAGGGTGCTACCATCCGGAGCCAGATGGACCCTGGTTTTTTAACGAGGTTGTTACTTTGTACATAGTAATTTTCTTTTTTAACACATGAGTAATTTATATAATTAGAGGTACTCAGGGTAATGAGGCCTCAACTTGTGATTTGTAAATTCAAAAGATTTGTTTATAGTTTATTTTTAAAAAACTGATTGCAAGTAATGTTAATTATAATAAAAATAATGTTAATTTAAAAATAAACTTTTTTAGGCTATTAATTTTTTAATAATGTAGTTTAGTCAAGGCTATCTAGTTTTGTTTTGTTAGTAATTGCACATTATTTTCAAAATCATTAGAAAATGTCCAGTATTTACAAATAATGCTTTTGGAGTTTTGATGTTACCAAAGCTTCAAAGCATTTTCCAGATTATGAAATTCTTCCTTCAGCATTTTCCAGACACTGATATTAGTAATTAATTGTACTTAAAAAATTTTACAGACACAAAATGTAGAAAACAACTGCAAAATAATGTGTAAATACATACACAGATATTCAAAAGTAATACTTTTAATTTTGTATAATTTTAAAATTTTTCAGTAAACTTGTATCAACTAATCATCACTTAACTTTTCATAATTTAAATACTAAAATTATCAAGTGAATCTATTCCCATAAAATCTCATAAAAAGAATAACCAGCCATTTTAAATCTAATATTTTAGTGAACTGAACTTAATGAATTTTCATAGTAATAAAAATTATTAGACAGTCTTCATGGCAAAGTGGTTCGCATGCTATGTTGCGAAGTGGGAAATCTCAGGTTTGACTGCCAGTCAGAGTTTTAAAAATTGTTGCCAGTTCAAATCCACCGTACCTTAACCCAGAGTAGTCAATAATGACCTAGATGTTGATTTAACTTAAACAAAAAAAAAACTTTTAAATACTATATTACTGTATTTATTTATTTTCTAGAATTCTTACATTTTAATTTATAGTTATTTCATGCTTGCATGTAATAATTCAATTGCAATAATTTTAAAAGACATGTTCATGAAAAAGTAAGTTATTAAGAAAATCAAAGTTTAAAATATGTCTATAATTAAATTGTATACACCCGTACGGTATTAATAATTTTCAAAAATAATTTTAGAGAAAATAAGCTAAAATTTTGTTCCTTTTGACGCATTATATTTACCTCACTGAGTATGAACGAAGGAAGACCTTAACTGATTTCTTATATGAATTGTAGAAAAATATAAAAATGGGATGTTCAGTAAAAAAATTTTCAAGGCAACCTTAATTTTCACCATCACAATTGCTGAGAGAATGAAAATCGTAAATGGAAGTAGAAAAGCAATCTTTCAATGAAGGACTTGTAGTGAGGTTCAAGTACTATATTCATCGGCTGAAATGGAAATAACAAAATGAAAAAAGAAAATGAAGAAAGAAATTGAGTGATAAAAAGCATCACTGAATAGTGAATATAGAAAATAAGAGGAAAAGACACTGTGATAGCACTTTGCTATGAATAAATTACATCTGCTGATAGAATTTCAGCACCAACTTGTACCAGTAATAGAAGCACAGTTTCAGTACTTCTTAACAGTATACAGTCACAAGTTTAAATGATTATAAATAACAATAGTTTAAAATACTTGGCAATCCAACCTCCAAAAGGTTTCCTATTGTATTTCCTTCAATAATTAAAAACCATAGAATTTAAAAATATACTGTACCAAAGTCTACTTTCAGGTCTTCTTCTTCTTCCTGTCATGGGTCAGGCCTTCCGACCTGTTCTGACTTCTCCGCCCATCTTTTTTGCGGCGTACCCACATTTCTTCGTCCATCATGAATGTAGTTAAATTAACTACATGCTCATTCACCCATCTACTCTCACACATTAGTATAAAATTTTCCTCCCATTTCTCTCTGTATTTACCAACTGTTTCTAAGAGGGAGGAGCCATTTAAATGGGCCCAGATTTCCTCATTCTCAATGTGATCCATTAAACTACACCCCTGAACTCTTCTCAAAAACCGCATTTCCACTGGCTGGATCTGAAATTCCTCTTTCCTTCCAAGTATTGAGGTCTCACTGCTGTACAGCAATATTGGAACAGCCAAAGTCTAGTAAACTTCAACTGGGTCGCTTTTTTAACTCTTTCACCCAGTGACCTTGCTACTATCCTACAGATATACTGAAAACAATTTAGTTCATCCTTCATATCGGCACTTCAGGTCAAGCCCAATACAACTCCTCTCCACCTTTCCACTGAACTATCTCTCCTCCATTGCTCACTTGGCATTGCATTGTTTTCCCAATTCACCCATCAATTCACTCTTAGTCTGCCCCTTTGTCTTTTTCCCTCCATCTCCAAGTACAGCATCTTTCTAGCCATTCTACCCTCCGCCATCCTAATGACATCGAAACGACTAAACCATTGTAGCTCTGTCTGTCGAATATTCTTCTTGCCGGACTGTCCATCAACAATCATTCCCAAAGTTAATAATTTGTCATTCTGTCTTTTCCTGTCTTTCCTAGCATAGTTCTTTTGAATTTCATTTCTGCCACCTGCATTCTACACTCTATTTTCCTTCCATTTGTCTATATTTCTGCTGTATATAAGTCAGTGTTTGTTCTAAATATGCTTTATACATCATTTTCTCACAATACTACATAGGAACTTCTTGATCTAAAACTAAGCTTCTCACACTTGTGAAGAAACTGCTTGCTTTCTCCACTCTTTTGCAAAGCAATTTTCTAATTTTCTGTCTAATGAGAAAACACTCTCCAAATATGTAAATTTCTTAACTAACTGTACTACTAAGCCTTCCTTCTTTACAGTTCTTTTGTACCAGCAGTTACATTTTTCCTCGCTTACCATTCGAAACCATGCTTAACAATTTTTTCCATTCCACAATCTCAGTACCCTTTTCAACTTCTCCTCTGTCTTTCCACATTCAATAACATCATCTGCAAACAACTATCATCAGCAAACATAACTGTAATAATATATATGATCATTAAAGCTGATAACAACCCCTTATTTTTAGGACATACCAAACATTACATTATTGTGATTTTCTATTCAAAACTTGAATGTAATTTCTAACCAAAATCAATAATATTATTTCTCTTTTCTGTTTTTGTTCATTAATCTTACAAAAAATCACAATTTAATTTTTAGAATCGTTTAAGTTACCTTTATTTCACTGCTAATATACTACACATTTTAAAGGGTAATACTAAAGTGTTGACAATTAGCAATATGCATATTATGAGTATAAATCATTTCAAAAGTTTTCAAACATACTAAAAACTATAGAAGTGATAAGGAAGTATAAATGTATTCATAAAAACATAAAAACTAGTGGTGATCACATCTTTGATTATGATTAAAACAATAACGACACAAAAATAAAAATGGAGTGGAGTTAGTTCAGAAAGCATGCAAAGGATTATTAATCCTTTCCAAGGCCAGGACTTATTGTGGATGAATTTATAAAGTTTTACTTCCAAATTATTTTCTTGCTATAAATATACACGCCAATTAATGCAGCCTGTAACATAACTCACATATTTTTATAGATTTATAGAATACACTTTTGTATATTATTTTTACCATTCAATCTACAAAAAAATAAACTTTATAGTTTAACTATTGCAAGGATGTGATTTGATGAACTACTATTTTTGTTTCTTTATTTTAATTTCAGTTAAACTAGGACTATGATAATCATGCATGAATTACTTCTTTAGTTTGCTATCCTGCATTCTTATTTTGGTGCTTAAGTTTTCTGTTGTTATTATTTCTTCTTCATTAATTCCAAAAATACTTGCTTTCTTTCATCACTTCACTTTGATGTGTTGTTTTTCTTAACTTTTATTTATTAATTATTTACTCTTCCTCGTCAATCGTTTTTCTGAATTAATTTCTATTATATCTTTGTTTATGTTTATTGTCATTAGGTATGTTTTTGTTTCTTTTAACCATCTGGGTTTTTTTGTATTCTTTCAGAATTTTGTATTTTTGCTTACCATTATTTTATTTTTTGTTTTATCAAACATCCTATGCAGATATTATCAATAGCCGTATTATTTAAAATTGAAGTATATTTATTTCTAACCACCAGAATAGGGTAACAGATAAGGCTGACAGACATGGTAGGAGTAGGAAGTTTTAAATTTTGATGGTAAAAAATTTTTAAATACATTATTGAATATGTGCACAAGTCACTACAAACATTGGTAAGTGTTTGCTGTTATTTTTTTGTTTTACATCTGACTGTTTTGCAATTTCTGCTAATGCAGATGGTGTAGAATGATGATAATGAACATGAGTGATGAAAAAATGCCAGACCTGTCCGGGAATCGAACCTGGGACCCCAGCGTAAAAGCCAGCTGCTGTTATGTATTCTGGTTATTACAGCTGAAGAGGGTAAAAGAGTATAATGAAAGATGTAGAAAATTTAAAAACCTACAGCTTTTATTTCAAATGTTTCTTCGTATACCGCTTAGTTTATCGGTAATTAGTGATTTTCTGTTTTTCTTTCATGAAAATCTGTAAAAGTGGATTTTTAAGATTTCAGCCTTAGTATGCATTTAACAACAAAAGTGCATATAATTAAATTTAGCCCTATAGGAAATTAAAATATCTACAACTTTTATTTAGAGTGTTTTTCTCTACAGAGCCTAGTTTACCGTGAAAGAGTGATTTTCCGTGTTATTAAGCCAAACTAAGGTTAATATTCATTTTGCATCATCACTCATGATTAAACTTTGGTTATGTTGTTTGAGGTTAGTTTTTTGTTTATTTCTAATATTTTATTTTTAATGTAAGGTTATGCTGTTAATTATTTGCATTGGCAAGAGAAAGTTGTGTGAGTGTTTCACACCATATTTTTCATTACCGTTTAGTATATTTAAATGAGTATAAACAGACTGATTATTAGCAACAACTGTGAGGTAAGGAGTTGGGATGGTGCTTTAAAACTTAGGTTTCCATATATTGTAACTGTGAACTGAACTTGGGACCTACCACATTGCTGGATAGCATACAAACCACTACACTATGAAGGCAGCCATATTCATGTTAGCTACATTTTTTCTTGGGTTCAAATTTCATAAAAATATAATCTTATTAGGCTGTCTGTTCTATGTATAATTGCACAGAAATAATTTTTAAAATGTAATTGTACTATTTAATCAGAAAATTAACTTGTGTAAATATTGAAATTATCACTTTCTTTTGACCATGAAACTTATTTTATTTGAATCTCGTATTCAATGTTATTATTTCTAATGTCGTAATAAAAACCAGAATATTATTTTAATATGACAACAATTTTACTTTCATTTCTATAATATAAATTTCTGCTCACTCTTTTATGTTCTGTTGTAACATACTGTATCGTAGTAAAACTAGCATCAATTTCATTCATTGTTTTATTAAGATTGCGCATACTGTAAACTAACAGATGAGAGTAAAAACATCTAAATCTCCTCATACCATTCTGGGTCTATTCCAAATAATTCTCCTTTATTTTCTCTGATGTTCTACCAACTGTTTTAATGCTTTTATTGAAATTAGAAGTAAACCTTTGAAACTGTAGTACAACGTTAATATTTTGTAACGGTTTACATCATTGATTCTGTAAGTTTTATAACATTGAATTTTATGGCTTTCATATATTATTTTTATAGAAAAAATATCTTATGTGTAATATTATAAATATGTTATTATACCAAGTAAACCTAATCATTAGTGTTTCCTTTTCAATCATTAGTGAATAATGGAAATAATGGGGAAGTAAAGTCAAAAAAATTGTTATTTTTGCATTATTTAACTCTTTGCAGATTTTGATACGTTAAAATGTACTGAACTCAAACATTTAATTATTACTTTTAACATTAAATAATTAAAATGCAGTGATAAAGTTATCTTTATACAGGCATTTGCTTGAAACAACTGCTTTTTGAAGAAAGTTGTCTTAGCATATTTCAGCTGAAACAATAAGTAAATTGATGGTTCTGCATGTAAGATTTTTAAGGAAAAATACAAAAAGAAAGGTTAGACTGAAAAAAGTAGAAGAAATAGCAAGAGTACAGAAAGGTTAACCTATAGTGCTGAACAGTTCATTCTGTGTTTGTATGTTTTTCACAAATTTTCTTAATGTTTCTTGAAGATTATGTAGTTCTCATAATTTTGTTTTTCTATTAAAATATAGTATATCTGCATGATTATTTTTCCTTCTAGTTGTGCATAATTCTTAGTTCTTTATTTGGTGGTATTCATATAGTGATAAAAAAGTAAGAAATCTTTTGAACGTACTTATATACATAAATACATGATGATTCATATTTTTTGCTAATTTGTTAAAATTGTTATTAAATTATCTAGAAAAACATAAAGACATACTACTCCCAAACATGGAACAGAATTCTTTTGTTATTTATATAAAAATCATGTTATTAGCTCATATATATGCAAAGTTGTAAATAATTACATGAACCACCAATTTTACTCTTTTACCCTTATATTAGGAGTTGCAGTAACTTTTTTTACATATTATTTATATGAGAAAAGTTTATTTGAATTTACTATTTAGAATCTGATATTTTGTAGTTGCACATTTCATATTTAACGTTCATTTTAATAATATTTTTTCATGTACCTGTTTCATGTATGTGAATAATTGAAGGTAAACATTGTAATAGGTCTATTATCTGAAATAAAGGGCAACATATTATTATGTTATATTAATTACAATATTGTTCGTCTCTAAGGACAACAGTGTTGTATAACAGGTTAATTGTGACATGTAGCTCTTGAACAATTACTTCTGATATGTCCATTAATATGTTATATAATAATAGACTTTTTACTATTACTCTCATCCATCTTTCTTTTTGTTTTTTTTTTATTTATATAAAGTTGAATCAACATCTTGGTCATTAGAAGTTACAGTTAAGTCATGGAACAGTAATACAGGGTTGTTACTGTGTTTAATTTTCAGAACCTAGCTTGAAATTGAATTAGGTGGAACCTTCTACATTGAAGTGTACCATAACATCACTTCATTGTGGAGGTAGAATTTTTCAGGTTTTTCATGTAGGGAGTGATTAGGTGCTGTATTAATATGATTTATTTTATAGTTTATAAAATTTGCACAAATTTTGTAAAATTTTTAAAATATTTGTTTGTATGAATATTGATCTCTGTATCTGATATCTTCAAATTTTTAGTTTATTAATGTTATATTAATCTTGCTATTAAAAATAGTATAAATAAATCCCAGAATGATAAATATTTGAATTGCTGGATTCTAAATGACTTTGTGACACTTCAAATAAATTCCATTACAGTTAATGGATGGAATTAAAATCAGTTCTTTTTATTTTAGTCTAGTTCCATTAAAGAGTCATTGTTTTGTAACCTATATTACATAATTTTATCAGTAGCTGCTATTAGTAGTCTGCTATGCAAACTCCAGCATGATTTTTAAAAACTATTGTACCAATATTGTTTTGTTATAATCTTTCTTCAAATACACTTTAATGTCAGTTGATTTTAAGTATAAAGAACAGTGTTGGTGAAAAGTTGATCTAAAGGACATGATATAATTAGTGAAATAACATCAGATTTACAACAACTTGATTCACAATTTAATTAAAATTGTTTAAAATTTTACAGAACCCTTATGACTTTATAAAAATGTCATTCAAGTTTATTTTACATTGACAGATACATTTATTATTAGACTTGGTTTGAAACAATCTGAATTGAAATTCCTAATTTCTAACATATTTCAACATTACATATTTTTTCCGAGGTGTATTCAAGATGTGAACTATGAGGGGCTAAACTGTTCATGTTAGTTTTGAGGGTAGGGTGGCAGCAGGGGGTAAAAGACAACATTTACTTCTTGCAAAAGAAGCTGAAAATTTAGGAATAACAATTGTAATCAGACTATTCATACAAATACTTAGTTTCATTTTCTGTTGCTTTTTTAATTCTAGGTGGGCATCTGCCTCCAAAGCTCCTACCTGAGTATGCCCATGTATTTTTCCCCTAATATTTTTAGAACAAAAGTTAGCTACTTTGTAGCTACCTGGCAATCTTTACTTAAACGTAATTAGATATCACCTTCAAGCAAAGTTTACCTTTGTAAAAAAAATTACTAAAAGTAAAACATATTCCAGATAGTTAAAGATAAAGAGATTTTAAAGAAAAATATTTCATAGACATGAAGTACTTTACTTCTCAGTAACATAAATTAATTTAATGTACAGACAAAATGGTGCAGGAAAATAAATATTTTATGGCTAATTAGTTCTAACAATCTCCATCAGGTTTTTGTTTTAAAACCTGGAAAGTACTATAAGTATAAATTTAAAAATACATTTTTATTCTAAGCCTGTAAAGATAAATTTACACAAATTTTGCGTTAGATAAAAATTACAATAGTAAGTACGCAATACAATTTTAACAAAATAACTTTTATTAATAATTAAAAATTTATTCAGAAAATTATGTAGTCATTGATGACAAAGCCTTTTCGTTGAAAATTTTATAATATTTATCTATATTTTATTCTTGTCTAACATGTTTTGTTTGTATAATCTTTTATTTTGTAAAACATTGTGTTTTTGCCTATTGACCTTGAGGGATATAGAATTAGCCTAATTTGATATGTAATTACATAAATTGCATGTAATTAATCTTTTGATAAAAATTATAACAACTAATCCTTGTGCATTCACTATTGATTTAAAATCACATTGCGGAAGAAAATTTTACATTTATATAGATGCCGTCACTACTCAAGATTTAGGAACAGCTTAAACTAGAAAAGTTGATATTTATTTTGGCAGCCTATTTATATTTAGTACAGTAGTTATCACCAAAAGAAGAAATTGTAAAATGTTACTAGTACAAACTGTAATGTAGATAAAGATGTATAAATTTTAACATGTGAAACAAATTATCATATACGAGATTGAAAACTGTAATTTAAGGCATGTTAAACAATCCACCCTCCCTTACAATAGATCAATCATACGCATCTCTGACAACTGTAAAGCAAAAAGTTACTCACTACATTCTTACAAAGGAATAGTGTGATTTATGTCTGATTTCAATCAAGATTTCTAGTTATTTGATAAAGATGTCTCTGTTTTGATTTATTACAATGTAGTAGTATACAATTTGTACTTCCCAAGAATAACAAATAAGTTTTATGTTAAATAAACTTAGAAGTAAGTATTTTGCTTGCTGGAAACATATATGTAAAAGCAATAATAAGCTAATTTAAAATGTGTAGCAAAAGAGCTGTGTTAAAAATGTTAGATAATATTTTCTTTGTCAAGCAAAATGACTTGACATTGAAACTAACTGCTCAAAAGAATAATTATTATTTATTAAAAATAATAATAACTTTAAGGAGAAAATCAGAAGCAACTCAGAAGAGTATTCTACGTAAACAAATGGATCAAGACTCCAAACCTAAAAAGGTGGAAATTTTCTGAGATCAGCTAGGGAATGAAAAGGTCCCATTCGCAATTTTGACCACTACTTGACCCATATGAAATTTAGGTCTCTCCCACTAAACAAAAAAGAGACTGTCTGAAAAGAAAATAATTACGAACAATCCCGAAAAGCTGAAACGTGATGAGTCAGAATGTGAAAGACTATTTCAAGAAATGAAAATAGAAACCTGGGAAGGCATCTGCAGCACCATGGTTCACACTGCCACAGAACTGATGGTGGACTGAAGACTATGAGAAGGCAGTCGACCAGATGGCAATGATCTTTAAAGCTTGGTATTCAGATAAAAACAGAAGAAAAATTCACAGTCTACAAGGAAGTTGGAAAGCAGACAGCAAAAACATTCTGATGAGCCAAGAGAAATCGGACTGGAAGAAATTTGAAGCATCAAGTCAAACTTCAAGAAAAAAACCAATAGGACTTCCACAGGATATCCAAACAACACTTAACTGGATATCAACCTATGATATCTATATGGTAACTTATATGATAGATATTATGGATATATTAACCTTATACAGTAGCTGTGGACAACAAGGAAAACTGCAAGATTATAGCCAAATACTTTAAGAAGTTGTTTAGTTGTGAAGAATCTGAAGAGAAATAGCCAAGAATAGATTCAATATGAACAAACAAAAATTTATCTCTCCACCAAACTCAAGAGGAAGTCACAAAACTAGCAAAACAACCAAACTGTGGGAGCAGACTCAAACACAGCAGAAATGTTTAAAAATAGTGGATAAGTAACCATCCAAACACTTACTTAGGAAGAAATGGAAAATATCTAGGAAACTGAGATCCCTGTGAATGGAAAATGGCACTAATACATCCACTACATTAAAAAGGAGCTAGAATGAATGTAAACAATTACCATTTTTCAAAGTACTCTCCCAAGCACTTTTGACTAGACTTGAAGAACAAGTAGGCTAGATCAGAAACTGGTTGAATATCAAGGGTTCAGTAAAGAAATATTATCTGCAGTATAGATATGGAACCAAAAACTAGTCCTGGAAAGTTACATTTTAAGAGATCTAGAGATAGTGTTCGTTGATTTTAACACTGTATAAAAATCATTTCATACATTCCAGACCTATTAATATAATTCTTGCATACTAAAGTTTGCTGGGACAACTTTTAGTTTCCGTACTGAACATTGTAAAAGCTTATACTGCTAAAAAAAGATGCTGTGACGACTCAAAATCATTAACAACTGGCTTTGTTTATGTTTTGGTCTGAAGTAAATGAATGTAAATAGACCCAGCTGGTGGAAGTAAAATAATAAAAAATAATTTTAATTTAAAAAAATTATTTTTAATTATTTTTATAAATAATTTTAATTTTAAAAAACCCACCGGGTTGGTCTAGAGGTAAAGTCGTCGCCAAAATCAGCTGTTTGACAGCTGATTTTAGGAAACGAAGGTTCCTGGTTCAAATCCTAGTAAAGGTAGTTACTTTTATACGGATTTAAATGCTAGACAGTGGTTACCGGTGTACTTTGATGTTTGGGGTTCAATTAACCATACTCTCTCAGGAATGGTCGGCCTGAGTCTGTACAAGACTACACCTCATTTACACGTCATACATATCATCCTCATCTCATTGGGTCATGGGTTTGCTTATTGTTCTAAATTGAACAGATTGCAACGTACACAGATTAGGAATTAAAAAAAAAAAAAAAAAAAAAAAAATTTTAAGAAGAGTTATAAACAAGATGGGGGTTGCTAGGCAGCTAGTAGGTTAAAGAATTGATTATAAAAATGTTTTATTGAGTGGGGCCTGGAGATATGAAAGGGGACAGTTAATAAAATATATTAATTGAATAAAACGTATAATGATTAAATGTAAATAATGTTTTATTGAATGAAATAGGGGACAAACTTGAAAGCTGAGGCAAAAACTAATAAAGAAAACAATATCAATATTAATCAATTAAAATAATAATTTAGTTTTCTACAATGCACAGTATTGTATGATTTGTGTATAAAACAAAATAGGTATCCATGAATGCAAACAGTGGTTCCTACCAGTGTACTAAAGATACATCCATTAAATTTTAATAATTCCTGCTCTTAACCAGAGGTGTTAAGTAGGCCTACTCATAAAATATTGAAAAATATGTAGGCCTAGAGTAGGCTTATTACAAAAAGTAAAATTGAGTGGAATGATCATGTTATGATATTTAAGTTTGTCTATGGAAAGGTGCAATTTATACAGAATACAAAATTTAATGAAATGCAACCCAAGTCACAATTACTATAAAAAATATAATCTCTACTAAGAACTTTCATTTTTACATAAGAGTAAGATCTAAACTGATTTTTGTTGCAGCAGGTTATTCGGAAGACAGTGATTATACAAGCGATTTGAACTACCCAGTAGGTCAACATGCCAACAGCAGTGCCTCACAGTTTCGTAATGCAGCACATCAAATGAGCACACCTCAAAGATCCTTAGAAACGAGCAGAGAAAATTCTTATGAGACTGATGAACCACCACATCAACAGCAAATACCACACGGTCATCACCTAGTTCCAGGTACTAAAACTAAAACTTATCTATGTTCTTATTTTACCAAATATGCATTCATATCTCAAACACCTAAAACTCAATTAAATATAAGTTAAAATTAAGAGACTCAGATTTTTTTCAAGAAAACTGCCGCCTAGCATTTCAGTTTTGATTGTAAACTACTGTAGGCTACCTTTTTACTTTCTCTTATACTGTTAGAATGTGTACGGAAGGAAATTATTGTTTTCATGACAATTTTTCGAATTTGGAGTTTCACAGGAAATACACGTATTTAGGCCACCTTAAGCCTTCAATATGTTTTTAGCGATTGGTGTGTGTGTCTGGGCGTGAGTAAAATATCTCAAAAACGGAATAGCATACGAAGTTAAAATATGGAACTTACGTTAGGTACCAGTCAGGACCCAACCGAACAATTCCATCAAACTTGGTCAAGCAGAAGTAGTAAATTATTCATGCGATTTTCTCAAAAACCGTCAATTAGGGATTTCCCGTATTTTTAAGTCGAGAAAAACCCACTGGTTTGGTCTAGCGGTAGAGTCGTAACCGAAGTCATCACCTGTTTAACAGCTGATTTTCGGAGACAATATTCTGTGGTTCAAATTTTAGTATGTGTAGTTGCTTTTATATGGATTTAAATACTAGACAGTGATTACCGGTGTACTTTGATGGTCTAGGTTCAATTATTAATAATTATCTCCCAGGAATGTTCGGCCTGAGTCTGTATAAGACCATACTTTATTTACGTGCCATTCACATCATCTTATCAAATTGGGTCATGGGGTTGCTTATTGTTCTCTAATTGAACAGATGTAACGTACATTACAACATTAGAGATTTAAAATAAGTCGCAAGCGATTGATTTTCATTTTGCGTGGTTCACTTTATGATTAAAATTAGGTTATGTTATTCATTTTACATTGTTTACAATATTATAAACTAAGGTTATACGTTTAATTATTTAGATTGTTGAGAAAAAGTCTTGTGAGTGTTTCACACCTTATTCTTTTAAGTAGAACGTAAAATTGTACTTTTATTATAATTATATATATTATTTGAACTGAAGGTACATTTGAATTAATTATGACTAGAATTAAATTTTTTTAATTTCGTTTTTATAATTCTGTGAAGTTTTTAGAACGGATTTTTATATTCGAAAAACTTTTAATTGCGTATTTTTTACACACCTTAAATTTCACTGTAGTTTTAATGCTATCTCAGCAGTACTACAAGATAAAAGTCAAATTTTTGAAAGAAGGTAGGCTTAGTTTAATTTTCAACCTGTAATACGGTGTGTTTTATATTTCATGTTACATTTAGGTATAAGATTTTTTATTTTTGTGTTAATACTGGAAGAAACCCATTATGCCTCTATACATAGTTTCTCAGTGTAGGTTTTTTTTTAATTTCTAGATTTTTCTTTGGTTTGCTTTAAAGTTGTTAAAGGTACACAATACCATTAACAAAGTTGTGTTACGTATAGGTATCATTGTTTTTGTGGTTATGGTGATTCCTTATCTCAAATTTTCTTTTGTTAAGGGTATTATGACTTTTGGGAATAATTACTAACAAGTATAATGTAGATTGATTTCTTACTGAAAAACAAACACAATGAAAGCAACCAAAACAAGTCAATACATGCAGTAGGCCTAATTTTCTTTAAATCAGTCGGGCAGAGTTTCTGAAGTTTTTAAATAAGGTACGTAACTGTATACCGTATTTCTGAGTAAATATAATAATTATATTTTTATATTAAAAGAACTTTTTATATTAAGAATATTATTCTATATAGGCCTATTAAGAAATATGAGTAAATACATAAGTAGGGCTATGTATACCTTGTTTACCTGCATTAGGTATAGTCTTTTTGAAAACTTTTTCATTAAAAAATTTTATTTCAGCATTTCTTCATATAAATAGCCTAAAATTGGTAATATTCTTATGACATACATTTAGGAAGAAAACAGTCTCATGTGTCTTACAATTTATTTTTGTCATTTTAATATTTGTTAATGAAAGTGCAAACTTTTTAATGGACAATTGATTAGTTAAATTGTTTACTACAAGAATTATTATGTAATCAATTAGTTTTAGTATAATTATGGCTGTCTTAGTCAAGTTCTGTGCACAGTTTTCCTTAGCCCTTCTAGACAAATACATGGTCAGTTTCCTCCCTATGTTCTGGGTAGTAGTATTACCTCCATTTTGTACCCCAAATCATTTTGACACAATTATACTATGTACCGGTACGTATATTATTTTATGTGGCCATAAAATTTATTTATTTAAAAAGTTGTATATAAGTTTAACTTATTCAGAGTCAGACACTGAAATGGCATTTAATTGTTGACTTTGTTCGTAAATATGGAAATTAGCACTGGTAGACAAGAGTTAATAGTACTATCTTTGTTCTACTACATATTTGATTGATGATTGAAATTCTCCTATTTTTTGGAAATAACGTGATTTATTTATAGATTGTTTATTTTTCTGAATTTTAAAGTTTGTATGAATACATTTGAGTGTTTCTATGCGAGTTGAAAAAATAAAAACCATATATCTAAGGTAAAAACACTTTTCATTGTTATTATTTAATTAAGCAGAACAGTTTAAACCTTAATGTGCTGAAATTTTTTTTCTCGTACAAGGCCAATTTTAGATCATGTGGAGTGACTTTAGGTTTTTCTGGACACCTCATTTTGCAGCCCACATTCTCAGCATTTGCTCACTGTTGGCTATTCTTCTGTCCATCCTATGCCTGTTTTTGCTCTTCATGGAAGCCCTTAAAGTCCGTAATTATTTGTCTGAATTTTGTTCGGTTCATTAAGTTTTCTCGGTTTATTCCAGTTTCTCAATATCCTTTCTGATTTCTGTAAACCATTTATTTGACACCTTAGGGTCTATTGTTTAGTGTCTTAAAAAATTGTTTTGTCAACCATTCTATGCGGGTGTTCATAAAACTTGAAGTCTTCTTGTAGTCATTCTTTGTACAGGTCTTCTTGACCTCATAACCTAAATGTGCTGAAATTATGTAATAATAATTAATAGAAATTAATATACTACAAGAGCACGTTATGACAAACTATTAGATAAATAACCTTAAGATAATGTATATTGCCTTTTATTATACAACAATGCGGTTCACTGGACAGTAGTGAATTGGTGAAAACAGACAATCTAAATTATTGTAATTAACCCTTTAATCAGTATGCGCATCAAATGATAAGGCCAGAACAATTTCAAATTTTCAGTATGCGCATCATATGAGGTTTTTTGTCCAAATCTATTCCAGTGAACACATCAAATGATGGTTAGTAGTTTAACTTGTGCTGCTATCAGTATATAATGTGGATTTTTTTTGTTTTCAAACTCTCCCAACAGAAGTTTATAAGCCTGACTGTTTACATGACATCACATGATTTGCGTACTTTTTGTCGTTGATGATAGTTTTAGGTTATTGTTATGCACCAGAAGTCGCCGTCTTTATTAAACTGTTCTTTAGTTTGTTTTACAAAAAAATTTTAAGTGCATTTGCAATACAAAGTCAACCATGGTGATATACGAAAACTTTGTTACTTTGCATTATTTGTAATTACTGTTTTCACATCACATATGATGTGAATACTTTTGTAATGTATTACATGTGTATTTATTTGTATTATTATGTATGTCTTGTTGCAAAAAACTATAAAAACATTACTTTTTAGTACAATAATATAAGAAAACCTTTTATTTGAATTTTTTGAAAAATAATACCCCTACCTGGGGCAAAAATATCACAAAGAGACTTACTGAAGAAAAGGTTAAAGACAAAGAAATCGTTAAGATGCAACCTGCAGCTAGTAATCAATCTAAGTGACATTATATTTTAATTTTGATTGTTCCGATGCTACAATTTAACCTTATTTATTTATTTTTGTTAGCATGTTTGATGGATTCATTAATGTCACAGCAGTAAGATTGGTATTATAAAATACCAAATCTGAATGATGAAAGACTTTATTAAACTTTACAGGACAAGTTTTGAAACAAGGCTTGTCATAATTGACTCGTGTACTTTTCTATATAGGTTGCTAATCCAAAGCCTTCCAAACAGTTAACTCTACGAGCAAGAAATTTAACTTTAAAGTGTATGAGTGCAGTTATATATTAAAAAATATGGCATGCGTCACCATCATTTTCAGAGTATATAAACTACGTAATTAAATGTATACATTTTATTAAAGTGACAAAAGAGACAACATTATCTAAAAAGTTCTAATTATTAATTTGTTTCAATTTGAATGTTGTGTATAATCTGTTAATGGTGGATCCATCGAAACATTAGTTAATTAAACTAAATAAAATAAGAATAAATCGAAGCAGCGATGGAAAAAATTAAAGTTGGTAAAAATGAAAATAATATATTCTCATTCAAAGTACTTTTACTGCAAATTAATAAAAATATATCTGCAGACTTGATTGAATTAATGAGGAGTTTTAAGAAAAGATGGAGGCTCAGATATTAAGGCAGGAAAGTGCATTTCACTCTACTCTGTTTCCATCTCATTTAAACACACATCCTTGTCTACATCTAAGTGATGCAAAGAAAGTGGCAAGACAAACAAATGTGGAGTAAAAGCTGAGGGATTTAGTGTAGTAATCTGTATGACACCTACTTAAATAAATTAAGTAATATATGCCTACGCTCTCCCGGTTAGACAGACAAATTTATTTTCAAGTAAGTGCTAATGAATTAATTCCACTTAGATTCTGTTTAAAAATATGGAAAATTATAATAAAGTAACATTAAATGTTTAAATAATTACCTAGTTTTTAATTACAAAATTGTTTTATTTTTTAGGACCAGTTCACCATAGTCGTAACTCCCGTCGCGCGCGAGACCGAGATGAGTACCTGACGCCTCCAGAGGAACCTCCGCCTAGAAACCGTTATAATGAACATGACCAAGAACCTCTTTTTTATAATAGCCGGCCAAAAAATTACAAAGAACGTATTAGGTAGGCATATAAATAAAAAATTGTTTTAAGCATAATCAAATAGTGTTAATTACAGAATATTTGTATGATGATTTAAAATGATAATTGTATGATATACTTAAAAAATAAAAAGTGAAAATTATTGTATAATAACTAAAAATTTTTCTCTAGATTATGAAACAAAAATGTAAATGATATCAATGAGGAGTCTACCTTCAAAACAATTTTTTCTGTCACAAATTAGTGAAATCCTTTTCTACACCTGATTATTTTTTTTAGATCCTGGGAAAATTTTTTTCAAAAATCTAGTTCGGAGTTGAAAAGCAGGCACTGATATCAAAAATAACAACTGGGATGTACTTTGGCTAAGTTACTTGAAATTTACTTGAAATCACAAGGAAGGTCAGTTCACTTTTGTGTTCCTCGTAAGAAAGCGTTTTAACAACATAATATCTTAAGCTTTGTGCTTTTGCCATTTCATCATGCCCCTCTCAGTCATTTTCTACAATTTTTTTTGCTTTTATTTTTATCAGGAACTGTACATTGTTGACAACCACCCACTTTGATAGCTGCTTTTTGTTGTATTTTTGATGTGGGTTAGGCATGTGTTTGAACAGGGAACCACAGTAGAGTTTATTCATGAATGGCTGTGAACTTGTCACTAAACAAAGTCGCTTGCCCAACTGGTGTTACTCAACAAATAATAGTGACTTTCTATCAGCTGACTGATTGGGCTGGCTCAAATGCCCTAAAATGTTTTTGAAAATCATTCAGAAAATTTTGGTAGGTGTAATTTTTTTTATTGACAAATTTTTCCTCGTTTAAATTTTTCAATATAAACATGTAATTTTTGTAAAAAAATGTATAGAAAATAAAAATTTAATAGTTTTATTTGTGTTGTTATACACATAATACGATTAAAGTATTTCTTGCTAGACGCTAATGCATGAAATCTATTGAGAATAACTACCAAGAAAAAATAATAACTTTAATGGTATTCTGCCTATAAATACATGTAAACTTTTAGAATATATTGTTTCACAGTTTTCGTTTTTTACCATCATCTGGAAAAAATGTTGCAGTAAAAATAAAACACCTAACAAATTTGTAAATCGATCTTCAAAAATTGTAGAAAATGACTGGAGAGTCATCAGGGAATTGGCAAACACACAAAGCTTAAGTAATGTTAAAATATTTTCCTTAATTAATGGGTACACAAAAATGAATAGAACTTCCTTGCAGACAGAATATAGGAGACGATAGAATCAAGAGTTGAATACAGTATATCCTGTGCTCCACACTAAATGTGTTAAAATATAAATAGTAAATAAATCCTTAAACCATTAAATTTACACATTTTTAAGTCGCTGAAATTTTTTGTTTGATATTAGTGATTTTTTTCTTAAAAAGAACAAACAAGAACTTTGCTATCGTTACCCAGGAATAAATGGGTTTTACTCTTGACTTACTTAGCATATGAAATAACAAACACTAAAAATACCTGTGATACCATAACAAGATTTTGTTTTGTCTTTTCTTTATGTTATTACTATGGGAGAAACAGTTTTGTTGGGCACTCAACACAAATAATAAATATCATATGAATAAACTAGGTACTGCATAAAACCATAACCTACTTATCAGCACACTTGATCTCCCTTTACATTCCAGATTTAGATCCAATTTACTCATGCTTTAGTGGTATATTTAGACATGTTGAACAAACTGAGGATGGCCTCATACAGGTCTTTCTCAAAGCCACCTACCTATCTCTCCCTTTCAATATTTAATTAATGAAGCACTCCTGTTTGATAGCATTAATAACAAACTTTATGTAAACAATATTAATTGTACATTAAACCAAATTATAGGATTTATATATAGGAATTAATGTATTTCTGAGATGAGAGAGAATACTAGTTTTTTTACAATTTACTGGGTGATTCAGAACTATACTGCAATCTCTTGATAGCTTATTCTGCAGCTTAAACTAAAAAAAAACGTCATATAAAAATAGGCCTGAAAATTTTTCATTAGCGAGTTATACAGGGCCAAAGATTTCGCTGAGAATTCAGTACTCTCGGTGAAATGAGACCATATAAGACATTTTTAAGTCTGTAATAAAGAGACAAATCTGATGGTTTCTTATGTATTTTTACCTGATAAATAATATTAGAAAATAAAATAGGTCCCAATAATGTACCTTCATCAGTTTTAAAGATATCTTATGTAAAACACTAGAATTGGGGGAACAAAATAACAAAGTTTTGTTTAACGTGAAATTACTTTGGTAAATGGTAAATAATTTACCATTTATTATTATTAATAAAATACACCTTAATTATTAAGGTGTATTTTTATTACATTGTAGAAAGTTTAAATTCTGAAAAGAATCATGTAAATTTTTCAAGAAAAAATTGAATACTAGATATGAAATTTAACTTTAGTTACAAACAAAACAAACGTAATTGTGAAAAAAAAATTTTAACTGCATGAAATACTAATTTTGTCTAAAGATTGGAAATAACAGCGATTGTTCATTCAATACTGTAGATTTACATAAAGTTAATAAAGTTCAGTTTAAATTCTAGTGTTTTACGTAAGATATCTTTACAACTGATAAAGGTACATTACTGGGACCAATTTATCAGGTAAAAATACATTTATATGAAACCATCAGATTTGTCTCTTTATTATAGCCTTAAAAATGTCTGTCTGGTCTCCTTTGATCGAGGGTACTGAAATCTTGGTGAAATCTTTGATCCTGTATAACTTGCTAATGAAGCATTTTAAGGCCTATGTTTGTTGGATTTTTTTCTTATTTTTAGCTACAGAATGAGCTATGGAGAAGTTACCGTAAAATTCTGAATCAGCGGGTATAAAGAAAAAGTTTTATAATTCCTAAATATTATGACCATGCTTCAAAATTTTGAAAATTTATACTGAAATTTAGAATATATAAATAGCTGAAGTTTAGCAACATATAATTAAGTTTTGAACACATTTAATTTAATTTAATTACCTGGTTTTATTCATTATCATGAGATATGGATGAATATGTGTACCCACATTCTATTGAGGCTTGTAGTTCACAACAGATAGCGATTTACTAGAATCGTGGCCAATATTCGATGATGGAGTTAGTGCTTCAAGAAGAAAGAAATCATCTATGACTCTTGCATCACGTATACATCTGTTATTTTTTTTATTCTTACAAAATGCTCTCAAAAAAGTTAAGAAATTTTCTTAAACACTCTCTCAGTTTACTGATCTTTTCTATTTTTATTAAATATTTTCTATAAATGGTTATAAATAGATCAATGAAAGTTCACAATGGCCGCCTCCATAGCATAGTGGTAGTGTGCTAGCCTACAACGTGGATGTCAAGGGTTTGATTCCCAGCTAGGGTCTGGAAATTTTCACAAGTTAAGACTCAATGTTTCATAACCCACCATAATTACCGAGCTGTTAATGTGACTTTAAACTAAAAAAAAAGTTCATACAATTCTTAAAGTTATGTGAAATTTCAAAAATATTAAAAAAATGTTTTGTTAGCATTAAAATATTTTTTAAAAGAAAGAAGTATATAGAGAAAGTATAGAAAATTTGTTTATTAATTAGTATTACTACTAATAATAGCATTTTAGTAATACTATTAATTAATAGTAAACAGAACCTACCTTAGAAAGCAAAATTAAAATCTCTTGAAATACAATTCTGCTGGGCTGCTTCCGTAACGTAGTGGTAGTGCATTACCACTTAGCAAGTGCCATAGGGCACTTGCCTACAATACAGAGGTCCCGGGAAGGGTCTGGAAATTTTAACACATTTAAGCCCACTGTGACAGTTCCAAAACTCACAGTAGTCGCTAATGACCAAGCTGTTGATGCGACTTTAAATAAACTAATAACTGTGCCATTATTTCGGTGTGACAATTATCTAATTTTGAAGTGTGTGCGAATTTTCTCTCGTTATTTCTTATCGGAAAACATATATTTTTGACAAACGTGCTATGTGTTTTCTTGAATTTACTGGGTTCTTATAAATGTAAACATGAATTTGGATGCCTAAGATGTGTTCATGTACGGTTGTCGGCTGGTCATCTTACTTATCTATCGTCATTAAACTGTTTAAAGGACCACGTTCTATTAGCTAACTGGCTGTGTTGGGACAAAGGCCTAGTTGTACTTTCAAAAAATATTTAGGGCATGCTTATATGATTCATAATACTTTTTTTGTTTTATTTTCCCAATTGGTTAGAATTGACGCTTCTGTTACGACAACACAAACTTCTTTTGTCCTGAGACTATGCTATATAGATTTTACTACTGTTAAAACCCACATATAATTTTAAAATTTATTACTATCGCTATGTTTGTTTATTTATTTTTCAGAAATAAGAAAAGTAAATGGGACTATGAGGACAGGTAAGTAAATGAGGTAAAAGAAAATCTGATAAATGTAGTTGTAGAAATCACATTTTCAGTTGGTAATACAGCATCAGAAAATTGGTCAAACAAGTTAGAAAAATGTAGTATTAGTTGAATACTAATGAGAAAGTTTGTGCAATTTGTCAGAGCATTAATTATTTACTGTAATTAATTGTGCCAGTCATACCATTAATGTACATATTATTCATTTATTGATAATAAAAATTAATAATTTTACGGATAGTATTTTTAAATGGTCAATCAAGAGTAACATTAAGGCTAATATTTCAAGCAAATATTTAGAAAAAATTATGGTTTAGTATAGTATTCCACAGAGTCTTATTGTATTTATCAATTCCTATTCTGTTGAATACTGAGTACATCATGGCTAATTTTTCTGTACATTGTCATTTATTCTTCCCTATCTGAAATAATTGATTCAGAAATCCCAATAAGATCGATTGTTATTTCTATGTGATTTCTTTACTACTCTGTCTAAGTTTTGATGACTTTTCTAAAGACTACCTCATATTAATACCTCCATATTAATTATAAGTATTTTCTGGTCATTTTTAATAACAGGCTTAACCCTGTTAAAAAAACATCACTGGAGCACATCAAAAGGGAACTGCAACACATATGATATGTGAAAGGGTTTGTTATGATCATATAAAAAGTAGATTTTCTGGTTGCATAGTAAATACAGTACAATTAAAACCTAAAAAAGAGTCAAATTTATCAGTACACACTCTTAGCTAAACTGCGGCTAGGGTTAAATTCATTTTGTGGTAATAGTTTTATAACATCTGCAAATCATACAATAGTTATAATTGGCTTCCTCCTTGGCGCTGTGGTTAGTGTAGGCATACTAGAATACAAAGTCAAAGTCTCCTGGTTTGATTCTCAGGTAGAGAGAGAATTTATAACATTTTCAAACCCGCTATTATTTCATAGCCTGCAGAAGTTGATAATGACAAAATTGTTGTTGTGCCTTATAAACTATAAATAAAACTAATAACTACAAAAATTCCAATCTCAGTCATCCATTAAAGAATATAAACCCTGTAGTAAACAGTATAGATTCCCTTATGATTATTTGAATGGTACCTATTATATTTTTAACTACATAATAGATTTTATTAAAATCAGCTCTTTGAAAGTATACTTAGAATCATAGCTGTATAAGTTCATTTTAGTACCCGTAGTATATCTCATGGTATGTGATCTGCTTTCTAGATGAGTGGTTCTAGTGCAGAGTGGAGTGGTAGGGTATGGTAGTAACCAGTTTGGTATCAAAAGCTAGTAAGTAAACATCATGTGCTAATGTAATTTGTGAGAACATTAGTCAGCCAAGTTTACAAAGTAATGTTTTTTTTGGTTATTATAAATTTTGTTGATTTTAACAGTTATAAATTTCTAATAGTTTTCTATGAACATTATACATGTCAGTACTCTTTTTTTATTTATAGTTCTAGTTATTAATGTAGTTTTTACTACTTCTTCTTGTTGTGGTGGCTCTCTGATTCGGATGTTTGTGATCATCATGGGTATTTTTACCTTATTTGTCACAATCCAAAACAATTCTGTGGAGCTCTTACCAAACCAGGTCCTCAGATTAGCAAGCCTGGAAATTCTTTTTCTACCAGGATTCCTCTTTTCCGTGTATCTCCCCCTGCAGAATGCGCTGTAGTAGATTATACCTTTTTTGATTTCTCATTTTATGACTTAGGTACTGCAGCTTATGGCACTTAACAATTCCCTTGACCGATTCCAGACCCTTGTTCATTCTCTACAAAGCTTCAACATTAGTGACTTTCTGCGTCCACAAAATTCTTTCAAAAATTTACTACTAGTCCTGTTCAATCATATGAACCATTCTTTTTAGCTAGAGTAGTAATAATTGTGAACTGAGTATGATGTAACAAACAGCAGGTTGTTGACACCTTTCTTAGCTCATATGTTACTTCACTTAATATGTAACTGTAGCTATTTAAAATAGAAGAAAATTATAATTTTATTATTGATACAATCTTTATAAAATATCATTAACAAAAATTAAAACTAATATTTTTGTTGTAAACTCACACGATACACTAACAAGGGTCTTTTAATTTCTGTTACAAATTTCATATGGCAGCTCACCTTTTACATGCTAGTCAGTCTTACCGACATAGTTATGAAGTTACTAATACTCTGCCAACCTGTCAGAGTCGTGGCGTGCTATGATACTGAGAGACAGCCTCATCAGGCGGCACTGTAAGGAGACCGCATAAACACCTAAATCAAAATACAATTTGAACCACTCAGTAATTTCAAATATTTTCATAATTTTTTTCTATATTGGTCATGTTATTTCAAATTGATATAATTATATGATTTATCACACACACCTGCCTCAGCGGTTTCGATACCTTTAGATTTCAGTTTCTCATGCAGGTGCACTATTAACAAGCTCTTACCAAAAGACTTTTGATCTGACAGCATGATGCTATTATTTATATATATTGTGTGGTAGCTTTTAAAAGCTAAGGCAGGAATTATCATAAAAAATTAAAAAAATTTCAGAGGTGCCCTTTCGAAGACTAGTCTCATACTGAAAAAATCTACCACATGGCCCTGCAGCCTGTGATTCTAATTAGGTAATTAGTTTAATCTATGTAACTGAACTCAGTGTCAGTCTATTTTACACAAGTTGTGTACCTCAGTGCCATCATTGTGACTTATCTACAATTGCCTTTCTAACTAAATACTAAATTTATTTGCTGTTATGTTCTTTCACCTTATCTGTATATACAAGTACTAAAAAATAATGATAATAATCATGCATATCAGAGCTAAGTACTGATGCTTTTAAAAATACACGGTACCAACATGTTTTAACATAATTTAGAACTGTAGGTAACAAACAGCTGAAGATGTAAGATATAGCTCAAACATTCTTACAAACGGTTCGGTTTTCAATATTTAAAAATTAAATTGAGTCGTCATTTTTGTTACGCATGTTAGTTAATCATATTGCAATGTTTTCCATAAATAAAGTAAATTGTTAATAACATAGCTGACAGCTTAGTATTGACTTTAAGCTACCCATTGGTTAGTAATGTAAGTTTCTATCACCATGCTATGTAATGAACTTGTACATAAACTTTTGCACTTACTTTCTCTATTATGAGTTATGAATTATTTCTATGCACACTAATATTTTATAAATATCTTGTCTAAAATTGTGTTCATCTTTATTTTAATGAAAGTTAATATTAACGGTTTGTTTTATTTATTTTTTACAGACAAGGCAGTGCATGGTATGACGAGTACAAAAATTTTGGTAGTCATCAACATTTAGAAACAGCAAATAGTGTTTATGAGGACGCAGAATATTATCCCGCAACTCAACATAATAGTTCTCGGCAAAACAGAAGTATGAAGAAATTTTGTATTATATTTCTTGAAACCATGATATTTTAAATTTAGATTTGTTAATAACAAATAGCTATTAGCAGCTGTTCCCAAATTACTAAATATTTATTTGGTATTCGCCAAGGTGTTTTCATGACATGGACGAGTGTTAGATTTACGTATGTCGCATATGGAAAGGCAAGGGTTCCTTTCCCAAGGATAAATCTGTGAAGTTATTAGATAATTATTATATTATTAATTAGTTAATTAATATTTAAATAAAATATTAAATTATAATTATAATTAATTAAAATTATAATTAATAATTAATATTATAATTAAATATAAATTAATATTAAATAAAAATTTAAATAAAGTATTAATTAATATAGACATTATTTTCAACTTATGTTGTAGATAGCTGACTGTTGGTATTAAGAGTGTAACTTCTGATGTTTATAAACATTATGTAAAATAAAACAACCTACCAAAAGTATCCACAAATCAAAGGATAACTTTTGTTTTTTTAAAATACTTGTATGTTGATATTTTTCTATTAACATGTGTGTAAACATGGTGACCATTGACTTTACAACAAACCGATTTATTTAAATTTAAATTTAAAGATAACACAAATATAGTATCTATTCACATAGTGATGTGTAGGAGTTTAATATATGTAAACTTAACTGTTAACCTTAATTTAAGAAAAATATTAAAAGTGGTATTTTTTATTCTTTTTGAGTATAAACTTACTTAATAGAGAACAGTTTTCTCTGGATTACTACTCCATCGAAGTTAGATGTGGACTTAAAAGGAGCCTGAACCACAATAAGAGAAGGATCTCCTACTTTTTATAAATAAGTTGTCTGAATTTTCTTAATCTTCACCACCCATACATGTAAAAGCGAGGGTTTTCACTCTTCATTGTCATCGACTGACTCACTGATCAGTAATTTGCTAACGTTTTAATAACCCCAAAAACTGAAATTGAACAAGATTTTTCTTGACTATTGGGCAGGAAACCTAAAGCGTTTGCATTTCAATCGCTTGTGCTCAATAGGAGTGATACCCTAATGACATGTTGGTAATTCTATAACTTCCTAAAAGCTCTGGGTTTTAAAAATCGGTTTTTCTTGATTTTTAAGATTGGTTTTTTAAGATTTTTCTTGACCATTGGGCAGGAAACCTAAAGCGTTTGCATTTCAATCGCTTATGCTCAATAGGAGTGATACCCTAATGACATGTTGGTAATTCTACAACTTTCTAAAAGCTCCGAGTTTTAAAAATCGTTATAAGTATTCTATAAGTGGTGTGGAACTGATGAGTGCTCATGACAGTGTGGCAGTAGTTGCTTACACATATATATAGCTGGGAGAGGACATTATGATATAACTTACCATCATAACCAGTTCTTGCTTTCCTTTTACAAAATAATATAAAAATTAAAGTTTGTGAATTACATCCAGGGGACCCAAGGAGAGCACATGGCATCTTATTAAATTTTAATTAAATTTTGTATGTTTTAAAATAAAAGTTACATATTTTCATATTCAATTAACTGTTTTTCATTTTATGGATAAGAAGTATCTTGAAATTAAATCTAATGTTTTCACTTTTGTTTTTTTAGGTACAAATAGGCGGCCAAGTTTGGAAAGACAAAATACACTTTATGATGACTCATATTTTAGTTATTACGGTAATAAAGAAGCTGGATATGAAGATGAAAATGGGTAAATAATATACTTAAAACTAATCCTTAGAACTTAAAAATTCAGTTAAATTGTAACTTCATGCCACAAAAGTTTCCAGTAATTGTGTTGCCAAACTATTACTGTACAGTAGTATAGCAAACTGAGTTCCCAGTATCCAGTAATGTAGCAACATATTCACAAAATTACTGGTCTGACAGTGATGCTAACAAAATTATAAGAGTTAATTGGAAACAATCTGTAGTTATTTATTTAAGAGTGTACCGTAGGTTTGTTGGGACTTGATGTGAAGAGGAATGCTTCACAATAGCAGAAACTTAGTGAGTGAGAGGCAGTTGGCTATCTCTTTCTAATCGGCAATGAATACAGCACGCTGCTAGCAAATCTGAAAACATTTTTACTTACCATAAGTCTTTAACTCTTTGTACGGTAGGTTTGTCGGGATCTGACGCTTGTGAAGGGGAATGTTTCACAGTAGCGGGAACTTAGTGAGTGAGTGGAAGTTGGCTGTCTCTTTCCAACCGGTAACGAATACAACACGCAACTAGCAAATCAGAAAACATTTTTACTTACCACAAGTCTGTAACTGTTTGATTGAATTGAATTGAAATAACACTTAACTGAACTCACGCACAATTTTTACAAACTGCACATGAAATAAAGTTATATGAACTGAGCCAACTGTGTTTACTACTAACTAGCTTGATAAAGATTTAAGGATAAACAAAATTTTATCTATGTGACTTAATATATGATTGTATTCAACTTGAATAAGCAATTAACTGTTGGCTTGGTTTGTTTATTCTTTTAATGTCAACAAATTTGTACACTACAACGAAATACAGAACTGTAATCATAAATTTGTTATTAGTATTTATTGTTTACTTATTCTGTCATCTACCAAACAACATTCAAAGGTGGAGGAAGTGGAGCAGGGATCTCCTGTTTTAGAAATGGTTGTATGTTATTAATGAATAAATTAATTAATCAATGAATTAGTCAGCAGTAACTAAATAACATGTCAGTGGATGGTGCTCTCCATGCATGTTACTCATGTCATTTCATTCATTCTTTCTCCCACCATCTTACTCACTGGTTGTTTATTTTTTTAATAGTTGTTTTTAATTTCATTAATAACGTTAATAAAACAAAAGAAACTGATTCTGTTTAAAGCAGTTTTATAAAAGCGCATAATATTTTCAGTTTTCATTTACTACAGCTATAACTTCGACAGTGTCATTGGCAGAAATGCCACAGTGGGCATCCTCACCTTTACAAACCAACTATCGTGAAGAACTCTATGTAGAGGGGCAAGCGTCAGGTCTTACCATCTTGAGTTTACATATCTAGTTTTGTTGATAAGGTGATCAGTCGAAAAGCTTTTAATAATAAAAGTTTAATTTAATTTTTTATCAGACATATATCTATATTTTATTGGTGGAATTATTGGTTGGTAACTAATTTTTTAACAGCAATGTTTTGTGAATATTCTACGTAGCCTGTACTTGGTTTTTGCCTACAACTCATTTCAAATGTTATAATGGAAGCCTGTACTGCATTATGAATATAGTTCAGAATGAGTCATCTGATTCTGTACTGTTGGATTGAATTTTTGGTATTTGTTTTCAAATTACCGTTAGCAATTCGAGCGTTTTTCATGCTGTTAGCAAAATTTTTTAAAATACTAAAAATGTTAGGACCAGTTAGAACAATGAACCATGAGTTATAGGAAGAATGGAAATTAGCAATTTCTTTAATAATTTTTTAAAATTATTAGCTAGCCTAGCTGGAAATTGAACCTGGGAACTACCACTATGCCACATTGCACACTAATCACTGCACCACAGAGATGGTCTTTAGTATATTTCTTATTTCCTAGTTTACTTTAAATAACATCAACTGCTCGGAAATTAGCAGCTAGAATGAGATATGATGCAATAAGAATCAGTTTTTAATTGTTATAATTGTCCACACCAGTTGGGATTAAACCTTGAAAGTTTTGCAGTTTACCTTGCTAACATCATTGCGTCATGGAGATAGTCTTTCACTATGTTTTTTTTTCACTGCTTTGAAAATATGCCTCCCTATACACAATTAAAAATTTTTTTTTTGTAAGATAATATGTTTATATTTTACTGTGCACAAATATTTTTTCTCTTTCTTTATTGTGTATAATAATTCATCTAATTCTAATCTTTCCATGGATGCTTGTACTGAGTATAAATTAGCACTCATACTTAAATGATTCTCAAGTGGTTCTTTTGGCCAGGCTTAGTTATTTACTACTCTCAAAAGTTGTTGCCTGAATTCATGCATGAACAGAAAACTCAGTAATCCATTAACAAGCATACAATCCCTAAGTTTTTATTGGACACATTTATTTTGCTAACTTATATTGAAAAATTTACCCTTCCCAGAACCTGAATTATGTTCTGCTGTAATGTTCTCCTAACACTGTTTGATGATTGTCCAAATACAGAGTTTACTAAAAAGCTTATTTTCATAAATGTTTAGTTCACATTGGCTGTCTTGGTGGCTCGGTATGCAAGGCATTTGACTAAAAAGTCAAAGGTTCCATTCTCAGCCAGAAATTTTTCACATATACACAATCATGAGTGCAACATGCCGTAACCTATTCTAATCAGTTCCAGTTTTTGATGTAACATTTAATAAAATATTAAATAAGTAAAATAAACTTAACAGTCATTTAGTCAGCAATATGCTAGGGTTCTGAGCCGAAGATGTTTGGTTTAATTCACAGATAGGGCTTGAGCATATTTTTTCACAGTGTCCCAGTTTAGTTTCTATGTAATCCCAATACAGTGAAAGATATTTCAACAGTGGACATGAGTTGTGATGGGCCTGACTCGATGAAACTTGGAAGAGGGATAAAGATGATGATGAAATAATAATCCCAGTTTAGTTTCTAACGGTTCTAATGGTTTCTTGATAATGATATTTTACACAAAGAAAAGCTATCACCAACAATTCAAATTTTTAACATTTTGTTACATTTTGAATTTTTTTTCTTGCCAACAGATTGTCGTACAGTCCTCCACAAGCGTATAGTCCTGATTATTATGCTTCAACAAACTACAGGTTTCAAGACGAGAGGTAGAGTAATTATGAATAAAACAATTCACTTTAAACTTAATAGTAATCTACTATGATCTTATAGGCCTAAGTTACTATTATAAATTTGGTTAGGATCACATGAATTTTTATTACATACGAGAAATTGCATTTTTATGATTGTTCAGAAACCCTAAGAGGTTCTAGTGCAGGCTTCTTTAATCAGGGTTCATAGGGATCTTGCATTTATTGTTACTTTATTCTAAAAAAAATTAGTTTAAATAATTCTATTATATTTTTGTAGTTGTCTTACATTGTTAGGGACTAACTGTTGATTATTATTATTATTATTAGGGATTAATAGAGATGCAAATTAGTTTCATCTGAGTGAGTTTTGTTACAAAACCAAATACTCTTGTTGATGTAAAGATATCAATGAAGGAATGAAATACATTGAGTATGTTTTACTCAGATGCGAGGTAGAGGATTACTCCCTGTAGACAATAACTAAACACACAAGCCAAGAGATGTCGATCAAATTAATCAACTCAGTATCTAACTGGAAACAAAGATGTATCTTTTATTTTGTCAGTTAATTTTATATTATGAGGGGTGTTTAATAAAATTAATGAGATAAATTAATGTAGCGAAAAGACGGTTGAGTCAATGACAATAAAAATATTTTAGGATTAAGTTGGCAACTCGCGAATACTGTTAATCAGCTGTTTGATAATATAAAATAAACATAACCTCTTTTGTTCATTGCAAAATGTCAGCTTCACTTGAAACTCCAGAAGAGCAACAATCAGTAATAAGATTTTTGCTTTCTGAAGGTGCAAAATCGATGGAAATGAACTCAAGAAATTTGAAATAGTATGGTAAAAAGTGTTTAAACCGATGTCACATGTATAAATGGGTGGAACAGAAATCAAGCAGAACAAGTATCATTGATCTCCATCACTGTTGAAGAACAGTTGAAGTTTTAAATACCATGCTGCAAAATCACATAAATGATAACATTCGAGGAGACAGGGGAGTCAAAATTTTTCACATTGCTAGTTTGTATAACATTAGTGTTAGATCTGTGCATTCATTCATTCATGACTGAATTTTTATGCTGAATTTTCACAAAATATTTTCAAGATGGGTTTTAAGACAGTTGACTCAAGCCCATAAAGAGACCTGGATTTACATTAGTTCTGAGCTCTAAAAAAGATTAAAGCAGAAGATAATGACTTTCTAGATCATATAATAACCTAGGATGAAATGAGGGTTCACCATTTTGACCCTGAATTCAAAATGGCAAAGTCTTGAGTGGAAACATCTGGATTCGCTCTCTAAAAGAAAATTGAAAACTAATGCGTCAGCCCATACAGTTATTTTGACGATTTTCTGGGACTCAAAAGGCCCAATTTTATGTGATTATTTAGAAGAACAATGTATCATGAATGGTAAATACCATTCTAACATGCTCTAACAGAAAGAGAGACCCGGGATAAGAAAAAATTATAACAACGGTCTCTCAAAAGATGAGATTTTCTTGCATGATTGCATGGGCCCCCACACCGCTCAGAAAACAAAAGAAATGTTTAAGAAGTTGGGTTGGGAGGTTGTTGCCACATCCTCCTTATAGCCCAAACCTTGCCCCATTCGATTTTCATTTGTTTGGCCTGCTGAAAGATTTTTTACATGACAGAGAAGTTTGACAACAAAATAGTCAAGAAAGCATACTTGAATGGTTCAAACAGCAAGGTTAAGACTTCTATGCTACAGGAATCAGAAATCTCACTGAATAGTGGACAAGTGTCTAAATATTGCTAGACACTATGTTATAAGTTTCGTGTTGGTGAATAAATAGTTTTTTCTCTGCATCAATTTCACATGTACCAAATGTACAAACCACTTTGCTGGGGGAACTTCAGATCTCAGGAAATTATAGCTTTCCACATAGTAGCTACTGACTTTTAGAAAGTATTTTAGAAAATTATTGTGCTGAATTTTTAGTACAATTTATAAATTTTGAATTGAAATTTTAGTTGGTTGGACTTGCACAGCTCGTATATTTGGTTATAGACTACCAGGAACATTTTCTCCCTCCGAAATTGTCATTATGTGAGATAGCATTGGTTAATTTTTTTCTCCTCAAAAAAACAGTACTTCATTAATGCTTGTGGTTTATGTTTCATTATATACTAGACATTGAACTTATAGACAATAATGTAAGATGACTAGAGATAATAGTAGCTGCACATGAGAGTCGATTACAAACATTATACATATTTATACAGTGTTCAGTGTACCCACGGAATTCAAACTATAGGGAAATAGCATTGATTTTCATTAGTCCGTTAATGTTTTCTTCCCACGAATAAATGAAGACTTGTTATAATCAGGAATCATTAGAAAATGTTTAGACCTTTAAAAAATATCAATTTTGATATATTTTAAGCTTAGCTTAAAAAAATAATGAAAATCAGTGCTATTTTTGTATGGTTCAAATTTAATGGGACACCAGTATATCTAGGCACAGTCCATTGTTCATCGAAGAATGTGCAGGGTAGTTTCCATAGTTTTTTGTTGTAATGCCTAATTGAAAATTATACAAATGAATAATGATAACTAATGTACATTACCAAACAGCTGAATAGCAAATAAGATAGGCAAATAAGATCAGCACAGTGTGCTTTTGGCAGGCAAAGTTAAATCCTGAAGAGGCAAAAAATCCCCTTTAAGGTTAAGATGTTCTATTTTTAATCAGTGTGTACTTCTCATCTCATCATCTATAACCACAAACACGGTCTTTTACAAAAATCCTGATGAAGAGCCTGGCCAAGACACAAAGATCCTTGGAAAGACTAATACTGAATATTAAGTTTAAAGAATGGGTAAGAAATGAAGATTTTCTTGAGAAAACTAAATTTAAAGAAAACAGCCCATATAATATCAATTGGCTGGCAATTGAGGCAGACAGGTGATTGATGGAACAAGGAGAGTCAGGGTTAAAGTCCTGGCTGGGAAATACAGGTAGAGGTCAATCACAAGTATGGTGGAGAGATGACTTGAAACTGGTGATAGGATTTAACTGGGCCGTGAGGGCGCAGAATTGGGAATTGTGGAGGCAAACAGGGGAGGTCTTCATCCAATACTGGATGACAGCAGGCTGATATGAAGTAAAGAAGAGTGGAGATAGGTTTATTACATACCATCTTCTTTTTATAGTGCCGATTCTGTCACTGAAGATTGGCCATAAACTCTTCTAAATTGCTGTCCATCATTAACCACCCTCAGAAGGTTGTGCATACTCATGTTTGTCCAGTCTCTAATATTCTTCAACCATGAGCATTTCCTTCACCCACGTCTGTGCTTGCCCTCAGCTTTACCCTCTGTATAATCACTTCTAGTTAGACAGCCTACCATAATTTTCAACCTGTATTTACGATTATAATGTGCACATTTTACATTTCAGGTACGGTCAGGAGGATGAAGATCGCCAATGGGACTCGGGAGGGGGAGGAGTTGGTGGGGGTAAGGGTGGAAGGGTATTAACTAGTAGTGTTAGAGGAAACAGTTATCAGTACTACACTAGCGCCTCTAGTGGTAGATTACGGGACCACTACGAGAATAGTATTAACAAAAGAAGAACATCAAGAAGTGCCACTAGCTCTAAGACACATCACAATACGCAGGGCTATAATCATACAATGGACCAACAAGAAGATGAGGAGGTAATACAATATTTTTGTTATAGAATCTTGTAATAAGACTCCATTTTTCAGACCATATTAACCTCAGTTTCATTTAGAACATTACTTTAAGTCAGTTTTGAATTGAATAAATATTGTATCGTTACTAAAAAACTGAAGATAAAAAAATTAATATAAAATTTATTACGTGTATGAATTAAACACAAAAAAATCATTGAGGCATTTTAAGTGCCTACACAATAAAGCATTCAAACAGTAGTTCAATGCTAGTTAGAAATTACAAAATGTATACTTGAATTGGAGATTACCATTAGTCCATTGTCACGCTTTAGTTGTTTATCTTTAGGTAGGGTTACCATTCGAACAATCTGGATTTCAAACACATGTTTGAAAAGACCAAAAAAATGGCTGATTTCAAACACATGTTTGAAATCAGCCATTTTTTTGGTCTTTTAATAACAGTTATAACCTATGAACTTGCAACCAGCTGATTATATTGTAAAGTATTGCGTGTTAACACGCTCTATGATCAACATGTTCAGTACTAGATGCAAGACATGAGTTAACTACTGTGACTCTTAAACGCATGCGTGGGTAATTTTTGTCAGGCTGGTATATTCCTACTACAATCTGACAACGCTGGAAAACGTTCTGATTGGTCTAAACGTATGGAACCAGAGTTCATCAACAGTGAAAAGCATTATAGGTAATGTTGTCGTTATTGATGATGTAGGTGATCTGCGCCACAGAGCATCCATATACAGAGCGATTTCAGGCAGTCAACTCGTGTATTCCTACAGAATATCTACATAACATGTTGTAGATTTTTTTGTAGTTGTTAATTAATCTTCCTTTATTCTCTTAAGTTTAAAGTTTATGGTATTAAAGCATAACATTGTTTAAGATTATTATTATTTTAAATATTATTATCAGTTGGCCTTCTGTCAATTAACCAGTGTAAAAGACTTTTAAATAAAATAGATGCCACTACTGATTTTATGATCTAAATCCAAAGGCTTTTTATCATGAGTTCTTTTAGAATGGCTGGTTTCTGCAAAGAATGAGAAATAAACAAATAATTGGTAAACCTCAGATTCTTTAAAGTTATAAATTTTTAATTGAAAACCAAAGCTTAAACTATTATTACATATTTTAAACATTTAACAAATATTTAAACTGTTTTTTATACAAGAATTAAATCAATGAAATTAAAATTATTGTTCAGTTATATTCAAGAGAGATAATATAATAATTAAGAATTTTTTACATGTTCATTAGTTTATTAGAATGCCTGTAACGACTTTGAAGATCTTTGACTCTTAACATATCATTGCCATTAATTAAAAAAAAAATACACGAGTTTAAATAGAACTGTATTATATCATTTACATTATAATCATTGAATTTAATTTAATATTTTAAATAGAGCAACACAATAAGTTTAACTACATATTCTTACGGACTCAACTAATGATGCAAAGACGTCTAGTCGCTCGAGAGTCATCACCGCGAGTGTTGGCTTGATGAAGCCCTTTCTGCCTCCAGTATCTCAAATTCTCAACAGCAATCCGATATTTTAATAGTGAGGACCAATCAGAAAATTCTAATTGTTCTCCCACTCTAAATAATTCAAATTTTATACGTTAAGTTTCAAATCTTTCTAGAAGCGTTACTTATCTACCTCTCCTTTTAAAATACACTCTCTCTCTCTTTTGTCAGTTATACATTATAGTTATTATTCAAACATCCTGTTATTAAACTTTGACAAATTAATTAATGACTTCCTTCATCATAAAACCTAATTCTAACTTATACTAATATAATATTTATTTAACCAAATCTGATATTCACCACTTAACTTAACATTGATTTTATTTTTCAAATAATAAATAAAACTAAAACTTATTTATTAATTCCCATTTTCTTATATTCAAGTGATAAAATTATCTTTTAATAAAAGTCACACTACACCAGTAATACTTATAAATTATTCTAAACAGGAAGTGACAGGTACAGGATATCTATTCTTTCATAGCTGCAGTTTGGTGTGTCTAACACCTATATCCAACATTCTACGTCCCTCACCATCCCCCAAGTGGTTGTTTACCCCAATACTTCAAAGATTTTCAGTTGTGACATCAAGCCTTCTTATTCTAGGTTGACCCCTTTTTTGGTGCAATAAATCTGAAACCTCAGCAATGACCTAGCCTTGCAATCATCACCTTGCAATCACTGAGACTTGATGAGCTCTCCCTTGATGAAACAATATCTCTCTTTTCCAACATCTTGTCTGCTTCTCAATTGTGTCTAATTATCCATGTGTCATTCTCCTTAACCAGTTGATTGATACATCATACAAGTTTCCTTTAAAATCTTGTCAGTGTTTCCTGTTCTTTTTTTGAAAATTTCCACATTTCACAATAGGTGAGAACTGGCTTAATTTATAAGTGTCTTCTATACTGTAATTTTTGTACTATGACTTATCAGCTTGCTTCTTAGGAGTCTAGAAATACCGTAGTTTGTAGTAAAGCTAATATTCGTAGTAGAGCCATTGTGGAACGGATCTGCCTTGCAGACCTCATTGACTTTTGAGGTTAAATGATGGAAACTCCTAAGTTAGTTATTTTTTTCAGTAACTATGCTGCTGCTTTCATTACTGATGTCATCCTCTTGTATTACTGCTTCTACTATAATTTCATCAGTGACGTTAAAATTCTCGTCTGCATTTATCCGCTAGGCTAAATAATTTCATTAATTAGTTAAGTTGTTGGAATTCTCCAAGCTAGCTCTAAAATACTTTTTGTTCTCTTTGGGTGTATTTTGTATATTGACTGTAGTCTCCAAATTCAGTAATATTTTTCTATAATTTTTCTATTGTTGAATGTTTAATTTCTTTCTATACGCAGCAAACATGTATGCCATATCCTTTATTGTGGCCTTCTTCAAACATTTCACAGCATCTTTTCCTTCTTCAATTTCAGTAATGAGATATCTCAGAAGTTTATCCTTTCAGTTTCTTTTATATTTTCCAGTTTAGTGTGAAATAATAAAGATTTAGTGTGCAGAATTCATACGACACTGATTGACACATATTCCTGGTCGGTTAAGAAAACACGGTCAGATGGTGGGAGATAAGTAACCTTGTGAAAGTACACCAGTTGGCCTTGGATGCTGTCCTTCGCGCTATTGTCAACCAGTTTGGTGAGCTGCAAAATGCTTACATCAATGTTTTTCTGCATTTGATTATGTTAACATTTCATGAACTTTAGTTTAAATAACCTGAAACTCAGTTAACCACTCTTTAGATAATCGCAGTTTTACTGTAATATGTAGGCAAAACAATAATACTGTTATTCATTTTTTAACCGAAATTATTAATGTAGAAAGTATAAACATCGCCAAATCAGGCAGTGTTCCATAATCCTGAGGAGAAAAACTGAAATCAAGTAAAACTATGATTATTAGGTTACATGTCTTTCAAAATTTCAGAAGGTATATGAATGTATTTCAGAAACACACATTTCAAATTAGAAATGTCAATCTTGAGGTGTGTCAAAAATGAATAAATATTACCACGTTAATGTGAATGATGTTTATTTGTTCCGAAACAAACCAAAATATCTGTAAATAATTAACCCAGCTAAATGTACCAATCTACTGAAAAATATTTTATGTCAAATCATTTCTTATTTGAGAAGTGGATCTTTTTTGTCTACTACCAATTTGTGTATCTCTTACTACATGTTCTGATTTAATTTTTTTTTAATTAGATTTCTTATTTAATCATTTTAATCTAAATAAAGTCAAATAAGTAATTGTACTATGTTATAAAAGTACAGGTACTGGTGTACTGTAGCCCCTTCTCATAAAACTGTACATTTCGTACAATTCTAAAGACATACAAACAAAATATAAAAGTTTCAATAAACCTTTTCATGTTAATATTTTATTTTATTTTTAGTTAAGTTAGCCGCTACTTTTTATTTACAATATAATTAAAAACTTGCTTATAATATTCATTTATCTAGACTTTTGTAAATGAATACTTGAATTTGATAACACCACAGCCTTCAAGAGTTATCTCGAGTTAATACTTTACAATGTTTAAAACTCTGATTTTTGTTTTGCCCTTTTACTAATTCTTATTTTTGTTAATTTTTCAGATATTCTATTCACCTCGCCAGAGTTATGAGGATGAAAATTATCAGCCAAGGGATAGCTACAATGCAGCAGGGCGAAACCGACCATTCATGAACCGAAGATCAATAAGTCAAGAATATGACTACTCTTATTGTTCAGATTTTCCGCCCCCAAAATCGAGCAAACCAAAACGTCTTCCTGAAATTCCAACAAAAATAAAACAATCACCTTCGCTCCCCCCAACCCCAGTCAGAAAATCAGTTCATCATAATACAAGAAGAACATCTTCTCTAGAATATCAAGATTCTGGAGAAGAGCCTTATTACATGGAAGCATTAAAAAAGACAAATCAGTATAATGAAGATTATAATTATGCTTATGACAGTACAGATAACTTGATGCCTGCTCAACCAGAAATTGAAATTCAGCCTCCTGAGGAAATGCCCGCTAAACTTCCGAATAGTAGATTAACGCAACAAAGAACACTTCCAGAGCAACCTTACTATTATCCCGAAGATCTTCAACAGCAACCACCACAACCTATGCAACCTATGCCACTGCAGCAAACACAGCCTCAACAGCAACCAGCCCCACCTCAGATAATAGAACAATCAGAACCCGATAGACCTCTTAGCAGAAGAGATACTTTCAAAAAGCAGTACGAAAAAAATTCAAATAGAAGATTGGAAAGTCCTAGAATATTTCAGCAACAGAATACTGATTCCCTTGAATCAAGGGATGATGACTTTAGAGATTCTTTTGAAACCGCAGTGTCTTCCATTAGCTCATCAATGCCTCATAGAGGAGGGAGAGCTAACTATAATGATTATCCTCCTGTGTCTGACAGCAGTCCAGCTGTTACGACTGCACACTCACCAACAATGGCTGATCGTAAAGATCAGTTTCCTGGTGAAAAAAATACTTCAGTTGTGAATGAAAGAATAGTGTATCCTAGTGAAAGAAACGGTTATACTGATAAAAATGACTTTAGTAATAGGGAAAGAGACTTATATTCTAATGAAAGGCTTATTAAAGAAAGAGATTCATTTTCAAGTGATCGTGGTGGTGTTAAAGAACTAGATATTTTGAAAAATGATCGGTTAGTGAAAGAAAGAGACTCAATTTCTAGTGATCGTAGTGCAAAAACTGTTTATTCAACGGGTGTTCCACAACAGTACGAAGCGATATCAACAGCACCTCCGACTACATCTACGACTGTTTTATCATCTGCTCCTGGTTTCCAAAACCAGCAGCCTCGAGGTTACCTTCGACCACAAGAATCGGTTGACAGTTATACAGAAGATGGTATGAACGATCCTGAATATTCTCGTGAATCTCCTGTGTCCGTTGTTGATCGTTATGAACCGGACCAGTATGAAGAAGATCGATTTGATAACGATCAGTATGAAAATGAACCTTATGAACAAGAAATGAATAGTTTAATAGAACCTTATGTGTCGCCTCCACCAAAAGTGTCTTCCCCAATACCGGTAAAACATGATCATAATGAGCTAGAGGAATTAGAAGAACCTATGGTCGATACTCCCAGTGGCGAGAAACCTCCATCAGATAAAACGAAAAATGTTTCCTTTGAAGATGAAGAAGAGAGACCCGAACCAACTGTCGTTGAGAGAAGAATGACTCCAAAGGACCGATGGCACTGGGCCTACAACAAAATAATCCACCAACTAAATGTGAGTAAAATATTTTATTACTTTCTTTTAAAAATTTTGTTAACTGTTTTGAAAAATTTGTCTTAAAATAATTTGCCTCATTTTTCTTAGATCACACTAGCCCTTAAAATGCCATTTCTTGTTATGTGAATCAATCACTTTTTTAATATTTTGTATTGTCAGTAAATGTTACAAAGCCTGAAGCGTGTGTAAGTGTTGAACTGAAACAAGTGTGTAGGTAGTATACAGAAAAGTTATAATGTCTGTGTTATAGGGTCTCGCATAGATTGATTAGTAATTATTCTTGTAAACACCTTCTGTGAATTCTAATCCGCTGATAAAATAAAATAAATCTTTATTTTTATGTCCCGTAAAATCTTTTTTACTATTTTTGTGTCCTACTTGTCATACATTTAGGACGAAAAAGTGGGAATATATACTACTCCTTGGTAAACAAAAGAACTGTTCTGGAATTACATCTGGATGAAGCAAAAGAAACCATAGAGAAACCTTGGTCAGAACAGCCAACAATGTAAATTAAAGTGTTTTTTTTTTTAGTTTATTTAAAGTTACATCAAGTTTTTCTGTAGTTTATTCTATTATTTGTAGTCACATCAACTGCTCAGTTATTAGCGACTATGGTGGCTTATGTATGGTTGGTTTTAACTTGTAAAAATTTCCAGACCCTAACTGGGAATAGAACCCGGAACCTCCGCCTTGTAGGCTACCACTATACTATGGAGGCAGCAAAGTTTTTTTATTCCAGTCAACTTAAAACTACAATAATCATACTATATATAATAATATTAATATGTATTATTCCTTTAATTTTCCTGCTCAAAGTTCTCATTCTTAAGTTTTCTTTCTTCCCATTTTTTCTTCATCAATTTCGAAAATGCTTTCTTTCTTGTCATTCTACGTTGGTAGTATATTGTTTTTCTTAACTCTAATAAACCTGTTAGTTCTTCAATTGTTTTCCTGAATTTATTTCTATCTTTTATTACATCTTTATTTGTGTTAAATTTTATTATGTCATTTTTTCTGTTTCTTTCAACAATAGACACTTGAGTCACGAGTTTGCCTTTGTTTGCAATGATGGGTAGGGGAAAGCATCAGTGAGCATGTGTGACTATTTTAATTTCAGTACGACAAACATAACAACTTATACTAAACCCAGAGCATATACAGTATATCACGGAACCTTTTGTTGGTTAATTGTACGAATATAACTGTTTGTTACTGTAAACACAAATGTTGGTTTCTCGAAAACGATGTCGAACTATTCAGTGCTGAACGCAATGTAATAAAATGTTGTGAAGTTGAAGCAAAACAAAAATGTCTATCCGTACCTCTTAACAAAAGCCATGAGCAAGCGGCTAACTACTGTGATGTTTCTCTTTCCACAATTTGAAAAATAAAGAAGGAAATTAAGGACGTGAAGAAGCTATTCTTTACCAGTTTTGCTGACACCTGGTAAAAAAAGAAAATGGTTAGGTAGATACTAGAGAGACTGTTAATGAAAACGCCGATGACAGCAATAGTAAAGAAGGTGAATTAATATAATAATTTCACTAACCTTCTTTTTAAACTGCGTCACCTTTATTTTATTCTTACTTACACGTGTTTCGGTGGATCCACCATCATCAGAGTAAATGAAAAATTGAAACTAAAAATTTTTTTCATTTATTTAAAATTTACAGAAGATGATATATCTTCAGTCACTTGTATAAAACTGATTTAAAATTAATTTATTTTAATTTATCCCTTCTCATATTTACTGTAGATAGCAGCAGCAGTCAATATCACTTCATCATTCCTAAATTTTATCTGTTCATTCAAAATGTCCTGCTTTTGCTCTTTTAAATATTTATAAATATGGAACATCTCATATTTTTCAATTTTATTTTTATTGTTTATATTACATTGTTCTATTATATTGAAATGTTCATCTATTTTACCAAATTTATGTTTTTCTTCTTTTATATGATTGGTATAGTTAGATATAATGTAGTCACATTTCAGTGCTTTTTTATGTTCATTATACCTCACTTGAAAATTACGACTAGTCATACCAATGTAAAATTTTTTACAATCCTCATTACCACAATCTATTACTATGCTATCTACAGTGAATATGAGAAGGGATAAATTAAAATAAATTAATTTTAAATCAGTTTTATACAAGTGACTGAAGATGTATCATCTTCTGTAAATTTTAAATAAATGAAAAAATTTTTAGTTTCAATTTTTCATTTACTCTGATGATGGTGGATCCACCGAAACACGTGTAAGTAAGAATAAAATAAAGGTGACGCAGTTTAAAAAGAAGGTTAGTGAAATTATTATATTAATTCATTATATGAAATAGAAATATTTCAAACTGCAGGATGCATTATAAAGATTTATTTTTGAATAAAGAAGGTGATTCATTCATAATTACAGTAAATCAAACATTTCTAGTTATGTAATTAAGCTATAGGCAATATTACAGGTCATATTTATTTCTTATAAGGTTTATGAAGAAAACATTTTCTCGAATGAACCACAGCTTACAAAATGTATCTAGAAACTGTACGGTAGTGAAATGTACGAGTAGTGTCTCACTGTTGAGGTTGGCAGCACTGCAAATATTTCACCTCCCTTCCTCACAGCCGCTACATACCCAAAAGGCAATCTCGTGACTTCAGTATATACCTTGGTATGTTTTTTATTCTTGGTATTTTAGTTTTTCAGATGTTTGTTTTGTAAGTATTTCTTGATTTATCCTTACGAGATGTTCGTAGAATCCCATTCTTCTCATACATTTCATCCAATATGTTTTGGATTCGTTAATGTATCCAATTTATCCAATTACTTACAAATCCCATACACATCCCCCCTGAATTGCATTTTAGAGAGAGCACTCTAAATCAGTATTTAAATTGAGTTACTTCATCTTTTGCTTGTTTCCTTTTCTCCTTCAATCTTTTTATTCTTTTGTATCTTTCCTTGTTACAGTCTTCCTTGTTACAGTCTTCTTTGTTGTGGGGTTCACATCTCTTCTTTTCATATTTATAAATAAATGATAGTTTATGAAAATATTTAAGTTTGTCTAGCCCTTAGCTAAACTTTCACTGATTACTTGCAATATTGTTTATAGTTTTTTGAAACTTAACAAAACAAGAGTATACTTAAATATAGATTGAAATTGAAAAAGATGATATAAAATTAAAATATAAGATAACAGAACTTTTAACGTATCCAATAGAGGAGTATTAATAACATCTTTCAACAGATTTAGTAATATTAAAATATGTAAGCAGTTTTTCTCTTTAACAACTTATTTAGAACTGTAAAAACGGTATATAAGGTTTTGTAATTTTGTTGAAATGACATGATTGCCATGAGAAAAGTAGGGCCCCCATTGGTGCCTCCCCCAGAATTATGATTAAAAAATGTTCTGAATTTTGAATAAGTTTTATTTCATTAAAGTACCAGATCTTTACTACCGTGCCTTTCTAGGCATCTTGCAGGATTTCAGGTAGATGTAAGATCAAATGTGAATAAACATTTGTATAACCGTGTTCTTGTGACTTGTTGTGAAAGTGGAATTGTGACTTGTTGTAATAGGTGTTCAATGAAATTTTGGGTGAAAGGTATTTACAAATCTATGTGTATGGCTTTATTGCTAATGTAAAGAAGTACTTGTATTGTAGGCCAAAATACGTTTTACTGGAATACCTAAATGCATTGTAAATATTAGAATGTTTAGTTGAACTGTTAGTTTGGGGGACAGAAATCTATGCAGGTTTCAAAAGAGAACATATTTATGCAATTTTAGTGCCACTGCTAATTTTGATCATTTATTAAGTAGGGAATATAAGAGTTTAAGTCTAGAATTTGGTTATAAAACTTTTTGTTCGGTATGTGTGCTCAAAGTTAGTCTTTTATGAAAAGTCAGACCAAGATACTTGATTGTGTCTATCTTTGTGAGAGGTTGATTGTCTATATATACGAATGGACATTCACCAGGACTAAGTGTAAAAATTACGTGAATTTTGGATGTATTATGTTTTATTTTCCATGTTTAACATCATTCATGTAAGAGGTTGAGATGATGTCAGATTGTTAGTGAAACGGTTAAAAATAAACAATAAAAACAAACTGCTTATCCTCGTTTTACACCCGTTAGATGAGACGTTCAAATTCAGTAGTTTAATTTCCTGTTGCTACTTTTTAGCGAACATCAAGGAATATTTTTATGCTGTTGATTGGTTACCTAATTTTACTGCATGAAAAGATTCCTTTACAAAAATTTATTTTAAAAATTACTTGTGGAAAGACCATTAAATAAGTTAATAGCTTATAAATTTTGACAGATGTATGTTAAGGTGATTTTTCATAACTGGCTGAGTTACAATGTTTGAATCAAAGTAAAAGTAATAAATGATATAAAGAATATTACTTTGCCATTATAACAAGTAATGGATAAAGGACAGGTGTTTTTCTTTTCTGTAATGAGGGATATTCATTGTTGAACTTCTTTTTCCTAAAAAGGATATTAATTAATATTTTACGAAATATTATGTAGGCCTACTACCATGCGTTCTGAAAGTCGCTGTGCACCAAGTGACATGACAGGGAATAATTTCATGGCTAGGTTGGTAGCTCTGTGCTGTTCAATTGTTGCCGAACACGTCGAGGCCTGTCAGTCATTGAGTTGAAGTTGTATATGTTTCATTTATTGCAGTTCTGTTGCACGTTTTTTGTTGTTGGACGCGATGGTTCTTTCAGTAGAGGAGCGCATTTTCCTCGTTGAATACGTATTTCGCGAAGGTGACAAGTACAGTGATTTAGTGAAGCGCAAATTTTCTGAAAAGTTTCCAGATTCAATTATTCCGCACCGTAATGCAGTACGAACACTGATAGAAAAATTTCGGGCAACTGGCTCTGTTGAGGACGCTGAACGTAGTGGTAGGCCCCCTAAGCTAGACGAACAAAAGCTGCTGGATATTTCTGATTCTATGGCACTAAGTCCAAAAAAATCAATGCGTAAGTTAGCACAACAGCATAATATCGGACTTGCTACCGCACATAAAGCTGTCAGACAAGAACTTAAACTATTCCCATACAAAGTGAGGTGTGTTCAAGAGCTGAAACCTTCAGATAATGACAAGAGACTAAATTATTGTCATTGGTTTCAACGTTTCATCAACCAAAATTCCGAAGACATCCTTGACGTAACGTTTTATACAGATGAAGCGTGGTTTCACTTGGGAGGGTATATAAGTTCACAAAATACTCGAGTATGGTCGACAACTAATCCTTGCGCTTTACATGAACAGTCCTTACACGAAGCAAAAATTGGAGTCTGGGTTGCTGTGAGTAGAGCACGTATTGTTGGACCAATTTTTTTTGCAAACACAATCAATAGTGAACGTTATTGTTCTGATATTTTAGAGAACTTTACGCATCAAATAACACAAGTGGAAATGAATAATGGTTGGTTCCAACAAGACGGGGCAACAGCACATACATCTAACATCTCAATGGCTTTCCTGCGCAACGTGTTTGGTGAACGAATAATTTCAAAGAATTTGTGGCCTGCAAGATCTCCTGATCTGACTCCCCCCGATTTCTTTTTATGGGGTGCGGCGAAACAAACTGTGTATCGGAACAGACCACACACGATTGACGAACTTAAAGCCGCAATAACGGCATACATTCAAGGAATCACTGTTCTTCAGTTGCGAAAGGTGTTTGCAAACAAAATGAAACGAGTGCAATGCTGTATTGATGCCAATGGAGCTCATTTCGAACACCTTCTATAAACAATGTAATCACGGTTTAACAATGTAATTAAGGTATTGAATAAATTTTTTTCCAAAATGCTTAGTCATTTCTTTATACATATTTTCATAAATCCATAGTCACAATTCCAGTGCACAGCGACTTTCCGAACGCACGGTATAAGCAATATTTTCATCTTTATAACAAAAGTAAGAGTGTTTAATTCAGTGATAATGATTGGCTCCACATAATGGGTTATCTCTTATAAATTACTCCCTCTCATTCCTTTTAACAGTCGGACGTTAAACCAAAAGAAAAAAAATCATTCCTTTTACAAATTTAAATCATCATGAGCCATAACCACTGTCATGTACATACACCTTGAAATTTTGAATACTAAAATAATAATAATTATAATTAAATAAGTAAAACATGAAATTTAATGTTATAAATAATCAGAAAAATATTTAAATGTACATATGCACTGGCTTCTGGCTTGTATCTACAAGTTCAGAGATAGTCTTGGGAATGACCAAGTGGAAAACCTACGCTATTCTTACTTAACAGCTGAGTACAGGTGTATTCTACTCTATATATGTGCTACATTGCGATATTGCCTTTCTGGAAATAATCACATACAGTTAGGTTGGCTTGTGTATTAGCTAAAACTAGCCGACTTGAACCTAAATGACCCACAATGTACGAGTATTAAATATTTCACATTTCAAGGCAGTCACAATTCATATTTAATTTTTTTCTATTATTCATTAATAATTTAGTGTTTCAGTACTGGACAACAGAGATACTGAGCTCTCCCACTGTTGCAAAACAAAATAAAAAATTACAGCATATTTTGAATAACTTCTTTTATTTTAGTTTAATGAACCAGTTTTTTTTCTTTTAAAATTGTTAAAATTTATAGTCACAGGAATTACTGTAATGGAGAAATATTTTCCCTACGTAATAGAAATTCATATTTGAAAGACATATTAGAAATTCAGTTAAAACGAAAATATTTTTTTAGCCCAATGAGAATGAGAATATATTATCTTGTAGGACAACTAAATCATAAATGTAGTAATATTACATATTTAATTTGTTTATATTAAATATTTATCAGTAGCCTACAGGGTTTTAATAAAATTTATATTTGCATATGAAAATGAAAAGTAGATTAATAAATTCCATTAGTACATCATTAAAATTATATTCACACTCATTTTGTTAATATCATAACAATATAGCATCGTAAACGCGCAATATTAATTTCAATTGGATCTCTATAATGGTTGTATATATTTATCGTTTACCAATGCCTAAACCTACAATATAATATCATTGTCAATGTTACTTATTATGCTAATGGTACCTGCGACCTTTAATACTTTAAAGTGACCTTTTGTATTGTGGTATAAACAGCAGTGTGATAAATTGCATTATCATGTGGGCTTTATGAAACATTTACATGTATGTTCAATGTGATACCGTTACTGTTGTTATTTGATGTGTCATTCAGAACTAATTTATATTAGCAGTATTGATTATTTAATTATTATGTATCATTATATAACACTAGTGTACATACATGTAGACTGTACGTATATAAACATGGATATTCATGCGTAATGACAAACATTAACAAAACATTCACAATCAACTTAAACGCCCTTACTTTTTTGTATTGTATTTATTTTACCAATTTATTGACCTAATGAATGGCCAGCAAATCACACTAAATCTCCCAAAATATTTTAGGAATACAGTATTACAATTTTTATTTTCTTTGACCATTTTAATACCGAATATAAATAAATTATATTTAGTAGTGGTGTAGACAAAAATTTTGTTCGAGGTTATCAGTTTCAACGTAATGTAACTACTAATACCTCTATATCCTCAAAGTGCTTAAAGAATTAAAACTCTTCGTTTTTTCAAATCAAATTTCAGCTTATAAATTCCACCCAGTATTTTTTCCCTTGTATAGGGCCAATTTTTGATCACGTTAGGTGATTTTAGATAGTTGTGGAAGCTTCTTTTGCAGCTCACATTCTCAGCATTCTACTCGCTGTAGGTTTTTTCCTTCCTTCTGTCCATCTAGTGCTCCGTTTTTACTCTTCATGGAAGTTCTTAAAGTCCGTTATTAGTTGTCTAAATTTGGTCGTTAATTTAATTATCTCAGTTATTCCGGTGTTTTCAATATTCTTTCTAATTTTTTAAAATCATTTATCCAAAATCTTAGATCTACTGTTTAGTGTTTTAAAAATTTGTTTTGTGAACCGGTTGTCATCCATTCCCTGTAAGACCTTACTGACCAATCCTGGCAGAAGCATTTGTCAGTTTTGATCCCTCGTAACTCTTTTCGGTGTACAATAACGAGCCCCTTGCACCTATTATACAGTGGTGGGTGTTTTAATACATGACCTATAAGACGAACACAGCTGAACCCAAACAAACTTAAAACAAGGGGTGATTTTACAATAATCTGAATAAATAACTAATATTAAAGAAGTTCGTTAAGCGATGTTAGTTTAAATTATTTTAATTAGTTATTTAATTTAACTTTGTAGGTTTCCTACTTTTGGTAAAATTTACTTATCTTTATAATAATTTTTTTCTTATTTTACATTTCGGGAGGTGACTGTACACCCTGGATCCCCCCTTATCTATGCCACTGGATAGTACACTTAATATACACTATCTATTACAATAACTTATTATTTGGACATACTGGCATGTAGTGTGTGGTAAAGCTGCATAATAGATGATAATAGAGAAAACAAATGCCCAGAAATAGGCCTTGTATAGATATTTTACTTTATTTAAAAAATCTGGTGTGAACACACATACGACTTTCTTCTTGCCTATGCAAATAATGAACAATATAACCTAACGTTAGTAATTATACAGTAGAAATAATAAAAAAAACCAACCTCAAAAAACGCATTAATTAACAAAAAATTTCGTTTATCTAAATTTCCACCCTAAAATGTCCCATAAGGTTTAAAATATGAACCAAACCAAATTTTTTAATAAATACCAAGTACTTTTCCATAGGTACCATTTAACAGGCCAGCAAATTTAAGATAGATTTGATTTAAATCATTAGGGCTTATTTTCAAGAAAATAGAATTCCCATTTTCCTTATAGATCTACACAAATATATGCACAAATCAGACAAAATTCTTCCAGGAATAAATTTTTCACTTCAGCTGTTGATCATGAAGCATTAAAATATTTTGAAAATTGTGTATCAGTTTTTGTTATATTTAATCATATCTCACGCCACACTACATATAGGCCTAACTGTGAGAGAAAAAGTGATAGTATTAATCAATATGTTAGAAAAAATTCAGAAAATGTGGGGTTACAGATTTCTTTCAAAAGTACACTATCAAAACAAACCCATGCCACTTGAAGACAAAACATGGAAACATTAGTAGCTTCAATTACCTTGAGAAGATAATAAAGCCGAAGACCAGTGAAAAAGATGCAAACAACTAATACTGAGAAAGATAGGTACTTCACTCGGACAAATAACTCACAATCTCAACCTCTACAAGAAGAAAGTATTCTAGAGGCAAGCATGATTGTGTTAGAACAACCAGGAAGCTGTTTTAAAAGAAGTAAAGAATTTCAAAAGTAAGATCCCAATGCAAGATAATGGGTTCAAAGATAGTAGATGGACAGTACAGCTTGCAAGGAAGAGAAAACTTTACAAGATAAACAAATGGTTAATTGAAACAATCGGAAAACAAAGACTAACTCTACAGACATGTATGGAATGTATGACAAACAGATGACAAAAAAAATTAAAACATTAAACAATCGAAGTAAAGCATTGGATAAATAGTTTAAAGAAGTGAGAAAGTATATTGAAAAATTGGAGTAAACTGAAAAACATAATGGACTGAACCAAGTTTGGGATACTGGTTACTGACTTAAGGGCTTCCATGAAAAACTAAAGGAGTACATCAGATGGATTTAAGAAAGAAGAGAAGACTAGAGTGAATGAATGTTGAGACTGTAGGTGTTTAAAAAACTTTCAAAAATATCTAAAGCTATTTCATGTAGTATAAAAAGGCAATAAACGAGGAGAAAGAAATATAAATGTGGTTGTAAGAAAGTAAAATGATTTATGTATAAATATTTTACAGACTACTTTTTATTTTCATGTTTTTTTATTAGCTATCTACTTACGTAATTAAAAGTACCTAAGTAAAATGAATTTGTTTTACCTAATATTACATAGTTTAATTTACACTCTGAAATAGGTTAAATAAGAAAGAAAAAACATTATTCAGTAATTGCTGGAAAGTTTTAAATTAAAAATTTTGTTATTATTATTAATAATGGGATTACAATTAAAACTTCTTTAGATTTTTTTATCTTCAATAAAAGTTTTTAAATTTTCTTAAAATAGTACGCCAACTCAATTTTCAAATAGTATAGGGTATTTACAAAAAATTTTGACAGATGAACTTTTAGAAAATTTTCTACAATAAAATGTTTTTTTAAAATTTCCTATGAATTATTATGTTAAGCATGTGTACCGTTTTTTTTGAGTCAGATTATGATTTTGATGCGTGGGTGTTTTTGCAACAAATTTATAGTTTTCTGGAACTCCAAAAGTGTATTAGAAGCTAAATACAAAAATTAAAAACAAAATACAAAAACTAAAATTACAAAAATTAAAAACAAAAACTAGCTACAAAAGAAAATCGTATATAATGAAACTCTGACAAACAAACTCTTCATAAAATAGTTTGGAAAAAATTGTATAGTCTCTCTGCATCTTAGTACTTGGCTAACTATCAGCCAAAGTGGTGTGCCATCTACCATAAAATTATACCACTTTTTCAAATTTCATAATGACTTGATAAAATATTACTAAAAAATATATTTAAGACAAAATGGAATCATGTACGGAATGACATTCCAGAAAAAAATTACAAAAAAGATTACATAGGAAAAAATGAAACAAAATGGACAGAAATTATAACACAGAGAAATCAGGTAATAGTTACATGATTTAGAACCGAACGACACACAACACTGACAAACAGTTAATTACTGACAAAAAAGAAAAAGAAAAATGCTACATTTGTAGTAACACTGCTCTCACAACAAAACACATGCTACTGTTTTTCCACACCTTATAAAGTAATAATATGAAGATACTTCAGTTATTTTTTAGACTACGTTTTACTTTCTCTTGCCTATATGAATGTTATAGGAAGGAAATTATTGTTTTCATTTAGATTTTTCGAAATTGAGTTTTCACCGGATACACACATTTTCAGACCCCTGAACCCAAAAAACATGTTTTTAGCAATTGGTGTGTGTGTGAACAAAATATCTCAAGAACGGAATATCGTACGAAGTTGAAACCTGAAACTTAAGTTAGATACTCTACTGGACCTGACACGAACATTTTCATCAAAATCGGTCTACTGGAAGTAGTAGTTTATTCAAGTTTTTTTTTGCGATGTTTTCAAATACGGCTCCTATGATTTTTTTTAAAAATTGCCTCATTTACTATATTTTTTACGCTCTTCACAATCAGGTTGGTGCAATGTCTGCTGAAATTCTTGGGGAGGCTGTTCTCTCGTAGAAAGAAATGGTTTTTTTAAGATTGCGACCTTAAAATGCATTTTAGGGCAAAAGCGTTTATAATAAAAGTTGTAGGTAATATAAAAATCTGTAACCTTCATTTCAAACATTTTTTTGAATAACGCTTAGTTTAGCAGTAATTAGTGATTTTCTGTTTTTTTTAAATGAAAATCTGTAAAAAATGGATTTTTTAGGATTATGGCCTTTTTACGACAAAAAGTTATATAATTAAATTATAGAAAATTAAAAGATATACAACTTTTATTTTAAGAATTTTTCTCTACAGAGCCTACTTTAGCGCCAGAGTGATTTTCCGTGTTACTAAGTCAAACTAAGGTTGATTTTTATTTTGCATCTTTCACTCCTGATTAAAATTAGGTTATGTTTTTGAGGTTAGTTTTTGTTTATTTATTTATGTTTTATTACTAATATTAGGTTATATTGTTAATTATTTGCATTGGCAAGGGAAAGTCGTGTGAGTGTTTCACACCAGATTTTTTATTTATGATTTTGGTTTTATTTAGCAATTTAAAAAAATTTAAACGCTACTAATTTTTGTAATATTGTAATAATTAATTGCGAAGTAACCAGTTTTTGAGAAATTTACATAACATAATTTTATAACGTTTGATAAAACGTTTTATGATTGCATAGTTAATCAATAACAAAAAAACTATACAAAAAAAAAATAGTTAATTAAAAACAATCTTGGCAGAATGTTTTACTTAGATGAGAAAATAATAGATATTTTAAAAGACCAACAGGCATAATTTACAATAAAACATTTTACTTATGTCCCCCATGAATATCTTATGTTTGATGTTTATAATAATTTCTGAAGAGTGCACTTAGTTTTGGTTTATTATGTCCTGCACATCCACAGCTTGGTCATTAGAGACTACTGTGGGTTATAACGTGTAAAAATTTCCTAATCCTAACAAAAATTAAACGTGGGACATTCCACTTTGAGTGGGCTAACCACTACACCACATAATTACTTTCTTATGCACAAATTGTAATATTTTTCAAAGATTATTTAATACATAGTAATTTTATTTTATTTATCTCATGAATAATAGATAGCATGACTGGATATTATTACTTCAGTTCCATTCTTAGGAATAAAAAGTTACTCCTCAACAAGTGAACGATATTTAAAAATAGCAAACCGGAGAATCATAATTCCACATTCATTTTAAACACAAATTAAATCTTCTCTCCATTTTAAAAATTATTTAAATCATATTGATTTAAAACTTAGCTCTTTTTTTTTAAAAAAAGAAGCATTAAATTTAAATTGGATTTTTAATAAATTAAATTTAAATAAAATTCATAATTTTCAGAAATATAAATAATAAATAAATAAACATTAATATAATTGAATCGGTAAAAATTGCATCAGTTTGTACTTTACTGTTTTATCCTGTTGCAAACACTTCTAATCTTTTTAGTTTATTTAAATTTGCATCAACTGCTTGATCATTAGCAACTACTGTGGGTTGTAGAACTAGAATGATGGCTATTAATGTATGATCATTTCCAGATTGTAGCTGGGAATGAAATTAGGACTTTCTGCTTTGTAGGCTGGCTCTTTGAAACTTAGTACATAATCCTGTGTTGTTGTTTAAGTCATCAGCTGAAAGGCTGGTTTGAACCTCGAGAGGCTTTATTAAGTAAAACAATGAGTGAGGTGTTTTACCATTGCCTTCCTAACTGGGTGGAAAAGTATGCTTATCAGCATGCAAGGCCCTCCAAAAAGCTTCTACCTTCGATCCTGCAAATGACACCTTCACTTCAGTCACTACAAGGTCTGGCTGTATAATGAAATTCATTACTTTCAGAAGAGACAACTCTGATTAGTGTCTTTTACACCTCTACCGCTTCTGTTCAAATAATTCAGTCAAATAATTGGCTGAACATGTGATAGGAAACAGAACTATTGTTTTGTAGCCCTTGAACTAGCACATCGATTGCAAAAAATTTAACACTCCACCTGCCTGTTGTGGGGTACATAATCCTATTTTTAATATTTTGGGTAATGATGACTATTAGTATTTTTATTGCATGCCTATACAGATCTTATGTGTAGGTAATGGTATGAGGTATATAAAGATTAAAAAATTAAAAATGTCAGGCATGATTGAAAATTGAACCTGGAATCCCTGGCATAAAACCTAGTTGTGCTGACCACCATACCACAGACCAACTACATGAATTAGAAGTACTTTAATTTAATTTTTGTTATTTACTTTAATTTTTGTATTAATTATTACATATTAAAGTATTATTTAATTTAATTTATGTCATTTAAATCATTAATTAATACACGGGTTACAATTACTGAGATGTGAGAATAAATTGGATTTTAATGTACTCTTAATACTACTTGAACTTGGTTCTTAGGTAAAACCAAGGAATTTCAAAAACAATTAATAAACTGGCATGAATTATTTACTGAAATATTATTTTGATATTCACCAGACATAAAAAACACTTATACCATAAAGTCATCTAACAATGTATTTTAACTGTAAAGAATAATATACTTTATTAATTTATGAAACTGCCCATAACAGACAGGTGGAGTGTCAAATTATTTACACTCAATCTGTTCGTTGCAGGGCTAAAATAAATAGTTCTGTTTCTTATCACATGGTCAGCCAATTAAATGACTGGACCATTTAAGAACAGAAGAGGTAGAGGTGTAAAAGACACTAATCAGAGTTATCTCCTCTGAGAGTAATGAATTTCATTATACAGCCAGACCCTGTGGTGAATGAAGTCAAGGTGTCATTTGCAGAGTGGAAAATATGTCCTTTTCAGAGGGCCCGGCATGCTGATAAGCGTAATTTTCCACTCAGTGAGGAAGGCAATTGTAAACCACCTCACTCCTCGTTTTACTTAGTAAAACCTCTACAGGTTCAAACCAGCTTTTTGGCTGATGACCTAAACAACACAACAACAACAATTTATGAAAATAATTTATTTTAGCATCTGTTCCTAATTTTTTGCTACAAGTATTATGAAATTGGATTTTATAAAAAAATACCTACTTTCTCCAAAATCCACTTATCTTTAAACCTTCCTTTTTGTTGCATATAAAAACTATTATTATATTCTTTTATATAAGAGATTTATGTTCAATAAATTGTCGAGATAGCTTGTCTGTTTTCCCTGCAGGAAGCAAAAGCCATTCATAAGTAGTTTTCGTATTACAGTATCCACTCTATTTTATAATCCTCCTTTAGAATATTGTATGCTACTTTTCTTTTGCTTTTTCTGACCCAAGACAGGAAACAAATCTCTTCTGAAACTGATTTATTCAACAGTTATTTATACTTTGTTCAAGAATAACATAATCAAAGATCTACCTGTACATAATTTTTTTCATTTTATTTAAAGTAAGTTTTTATTGTAAACAGTACAATTAAAGTGGGTCTGTATGACCTACTGGTTAGTATGCTACACAGCAAAGCAGAGGTCTGGGGTTCAATTCCCAGCTAAGGTCTGGAAAAATGACCAAACCCACTGTTCCTTAACCCAAAATAGTTGCTAATGACAAGGATTTGCTGTGACTTTAAATTAGCAAAAATAAAAAATAAAAATGGAATATGTTTTAAAATATATCTCTGAAATATGCCAAAACGTCATGAACTATAGACAAAATGAAAAAAAGTTTTTCTCTAACTTTACATTACAACTATAATTATCGCTTTTTACCCCCATCAAAGGGATTTGTAAACTAACCAAAAAAGTAAACTAAAAGGATAAGAGTAAACTAATGTTGAATGTCATCTGTCATCAATGAACATGAATTCATCTGTCTTTATATATTTATTTTCTAATTTGGGGTTGTCATTTTTAATGTAATCTTACACACAAGCATGCAAATTTTGTAACTGGTAAAATTGACTTTCAATAGTATGATTTTTTGATAGATCTTTTAAAAGTTTATTGACAAAAAATCAAAAGACAATGAAAGCACATTTTTTTCTGGAAATATTCATTGTTAGTACTTTTTCACTCTACAATAACAATTTATCATTAGCTATCAAATCACTTCTTTTAATTTTTGTACTGTGGTCAAAGAATTATTTTATTAAAAAGAAGGCTTATTCAAAAATAAAAGTAATTCATAAACAGACTAGTAATTTTATTAAATTTAACAATCAGGTTTTTGTAATTTTGTGTTTATCACTCAATATTATTTTTGCGGGGTCCATAGGAAACATGGGAATTTATTATTTTTAACATGTTCCGCCTCTATCATATTAAATCTGGCAACAAGTTGGAAAATTTCAGGCAATTTTATTCAACAGCCATCTAGAAGTGTTTGTCAACAGGTTTTTAGGAATTGGGTACTGCAGTCAAAAATATTAGCAATTTTTTTACTGAACAGGACATAATTTTATAGATTCTTATAATAGATATGACACTTGTGTTTTTTTAATTTACTTTATTTATAAAGTCTCATCAACTGCTTAATTTTTAGTGACTACAGTGGGTTGTTGCACAATATCAGCATGTTTTAACATGTGATAATTTCCCAGTTCTAGGGAATTGAATCCAGGCATTCCACTTTGTAGTCTAGCATGCTAACCACTGTGCTATGTAGACAATCAGCGCTATCACTCTTAGATATAGTGGAAAGATTTGTGAAATAACACCACTGAGGTACACATATTTTTTTCTTGAATGTAGGTAATGCTTTTATGATAAAACAAGAATTTGACTTCCCTTTATTGTCAATTTATCTCTTTTATTATTCTAGGAAAAATAATCTTAAAACCAAGCAGTTTATGTGACTTTGAACAAACCAAAAAAGTACAAACAAAAGAAAAAAGATTCTTACATTAATAAATTTCCAGGAAATTCACTGTAATATTAAAATATTTACTTAATTTTTGTGACCATTTCTTATTTTAAATTTCGATGAAACAAATTTTTAAGAAAATATCAAGCGTATTTTGCTAGCTTGGGTAAAGAAAAATCGGATTAAACTTTGGTGAATACTCGTTTAACTTTGAAACTAGACTAAAGAACTCTCGTAGTGTAGATAAGAAACTTGTCTTTGTTTGATAAAGCAGTAGTGGTTTTATTCTGAAGTCAGTTACAAAGGGAGAGTGAATACAGAGCCACAAAATTTTACAAAATGAATTTCTATTTACTACACGCTTTTATTCATTTAAGAACTTTATTTCATTTATATTTTTTGTTTATGGCATCATGTATTATTATGATTTATGATTATAATTTAGATATTAAGGAACTCTTATCTTGCGTAGTAAGAAAAACGTAGCTATAATTTTTTCCTAATATTAAAAAGTGTTGAATTGAATACATGTATGTAAACTGAATACAAGATAATGAATAACCTGTAGTTTTATTTTATGGTATAATTTAAATGTGGATATGCTATCGTTATTAATAAAGATGTAATCTGTAGTGATAGAAACTTTGAACGTTGCAGGGTTAGGAACGTAAATGCAAGTTAGGTTGCAGCAGAGAAGATAGAATTTGTAAAGTCGATAATAAACAAGATTTAAATGTGATAAAGGAGATAATATGGCATTACAAAGAGAACTGGAAACAACATGTCTAAAGAATGAATTATAGTAGACATCCATGCTCAGCTATGGATTATAGATCAACAGGAAGATTATTTTGTATGGGAAGGCCAAAGAAAAGATGGCAATGAATTTCCTTGGGATATATTTCCTTTGTAATACACGTAAACTGTGTTAGGAGACGAAAACAAGCTATAATAAGGCTTCTAGGTCAGAACATCCTGAAATTTTCATATGTTTTGAGTAGTAATATGTATATAGTAATTTTTCTCAAAATTATTTCAAGTTATAATGGCCTCCAAGCCAGACCATCAGTCAGCTGGTAGAAAGTCGCTATTATTTGTTAAGTAACACCGGTTGGGCAAGTGACTTTGTATGATGACCAGTTGACAGCCATTCATGAACAAACTCTACTGGTGGTCCCTGTTCAAAAATTCATGTCTAATCCACGACAAAAAAAAAAATACAGCAAAAAGCAGCGATCAAATTGGGTAGTTGTCAACAAAGTACAGTTCCCGATAACAAATAAAAGCTAAAAAAAAAAAAGTTAAATAATGGTCTCCAAGCCAGACCAATCAGTCAGCTGGTAGAAAGTCGCTATTATTTGTTAAGTAACACCGGTTGGATAAGCGCCTTTGTACGGTGACCAGCTGACAGCCATTCATGAACATACTCTACTGGGGGTTCCTGTTCAAACTCATGCCTAATCTAGTTCAAAAATACAGCGAAAAGCAGCAATCAAATTGGGTAGTTGTTAATAGTGTACAGTCCCCGATAACAAATAAAAGCTAAAAAAAAATTAAATAATAAAAACTATAAAAAGACCAACAGTAAAATTTGGGAGGGTATAAAGTTTTGGAGATGGGTTCTACTAGGCGGGATGAATGTTAAGTGATTCAAAATTTGAATATTTATATAATTTACACTCATACAACTATAAGTAATTAATGTGTAAAAAATTCAATTTGCCAATGGTAGTTTTTAATGTTTATTTTATAAAAAATAAAAGTGAAATGAGCATATAAATAATATGTAGTAAATACAACGTGAGTTGAAGTTTATTAAAAAAATTATTAAAAAATTAATAGATGTTATTCTAGGAAGTAAATTGTTGCTGTTTTACTTGGACATGTCTGACATTTTCTTACTTAGTATTAAATGGCTCTGGTAGCAGGCCTAAGCTACTAAAGAAGTTGAACTGAATTTTAAACATCCTCTATTCTCTCTAATGGTAAAAGTTAAAATAAAAGTAGAGAAGAAAAAAAATACTTGTAGCATGATTTCCATGGGGAGATATCAAATTTTCTTTCCTCTATTATTTTTATTATTATTACTACTGCTGCTATTTCTATTATGTATAAACGACTTATAAAAGGATCTCGTAACTTAAAACATTTTTTGTCTCCTTTTTATAATTTATTACTCATTATAAGCTAAAGGTTTACAGAGCTGACTTTACTTAACGTTCATACTTTGTAAATAAGTTGAAGTAAATTATAAAAAGATATCGTAGATTATTACACTATTTACTTATCAATTTTACTAAAGATTATCGTTCATAATAAACATTCCGTCTTTATTCCGTCTTTATTAATAAGACAACTTTCCTATTCCGTCTTTATTAATAATAAAGACGGATAAAGGCTACATGTGAAGTCGCACAACGGTGGCATTAACAGTAAAAATGTAGTGCGGCCTCGCGTGTATACTTCTATCCACTCATCAAGCACGCCGTTGTGCTTGATGGTTTTCTTTGTTTCAGTTTTCCCTTTGTATTGTTTTCTTACAATTCTTCTCAGTGCTTTTTATTTTTGAATCTCGGTTGAGTTTTTGCAGTCAAATTTTTTTTTATTATAAAATGTTTCCTTATTCTTCAGTAAAATTATTGGTGAACTATTTGTGTCGTAGATTATTACTTAGTTAGATATACCACAACATTTAAACGAATAGCATATTAAAAATAAAATATATTCGTTTTTAATTATTGTTATCGATTGCAAAAATTGAAAATTCTTTTATTTTAGGGTAATGTCGATAGAATACTGGCAAGTTAAATTGAACGTTGGCAGTAAGAATACAAGTGCACCTGTACAGTCGCTTCTCGTTATAAGCGTGCGCTCTCGCTACCGTACGATTAGGCCTACATTTGTTGGCCTTAGATGCATATTGTTGAACATGATCACAACATAACTTCATTGTTTTATAAACAAATATTTTTTATAATGGCTAATTTTTTTTCGGATAGCCCATTTCAGAGGGCACGCTTAATCAACTTCCTATGCCTCTTTCATCTTTCTCGATTGGTGCTTTTTGTCCTCTTGAGTCCACTTTCTCCCTCTTCCGCAAGTGGGTTTCTTCTTCTCCTGAGCCGGCCGCATTGGCGCAGTTGGTAACGTGCTCGCCTCTCATCATGCGGTCTTGGGTTCGAATCCCATTCAGGCATGGCATTTTTTCATACGTTACAAAATATCATTTCATCCTTCACCGTATGCATTAGCAGTAATTGCAGAACAGTCGGACGTTAAACAAAAAAAAACAAAAATTCCTCTCCTGAAACTCCAATTTCTGAATTATTTCTCTAAATGTTGCACTATCTTTTATGCCATTAATGGCTAATTTATTGTTTCCAAAGTTTATATATGTAATCAATTAAGTATTTCCTTTAATTTATTATTTAAAATTATTCCTATATAAAGTAGACACTAAAAAGACAAACTATAGTCTATTCACCGAGTCTGGAGACACGCAGTAAACAAATGGATCACGTGATAGCTGTTGAGTGAACGCATAACCAAAGTCATTATTCATGCTTCTAACACCAGTCTTCGTTTCATTATCCGTAGCTTAATATACAGTGAGAGTTATTTTTATTGAAAATAGATCATAGATTTCATAGATCATGAGAATTTGTTAAATTTTTAGAAGGAAAGAAAGGAATTATTTTTACGTAAGCGCGGTTTTTTATCTGATAGCCGGTGTCAGTTAGTCAACCGGTAATACAATTATCACGTGTACAACGCATGTATTTGTTGATGCATGTCTTTAGATTCAGTGAATTCAGTATAGACACGTACGGCGACTGTATGATGTGAACTTTTTGATTTGTTGCGTGTTATACCAATCGTACTTTGCAGGAGGTGCGGGGAATGTGTTAACTGCGCATGCGTGAACCAGCGCTCAATTTTTTTTGCCAGTATTCTTCTACATTTTGTAAACGTAGGCCTATTTTACTTTTTCTATACAGAGAAGGTGCGGTAAATTCGCAAAATTTTCTTAAAGCGACGGCGTTACAACTGCCGCTTCGCTTTGTAAAGATTATTTTTGCTTTGTACAATATAGGTTTGCAAAGACATTATCTACTCTGTCTTAGGGTACTATATGGTGTAGAAATATGAAGTATGCAGTCCAAAAATCGTTTAGAAGCTTTTGAGAAGTGGTTATTCAAAAGAATGGGCTCCGGATTCCGTGGACGGGTCGTTTTACCAACGGCGATGTTTTTAGCATAAGAGTATGGACCGTGAGTTGAGGAGCCGGTTCTAGATATACCGTCTATAGTACTGGTAATTTATACAGTGGTGATAGGTAACTTATTAGCTTCTCTGGTTTATTCTCTGGGATAAAGTTGAAGGCAGTAGCAGACCTGTAGAAAGGAAATGCTCGTAGTTGAAGAATATTATAGACTGGGCAAACATGAGTACATACACTCTTTTGTGGACGGTTCATGATAAAGAGCGATTTAGTAGAATTGTAGCCAATCTTCAGTGATGTGAATCGGCGTACTAAAAAGAAGATGATACAATTTTTTAAAGCAAAACAGACTTGTTAATCTCTATCTCAAACAAAGAAACACTATTTTTGTTTCAAAAGTAGGACATTAAAATAATTTACATCTTTGTTTTTTGCGTAATCAGGAAATTTTTGTTAGCATGGAGCGAGTCACTGTATTTCCCATTATGTACAGGTGGAGTGTTCAATTATTTGCAATCAATCTGTTAGTTCCAGGGCTACAAAAAATAGTTATGATTCTTATCACATGGTCAGCCAATTAAATGACTGAATCATTTAAGAACAGAAGAGGCAGAGATGTAAAAGACATTAATCAGAGTTATCTCCACTGAGAGTAATCAATTTTATCATTATGCAGCCAGACCCTGTGGTGAATGAAGTGAATGAAGTGAATGAAGGTATCATTTGCAGGGTAGAAAATATGTGCTTTTCAGAGGGCCCGGCATGCCGATAAGCATACTTTTCTACTCAGTGAGGAAGGCAACGTTAAACCACCTCACTCCTCGTTTTACTTAAAAAACCTTTAGAGGTTCAAACCAGCCTTTCGGATGATGACCTAAACATCAACCAGTCACTGTAAATACTTTATTGTTTATCTACTTGACTATTTGAGTACCTGTCTCCTGTACTCCAAAGATGACAAAATTTAGTTGATAATTATCAACCAACGGTAAGATTACCGTTCTAAAAGAAGTAGTCTTTTTGTTTATTGATTTTTTTATATTTTGTACCGATTTTTATAAGTTACTGTGGCTATTGCCACACGGGCTTATTGGTAAATCGCCTCAGAAGGATGAAACAAATAATCAGGTTTCTTGATTTTTCTGGTTTCACTCCACATTTTGCTTTTTTCAAAAATATTACTTTAAGAATATTTGTGTCAATTCTCATAATGATTTGGCTCTTCGGGAAGATACAGAAATAATGTACCGGGTGTCCCACGAAGAGGTTGCTATTTTTGAATTAATATGCCGGACGTATCGCACACTCTACAGACTAGAAATTTTACAGTTATAATAAACAGATATGTAAAAAAGTTCTCGAGTTTCATTTGCTTATGATTAATCATAACAAAATGGCGGAAGTAATTTTATTTGTATACCTAACCATTTCAAATTTGTGATTTGTTACAATGTTACTTGAGTAATAAAATAAAAGAAATATGAAAGTGATAAAATCAATTATGAACACAATTTGTTGCGAACTGATGACCATCAATATCTACGCACTGATAGCAACATAACGAAAAAAAGTCGTAAGCGTTTTTGAAAATTGCTGAGGTCACAGCAGCAGTTTCTCTTTAATTCACAAGATTATTTTTCATTTTGATATTATTTTCTTATTCCACCATTTTGTTTTGATTAATCATAAAATGCAAATGAAACTCGAGGGTACTTTTTTACATATCTATTTTTTTTTTTTTTTTTTTTACTTTTAAGACCACACTGGATCACTTTAAGTTAGTTTAACATTTATTTAGTCTTACGTTGTTTTCTCTTCTCCCAGTAGGCCCTCATTCTAAGCGATCGGGGCAGTCTCACGTCATCTGATACGACACTTGTTTTATATTGTTTAGTTGGAGGAGGTGCAAATTTAAAGCTTTTAATGATGTTTAATTTTTCGGATTTATTTTGGAGGTCTTCAATTGTTAATCCCATCTCCTCCAGATCTTCATTTATTTCTCTCATCCTTACCGGTTTGAGAGCGAGTCCACAACAGAACTTCAATATCTGTTTGACATATCTATTTTCTGGATATCTCAATATGTGACCAAGGTATGATATTCTCTTTTTCCTCATCGTCTCAGTTACTGGATCAATAGTTTTGCAAACTTCACTATTGGGCAAAAGTCTCCAGTGTCCTTCCACTTTGTTTCTCTTGCCTATGCAGGTTCTCACTATTTCTCTTTCCTTTTTGACAACTCTGTCAGTGTTAATCTTGGATTTTATTTTAAACAGGGTCTCACTGCAATAGGTAATTTTGGGTTGGACAACTGTTTTATAGTGTTTTAATTTAGATTGAATTGAGAGGCATTTTTTCTTATATGTGTTTTTCACGATCTTGTAGGTGCTGTTTATCTTGGCTGATCTTTCAGCCCAATTAATTGCCTCATTATTATTTTTAGTGATTACTTCCCCCAGATGATTAAATTTCTCAACTAATCCCACTTTGTTGTCATTTATCATTATGTGTTTAGATTTGTCCTCTCCTAAATTCATCATTTTAGTTTTTTCATACGATATTTTGAGTCCTATCTTTCCTGCTATATCTTCTAGAGATTTAACTTGGGAAATGGCTCCCTCTGCATTTGTTGCTAGTAGCGCTAGATCGTCTGCAAATCCCAGACAACTAAATCTCAATCCTTTGTTCTTTCTTCCTAATACCACTGTGTGAGGATTGATTCTCTGCCACTCTCACATTATATACTCTAGTGCACAGTTAAACAGTAATGGAGACAGTCCATCTCCCTGTGTTAATCCTGTTGTGATGTTAAATCCTTTGGATAGTTCTCCTATAAATCGTATTTCGGATTTGGTATCTTTTAGTGTCAACTGGATTAGTTTGATCAATTTCGAGTGTAATCCCAAATTTCTTAATATTTTTAGCATGGAATTTCTGTGTATACAATCGTAAGCCTTTTTAAAGTCGATGAATGTAATCACCATATTCTTCGAGTGTTTCATTTTCTTGTGGTAGTCTATCAGTAGTTTTAAAGTTAAAACTTGATCATATCTATTTATTATAACTGTAAAGTTTCCAGTGTGTAGAGTGTACGATACGTCCGGCATATGAATTCAAAAATAGCTACCTCTTGTGGAACACCCGGTATATTGTTGTGATGTAGTTGCAATATTTCTACGCCTTAGAATCAAATAGTTGTAACTCAAATGCTGTAATTGTTCTAGTTACCTATTTAAGAACATATAAGCAAATTTTAGAACGCTTTGGGAAGGTAGTTTAATACATAAAGAATATGTATTGCTGTAGCGTAACCCTCCGTTTTTACACTTTATGCACAAGTGGTCGAAATGCAAATGTTTTATTTTTTTTGTTTAACCCCATTTAAACAAATCTGCAAATTATCACCTCTCTTATGTGATCGGGAAGTCAGAGAGTTTGTGACGAGTGAGTGTGTGAATCAATCAGTGAGTACTTCTTAATTTATATATAGAGATTAAAACTTGTGTGATCCTACATTTCTGAGAATTTACTCTAAATATCGATAATATTAGTAGTACGAAATTCTTTATACGTTAATTTGTTTCGCTAATTACACTTAACGAAAAAAAATTGTTTTTGAAAATTGTATCAGTGTGATTTTAATGAAAGTAAAAGTAAACACTGCTGTCATGAATCTAAACAATACGTTAACTGCGTCACATTTTGGAGTAGACCTATATAGCTACAAAAGCTGAACGTGTGCCGACGGCAAGATATAGTATTGTATTAATTGGAAGCATGGTGGGTGACTGCGGGCTATCATTTTTCCCATCAGTTCTATTATTAAATTTTCAGAAACCCCTAAAGTCAATAATGTAAAATAAGGAGAAAATATAATAACAACATTACTTGTTTATTCAGCTATTTCTTGTTACGCGGGAAATATTAAGTAACTTCTAAAAATACTCGTACTCTGGTATTTCTCGCACAAAAATTGTTTTTTAAGTTTCCTGAAAGTAAAAGTTTCCTAATATTTTCCGATAAAAGATTTTTACCTTTGATTTTTATTATAACAATTTAATTTTGTTGTAGTAACTGTGATAGATTTGAATATTTTGTTGAATTGAAAAAACTTAAACACGGTTTTTGACATTAACAGTAGCTGATTGGCCATTGTTTACAGTACTTAAATTATAATATTTAGCATAGGTTTAGAAAGAGTACAATGCAGTGTATCGTTTACAACGTAGGGTTATCACGTCTGAACTGATGTATTGACTAATTCTAATATCAATCTTCTAATATCAAATACCAACGTGTTTGTTTTCCAAGAGACATTAATCGCTTTAACATAAATATATTTGTGTTGATTTCTCTTAATTTTTTTAAATTATCTACTATTTTTTTACTTTCTCTTGCCCTATATGAATATACAGGAAAGGAAAGTAGTAGTTATTGCTTTCATGTCGTTTTCGAAATCGAGTTTTCACGCGAAATACACGTTTTCAGTCCCGACCCAAAAAACAAACATGTTTAGCGATTGGTCTGTGTGTGAACAATATATCTCAAGAACGGAATAGCGTACAAAGTTGAAACTTAAAACGTACGTTAGGTACGACAAGGAGACCCGACACAAACATTTTCATCAAAATACGTCAACCAGAAGTAGTAGTTGATTAGTGCAATTTTCCACTTGTTTTGATTTTCTCAAAACCGGTTCTTACGATGTTTTTTTAAATCGCCTAATTGTTTTATACTCTACAAGATAGGGTAAGTGCCATGTCTGCTGAAATTTGTGGGGGGCTGTGCTTCCATGGCAAAAATAGTATTTTTAAAGATTGCGGCCGTGTTATGAATTTTAGGCCAGAATTGTGTAATCAAAGTTGTAGAAAATTAGAAGACCTCCAACTTTTATTCCAAAAAATTTTTCTACACCGCTTAGTTCAGCGGCAATTAGTGATTTTCCATAATTTTAAATTCTACAGAGATAGATTTATTTTCATTTTGTGTCATTCCCTCATGATTGAAATCGATTCCCGGCTAGGGTCTGGCAATTATGACGTGCCAAAACTCACCGTTCCAGTTTTCTAACTCACCGTATTCGCTAATAACCAAACTGTTGATACGACGTTAAATAACGTTTAAAAAATTAAGTTATGTTTTTAACTTTACGGTGTTTACTTATGATTAAACAGAGGTTATATATTTCATTATTTACATTGCCAAAAGAAAGTCGGAGTGAGTGTTTTCACCAATTAAAAAAAAAATTGTGGTATAGTTTGACTTTATGTAAAAATCAACAAACAAGTGGAAAATCTTAATCGTAAAAATCGTAATTTCTGTACGTAAGCTTTAGATTACTGATAAACTTATCAGTATTTAGGAATGGTGGTTACAAACAGGTCGTTTCTGTACGTAATACAACATGGTAAAAGTACTGATGGGTACCTGAAACAAAGTATTTTATTATGTTTGATACTTTTTGATCGACTAACGATACAGAAATACCGACTGAGCGGAGAAAGATTCTCGCTGTACTTGGTTCGATCGTAGCTAGTGATGAGGTGAGTCGCGAGAGAATAATACTTTGGACCTGGTAGGATACATACCCGATAAACTGCACTGTTCACCTCCATATGGCGTGTAGTAAGCACATACTATGTAACAACATTAATAATAGTGGTTACTTAAAAAATACTCCTTACATTTGAAGCGTCTTAAGTATGTATCGTCGATGTGTTCCATCCTAAAAGATTTGAAACTTATTTACGCTAGTAATTCACGAGTTATTGGAACTCTCGAGTCTGATACAAAATGCGCCGGTTTGTATTTCTGCGTACTCGTCCCTGTTGCTAGAACGCCGCTTGCACTAGATACTTACACAAGGTGGTATTCTTTCATTCTTCATCGCTGGTATTCTTCTGTTTACAATGTAAACAATGTAAACAATTAAAACAACATTTAAAACAATGTAAACAATTAAAACAACATTTAAACACATTTAAAACATTAAAACCACATTTAAAACATTTAAAACAATGTAAACAAGGATGTAAAAGGATGTAGCAAGGATGTAAAAATTGATTTTTCTGTTTACAATGTAAACAGAAGAAGTTCATTATGTCATAATGAACATATTTATTTTTAGGATCTTTTCCGTTATTCGTATACAGCTATTTTAAACCCAGTTTTCCGTTATACAATCAACTTGTAAATGAACTTAGTTTCTATGTTAGTTTATAATAGTTCGTGTATACTCGTACATTTATACAAATTATTTATTTAAAAATGTTAGGTACCTATATGCATAATGAATAACTAACCTAACCATCACCCCGTACAAAAAGTAAATTTAACCCAACTTAAGATACCTTACCTGAAGTTTAATATCGCTTCCAACCTTACCAAACAGAAAAAACCCCAAAGGATTTATTTACAAAATATTAATAAATCTTAACGGTATAAGAGAAATCACAAATTGACTTTAAACTAAGCGCTCTAGAAACAATTGTTTGAAAAAGTTGTTGGCGTTTTAATTTTTTACAATTTGAATTGACAGTCACAATTTACAATTTTTAATAATTGACAATTTGACATATTGTAAAAAATTGGTAAACGTATAATGGAAAATATTCGTTTAAAGTACCCTACGTACTTTGATGAGTAGCGCATATTTGATATTTATTAAGGGTACCCGGAACGAAAGAAAGTGAAAATTTTCACATTTCCGATTTTTTACAAATTATTAAAATTCAGTGTTTTCTGCATCTAACGATATTGTTATAATTTGTTGGGGGTTTTGCAGTTTTTAAAAAAAAATAAAAAAAATGTTTAATCCTGACGTTATTTTTTAAACGTTACCATTTGCATAACATCTCTATTTTTTTTGAATGACAAGAGATAAATACATAATTTTTTTATTTTGTGCGATATTTTTTGTTTCAAAAATTTAAGTTAGCGCCAGACCACCTGTGAATGTAATATATTAACCTCTGAAGTATAAAAAATAACATATTGAATTATTTAACGTATAATTTCTTCTCTTTTAGTTTTTTTCTTGTTGCCTGTAAATAGCAGTTTTTGACGCATAAGGAACATTTTCACAGCCAACTGTGAATAGGTTTTAATGAAAATTTAACACAGCCTTTCGTACCAGAATTTCAATGTACTGAGTTTATATTGCAGTAAAATAATCTGTTTAAATATTTATTTTTCACCTCAATAGGCAAAAAAGTTATGATTTTCAAAAGTGGTAATTTTAAAACAAAAAATATCTTATCTTCCTGACAATATATCAAAATGCTATTAACTCAGTGGGTGTAAAATAGCCTGAAAAGTAACCGCAAGAAAATTGGACAAGATAACTTCAACAATTTTTGAGAAAATGTTCCTTACATTAACATTACGGAGATAGGCATTCCGGGTTCTCTTAATAAGTCTAATAAAATTGTACCCATATCTCTTTAACAACTACATAATTTTTTGTTGTATATTTTTATTGGTAACAGCATTGTAACAATAATAATATTTTAAGTAACCTTAAAAATATTATAACTTATTTTCATTAACTGCAACCCTTTTAACAATAGCCTATTCGTATTACACTATCTATATTTTATTAACACTTATCGTGAAATATATAGCAATAAATATTGTATTTAGAGTATTCTGGAGTAGTGCTAAACTTTTATTGACATGTAAACTATTCAAGTGGTACTTGATTCTGGTGAATGCTTATTAATGACTTGGTATATGGGCATAAAAAAGTTCGGTACTTTCACATGTTATGGGTAGTGTAATGGAGCGCCTTATTAGTTCTGTCAGTCAAATATTGCGGCTAAATGATGTAGAACCATTTAGTGACGTATTGAGTACTATAATGCTTCGTGAAAATCGACTTATCATAAATTTACCGAGCAACTTTCAAAAGAAACTTTTTTAACCAAAAAAATTATATGGTATTAAAAGTAACAATTTTTTATACAGTTGAAATTAATAATAATTCGGTATTCTCATTGTTTATTAGTTTAAATATTGTTAAAAGGGATATAGTTCTTATTACAGTCGGACCTCCATTTATATCGAAATTGTAGTTTCTTATAAAAATTTGATATAGAAACTTCGAAAAGAGAAACACGGTTTTTCTATCATTTGACTGCTAGTTATATTAAGTGACATTTCTCGACCTTAACCATATTGCCTAAAATACAGTATTTGTTTACAATAAAGTTTGATTTATTGTACAGTATTATAAGACTACGCACTATACTTAAAAAATACTGTATTTTGGTTAAAATAATGAAATAACAACAGTAATAAAAAACATGCATTTATTTAATACTGAACATGCCATACATATACATTGATGTTACTGAATTTTATTGTTAGGTAGTAAAATAACTTTGAGTATCCAGCTGAACAAACTTTGTTATAGATTCTTCGGAAACATGTTCACGTTTGTTGAGACTGTAAAATATCATCAGATATGTTTCCACAAATTGAAGTCCGCGACGAATCGTTTCAAATGCTGATATCATTTCTTTTTTGGAAGGCTTACGAACTTCTATGTCTTTTGTCTCATTGCCATCATCTTGAACTTCATCTTCAGAATTTATTATTGAACTTTAAATGTCATCATCTGCTCGATATTCTGCTACAACAACTTCTTCATCCACCCTTAAAAATACATTGAGCGAAATATCGTCGTTGATCGTGCCTGCCGACTGTAAATGGAACCAAAATTCCTCAATTTGCGGCAGTACATTAATTTCTGCCGCAACAGTTTTTTTTTTAGAGAAGCGGTCTTTTAAAAAACAATTTTTTATTGTAGATTCCGCTACATTATTTTGCCACACCTTTTTCTAATTCTGATTTAAATAACCTGGATGAAGTTAAAAACATTTACAATAGGTTTCTCATTTTCCAACGCAAGAATAAGTCTCTTGAAAACCTGTTTTCTATAATACAGTTTTAGAGTTTTAATAACACCTTGGTCCATAGGTTGTAGTTTCGAAGTGATATTTGGAGGAGAAAACAAGATTCACGTTTACTAACTTTGTTGAGATAGAAGACGGATGTGCAGGGCAATAGTCCACAAAAAGAACACATTTTCTCTTTTGCTTAGGCATGTTTTTATCTCGTAACATTATTACCCATTTGAAAACTGCTTCGTCTACAACATCGTATTTACATATTTTTGATCGTACATAGTGCAAAGTATCTCACTACTCTTGTACGTTGACTACAGTGCTCGACGTACTATATTGTCACGTTGCTCTCTCTCAATGTTTCGGATTGACTAGTGTGTGATGGGAGGACTATATGGAGTTCTATTTATATTTTCACTAAAATTAAGTTCGATATATAGAATTTGTTTTCGATATACAGAAACATTTTTCCATTAAAATTCACGGGAATCAGGAAGTACTTCGATATATAGAAGTTCGATAAATAGAGGTCCGACTGTATTTGAAACATAAAAAAATTATAGATGTTTATACATTTTCAGTAACGTTTACATGGTTATAATATATGTTTGGTAATAGTGCGGAAGCGTGGACACAAAGAGGAATCTAATACGAGTAGGAGGCAGTGTGTTATCGTACTTTGCAGAAAACGAGCCGCACAGATGAATAAAATTATTAATTTATACACCACTTTTATACTATTACGAACGTGTTCGCTGAATGAATTTATTATTTACAAAGTGATTAAACGTACACTACTAACACGATAACACAAATAATATATTACTTTACAAAATGTTTTATTCTGTACTACAAACAACCCTCGTCATAGTAATAAATTCTTTAGTATTCTACATTTCATAATAACTTTAAAAAACTTTTACGTTTATTTGAAAGTAGTACAACTGGTTTTTGTGTGTTTTTCTTTCGCTTGCCTATATGAGTTTATAGGAAGGAAAGTATTGTTTTCATGTAGATTTTTCGAATCGAGTTTTCACCGGATCTACACGTTTTCAGACCCCCTGAACCCAAAACCACGTTTTTAGCGATTGGTCTGTGTGTGTGTGTGTGTGTGCGCGCGCGCGCGTGTGTGTGAACACAATATATCAAGAACGGAACATCGTGTACGAACTTGAAAGTTAGATACTATAACCGACCCGACACGAACATTTTCATCAAAATCGTTCAACCGGAAGTAGTTATTTGTGTCATTTTCACTTTATTGCACTTTTTGCGATTTTCTCAGAAACGGCTCTTACGATTTTTTTAAAAATCGCCTCATATACTACATTTGTTATGCTCTAAAAGATAGGGTAGGCGCCATGTCTGCTGAAATTCTTGGGGAGGCTTTTTTCTCGTAAAAACTCATGATTAAAATAAGGTTATGTTTTTTGAGTTTAGCTTTTTTGTTTATTTCTAATGTTTTATTACTAATGTTAGGTTATATTGGTAATTATTTGTATTGGCAAGAGAAAGTCGTGTGAGTGTTTAACACAAGATTTTTTTTTTTTTTTTTTTAATCTATAACCTGATGTGATATCTTTTATGTCCAATCACGAGATGCAGAAATCAAACCAAAAATGTTTCAAATGCTTCTTATACAGTGTGACGGAAACGTCGGTCGGTTAAGTGCGAAATGAGGTCGTTTTAAAGTTTTAACCCTCCAGTTATATTGTTTGGTTCAGAATGTTTAACCCTCACTTCTAAGTTTCTGTTAAAAGTAGCCGAATGAAGTAAGTTAAGACTTTTAGAAGGGTTTCAATTGATCGACCATAAAAATGAAGGTATTAGACATCAACTTAATATTTAAAGGATGATATAAACCATTCGAAGATAAAGGCAGGAGTATTTTGGATGATCAATTTTTACAGATTTCAGATGGTCGAACTTGTGAAGAAATGGACTAATGTGGTATTGGATGACATCGGAAGGGATGGGCATCTTAACTTTTTAGGGAACGGCGATTACTAAATTTGAAGTGGGAACAGATCAAGAGCCCTTACCCGTATCATTTATGATGATAAAAATCTTCAACAGTTACAAAATGAAAATAAAACTGGATTATGCCTTTGTGGAGAGGTAGGCCTACTATACCCTTTGGAGCTATAGTAATTCTAAGTTAAAGGATCTGAATAATTCCTTTGTTTAGTAATAACAATCAATAATTACCTCTCACGTAAGTACTCCAATCTTCAAGGGCCTAACTGAATTTCCTACTAATGTTTCTGAATTTATCTGTTTAACTAATGGATTTCCATTGTTGCGTATTCTAAATTGAAAACGTAGGTGATTTTAAACAATATGTCGTTCGAAACACTCGTAAATCATTTGAAACAACTTATCATCAGCCGGCCGCATTGGCGCAGTTGGTAACGTGCTCGCCTATCATCATGCGGTCCTGGGTTCGAATCCCACTCAGGCATGGCATGTTTTCATACGTTACAAAAATCATTTCATCCTCCATTGTATATAGTTACACCCCAACGTCGTCGCTAATGACCGTTGTAGTTGATGCGACGTTAAATAAATGAATTAAAAAAAAAAACTTATCGACTAATAACCTTATGAGATTAGAATGGTAACGTTGGTATGTGTTGTTACTAACAGTTTTTAATAAACAGTTATTTCGTTGTACACAAACGAAATGAAGTACAGTAAAATATCTCTATTGCGGAAATCTCTCTTTAGCGACATTATTTGCCGACCCCTTTCGTATATTACGGTAATGTATTTAATTCTCTTTATAGCGGCACAAAAATCTCTCTATAGCGGCTAAACAATATCTTAAAGATATGGATTTAGACGCCTATGTAGGGGCAGACAATAACTTAGCCGCGTCAGCAGATGTTGGCGATGATGCAATAATCGGAAATGTCTTAGCCCAAAACAACGAGGAAGAAAGTAACGGTGACGATGAAATGGAAACAGAAATAATGCCCCTTCAAGTAAACAGGCACTAGACGCTATTCGTATTGTTTCCACGTACTGCCATTGCCACAATGTAGATGAAAATTTACATTGTTATGAAAATTTATTTAATAGTTTTAAACATTGAAGATAAGATTGAAGACATGTTTTCCGAATTGAAAATCAAACAAACAAAAATTACATTTTATTGTACGCAATGAAATGTCATAACAACATTCGTCATAAAGTAATCTATGGAGTAGTTTTTCAGAGTAAACTTATTGTGTGCACCATTCATATTTATGTACATGAGCTTTTAGTACAGAAAAATTAGTATTCCAACTTTCCTCCCCTCATTATAAAAACTCATTATAATGGAACTCTCTTTATAGCGGCGGACCTCATGGTCCCTTCAATTTCGTTATAGAGAGATTTTACTGTATTTGAAATTTTTATATTTAATTACGCTTACTACTACTTTTTTCGCCATGTTTCTGTAGTTCTGCTTTTAAAAATAGCTTTTTCTACAATAAATGTCTTGCACTGTTATAAATGCAAGACAAATTTTTTTAATTTAAATTCGACGTTTGTAAAGTATATTTTTAATAAAACCAATATTCTATTATTTTAAAATGAAGTTGCATGGAGGCTACGGGAACTCGCAGTACTTTTGTCTCGACAGAACTGATTTCGACAACAAGTGGTCCTTTAAGTGACATGATCCAATCCCTTAGAAGTTTGTTCAGTAAACTATCATAAAAATTTATGTACAAATTACCTGATAATTACAGGGTACTAAAAATTGTGTATGTGCTCCACTATTTGATGGTGTCAAGTGTTTGGTTATTATGCCTTTATTAGAATATAAAACATTTTGTTATTGAATTTGGTTAAATTAGATTTTGGATTTTGAGGTTGGTGGCAGTTACATAGTGGCCATGTTGTATTCAATTTTGTCTAATTTGAAATTTGGAATTTTTACACGTGATTTATATTACTCTAAATCTACTACAAGTCCTAGATAAACCTTGTATATACTGTAATGTTTATTCCGAGTTTTTTTAGGATCTGGTTATTTTTAAATAAAATCTCCTTTTAAATATTTATTTACAAATTAATTAATTAAGTTGTTATTGTTATAATAATTAGAAATTACACTAAACTAATGAAATTAATGACAGAGTAAATTTAATACAAAATGTTCTAAAACTTAACCACGAATTAACGAAATTTAAGTAAAATTAAATATGGACAAAATTAAATATTTACATTCAAATAAATAATTGATTCCTACTTACAACCGATACCGATTGTACACTAACTATCCGTCACGAAGAAACTGCTTTAATACGTGACGCGTTATGCACAAACTGTTTTTTAACAAAAATGCTTCACAATTATTCACACAATACTAGCTCACTACAAAAAGAGCAGCCGCTTTTATACAAAAGAGTTATCGAACTTTCTCAAAGGGTAAAGAATATAATAAAATCATCTAGAAAAATACGAGTAAATAAACAATGGAACATTCTACTCTATACTAGATAACAAACAAGACTGGCAGCGCCACGGAGGCAATTAATTACAGCGTCAAAACGTGAAGGCCACTTACACACAAGCACCGCCAGTTAAAACACTATTGTCCATTAGTAGGATGTTATTAATGTTGGTTTCCCCCCTTTATTTGTATCGTGGACTACAAATTTCAAACGGGTGCGTTCTTTCCATACAGAAATAATCTCGTAAATTAATATAAAAGTCGTTTTGAAAAATGTAAATCGAAAGACGTATAGTACACTTTGTTTTGCGTTCACAAAAGTTTGTAAGTTTAGTTCTCGTCTTTGATGAGTCGATTTGTACATGACTAAAATAATTTCTTAAACAATTGTTTCAACAGTATCCGCATAGAATTGAAATATTTATTTAGAAAAAGTTTTTGTGTGAATGGTTTGTAATAAAATTCTCTAATGGATAGTACAAATTAGCCAATTGAACAAAAGTACATTATTTCTTTTGTGTAAAATTTAAAGTTTGTATTTTAGTGAAGGGTTGAACATAAGGGGGTGAAGGTTGAAAGTCGAGAACTGAGAGTTGAGAGGGTAGTAGGCACCTATCCCTGTATCGATAGAGCCGATAAGTGGGGGGCTTTAGGACGGTCTTGGGTAAATGAACAGGAGAAAAGAGTACAAGAATAAGGACCTAGAGTATGTGTGAGTTTGAGAAAACGTGTATCTGTGTGTTCGTGTCTGTGAATCCTTAGTTGTGCTCGCTCGCTTGCGTGAGGGTATAAGAGTATTGAAGAAACTAAAAAGGAGGCAAGAGCTATAGGGGAGTAAAACTTCGCAAGTTGTAAGTTTCAGGATTAGGAGGACCCTTTCCTCCTTCCTCTATCCTGTTGAAGCTTGGATGCCGAGGCAGAGACCAAGGTATAGAGAATCTTATGTGCTTTACTTGTTTAGTTTCTCGCATACTTCTTCGGCTCCCTTCACTCTCAGTTTAGTCAGGTTCTGCCAACCTCCCCACATCTCCCAACTCAACCATAAATTGGAATACTAAACACAAGTTTAACGATAGAAATTCTTGCTATGATACGATTACCTCGTTAAATTCATAAATTACATTTTAATTAAAAAAACTTTGTTTACATAAAAAATATCCAATTTTTATTAGCCTACTAAAAGTAACCAATAGATTATTGGTTACATTTTTAGAATAATAAGCATTTTTTAGAATAGACTATTATTTTCGTTATCGGAATAGCTGGTTACATCTAAACCTAAATGTTGTCAATTACATAATTATTACTAATTGACAACATTTAGTTTTTATGTTATAATAACCAAACGCATGTACACAAAATACGGTCACAAATTCAGGAACCACATTTTAAAAAAATGTATTAATAGTTGCTAACCATTATAATAAATTAAAATCCGCTTTTACAATTTTTAAGAGACAGCCTCATGTTAGCGTATGAGATAAAAAAACATTTTAGCTGGGATTCAAGTACGATAGTACCGGATGAGCAACACATAACCGAACCCATAACGTAACCGCTGCAGAATCGATAGGTTAGGTTGTAATGAAATTTATATGAATGATCCCGATAATTTAAATTAAAAATAACGTCAAACGTAATTTAAATGTTGTATTTATTTACCTTTTTGTAACAAAAGATGTTCAAAATGACCACCCTGAGCATCGACGTTTTTTTGTGCTAGACTGATCATATGGAGGGACATTTGACGCAAAACTTTGTTGTCAATTGCATTGATTTTTCGTTGAATGTTCATTAATATTGTGGGGATTAGATGCATAAATCTCTCTTTTAAGTAGCCCCAAAGAAAACAGTCGCAAGTAGACAACTCTAGGGATCGTGGAGGCCACTGTCAACTGGCGATAACTCGTTCATTCGTGAAAGCGATTCAGTGAAACGTTTGACGTGCGACATGTTGCTCTGTCTTGTTGAAAAAAGCGGTATTCTTTCTCGTTATGTCATTTGCGCATAGAATCCTTCGGAAATATTGAGACAACTTTGTATATTGACAGTTTTCAGTACTACCACTACTCCCGGGTGAAAACATTGTAGAGTAGCGGTTAAGTTATGGGTTCGGTTTTATGTTACTCACCCGTTATATAAGTATAATCTCTAATGAGAAGTAATCTTTAAAGATCTACCGAACTGATCGTATAAATACCTACATAGCTTAATAATGAGTTGTGCGTTATTTGATTGCCACTATGTCATTTTTAATTTGTATAAACTAATGTTTTATATGGCATCAATTAAAAAAAAAGATACCGAACTCGTCTGCATTAAAAGCGTCTCTTGGTAATCCTATAGCAGCGGGGATAACACGTTTTCTATTGTAGATTTAGCGTCGTCTTCATTGAGTTAACCCACTTCTATACACATCTGACGATATACAATTCCGTGACGTGTTTTAAATTGATCGTTCCAACCAGTGAATTACTGGAATTACAGTTAACTACTGAAACCAGTGAAGTCTGTAATTTTCTGTTTTTTTACAATTTCAAGTGCTTTTTCTGTTAAAATGAAGGCTTAACTCGCTGAAAGAGAAACTAAATTATCAAAATTATCATGTGGTTGTAAGAGTTCATTGACCTTGATGCTGGTGTCTTTTTCTTCCTGTTAATTTTTATTACTGCCCATAACAAACAGATTAAGTGTCAAATTATTTACACCTAATCTGTTCGTTGCAGGGCTAAAATAAATAGGCCTGTTTCTTATCACATGGTCAGCTAATTGAATGCCTGAATCATTTAAGAACAGAAGAGGTAGAGGTGTAAAAGACACTAATCATAGTTATCTTCTCTGAACGTAATGCATTTCATTATACAGCCAGTCCCTGTAGTGAATGAAGTGAACGTGTCATATGCAGAGTGGAAAATATGTGCTTTTCAGAGAGCCCGGCATGCTGATGGGTGTACTTTTCCACTCAGTGTGGAAGGCAGTGGTAAACCACCTCACTCCTCGTTTTACTTAGTAAATCCTCTACAAGTTCAAATCAGGCTTCCGGTTGATAACCTGAACAACACAGTTTTTGTTAATATTTAAACAAAATTCAAGTCGCATCAACAGCTCGGTTATAGCGACTACGGTGGGTTTTAACTAGTGAACATTTACAGAATATAACCGGGAATTGAACCCTGGACCTCCAAGTAGTAGACTAGCGAGCTACCACTACGTTGCGGAGGCAGTCTATTATTAATGTTAATTGTTATTAATAACGGGATACTCTAATCCTGCTTTTCATCTTTGTTGATTTGGGGAATGGTTTCCTGATAAAAATGTGTTTATTCCTCTACCGCGAGATTCAACCTTGGCGATGAGTAGTATCACCGTAAGAACAGAAAAGCATGAGTGTATTAATGTACGAAAAAATGCATATAAAATTGTCTGGTGTTTCATGAACCATTGTAGAATCAAATTAGATGTTTGAAAAAATCTATTTTTAGTAATTTTTGTACTGATTTTTGGTAACAGTAAAATATTGTGTGCGCTGCTGTGAGTAATACATAATACTATACTATTTCAAATAGTAACAGGTAATTTTTCCCATTTTGAAGCCCAATTTCATACTCCTTAGTTTTAGCATATATGTTGTAGTCTACAGGTTCGTCTGCTGTCTCCGTCTGTCTATTTTTACTGCTTCTATCTACCTTGCTGTGTCGGTGCTCATCCACTATTTCATTTTCTCATTTCCATTTCATTTCCATTTCCTTACTTCTATATGTTTGTTGCGCGCTAACACTTTCTATTATAATAAATTTCCTCATTTATCAGATTTCCACTTCATCTTTAATCAATCATTTCTTCTCGCTCTTCGGTATTACATCCGCATACTACAGTTTCTTCTTATTTTTCTTGTTCTAAGAGCTGTCTGTATACCTCTCAAATAATTTGATGTTATTTTTTTAATGCTCTGGTTACGTTTTCTCATTCTACTATAGCAAAGTGAATTTAATTTATTTAATATTTCTAAGCCTAATTAAGAATAATAACAATTAATCAAAAAAAAATGAACTAAAAAGAAAAAAATAAAAAAATTTACAAAAAAAATCACAGACATTACAGTTAAAAATAAAAGCGTGGCGCATTAATGTATATAATATTTATTGTAAAATATTCGTTGTAAAATATTATATATATTAATGCGCCACGCTTTTATTTTTAACTGTAATGTCTGTGATTTTTTTTTTGTAAATTTTTTTATTTTTTTCTTTTTAGTTCATTTTTTTGATTAATTGTTAAATAATAGCGTTTCTTAAAATTTTTTTTTTAATTTTTTTTTTGATTTTATTATTTTTTTTCTGTGATTTTTTTGTAAATTTTTTTTCTTTTTTTCTTTTTAGTTAATTTTTTTAAGTAATTGTTAAATAAAAGCGTTTCTTAAAAAAAATTTTTAATTTTTTTGTAATTTTTTACAAACACCTCCACAGCGTATTGTCATTGAAGATAAACAAGTGTGCAAAGTTTGATTCATATTGATACGGTAGAAGTATTAAAATTTTAAGTTGCAAGATTTGATGGATCCAAGAGTAAGTTAAATAAAAGCGTTTAATAAAGCAATACTGTCCGTCCTAACTGTTATACAGCTATTTTGTTTTATGTTATTTATTTATTTCTTGTTGTTTAGGTCAACAGCCGAGAGGCTGGTTTGAACCTTTAGAGGTTTTACTAAGTAAAAACGAGGAGTGAGGTGGTTTATTATTGCCTTCCTCACTGAGTTGAAATAGTTTGATAATCAGCATGCCAGGCCCTCCGAGAAGCACCCAATTTTCCCCCTGCAAATGACACCTTCAGTTTATTCACCACAGGGTCTGGCTGTATAGTGAAATTCATTACTTTCAGAGGAGATAGCTCTGACTAGTGTTTTTTTACTCCTCTACCTCTTCTGTTCTGAAATAGTTCAGTCATATAATTGGCTGACTATGTTATAAGAAACAGAACTATTTTTGTAGCCCTGGAAACAACAGATCGAGTGCAATTAATTTAACACTCCACCTGCCCGTTATGGGCATATATTACCAATAATAATAGTATTGTTAGAAGAAAATAAATATTTATTGAAACGAATCCCAAAAACTTTCTTGGTGGTTGGGTTTGGAGAATAATAGTAATGTTATGATAAAAAAGTTTTTTCACATATTTGGGTCTTTTTTTCCTTATATCTTGGTTAGTTGTGGTGATATATTGATTGTCTGTTAAAAATAAAAAAAGAGCCAGTACACTTGTATAAAATATCGTTCATTACATAAAAAATCTTTCCTAATTATTATTCATAAAACAGAATTTATTCAGAAACTTAGAATCTACGCAGATGGTCTCATTATTTAAACTATTAATACAATTTTAACCGAATTCAGAATAATACAATAATAATAGATATTATTTTTCTTTTTAATATATTGGTTTTTGTATAAAAAATATATATTACTGAGGTAAATAATTGAAACACACTAAACGAGACGCTACACAATTTACCTGTACTGTCTAACAGTGATGAATTTCATTGTAATTTTTCAAAACGCCAATCAATTTTTGGCTATAGAAGTGTATTGAATTCATTAATTAAAACAGATTTTATGGAGCCTTGAGGCAGATATTTGATTTAAAATTATGATTTAAAAAAACAATCTGTTAGACATGATGAAAAAAATATGTATTGGAAATCAGTTTTTTTAAAGTAATGGGCAGTGTTACATAATTTGTTATACGACCCTAATGCCAATAACTTTTTAAGTTACGTTGAAAATGGTGTATCTGAGATACCATCAGAAATGTCCCAAACCGTTGTCACTGGTAGTATATTTATGACAAAGTTAGCCTTTGTACACTTAAATCGTTTAATGTTGACTTTCTCTTGCCTATATATAGGAAGGATAGTATTGTTTTCATGTCGATTTTTTGAAATCGAGTTTTCACCGGATTTACACGTTTTTAGACCCCATGAACCCAACAAAACATGTTTTTAGCGGTTAGTCCGTGTGTGTGTGTGTGTGTGCGCGCGCGCGTGCGTGTGTGAAAAAAATATCTCAAGAACGGAACATCGTACTAAGTTGAAACGTAAAACATAAGTTAGGTACCACTCGAGGACCCGACACGAACATTTTCATCAAAATCAGTTAACCAGAAGTAATAGTTTTTTCTTGTCATTTTTCACTTTTTGCGATTTTCTCAAAAGCCGCTCCTACAATTTTTTTTAAAAATCGCCTCATTAACTATATTAACTATATTTTTATGCTCTATAAGAAAGGGTAGGCGCCATGTCTGCTGAAATTCTTTGAGAGTCTGTTCACTCGTAGAAAAAATCGTTTTTTTAAGATTGCGGTCTTAATATGCATTTTAGTGCAACAGGGTATATAATTAAAGTTGTAGAAAGTTTAAAAATGTACAACTTTTATTTCAAAAATTTTTTGTATAACGCTTAGTTCAGTGCTAATTTGCGATTTTCTGTTTTTTTTTTTAATAAAAATCTGTAAAAAGTAGATTTTTTAAGATTACGGCCTTAGTATGCATTTCACGACAAAAGTGTGGGCTATATAATTAATTTAATAGAAAATGAAAAATTTACTTCTTTTATTTCAAGCATTTTTCTCTACAGAACTTACTTTAGCGTCAAAAGTGATTTTCCTTGTTAAGGCAAACTAAGGTTGATTTTCATTTTGCGTCTTTCACTCATGATTAAAATTAGGTTATGTTTTTTGAGGTTAGTTTTTTTATTTATTTATAATGTTTTTTTACTAATATTAGGTTATATTGGTCATTATTTGCATTGGCAAGAGAAAGTCGCGTGAGTGTTTCTCACCAGATTTTTTAAAATTGTTGAGTTATAAAAAATTATTGAATCAATGCATATAACATCGTAAAACTTTTCTTAACGTTCAATGAAAGCCGTACTATCACCAGGGCAGCTACTCAAAATTATCTACATTTTATTGTATTTCTATAATATTCTTTAACATTTATTTTAATCACGGTATTTTGACCAATACAATACATATCATACGAATATTTTTTTAGGTCATAGATTAAAACTTGAACTTAGATACAGTATAAATGGCTATTTAAAAACAATACATTTTCCCCACAAAATAAAAACACTACACAAATCTAAAGGTTATCACAACCATACAACTAAAAAATTCACCGAGTATAAACACAGAGAGTAATTCACAGAGTATAAAAAATAAAGTTGCTGTAAGTTGTTGGAAAGTTGCTGGAATAGGACTGCTGTTGCTGAAAAGTTGCTGGTGGGACTTCGTATTAAATACCGCGAGGATTTGAGGGTGATTTTAAGTAAACAAAATAAGTTATAATGCAATATACAACGATAGTTTTATTTATTTCCAATTGCAGTAAATTAGAAATAAACCAATATTAGTTAGAAATACAAAAACCATAAGTTTCAGTTCTTTGTAAATTAGTTTAACAAACAGTGGAAGACTTTAACCACTAACTTACACGTGTACGTTTACGTGGAATAATACTTATGACTTACTACCAGAAATTTTTGACGACAGACTAAATCAAGTGATCCATGACTGCAAATTGGTTGCAATAAACTCACACACAGTCACCTTATGACGAAACAAGAACCTAATAAATGTGTGTGTAGTCACAGCAATATATTTGTCATACAACAGATCCTTGTTGGATATCCTACACTGTAGCTACACTATACGAACAGAATTTCACTATCAGACACTTACGAAGTTTGCTTTAATGACACACAATACACACTAAAATTGATAAAAATCTAAAATGACAATTTTAACAGCAAAATGTAATCATAATAAAGTAGTATAAAAATCTGTTGCACTATAATGTAATCCCTCTTTGTTATGACTTGTTTATATCTGTACTGGAATCGTTAAAACCTGCAAATGTCGATGCGACAACAATAAAACTTATTCTTAGGTAATTTTTTTGTAAATTAGTATTGAACTTTTATATAGACGCAATAACACTGTTGATTGTTCATAGTGAAAAACACCTACTAGAATTCTGGTAAATACGTATTCACTAAAAATACATACGTTTCAAAAATTTATTAGCCTACGATATTTAAATATAATTTTTGTAACATGATAATTTATTGGTGTAAAGTACGTTAGGAGATAAGATAACGAATAATGAAACAAAAGGTGGAAATTTTCATCTTTATCCGTTTTATTCGATATCAATGATTAAATTTTCAATCTCTGTTTTACATCAGATATGTATTACAGAAGGATCATCTCGTGGAATAATGTTAGCACTGGGGTTTCATCCTGTCTTACATTACTATTTTATGACGAAATCCTTGTTTGCTGTGGTAAAGACTCCAAAAGTACAAAATAGAAAAGTGCGTATACCATTCAGTTGTTTTATTCTACAGTAGAAGCCAGTAGTTATAGAAGACATGTAAAAGCTCTAACCCGATAAGTTGTTTATCCTCTGCCCCCCGATGTGTAGTGCTCTGTTTTAGATTTAGATATCAGCTTGTGGTCTGGTGTTACTTGTGGTGTCCTTCAGCCTACTATTTGTGGCTAACAGTGACGCTCATTGTCGAACTGTCACTTCCATAGGAAACTAACCAACAGTCTCGTTTGTTTTGTCGTAGCGATCATGTTCTAACGAGCGTTTTTACTCTGTTAATAACTGAACGTGAAGTTTCGTGGTTTTTATAGTGTTACTTAATCTTTATACAAGTGTTTCTGTGTTGATAACGAGTGTGTTGAGTTTCCCTAAATGAAGCTTTATTGTAACATACATCATAATCTGTAATTAATTACAATAATATGTACTTAATTACTGTTTTAAGAATTGTGTACATTTTAGTAACGAACCTGTTGTGAAAAATGATTTAGCAGTTTTATCTTTATAGATAGCTTACTTATTTTTAATTAAATAAAAAATTCATAAATTCATTAAGGAAATAGAATTAATAATTAACAACTTTTATTACTATTTATTAAGGATTTTAATGCTCCATTATAATCTTTTCTAATGCAGCTTTATTTATTAATTAATATATCTCCTTTTAACAGATGGGGCTCGTATAGTTAATATACTGTTATATTTATTGCTATTTTAAATAATTGTTTTATAAAACAATGAAATTGACGGACATTTAAATTACTTTACGGAATCTGCAATCCATTTTAATCTTGACAGAAAAAAATATACTAAAATGATTAAAGATTTGTTGTATAACCTAGTAAAAATATATTTATACATTTAACTCGGACAATCAAATTTATTTCCCTCTAGAGTGATTTATTTGTGGCTTCTGTTAAATGTATGTAAAAATACCTGTGTAAATTCGTTTTATCAGTATCGCAAAGTTTAAATAATTTTATTTAACACTAAACATACTGTAAATCAATAAAAAATATTTTTTCGGGATGTAAAAAGTGACAAATCTGTTTACTTTCCTAAAATAAAATGTTTACAGTCTTCTTCTTCTTGTCATGGATTAGGCCTTCCGACCTATTCCGACTTCTTTCACCATATTTTTCGCGGGCTACTCACATCTCTTCGTTCATAAGGATTGTAGTTCAATTCTCATTTCGCCCATCGATCCACACTCATTTGTATCCGATTTGCCTCCCGTTTCTCTCTATACTTTTGAACTGCTTTTTAAAGAGAGGAGATAATTAAATAGGCCCGGATGTTTTATTCTTAATGTGATCTATCAAACTACATTCCTAATTTCTAATGTTTATACTTGTTAAGAGATTTGGTAGCTACACAATTAATTATTTAACAACTTGATTTTTCTGTTACTAATCTACGTAACAAAATGTGCGATAAGATGATGAGAATCGCCGAATAAGATAATGAGAGTACCCAGTTCTATAACAAATAGTCTAATTATTTAAGGACTATAATAATAGTCCTTTCCTGAGCCCTGGCTTCGCCTAATTTAGGAAAGTAATTTCTATTCAGATAGATAAGAAATTGTACATATTGTGAACTTAATATAATGGAAATAAATAAATCTAATATCACATCAAAAGAAATTAGCCAACTTTCATACCAACCAACCAAAAATATATGATTTTCAATCATAGGCTTTATTTCAATTGAAAACACTGCAATTCAATTGATTCTGTGGCATAAATACAGGAAACTTTAAGTAAGCTCAATTAGTAGTATTCGCTTTTACTGCGAAGAAAATAATAGTTCCAGGAAACCATTCTGCTGTAATAAGTAAAACATCCCTAAATATGTAGCATAGTTATTTTAATTAACTTGAACTAGTTCTAATTTGTTATAGCTACTTACTTTAATTACCTTCCCTAGGTTTTATTACTACATAAATTATTTTAATCTAGTAATATTTCAAGTGCGGTTCAGTTCTGAGAAAATCCTATTTACTCGTACAATATTATATCTCAAAAACAAAAACATCACGTAATAAATTATATTTTACAAAGAAATTATTCTTTACTTATTATTGTTATAGTTAGTACGTCTGTCAATGAAGATTGAAATTAAAGCAATAGTGAAATTACAGAAAATTATGAAATATTTGTTGTAGACCATATAAAATTTAATTTTTATAATATATTACGAAAAATCCAATGGCATAAATGACAATTTTAAATTTCATAAATTTCCATTTTTAACAGAATTTAAGTATGTTTTTTGTATTAAACCAGTGAACTACATAATAACCAAATAATTTTCTTTTGGGGATAATCAAACTCTATTAATTAAAAATAGCCTCCGGGAAATACAAATCAGACAACTCTGATGATTCCTTTGAACTATTAAGTACCAGCGGTTAGGCAGTGACTTTGTGTGGTAATCATCTCATAGCCAACCAAATATAAGGCATATACGATTATAGTTACCCCTAGGTGTGTTTATTCAAATTCATGGCACGTAAAAAATTCAGCTTAATTCATGCAACTATGAAATCAGTTAGTTGTTTAAAATAAAATATTTCTATTTTATAAAAGTAGAATATAAAGATATAAAATAAAAAATTACGTTCTGAACCTTTTTTAATCGGCAGTAAAACCAAGTTTTAAACGAAATTTCGATTTAGAGTTGGTTTCGGTGACAGTTTATGCTGATAGTTAGGTTAAAGTATTGCAGATTCTAATTACTAGCTGCTAGTAACTGCTAAATGTAAATGTGAGACTTAAACTCTCCTCCAATCTTTTGAAAAAAATCAATGAAGTATTGTTTGTTTGATTTCTTCCTTTTTTTGATTCTATGAAAGTAGGATAGCGTCTGACATATATTTTTGTCCTCTGAAATAATAAATCATAATATTTTTTTAATTATACAAACCGTAAAAATTAAACTCCTTTGTTTTAGTTTGGCCTACATAAAATTAAAATTATACTTTTTCAATTAATAATATATTTCTCGAGAAAAAACAATAGAAAATGTTAAATGTGATGTGACGAATGAAACGAAAGGTCATTAATTTTTCAGTTGTTTCCTTTTCGTTGAAAGTAAAACTAGGTCGCTGTTAAATTAGCACAAGAGCGATATCATTTTGTGAAACGTTGATTTAAAAAAGCGGTCGTAAAGACAATGTTATGTATTGCGCCAGTATATGCGTATTAATACGCTGTTGAAATTCAAATTTGTGTTTAATAATCGGTTTAGAATGACGTAAATACTTTCATGATCAGTAATAGATTTTTATGGCTTTTTGTTTTTTTTCTTACGTATCATTTTTAATATTTTCCTATCTTCTACGCATTATTAATACAGTTTAAAAACATAAAACACAAATATACAACACTCGTAAATTATTTAGAACACTGTTACTGACATACAATAAACCGTAATTAAAATAAAAACCAAAAGCAAAAATAACAAATTTTCAAATACTTTAAAAAAAATGTTATAATATCAAAATTTGTTTGTGTTTTATGTTAAAATAAAGTTGAAAATTATTAAACACATTTACTTTGTACCTCCAACACAAAGGAAGGATCCGGGACGTATTTTTTATGGAAAATCACTCGACTTTTACAATCATTGTTGTTTTTTTTTAACAGTGTAGTTAAAAAAAACAACAATCATTGTTGTAAAATTGAATTCTCGCTTACCCGGTACAATTAACGATGTAGTTATCAAGAAGTCGAACCTGGAACCTTTAGTTTTGAAATTTAACGCCACCGCTGCGCAACAGAAATTGTATTTTTGAAAAAAATATTTTGTTGTACCTGTACAGTTCACATCTTAAACTGTATTATTCTTTTATGAAGACATACAATGTTTACTGAAATATTTCGTTCGGAATCGTGACTGCCGATCTACGTTCAACATTATAAACCGAGAGATTAACTACGACTGGAGCGAAAAAATCTGTTTTTTTTTTCAGATCAGTTAAGTAGAATAACAAATTCATGTGTTCATCCGATTAAAAGAATGTGTCAACCCTTTCAAAATTCAGAATAAAAATTCTAATCGCCTTGAGTTTCTGTATGTTATACGTTTTCTATTTATTGTTTTTTTCACGTTCAAGTCTAAGAACAACTTAATATAAAAACAAAATACCTTAACATGTAGGCCTAAATACCTAAACTGTTTTGTGTTTTCTTAATAATTCAGCTACTTACAAAAGATATAAGTTTATTTTGCCTATTAATTTTTAGTTATCATAACTACTTGCTTCACAAAAATGTGTATTTATATAAAAAATAATATGAAAAATACCAGAAGTAATTTTTTCACAAAACAATCATTATTTGCAGCAAAAGAAACCACCCAAATAATGAATTTTGATTTTTATATGTTCAAATATTTTCAATTCACTTAAAGTACAAGGAAACCTGGTTATTCCTTAATAAAGTAATTTTGAATTGAAAATCGTTTTTATTTTTCCGTATTTTGTAATACTGCTACGTGGAATAGACTAACAATAATTTTACTTTCTTTTATTTTACGAGGAAATCCTGTATTGTTTTATTATAATTTGTTTTTGTGAAGTAATACCAGATAATAGTGTGCCTTTTTCATTACTATCTGTCATTAAAGATCTGCAAAATGTCCAATTTCGATAACTGAAAGAATGTTTTCATTTTGTTTTTGCAGTGCTCTCCTTTTTCTAAAACTATATGCACAATATATACATAATATTCTCCCAATTCACTTTACTGAATTTATCAGAATATTGCAAATTGAGCGGGAAGGTATTCTGTCCTATTTCGTTGATTACAAAACATACATATTGTAAAGTTTATTCCAGGTTCTTTCAGGACGTAGTTATTTATAAATGATGTACAAAATTTATTCCTTTTACTTATAACAAATATTTATTAACAAATTAATAAATACAATAAATTATTACTCAAGACTACTCCTAAATTACAATTAATTACTTAACTTATGAGTTAACTAAACTTTTTTATTCAGCGTAAGCTTAGTCAACTAAAAATAATTATGGCCATTTACAATCAAAATAATGTTTACCTGAATACAATTCTCTTTATTTACCATACTTAAATTTCCCAATCCGTTCACACACAAAACCGGTTGAGCAGTACACTTCATTTAACACCCAGTGGTTCGCTAATAGCATCGACTACCTTTGTAGCTACTTTCACTCTGACCCATAAAAACCTAGCGGCTTTATTAAAAGCGATCTTTCGCAAAATACGAGATACAAGAAACGGACAAAACACAAAATACCCTAATAGAACCTAATAATGAAAAACAAATGGCATAATAGATTACTATGATCAACTCGTAATTTCCATTAAGTACCAGGAAATCAACGAATGAATATATTCAGTGCCAGGTAATAACTTTGCACAAAACTGCTTTTGACAAAACTTAACTAAAAAACGATTGTTGTCAAAACATAATTGTTTCATCCTTATATTTCCGAGCCTATACATTGTCAGTGTGACAATCGGTAACGCGTGCGGTGCGATGCGTTTGCCCCCGAGCGGAGACAAAAACGAAAATAAGAATGACCCCGCGGGACCCTCCTTCAGAGGACTGTATGCGCTGCGTGGCCTGATGAGCGTCTAGAGGACTTTTTATTTGGTTGACGTACCCGGAATGAGCTGTAAAGAAATACAAAATGAAGCAGCCTCTTACCTCCTTTTGCAGCGTGAATCGTATTCGTGATGAGTGGGGGGTAAAAGGGGAAAAACAGGAATAAAGGGATAGGTATACTGCTGTCTTCTTCCAGGAGATTTCTTCACAGGACCCACAGTTGTATGCCGTTGTATGGGTGCGCGTACAAACGATGCAAATAATAAAGCAAATGGACCAACTGTACAAGTCGTGTACTGAAGAGCGAGTGTGCGGTCAGCGGGCACAATACAAAAGCGATAGCTGTGCTCTCAACCCTTCAACTATTTCAAATAGTGGCACTACATCACTAGGTTCTAGTTTTTGTTGCTGATCTTGTTCTTAATTGGAATTCCGTTTTTGTACCACATAAGATTTGATTAGGCCTACTTTTACCGTAATCTGCCATTGAAAATATCATAAAATTCATACCTATATCTGTTAGAACAAATATATACGAACAATAAATTAACAGCTAATCTATTTGTTAATGACCACATAACGCAAGATAATGACCTCAGCCGTTGAAAAATTGGTAGAAATCCAAAAGGTTTTTTATGTCAAGGATACTAATTACGACTTTCTAGGAGCACCGTCATAATGACAGGAATATGAAGTGTAGCTCTAAAATTTATCACATTTTTAATTTGTGGCGACACATATATTATATTAGTAGGAGAGTAATGTTTGTATAAAACTAAAATTAAAACTATTCTTTTTATTTTATTTTGTATGGTGAACTGATGGCTGTGTTAGGGACTTAACACTATTTGCTACCACTTGCGTGCAACTGTCTATTGTTCGTGTCAGAAGAACAGTGTTTGTAATAATAAAGTACGTTCGCATTTTTCTATACTGGGCTATGACATTTCATTCTCGTTCTTTTTGGAAGACAAAGAAATAGTTCAACAAAATGGGCATTAAATAATCACATACTGCGATGAATTTGCTTAAGAAATTTTAAACTTAGTTTGGATAATTTAAATTACTTTAATCAACAAAACTTCTTACACAAGAAATTAAGTCTTTTTCCTTAAACACCGAATATAATTAGTTTTATTTTGTTAAAATAATTAACTGAACATTTTAAAGTAAAAGCTAATAAAAATTTAAAAAAGCTATGAGCACGCTTTGCAGTTTCTTCCTTGACAAAAAACATATGACATACATAAAACGTACATACAACATGAATTAAAACAAAAAGGAAATAATAGTTTCAAAGTTAAAAGATTTTGAGACCTCTTTGAAACAGTTTGTAAAATTTCAATTTGGGTTTGATTCCTAAATAGTCTATCGGAAATTATTGTACATACAATCGGTTTTCAAAAAAAAGACCTATTATGGTCGCAAATAACCAGCAATGTTGGGGAGACTTTAAAATTTAATTGTCACCAAGTCAAATGAAATACAAAGTCAAACGACTTAGTATTTTTGTAAATTATGAGCCGAACATAATGTTATCTAAAAGTAAAGTAGCATGCATTTGTAGCAGTCAGAATTAAGGCTACATTTTTATAAACATATATGTTATTTATAATAGCATAAAAATAATAAGAATACGTTTTAAGTTATTTTATTTTATTGAAATTGGTAGGCTGCCATACCAAATAAATTGGAAGGGAGTGTGTACATTGATAAACATTTTCATAAGTTAAACTTAAGATATCACATTTTTTACGTTGATGAATTTATGAATTTTTTCTGGAATTATGTTAAGTTATTTAGACAATTTTTAACTGGGAAGTGATGTTTAAATGACAGTGAACGTGTCGGTTGTGTGTGAATCTTAGTATTAAAGTGATCGTGTGATATTGACTACTCTAATTTGTACCGCAATGCTAAATCAATTATAATGTTCAATTAATTATAAAGTGTCTGCGGTAAATCTCTGATATACAGCAATGGATGAAACGGACAGATGCACTTCACAGCATGCACTGTTATTTCCGCTGAAAGCAGGATTGTTTGCATTGCGGTCTGAACACCATGCTGATACTAGTAATCAAGATGGTTCGGATGTTGTCGATGGTGCTCCAAAATTACGGAGGAATATGAACAAAAGTGACAAAAGAAATCGTGTTAGAAGGGGTTCCAGTTTGGTAGATCTAAGTCGCTCGCTTGTTATTACAACTGAACCAACCAATGGAGGCTCATTTCCAGCCACCCCTATAGCCTCACCAAAGAGTAACAACGTATTTTTCTCTGGTTAGAAACAATTTTTATAACTTTAACAACGTATAAAGGCAGTTTAGTGTAATAATTAACCAAATTTGATAAATAAATAAACGTTTGTTGATTAGGTCATTAGCCGAAAGTTTGATTTGAACCTCTAAAGGCTTTATTACTAAGTAAAACAAGGAGTGAGGTGGTTTACCTTTTCCTTCCTCACTGAGTGGAAAAGTATGATTATCAGCATGCCAGATTCTCTGAAAAGCATCTATTATCCACCCTTCAAATGACACCTTCACTTCAATCACCACAGGATCTGGCTGTATAATGAAATTCATTACTCTCAGAGGAGATAACTCTGACTAATGTCTTTTACACCTGTACCTCTTCTGTTCTTAAATGCTTCTTTCATATAATTGGCTGTCCAAGTGATAAGAAACAGAACTATTTTTTGTAGCCCTGGAACTAGCAGATCAAGTGCAAAAAATTAAACACTCCACCTGCCTGTGATGGGCATTTGTAACATAAAAACACATGACTTGTCAAATTTTGGAATATGGAATAAGAAGGTTACTCACTAATACTACTGCACAGAATTAAATAATGGGAGGTCACTTTCCATCAGAAAATATGTCGACCAGATCAACTGAATATCTCATTGTTATTATGATAGATTATCTTCACGAGATTAATGTATAGGTTTTTACAAAATTGAAACACTTTTTGTTCATAACCCATTCCCATTTTGTTTTACTCACGTTGTAACGAAATTTTATTATTAATTTTGAATGTTCTACTTGTTTCAACACTTGTTTAACAGCGGCTAAAATCTAATCTTAATTATAACTAAAAAAATAATACACTTCACAGCAAACATGTCATTAAAAATGTTATTACTTCTACCAGCTTGTCAATTTAAAAAACAATGCACGAATACCCGCTCGTTTCAATTTTTTTAAGAGGTGGTCGTTTACACTAGTAACTTAACTACTGTTACGATTAACCATTATTCTATTTTTATTTCAAATTTATTTCCTCCTCGGTCAGATAAATTTTTTAAAGATGTCTAATTTGAACTACTAAGTAACTTTTTATTAATAATCTGCTTAATCAAACTTGCAAATTTAAATTTACTCGGTTTGTGATTTCAAATTCACATTGTAAAATGGAATATTATCTGTAAGTTAAAACATTTCTAATTTTTTGAACATTATTCAATAATTAAAAAAATAATGAATTTTTGTGTGTTTTTGTTCAGAACGTATTAGATATTTTAGCGTTTCTTATGAACGTTTATCATTGTCCTATTCTTTCATTTATAGTAAATTGGTTTCCAGAAATAAAACAAAAATAATATTTGTATTTTCCTAATTAGTTTTATCGTGTGCAGACTATTTTATCGAGTACAATTCAAGTGAATGTCCTCTAATGGAAATCTATTGATTTTTCCGTAATATGTGCTATCAATTATAATTTTCATATTCTTTGTTTAAGTCCTAGACAGTAAGGTCTATTCGATAAGATAAACCTGCCAATCAAACGTTACTTTCAAGGAAATTCCGCTAAAGTTTTTTTTTGTTTGTCTATTAATATTCCTGTATTAGTGTCAAAAACTAACCTTGACTCTAGTTGTTTATTTTTAGAATATCAATGTGTATCCGTTAACAGATTACCCGCATCTAATCCAATATCAGTGCGTACGGTTTTTTAACTGCTGTATTCCATGTTAAAATCGTGAATAAACGTTTGGTTCTATAGACACTTAAAAACCTATGTAGATTAAATTAAGTAAATGTGCAACAAACGAGCCGTTTTACTTGGTATTTCCTTCATTGTGTATTACGGATTAGATTCCTTCATTTCATCTTTCGGTAAATTTCATTACACTTCGCTGCTATTTTCAGTAAAGGATTCCACACACCGGTGCGAAATATTCGCAGTAGTAGCAAAATATTCGTTATGTAAGCGACGGCTATTGTTTACAGTAATGGTGAAATACGAGCCACCCCACAACCAGCTTGTGGGCTTCGATTGTGCAGCTTCGCAAATAAAGTGAACAATTCCACGAATAAACGACTACTTCCGGTTGATCGATTTTGTTGAAAATTTTCATGTCGGGTCCCACAGTCGTACCTAACTTTAGTTTAATTTCTAACTTTGTACGATGTTTCTTGAGATATTTGTTGAATCACATGCGCGCGCGCACACAGACCATTCACTAAAAACATGTTATTTTGGGTTCAGGGGGCCTGAAAAGTTGTATATCCGGTGAAAACTCGTTTTCGAAAAATCGACAGGAAATCAATACTTTCCTTCCCGATATATTCATACAGGGTAAGGGAAAGTAAAACATTATTTGATAAAATAAAGTAAATTACTAATTAATAATAACTATTTTGGTAAATTACTATCAGTGTTTTTCAGTCTTTAGTTTAATTTAATTGTTTTTTTTTGTATTTCGTAATTGCTTTTTTTTGTGGGCGATTTTTCATAAACTTCCTTGCTTCCTCACTACAGAATCGTTTTAGTTATTGTTGCGATTTATCGCGCCGGTCTGAGGGGTAACGCGAATTTCGCTGCTACAGTCAGTAAATTACTAATTAACAATAACTAGTTTCGTAAATTACTAACAGTGTTTTTCAGTCTTAAGTTTAATTTAATTGTTTTGTTTTTGTGTATTAACTCGTAATTACTTCTTTTATGGGCGATTTTTCATAAACTTCCTTGCTTCCTCACTACAGAATCGTTTTAGCTATTGTTGCGATTTACCGCGGTCTGAGGGGTTACGCGAATTTCGCTGCTACAGTCAACGCGAAATTCTCGCTACCGCTACATCTGCGAATGTTTCGCACCGGTGTATAGGATCCTTAATAAAACTAAAATTTTTATTGTTATTATTTAAAAAAAATGAAATTACAGTACAATCTCGATAACCCGAACTAATAAAAACCGGTACTGTTCAGATTAGCGAATATTTGTGTATAAGGAAATCAATATTCATGTTTAAAATGAGTAAAATATAATTAGTTTGTTTATGTTGGAATAAACTAATTTAATAGTAATATATGTATAATAAATTGACCTTTTTTCACAAAAAAGTCACATTAAAAGAAATAAATTAATAAAAAATATTTTTAAATACAGGAAGTTAATTAAAATAATACAGTTGTTTGGGTTGCAATAACCTAATTTAATAATTAAATAGGTACTTTTCACTAACCTTTACTTTTTTCACAAAAATAATCACCTATTTCCTTCTGTTTCTTGGAAGCCAAACTTTGTTCAAATGCTTCGTCTCGAAGCTGCATAAGCAATGATATTTCATGAAACGGTTTATCGGTGTGTTCTTAGCCCACTCGATACACTTATTAAAACTTGCAACTGCCACTTCATGATTTATTTCATTTTCCGGTAGTTTTTCGTCATGGCATCATCATCATCCTGCAGTCATGTTTACGATTTCGGGTCTGATTACCGTAAGCCTTTTTAATTTATTTTTTATAATTTAGATTGCTGGAGGGTTCGGATTAGCAAGCTTGTATTGTACTTATTTTGCGACACGTTATTGTTAGTAATCAAATGTCTATAAACTGTGGTATCATTTATTAAAACTATTAATAGATTTTAATTTTTGCATTATTAATGCAGCCAATAGTATGAATTACAATAATTTTTATGTTTTGTTATTTACTTGTTTGTCAAAAAGTTGTTAAACCACTTGTCTGCGTAATAGAAACAACAAATTTAATTTTTCTTCATCTACTTTAAACTTACATCTGTATTGTTTCCATCGTATCTCTTTGTTATGTTTTCATACATGTACTGCCTCAAAATTGTACAACGAAAAAAACATTTTTCTAGATCCAGCTCGATTAATTTACTGATATGAGCCACTCAATCTCAAATCAATGTAATCCAATTTGTGAATTTTTTTACAAAATTGTAAATCGTCTTTACTTTTTTTTTAATAAATTGTCAATTTTGTTCATAAAGTCACTGTTTCTATTCATCAAGGGCACATTTCTCGTCCTACTTATAAAGTTGCTTTATCATTTAACTAATCGTTCCATATTTTCTATTAAATTACAGATCTAAACCGAAAATTTCAGGTAATTTTATTTCCTTTTCATGCAAGTGCCCACGGTTACTTTTTTATTAAAGTAACCGTGCGAATACCAGACATTAGTGAATAATTTACGTCTAACCCATATTTTGATTTTCAAAATAAGAAATGTGTCAATAAGCATTTCCAGTAACTGAAAATGTGATTCCTGGTAAGGAATCGATATTAACCTACCATTGAATACGGTACGCATAGCTCCAACAGCGATTGCCGAGCCCTCTTGAGATTATTTAAAATGAATCATATATCAAATGATTCGCTTATAGAATACGACATTCAAAAATACTTCAAAGTTAAATTTCTAAATCGAATATTCTCTCTGACAACATTTTAGTAGATTTCCATGAAGAATTAAAGTAATTTTTTTTGTCATTCGTCTCGACTGGTTTGATGCAGTTCTCCAAGCTGTTCTATCTTGCGCAAGTTGTTTCATATTTACATACCTGTAACACACTACATCTTTTGTAATTTGCTTTATATATTCTAGCCTTTGTCTCTTCCTACAATTTACTCCCTCAATATTACCCTCTATTATTGATAGACCAATTCCTGGATGCCTTAAGATATGCCCCACTTGCGTATCCATTTTTCTGGTAAGATTCTTCCATATACTTATTTTTTCATCCACTCGCCTAAGAACCTCTAAATTACTAATTTTGTCCACCCACTTAGTCATTCTCCTATAACAATACATTTCAAGAGCTTCTAACCTCTTCCGTTCTACAGCCCCTATCACCCACGTTTCACTCCCGTATAATGCTACACTCAAAACATAGTGTTTTAAGAAATTTTACCTCACCTGTAAGTCAATGTTTGTAGTCAGTAAGCTGTTTTTCATTTCAAAGGCTTTTCTAGTTTGATCAATTCTACTTTTGATATCACTTGTGCTTCTACCATTCTTTGTTATTTTACTCCCTAGATAGCAGAATTCCCCAACTTCCTGTATAATTTCGTTGCCTAGATTTAAATTTCCCATCTCTTCTAAACCACTCGTGCTGCTGCACAACACTTTCGTTTTGTTCTTATTAATTTTCATGAAGTAATCCTATATTGTTATTGATAAAAAATATGGTCTGTTAACTGTCTTCCTTAACCTCTATAGTTGATTAGGTATGTAATTGAAAACTTAAGCTGATTAAAAGATAAAAAAGAACCGAAAAATAACAAAAGAAACAATTTTATGTTAGCACTATTTTCAATTAAGTTGCTGTAAGGGGTGGTTGGATTCGAGATAATTCATACTTCTTGTCTCGAATTTCGTTAATTGTAGGTTTGAGCGCAGATCGTGGAAGTTGTTGTTGTAGTACTGGTAGTATTGGTGATCTTATGAACCAATCTCGTCACTATGTCACCGGAAGCAGCCAAGAAACAATATTGGCCCGTTTGGTACCATTGTCTACGGTAACACAAACTCATTCTTCGTCTCGAGGAAATTTATCAAATTTTAATCCTCAGTCTTCATCACCTCTGACATGTCACCAGCGGACAGAAAAATTATCAAAATTAATGAAACAAATAAGAACATCTACTTCAACGCTAATTCGCGTTAAAACATTTGTAAGTATTTCTTTTACTGTACTATTAACATCTGTATAACAATAAAAATCTCATTTCCTATTTAAAATTGAGTTGTATTATTGCCGTAATAAAGTGGCGCTAATGACATAGAAAGCAGCAAGAAGTAAATTATATAAAATGATGCTTATGAAAAATGAAATATTTAGTAAGTTTTCACCGCGTTTTTAAGTAGAAAATTTGATTTAAAGCTGATAATTTTATTAAAAACATGGAGATATAAGAGCAGACGGAAATGTTAGAGTGAAAATACAGCTCTACGAAAACGATTTCTGATAAAAATGTTAATTTAATAATGTCAAAACCAAGAATATTAAATTTTATCAGGTTTAACTTCATCACAGTAAACTTAGCTCATTAGTTGACTGAAAAATGTGAGTAATTTATGTTCATTAAATTATTTGCCTGGAGGTTTTTTCTGAAATTTAATTTATTGTTAACTATTGTAATTTTTAATATGAAGAAAATATAATAACAAGAGAAAAGTTGCTGTATAGATTATTATGAATATACTGAAGGATATTTTCCCGTATACATTACTCTTTGTTATAAAACTGATTCTAACAAAATTTACAGCACAATTTTTATCCACGAGCTATTCTATATACTACAAGCCACTTTCTAGAATTTCAGTTCCTCTCAAGTCAGCTTAGGTAAAGAAAAGTATTTTGTTTAGCAAATCAGTTCGTTCGTAACAAAAATTTATGGAATAAATCTCATATGAATACAGTTAAAATAATTCTTATTAAAAATTCAATGTTATATTTTTCTATAAATATTATTTATTAGAAAATAACTGTAGACTATTATAATGTACAATCTTTCTAACTTTAATTATTCAATTCTTTTATAATTAGTCCACCGCTATGACTTTTTATAGTTAATTTTATACTAGTTAATTAAATGTACGAATAGTATATATTAATAGTACATAACAGCTAGAAAAAAACTTTTGTTTCATCATGCGTTCTATTAAAGGTTTTTTTAAACTCTAATGACTACTGTATTTTACAATCTGTTAAATTATTTAAATATAAGTAAATTTTATAACATTAAAAATAAAATCTTTATGGAGTTTACGTTAAATAGTAAGGTTAACTAGTCAGTTTAATTTTCAATGTGTTTATGATAAATAGGCTACAAAATATAGAAATAATTGTAGGCTAATTAAAAAAAATTAAAAGAAATAAACATTTTATTGCAGATAGTCGCGCTGTTTTTAATTTTGTCTCTACGGCAAGTCTAAAATTTTAAGCGTTTCAGTTTGTCACTATTTTCAGTTGTCACTATTATCTAAAAGGTTAATTGCCAAAGTAATTGGTTTTGATGTCTTTTAAGTCAGTTTTGGTATTTTTTGTTTCGGTGTCGTGTTTCGTCTAGAACAGTATTTATATTTATGTCATTGTGAATTACGTCATTGGTATTGAACCCAGTACGAGTCAGTAATAATTCTCAAGATCTTCATTTTGTAAACACTGCAAGATGGCATTGGTAGATGAGGTTGTTGATCCCCACTGTTCAATTCCGTGTATGCTGGTTTTAGTATCTTTTTATAAAAGCAATTTGTTGGCCAGTGAAAGACGCGACTGTCTGTCTATCAAAAAATACAGTTAGCGTAATTTAATGCCCAGCTGTTTACGTTTCGTCCAGATATATGTGTTTCATATTAGTCTTTTAAGTGAATACCTAAATACCTAACGTCTTCCGTCTATAGTGTGATGTTATCGTTTAGCATTATTGTTGGACAAGTGTTTTTTAAGTGTGAAAATAATGTGTCAATATTGGTTTCAATAACCCTCCAGTTTCCAGTCCAGTTTTTAACATTATAAATAAATCTTTGTAATTTATTTGACGCTCCTTCTGCAGTTAGGTACATAGAAAGGATAGCAGTGTCGTCTACAGAGGGTAGCAGTTGTAGTTTGAAAGTAACAACCCTAACGTAAAAAAATAAATTATTTCATTATGGGTTGAATCATTATTTTTTAAATTTTTAACAATGTTTTTGAAAAATTATTTAATATAAAATATTTCATGTTATTTGATGATATGCATCCGCGGGTATTTTTTTGTTCATTATTTTTGAAGATATATTTTTTACTTTATTTAGTCAATTTACAATTTGTTAATAAAATAACTTAGCAAACTTGAAATTGTAAACTGTAAAATATTTACTTGTGTAGATTTGTTGGTGCTAGCCCAACTGCAACAACCATATTATTTCCTTGGTGAAGGGTTCATGGCAATCGGCGCCTGAGCCTGTAGATTTTCTTGGTATGTGTCGCAAAGGAATTACTACTGTATGTGCAGAATATGAGCTTTTAAAATTTTATATTAAACGAATTATAAAAAGTTATTGTTAGGTATATTATGCATAATAAAAGTAAGTCGTATGTAATGTGCTGTTGGTCACGTACTAGAAACGTTAGTTTTTGTGTGTAATTATTATTAAATATCAAAAAATGTATTACGCAGCGCTACATAGAGACTTAGGCTACATAAACGCCGTACGTAACTGACGTCACGAAATAACTACACATGACGATGCACGACAAATTTTAATCATTAACGAATTCTCTCATACAAACCATGTACACTAAGGCGATGCCGGGTGCACAGCCAAGACATTTAAAACGCCTCTGCCCAAGGGCTCTTCTGTAGGAGGACTAATGTAAGACTACTGTGATGGTTGCTTGTTCTAACTAGTAAATCAAGTTTTGAAAACATGTCAAAAGTTTAATTTGGGTTAATCGTTTATAAAGTTTTTGTAGATTCTAAATAATCAATAAAATATTACAGAAAAGTAAAATAATGAAGTCAAATTAAAGGTAAATGTAATTAAAGTAACTGATACACAAAATTTCTTCCCGGCGTTTACCAAACAACGTTCAAAGGTGGTGAAGAACGAAGTAGAGCAGGGATCTGATGTTTTAGAAACTATTATGTTATTAAACGAAAAACGAATTATTAAAAAAAAGAATGACGGAGACCTATCATTCGATGGTGCTCCCCGTGCACGTCAATCATTCTTTCACCTACTGTCATATTCACTGGTTGTTTAATTTGTTACAGTTTTGGATTTCACTAATGAATTTTTTTTAAAAATCATTAACTAAAAATGTCAAGTATCTACAAACAGCTCTGATCACTTTTGATTTTACATTTTCACATTTTATTCTTTGTACGAGTACATTATAACTTGTAGTTACATAATATTATGAATATAAAAACAATCTTTTTGTACGTATTAGTAGAATAACGTTAGTGAAATGTAGGCTTAGTGTTTTTTAGATAAAAATGTAATATAATACTCATTCGGATTACATTGTTTACCTTTTTACACCCCCAAAATATGACTTAAACAATGAAAGAAACCTTACGTTAAAGTTAAGTGGATTCACCTCACTTTGTTGGAATTATACCGTAGGAAATAAATAACATGGTAGGTCTACATGAAATTACTTGAAATCTTGTGTAAGAGTGGGCTTTAGAAGCCAGTCTAATGTGGCTTGTAAAATTCGATTCGTATGTCAGGGACTGCACGAAAGTAGCAGCCTACTTGTAACTCTAAATGAAATTAAATTAATGGATTAAACCTACTACTACCATCACAGCCCATAGTGACTTAAATCACAGAAACTGCTTTGTAATTACCTATGCAGGGTATAGATATTTTATTGCGGCAAACACGGATATCTTTTGATTGCTCATCAAAACATTAATCGATGATATTTTTACGAGATATGCAGAACATATCTTCCTGCTAGATAAACAGAGCAATAAATTCAAATAGTTTTACGGATTATAAATTTCTGTTATTAAATTTTGAAAGGAGGTACCAGTTAGGCTTAACAGTGTCAATAAACAAAGTAAGTTGTAATTCTCAGCGTTTTTCAATTAATATTTCTATGTGTTAGTGCATTAGTAGAAATGGATTAGTATGGACTGCCCAAAGAAATTCCCGATATGTAATTTAAATTCGAACAAAACGGTTCAGAACTTTTTATTGCAATTTCCAGTGTAAAATAAACTTGTTGCCTGCAGAAAAAATTCGGGAACGTAATTTCAGACGTAGATAAGTTAATTATCCTATTAGCTAATTTTCTTATCGTTAAAATATATTTACTTTTACCGAACCGGCGAAGTATTTAGTCTTAAGGAGCACTGTTTTCTTTTGATGCTTGGGTAACAGAAAGATATTGTAATACTACAGTGTTTTACATTCGGCACTTATCGATACTGTATAGGCATGTGCTTATACATTTAGCGCAGCTGTTAAAATCATCCCAATTTATTTCTGTTCACATACTTAGTTTCTAACACTGTTGTTTAAATACTTTGAAAAAATAAGAAGGTCAATAATTCATAAGACAAATAAGAACTCATCCGAAACACACCCTCATATACATTATTTATCCGCTAATTTTGTTGTCATTCACATCTCATTGCCACAATATCATACTATATTTATCGTAACACAGTCATAAAGCATGAGGGAAGATATGATACCTAAGCAGACACTGGGCTATAAGCCGGAGGGCAGGAGAGAACGAGGACGCCCGAAAAAGAGATGGGCAGATTTTTAAGAAATTCGGAACAGGCAGAGATGCCTAATCCTTGGAAGGCAGAAGAAGAAAAAGGCAATCATAATATAAATTACAATATTTCATATTGATTCCACATTTTGAATTCACGGTGAAATTGGCGATTGGGCTGGCTTTACTTCATGTTATGCACAAGTCACTATTATAAACCACTAATCTCATTCAGTAGTTGTACGTTCCTGTTTAAGTTGTACAGTTGTGAATGTAAATAAAATTTACGCCAAAAAATCGCTTGGGTTAGTTACTATTTATAATATTTATTGATACTTTGAATATCCGGACGGCTATTTTGGGTGTCGGTTAAAATAAGCAAGAGTTTCTTTGATTATTTGTGTATAATATGTGGGTCCTATGGTGTATGAATGTACAAAAATTTTTATTTATTTGTAAAGAATCACATAATAGCTCTTCTTTACTTACGTAATTAGTTATCTTAAATTTTGTTCGGTTCATTTAGTTTCCTCAGTTTATTTTGGGTTTCTCAATATCCTCGACTGTGCTTTTTATGACATTTAAAAACATATTTTTTTGGGCCGTTAATTTGTTTTGCAGACATCTTTGTTCACCTGGTGAAAAATTTACTACTTTTTCCCTTTCTGCAGTTAATCAATTCATTTTTAATTTCTAGAACAACCTTTATGTTGGAAGAAATAGTTATTTTAATTTATACACTGGCAGCAATACGAATTCATCAGCTGTGTTTTCTTATTCATAATTAAATCATGTTTAACTCTTTCAAACAAGGCATTTTCGTTTATTAATTTAATAGTAAGTTTTTAAGTGTTTGAACCGTGGGTTAGTTCCACAAGTGGTCGTATCCATATTTCAAATGCTTATAAGTACACAACCACTTAGGTTTATCCCAATTCTTATTAGTTTTCTGATCAGAATACTAAATTATGTTAGTAAATATAATATAACTTTACAGAGGAAAAGTACCTCAATTTTTGTGTTTCAAAGTAGGCCTACCTCAAAATTTTCCTAAAATAGAAAAGCCAGTTTTGGAACTGCATGCCTTATATATATGCCTGAACAGGCTTAGTCGTTATAAATAATAATAGTGGCTTAGTCGAGATAAAAATAATAAATCAAAAATACAACTTAAATTATTTGAAGAATTATCAAAAATACGTGGTAACTCTACAAATTAAAAATATAAGTAAAATAAAAAAAAAATAGTTAATATGAAATGAGTTGGTTTTTTAGACTTATCTTTAAGAAATGATTAATAATACTGACAGTTATCCTCGCATTAAAATGTAATATTGACATTTTGACGTAAGAGTAATAATATTATAAGAGCTAGTTCGAAGGGTTGTCTTCGCTTCTTTTATAGATTTTCTAAAATATTTTATTACATTTCTCGTATTACTGTGATTGTATAAAAAAACCAAGTATAGTATTAACTTTAGCCATTGCCATTTCCTGTTAAATATTTTTATAACTTTTTTTATTGATTAAATATATAGTGATACATTTAATGATAAATATGTGATTTTGTTTAGTTGTTTTATTTAAATTTATTGTATGTCTGGTTATAATAGGACAGTTTTTTTATTTATTTAAAGTCACATCAACTGCTTGGTTATTAACGACTAAGGTGGATTATGTGACTATAACTGTGAGTTTTGACTTGTGAAAATTTCCTGACCCTGGCCGGAAATCGAACTCGGGACCTCCGCGTGGTAGGCTAACGCGCTAACCACTACAAAACTCTTGACGTACAAGGCGATGCTTCAACCGATCTGGATGTATGGTAGTCAGATTTATGGTGCAGGAAAGCCATCGGTCATTTCACGAATACAACGTTTCCAAAGTAAATTCTTGCGACTCATTACTAACTGCCCGAGTTACGTATCCAACAGAACACTGCACGATGACCTTCGCGTCCCTTACGTTAACGACACGTTTCTAAAATAATACCGTAGGTTCAGAGAAAAACTTCAAAATCATAATAATTCCTTAATATGCAACATGAGTTCTCCAGAGGTACCAGGAGTACCACAAATACGACTGAAACGCCGATGGAGTAGAGTCATGACACTTTAACACGACTCTAATAGTAATTACGTGTACAAAAATATAAAATTAAAATTTAACACATTTTTCATTATCTGGAGAGCTACCACTGGGTGGTGTCCTCCTCAAAGCCATTAAAGCGGTTTTTTCGTAATTGATACAAAATGTAAACCTTTTTGCTGGTTGTATTTTTACAGTTGCAAAATAAAACAAAATGAGAAAAAAGGGATAAAAAAAAATTAAAATTATTTTATCTTTCAGATTTAGATCTATACATATTTATCAAATAAACATGGTTTATTTGATAAACCATGTTATAAACCATGTTGGCTGCATTTGACCGCGTCTGGCATATGGGCCTCCTTTACAAACTGGCACAATTCTTTCCCCCCTCAACTGTCCGATTACTCCATTCCTATCTTACTGGAAGACAATTCCAAGTCTCTGTCACTATTCCTCAGTTCCACATGGCCATGTCCCCACTCACCCCTTCGTCCGCGGGTGTACCTCAGGGCTCGGTCCTTGGGCCCATCCTCTATCTTATGTACACCTTCGATTTTCCTGTCCGTGATTCAATCCAATTCGGACTGTTTGCCGATGATGCTATTTTGTACCGTCACGGCAGATGCCTCCGCCTCAATTGCCGCGCGCTTCAAACTCAGCTTCTAGACATCACTAGCTGGTGTCGTGTCTGGAGACTATCACCCCACAAAATGCGAAGCAATCCACTTTACACTAAAACGCAATGTTCCTCCGCCTCTACGATTGGAAGGGGAACTCCTCCCATGGCAGAACAGCGTGAAATATCTAGGGGTTGACCTAGATAAACGATTGACACTTCGACAGCACATTGACAGCAAGCTTAGCAAGGGTAGGGCCTTGTTCGCTTTACTCATCCCTTTGTTCCTCTCTCCTGCATACTCCTCAAAACTGAAACTTCTGATGTACTCCTCTATCCTACGTCCTTTCCTTTTGTACGGGTCACCGGTATGGTGGCTCTTTCTCTCCAAGTCCAACAAAAGACGTACTTCAGCATACCAGAACAAAGTCCTCCGGTGCATCACACAGTTCCACTATCTTATATCCAATCGCATCATACACGAACACCTTCTCTTCCCTTCTATGGAGGACTTTATTTACAATACCTCGAAACGGCTACACGACGCTGGGAAAACTGACGGACCCCAGATCATTCAGGACTTGTACCGACGTCCACACCCACCTGAAGTCTCTATGCCATTACCATTCCACGACTTTATCTAAATTCCAGTATGACCCACTTAACAAAATTTAGAGTTGCCACATTTTTATTCTGCCCTGTATTCCTCTTATTTGCCCATGCCCCTTCTACTTGTATGACTCACTTCCCCCAGTTGGTAGTTGTCCCCATGTTCCTATGCATAATCACTCCACTACGGTGAAAAGAGCCGCCATTTTAAATTGATAAACACTCAGAACATAAAAAGGCCGGTGATTATGCCAAACTCTACCCTTTCCGTCTCCCCTAAATTCATAAACTAACCCCTACCTTAAATTATACCTTTAGTCCACGTTCAGTAAAATGCATGCCTTCCCCTCCCCAAGATAATAGGACTCCCACAAAACTGAAAAAAGGCCACTGAAATATAAAATAAAATAAAAGAGCCGCTCTTAAACCCACTTGTCCCTTAATTTAAATTTTCCACAAATAACTTCTAAAAATAAATTACCTCCTTTCAAGTCCCAGTTCCAATGTCCCACGAACCAGAATCCTATTTCCTATTTAAACTATAAAATTCCCCCTAAATTTCTTGAGGTTGCAATTATTCTGTTATATTGTTCCCCGAGCGACCAGGTGTTCCTTAACACGATGTCGCCATCATAGGGCTTCTTAGCCCTCTCAACCAGGATTCAGGATTCAGGTTCTCTTAAAATTACTTAATGATGACTTTAAGATTACAAGGGGTCTATTATGTAAACCCAAGACGTGAAATAGTTAATTAGGGTTCATTTACTAAAAAAAACTAACGCTAGGTGTTTCAATTTCTTGAGCTGAATTATGACATCTTACACATATGTCTTCTTCTCAGGGTACCTCTCCATTTCGAAGATTGGCGACCATCATGGTAATGCTTATCCTACTGGTAGCTATCTCAAAGAGTTCTTATGAGCTTTTGTTAAACCATACTCTCAAGTTGACCAACCATGAAATTCTTTTGCGTCCTGGTCTCCTTCTATTGTCGATATTCCCATATGTTTCACATAAGTAATAAAGCATATTTTATTATTATTATTATTATTATTATTACTTAATAAGGATTTTGGCTCTGAAAACGTATTTTCTCAACAGTATCAATCTTTGAAAGTACTAACCTTATAATTTCAATAAAATCAGTGTTACTGATCAAATAACGAAGTCCTTGTTTTAAAAAATCAAATGCCTTACTCTATTAAACATCCTGTGAAAATTTAAACAAAATTGGTCAAATTGCTTTATAGTTTCCTTTATTATAAAACAGTGGAAAAACATATATTATATTGTGAAAAATCACAAAAATTAGTTAAATGTGGTATTTGGCTCACTCTTACTTTAAAACTCTTACGCTTCACCTTGAAATCTTTCTGCTTCATATTCTGGAGTCCATCAACCTCCTACTGCCTTTTTAACATTTTTGTCTTCTACTCGTTCTTTCAAATTCATTTAAAGATTTAAGGTTCTCATGTAGACCTTATCAGTTAATTTCAATGCCTGTTAAATTAATTCTTCGTTCTCAGAGAAAAATTACATATGTTAAGGTTTTTTTGAAAATTTATGAAAAACTGACGGTTTCGTCAATATATTATATATTACACATCACGATCTATGTATTGTTGTTGATTAGGTCAACAACCGAAAGGCTGGTTTGAGCCTGTAGAGGTTTACTAAGTAAAAACGAGGAGTGAGGTGGTTTACTACTGCCTTCCTCACTGAGTTGAAAGCGTATGCTTATCAGCATACCAGGCCCTCCGAAAAGCACCCACTTTCAACCCTGCAAATGACACCTTCACTTAATTCACCACAGGGTCTAGCTGTACAGTGAAATTAATTACACTCGGAGAAGATAACTCTGACTAGTGTTGTTTACACCTCTACCTCTTCTGTTCTTAAATAGTTCAGTCATATAATTGGCTGACTATATGATAAGAAACAGAACTATTTTTTTAGCCCTGGAACCAACAGATCGAGTGCAATTAATTTAACACTCCACCTGCTCGTTATGGTAAAATCTATGTATTATGTTCTTAATTGAACAATACGAAGATATAGATTTGTTACACAGATAATTATCGGGGGAAAGTTTTTTTTTAGAAAAAGTACCTTAAAACATTGACACCGTTCACTGGTTGATATGTATAACAATATTATAATAACGCTAAATTTTGAAAAAATCAATGGTAGAAAAAAATGTAAGTTAATAAACAAATAAGTCTATCGGGTGTATTCGTTTTAGCCTTCGTATTGTATTATTGTTGGTCAATTAATTGGTTGCCGAATAATTTCTATTATATTAAGCCATTTTCCGTATTTTATAATAAAATTTAAAATTTATCCTTTAATTGTTGAGATAACCGTATTATGTAAAGAGAAAATACTGAATTTTAATACGCGAGAAACCAACTGTAATTTTGGATGTTTCGTGTAGTCTTAACTACGAAATGTGTTCTTGAGAGAAATTTGTTGTTTGAACTGTGGTAAATTTTCACTCACAAGTTAAGTCTACATGGAAACTGTTTTAAAATTTTTTCCGTGGAATTAATAGATTTATATTAATTTTAAAAACTATTAGGCTACTTCCAGTGGTTTTTGTAATTTTATTTTGCATTTTAAACAATGACTAAAATCAAAATAATGTTAAAATCTAAATTTCGATAATAAAATTTTATTATAATGCCTTTTGAGTAATGTAATAAAGTAAGCTATGTTTGTGAACAAGCTACCAAAATGACAGACAGACGAACATGCTTATCCGGTGTAATCAGTAGAGGACAAAGTGTGATTTGCATAACTGTCGGCCAGACGACCGCCAGATTTATAACGTACGGTATTGTATTTACCCATGAACTAGTGTTCATGGAGTGGAATATATCTCTGGCTGAAGGAAATCTTATTATTAACATTACTACAACTGAAACTGTTGTCTCTAGTTTTGAATTTATTAGTTAACTAGCGCGGTCTCAATTGTGTTGGAAATTTTCATTTTGCATTTAACAACTCGTGGTATGGTTACTGACAAACTTGTATTCGTAGAAAAGGCTGGCGTAAAGGATTAAAATAATTAATGAAAAGGACAGAAAAGTCACACGAATGAAAAATGAGAATTATTTATGATCTGCCTATTTTAATGGTGCAGTTTCTTTACAATGCTTAACTGTTATTTTGTTACAAAACATTTTAATTCTAAAGATATCATATTCAAAAAGGAAAAACAAAAACGAACTTGTAAAAGAAAAGGGAAACGAAAAAACGAATGACAGAGAGAATATATGAGAAATGAAATTTTTAGAATGAACGAGTCAGAGAATAAAGTGTGTGTTTAAAGAGAATGGGTGATTGATAGACGCTGAGAAACGATATACGTCGGAAAGCAAACGTAAGTCAACAATTCTTGATTTAATATATACATTATCTTAAGTGATTTTTTTGGTACGTTTCAATCTAATAAGCCTTTTTAAGTAAGTGTATAATCGATACTTTTGAGATGGATTTTTGAACTAAAGTAGCTGAATTGGATTACTGAAAAATGGTCGTCAGTTGCTATTGACAGAACTGACAAATAGATAAGAAAATAAATTTATCTTTCATTTTTATACATCGTTTTACCAAAATTTTAAATTTTGTTGAGAAGAAAAGAAACTCAGCCACGATTATTCGAAATTAAACTAAATACTCTTTTAACTGCGCCATCTGTAGTCTTCAAACAAAATCAAAGTTATAGCAAATTATTCAAATTATTGGTAATATAAATCTTGAAGTTTTCTTACAGCATATATTTTTAAAACCCGGAAAATTATTCTCAGACTATGAGTTTAGCTAATATTATGAATATCAATTTTTTTCTTTAAAAGTTTTCGTAAATATTCTACATTTTGCTCTTGCCCTGTATAAATAAGTATACGGGGAATGAAAATTTTCATGTCGATTTTTCGAAATCTAGTTTTCATCGGAATATATTATGTTTCTGGCCCCCTGAATCCAAGAACCAAATAGCGTATGAAGCTAAAACTTGGAATTTAAATTAACCATTACAAGGAGACGCGACACTTAACAACATTTTCATCAAATATGGTAAACTGGAAGTAGAAGTATATTCGTGCAATTTTTTCAAAAACTGTTCGTTCAATTTTTTTTAAATCGCTTAATTTTTTTTAAATTTTTTTATGCTCTACTAGATAGTGTAAACGCTATGTCTTCTGAAATTCTTGAGGGGTGTGCTCTTGTGGTAAACTTTTTCTCTAAGATTTCGGTCTTAATGCATATATGCATTATAAGGCAAAGTCTAAATAATCAAAGTTTTTGAAAAGAAAAAACATACAACTTTATTTTTAAGTTGATTTTCATTTAGCGTCAGACACTCATGATTAAAATTAGGTTGTCTTTCATTTTACATTGTTTACTCGTGATTAAACGTAGATTATATTGTCCATTGTTTACATTGGTAAGAAACAGTTGTGTGAGTGTTTCACTCCAGTTTTTTTCAAAACTTATCTCATTTTTCATTACATCACTGTTCATTATACCTACCACATATTTTTTGGGTAGAGTTCAAGTAATATAATTTAACGTTTAGTGTTTAATTTAATTAATTTTAAGTAATTAATTTAATGTAAAATGTTGATTTTGTGTACTGGACTGTACACTGAGCGGCACAGTTTTCGTATGTGATATCAAACATTATTTAATGGGTGGGGAATTTTGCTGCCACGAGAAGAGGTACCCAGTGAGGATTTTCTGGTTAAAAATATGACTACTATTCAGACCAGGAGGTCCCTACTCCATTTTCGCTTGAAATGTCAAACGGTTGGGTAGCTCATTATATAGCTAGGTCACGGGCTACCATATGTTTGAATATGATTGGGATGGTTATTTGTTTTAGTATATCAAGCATTATTTACTGTAGATGATCGTGGTTAGTTATTTTCTGTCAGGAGTTTTTAATTGTCGTGGGATGTTTTATTGATTAACCCAAAACGTAGCGTAAGAAGAAGGTTTTAAGTATTTTGAATGAAAGACTTGGATCGATTTTAAATTACTTTCTGCTTCTGCTCCGAAGAGTTGGACACCGTAAGTCCAGATTAGTTACAAGTGGTGTAAAAAAAAGTTAAATTGAACACGGTGGAGGTCTGTTACAAAAATTTCGTACTTTTTTTGAATGAGGGCCTTTATTACATTAAAGGACGTTTATTAAAAGTAGAACTTAAAGTTACTTAAAGTAGTTACTTGGAAGTTCGCATGATGTCTTACAAAATTAGGTACAGACTGGAAGATTGAATGAATGAACTTGTTTTTTATGTAAGCATAAAATTATCTACTGATTATATTGAACATTCAATCATGTTATGAATGATATCATTCGAAATAGAAAGTATGTGGTAAAAAATGTAATCTGGCTGAATAATTAAGGTTGTTAATATTATTAAGTCAATGATCTAATTCCTTACGTATAATATCTGAAAAATAATTTCCTGTAAGCCATGCCCACGGATATCAGCTCTTCGTTAAAAATGAGGGAAATGTCAATACAAGGGGCTTAATGATGTAGTCCTTGTTGTGGAAAAATTATATTTATTACTTTACTTATAAATGTATTATTAAGTGTAGATAAATAAAATATGCTGTATTGAACAGGCAATTTTTGATAATCCAATTGAAAATTTAACTTAAAAATATTTACTACCAAAAACAGGCAACGAAAAAGCCAATCTTGCGGCCAAGAGTGCTGTTCACTTACACGAACATTTCCATCGGGTCTCTCATTCTGACCTAAAGACACACGTCAACAGAAAACTATTTGATTTCTAGAACTATAGGTGGACCGAGATGGCACCTTCGAAACTCCATATGGTACGAAAAACTTTACGAGAATTTCCTCTACCCGAGTTTCATAATCGCAGGGAACAGGTTGTCATCTGCCGATTGCGAATTGGGCACTCATATATATCACACCAACACCTGCTCACAAAATCTACGCCAACATTGTGCCCTTTCTGCGACGAAAAAGCAACGGTTTCTCATATAGTTTCAGAATGTAGAGAACTTCAAGGCACCCGTACACTTCTTGGTATTTCTGAAATTTTCCAAAACAATGTTAGGTGTAAAGACAGTTGTTACAAAGTTTTGAAATTTCTACGCTATATCGCTGTTGAAGACAAAATCTGAAGCCTACTAATTTTTACTTTTAATGTTTTAATTTATGAAATTATTGGTTTTACTGTTATTAGTACTTATAATTCCTATTGTGGTCGCTAATAACCATTAGAAGTTGATGCGACCTTTATAAATAAAAAATAAAAAATTGTGTGAGATATGTTTGTATCCTATTAAGTACTTATGTTTGATTTCTGACCCAGTTTTACTTTCTGATAAAAGTGTTTAATTTATGACAATAGGAAATATTATGTAAAAAAACGATTAATTTATAAAATAACTTACTTAATTTTTTTTAACTTAGACTACTTGTATTTGTTAAAATTTTAAATTTGTACGCTACTTTTTGTTTTATAATATTCTTATTTATGTATTTATTAGTATACAATTTTTTATGTTTGTTCTCTAATTTTATTAATTTTTTTATTGTTTAACTCTTGAATTATCTACTGGAATGTATTCTTTAATAAAATATTTATATTTTTTCACGTCTTTGTTTTTTCAAAAAAATAGTTAAAGTTTTGGATGGTTATACTATATCGTATAGTTTCTAAATAAAGAATAAAAGTTAAAAAATAACTTGTAGTGTACATTTTGTTAACATTTAATATAAAAAATATTATGTGTTTAATAACTTGAACCGAGTTTGTTTTGTTCTAAGAAAATTATGGAAGGTTAAAATTATATTTTCATCTTCGATATCACTGGTTTTAAATTATAAAGGCATGTTTGAAAATTGGTTAGGATTGATGATTGACATTTGGTATGATTAGTGACTGAAATGAACAGACCTGTATTGTTAGGGAGAAAGAGCGAGAAGAGAGTGAGGAAGTGTGTGGAGAGAGGATTGTAAAGTGGAATTGTGGGTAAAATGGCTGTATAGTAAGCAGACCCGGGTATGGGGATAATTGTAACACCCTCATCCTCTAATCCATCCTGCGTTTTGAGGGTGAATAGAGGTGAGTTGAGGTCAGAGTTCAAGGACAAAAGACACTTGTAGCTCAACCTTATAAAGATAATCCAATTAATTTCTTGTTTTTTTTTTAAATATGGTTTATTAAATTGTATTCAATTCACCGAGATTAGAATGAAATATATATATATATAACAATTTAGTACAAAAACACTACGAAAACATTTTAACTGCAGAGTATTAAATTTAGGTTCTGTAAGTGAATGGATTATTTAACAATAGGATGGGGTTTTACTTTTTATAGGTGAGGAAACACTTTTTATTCCTTTTGCTAGATAAAACGTGAAATAAGCATTAGGCTTTAAACTGGAACCACTATTTTTGAAAATTTAAATGCTACACCCATTATCACCGAAACCGTTCAATTATGCAAGTTGCTACTAATATTCGTTTGTAGCTACCTGATATAAAACAGTAGCGCTTATTTGAATTTAAAAAGTTATATGGGAGGGTTGGGAGTTCTATGATCGGTTTATTAGATAATACTAAACTTTCGAAGAGGTTTAGTACAACGAAGTGACGAATTTCGTGTAGGTTAGGAAATATTTTTAACCCCGATTAATTTTCCATCTTGATGTTGTGTTTTTTATGTATTTAACTTCAGCTTATTTATTTGTTTATATAATTTATTTATTTCTCACAGTATTATGTTAAGATATTTTAATAAATTACTGTACAGACGAACAAACAAATTTAATTGAACATTATATGTGCAGACACTGTGAAAGATTTTTTTTTAATGTTAATTACCAGATTCGCAAATGTGAAGCTAAAATGACTATGAAGAACACTCAAATTATATCAGAACTTAGTCATTGTGTGGTTGTTTTCAATTTAAACAAATATAAAAATGTATTTATTTTTTTATATTACATTGAATTAAATTCTAGGCCAACCTAGTCAGTTAGACACAGATGTTAGCCTCTTGGATTGTTAAAACACACTGTCTGAGTTGTAGACTTGATATGATGATCCACCTGACAGCCCCACTGGTATAAACAAACCCCTCTAGGTTTCCCTATCAAAGTTTCACAAAAAATAAACTACTACAAAACCAGTAAAATTTAGTGATTATTTAAATAAAAATAATTACCGTTAAAAAATAAAATTAACAAAAATGTGCATTAAATTAAAAAAGTAAAGAAGAAACTGTTTAACATGAAAAGTTATAAATATCTGGGTAGATATATTTTGTAATTTGTTCTCTATTTTGTTAATCTACTTAGATGAAAAATAGAATGTGTTTCAGATTAAAATTACAACTAAAATTTAATGTAACTTACTATTTTCTGTCGTTTGGTTATTTGAACTCAATTGCGACGTTTACAAAAGAAAAAAGAAATTTTAATTTATTTTTCTAAATTTTTACTGAGTATTTCGACTTAAAATTCTGTAATGCTTTTGTTTTTTAAGAATATGTTATCTAAAATGTATGCTACTGTGTAGCAAGATAATATTTTGGTTCAAATGTAGGGCATTGCCAGTGCTGTATTTTATCAGTTGCAATTTCCTGTTCTATAATAACGAATTCAAGGAAACAGACTAAGGACGAGTTAGTAATTGAAAAAACTGATAATACTGTAAAACACAATAGAAAATATTTAATATATTTTTATCTCTTAACAGAATTTTTAGTAGGCTATATTTTAAAATTATTAATTTTTACAAAGTTTCATTATTGATATAATTATTATTTGTAGAGAAAATTTGATCCAATTTACTTATACAATTGAATGTCTCAAAAACAAATGCTTAATTTAATTTCATATGACTATATCTTTACCAAACATAAAACAGATTTATTATGCTCATTGTCGAACTGCCAAGGAACTCTTTAAAACAAAATACTTAACAGATTCTAGACGATTATGTTTGGCAATTTAATTCAATAAAATTTTTGATTGAATGGTGTACACGTAAAGGTTTTCCAGGTAATTTTTGAGTCCACGTAAAACAAAAAATGGTTAGAAGTACCAGTTTGATTTTTAAATAAAAATAAATGAAAGTACGTTGTAATGGTTTGCTCTTTATAAAAAATAATATTAAAACCTCTACCCTCGATCAATACTCAACGGTAGTGATTAATGATTTAGCTTTTTAAAAATATAATACATTTGAGACTTAACTAAATACTTAAAAAATTATAATTTACTGTATATTGTAGTTACTTGTACTTTAAAAATATTTAAAAAATAATTTCCTGTTATGTGTGTTTTTAATTTTTAGCAAACTTTGTCGAAGTCCAGTGTAACTGAAATTGAACTGAATTATTGTTACCTAATTAATTTTAATGGTTTTTTTGTTTTTGTTTTCAGGTGAGTAATTTTCAATTTCCTTATTTTTAACTTCTCGGTAAGTTTGCCAATGATTCTATCTTTAGTTCTTTATTAGATTGCTAATTTCATTGTTGCCAATTTTAATTGTTTTTTTTTTTTTTTTTTTTTTTTTTTTGTTATTTATTTAACGTCGCATCAACATCAAGGTCATTAGCGACGACGTTGGGGTGTAACTGTGTGTAATGAGGATGAAATGATTTTTTGTAACGTATGAAAAAATGCCATGCCCGAGTGGGATTCGAACCCAAGACCGCGTGATGAGAGGCGAGCACGTTACCAACATCGCCAACGCGGCCGGCAATTTTAATTGTTAATTTCAACAAAAACAAACATTTACATTACATTAGATTTGTTTTGTAACTTTTATATGGAGTTGGATTATAAGATGTTAAATTTTTTTTATTATTTTATAAAATGAACAATACCACGAATAATAAACAGACTTTACATTTTCGTGTGGAATCTACTGAAATTGTTAAAATTTATGATTTATATACAAGAGGTTAAATGTTTTAGTTGTAATTCTGGACTTTAATTTTACCGCCGACGTATCCGGCATAATTTATTTTTGTTATTCCTTGCAGGTTACATTTTATGTCACTTGAAAGTGTTTAACATTCTATCTAAAATCATTTTAGATGCATTTTTCATGTTGTACGTGTGTAATAAAGTTTTACATTTTTAACTCTGCATTATTTATGTCATTGAATTTTTTTCAACGTAAATAGTCCTTGCGAATAATAACATTTTTGCATGCAACAATTTATGTTGGGTGTTTGTATAGTTTTTTTTTTATAACATTATTACATTTATTTACTAATGAGAAAATCCCTTTCATGAGACTATGCGTCTCATGGCTGGTGGCATTTTTTAAAAAGGCTTACCTTTGACTTATGGCAAAAACCATTAGTAGTTGCTTTATCTACTATTTAAGAAAAATCGAATGCCACTATGTTTTTTTCCGAACCCCGACTTTGATTTCTTGACTTCCGGTTTTGGACCACTTTCTGTTAAAATAAGAACTTAAAATCCAATTTAGGCCCACTGACTTTTTGTGTAGATTACGAATCCAAAAACAGTTTGTTGCTATCTCTTGTAGTTTTTGACTTTGATTTCTTGATTTCCGGTTTTTGGCCATTTCCGGTCGAAACCCAATTGTTTCTGTTCCTATTCTTTAAGACCAATCGAACACTATTTTTGTTACCAAATTCCAACTTTGATTTTTTGACTTCCGGTTTTTGGCCACTGCCGGTCGAAACCGAAATTTGAAATCCAATCCAGGCCCACTAAATTTTTGTGTAGATTAAAAATCCGAAAACCGTTTGTTGCTAACTCTTGTAGTTTCTGACATCTGAGTGTGACAAATTTTATTCCAAAAAATATTTCATATAAAAATTTTGACACAAAATTTCACAAGTAGGCTCATGTTAAACAATTTTTTCTACTTTATGTTTTTTCTTACATTTACGATGACATCAATGATCAGTAATAATTTTGCAGTTGAAACGATAAATTAGAAAGGCTCACAGATTTATTTAGAAAAGTTGTTGATCTAATCAGGGTATTTTCTGTATCTTCTGCGATAAGCTAAATATGATATATTTTCAGACTAGTAAAGCCTGGGTTTCAATGATAAGAAGTTATTGACTGTAGTTGCAGAGGTTTGCAAAAACAGGTGGTTACTAAGAAATAAATTTCATTTTATACACGGAATATGGGATGTGATAACGGCACAAAATGACATTCACAAAGCGAATCAATACTATTGGATCTACGTCGGCTTGATTCAATGGACGTGTTCGTGTATCTTAAACAGATAAGGAAGGATTTTTTTTCAGTTAAACACTGCGTATGCATGAAAATCGTGCTGGAAATTCACAAGAAATCTTTATCGTTTTTGTTTTATAAATGAATGTTAAAGCAGACGATAAATGATGACAGATATAAATGCGTACCAATTTCCAGACGTGATAAGGTATAAAAACCAGGACTTCTGGCATAAAAGCCAATTTTGCTGACCACTACATCAAAGGACTACTGAAAAAATCCGTACAATGCAGGCAAAACTTAAATCAGCTGTACGACATTGTTTAAATAACAAGCATGGAGTTGACTTCTAATAATACATTTTTAAATGCCACTAACCGCATTGGCGCTCGATTCGTAAAATAATCACTGCTCATTGTTACAATTTCTAACTACTAGTTTGAGACAAATTACGAACCACTTTATAAAATTATAATCTCTACAGTCATTGCTATCGTTAATGAACTAGAAGGCGAAAAGTCATTAAATATAGGTCTGGGTCAGTGATGCATTATTCATTGTTGATCAAAACATTGTAATGAGAATCTCTTAAAATTATAAATTTTTAAAATTCGGATTCCGCGAAAGATAAATAAACCAAGAAAATAGTGGAAAATAACACAAGAACAATAAAAGAGAGATAGCGGCTGTACTAAAAAGAACACAAAACTTCTACGTAAAAATGTTTTCAAAGATACCAAGCTCAGATACAACGTAATCTAAAACAACAATAATGTTGTCAAAACCGAATGTTTGTATGGAAGTGAATACCACCAAAAGATAAGAAGACTGGGTTTAGGGAATCCGAGAAGAGAAAGAAGAATACGTGATATAATAGGAATTATACAAAATAGTCCACGACCTGTATCGCCTGCAAAGAAGATTGTAATTATATTGGAAAACGGAAAATTAATGGACTAAATCTGATACTGACATTAAAATTGTGTCTGTCATATATATAATTGTAAAGAATGGATGACAAACGTTTAATTAAACAAATTTTCAAGATACTGGAAAATACCTAGTAGATATAAAGCATATAAATAAGAAGTTTTGGAAAGTCAAGAGGAATCTTAACAAGAAAGGAATGAAACATAAAATAAAAAATAAAAACAAAGCACAAATTACACATCACGGAACTTGGAGTAAAAGCAGAACTCTGGATAGACGGAATGCGAAAGAAAGCGTAAAATGACAAAACAGTGGTGATTGTGGGGGCTAAAAAAGCCTTCAGCAGTGTGTAAAGATAGTTGTCATGGTCTCTAATGACCCTAAGCGATAAATATATACCCTAATGATATTTTACAACCACATTAATCTAAACACTTGTAAACTGTGACGTTGTATTCCACAAATGTACTTTACTATAACAAATTGAGTCAAATGAGGCGCCAAAATACAATACTGAATAAGTTACAGTGTATTTTACTTTCTAGACCATATTCGTTGCTCCGTTTAATTTTGCACCAACCCGTTGAATAGAAAATGAAGAGTAATGGATTAATAAAAATAAAATAACAAAATAAATAACCATAGTCTACATGACTAAACGAGACCTCAGTTAAACAAAAACGTTTCTAAAATCATCTAATAAATCTAGTACTAAAGAAAATTGTTTTTGAAAAGTTACTTCTAGAATGAATGAAGCTTTAAACGAATGATAAACATAGACATAGTGTGTGATAATAACTATTGACTTCCAGTGTATAGTTTAAAAGAATAATGGAGAAAGTGTAAGTAAAAAATGGATTTATAGCAAAGTTTTTGTAATAGCAGTACAGTTAATCCGTAATGGAAAGGAAAATTACCAGAATAAATTATTATGAGCAATACTGATCAGAACTCCTGCTGATCTTGTTGATGGATTATAGAGATTAAAGTTTAAAGAGTCTGGGATGATTAAATTACTCTCTACTGTTGTACTGTTACTTGATACGCTTACGTATTCGGAGTTTAGAAGACAAGATTAAATGGAAACTCGTAATTATGAAGTAACAAGGATACTCGAGCTAATAAAAGAACAGAGTAGTACATAGTGCTTGTATGTCAGTGGTACGTAATTTTTGCTTATAAAATATTAAAATTCGCATTTAAAAAAAATACAGTATCAAAATTTCGCAAAACGGACATAAAAAAAAATCAATAATAAAATACAGTCGGCCTATTTTAAATTTAATTAAAAATAAGGGTGTTCTTCCACCGGTGATACTCGACTGCGACTCGACGTCCGATACGAGTCCTACCCTTAAATTTGATATGTTCGCCCTCCCACCAGTACGACCTCGATCAAACCGATCGCATGCGACTCAGTTTGTCGAACATCTGCTCGACCAGTCGCGTATTATCATGGCAGACGAAGCAGCCAACGTAGCCTTTGTACTTGAATGTTGAAAAATGTCCATGTCTGTACAATTTTAATAAATTTTCTTTTGACATCCGGTAAAAAGCCTTAAATTCATCTCAGGAGAGTTCCTGGGCACATACATACGCTCCTCTATTACGATATCCAACAGCTGCGTTTTTTCTGTTTTCTTCTTAGATAGTAATAAGCAACAACTACGTCTTTTTCATCACTTGACATTTTGCAAACTGCTGGTGGATATTCGAGTAAAAGCTTGAACAGTTGCGTCGAGGTCGAGTCTCCTCGATGTGCGGTCATGCACGTCACGACTCGTTTTCGGTCGAGTCATTTTAATCGCGTTGAGGTTGAGTTTTACCAGTGTAAAAGCGGCCTTACATTGCAGTTTTTCCATTATTCTCCATTTTTTACTTTGTACTTTCCATTATTTGTACTTTCTACATTATTCTTTTAAACTATACTCTGGAAGTCAATAACTTATTTAACACAGTATCTCTATGTTTATAATTCGTTTAAAGCTTCATTCATTCTAGAAGTAACTTTTCAAAAAAAAAGTTTGTTTTTAGTAGTAGAAATCTATACATTTTTTCCCTTTAGCCTTTGCCTTCATTCATTTATAACTATATTATATATAACTAAAATAACGTTCAGCATCTACACTGTTAACTGTATTAAAGACACTTTGAATATCTGCCTTTCCAAAGCTAGGGTATCAGCATTTTGTTGCTACTAAAATCTGTACGACATCAACAGGAGTTTCTTGGTTAATCACTTTAAGTAGTTATCTATGAATATGTGTATAACCATCCATGAGTTAATCCTGTCGTATGTCTTTGAAAAATGGTATTTTAGAGAGATTTCTGGGGTCAACAAATTGGTGTTCATAAAATGGTGTAGCACATCTCCTGCTTCAGTTGACTAAATAATTTGCCAATATGTTAATAGGTTTCGTTGGATCTCATTTGTGCATACAATTTATCTAAACTCTTTATGCTGTCTTCAACATAATGCTGTGCTCTTGATTGATTTCGCCATTTTCATTTGACAAAATGTTTTTTTTTGTTTTTTCACCAAAATAACTTTCACGTTGCCGCTCAAGAGAAGACTTTAAATCTTCTAATTTACTCTACAGAATGTGCGCAAGTGAAAAATCTGATCCTTCTAAATTGCCATATAAAAATCATAATTATCAAAAATTTGCGGAAGTGTATTTAAAATTAAAAATCGTATTTATAACATATATTGTCAAATTTCGCCCCTATTTGTATCTATTTCGTAAGTACGAAAATGACGTTCATTTTGATCACAAAAATCGAGATCTGTGAATTAATTAAAATTGTACAATGGACATAATTATTATCAGTGTACAAACAAATAGTTTTTTAAAAGTTTAATTTTCAGAAGTTTGTAACGGGTAAACAATGTATTCCTTAATATTATGTAGAGAACTAAAATCTATCCATCCATAAATTTACAAACCGTACACAAGTTTACATTCTGCACAATCTACGAACATATATAACACTGACTGAATAAACAGTATGTGAAATTCGGGGTCACCTGGTATGTATATTTGTGCGTAGAGTTTGTTATAATCAAGCAAATGTGTTGAAACTCTAGTTCGAATGCTGTCGAGGTAATTGATTTTCTGACTATTACTATCTATCTACATTTTCAATGAATCGGTTTCACAATTGGGTTTTGTTAATTTCCAGTTCAATACCGGCATAAAAAGCGAACATTTGAATACGTTAAATCTTGTTAATATTAAACTATTAATGTACGTTACCGTAATTCCAGGAAAAAGGGAACGGATAATTTGTGTTAACCTTATCTAAATAAGTTTACCTGTAATGATAGTCTTTGCAGTAAATTAGGTTACGTTTTCTACGCATGTATATAAGTGTATTCATTATTTAAAATGATTAAAGTAAGACTGGAAACAAAAAATACGATAGTCCGATAATTTTATTTACATACTAAAAATTACATCAAATTCCCATGTAATTTTGAGCAGCGCATTCGAGTGTAATCATTGAATCTTTAACTTATTAACCTTTTACATACAGTATTTTAGAAGCTGAATATAAAATTTATAATGTTCGAGTATATACATACGCTTATGTTGTGACTCTATAATTGATACCACACGCACAGACTATTATAGATACTGAAGTCAGGAGATTGCCTTTTGCGTATGGATGGGGTGTGAGGAAGGAACGAGAAAATTTGACACTGCTGCCAACCTCAACAATTAGACACTACTCGTACATTTCATTACTGTGCAGTTTCTACATAGATTTTGTAAGCTGTGGTTTATTCCAAGAAATTGTTTTCTTCTTAAACCTTATAAGAAATAAATATGATCTGTATACACGACTAGAAATGTGTGATTTACTCTAATTACCAGCTTACCTTATTCCATTGGAACGAAATTTTCTATGAAAGTACCGCTTTCTTTACTATCGCTGTCACCGGCTTCTTCACTATCAGTATCACTAGTATCTACCTAACCGTTTCCTTTTTTTACTAGGTGCCAACAAAACTGTTGAATAATAGCTTCTTCACGTCTTTAATTTCCTTCTTTATTTTTCGAATTGTGAAAAGAGAAACATCACAGTAGTTAGCCACTCGCTCATAGCTTTTGTTAAGAGGCAGGGAAAGGCATTTTTGTTTAGCTTCAACTTCACAGCATTATTACTCTGCATATTAGATTCCGTTCAGCACTGTGAATAGTCTGCCCATTTTTTCAAGAAACTAACATTTCTGTTTACGGTAAGAAACAGTTATATTCGTACAGTTAACCTACAAAAGGTTCCGCGATATACTGTATATGCTCTGGGTACAGTTTTTGTTATTGTGTTTGTTTTACAGAAATTAAAGCAGTCGCGCATGCGCACTGATGCTTTTCCCCCTTTACCCCTCGTTGTAAACAAGGGCAAACTCGTGACTCAAGTAACTATAGTCCAATAATTTTTTTTACATACTATAAATATCATCAAATTCCCATGTAATTTTGAGCAGCGCATTCGAGTGTAACCATTGAATCTTTAACTTATTAATTTTTTGTATAAAGTATTTTAGAAGCTAAGTATAAAATGTATAATGTTTGAGTACATACGCTTATGTTGTGACTATAATTGGATACCACACTCGCAGACTATTAATAATGTATTGATTTCTACGTCTATTTAGCCTACTCACCACTCAACAGACATAAACTACTTTCTGCCAACATCATTTTACAGGTTCATTACTTCAGAAAGTGGCCAACAAATAAGGTATTATTAAGATCATGTAAAATCCTATTATAATTTTCATTTGTTGATCGCCTTCCCGATAATTTCAGAGTTTTAATTTCGTAAACGCTAAAGGTAAACTACTTACGAATATGTTATCGTGCTGATTTATTTTAAACCAACTAATTCTTATTACTGGGTGTCATCAACTGTCACACATTGCTGTCGGTCGTTATAATATTACAAGGCTTTCACCTTATAGACTCTTCACCCCTCGCCTTGCAATGACAGTACAGTCACAAAAGTATACAATCGCTACTAAAAAGTATTTAAATACAAAATACTTTTAAAAGTATTTTTATAAATGAAATTGTTAGGCCTACATTATATCATGACTGATGTTTTTAGCACTTTAAGTGCTTATAATTTAAAACATAGTTAAATTAATAGGAATACGACATCCGTAAAGTCGCAGACTCTAGCGTGCACCCTGTAGTAGGTGGCTTTTGTTTGTTGACAGTAGGAGCAAACTAACTACGGCTGAACTATAGTTAGTTGCGTGCGTCTTAAGAGTATAGTTTAGTGAGTTTTTGCAGTTTAGTTCTTGTAATTAATAACTTAAATTTTACTGGGACAAATTAAATACATATTTTAAAATGAAATATTTATTTGTTTGTTTGTACATTGAAATAAGGTTGTAGGCATTTGCGTACATTAAAATTTGTAGATATTGTTGTTAAGGATATACTTTATGCGGAACTGAGTGTACACGTAGAGCAAAAATTGTGCTAGTTCGAATTGTCCACATTATACAATAGTTTTAAATGGTTTGTGCCGTAAGATTACTACTGTTTATCATCTGTAACAGCCACCTTATATATTTTAGTGTATTTTTTCCTATGGGTAGCACTTTTTTAAATTAGTTTCTTTGCTTTTTGTTAGTTTATTTAAAATCGCAACAATATTTTTGTCATTAGCGATAACATTGGTTAACCCTTACAGGGCAGTACTACGGGGAAAAATATACATGTTGTAAAATGCTATATTGTATTTTATAGGGACTTGAATAATGTATTTCTAGTGCCAGAATAGTGAGATATTTTTTATGTTAAGCTCTGGTAATTATACTTACCAAGGAACGTTTATTGAAATGGGAATCACATAATATTTAGTGGTAAGAATGCTTAATAAAACAACTTGTAGAATTATATAACAGAAAAATGTGTAGAATAACTTATCTCAACTTTATATTAGCATGAATGCGTGCTTTCCCGTAAAAAACTCAATTTTCTAATCACTGTACAAAAGTAACAACAAAACAACACAGTTGGGTACGCTGGTAAGAATCCTTACCGCATTCGTGTAATTCATGAAGCAAATGGTCGCTGCGCACTAATTTTAAATTGTGGATAGTCTATTTACCAGAGAAGATCTATACAACCATAAAATACCAGTAGGGTTCAACTGCAGAGCTTATTCTTAAAAAAAATCTTCCTTATTGCCAGTGATAAGTATACTTACCAAAGACTTATAGAGGGTTAAAGGAACGGTGGGTTTCAACCTGTAATAATTGTTCAGGTTCTAGCCTCACATCGACTCTGAGACCTTCCGTTTTGTTGGGTAGCACGCTAATCACTAGACCATGGAGACGGTTTCTATTTTCTTTTTATTTGTAGCGTCGTTGGAGCACATTTTTTTGAGTTTAGTGTACTTGTGCGTCTGTTGATGTGTTTTTACCTGTGATTATTTCAAAAGTTTTAGCGTAGACTACTGGGTTTATATGCAAATAAATAAATAAAAATGGCTACCTCCTGGGCCTAGTGGTCAGCCTCCTAACTACTGTTGCAAAGTTGAGGTCCGGAGTTCAACTCTCAGCTAAGGTGTAGAAAATTTTCACTTGTTCAAAGCCAGAGTATTCGCTAATGACTAAGATGTTGATGTGATTTTAACCCTTTCAGTGCCGAAACAATATTTAAAAGTTTGATCTTAAATGCCATTTAATTTGAATAAGGGAGTGTCAGCCCTTATTTCGAAAACTTGCAGGCGTAAGCCTGCCATTACCGACCAAAATTTCAACGTTTCTGAAAACAAAATTTCCTGTTAAAAATTAATTTTTATCGAGTTTATAAAAAAAAATCGTTCGAACACTAAAAATATTCTAAATATTTTTTTTAAGTTTATTTAAAGTTACAGTTTGGTCATTAGCAACTACTGTAAGTTGTGGTACTTAACAGTGGTTTTAACGTGTTAAAATTTCCAGACCGTAGCCGGGAATTGAAACTGGGACGTTTCGCTTTGTAGGCTAGCGCGCTAGTCACTACGCCACGGAGGCGGTTTCAAAATACATTGTTTCATTAATTTTTGTTAATTTTTTTTTGGAAATGTTCGGTTTTCCGGACGTTGGTACTTTATGCATAACTTACGGACGTCCGGTAAATCGGAATTTATAACTACGCAAAACAAATCGACGTCGTTTTCCGGACGATGGTACTGAAAGGGTTAAATAAGAAAATAATGAAAGTATTATAAAGTAATTAATTCAAGTATAGAGTGCCTACTAAGTTTGATAATATTTGTATGAAAAGGACAGTGGGTTATAATTATTTTTTGTTACAATAAAGGTAAAGAAAACCAAGTTACAATAAACGAGTAGCTACTACAGTAATTTAAAAATTTAAATACTTACTATATTATTTTAAACAACAATTATTGTGAATCTAATTTGTTGAAAGTAACATTTTTATACAATAATAAGCACGATAAATTTAGGCGGGTGGGAGTTTGCTGTGTACTTCTCCACTTCCTCACCTCGCCAATCCCACCAGTCGAGCAATTTCTTTTCTCTTACTGCTCCTATTGACTTAAAGTTTACTTCACCCTTTACGCTCAAAAAATAAACTCCGCCTATAATTACTATTACACATCAAGTGATAATTTTATTATATTTGCGACGTATGCGTTCAAAAAAAAATTAAAATTAAAAAACGAAAAGTTTTAAATTCTTCTGTTTCCTTGTTTAAAAATTAGCTTATCGTATTTGATTGTACAGGACTACTGCACGTATGTTTTATTACCTGTAAAGTTTATATTTCGTACGAAAATTAAAACAAAATGAAAATTACATTACAATTTATTTATAAATACATTACAGTTCTGTTTATACTTTATTTATATTAATAATATATTATCCAACTGCAGTAAAATCAGTGGTAACCGGGTAAAAGTGCATAAGTCTAAAAACGTAATTTTTTCAGTATACAACTTTTTATCTGTAGTTTGTTCTCAAAAATGATGTATTTGAAGCACAAATACCGTTTTAATGGTATTTTAACAAAAATTACTTGCTCTTTAAGATGCATCAAAGAAACAAATTATATTCACTAATACTTTTTAAAATACATTAGTTATGTTCTTTTGCTGGGAAAATCTTGGTAAGGTAAAAATACATAAAACTAACGGGTGATTCAAAAAGAGCGCCGGTTTTTAAACGGCTGGTAAATTTTTGTTTATCGGTTGGCAACATTGTTAGACCTCATTTCTATTTCGGAGAACATTCCGATTGACGATTCAGTTGTAGTTTCTCTTGTTCGCAGTGTAGTACTCTCGCAGTCTGTGTCTAACCATGGAGAAGTTTACTATTGCACAACGAGTGTTAATCGTCAAAACATTTTACCAGAGTGGAGAGAGTTATGCGGCTACTGTCAGGCGACTTCGCGGTACTCTAGGACGTAATGAAGCACCGAATGAATCAACAGTTCGCAGGCTCATGAAAAGTTTTTTGAGACGGATTCAACAGTCGACCTTAAAAGTTCTGGACGTCGTCGTTCTGGCCGAACTGAGCAGAACGTTGCGTTGGTTCGTGACAGTGTGGCTGTTAGCCCAGCAAAATCAATACGTCGCCGTTCTCAACAATTGGGTTTACGATGTTCTTCTGTACGGAGAATTCTTCGGTACGATCTCCAATATCACCCGTATAAAATTCAGTTGACGCAACATTTGAAAGTGGCAGACCACCAGAAGAGACGACAGTTTGCTGACTGGGTATTGAGAAAACGGCAGGATGATGACACCTTCGCAAACAAAATCATTTTCAGTGATGAGGCGCACTTCCACTTAAACGGTTTTGTTAATAAACAGAACTGCCGTATGTGGGGTTTAGAAAACCCTCGCGTGGTTAATGAAAGGGAAATGTATGCACAGCGAGTGACAGTTTGGTGCGGCTTTTGGTCGGGCGGTGTCATCGGCCCTTAATTTTTTGAAAATCAAGAAGGACAAGCCGTGACAGTAAATGGAGACCGATACCGTACGATGATTAAGGAGTTTTTGTGGCGTCATTTGGATGGAATGGACATTGACGAGTTGTGGTTTCAGCAGGATGGTGCCATCTGTCACGCTGCACGAGAAACAATGTTGTTGCTCCGTGAACGGTTCCAGGATCGCATCATTTCTCGTAATTCCGACCATCAATGGCCACCAAGGTCGTGTGACTTGACGCCTTGTGACTTTCATCTTTGGGGTCATCTGAAGTCATTGGTGTATGCCAATAAACCCCGAAACATCAATGACTTGAAGGAGGAAATTCGACGGGTTATCGGGCAAATGGAAGTCGAAACTTGTCGTGCAGTAATATCCAATTTCATGGACAGAGTTGATGCGTGCCAGCGCAGTAGAGGAGGACACATGCATGACATCATTTTTCATACATGAAATCGGAAGGTAAGATGAACTTGTTGATGTATTTATTTTCAGTTTTTCAATAAAATAAATCTCTTAATTTGATATATCAAAACCGGCGCTCTTTTTGAATCACCCTATACTTATGTAGTATTTACTTATGTAGTGTATTAATTATTAATACAATAAATAACAAATACAGTAAATGAAAAAGTACAGTGAATAAACTACTTTTATTTAATCTTTCACGTAAAAACAGTGTACTTCTTGTAACACTGCAGAGAGCGTAAGGGAGCACTATGAGAACATGGGCGGTGGTAGAAGGGATACATGAGCGAGAACTCGACCCGCCTAAATCTTTCGCTCTTATTATAATAAAATTATATTAAAGGCACGCGGCAAAAAATGTGCACTATTTTAAAAAACGGGTACATCTGAATGAACAGAACAGAACATAATGTTTCAACAGGTTTAATGGTGTTAAATAAAGAAAACCAATAAAATTCATAAATAATGAAGTTAGTAGGGGATATTTTCTGTTAGGATAATTTTATGTACCTGCTATTAAAATATTGTACCGAAAACTATAAATTTTGTTTTTAATTACTTTTTAAAGCTGGTCCTATTCAAAATGGCTTTTTAAGATCGTGTGATCTCATTCATATCATATCACGGTAATTCCAGAATAAAATTACTTAATGAAAAACTGATAAATTATTCATTCAATTAAAATTTCATTTTGTTTATTTCAACGTGTTTCAACAAGTTATACAATTTTTGGAATAAGTACGTCTCCATTTGACCTTAATTTAATTCCGAAAATTTTTAAAAATAATTTTTCTGATCCGTATTTATCTTGCCTATTTTATATTCTCTAAGTTCATGAATCCAACCGTCTCTGTCAGTGTTTATATCTCTATTTTATACTATTTGTATGTGTTTGCGTACATTCACGATCCACAGCGTGACTTCAAAATGGAGACCGTGCTGGAATTTTCTACTTATAAGTATTATTAAACGGAATGGTGGCAAGAAACTTGAATGTCGCTTGGCCTTTCTTTATTTGATATTCTGTTCTCTTACAAGTGTTCTGTTATCGTGTGGTAGAGATAGGAAATATCTGAGAGAAAGGGAGATACACTATAAAGGAGAGGATAAAACGAGGAAGTAAATGAACTTAGACCGCGAGAATAGTCGAATGGAGGAAAATGAAGTAGCACCGAACGTATATGAAATTGATTGTTTTTTTCTATACATTTTTGAAGTGTTAAATCTGTCTAAAAATACTAGGTTGATTTTTCTTTTACTAAAGCTATTACGTCATGTAATACTGGATAGTTTATATCCACGAAAATTATTTATATTTGAAACACAAGATGAATTATGGTGTGACAACTACTATTTATTTTCGTAGGCTACATTAAAGGTAAAAGTTATTGCTAGAAGACAAAAAGTGTTGAAATGGTGACATAGTTATTATAATGGCGTCGAAATTTAATAGTGCCGAAGATGACAACGACGGCGCTATAAAAGAATCTTCAAATATTCAGGTTTGCTTAATGTTCCATTATGTTTTGTGACTTTGTAAAATCAATTGTTTTTGTTAGGTATTGTTATTTATCAGTACAGTTTAGAGCTGCCTATTTATAAATTTAAATAGATAACGCGATAAATAACCTATTTTCAATTTTTCAAATTTTTCAATTTATTTTTAATTTTTATATTTTCTTCAATTTTCTTTGTTTATATAATTATATACACCAGGTTATCGTTATTACATCGATTATAAATGAACAAACACTGCTGGTATTAGAAAATGTTTGATTCAGTTGTAAATTTTTGGTAATCAGTTTACGATTGAGTAATGGTACCGTTTACTTAATTTTTCCTTTCAAATTTCCGCTCAATATTCCTTTAACTTATCTGTGAAGCAGAAAACCCTTTGAATCGGTAGACTGCATCGTCCGTTCTAGAATTCTAGTAACAAGTCAGGTGTATTTTGGATTCTATTGTTTCGCTATACTGGATCTAAAACGAAAGGTCTTCTACAAAGACGACTGTTACCAGTTTGAACTCTCAAAGAGCAATCAATAAATCCTGGGTTGGGAATAAATCAGCCATCCAAATTTTCATCAAATCAAGCAATAAAATTTCCTTTAGCAAATCTGATCAGAATAAATCGATTATTAGTTTATTGGTATTAAAATAATCAATTTATGGCTAAAAAAAGGTTGGCTCCAATAATATGAAACATCTGTCTTAAGTTGTTTTACGTAAATTTGTTTTAATAGGAAATTATTTATTAAAGTTTTGTAAAATATAGTATTTTAATATATTTGAAGATGTAGGACAGAAACAATTATTATCTATCTAAAATACTCTTATTTTCGTATGTCGTATCTGCTTGGATCAACGATTTGTTAGGTGTAACATTTTAAGAACTCTATAGTTTTTATCATAATTTATAAAATATGAGAATTATTGAATTATGTTTTAAAAAATTACTCAAAACATATTTATTAAAAAAAAAATATATAAATATTTCTGTGCATTTCTGACCGGGATTCAAACTCGAACTTTTCTATTAAAAACCAAACTTTTAGTCGTTTTCAGCTGTCTAAATTTTTAACGTATTGCAATTTTTAGATCAAAACTTTGTATTATTTTCTTACTTGTTTCTTTTTTCAAAACACTCATTATAAGAATAAATCCATTTGTTATATTTGACATGCTGACAAAATCTCTTTCGTTGAAGTTAAAAAAGCTAATATTCTTATTTCTCTCTCGTTGAGTATACGTTCCATTTTCACCAAGTTTCAAAATAATAATATCATCTTATAAAGTTTTAAAAATTTAATTGCTTTAGTTACAATATGTTCTGTTAGTAATTGCGACTGCGTTGTGCGCAGTATTATTTACAGCCTCAGAGGTTAAATTTCTTTTTGAAATTTTGTACAGCTATTATTGACATTTTTTGCTTCTTATACGTAAACGCATATTCATCCAATCACTTTCGCGTCCTTTACTCCTCTCATCCATTGCTTTGCTGGGTGTCCTCCAGATTTGGGGACCAGTTCCATATTCTGTTGGGTCACTTGTCTTCATTCGTCGGGTCGTTCGCCTACTGTTGTTTAGGTCAACAGCCGAAAGGCTGGTTTGAACCTCTAGAGGTTTTAATAAGTAAAACTAGGAGTGAGGTGGTTTACCGTTGCTGAGGACAAAAGTAACCTATGCTTATCTTTATGCCTGGCTCTCCGAAAAGCAACTACTTTGCACCCTGCAAATGACACCTTCACTTCATTCATCACATGGTCTGGCTGTATAATGAAATTCATTACTTTCAGAGGAGATAAGTCTGACTAGTCTTTTACACCTCTACCTCTTCTGTTCTTAAATAAGTTCAATCATATTATTGTCGGACCACGTGATAAGAAACCGAACTATTTATTGTAGCCCTGGAACTATGAGATCGAGTACAAATAATTTAACCCTCCACCTGTCTGTTATGGGCGTGGTTTGCCTATAAAAAGAAAAAAATCATTCATCGAACGCAGGTGTTCAAACCGAAACAGTGCTTTCTTTTTATTTCATAAAACACACCGTTTGGGTTTTTAACTTTTTCCTAAATTGCTTCATTTCGTACGTGATACATTCTCAAGATCCAAAAACATCTCCAAAAGTCCATCTACATGGCTGAAATTTCCCTTTTACTTCTCTCTGACAATTCACGTGTTTCTCCACCATACGTCAGAATGCTTTACTATACGACTCTTCCAATCTTTTCCTTAGGTTTGGTCCAAATGTATTTTGACCACGAATCGGAATTTTGTAAAATGTTTCACTACCTGTGCCACTCTGCTTATATCTCCATTTAGTTGTTCCCATCATCACTTACCCCTGCTTATACTTATCACAAATATCTATCCTCTGTTCTCCTATTTTTAGATCCCGTTCAACTCCGTCTATCGGTAGAGATTTTGTTTGAGTAGTTAGGCCCCATTTTCGTTGAACTTCATTCTGTTTCGCTAAGTTAATATGTTAAATAAATTTCCTTACTGTTTTTTTTCTGGCCGTTTCAGTTTCATTCCAGTGTTTAAATTTTATAGATAGACCTAACAGTTGGAGAATAGGCCTACTGGTTTTTGGAACTGCAGCACGTCGGGTACATTTAGAAGTGATATAAATTTTTTTAGAGCAGTAACCATCGTTATACCTCTTAAGCGCAAGTGTTTGAAATGCAGATTTATTAGTTTTCTGTTCAATCACTAAGAAATAAATTAGCTTAATTTTGGGTTCCAGGGTGATCTAAAAGTTGAAGAATAAGTGATGGGTCAATATGATTCTGTGGGTATTTTTGCATTTGTATTTTCAGATCAACAATGCAGTTGAATTTTTTAAACTTCTGTATCAATTCTATACTCCCCTTTCAGAATCTCCTGAACATAAATTTTAAAAAATGTTAGAATAATATCAAGTAGCTTTTGTAAATGCTTAAAGTACCGGGTGAGCATAAAGTCTTGCCCTGATTATAAAAATTTATTGCAGAATAACTGTTTGACATAATAATTTAAATTTGATGCTGTTACATAGGTTAGTGTTAATAGTTTTTTTAAGATTACTTACATTAGTAAACTTCAACGTGTGCCCCCTTGGTAGCTCGGAGAATGTCGAAGCGGTATTCCAGTTCCCGCCAGGTGTTTTGTAACATGTGTTCTGTCACAGTACCCACAGCAGCTTGTATCCTAGCCTTCAGTTCGTCAACGTCAGCAACTGGTGTGGCAAAGACTCTATCCTTGATATAGCCCCAGAAAAAAAAGTCAAGGGGAGTAATGTCTGGAGAGCGGGGTGGCCAGGGTGTTGGACCATCCCTTCCAATCCACCGATCCGGAAATGTTTCATACAGGGAATTACGCACTATCAAAGCCCGGTGGGGTGGTGCCCCATCTTGCTGGAAAATTATCCATGGTTGATATTCTTCTAACTGTGGTGCAATGAACTGTTGCAAAACATCTAAGTAAATGTTAGCGTTAATGGTGTTTTCCGTGAAGAAAAACGGCCCGAAAACCGTATTATGCATGAGGCCGCACCAAACATTCACATTTTTGCTGTCTCGCTGTAACTACAGTAGCATGTGGATTCTCTGATCCCCATATACGGACATTATGCCTATTTACCATTCCACTGACATGAAAGGTGGATTCATCGGTAAAGCATATGCGATTTAAGTAATCGTTAGCGCCGTCAATCCTGTTGAGAATCTCAGTTGCGAATTCTGCACGTCTCAGCAAATCATTCGGTTGCAAGGCCTGCACGATTTGCACTTTATAAGCATGCAACCTAAGCCTTTTATGAAGAATTTTCACCACACTTGCTTGCGGTATTTGAAGTTCACGTGATGCTTGACGAGTTGATTTAGACGGACTCCGTTGAAACGATTCCCGAACAAGATCAACAGTTGCTTCACTCACACTAGGCCTGCTACTTCTAGGAAGATCTTCAACGCTGCCTGTTTCTTTAAACCTTTCATACCATCGCTTTATTGATTTAACATCAGGAGGGCTGCGTCCATAAAAAGCCCGAAAATTACGCTGAACACTGATGGGCGATTTCGTTTCGTGAAACCAAAGCACACATTGTGCTTTCTCCTGCTTCAACGCCATTTCGCCAGCAACTAACGTGAACTAACAGACCATGTCATTGTTGAGGAGCACTAGCGCCATCTATGGTCACAAAATCTACTAACAATAACCTATGTAACAGCGCCAGATTTAAATTATTACGTCAAACGATTATTCTGTAATAAAATTTTATAATCAGGGTAAGACTTTATGCTCACCCGGTATATTTGTCTAATTTTAAAATTATTCATTTTTTGGTAGTTATAATTTCAATTAATTCTAATCCAAATATGTATTATAAATGATCCTCTATTCAATAGAATTTATATTCAATAGATAATCCAATATTTCTGAGTAATATTTGTGATAATTATATTGAGAACGGTTTTAGTTTAATGTTAGTATTTTAGAAATAATTGTACGTTTTGGAACCCCATTTAAGTTAACGAGTACGTCTTGTAAAGCTACTTTAACATTTTATGTACGTATATCATCCAACTTATTGAATGAATTTTTATTAAAAGAGAACGCATGGGTGAAACGTTGCATTGTTAAGAAATACGCTTAAATAAATTAATGTGAAAATCTAGTAGGCTTCTGGTATTCTAGCCTTTATTAATATTCAACTCGAATAGTTTCTACCAGAATACTTCCTTTGGTACGTTTGCATCAGCCATATTTAAAATTTATCTTCGTAATTATTTCTTTCGCCTCTTTCGTTTCTCTGTATTGGTATTCAGTTATATACATTATTTTGGTGCCTTTGTGTCATTCTATAAAATAAACTTTCACAATTTACGCAAGAAATTAAATGTAATTATTTTTATATTCTCATTTAAATAAACTACTCTTTATGGATAAACAGTTAAAATGTACTTATTAATGTAACATACGTACGGAAGATGAGATAAAAATAATAAATTATAAAATGTAATCGAAATAAGAATAATACTGAATAATTAATCAGAATTTAAATTAACTTGGTCGATGAAGTTTCCGTGGAGTTCATACATAATTTATGTGAATTAAAATTTAAACTGTGTATGTGATTTTCATTATTGTTAAATTCAGCATTTGTAAGACTGTGCAAAAAATAAGATTACTTTGTAAACTGATTTAATTGGAAAAAATTCATTACAAAACTTAAAAAATCTCGATATTTAGTTTTTTTATTGCAGAAAGTTATGTGGGTGGTATTCTTATTATGATGCGAAAAATTTTTGTACTTTATTATATTCTCCCTTGTTCATTTTTAAAAATTTCACTTCTTTTCTGTTTATTCTTGTTAATATTTTGATAACGATTTTATTTTGTTTATCATATCTACTGTAGTTTGTTCAAATTAAAAAATAGCCTACATATTATTCATGTTTTTTGTATCTATTTAAAAAAAAATCTGTTTGTTCATGTAATTCATCAATTTTCTTTTTTATGTTTAGTCTTTGAATTATCCTCGTAGACAATTGAAAAATTGTCTACTAGGATAATATATTTTTTAATTTTTTGTATTTATTTTTGTGTAGTTTGTAGTTTTTAAGAATTTGTTTAATTTTTTGATAGTTATACAGTATTGCAAAATTTAAAAATAAATGTAAAAAATTATTATTGTATTGTAAAACGTGCCGAAAATCACAATATGCAATACAAATCACAGAATAGTTGGCTACAGGAGATAAAAAAACGATCTTAGCACCTGGGTACGACATGATTCTAAGACGAGAAGATGGAGTAATACTCAAGGATCTTTTCAATTGCTACTAATAACCAGAAAAGTTCGACAATATAACATAACTGACGAGCAGGAGGGCCAGATCTGATATATGATGAATAGTGTGATAGAAGAAAACAAATCAAACGACACGCTGAAGGTTGAAAGTTGACTATAGTGCTTCAATTGGGGCTTAAAAAACGTGCAAATTAAGTACTTAACACATTATAAAATCTTTAATTTTGAATAGTTGAACATTTACTAAAAAAATATTTGTGAATTTATTAATGGTGAATTAGCGTTGAGTTGTTATAAACTCAATCAGGATCTCTCAGGATTTTGAACTCTCTCAGGATTTTTAAAAAGAGAAACACAAGCAGCAATCAATTTTATAATGGAGACTACGAGAGATCCATGTTCTTATTAAAACTGAATGACCAGAGAGACCTATTGTATTAAACATCACTGTTTCTTCTGGGGATTTCATAATGTAAACTGGAAAAACTTCTTTGAATGCTTTAGAATTGTTGTGTTAAAATTTGAATCAATAAAAAGTTATATAGTATGAAGTGAATGGAGTATACTTTTTAATAACTTTATTATACATTTGTGTTTACATTTTTAGAACTACAAACAATGGTGACTAAAATGCAAACAATGGTATGCATACATAAGGAAACAGACTCATTGATGAATCTTTTATATTTTTTTTCTAATTTAATTTGACATGAATGGTTACATTTATTTATAATTCATATGAATTTTCAAGTGATTAACAAACAATATGTGTTACAAGCTCTCTACAGTTTGTGGAGGGTTGTTTCATAAATAAGCACAACTAATAAGCTTCCTGAGTTTATTTTTACGTCTTTCTAAAAATCTATGGAAATGTTAATAAAATCTTTGTATTTTGTCAAATGCGTAAGGAAATCGGTTTATGTTATTTGGGAAACATATTTTGAGATCGGTTTCAGATAGAAATTACATAGATTTTTTACTTTCTCTTTCCTGTATGAATATATATGTGTATAAAGGAAAGTATTGTTCTCATTTTCGATTTTTCACCGGATCTGCACGTTTCCAGACCCCCTGAACCCAAAGAACATGTTTTTAGCGAGTGGTCTGTGTGTCTGTTTGCATGTGTGTGAACAAAATATCTCAAGAACGGAACATCGTACGAACTTGAAACTTAAGTTAGGTACCACTAGAGGACCCGACTCGAATATTTTAATAAAAATCGGTCAACTGAAAGTAGTAGTTTATTCGTGTCATTTTTCGCAAAAACGGCTCTTACGAATTTTTTTAAAAATCGCCTCATTTACTACATTTTTTACGTTCTACTAGAAATGGTAGGCGTCATATCTGCTGAATTCTTGGGAAGGCTGTGCTCTCGTAGAAAAAATGTTTTTTTAAAATTGCGGCTTTAATATGCATTTTAGGGGAAAAGGGTATATAATAAAAGTACAAAAATAAAAGACAATGTAAAAATTTACATTTTTTATATCAAACATTTTTTTGTATAACGCTTAGTTTAGCGCTAATTAGCGATTTTATGTTTTATTCCACGGAAATGTGTAAAAAATTCGATTTTTTAAGGTTTCAGCCTTAGTACGCATTTTACGACAAAAGTGTATATGATAAAATTTATAAGAAATTAAAAGATCTATAACTTTTACTTTAACCATTTTTCTCTACAGTGCCTAGTTTAGCGTGAAAGAGTGATTTTCCGTATTTTTAAGCCAAACTAAAGTTGATTTTCATTTTGCTTCATTCACTCATGTTTAAAATAAGGTTATGTTTTTGAGGTTAGTTTTTTGTTTATTTCTAATGTTTTATTACTAATATTAGGTTATATTGTTTATTATTTTCATTGGCAAGAGAAAGTTGTGTGAGTGTTTCACACCAGTTTTTTTTATAAATGTAAGAAAGACTTAAACACAAATTTCATTAAATTGTAACTGTTTAAATAATTAATAATAGTAAAATAAAGCAATCCACAAAAAACTGCAACGATTGGTGTTGTTCAGCTTATTGATTTCATTGAAAATCTCGTAATTGATCTATAATTAGCTACATTGATTTGACTTACGATGTCTTCATTTTAATATTATTGATCATTTATTAGAAGCTGTTGTTTTTAGTTTAGTTTTCAGAGGTTAATAACCTCAGAAACTCAGTTTATTTTATTATTTTCTTGTTTCTTTTAATGATAACGTCAAAGCAAAAATGGCCAATATAACACAAATCAGCTATTCATTTAGTTTTTCATAGATTTTTAGAATCCTTTGAGGAAATCGGGAAAATATTAAAAAGATGAAAATTTATTTAAAAAAAGCAGCGTTGGATTATTTATTCAATAAAGCGATAGTATAAATTAATTTGTCCGGCATACAGGATGGTGGAATTGTTAATAATATTACACGGGTTTTTCTTTTCAAATTCCGTAAACACAGGAAGTTTAAAATAATAGCAATAATGGTATAATAAAATTAAATCCCCTAAAATTAATTTGTATTGTTGTTCACAAAGTTTATTACTTACATTATTTTGTAGTATAAACTCGGTACATTTTACACCGTAAATAATAAATACTGCAAATAAAAATCTAGTTAATGAAAAGTATAATAGGATTTTCTTTTCATAATACTTTTTCTTCATAGAGAATCAAAATAAATGGGAATTTTCTGTAACAAGAAAAAAAACATCATGAATTTGCATAATAATTGGATTAGGCTATCGGAGAAAATACACTGTCGAACGAATATTATTCAAACAACCTTACTAGATAATTTTTCTAATATTTCTTATAACTTTTATCTTAATATTTTTTCATAAATATGAATATTGTAAAATGCTATATTGCTGTAAAAAGTAAAATCTTGTATAAAACACTGTAGATGATCTGATGACGATCTCACATAAAATACAAAAAGAATTTTAAATATTTAAATTGTAAATTTTTATATTCAAATATTCAGCTGAAGGATGTTTTAAAAAATATTATTTACATTTAAAATTAAAAGAAAACATTTTGTCATTTGAAATAACTTAATAAAAAAAATTATTTTATTTTACAGTATTTTAAGATACCCTATAAGAAGGTAATATCAGTAGGTGCATGAATGGGGAAAGAGTAAGGTCATGCATTCCAACTCGGTTACAAAATCATAAAAATAGGTAATAAAAGAAATAAAATTTATAAAAAGTAAATAAAAGTTATCATTATCATAATGATGGAAACTCTTAAAGTCTGTAATTAGTTGTCGAAGTTTGGTTCGGTTCATTAAGTTTTCTCGGTGTATTCCGGTTTTCTCAATATCTTTTCTGACTTCTTAAACCATTTATCCGACATCTTAGGTTTATTGTTGAGTGTCTTAAGAAATTTGTTTTGTCAACCGATTGTCATCCGTTATATACAGTAGGCTACAGGTTTCTGTAAAATTTTAGTTTTCTTTTTCTAATCGTTTCCATTAATTGTTCATTATCCTTGTCAAGTTCTTCTCGACCTCATAACCTATTTTGTCCGTCTACTATTTTCGGACCCATTTTCTTGCGAAGAATCTTTCTGAGAAATTTTTCTGCCTCTCTTAGCCAGCCGTCCCGGTCATTGTAAGGCACTCATTCACGTTTAGACGCACAGGTCTTATCACTGTATTATTCTTCGAAGTACATCTTTCCTTGTCTGTTCGCTTCCGTTTAGTTGGTCTTTGGTTATATTATCCCCCCGAGGTACTTGAAGCTATTAACTTTCCTAATTTTTTCGTATTTTTTCTTCAAGTGATGCGGGGCTGTTATGATGTTCGTTATGTATTTAGTTTTCTCGAAGGTAATCAGCTGTAGTCCTGCTTTTTCTGATTGTTGTTTTAATCGTAGATTTGCTTTATTGCTATTTCAGTGATCTTAGAAACGATTCCTAGGTCATCTGTTATTGTTTGTAGCATAATCCTACAATTCATGACTTTTCTTGCCAGTGTAAATAATGAAAAACATAACTTATGTTTAATCATGAGTGAATGACGGTAAATGAAAAACAACTTCTGATTTTGATGAGCAAAATGCTAAAAATTTAATGGAGGCTAAACACTGCGTTGAGGCACTGTAGAAAAAACGTTGAAGTAAAAGTTGTAGGGGTTTTAATATTTTATAACTTTCATTATATTCACTTTTGGCCTTAATGAAAATTAAGGCCGCAATGTGAAAAAACCATTTTACCACGAGAGTCCAGCCCCTCACAAATTTCAGCAGATACCTGGCTTGTAAACGTAAAAAAATTTATAAATTAGATTATTTTACGCAAAATCGTTTTGTAAAAATTCCAAAAGCGTGAAAAATTGCACGAATAAACTACTACTTCCGGTTGATCGTTTTAAACGAGAATGTTTGTGTCGGATTCCTTAATAGTACGTAACTTAAATCTAAGTTTCAACTTCGTATAATTTTTCGTTTTTGAGTTATTTTGTTAACCATATACAGACAGCCACATAAACCAATTGGTAAAAATATGTTTTTGGGTTCAGGGAAAAACGTGTATCTCCGGTGAAACCACGATTTTGACAAATTTACATGTAAACATAATATTTCCTTTCCTACATTTCATATAGGACAAGAAAAAGTCAGAAATATAGACTATTAGTCGTTCATGGTAATACAATAAATACTAATAATGAAAAAAATATTTTCACTACTATTTTTAAACTTTATTAGAAAAATTAGCAGTAGTCATCATCTTTCCAATCGCTGTCCAATTATTACCAACACAAAACACACAAAAACATAACAAACACACACAAAACATAAACTTAACATAAATTAATTCAGGCAACTGATATACTATGTTTGGAAGGTAATATAATATCAATCGTTTGCAATATATAAACGCCATGTAACAGCTCTACATGTAAATGTCATTATAGTATATGAATAAAATATAAAGTACACAAAACTATACTACTTGAATATTTATTATTCAACATGTTCTCAACACTTCAAATTAATATAGTTTCAAAAGGTGTTGTTTTAATGTTATAGTCTCTAATGCTTTCCACTTTCCACCGGCACTGAAACTTCCACCTTTCTAGTCATATCATCAAATAACTTTCATGTTTTAGATTTTGTAAACGTTTTATGCGGGGTTTGGTTGTATAAAATATATTCTGCCACTAATAATCGGTATTTTGTTCGTCCGTCAAATAACCGAAGTGAATGTAAGTCAAATAAACGGAGACAAAAAATGTGGTTTTATTTCGAACATACGGCATAAAATAAAAATTAAAACTTCATTTTTAATTTTAAAATTTAAATTGGTCGATGATTTACATAAATTTTTAAAGGAAAGTAAAAAAATCATGCTAATTTCTGTACCCACACATAACACTCAGTTAAACATCTGCTAGGTATGTAGTATACCTAGACAACGCCTAAATTGGAGAACATATTCAGCGGAAACGGAAATAATTTTCTTCTTACTTTCAAGAATTAGGCATAATCCTGTTCCGATCTCACAAACCATCCTGTATTTCTAAACAAACACGAGATATTCCAATCCGTACATCCCGACTACTGCCATCTTCTTCGAGGTCTTCCCACCTTCCTTCTTCCAACTGGAACTTATCCGTCTCTTTTTTAAGGGTATTCTCTCTTCTGGCATCCGTTCCAAATGTTGCCTCTATTGATTACGGTACTACTTCAGTTTTTCATTCAGGCTAAATACACCCAACTCAGATCTAATTTCCTCGTTATGTGTTAGATCCAGCCCTGAGCAGCCCTTCACCCTTCTTAAAAACCTCATTTCAGCTGCTTGGATCCTATTGTCTTGGCGTTTCGTAGTAACCCATGACTCACTTCCATAAAGAAGGAATGGGGCTGCCATTATCTTGTAGAACTTCACTGCTGTCTCTGTTCTAGCTCTGTTACCCAGTGTCCTGTTAATGGTACCACAAATAGCTTGAATTTATTTATTTTATTTTCAAAATCCAAGTCCCTATCAAAGCTCACATCGCAGCCCAGGTAGTTATAGTGAGATACTTGATCTAATACTACATTGTCAAACAATCTTCGAATGAGTGGAATACTTCCCTCTGAATGCCATAACCTTTGATTTAACAACCGAAACTCGTTAATTACATTTTTTATATAAATTATTTTAAACATGAACTGCTTTCAAGCTCATCTTCCCTCTCCTTTATAATCCACTTGTCATCCGCAAATAGCAATCCATACCCACACATACACACAGAGTTAAATATCTACTAGGTATCTAGTATACCTTAACAACGCCTAAATTGGAGAACGCATTCAGCGGAAACGGAAATAAACTTAAAATATAAAATTTAAACAGTTCTATTGGCTTTTAAACCAAAATAAAAATTATTAATTTAAAACAAATTTTTCGTTTATTAAATCGTATTCAAATCGGTCTGAACCTACGGTATCCGGTTATGCAGCGCATCCAGTAACGCAAATTACTTCAATTCAAAATTATTATTCAGTGTCTTCAGCCGAAAATTAACTGAGGTCTGTCAGCTGCGTCCAAGTACAAGACAAGGAACCACATTCACAGCAGTCTATCTGTTTAGCGGTAACTGTTGTTTACTGAACGAATAAGTTTGTTGTATGCTTCTGTTTTAGCCGTGTAATGTATCTCCGTTGTCTGGTAATTGATAACTAAATAATTATTTGGTAATTAAAGCCGTGTTTTATACGCTTAATTTAATTTTTAAATTTAATATTAACTATTAAAGATAAAATTAAAAAATTTAGTTTAAAGTATAAAATATGGCTTTAATCACCAAATAATATTTGGATATCAATTTACCAGACAACGGTGGTACGAAACCTAGATTGGGAGCATTCAACAGACTTATTTGTTCAATAAATTAAATTCCTATCTATGCTTATCAAAATTGAATTTAATTGTATTATGTAAACTGTCAAGTGTTTTTCTATTGTAAAGCTATCTCTTCCGCTGGGAGTTAAGTTTTCATGCCAATTTTTCTTTTAACAAATCTATTTATTGTTTTTTAAAGAACTGATTATAGATAAATTAAGTTAATAAAATATGTATGTACGTATCGCATTGTTTTATGTCCCTGCTGTTGCATAACTTTTATATTTTTTACCACAAATCTTTTCATTCGTGTACAAGATATATTAGGTTAATTTATACTTACAAAGTATACAACTCTGTACAACAATCGCAGTTGATTTTTTAAGTAACTTCAGTAACGACCACAATCTACTGAGATTTTTACGTTGGGACACTTGACAGAAATATAAAGAAATCATTTTTTTTCTTTCTACCATTCTAAATTAACAGGGTACGTTAATACCCTAATTTACATACCTTACTTCCATGTTTACCACACAGATCTTGTAGAAGACTAAAGATACGTTGAAAAATGGCCTGCCATGAAGCTGTCGGTGCTGAGTGTTACCACTGGGCGGCTTCTTCACACGTTATTAACACCAATTAAAATATGTTTTACATAGCTGCTTGAGCTCTGGGACGGTTATATGTTTTGGATTAAACAAATTTTATCTTGATTAGCGATTCGGTAATATTAGTTATAAAATTTGTTTTGAAAGATTATAAAACTTCTTTTTCTCTTTTCCATTTTCCGCGTCAAATCTCCTTCCTGAATTTGGCTATTAGTTTTTATACTCTTCTTCTTTTGGCGTTTTTTTCTTATTCTTTCGTTGTATTATATTTTGTCGGATAGAACATCTCATTAATACTAATTGGTAAAACCTGTTCATCCTAAGATTAGCATCCTCCAGTTGCGCTGTAAAATTAAAATCACTGAGTATTCAATTTTATTTCACATTTTATTTAGTTCATCTACGATATTGTGTGTGATTTAAACAAACCACAATTTATGTATTGATAGTCACGTGGTTGAGATGAGTAATGTAAGTAGATAACTGTAGTTTCTTTTCTAAAGAAGTAATAATATGTTTTACTTCATCACCTCAATACATAATACAATAACAATTAATACAAACAATTCTTACTTTATTCAAAATGTAAAAAATTTAATACAATACTTAATCCTTATACCTAATACCTTATCGATATTGTAATAAAAATTCAGCGTAATATTTTTCTGTATTTTATTTACTTGTTTAATTTATTAACTTTTATCATTTTCTAAAAAAACTATATTATTGAAAATATCACCGAAGTTAAACACTGATGGATCTTTGGCTTTCTACAGGTGTTTTACTTTTCTATCAGAATAATTATTTACTGTTTGAAGTTAATGAACAGATTATAACGTCACACTGTATAAAATTTAAAAAAATACTCAATAGTTATAATAATAGTAACTATAATAAACTTAAGACTAGACAATATATTTTTAAAATAATGGTGACAAACTTAGGTATCCCTTAGGTTAAGGACACCAAATTAGAGATTAACATCATTAGGTTTAACACATCCTAAATTTTTAATTTATAAAAAAAAAACTAAAAGATAAATCAGTGAATAAGGCTAAATGTTAATATATAAAATATAGGTGTTATTGAGTTGTTCTTTGGGTCAGCAGCCGAAAGGCTGGTTTGAACCTTTAGAGATTAAATTAAGTAAAATAAAAAGAAAGTTGTTTACCATTGCCTCCCTCACTGAGTACAAAAGTAGCCTATGCTTGTCAGTAGGCTTATGCCAGATCCTCCGAAAAGCATCGACTTTGTACTCTGTAAGTAACACCTTCGATTCATTCACCACAGGGTCTGGCTGTATAATGAAATTCATTACTTTCAGAGGAGATAACTCTGACTAGTGTTTGTTACACCTCCACCTCTTCTGTTCTTAAATCGTTCAATCATATGATTGACTGGCCACGTGATAAGAAACAGAACTATTTTTTGTAGCCCTGGCACTAGCAGATCGAGTGCAAATAATTTAACACTCCACCTGCCTGTTATGGGCACTATAAAATATAGGTATAAAAATGTATTAATACAGTACAAAAAAATTTGTCTGTTTAATTTATTCATGCTTGTTCATTAAGAGAATGAACAATATTTTAATGAACAAGATTTCAAAAATCTTACCTTAATTTTAATCATGAGTGAAAGACGCAAAATGAAAATTAACCTTAGTTTGGCTTAATGACACGGAAAATCACACTTTCACGCTAATGTAGGCTCTGTAGAGAAAAATGCATAAAATATAAAATAAAATTTTATATTTTTAATAAAATGCTTAAAATAAAATATAAAATTTTAATTTCCTATAAATTTGATTATACACGTTTGTCGTAAAATGCACTCTAAGGCTAAAATGTTAACACCATTTTTTTTTACAGATTTTCATGAATAAATAACAGAAAATTACTAATTACCGCTAAACTAAGCATTACTCAAAAAAAAAATTTGTAATATAAGTTGTAGGTTTATAAATTTTCTACAACTTTTATTATATACATTTTTGCGCTAAAATGCGTATTAAGGCTGCAATCTTAAAAACCCTGTTTCGTTCTACACGAGAACTGCCTCCCCAAAAATTTCAGCAGACGTGGCGCCTACCCTATCTTTTATAACGTAAAAAATGTAGTAAATGAGACGATTTTTAAAAAATCGTAGTAGCCGTTTTTGAGAAAATCGCCAAACGCGAAAAATGAGACGAATAAACTATTACTTCCGGTTGACCGATTGTGATAAAAACGTGTGTGTCGGGTCCTCTAGTAGTACCTAACTTAAGTTTTAAGTTTCAACTTCGTAAGATGTTCCTTTCTTGATAAATTTTGTTCACACACACACACATACACATCAATCACTAAAAACATGTTTTTTGGGTTCTTGGAGTCTGAAAACGTGTATATCCGGTGAAATCTCGATTTCGAAAAATCGCCATGAAAACAATACTTTCATTCCTTCATATTCATATAGGCAAGACTATGTAAAAACTGGTTGGTGGTTTACTTTTAATGACAACTGATTATATAGCTTAGTAGCATGAAACGTAAGATACATTTTATAGTATGACTATATTTGCCCTAGTTATTATATTTAATTTATTTCAAGTGTTATAAAATCTATTTTCATAAGGTGCAGGATGTTTAAGAAATATTAGTAATATTATTTACAAATAAGGTGTAAGATTGTCGACAAAAACTCTTTTACAAAAATTAAACCGTTTAGGTGAAATACCAATCCCCTAATAGTGAATTTCCAGGCGTTATTAATCGAAATATGAATATATCTGCGTGTAGTGATGCTAAGCTTTTTAATGCATTTTTGGGTTAAATAGTATGTTGATTTTCAAAAGCCTCTTCTAAGCATTGAGCTGAGACTTATGGTTTGCCAAGCGCTTTAGAAATTGTACCACCAAAGTAATAATAACTTAAACTTTAAGATCTGCAATTGAGACGGTATTTATAAATGTTTAATTATTTAATTATGACACTGTGAGTAAATATATCCTATAAACAAAAAAGGTGTACGTGAACAATATGTAAGTACATTAAATGCCGTGTGACTACTATGTAGTTCAATGTGGTAGTGCCAAAATACATAACACAAACAATTACACAGTGTCCTAGCACAAACACTAACCCGCCGTATTTATAAATGAGAATCACGTATACGTTGGGATTACTGTGATATCAGATATTCTATTCTGGTTTAGCAACATGATTTTACACGATTCACGCTTATTTGATAGGCTAAACATACTTGCTTCTCTGTTTATTAATTAGTAACGAATACATTGCATTTAATAGAAAATAAGAGAGCGTTCCGACCTGCGTATAAAGTTTAGTTTTTTTTTGTATATGAAAGGTAACAGAAACTAGTTTCTTCTTTTGTGAACGTGAGACAACTGAAAAAAGCTAAGTACAAGAAATATTTCAAACTCATAAGGGTGAAAAGTACAAAAGGGTGAAAAGTGAAATTATTAACATGATCTGTGACTCAATGGCCTGTTCCGGCATCCATCGTTTTTCGGTCTCTCCAAGCCTCGCTTTCTTCTTGGTTTATATTTTCATGCTCGTAGAGGAAGTTTGTGTGCTGGTATGTGAAGTAAATAGTTGAACCAGTTTCCTTTCTTAACGTTTCAAACTGTGACTGAACATTTAACTTGGCGCGTATAGATTCGTTACGTACTCTATACAACCGGGTACAACCTTTGACTCCCCGAAAAAATCTCATTTCAGCATACTGTATACGAGATTCATTCTTCTGTAATGACACCAATGTTTCTTTCCCATATGTTATGACTGGTACAAACATTGCTCAATTAAATTTCATTTGGGTGTTCTATCTCGTTTTTTCCCTATTGTCCTGCGAATAGAAACGCATACTTGCTGAATTTTGCCAGTTTCTCACTCACGTCATCATCTTTGTCTTATGAAATTCTGCATTCTAAATATTTAAAAAAAATTGTCGCAAAGTGAAATTATCTTTTTATTAAAGTGCCATCTCCATCAATGAAAATTGTACCCAATTTTACTTAAAATGTTTTAAAAGTCTTAAGTGTTTTAAATATTCTAATTTACCAGAGTTGTGCCCAACTCTGTTAAATTGCTCATTATCATAACCCACCCTCAAAAAAGTGTGCGTACTCATGTTTGGCCAATCTCTAATATTCTCTCAACCATTTGCATTTCCTTCATCCAGACTTTCACCTAACCTCAATTTTGTCATCCAGAACAAGTTTCCGAACCTCATACTTATCACCCCTGTAAAACCGACCAACGTAAGGTAGTCTTGTTTCTTTGATCATGCTCGTTTACTCACAAACATATGTCTCAAGACATCAACATTAGTGACATGACTGGTCCACGGACCCCTAACCGCATGAATAATTACGGCACATTAGAAATTTCTATCCATCTTTGTTATCCGTTATATAAACAAATCAACTTTATGTCTTTTAGTGACACACTGGTCAAACCAAACACTACACTTAACGAGAACATTTTAATAGATATACAACGTTTTTATTAAATAAATCATCTAAATATTCAACTAAGCCAACGAACAATAAAAACTTCACGAGCAACGATTTTCTAAATATTTTCAAGAAAATTATCTCTTTCACTTCACAAGATTAACTTCGAATGGTTATATTTCCGGAAGATAAATTTTAAGAACAGTAACTAAAGGATTAATGAACTTACAAGGACGCAGTTCTCGCTAAATTTCTTGTTTTGTTAAAGTTTTCTTCAAAGTATATAGTACCATCATTTATGCTTGTAGGAAAATTTAACTGTGATATTTAACTGCCAGTATCGGATAATAGTGTGGGTGCTTACTATGTGGTATTTACAAAAAAGAAACTTAATATTATTTTAGTTTAAATTTAAAAAACCATTGTTAAATATTAAGTTAATTGACTATTTAAAACAAAACCGTTTTGGCTTAGATGTAGGAAATCTATTTAAGTAGTCGAAATACAGCGTATTCTGAAATTACAGTCCTCTGAATTGCTTCTGTGGGTGGAATTAGTTTAGGCCTGCCAACAAGATGAAAGCGTATTTAAATGTAACTTCATTGAATTGGTTATTTTCGGGGTTGAGAAAACACGCACGCAATAAACATCACTCAATCCGGTCCTCTAATCTCTGCCCTCAAAATGGTGGTAACGGGTCCCCAGATTTTGCTTAGATATCAGTTGGTTGATGCTAGCTGGATTTACAAAATATTATCAAAAATCGTGATTAAGTTTACCTCTTTTTATACATTAGTAATAACAATAATTTACAATTAAAATGTTTGGCCTTCACTAGGATTTTCGGATATTTCTTTGGTTTATGATTCATGCATGGTATTTCATGTTAGGTTTTTAAATGTTATGTTAATTCGTATATACCATATTTAATCTTCATTTAAGTGAAGAACATCCATAATTTTCTAGTTTAAAAAGATAAAAAAATATATCATTCAAATAAAATTATTTTAGAACATTTCTGCAGCTCAAACTACCTAGAAACACTATAAGTGACTACTCTTGTAATGAATTACTATAGTTTTTCTCTTAAAAATGAGTTAAATATTTTACTAAGAAATTAACGCATTTAATAAATAATTAACGTTGAATTGTATTATTAACGAAGTGCCTTTTAAGCGTAGTAGACCTGCATTATAGTGAACCGTCTGCATTAGCAGATTTTGCAAAACAGTCAGACGTGAAACACAAAATAAACCATTATAGTGAAGTGCCTTAGTAACGAATTTTTACAGAATTATAGAGGAAGCAAAAGTAACCTACGTTCATTTTTTTTAAATTACTTCTGGCAGATACATGTAGATATATAGGTATTTATTTGGTTGGTTAGTGAAATATTTTCTTTGAAATATTTTTTAACTCAAAAGATATTTTTTATTTTTTCAAATTATATTTTTTATTTACAACTTCAGCTATTTGTCGATGTTATTTATAAATACAATGAGTAACGAAAGAACTGAAATAGTGAAAATAAAAGAATAGATTATTTAGGAATTAAGTAAATATCTAACTACATTTTTTAAATCATGATTTTAGTCATTTTCTTTTTCATTTATTTTCTTATTTTCATTTTATCTCTTCGTTCATCATTTTCTATTCTGGGTTTTTAGTTGGTTACTAATGTAGTTGCCTCAATGGTTCAGTTGGTAGCACAGTTGACTAATGGCTACAAAGCCGTGTATTCGTGTTTCGGCTCAAATTGCAAATTGGTTTCTAAATGTATAATGATTGAGGTTGATGTTATAGTTTGTGGACATTAGAAAAAACTAACGTTTTTTTATCTCTAATGTGTGAACTTTGCAATCTGTTCAATTCTATTCTGAACATTAAGCAACCCCATGACCCATTGAGATTAGAATGATGTGCATGACGTGTAAATAAGGTGTAGTCTTGTACAGACCCAGGCCGATCATTTCTGGTTAATTGATCTCCAACCATCAAAGTACACCGGTGACTACTGTCTAGAATTAAAATCCGTAGAAAAGTAAGTACCTCTATTAGGATTTAAATCAGGAACCGTCTTAAAAGCTGTTAAACACGGCAGTCATCACGGGGATGACTGTACCTCTAGACCAACCCGTTGGGTCTTGTGTACTTAAACCTCTAAAACCTCGTTTTTTAAATTAGGCTTAGGAAATTAACTAGTTTAAATTTGCCTTAATATAATTTTGTTTTAGCTTGTTGTTTAGGTCTAGTCTTTGACAATTGTGATAGGTGCATATGAAGAATATATCATTTGTTTCTTATGAAGATTTTGTCTATTTGTCGTCAGTGCAAACATTAACATTAACAGTTTTTAAATTAAAAGTAAAGCGAAAATGAACTATTACATATGATGCAGTTTTGTAATTAATAACCTAGTGAAATAAATTTATTGTAATATGAAAATGGTATTTCATTAATTTAAACAGAATATATACGAGGATAACTAGATCCAGAAAAACTCAGTGGTTGAGATAAATTGAAAACAGCAAACTTTTTTCAATGTTTTCTCATCTGGAAATGCGCTTTAAGAATTTGCTGCAAACTCTTCAACAGTAAGAGACCTAAAGGGAAGGGATTCGTTATAGGAGGCAAAGGTATAGGGAGAAAATAGAGGGTAGAAAAGGGTATGACACTTCAATTCTAAAGCCGTTCTTTTTGTAATGTTTTTGTCTTTTTCTTTTATTTTACAATTTTACTCGTCACAATTCTGCATAGCAGATACTGTGACCTTTTTATCATTCATAATTTTATTTTGCTTAAATTAATTCGCTTTTTATTCTATTTTTTACTGATGTCTCTGATGATTTATATGCAAACATTTATACCCAAAAAGAATAAAATCATATTTTGCTATTATGAACAACTACTGTCATCAGAAATAAAGAAAGTAGCCGGTAGGGCGTCTGTAAGGGGAAAGTGAAATACTGAAATGTTTAACTGGGTGAATAATGAAATTCACATAGATAATTTTATTTCATCTCTACATTTCTGTTGGTATTATAGTGCTTGCTTATTATTTTATACTTCATAGAACTGTACTGTAAGCGTAGCGTACCACTTTGTTACCACTGGCCTTAGCTCAAAATTCGGTTGAGATAGGACCGGCCGGAGCGGCATAGCATCCGGCGGCGTTGCTGAGTTTCAAAAGGGATGGGAGGCAAAATCACTTTATGAAGTAAATCTGCAAAATGTACCGTACGTAGATCATATGATCTAGCTCCTATAATTTATTTTAATGAAGTAATCCTGCAAAATGTACCGTACGTTAGGTGTGGCTGAAACCGATGCTGTCAGATTACTACCTGCAGTACAGATTCTATACTGCAGGTATGACTCAGATTCACGCGACTGACTGCTTAGAAAATGCCAGTAACTACTTTAAAAACAATGCTAATTTATACCTTAAATGGAGAGTGAAGATCAATACTGCAAAATCGCAGCATGTTACATTTACGATTCGGAGAAATACTTGTCCACCAGTAAAACTTGGAGGTGTTGATTTACCACAAAGTGAAGTTGTGAAGTTTCGGGTATGCATCTTGACAGGCGGTTAACTTGGAAAACGTTGAAGAGGAATGAATTAAATCTAAAATACAAAAGGATGTACTGGCTGATTGGCGGGAACTCTTCACTCTCTCTTGAGAATAAGTTGCTGCTTTTCAAAATGTTACTTAAACCAGTTTGGTTGTACGGCGTTCAACTTTGGGGAACTACAAGCAGAAGTAACATAGAGGTAATTCAAATGTTCTAGAATAAGGTTGTTCGGGCTATAACAAGGGCGCCATGTTTTGCAAGCAATGCAGAAATACAACGATATTCAACATTATTATATTAAGGAAGGTTGCCCTTCCTGATGTAATGGTCGAAGTCAAGCGTTTTAATAGAAAATATTCGGCAAGACTTGAAAGTACGAAAATAAATTAGCCATAAATCTTCTAAACAATGCAGAAGAAGTTAGGCGCCTGAAACGTTACCATGTTTTGGACTTGTCTGAAAGAGTTTAAATGTTCAAAAATTATAGGGGAAAGTATTCCATATGGTAAAATGTAAATATCTTTGTACATAGTAATTTTCTCTTTTAACACATCATGAGTAATTGATATAATCAGAGGTACTGAAGGTAATGAGGCGCAGTGGTAAAGTACAAGAGTGCAAACTGAACGTCCGAGTCAGGTTTTTCCTACGATCTGGGTCATTGAACCTAGTTTCGTTCACCATCGTAACTCGTTAGCTAATGATGCATTAATATGACTCTTTCAATTAAAAAAAGCACCTAGCAGTAGAATTTAGATCTCAAGAAATAGCATAAATATTATTGTATGCTACATTATTTTTCACCTATTTATTTGTATCTTTACCATTATGTGGTTTTCAACGATCACTAACGTTGACGTACCTTACGGATTTTTAACATTATTTTATAAATCGTTTGAGGAAATCATAACTAATTAGCCTAATTCCTGCGGTTATACATGAAGGAAATGTTATTAGAAACTGAGATTTATGTGTTTATCTACTACGAACAAATTTTCTAATTAAGTTAATTTTATACATAAATTAATAATTTCTTGCTCAATCTTCTGTAAAGCTAATTATTAAGGTTGTCTGCCAGAGTGGCGTGTTCACCGGGGCTAAGAGATTACAGCATTTCAGTATTCTGAATTAAAGTATTATTGCTAGTGATTAAAATAATATCAAAGTAAAATTCCGGCCCAAAGTAAAGTTGTATGTATTTACACAATAATACAAAATTAGATTATTTTAAAACATACTACATATAGGCTATAAAAAGTTTTAGAATAATCAAAATTGTATTGTTGGTCTATTTTTAGTTTTTCTTTTAACTGACTTTTGCAGGAGCGTAATTTTATAAATTTAATTTATTTTTAATCTCCTTTAATAATATTTATTTAAAATTTCTTCTTTAATAATATTTATTTAAAATTTTAATCACCTGTTTTGGAATTACAGTGTGATTTAAAAGAGAAACTTTTTAATTACTCAAACGGAAAGTAAATTAATTTTCTGTTGAAAAGTTGCATAAAAACTAAAAAAATCCACCTATTACATTTTTGTTCTACTAGATATGGGGTAATGAAATTAACAGGAAATTACATTTAAGTTAGCTATATTTAAAATGTCTAATTAAAAAATCAGATGAATTCTTTGCTTGAAAAATGACTATTTATATTGTTTTCATTAACTCAGAGCTGCACTGTTTAAAAAAGTAGCCTACTACGAATATTATTTTCATTTTCTCTTCAAAATGTCTAACAAAAAAAAATTTATTCAAATAATTATGTACCTTTGACTGAATTTTATTTTCCTCTGTATTATTTTAAAATTAAATCGATTCATCTTTTCAATAATAGCCTACTGTTTCTTTCATTTTCCAATGATGTTATTCTGGTATTTGCATATTTTTCTGTATAATTAACCTAGCAACCTTTCGCTCGCTGCGTTTTACGTAAAAAAACATAAGGTATTTAACGTCTCACACAACATTGTACGTTTTTAAAACCAAATAACTCTGTACTTATAACACCAATTGGTACTAGAAACAGGAATTTTGTTAACATCAGTGGAAATTACCAGCAGAAGGGAAGAAGTGACTGAATACGTGTTATAATAGTATAAGTAGGTAAACATTTTTATTAAAAAATGGTACCATCTCTTTGATTTTTGGGAGGTTAACATAACTTTGTACCCAATTATTGGGCGTGACTTTGTTAAATATCAATGCTGTAAATAATTTTCAAATTTTTTGAATAAAGGAGAGAGAAAAGAATGATATCATATTGTAGAGCGGTACTGTACTGTACCTTTTACTGATTATATTTTACAATAGGCATAAAATGAAGTACTGTTCATGTTCAGAATAGACGATAAAAACTGCTGAAAACATTACAACAACGCTGATAGGACATTATAAGCCATGGGGCTTTTAAAATTGATTCATAAATTTCGTGTTGTTTAGGTAAACAGCCAAAAGGCTGGTTTGAACCCCTAAAGGTTTTCCTAAGTAAAAAATGAGGAGTGAGGTGGTTTGCCTTCCTCACTAAGTTGAAAGAGTATGCTTATCGTATGCCAGGCCCTCCAAAAAGCACCCACTTTTCTCCCTGTAAATGATACTTTCACTTTATTCACCACAGGGTCTGGCTGTATAGTGAAATTCATTACTCTTAGAGGAGATAACTCTGACTAGTGTCTTTTACACCTCTGCCTTTTCTATTCTTAAATAGTTCAACTATATAATTGGCTACCTATGTGATAAGAAACAAAACTATTTTTTTTGTAGCCCTGGAACCAACAAATCGAGTGCAATTATTAATTTAACACTCCACCTGCCCGTTATGGGCATAAATTTTAATGTTTTTAAGCAATGTGATTAATACTGTAATTTGTTCCTCGTTTTTCGGAGATTTCTTTGCTATAAACTGACCAGCATCAATATGTTGTAACTCCGCAGACATCATATAAGAAATTCTCGGCCCGTTGCCGGGAATTAGTTGTGCTCAGCGCAAATGTATTCTGTGCCAGGGTTCGGTTCACGATCAGGTCGTGCGTTTCATCACTCATTTTCATCTATCACCATTTATCGTATCTATTAGCAATGAGATCGTATGCAAAACCGTCGGGAATAAAACAAAAAATAAATAAAAGTGCTAGGTTTATAGTAATCTAAAAATTTACATTGAATCCGTTTTTTTATAGAAATAATATTATTTTTTATAATGTCAAATTCACCAGCTGGACGATTGTGTTTAGTCTATGAAGTGCTTGTGTGTGTGTTTGTAGCCTTCACGTTTTGACACTACTGTTAATAAAAAAAATTAGTGTAAAATTTCGAAAATAAAATGAAAAAAAATTTAATTAAATAAATAAATAAAAATAATTAAATAAATTTGATTTAATATAACTTTTTAATTAAATAAATTTAATTTTTATTATTTTTTTTGTTTAAATAAATTAGTGTATTAATTTCCTTTCGTGTCGCCGTCAGTCTTGTTCTTTTTCTAGTATAGAGTAGAGTGTTATATTGTATAGTTATTTCTCTAGATTGTTGTGTTATTTTGTTTCCCTTCAGAAAATCTCAATTATTGTTTTTACAAGAGCTCGTGTATTGTGAGTTAGTATTATTTAAACAGTGGTGAAGCGAGTTAAAAACGGTTGTAGATTACACGTCGTTTACTGAAGCAATTTCTTCGTGGCAGGCTGATTAGCGTACGATAGTCAGGTTCTAAGTAAGAATCACTTATTTATCTCATTATAAATGTTAAAATTTATTTTTTTAAGTTAAATTTCAAATAGTTTTATTTTAGGTTTTAGTTATAAAAAATTTGTTTATTTTTAAAAAAGCGTTGTTTTTCAGAAATAACTGAATTTTGAAAGAACCTGGAATAAACGTTACAGTATTTTCTTTCAGTACCTCTTAGAGTTGCCAATTATTTCAAATCCGTGATTTTCGGAAAAATGTGTAAACAAGATACTTTTACTGATTTTACACTTCAAGATGATATTAGTTTAAACTGGAATTCAAAATGAGGCTATTGGTTCTTATTATCTGAGCTAATTGAACTACAACTTAATGGTTGGATTAAAATTTTAATTTAATTAATTTTTATTTAAATTAGTTATTTTTAAACAGATTGGATGAACTGGAAATAAAGTTATTTACATAAAGTTTATAATAGAAGAAAAGAGTAGATTTTTACGTGATTTTATCATTTTTATAATAAAAAGAAAGAACAACGAAACGTTTATGCAAATAAACTTAATCCAGACTTTCACAAATTATGCAGATTATTTGGAACTTTGCGCTCTACGTTGGTTTTCTCGGATGTGGTGGTCGAGGAAATAGCCTAGCGATATCACAATGGTTAGTGTGGCAAGGAAAAAGTATTTGAGGAAATGACCCGTAGATAGCATTGGATTTGTTAACCGGTGGTGGGGATTTAGAGAAAGATACGCTACGAAAAAGAAGAGAAAACGCGTTTTAAAATCAACGTTTAATGAATGGTCAGGATTATATGAATTGCATTTTTTGTGTCATAACGAGATAAAATATTCGAAATATTAAAGTTTCTCTGTTCACTCGTAAATTCATACGGTTTAAATTTTTAGTTGTTCCAAAATATTTTAAGTTGTAACATTTCTATTTTAAAAATAAAAATTGTTGGTATAAAAAATAAAAAGCTTGTTGATAACATGCGTAAATTTATCTCAATTTAATTTAACTGCACATTACACAACTGCGTGGGTTGTCTATTTAAAGTTCCTTCTCGATATTGTCAATAATAATTGTTTTTCTCTTATCATTTTAATACAGAATGACTTATGAGTTTTAACTTTAAATATTATTTTAAGCACCCAGAGTAATATTGAATTGATTTTTTGACTATCACGTGGCGTGTACCAACCTTTATCTAAAGAAGTAACGTTGAGTTGTTTGTACGAGGTAATCTCAGAAACTACCCAACCGATTTCAAAAACTCTTTCACTGCTGGTTAGAAATTCGTAAGTAACATTGGCTATACGGCATTGCATAATTTTTAAAAAACAATTGTTGTAAAGGTTATTATCAGCCGTAAGACTGGTTTGATTCTCTAGAGGCTTTACTTAGTAAAATGAGGAGTGAGGTGGTTTACCATGCCTTCCTCACTGAGTGGAAAAATATGCTGATTAGTATGCCAGTCCCTCCGAAAAACATCTACTTTCCACCCTGAAAATGACACCTTGACTTCATTCACCACAGGGTCTGGCTGTAAAATGAAATTCATTACTCTCAGAGGATATAACTGTGACTATTATATTTTACACCTCTACCTCTTCTGTTCTTAAATGTTTCAGGCATATAGTTGACTGATCATGTGATGAGAAACAGAACTATGTTTTGTAGCCCTGGAACTAGCAGATCCACCTGACTGTTATGGGAGAAAATAAAATTTGTTTGTAAAAATGAAGTTATCTATTATTTTATTTGATTGCGAAGGTTAATTTTCTATCTATCAATATTAATTATACCACTTATTGAATACAATTTATTGCATAATATAGTCAGTAACTGATACGAAACAGTACCGCCCTAAAATACAACGTACGTTATTTAAAAAAAAAAAAGTTATTCCAATCTGATGTTGGGTTGGGCAACCTTACCATGAGTAATGTCTATGATATTTACCTTATATTTCCTTGTAAATAAATACGTTTACACAGTTTTCAGTCTTTACCAAATTGTGTGAACTAAAGAGTTTGAACTACAGGAAAGAAAACTATATGCTAGTCACCAAAACATTGAGCTATCCATGTAAAGAGCATTCTTTCTCATTAAATAATACTTTTTACTTTTTCAAAATTTTTCAAAATTATTTTCGAGACAAACGTCTAAAAAATGTCATTTTTGATTGCTGTACAGAAAGTTATTTAATCCTCTAGGAATCAAAGTTATCGTATTTTCTTTTAGGGAATAGATTTTCCTAAATTTTTTCTTATAGAACAAATATTCAGTAATTATTATGTCATATATCCAATAGGCCAATAACTGTTTAAACGTATTTATTTACTTGTAAATATAGGTAAATATCGTAAACGTTTAGCACGGTAAGGTTGCTCAACTCAACGTCAGATTGGAATCAAATGTTTTTTTTCTTTAATAACTTGAACGAAACAATGAAAGTAATTTTTTTTAATAGTGTAATTGTTAATACAAACATTTTATTTATTTGACTGAAAGAACCAGCTTGTTTATTACCCCGTAAATCTTTAGTGCGTTTCGGTTTTAAGATGTAACAATTTGCAGACCTCAGCCGGGAATCTAGTACGCTACCTTTATATTATGATATTTTTATTTATTTTTTTACGACGAACATTGGTTATGTTTTGTTTCTCAGTTCTGCATTTCGATTTATGGAAACCGTATTCTATAAAATTCCTTTATTTTTTTATCTTTAATTAAATATTTCGAAATTAAATTGTGTTCAAAATGGTATAATATTTGCCCGTTCGCCATATTAGCAACTGAACTGTCCACAGCAATTCCTCTTCGTATTGAAAACGTTTTATGGTTGTGTAGAAGTCTTATATTTAGGCCTACTACATTTTTATAAATATATGATGTGGCTTAAGTAATGAAATTTGTTTACTCTTATAGAGAGAAATATTTACGTCCACAAATAAAACATTATTATCTTGTACGCATTACTTATCAAGCTTATAATTGTATTATAAAAGAGACTAAAGAATTTTTCAATTTAAATTGAAAAAATATCTTCTTTTTCTTGTGCCTCGCTCATACTGTGTTACTCATTCCTTCTTTATTCTTATTTCTTTAGTGGGCGATTACTGAAGGAATTTCAAATTCTTTTTACTAAGAACAAGCCGTAAGCAGAATTTTTCAGAGAGAAGTGAGTAAAAGTCCAAGATGGAAAAAAGATGTAGTCTCTAATACTTTCTGAACCAATATCACCCTTATAATCATCACCAACGAAATACGTAGTACATTATCATAATGTAAAATATAATACTTTTTCAGGAATTAATATTTACTACATCAGTCTATTTCACCGGTATTACTTCATTCTCGAATGACATCTATTTTATAACCTACTTTCTTTAGTTGTCTTACATATTATTAATCCAGTCATTCCTAGTTCTTATTTTATTATTTATTTAAAATAATATAAAATGTTCAATCATTATTTTTTTTGACAGATTTGGGAATACAGTCGAACTTCGATACAACGAAAACCTTGGTTATAGGAAGTTTTTTACTGCACCGTGACATTATAATTAAACTATATGTAAATTTACCTCGATTTAACGAATAAGTACCTTGATACAGGGTGATTCACGAAGATATGCAGAAACTTTGGGAGCCCATTGTACATGTAAAAATAATGAAAAAAGTTTATATAAACATGGGTCCGGAAATGCTTCGTTACCGAGTTACGGCTAGTGAAAGATTTCAGCTCACCAGGTGAAATGAGGTCTTCCTGAAATTCTGGTAAGGTAGAGTAAGGGGCAAATTCAATTGGTTCTTACGGTTTTTGATCTGATAAATTGAATAAAACATGTCCCAGAACTGTAAGTTAAATAGTTTTTGAGAAAAACATTGTCAAATGCAAAAAAATGGAGTGAAAAAAACACATTTTTTCATCTTTGTTTTTCCGGTTAATTTTACTTTGTACTGTTATGAATAAAAATTCATTTTATCAAACATCTATTCGCTTTCTGTGTACTTTATTTACACCGGTTCGTTCAGAATAAAATTTTCTACATGTTTTATTCAAAAATTTTAACTGTTTTTTGGTGAACTAACAAAGTTATTCTTGCCCAAAGATGAAAAAATGTGTTTTCACTCCATTTTTTGCATTTGTCACTGGTTTTCGTAAAAACTATTTAACTTACAGTTCTGGGACCTGTTTTATTCAATTTATCAGATCAAAAACCATGAAAAATGATTAAATTCGCCTCTTAATCATCTTACCAGAATTTCAGGAAGACCTCATTTCACCTGGTGAGCTGAAATCCGGGCGAAACTTTCGCTAGCTGTAACTCGGAAACGAAGCATTTCCGGACCCATGTTTATATAAACTTTTTTCATTATTTTTACATGTACAATGAGCTCCTAAAGTTTCTGCATATCTTCGTGAATCACCCTGTATAACGGAATAGTGTTATGCAGTAAGTACGAAGTGACACGCTGTATTATGATTTCTCTGTGAGTTTTAAGGTGCATTCTTTCGATTTCCGTCAACTGGAAACGTCAGTAACGAAGTTACTCTTGAGAATTTCATCACGGTTGATGAACAGATTACTGTTAGTGATTTTCCGAACGTTGACGACATACTTCATTGTGTTAGTAGTCCGCTAACCAGGATGATAATGAAGAAGAAGAAGATGAAAACTGCGAAGACCAGCAGCAGTAGAGAAAACCTACCGACGGCGAGGCTGTACAGTCATTTAAAATAATTAGGCTTGGGCTGCAGCGCAAGGTTGAAGTGCCTGAGAGTATTTTTGAAAATTTAAATAAAAGTGAAACTTTTTTAGAATGTATTGCTTTATTCAAACACATGAAACAACGGAAAATTACACACTTTTTCAAGGCGTAAATTAACATTTAAAATACTGTAATTACATATCCTAACCAATACCTGTCAATATCAAAAACTAAAGAATGCATTTAAGATTAGTATATTTATAAACGATTTAGATAAAGTTAATGCATTTATCTTTTATGTTAGTGTTTTGAAGAAATATGTACTAAAAATAAAAATACAGTATTAAGCTACAAATGAAAAGTTCCTACTTGAAATCAATACATACTTTTTGTACTATTATTAACGGTAATTACGTAAAACATGATCTATAAAAAAATTAATTTACTAGTTAAGACCTGTCTATTAAGAAAATTTACTGTATTTAATTCATCATACAACGTGAAAAAATTCGTTAATAAAAATTAGCTTGGAAATACTTGTTACTTCGATGTAACGAATACCTCGATTTAACGAATTTTTTCCCCGAATTCTCGATTTCGTTATATCGAAGTTTGACTGTATTGTTATTTGGTTTTGACTTGTTACGAATTGGCATACTTTAATTGGTAATCTAACTTCTTTGCGGTCCAGGTCAATACAGCTTTCCAAAGCTTTGCCCTTCGGAAGTGGCCATTATTATTCCACTTATCAACTTTTATTTAGCCTCAATTTGCTGTTTCTCACAACTCAGACGTCAATTTCCTCTGTCATGCCAATCTCCTCTGCCAACCCTCTCTTGTCCATAGGCTCCATGATACCATCAATCCACCTCCTCTCTTTAATCGCTCTCTTCTTAGTCTCATACATGAAACTCAACTGAAAACCCTAACGGACCATCTCCCCTCCACCATTCTCCACAGGCCCCCATACCACTTTAATCTTTTTTCAGAATATCCTTTACAATAGTTTCAGTTTCACTCATCCTCTTCAGAATCTCATCATTTGAAGACCTTAGTGGATGAACGTGTTATGTTAGAAATTTATAGTTTTGAGGAAAATGCGATCAAAAATCTAAGACTCCCAACTTTTTTTGAGTTTTTTAACAAATTGGTTAATTTTATTATGGTACCTTTCTATTGTCAGTAGTTATTCTTATGCATTCTGGTGGGTATAATAAATCTTTCATTTATTTAAATAAATTTACATAAAACTTACATTGAACTATGCAAGTAACATGTACTATGTACTATGTACCTGTTCTATCAGATTACATGTACATGTTAATCTATATCTTACGCAAGTCGTTTCATATCTACATACCTGTAACACCCTACATCTTTTATAAAATGTAGTTACAGAATTTTCTTAGTAATAAATTTTACTATCAAAGTGTAGGTTGTTTTAGCTCTGAGTAGTAGTAGTAGTAGTAATAGCAAAATTTACATTATACGATACATGTATGATGTACTTATTCAAACTGTATATTTCATTAAACTGACAGACTACATAAATTTTGTTTTACACTGTTTATTTATATAAAATGTAGTTACAGAATGTTCAATAAGAAACACACTGTTCCAACAGTTTATTGACTTTTCTGTCTCATGAGTTTAAATATACTACAGTTGAATAACATTTGTGGAACTGTATAAATATTGATAGTTTGATTTTATTTTGCATAGACAAATTCTACTTTGTACATACTATATATTTTATGTCTGAAGACAAGAACAGATTATTATGCTTTCCTTTATCCGTAAAATATGTAGACGTTAAAATATTATTATTTTGTACATAGATGTACTTCTATTGCTTAAATAGTGAAATAGAACTTACACGTAAAGATCTAACTATAATTTATTATCAAAGACAACATTTCTTAACGTCTTAATTTTTATCAGCATTCTATATAAATACAGAAATATATTTTCCACGATGTTATTTGCCAGTTGAAAGTCGAAAAATGAACAGCTCAGAGAAAGATGTTATTATCTGTATTCATGTAAAATCACCTCAAAAGGATAAGGTAAGTTCAATAAAACAAATAATTATTTCATATATAATTTTATTATTATCATTTCATCCTCTAAAAAAAACATACAATAAAACTTTACCATTTAATTTATATAATCTAATATTTCACACCATTCACCATTTTATGTACACAATAAAAAACAGTCTACATAAGAAAAATAATTACTTGAAGGAGATGCTTTTAATTATCATTTTACTTATGTGTTCAAATCATATCTACTGAATCATTACAATAATAATAATAAAAAAAATAAAAAGACACACAATTTCTTCTAAGCTTTTTGTACTTCTTTAATGGAAGTTTATATATTAATGAATAATTAATATAAAGTTACAGAGTCATTATTATTTATTTCTTAGTTATCGCATCATAAACAATGATAAATCAATCATAATAAAACAATATAATATTTCTATTAAAATAATATAATCTAATATTTCGCACCATTCACCATTTTATGTACACAATAAAAACACTCTATATAAGAAAAATAATTAAAAACACACTCTCATAGATATTTCTTTTCAAATTACGTCCTACTAATAGTTTTTTATTTTATTTTTAGCGTACCGTTTCCTCATTTGATAACTTGTTACAATCCATTAACAGTTTTATCAATTTAAAATAATATTTTTATTATGTATTAAGGGATTGTTATGATTTTAAGTTTGTCTCGAAACCTGCAGTACTTTAATTTTAAAAAAAAAACACAAACTACTTCAATAAAAATAGAATACAACAATAACTGTTGTTCTTTAGGTCATCAGCCGAAATGCTGGTTTGAACCTGTAGAGGTTTTACTAAGTAAAATGAGGAGTGAGGTGGTTTACCATTGCCTTCTTTACTGAACAGAAAAGTACACTTATTAGCATGGCGGGCCCTCTGAAAAGCCACTCTGCAAATGACACCTTCACTTCATTCACCACAGGGTCTGGCTGTTTAATGAAGTCCATTAATTTTAGAGGAGATAACTCTGTTTAGTGTCTTTTACACCTCTTCCTCTTCTGTTCTTAAATGATTTAATTGGCTGACCATGCGATAAGAAACCGAACTATTTATTTTACCCCTACAATGAACAGATTGAGTGTAAATAATTTGACACACCACCTATCTGTTATGAGCAGTCATTCTCAGAGTGAAAGATAAAGTAAAGAAAAACAATTTATTATAAATTTACTAAACTTTTTACCACCCTGTATTTATTTATTTATTTTTATTGAGTAAGAAGAAACATAATCTCTTCAAATAAATTAAATCAAATAAATAAATTTAGAATTAGTTAGAATTAGAATTACTTTCACTAACTATTTTATGTAAGAAAAGTATTGCAGTCATACAGATTTTATTGAATTTATTAAACATACTTAAGTCAGGAGATTACCTTTTGCAAACATGAGACTAAATTCTGTAATGCTGTCAATTTAACACAACTCTCATCATTCGGCCTTGGGTTCGAATCCCATTCAGGCACGATATTTATTCATACATTTCAAAAAAATCAGAGTGTATAATAAATTCAATAAAATCTGTATGACTGCAATACATCTGATTTAACACAAGAATACATAACAAAATTTCATAAAAAATTACTGGACAAATGATAATTCTTGTACTCAAATAAGTTTTTTGTGTTGTTTTATTGACGTCATTGAACCAGCAAGACATAGGCAAGTAGGTAGGTAATGCAGAAATGTCAGTTGTGACTTGACTAACAAAAGGTACCATATCCAGATTTTGTGTAATGAAAATCTGTAGTGTAGCGGAAAGAAGTCATTGTCTTAACTGCTCAGGTTTTTCTGTAACAGAAAACAAAAATTTGTATTAATTATTAACAAGATAAGAAATTTATTCTGTTATTAACTTATTTATTCTGATTTTACTATGAAAAATAATTAGTGAGGTGGTTAACCTTGCCTTCCTCACAGAGTAAAACAAATTACCCCACGTTTCAAATTAACTTTTGACATCATGTTTTATGGTTCATGACAATTTTAGTTTTCTTTTTTTTTGTTTTCAGAGAGGAAGCGAACAATGTTTCTGCGTAAGAGATTATAAGAAAAGAACAATCTACAAAATTTTATTTCAAATGTCTTTAGAATGCGTTGTTGCACTAAAGAGATTAACGCAGGATGAAATTGATTTTTATACAAAAAGGTAATATGTTAATTATCATTAATATCATAAATAAAATGTATTCCTTAAGATTTCCACATGTTTTTACCCTTAAATGCATATAAAAGCCACAATCTTTAAAACTTTTTATCACGAGAGCATTGACGCATAAATTCCAGCAGACATAACCCTATCTTGTAGATCATGCTGTAAAAATGTAGTAAATAATATTCTCACTCCCACGGCTAGGGGACATTAGTTCATCTGAATATTATACATGTATTTCGGAATCATGTGCTTATTATTTATTACTTCTCATTTTGTTTTTTTTTTGCGTTTTAAGGTGGTTTTGATTATTTTTTTTATTTTAATTTAAAAAGACACTATTTATCTAATTTGATTGTAAATAATAATTAAGAACAGTATAATATGTTTTAATGTTATAATTTTATAATTTGTTAATTACACCAGTGGGTTGTAATTTTTTCATGTTTTAAATTTAATTGATAAGTTGCATTTATTGTTATACAACAGATTATATTGTTTCGGTGATCAGCCGAAAGTCTGGTTTGAACCTGTAGAGGTTTTACTGAGTAATACGAGGACTGAGGTGGTTTACCAATGCCTTCCTCACTGAGTGGAAAAGTACGCTTATCAGCATGCCGGGCCCTCTGTAAAGCACATATTTTCCACTCTGCAAATGACACCTTCACTTCATTCACCACAGGGTCTGGCTGTATAATGAAATTCATTACTTTCAGAGGAAATAACTCTGATGACTGTCTTTTACACCTCTACCTCTTCTGTTCTTAAATTATTCAGTCATTTAACTGGCTGACCACGTGATAAGAAACAGAACTATTTATTTTAGCTCTGAAACGAACAGATTGAGTGTAAATAATCTGACACTACACCTGTCTGCTATGGGCAGACAACAGATTATGCATAAAAAAAGTTATATTAAAAAAACAAACTTCTGTGTTAAAAGTTATGAAATATATTGATAAATGTGTGTTTATTCGGGATAATTATCTCTAACCATTATTAAGAAAATGGGTCAAACGTTAACATAGTGGAGATATGATGTTGAGACCTGAAATTGGTCTTATATTAGGGGAAAAATAATAATAGCAATGAAAACTTTTACATTTAAATTATGGTGATAGAGTTATGTCAAAACAATGAATATTAAAAAAAATCTGGTGTGAAACACTCACACGACTTTCTCTTGCCAATGCAAATAATGAACAATATAGCCTAACATAAGCAATAAAACATTAGATTTAAATAAAAACACTAACCTCAATAAACATAACCTAATTTTAATCATGAGTGAAAGACGCAAAATGAAAAACAACCTCAGTTTGGCTTAAAAATACGAAAAATCTCTCTTTCACGCTAAACTAGGCTTAGTGGAGAAAAATGCTGTTATTGAAAGTTGTAGATCTTTAAATTTCCTATAAATTTGATTGTATACACTTTTGTCGTAAAATGATACTAAGGCTGAAATTTTAAAAAATCGATTTTTTTACATGTTTTCGGGAGAAAAAAAACAGAAAATCGGTAATTACAGCTAAACTAAGCGTTATACAACAAAATTTTTAACATAAAATGTGTAGAATTTTAGATTCTCTACAACTTTTATTATACACATGTTCACGCTAAAGTGCATATTAAATCACAATCTTAAAAACACAATTTTTTACGAGAAAATAGAACAGCCTCTCCAAGAATTTCAGCAGATATCGCACCTACCGAATCTTGTAGAGCATAACAAATTTAGTAAATGAGGCGAGTTTTTCGGGTTCAGGGGGCCTGAAAACATGTATTTTCGGTGAAAACTCATAATTAACATTAAAATAATATTTCTCTCCCCTATATATTCATATAAACCAAGAAAACGTAAATAAGTAACTTATAAACTGTTTAATGTTTAACTTTTTCTTATATTTTACTTTTAACTATGCTTACACATCAAGTTTTAAATATTTTTTTATTTACTTATCCATCAAATAAAGAATGTAAATTATATGTAAGAAGTTGTCATTTTTTGTTTTTATAAATAAATTTTAAAATTTTGAATGACAACAATGTGTGGTACAAAATTTTCAAATGTTTAGAATTATAATTGATGTTGTGTATAAATATTGGAATAACGTTTCAACTGTGTAAAAAAAATAAGTGTTAAAAACAAGACGAATACAAGTGAGTAGGTGAAAAATAGGTCACACTACCTCTTAACAAGTGAGTAGGGGAAAAATAGGTCACACTACCTCTTAACAAGTGAGTAGGGGAAAAATAGGTCTTACTAGCTCTTAGTAGTAATAGTAGTAGTAAAAGTAGTATGGAAATGAAGTTTCTATGTCTTAGTGTTGGTATTTTAGAAATACCGTTTCTGGGTCTATTAATTTATTAATTCGTGTCAACAACATTAAAATTACGTATTACTCTCACAAAAAGACTTGTACACTGTATAACGTTTAATTTTCCTTTTTCTAATTATCTAATAAAGTGTTTTTTTTTTATTTGTTCACAGGAAAGTGTAACCGCCACAACAGACATATAAATGTAAATTAATTTTAAAAAATAAATGAAATAATGTTTAAAATATTTTTGTTTTATATAATTTTATTAAAATTCACATACCTTTTTCTTAATCTGAAAGTCTCCTTTGCCGGTCTTCACCAACACATGTGTACTGCAATCAAACGATAGGAGTTCCTCATCAGTGAATGCCGTGTTGTAGCGATCCGGTAGATACATGAAATATTCCTTATCCTCATCCAGAAAGTCCACTCGTATGGCGTCCCCGTACTTAGTGGTTGATCGTTTCATTGTTGATATGTTGTACTCCTTGCCTTTTGTTAGTTCTGACGTTCGACAATATTTTGGGTAAGTCATAGAGTTGAATTTAATAGCAAAGTCCATTTTGTGTAAGCGTTGTTGTGTAGTGTCGTAAGAAGAACAAGATGATATGCTGCACGTCACGGTATATAAAGTAAAGACCAAGAATTGGTGGGGTATTGATACAATGGTGGGGTAAGTAATAGTAATAAAAGTGTGGAAGGGGACATAAAGAGTTGAGAACAGAGTACAATTTTTTTTCTAAAATGACATCTCACTAACTGAAGACACATCGTCTTCTGCTCGTAAATTATATGACTTCACACAGAAATGTTTGCAAGAACATTTGTACGAGACAGTGAATTTGGTAGATGTTTTATTACTACAAAAGGATTTCCACGCGGTTTTCCCAGGTATAAAAATCAAATCAAAAGCTGTAGACCTCATATTACCAAATTTCTGATTCGGTAAGTTAATGAAATCTAAAAGGATTTTTCGATATGTAATATTCACCTTAAAATCTACCTGAAGCGTACATATCCCAAATTTTTTTTTAAACATTAACGAAATTCTTACCCATGGAAATTGAAGTTTTAAATATCTCTTTAAAACGTTCATATGCCAGTACTTCTTACGTTCAGGGTGAAAAATATACCAGGTTGAGTGGAAGCAAGGCAATTCGCAAAAATCACGAAAATAAAATTTACATGCAGCCAAATGATTAATTTCAGATGGTTGAATTGGAACGTTAAATGAACTACTCAAATTACAACCGCTACAGGTGAAAAGATTAAGAGATTTTGAAAAATAATATCCGTTATAAATCAATGACAAATAGTGTTTCTTTCGTTCTTCTTCGAAATCGTTCAAAGAAATGTAACGTAATCGTACGCTGGTTCGTAAGTTATTCAAAAAGGTTATTTTCCGTCTCTCTGTTTTTAGTTCGTTCATTGTCATAAGTCTAAAAAGTTTGCAAACATAATAACAGGATTCTAGTGAATCAACATGTAAATACGTGAAAATATGAAACCAAATGTAGTATTGTGTCTCTATATGTCTGTTCATTTTGAACAACACGAAATGTATGAAGAACCTTTAGAATGTGTTTTATACTAAAGTGAACTTGTAAGTTCAACTACCTCTTGTAGACTGTCGTTGACCTGTCAGTCTAATATAAAAGAAACGCTTGTAAAACGCATTGCAATTTTACTGAATGCATAAAGTTGCTGACTTTTACAGCCAGAGGAATGATTAATAATTTACTGCATCATAAATAATGATTCTACCATGCATGTACTGCTAGTATAATGAAAAGGAGATTATTTCTCACAAAAAGCAATAAATATTGTTCCTCCCAGACAAAATTATATTTTCTATCTTATTCACCTGACAACGTAACATATAATTTGCATTAAACATAAAATTATACTGGCGACTGGCGTCATTTTCTTACTATTTAAATGTAAATGTCTAAACTTGATAAGGTCAGAAGCGGTCATTCAATTTCCTTCGGTTGTAAAACATTCCCACTATCATTGTAAAATGTACCTCTCTTGTATCTTGTGTATTTATAAAAGTTGTTTCTTATGAAAGCAATAAACATTGGACGTCCCAGAGAAAATAATATTACACAATCAGTTTATTACTTCATCGGCAATGAATTATTCTATATAATTTACTTTAAACATAAAATATGGTACTGACGCCTAGCAGCTTGATAAGGTCAGAAGCGGACATACAATTTCCTTCGGTTGTAAAACATTCCCACTGACATTGTAAAATATACCTCTCTTGTATCTTGTGTATTTATAAAAGTTGTTTCTCATGAAAGCAATAAATATTGTACGTCCCAGAGAAAATAATATTACACAATCAGTTTATTACTTCATCGGCAATGAATTATTCTATATAATTTACTTTAAACATAAAATATGGTACTGACGCCTAGCAGCTTGATAAGGTCAGAAGCGGTCATACAATTTCCTTCGGTTGTAAAACATTCCCACTGACATTGTAAAATGTACCTCTCTTGTATCTTGTGTATTTATAAAAGTTGTTTCTCATGAAAGCAATAAATATTGTACGTCCCAGAGAAAATAATATTACACAATCAGTTTATTACTTCATCGGCAATGAATTATTCTATATAATTTACTTTAAACATAAAATATGGTACTGACGCCTACCAACACTCTTGTTTGCATTCGAAATCTAAATGTCTAGACTTGGAAAGTTCAAAAGCGGTCATATCAAGATACGATTTACTTCTGTATTAACACACCTCCATCACAAGTTTAAAACACATTCCTTTGTCCGAATCATAGTGCTGAATCGAATAAAGCAACGTGTCTAGAGCCTTTGGACCATCATATAGGCTGAACTACAAATTTAGAAACAAATTTTTTTTTAAAATTTCTATTTATAAATTTGTATTTAGCCTAGGTGTTTAAGGTGTTTTTGTTTGTCTGTAAGTGTATTTAGTGTTGTTCTGTGTAAACTGTGTTGTATCGTACGCGTGTACCATCGCTCTTACACCGGATCAAATCAAACCTCGTTTTCCTTTAACCGTCTCGCTACATCGCAATTCGCTTCGCAAAAGACTTTCACAACATCTTCTAAACAATGTTCTCCATCTTTTGCTGTGCATATATTATAACAATGAACAATACCGTCACACGTATCTATATGATGTTCAGCCTGATGCTCCTGCCTTTTGTTCAATTTACACTTTTCTGGAAGCCAACATTCTGTGCTGATATCTTGAGATCGTTCCCACGGTCCTGGACTGACACACATCACCCAGTGTCGACGCCCATCACAATATTCACTGTGATATTTCTGACAATGTTCGACGTATGAGCCGGATTGGTAAGGTTCTTCGTCAGCGTTCATAGTTTGAGTTTAACAGTGAATGGAACCGCTCACCGAGTTCTCACCGCTTATATACCATCATTTTTCCCCACCACCGTATGCGGTTATGACAAAGGCGCGTTGGGTTTTTTCTATTTAACAAGCGGACCCTCCCCCACAGCTGTCTTTTATGCAACTGAGGTCACAAAAAAACGTAACGTAGGCCTACAACCGCATTTAAAATTTTTTTTTGCTTTAACTAAAGTGTTTACATTTTTATAAATATCTTTGTTGATACAATTCAGATAAACACTCACATTCAAATACCAAGAGTTGATTAAAAATATTAAACTAAGGAAAATGACCATACACACATGAAGGAAAACAATGAAGCAATAAATGTGTTTTTTAATTTTTTCAAAAATTCTTGACGTATTAATGATCTTGATAAAAAAAAGCTTAGTTTCACTACAATTTCAAAAGGGAACGCATACATCTAAGACCTCATTCACACAAACACATGTTCAATCTTGCAAGAGGATTGCCGTGATCTTTGTCAGCGGTGGAGTTTAAGCCATCAGCGCCCTGTATACTTTTTTTCAGTTGGTGATCGGAGATCGTCCGTAACACACAGAGAGTGCCCGTGACACTAATCAACGGTGGTTTTTAGACCTCCAGAGCCCCTTTCATTCAACATCAATCACGAGGATGACGTCAGAGAAAAAAATGTTTTTATTTTTTCTCAAAACGAGACAAGTTAAGTCGACAGAGCCTCAACAATCACATCAAAGATGTCAAGTGTTCCCTCCTCGGAACAATATGTTCCAGAGTCATTGGTACGTTATTGATATAGCTAATCAACAAGTTACAAGACGGTGAATCTTTTACATGATCTGCTAGTACACTGTCTATATGTTGAAAGTGCATTTTACACGACATACAACAAACAGAGTCAGAATTTTTGTCAAAATAAAAACCACATTTTGCTATTTCACGTACGTTTTCCGTATGTTCCGCAAAGGTTGACAATCTGTCACTTTCCCTTCTGTAATCGCAAGTTAACCATTTTGCGAGATGAATACACTTTGAAAGAGAACATCTCATTCTACCATCGGTCTTGTGTATACCCGTGGTGACAGGACAATGAACTTTATTTTCGTTTGTTAACCTTGGTATTAAATGTTTACACTCATCCAAATTAATAACAACCCCATCAACTAATGACTTTAAATAAACTTGTTTTTCACGTCCTTTTGTGTAAATAAATTTATACTGATTGAGAATATTTTTGACTGTTGTCAAACTGTATGGAATATCACCTTCTTCCCAAATTAAACCGTGAAAACGTGATTCTAACCAGTGTGCAGTTTTTCTGTAAATACAATTCAACTCACCTCGATCGAATGGTGGCTTAAAGTGTAAATGAACAAAAGAACGTGTGTTTAAATCTAAAACAACAAATTCTTTAAGCACAAAGTCATTGCTGTTATCGTAGAAAGCTTGAAATTCACATATGCAACTTGAATGAGACATTTTACCACACTGATTGAGAAACTAACTGTTCTTTCAATTTATTTACAGTGTCACATAATAACCAGTATTGCCAATATAGAATAATATATACACAGACAAAATAAGATGATCTTTTACGTATCTTGTACATAAACCGTACGACTCTGTTGATTTTTCCCACCCCTCAAAACCGACTAGCGTTCGATTACATGAATCAGTGCGAGTGGTACTTGGTCCGTCTACCGTATCAAAGGCGACTCGTCTATCTATTGTATCGAACACGGACAGTGACAGAATCAATTTCTCGTCTTGTGCTACCGTCGACGAACGTTTATTGCACACATGGTCATCCAACATAAACTTTTGTATTTTACCATCATATGGATCACGTGTGAAACCTACAAAACATATGTTTCCCGAACCGACATGGGATATTTTTTTCACGTCATTACATTCAAATTCACAGATATACGTTCTGGATTTATTTTTAAATTTAATTTCAATTTTAACGTCATCCGGTTGTGAAAAATGATGGAAAGTAAAATCGGCAATCATCAAGTAGCTGTGTTTTAATTTGCATGTGGCCGAAAACGGAACCGCTACACCGCCAACAAAAAGCGTTAAATCGTCAACTACCCGAATCGTACATCTCACGAGTCACTAGTCCACTGTCTCCTCTTGCGATTTTACAATTGTTTTATACGCAGCATACTCATCTTGCAACCTGTCTGTCCACCACGCAACATGTGACGTTTTTACCTTAGTTATCCCCTCTACAATCTTTGATTCGTCATACCATATGTCACGTACATGTTTAGTCAGGCTTGGTATATGTTTATCAAACCAAAACCACTCGGAGGTTGTCAAAGAAATTTTATTGTTTTTATTATCGACAACCTGAACGTACCATTTTCCAAAAATTTGTTTCACCTCCACCACGGAATGTGAGTTGTCATCTGTGATGGCTTTTAAGTGACATGTAATTTTTGTGCTCTTGTCCAACGCTAGTTGTATGTGATCCCGATTATTCACCATTAATTTCCACAAGTGGTACGACAAGACCACACGTTTGCGAGGGGCTGTGAATACGACCGCGGTATTAAAGTTTTGATTGGAACAAACCAGCCCGACGCTTACATGTTTATCAAATTTATTGTTTAACGTGTATGTTAGCGGTAAAAATATGTTAATACATACCGTTTATTGATGGTGTTGTCCGTCCTGGCAACAGTGTTTCCGTGTCCTCAGCGTCCTGCGACAGAGAATACCGTGAGCCCATACTGTCGAGATAAAACTAAAGTGTTTTCTAGTATGTAGATACAATTTATATATATATAGGTTGGTACACTCATTACAAAAGTTTACGTACCGTGCCAGTCAACGGTTTGTATTCCACCACGGCATCGTAAACGATCAAACAGTAAGCTACCGTTTCAGCGGGTACCGTTTGTTCCGTTTCGATTTCCAACCTTAAATCAACGGCACCCGTTTTTAAAGTTTCATTTTGCTTAGAACAGTCAATAACGTATACTGCACCGTTCTGCTTGAATTCTGACAAATTTAAAAAAGGACCTGTACCAGTGTCACACGAGTAGGACGATTTAAACCGAGAATAGGCGTCGTAAAACAAGTTCATATCACCGTGCACATTATCGTATGGAAAATACTCACTGTTCAAATATAACTTAACATTGCGGACTGCGACTGAACCACCGCCGCTGTTGAACTGTGAAGGATTAGCGTTTGGGTTAGCTTTCTTTTTTGTATGAAAGGCGACAATCACGTACCTAGCCGTTTCCATGTGTGAAGAAGTCTTAACCGACCACAGATGATGGTTTGTCTGTGGGAAAGATGGGTATTCGTGTAATTCCCATCTCCGAAAGAATATCTGAACTGGTCTGTCTGATTCAACAAGTTTCAACAAACTTAATCGTGTCACGTCATTCACACGAATGTAAGGTATTTTCCAATGAACTTTTTTTAATGTCAATAAGAAATCTTTTTTCGCATCTGGCAACAGGACAGCGTCTTTATCGGTCGGAGCACGCAAAAGTATCAGTTCTTGCTTGACGGGTAAAGTGATTTTGGTGTAATCGTCAAAGACGGGTAAGAGAAATTTTAACGGATAACAAAATGAAAATTTTCCACTCGTGCTATCTACAGAGATCGAACCGATTGATTCGTTCCAACCTGCGTTCGCAAGAGCCTTATCGTTTGCATTTAAGGTAAGATAATTTTTTATTGTAGATGTAATCCCAGGATTCTTTACCCTATCCACTTCTATACCGCTAATTTCGTACCTGATTTCATCGAAAAGAAAAGCGATCGCGTTATTCACTAATTTATAGTTAACGTTCACTGTGTCTGCCTTTTCCAGTAACGTACCTTCAATGTAGAGGAAGCTTTCGCTGGGCAATGTGAATACATCTTGTTGTTGAATAGGGATTCTTATCTCATCATTATTGTTGTAAGTGGTTGACGCGTACGGTGTGTGACTGTGGTACTCCCAACTTGTAAATACATCATTGAAAACCGGTTTATCTTGAACGTTCAACACTTCCATGACACCTCAAACACGAAAACCTATGGATTTTAAAAACCGTATGTTATGAGGTTTCAACTTGTTCAAGGTCGACTTACGACTGCCAACTGAACATGTGTGTTCATTGTACTTATATGTTTTTCGTGGTAAAATAACCAGACCCATCTCTTGTACGTCTTAAATGCAATCGCAAAGAGATTACTTCGTTTGCAAAGTTTATGAGATTGCCTTCTTGGTCTTCCAGGCGGATGACAATAGACTGAAGGCGTTTAACGTTTACTGGTAAATATATAACGTTGGTAGGCGTCTCCAACAGTTTATAACCAGGGTCAACGGCCAAGGGAAATTCATGTAGAATATGTGTTTCTTTTCCGTTATCGTAAGATCCTTGCACAATATTGCACAACACCCTGATGATATTTACCTTGATGATGTTTACTTCGTTTTCTGATACGTGCCATTTGTTTGGCTCCAACACCCGCTCTGTAAAACCTAACATTGCAGACAAATTGTTTGGTTGTGTGAAATCTATGGGGCGTGAAGAGTAAATTTCCGTATGCAGAGTATTATTGTTTGCTTTAAGATGAAATTCCAGTGGAATGTTAGCTCGTAAACACGTCTCTTTTATGTATTTCTCTAAATCTTCCAGCTCGTACGCGCCTTGTGGTATCACGATCGACACCCCAGCATTCGACTTATCTTTATCTAGAATTTTCTGTTCGACGTCCGAGTACATTGTGGTCGCCCTGCCCCTGTTGATCGGTTCGTCGGAAACTATAACTTTACCTTCTGCGTCAGGCAGTTGATGTTGCCCGGCGTCTGCATTGCCAAAAAAAAAGGTGTTGTTAACATCTTTTTCCACGTTTGGGATTGTGTTGTAAGTGGATAGATTGATTAGTCCGATTTCCCAGTCGGTGGTGCTGCCAAGTTCGACGGGGGGAAAAACATCACATTGAAGTACCGAACCGCGGCCGGAAATAGAAAACATTTTACTGTGCTCGTAAAAATTTCAAACACAAATGACCGCAGTTGACTTTTTTCTGCTCTCTTTTATAGTTGTATTGTACAGTGATTCGCGATCCATTTAACCCCGTTTTCCAATATCGTACCAACTCCGGTGGTGGACGTAAGTTACCATAACTGTCATAATAGTTGACGTGATCGGCGAGTTTGCGATAACACACCCAATGAGTACCACGCCCACTTTCTTTGTCCAAATTCACGATTCCGCTTTCATTTTTTCGTACCCGCGTCGGCAGGTTGTTCAACATGAAAACGCCCCGAAAATACGTTACCTGGTCAGCATATTGTAAAAGTTCTTGACCGTTTAGCGGACGCGACGGCAACGAGTTGAGGTTTTTTTTTTCCTCAACTGCATCCCACGCCCTTTGTAATTTTTTAGATACACACCGCGACCTTTGTAATTTTTTAAATACAATCCTTGTCCTACTACTGTGGTAGCTGCTGCACGGCGAGACCGTTCACGTCCACTCCTACGTCGTCGTCGTCGTAGTCGTCGTCGTAATCCGCCCCCAAATTTAGTTTTCAGCTTCATCAGGTTTGTCACTGTCCACGCGGCCGCTTTCTCTGCTGCACTTGCGTCACCCGCTTTTACCCGTTCCCACGCTCGTTCAGCCAACACCCGATCCGCTTCTGCCCGTTTTCCGCTGTCGGTGTACTTTGAGTAAGCGATGTCGTGTTCCTTACACGCTGAATCCAATTTATTTATCCCTCGATCGCCTCGTCTCAACCGCTCCTGTAATTTAGTACCGGGTCCACAGTACTGGTAACCAGGAATATGTAGTTCTACCGGTAATAAGTCGATGGTACGATTCAATATCTTTCCGCCGATCTCGCTGATTGCGTCAAGCAGTCCTGCTCCCTTCTGACGTTTTACAAACATTCTCACACATATTTATAGTTTTTGCACACACTTTTATACCTTTTTTTACATCTATATTGAGGAAAAAATGATGTTTTAATATGTAATCATCATATTATTTTAATCTCAAATGTCATCCATGTTAAGAGTATATGAAACCCCACTAGTGGGCTCTTCAGTTTTCATATTGCTGCCACTGTTTAGTCTATCGTTTAAATAAGATAATATTACTGCATCGTTTCCAATCGATGGTGCGCCTACGTTTGTAAGTCTTCTATTTTCCATATCATATCCATCACCTTTTTTATCTAATTTGAAGCCAAAACCCCTATCTCCTTTCGGTCCTGCTTTGCCTGGAGGTCCTTGAGGACCGACTATTGGTTGCAATTCTGGTCCCATCTTGTAATGTTGATGCCGATGAATAATTTTTATCAGCGTGTCCAAAAAATCTTTGGCAATTTGATCTATTTTTGGATCGTCCACCACTTCTTCAGGCGTCAATGGAAGCGCCTCCGGTCCATGTACACTTCTGATTTTACGCCGTTGCGATCTCTCTACAACATCTAAAAAGTTTGTTAAGGCTTGCGTAACGTAATCTCTGTTTACGGCGTCTGTCGGTCCTATTGGATGTGGAACGTTAATAATGCGTTTTCCTTGCACATCGAACGCTTGCAGTTTTGAATTAAATTTCATTCCTTCACCCGATTCTCCACGTGGTCCTGGCGCTCCCTGTTCACCCTGTGGACCTGGAACGCCTGCTGGCCCTGGAGGACCAACCAAAACTTCAGGTGAAATATAATACGTCTCGCTGAACTCTTGCAACCGGTCTCTCAACGATTGAGTCAGCTTTTTAAATTCGTTCACATCACCGGAGGCGGTTCGCTCGCCACGCTGTTGTTTTTGCAGATGAATCGCCATTTGCACAGACGTTTCAAACACTTCGTTGCAAACGTCCCGCACTTGATTTAAATTGGTCGCGTCGTTTCCACTTTTTCCACTCGCCACATTGATAAGTCTGCACTTTTTCACGTCCACACTTTTATCACCGAATACGAGCGCCTTTTCCAAAGCCGATTGCTTGGCATAATTCCAGTTTAGATAGCCGAGTGTGACGGCATCGTTGTCTTCATCGGGCACGCCTACATTTTTCACCACGTAATTGTGCATGTCTACCTGCTTTGCGGACGCGTCCACATCCAAATTAGTATGTTCTTTGTGATATTTCAAGGTGACTGCGTCTTGGTCGTTGATGGGTGAACCCACAGCCGTCAGGCGTTTATTGTTAAACGCTGGATTTCCTTCGGAATCTGTTGTCGCTGCTCCTGCCGCTACTGCGTCTAGACTCGCTGCTACGGCTGCTGTTGCTGATGACGTCGCTTCTAGAGTGGTTCGCATGTCCGCCTTGGTGGCGTAGTTTTTTGAGAGGTACTGGACGGGTACTGCATCGTTTTGGTCAACGGGTTCTCCAACATTTTTCACGCGTATATAGTTGGCATCGTAAACGTTGTCAGACAGATTAGTTGTCAAACAGGTTTTTTTCATGGCCCGCAAATTGATTGCGTCACTATCCGCCTCAGGATCGGCCACGTTGATAATTTTTCTCTTCTTTACATCAACGCTCAACGAGTTTGGATCAAGTGTAATACAATCGACTTTACGTGCAGCGTCCGTATCTGATATAGGAACATTCAAATTACGTAAACGTTTTCCCTGCACGTCGATGTCACCGTCTTTGGTCAACTTTAAGGTAAACCCCGACGGGCGGCCAGCAACATGATGATGATATTGATCACCCTCACTATAACGTCGTCTGACGTATCTATTGGAGTGACCAAACTTGTCGATACTCATTGTTCACTTATTAGTGTCGATTTGTTTTCAACGCACCGCCTTTTATAATACCGGCTTCACGCAGTTCCTCAACTATCGATTGGATTTCGTTTGTATGACCGACATTGCCGGCCGCTTGTGACGCCAACAACAAACGCAACCGGTCACATAGTTCGTTCACATCGTCCCAATGCACGTACTGAATACGACTGTCTGTCAACACCATGCCGCTTCCTACGGTGGGAGGAGGAGTGGCTTTGTTGAAAAGCGGTTTGATAATTTGTGTGTATTTGTAACCACGATTCGAGTTTATCTGTCGCCCTGGATCATATCCTTGCCGATAGGCGTTTGTTTGTATCAATATCTTGTGGTATGTGTGTAGATCGTCTGTTGTATACGAGACGGGTTCCTTTTCAAAGATCAACGAGTGAAGACCTGCGGTCATGTTGTAACTAACTCTACCAATTGACAATTTCATACGACCAAATTTCACCTCTTTATCACCAATCATCAACTTGTCGTTTTCCAAGTATACCCCGTACACGTGATCCATCGTGTTAGTGACATCATCTATCAGCATTTGCAGATAATATTTGGTGGGATTTTTATCGCTCATGGAATCAATTACTCTTGATTCGTTTGCTATTGACTTTCTTCTAGGCGCGGTCGGCGTACTGGTTTCCTTTGGTTTAAATGGAAACTCTGTGTCATCCCAACGCTTTTCCTCATCTACATATTTGTCCTCAAGCACTTCTTCTTCTTCTGTTTTAACCACATCGTCCGATTTTTTGATGAATTCTTTCAAAGGAGTGACAATCGGTCTCAAACGTTTCTCCAAAAGCTCCTCAGACTCAATCACACCCGTCGTGAAAGCTCTGTGCTTACGTTTAATATTGTCCCGTAAACGTTGCACCTGTAACGCCACCGACAATTGTCGCTTATCCATTTTACAAACACTCGAGTAGTTTGGTGGTGAATCACTCGTATTTATACCCGAACAAACTCATCGAAACCGACCCGATAACGACCTTCATTTATATTGCTGTCTTTGTCTACTACGAGAAAATTTTTTCCATTGCTATTGTTCCATGCCAACGAGCAGATTTCTTTAAATTTATTAAACGGAATGTCAGTATTTACGTGATCCGAATGAATATGATGTAAATTTAAATCGTCTTGTTTGAATACAACAATCAAGTTGGCGTTGTCTCTGATCAAATGTTTGGGGATCCTACTGTACGATTGACCCAAATAAAAGGTGTCTAATTTGTTGTGACGTCCCATTGTGAAATAGTTTCTTATGTTGTCGTGTTTTTCGCATGCAATGTCGTCAAATACCATCAAAGAATTGGGTCTGGCTTTACTCGGATGGTAAACATTTTCGTTTTCGTTAAATGTAAAATAACCGACAGTAGGTACGCCCTTCATTATGTGAGATAAAAACTGATATTTCGGTTGCTTCAGCGACTTTGAAAAAACATATAAATTTTTAAATTTCAGTCCGTTCTCGGAGAAAATCAGATTAAACAGTAAATTCGTTTTTCCACAATTTGAGGGACCGCAAATTATACACCTGATTGTGTTGGGAAGGAGATTGCTGTGTCGTTTTCCGTGCTTCGATTTTATGGGTTCGGTGTACTTGTCAAAATTTATTACATCGAGTTTATCTTTTTGAGGAATACGTTCCATTATAGTTGACTGGTTGATTGGAACAAAGTGATTATACTTAATTGCGTGCAATATATACCCTTTTACTGTTTTTGTACGTCATATAAAAATTTGCTCCGATTCCGACAAAGACAAACAATGCATAGACGACCAATAAAGCTATTATACCTACACCGCTGTAATCAAATTTTAAGGTATTTTTTTCTTGTGGTGGTACACATGATTTGTTACACATTAAATTAACATCTATTGGTGAAATAGAATTGTTGATAATATCATTCACTTTCTTGTCCAATGGGTCGATTGTTTTTAAGTTTATGCATTTTGACACGCTATACAGTTCACGAAACGTACAGACGTTAAAGGTTAAATTGTCTCTGCTCAAGTAGTACCATAAACTGTAAATTTTTTCAAAATCAGATGGGACATTATATCCTTGCAACGAATGGATACATCCCTTCAAGTGAAATTTGATCGTATCATCGAACGGAGAGCTGTTGAATAGTGTGTAATGGAAATTTGTTTTGTCTGTAACTACTACAACGAGAAAGAACATTGAAAGTACAAACGTCACCGACCACATGTCAAACTCAAATGTGACAACGGCAGTGAAACATGTACATTTATAAAATATCACCTTTCTTCACCCACGAGTCATGTGATTTATCGAAACCTAACCACCTGACCAACAGCATGTCTCCTTTACGACGCAATACCTTTTCCACCAGGAACACGTCGTCGTATTTTGTTTTCAACAACTCGTGACCGTAAAAGCCACCTTTTAATATTTCTCCTCTACTATCGCTGAGAAGGTACGTTAATGGTAAAGTTGGTTGTATTTTGTACACGGTAAAGACCTCATTGGTCCAATTAGGTAAGTATCCTTTGCTAAACACCATCTTGTGCTTACTAATGCGAACTTTATCACCGACTTTAAATTCACGTTTTATTATATTGGCTACACGTTTGGGTACACGGTTTAATCGATTCAACACTTGTTTTTCATTTTTACCATCAACTTGATTCGGTTTCATTCCAATAGACCTGTGAAAAGTGTTGTTATATTTGGTGATAAGCCCGGGTAATATTTTCAACCAATTATATGAACCCTGATTGGTGAAAACACGCCACATTTGCGTCTTTAACGTCCTATTGAACCGTTCTACTATGGCAGCCTTTTTTTCAGAAAACGTGGCGTAATGATTGATATTGTGTTGTTTTAGCAGATTCTGTACGTGTACATTGAAAAATTCCTTTCCATCGTCCGTTTGTAAATTACGCATTGGGTGTGATTTTAGAAACAGTCTCAATGCGTTAGCTACCATCACTCCTGTCTTTCTTTTTATCGGTATCGCGTCGGCGACTTTAGTAAAACAATTAATTATAGTTAGTATGTAATTAAAATTATTATTTAATTTTGCATATTTACCCATTTCCACTAGATCAGCCTGGTACAGGTCATGTCTGCCTTTCAACGTGGTCGTTCTCCTAGGAAAGTTCTTGCGCGCCTGTCTGTGCAGTTCGTTTGCGATACCCGATCGGATGTCCATGATGCTGTTGCTTTTAATTCGGGTGAAATTACAATCATATGATCGACTATGGAAGGATATATATATAGCCTAGAGGAGGGAGTCGGGACGGGACGAGGGACCTGGTTCATTGTACTCTACTCGAGCACGTTTTGCTGGAGATGGTGATATTGGTCTGTCGTCGACATCATTGACCGCGTTGTCTAGAGAGTAGTGACCGTACGGGAGCGTGTCAAGACCATCGTCAAGTACGTAACGTTTGTCGTCGAATGGTGAAAGTGAGAGTTTGTTGATGTCTATAGAGTAAATATTGTGTAATCGACTGCGAATCGATGAACACTTTGTGTATGTCAATTTCTTTTTTAATAGACAGTCCAAGTACGACTGGTGTCGCAAGTCTTTCTTGATACAAACACGGTTGACCCCCTTTGCCACTCGTTTTTCATTGTCTTTAGTCATAAAACTGTACATCTTAGCACGGAGTCCGACAAACTCTTTGATTGGTACTCCGTGAGTTTCATCGGCAAAAGTACCGACTTTCTTCTTGTTGATGGTGCTGTAACAGGCGTGAGTCGGTGGAAAGTTTGAGGTGTCAAAGAGACCCAGGCGTTCACTCATGTCATCGTAAACGTTTACCGTTTTCACCTCATACATCAAACTGTCAGTGTCGGTCATTAATAGACGAATATTTTCACCGTACCTAGCCTTTGCGTAATTATAATGAAAATTGTACATTATATATTTGCTGAGGTCCAAGATTGTGAACCCTACGTAAATGGGACGGTTTAACATAACTTGTGCTTTGTTCAGGGCGATACCTACTACTTCAGGGTTGTAGGTGTACCACCGTTTCATGCGTGGCTGAGAGATCCATTTGTCCAGGTTGTTAGGTTGATTAACAAGTTTGAAATCGGTATGTTTACGAACATTTTCCAGCGATTTACCATACACTGCATTGTTCAGAAGCTTAAAGAACCGGGACTCGAAATCGTTACGGGCATGTTTCCGAAGATTGGCGTTGAACTCTATGTATGGACGAAGCCAATCGGACTGCTTGAATTGGATTACGCGATGGACTTTTTTCAATCGTAACCCAAGCGACAGATACAGTTGCAGTGTACGGTAGTGAACTATGTACTTTTCCTTGTCGTACAAGGTGGTCAAAAGTTTAGGTTGCTTGCCAATCTTTCTTGAGTGTTTTCTTAGAAAAGGGGAGAGGTGTGGTGGTACTCTGTTTTCCGGGGCCAACGGGTAGTCACGGTGTTGATCGTGTAGCTCTTTTGGGTATTCGAGATCAACTTCCAAAATAAAACCTGTGGGCGAATCAGAGGGAATGGACAACCAGTTAAATTTTGGAATTTCCTCTTTTTCGACCCACTTGAATTCACTGGTGGGGAGTGGCTGGGACATTGCATGACCGTACAGGTTTACGCAATCCAGGTATTGGATCCATGACGTGGGGGCATCTTTATTGTGTTGTTCAGGAAACGAACTGTTGTTGGCTGAAGCGAACCGTTTTGGAATTTGAGCCACTCCTCCTCGCACTCCTCGTTCGATAAACAGATGCATGTCGATGTCAGTCAACAGTTCAAGAGACACGTTGGTCATCTTCAACATGGCTGACCAAGACATGTTGGGAGCGGAGTAGAAATGGCACGGGTCGAGGTTGTAATGTTGCATTGACAAGGAACGAAAGTTCTCAAAGACGTCAGCGAGAAGTAATGTGTCACACTCAAGATAGAGGTCGTGGTAGTCGCCCATATTTTGAACGTTGCACACGTCCCATACGCGTTGAGCGTGGACGTAATCATCGTCTGTTACAGATTCACGATTCAGTGAACTATAAAACTTGTCCGGACTAGGTAATTGCGTCTCTTTAAATTTAAAACAGTCTGTCATGTATTCGTAACAGTACACACCTTTTCGGAGTAACAGATCGCGAACGGTGGTGTTTTGAAAACGTGATGAGAGTCGTTTGAATGTGCCGGCTACATCAGTACAATGGTTTTTTAAATTTTCCGTTAGTGTACCGAGAGAATCGTCCAGGAACTGATAGGAGTCTAGGAAGCGTAAATTGTTGACGGTCACTGACATGAATCGCTCACTATTGTTGGCGATGCAAGATATTTTATCTCCTTTAAATTTCCCTAGTGCTTGGACGATATGGTGACTGTCGTAGCCACGAAGATTGTGGAAGAAAACAGGAATGTGTTTCACGTAAGGGGCTTTCAGATTGCATATATTGTGAGCGGCACCTAGAAACTTACCTGTGGTGTGGGAGTGATGACGCACCTTGTAATTATCGGTAGAAACAAAAGGTTCATTACATAGCATACACAAGGTGGAAGAATAATATGTACGATAATCGTCAGGCGTCATATTTATGGGAACACATTTTTTCAACTTATCATCAAGTTCTTTGCCGATTCCGATCAATTGCTCCATCATTTTTTCGACAACATTATCATCGTCACTCTGGGCTCGATATGTAACTGGACCGCGAAATATGTTACCGTCTTCGTCAACAATTACATAGGAAAACCCGCTTGCTGTATGTTTATGTGTGGGATGATTGAAAGCCTCTGGACGACCATTCTCGTCTACTTGTCGTGGGTGGGAGGTGTGTAGTGGTGTAACGAAAGATTCAAGGTCTGCGTAAATCGTGAAAGGGACTTTTAGAGTTTTTTGAAACTCACTAAATTTCATAAAAGATTTTACGGGGTCTTTGGGGTCTGGTAATGTTGTCCGTTGGAGACCAAATTCTTGACAAGTTAACATGTGCTTGTCGCGGTTTGATTTACCTTTAACACCAGTAAATCGGTGATAGCAATAATTACAATAATATGAAGTGCAATGTACAGATGATTGACTGATATTTAATAGTCGAGACAAACCATTGTACTGGTGTCCCATACGAATGTCAGTTTTTGTATTTATAAGACAGTAATGGAATTGTTCACGTGTGGGTCCGGGTAGCAAAAGTAAATGAATTACATGATCGCGATTTCGGTATTTAGTAACGTATACAGGGTAAAATACGTCAGTGTCGGTTTCATAACTTAGAACGTTAATTGATATGGTAGGGTTTTGCTGTTCAAATTTAGGAATGTCTGTTAATTTCACGGGGTAGCTGATACCGTTTGTGTTTAAGAACTTTAAATATTTTTTGTACCAGCTTATCATTTTGTGACGGTCTGGTTGTTGGTAGATGTGTTCTAATATGCACCAAATAAAACACATACGGTCATTCTCATTTTTAATATTTATGACCGCCTTACGGACGCTGATCTTTTTGGGAGTGGGAATAAACGAACCAGCACCGTAGAGGGGACAGTATTGGACAATATGTAAATCACATATCGTGATTTTTTTCAACGTCCATCCACTACCACATGACGTATACGATTCAATACTACTTTGGATTTTTTCAATCGCGTCTTCGTATTGATTGTCCATTTCAGGGATATTTATATTAACGTTTATTAACTGTCTCGTCTTACCATGAAAAACAGCCGTCTGGACAATAGTAGTTGGTTCCGCTCCCTCCTCGTGGTATACAGTTTTTTCCATTTCGGCGTACATAGCAATATACCACTTGATGTTGCCGCCTAAATGATCTCCATAGTAGACCAGTTCATCTATAACGGACGGTTTCATTTCACCAAAAAAAAACAATACATCGCGGACATCTTGTTCTATGAAAGAGAACCGCAAAGAAACGACACGACCTTCGAGGGCGAAAAGAACTTCAGCATCGGGAATGAACATACTGTCACGTGTATAAACAACATCTATGAAGAACGAAGGAAGCTACCTATATTTATACAGATTAACTTACCTTCTCTCTCTTACAGTTCAACTAAGGTTATTCAACTAGTAAAATTTATTACCATGAAGTGAAGTCTATTTAAACTCATGAGACAGAAAAGTCAATAAACTGTTGGAACAGTGTGTTTCTTATTGAACATTCTGTAACTACATTTTATATAAATAAACAGTGTAAAACAAAATTTATGTAGTCTGTCAGTTTAATGAAATATACAGTTTGAATAAGTACATCATACATGTATTGTATAATGTAAGTTTTGCTAGTACTACTACTACTACTACTCAGAGCTAAAACAACCTACACTTTGATAGTAAAATTTATTACTAAGAAAATTCTGTAACTACATTTTATAAAAGATGTAGGGTGTTACAGGTATGTAGATATGAAACGACTTGCGTAAGATATAGATTAACATGTACATGTAATCTGATAGAACAGGTACATAGTACATAGTACATGTTATCGTACTTGCATAGTTCAATGTAAGTTTTATGTAAATTTATTTAAATAAATGAAAGATTTATTATACCCACCAGAATGCATAAGAATAACTACTATTGTCTCTTCACGAAAAATTATATGTATCAATTTAAAAACTCTTCAAATTTTGTTTTTCAACATTATTCTTCTATAAGAGTGATTTTTGCCCATTACAGACAGGTGGAGTGTCAAATTATTTACACTCAATCTGTTGGTTGCAGGGCTAAAATAAATAGTTCTGTTTCGTATCACATGGTCAGCCAATGAAATGACTGAAATATTTAAGAACAGAAGACGCAGAGACTTAAAAGACACTAATCAGTGTTATCTTCTCTGAAAGTAATGAATTTCATTATACATTTAGACCCTGTGGTGAATGAAGTGAAAGTGTCATTTGCAGAGTGGAAAATGTGTGCTTTTTAGAGGGCCCGGCATGCTGATAAGTATACTTTTCCACTCAGTGAGGAAGGCAATTGTAAACCACATTACTCCTCGTTTTACTTCATAAAACCTCTACAGGTTCAAACCAGCCTTTTGACGTAAACAACAAGAGTTTTTTATAATTTTCCTCTGCATATGACTCCTTTATACACAAAAATTCTGTTTCCTTTGAGAATGGATGATCAGTAGGCTACTTCAATAATACAAGACGGACGAAGTTTTCATTAGAGAATCTTTTAAAGAAATTCTTAACAGTTTTTATCGATGACGTTTAATGTTTAGTATTTATGTTTATTTTTCTTAACTGTTACTATAAAATGATAATGCCTTCTATTCTAGAGGAACAAGGTAATCTTTACCCCTCTATTCAATTCAAAACACAAAATCATATGGTACGTGCCCCCTTGATCTTCTATTATTTCCTTAAACTGTTAAAATTGACCATTCTATGCCACCTAACTAAATATATACGTAATATTCATCAATCGTGAAAACTACGTTTTAAGAAAATGTCACATATTCCATCCACTCAGCTCTTTATTTCATACCTACTCAAGCCTTGAAACTCTACGACTCCTGTATACTAAGAAATCCATTTGTATAGTTAATACCTTATTTAGCTTTCTTTCAGTTAGTTACTTTTCTTTCACTTACTTATATCTTTTAAAGTTTATAGATTTTGTAATGGATAAATCTTAACTTAATTTTACCAGTGTGAACCTGTCATACAGTTGTTTTAGGTTTCTTCATAATTATTATAGTTAATATCTATTTTTGTTTGGTTTTTTAGTATATTTATCAACATCTTGGTCATTATTGACTACTTGGGTTAAAAAATGGTGGGTTTAAAATAATTTTCCAGAGTCTTACCGGGAATTGAACCCAGGACCTCTGAATAGCACGTTGACTTCTGGATTATTGAGGTATCTAAAAGCTTTGTTTTTCTCAAAAGTTTTTAATTTGTAAAACAGATTCGATATTCTAGTTTTCACAATTAGAAGTTAAATGGTTTTTGTAGGAGTGTGACAAAAAACTACTATGGTCTAATTTTACCTTTAAAAGAGAACAATAATATTAACTAAAGGGAAAATAGTAGGTAACAAAAGCATTCGTGAGATTTCTAAAAAAATAAGTTCAGTTTTTGTTAACTTACAAGAAAAGGAACAAAGGTCTTGAGCAATTTAACCCATTTAAATAGTCTAGAGTTGGCTCACACAAGGCTAATTTTTGTGAATTCAAAGTTCAATTACCAGAGAAAGACTTTTTACTAGGAAACAAAATCTGCTACATCGAATTTTTACTTTCTCTTGCCTATATGAATATATAGGAAGGAAAGTATTGTTTTCATGTCGATTTTTCGAAATCGAGTTTTCACCGGATCTACACGTTTTCAGACCCCCTGAACCCAAAAACATGTTTTTAGTGATTGGTGTGTGTGTGCGTGCGTGCGTGTGTGCGTGCGCGCGCGCGCGTGTGTGTGTGTGTGTGTGAACAGAATATCTTAAGAACAGAACATCGTACGAACTTGAAACGTGAAACTTAAGTTACATACCACTACCGGACCCGACACGAACATTTTCATCAAAATCGGTCAACCGGAAGTAGTAGTTTATTCGTATAATTTTTCTTTTTTTTGCGATTTTTTCAAAAACTGGTCCTACGTTTTTATTAAAAATCGCCTGGTTTACTCAATTTTTTATTCTCTACAAGATAGGGTAGGCGTCATGTTTGCTGAAATTCTTGGTGAGGCTGTTTTCACATAAAAAAATTGTTTTTTTTTTTAAGTTTACGTCTTTAATATGCATTTTAGCGCAAAAATTTATATAATAAAAGTTGTAGAGAATTTAAAAACCTACAACTTTTGTTTTCAAATTTTTTTATATAACGCTTAGTTTCGAAGTAATTAGCGATTTTATGTTTTTTTCACGAAAACCTGTAAAAAATCTATTTTTTTGCGATTCGGCCTTGTTGTCAACCGTTTTTACAAACATTTTTTAGCGCTTGTTGTGTGTGTGTGCGCGCGCGTGTGTTTGTGTGTACAAAATCTTTTGTCATTTTATGACAAAAGTGTATATAATTGATTTTATAGGAAATAAAAAGATCTACAACTTTTATTTAAAGGATTTTTCACTACAAAGCCTAGTTTAGTGTGAAAGAGTGATTTTCCGTATTTTGAAGCCGAGCTGATGTCGATTTTCATTTTCCGTCTTTCACTCATGATTAAATAAGGTATGTTTTTTAAGGTTAGTTTTTTTGTTTATTTCTGATGTTTTATTACTAATGTTAGGTTATATTGTTAATTATTTCCATTGGCAAGAGAAAGTTGTGTGAGCGTTTCACACCAGATTTTTGTTTCAAAATTTGATATATATTTTTACTGGTTGACCAGGTGACACTACATTTAAATTAAAATCTCATTACTCTTGTATACTAACTACGATATTTTAAATAAAGATTTGAGATTGATGTATTTCATTTCAGATAATAAATTGGCTGCACTCAATATATTGCTATTAATCTGAATTTTGTGTATTTAAATTCCTCCGCTTCAACAGCAAGTAATAAATATTTTGTAGCACCTTATCGCTAACGACCTACTTTACATGCAAACTAAAATATACAAAATTTCATTAGCTCTGTTCTGTTTAACTGTTTGACTGTACCGCAAAGTAAATTAACTAATTTGAGACGGATTGTGTAAACTACAGCGCAAGGTTTCGATCGTATAATTTAGTAATGTACATTTTATAATCAGTCAATATCTAGATTTCTTAGAAATCATTTGAAGCGTATTGAATTTAAATTAATTTATAACACTACAAATTAGTTTACTAGCTTCAATAATCATGCAAGGTTGACAAAATGTTTCAAACAGTTACCTAGGTTTTATTACTTTAATCTTACAATTATTTGTTTTACTCAGTATACGCTTACTTTTACCGGTTCATTTAAAATTATTAACATACATGTATATACTCCGTCCTTTATAGACTTATTTCCTTCATGGGTGTTATATTCGATTCAGCTAAACCTGCCTTTAGTAATCTAAACTGATGAATGGTTTAACAAACTAAAAGGTCTCCAAACTAAATTATCTATGCATTATTGTAAACGACGCCTGATACGTTAAAACGAAACACAGTGAACAGTGACCTAAAATTCCAAATTATCAATGTTTTTATTTGCTTGTACTGACGTTTTAAAACCATTTCCCCTTAACGAAAACCGAGTTATATACGACGCCAATTTACAAAACTTACCTCTAAACCCGAGAACGCTTTTTCATAGACGTTAGACTAGAGATATGGCGTAAAATACAATAATTTATCTTCATCCCATAGGAGTTTAATTGTTGATTATTGTTCTCCTTATATACTCGTATAATTTTACTTTCTCTTGCCTATATGAATATATAGGAAGGAAAGTATTGCTTTCATGTCGATTTTTCAAAATAGAGTTTTTACCGGATATACACGTTTTTAGACTCCCTGAACCCATAAAACTTTTTTTAGCGCTTGGTGTGTATGCGCGCGCGTGTGTGTGTTTGTGTGTACAAAATCTCAAGAACGGAACATCGTACGAAGTTGAAACTTGAAACTTTAGTTAGGTAGGTACCACTAGAGGACCCGACGGGAACATTTTCATCAAAATCGGTCTACCAGAAGTAGTAGTTTATTTGTGTAATTTTTCACTTTTTGCGTTTTTTGTCAAAAATGGATTCTGCGATCTATTTAAAATCTCCTCATTTACTACATTTTCTGTGCTCTACAAGATAGGGTAGGCGCTATGTCTGCAGAAATGTTGTTCTCTCGGAAGCAGAAGGCTGTTCTCTCGTAGATAAAATTGTTTTTTTGAGATTACGACCTTCCTTTGCATTTTAGAGCAAAAGTAAACATATCAAAGTAGAAAATTTAAAAACCTACTACTTTTATTGCAAACATTTTTTAGTATAACGCTTAGTTTAGCGGTAATTAGTGATTTTCTGTTTTTTTTCCATGAAAATCTGTAAACAAATGGATTTTTTTAAATATCGGCCGTAGTATGTATTTTACGACAACAATGTATATAATCAAATTTACAGGAAATTAAAATATCTATAACTTTTAATTGAATAATTTTTCTCTACAGTCTAGTTTAGCGTCAACGAGTGATTTTCCGTATTATTAAGCCAAACTAGTTTAGTAAGGTTATGTTTCATTTTATATCATTCACTCATGATCAAAATTATGTTATGTTTTTTGAGGTTAGTTTTTTGTTTATTTCTAATGTCTTATTACTATATTCTGTCCGGTCTGTCGCATGTTGTTTTGACTTAAGCGTTGGTAAAGTGAAACATGATTACGCATTCTTTTTGTGATTTTCAACCCGGAGTTTGTTTATATCTGCTACACGGTTCTGTGGGATAAACTATAATGTTCGGTTATATTGTTCATAACAATATAACCGATAGAAATATAGAAATATAACCGAGCAAGAGAAAGTCGTGTGAGTGTTTCACCCCAGATTTTTATTTTTTGTTATTTTCAGTGTTATCAAATTAAAATTAAAGAAAAAAAAATAATTTTTACAGTTAAATTTTTTATAAATATCTGTACCTAGAAAGCATTACTCAATTGATATACAGGCCTCTGTTTGCCAAGCGCTGATATGATTGCAGAAAACCATTTTTGGGAACTGGCCAGTCTCTACAGCCAATATCCCTTGTGTCCGAATAATTTGCAAACCAACTGAACGTGGAACTTTGATCACAGAATTTTACTTTTGTGTCATTTTTGTTACAAAATTTATATAAATATAATTCTTGTTATATTTATTTCACGACATAATTGTTAAAACAAGTTGTACAGGAACCCACGCTTGAAAAATATTCACTGTTATTTTTTAGTTAATTAAATCAAGAATAATGTAATACATATTTTAAATCTGTAATCATATTATATATTAAATTTTATGATGAAATATTTCATAAAATGACATTTAAGTATTATTTATTTTTTAAATCTTTTTAAATGCTATTTTTTGACATAGTATTAAATTCATCGTGGGTAGAATGTTTGCTCACTGTAACATAAAGAAGGCTTTTAGGTAACTCGTTATCTTCTTCTACATAAATTACTACACGTACAGTTTTTATTGCGACATTACACAGAATTTTCATTACAGAATTCTCAGTTCTCTTTTGTTTATACTAACATTATATACTGGAAAATTTTTGTAACTTTATTTATGTGGTTTTTAATTTTCTCAATTCCCTTCTTAGAATTCATTGTGTATTTTTTTGTAAAACACTTTTAAATTTATATACCGGTGAAATTCTTAGTATCAAAGGTCAAGGCAACATCGTGGCTTGAATAATTATATCCAAGTAATTTATTCTGTGAGGAAAATATTTAAGAATTAATTTGCGCTTCTCTCAAAAACAAATAGCTATTAATTCATTATTGATTTTCTGCTTTCAAAAATTCGTCGATCAATGAGGCTTATCTTCCTTATGGATATTTCATTCAGTTCACAGGCTTAATATCTTAGATCCGTTCTTGAGTTACGCGAATATAATCCTTTCTTGTGGAAGTCAAGTATTACCTAATAAAATGTAGTTTTTATTTATGGATTACGCATTAATAACCTTTATGTTATTAACTTAAGCAGTGTTTAACGTACCGATTAACGTTATTATATTATATTGTTCGATCAGATACGATGGTAGATCAAAATATCGACTGAGGATAATTTATCAAAATTCTCAATTGTGTTTTTGAATTATTGTGGAATAATAACTGTTTATAAATACGAAAAGTGTTGGTACCTGCTTAATTATAAAATTTCGGTATTCAGCACCGATAAGCCAATTTCACTCATTAATAAAAATTACTTATTTGTAAATATTTGTCTTTTTAATGCGTTCAATTTGGATTGAGTGATATATTAGTTCTGATTTAGATGGTAGTTTCAGTTAATCAAAGGCTCTTATACCGATGGATTACTGTGAAACATAGTAGTTAACCGTAAAATTAATTTGTGGCCAACCGATCAAAATGATCAACAGAAGCACTGCATAATGAAAATTCAGCATGGCTGAATGCATTGCCAGCTTTGTTGATGTGACTGAGTCTGTAAGCAATTGGTGGTATTGGGCTCTCAGTTCAACAGTATCTGAGTTATCGAGAATATTATTTTTACTTTCAAAGCTGCCACTGTATTTATAAGAATTGTATACAGAGCTGTAATTATGAAATTTAACCAAATTGAATTAGTGTCGTTTGTAAAAATTCTACTCTCGATATTCCTTTCAAATATTTTAATTTTGTTTGCCACTAAAAGAAAATTACTTATGTGGTGTAGTTATTATTAAAAAAGAAATTAAAGTACTTTGAAATTTATTTTTTATAGCAGAGGAACCATTTTATTGTCAAAATGGGCCTCTTTTTGATGTAGTGGTCAGCGTAACTACCTTCTACGCCTGAGATCCCGGATTAAAATCCTGATCAGGTCTTATGTTTATTCATCACTCATTTGTCACTCTTTATCGTCTGCGTTAGCATTATTGTGCAAAACAGGCGGACATAAAACAAAACAAATAAAAAATAACCCGATAATAAAAATTTTAGATGTTTAAATAAAAAAATTAATTGTGAGGCTTAAACCTACAGTTTAATACCAAAATATAGTTTATTATTTCGCATAAAATTTGAAAGAAATAGTTAAAAATATTAAAAAATAGTTTATCTGAAGCTATTAGGCAATTTTATCTTTTTATTTGGCCATTGACCCTGTTTAAATAATGTGCTATTAAATACTATTGTTTTCTATACATTTATTACATTATTCTACAAGTTAAGTACTATTTTTATTTAATTATATTTTGATTGTACTAATTCTATCACACTGATATATTTAAAATTGTTACTTATTTGTACTACACAGTTTCTTGTTACACTATTCTAACAAATATAATATTCTTATAGCTGACTTCGTACATTCTATTTATATTGATATTTCTATAACATTATATATTTATTATATTATTATTATGATTATTATTATTATTATATATTGATATTGTAATCGGGTCAAAATGATGTTATTTATTTTCGGATGTACATATTCTTGGCTGAGAATCGACTGCAAGGCCTTCGACTTAGTAGACGGAGCCGTTACTGAGGGGGGTCGCGTAAAAAATAGATTTTTTTAAGATTTCAGCCTTATTATGCATTTAACGACCAAAAAGTATAATTAAATTTATAGGAAATTAAAAGATCTACAACTTTTATTTATGGAATTTTTCTCTACAGAGCCTAGTTTAGCGTGAAAGAGTGATTATCCGTATTTTTAAGCCAAACTGAGGCCGATTTTCATTTTGCGTCTTTCACTCATGATTAAAATAAGGTTATGTTTTTTGAGGTTAGTTTATTTTTTTATGTTTTATTACTAATTTTCGGTTATATCTGCATTGGCAAGAGAAAGTTGTGTGAGTTTTTCACACCAGATTTTAAAAAAATTCATTGCCTGATGTAGTAATCTCTTTTAGAAACGTGTACGAAAATTATTATTTTTAATGATATATTGTTATAAAATTTATAAAACTACTGTGAAATATTTTTGTTTATACAATGAATTTGATGTAAAATGTGCACAAACTGGGTCGAAACATTTCGAGGGATTATGCATTATCAAACTCCATTTGAACAATAAATTTGTTTACGTACATTACAGAATATATCCAATTTTATGTTAGCTGTGAAGAACTTTGTATTTTATAGTTTTAGTTTGGGTTCTTAAAGTTAAGAAAACGTAAAATTTTTAAATCCGTAGACGATAAGCTTATTTTCCTGAAATAACCTTGAATTATAATGGCTGCCTGGCTACTCCTAATAAAAATAAAAAAGTATTGCCGAAAATATGCGTAAAACATAAAAAAATTCTGTTCATAATATAACTTTTTACCTAAGTTTTTGGTAAGTATTAAAACTGATAATATTTTTTAACCCTTGTGTACGTTGCAATCTGTTCAATTTAAGAACAATAAAAACCCCATCTCCCAATAAAATGAGGGTGATATGTATGACATGTGAATGAGTTGTAGTCTTGTACAGGCTCAGGCCGATCATTCCTGAGAGAGTAATATGTAATAATGTTAATATTACTTTTACAATACATTTAATTACCAGTACGTAGAAAAGAAACTTTTGGAACAACAAAATTAAATAAAAGTTTATATTAAAAACAGAATCTGTCCTTAAGTTTTCCTTTATTTGTTTTATTTTTTTAATTAAATTTAACTTATCAAGAATGGATTACGAGATTCTAATGAAATTTTCTATTCCTCTTTGAAATAACTTTTCATGAAATGAAATGGAAGACTTATGTATCGTATTTCAAAATGTTAGCAAATTTCCACATGTTAGTGAATTATGATGTTAATCTTATCTACCAGCCTTTCAATAGCGGAAAATTCATTTCCTAATGTAACTTCTTATCAACTGACTTATATGTGTTCCAAAAAAGTAACAGTTAAAATTAACATTTTTTTCTGTAATTTAAAAATAATAAATGATAAATTATCAAAAAATATCTGAAAAAAATGTAATGCAGAGTACCAGAATTTTTTTATAGTTGCTCTTGAAGGTAAATTGGAAAAACATTTACCACATCAACCGTTTGTCTGAGCTTCTAATCAAGGTTTTATAGAGAAAAATACATTTTAGGTCCCGTAAATACGCCCAAAAATTTGCTTTTTCTGCAAAATTTCAGCATGTTCTAACTTATGAACTGTGATTGTCTAGTCATTGCTGGCAGTAATCGTTTCAGATGAATGTTGAATTTAGTTTTCAAATTTTTAGTTCTCAAAGTCGAAAATTTCGACAAAATTTCTTATTTGTAACTGTATACTTGTGAGAACTGTAAACCTGTCGATTCTCAAATCTAGCATGATTGTTGCGATAAGTTATGACCAAAATGGATGTCATTTTTTTATGGCTTCAATGTTTTAAATATGTAAATTTTATTTTTGTTTTCATTTAAAGTCTTATAAACAAAGTGCGTTGGTTTGAAGTTAAGCGATGGGTTTTTAATGTAGTACACATTTAACAACTAATTTTTGGCTTCCTCCTACGCCTAATTGTCAGAGGCTAAGACTGTAAAGGTTCTGGGACCGATTCCCGACTTGGGTCTGGATGTTATTACAAGAGAAAACCTACACATTCCACACCGTAACTAATATTAGTTGATAACCAAAGCAGTTGAAATAACTTAAAATAAACTAAGAGACATATTCCGGAAAAACTTAGGTCTGAAGGTGCATCGTATTTCTAAAGCAAACATCCTTCTTAGGCGCTGATAAGAAAACACTTTTGAAGCTATAAATATTGTCAATATTAATCGATATTCTAAGTAGTAATTATAAGCGTATATCTTAATTAGAACAGTTTGCATGTTGTTGTTTAGGTCAACAGCCGTAAGGCTGGTTTGAACCTTTAGAGGTTTTACTAAGGTGTAAAAACGAGGAGTGAGGTGGTTTACTATTACCTTTCTCACTGAGTACAAAAGTAGCCTATGCTTATCAACATGCCAGGCCTTCCGAAAAGCATCTACTCTGCATCCTGCAAATGACACCTTCACTTCATTCACCACAGGGTCTAGCTGTATAATGAAATTCATTGCTTTCAGAGGAGATAACTCTGACTAGTGTCTTTTACACCTCTACTTCTTCTGTTCTTAAATAGTTCTGTCATGTAATTGGCTGACCACGTGATAAGAAACAGAACTATTTTTTGTTGCCCTGGAACTAGCAGATTGAGTGCAAATAATTTAGCACTCCACCTGCCTGTTATGGGCGAACGAGTATACTATGAAAGTCATAAAGCTAATAAATGTAGAAGTTAATATTCCGAATAAATGTTAGGTATAACATAATAATATTAACACGTTTACATCTTTTTAATAAGATGATAATAAAATTGCTATATCAGCTTTTGTGGTTGCTTTTATTAGTATACGAAGTATAGTAGGATTATAATTGTAAGACTTCCTTCCTTGTTGTTAACAGTTACTACGAGATATAATGCAACACCGTGTAGAGTTTGTTATTTTGGAACCGCATAAGATACCTACTTAGTACTTAGATACTTAACATTTTGCATAATCCCGTATAATAATAATTGTATTACTTATTTTGTTTCAATTTAATTAATATTCAAAATAATGTTTGTTACTCTGGTCACAAGTTGTACTTCTACAAACTACTACATAATTACAAAAACTTTAAAAAAATATTTAAAATATATTCAGCTGATTCAGTGATTTCAGATCTAAATATTAAGAAAATTCTGTCAATTTTGTTTCTTTTTATTATTTGAGTTGATGTTGAAATTGGTTAACATTTTCTGTATTTGGTTATTATTTTTTTAGTTTTTTGGTAGTGTACAGTGCCAAGCAAGCGTTTATATTAAAAATTCATTAGTTACAGATATATAAGTATGCGGGCGCGTAAAAAAATCTTAGAAAGTGTTTTTGAATACTAATTGAATTTTTCTTTTAATGAGTTACGTAACCCACTGGGTTGGTCACACCTTAAGTCATCACTTAAGTGCAAATCAGCTGTTGAACAGCTGATTTTCGGACACGATGGTTCGTGATTCAAATCCTAGTAAAGGTACGTTAATACCTACTGATTTGAATTCTATACAGTGGTTACCGGTGTACTTAAATAGTTGATCACTTAACCATACCTCTCAGAAATGGTCGGCCTGAGTCTACATAAGACACCACCTTATTTATATGTCATACATTTCATCCTCATCTAAATTAAATTATACAAAAATAGTTTTAATCCTGATTAAACAATCCAAAGAGAAGAAACAACAGAGATCCGCGAGTCACCAATAACGTTACAATCTATATTAAAAACACATTTACCGTTCTTTTGATAGAAAATTTCAACATTGAGGAACATAAAACTGTAGTTAGCCAACACAAAATAAATGAACTTGCGCAAATATTTTTAAAATCGGAGGTTTAGTATTCATAGCTTCTGCAATATCTTCAGGTTGTCAGTGCCCAAGATACGTTTAATTCTGTCTCGATAACCAACAAAGGGTAATGACTAATAAAGAGTAAAACTTTGCCCTGCCACACCGGATGCGTACCAGTACATCATTTACTCTCTTCGCCTACAAACATGTACGACCATCTTCACCGACTCAGATATTTCAAAATCAAACGAAAGTACAGTACTTAGGAATTACATTTAACAGACCCTTTTTTTAAAAAAATAACATTATTTGCAATTAGTTTTTTTAAAATAAACTGTAAACAAATCTTTTGAATTTACAAATCACAAGTTGAGGCCTCATTACCCGGAGTACCTCTCATTATATCAATTACTCACGTGTTAAAAGATAAAATTACTATGTACAAAGATATTTACATTTTACAATATGGAATACTTTTCACTATAATTTTTCTACATTTAAACTCTTTCAGACAAGTCCAAAACATGGTAACGTTTTAGGCGCCTAACTTCTTCTGCATTGTTTAGAAGATTTACGGCTAATTCATTTTCGTGACTTTCAAGTCTTGCCTGATATTTTCTATTAAAACGCCTGACTTTGTATTTTACTACTACTTTGTATTTCTGCATTCCTTGCAAATCATGGCGCGCTTGTTATAGCCCAAACAATCAACCTTATTTTGGAACTTTTGAATTACCTCTATGTTACTTCTGTTGGTAGTTCCCCAAAGTTGAACGCCGTACAACCAATCTGGTTTAAGTAACATTTTGTGAAGCAGCAACTTATTCTCAAGAAAGAGTGAAGAGTTCCCGCCAATCAGCCAGTACATCCTTTTGTATTTTAAATTTAATTCATTCCTCTTCATTCTTACATGGGTTTTCCAAGTTAACCGCCTGTCCTGATGCGTACCCAGGTACTTCACAACTTTACTTTGTGGTAAATCAACACCTCCAAGTTTTACTGGTGGACAAGTATTTCTCCGCATTGTAAATGTAACATGCTGCGATTTTGCAGTATTGATCTTCACTCTCCATTTTTTAAAACAGACCCTTAACATGGAAAAAACACATAACATTAAAAATACAGACAATAACTAACAGGTTGAAGCTTCTATGCAGTCTTCTTGGAGAGTTTTTTTATTTGCCCTTAAAACAATAACTCTCCATTAACAAACATCTCCTGAGGTCCATCTGGGCACAATGCTTGTCAAATTTATTGATGCACAGCTCGTAGCAATTTGTCTCACTTTTAAGCTGCTTAATCCAAAATTCTCATCATTAAACCTTCCTTTGGTACATACACGTAATGAGACAATTTAATCTTATTCTCTAGTTAAAATTTGAAAATCACAGACTATACAGTAACACATTATACATTATACATAGCGTCACTATTGAGTGATCAGGTTCATTACGTTATTCATGCCACATTCCACCCCCTTATAGCACATTTTAAATTGTTATTAACAAGAACAAATTAAGCATATATGTTGGAAAAAACCAATTTGATAATTTTGCACTTGTTATTATACAGTTTCAAATATAGAATTTCAGTTAACATATACATTTTTCAATCGTTGGTAACCTTTTAGGTTCTTTAGTAAATATTGGTTTCTTGATTAACAAAGTATTAAAATTTAAAAAAATCGATATTAGAATACTTTTTAGTTCCTTTAATTAATAGATTCTAAGTTAATTCTGCAAATTTTACAGCAATACACTGACAAAATTGTACGAAGTATAAAAATGTATAAACATTTACATTAAAGAAATGTGATTTTGTCGATTCATTGTTCGCCCACAATGAAAAGATATCGAAAATGTCAGATTTAATTCATTTTTCAAAATTTGAATAATCCCTTATATATAAACGAAAAATTAATATTGTTACTTATATTACGTGCCTTAAATTATGTTATAAAACTGTCAGAGGTGTTCACAGACAAAACTATAGCGTCAGAAAAATCTATGTTTTATTGTTTTTTCTTATTTCCTTTAAATTCAGTTCATGTATCGAATAAGTATAGAAAAGGAAGACCTATTGTATAACGGTGGAATGGGAGTACAGTTTAGTTCGTTAAAAGCGTTATTTTCTACAGAGGGACAGTAACTTGAAGGTACAAACGTGACCAGAGACCAAAATAACGAAAAAACCTAAAAGTATGCTACATCATATCAACCATTTCTGTTTAAATAAATACAAAACATATATTGTTTGTCTGTATTTAAGGCAGAAAGACTCGATATCTCATATTTTAAAAACAAAATAAATAAATTTTTTAACTTGACAAAAATATTTTTAACTTTTTACACTTTGAATAGAAACAATGGGTATAAATTTATTATATTTGAACTTTAAAAAATAGTACATTTTTATTTTAAAGTTTTGTTTGCTATGAATACAGTAATGTCAAGTAAATCTTAAATTAGCAGTAGCGTCAAATGCTTTTATTCAATTATAACCTACCTATTAAAGCTGGTAGGCGTTCCCAGTTTTCGATTGACAACAAACTACTTTAGTACAAATCCATGCTGAAGCCGAGATGGACCTACGGGATTCAGTCTAAGCATCGACTTCAAACATTGAGATTCTGCAACGGTTTCAATCAAAAGTTCTATGGACCATACTAAATGCACCGTGGTATATTACCAACGCTGACATACATCGTGATATGGATGTGCAAACGGTACGAGAAGAAATACGACGTTTCAGTTGTAAATACATCAAGCGTCTAAACAACCATGTAAATCACTTAGCACTCTCTTGGACAACAGCAACGATTTTCATAGACGATAACGTGCTACAGTACTAGATCTCCCAGGGCGAATCTGATAGTGTGATTTTACATTGTAAATAATATAATGTTAATATTTTGTAGACGAATAACGTGTTTGAGTGTGAATGTTGTAAATTAATGAATGAACATTTTTATTTATCTCCAGTAAATTTCGGTGTACATATATTTTGGGATCATGTGCTTATTATTTATTACTTCTCATTCTGTTTTATTCGTTTTAAAGGAGGTTTTGATTATTTGGTTTTCTTAACTATCTAATTTTGATTGTAAATAATAATTAAGAGCAGTATAATATGTTTTAATGTTATAATTTGTTAATTACACCAGTAGGTTGTAATTTGTTCATGTGTTAATTCTAATTGATAAGTTGCATTTATTGTTATACAACAGATTATGCATGAAAGAAAAGTTATATGAAAACAGATATATAGCCTATACACAAATGTTTTTTTGTAATAAACGTGTTTAAATTTTCACTGTGAACCACTAAATTGCGTAATCCATTATAGCTAAAAATTCATGGCAACATTCTGTTCTAAATTTTTATCTGTTTAATTTTGGCGGAAGTCCTACCAACAAATTTTCTATGTTCTAAATGTTGTAATAAACATCTGCCAACAACAAACAAAGATATCCTAAAAAAAGTTAAACAAAAGAAAAAACATAAAGATTAAAAAAAAGATCAAAGATATCCTTGGAAGGTTCAGATTATTTCATGAAATTGTTGTTGAAACTTTATACACTGAGTGTATGTAAAGCCAACAAGTCTGTCTTCGTAATGGTAACATTACTGGGAAAGTCTTTTCTTTTGGATTAGAAATTATTTAGACAATAATTTAATGCAGAAATATTTAACTAACGAACTTATTTTTAACAAAAACAAAAAAACAAGTGTAGCATAAGTTTTCAGGTGGTACAGAAAAAAAATTTGTTTAAATTTTATACCTTTTTACGCATTTTAATGTTGTTTAGGTCATCAGGCGAAAGGCTGATTTGAATCTTTAGAGGTTTTATTAAGTAAGACGAGGAGTGAGGTGGTTTACCATGCTTTCCTCACTGGGTGGAAAAGTACGCTTATCAGCATGCCTGGCCCTCGGAAAAGCACGTATTTTTCACTCTGCAAATGACACCTTCACTTCATTCACCACAGGGTCTGGCTGTATAAAAAAAAATTATTACTTTCAGAGGAGACAACTCAGATTACTGTCTTTTACACACTCTACCTCTTCTGGTCTTAAATGATTCAGTCATTTAATTGGCTGACCATGTGATAATAAACAGAACTATTTATTTTAGCCCTGCAACGAACAAATTGAGTGTAAATAATTTGCCACTCCACCTGTCTGTTATGGGCAAAATTTTTATTTTATTTTATTTAATTTTAATGGTAAACTGTAAATTCTTTTTGATTTTTGCGTCTCATCAAGAGTGACTAATTTGGGTTTGAAATTTAAAAAAGCGGTCGGTTATTTCTGGAAACTACCTCAAAACCTTTATATTTTTGTCAGTAGTATAAAGATTTTCTAGTAGTACATTTTTTTGTATTAGGCCTACTGAAGCTATCTAATATTATGAAAGTTCCTGAACAGAACTTTGTGGTTTCAGTTTTTGGTTAAATATTTTGTTGCAGTATTTATGAAATACTGAACTATGATTAGAAGTATTTAAGAATTATTAATTCGAACTATTGGTTTCTGAAGTTGAAATACGAGGAAATAAAATCAAATATAATTACATTTCAAAATGTCAGTTATATGATCTGAGCAACCAAGCGTTATGAAATAAGCGCAAATGATTATATTTGAGATTCATTATACTCTTGATTTAATTTGCTTGTACATATACTAAGCACCAATACAATTACACAAGGGTATACATATATTCACACAAATACTCAAACGATAAAGGGAAAAGAGAATTTGCTGAATATGGGATGGAGTAGCATCTAATGCATTAACTGTGTTACCGCACATGTGGCACTGTATGCGGTATATTCCGCCTAAGTTAACTTCCTGACAGTCGTAGGAATTTGTCGTTCACATATTATTACTCATATTAGCATCACTGAATTTCGGGTGAATACTTGTCTCATAAATTCATATGCTCGGTCAAGAGGAGTTTGAGCAGAATTTTGAAACCAATATTGTTTAAACAAGAGTTTGGTATGTTATACAGAGATTCTTCACATTTATTTCATTTTCACGACTATAAGACTACCACTAGTGAAAAATATAATACAAGTATTTAAAAATGTCTCAGTAAACCTTATAGCCTATATTAGACATTTAAGAGCTTAAGATAATTTAATTCATTTAGAAAGAAGTCGGTACATTTGGTTACATCTGTCATTTAATAATATACATACATAATAATGGTTACGTGGTTGTTCCAAGTTAGAAATTAAATTTTTTTTGTGGCAGAGCTTGATTGAATAGATATACCTGAGAAGAGTTATCTCTTCTTAGTGAAAAATTAATCTGATATATCTTCTCAATGTTGACTTTGATGCTCCATTTTATGAAACCATCATTCAAACAATTAAACGATGTTGTGTGTTTTTTTAAGAAGCGTACATGCTTGTTATTTTATTCAAAAACCTTATTTCAGCTCTTTGCTTAATATACATGCAATAAAATTAAAGTAATTACAGGGTAGTGCAGACTGTGATACAGAATCACACAAATGTGTCGTTTGAGATCAATAGCAATTGCAGTAAGTATGTAAATATGCTATCTACGTAAAGCAGTATCCACGATTTTACGATGTGCACATAGCTTAAAACTGTTGTTTTACTGGAAAAATGTATAAGTACCAAATAAAACGTAAAATTTTGTATTCAGTTGATAAGAAAATTTCTGTAAAGTAATTTTTTACTTTTATGTACACAAAGAAATAAAATCCGATGAAATGTTTCTTTTTTATTATACGTTAATACTTTATAGCCAAAAGAAAGATGAATTATGTAGGTGCATCGTAATTATTTTTAGTTCAAACCCGCCGTTCATTAACCAAAACTAGTCGCTAATGGTCCAGCTGTTCATGTGGCCTAAAATAAATTGAAAACCTGTTATTGAATTGACATTAAAAAAAGTTGCGTAGAGGCGCAACTGGCTTCTACAGGTTTTCAGGTTTCGAATCTCGATCAGGCCTGGCATTTTTTCATCACTAATTTTCATTATCATCATTATCCACCGTCTCCGTTAGCATAAATTGGAGAACAGTCAAACGTAAACTCAAAAAAAGTCACTTATTCTTTTAATATCGGTTCACTAATCCACAACTGTTCGCTATTCTTGTTCGGGTTTCTGATCATTAATTTGGAAACATACATAAAACAATTTTTATTAAAACCGTTTTGAATTAGAATAGTCAAAGATAAATTGTTGTGTATTTTAAAATTTCCTAGTAATTTTTATTTTGATACTTTTTGTCTGTGTACTTTTTACGTTCGTGCACATTAATGCTAATGCAGACAATGAAGAATAAGATGAAAAAATGCGTGACCTGACCGGGAATTAAACCCGAGACTGGGCATTAATACCAGTTGCACTGACCACTACGCCACGGCCGGCCTATTTTAATTACTTTCGTAGATTTATTAATTAAATGATTCATAAACAAATAAGAATTAACAGCATTCAAAAAAGTAATTTTTGTTTGCTGTAATCGAATATATTATTCCAAAATAACAAAGAGTGAATATTTTCAGTTATACGTATTATGAATTAGCGGTAGCAGTAGTAAAATAATACTTTTCCTAAACTTATTTATAGAATCTATATTTCATTAAAACAGTGAAATTTGTATCTTGATTAGAAATGAACTTTCATTCGGGAAACGTAGCCTACAAGTTTTTCTCGTTATACTTTATGAAGTACCGCGACTTTGGCATTATGGTTCCATGTAGTAATTTGCTATGTGCAATCCTCGACTTGTAAAAAATTAATGTATATATTTTTAGTATTTTAAAAATATAAAATTGTAAATAAATTGGTGGTATGTAGAGCAAAGTGAATATATTGCATTACTTTAATGGCAGAGGATTTCTAAATTTTTATGATCAGTTCAGTAATTAACGTTAATCGCCAGAATATAAAAAAAAAACGGTCGCATGAGCGTACTTCAGGAATTTGTAACCCTACTTTAAGGCATTTATTTGTGTACAGGGTGCTCTTACAGTTTTATTGGGCGTGTGATAACCGTGAAGTATTAACACTCGTAGACCTAAAAAAACGAATTATGCTACTAGGAATGCTGAAAAAGTAAAGACAAGAAAATCAAATTGCACATTTTTTCAGAAGTCATTTCTCTATCTTGTGAGGAGTTTGATAACGTACTTCCATCCTATAACACAGTATTATGTCACCACATTATTGAAACTGAATTATCATATCCTATCGATCAACCAAGGCTTGAGAAATTTTTCCAAGCTCTAAATAATAAAAACTGTTCTCTGTTTAGTTTTTACTTTTCTTTTATACGATTTTTTCTATGCTCAAGTATTGAATTAATTCCTATAAAATAAATATATCCAAATTTTATTTATTGTGTATGTCTTAGTTTAGTAATTAACTGTAATATATTTGACTAAATAAAAAGAAAGAAATAATATTGTAATAACTTTAGATTAATGAAATATCATAATTCGTTGGATTTCTGTAACAGGAAAAGTAAGGAATAGGGAATAGCATAAAACAATAATTGTGTAATGTTGGACAATTTCTCACTTCAGATGACTAGACAATGATAATTTGTTGAATAATTCATCGTAAATTAAGCTATGATGAATAAGTTAAAAAGAGAGATGAGACTGATGTGTTACCGAGTACAATGATCTATCTTTGTCTAGGTACTGACAGTTAAAACATAATAATATCTATAATATGCTGTGAAACATGTTTTCATTATTAGATAATAATATTGTCAGTATAATGGATTCTTCTTTAAAATTTCTCTCGTCTCAAAATGTATTTAATATGCATTGTTCTCAAACGATGAGGAAGGTAACATCAGTTACTGACAAAAATGATTATATAATCAGTAAGTTATTAAGGGTTGAAATATAATATAATATTAAGGGTTAAAAAGACTTCTTATTCCAAATTGAAAAAAAAACTATTTCTATGTTGTAAATTCGTTTGTATTTTTTGTGTATTAAAAAACTACTCCAACTTATTTCCTTTCCATTACCACTTTTTATGAAAATGATAATAATTTTCCCATATTTTTTTAAAAATTAAGTTACTTTTTTTAGTTCTGAAACGTTTTCCTTAAGCTTTTGTTTCTCCATTGTATCCTAGATTCCACCATCACCAATGCTCCAATTTATGTAACTAATCATACTCTGTACACAGACTTGAAAATGCCACAGTTTTTGATATCATTAAAAGCACATACAACACTTTTCACTCAAAAATAATTGAACAAAAAAACCCCAGCGTTCGTTCCATCTCATCAAATACCCTTCCTGTTGTCAGGGGCCTGAAAAGAAAATGGAATCGTGATATACTACGACCACTTTAAGACAAAACAAATAACTCATCCGTAAACATTTTCACATACATTATTCATCAGTAATTATTATTGTCATTCACACCTCATTATTACTTCATACTGATACTGTATTTATCATAACACAATTATATTTTAATTGTAATATTTTTTGTTCATTCCACATTTTGAATTCACGCCGAAATTGCCGATTGGGTTGGCTTCACTTCATGTCATACACAATTCACTATTATAAACCATTTATCTGTCACTTGTAACAAGTTTTTGTTGTCGTACAGTTTAATAAAAGAATTAAATATATCGCCGGCCGCATTGGCGTAGCTGGTAACGTGCTCGCCTCTCATCATGCGGTCTTGGGTTCGAATCCCACTCAGTCAAGGCATTTTTATAAGTTACAAAAAAATCATTTCATCTTTCACAGTTGCAATCCAACGTCGTCGCTAATGACCACAGTAGTTGATGCGACGTTAAATAAAAAAAATTAAAAAAATACAAAAGCGGAAATTTTTCTTTTCACCAAAATCGGTAAAAAATGGGATTTTTAAGACTGCGGCATTTTACGATAAAAGTGTTAATACAGTAATTAAAGTTATTGGAAATAAAAAACTTACAACTTTTATTAAAAAAATATTTCTGCACAGAGCCTAGTTTAGTGTGAAAGAGGGATTTCCCGTATTTTTAAGCCGAACTGAAGTTGATTTTCATTTTGCGTTATTCACTCATGATTAAAATTAGGTTGTTTTTTCTTCTTTATTTTAAAGTCGCATCAACAGCTTGGTCATTAGCGATGTTATTGCATTGTTACGATGGGTATTGGGACGTAATAATAGCCGGGAACAAACCCGAGACCTCCGCTTAGCCTAGTGCACTATCCGCTGTGCCCCTGGCGCGACCATTTTTCATCTAATATATTTATTAGATTCTTCGTTTTTAAATTTAGTTTTACTTGAAAGTCGTGAACTGACTTGATGGTACGTTATAATGAATTTCTCAGCCTACTTCCCCTCATCCACATTGTGATTACGAGTAGCCTACGGGATTAAATTACATTAAATATAAATTCCTGTTGTGAATAAAAATATAGTTTACGTCAAAAAAACGATTCCACGATCAACAAAATAATATTAAAAAATAATATTTATATTTCAAATAATATTTATTGTCAGCAACCTGGAATTGGAATAAACATCGTAAAAATTGTTTCGCAAAATTTATACACAAATAAAAAGTTATTCAATTTATAAGTTTTATAATCAGAAGTTTCTTCCAAGTTTATTTAAATTTTTACTTGATTAGTTCAGATTGAATTTAACTAGTTTTAATATTCACAAACTACGATCATATTACGTTATACATTTTAAATTATTAAATTATATTGTAAGAGTATCTATTGTAAGTTAATTTAAGAATTCTTATTCAGAATAGAACGCAAATTATGTTTAAATCCCGTTTTCCCCGATTAAAGTTATTTATATTCCTGAATTTTATGTTAGTTGCAAACTTGTATACAAAAGTATTGTATAATATTTTATCAAATATTTAGATGAGAGTGTAAATAAATTTGTTGTTGGTGAAAATTTATGTATAAGGTGACACTGTAAAGTGAACTTTTATTATAAACAGCAAATTTAATTATTTTAAGAACAAGGTAATTTTAAAACGGATTTTATATACCCATCAGTTACAGATAAAATTACGGGGATTCTTGGACTGATACTCAAAATAGCTTAAAAATTACAAAAATGAAAAATATTGTAAACTTCCTTACTCTTATCGCTATTTTTTGGTAATAAATTTCATTAATTGTAAGACCTATTTGTCACTGTTTTCACAAAAGTTATACTTTTATGTGATTAACAAATTAAAATGACTTAATAACGATTTATGAAAAAATCTTTCGATATTCAATTTTTCCTACAAAAAATTATGCTAAAACCGGTAAATAGGTAAATCCTGCAGATCTGTAGTAGCAAGCGATCTGAAGTCATCTAAATGGTCCAAAATAAAGTGCTCAGGAACATTGTAAATGCCCCACGCTATTATGCTCGTAATATATCCTCAGTTATTTTCAAATAGCGTCATTAGCAAAAGAAGTAGGCTACGTAAGTGTGACCAGAGGCATGAAGATGGTCTCCACGACTACATCAACATTGAAGTTGTTAGACACAAATGTAAAAGTAAGAAGACTGAAAAAAACTAGACCTGTCGTTATTTAGTGTGTCAATAGATTTAGACAGTAGACTAGAATTCACGTAAAACTGGAAGACTTAAGTTATAAATAAGGTTTAAATTACAAATTTACGTTACTGGAACAAAAGTAAAATAAAAAAAACATTCTGATTTGCTACATATGTGGAGGGGGGAAATAATATATTTAAAGAAAATTATTTACTATGTAGAAGTAGTTATTAAACTTTATAAATGTTTAAATTTCAACCGTCTTTGTGGTTAGCGCGCTACCCTACAAAAGGAAGATCCCGGGTTCGATTACCAGCTAGGATCTAAATACAAGTCAAAACCAAGCGTTTCTCTACCTACATTTATCGCTAGTGATCAAAATTTTGATGTTATTTTATGTTTTTATATTTTATTTTGCTAGGTACCTTTTATTCCGTCATAATATGCTCGGGTATTATACCTATGTTATATTTATTTGTATAATGCCTTTTTTGAAAAAATTATAAGCTTATTAATTTTATACCAAAATAAAGTATAGTGGACCTCGGTTAAACCGCGCTCGGATATACCGCGGATTCGGATATAACACGGTTAGATTATGTCCCCTGATTGTTTCTTTTAAGAAACAAGAAATACCAACAATTACATTACGTATATGTATTTGACTATAGGTAAACTTTATATACACACTAAAATATTAATTTATTATTAATATTATTTTTATTGTATGTATTATAATACGTAGTAGACTACGTATTATGTATACGGACTTTCATATCATCTCTTTCTCATTCGTATACATTTAAGTACTGTAGTAGCGTATGTATTACATACGTATATATTTTATCAAATATTAAATCCCATTCAGTAAATCGGTATTCCAGCTTAGCACAAATAACTGACATTTTTAAAGTTAAATGTTGTGCAAGTGAAAAATCAAATAATTTTGAACAGTTAAATAGTTAAATCGATTTTTGGAAATACAATACTAATGTATGTATGAACATGTGTAATTTTTCTTATCAACATGGTAGTTGTCTTCATTTCTACAATATTACGCACATTGTAGGTAAATTATCGACTTTTTTATAATTTTCTTAAATAACCGAAAATATTCTTTGCGTTATGTATTACGTAATAGCCAGTGTTTTACAGTGCTTATATTTAAGGTTAATTTTTTTCGAAATACGGTACATACATCATCTTCTCAGGGTGCCTCTCCATTCCGAAGGTTGGCAACCATCATGGCGATGCTTACTTTATTGGTAGCTATTCGAAATAGTTCTTCTGAGCTTTTGTTAAACATACTCTCAGGTTGGCCATCCATGAAATTCTTCTGCATTCATACATAATTATCGAAAACTAGTATTCTCGGCTATACTACTGCAGGTAGCCCTATGGCATGGGTCTAGTGATGCCCCCTCCTATTACCGTGTAATAACCAAGGAGCACTGTACCTTCAATTTTAGAGCTACATAGTTCCAAAAACGCCTCTGGGGTTGATTGAGGTAACTTTTGTTTTAAAATGTCTTCCCAGAATGTTCTGTACTTTACTGAAGAATAAATATCACACAGATATCCTTCGAAAATTTTTATCTGGCTATAAAATGCTATGAAACTTGATGATCATAGTTCAAAGCAGGTGTCATAAGTTTTCTCCAAAATGAAAATATATTAACATTTTTTCTGATAACATTATTATTTCACTCAAGTAAGATAAGTAGTTTAAAATATAAATAGATTTTTTTGATAAAGATCATTAACTTAATCTTTTGACTTCTTAGAATTTATTTACAAGAGTACATTTTTTAAATGAACACGATGAATGTATTGTTATAGTTTTCAAAAAGCGATAAATTTATTTTTGACAAGTGGTGTTTATTTGAGTTTTTTCTTAGTAAAAATAGTGTTATTAACACTAGAACGTCTTGTCATTTGTCAAACCATTAAAATACTATTAGTAGACGTTAGGTTGAGTCTAAAGAAAAGGGAGTGAGCATCAGACGACAGTTAAGTGCGGCCGTAGAACCCTATATTGTACCATTACTATGTACATGCTCTTCACTAATATCCTCTTTACTTACTGAGTTCCCATGAGAACGTCACGTCTGTCACACAAAACATTACCTATAACAAAGCATTACTTAATATTGTAATATAACTAGGTTTTCTTACACATAAATGCATGCATAGAGATGCGCGCGAGTCGTCTGAAATTTAATATGCTCCAATACTTAACATTAGTTATTCAATTCTTTAATGGATTAATCCTTAACTTTTCATTCTTTTGTAACCTCTCTGATATCAATAAAAAACAGAGTTTTGTGATTATAAACCACAGTATTACTGAATATGAATTTTTTGTGGAAATTTTTAACATTGTAATCTATAATTTTTTTCTATTCGTCGGTCACAACCAGATGTCAAAAACTACAAGAGATACCAACAAACGGTTTTCGGATTCGTAATCTACACCAAATGTAAGTGAGTGTAAATTGGGTTTGAAGTTCCAGTTTTTATCGGAAGTAGCCCAAAACCGGAAGTCAAACATTTAAATTCTGTAACTACATGAGATAGCAACAGTTTCCGGATTCGTAATCTACACAACAAGCCACAACGGACGGGTGGTGTGTTAATTATTTGCATTCAATCTGTTAGTTTCAGGGCTAAAAAAATAGTTCTGTTTCTTATCAGATGGTCAGCCAATTAAATGACTGAATCATTGAAGAACAGAAGAGGTAGAGGTGTAAAAAACACTAGTCAGAGTTATCTTTTCTGAAAGTAATGAATTTCACTATACAGCCAGACCCTGTGGTGAATGAAGTAAAGGTGTCATTTGCAGAGTGGAAAATATGTGCTTATCAGAGGGCCTGGCATGCTGATAAGCATACTTTTTCACTCAGTGAGGAAGGCAATTGTAAACCACCTCACTGTTTGTGTTTTACTTTGTAAAACCTCTACATGTTAAACCAGCCTTTTGGCTGTCGACCTAAAACAACACACAACAACAATCTACACAAAAAGTTAGTGGTCCTGGATTGGTTCTAAAGTTACGGTTTTGACCAGAAGTGGTTCAGAACCGGAATTAAAGAAATCAAATTGAAATTTGGAGACAAAATAGTGTCGCTCGATTCCACTTAAAGAGTAGATATTGAAATCATGAGTTTGTATTCCGGTTTTGGTCGGAACTCACAAAATAGAAGTCAGAAACTATATAAGAGCAACAAACGGTTTACGGATTCGTAATCTACGTAAAAAGTTAGTGGGCCTGGAGTTGAAGTTCCGGTTTCAACCGAAAATGGCCCAAATCGAAAGTTGGAATTTGGAAACAAAAATAGTGTCATTCGATTCCTCTTTAAGAGTAGATACAGAAGACATTTTAAATTCCTGTTTCGAACCCGCCTTTCACGCTATTCCATCCTTTCCCATTACGACAATCCACCTGCTACCATGTTGCCCAGAGGTTGAGGCAAAGATTCATAAAGCAGTATTTGCTGGCAAGAGCTGACCAATTTCACATGCAGAACCTTTGTCTAATTGATAGTACCCATAGGCATTAACCGACATTTAATTGTGAAACTTACTCTTTAGCAATTCCTTCACCAGTGTCAAGTACCAGCTTTGACCTCCAGAAAGAGACTTTAAATTTTTTATTAAAAATTAATGAGAATTGTATTATTGTAATCGTTAAAAATTATTATAGAGATCGAATTCATTGACAACGAAAATGTGGGAAAAATATAAAAGATTTTAATAGTTTTAAAAGACGCACGTAAAATCTATGCTAATATTATAAAGACAAAGTGAGTTTTTATGTGCAGGCTAATTTTCAACGGATTTTCACTAAATTTTGACAGAATATTGTAATTTGTATTAACAGCAACATTTTTACATTTTCAAAAATGATAACCCTAAGGGCCCTAATGTAGATTTTCATAAATATGTATGAGTGTGTGTACATGTGAATAGGTATTAGGTTGAAGTTGATGAAGGGGTTTGATTACGTCGAGAAATGTACGCGGGGGAAATTTTAAAATGTATGTGTGTGTAGGCTATACTATTAGTAATTGTTAAGTACAGTACCTATATTATGTAGTTGAAAGGGTGGAATAGCGAGAGACGTATGCGGGGGAATTAAACAAAACGTTGTGTGTGTGTGCGTACGTTGGAGTATACAGTCGATCTAGCACCTACTTAATTTCTATTATATTTAAAAAAAATTGATAATACCATTTTTTGCGTGTGTAGCCGCTACGGGGCATGCTAGTAATTAAATAATTGTATGAAAAAATTATCATAACATGTAGGTGTACAAACATAGATTGTATAATGAGGTATGTGGGTTTATTAATTAAATATCAAACTTGATGACATTTTCCAGAACTAGTTTAATAGAAATGTTAACTCAAAGACGGAATAGTAACGCTGTAATAATATTTACGTTTCACTTGAATCATTAAATTACACTTTCTTACGTAGTAACTGTACTAACAACGTCTGGGTAGGGTTGTTATGAATATTACATACTGTATAAATATCTGGAACTGCATAATAACCATTCATGTCACCTTAGAGAGAGTTATTAGCATAACTGCTACGTTTATCTTCTTTATAACGAAAATGCCTGAGGTCTTCCCCTTACTGGTAAATGATTGTCGTATAAGATGAGAAAAAATAACGGTTAAAACTGCATTTTGGATTGTAAGCACATGACTTTATCTACCGTAATAGTTTAGTACTAAACTAAACTCCTTAATCTAATAAGCTCATAATTTCTTACTTGCTCTATTTTACTGCAACCAAGAAATAGTTTTAGTAATGCTACAAAACACTGTACAGGTTAACTTACAGGTTATCCCACATTATCTTTATCTGCTAAAATGGTTTAACATTATGTGTTTCGGATATTTAATTCCAAATTTTAATTTAGAACAACGGTGTTAATTTTTTTGCTATACTTAGTCGGTAAAAATTAGCCATTTATCATGAGTTTTACTTATATAAATTATCAAACTGGATACAAATTATCAGTGGCTGCCTACGTAGCGTTGTAATTCGTAGGCTAACCTGCAACGCGGAGGTCCCAGGTCCCATTCCCGGCTAAAATCGGGAAATCTTCATAAATCAAAACCCACTGTTCTAGACCACAAACCACCATTGTTGGTAATAACTAGGCTTTTGATGCGACGGTAATTTTTTTATCTCTAATAACTTTACTTGCAATTATATACTAAAATACGAGAAAATGTGATAAAAATAAAAAAGGATGACGCGAAAATGAAATGAAAAAGAACAGTGATACCTATTGATGGTCTATGAGATAATGGTAATAATGCATGAATGATAAATAACAATATTTCAAAAATATTCTGTAAATATTCTTGTACAAGAAACGAAGAAATAAAAAGAAAAAATCACTTTACAGAAAATATCGGGCCCATTGACGTTTTAATCTGCGTTGCGAATTCCCGAATGATCGTTGAAGGTGATCCTGCAATTTTCCGTGAAAAATGCTGTAAGTGGATTTAACTACTTCACTTATAAGTAGAATTTTAAGGTCATCATGTAGGATTTGCGACTTAAAGTAAACTAATTTTTTTCACTTTTCCTTATATTATTTACCACTATAATAATTACTGTTGAAAACGTAGAAATGGGATAATTAATATTATTACTTGGTGGAGAAAACTACTTAAGGGGAGCAGACCATTTTTCATTATCCCTATACCTACAATACTAACTGAGGTAGATTTTTTGCAAGAACCGTTAAAGCTACACAGCTGAGCTTTGGCACACCTGTCTATCTATAGTATCTTTTTACAAATTTGTACCAGAGATTTTTCATTTATCTTTATCCAATCTAAAAATGATTTTTATTCTCAAAAAATTATCAAATGTAGCCCACATTTTTTTAATGAAAAAGACACCCAAAAAATAAAAACTCCAAAATTTTTTAAATACCTCTGGAGTAAATACACACCTTAGTACTAAAATGTTGTGTGTGAAATTTCACACTCCTAGGTGGGATGGTTCCTGAAATAAGTGTACCTAAAGTCAAAAAATACAATATGCGGAAAATGCGGGTATAGTAAAAGCTTAATACTGTAACAGAAACACCTATTGCCAATTGGAATTAACTTCCAAACAAAAACACACCAATATTTATCTTGCTTTACAGCTGATTCCTATGCGTTCTAGAAATTATTGTTTTTATGTGAATGCGATCTCCGTAATGTTAGAGCAGTAACATTATTATATTAATCTCAATTTACAAGAATGAAAACGTGAATAAATAAATATCGAAATAAACACTACGTATCCCATCAATGTAAAAACATAATTTTTCTCAACAGAAAAAGCAACGTATGTCGTGTTATATATCAATGAAAAAGGGGGAAAACGATCTATCAATATATGGTAAAATTGAAAAATCAATATTTTTGATAAAATCAGTCTGCTCTCCTTAATATCAGAGCTCCAAAGAGACTTTCAAATAAATTGTTAAATAAAATGAATTATTATTAGAAAAATATAGATATTTTCACAGTTATTAAAAATTATTGCCTGTTGAGATCTCTGATCCAGTAACGCCACAAATTCGAGGTGATTTGTAGATTTTTTCAAACCAGGTAGATTATTAGATATCAAGGTAAATATTTCTTTTTATTTGATAGATGTCAAATAACCATTCCTTCCTGAAAATACAGTCACCGGAAATGCCATTTATGTATTGTAATTGTAAGTAATTATGTAGTAATTACTTACTACTTACTTTGTTAGTTACATAACTATTTCTGTTAATGTTTAAGACTGGACTCTTAAAGTTTGTTTATTATTAAGGGTTTTAAAATAGAATTTTATTGACGTGAGGAATATACGTTCGGATAGTTTTAATAAATTCTTTAGGAATTGTTAATTGTAGATCAATAGGTTATTTATGTCGTCGTATATATGGTAAAAGTCTGGTATTAATTGTATTTCAATGTTTTATTCTATTGGGTAATCACATGCGCATGTCATGTCAGTTGTAAGTAGGAATTTTTAGATGATCATAGATAAATCTTTGCCCATAACTGGCAGGTGGAGTGTTAAATTATTTGTATTCGATCTGCTAGTTCAGGGCTACAAAAAAAGTTCTGTTTCTTATCACATGGTCAGCCATATGATTGAAGCATTTAAAAACAGAAGAGATAGAGGTGTGGAAGATACTAGTAGAGTTATCTCCTTTGAGAGTAATGAATTTCATTACACAGCCAGACCCTGTGGTAAATGAAGTGAAGGTGTCATTTGCAGGGTGGAAAATAGAGGCTTTTCGGAGGGTTTGACATGCTGATAAGCATACTTTTCTACTCAAAGAGGAAGGCAAAGGTAAACCACCGGACTCTAAGTTTTACTTAATAAAAGCCTCTAGAAGTTCAAACCAGCTTTTCAGCTAATTACCTAAACAAGATAAATCAAATGAATATTTTTGGATATTAAAAAAGATCTTTCAGACATCACGCTCATATAATAAAAGCAGTTCAACCTGAAGGTTTGTAAGAAATTTGCTGCAGTTTACCGATTACTTATTTTAAGGATAAATAACTATAATTCTACGTATACGGCTTGATTGTATGTAAATAAATTAACAAATAAATATTTAAAAAATATTGAAGTCGTACTATGTTACCGCTATGTTATTACTATTGTTTAGTGTTGTTTGTGGTTGACTATGTTGTTACCATGTTATGGACTATGTTACGATTTTATTTTAGAACAGTGCTGCTGGATGGTACCTTTTTAAGAAATTTAATATGATTATTTTTGTAATTTTCCTGTCTCTCACTAGTTGTAAGTACAAAGCAAAATTAATAAATAATTGTAAATATGTATGGTTTGTACGTCCAGGTATAAAAATGAATAAGAAAATTAAATGAAAAGACCACTTTTTTAAATTATAAATCGGTTACATTTGTGAATTTTATCATAGTTTCATTATTAAACTGGAGTCCCCTATTAAAGAGGAAATGGTTTGTTCTGTATCGAAAGGGGAATAAAAGAAAAGACTTAAATCGTCTTTATTAGGCGAAATTAGAGCCATTACTCTTTTCCAACTTAAGAATAGACAGAAAAGAAAGATAAATCATGGGAAACCAAATCCTCTCTTGTTATAAAATGCGTAGAAATAAAATTAGAATTCCAATTAATTCAGTGGTTTAGAATAACTAAAAAATACAGCTTTAATTATTTTTTGTTTAACCGTTCGTAAATTTCCTTTTATAAACTAAAGTGTAATAACGTTGTATTAATTTGATTTGTTAATTAAATACATTTTTACTTTTCCCGCCGAATTGTTTCTATATTTAGAGAGAACCCATGACCTTTTTAAATTACCTAATACATAATTAAAATTATACAGATATTAAAATTACCGCATTTATAACGTTATTGTTTAAATTAATTTCTATGGTTTCTAAAGAGACACCCTACAGATTTTCTGTTCTCTTACGCTGCATCAGTATTTCAAGCAAGCCATTCTAATTAGCAAAGGCTTCACGGTTTCACGCGGTGTAATTTCATCTTTCTCGCTCTACAATCAGAAGTGTCACAGTTAATTCAGAATAAACTTTACGATCATGAATATGATATTTACAGTGAACTGTTAACAGTCCGAATATCTGAAATCCGTATCTCTAAATAATAATAATTACCGTAATTACTAATTATTTTACAAAGTACGACTCTCCGGTCTAACTAAGCTGCGAGGGATTGAGTTGTGAGCGTGCGTCTAGACCGATTAACGCATTTAATGCTTGGTGGGCGGCAATTACTGGTTAGAGAAACAGACGGAATACATTATAACGCAAATACGACAGGTAAACTTACTGCTAGAAAAAACAACCTTTTTAAACATTTAAATTGTTTTACAGTTTTCGTGAATGAAATTTTTATTATTTTAATTGAAGATTACACTTTAACTTTTATGCAATTTCATGTATATTGACTTAACTAAATTAATATTAATGTTATTTGTGATCTATTCAAATGGTTAATCCAAATGGCGAGGTTGGTTATTACCTTACGCAGGCATTGACGGGGCGTGGTTGCTTTCGGGCGTATCTCCACCGGTTCAGACGACCAGATGAAGCAAGCTGTCTGGATTTTGAGGCGGAGGAGGACACAGCAGTCATGCGATTTTTGACTGCAGAAGATGGATACCAGAGAGGAAGGATCTGGGGACCAAGCTTGGATCACCAATTTCTCCGGAAAATCTCTGATTGCAGAAGAAGAAAGCTGGAAGGCCATTGAGGAGTTCATCCAGAAGGTGATGAAGACCAGAGAAACCCAGCTGCGTTAGTCTCAAAAGAAATCACTCAAAAAGGCGGAAAATGGATGATAAGAAGAGAAATTATCTAGCTAATAAAGAACCTCCGGCTTGTGAAGTTATGCCTAACGGTGATCCCGCGGCAAGTCGGGAAGGGGCTAGAACTGAACTGAGAGGTTTTGGCGGATAGTTGCCTTCGGTAGTTTCGGATAGTTGCCCAGGTAGGTACCTGGGTACCGGTAAATTAGGTTTCCTCGTAAAAAAATGGTTAATTCTTGTAATGTATAACCATGATATTTCATGACAGTTGTCCAACTTAGAATTTGTGGTGTAATCTTTATATCATCTTTACTCTATTATGATAATTTGGAGCAAATCTGTAACCTGAACTGGTTTTATCCCACTGTATTTTGAATCATTGTCGCTACTATATCAGAGGTGTTAAGCACAAAAGTCATTGAATGTTGTTTTGAGTTGGAACACAGTCGTTCAGAATATAAGTACGGTAGTTGCTTTTAAAATTCTATCCCAAAATTTGTATTAAAACTTTTGGTCAAAAGTATCAAGTTAATAGAATTCCATTATTGTTTTATATGTAGAATTTTAGTTGAATATTTTGTGAGAATTTTTTGAGGCAAATCTTAAGACCCAGTTCGTAATATACATTCTTGCTTAAAGAAATTGAATATTTTGGCCAACAAAGAGATTATGCCGTATTGGTGGTGATTGAACAATTTTAGTTGTATTTTCATTTGTCAGTGCTATTCGCATTTTCTTTGAAATCGAATGTTTGTAAAAGTACGTAACAGAAATAAGTAAGTATAAAATATTCTTAAGTAAAGTTTTTAAAATTCTTGTACATATAAGCTATTTATGTTTACACAAATACAATTTTATCTCAAACTCTTGTTATACTGCTCTGCTTACTAATTTTATCCACTACAATTGATAGCTTAGTTTGTGAAGAGAATTCCTGGTCATTTACTAGAACGCTAAATAACCCTTGATTTTCGAAAGCATTGGACTGAAAGTTAAATAGTTAAATGTCCGCTCGAAGCTCTCTAATCTACGACCAAATATTTAACCTGTATTCCGTCCTTCTGTTTAATTGAACACAATGAACTTGTTTTATGAATATATGAATATACTGTTTTGTACTTTAGTTATATACTACGTTAAGTACGGTTAAGTATTAGTTATAATAATAATAATAATAATAAATAATTTTAATTGATAAGCTAAGTCAAATTTCTATAATTAAAAGCTTAAGCTTATTATTTTATTTTTTATTTATTTTTTTTTTTTGGTTTAACGTCCGACTGTTCTGCAATTACTACTAATGCAGACGCTGAAGGATGAAATGATTTTTTGTAACGTATGAAAATATGCCGTGCCTGAATGGGATTCGAACCCAAGACCGCATGATGAGAGGCGAGCACGTTACCAACTACGCCAATGCGGCCGGCGTTTTATTATTTTAAAACAGAAATTTTGTGATGGTAAACAAATCTGGTCAACGTCACTACTTTCAGCTTAGCCAGATGCTGTCACTAGTATATTAAAGAATGACGTATAATTTTTGTTGAATACATTTTACTTTAAGCTTAGTTATTAGCTATGTCTTATTTCTTTTAGTGAAATTTAAAAAATTTGAAAACAAATTGTAAAATCATTCCCTTGCATCAAGTTGTTGGTGGTAGTGCGCTGCACTAGTAAAGTTGAAGAAGGCCTCTCTGTCATCAGTGCATTATATTTTTATACAACAGACTTAAAAAACACAAATTTCTGTTTGTAACACAAACGTGTTTAGTTTAATATTTTGAAGTCAGTCACTCGTTTGTATCTTGAGTCTCCGCGGATTACTTTGTATGTCGTAAATAGTCAGTTAATAGTGTTAACCGGCGATTTATATATCCTGAAAATTTACAGGAGAGCTAGAAAACTGAATGAAACTCGTGTGGTTCCCATAAATATGGCAGAAAAGATTGTCACAACACTATGCAGCTTAACACTTGTTAGAGTTGGTAGTTTTTCTAGTAGATTGACTTAATTTTCTTTTTCCCAATAATACCGAAATTGGATTTTGGTTTAACGTAGAGTTAGCAGATTAACACTGCTCATAACAAAATTCGTCCACTCTTGGTATGAACAAAATTACAAAGACGTCCGTGACGTAATAAATGTAAATAATTTTTTATTGTGCGTAGGTGTTGTAGTAGGTAGGTACATTGGGTCGTGTGAATAAATAGGAGCAAATATTTGTAAGCATGAGCACAAGGCAAAAGGTTAAGCTCCTGAATAAATAATAGAAGTAGGAGCATGTGATTTTTTATATAAATAACGTTTATCGTTGACTTTTCATGTTTCAAGGCTTTGCTCCATTTTATATTTTATTTAAAATCAGCTGTTTATAAGATTGAATTTTTTTCACAGCGCTGCTTTCAGTAGCGCTGTAAACCTGGACCTCTATTCAAGTTAAATTAAAAGTCCGAGGTTACATTCTACACAAGGAATTGTGGGAGAATGTAATACGTAATTTAAAATAGTGGGAAGTAATTTATAATTCTTTCCATGCATCTGAAGGCTCAGGAACGTCCGTTAGATGTCTAATAAGCGTGCTTCTCGTTTTTAAGAATTTTTTAAGTTTATGACATTCATACAAAAAAGACATTGCTTTGAGTAAATACGCCTGAGCCTGAAGTTAAACTTTTGTTTCATATACAGTCCATTTAAGGATTTGCTTCAAAAAGTAAAGCAAAATCTTTTTCTCCTTTTTATTGACCCACTACGGACCACTAGATTACTTTGCGTAATGTTTTATCCTTTTTGTATTGCCTAACGGGACTTAATATTATATTAAAAGCGCATTTATTATTTATTAAGCGCATTAGCTTGGTAACGAAAACAGTGACATTTGGTAGAGTATTAATGGATTTCTGCTCATTCAAATTTCTAGACCATAGCCGGGAATCGAATCTGGAAAGTTCGCTTGGATATTTACATTATCAATTGATTTCTGAAATATTATTGGAATACATATTTTACCATTAATAATTGAAGTAGATTTTAATTTCATATTACAAGTTTAAAAATTTACAAAAAAAATTATATTAATTTTTGTAAATATGCGTATTAACTACATGTTATATAATTATACTACAATTTTAGCTTGCGGTAAAGCCTAAATGATTGGTTAATTGACTAATGATCCTATTTAGTGTAATGTTTATATTGCTTTACGAAGTAATTGAGGAGAAAATTAAACTGTAATCGTTAACGAACAGGTAATGTAATTTAATTCATGGTAAACTGGTGGAAAATATGAGTAACGAGCAAAATGGCGGATACTACTTTGAATGCATTACCTTCCTACGTATATCCATCGGTTAGCTATTCCATTATTACTCACTCGCTTTAACATTGTGATCAACTCTGACTTCTCTTACGCAATTATTACACAAATTAATGAGAATAGTAATGTAATCTGGAAATTCAGATAACAATATAATATTAAACTTATAACTCATTTATTTCTCCAATTTACCAACCGCTCAATTCAAACCAAGTTAATTAAATGATTGTGCGTGGTTAGGTGTAATAAAATCTCTGCCGTTAATTCCAATAATCGTAAATTTAATCTTATCTGTCAATAAATTAATTGAAAAATTATTCAGTATTAAATAATTACTAAAGTAATTATCATTCGTTGATTCCGTGGAACTCCAAGTGAATATTTTACACGGTTGTTAAAATTATAATAGTTTTAAAGATTATTCTCTCTCTAGAACACCTAATTCCTTAGAACGGCAGGAGCTTTCGGCAGTCCAAATTTCGAAGTTAAACTTTAAAAACAAAGTATTTAGTTTCATGGACTTTTACTCTCTTTTGCCCAATATAAAATATAGGTAGCCCCCCTATGTTTATGTTTCCATAACTTCGAGAGAAGTAAGACAACTAAGAGAAGTTATATTTCAAGTCGAGTTGTATTTCGAAATTGACTTTTCACCGGAAATAACGTATTCAGGTTCTCTTAATTCAAATAAAACATGTCTGTTTGGATAAATTGTTGCTGTTTGTGAGTTTGCGCGGCGCGCGCGCGTGAATAAAGTAACTGAAGAACGGAAAATCGTACGAAGGTGGAACTTGGAATTTTACTTATGTACCACAAGGGGACCCGACACGAACATTTTTATTAAAATCGGTCAACCGGAAGTAGCAATTTATTCTTGCAATTTTTCACTTTATGCCATTTTCTCAGAAACGGCTCCTACGATTTTATTATATCGTCTCATTTACTATAAGTTGTGCTCTACAAGTTAATTTAAGTGGCTTGTCTGCTGAAATTCATGTAGGTTTTTACTTTTGAAATAAAAAATGGTTTTCTTAAGATTGGAGCCTTAACATGCATTTTTAGGCAAAATTGTATATTAAATTAAAGTTATTAAAAATTAAAAACCTAACAAGTTCAGATTAACTTCTATTTCAAGCGTTTTCTTCAGTGCTTTACTTTAGCGTCAATTTCTGACTTTCTATATCTTGCTTATCAAAATCGGCAAAGTCCGACGGAGGTTAATTTTCATCTAGCGCCATTCACTCATGATTGAAATTACCTAATGCATTTAATTTTACTTTGTGTATCAATGATTATTTATATGTTAAGTTTTCGTTATTTATATTTGCAAGAAAAAGTAGTGTGATTGTTTCACACCAGATGTTTATTCGTTTTCTTTTGTTGGAATCAGATGAAATATGTTTTCAACTACAACGAATGATCTAAAAACTACTGAAGCATTCACATCAAAATTTTTACGACTACTAACGCAGCATTTTATTACTGAAGCAAACAACACGTTCAATTTTTACATTTTAAAAATATTTCAAAAAAATCAAAACGATATTACTTTGTATATGTTTCTTTCACAAAGATTTAGTTTTTCAGATTAATAATTTTGTTACTAGCCTCAACTGGTAAGTGGAAGGTTTGGTTACCTGGTTAGAGTCTGGAAATGTTTCTTGCTGTATCTCCACTCACGTTTGTTACAATATACCACAACCTATTGGTATCGCTAATAACGCAGATAATGGAGATATTTGAGAGTAAATAAGCTTCACCTATTGGCCAGGAAAACTAGCCAATGAGTTGGCTTCCGATAGCACTATTAGCCTGTTAGTTGTAATTTCTAAGGTTTTTGAACATTTTTTCTCAAAACTTTAAAGCTTATTTTAATGCAGAGAAACCTTATCTCTGACCATCAGTTCGGATTCATCAACATATTCTACAATAGAGCAAATTTATTTGGCATTATTTTGAAGTATACAGGGAAAGGAATAGTTTTTGTTACACTTTTGGACGTCCAACAAGCATACAAGGTTTGTTGAACTAATTTGTAGATTATAAAGTTGATAATCCCAGAGTTTTATACTCGATTTAAATCAATTTACAAGTTATAATAGGCTAATAAATATTATTTTAATTGTTATTAATGTTTTCTCTCTGTTTTCTTAAATTATTTTTAAATTATTTCTAGATTCGTGAGTGCTAAATTGTAAATCAAGTTGTATATGAGTGGTGTCAGTGGAACTTATTCTCGTTAATACTATTAACTATTATGAAATAACCTTTAACAAAAAATTAAAAAATACTAAAAGTAACGGAAACATCATGTTAATAAAAATCTGCTGTACTCAATACAAAAACAAACTGTTAAAAGTGTGAACTTCATTGGTTACGATATCGCAACTGCGCAAAATTTTTTTGGGTCAAATCACACACTTCACTCGGACCTAAAAATTCCATTTATTAATGACGCCAAAAACAAAATGTATCAACGCTTTAGATTAAAATTATTTAACAACTCCAATCCATTGGTTCGTAAACTAAGTTCTCCACATTTACCAGGCAATCCTTATCGTCGGCTTAGCATGAGGTGGAGCAGAGACTTAGGTTAACTTCATTCAATACAGTTAAAATTTAATCACGCTTAATAAACACATTAATAAAAATAATTAAACTTACTATTTGTAACTGAATACTCTTAATTATTAAATTTTATAAAAAGGCTAAGTACCAATTAACTGCAGGAGTCCTACTAATGAGTGGTGTCCTCCTTTAACGTGTAACGTCATTTTTAAAAATGTATATTATGAGCACATTTGCTGGTTGTGCAAAACCGCACAGTTGTAAATAAAAACAAATAAAGTGAAAAAAAGTGTGAAGATGACCTGAGTATACTACCCGCTAAATTAAGAAGTACTTCTTTTAGTTGACGTTAAAATTATACGCCCTTAGTCATGCTGCATGCGTAAACTGAGTAAAGCTTACGTTGAATAAAGCAAGACACATCAACTACATTAAGGATAGATCACGGTGGTAAACCATATGTAGTGTTTAGTAAATTTACCTGTCCTACTTTAAGAGCTCTCGTAGTTGCCCGTACTTAGAATAACCAAATAGTTATTTATCCACAGAGGCCAATTGGCTGTTAAAGTAGTCACTCTAGGTATGTAATAGCAGTATATTGCTGTTGCAAGAGAGGGCACTTCCAAATAAGATATCTGAATATTCTACGTTTACTTAATCTGTGGCGTCTTTGTATGTGTGTGTACTGTACTTAATTTCAGTGAAAAGCTACCATTGCGTAAAATTGGAAAACCGGCCAATTTACGGATGAACATGTTTCTTTAGACACTTGGTTTATACAATTTTTTATATGCCCACATTGAAGCACTTAAATCAGTCCATAGTTCAAGTTCTCAAAGTACTAAAAGCTAGAGATTTGGCCTAGCCACCTTTGTTCACCAGTTACGGTGTATTGTTTATGTTCAAATTTTTTTAGTTCTAGTCTCATATCTCTGTTCCTCAAAATTCTCTTCTCCTCTTTGTCTGCAATTTGTTGCATTGATATACGTAACTTTTGTTAATCATCCTGGACCTCCCTAAACCAGTTGTTCTTGATTTTATTTTTCCAAAAGTAGTTGTAGAGCTGTTTCACTAGCCTGGCATTGTGTAATTTTGATATATGACAGAAAAAGGCTATTCACCGTTTTCGCATTGTGTCTACAATTGACTCACTTTCTAGATATACAACTCTGTTTGGCAGCAATCTCCCATTGCTTATCCACTTGGTGTTTTTGTTGATGATTTTTCTGTCTGCCTTCTGTAGGTTATCTGTTGTTGATTTAGTCTTTAACTTGAAAAATGTTTCATTAGCCCAAGTTGCTTCAGGTTTAACAACGGAGTAGTAATATAAATCTGCAGATAAAAACGCTAAAGCGTTTACAGACTGACTTAATTACTCGTTCATCACCAATATTCTAATTTCACAAACACCTAAAGTGCTGAAATCTGGCACAATTATCACCTAAAAGTTAAACAGAAAACTAAAAAATTGCATTCCAATTATTTGCGTTTACGAGATAAAACGGGGTGACCAGCCCAAAGCAAAACAAACATTTATAAACGAAAAAAATTCTATACTACCTTTCCAAAGAGCTACAGTTCTAAAATTTGGCATCAGTTTTATGCACGTGATACTTATAGGAAAAATGTAGCAATTTAATTTCGAGTACTTTTCCAAAAAATTTAATTGTAAAAATTGGCAATAGTATTTTTAATATACCTGAAATAACCAGTGTGAAGTTAACACGAAAAATACAATAAAAAAATTTATTTAATTCATCCCTGTGAATTAAAGTTCAATTGATCCCAGATATTATCATTGGCTCTCGTTGTTAATCGTTATTACATTTTTATTTATTAATAAAATCACAATACTTGGTGGCTGCCCATAACAGACAGGTGCAGTGTCAAATTATTTACACTCAATCTGTTCGTTGCAGGGCTAAAATAAATAAATCTGTTTCTTATCGCATGGTCAGCCAAATTAATGACTGAATCATTTAAGACCAGATGAGGTAGAGTGTGTAAAAGACACTACTCTGAGTTATCTCCTCTGAAAGTAATGAATTTCATTATACAGCCAGACCCAGTGGTGAATGAAGTGAAGGTGTCATTTACAGAGTGGAAAATATGTGCTTTTCAGAGGGTCCGGCATGCTGATTAGCGTACTTTTTCACTCAGTGAGGAAGGCAAAGGTAAACCACCTCACTCCTCGTTTTACTTAGTAAGACCTCTACAGGTTCAAACCAGCCTTTCGAATAATGACCTAAACAACAACACAACACTTGGTGAATTATTATACACTTGTAAATGTTTTATTGGAAAATTATTTAAAATATGTAGTCGAAGTTCTCGAAAGATACTGAAATTTCATGTATTGAAATATAATATAAAATGTGAATAGCTCACCATGTTTAAAAGTATTTTCTTACCAATCTCATCTTTCTTCGTTCTCCTTCTATCTTTTTCTTATCACTTGTATTCTTCGTTCTTTTTACTTCACTATGGTGAAACCGAAATGAAAGTAATGTTTTTAATTTGTTTCAGTGTTAGATTATTAACATAAATACGTATTATGTTAACTTGTTTCATTGTAAAGCTCAAATGCCTTTACCGATTTCTATAAACGAGGTATCGTTTGATTCGCTGTGGCAAACCGGTTAACATAATGTAGCCTAAATGACGGAACAAAAAGAAACTAACATGGCGGACATAAGCTGTCCTATTTTGGTAGCCAAAAATGTATTTTTAGTAACAACCATGTGTGTATTCAATGAATTTCATAGCATGTGGTGAATATAACTACCCGATAACTGGAAAATATAGGGATGTAATTCCATTTTAGTGTAAGGTAATAAATTCTAATTAGTATTTTCTATTAATCTCGAATGTGTGTACGCTGCAATCTGTACAATTTAAGAACAATAAACAACCCTATTCCCAATAAGATGGGTAATGACATTTATGATGCGTAAATGAGGTGTTGTTTTGTACAGACTCAGACCGACCACTCCTGAGAGAGTATGGTTAATTAAACCCCAACCGTCAAAGTACCTCGGTTACCATTGTCTACATTCAAATCTATAAAAATGTAACTACCTTTACTAAGATTTGAATCACGGAACCTTCGTCTCCGAAAATCAGCTTACGTAGGATAAGCTGGGTAGATCAACCCGCAGGGTTCTAGTTAGTAATGTGTAAAAACATTACGCCATAAACGCATAGTTCAATTTTTTTACATTTCTTATTGCAAAATTTTGTATTTCGTAATAAAATAATCACCTACAGATTTAACGTACTTCTACCAATAAAAAATATAATTCTTATTATTATTATTATTATTATTATTATTATTATTATTATTATTATTATTATTATTATTATTATTATTATTATTATTATAGAATCCGCTACATTCTATGACCTTAATAGAACACTTATTAGAACTAATAGTTTTTTTTATAGTGTCATGTACAGGAGTTTTTACAATAATAGAATGAAAAGAAACGGGCTCTTTTCCCTTTAGGAAAGTGAAGATTTATTTTATATTGTTTTCTGTTTGCAACGTATAAAATAGTATTCTTTCCATTAATCATTTATATTTATCTGAAATATCCTACTACAGAACAAATCTGATAGCGTCAGTCCTGGAATCAAACAATCTTGTTACAAAATTTATTCTGTGTAGTAATTTAAACTAATAGGATTGTTTAGACAATTTAGATAGATAATGTATTTAGATACAGTATTGTTAATCGATTAAATTTACTATAATTTAGAGTATGCTAATGCTAAAAGCTGATACAGTGGTTATTAATGATACAATAGTGATTAACTTCCTAACTGACCGGTATTTGGCAATAATGTTTGAATTGCGACTAATATCTTTCAATTAGGTAAGAAATGTTTCACTAGCTGAATTATCAATACCAAAACCGTACAATTGTGTGACGTAGGAATGAATAGAGAAAGATACTGCTTGAAACAGCAATACAATTTAGCACAATAAATTTAATATCAATTTAGATGCAATAATAATAAAAAGCCAGCTTTCAAGCTAAATTATTTACACTACTTAAATTTTTCACTAATAAAAATAAACTGTTATGAAAAGTTATCAGACGTAATGAAGATATCATAAGCAATTAGAATATACTTTGAAAATCCGAAATACGTTCTAATTCTAAAAGGTGATACGGTTATAATCAACCAAAAAAGTAAATTACTCATTGTTAACTTTATATTTTCAAAATTTAATAATTGATATCTTTTGTGTGATAACATTATTAGGAATGTCAAACTGTTCAAAACACTAATTTTTTTTGGTTTATAAAATTTATGTTACTAAACGAATAAGTGAATTTTAATTGCTACTTAAATAAAATCCATTATAAATAGATATGTAAAATTATAGTTTAGGTTGTCGGAAGACTACGGTTTTGAACTAGACGTACAACTGGGGAAAGGGGAAGATCTGGCATCCACTTGAAGTTGTCAAAGGGTAACTATTAAAAAACTTTCACCAGAAGAGCCAAATTTTTATTACTTACTGAATATTATTTTATTGTTATTTTGAAAAATTATAATTTTCAGGAACTGTTAACTGTTGTAGTTCATCTTGACTATTTCTTAAAAATTAATTTACAATTTTAAGATAAAAAAACTACGAAACAATAACTAATTTAAAAAAACTAACCAGTAAAATTAGTACAAAACTGATTAAACAAACTAACGAAGACATCAGATAAAAAGTATGAGTATATTACACATATAACTTACTCAAAAAGTCATTATCTTCATATCACTGTTAAGGCCATTTAAATTTACAATAACAATACAAATGTGTAGGGTTGGTACTTAAATGTGGAATTTTGCTAGCTAATTATTTCTAAAATATTCATTTTATATATTTTTCAAGAAATTTAGTCATTTAGGAAATCTTTGAACATTGATTTCATTTTAATTTTCCAAAAAAATTAAGTTACCTTAATTTTCTGGTTATACGTAGGATTATTTTGTAGGGTAGGGTTAGTTGCATCATTTTCGCACGCGTTTAAATAAAACGCCGAATAGTTAAAATCCTGTTAATTATTTTTGAAATGCTTCGTTTATTATTACTATTTCCTTAAATAGCAATTTTATTGTCTATGCAATTATATTTAAATAAGTTCGTCAAGCCATTTTGATTGTTAGAGTTTTAAATTTCATTCTCCGTGACCCAACCTTGAACCGTTTGGAGGAAGAAAATGTACTACTTATTTTTATTAAGTAAAAGATATATTATAATATATTTTTTATATTTTATCTAACTAATTTATTGTTAATTAGTGTGAAAAATGCTCACTTTGAAAATTTTTCTCGATCTATTTAACACCACATTTTTTATAATAGATCTCATCCCTCCACTCCGTAAAATACTATTTTAAATGGTCTCTAACAAGTCATTGAAAATATATCAGTTTTTCCTGTTCCATTTCACCAATTGTTTAAATATTACCCTTCTAAAACAATACGCTTTAAGTATTTTCAAGAAATACTTTTCTTATTCCTTAAAATCAATGTTTGAGATAAGTAGATTACTTTTCGAGGAAAGCCCTTGTTCTCAAACTAATCTGGATATTTCTTACTTCATCCACTCATTCTGATTTCAGTCACCAAATAGCAGAGCAGCATTCATCAACTTCCTAACTGATTTCACAATTTTTTTTTTGAGTTTTTGTTTTAAATCCTTGCTTCTGCATGTCTCTTTAGTTTTATTTTAATTAATTTTCCATTACGTAGTATCTTTCCAATTACATTTAATGTAGCCTTGAGTTCGCGTTTTGTTTCTGCTAACATAATAATACCATTTGCAAGTCTCATCGTTTTTATTTTTCCCCGTGCATCTTTACGACTGCTATGAAACTTCCCTTTAGTTCCTTTTATAGCTTGCTTTATCAGAGATATAGAGTATCCTTCCTGTACTCTGTTCGTTGATGTAGCTTCTTTTTGATGGCTTTCAATTCTCACTACAACTATTTGATTCTTGTAAAGACTTTAGATGACTTTCAACTCGCCGTGTTTTGTTTGTCGCTCGTTTAAAGCATCCCATTACAGTCTAGGATATCAAATACTTTCTGAAATCACGAATATCACAAATGCTGTTTTGTTTACATCAATCTTTTGAGTTGAATTTCAACTTCTTTTAGAGTTATTCTTTGTCGTGCCTAATAAGAATCTTATTAAAATTATGCATGCAAATAAATGATTTTCAATTGGTCTATTAATACTACTGTTTTTATGTTGTCATGCATCATATATGTATGAGGCGTTGTATTTATACGATTATTTTCATATATATTCATTTACCTAGTAATTAACTTATGTATTAGTTACATACCTACATAAAACTTAAAAATCTGGTGTGAAACACTCACACAACTTTTTCTTGCCAATGCAAATAATTAACAATATAACCTAACATTAGTAATAAAACATTAGAAATAAACAAAAAACTAACCTCAAACAACATAACCTTTTTTTTAATCATGAGTGAAAACGCAAAATGAAAATCAACCCCAGTTTGGCTTAAAAATAAGGAAATCACTTTTTCACGCTAAACTAGGTTCTTTAGAGAAAAATGCTTTAAATGAAAGTTGTAGATCTTTTAATTTCTATAAATTTGATTATATTTTGTTGTAAAATGCATCCTAAGGCTAAAATTAAAAAAAAATCGATTTTTTACATGTTTTGTCAGAAAAAACCGAAATCGCTAATTACTGCTAAACTAAGCGTTATACAAAAAAATGTTGAAAATAAAAGTTGTAGGATTTTAAATTCTCTTCAACTTTTATTTTTATACATTTTTTCGCTAAAATGCGTATTTAAGTCGCAATCTTAAAAAAACAATTTTTTTACGAGAAAACAGCCTCCCCAAGAATTTCAGCTGAAATGGCGCCTTCTCACACACACACGCACGCGCGCACGCACACACACACACACACCGATCGCTAAAAACATGTTTTTTGGGTTCAGGGGGTTTGAAAACGTGTACATCCGGTGAAAACTCTATTTCGAAAAATCGAAATGAAAACAATACTTTCCTTCCTATATTCATACATGCAAGAGAAAGTAATAAAAATTGTAAAAACCGGTAGAAAACATTGGTGAAGCCAACTGGCGTATTTCGAAATTTTGTAGACGTGGCATTTTAACCTTTTACAAAATACATTCCATTATTATTCCGTAAATTTGTTAAAAATTACAAAATTGAAAATAAACGTAGATAACATGAGTAATACTAAAGGTGAGAATGGTACAGATTTTGAATCTGAATTGTCGCACGTTGAGTAGTTAACAGATGTAACTGTACTTATGTTACTTGAATGACTAATAGGGCCTACGCTAGACTCGCTGGGGCAAACGTTTAACAAAAACAGTGTAGAGGTCTTTAATCTGTCGAGCGTTTTTTAACTGTGCAGAACAACGATGAGTCGTTTCCAGTCATATAACACTGATCCGTTGCCTTCCCGAGACTTGCCTTGTTAGTGCCTGAGTTTCTTTTTAGAAACTAGATCGTACGGTTTGCGAGGAGTGGGGTGAGTCAAGTTGTGGGGGCGCTTTCATATTTTCCTTCGTAGCTGAGCCTTTAGCACTCTTTGGAAAGCTCCGATAGAGTGATATTCAAAGTACTAGACAAAGCGTGAGACAAAACCCTTCGGGTGTTCAATCAGGGTTGCGTTCAGAGACTTTCTGATCGCCACCCTTGGTTGGTAAGATCCTTTCTATGACTACCGTGTGCAGAGATGATTTTGTAGGGATCTCCTTGGGGTCGCACTGTCCATTCCGCGTTGAGGAATTTATAAGCCACTAAGTGTACTTATAGGTCTCGTTATCATTTCGTTCGTCTGTTCTTCCTTCTATATTTCATATTTGCATCTTTGGTTAGTATATACGATAATGATGCCTATTAGGCTTTTGGGTAAGTTTTTGCAAGCTTGATACTACTATTGAGAGACACCTCAATGTAGCTTCCGCAGGGCAACATCTGTTCGCTTCAATCTTTGTTTCCGCTTGTTAAACAATTTCTTAATCCTGTATTCCAAAAGTTCAGGTTCCTCTAATGGTTGGTGGGAAGGGGTAATCGGGGGAGCTGGTGACCGCGGCATTTGTCTATTTGAGTGTTTGACTGTCAGAGAAATAGTACGCCTGAAGCCTAGTTTACACGGGTCGAGTATGTTAGTAGAGTAGTAACTGTCCGCACATATAACGTAGATAGCCGATTTAGTTCATTGTCATGGCTTCACGGAGGCGGGATCTGGCACGTAAAGTACGTTGTGCGTAGTTGTGGGGGTAAGATTCTAAACTGTGCACTCGACCGTTCTACTCGACTACAATTAAACTACTCGACTAAAACTACGTGTACAAACAAGTCGAGTACTAAATTACTAATCTACTTTACTAAAATACTCGACCCGTGTAAACTAGGCTTGAAAGCGTTCTGCCAGATTTAGTGTTACCCGTGAAACCATCCCAAAATGTTATACCACTTTCGAATTTAAAATGACATGAAATGCTCTGAATAAATTGTTGGGATTAAAAAAAGTAAAGCATAATATTTTGGTATTAATTACAAAATTATAAAAATTTCATAAATTGTTTTATTATTTTAGATTAATAACATGCAAAGCCCTACATATGTATTGTTAATAATTCAATTATTAATTCCATCAGTAAATATTCTACTATTATTTTTCTCAGTAATTATTAATTGGGTAGTGTTTTTGTATGTATAACGATTTATTGTAGGAAATGAAAATATTTAATTATGCTTTCTAATTCAATTTTGTTAGTACTATTAGTCATACACTACGTGATTTTCTGATGGAAAATGTTTTATTATATATATGTTAGAAATTCTTGCCTTTTATATAGTGAAATTTATTAACCATTTCATTTACGGTACAGAGATATAATGTTATAAATTAAATTATAACACTATTACCGTTCACGCTTACGTATTAATTTACTGAACGCTCTGAATATTGATGTAGTGTATAAATAGTTATTCATAACACAGAGGTAATACGATGGTTGTATGATAGAAAGAACCGATGCTCTGTGTGAAACAGACTGAAATAGTTGTGAGACTCAGTGGAATAGAGCTGAATAAATGAATACTGTCCGTTTTGACCCACATTCATTTTCTATCATCCACTGATCCTTTTAGATCTGTCATTATTTCACTGTCGCTTTTGACGTGAAACTCTATTTTAAGTAGATAAGATGTAATGACTGCTAACGTAGTCGATAATCGCAAAAAAACAACGTTCATTGATTTCAGATTTAAATTTCGTTTAAATCAGATAAGTTATTTTAATTATAAAAAAATTGTTAAACTTTTATTTGATTAAAAACTTCTGAAAACAGTAAAATAATTTCATATTTCTTCTTGAGATACCAAACAATCATAAAACATTTCCACAATGAAATTAGAATATATATTTTATTCGGTTGAAAATATAATGAATTGATATTGACCCAAAATATTTCCAAATGGCTCTATCGTTCAATTAAAATATATCGTGTAGAGTAAATTATCAAAAGGTATATAAAATATTAAAAATTATTATCGGTTTTTCACTTTCTCTTGCCTATGTGAATATATTGGAAGAAAAGTATTGTTTTCATGTAGAGTTTTCACCGAATCTACGCGTTTTCAGACCCCCTGAACACAGAAAACATGTTTTTAACGATTGGTGTGTGTTTGTGTGTGTGTGTGTGTGTGTGTGTGTGTGTGTGTGTGTGTGTGTGTGTGTGTGTGTGTCTGAACAAAATATCTCTAGAACGGAACATCGTACGAACTTGAAACTTGAAACATTAGTTAGATGCACGACCTTACCCGACACGAACGTTTTCATCAAAATCGGGCAACCGGGAGTAGTAGTTTATTCGTGTCATTTTTCACTTTTTTGCGATTTTCTCAAAAACGGCTCTACTTTTTTTAAAAAATCGCCTCATTTACTAAATTTTTTATGTTCTATAAGATAGTGTAGGCGCCATGTCTGCTAAAATTCTTGCGGAGGCTGTTTTCTCGTAAATTTTTTTTTTAAGATTGTGGCGTTAATATGTATTTTAGCGTTACAATATATAGTATAATAAAAGGTGTAGAACATTTAAAATCCCATATCTTTTATTTCGAACATTTTCTGTTTTTTTCACGAAAATTTGTAAAAAATCGATTTTTTTTAAAGATTTCAGCCTTAGTATGCATTTTACGACAAAAGTGTATATAATCAAATTTATAGTAAATTAAAAGATGAACAACTTTTATTTAGAGCATTTTTCTCTACAGAGCCTATTTTATCGTTAAAGAGTGATTTTCCGTATTTTTAAGCCAAACTGAGGTTGATTTTAATTTTCCATCATTCACTCATGATTCAAATAAGGTTTTGTTTTTTGAGATAGTTTTTTGTTTATTTCTAATGTTTTATGACTAATATTAGGTTATATTGATCATTATTTACATTGGCAAGAGAAAGTTGTGTAAGTGTTTCGTACCAGATTTTTAGTCGTAGATGTCATTAATTTTATAGACCGAATTTTATCGATTTAATTATTAAACATTGGCAGTAATGGTTTATCTGTTAGCTTGATATCATTAAGAAATTGAAAGAGAATGATGTATTTCAGTTGACGACGACGGGCTGTGTTGTGGGGCGTGTATTTCTGATAAGCGTAAAGTATGTCTTCGTTCTTTGTAACTCCGTCTAGGTATTGGTTTTTACGTTGTTGTATGCCTGTTTATAGCAGGGAAAAGAAGTATAGATAGGCTGTGAGAGATAGAAAGAATAAAAGAAAGAGAGACTGTGCCCAAACGGGTTTCATCATAACAGATACGGCTTTACTTAAAGCCTGAAACCTAACGGTATGAGCAACAGCGAAACACAGTTTCAGCAGACAGCAGGCAACGGCAGTTCAGATTCAGTCAGTCGGGAATCTGTTATTGAATCTGCCAACCTTGAGCCCCCTGATCACCGACTGCATCTCGACTTTCTTCCCTCGCTCTGCCCCTTCTCGTATCGACACATAGTATTTATTCTGAATTTCCATACATTTATACTTTTATTTGACTATTCCAAATCTACATATCCTTCATTTTATTACTTTTTATATCCCTCTAATAATATATATTCTTTATTTGTCAGCTTAAGCTACACGTCACATTATGAGAAACATTCAAAAACATCACTTTACAGCGTGCCTTAACATTCACCTGATTGATCCATTATTTATTTTGTTCAATAATAAAGCAATATATACAGCGTAAAAATTGTTATCCCTCCAATAAGGTTCTAAAAAGTATAAATATATACGGATAATATGAATACAATATAGGTACGAAAACTTATACTAACATTAACGGCCATCTCCAACAAATGACAAAAACAGAATCAAGGAACATAAGCCAGACGTAGAAAATTTCTGGGATCAGCTTGATCTGACATCTTCGCAAATTCCAAAACATCATGTCAACAACTTAATTGGCGACTTTAACGCACAACTTGGCAGAGAACGTAAATTTAGAAACATGATTGGCAAATATGTTCCTCATAAATTCACTAACAGAAACGGGATTCGTTGAATTTTGTAAATTATATAATTTAATATCTAAATCTACTTGCTTTTGCAAAAAACCAACTAAACATAAAACTTGGAAACATCCGGACTGGCAGAAGGGCGAATACCACTTGATCATGTTTGCGTGGATCGAAATTTTCATGAAGAAATTTATAATGTTGAGGCTTTACGTGAAACCTCCACTGGATCTTACCATTACACGGTTAAAGTTAAAATGAAATTGACTCTAAAACTAAAACCGAAAGTAAAACAAATTTTAATCAAGAAGCAGTGCGATCAAACTAAATTAACCAAAAACCGAAGAATTTGAAAAACTTACTTCGGAGAAATCCAATTGTGACGATTTGTCTTCATTAACTTCAAAACTGGCCGCAATCGCAAAGCGAGGCGCGCGATGTTCTAAAAAGAAAAAATACGCGTGGTGAAACGACAAATGTGACGAAGCCGTTGAAAACAGGCACAAAGCCTGGATATATCATCATTCCTAGAGGACGGAGGAATCTTTTAAAAAATTTACTAAACAAAGAAAACTATTTCAGAAAGAGATAAGATTAGAAAAGCGACAATATAAAAAAGACTTGATTTCTCAAATCGAAGATAACTACCAAAAAACAAACGTCCGGGACTACTATAAAATGTTTAAACAACAAATTAAAATTAACGAAGTTCCAACTTTAATGCTTAAAGATGAACACAGTAACATGGCTCATAGCAACCAAGAAAATGCAAAAATCTTGGCTGAGACTTTAAAAGATTTACTAAATTGTGACGATCCGTAAACAACCGGAAGGAAAGACCTATCAATTCAATCTAAACTGCAACACTATAAGACGGTAGTACAACCCGAAACCACTTATTGCTGCAAAAATATTTCTGATTTCAAAACTAAAAAGAATCCTTAGGACTTGCATAAATAAAAAACTGAAACTCAACGATATCGGGATCTTAATGTCTAATTCTAAACTCTACCATGAAATCGAGCCATCTACTGACATCATGCGAAAGAAACGAATTTATTTTCGGGCATTTACTTAGAATACCGGACAATCGAGTAACTAAACAACTCATTTCTATAATTAACCCGTGTAAAAATCCTCCAATGTGGTTGGCCGAAGTAAAGCAAGATATGCAAAATCTTAGCATTGCAGAACAAGATCTTTTAGAAAAACCTGAACAGCTTAAGTTGCTTAAAGATGTCACAAGGTTCGTTGAAAAAACTTGAGCTCCGTCGTCCATGATTTGTACGGATAAATCAGACAGATCAGCCCCCAAAATATGAAGAATTATTGGGAATAGCGAATCCTAAAACCAAATTAAGAAGGATTTCTAAATATTATTCAAGTGGTCCGATGAGACCGTAAAAAAGGTGTAAAATTCGGTGGTAATTACATTTCAGTTCAGTGATAATCAAACAGCTTTATGTTTAGCGGTAGTATACCGGGTCATCGAGACAGGTTCCATTTTAAATAATTACAGTTTAAAAACTACTGGAAATAAAGTCATAAATGTCGTAACAGAAGTCGTAGTCGTAAACTGAAAATATTAAAGTTTTCTTGTTGGTACGACATTTCCGCAAATTGAAAAAATTGAATTGGAGAAAAACCATTATCATAATTTGGCATCAAGACGGCGCGTCTCCTCATTTTAGTCTTCTAGTGCGCCACGCCCTCGATGAAAGGTTCCTTGACCGGTAGGGCCGGTCCTGTGCTTTCGTCTCCGAAGAGTCCAGATTTAACCCCACTAGATTTTTTCTTCTGGGGTTATGTTAAAAACTATGTCTATAGTGAGAAGATTTTAAATGTGAACCATTCCTCACAACAAATTGTTACTGCTGTTGCTTCGGTCATGCTCGATATGACACAGCGCGCCTGGACAGGGATCGACTATCGTTAAGATGTGTGCAGAGCAACCAACGGTGCTCATATAGAGACTTATTAAGTTGTAAAGAAACTTTAATATTTTCTGTTTACAACAAAAAAAAATTTATGACTATCTCCAGTAGTTTTTAAACTGTAATTTTTTAAATGGATTCAGCGGTTCACGATGACCCGTATAACAAAATAATTAAAGTTTTGAGGAAAATGTGATCAAAGTTCTACTAAGGCTCCCATCATTTTTTAAAATTTTCTTCTTTGTTTGATTTCTTTTATTTTGCTACCTACATAATCCTTCATGAAAATTATTCACATCATGTATTTAAACGGTTTTTAAACTTTATTACTGAATATTTTTTTTTCTCATCTATAATCTACAAAAAATGTATTGTGCACCACCTTTCCCGAGAATAGATCATTTCAATATACAAAATGACAAAATTTTTCTTAAGAGAATTCCTTTTTTAGTGAATACCTTTTACTAATGAAGATATAATATGTTTATTACCACAATTTATTTTATCGTTCTAAAATGATTGTCTTGCATTCTGATGGAAAAAAATGTAAAGTGATCTTAACAATTTTATCCAACACAAAACATAAAAACAAGCTTATTTATTCACAAACATTTCGTTATACTGTGAAGGTTGGGCTTTACATGTCATCTACATACCTAAATAATATGCACTTAACATTTTCATCGATCATAAAAACTGAACAAAAAATTCTATATAGCACGTTTACCCACTCAACTCTTCAAATTTTAACAATGATTATCTAGTTTTATAATGCTATTTTAAGAAAAATATTATTCTTACCGGTTTAATTTACAAAATTATCAGCATGATGAAGTATTTTAGTAAATTGCAGGGTTAAAACTAAAATGAAAGTTCATTAAACTTTTCTCGAATTGAGTTCAAATTTAATTAAGTCCGATATTGTAGCAATTTACAGTCACTGTGACGAGAAGACAAAAAATATAAAAGTGATGGTCAATAAAAATATGGTTAGCTATAAATATTTTGGTGTATCATTTAACAGGATCTTAATGCCGTAATAAGAAGAGTTGGTGTGATCGAGTCAATTACGGAAAAAATATAACTTTTACTGGCAGTGGATTTCTTTTCCAAATCCTCATAATCTTATATTGCCTATAAAAGTAATACTAAAGAAATACTGAGAGCACGTTTCCCTTCCACCAATTTTTCAATGTTATAATAGTAACAAAATGAGCTGGTGTTGGAAGGGTTACTTTACGGTTGAATGGAGACAGAGATAGTTATATTATGTGTACTGGGTTATAGATGGCGAGGGTGTCTTGTCGAGGCTCTTGCTTGTTGCTTCGCTTCTCTGTCTCAAACTGACCTCTCTCCTAATCCCTCTTTCTTCTAACGTAACGTCCGGGAGAAGAGAATGGATGAAAGGTTGCCGCACTATTTCCTCCTCCGCTGCAAAACCGAATTCCGACAGACTCTCCTCCGGCCCAAATACCCTTCAAGACCAAAGCTTGCTTGGTCATATTCCTTTCCTTCTATACTTTCTCGCCCATCCTTTACTTAAACCTTCCTTTGAAACACTAAACCCTTAGACCTGTCATTCTTAAATTTTTACCCGGCTTAAATTCCTTATATTTATTACTATAAGACTATGTCGTTTTTTTCTGTTATGTTGGTTTGCTAGGTCACATATTGCACAAGTATTATTTCTATATATTGCTTGCCCTCCGGGATCAGTAAATATATGACTGTGTGGCGTCATCTCTAATATAAATCAGAAAAATACATTTGGTTGAAAATTCTGTTTTTAACTCGCAATATAGTTTTATATTTAGTAAAATTACTGAATTCCTTGCATTCGTGTGAGTATTTTAGGATGTAAATTCTAGTAAATATTGCGTTAAGATGAAGATAATGAATTAGGAACCAGTGTGAAAGGAATTCATTTGTTTTGTATTTTTTAGTCAATTTAATTATGAAAAACATTGTTAAAGAAACCTTACACACAGATTCCCAATTACTTTACTTCCGAAATTCTATCGAACGCCTATACAAGCGCTTTTACAACAAGTCACAAAAAAACAATAACCAATTTATTATGTTCACTTTCCTTCATACATCTACCTAGAAATCTCACAAAATGGCTACAAAGACGTTTGTGTAGAGCAGTGTTTCCCAAACTTTTTTTTCTCGCAGCACACTACAAAAAAAACGGCCAATAGCCGCGGCACACCTATTACTTTATGCCATTGATTAAACTTAAGTACTTGATATAAACGTACTTATATCATTCTTATACATACTTACTTATAGTCATCGGCTAGGCATTATTTTGTTGGACCGTTTAAATTTAATTTAATTTATTTTCCATGTATTCCGCGGCTCACTTGGCCGGCCTCGCGGCGCACCAGTGTGCCGCGGCACATATTTTGGGAACCTCTGGTGTAGAGACATGCTAATTTAATGAAATAAAGTTTATTCGTAACTCAAAATATATTTAATCACAATTCTTGGGAAGGCACCTATAGGGGCCTGATCCCCTCTCATTCCTATTATGTAATTTCGATAGAACCACCATCATCACATATATTTGTATAAATTTTTACAGTTGTAAATAAAGTATTAAAGAGAGATATTATATTTAAACACATTACATGGCCTTTTTAAACATATTACATGACTTTGTTAGACAGTTTTTAAATGCACTAGAATAATCAGAATTTTATCTTATTCTATGGATTCTGGCGAAATCACATTATGCATTTCTGGAAGAGTAATTCTGACAAAAATTTTAACCGGAAAAATTATGTTAGAAAAACGTGTTTACAGATTGATGACAACCATGTTATGAATTTAAAATTGCTTAAAATAAAATATAAGTTTTTTATTTGAATTATTTATTTACTAGAATTGAAAAATGTTCTAATGATATTTTTAGTGCATTAACAATTTATAAACGAAACAATGATAAATATAGTTATTAATAAAAATTAAACTTGATAAAAAGATTATTTGCATTCTGACAAATTTCTCGTAATTATTATAAAACAGCGGTTCATTTTATTTAATATAGTCTTGTGCTTAGGCTACAGTATATTGTTTTTTACTTTCTCTTGCCCTAAATGAATGTATAGGAAAGGAACGTATTGTTCTCATGTCGGTTTTTCGTAATTGATTTTTCACCGGACGTACACGTTTTCAGACCCCTGAACCGAAAAACATGTTTTCAACGATTGGTCTGTGTGTAAACAAAATATCTCAAAAACAGAGTATCGTATTAAGTTGAAACCTGGAACTTAAATTAGTTTAACTAGTGGACCTGACTCGAATGTTTTCATCAAAACCAGTCAACGGAAGTAATAGTTTATTCATGCAATTTTTCACTTTATAGCGATTTTCTCAAAAATGGCTTCTACGATTTACTACGTTTACTAAATTTTCAAATTTACTAAATGTGTTTGGTCTACAGGCAAGGGTGGACGGGTTTGTCTGCTGAAATTCGTGGAAGGGTTATGGTCTCGTATTTATTTTTTTCTAAGATTTCAGCCATAATATGCGTTATAGATAAGTGAAAGTTACCAGTCACGAGAAATAGAGTTCTACGAAACGGCTTCCGGGTCTCTGCTTTCAGACGACCAATCGGAGGGGAGGTGGCAATTTCTATTTCAAGCAGTTTTTTAATACGCTTAGTTAGCGTCAGAGTGACTTTTTTGTACTGTGGTTATTAAAATCAATAAAAAATAAGTTGTTTTTTTTACGATTTCGACCCTAGTATGCATTTAGGACAAAATTTTACCGACACATCAAGGTTATAGAAAATTAAAAACGAATTACGCCAACTTAAATTTCAAGAATATTTTTTACAGTGCCTAGTTTAGCAGTAATTAGTGATTTTCCGTATTTTTAAGTTCTGCAAAGGTTAAATTTCAGTTTACGTCATTCACTCATGATTATTTTTAGGTTATGTTTTATTACATTTAGGTTACAATTACATTAGGTTATGTTTTTTTATTTTACATTTTTACACATGATTAAATATAAATTTAAATTATTCATTATTTACATTGGTAACAGAAAGCCGCGTGAGTGTTTCATCTAAGATTTTTATCTCTAATGTATTTATTTACAACTGTAAAATTACAAGTAAATTAGTTAGAAAAGAAGAATTAGAAGTTCAGTGACATCCAGTGGTGTACGTTCTAGTGTGAAAAAATTGTACGATTTTATGACACTAAATTTGGAAAATCCAAGGAAGAAAAAGATAAAGTATTATTTTGATTTTAATTTTATTCAAAAATTTAAATTTCCATTATCAAAAATTAAATGTGACATTAATTTATCTTCAATTACAGCCGATGATTACTGTTAATAATTATTCCTTATATAATTCATCCATCACTGTGACTCACATCTTAGATTTAAATAAATGCTTTAAAACATTGAACATAAGTCTGCTGTTAAAAAGATTTGGGAAATCTGTCATTCTGTTTCCCTCCTTATCCCCTTTTCAAATTCGATCTCTCTGGTGCCTTTACTTTCCGTCTTTCCCAGTTCCCCCTATCACCAGTGTCTGTTCTGCCTTCCCCGACTCAAGCTCTCAACCACTGTTCCATTATTCAGTTTCAGAAATTGAGAGAAACATAGTGCTTTTCCATTCCATTCTTGATTCTAAACTGACAACATGAACTTTTAAATGGCTTTCAATTTAATTCAATTTTTGGAAAACAAATTGATGGACTTTTTCAATAGATAAATATAAAAAAATATTTCATATGATCTAAGATTATAAGATATTTAATAATGCAGAGGAGGGTAGTTTTGTTAAATACTAGTTTTCTTTCCATTTTATCAAATACTAGAAAGATCTGGATGAATTCCGTTATTTATGATTAACAAGCCTTCATTTATAATCTCCTAGTAGGTCAGAAAAGGAAGTTAACGACAATCTCGTGAGTTACAAAACAAATGGATACAGCAACCAATTTATCCGGTATTAGTCAAAAACCTTTCTTTATTGGTTGCCTCTGTATCGTAGTGGTTGGAGCGAGCGCTAAACTGCGCTGCACACTGCAAAGCGGGAAGTGCCGGGTACAATTCCCGTTTACGATCTAGAATTATTACCCGTTAGAACCTAGCGATTCTGTACCGTAACTAACTGTAGTCGCTAGTAAGCAAAGCAGTTAATTTGAGTTTAAACATGTCTGTAAAATAATTTTTTTATTGAAAATTTATAATTCTTTATTATTTTCTCAAATAAATTTATACTTAGCCACCACGGTTCTATATTTTTCAAAAAACTGATTTTTCACTCTTGTTACTTTTACTTTCTCTTGCTTATTATATCAATAGGAAGGAAAATCTTGTTTTCAGGTCGATTTTTCTAAACTGAGTTTTCACCGGATATACACGTTTTCAGACTCCCTGAACCCAAAAAACATATTTTAGCGATTGGTGTGTGTGTGTCAGTGTTGTTTGTAAACAGAATATCTCAAGAACGGAACATCGCACGAAGTTGAAATTTAAAACTTAAGTTAGATACCACTAGATGACCCGCTAGGAACATTTTCATCAACGTCGATCAACCACAAGTTGTAGTTTATTCGTGTCATTTTCACTTTTTGCGATTTTCTCAAAAACGGCTCCTACAAATTTTTTTTTATAAATCTCCACATTTACTATATTTTTTATGCTCTACAAGAAAGGGTAGGCGCCATGTCTGCTGAAATTCTTGGAGTGGCTGATAAAAGTTGTAGACAATTTAAAAATCTTCAACTTTTATTTCGAACATTTTTTTGTATAACGCTTAGTTTAGCCGTAATTGGTGATTTTCTGGGTTTTTTCATGAAAATCTGTAAAAAATGGATTTTTTAAGATTTCGGCCGTAGTACGCATTTTACGTCAAAAGTATATGTAATAAAATTTATAGAAAAAGATCTACAAATTTTATTTAGAACATTTTTCTCTACAGAACCTAGTTTAGCGTGAAAGAGTGATTTTCCGTATTATTAAACCAAACTGAAATTGGTTTTCATTTTGCATCATTCACTCATGATTAAAATGAGGTTATGTTTTCTGAGACTAATTTTTTTGTTTATTTCTAATGTTTTAATACTAGTATTAGGTTATATTGGTCATTTTTTGCATTGGAATGAAAAAGTAGTGTGTCTCACACCAGATTTTTATATAGGGTTTTAAGACCAATTTTAAAATTAAGCTAACAGGTATGCTGCATTCTCAGAAACGCTGAGATAAGACTACTTGTACAAACAAAGAGATTCGTCTCAAAGGTTAGCAGATATTATCTTTGTTTTAATTAAAGAAGTTTTGGTGGGTTCTGAACACACTTTTATTCGTTTAACGAAAAAATTAACTTATCCTCGTCAATCTCGCCCTCCTGAATTTTTAAACTCCTGGATTACAAATTTGAACAAATGTAAAATGAACTGTATTACTAAATTTGTGTAATTTTATTTGTTATGTAATTAATTTTTTATGTTTAATACATTTCTCAAATATTTGTTCTTTTGTTTCAGGTGAGTTCTTTTTAACTTCTTTTATGGTGTGCATTACTAGTAGTAAGTAATAAAAAAAGTACAATTCATTGATAAATTGTAATTTAAGATAGTGTAGTTAAAATAGATAAGAATTTAGAAGAAATTAGAACATGAGAAGATCCTCGGTTATTTACGAGTATTATTATTTTGACTGATTTTCATAAATCTTTATACATCTAAACACGATGTTTGACTAATTTCTGAATAATTAAACCAGATATTGTGCAATTTCTTGTAAATTTACAGCACATTTGAACTAATTTTCAGCCACGTTAGTCTTGATGTGACTGACCCAACAGCACGGGGAAAGTAATGCGTGTTTATGAGTACTTCTCTTTGACGCTTTTCCGTTTAAAAGAACTACGTAAGAACTTCGACAGTCATTTACCTATTCAGCAGTTTGTTTTTAATCAGAAATTCCACTATAAACAAACTACATAAATTTACTATTATAATTTTGAAGTTTAAAATGCAACACTGTGTTAACAGCATATTTTTGATGATGCACAAACGCTAATAAATACGGGCATCAAGAATTTATATTCCAGGATTCTTCCTATCGGTTATCTTCCGAATGTGAAATGTTTTGTAACTGATCGTTTTTCTTAGTGGAAGAAAATAATATCATATTTTCAATCAACCCCAAAAACGCTGAAATTAAATTTTTCTCCGGTACATTCTATCTACCAAAGTTCTACCTGTATTGATACGGTAGATTTAACTATCGTCAGATTGTTCATTGTGTAGTTTTAGCTTTTTGATAAACAACAACACAATTAGACCTAACATAGGCCTAAACTAATAATAACATATGATATAATAACTTGAACTATCCATAGTAATTTTTAGTTCTCTGGTTCTGTGTTCATCTTTAGATTTTACAGATATTAGCTATATTAAATTAATTATGTTTCAGATTTTATAATTAGTGATTTTTCTATATTATTTATAAATAGCTACGTTCGTACGTCCTTTAAATATTATACATAAGCTCTTAAAACCGACATCGTCGATTTAGTTAATAATTGGGCCACTATTGCAGAAAAATGCGTAGTAAAATTTATTTAAACGCAGGAATAATATGATAGTTTATGTAAATCAGAACCAATTAAATTAATTACTTTGTATATGAAAATTCTATGTTGTTACACTGACTTAAAACATGTTTACCTTTTGTATCCACAATTTCTAGTTTGTGAGTTCTTCGTATGTTCATTTTTAACGAAAAATGTTTTGAATCATAATTTACGAATAATTCAATTTTCTACAATAACACTGTCACAATAAAGTCAAATCGTATAGTTAGCAATAGCTGAAGATACGTAAATTAGTAAGTTCATATTTTTTATGTAAATTTACATTACAGTACTTATACGAGTATTTTTGTATTTAAGCAAAAGTAATATGATAAAGAATTAAGTTTAACTCACTGGATTAGTTAACTACTATATAAAAATTAAAGTTTTAGTTTGGTTCAACATTTTTAAATTACACTATATTCGAAAATTATTGAGGATAAGTCAACGCATGTAACATTTACATTAAAGAAACCAACATGTCCAGTGGTCAGCTTGAACGGTACAGTAATCCCACAGAAGGAGGAAGTTAAATATCTAGGTTTGCATCTAGATCGAAGACTCTCGTGGAGAAGTCATATATGGACGAAACGAAAGCAACTTGGACTGAAGTTACGTCAATTGTTCTGGCTCTTAGGCAATAAATCTCAACTCTCCCTTGAAAATAAAGTACTCGTATACAAAGTAATACTAAAACCAGTTTGGACTTATGGGTTAGAGCTATGGGGTACAGCTAGTTCATCAAATATAGAAATACTGCAGCGCTTCCAATCAAAATGCCTGAGACTATTCCCTGCAGCCCCATGGTACGTTACCAATGAAATAATGCACAATGACCTAAACTTGCCCTTCATAAAAGAATAAATTAAACAACATAGCGAAAAACATTTACAGAAATTAGAAGACCATCAGAATCCATTAGCGATTAACATCCTCGACAACAGCGAAGATACTCACAGACTGAAACGTTTTAAAACACTAGACTTACCTCTACGATTTTAAAATTTACGATTTAAACTTTTTTTCTTTTTCACTTCAACTACTAATCAGCATCATCTCATAATAGACATCATTATCATCTCTATCATCGTCATCTTCTCCAGCTTCAGCTTTGTGATTCGGGGCGTTGATTCACAGTTCATCAAGTTTAGATTTTGTACATATATTTTTTATTTTGTTTTTCTCTTCACGTTTAGTCTTGTTGAAACACACTACTGAGTGTGGTTTTTATTTTACTTCAAGGACATTACTCAGATTTTATCGTCTTTACGTAAAGTTTTTGTATTTATAAACTGATTGTAAAAGAAATACACTGTTACAAAAAAAAGTATTCGATTAAGCGTACACCTTTTAATAAAATAAAGCAATCAAAATATTTATAAAATTATTAAAGGTATTTTAATTAAAATATATAAATTAATCATGAACCGATATATATTTATTTGAACATAGAATGAAGTTTATACAGGAAAAGCATTTTATACCAAATTTTTGTATGCAACATAAGCGCTGTATTCGGCGATGGCAAATGTGTTTACATTAATACCATTCAAAGATACATTAAAAAGATAAGGTTGAACGATATAAACTCAACTATAGTTTGTGTCGTGAATTAATTTAATGAATATTGTTTCCCTTGTTTCAATTTTTATAATTTAATTTTATAGTTCCGATATACAACTGAAATATAAAAAAGCAACGTTCGACAGAATGAGGATAACACTGTAGCATTCTGAATTTACTTATTTCTAAAGAACTGACTTAAGTTATGGGGTTAACATAAGACCATTAACAATTTTGTTTTGTTTTTCCTCATTTTCTAAATTTAGTCTAATTAAATATAAGCTTCAAACTGGAATAGAAGAACTATGGTTTACTAATTTGAATAGTTAAAAATAAAATTAACCCACCAGGTTGGTCTAGGGTTGGTCGCCGCCGCTAGTCAGCTGTCTAAAAGCTGATTTTCGGAGACGAAGGTTCCTGGTTCAAATCCTAGTAAAGGTAGTTACTTTTATACGGATTTGAATACTAGACAGTGGTTACCGGTGTACTTTGATGGTTGGGTTTCAATTAACCATACTCTCTCAGGAATGGTCGGCCTGAGTCTGTACAAAACTACGCCTCATTTACACGTCATACATATCATCCTCATCTCACTGGGTCATGGGGTTGCTTATTGTTCTAAATTGAACAGATTGCAACGTACACAAATTAGGGGTTACAAAAAAATTATGTTAAAATGTAACTTTCTAGTTTAGTTGTATGTCACTTGATTTGTGTTATTTTGATTTTATCGACTTTGCTTAATTAAGTGGATTTACAATACCTATCCATCTAATGTAAACATTTATTTGACCTGTTTTCCTAGCAGCCATTAAAAAAAATTAACTTCAAATTTTTACCACATAAACAGTGTCTTCTACTACAACAGGATTGGACAAATGGACTGTGTAAGAAACTTGGTTTAATGGTAAAAAATTATTTTGTCATCGTTACCGTCGTAGAGTCACTCAAATTATCAACAAAACAGCCATATATGAGGTTTAAAGCTATTCGATAGAAGACCTTCCATCAACCCAGTAGTAGAATTACCTTACTGTAGTAGACTTTTAGTAGCATGAGTCTCATTTAAATTTCTACCATAACATTGTTTATACTTCTAAAAAATATAGTGTTGTCAAAAGAGTACTGTAAACATACCTTATCTTCATTTACAAAGTATTGGTAGTAAAAAACACTAAGAAAATATTAAACGAAGCCCAGATATGACAGATTCATTACCACCATGACAAGGGACAATAAAAGAATTATAAATTTGTTTGTAGGGCTTCGAAGTTAATAATATCTACCTTAATTTGTATTTTAAAGATCTGCTTATCTAATAGCGAAGAATATAATAGTCAAAATTTTGACTGAAAATCAGTTGAGTCAAAACTTAAACATGGAAAATTAAGTTGTCAGCGAATGTTTATCTGTAAAGAGTTAAATAAAAAACAGAATTAATTACACATAAATTTTGTCTACAAGTGACCATTGCGTTTGAAATTATATTTACAGAATAATTTGACTAGAATGTCTTGCTGTAGACTAATTATTTATTATTATATTATTAAAACAGAAGGTTATTTATTGTTAATAATTCCAAGGAACATAATTAGCCATTATCTGACTTTCGAGTTTTATAATTACGGTAAATTATATTCCTAAGAGTAAGTTAATATTAATTATTAACTTAATATGATAAAGTCAAAACAATCTGTTCCTTGCAGGGCTAAAATAAATATTTCTGTTTCTTATCACATCATAGAAGTAACTGAATTATTTAAGATCAAAAGAGGTAGAAGTGACACTAATCAAAGTTATCTTCTCTGAAAGTAATGAATTTCATTATACAGCCAGACCCTGTTGTGAATGAAGTGAAGGTGTCATTTGTAGAGTGGAAAATATGTGTTTTTCAGTGAGCCCGGCATGCTGATAAGCGTACTTTTTCACTCAGTGAGGAAGGCAGAAGTAAACCACCTCACTTTTCGTTTTACTTAGTAAAACCTCTACAGGTTCAAACCAGCCTTTCGGCTGATGGCCTAAACAACAACATGATTAAGTATTAAGTTAACCTCACTGGTTTGTTATGTTTAATGTTTTGTAATTAGTGATTTACCTACCTCGTATATTATCACTAAACAGTTTCTTTAGGTGATTTATAAACGTATATAAATTTGTTTATACACTTTTACTTTGTCATTTGTTTCCCCTAGTACGTACAAACCTCTATCATACGTCGATATCTCAACGTAGACACAGTGTACGCAGCCATTAACAAATTATACATTCGTTTCTATTCAAAAATAATGGCTCACACGAAACCAGATACAAACATTGTCAAACCCTCAACTACCATAAAATCTACAAAGGAGATTAAATATATACTGGAATAGAGATATTACATAAAAAACAGCGATGAGGGTTTGCCTATGGAGATTTTCTCAATCAGGGCGAAAACAGGACATTAAACATTATCATTATAAATACTACTTGCTGTATAAATATTCATTGTAGCTGTTGCTAAATAAAGACAAAAAGGATGTAGACTAAAAGGTGTTTCGAAATACCAGTTATAATACACATACTAACAATATTACATGTCCTAAAAGAGATTACACTCGTATATTTCAACTAAATTTTATGTAGATATCACTTGTTGATATTACAGCGTAGAAAAAAGACCCTTTACGATAGTAAAGAGCCATCATCAGCAGACACTTTATTGAGTAGGCCCACTACAAAAAATTAAATATAAGTTCAGAGTATTATTCAATGGACCTCTAACGTTTTACTCTGATCTCGTCTAGAGATTCAGTTTCTTAAGAAAAAATGTACGGTAATTATAAAACTCGGAAGTCAGATGAATGGTTAATTATGTTCCTTGGAATTATTAAGAATCCTTTCTTTCATGCTTTGCACTAAAAAAAGAACAATGTCAGTACAAGAAGATAAGAAAATCTTTTTTAATTGTTCAATGTTAATGGCTGGAAACATCCTAGAAATGTTCCAAGCTTCCCTAAGGGCAAAATAGGGTTACCTTTTTATAAAACTAAATTATCATTGAACAATTAACATTATAAAAGCGTCGTATAATAATAATTTTACTTGTAAAACTATTTAAAGAACTTTTTTAACTGAAAACCAGTATTAAAAATTTTTAATTAAAATAACATTGTCTAGCATTTTATTAAGTTTTGTGAGGTTCTAATTTGATTTTAATAAAATTTAAAAAAATTTAATTAATCTTAATTGTGAAAAAACAGAATCTCCATCTTTAAATTGTATCCGATTAAGTATGGTTTCCTATAAAAAGTTGTACAGTAATTTTAGTGTTCTTATCATTATTTTAAATCAACACAGAGCTTGATCTCTACCAGTTTAGGTATGTCTTTCATTTTAATTTTATCTAGTTCCAAAAAATTATACGTAGTTTTGCATGACAGATTTATTATATGAGTCAATAGGGACTAACGTTAGCCCACGCTCTAATTAGTTAAATACCTTTTAAACGTTACTAAGGACAGAAATATTAGATTAATTTCTATCCAAATATTTATTATGGAAACCTGTAATTTCTTGTTTTACTGTCGTATGTTAAAATTTTCAAAAATCAATTTATTGTTTATGGACTATAGTATTTTCAATATAATTTTAATAAATTTTGACGAAAATCGTTCAAAAATTTCTGTGTTGGAATTTTTCAGAAATACTCCCAATTTGTATTTCATCTAACTAAATGGGGTTTAGAAATTTATTTATAGAGACTCGCCGCTTACGTGTTTTGGTCTTAGAGGGGTAGATGGATCAGAATTCGCAAGTGGATCAGAACCATGGAAGTGCAAAAAAATAATATGTTTTAGGAAAATTTAGATCTAATATTTTGCCTTTGGTAGATAAGGGCTGTTTTCCGTGTAAATCGAGGATCTAAATGTAGGCGCAGCTATAAAACATTCAAATGAAATTGGAATACAATAATTGCGTAATGAAGCAAAAATATACCTAAAACCCTGCTAATTTGAATCCCGCTTATCCAAAATTTTGGATATTTCATATTTATACCTAATTTTTTTAATGCTTTTTACATATACAACCTTTTTTAAAATAAAAACTGTTTTTATAATGAAAAAATGTTTTATTAGACTTATAAACATAAGGTTATTTTTTAACAAGTTATATTCTTTTTCAATTAGTACTTGCTTTGGCAGTACATGTACTAAAACAAAAAAAATTAAATTTAAAAAAGTGATAAAAAGTGTAGTTGAGAATAGAAAAGGAAGATGTTCAAGTTCTTTATATGAGATTTACTTACAATATAAATCGCTTACAGGTTAAACATTTCTTCTAGTTCATTACCATTTACAAGAAACTGTACATTTTCACTACTGCATAAAATCCTGCCTGCATAAAATCACTAATTGTTTACTGTCGTAGTGCCAAAACTCTTGGTGTTCGCGTACTATTTACGGGCGCCTCATAAACATCTGTGTGCGTAGTTTTATTCTGCTGTTCTATATACTGCACTGTTTACTATACACAGTAGACAGACACCATTCCGATAATGGGTTGGTATTAATTTAGCTATTACATTAAGCTCAAGCTAGAAAAGCCTTTGAAATAAAAAACAGCTTACTGGCTACAAACATTGACTTACAGATTAGGAAACATTTCTTAAAACACTATGTTTGGAGTATAGCTTTATACGGGAGTGAAACATGGGTGATAGGGGCTGTAAAAAGGAAGAGGATAGAAGCTTTTGAAATTTGGTGTTATGGGAAAACGTTAAAGATTAGATGGGGGACAAAATAATTAATTTAGAGGTTCTTAGGTGAGTGAATGAAAAAGAAGTATATGGAAGCATCTTACCAGACGTGAGGGATAGGCTAGTGGGACATATCTTAAGACATCCAGGTATTGGTCTATTAATAATGGAGGGTAATATTGAGGGAATGAATTGTAGGGGGAGCCAAAGGTTAGAATATATAAAGCAAATTACAAAAGATGTGTAGGGTGTTACAGGTATGTAGATATGAAACGACTTGCGCAAGATACAAAAGGTTGGAGAACTGCATCAAACCAGTCGAGAGACTGATGACAAAAAAAACTTTAATTATGCTCATTTTTTGGATAATCCGGACAGGTCTCGGTACAAATTAGTTCAGATAAGCGTGGTTTCTAAATAGTAAACCTGATAGAATCATGTCTGATAGATTTTCATACTATTTTTAATCAAGAAAGCCGCAATTTATGCAACTTGTACAACAGGGAAGGTTCAGAATATGCAACCCGCTAGTCAATTGATTACACACATGTTATTCCAGGTTTTGTTTTCGCTGGAATGTTGTAGCGTGATATAATATATATATTTTTGGTGTGATAGCACTGTCATTTTGATGTATATTTTATATAGGTAATTAAATTCGAAGCCCATATTAATCATCTAAGTGATCTAAGTGTAGTATTACGAAATTAATAAGACTTGTTTCATTAATAATTGTGCGTAAACACCTCTTCTGTGTTATGTTTTAACTCATTACATGAGACTTGATGTTTTTAAACAATTGCATATATATTTGGTGTCTTAGGTGTACAAAAGTATGCTTTGGGAAAAGTCTTCTTCTTCTTCTTCTTCTTCTTCACTTCCAAGGATTAGGTTTCTTGAACCTGTTCCGGTACCCATCTGTTCCTCGGTCGTCCTATATCTCTTCTTCCTGTCGGTTTGTAGTTTCTGGCGGCTTTTGGTATTCTCTCGCCTGGCATGCGATTCAAATGGCTGCACCATCTGCTCCTGTTCTGCTTGATTTTGTCTTGCAACGGTAAAGCATTCAGTGTTTTTCTAATTTCTTCATTTCGTAGCCTATCTCTTCGGCTGCATCCATATACACTTCGTAAGAATCTCATTTCTGCAGCCTGGATTTTGCTGTCTACTTTTTTTGTATGTATCCAGGACTCACTGCCATACATCAAAGTAGGGACAGCAATTGTATCGTAAAACTGAAGTCTCGTATCTTTTCTTGTTTTCCGTTTCAGATGTTTATGTTTATTGCCACAAATGCTTTGAAATTTAGATAGTTTGTAAAGCACATCTTTGTCCAAGTCATACGAAACATCATTACCAAGATATTTGAAATGAGAGACTTGTTCAAGCACTCTTCCTCCTAATTCTATTTTAGTTCTGACGGTGTATTTTCCTTTAAATGCCATAGTTTTAGTTTTTGTCTGCGATATTTTCAAATTATACTTCTCAGACATTTTGTCTAACATAAAAACCGCTTTCTGTAACTCGTCTTCGCTTTGTTGTATTAATACCAAGTCATCTGCATAGATCATGTGATTGAGCTTCATCTGTTCTGAGAGTTGTATTCCTGAATTAATGCCTATTTTCCATGTTTGCAACATGTCGTCTATATATATGTTAAATAAAGTCGGCGACATACTGCAGCCCTGTCGAACTCCCTTATTTTGGGAGTTTGGGACAAGTTTAAGGCTTAAACATAAATTGCATTACTTATTCCTGATTTCTTTATATTAGTTGTTTTGCTTTGATGCTGTCTTCAATATCTGTTTGACAAATTTAAGTGATTTAATTCATATGATTACCTCTTTAATTCACAATATGGTTAGACTCAAAATTTTTAACCTAGTAACGTTTTGTGTTATTTATTTTGGTATCTGCAGTTACAGAGAAATATGATAAGCTCCTTTACTTACGTAAATGTCCTTTGGAGCTAAATGCTCGAATTTTAAAAACAATACGTTTAACCTATCAAAAAAAAGTTGTTAATCAGCTTTCACCATTTATGTACTTTTATTTTAAAAAATTAATAGATATTAAATAATTTTATTACACAAGAATTTTTTTTAAATGTTTCATCATTGTTACTACATATCGTTTTCGCGTAATTTCTTAGCTTTAGTCATATTTCGAAAAAAAACGTTAGTCCCTTATTGTAAATAATTAACTAAACAATCGTAAGCTCATTAATAATTTATTTTGTCAAATATTTTATTAAAAAGATTAATTACACTTTCAAATCATCTCATATCATATTTATTTGTTTTATAAAACTTTTTTATGTCAATCTGTTTTACTTTTAGTCAATCCGTTATACAGAACGAATTTCTGTATCTAAAACGCAAGGGAAGAATTAATTCAGTGTTGTAATAACCATTAAGTAACTTAAAATAAAACACAGAAGTATGCAGTAGATGAGATCTGAACGGTTTTAATTTTAATTTTTGTTTTATAAAACGTTTGTTGTTTGTTTATAAACGATTGAAGCACTGAATTAAAAGTTGTGTATGTTCCAAGTAAGACAGATGTTAATAATAATAATTGCTTAATTCAGCAAGACAGGCTATTTTACAATTTAGCAGAACGTACGAACAAAGGTTGAACCGACATCAAAATTATTTTGTGATAAACTTACTAGAGAACAGCAACTTTACTTTAACAAGACTTAATAGATTCTTTGTGCTTAGCGAAGTATTAGATTTGACAACGCTTGACCTTTGAAATTTATTACAAAAATTTTATTTAATTTAAAATTCTTTCTAAATTTATTTAATGCAATCCTCATTTACGTCATAAACTTATTTTATATTTTATTTAAACTTATTTTTTAAATTTAATTATATATTTTACGCAATGCCCATTTACATCACAAACTTAATATTGTACAAAGACTTACAAATCCCGTACGTAAATGACGTCGCGAAACAACTATACAACACGATGCACGAGAAATTAGAATTACATGACAACCCTCTCATACAAAACATGTACACTAGGGCGATACCAGGTACTCAGCACAAACGCCTCTGGCCAAGGGATCTACTTCTCCAATTTTAGGACTGTAGTGATGACTGCAAGCTCCAGCATGTAATTCAAGTTTTGGAACCTTTAGCGTCATATTGAGAAATTGTTATAATATTGTAATTACAGATACTAAATTCTCAATAATAAAGTGTTCTCTACGCATCAGAATGCCTCGCACTTAGACAGAAGGCTCCATTAGAAAAACTAATCCGTAAAGAAAGAAGGATCATCCGCAAGATTTTAGGGCCCAAATACAAAGAAGGAGAATATAGACTCCGCAGCAATGAAGAAGTCTACCAACACACAGAAAAAATCACATCCATCATGAAGAAACGAAGAATTGCTTTCTACGCACACACAGTGAGAATGAACGAGCATAGGCTCTCAAAACAAATCCTGAACTACAAAGAAAAATTGAAAAATCCCGATGGATGGCTCAAAGAGATAAAAACAGACTGCAACAAACTCCAGATAACGGAGACGGACATCATACAAAGAACACCTCTCAGACATAAACTCAAACTAGTGCTCCAGGAAGAGGACAGTAAAAGATCAAGACCTAAATGGTCGGAAGAACGAAAACGTGACTTTTCCAAGAAAATGAAAGAATACTGGGCGAAGAGGAAAGCACAGAAGAAAAACTGAGAAATCGCGGTCCTTTGTAGGCCATAACGTAAATAATAATAATAATAATAAAGTGTAATAAAGATTTTATTTAATTTTCATTATTGATCTACAATATTTATTATTGATGGATGATAATGTTTTATTTTGTGTTTTTCTGGGTTATCACTAAGTTATTACTTATTGTTCTTAATTTTTTAATTAAAGAACAGAATGTAGTTTTGCTGTCTAGATAATAAAAATAAAAATTGGTGTGAAACACTCATACAACTTTCTCTTGCGAATGCAAATAATAAACAATATAGCCTAATATTAGTAATAAAACATTAGAAATAAACAAAAAAAGTAACTTTAATAAACATAACTTTATTTTAATCATGAGTGAAAGACGCAAAATGAAAATTAACCTCAGTTTAGCTTAAAAATACGGAAAATCACTCTTTCACGCTAAACTAGGCTCTGTAGAGAAAAATGCTTAAAATAAAAGTTGTAGATCGTTTAATTTCCTATAAATTTGAATATAGGCCTATACATTTTTGTCGTAAAATGAATTCTTAGGCTTAAATCTTTAAAATCGAATTTTTACACAATTTCGTGAGAAAAAAACAGAAAATCACTAATTACCACTATATTAAGAATTATACAAAAAAAATGTTTGAAATAAAAGTTGTACGATTTTAAATTCTCTACAACTTTTATACATTTGTGCGCTAAAATGCATATGAAAGCCTCAATCTTATAAACACAATTGTTTTACGAGAAAACAGCCTTCCAAGAATTTCAGCAGACATGGCGCCTACCCTATCTTGTAGAGCATAAAAAATTTAGTAAATGAGGCGATTTTTTTTAAAAATTGCAGGAGCCGTTTTTGAGAAAATCGCAAGAAAGTGAAAAATGACACAAATAAACTACTACTTGCGGTTGACCGATTTTGATGAAAATGTTCGTGTCGGGTCCTCTAGTAGTATCTAACTTAAGTTTCAAGTTTCAGCCTCGTACGATGATCTGTTCTTGAGATATTTTGTTCACATACACACGCACAGACCAATCTCTGTAAAACATAGATCACTAAAAACATGTTTTTTTTGGATTCACGGGGTCTGAAAGCTAGTAGATCTGGTGAAAACTCGATTTCGAAAAATTGACATGAAAGCAATACTTTCCTTCCTATATATTCATGTAGGCAAGAGAAAGTAAAAATGTATTAGTTGATTATATTTAGTGTATTTTAACGTGACAATTTCCATATTTAGATGTCATGTGAAAGTATAATTGAAATAAATTTTGTCATAAACCATATTGACATTATTAGGATCTGATTATAGTTGACATTGAAAATTCAATTTATGTTATACTAATGAATGTGTATAATTTGTTACTTGATAAATACCTAAATGATTCTAAACTCAGATATTACAGTTCAGTAAGTAGTGTTAACTTTAGTAATTAAGACAATTTAATCAAGTCCTTAGTAAAGATGTCATTTGAAGGACGAATTGGCTTCCTTCACAACAATTTAGTGAAATAATTTCTACAATACATTACACCACATATATAGACTACTTGTTTTCAATTACAGCTATTTAAACAAAATGGGTTGCTCTTTTATTACAGCTTTAACGAAGTAATAAATTAAATAAATTATTTAAGCTTTTACAAACATTTTACGGTAACATTTATAATATTTCTTGAAGCTAATGAAACTGTATTGGATTACTAAATAATTATTCAATTCTAGTGATAAATATTTACACAAAGTAACCATTAAATTTTAATTGAGTTAAGACACACGCGCGCACTCACACGTACCCACACAGGCAGACACAGACTAATCGCTAAAAGCATGTATTTTGGGTTCAGGGGCGTAAAACGTGGATATCCGGTGAAAACTGAAATTTGAAAAATTGACTTGAAAACAATACTTATTATTTTTAACAATACCTATTGTTGATATTCATGAAGGGCAAGGTTTAGTAAAAATTTAGTGACACGGATACAGTTTTAACGATGATTAAATGTTTCTACTTCTAAGATTTCACATGAGATCTGTAGTCATTTTGTATTTAAAATTATTTTACGTACCCCTTCATTTGTATATCACTCCATTAGTTTTTGCTCTTTCTTCAGTTGTTACTGCAAATATGAAAAAAATTAATGAGATTTTATTGCATTATTATGCTTTCCCGTTGTCTGATAAGTTCTTTATTTTCATATTTTAAAGCTTTTATTTGTTTGTTTATGAAAAAAAAACTATTACAAAGCATGAACTTGTGTCAAAGGACATTTGATAAATATTATCTAGGTTTTATGAAAAGTATTTTGTAAACCTATAACATAAGTACCTTTTGGTAAATTAAAAACAATGTACGTAATATTATATAACTTTTCAAATAATAAGATTCCATTTATAACAAACCATAATGAAAAGTAAAAATAATAAAATAAATATTTTAACATTTCACTTTTAAGCTTTTGTAGAAGGTAATTTAATACTTCCTTTGTGTACTTCATTACTAAGTTTGTGAAATTAGCAGTGAATGTATTTTTAAATTGGTAAAAGATCCTGTTACTTCATTAAAGTTAATTTTGTTGAGAAACATTGTTGGCATAGTTTATTTCATCTGAAAACTGTTAGTATATATCGTGGAAACCAGGATTTTTAATGAAACAAAAACTATGTAAATAATTTTCCTTATAAATATTTTCTCTAAGAGAAAAGTACAGTTATTCCCTGAAATAATTATTCCGTCGAAACTACGAAGTTTAGAACGTTGTTTATTTTTGTTTTAACAAATACCTAAATAGATTTACATGTCAAGTTTTTCAAGACATTCATTTTGTTTTTTTAATTACAAATATAAATGAATTTCTTAATTCATAAATATGAAATGTATTACAGTTTGCGAAACAAAAATCATAAATGCTTGAAAATGATATGAAAGGTTTTTTTCGAGAATGAGTAGGATATACCTGGTAATCTTGGAGACCGGTGAGTTTGTGATACTTTGGTCTTACAGTTTTGAAAGCTACACAGCCCGTGACGCAGAGAAACAGGAAAAGGGCGGAATAATGATTTGGTTCAAATTGGGCGACTAAAGACACGTTATACTGGTTTCTGCTACTCTGGCATTCCCTGCCTTCTGGATCGGGCAGTATTGATTTAAAAATATAAATATTCTTAATCGTAATTGTGAACTTTCTCAGAACACAAGTTTCTTTAAGCCTGTTTTACTGATAAAAGGTTACCAAGAATTTTAACTTCATTTCAATAAAAGGAAAATCTCTCGACGTTATTATTCCTTCAAGAGTATTGTGTTTATAAGCTTTAAGTTCTATATCTAAAAGGTTTTTCCACTGAAATCAGCAACTTTCAAACTTATTAACATAAATATTGTTTCTGTAGTTACTTAGCTGGATTTTCAAAAATATTGTTTATATTTTGTATTTTACTTTATTAAATTAATTGTAGCATTAATATTATAATACCTGGTTCAATCCTGGCCAGATCTCGCGTTGTTCTTTACTTATTTACATAAATCACCCGTCATCGTCTACACCAGAGTTAACGTGTCAAACGTTGTTGGTTACACAATGTTTCAAAATAAAATTAATATCGTGAAGTCGTTATTATCTTCTGCTTTTTCAGGAATTGAACATAAGATTGTAATCCTAAATGCCTACGAGTTCTGTTTTACAACGGCATTGAACCTTAAAAATCGTTCGTTTACTGTTATAAATAGAAAAAATCAGATTTGACAACTAAGGAATGAAATAAAGATTTATTAGTTAAAAATAGATATTGGTGCATAACCTTTTGTTATAAATTTGTTATACAATACATATTTATTTAAATTTTAACAGTACACAAATACACGACTACTAGAAAATATGATATACCTGTACGTACATAACAAAGTAACATGAAAAAAGGAAACGCATAGACAAAGATTGATACCCATTGGCATCTTTGAGTATATTATTAAGAATTCAATTTAAATAAAATAATAGTAATATAAAAAATACAACAATAATTTATTTACATGATAAAATTAGTCTATTTTTTACACTTTATTTGAGATAAATTTTCAAAGATTAGAATCTACATGTTAGAAATGTGCACCAAACGTTAGATTGTTTTATGACCTTGCAGAATTTATATTTTTGTTTGGTTTATGACATCTACAGTGATATTGTAGTACCATGCAAACAACGTTTTGCTTCACGTCTTCACGACGTATGCTTCACGTCTTTTACTGGCATATATAATATTTTTATTCTTCTTCTTCTCTTCACGCCATAGACCATCTAGCCTGTTCCGACATGAAAATGTTTTATATTTCATTAGAAAATAATTACAATAATTTACTTTAAGCATTGTAGAGATCTTTTCAAGTTTCTCAGGCGTGTATATCAGAACCTGTTTTGGAATTTTATGTCCCTTGTTTTAAAATGATCCATCCACTGATTCTGTTAAAAATTCTATCGTTTATACCTATTGGCTACATCTCTTTCCTAATTCCGCAATTTCGAGTCTATTTTTCTCTAGTATTACTTAATCCTTCGTAGAAACCGCACCTCCGTCGCTTTTAATATTTTTGTTTCCTTTTCCCTGTACAGGTCCAAGTTTTTCTGCTATACAAAAGAGTTAAAGTGAATGAGTTTAATGGATGGATTGGTATCCATTTCTCGTAAAATAATTTACTCCAAAGCATCAAGTTTATCATAAATAATGAAATCCGAATTATCGTATTTTTGTACACAGTTATATGAATTTAAGATCATATTATAATGGAGTATAATTTAATATATTATTACTAAGTTTTTCTTTTAGGCTACTTCTACGAATATTTAGAAATTACATTTATATTTTATTCGACAGTTCTGAAAATTATATCATAATACGTAACTACTTTGAAATTATATCTAAATCTATTACAGTTGTTTAACACTTGAACAAAAGTAAATCTAAAACTGGCTTTGTTAAAATTTATGTGTAAATTTGTTGATTCATTAGTTTTTATCAAGTGAAATTATATTTTTTTGTTAAAACTCTTACATTAAAAATATTAATTATAGTATTTATAACTTATTGTATCATTTTACTGAAAATTGCTTAAATTACATAGTTGGTTTAATGAATTTGTTGAATTTTTATAGATGAGTTGATGATAATTATGAATGTAATTTCAGAGAGAAGATAGCAAACAGATTCTGTCGCATTAGTGCTAAACTTTCTGTAGTATATAAAAAACTGTCACGTAACATTTTACACGATAAGGATGGAGAAAGGTTGTAGCTTTATGGGCTTCACTTTCTCGTGTACACCAGAACACATACACAAAGTATGAAAGTCGCTACATAATCTAGCCTTGCAAAAAGAACAGAATTTGTCAGTGGAAAGGGTGGAATAACGATGAAGGAAGAATACTGACTTTAAAGAACTCGATTGCATTTTGTTGCTTCTTGGCGGACAGGCAGGGTAAGCTATTAAATTGAACTAAAGTGAATTGCAAGAGTGCTGAATGAACTTCATTATTGTTGTTTCTTTTGCGTTCTTTTGCACTGTACCGATATAAATTAAACTACTTGAGTTGCAATTAATATTCTTTCAATATAGCTTTAATAACTTTTCAGCAAAATACCCAGCATTTTAAAAACATTTTGTTTTTTGTTTACGATTATTTAAAAAACAGATGATTTATGTTATTCTCAAACAATTGAACATCGTTAAACTCTCTATTGAAATAAAATCATGAACAAATATTTGGAAATAAATTAAAATTATAAAGAAACCATCAATCTTTGAAATTCTCCTATACATTCATAAAAAAAATTACGATATAAAACTTACTTATTTGAATTGTTCATTCTATTTCTTTTTCATAATTTATCTTCTGTTCATGTTAATTGAATATATATTGCATTATATTATAATTTTAACTCAGCCATGTCTTCTATTACCTTGTCTTATCCTTACAATGATGACATGTCCTTTACGTCAACTACACATTTCTAAAATGGTATCGTAGACTCAGAGACAGACTTTAATACCGTAATAATTCCTTGTTACGCAATAAGATTAGGTGCTATTATAGTATGCGGCCTACCGCATTTTTTTATTTTTATTTTTTTTATTTTTCATGAAGTTTGTATTTGTTGATGTGGTAGCTCTGTCCACTAGCACGTTTCGCATACCTTTACAATAAAAGAATAATTTAAAGGAAAAATTATAAAATAAGGACATTAAAAAGGATAATTTACAAGAAAAGGATAATAATACGATAATAAAAGTAAATACTATAATTCATTATACGAAAAGGATATTAAATATTATGGGTAGGTGCATGTAGTTCACACTTGCGTATGTCTGCGCTGTGTCGAGTATGTTGTGCTGCCTCAAAAAAACCACGGCTGTTTCTTCATTAGCAATTACGTTTTTATAAAAATCTTTTAACAACATTTTACGTCTAGTTATCAAATAACCTAACTGTAGTTAAGACATAATTTTAATCCAAATTATGTGAATCTTTACGTGCAAAAAGTGCAAGTGAACAGTGCTACCACGTAAACAAATACAAACTTCACTAAACATAACGCGGTAGACCACATACTATAGTTGCACCGATAGATTATAATAATCTACCAGTAATCGCACAAAGACAATTGAAACGCTGTTGGAGTAGTCATGATACATGAACACATAATCGTTCTAAGAATGATTAATGAAAAAAATATTTATATTTATATTTTTCACACTCACAAAATTTGAAATAAATTATAGTATCAAGAAATTTCTGTTCAAGTTAATTTTTAATCTTTCTTTATCATTTTCACCTAAATTTTACTAAATTTACTTAAATATATACCTAGAATTGTAATCTGAACATATCTTTGAAAAAGTAACGAGATTTAAAAAGTACAACTTGTTCATCGGTATTTGTTTGATTCGAATCGAAACGAAATATCAAAAAATCATACTTTTGTTATTATTAGATCTAAGGATAAAAATATATCCACGTTTTTTTTTATTTTAGCCTAAATGTGTCATAACAAATCTAAATTTACACGCATTAAACACTTGATTTTTAACGCTCCCATTTCAGAAAGCTATAGACTAAAATTTTAATTGACGAATGAGTTTATTCGAGGATGTGAATTCTGTTATGTTTTAAAACAACAGCGAATATAGTAATACTGAAATATTTCAGCTAATCAAGTACGAACGACGAGGCGACAATGTTAATACCGCAGTATTTTTTACAGAGGTTATTCTAGTTACTGTAGTACAACGCTATTTTAGTAGTTATTTTTCATATGAAAGTGACATGAAAATGGACAAATCTAGTAAATATCTGTAAATATAAATTTATAAGTATTACCATTAATTTTGAACTACTGTTGAACAAACATTTCATTGTTTTGGTGGATTATAATACTTTTGTACGAGATTTTTTATGACGTACCTAACAATTCTTCTTATAATATACTTCTGTTTAATACAGTAAGAAGAGGAATGGTTAGAGTAATGCAGAAAAAATTAAATAAAAGTATAATATTGCGGATTTCATCGATTCCCCACATTATTTATTCTTTCCGCAAAAGCAGGATCATTAAAAGCTCGTTAACTAACTTAATACTTGTTTCTAAAACCTAAACTTTTGTCTACACACAAGGAATGTAGGCGTTCATCTCAAGAAAAAGAATTTGTAACTTTTATGTCTTGTAATATTGTATCTAAACATTCTTTAATATCCGTAGTAAAACATAAAAAGTATGTTGAACTTTCCAATATTCTACACGTTTATGAACTTTTGAAATAGAATTTTCTGTTTGTTTGAAAGTACGTTTTATTCAATCCACTATCGTTAAATATTTTTGTTAACATTATTTATTTTATTTTTACAATGAGCCAAAATTAAGTAAGTTTGAATTAAACAAGAAATGGCGTTGAGGTCGATTACTCAATAGCATCCTGTAAAAAATTAAACGAATAAAATTAATGAAAACTATTACATCAAACAAACAACACATCGTAACATCAAAACCTAAACATCAAAGAAAAAAATATTCTATTATTTTAAAAATTACGTTACTTTGGTCCATCTTATGAAATCGTTTCAGACGTTTATGGGCCTCACTGTCGTTCAAGTGGAAAAGCCGAAATGTTTATTTACAGCTGAGTGGTTCAATAACTATGAAATGTATTTTTCATTAACTTTTTTATAATTATTTTGAAATTACATATTTCGCTATTTCTGGTTAAACAAGGAGGATTACAGAAATTTATTCTGGAAGCGCTGTAAGATCTCAATAATTCTATTACTTTTATATAATGTCATTAGTAGTATAATAGTTAAGTTTAGTTATAATAGTTTATAATAATATAATTAATATAATATTATAAATTATTATAATAGTTTAGTTATTAGTTTATATAATGCCATTGGTAATTCATTGGGTGTTGTGATGGATCTACATTTGACGCAAACATTGCTGTATCGTCACAAAATGTAGCGGTAGTCATTACCGTCACACATTAAATCAGATGTAAACAAGGAATACAACACAGGACCTATTAACAAAGAGCACACTTTTAAACAAATATTAAATTATTTTTATAAAATTTAATTAATTAAAATTAATTTATTAAAACTGTAAGTAATAATTAAATTAAAAATAATAAAAGTTAATGAATATTTTAAAAGCAGAAAATTTATCGATTAAATAAATGGAAGAAATAATAAAGTGTGAACGAGTGAGGGCTATTCTAAAGAACGTAGATATTATGAATTAGCTACAAAAATTAATATCGACAAGACTTAAGCTCCATTTTGGGTAATATTTTACAGGGATAGCACGAGATAACATTTATCCAATAACTTTTGAAAAGATGAAGAAAGCTTTAAAAAGAATACAGACTGTAAAGGTGCATGACCTGTTAGCCTAACTCTATAAACGTAAGGATGGTTGGCTTGACTTTGCCTCACATATTTTAAAAAATAAGTTAGCTTCAATATTTTCCAAATGTGAACAAATAAAAATTAGACGAAGTCCAAAACTTTCAAAAATGGGAAGGTATGTTGTGTTGTTAATCAAAATTATTTTTAAATATACTTAATAATAATATTATACAGATTATACTTTTATAATTATTATACAGATAATTTTATTTTATTTAATTAGATTTTGATTATTTGATAATTTAAAATGATATGGTAATTAAGATAAGTTTCACAAACTATTTATTTTTATTGGCGAGATGAATTTAATTGCAGCAAAATCTACAATCTATTCGTAGGAATAATAAGAAATAGATGATTTTTCTTTGTTGTATATCACGAACGAAGAAAACTGGAAATTCCTAGTGAGAGAAATTCTTGATGCAAGTCATCATGTGTTGTCGTATCACTTTAAGATAAGTCCTGCCGCAATTAAGTTAAAAAACGTAATAGTATTAAACTGTATCACCGTTTCAGTTGGTGAGCGCCGTTTGAATTTTCTAAGAGTGTGATGGCGAGGTGATTTGTGTGTTATTTGAGTCTCCTTTGGTATTTTGTACTGTGTGTGTTAATTTCTTGTTGTTACCTCTCTGTAATATATTGTCCGTTATCTACCAAGGTGATGATTGTCCTGAATAATTTCGATTAAAACCTTCGCAGGATTTTAATGTTGAAATCGCTTGCTGAGCCCAATGATTGGTAAAAGAATTGCTTGGTAAATCAAAAGTTTTTTGTAAAGATTGAGTGTCGAACGTTTATTTAGTATGTAATAAAACTTTCAATTTTGTGTACGACTGAATAGAAATTTTTTGTTTTTAATAAATGATAAAAATTGCCGTGTAGAATCCTGTACACTTATATTAATGCTTTATTTTGAAAAATATGTGTATATTCCCCATGTAGCTATTACTTTTATTGATTCAGTTTATGTACATATTTTAAAAAATAAAACTAGTTGTTTTACTGTCGTTGTTGTTAGAAAAACAATGCTTTACAATGTCTCATTTCATTCTGTTTATTTAGTTTTGTTTTCTGAAAGTGTACAAATAGCTGCCGGTTACTAGTTACTTTAGATCGACCCACGTAAAGCTGCACAAATGTACAAAATAGTGGAATTTCCAACATCATTAATCCAGCATTTGACATTTTGTTAACTATTTTTCTGCCAAGATGAGATATATGGAGCTGTAGATTTTTAAGAAATCTTTCCCGCAAGCTACTTTCTTTGAAAGAGTATTGTATAATAATACTGTATATAATATTTTATTTTCACTAAAATTAACGGGTAAACATAATTGTTTTAAAAATGTTAATTAAATATATTTTCAAAGCTCTTTTATCTTCAAATCGTTTTATACATCAAAATAACCTATTTTATGAGTTTGTATTAAGTATGAAGTATTTAAAATTTAATGAAAGTGAATCTATTGTTACCTTGTGTTGTTTAAGTAATCAACGAAAGGCTGGTTTGAACTTTTAAAATTGATTATAGAATCAGGTTATTGAATATAAACACAATAATGTTAACAATTCTAGAAATGATTCTAATTATATATCCATAAAATATTATTCTAATTAATACTTTACAGTTGCTGTTTAGGTCAACAGCCGAAAGGCTGGATTGAACCTCTTAAGGCTAAATTTCTAAATTTTTACTAAATTAAATTTTACTTAAATTTATATAAATTTTATTTAAATTTTTTACTAAATAAAACGAGGAGTGAGGTGGATATTTTTGTATAACGCTTAGTTTAGCGGTAATTAGTGATTTTCTGTTATTTTGTTTTCGTGAAAATCTGTTAAAAAATTGTTTTGTTTTAAGATTCGGCCTTAGTATGCATTTAACGACAAGCGTGTACATAATCAGATTTATAGGAAAGTAAAAGATCTACAACTTGCATTTCGAGCATTTTTTTTCTACAGAGCCTTGTTTAGCGTGAAAGAGTGATTTTCCGTATTTTTAAGCCTAACTAAAGTTTGTTTTCATTTTGCAGCATTCACTCATGATTAGGTTATGCTTTTTGAGGTTATTTTCTTGTTAATTTCTAATGTTTTATTACTAATGTTAGGTTTTATTGTTAATTATTTAGATTGGCGAGAGAAAGTTGTGTGAGTGTTTCACATCAGATTTTTTAAAATTCTTAATGTAAAACTTGTTTTTTTTTTGGATGAAATCTCCTAAAGGAGATTGGCTATCATAATAGTAATTTTACACTTGGACATAATTGCTCTGAAAGCATCTATACAGGAGTAGTTGCACCATTTCTTAAATTCTTAAGCTATGTGATTCGTCGTTTCCCGGTATTTTTTTCCAGATATTTTATCATGTATAATCAATTGGAGCAGAGTTTATCGTTCTCCTCGCATAACATGAACAGAGATACTCCAGTTTTCTTGTTCGAATAATCTTAACAAGATTTTTCTTTACTCACGAGATACAGGAGTTCGTAATTTGTGTTCTTGTCTGTCTGTGCTACTCTTAACAAACGGTGTTACCCCCAAAGTTCTAAGCTTTTTTTTGGTTTAACGTCTGGCTGTTCTGCAATTACTGCTAGTTATAAAGTTCTAAAGCCTGGATTTTATTAATATCTCATTTTCTGAGCATCCTTAATTCCATTTAATACGAGAAAATAGTAAACATGCAGCATCTCACAAGTCTGGTTCGAATTTTCAAATTTAAATCATTGTTGACAACTAAATTTTTCAGTTTCATAGAAGCAGTCCTTGCCTTTTATGATTGTGATAGGCTAAAATTTCTTTTGTTTGGTCTTTATTCTGATTTATTACGGTTTCCAAACATTTACACTTACTGATTGCTCTAAAAATGACTAGGAATTCAGTTTACTTAACGTTGATGTGTGCTCTAGACTAATTCTGTTCAAATGTTCCTTCATTTTCTAAAAAATCTGAAATATCATCGGTCATCATTAGAGTATCGTTGGCATATTTCATATGGTTATGGGTTTCCAGTTAATTGTTATTCTCGCGGATTGTCTAAAATTTCTTCTAATATTTTAATAAATTTAAACAAAAATGATAGCTATGGTGGAGTCATCTGGCACAAAAAATTAGTATCAATTCATAAGTTAGCTGAATTTATGAATAAGTTAATTTCCATGATAACTGGTAAATGCAAATGGTGGATTAACTGAAAACGAAGCGTTTTTGGAACTTTGTTTATAAGAACTTTTTTCTTGTATTGATGAATAATATTTGAATATATCTGAATATACACTGCGTGTGCATCTTTTTTATTACACTCTGTACAATATTTTTAAATCTGTTCTCAATTTCCCAGAAATAAAAATTTTTAATTCATTGGTTTTTTTTATAGTCCGAAATTAATTCACAAATCTAAAAGTAAACTAAAATCATAATTGATTAAATAATTCTCTGTTCTAAAATTTGAAAATATGTTTTTTGTTTTTATATATTTTACCTTTGTCATAATTATACTGTCAAACTATTTGGTAATTAATTAAAGTTAAAGCATTACGACACTCCATTATTTATGAGATCAGCTCCAAAGGTTAACTAAGTGATGTGCCAATAGAAGCGAGTTCCTTTAGAGCTATTAAATTTCATGGTAAAGAGCTTTATGACGCAATAACTTACACACACTTATTCGTAAGCACAAATTCATCCATTATGTGTCTAGCTCATTTTAAGGAATCAAAGAATCACTCTTAATGATTTAGGTTTTCGACTGAAAAACTGCAAAAATATGAATGACTTAAGGTTACAATTTTAATTACTATTAAGGCTAATTGAAATTTTTACCGTTGCCTTAAATTTTACAAGTACCGAATGTGATGTTCAGTGAATTGAGCACATTTGACGTTATTATGTTTCTACAAGTATGCTTATTACTTTCTCTTGCCCTTTATGAGAAATAGCTAAGGAAATTGGTTTTTTATATCGAGTTTTCACATAATATAAGTTTTTAAGTCCATTGAGCCCAAAAACAAGCTTTTACTGATTGGTTTGTGTGAGTAAAATAAATCAAAAACTGAAAAAAAAAACTGTACGAAGCAAACGATACAAAACAACGAAGCAACGATACAGTTTTTTTATAGGTTGTGTTCTACAAGGTCGAGTAAGTGGCATGTCTGGGGAGATTCGTGGAAACTGTGCTTACGTTGTTATTTTTTTGATACTTTTTTTATTGAAAATTTAGTATCTGTTATTACAATATTATAACAATTTCTAAATATTACGCTAATATTCCAAAACTTTAATTATTTGCTGGAGCTTACAGTTATCACTATAGCCCTACAATTGGCCAAGAAGATACCTTGGCTAGAGGCGTTTTAAACGTCTGTGCTGAGTACCTGGATTCGCCCTAGTGCACACGTTTTTTATGAGAGGGTTGTCATATAATTTTCAAATTTGTCGTGAATCGTCTTGTATAGTTGTTTGGCGACGTCATTTTCGTATGGTATTTGGAAGTCTTCTTGCAACATTAAGTTTGTGACGTAAAAGGGGAATTGCGTTATCGCTCGTAGAATTTCATTTTTAATATTAAGGCTTTAGTACGCATTGTAGACCAAAAGCATATACAATCAAATTTATAGAAAATTAAAAGCTAACAACTTTTATTTCAAGCATTTTTTTCGGCAATGCCGAAAAAAATTTATAAAATAAGGTCAAGAAATATGTTGTTCTGAATTTAACTGACACCTTGTTCGAATATTATTCTGTCACTTTTTATTTGGAAGTTAATAAGTTAACATAATATACTGCTCATCAAAATTGTTCCTTTAATACATTTGCAAGAGAAACTCGTGTGAGTGTTCTACACGAGATTTTTTCTTCATTAACGTTACTAAAATAGAAAAATATTTATTTATTACTTCAAATGGTAAAAAAGTATAATGCTTTTATCTTTTGTGAATGTACTAAACTAGTTGGTTGAAATCGTAGCCGTTTTATTACGGCAATAAATGAACAGATTAACAAGCTTGTGATTCTTTTTGTGGTACTGAATAGTGCTATTAGAGCCCTAAGCTGAGCATACAAGGTAACAGAGAACATTCCATTTGTAGTTAAACAGGACAGTTATGCTATTCTTTAACCCACTGTCGCATTATTCTAGGACATAAATGGAAATAGGTTGTACGAGAAGAATTTTTCTATTGCAGTAACACAAAACTTTTATTTTTACATCCCAAATTTGTCATAAGAAATATTATTAGTAGCCACTTGGTACTTGTTCACCATCTTATGTCAGCAATCAGATATTGCAAGATGATCTCAAAATTTCACTCATAACTGATTTATCTGAATGTTTCTACATATGATGCTACCAAACTTACACAAAAGACGTGAATATATAATTTATCTAATGTAAATATTCCAGAAGTGAGAAGACTAAAACCACAGTGGAGTAGGAATCATATGTAGACACTTAGACTCACGACCATGTCACAAAAATCTCATTATCTTCTTCTTCTTCTTCTTCACTTCAAGGATTAGGCACGTCTGCCCGTTCCGGAAACCATCTTCTTCTCGGACGTCCCACACTTCTTTTTCCCTTGGGTCTGTAGTACCTAGCCAAGCGAGGAAACCGCTGATCCCCCATGCGCTCCAAATGAATGCACCAATTACTCCTGTAGGCTCTCATCTTATCTTCCAAGCTGTATATACCTAACTCCTGTCGTATATCCTCACTTTTCAACCTATCCTCCAATGTGCATCCCTTTGTAGCCCTGAGAAATCTCATCTCCGCAGCTCTCAAACTACTCTGTTGTCGCCTAGTAAGCGCCCAGGTCTCACACCCATACAACACCACTGGAACTGCCATTGTCTTATAGAACTTCAGTCTTGTTTCCTTCCTTGTCTTATTCTTTAAAGTTCTGTGGATTGTCCCGCAAATATGCTTAAATTTGTTTACTTTATTCTCCACATCAAAACTACCTATGGGAGAAACCTCGTACCCCAAATAATTAAAGGAAGAAACTTGTTCCAGAATGCTCCCATTCAGCTTTATCTTTGATCTCACTAGGTCTTTCCCAATGAAGGCCATAACTTTAGATTTTCGACCAGAAATCTTCAAATTATAATCTTTGCACACAGAGTGCAACCGATAAATACCTCTTTGTAGCATGTCCTCTGACTCCTGAATCATGACAACATCATCTGCATAAGCTATTACATTGATTCTCACACTTTCATCGAGCTGTATCCCCAAGTCAAATTCTTGTTTCCATTTGTTGATGGCGTCGTCCAGATAAATATTAAAAAGCGTTGGAGATATACAGCATCCCTGTCTTACTCCTTTATTTGTTTCAATGTCTTCTGTCAGTTGTCGTCCAGCTGAGATATTAACCTTGGTGGTCAGGTATAAACTCTTAATGGCCCTTATAAGCTGTAATGGATACCCTCTTTCCAACAACACGCTCCATAATTTCCCCCTGACCAGACTATCAAATGCCTTCTCGAAATCTATGAAGGCGACATGTGTTTCTAGATTATACTCCCTTCTTTTCTCTAATATCTGTTCCAGTGTAAAAATGGCATCCGTTGTTGATCTGCCCTTTCTAAACCCCATCTGCTCCTCGCCCATCAGATGATCTGCTATAAGTTTCAACCTGTTGTTAATTATGCGGGAGTATATTTTATATGCGCTATCCAGTAGGCTGATTCCTCTGTAATTTTCGCAGTTCTCTCTATTTCCTTTCTTAAAGATTGGAATTATTTTTGCCTTCTGCCAGTCAGATGGTATTGTGCCTTCCTTCCAACATCTATTAAAAAGATGTAGTAATCTCAAATGTAACATCATACCTCCATACTTCCAGCACTCAACATTGATACCATCCATTCCTGGGGCCTTTCTGTTCTTTAAAGCTTGCACTGCTTCTATAATTTCTTCCACAGTTAAGTCATCTAGACCTCTAGTGTCATAATCCAAACTCATCTCCGGTTGCGAATCCTCTTCATACCATAGCTTTTTATAGTGTTTACTCCAGGCTTCTCTCCCAATGACATTCAATTTTGCATTATCTCTTTGGTCCTTGCAAAGGTCTTTCAGAACTTTATAGGAAAACACCTGCCTACCATGTACATCATCCTCTATCCCGGCTATAAACCTGTCCCATGAGTCCCTCTGGCTTTTCCTCACTAGACTTTTAGCAATATTTCTTTTCACTCTGTACTTTTCTTTATTTTCCGCAGTGGGGTTATTAACAAAAGTTCTGTAAGCATTATTTTTATCTCTTACTCCTCTCTCTATTTCGTCTGTCCATATTTTAATTCCTTTCTTCCTCCTGTACTTTTTCTTTTTACCAAGAACTTCAATAGAGATTTCATCAACCGCATCTCTCAAATTAGCCCTTTCTGCATCTATTTCAGGCCTCGTCGCTCTACCCATTAGTTCTTCATTCATCCTTCACTGAAACAATTGTCTGACACTCTCCTCCTGCAACAGATGAACTTTATAAACATCCTCCCCCTCTTCTCTAACCTTATGGGGCTTCCTCCATCTGGTGTACATGTCTATCTTGGTAATTAATAGGTAATGGTCTGATCCTATATCAGCCGCCCGATGTACTCTCACATCCACCAGTCTTCCTGCCAGATTCTTACTTGTCAAACAGTAATCTATCAACGACCTACAACCTCTTGGCGCCCATGTGTACTTGTGAATGTCTTTCTTTCTAAAGAAAGTGTTCTGTATTTTTAATTCATTAAAGCAAGCAAAATCTCTCAGCAACTGTCCATTGCCGTTAATCGTCCGTTCTCCAAAAGTACCCACACAGTTTGGGATAGGGATGTTGCCAACTCTTGCATTCAGGTCTCCTGAAATAATAATTTGGTCAGTCTGGGCATATCTGTCCACCAGTCTCTGAAGGACTCTATAGAAAACTTCTGACTCTTCCTTTTTACCTTTTTCCGGAGCATACACAGCTATTAGGGTAATGTTTCCTCTTATGTGTCCCAGCCTAATTGCAATAATCCTGTCCGATATGTATTCATAGTTCTTAATTCTGTTCTCCAGTCTTTTGGAAATGAATATTGCTGTTCCTTTGCTAGCTCTTTCCCTCCGTTTGACACCACTATAAAACATCAGATAGTCGCCGACATACTTATTTCCTTGTAATTTCTTTTTAGTTTCCGATATGAAAGCCACATCCACCTTTTTTTCCTTTAAAACATGTGCCAGCTCCTGTTCCTTATTCGTTATTGCCCTCACATTCCATGTTCCTATTATTAATTGTTCCGCTATCCATTTACTCTTTTGCTTTTTCGTATCCAATAATTTATCCTTATTTCCTGTCCGGCTTTCCTTATGGTTTCTGTCAGTTTTTTTAAATGTCCCCTGGCCGCGTTACGGGCGCTGCGCAAGGCAAGTCCAGTAGTGGGGCTGCCACTTTAGAGCCTCTGGACCGGCCCTGGGTTTACATTCAGAGACCCACCTCCTAGGTTCTTCCGCCCTCTCCGCCGTTGGAAATTTCTTCCTCATCCGCCGTAGAGACCGTTGACCGGTTTTCACCTGTAACCCCAGGCAGGAACCCTTACTGAGTACTACCATCCGGGTCAGATGGACTCAGGTTTTTTATAACGAGGTTGGTACTCCTCCGGCTCCTCCTTTCCCACCACTTGCAAGATGGGACCCCGGGCTGGCCACCGGCAGTGTTATATAACACCGTTGGCGGAGTTAAATCTCATTATCATCTCATTATGATCACGTGATAAATCTCATTATCACGTGATCATAAATAAAAGCACAAATTTTCATATCATGGTTTGACAGTCTGGAGCATAGATTGTCACCTCTGGAATTTAATCCGCTTGGAATTTTTGTTTTTATAGATAATGTGATATGAAAATTTTTAATTCTTTGCTTAACGCTTTTACTGAATAATTTAATACATGAGCACAATTTTATAGTTTTTAAATTAAAATCTATAGCGGGCAGATGCTCTTTCTAGATGCCTATAACGGGCAGGTGGAGTTTTAAATTAATTGCACTCGATCTGATGGTTCTAGGGCTACAATAAAAAATAGTTCTGTTTCTTGTAACATAGTCAGCCAATTAAATGACTGAGCTATTTATGTACAGAAGAGGTAGAAGTATAAAATACGTTAGTCAGAGTTATCTCCTCTGAAAGTAATGAATTTCACTATACAGCCAGACCCTGGGGTGAATGAAGTGAAGGTGTCATTTGCTGGGTGGATTCTTTGCGGAGGGCCTGGCAAGCTGATAAGCATACACTTTCAACTCGGTGAGGAAGGCAATAGTAAACCACTTCACTTCTCATTTTACTTAGTAAAACCTCTAGAGGTTCAAACCAGTCTTTCGGCTGTTGACCTAAACAACCTTTTGAAAATAAGGGATAAAGATAGTCGCACAAACACTACCTATATTTAAAAATTACCGAATTACAAAATCTTTTAATTGTTTACTGATATTATTAAGCTAATAAAACCACTTTACATAATGTAAATAATATTATGTAGTATATTTACGTATTTCGTGTAGAAACTAATCTAAAATTTATCTCATGTAAATTTAAAATAAGTAACCTAATTAGAGCACATACATTTTGAAACAATCTTTTGGGCTTCAAACTCTACTCAGAGAAAATTGAGTCATGCACCTAACGAGTAGGCGTTTTAGAAAAGAGGGGCTCGTCTGTACAGATCTTCCGCTTGCTGAAGTCATTATTTTCTCATAACTACAGCGGGAAGGACAGCTAACGTTTGGTGTGAGACTAGGAAAACCTTATTTTCTTAGAGAAACATCTCTGATACACATTTTGCTATCATAGAATGTGGCGTTGAAAAATAGTATTGTTAATATATAGGCTAAAAATTTAATAAATTTTATCAATATGTGTAGATTATATATTAGATATATTTTTAATTACCTATTTTAACCGTTTCATTTTCACTAGTTTGTTAAAATAAATGACAGTATTTTATTTTATTTATAAGCCTAATTTTTAGTTAGTAGTAACTCAATGTTATTCATGTACCAAAATTATTTGTAAAATAATACAATTACTTCTAAATACCTTCTTTCCTTTACTAAAGAGTCAATCCATACGAAATTGTCCAGAAATTAATTCATAAGTTGGTCCACCATTTCTTTTTTTAATTTTTACTGGAATGACCTCAATGGTAGGAGAGTTTAAGCCTGTAGTTATTATTCTTAACATTTCTCTTTAAAAACTCACGGCCATTTTTTTAATTGCGACCACATGCATTTTTAACGTTTGAAAGCTTTTGCATTATATTTAATAACGTTTTCATTCATGTTTGCAATGGAGCGTTATTAAAAAATTCCTAGCCCTTAAACTGGTTTCCCTCTTGTACGAAAGATTTTTGAAATTTCAGATTTTTTCAATTTTTCGAGACATATTTTATTGGGTAGGATATAAAAATCTGAAACGCTTTTTACTAACTCTTCTTATTGCTAGATATCTATAAAAAATATTTTTAAAAAATCATGAAAATTTTCCCTTCATTGTAAAAGATATCTGAAAATTGGACTTTTTTGTCTTTAATTTTTATTACGGTAGCTGCTGTGTATTGAGCTGCACAACTTCCGTGTATGATATTTAAATGGCGGTAAGGAATTTTTCTTTAAGAAGAAGAGGAACCTAGTGGTGCATTCTCCGTTTAAAACTACGAGAATTGTCTATTATTCAGACCAAGAGGTCTCTACTCCATTTTCGCTTTAGACGTCGCATAGTTGGGAAGTTCCTTGTAGATAGATCACGGGCTAGTTGGTTTGGATGGTCATTAAGTCTTTCATGAAATGTACTACTAGAACGCGGTTAGCTCCTTTGCTGTCGGAATTTTGAAATAGTTGTGGAGGGTTTTATTGCTTACATAAAAAGGAGCGCCAGAAGAAAATCTTAAAAATTTTGATTGAAAGCCTTGATCGACTTCAAATTATTATTCTCTGCCGCTACTACAAAGAGCTGGACACCATACGTCCAGATTGATCTTAAAAGGGATGTGTATATTAAAATTTTGGAACGGAGGTTTAAGTTTGATGGAGGCTAAATTAAGCAGAAGAGTAGCTTCTGGCGGCGGTTAAGTTCTGAACGTTTTGTACGCAGATGATGCTTCCAAGTTAGTCGCTTGTCGGGCCATAAGCTAAGATATCCCACCACTCTGACATATGGGATATGAATTCAGCATCAAAGGTGGACAAGTTTGACGTCGTAAGGTTAACGTAACCTGTGTTGATTTAATTTTGTTTACCTTAATACGCCAAAGGGAAAGCCAGTCCTGTTATAATAAAATTGGCCTAAATGAAAATTTTCAGCTCTAATTTCATGTTAAAGTTTTAAATATTTATTAGAAATAAAATATAATTATATTGCAATAATATATGTATTATATGGACCAGAATGTTCTAAATAAAGTTATTTTTGTTTGAAGTCTACATGGAAAACCTGGAAAACGTTATTACTTTTAACGCAAACTCTTGCAAACGTAAAATATGCTTGTGGTTGTAATACAAAAATGGCCGTGATTTTTTAGAGAGAAAAGGTACGAAAAAATTTTAGTTTTGAATTCTACCACCATTAGGGTTATCCCAGTAAAAAAATTTAAATAAAATGGTCAAACAACGACCTTTGGACCACTCAATATGGGCTGACCCTAAACCAAATCACTCTGTGCAATATTTACAGGTCAGAGCTCACTTAACTTGTAAAAATTTCCTTCTAATAATAAATATGACTTTATTTTTAAACCTACACACTTGTTATTTTCTTAGAACAAACTGAAACATAAGAAAGAATTAAATAACTTTCTCTTAGATTATATGAATATGTAGGTAAGGAAAGTTATGGTTTCATATCAAAATTTCTAAATCGAGTTTTCACTGAAAATACACGTTGTAAGGGAACCCTAAAAACATTTTTTTACTCTTGGTGATATTCCATATTTTGATCATTACAAAACTAGGTCAAACAATTTTTTCTGAATTTATAACGTTGTGATTTTAGTAAAAGTACAGATAATAACAATTTTTATAAATTAAAAACTCTATATTTATTCTACAAACTTTATTATCCGACTTCGTCTAGTAGCAGTTAGTACATATTATAATACTCATTAAAATTGAACCTTTTTTACATTGGCAAGATAAAATCATGTAAGTGCATCACTCCAAATTTTTTTTTTATTATCATCCTATTTCATTATTTTCTTCTCCGATTTGTTCATTAAGAAAAAATATTGTTAGTGTGTTTTAATGTGCAATTTAATTAGTTGTAAACTCTATATAATTAAAATGAACGTTTGTTAAATACATAGTAAATAGTTCATGTATAGGACAATATGTGTGGATTGTACATTACTTATAGTAATGATTGCATAAGCAACAAATTAATTAGTGATGTTTAAATTAACACAAATAAGTATTCTTAATTCAACAGTTTATACGGTATAGAACTATGAGTAAATATTTTATGGATACAAATTTTATTGTAATTTACGAAAGGGTCTAATTTACTATGGGGGCATCTTATTAGAAATTGTTTTCTTTCATACATTATTATAAAAATCCTTGAAGAAGTCGAGGGATTTCTTCCTATTTATTACCAACGTGTGTATGTTTTGTAATTATTTTAAATAATTACCGCTGCATTGGTTTGTTATTCAACTTAATCAACCACGTTAATTATGCGTTAATTAATATCCACGTTTTGTTAACATACTCCATGAAGATTTGAGAGAGATGTATCGATAGATATTTGTAATGGTGGTAAAAGGGTTTTGAAAGGAGAGGGTGTAGTAGAAAGGAGAGTAAAATGAGCGAGATGCGATGACTAAAAGGGTGGGGAAGTCGTATGCAAGAAGGTCCCGCCGGGTAACCCCCGAAAATGAGGGTCCTACTCTGCTTGTTCAAGAGGTGGGGACTTCTCGTAGAAACACGAACATTGTCGAGTATTACCGAATGAATCTGATCAATAGCACCGGGATACTGAGTGTGAAACAGGGCTTACCATCAGGGAAATCCAGGACCAATGCTTGTACTGCTCCATACAGACCGGGCCGAGCCTAGTCTTTTCTTTCGTTCTTACTAACATTTTGTACCTCAATTATTATTATTATTTCTCCTCTTTCCATATTTTCTTTTCAAAATTTTCCATAATTTTGTTTTGCGCTGAATTTTATCCAACAAAACTTTTATTTACTTTCGGTTCGTTCATATTATGATTGTAAAATTACTTTTCGAAACGTTACAGAACTTTGAAACTATTCGATTTTTATTTATTTATGATGTAATCACACAATTGAATTCATCCATGGTAAAAAAATTTATTGCAATTGGTTTGAATATTATTTTAAACTCATGTAGTAAACGGTAAAAACATAATTCCTTTACATTATCTTCATGGATTTATTTCTTAAATGGTACTGATACCATTACATATGTTCTGCAGGTTCCAGGGCTACAAAAAATAGTTCTGTTTCCTAACCAATTGGTCAGCCAATTAAATGTAAATAATTTAAGAACAGAAGAGGTAAAGGTGTAAAAGACACTAATCAGAGTTATCTCCTCTGAGAGTAATTAATTTCACTATACAGCCAGACCCTGTGGTGAATGAAGCGGAGTTGTCATTTGCAGGGTTGAAAGTATGTGCTTTTCGGAGGTCCTGGCATACTGATAAGCATACTCTTTAAACTCAGTGAGGAAGTCAATGGTAAACCACCTCACTTCTCTTTGTACTTAGCAAAACCACAAGAGGTTCAAACCAGCCTTTCGGCTGTTGACCTAAACAACACCATTAAATATAGGTATCATTTTGAATTTTAAAAATTTTGTATTATTTTTTGTTGTTTACTTTAAACATAATTATTAACGACTAGTTACCCCTTGACTCGCTGCACATCACGACGAACTAAACTTAAGCGTTTAACGTTTCTTACTATCTTACTCTTTGAAAGCATAATCACGCTGTGTATACAAATAAAACCAATTAATACTGGTAACAGGAATTTTCTTGACATCAGTATGAATCACCATGGAAGTAGAAAAATACCTGAGAGTAAATAAATATGTGCTATGAGAATAAGCAGACAAAATATATTCCTTTAAAAATTGTACGATCTCTTAGATTTTTAGAAGTTTAAATAAACTTTGTATACAGAAATTGTATGTGACATTATTTTTTGATAACTGTTTCGTAAAGAATTTTTAAAAAATTTGAAAAAGGAAAGAGAAAGGAATTAAAAACAAATGGCAGAATGGTAATTTTTAAAAAAATGTAATTCCATGCAGCCTGTGATACTTAAGAAGCTCTAAGCTTCAAAAAGTGCAAAAACTTAAAAAATTCGTTGGATAATTTCTGACATTACCTTGTACAAACAAGCAAACAAACGTTATTTTTTATAATATTAGAGAAAAAATATTTCAGTTTTATTTTTATTATTAGTTTTTTAGACTCTTGGCAGAGCAGCTGAAGTTTTGTCGTTATTAAGTGACTAACGTTTTCAGTTTTAATTTATTGAAACATTTTTTTATGGTGTAAATCATTTATTTACTGTTAATACAAATTATTAATTTAAAGGCACATGTAGACACATGTGTTTTTTCCCAGAACATTATATTTTCTTAACGCACCGAATTATAATATTAATCGTTTGATGTAAATTTATTTAAACTTATAAATTTATTTTACAACTTTACTATGAAAATTTTCATAATCAACCAATTTCAATTAACAGTTTTTGTCATATATAGATGTATTTTACACAATATTTGAAATTCATTTTATTTGTGTACACATTCATTATTAGGTTGATTATTTTCTTTTCGTAAATTGAAATTGTTAAATTTGGTATTACAATACTCTATATCAGCTTTATGACAATAGATAGATATTAGTTCATCAGTTGTAATGTGTGTGATGATTAATGAATGGTGCGAATAGCGTAAATGCCATGTTCATAGTTAATGAATCCCTAACAGTCAGTTGGTTAGCTGAAAATTTACTAATTGAGATATATAGACCTAAACTTGAGTGTAATATTTTTTATTGTAATCACATAGTGCTAACGACATTCAAATCTTAAACTGCAATTTAAAAAAAGCAACAATGACTATTTTTGTGTATATTACTAACATATTAATATATTAAATATTATAATAATAACATTTACTTACATAATATGTGTCACCTGTTTTCACATGATTTCCTATGATAATATATAAAAAATTACGACATTTATTATGTTTACACCCATATAATTTAACAAAATTCAAATCCTACTTACAGGCACAGCTGAATATCTCAAATTACATTTAAATAGACAATGAAATTCACGTTCAGCAAAAATGGAACCAGTTCGACTTGAAATTTAAAGAAATTCTAGTGGCTAATCAAATCTAGATTGATTAATTATAACACTTTTAATTTACGAAATCATATTTAAGACGGTTTGGATCTACGATATTCAGTAATGGGCCTCCAGAAACTCAAGTATCCGGATTAATTTGCATTTTCAGTCGAAACTACCATATTCAAAACTATCTATTTCAACAGGTAGAAAAGAATTTTAAAAATTTAGTTAGTATGTGAAAAATGTCTTGAATTAGCACGATATTTGGCTATATAAATTTACTTCACAATGGTGGTACGAAACGAAAGCTAAAACGGAAGCATCCAAGTGACGTAATTCTTCGGTAAATTAAATTCAATTTTTTGGAGTAATTATTCATTATATTTCGTAAACATTAATAATTGTTATTTTGTCTAAGGTGTTTCTACTAGGAGCTACGACTTCGTGTTAAGTTTTCTTTTTTACCAATGAATATTTTAAAGAACAGATTGTAGATAAATTCTGTTAAAAAAATATTATGAAAAACAAGAAAAAGTAATTTGATCCAGCACTGATGGTAACAATACCTGTACTTAAAATACGTGATGAGTTTTCTTTATTAAAATATTTTAATAAAATTAATGATTTAATTCAAAAAAAATTGTTTGAAAGTTTCCTGTTGTTGTAAGTAGTATATTTCGAGATAATTTAGACTGTTTTTTTACGGGTTTGTTCTATCTTTTTTTGTTGTCACAAAAGGATTTCCTTTTACTTTATTTAAATTTTTGGTGTCTTGAAATTGCAAATTGTAAAATTCCTTAAGAAAATGGAACAATCCACGTAACGTTTCTTTATCTCAAAAGTTTTGTAACAATAGTTTCAGTTTAATAGAAACTGAATTACATATTTCTTTTACGTAGAAGTTTAGCTTTCTGTCCGATAACAAAAAATTAGACCCAGTATTTTGTGCATTAACCATTTTTATATCTTCTTGTAGACTAATGTGAACAAAATTTACTTATCTCTGAATGGGCCACGCACGGAACTTTTACTTTTGAATTTATTTTTTAAAGAATGTACCAATGTAATCCTTATATAATTGATAATTTTGGTGAACTCAAAATACTATATCATTTTACTACAGATTACACGATTTGAAAGAGTAGTGAATATTATAAACTATGTTCTAATATTGTGCAGGTGACAAACCGTTGTCTATCCCTAAAATGTCTTGTCACGATTATTCAATAACTACCAAATTTTAAAAACGTCACAACAACAACCATCTTAAGAATTGTGATACAGAATAACGGTGTAAGTAATTTTTTGTGCTGTTAATTTTTAATACCTAAGAAAAAGTTTTCTTTTTAAAAATATAGTCCGCAAGCAAAATAAGCACTAATTTAGTTAATATTTTAATGAGATTTTTAAACATCGATTAAATTTAATTTACCGAGAACCTCAGAAAATTAATTCATGCTAATATTATTAAGGGTATCAAATATTTAGTTCGAAACACAAATTCAACGAAAGATTCAATCTTCCACCCAATAAATTTAATGATTCTTCCTTCCAGGAAATCTCGTTTGAATTCTATATTAATGAAATTTTAAAGAAAACTGATGTATTGTTCTTAGGATACAAAATTTAGAAAATGCTGAATTACAATAGGCATCATACATTTTTAAATTAAACCAAAACCCTTCAAATTTATCAAACGCTTCTGTGTTTTTCCCCAAAATAATAAGCAAATGTTAGAAAAGACCTACTGAGGTTTTCTTTTGTGAGACGGTAAACGCATTAACTTCATTATTAAAAGTAATTACTTTATTAAAATTGGTCTTGGACACTTCCAAATCTGCCTCGCAATTTTTATTCACTTTGTTTTACCTTAATAACTACTATAGGTCTGCTTAATTCAAAATTTTTTAAGTTTTAACAGCTGAAAAGTAGTCGAAGTCACATAATATACATTTTTGCCAAAAATGTGTAGAGCCAATAGTACAAATTTAACGAACTCTGGGTGGGTTAAGTATGATTTTAATTGTGAATTCACTATACAAAATATTCCAAACTTTCAACAAAATTTTCAATTTTATCTGAGGTTTAGTTTGATACTCTTCTTCAACCTGATTGTTTTTAAGTATTTATTTGAAAGAATTAGTTCTAAGTAGATGCTTCCATAGTCCTTGCGGTAGAAATACTTGTGATAAATATTATCTGAGATCTATATTTCAAAAACATGCATTAATAACATTACATAGAAGAGTTAATTAACAGTTTTATGGTAACGTCATTGTGATATATAGAAACGTAGCCAATTGAAGAAATCCCATAGAATTATTAAATTAGTTTTAAAAACTTCGCTCTTCGCTGACTCTAAGATCTAAACTATTACTATACAAAGTTTATTTTAAACTAATGTGGATCTATGGGCTACAAATTTATGGTACAGCTAAACCGAGTAACCTACAAAAATTACAAGCATTTCAATTAAAATTTCTACGTGTAATTACCTGCGCACCTTTTTATGGCAACAACAGAATTTTACATGATAACCTTAAAATTCCGTTTATAAGTGAAGTAGTTAAGTCCAGCTACAGCGTTTTTCACAGAAAATTCGATGATCGCCCCTACGAATTGATCACCAAACTATCGGATGCATCAGTACCAGGGAATCCGCAACGCAGGTTGAAACGGCAATGAGCCAGATCTTCTATAATGTGATTTATTTTCTTTTTCTTTCTTCATTTCTTCTAACATTGTTATTTTTCATCTTGCATTACGAACATTATCTCATGGAACATATACTAATAGGTATCACTGTTTCTTTACATTTATTTTTCTTGTCATCCTTTCTTTACTTTTATCAAATTTTTTAGTTGTATTTTATATCTAGTTGCAAATAAAGTTATTAAAGATGAAAAAAATACTTCGCTGCTTTGTAGAGTACACGTTCAAACATACCATACTTTTCCAACGCAAAATCAAAACTGTCTTTTCATCGATTACAAATTTCCGTCGTAAATATGCGTTGAGAAATAAAATTTCTCAGTTTTAAATTGATTGTAAAAACTTTCCATTTATTTATTCCTAAGTAATAAAATTTTATAGCAATCTGTTCAAATGAAATGAAAACTTGTGAAATCGTTCATAAAATCTGTAAAAAAGGAGTAAAGGAAGACATGAAACAAAAAAATGATACAAAAAATAACTTATTTTAATAATAGAAAATAACTCAATATTATAGTAAAATATCAAGCTGTTTGTAATACAGGTTAAGTTCTATTTTTGGTTTTTCTGTGCATTGTCTTTTATCAGTCGATATATTTTAGCTTGTGGACAGAATTAGGACACAGACAGGATCGACAAATTATCCATTAATTCCCAAACACCATCACTAAACTACTGAGTTATCCACCCACTACAAAAGCATCTCGTTCATCTGCACCTCCCTCCTGGACCCTTATTCCCTACATAATATCATTTTACGAGAGCCCAATTGTAGTCATTTCTAATATAATGCTAGTGGAAATTTTATGCTGACTATAATGTGTGTTAATAAGCATACATCTTCCGTCGATTTACAAAGCAGTTCTAATTGTTACAGTATAATTTTATAACCTGAACTTTAATGGTAAATTATATTTGTACATTCTTGTTCAGAAATAAGGTAGGCTGTTTTCCATGAATTTAATTTTGATTCAGCATTAACTAGATTGTTAAAATATAATTTATTGTTTCTATTAATAATTTATTTCAGTTTCTTAATATTTTGCATTAAGAATAATTGAAATTTTAGTAAAAACAATCTTTCAGAACAGATTTATTGTTTTTTTTAAAAAAAGCCTCATAGGACTACGTAAATTATTCAGGTTTAGAAAATTTTTAATTTCGTATTATGGATCTTATCCATTTTCTTGATGTTCTTATTCGTGATTTTCTCCCAATAATTCTTCATTGCCTTAGATCTTCTTTCCCTCTCTTTCTCAGAATACATCGCTTTTGGACGTTTGGTTGGTTTCTTTTGCTGGAGTGTGGTGTTTTTCAGTTCATGATATTTTTTTGTCTTGTTTTAAACTCTTCAAGTGAAATCTGAAGTTTTTCTAGGTTTTCTTTAATTTCGCGAAACCAGTGCGGTTGGGACTATTTACTTAAAAAGTATTCAATGATCTGTTCGGACATTCTAGAGGGATTCGTCCGTATGATGTGTCCGGAAAATAAAATTCTCCTTTTTCTTATTTGATCCGCAAGCGGTTCCGTGTACATATAGATTTCTTCTTTGTGTGTCGGTTTCCAAATTCCGTCTGATAAACGCCTCTTATTGATAGAGCTTTCCATGAGCCGTTGCTCAAGTTTGGAAATTCTGTGTTCTGAGTTTATTTTCCGGAGGTTAAATAGTGTTTCCCTCGCATACGTTATTTTAGGTAAAATCACCGTATTGTAGTGACGCAATTTTGACTCTATTGAGAGACTTTTTTATTGTAGACATTATGCGATAATTTTGCAGATTTGATGAGCTTACTGATTCTGATTTATTGTTTTATAACAGGTCTTAATTTTTTCCATTTACTGGGATAATTTTTGATTTGCAATTTTAGAATGCATCGGTTATTTTTTACGCCGAACGATTATCTACTTTATTGCTTATTTTACTTAACCTGTTTTCATGGACTTCATTTCCTGATTATGTCGTTATAACATAATGTTCAACTTAAAAAAAGAATTTTTTCTTACTGATTAATTCTTGTGTTTTGATTCATGTCACACCAATTTGTTTTTATATTCTTTTTGCATAATATAACTAATGAATTATCATAGTCTTCTTTATTTTTAATAGTTTTAATTTCACTTTTATGTATTTCTATTAACAATTAAATTAAACAGGTAATAGAGATCTGTTTTAGAGTCTGTTAATAGATTTTTAATACAAACAATGACTGTAAATCCTCTGAGGTTATGACCAGTAATTTATTATAAAAAAGGAAAGAATTTTTAAGAAGAAATGGTTTGTTGGTGTCAAATATTGACCTTACTAATCAGTAAAAAGTTCCGAAGTCATTAGTGTTGAGTGTCGATCTGTAAAGCTGTAAGAGTTGGGCAGTTGAAAAAACGACAAATAAAAATTGATGTGTTTGAAATGCTTTTTAGAAAAATATTAGAGATCAGAAAATTGGATGAAGTTAGTCGCTGTGTATGATAAGAGACGAGAGATCTTTGGAAGGCTTTGAGAAAGAGACATGACAGATTGGTTAGACATTTACTGTGACATGAAGGATTGGCTGAATTATCATTGCGCATATACTGAAGGGCTACAAGGAAGGGGCAAACTAAATGCTGAGTAGTTAAAACAAATAATGAGGGATAGGGGCTTAAACTTTTGTGTGAAATTAAAGAAACTTGTTCAAGTCAGAAACTAATTGACTGCTTTAAATCAAAATACAAAAGACTAAAATACAATAAAAAACAAATAAAAAATAAATTGCGGTAAAAAATCATTAATTATTATATACCTGAAGTAAACATGACTAATTCAAAAGAGAGTTCCTAAAAAATGTTATTTAAACAACACTCCAAATTCATAATATCCACGTCCGAGAAGAATTTAAGTTTTCATATAACCTATGCTCAGTTTATATTTTCTGACATAAATAATAGAATAATTTATATTTTTCCTATATTCGTAAAATATTAAATTGTAGCACGATTTTTAACTCACAAAATAATGTTTGTACTTTTATTAAAAGGCATTAGGCTAAGTGTAAAAGAGTTGTCGACTCTTTCTATCGTTAAAAAATATACTTATTCTCGGAAGAATTGTTCAAAATTTAAGTCGATATTTCAACCGGTTTTGTTTATCCGGAACTTACATCACCTTAATAACATTTAAAAATTTTGGGTTAAATTGGGCAGAGAAGATGAACGATGACAGCTGCTTTGTCCCTTCTTCCGATACAACACTTCTCCTTAGACAACTTGACTTCAAGTAAATGAAGTCGACTTTTATCTTTAACATTTCATCCCGCTGTTGTTTTAAGAAGTATTGCATCCGATACAAAAAATGCCCCTACTTAAATAGTATGATGTATTACATATTATTTTATTGCAAAATAGAAATATTATATTGTAATTATTATTTTTTGAAATAGTAGTAGTATTTAGAATAAAATAAAGCGAAGGAATGTGTAAACCTAAAAGACTGAATCATATTAGTTGTATTGTAAAGGCAGAAGTTTTTAAGAAACTATTGTGGTAACAAAAATCTTGAAGCCATGATTATTTTTGACTACTCGGTTCAACATCAAAATCATCGCATCAAAACAAAATTTTAATTTACGAACTGTTTTTAAATCAGTCTGAATGGTCGTAAGTTATGGGGTGCATCCAGTAACTCAAATATCCAAAATATTTATATTGATTGTTTGATGATGTTTTGAACTAGATGAAAAGTATTTAGCAATCAATGTTATCAATATTGGACAATAGTGGTAAACTACGAAGCTAAAACAAATGTACCCAATAGATTTATTTGTTTAGTAACTTATATTACCACTATTGTTTTTACAAATTTAGCATCAGTATATTTTTGTAATACATACACCTTTGAACAATAATTTTTTTAATTTTTTACCTTGGGAGATACTTTTTCATGACAGCTACCTTCGTAATAAATCTATTTATTGTTCTTCTAAAATCAGATTACAGATATCTTTGAAAATAAAAAAATAATGATTATTTTTACTCCGTTTTTGTGTGTTGTCAACAAAAAATAATAGTTAAAGGTCTGAAGATATTTTTATTTATTTTATATTGAAAGACCTATTGTCACAAATATGGTTATATGTAAAATTTACATATTTTAATATATTATTATAGTTGGCTTACATATAGAAAGGAGGTTACTCTTCGTAAATAAATTAATCCACAATCTAAATGTAAGGAGTATTTCTTAAAAGTTTTAATGCAATTATTATAAATATCATGATTACAGTATTACTTAGTTCTTAACCGATAATGAGGAAAATTAATATACAACTAGATAAAACTAAAGTAAAAACAATTAAGATTAATTTTAAAGAATATAAAATACTTGAAAGAACTATTTTAAACGATACTTATTTTTAATTAAAATAAGACTTTTCTTAGAGTCAATTATACCTTTATAAAAAATGAATTTTAAATATGTGTAAACACTCGTATTTAATGGCATTTGTTTGTGAAAAAAAGAAAACGTTTACGTAATATACCTAACAAATGGATGAATGATATAGTGAAAAGGGAAATTCATTTGACGATAGGGAAATTTATTGAGGGTGTAAAGGGAATATTGCTGTTAGACGTAGAGACGACACTGTCGTTCGTGGTAGTAGTTGAGAACTGGGGCGGTTTGTCTGTTATTCACCGTATATAGTGCAGTGTATTACAATATTATAAAGTGGATATTAGTGAATATAGTTAAACAGTGAATTCTTTATTTATGTCACTTACATAATTATTATTGGTTTATTAATAAGGTTATATTTAACTTAAATTTATTTCTATTAATATTACTTGGCTAAAAGAGTTTTATGTAAAACATATTCCAATAATTTTAATGCGTTTAGAATTACATTTTAACACCATTTTTTTGTATTGATAACATTTTTTGTTAAACACATTGGATAAATATTTTTTAATAATTTTTTAATGTTATAAATTACAAATAAATATATTACTCGTAAAATTCTCTTGTAGCGTGACAAGAAGCCACGTTATAATTCGAAATTTAAAGTTAACTAGTGCATAATTTATGTGTAAAATGATAACTCTGGTTTATTAAGTTTATAAATTCTATTATTTTTGAATTTTTCCCACGGATTTGTATTTTCTGTAAATATAATGTCTTCAAACACCTGTTATTGAGATATTTAACACAAAATAAACAATTTTCGGCGTAGGCTTTCCGTACAAAGTTAGTAATCTATATTCTTATACTGCAAAATAATTTTTAATTAATATAGTGTGGTATTACATGTTTAGTGCATCTGGCTTCTATGCCAAGAGTCTTGAATTTGATTCCAGGTCAAGTCTGACACTTTCTCTTCATTCATTTCCATCTGTCAACCTTTACACTCTACAATTGCCTTAATATTCCTAATTATCGGGTATAAAAAAAAATTTTTAGAAAATAGCCTAGTGTTGTTAATTTTAGTTCAGTTATGCGAATAAATTACCTCTAAAAATTTATTTGCAAATATATTTTAGGTACCTACTACAATATTCAGAAACGATTTCTTTGCAGATATGATTTTATAATCGAGAAATTCTTTACCATTGTAAATTTTTATGGTAATATACTTATTAAACCCTATACCAAAGGACTCCAAACCAAAGGAGGATTAAACGTTGATGAATTCATTATGTTTTCCCTACTAATGATTTGTGTAATATAATGTAGTGTTGTAATTAATATTTTAGAGAACTCTAGTAAATATGTGCTTTAGAGAGATATACACGTCCAGTCGTATTCTTCCTAAAGAATTATTTACTCCCCGTGGGCTATTCAACAAATCTATTGCTTTTAGAAATATGTTCCCACGCATTGTGTTAAAACCTTTGCGGTTCAGATGTTTCTTCTAATCTTCTCATAACTCATTCCTCTTGTTAATAATTTTGAAATAGCTTAATTTATAAATAATATTCTAGTTTATTTACTCAAAATATATGATCGTTAAAAGTTCAACTTTTTCATAGTTATGGACAGACGACTAACCTGGCAAACACACATCCACAATACACGACTGACTTTGGTTAAAAAAGTAAAACAATTATACCACCTCATAGGACGCCGTTCCCGATTACCGTTACGTTCAAAATTACTCGTTTATAAATCATTCATTCGGCCAATTTGGACTTATGGAATTGAAATCTACGGAACAGCAAAGCCAAGTAATATCAGGAAGCTACAGGCATTTCAATCAAAATTATTACGACTCATCACCAATGCTCCATTCTACATTAACAACAGAATACTACATGACGACCTCAAAATAACACACATAAAAGATATGGCATACAACTGCTACAGAAGATTCTTCGGAAAACTGCAAAACCATCAAAATCCATACATCAACAACTTATCATCTCGTACTCTTCCTGGAAATCCTCGCCGACGACTTCGCCGTTCATGGAATAGAGACCTGCTTTTATAAGACAATGACTCGTGGCACCTACAAAGATTAGCCACTGGGTCTAATCCTTGTTATTGTAAATTTTCCTATGTTCAAACCAGCTCATTTGCTTATTGTAAAATTTTACAGTTGCAAATAAATAATTAAAGAGAAAAAAAAAAAAAAAAAAAAAAAAAAAAAAAAAGTAGGCGTAAAACGGTGAAATTAAATAAAATTTTAGGTTTTAAATTTTAAATTTCGGATATGGTCTGAAAATTATTATATATCCGACATTATTAAACTAGTATTGAAACTCATGGCAAATATTTTCCTTGGATTAATTAACTTGTAATTGAATCAGAATAAATATATTTTGATAGCCAATCTTAAACATTTATAATCTTTGTATCTGTGTGTCTTAAAAATCTTTTGATAGAAATTCATAATACTAAAATATGATATCTAAACGTATTAAACTAACTCAAAAAGTGAAATTCTTCACATGTTTAAAATAATTTAAGAAGTTTTAATTAATTTAACAACAATTTAACTTGAGCACTGGGTTAGATTCCTGACTAGAATTCAGAATTTTAACACGTAAACCCTCTGTTACTTTCCATGATCCAACGTAATGGTAACGAAGAAGTTGGGTGATGCGACTTTAAATGAACAAAAGCTTGTAACTATTTCTTTAACAAAAGCTCATGAAACTAAATTCCGTCTTACTTCTTCAGAATTGTAATAATATTACAAACACTTAATACTAGTTTTAAACTTATTTCGTATATTATAAGATATTTCAAATGTTAGTACTAATCCTTAATATCACAGTAACAAGTTATTTTTTATCTTCTATGTGGTTTTGTTTTAAAAGGTATAGTAATTCTTTATACAAAATATGTTCTTTAGAGAGATATACACGTCCAGTCGTATTCACAAGCTACATGAATGCAAGCCTGCATTCACAAGCTACTTCTGGTGTAAATTATTAATGTAAATTTTTTAGCTGAGATAATCGATTAATAACCTCATAGTTTTAGGAAAAATGCAATCTCACTTAAGGTTTTCGTGAAGTTGCAGCTATTCCTTGAAAACTGATCATTTTGTGCAGTTCTTAGTAATACTACTTTCATTGCACCGTTCCTGATATACATACACAGAGATTTTTCAACTTTTCTGTATAGTTTTGTAATAAGAAAATATTATTCTTGACTAATAAAATAAATAACGTTAAAGAACTTTAACCTGTCAAGTAAAGTGTTTCTTTTATGATCATGTACATTTATAAGTTTTAACAGAAGACTTTTAAGAAAATATGTACTCTATATTTATAAATGCATATTATTGACTGGTAATTTGGTAAAAATCTTTCAGGGTTTTAAAACGTAAAACTAATTTTCTTAATTATATATTTTTTCTTAATGACAAGTAATTTTATTTTGTTGGAATTGGACTGAATGCACAATGAAAAGATGTAGTTTATTTTTTGTCTTTCAAAACCTCCTGAAAAATGTAAGTACCGCAATATGCGGGCTGGTGTTTGCCGATAATGTTAAAGGAGTTAGATAACGGGAAAATAAAATTTAAGATCGTAGCAAGTTTCACCATTCTGTTTACCTAATCGTTCGCTTCCAAACTATTGTCAACAAACACAGATTTAAAGTTAGTTTGTTAAAGGATGGTATTTTATTCGAAATTAATGTTGAAATTTTTTTTGAAACTTGATGCGATATTTTTTAATCTATTCACTACCTCACGTAATTCATATATTTTGTTCATAAGTACTTATTACATTATATTTAAAATTCTTGTTAACATTGTTTTATTGCAACTTGAATACAAATCAAGAAAATAGGAACAGTTTTTAATTTTCATTGTGTCGTCGTTGAACTCAAAGTGGTTATATTTGAAACGGGTGATTATTTACAAAGTACTTAAAAATTTAAGTTTTCTGAAAATCTGAATTTTGTTTAAATATGATTTCTCATGAACATTAGAAAATCCAATGAAGTGGAGCTGACTTTGGTTTTTTACGATTTCTACTGGCGTTTGAATCATGAAATTTTTACTAACACAAATATTCTTATAAAAAACCTTGTACTCCCAAATCCTACCATTTCCTGGAGGTTAACTAGCAAGGCGATGGAGTAGAGATGAGATGTGTGTTTCATACTTACACACCTTTAGAGGTTCTCTTTACAGGTAGAGTCTTACTACTGAGTATCGCTCTTCTCTATGCAATTTTTTACATCATTCTGGCATTACTAAAACACTTACTACTGATTTGTCTATTTATGATTTATCTCTTTACGTCAATCATTAGATTAACTTGATTTTATAATCTTAAAAGGAAAATCTGGTGAAATAATTATAAAAATTTACAAGCATTATTTAGAAAAACAGTTCTTAGATCAATTAAAGTATGGGAATCACGACCTTAGTTATACTATACTTCGTTACCTTAGTTACACCTTCGTGACCTAAGTTATATAATTCTTCAACAAGAATTCAAAATTGAGAGTTGTTGTTCTATACAAATAATGTATCATTCGTGGTAACTAAATGGTTATTTTAGGTACAAATCTAAAGTAACCGTTTAATCCGATTTTTTATTAATCTTTACATATTTATTCACAACTGTAAAATTATAAACGTAAATTTGTTTAAAAAGAGAACAAGGCATGAAATAGAACAGTGACAACCAGTAGTTTATGATCTAGTGTGAAAAATTTTACAAATTTAATAATACTAAGTACAAGGAATAAAAATAAAAATATCATTAATAATGTTAATCAAAATTTTCGATTTTACTTTTTTAATTTTTATTTACCTCACATCAGGTCTGTATTCAGCAATGTCCGAAGTCTTTTTGGTGAATTTCCAGGTAGACTTAGTCGTGCAATTTGTCGTATTAACTCTTTAGGGTTGTCGGTTAGTCTGTTGTAGAATCTTGCGTAACTTGTGCGTATTTTGTCGTAATTTTTGTAATGAAATCTAATACCATGTTTTTCGGCTCTAAAATTTTTTACTGTGCTTCAATTAAAAAAAAATACGTTTTCAAAAATGGCTTACGTTTGTCTCCTACTACTTTCAAACCCTCATTCAAAATCTCATTGCTGTAATTAAAGTCGTTCTTAAAACATTTTTGTACCGATTTTAACAAAAGTGCCCGTATAAACGCCCTTCTAGCCGAAAAATTGACAAAAATAAAAGATAATCTAAAAATGAAGTCTCAAATGAACTTAATAAAGACGTTAAGATAAAAAAACAGAAATTTATTTTTTTCGCAGAATCAAAAAAAAATAAACTTTGAAGGTTATAAAGTAAAGTGAAAAATACAATTTTTATTACAATTATTTTTGTACTCCAACTTAAAATTCCTGACCGTGAACTCTATCTAAACTTAAGAAATGATTTAAAACCTGCTTCGCTATAAAAACTAAAATATACACTAGAATACCTAGCAAAGTGAGTTAAAAATTATTTTTAATTCAAATATTTCACAGAAAATTTAATTGTTTTTATTTCTGGAAGCAACTGTAATATTTTACACGTATGTTTTAAAATTTTGTGTTGGTAAATTTCATTAATGTAAGTGGAATTTCAATTATGGCTTTATACGAAATATTTTTGAAATAAAATACCGTGGTTTTATTTTAATCACAAAAATGGTGTTCTTTTCTCTCTTGAATTTCACGAGAAAAATGTTCAGGAATTTTTTTTTATTAAATTTTATCGTGTAACCACATTTTTAAATAACTTTTTACAAATACTTCTATTACCCGTTTGTTGAAAAAATTATATTTGTTTACTGAAAACATTTGAAAATTTATGTGTCATTTACAAATGTTTAAATTTTATGGGAAAATGAAATATTAAATACAATTATTTTTTTACTCTCTTTTGCCTTGAATGATATATAGGGAAAGAAAGTATTGTTTTCATGTTGATTTTTTTAAATCGAGTTTTTATCGGAAATATACGTATTCAGGTCCCCTGAACATAAAAAACACGTTTTTTAGCAATTGGTCTGTGTGTGTGATTCTTAACAAAATTTCTGAAATTAAAACTATCTGAAGTAGTTCAATATTAAAATTAAAAACCTACAAATTTTATTTTACTGTTTAATTTAATTTAATTTGTTTACTGTAAATTTAATTTTAGTGTTATTTAGAATTTTTTTCTACAGAGTCTAATTTAGCGTCAATTAGTGATTTTCAGTATTTTCAAGTTATATAGAGATTGATGTATCATTTTGCGTCATTCACTCATGATTAAACATAGGTTATATGTTCATTATTCACATTGTCAAGAGAAAGTCATGTTATGTTTCACACCAGTTTATTTATTCTGTTGTATATCTCCTTTCCGAGATTATTTTTTTTTCAAAGAAAATTCTAGGTTGAGATTTTGTTACCAGTTACATGACAAATCGTCATGGTAAGGTAAAATCGGCCTGTTATTTGCTGGCCAAATAAAAGCTTGTCACATTATATTTATTGCAATTTAAAACCGAATGTTTTTATTTACAGTTAGATTATTTTTATTTATTTATCACCCCTTCGTGATGACCTTCGTAGAATCAAACTTTTAACTGTTTTTTTTTTGTTTTAGCTTGGTAGTTTATATTTTGTTTCCAAACAACAAAATCAATAACTCATCATTTACGTGATATTTATGTTGTGTTATTTCAATGAAACATGACTACCCATTTTGTGGGTTACTTTTTGTTTTATTGTATATTTTATAGATTTACGTTTGGTAACTAAAGCCATTCGTTTACATTTGCTCAGTTCGTTTCATGGCTCACCTACCCGTATTTCTGTGCTTGAACACATAAAACTTTATGCCTGTATATTCAACTATATATTATAAATATATTTTCCACCAAGTAGTTTAAAACGTGCGAGTAACAAAAACTATATATTTTATGCCTACGTACATTTATGTGAACATTAATTAATCTTTACAACGGTGAAATTTTTGTCATTCATTTTATACGACAAAAACTTATAATGTATTGCAACATAAAATAATTTTCATATATAAATGATAAAAAGTTTTTAAATTAAATAACTTTATTACTTTAAACTGTACCACAAACTTTCTATCATAATTTTTAATATAATATGGACTGAGTTAAAATGCAAGAGTGAACTGAATTGAACGATTTATTAATAGTAACTTATTCAAAACAATTTTGTAAAACTTTATGTAGAATTTACAGAACCCGAGTAACAATGTGTACCTGATTTAAAAATAACGAATAAAATTGTTGTGACCTCTTCGGGAATTATATTTAAATTTTACTCTCGATTTTTAAGCTGAAGTTTCTGAGTTCTTTCCAGCGACAATTTCGAAAATAATTTTGCTGTGTCATGTGCAATGCCTAGTTTCTTGTATTCGCTAATGACCAAACAGTTGGTGCGACTTTATATAGGTAATTTACAAACAAATTTCCTCGGGTAAAACTCAGCTGTATTTATGTACTGTTGAATAACTCGAAGGTTCAGGATCCATTCTTAGGCCTGCAAGTTGATGGGGTACATTTATTAAAATTTGAAACACTATATTATATAATTTCGTACATTGGCTACTAAAATCTGCAAACAATAAAAACTGCACCTAAAAAAGAAACAAACAATAAAAAGTGCAATTTAAAACTGCACTGTGGAGCTAATAAAAACTACTGGCTAAACCTGAGATCATAAATCGTTTGAGGAGTTTTCAAGAGTTTAATTATTAATTAAAACAGCCTCACCAAGAATTTCAGCAGACATGGCGCCTACCCTACCTTGTAGAACATAAAATATTTAGTAAAAAAGGCGTTTTTAAAAAAAATCGTATGAGCAGTTTTTGAGAAAATCGCAGAAAAGTGAAAAATGACACGAATAAACTACTGCTTCCGTTTGACCGATTTTGATGAAAATGTTCGTGTTGGGTCCTGTATTAGTACCTAACTTAAGTTTCAAGTTCTTACAATATTCCGTTGTTGAGATATCTGTTCACACCCACACACACAGACACAGGCCAATCGCTAAAAACATGTTTTTTGAGTTCAGGGGATTTGAAAAGTGTAAATCCGGTGAAACTTCGAGTTCGAAAAATCGTCATGAGAACAATATTTTCCTTCCTATGTATTCATATAGGCAAGGGAAAGTAAAAATAAGTGTCTCCGTAAAATTTATAAAAGGAAAACAATATACAATATATGTGAATTTACTTAATGTTTTCATGTAATCTATTTGAATACATTAAAATTTTCAGACTTAATGATTAAGTAGCTTTTTTATTATCATTTATTTATTTGAATTAAACTACTACTATAATAAAGTAATGATATGATGTAAAACACTGTACTAGTGACACAAGTAAAATCAAAACAGCGTGAAATTAATTAAAAGTGAAAATATATAGCAGAAATTTGAATATTGTATTATTAACAAGTTCGTACGCTTCAATTAAAATGAACAATGGAGAATAAAATCAATTTTGAATAATGATGTAATTTACATTTTGGAATAAATTTTATCACCCTAATTTAGCAATCATGTATTTTTTGTATTTCTATGTTTTCTATTTTATTATTGCTCTCTATTTTTTCGTTATGTATTTTAAAAAATAGTATTTAATTTATTTTCTGTATCAATGTTACTACTAGATAATTTTTAATATGAAAGAAATACTATTGGTGACTAATTAAAGAATTAATTCAACATTTTTAAGTCACCCTACGATATGAATAAATTTAAATTGACTTAAATCAAGTTGCAGTTAATGAATAAATAATTTAATTAATTTTTGGTAGGTTTTTTTTAAATTATATCTAATCCATAAACTCTATGATCACGCAATCAAGTAGGCTAAAATTAATGCATCAGTACACCGCCTGTAGGTCACCAATCCGCAGGATGTATTTAACTAAGTATTCTGTTATAGTTATTGTAGTAATAACTTTTCATAAATGAAACTTAAACACGAAAAATAAAATCATATTATTTTATGTCATTGTTTCAGTTGTACAGTTTCAACAAAATATAAAATAGTTTGTTTTTCATCCGTATAGTATTAATCTTAATTCTGTATTGTACTATATTAATAATATATACTGAACAGTAATGTTACTGCGTTTTAGTTATTTCATTTTATTCTTCATTAATATTCTCTTGAAATAGATTTAATAATCTAATTCTAAAACACTGCATCTCTTGGATTCTCTGTGAATGTGAGTTCCTTTATTATGAGTTATACATACTAACTTAATGTTTTATAGAACCATCGTCTGTCTAGTTTAACGCCTTTTCAACCGATAATATTATACATGACACTATTCCTTGACTACAGATAATCCGAATTTGACAATAATATTCTAGCACCTGAATAATATAAAGCTGACGAGTTATTTTATTAGAACGAATACATCTCATTCATTCTATATGATAATTTTATAAGTTTAAACCTCATAAATATATCATTTCATATTTAAATTCGTTCTTGGTTCTATTCTTATTAATGTATGGTTATTAAACTCATTAATTTTGTCGGTTGTCTAGTATTCTAATTTTAACATAGGCTAATATCTTAGTAACATATACATAAGGTTTATAATTTTTCCGCTTTATTACACATTTATACCTGTGCATTGCTTTACAATAACAAATGAGCTAATAGTCATGATGATGATCATCATCATCATCATCTGTCAAGGATTAGGCTGAATGGTCTGTTTCAGCATCCATCTCTTTTTAGGTCTTCCCAAGCCTCTCTTCCTTCTAGGTTTATAATTCCATGGTCGCAGAGGAATCTGTGAGCTGGCATGCGAAGTAAAGGGTTGGACCAGTTTCTTTTATATATATACGTATATATATTCTTACCGTTTTCAACAGTGACTGAACATTTAACTCGGCGCGGATCGCTTCGTTACGTACTCTATATAACCTTGTACAACCTTTGACTCCCCGCAAAAATTTCATTTCAGCAGCCTGGATACGAGATTCATTCCTCTGTAATGACACCTATGTTTCACTTCATGTGTTATGAGTTGTACAGCCATTGCTCTATAAAATTTAATTTGGTTGTCCTTTCTCGTTTTCTTTCCTATTGTTTTGCGAATAGAACCGCATACAGCGCTGAATTTTGCCATTTTTTCTCTCATGTCATAATCTTTGTCATAGGAAATCTTGCATCCTAAATATTTTAAACTCGAACTTGTTCTATAGTTCAGTTGTAAAGTATAATTTTTGAGCGAACCGGCCATATTCCCTCGAATGCCATAACCTTTGATTTTTGCGCCGATATTCTCATGCCAAACTCTGCGCTAATGTTGTGTAACTTATAAATGGCATATTGGAGCCTTTCTTGTAGTGGTGATTATACCAATACTAATAATATGAACGACATGAAAAAGACCACCCGTGCTTTTAATTATTAGACAGTACTTTTATTATTTTTATAATTTAAGTTTCAATTTTTTATACAGTTTTTTTAAAGTTTCATGAACAGCTTGGCCAGTAGCAACTACCTTGGGTTTCGAACTGTAACGGTGGGTTCCAACGTGTTAAAAATTACAGATTCTAACCGGGAATCGAATCCGGGACCTTCGCTTTGTAGTCTTACACGCTAGCCACTACGCCACGGAGGCAGTATATTAGTTTTTTTGTAGTTACATTTTAATCATATGGAATTTTAAGAAAGTAACAAAATGTTCCAAGTCCTCTTCAGCCTTTTTAGAGACTCTTTAGAGGCTCTTTAGCCTTTTAGCCTCTTTAGAGGGTTGCCCGGTAAAGTAACTGAGCTAATCGTGTTGATTAGTTCGTTTATATGTCTTGCTAATTTTTTGTAGAAACATTGGTATTTTTTTATTGTTTTGAATACATAAGGACTTGTAGTTCATTGTGAATAGTCTCATTTCGTTCTTACCATATGTGTTATAATTAAAAATCCGTTGGGTTGGTAGAACTATAACCAAGCTACTTAGTTTAACGAATCAGTGAATGTGGATTGGCAGAATTATAACCGAGCTACTCGGTTTAACGGATTAGCAAATGTGGATTGGCTGAACTATAACCGAGCTACTCGGTTAAACAAATCAGTAAATGTGGATTGGCAGAATTATAACCGAGCTACTCGGTTTATCGGATTAGCAAATGTGGATTGGCTGAACTATAACCGAGCTACTCGGTTAAACAAATCAGTAAATGTGGATTGGCAGAATTATAACCGAGCTACGTGGTTTAACGGATTAGCAAATGTGGATTGGCTGAACTATAGTCTACTATTGGCTGAGCTACTCGGTTGAACGAATCAGTAAATGTGGATTGGCAGAATTATAACCGAGCTACTTGGTTTAACGGATTAGCAAATGTGGATTGGCTGAACTATAGTTTAACCGAGCCACTCGGTTGAACGAATCAGTAAATGTGGATTGGCAGAATTATAACCGAGCTACTCGGTTTAACGGATTAGCAAATGTGGATTGGCTGAACTACAACCTAGCTACTCGGTTTAACGGATTAGCAAATGTGGATTGGCTGAACTACAACCGAGCTACTCGGTTAAACAAATCAGTAAATGTGGATTGGCAGAAATATAACCGAGCTACTCAGTTTAACGAATTAGTAAATATGGGAGCCGTATGTCCAGATCAGTTTCAGCAAGTAATAGTACAGCTTAATTTTTTAAAAAGGAGAAAACAATTTCTGCCAATTAGGTTACAAGCTTTTTTTCTATGGTTGAGTGTTTTTTCTTTTTATTGAAATGTTTTCCACGTGAGTCTCTTGTTAAACGTAATTCCAAAATATCTGTGTTAATCTATGGGATAGGTGTATTATTTTATGCAAACTGGGGAACATGTTTCCGCCTGTACGGTAGAGTAATGTTATTAGATTATGTAGTTATTTATTTCAACCGTGATTTTTGAGTTACCTAGTATCGTTATTAAGGTTCGACAGTAAAAACCCTCCAAAACAATAACGTATATTTGTTTTACTCGGGCCTACATCCAAATTCGGTTTATAATACTCAAATTTCAGAATGACTTTTTATTAAAACCATTTACAAAATATACTAAATAAGTTTATATATGTGGTAAAAATTTAAGAATCTTGATTGTTATCAAAACAATTATACACCTTTAAACAAGTCATGAAATCATTTATTAATTTTATTAAATATTTACATCTTGTGTACAAGAGCTTTACCTGTGATCGTTCATAGTTTCCGGTCTCTTGTTTCGGAAAATTCTAATAAATATTAATGGTAAGCGTATTATAATATATTCCTGATTTAAAACCATTAAAATTGTATGGATTTTTTCCCGGAATAATAAACAGTTAATGAATCTTACCCAATAAACGATAAAGGAATCATTAAAGAACCCATAACTGTATAAATAACGCGGTATAATTTTGCAGAAATAACGTTGGATACGTATGGCTTTGTATATTGATTGATGTAAGCACGCACGCATGCACATTGGTATTTTCCGCTTGTGTACAAGAGCTTTACCTGTGATCGTTCATAGTTTCCGGTCTCTTGTTTCGGAAAACCAATATTATTTTCTGCCTTGCTGACCGATTTTGAGTCTCTGTCATTCTTGTTACTTTCCCTTACTCATCCATTTTTATTCTCTTGTGGTTTCTATCAGCCTACCACAAGAATTTTCAATTTTCAGGAATTCGGTACTGAATATTTCTTCTACATTTCGATAAAATTTTACCTTAATGTTCGTCTATTTGTAATAAAAACAATATTCGTTCGTACGGATAATAATTACTGGATTATATTTAAAATCAGTGTTAACGCTATTGAAATTTAGAGAAGTAATATTAATATTAAAATAAATCTAATTTAAAATTATTTATAACAAACAAATACTTGTGTAGAGAAGTACTAATATTTGGGTAAATACAAAGTAACTAAATTTATATCACTTATATGACTTTATTTCGGCTTCGTACGAAGTAAATGACTTCACTCACGAAACTGACATGAATATAAATTTAATCAATAGTATTTCAGTGACTGATTCTAAATATAATTATAAATACTTAAATCAAAATTTCTGACAGGTTTTTTAAAAACATTTAAGTGGCTGCAACACAAATTAACTAGAGTATTTAACTAAAATATTTTTAAAAGTTTATTTTACAATTATTTGTGATACAAAATTATTTTTACTTAATTCTTTTTCATTGTAAATCTATAAAAGTTACAGTTAATAGGTCATTAAATATATATACTCTTTTTCTTTAAAATATCATGTAAAATTTGAAATTAATAAAAATAGTTACAAACTAATTTTAAATGAAATTCCAAATCTTTCAATTTTTTTCTTTGTTTTTTAACGTTGCATCAACTCATTGGTCATTAGCGACGTTGGGTTGTAACCACGGTTACTATACTAGACGGTAGCGGTCACGCGCAGCTACTGTGAGATATAAGATGACGTATCTAGTCCCCAAAAACTCGGCCGGTGCGTAGTGATGGTACGATTTTTGCATTGTTTTTACAAACATAGCGTTTTAGGTATGTTTACACGGGAAAACTATTTTAATTTTTAATTTTTATAGTTCTTCGTTTGCAGCCTGAAGTTTTTCTCTAGTAAACTTGTTTTCTTCTTTTAATTTGGCGTTTTCACGTTTTAAGAGATCAGTTTCCTCTGACTGCGCAACGTTAAAATTTGGTGGTTCTTCATTAAAACGAGGCCTACCTTCCTCTACTCCTATCCCTTCATTTAGTGAACTGCTTGTGTTGTAATTGGATGATGAGTTTAAAATATCATAAACTTCCTTACAAGCGTATCGTTTCTCTACTCAAGTTTTACGTTCACTACAAGTCGGGTTTCCCGGACGTAGAACGGCACTACAAATCGGCAAATTTAAATGTGGGGCTGAATTCATCGTTAAGACACGTTTTAATAGAAGATTTAGCAACTTGAACCTTAAATATCGTAGATAGTCCGATTTTTCGATATGCATTAAACAAGTGCGACCACTATCAGCAGAAAATGAATCGGCCCGCTTGCAAGCATTTATCCACTTCAATCTAGTTTCAATGGCCTTTGGAAAACGGTAAAACTTATAATGCCTAACTCCTTTTGGTGTCTATCGTGATTAGAACACCCGGCAATCTCACAACACACCATTATTAAAGAGTAGTAAAGTATTAGAGACCGTATTAAGACTAGCAGACATCACAGACCGGCATTGTACGTATCGTACGTCGGCTGTCACTGGTGACCAGTGACGTGAGAGAGCGGGGCTTGTCATTGCGCATATTGTTGATGATCCCTACCGTCTAGTAAAGTAACCGTGGTTGTAACTGTGAAGGATGAAAGGATTTTTTTGTAACGTATGAAAATATGGCGTGCCTGAATGGGATTCGAACCCAAGACCGCATGATGAGAGGCGGGCACGTTACCAACTACGCCAATGCGGCATTTCAGTTACATTTGTTTAATTTAACTATATCTTCATAAGTAAACATTTGTGGATTAATATATTTAGATATAATTTGTTGATGGTGCAGTCAGTTTGTTACCCTTATACAAAAAAACCTACCAAAAGGGTCAAGTAACAAGTTTATGAATAGTGTCGTACAAAAAATGAATTAAACCTTTTAAATTATATTAATTTTTATCTTAACCATAATAATAATAATTTTTTATTTGTTTTTGGGTATGGTAGAATTAACATAATTTTACTTTTTCGAGGTAACGTATACCTGCTTGAGGTAAATTCAACAATATTAAGCTACTCTGCCATTTGTTAAGCTTGTGAAGAAAAAGTGTTAAAACACGCTTTCGGAAAGTAACAGAATGGGCTGAATACAGTGAAGCCGAATCCACAGCAAATAAAGCAGGGTCGTAAATAGAGCCGGTGTGCATTTTAATAAGCTCGGCGCGCTCGTATATCATCATCATCATCAACACGGTATCCAATGATATCATATCTTTTACCCCTACCCAGCTGTTATCATATTTCTACACACACTCTGCATTCCATCTGTTATCCAGTGAGAGTTTATGTGTTCGAATGCTTCACATTTTAAGCAAATGTTTAGACTCTGTACTTTTAATTTACTTTGTAAATAAATATTTTAAAGTTTTGTACAAACCACGGAAACATTTTAAGTAAGAACCAAAATCAATTAATATTAATGGACGAACGATTAAGAATTACAAATTGATTGATCTCGTATTTCACTACCAAGTTAAATTAACATCTTTTTTCTGATTTTTTTATAACTAAATATCAATAACTAAATGTTTCTTTAATAAAGATAATTTAATTGATATATGTATTGATTAGGTTTTATCTAACAGCTATTATAATAATTTCATTGTTTCACAACTGTGATAGTTCTTACAAAAAATTGATGCAACAAAGCTAATAGGATTTCCTTTATTCAGAACTGGCTAAATTAAGTAAATGATGAGTGTAAACGTATACTATACAAAATAACAAATAATCCGTAAACAAACTGATATATAATTCAAGATTCAGTAACAAAAATATAAAATAGTTGCTTTCAAATCAAAAAACATTTCATGAATGAAACTTTTAAAAGCAAATTTTAAAATAGATCGGACAATACATTATAGGCCTATCATAAAAATTATAGCTAACAGTCTGCTAATAGTTTGGGTTCTTCGTTTGCATTTCTTTTCTTAGACTTTCTTAAAAAGACTTTCCAGAAAGTAATTGTCAAAATTTTCTAATTAAAAACATAGTTAAAATTACGTATAAAAAATTAATTAAAAAGAGTATGAAATTTAAAAAATAAATCTGGGTCATTTATATATCTTTTGGAAATTTATTTACAGGGGTAATTTGGTTAAATTAGTATGTTTTAATTTATTCTAAGAATTAATATATGAATCTTTGCTTGTCCTTTAAAATTTAACCAAATTAAGCAACCACCAACTACGTTTAATTTGTTTACTGTAATTTGCATTTTAATTTGTTTTTGTATTTTTTACAGAGTTTAATTAGTTTTTAAGTGACTTTAGAGTGGTTAATGCAAATTTATAATAGTGTACATGAATCATTATATTCTCAACTGTAATAGAACAATTTTCTTGTGTAACTGAAAAAGTCAGCCATGTTTTTTAGCGTTAAAACATAATTTAAATGGTTGTTTTTTGTAACTAGGTGTGAGAGATACTTATATTCTATTTTGCTGATTACAAAAATTTTCCTCGCTGTGAATATTAACTGAAGCTATTTTTTTTGTTCACTTATCTTGGTTACATGTTTTAAAATAAATTTTCAGTAGCATTATTTTACATTTACATTTAATTATCGTAAATATTTTTGTATGCAGTAATTACTTTTCTAATTTTTTTTGGTACTTAGAAATTAAAAAGTATGAATCACCGTTTGACCAAATAATAACAACAACGTTGACGTTGTTTGGCCTTTGTAAGGTCATTTAAAGAGAGAGAGTCTTAAACTGTCATTAACATTATCGATAATAGTTTCAAACTCTTTGAAGAAGTTGGTCTCTTAAAAGTTATTACTGTTAATTATTTTAATATTTATTAGTAAAAAGGGTGATTCAAAGTAGTCAACGTATGGTCTCATTAAGTAAGTTTTGTTGATTGTTTGATTTGTTTCAAAATTTTCTGAAAGTTTTTTAAGTAGGCCTACTTATATTACAGTTATCATAAAAAATTCCCAATTATTACTAATTTTTAAAATATTAGGTTGTGAGATACAGTTTTTGCGGTTAGGTATTACTATACTCGAAAATCATTTAATTCGAAAATTTTTATAAAATTTATGAAATATTGTATTGTCATAATTTACTGTTACTTATAACGTAACCGATTTAATCCATTAATGAATCAAATAGAAATGTAATAAAATTCACGTCTTTCATTAGTCTATTTGTCTTAAAGTTGTTTGCAAATAACAATAATTCATCTGAAATTCATCAGCTGGATCGATAAACGAATTCAATATTCATTGAAATATCAGAGGAACTTATGAGAGCAAAGCTGCTGAGGTTTCCTTCTGCAGAATATACTTAATCTTGTCTCATATTTACTTACAAAAGACGTCGCCGCGAATCAGGTGTCAGAGCAAAGCTGCTGAGGTTTCCTTCTGCAGAATATACTTAATCTTGTCTCATATTTACTTACAAAAGACGTCGCCGCGAATCAGGTGTATAACAGCTGATATATGGTGACAAAGGTTCCGTGGTTCAAATCCTAGTAAAGGTAGTTTATTTTATACGGATTTGAATTCTATACAGTTGTTACTGGTGTACTTTAATGGTTGGAATTCATTTAACCACACTCTCTCAGGCATTGTCGGCCTGAGTATGTACTTCATTTACTTGTAATCCATACCATTCTCATGGGTCGTGGGATTCCTTACTGACATAAAGTGAACTGATTGTAACGTACACAAAACGAGTTTAAACAAATTTAATAACTGTTTGTATTAAAAATGATTTGAACTATCTCATAAACGTTAAAAATACAAAAAGTTAATGCAATTTAAATTCTTATATGAAAGTAAAACAAATCATTTTAATTTATGTATTACTTAGTATAGAGTAAAGAAACCTTTTAGCCAAGTAAGTAATATCTGACTATAATATTCAGTGTTTTATTTACAACTACGATACTCTTATATTTTGTAATCCTGACAATATAAAAATAATACCTTAACTAATTCCTCTTAAAAATATTTATAACTCTTTGTATAATAGTAAGAGCACAATTTTCTCCATTACACAAAATATACGATTTTTCAAGATTATTGAATGTAATTCCATAATATCTCATAACACAGTTTCAGCGAAAAAATTATAAATTTTCTTTTATAATTTAGCTAGTAATGTAATTACATACATTTTTAATAAATCAATAATAGTTCCATTAGAGATCATTGTTTATTTACAATCGACAAAATTGTTTATTAGAAAAAATTAAATTGCTAAATAAATTTATTGTTTTTAAGAAAACGAATTTTTATTAGCTTATCACATTTTATCAACCTGTAAACATCGGATTGTTTTTCAATGTATTTACATTTCTACCATAAATCAATAAGTATTTATCTTTCTCTCTCCTTCTCTGTACAAATAGCACATTATTAATGATATAACAATGATCTCTTTCTATTGTTTTTATTTTTATATTTTCGTTTATTTTCATTCAGTGAAAGTGTTTGTGAAAAACCAATAACCCCATATTGGATTTATATTTGGAATCATCTATATATTTTTCGGATACACAAATGAAGGAAATGTCGGAAGAAGCAGGTATGGAAAATATTTATATTAATATATTATTTTATTTTTTTAATGTATTTTTATGTATGACTTTAGGAAAATTATCATCTTACGACAAGCTTAAATATTTTTTCCTTTAATTACAAATTTCAGTTATAAAAAAGTTAAATATATTTTGTAATACATTATTGTCAGTAAGTTTAAATTATTTTTTGTCTTTATTTTTTTATTACGGTACTGTACATTGAGCTGCACAATTTCCTTATGATATTAATTGTAAGGGTAGTGGAATTTTACTTTCTAGAGAAGAGGTACCTAGTGGCACATTCTCCGTTTAAAACTGCAAGTGTTGACCGTTATTCAGACCAGGAGGTCTTTGCTCCATTTTCGGTTTAGACGTCACACAGTTGGAAAGTTCCTTATAGCTAGATCACGGGCTAGTTGGTTTGAATCGTCATCTAGTTTTTCGTGAAATGTGCTATACAAGGACGCGATTACTTCCTTTGCCGCTTGGAATTTTGAAATCATTGCGGGGAGTTTTATCATCTTACGACAAGATTATATATTTTTCGTTAAATTACAAATTTAAGTTATAAAAATGTTAATCAAATACATTAATGTCAGTAAGTTTAAATTATTTTTTGTCTCTTTTTTTATTGCAGTATTCTTAAAATAAAATTGTTTATTGCAGCATTTCTTTCATAAAAAGGAGCCCCAGAAGCAAGTGTCTAAATAATTTTGACTGAAAAGCCTGGATCGACTTTAAGTTACCCTCTGCCGCTCCTCCATAGAGCTGGACACAATAAGTCCAGATTGGTCTCAAAAAGATTTTGTAAATTTAAATTTTGGAATAAAGATTCAATTTTGGCCGAGGGTTAATTAAGCAGAAGTGTATCTTCTGGAAGCGGTTAAGCTCTATACATTTTGTACGCAGATGATGCTTCCAAGTTACTCGTCTGTCAACCCACAAGCCAAGATGTGTCTCTGTCTCACCACTCTCGCTTGGGGGATGTGAAAGTTATTCAGCACCACAGTTTAACAATTTTGACTTGGTAAGGTGAATGTAACTTTTGTTAATTTATTTGGGTTCACCTTAATACTCCAACGAGTAAGCCAGTCCTGTATTAGTAAAATATGTCGCTGCGCCAACCTGTAAGCTTCATTCACGGTCTTTTCCCTTAGAAGGGAAAGGTTTACTGAGTTGTCAGCATATTTCGCGGTTATTGATGTGTCCAAAATAGCCATATGATGCAAATACGCTTTGCAGAAATAGGGATAGTGATGCCCCTTGGGGTACTCCGGCATTAATTTTGTGCAGCTCAGAGTAAGCAGTACCGTACTGAACCTTAAAAACACTAAAAACGATTTTGTAACTAAATAGTACGAGTCATGTAAAAGTTTAAATCGACATTAAATTTAATCAAATATTATACTGTTATAACATTTTGTAAATAACTGCTATTAGTGCAGCATAAATTTTTAAAGTAACAAAGAGTGTGTTTTTTTTAGAAACATTAGTTTTAAAAGCTATATCGAATAAAAATTCCATAAAAACCCGTTAATTTTCGCAAGTAGAAGTATCTTTGGTTGTTCTATTATTTGTTGAAACAGCATCAATAACATTTTTTGTTTACAATATATATAATAATAATATTGGGGTTACGTACACTAACTCTGGGAAAACACAGCTGAGAGTTAAGAGAAAATGGCTTGAGAATTTTTCAATAACAGCCTTATCTTGTAGCTCCACGAGTCTCTACATGTTGAAACACATGAAGGGATACTATTAGAATAATATTGTTTTATATTCCCAGATTAAAAAAATAATTACATTGAAAACACCTTGCTAATTTGAACTGTCTTGTATATTTTTTCTTTTCCGAATTTAAACAAATTTTTTAATTAAAACCACTCTCAATATGTACTGACACTAATTTTTTAACACTCCATTAACCAATCAATTACCGAAATTTATTAGCATCCGTTATAAAGCGTAGTATTTACTTTAATAAAAACGGTGTAACATAAATTTTATTTATAATTTCTCAGAATCTTAAAGTAGAGTATCGTGAACATTTTATAGGTTATAAAAATGTTTTAATGCTTATAAACCTTGTTTTATTACTCTTCCAAAGTTAAAATTTACAAATTGAGCTTTATACATAAATTAAGATAAATAGAAATATGGAACTCTGATTTGACAAGTCTTGTAACAATCCTTTTTAAAAAGTTCTTATATTACAGCAGTTTATTTAAATATGGTTAATTTTCGGATAATAATCATTATAAAAATTTAATAATATTAATACTTTTGTTCGTTTTTCCAAATTATTCATGTTTTCTGAAAATAATTTAATTTAGTTTACTGGATATAATGTAGACTATTACTTATTTTAATTGTTGTAACGTATCAAATTATTCCAGTGGATAAGATTTTAATAATAACTTTAGTATGAGCTTTTAAGTTACTCTTGAATCTACCTGTACCCATGATTAAAATAAAATTGAAATTTTATTTCATCACAGGTTATTGACTTAAAGGTATAAATAATTTTAATTCTCAATTTAATGAACTTACAAAATCTAGGGCGGAAGTATCTACGATGTATTGCAAATAGTAATAAAAAAATCAATATTTAATAAATAGCCCACTGTAGCTAAACTTATTCAATTCTAATCAACGGTTTTATTTCTAATTTTTATCGCGGTAGATTTCAGTAACCTCGTGCTGACTAAAACATAATTATATGTAATTTCCTGGTGTATACGTACACGTGAAAAATTTCTAAAATTTATTGTTTCTCTTAATGAATCAAAAGTTTTATAAGTAAAAATAATTATTTAATAAAGCCAACATTGTAACATTAGTATGTAAAAGGTACTCGGTCGTTACGTTTTATTAGATATGCAAATTGAATTTTTAATAGGCCTATGTAACAAAATATTTAATACTATCAAAGTAAAGAAGCAGCCGTTTTGGGTACATTTGGAACGAAGCCAGTTGTTTGCTACTGGAATATTATATAGCCGATATTTGCTGTACGTGAACCCCATCCTCTATTGTCGTCCCTCACAACCTGAATTCGGGCCAAAAATTGTTTGGGCAGACTATTACTACTGAAAGATTCGGCAACTACTTAAAGCAACTGGTAGATTGCAACAGTTATTTTTCAAAATAATTATTACTGTAATAGCTGTTTGAAACTTTTAACCTTTACAGAACTTATAAGAAACTTTTATTGAGAGTTTGAAAAAATAGTTTTCCAGCGAACAATAGAAGTTAAGAAAAACTTATTTTTCACCTTATTGACCACATTGTTATGGTTTTTATTAGTTAAAATAATAAATCCTTTAAGTTTTTAACTTTTTTAACTACATCATTCCAAAGTAACCTAAATATATTGTGTATAATTTTATGACCTGCGCAAGGAGTGGACAAGTATAAATATTGTTTTTATATCTTATTACAAACTATTTAGGCCTGCATTCATAGTTATTTTTTCAAGTGACATATTTTTAAATAAACCTACATACCAAAATTATGCATGTTGAAGAATTGTAAGACTCAACAAACATTATTTTTAAACCAGTAAATTTCGTTCGAAGTCTACTAATCTGCATCCTATAAAATATTTTGTTTAGTGCCTTCCGTAGATTACCTTATCAAATATGATGGAACAGTGAAGGTTGTTAATTTGCCTTCTTTTTTATGTTCTTATCAATTAACGGCACTGCTGAGGTCGCTTCCGTGACGCAATAGTACCACGCTGAACTACCAAGCACAAGTTTCGCTCTTCAACGTATAAGAATTTTAATAGTTGGTTTCTCTTTTATAAATAAAACAAACCTTTTCCAGACAATATTTAAAAAATATTGATGATGTTTCAACAAATTTGAAAATATTATGATAATTTTCCTAAATTTAGTTATTTAGTAATTATATTTTTAATTAATTTAATATTTTTGTAAGGCAAAAATTAGTTTTTGTATATGTATTTTTTAATAATTATTTATAAGTTAGTATTAGAGTGTATAATTATTTTTAAAAAAGATTGCCACAAATCATTTAACTGGATTTCTTGTTGAAGTAATCATTTTATATTATTGCATATTCTGTAGAGAAGTAATAATTGTATTAGAACTTACTGTTTGTTTTTATAAGTAAAAAAACAGTACTAAAAAACTGAGATATTAATACGAAGAAAATAACTATGCAGTTGTATTGTTATCTAACCATATTAATTTCAGTATAAATTACATTCGATGTTTTTCATTTTAATAAACGTTAATAAAAATAAAATTCTTAGAGAATCAAAACATAAAACGTTAAATTAGAAAAGATAGCATTATTATATAAAACCCTGAAGACATTCTTTTATTAGAAAACAGACCACTAAGAACCATCATTATCTTTATAGCGTCATCAAGTTTATTACAATACGGTTAAGATTATACAGTTTATTGAATTGCAGTGTACGAAACCTCGTCTTTCTATTGTTTGCTATTGATTTTTATCTTCTTTCTTCGTAATACATGCTAATTACATAAATTTGTTAGGTTTCTAAGAGCAATTAATCTATTCACAGATTTTTCATTATTATTCATACTAAGTAGTTACTTGTGCGAACTACAATGCCGTACATAAGAAAACCACCTATCTACAAAAGGAAACAATTTTATTTTTTAATTAGCTTGTAGGCAATATGTATTTTCTGTCAAAATCAAACTAAATTAAGTTACTCTTGCACTATAATGTTTAAAGCTCGTTGGGTAAATGGAATGCAAATTTAAACATAGAATGATTCCAGTAAAAACAATTAATAACTTTTTAAAAAATCCTGTTACATAAGGTACTAAAAATTTATTTTTCGAGTTATAAATTTGTTGTTTAGGTCACCAACCGGAAGGCTGGTTTGAACCTCTAGAGACTTTACTAATTAAAACGAGGAGTGTGGTGGTTTATAATTGACTTCCTCACTGTGTGGAAAAGTATGCTTATCAGCATACCAGGCCCTCTGAAAAGCATCTACATTCCACCCTGAAAATGACAACTTCACCTCATTTTCCGTAGAGTCTGGGTGTAGTGTATAATGAGATTTATTATTATTAGAGAATATAACTCTGAAGAATCTATTTTACACCTCTACCTCATCTGTTCTTAAATGCTTCTGTCATATAATATGGCTGACCATGTGAAAAGAAACAAAACTATTTTTTGTAGCCCTGGATGGTGTGCAAATAATTTAACACTCCACCTGCCTGTTATGATCTAAACTTATCGACATTCAACAAGATATTACAGAATTCAGTGTCAAATATTTGAATTAACGTACGAGCATAAAAATTGAAAAGCAGCATACAATAGTTCAACTAAAATTCAAACTTAAAACTAGTTTATTTTTTAGAATTGTCATGTAGATATTGTAGGTATAATTAAAATTGAGTGATACACTCTTTTATATAATTTTCTGTAAGTATCGTAACAGTCAAAGATCGATAGATGTTTGACTTTCTTTAGAGTTTTCCCTTTTTTGCATTTGCAATTACTTATTATTCAAAGAAACTGAAGAAATTGTTATGAAGCTATAAATTTAAAAATTCTAAAAATTTAAACACTCTAGAAACACCAAGCTGTGCGTGCTCTTATGTTTCCTACTTACCTGAAGGTATATACAATGAAAGTGGTAGCCTAACTACCCTGAACGTAATGAACTATACACAGTATATTAATAACATCGTGTAGGCTTAATTTATTTAAATATTTATGTGCTTTAAACTACATTATTTGAAATTCATACTATAATAGTACATAAATGTATTTCACTCCACGATATAAACTTGTTTATCCGATTGCAGCCTATGTGTAGTATTGTGTAGTAAGTATACTGTAGCTGATTTTAGGTTTTAGTGTTTTTGTCACGCGATGTAATCATTTTGATCATGAACCATCTGTGGTTCATTGCACAGTACTTCATTCACTTCCGTATTTTGTTACCTTCTTTATACAAATATATACTTTTTCACTAAATATCACTATTACTGTCAATTTCAATTACTCTGTTTTCATAATAACAGCTCACTTATCTGAATAATAAGCAAATAACTTAATTGCCAACGAAATACTTCAGCGCTTAAAAGTTATATTTATCGTAGTATTGATTCATTTTTTAACTGACAAAACTTTAAAAAATTCCTTCCATTACACCACCTGATTCAGTTTCTCATTATTTCCGTGCATAAACTTCACTCTGTCAGAACAGAGTATCCTCTCTTTACACCGTTTAGCTGTTAAGAACTCATAAAAATAATAGAGTAGAGATTAAGCTTCTCAAATTAGTAAGATTTTTGAAATCGATATATTAATTTTAAAGCTTCTAAAACTTATTCTTAGTAAATAAATAAATTTATTAAACAATTTAACAGAAAAATTTTATTAATAAATCTGACAATCCAAGAAAAACTTGACCGAATCGGATTATTTAATAAATAAACTACTCAGACAAGTACAATCAAGTAAAACTTATCAGCAAACCGAAAAAACACAAAAGAATGTTGTTCATGAATTAAAAATTTTATTTGTACATAATAGCTACAAGTTTTTCAAAGGGAACAAAGAACATGGTAAAGTTAAATTGTGAAAATAGTACGATACTATGGGACCTTCTTTAACGACTTACTGTAAGAACAACGGTTACAAAGGCTCGGATTTGTTTGTATAGATAAAATGAAAATACACGATTCATTTGTTTCCATTCTCTGGAACAGTATTGTTTATTTCTTTTAGTTTCTTGGACTTCTATCTTTGAATATATGGATACAAGCCTGTCAGTAACGTTGCTTACAGTTACAATAAAGAAATACATTTCTTTTAAAAATCTAAAATAAGAAATTACTGTGTTAGTACCAATATGTTATTTTCATGTAAGAAAATTATCTACGTATTTTAGGCAAACTCATTTTTTTTTAGTTATAAATACGGATATGAATGTGACAAAATTTGGAGTTTGAGATTAGAAATTTGAGTTTCTGCGTAAAAGTTAGTAATATAATTATAAACGTTAAGCAAAGATGACAAAAGTCTGAATAATAACGTTCTTAGCATGAAAATATAAAAACACACGAAGTAGTATGTTTAAAAAAAAGATTAAACTTTGAACAAAAAATAAAACTAAGCTTGATTGAACTTTACGTTATTATCTTGAAACGTGAAGTAGCTGAAGCCGAAGATGGCGGTGATAATGATGCCGATTATGAGTGACGAGGAGCAGCAGTAAAAATAGTAAAACATTAAATGTTTTTCTACTCACTCATTTAAATTTTAAATGATTACTAACATAGCAGACGCGTGCGAATAAATTCGCCCAATGTTCTTGGGTTTCAAACGCCTATCATTAAATAAATGATATTAGTTAACAAATTTAACCGTTTTTAGAAGAACAGTTAAACGGTTAGACTAAAGCACAGTAGTACTATAGTTCCGTCCTAAAAAGTCCTTAAAACGGGTTTAACTAAAACTTCAAATAAAGCAAGTTAACACGTCTAATACCGACCGAGTGTTTTGTGAGATGAGAAGATAAATGACACATAATTATCCTGTATGCTTTTAGAATATGGCTCTGGAGGAGGTAAATGTGAGAGAACCCCATTACAATACGCTGTATAAACCGCTACGTTGTAAACGAAATTGACTCTTTTTCATTTCGTAAAATGAAGCTCATATTAGCATTAATTTTAAGTTTAGAACTTTTGAGCAAACCAGAAAAGAATACTCTTTCAAACCATGTAAATATTATAAAAATCCGTTCGGTAGAACTCTGTATTTAGAAGTTAATAGATTCCCATTTAGAATACATTAGAAATGATTTTTCGTTTTAAATATATGGATTTATTTATAGTAACTTCAATTCTTACTTTGGTTTTTTTTAAATTTTGCTACATTTTACCCTATATTATTGTTATTATTCATAAGACATATTACATTAGTATTATATATCATATATATTTTATGTTTTAACTAATATCTTTACTGGGAATAACTTCTTATTCCATTTATCATTATAAATCTATTTTCTGCTATGTAAAAAACAGATTCCAAACAATTCTGTTAATTACCAAAATAATTATAAAAATAATTAAAAATAATAATAATAATATAATAATAATAATAATAAAATAATAATTATTATTCTCTTTCGCATTATCAAGTTGTTTTAACATTATATTCTGTTGGCTATACATGTATTTTCAATAATATTCTAAACACGAGCACATAAAGATGGCTGTTGAACGGATGATAATACATCTATAAATACTTTTGATTGATGCAGAAATAGTGTGTATGAATAGATGAGACAAAAATATTAATACACCTTCATTTTATCGTTACACTAAAAATCTGGTGTGAAACTCTCACGCAACTTTTTCTTGCCAGTGCAAATAATGAACAGTAAAACCTAACATTAGTAATGAAACATTAGAAATAAACAAAAAACTAACTTCACAAAACATAAATTTATTTAAATCACGAGTGAAAGACGTAAAATAAAAATCAATCTCAGTTTGGCTTAAAAATACGGAAATTTACTCTTTCACGCTAAACTAGGCTTTGTAAATAAAAATGTTCTAAATAAAACTTGTAGATCTTTTAATTTCCTATAAATTTGATTAGATACACTTTTGTCATAAAATGCATGCTAAGGCTGAAATCTTTAAAAAAATCAATTTTTTACACGTTTTTAATAGAAAAAACAGAAAGTCGCTAATTACCGCTTAACTAAGCGTTATACAAAAAAAAAGTTTGAAATAAACGTTGTAGGATTTTAAATTTTAAAAATGCATACTAAAGCCGCAATCTTAAAAAAACAATTTTTTTACGATAAAACAGCCTTCCCAAGAATTTCAGCAGACATGGTGCGACCCTATCTTGTAGAAGACAAAAAAATTTAGTAAATGAGATTTTTAAAAAAATCGTAGGGGCTGTTTTTGAAAAACTCGCAAAAAAGTTAAAAATTACACGAATAAACTACTACTTCCGGTTGACCGATTTTTGATGAAAATGTTCGTACGATGTTTCGTTCTTCAGATATTCTGTTCACACACAGACCAATCGCTAAAAACATGTTTTCTGGGTTCAGGGGGTTTGAAAACGTGTAGATTCGGTGAAAACTGGATTTCGACGAATCGACATGACAACAGTACTTTCCTTCCTACATATTCATATAGGCAAGAGAAAGTAAAAATGGAATGAAGTTAAAACCGTACATTCTTTGATCAAAACTAATACTCTAATTATTTACAGACTTCTTATGAGAGTTATTATGTTTTTAGTGTTGGAAAAGTTAACAAGAATGTAAAGTATAAATTTTAAAAGTTTACGGATATTTCTTCACAGAGTGAATATAATTTTCAAAAAAAAATTTCATAAAACAAGATATTATTTTTTCCAAAATTTTAAAACACTTCACGCTAAATTTTGCAGTAAAACACTTGTAGTTCACATTGAAATGAAACATGTATGTTGGGATAGCAGAATGAAGCTAACGTAATAACAATATATTATTTCCATTACATGTTTAGAATGTTCTACAGAAAATCTGAATATAACTAACAAAGTTACAATGTGAAATATGTATTTTAATGTTATTAAACGTATTTCAGTTTTATTCTCATTACATGGAATAACTACCGCAATAATTGCCACCGTTATTATTACTATGAAGTAATAATTACCGCATATAGTAATTATGTATAAATCATTTTTTGTTTTTAATTTGTAGAGAAGAGTCGCTGGACACATCTCTACTCATGGCAATGTTATTACATTCTGTTGTTGTTGAGGTCATCAGCCGAAAGGCTGGTTTGAACCTCTAGAGGTTTTACTAAGTAAAAACGAGGAGTGAGGTGGTATTGCCTTCCTCACTGAGTTGAAAGAGTTAGCTTATCAGCATGCCAGGCCCTCCGAAAATCACCCACTTTCCACCCTGCAAATGACACCTTCATTTCATTCACCACAGGATCTGGCTGTATAGTGAAACTCATTAATCTCAGAGGAGATAACTCTGACTAGTGTTTGTTATACTTCTATCTCTTCTGTTTTTAAATAGTTCAGTCATATAATTGGCTGACTATGTGATAAGAAACAGAACTATTTTTGTAGCCCTGGAATCAATAGATTGAGTGCAATTAATTTAACACTCCACCTGCCCGTTATGGGCACAAATAATTATGTATCAATCATTTTTTTGTTCTTAATTTGTAGAGAAAAGTCGCTGGACACGTCTCTACTCATGTCAGTGTTATTAAATTCTATCGTAACTATTTATTAAAAGTTAATCATAACTTATTGTAAATTTTATCTGAATAAAAAATTAGTTTAATGTTTACAATATTTGTGAAAATAATGAATAAAAGTAAAATTTTAACTATTGGCTACTTAAAAATAAACTAATAATAATAAACATTTTATAGTTTCCATGATGTTCATTATCGTAGAAATTATTAATTGGTCATAGTCATAGTAAAATAGACTTGGTTATCTCCTCAGGAGATATTTTTTTTTGGAGATTGCCGTAGCTAATTTAAATTTTCTACTAAAAATATTTTATTCAGCAAAATAAAAACGATAGACTGACCTCAGAGTAAAATTTATTGGGCATTACAAAACATACAACACAACTCAATTCAGGAACAAATTGTAAATAAATAAATAAAATTAAATGTAGTGACAATTTAACAGAATTTGCCACGTAATAAACTTAGAGAACTGACAACTAGAGGTAAAGAAGCGTTAGAATTATCAACTTGAAGCAACGTAGACTTTCTTTCTTAACTTTACTGTATTTTTATTCAATATCCTGTCTGTAATATTAGAGCTTGGAAGCCTATAACGATCACTTGCAGTATTCATACTTGGACATTATGGTTTTTATACTCATCAGCTGGACTTAAAAAATGACGAATTATGAAGTATTACTGAGAATGATTGCAAAAGAGAACGCATTACAATCTCGAATGGAAGCAAGACGAAATACATCAGATACATAATTAGGCAGAATGATTTCATCGTGAATATTTTGGATTGAAGATACTGGATAAGAGGAAATGGAAAGAGAAGAAACCAAAACTTAAAAGGGTTAATGAAAGATATGAAATTCAATGATTACTTAAAGACTTGAGAAGAATGGTTACTGAAAGGATCTCGTGGTTGATAAGGTGAAACCTTTAGAATATGAATGAATGAATTTGTTTTGAAAGTTACGTGGTTTCTAACTAGATAATTTGTGTAGACTTGAACTGAAGTTGCTTACATTACGCAATGTTAAAATAACGAATTAAAAATGTTATGCATTTAACATTATTATTGCTTCAATTTTCATGACGTTTCATTGTAATAAGTATGTATCAGTATAAAAATTAAATACAGTGTTAAAAAAATGTGACATATTTCATACACGTGACAAAAACTGCGCAATAATTATTTGTTCGTTTGTAAATAATAAAATAGCAAAATTAATTAGCGATGACTATTATTTTTTTTAAATTTACATATATAGGCATTTTACTCAAAATGAATTTTTTAACCCTAATCAAAACTTTTGACGTACTAGGCGATGCTTCAACCGATCTAGATGTATGTTAGTCAGATTTATGGTGCAGCAAAGCCGTCAGTCATTTCATAAACACAACGTTTTCCAAGTCAATTCTTGTGACTCATTGCTAATTGCCTGAGTTACGTACCCAACAGAACACTACACGATGACTTACGCGTCCCGTAATTCAACGACACATTCTAACATTGTACCACAGGTTCAGAGACAAACTTCAAAGTTATAATAACCCCTTGATATAACATGAATTATCCAGACCTACCAGGAATACCATAAAGACGACTGAAACGCCGATAGAGTAAAAACACGATAAATTAACACATAACATAATTACTTGAACAAAAATATGGAATTAAAATTTATTACATTTTTTGACATCTAGAGAGCTATAACTGGGTGTTGCCCTCCTCAAAGTCATTAACACGGTTTGTTTTTAATTGACACACAGTGTAAAAATATTTCCTGGTTGTATTTTTGCAGTTGCGAAATGAAACAAAATAAGTAATAAAAAAATAGTGTGTATAGTTCAGCCGCTGTAAGTTTGCTCCTACTGTCAACAAACAAAAGCCAGCTACTACAGGGTGCACGCTAGAGTCTGTGACTTTATGGATGTCGTATTCCTATTAAGTTAACTATTTTTTAAATTATAAGTACTTAAAGTACTAAAAAAATCAGTCGTGATATGATGTAGGCCTAACAATTTAATTTAGAAAAATACTTTTAAAAGTATTTTGTATTTAAATACTTTTGAAAGTATTTTGTTGTTACTTTTTAATCAGCGTGTACACATTTAGATATAATGCGCATGCTCAGTGACGTCATTATTTGTTTACATTAGGAGCAAACTTAGAACGGCTGAACTGTAATTTGTTGCGTATCCTATATTTCAGGAGACAGAAGTTACTAAAAGTAAACGTAATAAAATATAATATAAATAGTTTTATGTATATATTACAAATAATTTTACATAGTTTCATGAGTAAAAATGTCAACAATTGAGAGCAAATTCATTATTGACTACATAGAATAATATTTTCTGAGTAAACGACACTGTATTACATTACCCTTGACAGTATTTTTGGTTACAACAAATAAATAAATTTACCGTCATATGTCACAGCGTATTCAATTTAGGAAGAATATTGTATGATGTATTGTAAAATATTAAAATGAGGTGCGTATATTTTATACGTTAAACTTGTGTTATCAGGACTTGCGTTTACATTGTCAGTCTTTCGTGTTGTAACAACATTTTGGAACTAATAAACAGCGGAATACTGCCTCAAGGATATAAAGGAAAATGTCACTGTGTATAAAAAGTTCCATTATTGTTTACACAATTAATAATAATATTTTGTAAACATTATTAGAATAATAAATTAATACTAACTGAACGGATCAAATTAATTTACAAAATATTTATTTAAAACAACCAATGTCACAATAACATTAAATAAAATACGCTCTTAAGTAAACAATTGCCATCACAGTTGTGACAATAACATCAAACTGAACATCTCAACGTCGCCACCAGAATAGTAGCACCGTAAAATTTCAATTTAATTGTTTTATTATTTACTTCGCGAAATACCGTTACGGCTTACCAATTTTCATGTTTGGATTTTTTACGAAATCTCAAACATGTCCTCTTTACAATCATGTCAAAATTGTTTCAATTCGTACGGTAGACCTTTTGTATTTAAAGACAAGCAGAATCTCCATTTAAAGTACATTAGAACAGATTTTGCATTTTTGTGTTATGGCCAAAGCACCTGAGTCTCGTTGCGGTCGATACTGTTTGATAAGAAAGCCTAATGCTCGTTAGCCAGTTCATAATATCCTAAATCATCCAACGATACGGGAAACAATGTTTGCCGCAACGAGCGCTTATCCTTAAACAATTTTACAACTACAAATGTTAAGCAGTACATAAATCGAGATTCAGAAAACAATGTTTCGCATATTTTAAGCGTACATGAATAATTGGTTTTATTAATTACTTTATTGCTGTATTTTAATTTTTATAATTTCCAAAGTTTTTGCCGCATACTCTACAAAGTCCATGGCGTATTAAAAACATTTAATATGTTTATTCTGATCTTAACTTCGATACTGTCTTTGATACAAAAAGTTGTATCGAAATTCAATTTTAAATATGAAAAAATATCAACTATAACCTAAATTTTTTGGTTCTAAATCTCCTTAAAAATACCGATAACTTTTTAACATGATTGAAAAACAGTGTTTTCTAGATTAAAGTTATACATTGCCAGGACCCAAGAAGAAATCCTTTATCACTGATAACCAAACGATCACATGGAAGCTACGCTGCTGAGTGCTGTCTTCTTCAAGATATATTCGAATATTGTTAAAAACATTTACAGAAAGTTTTTGTTAAACTGTTTGTAGATAATTCTTAACTGCTATAAAAAAAGATTAAAGTTATACTGGAATATAACGAATATGGTTGTTTTAAATTTGGTCTCCTTCCTATAGAAAGAACAACAGTGGTATTATTCTATAACATTATAAAATAACAGTGATATTTTCATCAACCGATTAAACTATAAGAACGTAAATAAATAGAAAATTTTAGTTTATTATTAGTAATAATTGTTCATTTTAATGTGAAAAAATTTTTATGTTGCTAACTTAGAGAAAAAAATATGACTTTTCATATTGTTAGTTAAAATATTGAAAATATTTTAATATTTTAAAATTTATTGACTTCTATTTAAAATATTGAAAATATTTTAAAACAAAAAATTACATTTGAATAATTATAGTCTGAATACTTACATTTTTCTCTTTGTTTTGTATCTCAGCTTTTTATTGGTAAAAAATAAATTGCTGAAATTAAAAAATTGCAAAATATTCTTTGTGTCCATTTCAGTGCAATATACCTTTTTTTCCATCACTACAAAGAGGCCGCAATATTTTGTCTTTTTAAAATTTTCCTACAAGCCTTCTTGTTTCCACGACATACCAATCAAGACTGAAGTACTTAACCTATGATAAAAATAACAAAGAATATTTAGCCGAATTTAAACTAAAGATTTTTTTAAGTTTTTTTTTAAAATGTCGCATCAACAATTCAGTCATTAACGACCAATTAAAAAATAAAATATTTACAATATCCAATACATTACTGATAAAAAATAACAAAAACCAAAGCGGTGTAATATAGAAAGGCTTAGCCTATATAGAAATCCTGGCTTTGCAATTTTCCTTGGCTAGTGAAAATTTATTGACTTCTATAATTGTATTCCTTGTTTGGCAAAGTAACGGTAGGTAAATAATTCTGAAACTTGCAATAAATATCCACAAGAAGAGGTGATTTTATCTTGTTTTATAGAATATATTTACCTGTGCAATGTTCATTCCTCGAGGATTAGAAATATATTGAAATGTGCATTACTGCATTTGTGAATTCGTAATACGATTGTGTTCACAAATACCCGAATGCATGCGTACACAAGCACAAGCTGTGATTTGATATTCAGTTACTCGATCGAATTCTGACCATCCATATTGCACAGTTAAAAATTCATTGCATGGCGGTACGTCACCACAGTGTAGACTGTAGTAGCTTATGGTATTGGGTAATCAATAATGTTATAATAGCACGGAAGGGCTCTGTGTTTGATTTACTTATATAAATAACATCGTTCAAAGTTGCTGTGCTAATTTATGCAAAATCCTCTTATTTTAAATTTATTAATAATACATTGTAAATATATTTCTCGTTTATGACCTGTAAAAATTAAATTATACTTTCACATGAAAAAGTAATTCACATGTAATAAATTATGTATGTTGGTAATAAAAGCTACACTAAACTGGATGATCAAATAGGTTTTTCTATTATTTTGCATTACTATTTAATTTACGATGTATTTAATTCTGAATTGATGTAACAAAATCACTGAAGTTTTAATTTTCTATGTAACAGTAAATATTAAAGTTCTCTATTGCTTCGTGGCCATTGTGAATGAAACGACGGGCATTAAAAAAAATAGACTACCCGATAAAGATACAAGTATTGTGAAGACTGTTAAAAAACTCATACAATGTTTTTCTAACGGTCATAATTATGCCAAAATGTCTTTCTTTAAATTTACTGACAAGCCTTCTTGATTCCACGACATATCAATATTGAAATGTGCATTACTGCATTTGTGAAGTCAATACAAAAACATTACATTACTGATACAAAAATAACAAAAACCAATGAAAAATCAATCGGTGACAAAACAGCGGTTTTTGTATTAAGGCTTATATAGAAATCCTGGCTTTGTAACTTTCCTTGGTTTGAGAAAATTTATTGACTCTTTTTGTATTCCTTGTATGGCAAATTAACATATTTTAGGTATTTATTTCAAATTCGTATGTTGTACATTAGTTTATATTAACGAAATTATAAAAACTTAAAATTTGAATAATCAGTAAAGAAAATCACATAGTTAGTAATAATTCTACTTCCTTTGTTTTTTTTTTTTTTAATTTTTACGTGGTGTTGAAAAGGACATATTTGCTCGAATTCTTTCATTTTAGATTTAATTATTATCAGGCCTCCTGTTCTTACGGAACTTTAATCGCTTAAGACACATTTCTAAAATTTCCCTGGTTCGATTAGAAATTTTCTGTATTGGGCTTTTGCTGTCAACTAATATATAATATATTAAATAACTACTTAATCCTTAATTTTGTTAGTTATCCTTGATATATTCTGCTGCTGTAGAAAAGTATTCTAGATGTCAACAAACTAGAAGATTCCTTTATATATGGTTAGTGTTAGCGATTACTCAATAACACTCGGTATTTAGTCCGGAATCAAAGTAAATTTACTGCACAACAGAACCTGATTGAGGGAAGATGTGCAGTATCTGCATACGTTAAGGTGCACAGGGGCGAGCGAGTAGACAAACTATTTCTGATTCACGCTCCGTTTATCGCGTCACTCGTAAGCAGCCCGCTTATTTACTGATATTTAAAAAAAGTTTATGTGAAACTATTATTACGTGTGACGTCATGGTTAGTGAGCTAGCTTACCAAACGGAAAGTTCCGGCTTCGATTCCCGGGTAGGATCTGGAAATTATTACAGGTGAAAATCCAATTTCGCATACCCTAAAGTAATCTATTAATGAAGTTGTTGATGTGCTATTAATGAAACTAAAAAAACTAAAATTCAAGACGACTTTATCAGCATTAAATTTTCAATATTTAAAAAAAAATTACTCGTATTTTGAAACTTGATTGCGTAAACCTTCTGAATGGATTTCCTATGGATATAGTTTTATTTATGGGAAAAGTAGGCCTACATATATTCTAGAATGTAATGAAAATTTCAATTTACATTTTTTGAATTGTCATTTTTTAACTTCTGCCATTTAAAATTTTAAACTTACTTTACATCATAATTACAATGAAGTAGGTAACTCTAAAATTTTAAATGAAAACAGCTTCTCGGAAAGTTTTTTAAAATCACGGGTAAGTTCTAAAACCAATTTTTATGAAGATTTTTCATAAGAAATACTATATCGGTAAGGCAAGCTATTTATAAGGTTTGTCTAATTAGTTGCTTCAAAATAAATTGTGTCAATCAATAAGTTTAAGGATTTAGAGGTACTAAACTCTTGTTAGGTTTTTTTTATGTACGTTAATGCAATTTATGTTATTGTATCATCATATGCAACCTTTGTATGTAACAAGAATTCGCCTTAATGATTACTTACTTATGACCAGGTAGAAAAATTTTGAGACGGCTGATGAAACGTTGAAAGTAACAATTCCAAGGAAGAATAAGATAGGATGTTGCCTTATACATGTGAGGAAGAAAAAGATTTATTTCATTTCGGTGGATCCATGATGTCGATCAAAAATATTGATAATATTTTAGTGTAACTCTTATTTCATTATAACCGATTAAATTAATATATAACAGTGTGTTTAATATTATCTCTTGTAAGGTTTTAGTCTCCATCGGGTACCGCCCCAGGTGGTGGATAGGGGAATACCTCCTAGATATGGGTGGCACTGTGGAAATGAAATACCCGATGCGAACCAAAACTAGTACCTGCAGCGTCTGTCTCAAAGCGAGCTAGAGAAAACAGCATCTGATCCTCATGTTAGGGGCGGCTAAAAATTATATCTACCGACCCGTCTTGCCAGCTTGGGGGATTAACGCTACTTTAACCTCCTCTCTTGCAGATATGAACCAATGGAATTATACCCCAGGTGGGTACGGTGCAGAATACGGAATCTCACACTTTAAAAAAGATCAGCTTTCGGAATCTGGGAGAGGCAAAAACTCGACTGAACGTTTTATGATACCAAGGTTAGAAATCATAAAAAGGAATCTCAAAATAAAGTAAGGTGGGGGCTCTGGCTAGGAACGAGAAATAGAGGACGCCCGCAAACACAGTAGAGCCTCGACTTAAAATTGGTGGCCGGATTTAATTGGGCAGGAATGGCGCAGAGCAAGGGATTGTTGACGCAGAAAAAGGATGCCTATATCTAACACTGGATCATTATGGGCTGATAAAGAAAAAGAAGAAGGTATCTAAAAAAATTAGCCTCATTCAACCTTTAAGAACGTTAAACCCAGAAATCAGTTCTAATGGGTATGTTCTTAACACTAAAAAAATTAGTCTCATCCAACCTTTAAGAAAGTTAAACCCAGAAATCAGTTATAATGGGTAAGTTCTTATTTCTTTGCTGGGTTGTTTCGACGTTCGATATTCTAATTATAACGAATTGCTTTTTGTTAACTTTCCAAAAAACAATCAACTTTTTTATTTTTATTTTGTTGTTTGAACCCTAATGGGTGTATGTTGCAATCTGTTCAATTCAGAACAATAAATTACCCCATGACTCATTGAGATAAGGATGATGTATAACGTGTAAATGACGTGTAATCTTGTACAGAATCAGGCCGACCATTCCTGAAAGATTATGGTTAATTGACCTCCAACTATCAAAGTGCACCAGTAACCACTATCTACCATTCATATCCGTACATAACTGTAAGTTACCTTTACTAGAATTTGAACTACAGAACCTTCGTCTCTGTACACATTAGCTGTAGTTTTATTTTAATAATTTGTACTTTCTGCTTTTTTATATTTTATTTTTTAAATGATATTTAATGTGTTGACTATTTCGTCGAAGGTTCAGGAATTTTCCACGTCGGATTGTCCATTGTTCAGCTTCCTCTTACGTTCAAGTGGGAAATCATTGTGCCTATTTTATACAGGAAACAGTCCTGCCAACTTATTAGAAGTTTTTGTAGAGTTCCACTTTTTATTTTTAATAGTAAAAACTAAATATTTATGCTAATTAAATGGCAGTTTACCAGGAAATAAGGTATAATTTTGTTTTATTATGTAACGTTTTTACGTAATGCAGAATATTTTAAAGAATTACCAACAAGCAATTAAGTACACGCTATTATGTATAAGTTGGCTACACTGTACCGCTTGGTTACTTCAGTCTTGATCTACTGAATAGACAAGATTTCACAAAATAATCTTATTAAACTTTCATGACTGAGTAACGTCGAAAGCATTACTTTGTTCCCTTATTCCATTTTCATGGCATTACTTGCTTCTTCGTTTAAGTTCACTCAGCTGTTCCACGTGTCTTGTACAATATCATTAAAATCTAATCAGGGTAACATTCAATTGTTTTCGTAACGTCGCTTTAAATTTTATGTCGTGTTTAAAATAATATTTATATTAATGTCATTGTAACTAATTTTTATTTTAAAAAGGAGCATCCAAAAGGAAATTTCGTATTTTCTTTAAGTAGACTTATTTTACATTATACTCCGTTTAGCATTAAAGCACATTATTGTTAACTAAATAGCTTTTTAATTCATTTGTATAAGTTTTTCTCTTCGATAAAACTTTTTGAAGTGGAAAATAGTAAATCAGGCACATTACATTGTAATCACCAAAATTAAATATCAGATATTTTAATTAAATGTAACTATAAAGTACGCCTATAACGGGTAGGGGAAATGTTTAATGAATTGCAATCGATCTGCTGGTCCAGAGCTACAAAAAATAGTTCTGTTTCTTTTCACATAACCAGCCAATCATATGACAACTAATTAAGAACTGACGAGGTAAAGGTGTGTAAGAAATTAGTTAGTTTCTAAGAGTAATGAATTTTATTATACAGCTAAATCCTGTGGTGAATGAAATGAAGATTGTTGTAAGAGTGAGGATTGAACCGAGAGTTAATGGGTGATTTAGATATAAGTTAAAATAAACTTGTAGTAGTAAAATAAAATGTTTTAATGAAAATTATTAAAAGTTTAATCGTAGCAAGTAATTATAAATAATGTGGTTTTATATGTTACGATTAACATGTAGATACTGTAGGCTTAGAGATGCAGTTCTGAGAACTGCAGGAAGTGTCGGGTTTCGTTGTCAAGTACAGAGTGCAATCAGCAGGCCTATAATGTACGCCTATGTAAAACATTCTTGATTTTTATGTTCTGTAGTCAGTCAGTCCATCTAATGTGTGAGTAATGAAAAGTCGTTAGCCTGTGCGTGAGTCTATTTTATGTGATGTATCGGAGTACATAGTTTTTCTTACTAACAGTAAAATGTTTTACATAATGTATTGAAGTACGTTTTTAGTGAATAGTGACTTGTACTTAGTTTATTGAGGTCTAGTGAAAATGCACGGATATCCAACCCGCCTATTGTTGTGGCTGGGCCTAACCCGGGTATTTACCGGTAAGTGGTAATTTGGCTGATTGCACTCTCCGCCTGGCTAAGCCGGCCGTTATTTTAAGAATTCTTATTTACCTGAAACCTGGAGCGGCGGTACTTAACTGTGCTACCTTAGCACTATTGCCAATAGTTGTTTTAATTATTATTTTAGTGTAGTAAAGATTGTCACCGCCTATGGCTGGTAACGCTTGGTTCATTGTTTGGGAGTTTTTATTGGCACGAGATTTGTGTCGTTACCATTAAACAATGTTTTGTTAGGTTCAAAACATGTTTGAATTCGGATATATGTTTATCCTGTGCCCACTAGGAATCCTGGCAGTGCCGCTCCAGGCAATTATTTAATGATGGGTAATTTTTATTTTTTATTTGTAGTGTACCCTGGCGTATGTTTAAGGATAGAATAGCATCATTGTATTATGAAGAGATCTAATGGAAATTTGTTGCTTTAAATCCAAAAATGATTATGGAATTGGAGGTCGTAGATTGGACCTAATATTGAATTTGACCCGTTGCCAGATTCATTTTATGACTTATTAAATTTAGTACGTGTTGGTTAAGATTGATCATCAGTTACCTTTATATTTTAGTGATCTCTTCATGGTGCAACGATGAGTTTATCGTAGTAGTCCGCCACAACAGGGACTTAGATGAGTGGTAGCCTGATTTAACCTTATCTTGAGAATTTGTTTTGTAGTTTACTGTATTTGTTTTGTAATTTAACTTTTGCTGGAGTTTATTTGGTAATATTGTGTTAGAAAACTGGTCGGGCTATGCTCGGTCATTAGTAGTGTAAAAACGGGGGTTCTAGCCCACGGACCAGTAGTATGGTACCAGCTCAAAATTTGGCTACGATTATTTGGTTATTATTGATCTGTTGTGGTCGGCAACCGTGCCCGTATGTGGCTTAAGGTATTAGTTGTAGTTTGAATCAAATTTGGTTTTCAATAAAATTTTATCGTGGAATCGCTGTGGTGAGAAATTATTGTAAGTCTACCCTCATGTAGCCTCCAGATTTTCCTATTGCACCCCTTCCCCGATTGTTACAGTGGTGTCAGGTGTGGGGTAGAGGGGCAGGAATACCTCTACCGTCATGGAGGGGGATGAGCTGAGGGAACAACTGGAGGAACTGCGGCGGGCCAACGAAGAGTTCGCGGCCTTACAGGCACAACATGAAAGAGAGAAAATGGACCTGTTACGGAAAATGGAAGAATTACGCGTAAGAGACCCTCCGAGGCAACCAAATCCGGTGGTTAAGAAAGATCTGGGACTTCAGGCATTGATCAAATCATGGTCGGGTGATGTCGGGGGTGTTCGGGTAGACGACTTCCTAAAATCCATTGATCTGGTAGCTACGACTGGGAATTGGGGAGATAACGACAAGAAGATCATCTGTCAACTTAAGGTTACCGGCCCGGCGGCAGCATGTATTGAAGCTCATCCAGAGCTACAGCGCGAAGCGTCGACTTTTGAGGACTACCGACGAGTTCTCCGACAGCGGTTTGGACCGGAGGCTGATCCGGAAAGGTTCCTACTGGCGCTGAACACCGTGAAGCAGGAGCCCGGTGAAAAGGCGCGAGCCTTTGCCGATAGATGCCGCGCGCTAGCTATGAAAGCGACTCCGCCGCCAACCGATCCCCAAGAGGCAGCCTGGGCCCGGGCTCATATGGACAGGTTGTTACTGGCCGCCTATGTAAGGGGGCTTCACGGAGCCGCGGCAATGACGCTGCAGGTCTATCCGCCCGAGGACTTGGAATCGGCCATCAAAACGGCGGAACGAGTGGAGCAAGCACATGAGGCGGTAAAACGACCCCGGGACATATTCGCCGCTACGGCACCATGGGCCGCGGAACCGACTCCCGTGGTGTCTGAAGCAGCAGTTGAACGGTCTCGACGGAGGAGCCCGGATACTTGTTATACCTGCGGCGGACGAGGACATTTCTCTCGAGAATGTGCCTCCAGGCGAGAGGGACGAAACGTGAGAGGAGTTGGAGAACCGAACCAGACTGGAGCTCGAAGTGCTGGAAGAGGCATCAATATCAACCGGGCGGTGCCCAGGGGTACTCGATGTTTCGTGTGTGACGAACAGGGTCACTGGGCGGCTAAGTGTCCCCGACGGGCGGGTCGAAGAGCAGATACAGGGCGAGACGAGGCAGGGAGAAGGGCACAATCCCCAAATGCGAGCGGCTCCGGACCTGCCCCGAACCAGAGCCAGTGAGACAGGGGCAGACGGAAAATCCCCAACGAAGCCACGACGGGGATGCTCGCGTCAATTGGATTCCTAATGTTACCAGCAGCGGAGCGGGAATCTCGGTAACCATGGAGGTGGAGAAGTATGAGCGGACGTTACTGGTGGACACCGGCGCCGAAGTTTCAATCCTAAGGGAGGCGGTACCCGGTGTTCCAGTTCAGAAAATTAACGTCGAAGCCAAGGGAGTTACCGGAGCAAAACTAGGAGTTTTGGGCGTCCAAGAGCTAGAGTGTCGGGTGTCTCACGTAAGCGTGCAACACTCGTTCGTAATAGCGGCGATTGACACGTGGAGAGACGGTTTGTTGGGATGGGATTTGTTGAGGAAGCTAGGAGCAGTTATTGATACCAGGAACGGTGGAGTAACCTTTAGGGGTGTCGGAGCTAGGGCGCTGACATGCGGGGTTGAAGACAACGTCAACGGCGAGGATCCCTCAGAAGCGGGCGGGACTTCAGAGGAGGGAACCCGAGAAGACGGCGAGGCAAATCCGTGTGGAGCAGGCGGCCATAGGACACAAGGGAGGCGTCGTAGGAGAGCAAGGACAGTGCCAGCGGCGACGGGAGGTCCGGCTGAAGAGGTCCAGGCGGCGTGTATGGTCACTCGCGCTGTAGAAGAAAGAGGGTGTCCGAGTTCCCGGAGCACCGAAAACGAGATGGGATCGAGGCAGGAGTCCACTCCTAGGATTGAAATAGAGAGGAGGGGGAAACTAGCGGAGGACCAAAGTATCAGTGGCAACAGAGACGCTATAGGCAGAGCGGTTGCGACGGTCAAAGATGGGGCTCTGATGCAAGAAGCTGAACTGAGCGTATGGTGTGTACGACGGGAGGTCGTACCTGCGTATACCGAAAAATTAATCGAAGGCAAGGTTGAGAACGTGGAAGATGGGAAAGCTGTGTTAATTGAGCCAGTAATTCAGCCCCAGGCTGGATTGAGGGTGGGCAGAAGTGTCGACGCTATTCGAGCCGGACGAGTGGTGATGCGCGTGGTGAATCTGACAGCGGCTCCGGTCGAGGTCCCCAAGAAACAGATGATAGGAGTCGCCGAATTGTTACAGGACAAACGGGATTGCCGACGAGTGGCACGTGTTAGTACCGGCCAGGTGGCGACGACTAATGAGGGGAAGATAATTGAGAAACTGGGTCATCTTTCGGGCCGAGAGGCTGAGGTATTAGGAAGAGTGTTAAAGAGCTACGCAGAAGTCTTCGAGGAACCTAACCGGGAAGGATGTCGAGGAGGAGTGCAGCATGAAATTAGGACTACTGATGACAAACCGATTGCCAAAAGACCATACCGGGTTCCCTACCACCTTCGCCCGGTAGTGGAAGAACATCTGGCAGAAATGCTCGACAAAGGCGTAATAACTCCATCTACCAGCCCATGGTCGGCCCCAGTTGTGTTAGTAAGGAAGAAGTCCGCTGATGGATCCGTGAAGTACCGCTTTTGTACAGATTTTCGCGCACTGAACGAAGTGACCAGGGCAGACGCATACCCGCTGCCCCTAATTCAAGAGACCCTCGAGCATCTGGGGAAGTGTCGATACTTCACGACCCTCGATTTACATAGCGGATACTGGCAGATTCCCATAGCCCCAGCGGATCAGGAGAAGACGGCTTTCACCACAGTCGGGGGCCATTTTGAGTATAAACGGATGGCATTTGGATTGATGGGAGCCCCGGCCACTTTCCAAAGGCTTATGGATAATCTCCTTAGTCAGATTAAGGGGACGGAGTGCTTGGTGTATCTGGATGACGTAATTATCTTCAGTACCAGCATCGAACAACATGCGGAACGACTGAGTCATGTGTTGGAGGTTTTCAAAAGAGCGAATCTAAAGGTCAATCTAGAGAAGTGCCAATTTGCAAGTGACGAGGTGGAATATTTGGGACATGTGGTAACATCTAATGGTGTGCGGCCCGACCCGGGGAAAATTGACGCAGTGAAGAATTTCTCAGTGCCCAAGAACGCAAGAGAGGTGCGTGGATTTTTAGGCCTAGCCGGCTATTACCGACGGTTCGTGAAGGGTTTCGCCGAGGTGGCGAAACCATTGACTGAACTTACCAAAAAGGATGTGAGGTTCATGTGGAAGGAAGAGCAGCAAGCGGCTTTCCAAGCGTTAAAGGAGGCTCTGTGCTCAGAGCGATTACTTATGTTTCCAGATTTTAACGAACGATTTATTCTGGCAACTGATGCTTCTAACACAGCGTTAGGGGCTGTACTATCCCAAAACACCGAGGAGGGCGAGCGGCCGATAGCGTATGCGAGCCGCCAACTGAACTCAGCCGAAAGAAATTATTCGACCACGGAACGTGAGCTGCTTGGCGTTGTGTGGGCCACGAGACAGTTCCGCTGCTACTTGCTGGGAAGAAATTTTACGCTGGTCACCGACCACGCGGCGCTTCGGTGGATGCTAAGTTTGAGGGATCCGTCCTCACGGCTAACGCGTTGGGCGTTACGCCTATCAGAGTTCAACTACACGGTGTGCCATAAGCCTGGAAGGAAGCACACTAACGCTGACGCACTAAGTCGTGCAACTGAAATAGCGCGTGTTGTAGAAGGAATTGATCGACGAGAATTGGTCGAGTGCCAAGAGAATGATGAATGGTGCCAGAGTCTGGTTGAGGTAGGGGGCGGGTCCGTGAGGGATGAAGTGGTCTACTGGACCGGTGGGGTAAATTTGGAAGAGCAATGGAGAATCGCGGTGCCAAAGGAGCTGAGGACCAGGGTTATTGAGCTGTGCCACGCGACGCCTTGGGCGGGGCATCCTGGTGTGGAACGAACCACTATCCGAATCAAGAAACAATATTATTGGCCTGGAATGCACGAGGAGGTACGGAAACATGTTCAAGGATGCGGGCTATGCCTGCAACGGAAAACGCCCATTAAACTGAAGGCTCCATTGATGACGGCGTATGAACCGACACGACCTTTTGAACTAGTATCACTGGACATCGTGGGCCCACTACCGAAGAGTAGAGATGGGAATAAGTACTTACTCACGTTCATCGACCACCTGACCAGGTACGCGGAAGCAGTGCCCATACCAGATCAGACGACAGGGGTCATCGCAGGAGCGTTCGTCACCAAAGTGGTGACCAGACATGGAGTGCCCGAGAAACTACTCACCGATCAAGGGCGAAATTTCACGTCAGAGTTGATGGCTGAAGTATGCCGGCAGCTGGGAATTCGCAAGCTCCAAACGAGCCCTTACCACCCGGAGGGGAATGGCCGACTGGAAAGACTACACAGAACGTTAAACGACTCGATTGCACACTTTGTTAGGCGGGACGGTCGTGATTGGGACCAGTGGGTCCCATATGCGTTGATGGCGTATCGGAGTGTTCCCCATACGTCTATTGGATACTCGCCACACTACATGTTGTACGGTCGAGAAATGGTGCTACCTGGTGACTGCGTCGTTCCATCTCCAACCTGCAGCGCTGACACGGAGGACCACCTCGCTCTTCTTCGACAGCGACTGGAGGAGGCTTACGCTGAAGCTGTTCGGAAATCTGGAGACGCTGCGGCTGCTCGAGCTCGCACCTATAATCGGGGGAAGACGCTACGAGAATTCGAGGTTGGCGAGAAGGTGTACTTGTACGAACCGGCGGTGCGAACGGGAGAGGCCAGGAAATTTCACCGTCCGTGGTCGGGGCCTTACTCTGTCATCGAAAAACTGTCCGATGTCAACTATCGGCTGCAGGTAGCTGCGGGGCGGACAGTGGTGGTGCATGTTAATCGATTAAAACCGGGACACGAGAATGCGGCCATGGAAGGGGAACTCAGACCTACACAAATACGGAGAGGGACTGGAGCCCCTGCGGTCTCTTCAAAAGACGAACGGGACGAGGAAGAGGAAGATGAAGAGTTAGTATACTACCCAGCTAGAGACGGGGACGACGAGTGGGATGGCGCGCAGGAACAACAACCAACAATTACGGCAATGGGACCAGGTGAGCTAATGGAACCCAGTGGACCTGTGGGGCCAGCCACGCCTGTGAGGCCGGAGAGACCTGAACGGACTATTCCCCGGAATGACAGGGAGACCGCGGTAGCGGACGCCAACGAAGCATCAGGCGAAGAAACCAGGGTAGATGAAGAACCCTGGAGTCCGTGGAGTCCCACAATAACTGACAGCGTTTTCGGCGATCCCGCAAGTTCGCCAGATCCGCCTGACCGGATCAGAGAAGACCCGTCCTACAAGCCATCACCGCGGGACCGAGTACCCAGCCAACGGTCACCGTATGGATTGCGGAGCAGAACTCGACCACTGGAAGAAGGATAATCAACGACAAGGGAGGGAGAGGTGAGATGAGGGATAGATAATCAGTAGGCTAATAATTGATGTTACATTAGGATTTAAGTACCATAGTAAGTGTTCCGTACCGAACACTATTAAGGTGAAAGCAGGCAGTATTGTAGCTTGTAAATATGAGTAGTAGTAGTAATGTAGTAGTAATGTAAGAGATGAGGTTACGACAGCAAGATGTATAAGTAGATATATAATACTTTACCCCTATATGATGTATCTTAAAAGGTGGATTTATTTGTTTTGTGGCATGATGGTATTCACTTAAGGTAATTTATTAGTAGGCTAAGATAGGTAAGCCATATTCGTAGTTGATAAGTATACCCTGGAGGTGAGGTGGAGGGGCTCACAAGGTCGCGTTTTATGTGCAGGTGTGTTGTCCAAACCAGATACGGCAATGAGAAACGGAGTCCTATTCCTGGGCCAGGGCGAGATGGTGGTGACTGGCGATTTCTGGAGGGTCATTGTGGAGTTGAACGTGACACAAATTACCAATCAAGCTAGCGAACTACGAACTGCGATGGGTGACGCTAGGGTGGCCCTGAGTGAGGCGATCACTAGGATTCCAAAGCTTCAGGTGCTACAGGGATCTTTGATAGAAACGGAAGATTTGCTGGAAGAAATGGAGGACGCCGGTCAGACGCTACGTGACATGCTGCCGAACGGTCGGACCAAACGAGGGCTGTTGAACGTCGGTGGCAAATTGATAAAAGTCATTTTTGGGAATCCGGATGCCGACGATCTCAACGATTTGCACGAGAAGATCCAAGGCCTTGAACGAGCGTCTGCGGAGACTGTTTTCCTGCAAAAGGAGTTAACCACCATCACGAGGGCGCTATCTCAACAGACGGAAGATAATAGCGAGAAGATACGGCAATTGGCTGCGGAGGTGGCGGAGCTGGTAAGTCCGATACTGAGGAGAATGGGCCATGTAGAAGAACGACTACGTGATACGGAGACTACGCTTCATCTCTTCATGAATGCGTCCACCCTGTTAGATGACCTGCGTCTAGCCTCACTCCAGGGACTTGTAGCGATTAAGGATTTAGTTTATAGCTTACAGAAAGTTAATGTAGGAGAGGGAATCAGCGCGTCACTGATCTCCCCAGTAGAATTAAGTAGAATTGTAAGGAAAGTGCAATCGGCCTTACCCAGAGGCGTTGAGCTGTTAACCAGTACCGAGGTAGTGGACATGTACAAATATTACACGGTGACTAGGGTGTGCGCTCATTCTGTCGGACATTACATTAGAATAGCCATTGACTTGCCTCTGGCCTCCCAAGGTCATATGTTCCAGATGTTCAAAGTGAGGTCCATCCCAGTGACTGATCCGGCTACGGGTGTAGCAGTGCTGTACCGTGTGACGTCACCCATCTTCATCATCAGCGAGGACCGGGAGCTCCATGCAGAACTGGGCCCAGATGAACTCCAAGAATGCCGAGGGCGCGAGCCTATGGTTTGCCCAGCAGAGATCGCCCTGCGATATCGTCGAACTCGGACCTGCCTCCACTCCTTGTATGTGGATAGTAGAAGCGACTACGAGGACCAGTGTGAACGAGCAGTGTTGGCGTCGCCTCCCTCTCCATACTGGGTATGGAACGAAGTCGAACGCGTCTGGTACTACAGCCTTTCCACGGAGGAGAAATTAGTGGCCGACTGTCGTGATGGCTCGTCAACGACTGTCCAAGAGCAACTCTTAAATGGAGTTGGGCAGCTGAAACCAGTGAAGGGGTGTGCCTACCGTACCGACCAGTATGTCTTACTACGAAGAACGAGAGGTAGCACTACTACCCGGCTACCCACTCTTCTTATCAACTTCACAACCCACCCCCTAAACGTTCCGGACGGAGTACCCGAAGCCAATAGGGAAGAAAGCTGGAAGATCATCGGGGAATTGACCGCTGAGGGCAGATCCCATCCTGGCCCACATGGTCCGGAAATAGAATACACGGAGATGCTTCGAACTATGGACTGAAGACGTGCCTACAACCGCACCATCATCTGGACAATGGGCATAAGCATTGTCCTCGTTGGACTGACAGCAGTTCTTGGAATATCCTGGTACCGATGGCGGCGAGTTCGAGACGCCCGTTTGGAGGAGACTGCCAGTGTGGAGCATCCAGAGATTGAGTTGCGGCAGATGGAGACGAGCCAGCCAGTAGAGAGCCGACGACGGGAAGACCGACCATCCGAGGGAGCGACAACATCGACCCGAGATCCCAGACGTCCAATCCATCGATTGCCCTTGAGGGACCGACTGCACCTGGTGGAACGTGGATACTGCAGCCCGGAGAACGATCAGTAGGCGACGATGATCAAGTGCGGAAGGTGGGAGTGAAACGAACGTCTGAAATAAAAGTGAGGTCAGCCTAAGGTGATAAGTGTTTGGTGTGATTACAACCGCTGTCCCATAAAGTCGATGATTCCCGCGTAATCCCACTTTTCTATGGGGGAGGGTAATGTAAGAGTGAGGATTGAACCGAGAGTTAATGGGTGATTTAGATATAAGTTAAAATAAACTTGTAGTAGTAAAATAAAATGTTTTAATGAAAATTATTAAAAGTTTAATCGTAGCAAGTAATTATAAATAATGTGGTTTTATATGTTACGATTAACATGTAGATACTGTAGGCTTAGAGATGCAGTTCTGAGAACTGCAGGAAGTGTCGGGTTTCGTTGTCAAGTACAGAGTGCAATCAGCAGGCCTATAATGTACGCCTATGTAAAACATTCTTGATTTTTATGTTCTGTAGTCAGTCAGTCCATCTAATGTGTGAGTAATGAAAAGTCGTTAGCCTGTGCGTGAGTCTATTTTATGTGATGTATCGGAGTACATAGTTTTTCTTACTAACAGTAAAATGTTTTACATAATGTATTGAAGTACGTTTTTAGTGAATAGTGACTTGTACTTAGTTTATTGAGGTCTAGTGAAAATGCACGGATATCCAACCCGCCTATTGTTGTGGCTGGGCCTAACCCGGGTATTTACCGGTAAGTGGTAATTTGGCTGATTGCACTCTCCGCCTGGCTAAGCCGGCCGTTATTTTAAGAATTCTTATTTACCTGAAACCTGGAGCGGCGGTACTTAACTGTGCTACCTTAGCACTATTGCCAATAGTTGTTTTAATTATTATTTTAGTGTAGTAAAGATTGTCACCGCCTATGGCTGGTAACGCTTGGTTCATTGTTTGGGAGTTTTTATTGGCACGAGATTTGTGTCGTTACCATTAAACAATGTTTTGTTAGGTTCAAAACATGTTTGAATTCGGATATATGTTTATCCTGTGCCCACTAGGAATCCTGGCAGTGCCGCTCCAGGCAATTATTTAATGATGGGTAATTTTTATTTTTTATTTGTAGTGTACCCTGGCGTATGTTTAAGGATAGAATAGCATCATTGTATTATGAAGAGATCTAATGGAAATTTGTTGCTTTAAATCCAAAAATGATTATGGAATTGGAGGTCGTAGATTGGACCTAATATTGAATTTGACCCGTTGCCAGATTCATTTTATGACTTATTAAATTTAGTACGTGTTGGTTAAGATTGATCATCAGTTACCTTTATATTTTAGTGATCTCTTCATGGTGCAACGATGAGTTTATCGTAGTAGTCCGCCACAACAGGGACTTAGATGAGTGGTAGCCTGATTTAACCTTATCTTGAGAATTTGTTTTGTAGTTTACTGTATTTGTTTTGTAATTTAACTTTTGCTGGAGTTTATTTGGTAATATTGTGTTAGAAAACTGGTCGGGCTATGCTCGGTCATTAGTAGTGTAAAAACGGGGGTTCTAGCCCACGGACCAGTAGTATGGTACCAGCTCAAAATTTGGCTACGATTATTTGGTTATTATTGATCTGTTGTGGTCGGCAACCGTGCCCGTATGTGGCTTAAGGTATTAGTTGTAGTTTGAATCAAATTTGGTTTTCAATAAAATTTTATCGTGGAATCGCTGTGGTGAGAAATTATTGTAAGTCTACCCTCATCTAGCCTCCAGATTTTCCTATTGCACCCCTTCCCCGATTGTTACATTGTCATTTGCAGGGTGGAAAGTATATGCTTTTCAGAGGACCTGGTATACTGATAAGCAAGCCGTGGCATGCTTATAAGCATACTTTTCCACTCAGTGAGGAAAGCATGGCAAATCACCTCACTCCTCGTTTTATTTAGTAAAGCCTCAAAAGGTTCAAACCAGCCTTTCAGCTGTTGACCTTAACAACTGTAAAGTATTAATTAGAATAATATTTTATGAAAATATATGTGGAATCATTTCTAGAATTATTAATTATTGTGTTTATATTCAATAATCCTGCCCATAACAGACAGGTGGAGTGTCAAATTATTTACACCCAATCTGTTAGTTGCAGGGCTAAAATAAATAGTTTTGTTTCTTATCGCATGGTCAGCCAATTAAATGACTGAATAATTTAAGAACAGAAGAGGTAGAGGTGTAAAAGACACTAATCAGAGTTATCTCCTCTGAAAGTAATGAATTTCATTATACAGCCAGACCCTGTGATGAATGAAGTGAAGGTGTCATTTGCAGAGTGGAAAATTTGTGCTTTTCAGAGGGCCCGGCATGCTGATAAGCGTACTTTTCCACTCAGTGAGGAAGGCAATTGTAAACCACCTCACTTCTCGTTTTACTTAGTAAAGCCTCTAGAGGTTCAAACCAGCTTATCGGCTGATGACCTAAACAACACATTCAATAATCATAGTCTATAATCAATGTTAAAAGATTGAGTCGGTAGTATTAATTTTTACAAGAATTACATTGTACGTATAATTTCATTTAATACTTCTCTCTAAATTAAGGAAAAATGTATTTAACAAAACTACATACATTTCCGTGGAACTACATCTGTTATTCTTGAAAGGACAACGTGCATTAGTGTGTGTAAACTCTATTGTAAACATTAACCTGATGTTTGAAATTACAAAGTCGAAAAAGGACAAATGAAACAATGATTAAGCCCTATTATTATTAAAACGACTTTATAATATTTGTGCTATAAAATTAAATGCATTTCATATAAAAATTTGTAAATTTTTGCCGAATTATATTTTCTACGTTGTAACTTTCTTTCCAAAAATATTCTTTTTTGAAAAATGCATTAGCAAATCTAGTTGAGTCTATCTCTCTTGCCTGTGTTGGTGTCATATATCACATTACGTTAGTAAATTTTAGATGCCCTTAATAAAACAGAAATGAAGGGATATTTCGAAATTTCAGCGATGATTTTTACAGTTAGCCATTTACGACACCATGTTGGCATTGTATACAGTCTAACCGGCCGAATTTGGAAACCGCTATCATTTTCATGGATAATATGAATGTCATAAATAGGCATTGATTTTTAAAAGTAAAATTTTTTAAATTGCATTCGGCAAACCAAGTAAATATTAGCTTGAATACAATCCTGACAATCCAGAATACCTAAAATTATAAAGGCTTCGTTCGTCCGTACGAAACGAGACTATTTACAATGACCTACAAGTTTTTCGTATTCGACACAATAGAACAGTAGAACAATACTGTCAACGTTTCCACAGAAAAATAACAAAGCATAAAAATTTGATGTGAAACACGCACACAATTTTCTCTTGCCAATGCAAATAATTAACAATATAACCTAACATTAGTAATAAAACATTAAAAATAAACCAAAAAACTAACCTCAAAAAACATATCCTAATCATGAGTGAAAGATGCAAAATGAAAATTAACCTAAGTTTGGCTTAAAAATACGGAAAATCACTCTTTCACTAGATTCTGAAGAGAAAAATGCTATGAATAAAAGTTGTAGATTTTTTAATTTCCTATAAATTTGATTATAACACTTTTGTTATAAAATGCATACTAAGGCTAAAATCTTAAAAAATCGTTTTGTTTACACATTTTTATGAAAAAAAAAAACAGAAAATCGCTAATTACCGCTAAACTAAGTTTTATACAATAAAAATGATATGAATAAAAGTTGTAGATTTTTTAATTTCCTATAAATTTGATTATAACACTTTTGTTATAAAATGCATACTAAGGCTAAAATCTTAAAAACTCGTTTTGTTTACACATTTTTGTGAAAAAAAAACAGAAAATCGCTAATTACCGCTAAACTAAGCGTTATACAATAAAAATGTTGCAAATGAAAGATGTAGGATTTTAAATTCTCTACAACTTTCATAAAATACATTTTTGCGTTAAAAAGCATATTAAAGCAGTAATCTTAAGAAAACAATATTTTTACGAGAAAACAGCCTCCCCAAGAATTTCAGCAGACATGGCACCTTTCCTATCTTATAGAGCATAAAACATGTAGTAAACGAGGCGATTTTTAAAATAAATCGTAGGAGCTGTTTTTGAAAAAATTGTAAAAAGTGAAAAATGACACGAATAAACTACTACTTCTGGTTGACCGATTTTAATGAAAATGTTCGTGTCGGATTCGGTGGTAGTACCTAACTTAAGTGTCAAGTAAGTTCGTACGATGTTCCATTCTTGAGATATTTTGTTTACACACACACACACATACAGACCAATCGCTAAAAACATGTTTTTTTTGGGTTCAGGGGGTCTGAAAACGTGTAGATCTGGTGAAAACTCGATTTCAAAATAATCGACATGAAAACAATACTTTCCTTCCTATTTAATTATATAAGTTAGAGAAAGTAAAAATAAACTAACCAGAACGATTAGCTCGGTTACTTTTCCGGACAACCTTCCAAGAAGTCTAGAGAAAGCTTGGAACAGAGATTCGATGCTTCCTTAAAAATTCAGAACATTAAAATAGAACTAAAAAAATTTGTACAACATTAAATTATAACATTATCTTCATAGGAGTTTTGTCAGTGGGTCGTCTGCTTCCTCATGGCGTTCACGGTATTATTTGTTTCATCGTAACTATCAGATTATTTGTCATTGTAACGGTTGTTTTATTAAGGACGCAACCCTGATTATAAGAAGATAGAAGTAACACATAGGTAAATTTTCTATCCCCCCATCGGTATATTGGCAACAGTGTACTCAAGGCCAACTAGACAGTTAAAATGTTCTAGTCAAGCATTATTGTGGTGACAGCAGTCGTTTCGTTATATTGTGTCAGCAATGGTTTTTTCCAAGGAAGAAGCGGGTTTTTTTATTAAGGAAGCAAACCTAATTATAAGAAGATAGAAGTAATACAGTGTTTACATTGCAATTTGCTATTCATTTGTAAAATAATAATTTAGATTAATTAATAATTTGTAAAGTACGGAAAATAAAAATATGCCGTAGATTGTGGCTTTTAACATAGGGTTGCGTTCTTAATAAAATACCCGGTTCTTACTTGGAAAAAACCATTGCTGACACAATGTAACGAAACGACTGCTGTCACCACACTAATGCTTGACTAGAACATTTTAACTGTCTTAGGTAGTTGGCCTTGAGTACACTGTTGCCAACATACCGATTGGGGGACAGAAAATTTACCGATGTATTACTTCTATCTTCTTATAATCAGGGTCGCGTTCTTAATAAAACACCCGTTATTACAATATTCAGGTACACATCTATGAGATAAAAAAAATTAATTAATTTGAATAGTTGTGTTAGTACGATTTTCGTTATAATATGAAGGAGAAAAGTTATTAATTTCTCTTGTAAAATTATTGCAGCGGTTCTAGATAATTGTAACATACTTTTTTTATTAAAACTGCTTCCAGATACGGTTATGTAAATGAAATAAAAAATAATAATGGTAAGTTACGTAGCGTCCAGGGTACCTGAATAAAAAAGTAAACTCACTATTATTTAAATTATTTAGATAAAACGCTTAATGAATTTTGTTATTTTATTAGTTAATTCTGTTTAGATTTTTTTCTAGTAACTAAGTTGTTGAGTTTTATATTGATTTTCAGATAATCCAGTTGGTTTTTACACATACTGTATGATCATGATAACGTATAAAAACACTGTGAAGTCATTGAACTAATTCTCGAGGGATCTCTTGGTTGTTCCATAAGGGAGCATTATTCTGAGATTGGTTTTCTGTGATTAATGCTGTAATATGTGTCCCTTAGGAGTTAGCAAATGCTTTTGGTCCTTTTCTCCAAAAGGGTAAAGTGCCAAACCAACATTTTACATCAATCGTAACCTCAGAGAGGCTATTCAAATATTTATTCTGCAAAGGTTCTCGAAAAATGTTTCTTTCTAATAGGTATTTGCCAACTACTTTTTCTTCTAAAACGATATTTTTTCTTAACAAGATCTGTATTTATTCAGTCATTTATAACCTTTTGGTTTACTTTTTTTTTTAGTTTATTTAAAGTCCGATCAACATTTTTGTAATTAGCAACAACAGAAAGCAGTAGCTTTCTGTAGAGCTATATTGCAGTTTTATTGTGGGGATTTCTGTATGTTTAACAAAAATATTGTTTACAGTAACTCCATTTAAGAAACAGATTTTTTTCTGTCTTGTTGAAGTATAATAATTCTATTTTTTCGGGTAAACATTACTGGTTAAATATTTTATATTCGAGAAAAAAATTAATGTTGCATCCCTTGATAAAATTTGACAATATAAAAAATAATTATGTGAACATTTTAAAATTATTTAGATCGAAATCCGACTTTTATAAATGATTACTTATTACTTTTTGAGACATCTTCTTCAGGTGCCTATTCGTTCTGAATGTTGGCGACCATCTTGACGACTAATTTCACTTTGTTTTTTGCACTACGAAATAGCTCATCGAGCTTTTTCCAAACCAAGTTCTCAGATTTTGAAGCCACGACATCCTTCTTCTGCCAGGTCTTCTTTCTCCATATATTATTCCCTGCAGAATAGTTTATAGTAACGGTTATCTTGATTCATTCCATATGATGTGTCCCAGATATTGGAGCTTTCTACATTTCATGCTGGAAGTTATTTCCACGTCTTTCTTCATTCCCCTGAGAACCTCTGCATCTTGCATCCAAACAGTCCATGGGACCCTCAATATTCGTCTGTTTTGAGACGCTCAGTTTACAAATATACGGTTCAGCAAAGCTCTCAAACATTAGCTCTCTACTATTGTATCAAAGTGAGATGTTCTGCTGATAACAATAAGTCCTATACATTACAAACGCCACACGTCACAAAGGCAAATGTCAGTGTGGTAAATTATATACTCACTACTAGTGAAAACAAATAGGACGCACTAATTCTGTAATTCAAACACTTTCGCTTCCACACTTGCAACACAATTCACGTTAATGATTTAATAGACGTTGGAGTAGGGACCAGTTATGAAGGCATGACCTAAGGGTATTAAGAAGTTAGTGAAAGACTTCTTAACGTACAACAAAACAAACCACTAACACTAACTAAAACATATGGATTTCTAGTTCACCTCTAGCAAAGTTGTAATTTTTTCATAAATATTGTCGAGAAAGATAATTTGAAACAGTTATTTGATACAATATAATTTGCTTTCTACAGTGTTTTTACTATGATTTAAAACATTATTTTGAATTTCAGCAATAGTATTATGTTAAATATGTAAAACAGATTAAAACATGACATAGAGTAGCCTACTTATATGAGGCAAAACATTTATATTAGCGCATTAATATTACAAAAACCCCTAAAATACGAGATAAAATATTGAGGTATAGCTTTAAGGTAGTTCTATCAGAAGAAAACTCTGAACTAATTTAAATAGAATGAAAATTAAATTTGTTAACGTTAATCCGTCCATGCGGTGGGTGGTATTTCTCAAATCGTAAAAAACAAAAAATAAAATCGCCAACACTGTCAGCTAAATTTCTGCTTTGTTAGGCGTGAGGCGTTACCTACCCTTCTTCCATCTCTACCCAATATCTCGCCAAATTAAAATTGCCACCCGCATCTCACTGAAGCGTGTATAGCCTCCAGCTTCTACCTCTCATCACTCTTTCCAACCAGCTCATCCTTTCTGTTGTTTTGCCTTTTTATATTTGTGCAGTATATCGAATAAATAAAAGTTATGTGCTAGCGCACATTTCACCTTATGGTTGTGACAAATGTTGGTAGAAATTTTTTTGTCGTATATTAATTATCCCATTTCTTTTCTTATATCTAAAATTTGTTCCTGTATAGTTAATATTTCGTTCACTAAAGCCGTAAAAACAGAAAAAGTAGTGTGATTAAAAAGAAATGTTATTTATCAATATTTATACTGTCTCTTCTGTTCTTCGCGAAAAACGTAAATAAGGTTTAATTTTTTAATAAACATACTCGTATATTGGAAAATGCGTCGTTTTCTGTCTGGTGGCCATTTTGTAACTCTTAAAGAAAAATTTATTTCTCATCAAAATGAAATTATTTTAAAGACAATTTGTAAACACATACCTTACAAAGTGTTTTTTATCGGCAAAGCCATTTTTCAACAATTTACCTCGATTTTTTTTAAAATGGCACCTATAAATTATTAATCATTAATATTGCATAAATTGTTAGGTTTTTTAAGATATAGTTTAAAATAAAATATTCAGAATTTTATTTCCAACGTGGTATTTATTTCTGTACCTAAGAAGTAAAGGAAGTTAACTCCATTTTTTAATTTTTCAGAAGAACCAAAAACATGAAGTTTTTGTTTTTTTAAATATTTCTGAAGGTGTTAGAATTTTTAAAAATTTGTACCAAATATAGCTTCTGATACAGAGATTTAAATGACTAAACAATTTTCTTAATTTCTACACTTCTCTGACCACCCAAAGAACAAACTTGAGTCAATCTAACGAAAACAAAACTTAGGTAAAACATCTTGTGCTCTCTATTCTGATAAAGAAACAGAATTTTTTCACAACAATGTTTAAAAAACTTACAGAATTAAAGAAAATTCTGAGGCCATCAGTAAGACAATTAAAACTAAATAATTCAAAATAAAATAACTTATTGTCAATAACTAGTATACATTCAATTAGAGTTAAAAAATAGTAGTCATTTTAAAAATTTTCCGCATCGTAACAAAAACTGAGTTAATGTGCTTACTGTAATTTTTAAAAACTGAAAGTAAGACAGATACATGTTAATTCTGTAAATCGATAGTTAGATCATTTCTTGCTGATTTTCAAACTTAATTTTGTCAAAATTTGATTTAACACCCTCTATTTCTAGGGCACAAATTTATTTATTAAAATCCGATGGTAAATTACCAAGTTAAAGTAGATTGTTTTGCATTGATTTTTATGAAATATTAGTATGTAACAGGTTTTAAAATTCCGACGTAAAAAAATCACTAATTTTATAAACTTCCTTTCAAAAATCTCGTTTTTGATGATTTAATATCTGTACAACAACATATTAAAATTAACAACTTCTGCAACAATTAGCAATTCAACATTACAACACCTAGTTAAACACCAAATTTCAATAGATGCAGAAAATGTCGTCCATTTCATGTAATGAAGATTTTCATGCCAGCTCTGTTAATGAATAACGCCATTTTAATATCTTTGGTTAATTACAGATGACGTCAGTGATGTCAGTAACTTAGAGATCACATATAATTAAAATTACTGATGTCCAAAGTTCTATTGGAACTGAAAAAAATCTACGTCAGTTATTTATCTCAATAAGTCAATTGGCCTAACTTAGATCTAATTATTTAAATGTACTAATTTAGACTGGTCTAAATAAAACGACTTAACTTTCGTGCCATCACCCAAGAAAGATCTGTAATCAATCAGGTGCATTCAAAATTATACATCTTTCAAACAGATATGTTTATGTCTGCTTTACTTTGCTTCAAAAACATTATGAGCTTCTACTTTCATATTCTAACTATATTTATGTATTGAAATTTTTAACATTTTTGTGAAAAGAAAATTATGCGATATTTTTCAATGCATTTCAGAGATAGCTTGTATGAATTTTAAATAATATGAATATAATAATTTAGGTAACATTCTTCATTTTATTACTAATATTTAGTTACTTTTACGTTGAGAAAACGTAGTTTATTTAAAAATTTAAAACAATCGTAAGATGTTTCTCCTTTGTTAGAAGCCAGCACACAGAAAGCACCTGAAGCCCCATCACGGGGTGGTCTGCTTCTTCACGTCATTCATGCAATTATTCAAATTATATTATGTTATTTGTTATTTGTACTATGTACGGTTGCAAATTTAAAAATAAGGGTAAAAGCATTGTAGTTAGGAATTATTATGTCTGAATCCCTTTCAGTTGTTTTTTGTATAAGCTATTATTACTTTCTCTTGTCTATTTGAATATATAGAAATAAAAGTATTGTTTTCAAGTCGATTTTTCGAAATCGAGTTTTCACCGGATCTACACGTTTTCAGACCCCCTGAACCCAAAAAACATGTTTTTAGCGATTGGTCTGTGTGTGTGTGTGTGTGTGTGTTGTGTGAACAAAATATCTCAAGAATGGAACATCGTACAAACTTGAAACTTAAAACTTAAGTTAGATGCTCCCACCGAATTCGATACGAACATTTTCATCAAAATCGGTCAACCCGAAGTAGTTAATTCGTGTCATTTTTCACTTTTTGCGATTTTCTCAAAAACGGCTCCTACGATTTTTTTAAAAATCGCTTCGTTTAATATTTTTTATGCTCTATAAGATAGGGTAGGCCTAGGTGCAATGTCTGCTGAAATTCGTGGGGAGGCTGTTTTCTCGTAAAAACAGTGTTTTCTTAAGATTGCTGCTTTAATATGCATTTTAACGCAAAAATGTATGTAATAAAAGCTGTAGATAATTTACAATCCTACAACTTTTATTTGAAACATTTTTTTTTTGTATAATCCTTAGTTTAGCGGTAATTAGCGATTTTATGTTTTTTTTTCTCACGAAGACGTGTAAAAGTCGATTTTTTAAAGATTTCAACCTTAGCATTGTACGACAAAAGTGTATTATAATAAAATTTAGTGGAAATTAAAAGATCTACAACTTTTATTTAAAGCATTTTTGTCTACAGAGCCTAGTTTAGCGTGAAAGAGTGATTTTCCGTATTTTTAAGTCTTACTGAGGTTGATTTTCATTTTTCATCATTCACTGATGATTAAAATAAGGTTATGTTTTTTGAGGTTAGTTTTTGTTTATTTTTAATGTTTTATTACTGTTAAATTATATTGTTCTCTATTTGCATTGGCAAGAGAAAGTTATGTGAGTTGTTCACACCAGATTTTTTTTCTATTAAATAAAACATATTATCTATTGAAGTTTAAAGAAAATTTGAATTTAAATTTGTTTGTAAATTTAGTTGCTTTAATTTTCTCATTGAATTAGTTTTGATTTCAATAAGAAACAATAAATAAATAAAATTCAATTATCGCAATTATTGAAATACATAAGATTTATTAGAGAAATATTTAAAACTATTTTCTTCATTCCGTAGGGTAAGCCTATAATTCCTTCACTACTGGTATTCATGTACGTAAACTATAATGCGGTATTTGTGGAATTTACTTCGTAGAATATAACAAAGCATAAGATACTTTGTATCTATGCTACATTACCGCTGGATAGTTATTCAGTGCATTCTCTAACCTCTACAAAATTGTATTTCTGTAAGTAATAAGAAATTTAATATGCTCTTCGAAGCTATTTTCTACGTTATTTTTAATACTTTTCTTATCTTTATTTTTCAATTTTTTAAATGAGCCATGTCAGCAAGTAAAACCTATCAAAAAATGTTTAATTAAATATTTAAGAAAATGGCGTTAATGCCTTACAGATGGATGTCCCATGCCAATAAAATTACGTGTACTGTTAATGTATCGTGTCTCTTCTATTTGCTATTTAAGTCATCGTTGTGTTATTCCTGGTATATTAGGGAAATGACATTAAACGTGAAATGTGTCATTTACGTTGGGAACTTACTGTGCGTAGTAAAATAATTTTCTTTACTTCCTGCGGGAACTCTTATTCGGGGAGATTTAATACCATTTTCGGTTGTTTCTACAAATCAATTTCACGTATACAATATAGAAAGAGCTTCGATTATAATTGAAACGTTTCTTATTGATTCTAAATTTGATCAAAAGAAATTCTTGGTTTTGTTCTACCCCGAGAATTATTTTGTGATTATACATTCGTATCTACAATATGAATTTATAATAAATAAGTTTAATCTAATTAAATTATTTTAATTATCTGAAAAATTCAAAAAGAATTTAAATGAGAATTTTTTTTTTAAATAAATATAAGGCTAATGAATAATTTTACTCCATTATCCAAATGCATTAATAGATATTAATAATTCTGTTTCACTTCGCCGCTAGAAAAAGTGTTTGCAGGTGTTAAATTTATAACCGTTAGGCCTACTTTTATTTATTCTGTTTTGATAAAAAAGTACATTTTTTCAAAATTAAAATTAAATAACATACACTAATATTTAGAATGTTTTTTTTACAAAAAAAGTCTACTGAAATGTTAGCATTTAGATTTTTTTTTATTTTTTATAATCGTAAAACATGAAATATAGGTAGCTTGAAAAGAATAAGCAAATATTTATTAAAATTGGTTTTAATGATAATTGTTTTTAATATTAAATTAATATTTGAAAATTAGTTTTAATTTTTAAATTAATATCCTGAATTATGTTAGTTGGCACAGAAAACTTGTGAAAAGAAAGATCTGTCGATCTTAGTCGTTGGGATAAGGTTTTACTGAGAACGATTTTATTTATCAATATTAATGTTGTTGTTGTGTAGGTAAACAGCTGAAAGGCTGGTTTGAACCTTTGGAGGCTTTAGTATGTAAAAGAAGTGCTATGGTTTACCATTGATTCCTCACTGCTTATTAGCATGCCAGGCCCTCTGTAAAGAATCTACTTTCCACTCTGCAAATAACACCTTCACTTCATTCACCACAGGATCTGGCTGTATAATGAAATTCATTACTCTCAGAAGATATAACTCTGACTGGTGTCATTTACACCTCTACCTTTTCTGTTCTTAAATTCTTTAGTCATATAATTGCTTGATTATGTGGTATGAAACAGAACTATTTTTTTGTAGCCCTGAAACTTGCAGATCAAATGCAAATAATTTAACACTCCACCTGCCTGTTAAAGGTAATTAGTATTTTTACCAGATGTAATGTGAACTGTTTTTCTAGTGAATTATCTGTTTGAAGTAAAATTAAATTCCTATTAAAATATTTAAATGAACTTTTAATGTACTTCTTTTAGAATAAATAGTATAACTATTTATATATTATTCGTTTTTCGATAACTCCATTTAACTCACCTTCATAGTAAAAAGGATACTTTGTACACATTAACATTAAATTACCTCCTACTTTTCTTATCATATGTAATACGTCTGAACTGGAAAATGTGCATTCGTCCATTATTATTTGCTTTTGAAAGTAAAGTAAATTGAAATATTCCAACCGCAGCTCTAATGCGTTTGAAAATGAATCGGAATTTCAAAGTTTTGTAATAAGCATTCTGAAGACTCTTCACGAGAGACCGATATTCTCCATTTCTTTTTTCTTTGCTCTTTCCCTTTTCTCTTATTACTTTTCAATGCCTTCTAAATCTGCTCGCACTTCAATATCCGATCACTTCTAGTTTCTATTCAACGCGAGGATGCGCATTCACAGCGTAGCTTTTGGAATTAAATGTAAATATTTGTGTATGTAAATTGTAACATTTTCATACTGTGATAGTATGAGAGAACCAACACGAATTATTTATTGCATATAACACAGATTTTACCTCTAATTCACTTTATATTTATGCATTAACTTCTGAGTCATTTCGGTTTAGTTCTTTCCTCACAAACTCTTAATGTTTTTTTTTTATCCGTTTATCTTTTTTATAATAGTAACTGGGAAATATTTAAATATAATGTTTTGTAAATGGTACAAAAATATATAAAAACAAATCATTTGGAACCGTTTTCCAACACCGTGGGTTTCTTTAAAATCGAGTATTTAATACGGCGTGTTGAAAAGTAAGAACTTATTTATCTGTTAAACATTTCTGTGTTAAAACAATATGAAAATATTCAACATTTCCTACGTTCAGAAGAACTATCAAAAGAATGTATGTGAAGCACAGGTGGTGCATTATGTTTATATCAAAAGTAGTTTTTGCCGCTGGCTTTCCCCCTCAATTTATGGAAAGAACATGTTTCTCATGAATATCGTATCATTTGAGTAACTTTTATTGATTTAACGATGGGGACTCAAAATGGCCGACAAAATTTTCAACCTACTGTAAAGCAGTTTTTCGATTATTCATACACTGTTATATTAAGAAGTTTCCAGCCGTTTGGAAACCTACGAACTTCATAATAATAACAGTTTTAGATAGTTGTGAAGCTACAAATTTACCAGCTGATGTCATTAGTGACTACTTTTTTGAATATATTGGCAGTAAAACAATATTGAACTCCATAAGACGGGAGTGTTTGAAAGGTTAACTCTTTTATAATAGAGAACAACACTACGGAAGCTTCATGTACTATCTTTTGAATAGCTAAATAAAATGTACTTCATTTAGTTCCGCGCGCCTTGTCAAAAATGTGTAATCTTAGCGTATATTATATTTTTATACCGAAATTGTTTTTTATAAATGGAAACTTTTTTGTATTAGGACTCCTAAAAATATTTCCCCCCAATAATTATTACTACTGCACTTAAAGGATTTGTTGAAGACAACATTTAAAATTGTAGTTTAGCGTGTGAAAATCAGCTTAAATAGCATGAATGCAGCACTGGACAACGTTTGTGCAATACGAAGGGTAAAAGGGTGAATCCGATAAATTAATTAATTGTTTAGTAACTTAATTTTTACGTTTATCTTTAAATATGTATCCTTATTTTATTTGTAGGCCTAAAATAAAATATCAAACCTTTCCAGATTATGATAAAGGTGTTTTCTAAATACTAAAACAGTAATTTTTTAAAAACATATCTCCATTGGGAGTTAACTTCATAATTAACTTTTACAAATATATTGATTGTTTTGTAAAAAATATATTACAAATTAAATTTTATTAATAAAAAATGTATTGAAAATATTTATTTTAATATGCACTTCACATCGTAACCGGTTCAGTTCACGGTACAAAAAAAACACCTTTCTGGAAACTTGAATGAAAATGACACAAATTTTGTTTTTGTTTATTCGTTTTCGTACTTAATATTTAATTTATTTAGAACTGTCTATACAACTAATTCTTAGTATGATTTTTAGTTGTAATCAAGATAAATTCAATATTAATGTTTTATTTTTTAGAGACCTATTGGAAGCGAGTTTTAGTTTGGAAACTAAACTAAGTATTGAAAAACTCTTGAGCAATGACTTAATTTTCCAAATGTACCCATTAATTTGAATTAACTCGGTGGCTCAATCGATAGCATACTTGAATAGATCGCCTAATATCCGGGATTCTATTATCAGGATCTTAAAGTTTCTCACCGTTATAACATTCTCAAAATTGTAAACCATACCTAAAATTAATAAGAATAACACTTGATGTAATTTAAATTCCAAAAAAACAAACGAGAAATTACAACTGTATTAGTCTATAATTTATATGAAAATTAATTTTCCGCTAAATTAGGTTTGAAGGTAGTTTATTAATTTGCTTTATGAAATTTATCTCTATAATAGTTAGGGTTAAAAAATGATACAAAGAGTATAAATTATATCAAACAATGTATTCATTATTTACCGTATTGTTTCATAATAAAGTTAATGGCCCCCAGGTATCGGATACAAAGTGAGTTTCTAGCTTTACTGACGAGAGTGACAAGTTGCTAAAGTGCTGTGTAACTGGTGACGTAAATATTCAAACTGTTTGAAAGGTTAAAAGGTCAACCCATGTATTATTCCTCTCTTCAACCTAAACCCAAAAAAATAGAATTCACAATACAAGTTTTTTTTTCAGTTGCCCGTTTTCTTTGCAACTTTTCTTTTTCAGTTTTAAATCCCTGAGGGTACCTATACAAGGTAGTCAATTCAATTGTGTCATGTTTTCATTGAGTAAAAAACTCTTTTGATTATTTAAACTTACTTCAAATAATGAATAACAAGGAAACCTCTGATTCCCACGCAGTCATAAAACTGGAAAAATTTTTTTTTTTTTTTTTTTTTTCTCTTTAATTATTTATTTGCAACTGTAAAATTTTACAATAAGCAAATGAGCTGGTTTTAACATAGAAAAAAAAAAAAATTTACAATAACAAAGATTAGACCCAGTGGCTAATCTTTGTAGGTGCCACGAGTCATTGTCTTATAAGAGCAGGTCTCTATTCCATGAACGGCGAAGTCGTCGGCGAGGATTTCCAGGAAGAGTACGAGATGATAAGTTTTTGATGTATGGATTTTGATGGTTTTGAAGCTTTCCGAAGAATCTTCTGTAGCAGCTGTACGCCATATCTTTTATGTGTGTTATTTTGAGGTCGTCATGTAGTATTCTGTTGTTAATGTAGAATGGAGCATTGGCGATGAGTCGTAATAATTTTGATTGAAATGCCTGTAGTTTTCTGATATTACTTGGCTTTGCTGTTCCGTAGATTTCAATTCCATAAGTCCAAATGGGCCGAATGAATGATTTATAAATGAGTAATTTTGAACGTAACGGTAATCGGGAATGGCGTCCTATGAGGTGGTATAATTGTTTTACTTTTTTATCCAAAGTCAGTCGCGTATTGTGGATGTGTGTTTGCCAGGTTAGTCGTCTGTCCATCGTGATGCCTAGGTATTTTACTGTGTTCTTTTGTGGAATGGGTTCGTTGTTGAGGAATACCGTAGGACTTTCTCCTTTACATAATGAGAAACTTATATGTACTGACTTATTAGTGTTTATTTTTAACCTCCACTTTTTCAGCCAAATTTCAATTGTGTTGAGAAAGTGTTGTAAGTTGGTACTGGCCTGCGTTAAATCGTGGGATGAAGTCAAGATAGCAGTATCGTCAGCGTATGTTGCTACCGTTATTCTTGGATCAGATGGTAAGTCCGCAGTGTAAATTGTATACAGTAGTGGTGAGAGTATAGAACCTTGTGGAACTCCTGCACCTATATTTTGGTAGTCAGAAACTGATGATCCTTGCCTCACTACAAAGAAACGATCTTCTAGGAAGCTTTTCAGTACGTGATAATACGTATCCGGGAGGAATCTTTTCAATTTATATAACAGACCTGGATGCCAAACTTTGTCAAAGGCTGCTTGAACATCTAGGAAGACAGCGGTGGTAAATTTCTTCTCCTCCAGCGCAACAGCTAGCTGGTCCGTCAATCGATGTAACTGATGAATCGTTGAGTGCCTGCTTCTGAAACCAAACTGATAGTGTGGTATTATGTTATTTTCGTTGCAAATCGGCAATAAGCGGGCTAGTAATAATTTTTCGAATAATTTGGATAAAGTTGGGAGTAAGCTTATTGGCCGATACGAAGACGGAGTACTTGGTGGTTTATTTGGCTTCAGAAATAGGACGACGTGAGACAGTTTCCACTGAATCGGGAAGTGCGTCGTTCTGAGGATGGAATTGAATATTTGAGTTATAAGGGTATATCCACATAATGGTAAGTTCTGAAGAATCTCCGCCGTTATTAAATCGTACCCCGGACTCTTTCTTGATGGTAGTTGTTGGACAGCCGCCTGCACTTCCCTTCTTGTGAAGTTTTCCGGAGGCAATGACAAATTCAATGGTGATGACAAGAAATTTTCTACATCTGAGGTGAAACCAGGTAAAGAATTGTCATTGGGCTGAAATACGCGCGCTAGATGATCGGAAAACATGTCGGCCTTCTCTTTGTCTGATTTAGCCCAAGATCCATCGGGGTGTTTAAGTGGGTGCGACTGCATTTGGTAACGCAAAAGACGCTGCGTTGCAGTCCAGAGGCTTCCATCTCTTTCTGTCAGGTTGGCGACATTTTCATTGAACCTTTCCGTCTTGATGTTCCATATAGCTGTCTTCAATTCGTTAGTCATGTAATTCAAGTTTCTCTTGTCCGAAGGAAGTCTGGTACGCTGCCAAATGCGTCTTGCTCTCCTTTTTTCCCTGACAAGTTCTTTTATATAGTTCGGATAACAGTGTTCCTTTTTTGGAGTTGGTCTACGGGGTTGTGTAGAGTTCCAAGCTGCATATTGTATTGTTACTGTCAAATGTTCCACTGCTTCTTCCACCTCTCTTGCCGTGCGAAGAGGCAAGTCCAACCGTACATTGTTCTCTATGTTACTGCTGAACAAGTCCCAGTTAACTGTTCCATCTATCAAACACTGTCTCACCGGTGCTTCCAAAACTGTGCCCGACAGGGTGCAGAGAACTGGCGAATGGTCGGATGAAAGATCGTCAAGTGATTCCGTTTTTGTGTAGAATCTCGAGAGGCCCTTGGATACGAAAAAGTCCAGAAGATCGGGATGTTTAGTCAGAGCTGACGGCCAATACGTTGGTGATCCAGTTGAATGAAATTCCAGTCCGAGGTTTAAAATAGCTTGAATCATCATTCTGCCACGTGGATTTATCAGACGCGATCCCCATTGAGCATGTTTCGCGTTGAAATCGCCTCCTGCTAAAAACCGAGGACCGAAACTTGAAAACAACTCTGTAAACTTGTCTACTGTAATCCGGTGTCTCGGGGGACAGTAAACCGAGATGAATGAGACTTCCTCTTGATCTATCTCCAGTGCCACACCCACTGATTGAATACTTTCCGATGGTTCGATTACTGTGCATATATGATGTTTGACATTGTTCCTAACTAGCACCGCTGTACCACCAAAAGCTCTTCCATCAGGGCGATCAGCTCTATAAACTTTATAACCTTTTATGTAAAATTTTGAGTCTTTTGTTAAATGTGTTTCGCTTAGTAAAACAATATCGATACGTTTTTCATTTATTAAATATTCAAATTCCGCCAAACGTTGGATGATCCCATTCGCATTCCACAATAGCACCGATATAGAATTAGACATGTTATTTGCCATTAAATGCGAAAGTGAGTGATTGTATTAATTGACTCATGAGGGTGATCAATGGTGTGAAGAGGGCTTTTAGGTCGGTCATGAAAGTTGTTAGCTGCGATTGAACACTGAATTGTGACTGGCGTTCTTGCTCTCCAAAATTATCGGCGGCGATTTGTGAGTAGGTGATGGTTGACTGTTTATGAGGGTTGATGAATTGGAGATTACGAGTTTGGTTTTGTTGTGAAAAAGTTTCTCTTCCTGCTACTGCGCTTTTCGGAAGGGAGGGGAATGATTTTTCTGTAACAGATGGAGATTGTTGCGAGCTCTCTTGAGGGCGTGCTGCAGTGGCTGGTGAACGGCGATTTTGCAGATCTCGAAAGACTGAACACCCCTTGTAGGAAGAGGGATGTGGTCCCGAACATAGGCAACATACGGCCGGCTCCTCTTTTAATTTTGTACATGAGTTAGATTCATGACCTGCGCCACACTTTACACATCGAGGCAGTAAATTACAATAACTTTTCGTATGGCCGTATCTCTGGCAGCGCACGCACTGCACGGGCTGCCTCCTCTGTCTTGGTTCTTCTACCCATATCCTTGAATAACACAAATATCTAATATCAAATATCTTATTATTATCTTTATTGGGTTCAAGATCTACGTAGAATAACGGGAGCTTCACTTTGTCCCGAGAAATGACGTTTGTAACACTTCTAACTTGATAACCTAAATTAGAAATTTCGTTCTGAATGGTCTCTTCTCCGATTGACCAATGCAATCCACGTATTACTACGCGGTGCGCCTTGTCTTCGGCAAGTTGGTACGTGTGGAATTCCGCATGGTTTTCTCTTAAACATTTTACTATTTTCCTATAAGCATCCGGTGTGTGTGGATATATGGTGACTCCTGCTTTTGTACTCCCACAATGAAAGGAATCTTTTTCAGTTATGCCTTGAAGGAAATCAATGAGTTTTGAAAATTGCACATCGGTATGTAAGTGTATAGGAGGCGGTCTTGTTTTTATTGGAGATTCATTATTAGTGTTGTCTGTCGCAGTTGTTTCCATATCCGTTAATACGCTAAATTTATTGGCAGTGTAGAGACTACCAATTGTAAGTCTCGGATCTCTTGTAAATCGTTTGGCGGAACTAACGTTACTAATTGCGTTTGCGTTTTCTGTTTGGCGCTTCCTTTTGGAAACAACATTATTCCAATCTAACGTTGGATGAGAAATATCAGCTGTTAGCCTATCGATACTTTCTTCTTGTTCTTCTCTGGAGGGAAATGAATTTGAATGAACAGGTAACGCCATTAGTCGCGACGTTTGCAAAACATTTGTGTTTAACGACGCGTCGGCTGCGTTAATCATGCAGGCCGTGTAACAACCTTCAGCGCAATGTCAAACACACAACAATGAGGTTATATAAATAAACTTACAAAAATAGAGAGGTTTAAATTGTTTATGCAAATTAATTGAAACAAAAATACTCACGAATAAAACAAACACATTATCAAAAACCACTAGTATAGACACATACAATAAACGTGTGAAATTATTCCTTGAAACTATTAAATAAACTAAACAAATCCTATTTTCGAACTGTCAGCTGATCGTCTCCCTGTTGGAAATCAACAATCCTGGAAAAATTAAAATAATATTAAGTTTAAAAAATTTTATGAAATTTTTAATAAAATTATATTTAACAAAGAAAACATAATTAGATAAATATTTTATTTTCTGATCCGTAAAATATATACAATTAAATAACATTTTCATTATTATTTTAAATTTAAGTAAACAATACAGTTTGTATGAACATAATAAATCATAAATATGTAATTTTACTTAATGGTAACGAATAATCGTAATAAATTTCATGCTACATTTACATTGCAATAAATAATTTACATTACAATAAATAAGAGAATATTTTATGTTTCTAAATTATAATTTTAATTATATTTTATTATTGTTTCCGTTTTAAATAAAACAAAATTGTTCTTTATAAAATTAAATAAAACTAACCATAATTTCATGAAAATCGTTAAACACTAATATAGATAAACATAACTAAATTAATGGTATTGGCTGAAATAAATCGATTATTTTTAACTGAATGAGTCTAGAAACTTTCAAGTTTATTCTGTTTGCTAATTTTTTTGAAATATTAATCACACAGTAATATCCTCAATGGTTTTGCCTAAATTACATCAATTATCTAAAATTAAAATAATTATTTCTTGAATAACAAAAATTATGGTATTTCTGTACTTAAACTTTACTTTTCACATTATTTTTTTATCGAATTGTCATTTTTAACTTTAAGTGTTGTTGTTTAGGTCATCAGCCGAATGGCTGGTGTGAACCTCTAGAGGCTTTACTAAGTAAAACGAGGAGTCAGGTGATTTACCGTTGCCTTCCTCAATGAGTGGCAAAGAATGCGCTTATCAGCATGCCAGGCTCTCTGGAAATCATCTACTTTCCTCTCTGGAAATGACACCTTCATTTTATTCACCACAGGGTCTGGCTGTATTATGAAATTCATTACATATTCATTACATATCAGAGGAGATAACTCTGACTAATGTATTTTACGCCTCTACCTAATCTGTTCTTCATCACATAACTGGCTGACCATGTGAAATGAAACAGAACTATTTTTTGTAGCCCTGGAACTAGCAGATCGAGTGTAAATAATTTAACACTCCACCTGCCGCTTATGGAACGATATTTTGAATAATCATTCGTTTATTACAATCTTTATTACTTTTTGTTATAGTTGTTTCTACCAAGTCGAATACATTGCATTTAATTTAAAGTTTTATTGATGTTACTCGTGTTGATGTTCTTTAGTTGTAAGAAAACAAGAAAGAAACATTGAATCATATATTCTGTACACTAAAGAAACTGTAAGCGATAAACTTTCCCAAACTCGTATGAATAGCTACTACAAGTGTAAACGTCTTGCATAGTAAATTTCTACCAATACAGTAACGTGTCTTATACCCCTTGTATTCTTTGTAATGTACAAGTGGGTACAATAAACTACAAAGTGGTTGTGTTTGTGTTTTATTTATTGTTCAAAAATAAAATGAAAAACACAAAAGGAGAGTGCCATTCATATGTTTCACAATATTATTTATATTTTATTAAGAACTAAGTTTATAAGCAGTTTTTCCTGAAATCTTATAGTTTTAAGTTTCAGTATGTAATTAATTGTAACAAACACAATAAATTTGTATTCTCGCGGGATCAGTCCGGAGCATAATCCACTGTCATTGCCGGTTCCAAATTGAATTCCTGTTTAAGTTCCGGCAAATTCTTACAGTACGAAATAAATTAATCAATTTCCTAATGAAATTGAATAATCAAGAAGCTGACGACAAAGAGTTATATTATAATGTAGGGTTTCAGTCTGTCGCCTGATAGACTGTTACTATAAGTAGTCAAGTAACAGAGTTGAGCGAACGACCTTTTAAGGCGACCTGGTAACAAGTAATCTTGAATGCATCCCGATTTTTTTTTAGTTTCAATGTTTATAAATTACAATGGTTTTTATTTAGTATTTGAAACCGATTTGGATTTGGAAGACAAATTTCTGGTTCCTCAAAAATGTCTGTCTTATAAAAAAATATATAATTTTAATCCTAAGTACTAAAGATGATTACTGAGCTCCTTTTTACTTATGAAATAGAACTTTGCACATAGATTAGCTCGTTTAATTGATTGGTTAACCCTTTACGAAGGCTAAACAGAGCTTGGAACAGAGGTTTGTTGCTCCCTTTAAAGTTTAGATGATTAAAATATGAATATAATCCTTAATGTAAAATTAATTCAGAAAATACATAGAAGCATGGCGGTTGCTTCTCCATGTCGTTCATGTTATTATTTCTACCATTGTAACCATTAGCTCATTTTTTATTGTACAACACTGTACTAGTACAAGACGTGTATAAAATAATTTTTATGTATATTTGTTATCGAATATTCATGTTAAGTGTTCATGTGGTTTAAGTTATTATTGGTTACTTTTTAAGAAAAATATGTTCTGCGGTAATATTGTTGTCATTACTGATTAAACAATCTGTGTTCAACAAAAACTTGTAATGCTCTTAAAATGTCGAAATACTAACTGCCGTACAACCCACCGGATTGGTGTAGTATAAAAGTCGTCGCCGCGAGTCAGCTGTTTGACAGCTATACGGAGACGAAGGTTCCGTGGTTCAAACCATAGTAAAGGTTATACGGATTTGAATACTAAGCAGTGGTTACTGGTGTACTTTGATGGTTGGGATTCGATTAACCATTCTATTTTAGGAATGGTCGGCTTGAATCTGTACAATACTACACTTCACACATATCATCCTCTTCTCATTGAGTCATGGGGTTCCTTATTGTTCTAAATTTAACTGATTAAAACGTACACTCATTATGAATTTTATATTCATGTCACACTTCCATTTATGTTTTATTTGTAATTATAAATAAAAAAAGCTATACTTGGCACAATACTGTTGTAAAAATACGCAATTCAGCCCAAAAATATTTCCTGTCTTTACATGGAGCCAAAATAGCACGTTTTTAAAATGGCCGCCATATTTAAACGGAGAATCAGATTTTACTTTTAAAGGATATAAATTATAGAGAAAACTATGATCTTTAACATACTTAAACGCCCATTATTTATGTAAAGCCTGGATGAAGAAGCAGACGTTTAAAAAGCTCACTAACCCAACTAAGAACTCAATACTATTTATACGTAAGTTGCTGTATCTCCGATAATTTTTTTAATAAAACCATTTAAGTCACAAGAATCAACACAGGAGAAAACAGGCTTTAAATGTTCTTTAGCATTAAAATGTTCCCATTCGGTCGTTTTTGAAATAGAGCTCTTCAAACACAACGTGGCGGGCACTGTAGGCTCACGGGAAGAATACAATATGACCTGAAATTGATTATAAAAAAACCAAAATATCAACGAGAATATGTGATTATAAAGAATCACGCTAATTCAGAAGTAAATGTGGCTGTTGCTTGGATTATCCGTAGTAGAGCAAGATTTATCATTTTTTTTAATTTCGTAAAGAACTATCGAGGTCGAACTCGAAAAAGAAACTTATAGGAAATTAAAGCCTCAAAACTCACAGCTGACTAAGAATTTTCTGTTATTATTTTCCGCTGTCGTGTGCAACAGAAACAGGATGTTTGGAAACAAAAATTTTACGATCGATCATTTTAATTTATTTCATATTATTAATTAATCATTTCTTGTAATTTTTATGCGTTTTTAATATTAAAGAAAAATATTAAATTATTTTTAACTAGTAGTATACAATTTTGTATAAGTAGGTCATAAATACATATTTCCCTACTTTGACTCCAATTTTTATCATGATAATATACCAGTGTTCTATAATATATTTTATTAAGTAGGTTACCTGTAAAATATGATGTAATTAACGCCGTAAATTTCGTGTTTACTATCTTGAAAGAATAACGAACGCTTAAAAATCTAAATATAAGTAAGCGTTTACATGTACATGAAATATTTTAGGTAAATGCTTGTTAAGTTAGATATGCAATCAACTGTTGCTTTGCCTTTATAACAGTCCAGGGTATTGTACAATATGATTAACTGAAGGCTATTTGCTACGTACTGTACATTAAGCAGCTAACAATATGTGCTATATAACATAACGGTGTTATGTTGTGTGAATCTATCAGCTATTACTTATACCCTACATAAAGGTGTTTTCAAGTGTGTATTGGAGTGTTATTGAATATGTAAAATGTGTAGTATGATGTTGTATCAATGTTTTCCTCATTTACAAAGTGGTAATTTATGTGGTGGTCAATGTTTCGATTTATAATAAACCAACATTTTCCTCGAGGACATAAATTATACATAAAGTTCTGTTTTTTCATGCAGTTAATGTACAGTCATTGCTATTTATTGTAAACTTGTGATATTTTTGAATTTAATATGCTTTCTTAGAGTTTAGTTAATAAATGATAAAATGATCAACTAAATTAAGCGTATAATTTTGTTCGATAATTATTCTGATGGGTTTCTATTATTGATAATATCTAACTACGAAAAAAAACAGATTATTTTATACAATTCAATTTAACTCTTGTCATTTAAAATGTTATAGACGTTTCGAATTACACATTTCACATAAATTAACACTACAACGCATTCATGGGATGTATAATGTTATACAAAATTCAGTTTTGCGGATCTGCTACATTTTCAAACACAAAACGGCTACAAGCTATACTACCAAAATTTTATGTTCTATAACGGAATTGCCCTTTTACAATACAGTACAACTGTCCTGGCATAAACAGCAGATAAAGGATGTATACTAAAAATTGATGATGCCTTTTCAAGAAAATTCATTCATAAAACAATAGTTGTAAAAAAGAAATTTTCAGAATTGATACTCCTAAAAGTCGGATGCCGAGACTTGTTATGTAACAGAACATAATATAATGGTAAAATTTACACGAGCAATGCAGTGCAAATGTTTAAAGTGAATGAAAAAAAATAAAAATACTGTCGGTTTTTGTGGCATGTGTTTACAAATTGAATAGTACAGTAGTATAGAACACTAAAATACTAAGTAAAAACTATTGAATACTATTAATAATATGCAAATAAATAAAATAATCTACCTATGGAAAACTACGAAGAAGAGAATTTTATTTGTTTAACGTCCGACTGTTTCGCAATTACTGCTAATGCAGAAGGTGAGAAGGATTATAGATGATGAAAATAATGATGGAAAAATGCTATATCTGAGCAGGAATCGAACCCAGCACCCCGGTGTAGAAGGCAATTTTGCTTACCACTACGCCAACGGGCCGGCCGTAAAAGTAGAAATAGAAAGATAGATCCAACAAGTAAATATAAGTTTGAAAGTAGATACAAATTTAGTTCTTAACAGTATATTAAATGAATTTTTAAAAATCAGTGAAATATTACAAAAAATCTATTCATTTCCCGATTACTTGGTAGTTATTTTTGATATTTTACTCGTAAAAATTGATTTTAAAGTGACATCCTACGGAATACAAATTTTCAAAATCTTTAGGTTGCTTATGTTTAAATATCCGTGTTTTGTATAGTAAGATATACTGTTCACAGCTTGCCCAGTTTAATTAATTAATAATGCAACTTGGTTAACTTTATGTTATCATAATAGTAATTTTTAGTAATGTGATTCATTAAGATTTTTCTTAGAGATTGAATTTTTAAAATAAGTTGAGTAAGCAATTGAAAAGTAAAAATCATATTTACCAACTCACCGTATATCGAGAACAATATCTTATAATTTTCTTAGTATTATACTACACTGTGAAATTAAAAAGTGAGAGTGAGTTACTTAAAATTCTCGATGTTGTTATTTCACCCACACATAGTTTATTGACTAAATCTATCCATCGCAAATTTATTCACTTAATTAAACCTCATTATATTCGTTGTTACCCGAACTGGTTATTGGTTGTTACCCGTTGTTACTGTTCCTACTGGTACTTGACCTGCAAGTACTGAATCTCAAATAATCACAAAAATACTTACCACTATCAAGGATTAGGTGTAAACCTGTTCCGAACTAACAAACCACCCTGTACGTCTACACAACCACTAGATATTCCAACCCGTACATCTCGGCTACTGCCATCTTCTTCGAGGTCTTCCCACCTATGTTCTTCCAACTGGAACATAATCCGTCACTTTTAAACGTATTCTTTCCGCAGGCATCCGTTCCAAATGTTGCCTCCATTGATTCCGGTACTCCTCCACTTTTTCATTCAAGCTAAATACACCCAACTCGGATGTCGTTATGTATTAGATCCAGCCTCGAGCAGCTCTTCTTCTTAAAAATCTCATTTCAGCTGCTTGGATCATACTTTCTTGGCGTTTTGTGGTAACCCATGAATCACTTCCATAAAGAAGGACTGAGGCTTCCATTACCTTGTAGAACTTCACTACTGTCTCTGTTCTAGATCTGTTACCCAGTGTCCTGTTAATTGTACCAAAAATAGCTTGAAATTTATTTATTTTATTTTCGACATCCAATTCCTTATCAAAGCTCACATCGCAGCCCAGATAGTTATAGTATGGCAAAAATCCTACAACAAACCACCACCACCCTGTACCACCCTCAAACAATGAATTAATAAACATTGAAAACACAATGGTAGTGTATAAATGTTAATGGTTCCCATTTAACTTTTTTTTAAATTTTACATTTTTTTTTAACATTTTACACTTGATCTAATACTACATTATCTAAAACAATCTTCGAACGAGTGAGATACTTTCCTCTGATTGCCATAACCTGTGGTTTAGTACCCGAAACTCGTAAATTATACTTTTTACATAAATTATTCAAAACATAAACTGCTATTTGAATCATCTTCACTCTCCTGTATGATCCACATGTCATCCGCAAATAGCAATGTATTGAGGTAATCGTCAGTACTTATTCTAACAAAAATATGATCACAATCACAAAAATATGATTTTAATTCTAGTAAGTTACTCGTATAATAGATAGTGTAGAGAATGTATAGTTTATTGCTTCCTTTTTAAGCTATGAACAGTAGTTCATATAATATAATATAGTATAACTTTAAATAATTAGGGAATGTTATGAAACAAAAAATTACTACAAACGGGCTTAATAAATACCGTTCAGCATTAGAACTTGAACTATAAAAATTCATCCGGTTTTAGATAGGATTAATATTATCTAAAATGAATTAATGCATTTTAATTGCATGTAGCCTAGTTTATTATTTGATTTGTAATGAGGTATTTATTATGAGGCTAAAACCGAGCTAATACTTGTGTCAAATTATATCAAAACGTAACTGTGTTTCGTCATCATAGTTTTGTATTGTAGTATCCAGAGCAGCTGGTTTGTACACCACGGGTGTGGGTTCGACTCCTGGTCAGGTTACAATCGCAAAACAAAAAATTATTTTGTTTAGTTAAGTACACAACTGAAGTCAAATACATACAAAACATATACAGTTGGAAGTTTGATTAATGAAATTTATTTCAATAATGTACGTAGTATTGCCACCTTCGAAGAATAAGAAAAAATAGGTAGGTAAGAGGTTAAATGCAAGACAAAAGTTTATTTCAAATGTATAATCATTAAAATTCCTTTTACATGCTTTACAGATATTTTAGTATTAAAATTAAAAATAGATTAGAACGAACTATAATGTTTTAGAATTTTTTAAATGCTGTTTTATTAAAAATGTTTTGTATATTACAGCAAAATTTGAATCTATTCTCAAACAGAACAATGATTAGATGAGTTTTCTTTATCTGCGCCATGATGGAAGACCCCCCCCCCCCGCCACCAATGGGGGAACTTTGTGGATTTAATTTATGTGTTGTATTGTCGCTTTAAAAAAAGTTCGTAGGATTTCTTCGTTTCACCCGGCGAGTGTTGTTTGAATTGTCTGAGTGAGATGGCTTGGTCATTCGTGTGCCATTCGAGTCTTTTTTTAATATATTTATTTATTTAACGTCGCATCAACTCCAACGGTCATTAGCGTCGATGTTAGGGTGTAACTTAGTACAATGGAGGATGAAATGATTTTTTGTAACGTATGAAAATATGCCGTGCCTGAGTGGGATTCGAATCCACGACCGCATGATGAGAGACTTCTTTGGTTTTTTTCTACTGTATGTGTTAATTTCTGTTGAAGTCTAGGATTTTATAGATATCTGGTTATGTTATCTAATATGTTGCTCGTTTTTATATTAAGGTTATTTTGTGATTGTCCTGAGTAATTAAATTTAAACGGTTTGTTTTTAAAAAGCAATACGAAGAAATACAATTTATTACATTTTACTTTTCTTTTTCTTTTATGATGTACCAAAGCTTTTGGTGAATAAATACCATATTTACATAACGACATTATAAGTTTTAAAATGATCATTATTAAACTGATATTATCAACTTGTTTATGATAATTGTAAATGATGCTTTTTCTTTGTACTGAATTATATTGGGACGTATTAACGTTCGATGGGAAACTTACAAAATTCAAAAGCCGCTGTAATCACTACCGCTGTTGACTCAGATTCTCATAATATTATTTCAGCCTTTCAGCCACCCTCCAGTGTAATGCATCCTTTTTACAATATGTTTGCTCGGTTCCTCAGAGGAAGTATCTTTTAGGTATGAAACAGATAAGCTAGTAACGGTAGCAAGGGTGGAACTGCTTTAATACTTTAACGTACTTATCCCTCTTTTATGAGAAACCAACACCATTATGGTGTAAATGATCTAGATAAACTCCATATTTATATCATGAAACAGTGTTCCTATTACTCCAATTTACGGCAACTTTGTTATTATTTACTTATTTTTAAACGGCTAATTGGGTGCATATTGTTTTATAGATACATACAGCCGCCTTAGTGGCTCGGTGAAGCTTAGCCGAAGGTTCCGAAATTTGATCATCGATTTGGAGACTGAAAAATTTAACACGTAGATTCTTTAACTTAGGTTCTATAGTGCTGTGGCTAACCGTAGTTATTATAGGCTTTTACTCACAATCTCCGATCTGATCCGTTGATCCAATCTTGGAACGGAATAAAAATGGAACGGCTTGTATAAAGTTCATTTTTTAGCGATTGGTGTGTGTGTGTGAACAGAATATCTCAAAAACGGAAGATCGTACGAACTTGAAACTTAGGCTAAGTTAGGTACCACTAGAGGACCCGACACGAAAATTATCATCAAAATCGGTCAACCACAAGTAGTAGTTTATTCGTGTAATTTTTCACTTTTTTGCCATTTTCTCAAAAACGGCTTCAACGATTTTTTTTTAAAAATCCCCTCATTTACTACATTTTTATGCTCTACAAGATAGGGTAGGCGCCATGTCTGCTGAAATTCTTGGGGAGGCTGTTTTCTCGTAAAAAAATTGTTTTTTCAATTGCTGCTTTAATATGCATTTAAGCGCAAAATGTATATGATATGTAAAAGTTGCAGAGAATTTACAAACCTACAACTTTTATTTCAAACATTTTTTTTGTTTAATGCTTAGTTTAGCGGTAATTAGTGATTTTCTCTTTTTTTTCTTACGAAAACGTGTAAAATATCGATTTTGTTAAGATATCAGCTTTAGCATGCATTTTACGATAGACGTGTATATAATTAAATTTATAAAAAATTAAAAGATCTAGCCTACAACTTTTATTTAGAGAATGTTTCTCTACAGAGCCTAGTTAAGCGTGAGAGAATGATTTTCCGTATTTTTAAGCCAAAATGAGGTTGATTTTTATTTTGCGTCTTCACTCAAGATTAAAATCAGGTTATCTTTATTGGGGTTAGTTTTTTTCTTTATTTCTAATGTTTTATTTACTAATGTTAGGTTATATTGGTCATTATTTGCATTGGCAAGAGAAAGTCGTGTGAATGTTTCACACCAGAGTTTTCCTTGCGGAATGCGAGAAATTGATAACTGCGCTCATCTCGCATGATATGACCGAGATATTGCAGCTTTCGCGCTTTCACTAAGCTAACCAATTCCACTGCCTTGTTTATTCAACGTAGCACTTCAGTATTAGTAATTTTCTGCATCCAGGATATTCGGAACATTCTCCCATACAGCCAAAGTTTGAACTCTGTCAATTTATTAAGTGTTGCTTCTGCCAGAGTCTAGGCCTCAACTCCGAATAATAGGAGTGAGAACGTAAAAGCATTTAATTTATACTAGTACTAAGAACGAAGCATTCCAAGACTGGATGGATTGAATGAAAGATCGGATTGGAATCTGTGGTTACCTTAACCCTAATGTCGACAGGAAAAAACAGCTAATCCAATATTGTAATTTCTATTTTTTTAAGAATTCTAATAATAATGTTATAAATAAAAGTACCTTTTGTTACATTGCATAAACTTTTTGTACATCATGACTTCGATTTAAAGTATAAGTTATACTTTAAATAAGTAGAAATGTAAATAAGTATAAGTTATTCTAAGTAAATATCATCATCGTGTAGCTTTTAGTTTAGCGTTTTATTTCGTAACAGCTCATTTTTACGGTGAAGGATTCTCAACCTCACTCTCAAGAACCAGGGAATCTTCTATCAGAACTACAATATTTAATTCAGATAATCTCCGTTTTAGGCGCTGAGAAGCCGCCTTTCAACTTCTTCCATTCTACTTCATAAAGACCTTCATTGCCTAAAAGTCGAGACGAGAACTAATGCAAACATGATTTGCTGATAAATGCTGACTAACTGCACTTACCTAAGGCCTTATCTAATTTAATATTGGAACTTATCCAGTATCACTGCCTTCGCCAGTGTTTATTACGATCCTTTGGCCACAAATTATTCTATTCCTGGGAAATTAAAGAAAGCGTTTTGGATATTTATTAAAATGTACCTACCCACATCAAGGCAGACTGTAAGCCAACTTTAATAAAGATTTTTACATAATAAATTATTGAGTAGAAAGAAAAAAACAAGAAATACTGAAGAGTTCATTTTTATTTAGATTTTTCATTTTACGTTGCTATTCAGTTTTTCTTAATTTTTAAAAATTTAACACTGGAGATGATTTATATAGCAAAAAGTATGACAAAACGTATTAACAATATATGAAATAATTACACAATTAGTAAATAATAAAAAAGAGTTACGTAAATGACATTAAAAAGCTGGACTACTATTATGGCTTAACTTATGTTTTAATTAAAGAATAACAAATTAAAAACGTAATAATATTGGAAAAATAAATCGTTGGATGAAATAATAGAATAATTGCATTAAAAACTGTACAACGCAACAAGAGTTGAACTTGTCAATAAAGTATTGTTATTTGTGTTGATAAACGTTATTAATGTTTTTTCAATAACCTTTAATCCATTAATTTTATAACATAGCGTCCAAGAGATATTGTTTAATTACACTTTTTTAATGGTAATTAATTAAATAACTAAAAATTGTTTTTATAAAAACTTGTAATATTATTTATTATTGAAGTACGTCCATATATAAAAAAAGCTTTTGAATATCACCATGGGTTGAAATTGTATAGAGCTTAATGATTAGTTCAAATTTTAGTTACGTAAATAATATTATAATAATAAATTAAAAATTTAATAGAGGAAGTAATTCTTTGGGCATTAATTAGTCATAACTAATACACCCTTGTTATTATAATATTGTGTACGGGTAAATAAATAAAAATATCAAGAAAAGTATTTATTAATATTCCAAAAAAAAATAGTTTATGTAACTGTATTATAAAAAATATATTAGTACAGACTGAATCTTTTGTAAATTTAAATAATTTTGAAATAAATCTGGAGTATTATAGATAGGTAATGTAATTATAAACGAAAAATCTGGTGTGAAACACTCACACGACTTTCTTTTGACAATGCTAATAATGACAATATAACTAACATTAATTACAAAACATTAGAAATAAACTTAAACTAACCTCAAAAACAAACCGTTATTTTAATCATGAGTGGAAGACGCAAAAGTAAAATCGACCTCAGTTTGGCTTAAAAATACGGATTATCACGCTTTCACGCTAAACTAGGCTCTTTAGAGAAAAATGCTCTAAAAACAGTTGTAGATCTTTTAATTTCCTATAACGTTGATTATACACTTTTGTCGTAAAATGTATACTAACGCTGAAATCTAAAAAAAAATCGTTTTTTTACACGATTTCGTGAGAAAAAACATCTCTAATTACCGATAAACTAAGCATTATACAAAAAAAAATGTTTGAAATAAAAGTTGTGGTGTTTAAAATTCTCTATATTTTTTTATATACATTTTTGCGCTAAAGTGCATATTAACGTTGCAATCTGGAAAAAAAACAATTTTTTTACGAGAAAATAGCTTTTCCAAGAATTTCAGCAGACATGACTCTTACCCTATCTTGTAGAGCATAAAAAGTGTAGTAAATAAAGCGATTTTGAAAAAATCGCAAAAAAGTGAAAAATTATAGGTACGAATAAACTACTACTTCCGGTTGACCGATTTTGATGAAAATGTTCGTGTCGGGTCCGGGTAAGGGTATGTAACTTAAGTTTCAAGTTTCAAGTTCATACGATGTTCCGTTCTTGAGATATGTTTTATACACACACACAGACCAATCGCTAAAAACATGTTTTTTTGGGCTCAAGGGGTCTGAAAACGCGTAGATCCGGTGAAAACTCGATTTCGAAAAATCGACATGAAAATAATACCTTCCTTTATATAGGCAAGAGAAAGAAAGTAAAAATGTTTTTTTTTTATAATTAAATCATCAAAATTATTTTAAAGAAATACATGTTATGTTGCTGTTCGTAGTACGTTTCAATCTGTTCTCTTATACAGAAACAAGAACAATAAGTTATACCTAAAGTTAACATTGACATTATAAAGTTATTCTACGACATATAATAATATTATACTTTAATACTCGTAATAAACGTTACAGATAACGTTCGTTTCATTAATTTAGTTCTTTTGAGACTTTTTACTATTTAATGTTCTTTATCAAAAAAGTAATTAACTATGGAATCATTAAAAATTGATAAAAAAAACATAACATATGTTTCTAAAAGTAAAGTTAATAAAATTGTGTTCAATTCTGACACATATTTCTAACTCATTGTGTCTGTTAAGTCTCGTAAAAGTATAATTACTGTTGTTCTGTAAGTTTATCATGAAATTATTTGAATGTCCGTTCAGTTTTTGTTCGTATATTCTATTAAATCGTGTAATTTATTCGTGTAATTATTTATTAATCGTTTATTTATTTATTTATTCGTGTAATATTTATTTTTTTTTTTTTTTTTTTTTTTTTTTAACTTTAATAACTTTATTTGCAACTATATACTACGATATAACGAGCAAATTAGATGACAGTAAACAAAGGATGACAAGGAAAAAAAAATTAAAAAAAAAATAAATAAAAATAAATAAATGAAAAAGAACAGTGATACCCATTGGTATATGTTCTATGAAATAAAGTTCATGATACATGAATGATAAATAACAACATGAGAAAAAAAAGAAGAAAGAAAAATAAAATAAATCACTTTATAGAAGATCTCTGGCCCATTGACGTTTCAACCTGCGCTGCGGATTTCCTGGTAGTGATGCATCCGATAGTTTGGTGATTAATTCGTTGGGGTGATCATGCAATTTTCTGTGAAAAACACTGTAGCTGGACTTAACTACTTCACTTATGAACGGAATATTAAGGTCGTCATGTAGAATTTTGTTGTTGACATAAAAAGGTGCGCAGGTGATTAAACGTAGGCATTTTGACTGAAAGGCTTGTAATTTTTGTAGATTGCTCGGTTTAGCTGTGCCATAAATTTGTAGTCCATAGGTCCATATTGGTTTGAGATAAACTTTGTATAGTAATAGTTTAGATTTTAGAGTCAGTGAAGAGCGGCGTCCAAGAAGTCGAAATAGTTCTTTCAATTTGGAGTTCAAAGTCAGTCTTTTGGTTTTTATATGAGTCGCCCAGGTGAGTCTCTTGTCAAAGTGAAGTCCAAGGTATTTAACTTTTTGTCGTTGTGGTATCGGTTTGAAGAGAAATAAAATAGTCCCCACGATATTCCCCACGAGGGATCGACAATTTGAAGCAAAAATTAAAATGTTCCTACGTGGGATTGATAATTTGTAAAGATATAAAACAACTCTTTTACTATTTATCACATTTTAATCACTATTTGAAACATAAATAAATAAATATTCCTCTTGATATTAACCATTTTTTTAATGAACTGAGTGAGGGACTCGCCTACTCCTCCGCCATCTTGCCCCTCACTAAAAATAATTTCATACAAAATTTATCTTGTTCTTCTCTAGTCGCCTAGCAACTGAAATAAATAACTTTTCATTGAAATAATTTTGTTGATGTGAAATAATTTTAAATAATTCTTAAAAAATAATCAGCTGGAGATGTTTATCATTTTAATAAACTCAGAAAATAAACAATTCCAGGTGTTCAGTCAATTCGGCACACTACAAATATCCCCACAATTCAATTTTGAAAACAAAAAGAAATTTTTATGATAATCTAAATTTTGAATTTGTTTGATAAATTTAATTCCAAAATTTTTTTTTTTTTTAAATTGTTACTAAGCGACCTTACAATTCCATTGATCAAATAAACTATAAACTATAAGCTATAAACAAACTATAACCAACTATAAACAAACTATAACCCTATAACACCTAAACTATAACCTATAAACAAACTATAACCAACTATAAACAAACTAATAAATAACTATAAACTATAAACATACATAACAACATAATGTACATTGATTTCTTTTCTTTACACTTATTGTGGTTTGTATACCTATCAACACTTGGTTTCCAGTCACTATGTTTATCATATTTATTTATAACATTCATACTTTCATAGGTTAGTTTGTTCATAAACTGTGAAATCACTTTTTTCTTGTTTATTATTTTTAAATATTTCTTGCTATTTTCTGTTAAATCAGATTGAATTCCTTTTTTCAATGAAAAATCCGTGATTACTTGACCATCTATCGTTTCTTGATTTCTTAATTCTTTCAAACCATCATCCAAATAATTTTTTGTTGATATAACCTCAAATATTTGTTTTTCTCTCACATTTTTATCATTATTCTTATTGTCATTACTATCTGTTATAATATTTGGTACTTCTTTTTGTATTGGTTTAGTATTTTTGTTAACTTCTTCTAGACTTTTTCTTACATTCTCTATTAATTTTATATTATCCTGTTTGATCCCTTCTCTTAATTCCTTTATGTTTTTCTCCCGCTTATCCAATTTATAGTTTAAACTATCTATTTTTCTTCCCAATCTTTCCTCTCGACTATCCATCTTATTGATTAAATTTTCTACCTGTTCATCAAATTTGCTGTTTAAACTTTCTACCTGTTCATCAAATTTGCTGTTTAAATTTTTTACTAACAACATGAGTTGTTGTAACATGTTTATCGATATATTACCATTATTATTATTCCTGCTATTATTATTCATATTTGTTCCCTATTTTCTAATCCAAAGTCGTGGATGTTTCCCCACATCAGGGTGACAATTTGAAACAAAATTAATATGCCTCTTCGTTATTCCCCACGAGGGATTGACAATTTGAAGTATAAATTAAATATTACTCACAAGGGATGGACAATTTGTAATATAAATAAATGTTACTCACGATAAAATTCAGTAAATTTGTTGGATATTTATTTTATAGTTCATTATTATAAACTGTATAAAAATTAGTAAACTGAACTCAATAACAACAATCTGTTAACACGAACAGCAATCAACACATTACAATACATTACGCACATTTACATTATTTGAATCAATACATTATTTACTATTTTTTATTAAAAATGTTCCTACGTGGGATTGATAATTTGTAAAGATATAAAACAACTCTTTTACTATTTATCACATTTTAATCACTATTTGAAACATAAATAAATAAATATTCCTCTTGATATTAACCATTTTTTAATGAACTGAGTGAGGGACTCGCCTACTCCTCCGCCATCTTGCCCCTCACTAAAAAATAATTTCATACAAAATTTATCTTGTTCTTCTCTAGTCGCCTAGCAACTGAAATAAATAACTTTTCATTGAAATAATTTTGTTGATGTGAAATAATTTTAAATAATTCTTAAAAAATAATCAGCTGGAGATGTTTATCATTTTAATAAACTCAGAAAATAAACAATTCCAGGTGTTCAGTCAATTCGGCACACTACAGGTTTATTGTGTTTAATATTTATTATTTAATTTATTCGTGTAATTTGTAATTTATTTATTATTGTTTAATCGTGTATTTATTACTGAATTAAGACCTATATTTTTATAGATATATATTAGTTTCGTATGTACCATGGTATCCTAAAAATAATGAGTTAATGTTTTTGTTACTTTTATTCCACTCTTACAACTATATGTGAAGATCATAACTAGTAAATTACTCTTTACTTTAAAATATATAATGATAAATTATAGCTAGTAGTTTTGATTTTCATTTTCTGGGTTGACTACACCCTTAAGGAATTAGAATAAGGTTTAGTTAATTAGGTTGATTGAGCAAATTCGTTCAGATGGGACATGTATATAGGTTATTGTTAATAGTGGTAAGTACATAAATAATAGTAATGTATATAATTTTAAAAGTACTAAGGGCCACCTGTAATTGTTCTTGAGTATTTAAAACGTTTTTAAACTCATTTTTATTAAGAGTCATTTATTCTATGAGCATGGATATTTTATTCGCTGCTTTACGCGATGTCTATTGAATATTACAATAATAATAATAATAATAGTATATTCAATAAAACAAACTTAAATAAGACATCAAAAATAGTTTATTTAGCATAGCATTTCAGTTCCATGTGGATAATGGCCTAAACAGTAAAATTCCTTCTATCTAAATTAGAATTGTGAAAACAAAATGAATTTACGCATGCCTGCACGTAGCTGAATACTCTCGTCTGTCATAAATTTATGTTTACGTGACGTCATTTCTTGCATTTTTAACTTTATTAAATTAATTTCAGACGTATTGTAAGATACGCTTGTATATCATGAAGAAGAATATTTTTTATTTTCTGTTGTGTTAAATCATGATATTCTTTTTTTACAGTTCGTATAAACACAGCATAGAAAATTTTCAATAATTTATTCCTTCGTTTTTTAAAATTATTTTACAACGCTTATAAACATTAATACAAAAAACATTAATACAAAAGATTTTTACTTAAATTTAGAATAATATAATCAAGTAAAGTAAACCTAAGGCATATAAATACAAACAATATAAATTTTATGGTTAGAGAAAGTAGCCCCTTAGGCGTGCATTATATAAATTTGGTCGGATAAAGAGAGAAAAGTACGGTGGCAAGATAAGTTTGGTTTTACGAATGAACCTAACTTTTTATAAAATATATTACGAAGAAGTAAGCTTTCTGCAATATGTTGGCAATAAATTCAGCGATTATAAGGGAAGTTTTCTTATAAAAAAAACATCAAATGCATTTGGGCCACAACATTCGACTTAATTTCAAAAAGATGAACTGTGGTTTTAAAACAAGCTTGTATAACCAAAAATATGGTCTCGGTCTGTCTATATCATAAATTAAGAAGCAAGACATTTCAATACCCGACTAAGCGAAAGATCAAGTAAATTTTAGTAAGTACAAGGATAATAGTTTAACTTTAAAATCATTTAAAGATATATTTTTTATCTTTATATATATATATATACTTTTAATTATCTACATTTAATTAATCAGTTGTAGAATATTGTACAAAACAAAATATTGTATAAAACAAAATAACAAAACTCTAATTTTTACCTTAACAATTTTCTCAAAGTTTTGTAGTTTTATTTCTTTCTCCATATTCACTCTAGAGATTTTGCTTTACATCCCGAGAGTAAATACATATTCAATAATTTTACTTTAATTTAAAACAAAATATTATTGTTAAAATAAATTTCATACTTAGTTTTAATAATATAGAATGTGAGTTCAGATTATCATTTATTAGAATTTATTTAATGCGTATAATAACAGTCGCATGCATTTACACAAATTTAAAAATACACAGCAACTCCACTAATCTAAACTGATTAGGACCAGGACCTGTTCGGATCTCGTAATGTTTGGATTATCTGGATAATTATACATAATTCCGAAAAAACTAGTAATAGAAAAATTTTATAAACTTTATCGGAATTGTTTTGACCAACTGTGTATAAATAAGTGAGAACATGTCAGACAAAGTTGGCTTGAACGAGCGGCTGTCAGCTGACAATGAAGGTGTTTTCTTTACAAACGAAGAAATAGGTTCTGTAAACATGCTCGACTCTGGCGAAGATCCAGAAGAAAGTGATGAAATAGCACTGAAATAAGTAGAGCAGCACAACACTACGCACACAGATATCATGTGTATGAAGTGCTGACGAAATATTGCATCCCCAAGATTTTGGCATTACCACAGCAAACAATTAGTAATTTTATTCGGCCAGACAGTAATGGAAATGTACGATTTCTTGTGATGGCTAATAAACTAAGAGGAAATGCTGTACCAGTAAGCGATTTATACTCTAAATACTTCTTGTATTAAAAACTGGGTTATGTGTGTTTACTTAAATTAACTACACTGTTTATAATTTTTTTATTTTAGTTTTCATTTTAACGAACGATCTGTACATAAAAATCATGTTAAAAAAATTAGAAATCAGTTCGGATCATCCAAAATTTCGGATTACCCGGGTTTTGTTTTGCGGGGTTGTTGTTTATAGGTATAGCTGATTATATTAGATCTTCACCACTAGTTTGCCTGAAATAATATTGTAAGTCTTCCTTTCAAAACTGAAGAAACAAAAACTATATTTTAATTAAATTACGTATAAAACAAGGAAATAAATAAATTTCAAAATTCACTGTTAAAATAACTTAAATAGCACATCAACTGCATCGAAGAAGAAATTTTTTATCATCTGCAATTATATGAAGATCATTCGGTACCAACACTGCTGAATTCTGTCATAAACTACTAACATTTTTAATGAAAGTTTTTGTTAAGCTGTTTATAAATAAATTTTAAGAGTAATAAAAAATTAGCTAATTTATTTCACAAAATCATAAAAAAAAATTATTCGCACAGGGAAAAACACAGCTAATAATTTTTTACAAATAAAGCAAGGACAATAATATAGGATAACACGAGACGTTTGAATCAGTTGACAAACGATACGTAAAAAACGACAAAACAAAAAAAAGAAGCGTTACAATAGAACCAATTTAACCTACAACTGAGAATACTTGTACAACTGAGAACACCCGTAACTCAGTTTTCTATGTGCTACAGCAAAACGGACGTACGTGTACGAATACAGAATATAAAACATGACACATTAACCCAGAAATACATGGAATACGCGAGAAAAATGTAACAAAGAGATAATTTTAACATTCGTATTATGTTACGTTGTTAAAAATTACTCAGATTAAATAATATTTAAACTTATGAGTGGTTATTTAAAAAAAAATGATATATTAAACAATTCCGGCAAGCTACAAAATTCCAAAATGTAATTTAAGAGTAATGAATTAAAACTTAACTAGCTTTGAATGTAACTTATTAATAATCGCGAGTAAACTAGAAATTTAAACTAATGTTATATCGCAACACAAGTTGTCTTACCAAATGCTCATTGTAAATCAAAGTGTTATGATTCGCCGATTTTAAGAAACACTTCCACGTACAGGTACAGGTCCAGCGTCTAAGTACAGGGTATACTCATAAACTCTCCAATTAATACGGTAATTATTATTTATTTCTGGAATTTAATTTAAATGTTTCAAACTCATTAAAGAGCTGAAAAAAGTATGTTATATTATATACTTGCTCAGAAGTTAACAAGTATTACTACAAATTTAAAGCCTCAGCCACCTCCGTAGCGTAGTGGTAGCGCGCTGCCTACCACGCGGAGGTCCCGAGTTTGATTCCCGGCTAGGGTCTGGAAATTATAACAAGTCACAACCCAACGTTCCATAACCGACTGTAGTCGCTAATTACTAAACTGTTGATACGACTTTAAATAAATTAAAAAAAAATTAATGCCTCATTTTCTTCGAATTCCAGCTAAAGGTGTGGACAATTTTCATAACAGTACACTATAGTGTCATTCTCCACAGCCCAGTAATTTGTAATGATCAAACAGTTAATGCGATTATATTAATTCTCCTTGAGCTGTGTAAAATTTTGTGCCGTTTCCGGTCGTGTTACGAACAGAATGTCTTTTACCTACAACAATTTGCTTGTTTAAATCTGGACGCTGAAGCTTTTGGACTAATGGTACGCGGTACGGACCAGTTACCATATTATAGCAGCTTTCGGAGCATTCGAATATAACAAACCGACTTGCAAGGAAAGTTTTCGTAAACTTTTCCATGGAGAAAATTGAGCAATCTTGTTTTCACATTCTCTAAAACGTCATCTGTCAAAAGGTTTGGTCGACCACTACGTTTTCTGTCGCAAACACTACCCGTCTCTCGAAATCGGTTTGTTATCCTAGAAATTGACATTTTTTTGAGCAAGGCACACCAACAAATTTAATTTGAAATGATTCTTTTACACTCGCGTACGATTTCGTAGCAAAATATTGTTCAAGAATGAAAACCCGTTGTTCTAGGGTAAAAGATATTCTGTTCGTAACACGACCGGAAACGGAACAAAATTTTAAACAGCCCAAGGAGAATCAACTCAAACTGCTGTATCTATACCAGTTGAGTAGGGCTACCAACTTCGTTCACCAAACAAAATTTCCCTTTATTAGAAAAAAATTACCAGACATTAACAATAATACCCAATTATTGGGTAACAGGACTAAAAAATCGCTCTGTAGTAAAATATTTGCATAAATTTTGTGCCACTGGTAATTTTGATCGTTTTTTTAAAGTGGAGAATAGCCTACAGAAGTTTAAGTCCGGGATTGAGCAACACAAATGAAGAACAGTTTCTTACGATTTTACAAACATTTTACGAAATTATTACAGAACTTCTACTAACTTACAGATAACTTGGTACCCAGTAATCTTGTCTCGAGGTTTACGATGTTTGTGGACCAGGGACCTCAGGAGGCAATTGATAACGTAAAGAAATGTATATTATACTAATTTTAAATTAATTGTAGATACTGAAGTCATGAGATTGCCTTTTGCGTATGGATGGGCTGTGAGAAACGGAAGTGAAAATTTGATAGTGCTACCAACCTCAACAGTGAGACGCTACTCGTACATTTCACTACCGTTCAGTTTCTACATACGTTTTGTAAGCTGTGGTTTATCCGAGTAAATGTTTTCTTCAAAAACCTTATAAGAAATAAATGTGACCTGTATACACGACTAGAAATGTTTGATTTACTGTAATTACCAGCTTACCTTATTCCATTGGAACGAAATTTTCTTTGAATGAACCGCTTTCTTTACTATCGCTGTCACCGGTTTCTTCACTATCAGTCTCACTAGTATCTACCTAACCGTTCATTTTTTTTACCAGGTGTCAACAAAACTGTTGAAGAATAAATAGCTTCTTCACGTCTTTAATTTCCTTCTTTAGTTTTTGAATTGTGGAAAGAGAAACATCACAGTAGTTAGCAACTCGCTCATGGCTTTTGTTAAGAGGCAGGAGAAAGGTATTTTTGTTTAGCTTTAATTTCACTGCATATTATATTTCGTTCAGCACTGTGAATAGTCTGCCCACGTTTTCGAGAAATTAAAATTTCTGTTTACAGTTACAAAGAGTTATATTCGTACAGTTAACCTACAAAACGTTCTGTGATATTCTGTATATGCTCTGGGTTTAGTATAAGTTGTTATGTTTGTTGTACTGAAATTAAAGCCGTCGCGCATGCGCACTAATGTTTTTCCCTTCACCCGCCGTTGCAAACAAGGGCAAACTTGTGACTCACGTAACAGTCTATTTTTTAAGCCTTTCAGGAGTCTTACTATTAAGTGGTGTTTTCCTCCTAGCCATAATATTAATTATCGCACATTATATTGCCATTCACTAGTCATTAATTTTATACAGTTATTATTTGTAACATACGTAAAAATGCAAACAAACAAAAATCGGTTGATTATTTTTCATCTAGACAAAATTATCTACGTAAGGGCTGATATTGCAATTAATTAACGTAACCTTAAACTTTCACCAGTAAACATAGTAAACTATGAAATTGCAATTACCACAAACATACAAATACGTAAGTAAGAGTGATACGTGGTATTTTCAGGTAGCAACAGGTTATTCTTATAAAATAAAATAAATAGAACTTGTGCATCTATTTAGTTGTGAATTTGTTTAAAAGATTAGATTTAAGAGATCAAACACTGAAGTAAATGATATTTTTTGTTTAAATTTGTATTTTAATAGTAGTAACACTATTATAAATAGAATCAGTAGGTTAGTAATAGGTAACGTAAAGTAACTATGTTATAAGGTATTACAAAGAGGTCTTAAATGTGTTGAAACACAAGTTATAATGGAATTGCTCTCTAATTCAATCATCTACGTAACAGAACAAGCCTATTTAATACTGAAGTATTTGTATTTGTTTATTTCGAACAGTTTAAAACAGAAATTGGGAATATTTTAAGTAATCGGCTAACAATTCAACACACACTTCTCAGTAATATTTTATTGTAATTTTTTTACCGTAAAAATTTTTTTTACCGTCTTCTGTTGTAAATCACTTTAATCAATATTTTTAAAGTTAGGTAAAATATTCTTAAAGTTTTTTTTTATTACTATGCATTTTCAGTACCGCCACGAAACCATATTAAACTCTAATTACAATTGCCTGCAATAAATAAGTTCGCTCAGAAACTTTACTTTATTATGACATTATAAAATGTAAACAACGAATTACTCTCTCTACATTACCTAAAACAATAGAAAAACTTTACTGAATTTACAACTCATGGTTTGTTACAATCCAAAGAAACAATATTATTCTTATGACGACGACTAAAAAAACACAACTAACAGTTTCATGTTTTATTAAAAAATAACAGTACAATTAGAAAATTCATTGTATGCTAATAAATATGAGCAAATTATTGCTATAATTTCTTTCTTTTTGACTGTATTGTATCTTGTAAAATGGAATTCATTGGTAGCATTTTTTTTAAATGTAATTTATAATCTTAAACAGAAATTGTTTATGATATTAAGGAAAATCATAGTTTGGAAATATTTAAATCTTTTCTTGATTTGGGCTGATTAATTATTGTAAAATATTCCCTTTTATTTAATCGGAGTACATATTTTAATAATTAGTACAAAATTACTTGTAATCATACACTAGTCAATTTTTCTGTGGTCTAATATTGAATACGTTAGTTCTACTGTTAGAAGTAGCAAGAAGTAGTTAGCACCTACCTAAATTGAAGGTCCTGTAAAATGTAACTTGATGTTGGATTTATTTAACAGAACAGTTTAACTTTTTCATAGTAATTTTATGGGGATAACCTAAACTGTTTAAAATTATAAAACGGCCATATTTTGAGGGTACCAGATAATCAAACACTGGAACAATAATTCACATTTAAACCATTTGGACAACGTGATACTGGATGACAGTGAAAAGATGAACTTCCCTTCTCAAATTAATTTTAAATATACTGACAAATCACCATGTTGGAAGCTGAAATAGGCCAGAAGTCCTCCGTGTAGTGTATAACGGTATTAAAAATTATTTTTTACAGCAAACCGTTAGTTGTTTTATAGCAGTGTTAACTTTTATTCACTATAGCTGGTATTATTGTTTTATGAATGTCAAAACGTTTTTAGTTGAATATTTAATAAGGTAAGTCCAAAACGTTTTATTAAAACTTACATAACGTTATAACGGTTTGTATATTTATCATTTTAGATCATTTTAACGTATGATAATTAACTTTATACATTTTCAAAAACTTACATGGCAGCACAAATAACAGCTTTTTTCACTGCTGACATTTCTTCATTCTCCTGTTCATCCACTTTAAATCTTTACAGTGTCCTTTAATTCGGTAGTCTGTCCTCTTTATTCTGTCCTGCCCAGTGTCTTTCACCGTTTTATTCCAATATTTTCAATTTTTGTATCAAAAATTTTATTTTATTTAAGTAGTGTACCAACATATTTTATGAAGAACTAAATTACATAAAAATATTATTACTTGTCACCTCCATTTAAAATTAATTCTTTATAAAACTATATTATGCAATTCATGTAAATATAAAAAGACATGCAGGTCGCATCCATAGCGTAGTGGTAGCGCGCTAGCCTACCACGCGGAGGTCCTGGGTTCGATTCCCGGCTGAAGTCTGGAAATTTTAACAAGTCACAACTCAACGTTCCATAACCCACTATAGTCGCTAATGACCAAGCTCTTGATGCGACTTTAAATAAATAAATAATTAAAAAACTATACATACTTTCAAGTGCGAAATTCATTTTTCTTTATACGTTAACGTTTTTTGTTCTTTAGAATCATTTGTATTCAGTTTGCTTACTGTAGCTATTCCAGTAATGTTATGCTTCTTGTAGCCTTTAATAGAGTGCATTATCTAGATGAGAAAGGAAATGCAATAACATTGTATTAATATTAAATAAGTAGCGCATATGGGACCTAAATGAAACGTTTTCTTAAATAAATATTGTTTTGTAGTTTGACGTTAGTTAAAAAATAAAGAAAAATTAATCCGATTGCTTCAGTCAGTCGTAACTTATACGTATAACTCAAGAAAAATTAAAAAATAATTTTTAGGTTTGTTAAATTTAAATCTTAAGTATTCTTGATTTTGTTCTTAACTGTAGAAAATCTCAGCAGAGTTTAAATTTTCTTCTTGCCAAACCCCCAACAGTGTTGCATTACTGATGATCTCCTGTTATTATTCTGCACGCTGCTTAATGCTCTCATGGAATTTATTTTCTTCTTTATATAAATATTATTTTTCTTTGTTTTACTTTTTTTCTAAATAAAACACCCATTTTAATACGTAATTTATTCATATATCTCGTTATATAATATGTCAGTGACATATTTAATATTAAAACTACAATATAAAGAGAAAAACTTGTAGTAAAACTTTTACGAAGGTTAATTAATCTTATTAACGGACGAAGGATGAAGACAAAATATGCTAGCTGACCACGGGGTAATTAAGTTGCTGTCTGATTAAAAATATCGTGGCATATTCTGGACGGTAGTTAGTAGACTACCCAAATAATTATATTTTAAAAACAGGTTGGTCGAGATAGGGCCGTCACCAGAATGCTACACCCTGGAGAGATCAGATATCATGTAGCATTAAGACGTGAATCTTCCATTCTTTTATTTCAAGCTCCTTCATTCATATTTTAGAGGTTTTGAACTCTTTACCAAAGATTTTAACGTAGAATAAAAACTACGGAAATATATTTCTGGAAAATAAGTTGTCAGTAGACTGTGAACTAGATTGAGGTAGGAGGAATAAAGAAATTTTAAGAAAAGTTTTTTCTCTACAATTCTTTCTTTATTTACGACTGTAAAATTGTACGACAAATAATTGTAATTATTATGATAATTATTGTGTAAATTACATGAAAGTATGAAAAAGGTAGGGTCTCCCCCCATTGGTGCCTCTCAAACAATAGAATTTGTATATTAAATTATCAGGTATCTATTCCAGCGTCTTTTAAGGCGTCTAGCGGTTATTCCAGGTAGATGTAAGATGAAAATTGAATGTACCAGTGAGTTATCTTGTTCTTGTAACTTGCGAAAGCGTTTGTATATATGTTCGATGGAATTTTGGACAAAAGGTATTTTCAAATCTGTATGTAAGATTCTGTTGGTAACGTAAAGGGGTGATAGAGGTGTTTGGTTGAACCGTAAATTTGGGAGCCGCAGGTCCATATAATTTCAAAAGAAAGTAGTTTAATATATACGTAAGTTTAAGAAAAGTTAACACGAAACTTTTGTGTGCAGATAAACTTGAAGAAAGCTAACTCGTTTGGTACGATGATTTGCAAAGATTGAAAAGAAATAGGTTCCTACAAAAGATTTTACAATGAGCTCGAGCTAATCGGAGGAAGTAGGGACGATCCAGGAAGGAACGAAGGACTTCGTTTTGAGAGCTATAAAAAATGGGAGTCTAACGGACAGAAATGTGTTCAGTAAAAATTAATGGCGTTTTGAGTTGCGGTAAATAATCTAGTGCTATAAAAGAGCCGCTGTAACAATAAAACATAAATAAAATAATTAAATCACGTGACTGTACACCTCGTAAAAAAGAAAAGTATAACGTAAGAACTGAAGTAAAAATGACTACACATTTTAATAGAGTTTTCTTGTTATTGTTTACAGTAATTATGATTTATTTTAGCAAGTATTATATTTCTGTTTTTTTTCTAAATGACTATAATATTTTTTTTTTATTAGAGGTATTTCAGATTTTTTACAACTTCAAATCCCTTCTGTTTTTGTGATCTTCACTTTCTTCCTGATCTGAATATACCCTTTTATTTATTACTTAATTATCTACGAGTATTTAAGGTCGCATTAACTGCAACGGTCATTAGCGACGACGTTAGGGTGTAATTGTTTACAATGGCGGATAAAATTATTTTTTTGTAACGTATGAAAATATGCCGTGCCTGAGTGGGATTCGAACCCACGACCGCATTAGAGTATACCCTTTTAGTTTGTTTTATTTGTTAGATTTATAACTTTATGTTGTTCTTAATTTTCTAAGTTGTCTTATTTTTCAAGTTTTTCAAAGTTACGTTCAGTATTTTTATTTTCATATCCTTAATTTTCATTATCCATGTCGGCTTGAGTTCAAGAATACAGTTATAGGGTATTTTCTGTTATTCTCCCACCCCCCAGTATAATTTGCCACATTTTGTGGATATTTCGTATGAGGTAAACTTACAGTATTTTTTTCAAGTTAATGTTAAACTATTTATTGAAAGTTAATAAAAGATTTAATAATATTAAATTTAATTATGTTAATTTAATTTATGAGGAAGGCAATTGTAAACCACCTAACTCCTCGTTTTACTTAGTAAACCCTCTAGAGGTTCAAACCAGTCTTTTGGCTGATGACCTACACAACAATTTAATTTAATGATTAATTAATTTTATGTCATGTACTGAATGAGTTTGTATTTCACTATTACAAACGGTAACAATATTGTGAACAAGCAATGTATTTACCCTACCTATTTTTAACATTAACCGTAAGATATACTGAGCATATTGTAGTAGTTTTTTTTAAATATTTTAGCCGTTTTTACTTTCTCTTGCCTATATAAAAATATATAGGGAGGAAAGTATTGTTTTCATGTCGATTTTTCGAAATCGATTTTTCACCGGATCTACACTTTTCAGACCCCCTGAACCCAAAAAACATGTTTATACGATTGGTGTGTGTGTGTGTGTGTGTGTGTGTGTGTGTGCGCGCGCGTGTGTGTGTGTGTGTGTATGAACAGAATATCTCAAGAACGGAACATCGTACGAACTTAAAACTTCAAACATAAGTTACATACCACTACCGGACCCGACAAGAACATTTTCATCAAAATCGGTCAACCGGAAGTAATAGTTTATTCGTGTTATTTTTCACCTTTCTGCGATTTTTTCAAAACGGCTCCTACGATTTTTTTTAAATCGCCTCATTTATTACATTTTTTTTTGCTCTACAAGATAGGCTAGGCGTCATGTCTGCTAAAATTCTTGGACAGGCTGTTTTCACGTAAAAAATTGTTCTTTTTTAAGACTGCAGCTTCAATATGCATTTTAGCGCAAAACTGTATAATATAATAAAATTTGTAGACAATTTAAAATACTACAACTTTTATTTTACACATTTATTTGTAGCTATAACGCTTAGTTCAGACGTAATTAGCGACTTTCTGTTTTTTTTTTTCACGAAAGTGTGTAAAAAATCGATTTTTTAAGATTTCAGCCTTAGTATGCATTTTACGACAAATGTGTATATATTCAAATTTATAGAAAATCAAAAGATGTAAAACTTTTATTTATAGCTTTCTTCTGTATAGAGCCTAGTTTAGCGTGAACGAGTGATTTTCCGTATTTTTAAGCCAAACTGAGTTTGATTTTCATTTTGCGTTTTTCACTCATGATTAAAATCAGGTTATGTCATTTGAGGATAGTTTTTTTGTTTATTTCTTTTTTTTATTACTAATTTAGGTTATTGGTCATTATTTGCATTTTTTCCGTTTAACGTCCGACTGTTCTGCAATTACTGCTAATGCGGAAGGTGAAGGATGAAATGGTTTTTTGTGAGGTATGAAAATATGCCGTGCCTGAAGGGATTCGAACCCAAGACCATTATTTGCATTGGCAAGAAAAAGTCGTGTGAGTGTTTCACACCAGAATTTTATTAAATATGTTGAAATATTTTATTTTAGTAAAAATGTTTGTTTATAAAATAAAAAAATATCAATCATGTAAAATATTGCGCCTATTGTGGCTAAAATTCGTCGAACTTTTGTCATGATAATTCCCGTTGTATTTTTCATTTTACGAAACTTTTATAACATTTTTGGACCACGTTATATTCTGTGTAAAATGCAAATAGGAATTCAATAAGGTGAATAAAATGTTAAAATACTGTGGTAGTATTTTTTTTATTGATATGTTTTTATACGGATGGAATTTATGAAGGAGAGTGACTACATAGGCTAAAATGTGGACGGGGTTGCAACACAATCACCGGCTGTTGACCCAACTTTATATTCTGATGAGACTTTTAGTTTATACGGTAGTATCCGCCGACCGCTACTGACTCGCCGCCGCATTCTGTAGTATAGTATTGGAGAGATCTCAATAATTCAACAAACGCCAACCAACCCTACACTACACTACTGCTCTGCTATGTGTATCGATCCATTTTCCCTCCCCCTACCAGCCACCTCATCACCACTTGTACGCCTTTCCCCTCCTTCTGATCTGCTTCTACGCTCGCCATTTTAACTCAGACTTCCCCACCAGAATGTTAGCAGTCTCTACCGCCTTTCCATCAACCATCCTCTGCATCCTGTCATTTTCATAACCTCACTTGGTCCAAAGGACTGACACAAATACCCATATACTGAAGGTAGAGTATTACAACCGATTCGATAGAGAATGGGGGAGAGGGAGAGTGAATGAGAGAGATAATAGAAGCAATGAGGAGAATGGCCGTCTATCAGACAGTGGTGTTGGTTCGTAGATAGGCTAAGTAGGAATTGATCACTTGATTGTTTAATTTATGGCGGTAACTATTAGCCGGTCCCAAACTACAATCTATGGGTGGCGTACTTGGCAAATATCCTGCTAACATCCACTGAAAAGTGAATAATTGTCTTATCCTTCTGTTTTTGAATGTTTCGTTGTACTTTATCATGTGAATACCCATTTAAATAATTGTAAAAACAAAGTTGTTTGAAAGTGTTTTTTATTACTGAAGGTTTAAACTAAAAACTGTGGTGTGAAACACTCACAAGATTTTCTCTTGCCAATGCAAACAATAATTACTATAACCTTACATTAGAAATAAACAAAAAACTAACCTCAAAAACATAACCTAGTTTTAATCATAGGTGAATGATGCAAAATAAAAAACAACCTCAATTTGGCTTAATAATATGAAAAATCACTCTCTCACGATAAACTAGAAAGAGAAAAGTACTTGGAATAAAAGTTAGAGATCTTTTAATTTCCTATAAATTGGATTATATAGGTTTTTTCTTTCACTTTTCTCGTAAATTGCATAGGCTACTAATGCTGGATTCTTAAAAAATAATTTTTTTTACAGATTTTTATGAAAAAAACCAGAAAATCACTTATTACCGTGTCACCGTCGTCCCCTTTGATTAGGTAATGTGCTGCCGGCTATCAAAGCTTTCGACGTAGTGACAGAGGGAGCCGCCAATAGTTCCGAGAGGGGTTAGGCTTGTGGCGGCGTACCGACAGAGGCCATTGTCATCAAGGCCATACCAATAACCGCCCTCTACCACAGCGCTCTCGGCAACTATATAAAGAGCGCTACACTGAGCCGAGAGATTCAATTCCAATCCAGACAGCATCGACAAGACATCCACCATCGGCACACGGCTACCGGACTCCACTGAAGACTAATCGACTACCCCGCAAGAGAGAAGATGATGCTTCCGCTCGCCAACCCGTCACCGTAACCTTCATCGCCTACTGACGCGAGCGATGTCTACAGCGGTCCCTGGACCGAGCCTTACGCCCACCGGACCCGACGAAGGAGCCATCGACGCACTACTGCGAGGGAAGAAGATGATGTCTCCGCTGGACGACGACACGCCGTGTCACCCAGCTTGTCGACCGCCACGATGACTACGACCGACGCTTCCCATCAAGACGGCCACCGCTTAAACGCCCTTTTCAGGGCCACCAAAAAAATAGAGGTTTTAACTCGCCACTTAATGTCGCCATCCGGTGACAACTGCTAAATAAGCGTTGTACAAAGAAATGTTTCAAATGAAAGTTGTAGGATTTTAAATTATCTACAACTTTTATTATATACATTTTTGTGCTAAAATGCTATTAAAGCTGCAACATTTAAAAAAAACTTTTTACGAGAAAACAGCCTTTCCAAGAATTCAGCAGCAGACATGGCGCCTACCCTATCTTGTAGAGTATAAAAATTGTAGTAATTGAGGAATTCTTTTTAAAAACTCGTAGGAGCCGTTTTTGAGAATCACAAAAAAGTGAAAAATTACACGAATAAACTACTACTTTCGGTTGACCGATTTTGATGAAAATCTTTGTCGGATCTTCAAGTGGTACCTAACTTAAGTTTCAAGTTTCAACGTCGTACCGTCTTCCGTTCTCGAGATATTCTGTTCACACACACACACACACACACACACACACCAATCGCTAAAAACTGTTTTTTTTTTGTTCAGGGGTCTAAAAACGCATAGATTCAGTTAAAAATCGACATGAAAACAATACTTTCCTTCCTACATATTAATATAGGCAAGAGAAAGTAAAAATGCTTGTTATTTCATTAATCAAACTTCTGTTTTCCATTATGTTCAAAATGTTTTTATGAATTCCCCGGTTCAATTCCCCCGAGATCTGCCATTTTTTCATCTTCGTAATACCTCGCACCATACCTACATATACTCCAAGGATTATGTAGGCATCATCACTCAATAAAAAAGTACACTTTTCATTTATCATGATGTTATCGACTATAATCTTGGTCTTCCAAATCAATTTCTTCATGTTTTTTTATGTAGCATATTTATAATTATAACTGCCTAGTCGTACCTGACCACGAAAATGTCTATAAATTTGATTTGTTTGCCAACTAGTCAGTCAGCTGACAGCAAATCGCTGTAAAAGTTGAAGGTACATAGTTTTTAAAAAAAACTTGGTAAGGTGACCGACTGGTAGCCAGCGTTAAACAAAAATGGTTTTTCAAATTCTATGCCTCATAAAATAAAAACCATTCTTTGGTTTTTTTTTGTAAATATCTATTTGTGTATGTATTTATTAGTATAGATTTTAAATTGAATCAATTTAATTCAATGAACAAGAGGACACAAAAAGCTGACAATAGTTTTGTGACAAAGACTTAAGTAGGCTACTCAAAATAACGTTATAAAGCTGCTTTAAAAAAGGATTTCGTCTATCACAAAAATAAAGAAAAACAGTGGCATTAATCTGAAAGCTTGATATTCACGGTTGGTTGTCAATAATTAAATACTGAAAAAATTTTAAGACTTTTCTTTTGTGATTAACATTGTGATTAATATCCTGAAACGTAAGCGTTTAAAAATAAAATAATTCTAAAAACTAGAATACTATTTAAAGATTTGTGTATAAATGGAATCACAATAATCCGTAATGATTGTTATAGTAAAAATAATAAAGTATAGTAAAAATAAATCCCTGCCTACAATCAAGATTTACTTTGTAGGTAAGGTAGTATTTTTGTTCATAATAAACTGATTTGTATTTTTTTATTTCATTTTACTCAGGTATATAATTTATTTCAGTTATTATAGATGAATCTGTTATTTATAAATGCGTGTAGTTATAGTGTGAGTAAATATTGAATAATAATATTCAATAGAGGAAAAATTTGTAATTATGGAGTAAACTTACGAATACAAACGGTATCTATCCTGTGCTTTGTACTGGGGAAGGTGTAAGTCTAGAATTTGAAATACAATTTGAAAGTAGACGATCTTTTAAAGATCACATCATGTAACTATGTCACGTATAAACTATGTTTAGATTGAATTACTTTTATTCTCAATATTTTTTTATGTTTTACAATCTGTCTAATGGATGCCCTTGGAATGTTAGCCCTTTAATATAGAGTTCTACCAAACGGATGTTAAAAAAATCTTACGTTATTTTAAAGAGGATGTTTCCGGGATTCTGCAAAAATCAGAAAATTAAAATTGGTAAAAGCTGTAACGAGATTTTGTGAAGTAAATAATAGAATCATTGAAGTAAAGTTTCTGTGGTGCTGCTACTCTGTTGGTGACGTTACGAAGTTTGTATTTTCACGACGAAATTGTTACAGCAATACGTTCGAGATTTTGAGAGTAATGAGAAATTGTATAAATGAAACTACTGTATTTCTCTATGTGCTTTACTGCTATTGTATATTTACACGATTATTTTTTTGGAATTCTAACTGGTCACTTTTTACAATTCTTACAGTGACAGGAACTTTTTACTGTGCTATTGGCCAGAGAGTTATAAAGTACCGTTAATCTGGTCGGCTTATTAAAATCTTTAAAGATAAATTCAAAGTAATTGAATTATAAATTTTATGTTGCTACCCTGACGGCAACATTACAAAGCTCGATTTGCCACCTAACCTGATCTTCATTCTTGCTAAGCAGCTTTCATTAATCTAATTACAGTGAACCCTTTCTTAATGGCCATCATCATCCAGCGATCACCCCTTTATTCTATTTCACGTTCAGAATGGAGAAGAGCTCTTATGAGAACCCGTTGTGTTACCAGGCGTACTGAAAACATCAGGCATAGCAATGCAATAGTTCTCCTCCACTGACTCCATCTGAATATCACTGACAAGAATATTTAGAGTTTCGTTTACCACGCTCTAACAAGCTCATTTTTATCAAAACGTTCTGAAAAATTACTTTTGCTTCCAAATGAATTGTATTTTATTACGCTATAAATGTTAATAGTATATACTCTGATATTTATGTTAGATACGCTCGTACAAAATTGGAAGTTTAACACTTGTCACATTTTTTGCGTTTCACATCATATAACTTTTTCCTTTCAATGACGACATATGTGTTTTATTATTTTGGTATGAAATATAGAATTTTGTCAGTAATTTGATTGACAATGTCTTATATTGGACGGAAACAGAAATAATAAACGAGTTTGAAAACATCACTGATTCGAAAACTGGTCAAACATAGATTATGGGTCGCTTTTCGTATTCCGAGAATCTCAGTATCATTTTGACACCTGTGAACCTATACCAAAAGTACAGTCTATTTTTAACCTCCGACGGAAAAATAGGAGTGGTCAAACAAGAAATAATTGTTTTGGTTTTGTAATTGTCTAAGTAGATTTGAACAACAACTGTTCTTTACTTTAAAATAATTACAAAAGACAAATTGATAAATAATTCTATTGACAATAATTGTCGCTACCTGATCTTTAAAACGATAAAAATATTAAGTACCTATGTTTTCGTATTACGTTATTCAGTAGGAGTTTGTAAATGAGAACGTGTTGTGGTGCGGAGTCGATATTTTCACTTGTGTAGTAGCGTCAAACTCCTATATGAAATACATTGCTTGTGGACTTTCCATACTGCATACTGAACGTGAAATCAACTGTAGTAACAACCAGTTTCATTTTTGGGAAACCGATTTTACTTTACGTGATATCCACTTATTTTCGACTCTCTTAAGTAACTACCCATCTTTACGACTGGCAACGGTCATGATGTTGGCATTAGGATTTGATTGACGTGAAAGAATTAAAGATTAAAATTTACCCACTTGATAAAATTTTGTGAACAGTTCGGGATAAATCAGATAATACAAGCCCATCAAGTTAATCAAATGTTTTAGGAATAATGATCACCAGGTCTTATACCTAATCGCACGGGCCAGCCAGTGTTATTAATTTGTAAATTTTTTATATTTATTTATGAAATATTAAGTTTGGCTGTTTAATATTTTTAAACAGTGCAATAACCGTGTGTATTCCTTTGGGTTTAAATATAAACGAAGTTTATGTTGGCTGTGACCGCATAGGATTTGTTGGTATATTCATTATTTTATAGGGTATTACTGCACAGTGGCAACGAAGAAAGAGAGAATACGGGCTCTGACGTCATTGGATTACTTGGTGAAGAGTATCGTACTACTATATTGAAGAAGGGTGCAACTAAAATAAAAGAGGGAGTAGCATAATAAAATTTATAAGCATTATAAACTCTTTTTGTTTGTGTATCGTCTTACCGAGAAGACTTTTTCTGTTAGTAAAAATAAAAGGAACAAAACAAACAAACCTAATCCTGCATCTTTAAGACTCTATAGCACAAGTCTTAACGTCTAAGATGGAAAAATTAAAACCACTTTCAAAGGATAATATACTTATTCAAATGAATTATTCCCTTTTAGAAGTGAATATTAGAAGTAATTTTAATTATTTGTAATTTAGTAACTAGTTAAAAATGTCGAGAATTTTATAAAGTGATCGCAATGCATTCGTTTTCAGTTCAACCAGATATATCTTTACCTCTTCATTTACGTTGCTAGTTAACTGTAATAAAATGAAATTTTAATTACGTGTTCTGCTCATTTGGGCGCATTATTCGAGATTCTTTGATTTCAGAATTGTTTCTATACCTTTTACTGTAGGATTTTTGAAATTGTTGCGGAGGGTTAAATCGTAAACATAAAACGAAGCTCCAGAAGTAAATCTCAAAACTTTAGACTGAAAAGTTCGGATCAACTTTTAATTACTCTCTCCTGCTGAACCATACTTTAAGGAGATAAATAGCTGACCATGTGATAAGAAACAGAATTATTTTTTGTAGCCATGGAACTAACCTGTTGAGTGCAAATAATTGAACACTCCACGAATTTTGATATAAGGATAATGAAAGATATGAGTTGATTTGAACCCAATTAATATTTTGTTTTAGTTTATTTAAACTAGCATCAACACTTCAGTTATTAGCGACTGCGGTGGGTTTTAACTTGCAAAAATTTCCAGACTCTAGCCGGGAATCGAACCCGAAACCTCCACGTTGAAACCTATTTTTTTATTGGTTTATTTAAAACAAAATTTTGGTAGAACGTCGACTATTTTTATCTTAATATTCTGTATTTCATTGCGGTGTTTTATTTTTTCATATTAATTGCCGTACGTATATTAAACGGAATTGTAAACCCTGAATATAAAATAAATAACTGTAATTAAAAAAATAAATGTTTCCATTCTTCAGTCTTAATCAAAGATAGTATATATAGTATATTTTTCTCTGTAAAGAAATGTATTTACTTGAGCGTGAAATTCCGTTAATGGCTTCCAACTTTAGAATTGGAACAGTTGTTCTCTATCTAACATTTTGTTAAGAAGAGATGAACCAAAACGGCAGACTATATTATAAATCGATATAGCTACTCTAGCTTAAAAACTAATAAGGTCAAATTAAATAGTTAAGAAAGCTTTACTGCTTACTTTACTGTGTAGTGACAGTAAACTTAAAATAAACTTTCATATTCATTCAAACATAATTAAAATAAATTTATTCAATGTTAATTTAAAATATAAAATTATTCGTGTCTAGGAATTGTCCGCATTTATAATGAATGTTGAATAAATTTGTTTTGGTTCTATAGAATTGCAATAAATTCATGTGTGGTTTTTTTTAAATACTAGAGCTTGTTATTAACTTACGATTCAAATTTACCAAACCTTTCCAAAATTTTTGGTTAAAAAACCCTACTGTGGCCAGTTTTCGACTTTTGGAGTTCATCTCATTGGTGTAGCAGCAATATAAATTCTTGTGACTTGTTACTGGCGCTCTCTATTATGATACCAATAAGACCTTCCACAAGGTTCTCAAAATTACTAGGTACTGTAAAAGAACTACTGTAAGAATTACTACTGTAGCCGCGTCATTTTGTAGTAAATATCGCTTCTAATTAAGTAACCACGTAACCTAATTGGCCTATTTTCTAACCGCAAAAATTTGATCAAATTAGCGAATATCACCCATAGTTCCTACAGAAGAAAGTATCGCTAGGTACCTCTTCTCCATGAGATCTGATTCCCCACCCGTTAAACTACCTTTAATATCGCAATAGGAAATTTTTCCGCTCAATTTGAATTATCGTAGCCAAAATCAAAGTCAAAATAAAATTATCTACTATAAGGTTTCTTGAAAGAATATTAAGTTGATGACACTTAAATAATGTTTATTTTGTATATCTTTACGTAATTTTGTAAAATCTGTGTTGTTATTTCGGGTTAAAAAGTTATTTATGACATCCATAAACCACTAGTCAGCCCTACCCATAATTGTGTTGATAACTTCTCTACTCAGCAGGTCTTTAAGGTTATTTATTGCTAGTAAGGAATTAACTCACGAGTGTATTTACTTTTAAAAAGTAAATAAATTGTCGTACAGTACACATTGTAACAGTTTACAGACGCACTAAAACTTTTATTAAATCACTACATCTTTTATTTAATACTATAGTATCTATAATTAACATTGACTTACAGATTAGGGAAACATTCTTAAAACATCATACAAACATTATACGAGAGTGAAACGTGGGTGATAGGAGCTGTAGAAAGGAAAAGGATAGAAGCTTTTGAAATGAAGTGTTATAGGAAAATGTTAAAGATTTGGTCGGTGGACAAAATAAGTGATTTACTGGTTCTTAGGCGAATGGATGAAAAACGAAGTATATGTAAGCATCTTACCAGAAGAAGGGATAGGCTAGTGGGGCATATCTTAAGACATCCAGGTATTGGTCTATCAATAATGGAGGGTAATATTAAGGGAGTGAATTGTAGGGGAAGGCAAAGGTTAGAATATATAAAGCAAATTACACAAGATGTAGGGTGTTACGGGTATGTAGACCTGAAAAACGACTTGTGCAAGATAGAATAGTTTGGAGAACTGCATAAAATCAGTCGAGAGACTGAAGACAAGAAAATGTACAATTATTTCCAATTTTTTTATTGTTTATCGTCATCTAATAGCATTTTAGGACTTTCAAGATTGATTTTTATGGGTTTTTTCATCTCGTGAACATAATATGTTATTTATTTATCATAAATTATTATATTTTTTTAAATCTAACATTTTTAAATTCTACACTGCGCAAAAGAGTGTATTTGCAATTTATTGGCCAATTCTACGTAATTCTACATGGGTTAGAACTGGTTAATATTTTCCATTTGTTCGCTACATTTCTTTTATTCGTGAAAAGTAATTCTTTTTAAATAAATTTATTAAATAAAGCCGGTGAGTTTAAATTTATACTTTTTGTTTATTTATCATACATAACAAATTTAAGGTAAAGTACAGACATAATGAGTTACTTTCTTTCCGGTTGGCTTATAAGATTTTTTTTTTAAATTCATAAATATTTAATGTAATAAACTGAACGTACGACTACGCAGGTAATAACTGAAGGAACAGTTTCCCTTACGTGCATGTGTGCGCTAGCTGTTTGGTTCCTAGAGACAGGCGGAATAAGGAGGGTGCGTAATGTGGTCGATTGTCTGGGTTGTTGTGTAACGGTGGTGGGGATGGAATAGGGATAAAAGCTTGATTGAGAAAGAGTGAGTGGTGCAAATACACACGCAACAGTTGCCCCATTTTGGCATAAATTGCATTGAAGCACGTTATAACTTATATAAACTGAAATACTGTGTATATATTTACAATGTTCCAACTATCTAATATTATATTAAAATCACTATAAATAAAAACAGATAAGTCAAGTTTTAATTTTTTTTCTATTATATACAGGAATTATTTATTATAAAATTTATTAACTATTTCGCTTGAGTTTTAATGTATTAGTTTTAGCATTAGCAATCTGTTAAAAGATTTATTATTCGTTATTATTTAACTTAATAAGTTAAATTACATTCCCTTCTTCTCAGTACTTGTCTGCGTATATTCATGAATAACTCCACAAACAGATCAAATTTAAATTTTAGGAGTTACACTTCATACATTTTTAATCTGGTCGAATCACATTTAACAAAAGGGAACAAAATATCTCTACAAGATATGTTTAGTATAGAAAATTATCATTTATCACTAAAACAAAAACTTTCGCTCTATAAATACTTGATAAGGTCTTTTTGAACTCGTGCTTGTCTAATATACGGTTATACAGGTGCAGATATGTGGTTTGCTTACAAGCAGACTAGTGTAAGATTTATCGCTAACTCCCCTTGATACGTACGAAACGACACAACACAAACTTACATAACCTTCAAATTTCATAAATGTTAGTGATATAATTAAAGAACACTACAAACAATTCCACAGAAAAACTGAAAAACATAAAAATGACATTGTACCTACCTGACATTTCACTGAGAAGATTTAAGAGAAAATGGTGCAATAATTTTCACAATTTCTGTATTTCTTTGGAGTAAATAGACACTTTTTTCAAACCACACGAAGACCCTATATAAAACATACATAATTTAAGTAGCGTTTCATGAGTAATAAAACTTCCTGATGCCATAATTTTATCTCATCAATCACCAAATCCATAGTTGTTTAATAAAACAGGAACAAAAAAAGAATATCTGAAAAGATGTGACTATCATAACATGTAATACTTGAAAGTTAAACGTAATATTTTAGACTTTTGAATATTGATAGTTGTTAATGCATTTACTTTTAAATGTGTATAATGAAAGTTATAAAAAAAAATAAAAAAATCTACAACTTTTATTATTTTTTTAATGGTTATGTAAGTTAACTTATTTTTACAAAATTAATTGAAGTTCACTCTACTTCGTTCGTTAGAGTATACGATTAGTTGATAGGCTTTTTTTTGTTCACGGCAAGTTTAATGTTTTCTAAGTACATTTGGAGCTTTATAAAGGTTTGGTTGAATATTCTGAAAATGAGATGACCTTCATTTTCATTAAATGTCAGTTTTTTTCAAATTTATTATAACCTCAGATATTACAATTGTAAATATTATACTGATCTGAATATAAAAGAAAACTTGTATTTTTTTGTTACTAAGGACTAAGTGAAAACTTAAAACGAAATCTTTTTTTTAAGACAGTGCAGGAAGGTGGAAGAAAGCCATTGCGTGCCCCCATGATGATGTTAGTGCGTCGTTGCGGAACGGATGGGTTAGGATTGAAGGGTAGACAGATCTTTAAAGTACCCGCTGTGTCCCTTAATGTCTTACTCAACCCCTTGAATTGAGGGTATAGTAAGTGCTCCATCTGTAAGCTTAGTTTCTGTTTTCTCAAGGAAACTTTCCAAAATATCAAAATCTTGAAACTTTTATTGACCACTAAATTGAACTCGTTATTTAATACAATTAAGTATTACTAAACATGTTTCTCTTTTTAGTTTCATTTAGCTAAAATTTTTCTTATTAATAAACTTATGTTTTATTTTAAATTTTATTTCAAGTCGCCTCAACCACTGGTTTTTTAGTAGTTTCAAGAAGGTCATTTTACTGTATTAAAAATAAAAGTTTGAGTTAGTTTGAGTCTAAGTATATTATTAAGTCTATCGATGTAGATGAATTTAGTTTCTTTAGAACGTTTTAAATTCAAAATATAGGCCTACTTAAACTTAACATTTAAAATACTCCTGAACATAATTCCCAGTTAAATTCACAACTAAATTTTCCTATTTCGTGACATGAACTTTAAATAGTATTGCATCGGACCAATAATTCTTGTCTTGTACTTGATAGTATAATCTGCTTAATACAACTTTCATGGGTCCGACACAAATTATCGTCTTAGGCGGGAAATCGTCTTAACCGAAAAGCGGCCAAGACTATCTTAATAGAGTGCTTTTTAAAGAAATCATTATTGAAGGCGGAAAAATTTTAATTTTTTAACATTCTGCAATATGTGAGAAAATATTAATAACAGTAATTACATATTGGTTATATATAAATAAATATTTAGGTTATATGTTGTGAATGCATGTAAATAAACGTAAAATACATAACTTTTTTTGAATATCACATTTAAATAAAAAAAAATACCAACAAATAACACCACTAATACATAATTATGTACATAAATACGGTAACTAATTACGAATTTCCATTACTTATTTTAAAAAAGTCATCAATTTTCAGCGCGTATTAGATGGGATTGATTGCGTATTAAGCGGAAACATATACTCTTGTTTTACTTTATCAATCAAGGGACTTTATGAAAACCGCGTTTTAAGCAGAAAATCGTTTCAGCCGTGAGCGTATTAAACGGATACTACTGAATATACATCTTGTTAAAAAAAGTACCATTATCCGGAAGACCCTATCTAAGTATTTAATGTACTATTTTATCTTCAGGATGCTCTCCTTCCATTTTTATAAAAGCAACTGTTATCGCAATTCCCACGTTGCATAGGCTAAAGGGAATAATTTCAAAGCAGAAAACTTTAGACCTGAATCTCCTAAAAAAACTTGTACCGTATGCAAAACAATAGAAAGGGTCATTAACGAGTTGATTCTGACACATGTAAATAATACAATTTCTGTTTATATAAAAGAGTGGTTTTTGAAAAATTCGTTCAACAATAGGCCATTACGTTAACATTAATGCTAACATCTGCTATGTTTTCCCAAACAAAAAACTGCTAATTGTATTCCTAATCGTAGTCTATGCATATTTAAGACGTACGATATGATTTGCCTTGGCCGTATTGTTGAACTCTTAATATATAGGTGTTAACGGGCGTGTACTACAGTGCATCGCAAATATTAGAGATCAGGATAATTATAAGTTAGAGCAAATGACATTCTGTCAAACGAATTTATACTAGACAATGGTGTTCCACAAGGATCAGTTTTAAGTACATATTTGACTTTGAACTCAATTAGTGAGCAATTAATATACGCTTATCTTCAATTCAACGGCCTGTGAAACTATTTCCTTTGGCTGAATTGAACGTTCCATGTAAGGGAAGCAACATTTCTACGACTTCACGTTTGATCCGAAAGTCTCTCGTTCACCTCATTGGCATTAAAAAAGCACGAGAAACAGGTTTTAGATTTTTTGAAACTAAATCAATCAATCATCATCATCATCTGTCAAGGATTAGGCTCAATGGCCTGTTCCGGCATCCATCTCTTTTTAGGTCTTCCCAAGCCTCGCTTCCATCTAGGTTTATATTTCCATGCTTCCAGAGGAAGTCTGTGAGCTGGCATGCGAAGTAAACGGTTGGACCAGTTTCTCTTATTTATTTTTAACGTTTCCAACTGAACATTTAACTCGGTACGGATAGCTTCTTTATGTACTTTATCTAATCGGGTACAACCTTTGACTCCCCGCAAAAATCTAATTTCAGCAGTCTGGATACGAGATTCATTTCTCTGTAATGACACCCATGTTTCACTCCCATATGTTATGAGTGATACAGCCATTGCTCTATAAAATTTCATGTGAGTGTCCTTTCTCGTTTTCTTTCCTACTGTCCTGCAAATAGAACCGCATACAGCGCTGAATTTTGCCAGTTTTTCACTCACGTCATCATCTTTGTCATAAGAAATCTTGCATCCTAAATTATTAAAATCTCAAACTTGTTCTATAGTTCGGTTGTCGAGTATAATTTTTGAGCGAACCGGTCATTTTCCCTTGAATTCCATATTTTTTTATTTTTGCACCGATATTCCCATTTAAACTCTGCGCTAATGTTGTGCAACTTACAAATGGCATATTGAAGCCTGTCTTCTTTGTCAAAAATAATAAGAAGTGTCATCTGCGTATAGCAATGAATTAAGGAATACGTAATTCCTGAGTCAACTTTTTTTTAGTTGACTAAATCAGTGTAGATCATTTTATTGCAAAAAACAAAATAATTCTTTAAGAAACATTTATATCTCGGTCAACAAAAATTAAAAAGAGAAAACAAAATTAAAACTTTAGGAGTAACCTTTGACGAAAAACTTAGATGGAAATCACATATACAGAAACTTCTGTTATTTTTAATATAAAACCGCTATTTTATAATATTAAAGTAATCATCACAAATCAGACACGCTAAATTATTAATCTTTTATCATTTCTTTAACGATGTCCAGTAAGTCTCATTACTGTCTATTTCTTGCAATTTCTTATTAGTCTACGTGACTAAAACGGGACTGGAAACATGGATAACAATCATTATATTTGAAAAGTAAATAATCTGACAACCACCATAAAATGGCAGTATTGATTTTATTTTAAACTTTGAAAACGTTTTAATTTAGTAATATTATGTAAACAAGTTTATAAATTTTTTTTCTGTAAATATGATTTTAATTTATTTGCGTTCTTAAAATGCTTCAATTACGGTTTGAAACTGACTTAAAGATCGATTAAGTGCAATAGGTATTGAGGTTAGAATTTAATAATATAACAACACAAGTTTTCTTATACATAATAAATGTCGGAATGGTGGTTTTATCTTTTAAACAATAGCGGTACACCGACTAATAGTGAGGGTTATAACACATTGTACGCTCCTGCAAATATTCCATTTAGTATGTTACACTGATTTAGCCTGCATTTGTAGTAATTAATAGTTTTATCAACAATAAACAAAGCTGTTTCATGCTAATAGCATTTACAAATTGTAATTAATGATTAAGGTGCTATTATATTCTAACTAAATTGCAATGAACAAGATCTTTGATTTAATTACCCAATGTTTTAATCAACGGATTGTAGAATCAATTATCTTCCGTTCTAGGGACACTATTAAAGAAAAATAATTTGTAATTATTTTGTAATAATAATTTATCCTAATTTTTAAAAAATCGAGTGTAAAACACTGATATACATAACTTTCTCTTGCCGATATAAAATATTTATAACTTATATTTAACCGTGATTGAACAATGAAAAATGAAAAACATAACCTTATTTTAATTAGAAGTGAATGAAACTAAATGAAAATCAACCTTTAATGGACTTCAATTCCGACGAGCAAAATATGTTACATCACGAATTGACACTAAACTAATAACTTTGTTTTTGAGAAGATTACAAAAAAACTTAAAATTGCACGAATAAATTACTACATCAGGTTGACTGATTTTTATGAAAATTGTTGTGTTTGAACTCCTTGTGGTAGGTACCTAGCTAAATTCCAAGTTTCAACTTCTTACGGTTTTCCGTTTTTCAGATATTTTTTTTACACACACTTGCGAACGCTAATGCAAACACAGGCACACACAGTTACTGGTAAATTTTTTTTTTTATAAGTAGGGAACGTGAAAACAAGTATTTCCGGTGGGAAAACATAACTTTCTCTACCTGTATAATTTGTGTAGGGCAAGAGAAAGTACAAATAATATAAAAATAGTTTCAATTTAAATTTCAGCAATAATAATAATAATAATAATAATTATGTATAATTGTACTACATAACATTAATTTTCAGCCGAACAATTAACATTTAATTAGCTGTAATTATAAGGAATACATTGTTACAAAGCAGTGGCGGCGGGTTAATCCACATAATGGCTATTTTCTCATTAAAATATAAACTATCTACATTCCTTTTACGAACTTAAATCATGAGCCATGATATGTAGTGAACACATATTAACTACATAATATGTGTGAATATAAGCCGGCCGCATTGGCGTAGTTGGTAACGTGCTCGCCTCTCATCATGCTGTCTTAGCTTCGAATCCCATTCAGGCTCGGCATATTTTCATACGTTAAAAAAAATCATTTCACCCTTCACCGTCGTGTGCATGATTTTCTGATGCACTCTTGAGAAACAGCGCACAAAAGTGCAAACAGTGAAAGTGAAAAACAAGTTCGTGTCTATATACTAATTGAGTTAATATTTTTCAATAACCCTTGTAAGTTCCGGTTCCTGTGAATTTCCTTTCCTCTCTTACCAAAAATGATCCCAATACATCATGGTGTCTCATAATGTGTTATTCTAGGTTTCTTCTTCGTTCTTATATGAATAAATAGGAGAGGAAAAGTATTGTTTCATGTCGTTTTTTAAACACGAGTTTTCACCGGAAATACACGTTTTCAGGCCCTGTGAGACCAAAAAACATGTTTTTACTAAATTGTGTGTTTGTGTGCTTGTGTGTGAACAAAATACGAGTATATCAACAGTGAAATATCGTACAAAGTAGAAACTTGGATCTTAAGCTTTAAAATAATTATCCGTGATTGCAATGGATTTTTTTAAACGTTGTTTAAATTTCCCATAGAACTTAATAAAAAAAAAAAAAATCTTGTGTGAAACATTCACACGACTTTTTCTTGCCAATGAAGATAATGGATAAATATAATCCATGATACTAACCAAATCATCGTGATTGAATGATGCAAAATGAAAATGAACCTCTATAGAACTTAAAAATACAGAAAATCAGTAATTGCCGCTAAGCTATGCTTTTTAGAGAAAATATCAAGAAATTCGTGTTAAAATATGTTCATTAATAATTTGTTTGAGTTCTACCAATGTTTAAAATAATTATCCGTGATTACAATGGATTTTTTTAAAAATTAAATCATCATCATACTGGGCTTTCACTCAAAAGGTTTAAATTAGTTTCCAGGGCATAAATTTTGAAGTAAATTTTATAGAAGTGGTTTTTTCTCTTTCTATTGTTTATTTAAAAATTTCAGTTAACTAAAGCAGAACCATTTTATGAACCAAAATAGTAGTTTATTAACCTCAAGAATTTTTTCTCATGATATTTATGATTGAGCATAAATTTGTTTTGCAATAGAGTATAAAATTATTGGTGAATTTATTGAAGCACGTATTTACAACGGTTTTCTTAAAATATCAGATATAGTATTCAAATCAATTAGTTAGTTACAATTACATTCACATTTAATACATAGAATTCGTGAAAAGAAATCCATGGTTATTTCACAGTCGTTATTATTGCCTTAAAATTATTTACGATTAACAGAAGTCTAATTACTATTAGGGATTGAGACTGCATAAAGTTTGTTGTCATTGTACTGTAATTTTATAGATTGCTAGTTTTGTAAAACAAGTATACGATTTACGTTTTTTCATCTCACTCATATAATGTATCAGAAAGTCAAGGAACTCTAGAATGTTATTTTGTAAAAGTGTAAAAACTCACAGTATAGGATAAGAAATGAGTATAATAACTTTGAAAAATACAAGAATGAAAATATGTCGGTTTACAAGGGACTGAAATTGAATTGCATGTACAGTACGCAAAATTCGGTAAAATATTGAAGCTTCCGTTCTTCCTTTCATCCTACCAGACTCCATCTTCATTCTCCTTCTTTGGTTTACTTTAACATAATATTCATTCTAACTCGTATTTCCATCCCTGTTATCATACACTTTTTGTGGCTTTCGCTTAATCTTTATTCCCATACATTAATATTGTTTCATTTTGCCAGAGTTTGTAACTTCCTCGTGAATAAATTTGTAAACAAATAACTTTCTACAAAATGAATTTCAATATTCCATTGTAGTAGATAGATTTTTACTTTCTCTTGCCTATATGAATATATAGGAAAGAAAGTATTGTTTCCGATATTTTGAAATTGAGTTTTCACTGGATATACACGTTATCAGAACCCCTGAACCCCAAAAAATATGTTTTTAGCGATTGATCCGTGTGCGTGTGTGAACAAAATATCTCAAGAACCAAACATCGTACGAAGTTGAAACTTGAAACTTAAGTTTGGTACCACGAGATGATCCGACCCGAAAATTTTCATCAAAATTGGTCAACCGGAAGTAGTAGTTTATTCGTGTCATTTTTTACATTTTGTGATTTTTCAAAAACGGCTCTTACGATTTTGTTTTTAAAACACTAACATGCACTACTATTTTTTACTACATTTCTTATAGGTACTCTACATGATAGGGTAAGCGCAATGTCTGTTGAAATTTTTGGGGAGACTGTTCTGTCGTAGAAAAATCGGTTTCTTTTTAATTTCAGCCTTAATATGCATTTTAGCGCAAAAGTTTATATAATGAAAGTTGTAGAAAATTTAAAAATTTACAACTTTTAATTCTAACATTTCTTTGTATAACGCTTAGTTTAGTTGTAATTAGTGATTTTGTGGTTACTTTTCATGAAACCTATAAAAACATCAATTTTGTAAGATTTTGGCCGTAGTTTGCTTTTACGAAAAAAGAGCATATAAGAAAATTTATAGGAAATTAAAAGATCTATTTTTATTGTAAGTATTTTTCTCTACAGAGCCTAGATTAGCGTCAAAAAGTGATTTTCCGTATTATTGAGCCAAACTATGTTTGGCTTGCGTCATTGACTCATGATTTTAAAAAGGTTATGTTTTATTAAGGTTCGTTTTTTTGTTTACTTCTAATGTTTTATTATTAATGTTAGGTTATATTGGTCATTATTTGCATTGGCAAGAGAAAGTCGTGTGAGTGATTCACACCAGATATTTTTAAATACTGTAGTATCAATAAAATATATTTTACACAAACTATTTTTATATATTTTTTTTTTTTTATTCAATATATTTACTTATTCGACATAACAAAACTTCCAATTAGTATACATTAATTCTAATCTATGTCTAAATACAAAAGCTAAATACAAGAGATTTCCCAGCAAAAGTAAGACAACCTTGTCCGCCACTTTTGAGTGATATTTAACAAAACGGATTTTAACCCTTTTATAGGGCAGTACTACGGGGGGAAATATACATGTTGTAAAATATTAAATTTTGCTTTATAAAGACTTGAATAATGTATTTCTAGTGACAGAACAGTGAGATTTTTTTGTTGATGTTAAGCTCTGGTAAACACATTTACCAAGGAACGTTTATTGAAATGGGAATCACATGATGTTTAGTGATAAGAATGCTTATTAAAGCAACTTGTAGTACTATATAATCAAAAGATTTGTAGAATAGCTTATCTTAACTTTATATTAGCATGAATGCTTGCTTTCCCGTAAAAACCTCGAATTTTCTAAGCACTGTACAAAAGTAACAACAAAACAACTCGGTAGTATACGCTGTAATGAATCCTTACCACATTCGTGCATCTCACGAAGTAAATGGTCGCTGCGCGCTAGTTTCAAAATATAAATTACCTACTTACCAGCAAACATCTATAAAACCATAAAATACTAATAATATTCAACTGCGTAGCGTATTCTTAAATAAAATCGGTCTTATTGCCAGTGGTAAGTATCCGTACCAAAGACCTATAAAAGGTTAAGAAGTAGATTAATACATATCACAATTTATACATATCTACATTGAAATGCGACGGTCCTCACTGAGTGACTGCCTGACTGACTCATTCATTACTAATTACTTAACTTACCGATCACACAGATAGCTAAAAATAGGCAGGTTTGTTCCATAGAAGTTTAAAAAAACCAAGCATTTGAATTTCGATCATTTGCTTAAAATGGTTAGACAGAGTAACTACCCTAAACAATTTTAATATATAAATATTTTTATTTCTTTACCGACTTTTTGTTGCTGCCTTGATTTTCATTTATTTACGATTTCACTTAAAAACCAACCTATGTTCTGATAGATTGACTATCATCAGAGTATATATACAAAAAATTGGAACTAATTATTACAATTTTACAGAATAAGTAGTTTTTCAAGTCTTCTGTACAAATGCCCTAACCAAATTTATTTAGAAAAAGTAAGGTGTTGAGTAAAACTAGAAAAACCGAGAAACAAGATAATCTAGTGTAGTAAATTCGTGGTTATCCGAAGTTATAGAGTCAAGCTGATAACCTGGGTTATGAACAAAAAGGTTAATTCAATAATATATATTATTTTAAATATCGATACAGATTATCGTGGGAACAGTTCTGTTAGTCATATTATTTTCTGGTAATATAGTATTTCCTCTCTCTTCAAACTAGAAAGAATTGTCCTGAAAACATTGTACATAAACGTATAGGTAATTAAAACATACTATAATTTTAAAACATATGAACCTATAATATTTTATTTATTTAAAGTTCCATCGCTTTATCGAATACTATAGGTTACAGTACAAAATCGATGAGTTTTATCGTCTAATGACTTACAGAACTGGCTGTGCGTCTGTAACTTCGCTTTGCTTTGTGTGCGCAGTTTAGCACTCTAACCACTAAGCCACGAAGGCGGCCATATTTATTTTTATTATTTACATTTTCTTAATGGAATGTCAACTCTTCCAAGAACAGTCTACAAGTTCAATGCAAGTTTGTTTCGGGGTTTTATTTATATGACGTATGTATTATATATTACATGAAACACGTGTTATTAAACCAATTTTTGGCGAATTACATAATAATATAACATCTAAACGTAACAAAGAATCATTGTATAAACGATAATTGTCAATGAATCTTCCAAATAGTGCATATTTATAAATACAGTTAGGGCCTACAATATAAAGTATGCCTGGTTTGCTTGCAACTTTCCATGTATTTCTTCAATGGTACTGATACGTATTAAAGTAGTTAATAAATGTAGAACCGTTACGATTATTCTCGAAAACTTTCGTTTTGAACGTTGTAGTATTCCACTTCATCCGTAGTTACGAGCTTATTAAGACGTAATTGAATATTTGGTTTTTGACGTTGTGATAGTTTGCAATAACGACTTGTTTTTTTTCTAAGATAATAAAATATCAGAATTTTTATTTTATTAATTTTCCATATTTTTATGGATTTTATGAAGTATTTTGATGAACATTGAAATCTCAGTTAACTTGATTTGTGGCATATCCTTTTAAAAGCTCTTTTGTGTTGAATATCCTGAAAGAATTGATCATTTCAGGTGTATCTTCTGGAGGGCACAATCTCGGAGATGATAGTATATACGACAGGAACCTGAAAGGAGACCGAACAGACAGCGGGGAGTTATGTCAATTTGGGGGAGTGACGTCATGATCCACCAACCAGACTGAAATGGATACGATAGAAAATGTGAGGCCGGCGGTCAGGTCAGCGCCAAATACGCCTTCCACCTCTCCAACTCCTCAAGAACCGGTCGACTTAGTGCGACTAGATTACGTTGAGGAACTTGGATCGCGATTGGAAGTAGTGGAAAGCGAGTTACAACACGCTTGGCGGGCGCTGGCCATACTCTCGCAGGAATACACCAGAATTTGGGAACGATTAGAAAGGCTAGAAGATATGTTATTCGATCAGCAAAGCGTCATTGCTCAGCTTATAAAATTCTATTCGTCCGTTGACAATGCAGAGAGTCAGGCAGTGGAAGCGTCACTGGCACAACTAGGGATCATGAGACCGCCGAGAGAATTAAGATATGGATCAGGTGCAATAACATCTGGACAAAGTTCTTCCGATGTTGTCATCTCGGAAATGGACTTGGACTTAGGATCGGATGAAGCTTTCTATCGCAGCCTGAACAACGCTTATAGAGACGATTTGATTTGTCCATGTCCTAGTAGCTCTGTCCAAGGATCTAGTGCTCCCCAACTGGGAATGATTTGGGAAGAATCTGAAGAAGATAGCAATGGTAATGGTAAACGAAGTAAGAGTAAAAGAAGCGATAGTCAGGAAGTTTTTACTGCACTTGATTATAGAGAATACAGAGGAAACTCCCCATGTGTTAGTGAACAGGATTTAGAACAAGCTTCGCAACTCTCTGCTATTGATCAAGCCGCTTTACAGAAACTAAGACAACTAGATTCTCTCTCTACAAAACTAAGAAAAGATTCCCAAAATTTAAAAAAAATACAAAATAGCTTTTTAGCACTTCATAGTAAGGACATGAATCAGTCATCAAGTACTGAATATGTTGTTTCAGAACCGGATGCAGATTTTATAGAAAGTCAGTTAAGAAGACTGTATAGTACGGACAACGAATCGAGTAGTTGGAATTATCATAGTAGTAGTAGTAATAGTCATCATAGAACGTTACCCGATGTACCACTATTAGAAAAACACTCAGATACTGACGATACAATTGCCGGTTATGTTAGGAATATTTCATCAACACCAACTTCACCTAGAAAATATGTGCATCCCGATTCTCCAGCGGTATCTAGGAAATATGCGTCGACAGGACGGTTGCATATGTCTTCATCACTCCATTCAGACCTCAGTGCTTCAAGAAGATCGTTACCGTTGTCACCAAAATCTTCATCTTACGTATTAACGGATACAATTACTTGTTCTAGGTTATCGCCTTCTCTATTCCCCAACTCGAATGATACCACAAACACAACTGATCCAAATGTACTAATTAGAACAAGGCAAGATGGTTATGTAGGATCAAACGAAAATCTAGCAGCTAATATTTCAAATAACCAACAGAATTACCGCTCCTCGGGTTCAAATAGCCCACCCCCACCTGCTCCACAAGACACTATGGATACGCTTTATTTACCTCAAAGTGACCTAAGTAGAGACGTATACAATAGGATAAGCCCAGTTCCAATGTACGACTCGACTGGAGCAAGGTCTGCTTCAGCAACATCTCTGTGTTCAGAAAACCAAGGCCACCTTAGCCCACGCAACATTCACTCTCCAAAATCTCCTAGGGGTTCACCCAAGCAACTTCAATCTTCATCGTCTAATATTATAACACCCAAATCTGACTCAGGGTTTTATTCGTTGAGTGGATGGTCGAGCATGGAAAAATCACCCGTCTCACCTAAATCAGGAGGCTACACTACAAAGAACCCCGCAGCTTACGCTTCTGAAAATCTAATTCATATAGGTAGGATATCACAACAACACCCCATATCATCGACACGTGTTCATACTCACTCACCTCGGAGCACTCGTTCTTGTGATTCTAATGCTAATTTATATTACGAGTCGGAATTAAGTGATGCACAGGAACTTCTTCCAGGAGGCCATCGAGTGTCTTCCTTCACAACAGTGAGAACGCCTACAAACTTGCATGAATCTGTGAGTAATTTTGTACCTCCACCTGCACCATCGGAATCTACTTTACAGATACGTCGTACTTATGATTATTCTGAAACGAATCAGAGAATTTCAACGAACCAGCCAGATTTTCTATATCACAGAGATGAAGCAACTATTTATTCCGTTGCAGGAAGTAATCGACCTCACGATTTTACATCCGTCTATACTAGCGGTGCTAGTTTTCTTCCTAGTACAACAGTTTCAGCTATTCCTGATTTAATTGGCCCTCACACCAGACATAAAGAATACACACAACAAAGAAGTCATTCGACAAGTTCCTATTCCTCCCCGGCGCATTCATCGAAAAAATCGCTCACAAGAGTACACTCAACAGGGTCTGTTCCTACTACAATGCCAACATCTGGTATATCTAATTTAGAAGGATATAAAACAGCAATGTACAGGACTATGTTTCCGACGGGAAAAATTACAGATGCATTGACGTACTATCCCACTGCAAATACATATACTTCAAGTCATAGTGCTCAGTATACTTCAGAAACAATGCAGTGGAAGGGTGACGATAGAGGACAAATGGTTAGAGACACTACAGCCAGTACAATAAGGTCGACAAGTACGGAAGCAACCTATGCAGCTCAGCGGTGGTACGAACCACGTTATTATTCACCTGCTACTAGAGATTCATCATTTAGTGACGGTTGGGTTGAGAGACAGCCAGAGCCCCAAGTTGACAACAGAAATAGAGGAAATGTACCGGAACTTCTACAGAACCAAGTACAAAATAATGCAAAATATTACGATGCCAGTGGTGTCATTGTTTCTCAGTCAGGTTATATATCAATAGCTGCTGATATAAAAGAACCTAGTGAGGAAAAGTCAAAGAAACCTAGAAGAGTAGGTAGCTTAAAAGCTGCAATGAGTTCCGTAAGTAATTGGTTACCCGACCTCCATTTGCCAAAACGCCACAGATCGTACTCATTGCCAACTGGAGTTCGTAAGGAAGATCTCATGATGTCAAAGGAAAGTGGAAAAAGTCACAGTTCGACTACAAAAGGTTCAGCTGTTCCCAGGAAGAAAAAGAAACTTCCATTAGTTTCTACTATGTCTGGTATACTACAAAAGGCCAAATGGAGAAGTCAAAACAGTTCGTACGCTATGTCAGATCCGGAATGCCAGTCTGAATCAGAATGGGGTGGAAGAAGTATTTATGACGATAGTGAAGACAGCGTATTTTCGGATGCACAGTCTGAAGCAAGTAACTTTTCTAAAATGTCCCAAAGAACCGCACCCTCTTTGTTCGCATCAGTTTCAAATCACCAACAAATGCAAACTCAAGCGATGCAACAACAACAACACGATCAACATATTCAACAGCATCAGCATCAAAACCAAATGCAGTTACAGCAAATCCAACAAGCACAGTATCAGCAACAAACTGTAAATTATCAACAGTTACAACAACAAAGGCCGTCGCAAAAACAAGATGATGCATACCAACAGCAGATGCTCTTGCAACAGCAATTACAGCATCAACAACAATTACTCATACAGCAACAGCAGCAACACCAGCAACAATTGCAGCATCAGCAACAACAGCAACAACAATTTCAACTCCAGCAACAGCAGTGGCAACAACAACAATTGCAACATCAGCAACTACAGCAGCAAGCAGAGGAACAACATCTCTATGAACAACAGAAACTACAGCTGCAGCAACAGCAACAACAACAGCAGCAGCAGCAACAACAACAACAACAACAACAGCAACAGCAGCAACAACAACAGCAACAACAGATGCAACAATTACATCAGCAACAAATGCAGCAGGAATATCTCCTGCAAAAGCAACCCACGCAAGAACTAGAACAAGAAACCAATAGCATGTTGTACAGGCAAGACTCTGTACAAAGTAATTTTAAGGAAAACCGAAAAGACAGTGAAACCAGTGAAATCTACAAAAATGATTTCTATGAGGAAGAAGTAGAAGACGAAGAAGCACCAACATCAGCCTCCTTATTTATGACGGTTGGAGATCTAAAGAAAAGTTCTGTGTCATCTACGAGCGAAGACCAAGTGAGCGACGAAAATGTACACTTCCCACCTGTAACGCTAGGCAGTGCTTCTCGCGAATTTGCTGTTTCAAGAGCTCTCGGTAAGTACAGACGTAGACAGTCAGCTTCAACATCAGACGATCTCTCATCGTCTGAAGACGTTCCATCTGGAAAACAAGACGATTCACTTCCTATAATTACAAGAGATGAAGAAGAAGAGGAGCTTCGAAGAAATGAAATATTTGAGAAGATTAACTCTGAAGAATCAAAGAAAATGTTGCAAAACAATTTACAAAACGAAGAACAAAATCTACAGGAAGTAGTCTTAGCAAATTCATATTCAAAAAACCACAATGCTTCTAACAGGCAACATGCACCTCCTAGACATCAGCAAAGTCTTGAAATACCATGGGGTGGGCGAGGCTCTGGGGATACAGATGATGACAACAGGAGCACCCATTCTTGGAGAAGTACGTCAAGAGTGTCATCAAGAAGACAAAGCACCGAAGACAGTATAGACAGTGAAGATGAATGGTATTGCTATGAATTAAGGAAACTTGAAGAACTAGAGCGACAGTCTATTATGGAGAACGAAAAGAGGTTAGAAGAAGAAAAACACAGATACGAACCAGATGATGAAACAAGAGAACAGATGAGTTCTGTTTTACATGAACTAAAAATGAAAGTGCAACAAACTGAACCAATGCAAGATGCTAGACGACCATCTATTGAGTTACAAAGGCAACATCAGTTGCAAAGACGACCATCTTTAGAAATGCAGCAAATGATTCAGCAACGTAGACCTTCTTCAGAACTTGATCAGCTTCAACTTCAGCAGCAACAACTGCAGCGAAGAGCATCCATGGAGCGTCGCATGTTGGAAGAACGCAGACCGTCTTTTGAAAAATATCCCGAGGACGACAGAAGACCTTCAGCAGACAGGTTAATGATGATGAATCAACGCAGAGCTTCCTTAGAGAGAACTTCTGATGAATGTCGGAGACTGTCAATTGAAATAGAACCAGACAAAAGGGATAGAAAGAGAGAGCCGGAACACGAAGAATCGTCTGGAGATACAAGCGGCCCTGACAGCCCAAATCAGAGTGCTGAAGAACCAGAAAATGAGGAAGCTATACAAGAAGAACTAGAAATGATGCGCCGTAGTTCTAGTGGTTCGACTATGAAAACTGGAAAAGAAGGAGGTTCTTTTTCAAGGGAAGGATCAATGAGTGTTCCTCCTAGTGAGATGTCTGTAAGTTTGGCTGAAGGTTGGGACAGCGAAGAAACAGCAACTGTGCGAGAGGGACCTACGAGTGAAGAAGACCAAGGGCCTCCTGGTACTCCGTCACTCCCCCGATTCAAATTTCCTCCTGCAGAATCATATCCAACGGTCTCAGAAGAACAAACTCCTACGCTAGGGCCAAAAGACCCCAAGGATCCAGGTGGACCACTTGGTAGTAAATGGAAATTATTGAAAGCATTAAAGGAGAGAAAAGCAGAAGAAAAGAGTCAGGAGGCTGAGAAGGCAGCAGCGGCAACTACTACAACAACTGTAAGTTGTTATTATTATATACATTTTCCTTGTTTATGTTGGATGTTTATTTTAAAAACAAAAACAAACCTTTATAGACTGTAGTAACCGTAATGTAGTATTATATTAATTTATCTTGGATGATCAGGGCGGAAAAGTTTCTAATGATGTAAGTATATTATAGAATATATCGAAAAAATTTTTTTGGTCAAACATGCAAACCCATGATATTTTCATAAAACCAATTTAGCTCTAGGATGTCGGGAACACTAAAATAAATTAAAAATTATTGTTGTTGCAATTTCTAGTCATTCAATATTATGGGTGAAGTGATTATTTTATGCTGTCAGGGTAAAATTTGAGATATAAAATATGAACGTTTCATCGGTAAGATCAGTTTCATTAATAGTCTTAATGTTTCTAAAATAATGATAATCGTGATCTGAACAGAAATAACAAATTATAGTGGAGCTTGTATTTATAGCAATGCTTCCTTCCAAGTGTAAATCACTATTAAAATTTAACAAATTTAGTAATTAATATTTAATTTAAATCAGTAACAGAATTTAGTTAATTTAAGTGATAACGATGTTCAAGTTATTCTATACTACCCGACTAGATAAAGTAATATTTTTAAAAGCTGCCGCTAAACGCAGAACATGATTGTCAAACCATCATCAGTATTTTTCTATGTTTAATTATCAAGCATGACTATATAATTTTAAGTTAATTCTTTTCTCGTTTTTTTTAAATCAGCAATAAAATCCTCCACGACGATTCCAAACTTCTGAAAGTAAAGGAACTAACCACGTCCTTTTACAGTAAGTTTTCTCGAACGGCTAACCTAGCTACAATCGAAAGTCGATGTAAAGTAATCTAAAGCGATCGGTTACAAGGAGCTATCCCACCGGACGAAGCCACGTCTAAAGCGAAAATGGATCAGGAAACTCTTGGACCGAACAGCAAATAACACCTATAGTCCTAACCGGAGAATGTACCTCTGGATATCTCTTCTTTTGTGAAGTTTCCTGACGCCCGTTAAATAAGTTTTAATACCATATACTACGGAAATTTTTCCGCTCAACTTAGCCAAATGCAAAGACAAAAAAGAAAGTCGCATCAACCGCTTGATCACTAGCGTGTGTTATGGGAAAAAGTGAGTTTTGACTTGTAATAATTTCTAGACCCTAGCCGGAATTCGAACACGAAACATTCCGTTTTGTAGACAACTGCACTAACAACCACTGCGCTACGGAGTTGACTAAAATCAAACCCAATGCTCACAAATTTATAACATTTTACCACAAAATAATAATTTTAAGACATACTATAATCATGTGTTAATAATAATAATAGGTAATTTTTAAACTTAGTTGAAGCATAACTTATTTAACTCAACAAGTGACTGTTTCTTTTTAAATGGAAATTTTACCTAAGTTTCAAACGTCTTAAACTTAGGGAATGAATTCACAATCAACGTTGTCCATACTATGCTTAAGCGAAGATATATATGAACATCTAAATTAAAATTTATAGTTCTCGTACGTCATATGATATTTAATACTACCATATTGTGGTTAAATAGTTACTGACAAATTAATACAATGTGGTATAAATGGTAAATTATTGATAAATTACTTTCTACTTTAAAATAACGTTGTTTAAATGTTACTTACTCAATAAAATATTGACCACTTCAAAACTATCAAAACAAATTATGAGTGCGACAAATGTATACGAGAATGTATCTCGTATTTGAATCAGCCATTTCAGAAAGCTCATGAATCAAAATTTTACATTTTTTCTTTAGTGCATTTTAAGACTAACTGAATTAAAACACACCATCCCTCCAAAATCATATAAGTCCGGCTTTCCTTACATAGTAATGTAACACTAAGAAAAGGCGCACCTTAAGTGATATAAAGTATTTTCTTCTAATTAAAAACATGGATGATTTTTGAAGTTTAATTTCTGCTTTGGAAGAGGCTTTACAAAGTTTCTATCCAAAAATCGTTTTAAGGGGGATAACTACTGTTTGTAACGAAGACGAAGGATTTAAATAGTCCTGAAAAGTAACATTTTTCTTTTTTAAAGTTATGAATTTCAATTTTTATTATCGCAAAAAAGCTATTTTAAGTCACTAATGTAAACTAGTGAAATAAATAAATGAATAATATTGTAGAACATAATTTTTTTTCGGTCTAACAACGCATTTTTCAGAAAGCAACATAAATTAACATTTTACTCCAATTTATATCAGAAACATCTGAAGTCAAAATTGTCAATTTTTTTAAACGAGTGGCTTATCTTTAAAAATATAAAAGTATTTTTATATCTTTTAACCTTCTAAACAAATAATATTCTTTTTTAATAATATTCTTTGACTACTTTGGGGTTTTAATCCAAAAAAGCGAGTATAGGTTTTGGTGACAGATATTTACTTGGAATCGAACCTGAGACTTTGGCTTAGAAAATAGCAACTCTACCCAACTACTAATAGCGGTATTGTTTTATTGCAGGATGTGAACCGGGTATTAACATAATATTATATAAAATTCTATTTATAATAATTTAAATATAATTAAGACCAAACATTTTTAACAAATACATAAATTATTTATTATCTGCGTTAACGGTTTTAGAAAATTTCATATTTCCATTTTCGCTTGCCAGTTTTAGAATTTCTGATATAATTTTTAGAAAAATATTTTCTGTTCTTTTGTAAAGTTTTAGCCGCTTGTTCTACAATAATTTTTTAAAGGCTGTAATTTAATAAATTTTTTGCATTGTGTTTATCTTATAGTGATATTCTAAAAGTAAATCTCGCTTATATAATATTAAAATCAAAAGAAGAGTGAAACTTCTAGTTGGAAAATGTTATTCTAAGGTTAGTTCTCTTATCTATTTTTGTTATACTAGTAACAAAGACAACAGTAATGTTTAGAAAGTGCAAAGAAACCGTTTCAGTATGATACTGAGCTTTCTTTTATTGTGTCTCTGTAGAAAAGAGCCGACCACGCCCTGAAACAATGCCACTAACAAGCCCGTCCTCACTGTCCCATCCTGGCATTTGGTTTCTTCTATCTCACTGTGTCTAGTTGGTGAGAAAATCTTTTATGATACTTCTGCCTGCTGCGTTTATAACAAATATAAAGCTAAGATAAAAGGAATCTTGAATGAGCTTAATGGGGCAAAGGTGAATGGCTAAAGAACATATATATAACTTATATTGAAGAACTTTTAAAAATTTTCATTTGAATTTGTTTTCATAAAATGTTTACTCATACCAATAAAAGTCTTATTTACTACATAAAGTAAATTAGTTTTGGTTACATGTTATTAAAGTAACATTATATTTAGATGATAATTCATACAGTTTTCTTTCAACAAATTCTTTTTAGTGACATATTTTGTTAACTCATTTGTTCTAATACTTAGAAATATATTGAAATTCAATACAGCACTTTTTGTATCCTGTGTAGCAATTAAGAAGTGGCATTGTTTATCAGCGCTTTAAGTTTTCAGTATTGTTGTAACTGTCCTATATACACTGATAACGATTATAGTATTTGCAAAAATCTATCGTTCTTTGTAAGAGTTTGTTCTGAAAGACAGTAAGTTATCTCATATCGTTGAATTGACAGAAAGTACAAAATTAAAATCCAAAACTTGTCGTCTTCTTCTGCCTTTCAAGGATTAGTCATCTCTGCCTGTTACGAACCTCCCAAATCTGCCCATCTCTTTCTCGGGCGTTCTAGTTTCTCTTTCCCTCTGGTTTTTGGCTAGTGTTCGCTTAGGTATCCTATCCTCCCTCATTATGCTCACATGTTCCAACACTCCAACCTGTTCAGAGATACCCTGTCGTTTATAGAGAAGATGTTGAGTTCTCTCCTTATCTCTATATTTAGTAATGATCTTCTCTACTACACCCGTAGCCTACGTATGTCTAAGAAATTTCATTTCATATGCTTGTAATCTACTCTCCTCTCGCTTTGATAACACCCAAGTTTCACTGTCAAAAGGTACGGCCAGAGTACACGCGAGTTCCGATTCCGACTCAGATTCCTATTTTCCAATTTTGCTTAACCTGCTGCAGAAGAGCGTGAAGCGGTCTTAGTAGTTTTTGGAGTCAGTAGCAGCCATAGAGTTGTCAGATGAGGAAGCAGCTGCTTTGTTTATTGCAAGTGAAAATGTTTTCCTTAAGCTTAAACCTGAAAGGATTGGAGTGCTTGCGATGAACAAAGCGGGGAATGAGTATGGTGAATATATCATCTTTTTCCAAAGTTGAAGGAGACAAACAACGATTTTTTTGAGTACTGTAGGCCACTATGGAACTGGAAACGTTTGATTGTATTCTGCAAAAATCGAGCCGAACAGGTTTACTGACAAGACAAACACTTTTGAAATTAAAACTTGTTTGTCAATTTTTTCTTCAGTTTTTCACGCACCGATTCCAACTAAGTCAGCGAGCAAGAACGTACAGCTTATTTTTAGTCGCCGACCAACGAGACGGCTGTCGCGCGAGAGGCGGCACTTTGGCCGCTCTCATAAAATATTGAGTAGAAAAGGATTTTCGTGCTGACGAGAAGTTTGAAAATCCACATTCAAGTGGTTTATTTTTTTCTCGTCTTGTTATTGTTTTTTTGAAGGAGATTGTTTAAAGATTGTTTATCAGCCGTTCACGGTGAAGTTTCACGATGTAGTAGAGAAGTAACGGAGATTGTTTTAAAGGAGATTCTCGCGGTGACTCTTGGAATCGGAACTCGCGTGCACTCTAGCTTTACCCATAGAGTCAGGTCGGCGTTGCTATTGTTTTATAAAGTCTCAACCACGTGTTTTTGCTAAAATCCTATTAGTGAATAATTTAATTATTATTGACTTAGTATTGGTTAGTATCATTGACGCGGTAAACTGAAAATGCACTTAGTTCGTAACGTCCTGGGACATTTGTCTGCACAACGATTTGACTGGGTAAACCTGACAAACAACTAGTCGTAACTATTTGTAACAAATATTTGTATAGCTTACTTTTCATTACTCTGCACAATTTATTCGCTAACTATATCTTGAATGTTAAAATTATTTAGCCTGAATAATAACAAATTCTTCTACTCTTCTTTTTCTTCGCCCTTTTTAAAGTAGGACTATGAAATGATACAGAGTTTATTCATGGATGATTACAGTCACAAATGCTCCTTCAAATGTAAGAATTAATTTCTTCATGGTAACTTTCTATCTTTTAATTAATAGGGATTACGGTAATGAGTATATATGAGTATAATGAGTTGAGAGAGTATGGTTAACCGGTGAATTTTATCTCCTGTTTATCATAATAATAATAATGTATTTATTTTTACTCAATAATAAAATACAATGAATTTACATATCATATTCTCTGTAACTACACATATTTACATCTAACATATTCGTTTATAATAATTGAAACAAATCTAACACATTAATAAAATAAAATAAAAATGTAAAATCAGTTTATTATGAACAAAAATACTATCGGACCTAGAAAGAAAATCTTGACAGTCTTTTCATAGATAGAAGGGCCTCCTCATAGGTTTTTGGTTTAGGTATTTGCGATTTAGCCTAATTATTTAGACCTTTTGGGCTCATTCTCTCCAAACCTTCGTCGCGATTTTACCTCTTTTGCCAATTTTATTTTATTCCTATATGCCAAGTTCGTATCTGATATTTTCACTTCTTAACCAAGCTTTAAGTGTAACTCAGTCAATAATAATAAGTTTAATTCAATACTCGTGAAACTTCGCCGTGAACGGCTGATAAATTAGATTGAGATCCTTATCGCCTGTTTGTGCCGATCCGAAGTCCGGACAAGAGTTGGAGAGTGAAGCCAACCTGTCCATTAGAAAAAAGTATTTGTTACGTTATACTGTTAAAAATAAAATTTCAAATTCGTAATAGTAATGTTTGTTGTAAATATTATTATAATGTTCAATACAGAGTTTATTCATGGATGATTACAGTCAGAAATGCTCCTTCAAATGTAAAAATTAATTTCTTCATGGTAACTTTCTATCTTTTAATTAATAGGGATTACGGTAATGAGTATATATGAGTATACTATAATGAGTTGAGAGAGTATGGTTAATTGGACCCCAATCATCAAAGTAAACCGGTAACCGCTATCTAGTATTTGAATCGTATGAAGTAACAGCCTTTACTAGTATTTGAACCAGGAACCTTCGTTGCATAAAATCAGTTGTTATACAGCTGACTCGCGGCAAAGAATTTACTACTAGACTAAACCGGTGGGTTATCTTATTATTTAACTGGAAAATTTTTATTAAACAGACCTCAAAATTTTATCTCCAACAGTGTCAAAGAAACGACATTAAACACATTAATTATTAGTGGTCGAAAATAACGCTTTGTGAATTAATATAAAATAACTTTATTAAAATAAGGTTTAAAATGCTTTATTAAATTAATTAATTGGTTATTTGAATTCAATACATAGAAACGTAATATCTGAGAAAATTCAATATATTAGAATTCGACTTAATTAAGAACAAAACCAAACTAAATTGTTGCAAAAGATTTACCGTTGTTCAATAGAATTTTTTCATAGCTCGTGAAGAGATAAAATCTTGGGAAATGTAGAATATTTTTAAATTTTTCAGGTTTAAAAGATGTCATAAAGTTGGTCTCTTAATAATTAAAGAAAATTTCTTAAAATTTCCTTGAAAATTTCAGTAAGTCCTCATTTCAGCGGGATAACTGAATTTCGGATGAAATCTTTCGCCAGCGTGTTCTCTTAATTGCTGCTACCGACGGACGGCTCAACTCGAGCGGTCCCGTCGCGGATCCGCAGCATCGCCGCCCAGCGGTTCGCTACACTGCACATAAGCGGCATGAACCGTTTCGTTATTTTCAGTTGTAATGGAAGTGTATAGGAGGAAATAGGTTGTGTTTTCTTATTTAGTTCATAAAAACGTTATTATGAAAAAAAGAAGTACTGGGTTCACCTTTTTGTAAGCGCCAGGCTTCTGAAAGGCGCATTTTCAACAATGTTCTCAAAATACGAAATGATAATGTGAAGTTTTTCAATTATTTTTGTATGAGTGTGAAGTCTTTTGATGAATTATTACAAAAACTCAGTGAAAAATTAAAGACTGAAGACACAAACATGAGACTTTCCATTATCAGACTTTTTTTGTCAGAAAACATTTTTCTGATAAAGATGTTACCGTAACTTTAAAGTAAGAGATATTATACCGGGTTAAAAATTATAGTTCTAAATTTCACTAAGTCAAACTGATAGAAAAATACTTTAAGTCCTCTAAATTAATATGAAAATAGTAGCGCGGGTAGTCGTTAATAATTTTGAAACCACTCTGCTCTCTTTTTGTTTTTGTATCGGTAATTTTTGTTAGAAATTTTCCATAATTCTGGCCGTCCATACTTCATCAATAAATAATTCAATGTCAATTTCATATATAACATACAAAAAAATACAGTGAAAAAGAAAAAAATGGTAGGTATGAAAAGTATAACAAAATTCTACAGCCGCCGCGGTTTTCGACCGTCCGTCGGCAGGGACAAAGTGACCACTAATGTTATTCCTCGCCGCATGACCTTGAAGCCGCTCGGCGGAGAGGCAATACCCGCCAGAACAGAATCGACCGCGACGGCACCGACCGCCCGTCGGCAGTCACACATTGGGATATTAGGAAATCTAAACCACTTGGATGTTAGCCACATTGGCGGCGCGGCGATTTACCGCCCGTCGGCAGCGGACCTAAGAAGACAATTATGGAATACCGCCGGAAATAGACCGATCTTCTTGAAAGAATATCTCCACACAGGATTCCTAGACTGGTCGGAAGTTACAAACCGATTGGATGGCGCGATCGGTGGCTAGGTTGATCCCGGAACAGGTCTTGTTACCTAATCCTTGACTGGTGAAGAAGAAGATCTTTCGCAGCCATAACTCACTAAGGAAACGTTTCCAAACCTATGTTTATGTGAACATTTTTCTTAATCTTAGGTGCACAATCAGCTTTCGAGAGATTATGAATTTTGAATCACCTTATATTTGAAAACATTTCCGTAAGTTTTTCTCTACGTTGAATTGAAAATAGTTCAAAGATGATTAATAATATCTTTGTATAAATTATCATTTTTTAATTAAACGCTGCGCCTTACGTAATTAATACAAGTTTGTGTGAGTTCATTTTTAGTTAAGTATTTTTATTAAAAAGTAGAGTAAATCCATTAAAAATTATGTTCTTTTCTTTTCATTCCAAACCCTCAGAACCGTTTTTATTTCATTACTACTATAATTTATCATCGTGAATTTGTACAGATATTAAAATATAAGATTTATTTAGTCTGAAGATAAATTTATTAATTACTCAGTTGTTTCTTTTCACCCTTGAAGTATTTATTAAATTATATTGTCCCGGTTCAATTTACTGTTCACAATTATGTAAAAACAGTAAGAATAAATTGAATGTAACTAAAAGACAACGAATAAAAGTTGATAAAGAATGATGAAGATGGATTGAAATAGTGGAAAGAAAAGAGTAACGCTGTAAGGGAGAATAGAAAGATGGTAAGTAGTGTCGAGATGGAAAGTAAAGCCTTTTATTTAATAGAAGTTTCAACGTACTGTCTGCGCTATATATTTAATGCTGATTTTGAATTAAATTTGTTCAACCGTGAGCAATGAAAATGAAATCATTCAACGTAACACGTTCGTATTTTTCAATCTTTGTGGATTTTAGAAATTATCTCGTACATTCAATTCAATCTGTTTTTATTCGTTATTTTTAATAGTTTATTTTTCTCGCATCACATTCATTTTTCTTATGTTTATATTTTTACAATTTATACTACAGATTTATCGCACTAAATAAATGAAATTTACTTTTTATATTGTTATTTGTTTAATGTTTCATTCTAAAAATTAATTTCGTTAAGTTTAGAATTTAATTAGAAAAGTTTTTACGGGTGTTTTCAGTTTTATTGCAGAAAACAATTTTACTATCACAGCATGTGGAAATGTGGAAATATTTCGTTCGTTTTCAGGTGTTTCCTTTCCGTATTAATAGATATTTTACTTTTAGTACCCGTAAAATTTCTATATTTTAACTTTTTTATGTTATTGTTTACTTAAAAAATATTAATTGTAGATATATTAAATATTTTATCAGCGTTGTTCAAATATTTTATTACTTTCTCTTGCCTATATGAATATATAGGGAGGAAAGTATTGTTTTCATGTCGATTTTTACTTTCTCTTGCCTATATGAATATATAGGAAGGAAAGTATTGTTTTCATGGATCTATACGTTTTCAGACCCCCTGAACCCAAAAAACATGTTTTTAGCGATTGGTCTGTGTGTGTGTGTGTGTGTGTGTGTGTGTGTGTGTGTGTGTGTGTGTGTGTTTGGCAATAGGGCTATTGGGGGACATTGGTATTGATTTTCATTGACGTACTGAGGACTAAAAACGGACTGAGGACACACACATGGTCCTCGGAACGTAAAACGTTGAAATTCGGCTTCTACGGCCTCCTACGATTCAGAAAAGTATATATTTTTAAGAAAAAAAAAATGTCCCCTGTTAGTATGGTGTGCAGGGACAGTTAGTTCCAAGTGTGTCTCCCACGTAGCGCTGACACTTGAGAGTCATACACACCAAACACACAAGTTCTTGTTCTAAACCGCATAACCGAGGACTCTCGAGCCATTCTCAAAGTTAACAAAAAATTCAAAATAAGTCCTCAGTTGAACCGTCTGTTACAACCGTATAATGTAGCCTTGTGTGTATTAGCAGTACACTGATGCCAAGTTTCATACACACATTGTATTGCTTTAAGTCGTATAAGTGAGGACTCACGAGCCATTCTCATAGTTAACAAAAAATTCAAAATAAGTCCTCAGTTGAACCGTCTGTTACAACCGTACAATGTAGCCTTGTGTGTATTAGCAGTACACTGATGCCAAGTTTCGTACAACACTGTTAGTCTGTAATGTATACAGGAGAAGCATAATGTTCTGTCTTTGCAAATCACTTCATTCAGAATAGTGGGAACTGTTGGCGCATTTGTATTTCCCTTTTGTTTTATCGGTATTATAATTGTAAACTTACCATATTGTTTATTGCTCTACCTATTGTGTTTTTTTTGTGATTCAAACGATTCCTAAATTTGTGATTAAACTATTCTACGGCGTGTAAGTACTAATCAAAGCGTACATAGTACGGATTTTAAAGTACTTTAATTAATTGTAGCACCCTAAATCGCTTTGATTAGTACTTACTAAAACATTGTTGCCGTATTTGGTTTTAATTTATAATTAATAAAACATAATGTAATTTAGCTTCTACAGAAAGGAAGTAAAATATACGGTTCGTTTAGAGTTTAGCGGATATTTACAGTTGTCCCATTGCGTAAGATCAGCTTATTTTCCTTCTGCAACCCACATTCTTAAATGATTAGAGACATTCTGTTTTGCCAAACTACAAAGTTTATTGTGAATTGAAATAAACTAAATAATAGTACGTAAAGTTTAATATGAATTATGGTACAAAGACTTATTTTGAAGTGAAACGTAAAAGTTACATAATTTCTATACCAGTTCAATAGGTATAATAAAATTATTATTAAGAACCCTACAAATTATTAAATATTAATATTATTAACTAGCATACATACCCCGCGCGGCTTCGCACGGGAAACATGTTTAGGCCTAATGTACAATAACAAAATATAACTGTAAATAAAATAGCAATAATGTAAATAAATTGTAACAAAAATTAGCTGCTAGTCGACTGTATACTCCAAAAACACGCGCGCGCGCGCACACACACACATATACAGGGCGTTCTGAAAAAGGTCCAAGAATTCAAGGCGTGATTTACCACAACAAAAGAAGAAAAAAAGTTCAAATTAACGTAGGTCCAAAAATCATCAGTTACCGAGTTATACAGGGTGAAAGATTTCGTCAGAATTTCAGTTACCCCGTTGAAACGAAGCCCTATAGATATTTGTTGGGCGTTAAATTAGGCATAAATTTTACCGTATCGTATGTAAAATGAACAGAAAAATTGAACAAAACAGGTTTCAGACCTGTAGCTGCAGTAATTTTTAAGATATCTGATGAAATACGCAAAACTTGGTCCCGAAAAACAAGTTTCTTTTAGGTTTGAAGCAGATGAACTTTGTTAAATGGATAATAAACTCAAGAAATTCTTATACAAAACTTGTAGAGAATTTAAATCCGAAGAGAATGATGTAAATAAGTCAATAATAGACAAACGTTATTTTAAAAAAAATTATTTTTTAATTAAATAAAAAAAACGCATGATAAATAGACAAAATCTGTTGAACTCTCTACTAACTTCATTAATGTTGTCGAAATTGGCCATTGGGCTGGCTCCACTGTCATAAACCTTTCATCTCATTCACTAGTTGTTAAGTTCTGTACAGTGTGAATAAAAATAAAGTTTAAAGTCAAAAAAAAATTAATGTAATACTTAAAAGAAAACACGTCTTGTATTAAAACATGATTTAAGAAAATAAATCATATGTTTTATTTAAAACATATGATATAACAAAAAATACATTGTTGTAAATAATCTAAATAAATATTACAAGCAGTTATTTTTCCATTCCTCATTAAGTAAATATCTGTACTGTAATACAAGTTAGTGTGCTGTTGCAGTTAATTTTTGATGCAGAAAACATCTCATTCACCATGGCGGGTAATATGAATATTATTTACACTAAAAGTGAGATGGCAGATATGCATTTAATGTACGGTCCCGCACGTTGCAACAGTCTAGAGGCTAGACGCCTCTATCAGGAACATTTTCTTAATAGACAGTTACCGTCTCACAAAATGTTTTCTTCCATTCATAGAAGGTTAAGAGAGACAGGAACCTTACAACCAAAAAAAGTTGGTAGATCAGGATGGCCACGTACAACGTGTACAGCCGAATTGGATGAAATAGAGAATCATCCTGGAAGAAGTAAGAGAGCTAGCTATGGATTTCGGTGTTAGTCATTCAATTGTCTGAAAGGTTTTGCATGAGCAGCAGTTGCATTCCTGTCACTATCAAAAGGTTCAGGCTCTTATGCCTAAAGATTACTTTCCCCGTGTTCAGCTATGCCAATGGCTTATCGAAAGGTGCACCAGTCCAAATTTCTTAAGCAACATTTTTTTTACTGATGAAGCAAAATTTTCAAGATTGGCTATTGTTAACATCCACAATACTCACATGTGGCCAATTGAAAACTCACGTGCTATTTCAGAGAACCGTCACCAATATCAGTTTTCTGTAAACGTATGGGCTGCTATTCTGGGTGACAAAATTTTTATCCATTTTTTACCTGCTACGCTCAATAGCGAAAATTATTTACATTTATTGATTAATAATCTGCACGAGTTACTCGAAGATGTGCCTCTAAACACACGCAACAAAATGAGGTTTATACAGGATGGGGCTCCGGCTCATTACATATTACGAGTTAAAGAATTTCTAAATGAAGCATACCCTAACAGATGGATTGGACGAGGAGCCCTAGTAGCATGGCCTGCAAGGTCACCTGACCTCAATCCTCTAGACTTTTCTCATGGGGACATTTAAAGTCGCTTGTCTACGACTCGCCTGTGGATACCAAAGAAGAGTTGCTCACAAGGATTATTAATGGGATTCAGAGGATACGTGAGACACCTGGGATCTTAGAAAGAGTTTACCAGTCCATGAGAAAACGGCTGGATGCTTGTATTTTGAACATCTATTGTGACGTGGTTATTTTTTATGGCAACTGTTACTTTTTTGATGTATGAAAATTTATAGTTGTTAAAAATGTTTACTTGATATAAATAAACAGTAAGTAACTAATTAATTTATTTTAATACATGTATTTTCTTTTAAGTACATTAATTAAGTTAATAGAGAGTTTAACAGATTTTGTCTTTTAAATCTTGTGGTTCCTAGTTTTATGTCCTTTAAAAGATGTAACATGATATGAAAATAAAATTCTGTAACGAAGGGCAAACATCAGAGGGCTATACACGAATGTAGTAGACTTATGTACGTTGGATGAAACACAGTCGCGAATGCTTGTATTAAAAAATTACAATTAAAATTCGCGGGAAGGTCATTACAAGGTCATCTTCTTTCTCTGATCGCTACCAAATGCCGATGTGTGGGTTGCTACAATTAAAGTAGGCCTACTCAAAACAATGGTGTAGAACTATGGTCCACGGTTTGTAGCCTGGAGGCAATTTTATAATGGCAATTTGCGTGTGTCCTCGGTGAGATGGAAGAAATACAAGGTCCTCAGATAGTGAATGAAAATTATTTTTAACAGATTTTCGGTGTGTGTCTTCACTTCGATGGCTAAATACTATGGTCCTCGGTTTGTAGCCGGGAATGCAATTCGTGTGTGTCCTCGGTGAGATGGAAGAAGTACAAGGTCCTCTAACAGTGAATGAAAATCATTTTAACGGTTTTTTGGTGTGTGTCCTCACTTCGATGGCTAAATACTATGGTCCTCAGATAGTGAATGAAAATCATTTTTAACGGTTTTTTAGTGTGTGTCCTCACTTAGATGGCCAAATACTATGGTCCTCAGATAGTGAATGAAAATCATTTTTAACGGTTTTTTGGTGTGTGTCTTCACTTCGATGGCTAAATACTATGGTCCTCAAATAGTGAATGAAAATCATTTTTAACGGTTTTTTGTGTGTGTCCTCACTTCGATGACTAAATGTTATGGTCCTCAGATGGTATGGTAGTTTCAAAAAACTTAAAAAGTTGCGATAGCTCAAAATTTGACTATTCGGGACGCATAAAAAAATTTTTACAACACAGTGATGCATATATTTTCCAGAAAAACTGATTAATTAATGATGTCCTCGGAACGTGTGGTTCGGACTTTTGACCTCGGAACGTACCCGGGGAAAACCTGTGTGTGTGTGTGTGTGTGTGTGTGTGTGCGCGTGCGTGCGTGCGTGCGTGCGTGCGTGCGTGTGTGTGTGTGAACAGAATATCTCAAGAACGGAACATTGTACGAACTTGAAACTTGAAACTTAAGTTACATACCACTACCGGACCCGACAAGAACATTTTCATCAAAATCGGTCAACCGGAAGTAGCAGTTTATTCGTATAATTTTTCACTTTTTTGCGATTTTCTCAAAAACTGGTCCTACGATTTTTTTTAAAATCGCCTGGTTTACTCAATTTTTTATTCTCTACAAGATAGGGTAGGCGCCATGTTTGCTGAAATTCTGCGTGAGGCTGTTTTTACGTAAAAACATTTTCTTCTTAAGATTGCGGCTTTAATATGCATTTTGGCGCAAAACGTTATATAATAAAAGTTGTAGAGAATGTAAAATTCTACAACTTTTATTTCAAACATTTTTTTGTATAACGCTTAGTTTAGCGGTAATTAGCAATTTTCTGTTTTTTCTCACGAAAACGTGTGAAAAATCTATTTTTTTAAGATTTCGGCCTTAGAATGCATTTTACGGCAAAAGTGTTATAAAATAAAATTTATAGAAAATTAAGAGATCTAAAACTTTTAATTTAAGCATTTTTTGTACAGTGCCTAGTTTAGCGTGAATGAGCGATTTTCCGTATTTGTAAGCTAAACTGAGGTCGATTTTAATTTTGCGTATTTCACTAATGTTTTTTGAGGTTAGTTTTTTGTTCATTTCTAATGTTTTAATACTAATGTTAGGTTTATTGTTAATTATTTGCATTGGCAAGAGAAAGTTGTGTGAGTGTTTCACACCAGATTTTTTAAAATTGAGTTTTCACCGGATCTACACGTTTTCAGACCCCCTGAACCCAAAAAACATGTTTTTAGCAAAATATCTCAAGAACGGAACATCGTTCGAATTTGAAACTTGAAACTTAAGTTACATACCACTACCGGACCCGACACGAACATTTTCATCAAAATCGGTCAACCGGAAGTAGTAGTTTATTCGTGTAATTTTTCACTTTTTTACGATTTTCTCAAAAACTGGTCCTACGATTTTTTTAAAAATCGCCTGGATTACTAAATTTTTTGTGTTCTACAAGATAGGGTAGGCGCCATGTTTGCTGAAATTCTTGGTGAGGGTGTTTTCACGTAAAAACGTTGTTTTTACGTGTTTTATCCTACAACTTTTATTTCAAACATTTTTTGGTATAACGCTTAGTTTAGCGGTAATTAGCGATTTTCTGTTTTTTTTCTCACGAAAACGTGTGAAAAATCGATTTTTTTAAGATTTCGGCCTTGGTAAGCATTTCACAACAAAAGTGTATATAATCAAATTTATAAAAAATTAAAAGATCTACAACTTTTATCTAGAGAATTTTTGTATACAGAGCCTAGTTTAGCGTGAAAGAGTGATTTTCCGTATTTTTAAGTTAAACTGAGGATGTTTTTCGTTTTGCGTCTTTCACTCATGATTAAAATTAGGTTATGTTTATTGAGGTTAGTTTTTTGTTTATTTCTAATGTTTTATTACTAATGTTAGGATTATTGTTTATTATTTGCATTGGTAAGAGAAAGTTGTGTGAGTGTTTCACACCAGATTTTTTTTAGTTTATTTAGAGGCTCCTCAATAACTTAGTCATTAGCGATTACTTAAAAACAAGGGACGGTGGTTTGAACGTACATTAGTCGTATACCTTAACCGTGTATGAACCTCCGCTTTGCCTCAGATCACCACTTGACCATGCAGGCGGCCATATTCCCAATCAAACTTTATGGGAGGAGTATTTCGAAAGAATCTAAGAAGAAATCAAGACAAAAAAAACAAAATTTTCTGGAAGAGCAAAAACCAGATTATTATAAAAATTTATAAAACCCAAATAACGTTTTTTACTCTCTCTTGCCTATATAAATATGTAGGAAGGAAAGTATTGTTTTCATGTCGATTTATCGGAATCAAGTTTCCACCGGATCGACTCGTTTTATACCCCCTGAACCCAAAAAACATGTTTTCAGCGATTGGTCTCGGTATATGTGTGTGGGTTGAGAACACAATATTTCAAGAACGGAACACCATACGAAGTTGAAACTTAAAACTTAAGTTAAATACCACTAGAGGACCCGACACGAACATTTTCATTAAAATCGGACAACCGGGAGTAATAGTTTATTTGTGTCATTTTTCACTTTTTTGCGATTTTCTCAAAAACGGCACCTACAATTTTTTTTAAATCGCCTGTTTTACTAATTTTTTATGCTCTAAAAGTTAGGGTAGGTCTGCTGAAATTCTTGGAAAGGTTGTTTTCTCGTAAAATTTTTTTTTAAGATTGCGACTTTAATATGCATGTTAGCGCAAAAACGTGTACAATAAAAGTTGTAGAGAATTTAAAGTTAAAACATATTTCATAATAAGTTTTTGTTTTGAAGAACGTTTGCTCTCAAAACAGTTTTGTAGTAAAGTCTGTAGAATTTTCTTATGTTATGTTTATGAGATCTCATCGCAAATAATATTCAGCTGGTTTAAAGAAAAATCATACTACACAAATAGACCTTCATGTCGTCTACGAGCATTTCAATACATTTATGCAATTCAAATAAGTTATTCTGCACAGTCTATTAGAGTTACAGTTAAGCCCAAATACATTTTTTTAACATAATTGAAATTTAATTTAATTTTAATTTTAATTCTAATTTTATTTCTATTCCCTATCGTTTGCTCTAGTTTAACATCAGTTTTTGGGTGATGTTTTTATTAACATTGCATAATTTTTCCAGTTCGATTCCTTTTATCGATTAATAAGTAGGGTATTATTATATCGGTCTGTAATGGTTGTGTAAACATTTGCGTTGAAACGGTCGAATTAAATGTAAATAATTTTCTTTTATTATTCTATTATCACTCGTTATTCGTTATTTCTAATTAATTGTTTATTTCCAATTTTGAAACTTTTCAATAATATTTATATAAAACTAAGAGTTTAAATTTATTTTTATTTTGTAGATTGTGTGTTTACATGCATTAAAATAATTTTTCTTTTATGAAAATTGCAATATAAATTTTTATCGTTATTTTTACCGTTTGATTAAACTGATTGCAAAAGAATTACACTTTGTTTAAAAAAGCTGATTAAATCGTACTACGACATTATTAATATCTCTGTACATTTGCCACATACTGTGAAAACTCGAATAATAAATGTTTTAAATCATACTGTAACTTAGTATTTACCGTACAGGCTTACTGAAAAAAACACCGTACTTATGCTCCCTTCTCACTCATGCTATATCGTTCTCTTGCGCATGTAATACCTCTAATAAATCAATACAGATGCATGTAAAAAGAAACAAATATTTTATTATTTTTAAAACACGGAAAGGAAGTAATATTCAATCATGCAAAAATAAATAAATGATTTTTAATATAAAATTAAAACGCTATTAATTATTTCAATTGTTTGTTTCAACAATGAAAATTATTATGATAATATTTATTGTGAATTTTGAATGGTTTAATTAGTATAAATAACTGTTGCTGCGGAGAAGATTCGTTTTGTATGTTACACCGAGTTTGTTGCACATAGGTATTACTTCAACGTATTTTTCCCGATTCCATCATCTTTAGCGTTATTGACAATTGAATAAACACAAATGTGAAACTTGAATATAGCACTAATAATTGTTTGAGCCCCCTCCCCCCATCGGGTTGGTCTAGCAGTAAGGCCGTCTCCGAAAGTCAGCTGTTTTTTAACTGCTGATTTTTTGGAGGCGAAAGTAGCTTACCGTAGTTCAAATCCTAGTAAAGGTACATACTTTAATATGTCTTTGAATAAAACAGTAATTACGTGTGAACTTTAATAGTTGGGGTTCAATTAACCGTATTGTGACACTTATCTCTAAGGTCCGTTTCGGGATCTGGGTAAATTAAATAATTAACACACTAAAGTTTAAAATTACAAGTAAATACTGACTCCCGATCGTAAACAAACCGGCGCTTAAAAAGGTGGGCTAAAGGAGAGTTCGAAAGAAGACAGAGATTTTCGTAATAATAATAAAATACGAAATCCTTCTGACGGCTTCTGGACAAATCTTAACTGTAAACAAATTAGAATGAAATAAAAGGTGTTATAACAAGGCAAATTATCTAAACAGGTAACCACCCTCCTCTTTCACGATACAACAAAAGCTACCTTTACTTTAAAAGACCATTTATATAACAGTAATATTTATTACTTCTTGGAAAACGCTATTTATTACTCTATTACTACTTATTACGAGTATTATTCTATTACGAGTATTATTCGTATTACTCTATTATTACTTTATTATTTAAGTTACATTTTTAATCTCTCGGGCTTCCTCGAAAATTTTCGAACCCACATTCCCTTTATATTGTCACAGTATTTTCTCAGGAATGGTTATCCGAGAAAAAACTACACCTCATTAACATGTCATACATAATTATCTTTCTCATCTCATTGGGTCATGGGGTTGTATATGTTCTTAACTGAACACATTGCAATGTTGAACATATTAGCTATTAAGTTTAAAAAAAATTAATAAGGTAAATATGTTTACTGACATCAATATGTAGGGCGATTTCCTGAAAGTCTCGCTTAGTACGTTTTCTATTATATCGTATTTTGTCGAAGAAAATACTGGTATAATATTTTCTATGCCAAGAGAGAAGTTTCTAATAGAAATGGAGAGTGAAATTGTCGGTGTAGTTATACAGAGATGGAATGAAATGTATGTGTTAAACAGACTGAGTAGTGAATGTTATGGAATGGTAAATGTAAAGAGGTTAGTTTGCCCGGCAGTGTTAATTAAAACAGTGTCTCTTAAAGTAGAGTGAACTGAATAGTTGATAGACAGATAGATGGGTTGAATCGATCGATGTGCAAGACCCTTCTTGACACGAGTTGACTAGTAGTAGTGGGTGCATACTCTAGACTCTGTTGGGGGTGGTATAAAGGTCTGCATGAGACGCTTCTTCACTATTTGTTTTGCTTTATTTGACAGCCATCTTGCTCTTATACTGCTTTCTACGACACCGTATTCACGTTTACGACAATTGTATTCATAGACATTTAATAAATATAAATTTCCCAAATGTTTGACGGTTGTTTGTTTCAAATATACATAGAAACTTTAAATCAAAAATTGTAATTGTGTGTCTAATTAATTTGAATTTATTATTACATTAATTATTCTATAGTTTTCTTTAACAGCAATAATAAAACCCACAGTAACTTGTAGTTCCAAATCAACTTATCTTTGTCTATTAAGTGCTTTGAAAAGTAATTGTGTATTGGAATGACGATTTCATTCCAGGCGAATTATGCAATTGATACTACTACACGCCATTTTATTGCTCATTTCCTTTCAATTTTGTATTCGGTGATAAAATATTTTGTTTAAAATTACATTTTTTTATACTTACTTTTCTTTACGGCGAGGTTCCTACGATTGATCCGCTTCTCGCATACCAAAACGCCATCGATCTCGATCCCACCAGTCCTCCTCTGTCAACTCCCTCTTCTCCAATGCGGACCTGATCCCCTGCAGCCAAGTATATCGCGACCTCCTCTTTACGCTGACTTGAAGGACAGACCTCCAAGAGTCTCCTCGGCCATCTATGCCCCCCATGGTCATACCACACCAACTGCCTTATTTTGATGTCCTCCTCTATTGTATTGCCACAACCTACCTCTACTCCCCTGACTTCCTCGTTTCTAACCCTATCCATCCGGTTTTTTTTATACATTGCAAAATAACAAAACCGAAGTACATGAATATTGTTCAGTGACTTAATAGTTATTTTTATGATAGACCTCATATTTTAATTAGGTTCATATAAATCATTTAACGAAAATAAAATAACATATCTAACTGGTACGGTAATGTATGCGATACGTAATTCCAACGTCCAAGCAGTGAGATTTATTTGTATTATGAAATAATGATATATCAATACTCTGAACGACAAAATACTTTACTTACTTATTATTCCATTATCGAACAAGACTCATTTATCATTGTGTAACTATCGCACACCTATTTACAAGTTGTAAACTCAAATTTTAAAAGGTTCAAATAGAATGTTCCGAAACGTTCCAAATTGTTAACACAATACAAACAACAATATAATCAAAAATTTTAAAATTTTAGGAATACAAATAATATTTAAACGGCATTTTATTTAGCAAAGAAATAACGTAAACATTTGGTAACCCGAAAATTTTCAGGTGGCAACCCCAGGTCGCATGAGAAAACGAAAAACTCAAAGTATCATACATTCAAACCTCAACATTCAAAGTTGAAATTTTGAAACTTTAAACATTAGCTTTTAATTTTCATATCTTCAAATACCAAAATATTGTGATCCACCCAACCCTTTGGCGGCCGAACTTCACCTCGTGGCAAATGGTTCTGATCCACTTATGAATTCTGATCCACCTACCCCTCTGAGGCCGAGACACGTAACCAGCGCGAAGCGCTGCTGGAGTGGCGAGTATAAACATTAAAGTGCGTGATTGCGATTGTAGTTAAAAAATATAACATTCGGTAATTCATGAAAATTGAACTACTGTAGTATTTGTGATATAAATAGGCGGTTGGTAATTATTGTAAATATACATTGTCAAATTGTGACATAATTGTGACATGTCTAATAAGTGACATTTTATTTTTGAAAAATATTATTTTTTTGACAAATGACGCAGACATACTTATTCCCAAAAGCTCAGACATGATGTGATAGTGCGCCAAACAAAAGCAGCCAGTCAGTAAATCATAGCTTCCACATAGCACTCACCTAATCGATTTTAATGAAAATTTTGACGACTTGTCAAGAGCTTTCTTTTATTAGGAAGTTAGGACAATGAGCTGCAGTTTTGATACTGATAAATTTTTTAGGATAAACTCTTCTATCAAATTTCAGACATTAGGTTGCAAACATCGGATTGCAGAAGTAAAGAACCTATCAGTACGATTAAGCTCAATAATTATTCTAAGAACAATGTAGAAGTTTGTTGACTAATTTAACAATGCGTAGTAAACACCATACAAGAATGCATGATACGCACTCTAATATGAGTAATAAGTACGTATAGTTTACATAATATAATATTACGTATACAATTGTAAAGTTAACAAATATTTTACGTTTTACAATACTTTTAGAGAGTAGTGGTTGCCAGTTAGTATACCACTTTACTTTTGAAAGGAGTTTGTACTTTTACTATTTTCCATCAGTACTTAAAACTGTGATGGGTACAGCGGGAGTTTTATTACCACTAACTTAATTGTGATGAAAATATAAGAGAAAAAAAATTGGTATTTTTATATTCAATATGAATTTTATGTTCGATGTTTGAAATTTATATCGGGATCTGTGTAAATACAAAACCTGTATTGTTTTCACCTGTTTTTGTTTTTTGTTTTTTTTATTAGTCACCCCTAAGGCAACTTTATTAAAAATAAAATTATTACAACAGCAATAAATACAGGGTTAGCTTTTCTCACTTTTATAATAATTTTGTTTATTACTCTCTGTGACACTGAAAATAATCCCTCTTCACTATCTTAAGTAAGTGAAAGATACAAAATATTTCTAGTTTTTATTCCATAATTTTATTGGCTTTCATTCTTGGGAATATTATTGATACCAATATTTTTGAGTATACTTCCATTTTATTTTTGAGAGATAAAATTTTATGTATTTCCTATAACATTTACAAAACACAATTACAGACTGACTTAGGTTACACTAAGTTTGTGAGGTAATTAGAAATAAAAAAATCAATTAAAATAATTTGTTTATAAAAACCATAAACTACATTAAATGGAAACTTAATTAGCAGATTTAATAAGATATTTATTACTATTTTCGTTTTACGTTTGACTGTTATGCATACTAATGCTAATATAGATGGTGAAGGTTGAAGGATGAAAACGATTGATAAAAAATGAAAACCTGCCCGTGAACCGAATCCGGGACTCCTGGCGCAGAAGCCAGTTGCGCTGACCACTGCAAAAAAGGGTGCTATGTTTAAATATACCTTCCCCATTACCTTTTCAAATTAAAATTCTATCATATTTGAACTATTGTGTTTTTTATTTATAGTGAAATGGTATTAATGATGTGTTTAATGGCCAGCCAAATCCGTACTTTAAACTAATTTCACCGAAATATACTCTTAAAACGTAAAATATTCGTTAGCTTTATATTGAAGTTTCTGTGACACGTTTAAGATAAGATATGATTTTTCTTGTGAATAACTACTTTTTTTAAATTTCCACTTCTGAAATAAGTGAAAATTTATATTTTAAAAAATATTTATGAAACGGGTTAAGTTAAACCTACATAAATATAACAATATATGTGAAATAGTTTAGTAGCTTCGAAAATATATAGCCTATTTATTATATTGTATATATATATATATATATATATATATTTTTTTTGTATACTTCCACAAGAAAGAAATTGTTTTTATTTTAATGGATACGTTGTGCGTGACCGATACATAAAAATAATTTAATTGTTAAACTTGTCTGATAGCAGCGTGTAAAATTATATACCCTACGCATCATAAATTTTCCGGATTCTTAATAACGTATATCGTGCTTGCCGGAGCAGTTGGATCAAGGAATTTACTTGTTACTCGGTAAACCATGTTTAGTTCTGTAAAGTAGCTTGATACTTGGAAAATCTTGTTAAAAGTTTTGTTAGATCACGCATTTAATTTAGTTTCGCGTTCAATTTTCAAACACACCGAAGGCGTTATAAGTTATGCAGAGTATGAAATTACGTCCCGTATTACAGTTTTTGTTTTGAGGCTTTAATCGCAAAATTAGTTTTAAGAATAAGTAAAACATGCTTTAATCTGTAGTAAACATTTTCGTTACAAAAAGATCAAAAGTATAATAATTTAATAAAATGTTTTGTGTTTTCTACTTTTATCTGACTTAATATTCAGTATAAAATATTTAAAACTTGTTAAATTGTACTTTCATAATTTTAACCTCTTAATAATGTAGGCCTTTAGATATTAGAACTTTATTTTACAATTTATTTTACAAGCGGTAATAAATACTGATGAATTCGAAGAAATTACTTTTTCTTGTACATGCATACGCAATTAAATAATAAAAACATTACAGATTTTTTATTGTAAGTTCAAGAAAACCAAAAGGTAGAAACCGGCGCATAAATAAACAGCATCTATTTACTTTACGTTTCGAGAGTCCTTCTCTAATTGAAGTAAAATGAATAAACATACCTTCATTCGTTGATAATATTTGTAGGAAATTGAAAAGTTGTTTAAACAGTCCTGGAACTTGATTTTATAAAATGTATTTTAGTCGTCTTTTTTTCTTTACACCCATGAGAACCATGTAATTTGTTCTGTATTTATTTTACCATTGTAATAGCTATTCCAGATCTAATATAAGAAACTGATATTGTTGCTTTGCAATAAAAAACCTTTTAAAGAAAAGAGAATACGCTAACAAAAAAAATCAGCACTTAATTTCGAAACAAAATAGATTTAGATTTGGGTCATGGCTGTTTTGAGATGAATCTCCCTTAGAGACATCCCGAGATTTCCCAGCGGTCTTTCACTTTGGTAACAATACTGACCTACCAAGGTCGATAAAAAAGAATTATTGGCCTACAAAATACACTCAACAACATTTTAGATTGTTTGCATCCGATCTTCTTATACTTTCTCTTGCCTTATATGAATACACAGGGAAAGAAAGTACTTATTGTTTTCATGTCGATTTTTTGAAATCAAGGAGGCTATTCACCAAAAATACACGTTTTCGGACTCTATGACCCAACAAACCATTTTAACCGATTGGTCTTTGTGTATGTTAATGGAATATATCAAGAACGCAATATGGTATAAAATTGAAACTTGGAACTTAATTAGGCACTGTGAGGGGACCAAAAGGAGTTCGAACACGAAAATTTTAACCAAAATTGGTCAACCATAACTGTTGTAAGTTATGATAGTTCATTCATGAAATTTTTAACTTTTTGCGATTTTCCCAAAAACGGCTTCTACAGTTTTTTTTAAAATCGCCTCATTCACGACGTTTTTAGTGCTCTAGAAGATAGGATAAGCGGTTGCTGCTGAAATTCGTAAAGGGGATGTGCTCTCCTAGTATTTTTTTTAAGTTTGCAATTTTAATATGCATTGTACGGAAGTGTATAATCAAAGTTGTAGAACATGATACAAAATTTACAACTTTCATTTCATACAATTTTTTCTGAAGAACGTTAATTAGTGATTTTCCGTATGTTTAGTTCAAGGATTGTGGTTTATTTTCATTTAGCGACATTAACCGTTTTTTCATGTTTTTCATTTTACATTGTACTCTTAATTAAACGTAGGTTATATTTTTTCATTTCTACATTAGCATTATTCAGATTACCAAGTGAAAGTCGTGTGAGTGTTTCACACCAGATTTTGTTTACTGCATAATCAATTATCTTACTGTACAATTCACTATAGAATTGTTACTGTAACAGGTGCCCAGTAAACGGGATTTCTGTAACCCAAGCCTGTAAATGATCCTAATTTACTTGTGTGTTTAAATTGTCAGGATTAATTATTATCATAGGCATACAAAATCTTGCACAAAATTTAAAAAATTCTGTAGTCCAACTTTAATTCTTCATCAGAATCCTGAATCCTGGTTGAGAGGGCTAAGAAGCCCTATGATGGCGACATCGTGTTAAGGAACACCTGGTCGCTCGGGGAACAATATAACAGAATAATTGCAACCTCAAGAAATTTAGGGGGAATTTTATAGTTTAAATAGGAAATAGGATTCTGGTTCGTGGGACATTGGAACTGGGACTTGAAAGGAGGTAATTTATTTTTAGAAGTTATTTGTGGAAAATTTAAATTAAGGGACAAGTGGGTTTAAGAGCGGCTCTTTTATTTTATTTTATATTTCAGTGGCCTTTTTTCAGTTTTGTGGGAGTCCTATTATCTTGGGGAGGGGAAGGCATGCATTTTACTGAACGTGGACTAAAGGTATAATTTAAGGTAGGGGTTAGTTTATGATTTCAGGGGAGACGGAAAGGGTAGAGTTTGGCATAATCACCGGCCTTTTTATGTTCTGAGTGTTTATCAATTTAAAATGGCGGCTCTTTTCACCGTAGTGGAGTGATTATGCATAGGAACATGGGGACAACTACCAACTGGGGGAAGTGAGTCATACAAGTAGAAGGGGCATGGACAAATAAGAGGAATACAGGGCAGAATAAAAATGTGGCAACTCTAAATTTTGTTAAGTGGGTCATACTGGAATTTAGATAAAGTCGTGGAATGGTAATGGCATAGAGACTTCAGGTGGGTGTGGACGTCGGTACAAGTCCTGAATGATCTGGGGTCCGTCAGTTTTCCCAGCGTCGTGTAGCCGTTTCGAGGTATTGTAAATAAAGTCCTCCATAGAAGGGAAGAGAAGGTGTTCGTGTATGATGCGATTGGATATAAGATAGTGGAACTGTGTGATGCACCGGAGGACTTTGTTCTGGTATGCTGAAGTACGTCTTTTGTTGGACTTGGAGAGAAAGGGCCACCATACCGGTGACCCGTACAAAAGGAAAGGACGTAGGATAGAGGAGTACATTTCCACCCCGCAGCCCTTGCTATGCTCTTCGACCAACGTCAACCTGTGTTTGCAGCTGGCGATTGGAACAGCAAACACACGGACCTCGGCTGCCGAACAACGAACATTGCTGGTACTGAACTCCTGTCCTTCCTCGAGCAGTCTCCTTTGTCGTTAGCGCTCCATGTTCCTGACACCCCGATAAGGGTGCCCCCATTCACCTATCAACTTCCTGATATCCTTGATTACGCTATTTCTCTCGATCTTGCCTCCGTCCCTGACATCGATGTATTACCTGATTTGAATTCTGATCACTATCCAGTTCTGTTTACTTTCACGTCCTCGACTGCTCGTATCCCTGTCCCGCCTCCTTCTCTGAAGGTCTGCTGGCGTTCCTTCTATGACTCAGTTGCCTCCCTAATCCCACCTGAACCCCCTACTATTACCACTGTAACTGAGCTTGAGTCCCATCTTGATTCCCTCACTTCGATACTTTCCGATTCCATTGCCCAGAACTCGCACCCACGTCCGCCTCGCACTAGGTCATCACTTCCAGCTCCTATCAAAGCAGCAATCGCCGATAGGCGTCGCTTTCGAAGGCTCTGGCAGCGCACCAGAGATCCAAATCATCGCGATCTGTTCAACGGTGCCGCTGCTAGGTGTAAACTGCTACTCGATGGTCACCGGTGTAGTAAGTGGGAGGACTACCTTCATCGAGTAGCGGATGACGGAAGACCATGGGAGGCCACACGTCGTTTGTTGTCGACCCAGAGGAAGTCGCATCCTCTGATGACACCTAATGGTTTGACATATTCTCCGCAGGCGATTGCTGACACTTTCGCTTCGCATTTTGAACGACATTTTGTTGCCCCTCCGCCCGTTCATCATGACCAGGATGAACTCATTCATGATGAAGTCAACTCAACGCTCTCTGACCCTACGCCCTGTAACTTACAACCCTTCACGGAGGATGATGTCACCTCTGTAATTTCCTCGATTAATCCGCGTAAGGCCCCTGGTCCTGATAATGTCTCTGGATACGCCATCCTGAATTCCCCGCCAGATCTAAAGCTTCATCTTTTGGCAATATTCAATGCAGTGTTGGCGCTGCAACATTTCCCCTCTTCGTGGAAGGTTTCCAAAGTCATTACTATTCTGAAACCCCACAAACGTCCGACTGATCCCGAAAGTTATAGACCAATTTCCCTTTTGCCGATCCTGTCAAAATTATTCGAAAGGCTTCTTCTTCTCCCGCGCCTGCGTCCTGTTGTTGAATCTGTTCTTCCCCCCGAGCAATTTGGTTTTCGTCAAGGACACTCCACAACTACCCAACTCCTCCGCATCGTCACGGCACTTGTGGATGCCAGAAATTCTTACTGTGACACGACGGCTGTGCTGCTTGATTTTCGGGCTGCATTTGACCGCGTCTGGCATATGGGCCTCCTTTACAAACTGGCACAATTCTTTCCCCCTCAACTGTCTGATTACTCCATTCCTATCTTACTGGAAGACAATTCCAAGTCTCTGTCACTATTCCTCAGTTCCACATGGCCATGTCCCCACTCACCCCTTCATCCGCGGGTGTACCTCAGGGCTCGGTCCTTGGGCCCATCCTCTATCTTATGTACACCTTCGATTTTCCTGTCCGTGATTCAATCCAATTCGGACTGTTTGCCGATGATGCTATTCTGTACCGTCACGGCAGATGCCTCCGCCTCAATTGCCGCGCGCTTCAAACTCAGCTTCTAGACATCACTAGCTGGTGTCGTGTCTGGAGACTATCACTTAACCCCACAAAATGCGAAGCAATCCACTTTACACTAAAACGCAATGTTCCTCCGCCTCTACGATTGGAAGGGGAACTCCTCCCATGGCAGAACAGCGTGAAATATCTAGGGGTTGACCTAGATAAACGATTGACACTTCGACAGCACATTGACAGCAATTCTTCATCATTGTTGGAATAATATTTTAAGAAATAGCGCATCAAAATTCAGGCTGAAAGGACATATCAGATTACTCTTACGATAAGTAGATAAATAACCATCTTCCGGTTTACCTTTTCAATCATGCATTACCACAAATAAACTTGATTCATTTTTAAGATTTCACTTAGACAGATGTCAAACTTAAAACAACCACATTAACTTTATATATAAATTATTGAATGATTAAGCAAATTTGACTATCTATAAAATTGTTAATTTAACACAAAACAATTTAGTGTTAAAATAATGGCAAATAATTTTCAGTGGGTTTGGATTTTTAATACCAAAATATATTATTTAGTTTATTTGATTCAGTGTTAACCATATTTTTTTACTCTAATAAATAGTTTGTTTGTACCAACATCACTAAGTTTTAATTTGATATTCATACCAATTTCAACAAATAATAAATAACTAAAAGAAATGTTTTACTCCGTGGACTAAGAGAGAACGTTGAGGCATTCTAAAGTAGTTGCGATTATGTTTTACTTCTTTTTTAGTTGCATTTTTTTACTTTTGAAATACTAAAATATTTACATTTTAACAATTACGTTCTACTTAAACAATCATATTTATTATATTTAAAAACTATGCTAATTATAGAATTTCATTACTTTGTCGGAACCAATTCACTTCTAGTTAGTTATCAGGATAATTGTTATAGAAAACCACTTTACTAACTAACTATTTTATTAATTCTCTGCTTTTTAACTGGAGTTTATCGTTGTTCAATATTAATTTTAAAACCGACACCCATTATTATTATTTTTTTATAATTGGTTGTCAGTTGATCGCCTTACAAAATCCCTTGCCCAAACGATATACCGTATTTAGCCTTGCAAAGTGATTTCCTATCCGATTGGTTAAGCTCTACAAATTAAACAAACAGTAACAGTACTTTTAGCCTACGTAATAAAACCTACAACAATGCAGAAAGAAATATATACAAAAACAAAATAAATAAGCGGATCAAAGAGGTTCCATTAATTTCCAGAAATAGTAGTCTAAATGTATTTCTTAGAAAGTGTAAGGATACATTAGATTTTACCATTCTCTGATATTTTTACTTTCTCTTGCTCTGGAAGAATATGTAGGGAAGAAAAGTATTGTTTTCATGTCGGTTTTTCACCGGTTATACACGTTTTTTCAGACCCCCTGGACCGAAAAAACATGTTTTAGCAATTTGTGTGTGTGTGTGTGTGTGTGTGTGTGTGTTTGAGAGAAGAAAATATATCAAGAACGGAATGTTGTACTAAGTTAAAACTTGGAATTTAAGTTAGGTAGGCCTACAATAAGAGGACCCGACATGAACATTTTCATAAAAGTCGCTCAACCTAAAGTAGCGTATTTAGCGCAACTGGCTTCTACGCGCGGGGTCACTGGTTCGATTCCCGGTCAGATCTGGCATTTTTTTCAACACTCATTTTCATATATCATCATTTCCCACCGTCTGCATTAGTAGAAATTGCTAAACAATTAGACGTAAAACAAAAAGAAACCAGAAGTAGTAGTTTATTCGTGTGATTTTTCACTTTTTTGTGACTAAAACGGATTCTACAATTTTTTTTAAATCGCCTCATTTACTACCTATACTTTTTATGCTCTACTAGATAGGATAAGCTTTATAAGATAGGGTTTTTAAGATGGCGGCCCTAATGCTCTCTACGGCAAAAGTGAATAATCAAAGTTGTAGACAATTAGAAAACCTACATCTTTTATTTCAAACATTTTTTTTGTACAACGCTTAGTTTAGCGGCAATCAGTGATTTTCTGTATTTTTTTTCATAAAAATCGGAAAAAGTGGGATTTTAAAATTGCGGCCTTAGTATACATTTAAGAAAAAAGTTTAAATTAAAGTTATAAGAAATTAAAAAACCTACACCTTTTTTTAATAATTTTTCTCTACCGAGCCTAGTTTAGAGGCAATTACTGATTTTTCGTATTTTTAAGTTCTACAGAAGTTGATTTCATTTTGCGTCATTCACTCGATTAAAATTAGGTTATACTTTTCATTTTACTTTGTTTACTCATGATTAAACGTAGGTTATATATATCAAGGTTATATATATATTCATTATCTATATCAAGAGAATTATCAAGAGATAGATATATTGACAAGAGAAAGTCTTGTGAGTGTTTCACACCAGATTTTTTTAATGAAAGTCGTAAAATTATGTTTTTAAAATTTTAAACCATAAAATAAACGAACCTTCCGCTTTAACCTTTATTTTGAATCGAAGGTTAGTTTAGTATACTTAGTGTTGAGCATGAATGTTGTCTTAGTTTTTAGAATAATCTGTCAGAACATAATTTTATTTGTTACTTTATTTATTCTTATATTTTATTTATTCTAATATCAATGTATTTTTTTCAGGTAAGTGACAGTTTATGCTGTTAGATGTAAACACTTTTCGTTGTGGGTAAGCGATGTTAATATTTTTTTCTTCAATAGCTCTTTATTCTGATTTCAGATACCTCCAGTATAAATTTGAAATTAAATTTACGTACTGTATAGTTTTTTAGGAATATATGATTATAGTTGTGCCTACATTTTTTTGACAATAGAATATCGGAAGGAATAGTTTTAAATGGTTGAGTTACTATAAATTAAATTCGATACTTAAGGGTTAGTAGCCACGTTACGAGATGCATTGCATTGGCATTTTATTATAATTTAAAGAACTCATTACGCGTAATAGGAGTAGAATGCCTATATAGTTCTAAGTTTCCTTTAGGTACTGCTTCTTTATTCTTCTGTCTAAATTATTTTCCTCACTTGCTTTAATTTAAATTTAATGGAGTTTTTTCTTGTCATTCTTTTGAGAAGAAGTACTGTTCTCGTTTTGCTCTATTCACTGCAATACAATACAGGCTGTGAATTTAACTCGTACACTTCAACTGCATGTGCACTTTAATATACGTTGTTGTCATTTCATTGTGATATTTCTGGGTCGACTATTTAATCTTACATCTCATCTCATTCTTTGTGTTTCTATACTTGGTGTTTCGATATGAATTCAAAGTAGGCCTAAATATATTAGGAGTTTATTAAATAGGTTGTAAAACAATTACCTAAGAATTTCTTTTGTAAAATTATAGTATATCTCAATACACTTTCATACTAACATTTTATTTAATATAAATATTTATTTTTGTATATTTTCCGCTACAACTCGAAAGCCGTTAAACCAATGGGTCATACTTAACTATCGACCGACTCATGGTGTAGTGGTCAAAAACCGTTAAACCTATGGGTGATACTTAACTATCAACTGACCCATGGTGTAGTGGTCAGCGCAACTGGCATCTACCCCAGGGTTCCGGGTTTGATTTCTGGTTATGTCTGGCATTTTTTCAGCACTCATTTATATCTGTCATTCTTCTCATCGTCTGCATCAACAGTAATTATTGCAAAACAGTTCGACGTAAAAACCAAATTATCCCTTAATATTTCAAGGATAATTCAGATATAATTTGTTAGATTAGCTATTACTAGAATTCTCTAAGAAAATTACAAACAAAATTACAAATTACATGGCAACATGAGTCGTATGCTTTGTTATGATTGGTAAAGAGAAGCCATTGACTAACTAAGGGACCACCGGGCAACAGAGCAAGTAGTTTACTTTTATGTAGGAAATTTGAAGTAGCACTTTTTCTTAGATTCGTTCCTATACAGTCTTTCAGAATTTGTTTTAAATAAATTACTTTATGAATATAATGAAAATTGTAATGAGTTTAGTTCGCTGAAATTAATAGGTTAATATAAATAATTGATCAATTTGTTTTTAATTTGAGTGAGAATATTAGTTAAAATTATGTTTAAGAATTCTAGATAGGCCTACTCAATTAAGATTACGTAATAAAAATTTTAATTAAGTAATGAAAAAAAGAGTGGCACATAAATATAACCGATGATGTCTGATTATTTTTTAAATACAGCGAAAACTGCAGATATGAATATACTATTCTTATGCAGAATGATAAGCAGATGAGTTTGTTCTTTACATGTCATGACCGAAGAAAATCTCCGAAGGGACATTTTTCATGTGTTGTATTGTCATTTTAAAATAAGTCTTAAAATAGAGACTCTCAAAATTTAGGTACAGAATTTCAAAAGAGAGATTAGAATTTGTAGTGTTAACGTAAACATATCAAACGTCTAAAGAACCACGTAAATCACTTGGCACTGAATCTCTTAGACAACAGCAATGATGTTCATAGACTAAAACGTGCTACAGTACTGAATCTCCCAGGGCGATTCTGATAGTGTGGTTTTAAAATGTAAATAATAATATAATGTTAATATTTTGTAGATGACTGGCGTGTTTGAGTGTGAATGTTGTAAATAGCTGAATGAACATTTTTAATTATCGTCTGTAAAGTTCGGTGTACAATATTTCGGAATCAAGTACTTATTATTTATTACTTCTCATTTTGTTGTTTTTCGATTTAAAGGAGGTTTCGGTTATTTTTTTTATTTATATTTATTTCTTTAATAAACACTATTTATTTAATTTTGATTGTAAATAATAATAAGGACAGTATAATATGTTTTAATGTTATAATTTGTTAATTACACCTGTGGGTTGTAATTTTTTCATGTGTTAAATGTAATCGATAAGTTGCATTTATTGTTATACAACATATTATGCATTAAAAGTTATATGAAAAAAACACGTAAATAAAAAATAAATATAGTAAAAATATCTAAATGAAACGAAAAGTTTTGTTGATGACGAGGAAAAGCAGGAAAATATTTTGTTAATAAAAAGTAAAATGAATAAAAAGGTAATATTTTTCTCGTTGAATTTTTCTTTCCTCAGTTTAATAAATCAACAAGATATTGCACTGAAACGTTTCCATAAGTTATTATTGTAGAAAGCGTAACTGTACACCTAATAGAAGCTCAAATATAAACGGCGTTATTACATAATTTAAAGTTAATTGCAGTAATTCTAAAAATTAAGTACTAGCTCATTACTTTTAATGACGCTGTTTTGTTTCTTATCTAACATGGTTCAGACAAGAAACGAAATATATGTAAACAAAATTTATTACAGCTGCACATTTTCACTGCTATGCGAAATTCTTGGCAGTTAAGGTAAACTCTAAAACCATTAACTTTCACTGCTCTTGCATCATTTAATTAGGTGTAGTATTTAAGACGTACACTTAATATGTAAAATTATCTAAAAAAAAAAAAAAACATGTAGTTATAAACACATTACTGTAGCTCTACTCCGTAGTGGTACAAAGTACACACTAATCAGATTGAAAAATTATGATTTTTTAATTTACAAAATAAACAATAGGCTATAACTTTACAAAGAACTGTATAGTTTTTTATACAATATTTATTTTAAGAATTTGAGTTCTCAATCTCAAAATTTCCACCAAGTTTGCCTCTTAATCAAGCCTTCAATATTTCAGTATGGCCTCATTTTACAGGAGTAGGCTAACTGAATTCCATACAAAATTTTAGCTAGTTGTAACTCGCCAGCGAAGCGTTCCCGGACCTGTGTTTGCATGAACATTTTTTCGTACTTTTAGCCACCGTGTCAGCCCCCGAGAGATTCTTGTTGAATTGTGAATCACCTTGTATATATTTTATAAATATCTATCAGAGCATAGAATAACGAGAATATTCTTTCGCCATTAAAGGGTACTGTACATCAATACTCAACTTTGCAACGGTAGTATTGGAAGTACAAAGGTATATTTAAATATCGTATAATACGTTATTCCGTTTTACAACAAGCTCTTTCTTGCACTAAAATATTACACAGTAGATATCGATTTTTGATATTGATTATGATAAACATTTGCTATTTGGTATTTTGTTCCCTTAACATATTTTAGAGATAAATATCGCAAATTTTCATGTAGGTGTCATTAAAACTGCTTTAGTAGTTTCAATTTTGGAGACATTAAATAGGATTGTTAAGACTGGAAGGATAATACAACGTGTGAGGTTGTACCATATATACGTAAAACAATATTCGTGCTGGTTTCACTTTTGCAATTTTCTCAAAAATAGTACCTATGATTTTGTTTAATTTGTGCTGTTAAATACTGGAAGGATAATATCAATATGAATCATTCTGGGCAGAATACTCACATAGCAGCTTAAAAAATAACATTTATTCCTGAACAAATTGGCCAAAATACCTTGTCACCCAAACTTTTTCGGTATTTCAAACTTTCGGTTCCTACATAAATCGTACACATTTTTTTGTTTAAATGGTTTACAAAACTACCACAAAAAAAATAATTTCTTTACTTCTTCTTGCCCTGTATGAAAATGACAATTTTTTGAAATCAAGTTTTCACCGGCAATACATGTTTTCAGGTCCCCGGAAGCAAAAACCATTTTTTTTTTTACCGATTAGTCTGTGTGTATATGTGAAAAAAAAACAAAAAATTTACGAAGTACAACTTTAAACTTATGTTATACACCATGAGGGTACCCGACACGGAACATTTTTGGTCAACCAGAAATACTACCTATAGGACTTTGTTAGTGCTAGTTTTACTTTTTTGAAATTCTCTCTAAAACAGCACCTATGTTTTGGTTGAAAACTGGTTGGTTTCATTACATTTTTTGTACTCTACGTAACGGGGTAAGCGATATCTCTACTGAAAATTGTGACAAAGGTGTGCTCTCGTAGTTAGATGTTTTTTAAGATGCGCCCTTAATATGCATTTTAGGGAAAAATTATATTACGTATACCATAAATTATATTATAAAATTATGTTATTAAATTATACATTATTAACGTTATAGAAAATTTAAAAAACCTACGACTTTTATTTCAAAAATGTTTTCTACAGTGCTTACTTAAACGTCAATAAGCGATTTTTGATATTTTCTTATCAAAATTAAAGTCAGAGGTTGATTTTCATGTAGCTCAATCAATGTAGTTGATTATCATCATTCACTCATGATTAATATTAGATTATGTTTATCGTCATTTACATTAGCAAGAGAAACTAGTGTGAATCTTTTATGCCAATTTTTTTCTATTTTCTCTTGCCTACATGAATGTATAGGAAGAAAAGTAGGTATTGATTTTATGTCGATTTTTCGAAATAGAGTTTTCACCGGATCTGCACGTTTTCAGACCCCCTGAACCCAAAAAACATGTTTTTAGCGATTGGTCTGTGTTTATTTGTGTGTGTGTGTGTGTGTGTGTGTGTGTGTGTGTGTGTGTGAACAGAATATCTCAAGAACGGAACATCGTACGAAGTTGAAACTTGAAACTGAAGTTAGGTAGGCCCTACCATTAGAGGACCCGATACAAACATTTTCGTCAAAATCGGTCAACCGGAGGTAGTAGTTTCTTCGTGTCAATTTTCACTTTTTTGGGATTGTCTCATAAATGGCCCCTACGATTTTTTGAAAAATCGCCTCATTTAGTACATTCTTTATGCTCTATAAGATAGGGTAGGTGCCGTGTCTGCTGAAATTCTTGGGGAGGCTGTTTTTTTCGTAAAAAATCGTTTTTTCTTTAAGATTGTGGCTTTAATATGCATTTAAGCGCGAAAATGTATAATGAAAGTTGTAGAGAATTAAAAACCCTACAACTTTTATTTCAAACATTTTTTGTATACAGCTTAGTTTAGCGGTAATTAGTGATTTACTGTTTTTTTCTCACGAAAACTTGTATAAAATCTATTTTTTAAAGATTTATTTCAGCCTTAGCATGCATTTTACGACAAAAGTATATATATAATTAGATTGATAGAAAATTAAGAGATCTACAACTTTTATTAGTATCGTTTTTCTCCATAGAGCCTAGTTTAGCGTGAAAGAGTGATTTTCCGTATTTTTAAGCCAAACTGAGGTTAATTTTCATTTTGCGTCTTGCTCTCATTAGTTAAATTAAGTTATGTTTACTGAGGTTAGTTTTTGATAATTTTTAATGTTTTATTACTAATGTTAGGTTATATTGTTCATTATTTGCATTGGCAAGAGAAAGTTGTGTGAGCGTTTTACACCAGAGTTTTAGATTTTAAAAAGCTGATTTACTTCGTTTTGAACCTAATTTTATTAACGATTTTAAAGGTAATTTAGACAATAAAATATAGTGTTAATATTCTTCGATTATACAGATTACTTCCCCTAGGGAAAATAAATTGGATTTCATATAATGTCTATTTTGTTGTATACTTAGTTGTAGGAACATCCAACTGAAAGAGCTTCCTTTTATAATTGATGTTTACGACTGTTATTCTGAGTCGTAACGACATACGCGACTCAGTAATGCGAAGGAACTCTTACAATGTAATGTTTAATATTGTTATAGTCGAACACAGACGGGAATGTACACAATTCTGAGATTTTATGTAACCATTCTACAAACATGTTTGTGGCTAGTCACTAGAATTATCCTCGTAAAATATCTCATGAGTTTTACACAACACTACTGCTGGTAAAATATTTTACTAGATTAAATAAAATAAGCAAAGTCGTTTGATACTCTTTCATATTCTTTTTCACGTTTTAATATGACTTTTTTACAGCCACTCTGGTGCGGTTACTTAAATTTTAATGAAAACTGGCCACTCTGTTAGAACGGCCGGAATTCGGTCCACGGAGAGTTTAATAATTTATGTACTGATTGGGGGACCCACATCCAATTTTCGCATTCTATAAAATATTTATTTAGGTAGCCCATAGGGTAGATGTAATGGTCAGTATTTCGATCAGTTGTGTAACTAACAGCTAATTTGTGGTTTTGTAAGTGAACAAGGTTTATTCTCAATTTCATCTTTTCTACATTATTAAATGCGTTTAAACAGGAAAATTTGTAATTGCTAATGATACAGTTCACGTTTCACTTTTCTAAATAACAAATAATGTTGTTTATTATAAAAATTCCGTATGTGACAATGAAATACAAAATATCTGGTGTAAAACACTCACACGAATTTCTCTTGCCAATGCAAATAATAAAAAATTTAACCTAATATTTGTAATAAAACATTAGAAATACACAAAAACTAACCTCAGTAAACATAACCTAATTTTAATCATGAGTGAAAGATGCAAAAGGAAAATCATCCTCAGTTAGGCAAATTACCCTTTCATGCTAAACTAGCTCTGTAGAGAAAAATGCTTTAAATAAAAGTTTTAGATCTTTTAATTTCCAATAAATTTGATAATATACATTTTTGTCGTAAAATCGATTTTTTTACACGTTTTCGTGAGAAAAAAACAGAAAATCGGTAATTACCGCTAAACTAAGCGTTGTACAAAAAATGTTTGAAACAATTGTAATATTTTAAATTCTCTACAACTTTTATTATATACATTATTGCGCTAAAACGAATATTTAAGTCAGATTCTTAAAAACACATTTTTTTACTAGAAAACAACCTCTCCAAGAATTTCAGAAGACATGGGGCCTACCCTTTCTTGTAGAGCATAAATAATTGAGTATATAAGGCGATTTTTAAAAAAATCGTAAGAGCTGTTTTTGAAAAAATCGCAAAAAGTTAAAAATGACACGAATAAAATACTACTTCCGGTCAACCGATTTTAATGAAAATGTTCGTGCCAGGTCCTCTAGTAGTATCTAACTTAAATTTCAAGTTTCAACTTCGTACGATGTTCTGTTCTTGAAATATACTGTTCACACAGACACAAACGCGCGCGCAGAGAGAAACCAATCGCTAAAAACATGTTTTCTGGGTTCAGGGGGTCTGAACACGTGTAGATCCGGTGAAAATTTGATTTAGAAAAATCGAAAACAATACTTTCCTTCCTATATATTCATATAGGCAAGAGAAAGTAAAAACGTACTCTTTATTTTTTTCGGATATTATTGAAGCTATGAGAAATTAACTTTAACGGTTAATACAGTACTACCTTGTTTATCTGGACTGATTGGGACTGGAAGCGATCCGGAAAATTAAAAATTTGTATACACCGGAAACAATAGAGAATCAATAAGAACAAAATGCAATGGGAAAACTTGCCGTTTATATTCACTTTTTTAACAGAAACACACTACAATTTATTTATTAAGAAATATTTACAAGTATTTAGTTTTTCTTTACAACGAAATTATTTCTTTTCTTTGCTTTACTTTTAACTACTTTTGATTGCGCTGCGTTTAAATGCCATACCAAAGTATGTCTTTTAATGGTAACACAATCGCGCAATCGTAACTACAGTCGTAAATACGGTAACGTGCGTGCTACCTTCAGCACGAAGCACTAAAGCATTAGCAGTACAGTACATACTGTAATTGTGCACTTTGACTATTTAAACTTTGATTATTGTATAATACTTTATGGTTTATACTTTGTATAATGCAGCCTACTGTATCTAGATTGCGGTTTAGTTCGAATACTGTACGCGGAATATCGCGATTTTATGAATTAAAATATGATGTGAAACACACAACTTTCTCGTACCATTAAAAAAAATCTGGTGTGAAACACTCACACAACTTTCTCTTGCCAATGCAAATAATTAATAATAAACCTAACATTATTAATAAAATATTAGAAATAAACAAAAACTAACCTCAAAAACATAACCTTATTTTAATCATGAGTGAATGATGCAAAATGAAAATCAACCTCAGTTTGGCTTAGAAATACGGAAAATCACTCTTTCTCTCTAAACTAGGCTCTGTAGAGAAAAATGTTTTAAATAAAAGTTGTAGATCTTTTAATTTAGCTATAAATTTAATTATATACTGTTTTGTCGTAAAATGCATACTAAGACCGAAATGTTAAAAAAATCGATTTTTCTCACGTTTTCGTGAGAAAAAAAACAGAAAATCGCTAATTACCGCTAAACTAAGCGTTATACAAAAAATTGTTTGAAATAACAGTTGTAGCATTTTACATTCTCTACAACTTTTATTATATAACGTTTTGCGCTAAAATGCATATTAAAGCCGCAATCTTAAAAAGAAAATGTTTTTACGTAAAAACAGCCTCAAGCAGAATTTCAGCAAACATGGCGCCTACCCTATCTTGTAGAGCATAAAAAATGTAGTAAACCAGGCGATTTTTAAAAAAATCGTAGGACTAGTTTTTGAGAAAATCGCAAAAAAGTGAAAAATTATACGAATAAACTACTACTTCCGGTTGACCGATTTTGATGAAAATGTTCGTGTCGAGTCCGGTAGTGATATGTAACTTAAGTTTCAAGTTCGTACGATGTTCCGTTCTTGAGATATTCTGTTAACACACACACACACAGACCAATCGCTAAAAACATGTTTTTTGGGTTCAGGGGGTCTGAAAACGTATAGATCCGGTGAAAACTCGATTTCGAAAAATCGACATGAAAACAATACTTTCCTTCCTATATATTCATATAGGCAAGAGAAAGTAAAAACTAACCTCAAAAAACATAACCTTTAACCATGAGTATTTTATGCAAAATGAAAATCAACCTCAGTTTGGCTTAAAAATTTTGAAAATCTATTTCACGCTTAACTAGACTCTGTAGAGAAAAATGTTGTAATTAAAAGTTGTAGATCTTTATATTTCCTAAATTTGATTATATACACTTTTGTCGTAAAATGCATACTACATTCGGACGAATGAAAGACAACAGATGAGGCGATTTTTTAAAAAAAATCGTAGGGGTCGTTTTTGAGACAATCGCCAAAAAGTGAAAATGACACAAATAAAATACTACTTCCGGTTGACCGATTTTGATGAAAATTTTCGTGTCGGGTTCTCTAGTAGTATCCAACTTAAGTTTCATGTTCGTACGATGTTTCGTTCTTGAGATATTTTGTTAACACACACACACGCACGCACGCACACAGATCAATCGCTAAAACATGTTTTTTGGGTTCAGGGGGTCTGAAAACGTGTGTATCCAGTGAAAACTCAATTTCGAAAAATTGACATGTAAAAAATGGATTTTTAAGATTTCGGCCTTAGTATGCATTTGAGCGCAAAAGTGTATATGTAATATAATTTATAGAAAATTAAAAGACCTAAAACTTTTGTTTTAAGCATCTTTCTCTACAGAGCCTAGTTTACCGAGAAAGAGTAATTTTCCGTATTATTAAGCCAAACTAAGGTTGGTTTTAATTTTAAATCATTCACTAATGATTAAAATTAGGTTATGTTTTTTGAGGCTAATTTTTTTTGTTTATTTTTTATATGTTTTATTACCAACTACTGGTAGGTTCTATTGTTCCTTATTTTTATTGGCAAGAGAATGTCGTGTGAGTGTTTCACACCATATTTTTTAAATTAGTGTTAATAATGTGCGTGAAAAAGTCTTCCAGTGGTAACCCTGAAATCATTTTTTCATAATTGGGCTGTATTCAACGTCTTTTCATCTGTTTTAATTTTCTATGTGGGTTTGTGTGGTAAGGGTGAAAGGGAAAATTAAGCGATTAATGTGCCCTAATAACTTTAAGTGGTAACGAGTATGGAGTGTTTATTATGTCCCTGTTTTTTACGATTGAATAAACCATTTTTACCACTTCCGCAGTTACTCACAATTTGTTAATTAAACAATAAAAATATTAAGTATTTTTATTAGAAACTAGACGCATGAAAGTTATTATAGTAAATCAGTAGACCTAAACTTAAGTTAATACCGGATGGAACAGATGTGGCTTACAGCCTTTTTCGAACCCTTAGTCAGAGATAAATTCATCTCTTCTACTTTTCCTTTCTCTCCAACAGAGGTATTAAACGTTGGAGCGGGTGGAATGAACTTTGTGGGGGATGGAAGGATAACTTTTGGCAGAGTGCCAAAGTCTGACTGCTGTCTGATCCATTCTATGTTCGACGCATTTATGTGCCGTCCAACTATATTAATGTGAACCACACTGTTCAAATGTGTTCAGTAATGTTACGAACTGTGTAATAATTTAAAATATATTGTTATCGCTTTACAAAACAATTTTCTGGATAAATTATTGGAAGATATGTTCAGTCAACAATATTAGTTGCTGAAGTTGTCAGAATGGTATAACTTCAGCTGTACATTGATTTTGAACAGCATGTGACAGTGTTATCGCTATTCAATTTTCGTACACTACGTTCAAAGTATCTACAAATATATGTATTCAATATATGGTTTATAATTATAATAACATTAATTATAACTAATAAATAATTATAATTATAACACACGGAATTTGTTATAAATTGTGCTTCGTAATAATTAACGTCAGGCATTAAAAAACAAACAGTTAGTAGTTGTATTAAACAATAAACCGTTTGGCCAAGAAATAGGAAAATATACCAAGGCACGGAATGCAAAAGAACCTGTTATCTTAAAATTATATAGAAAACACAAAGTATTTAGAATATATATAAACAAATATACTTTTTTTTTAATTTATTAAACGTCGCATCAACTGCAACGGTCATTAACGACGACGTTGAGGTGTAACTGTAAGAGGATGAAATCATTTTTTGTAACGTATGAAAATATGCCGTGTCTGAGTGGGATTCGAACCCACGACCGCATGACGAGCACGTTACCAACTACGCCAATGCTGTCGGGATCAAATATTTTTGTTTATACTAGTGTATAGTTATGAAAAATATAACCCTAGTCGAAATTTTCACTTCAACTTTACGTCTGATTCAAATAGAAATATTTTCTTACGTATAGTAAGTCGAAAGTTCATTTACAGTAACTATTCAGTTCTGTAAAGAAATATTGTTATGAACACACCAGAAATAATTTGAAAATTATATTGAAACTATAAGTAATACAATGTAAAAAATTAAACGCTGTACTATAACCATGGTAAATAATTTCATAAAAAAATTAACTGTTTTCGATAACATTATAAAATATATGAACAAATAAAGAATTTTGTTTATTGCTCAGAAAATATTTACAATTTGCTCTTTTTTGGAGCAATCTTTTAACGATAACTCAACATGAGAGAGAGTTTACTATCTGGAGTTATCCCAAAATACTACTTACGAAACTACACATTCTATAAATAAAGATATATTGTACAAAATAAATGTAGCAAAAATTTGTTGTTTTTTTTAATAATCTTCATGTTTCACTGTTGTCGAGTACGTTGATGATGACGACGTGACTAACTTATTTTGATGTCTTACGCAATTTTTTATCATTTCTTCGTGTACTGTTAGTGTCTCAGTGTATAATGTTTATTGCATTGCGCTGATGTAATTGTACACAGAAATTTTTATTAAAATCTTTGAAAGATGTTTATGTTAGAATTGCAAGCCACCCCCACAGTTGAATACCGTAAACTTACACTCGTGTAATTATGACATCGTAGATTAAGAGTTTTTAATGTCGTGATAGTGTGAATATTTTCCCGATTAGGCAACAAAATGTTTTAAACTGCAAATCTCGGTGTTTCCGTTAGATTTGATGTATTTATCTTCCAGTCGGTCAAGATAAATTCCAATATTTAGTCGTATCTGTATGTTATTAAAAATATTGCATGGCAGTAAAATAAGGAATTTAGGTAACGATAAGTTAAGGATCATGCTTTAGCTGAAAATACATAAAATATGATCACCTTAGTTCCAAATCTTTCTAGTTATAGAAAGTTGTGCGATTTTTTTTGTAATATACTACGTATATACTAAATCCATTTAATATAGGCGGTTTTAAAAATACGTCAGACTACGTTGATCTCATTGTATTTTCTTTGGTGGGAAAGCGTAGGCCTACTCTTTTTGTAAGAGATAAAGTATTTTCACTACATCCTCTTCCATAAAGTACAATTTCCCAACAGAAACGAGAGTAGAATAAATTAATAGTAACGTAAGAGATAAGTTTTTTGAATTTACCGTTTGTGTGTGAATTTCACAGAAACCCCTTTTTGCGCGTACTCATTAAAGAATGGTTTATAACAAACACTGTTCTGATGACGCGTTCCGAGAACAATCATTCGTTTTCCGCATGCATTTACTCTGTATTTTCGTTCTCAGTAAAACTACGTGTTCGCCTCATACAATCTAACTGCAGTAAAAGTTGATCTTGTATTCCGATCTCACATCTGAAGTCCGTTCTTACCATTGATCTCCCATCACTTTTCTGTATTCATATTTATTTTTATATTCATATTCCTGTTACGATAAAAATTCTTGTTATATTTTTGTACTGCTTGTATATTCAACATAAAAGTATATGTCTTTATTTACAACCATTTTTTTAAAATAGTGCTGGCTTTTTAAATAATTAATTGTGAAACTTTTTTCTAAGGTCCATTTCGGGATCTGGGTAAAATAAATAATTAAGAAACTATCGTTAAAATTACAAACAAGTATTTATTACACACTATAAATTACAATTATTAATGTTACTTAAATCTGCAAATAAATTACAATTACTACAATTAAGATACGTATGATAAATAATAAACTAATTATGATAAATTAGTGACATTAAATGAACTTAACTATTAACTCGATTAGCTCGTACTAATTTAAACTAATTTCTACCTATAACCAATTACACGATACACAGTAGACGCTACATAGAAGTCGTTAGATCTTCTCCAACGTAACTGCTGCGCTGTGTACAATTCACTCATTGAATGACAAATAAAAATTGAGACTAACCAAACTGGCCGTGCTTATTGATGTATGCTAGGGAAATTCCGAGATGAACAAAGATTTTCCATGTAGTAAGAAAAATACAAAGTCTTTTTGACGGTTTCTAGAAAGTAAACACATTAGGATTGAAAAGGGTTACAAAAGAGGCAATTATCTAAAAGTAGATACATCGACCCCCTTTCAGGTTGTCATCACAACAATAGGCGTATACTATACCTAACCTTTTGTACACTATATTTCTAACCATTTCTTGGAACTAATTATCAACTATTATTATGTATATTATAACGCTTTTAAAATCTTAGTCCTGCTAAAGAATTCGGGAACAACACTTTCCCTTTAGATATTGTCACTATTTTTTTCTTCGCTTATTGACTATTATTATTTATTTCAACAAAGTGTTAATGATAATAATCGTATACGAGGTGTGATCAAAAAGTAAGGTGACTTTTTGAATTTCGCGCGCTCTGTACACTTATTTCAAAATCTTTTTTTTTTGTTGTGTTGGTACACTCGTCACGATCATAATGTTTAAAGTTTTGACTATATAGGACGTGTTGTTTTTATGTGAGAGGCATAAAGGTTAAACTCGTGTTTGCATGCTCGGCGATGTTTTGCTGTTGAAAATAATGGAGCAGCGTGTAAAAAATGGTATTAAGTGTTCAAAAACTCTTGAAATGTTGACAGTGGCGTACGGTGAGTCAACTTTGAGCAAAAAAAATGTTTATAAATGGTATAAGTTATTCCAAGAGGGCCGAAAAAATGTTAACGATGAACCTCGCTGTGGACGCCCCAGCACGGCAAAAACCGACGAAAATGTTCAGGAAGTGAAAGAAATTGTGTTGAAAAATTGTCGAATCACGATTAGAGAAATAGCTGATGATCTTAACATATCCTTTGGCTCATGCCAATCAATTTTAACGGATGTTTTGGGTATGACAGGTGTGTCAGCGAAATTCGTTCCAAAACTGCTTAGTTTTGATCAGAAGCAGCGTCGCATGAACATCGCCCAAGACATGTTGAACGACGTCAATGAAGATCCTGATTTGCTCAAAAGGGTTATAACTGGTGACGAAACATGGGTCTATGGTTATGACGTCGAAACCAAAGCCCAATCATCCCAGTGGAAGAACCCAGGCTCTTCTTTGGAAGGCTGCATCGCTGGAGGAGCTCAAGGCAATACCCAAAAGTGCATTTCAGAAACGTTTTGACGACTAGAAAAAGCGCTGGCACAAGTGCATTGTATCAGAGGGGGATTATTTTGAAGGGGATAACATAATTTTGGATGAATAAATGAATATTTTTTTATAAAAATGGAAATTCACCTTACTTTTTGATCACACCTCTTAGATGCTTAAACCAGCAGAAGAGAGGAATTACGGAATTTTCAAGAGGATTAAGCCATGAAAATATAAAATATATATATATATATATATATATATATATATATATATATATATATATATGTGTGTGTGTGTGTGTGTGTGTGTGTGTGTGTGTGTATGTGTGTGTGTGTGTGTTTTAAGTTATGAAAATGGCTGTGTAATTGTTTGAAAACTTTTCTTGTACAACCTATCGCAGTAAAATTTTCCTAAAATAATTCTGTAACACCGAGTGGTTGAATATTACGCCAACAAAATTATATAATTCACAACCCAACATTTTTGAAAAACAATCGTCACAAGAAACAGTTATAGCAGAACAGATCTTCCAAATTATAACTTTTTTTACTGTAATCTTTCGATTAGACGTGCAATGCAATGGTTTACAAATTTTGAGATCTGAATTTAAACTTCCTACTGATATGCACAAGTTTAAGTTTAATTTTTGATGTTGATGTGACTTAAAAATAATAAATAAAAAAATGCCTTTGTTATTGACCCTTAGAACTCTTACCTATTTATTCCTAAACGTCGTAACTAAATTTTCGGAATCACAAAACGTGTTTATACCCCCGAAACTAACAGAACAAGAGATATATTTTGTTAACTCTACTCCAGGTAGGCAATCATTAATAAAATTATTTTGAAAGTTTCTAAATATTTTTACAATATTTATACCTCTAGATAATTTTTCAAAATATAATTTAATTTTCAGATAGAAATTCAGCGTAATATAAAAAGTAAAGTTACATATATCGTAAATAGCTAACGGTGATTACTTTGTGGCATAATTTTCGAAAAAGTTTAATTATTTTGTAGAAAGGCGAGCCAAGTTACTAAAAATTCAGTATCATTTATTCAGTCCATTTTACTAAAAATACAGTACCTATAATGGTTTACGTTCCTTGAATTAATAAACGTCTTCTTAATTACTTGGTAACCCTATTTTTAACTTCAGTCTGCTTTTGGAACTGAGGGATCAAGTTAAAGGGTTAAGTTATAAACAGGTAAATGACAGGTAAATATAATTACAATGCATTAAGAGCATTGTAATTTAATATTTTGTGTTACAGTAAAGCAATACTCTTCTCTAACGCAGTACCATTTTATACTTAACATTTGCTTTCAACTTTTCCCTTTTTGGAAACAGTAAAAGGAACTACAACGTAGACACATACACAAACAACTTAACAAACGCTCGTTTTTAAGGAAGCTGTAGTTCTTATGTAATGAAAACACGTATCTCCAAGTGATCTTGAGAATACACAGTTGTTTTTGTTGTACTGTTTGTTTTACTTATTATCGAATGGTTGGATTATTTGTGTTTCCTTCTTAGACTGTTATTGTAACTACGGAATGTTATGTACGTAATACAATGTAACAAGGTTATGAACATTTTATTATTGTTCCTGGCCTTTCAAAGTACCGGTTGGAATATTAAATTTGGTTTCCTTTGAGTTTTCTTTTAATGATCTCTTGAAATTTGTACTTGACCTAATTTTAGAGTTCTGTTTCTTCTAATTAGTAAAAAGCCTAATCGACTTACTAATTAAAAATATATTGTTACAATAAAAAATAGATTTTTGATCAATTTTATATCTAAAATTTTATGATTTACATAAATTATAATAGTGAAATATTTATACATAATGTGTTTTGTTTAAACTATACACATATTGTACAGTTTATAGGAATTAGTCTATAAGAATTGAATACTATCGAGTTGGTTTTTTTTAGAATATTTAATTTACTAATTATTGGCATAGCTATCTTACGCTACACTGCAAAGTTCAGCACGGTTCCGGGTTCGATTCTTGGCTAGGATCTGGAAAATAGTAGGTACTACACGTTAAAACCCATTGATTTTGTGCCATTACAAAAAGTAATTGCTAATAATCATTTACATATATCATAGTATAATTATAATTATGCACTGAAAATTTTAATATACCTATTTTAAGTTATATTTTAATATCTTAAGTTAATATTTTTAATATTTTAAGTGCTCGCCTCTCATCATGCGGTCTTAGGTTCGAATCCCATTCAGACACGGCATATTTTCATACGTTGCAAAAAAATCATTTCATCTTTCACCGTCTGCATAAGCAGTGATTTCAGAACAGTCGGACGTTAAACCAAAAAAAAAAAAAAAATTAGAATTTTAAAAACGCGTTATTTTGTAGAATTCAAGTTCTGTGTTTTTATTCAAACACATGACCTATTTGGTACTACATAATTAATTCGACCGTATTTAAAAACGTGTGTAAGATATTTAACTTTTTAAAGAAATTTATCTTCAACTTATTTCTTAGGTCTACCAAATGAAATATAGTACTTTAAGAAATATAATTAAATGTAGTAATTGCTAAAAAAAAATATTAACTTACTAAGTGTCAGAAATATAATCGAGTTAAAAGCATATTACAACGTTTGTAGTTTATCAGGTTTACTTTCTTGTCATTTGCTAAACCGAATTCTATCGTGTTCTTAAAATTTACAATGTCTATCTTATGATGTGTATATTTTTTAATATCAAAATTAGAAACATTTTTCAGAAGAATATTCTTTGAACAATTGCATATTTTTATCGTTGGATGAGGTTTCTAATTGAAATATGGGTTAAATGTAAATGTAGATTCCAAACATAACCATCTTTTAAAAACATTATCGTACTAAAATTTCTTGTTGGTACGTTTGAGTAAAATCCATGTTTGATATAATCGGTCTATGAAGGCAAATGCAGATATTTTTAATCAAAAGTATTCCTTACTTGCATCGTAATTTTAATTGCTTTTATCTAGTTTGTTTAGGAATGCATATTTTAACGAACGCCTGCCATATCTAGGGAATTTCAAAGACTTCTGTAATTTTAAAAAATCCAATGATTTTAGTTAAAATTACTAAGACTAATTATCAACGTTTTCTTTTACGTCATTAAAAACTCTTTGTACAATGATCTCAAAATCCCGTTCGTGAACAAAGTTTTTAATAAATTCTACACAAGATTTCCTAAAAAATCATCTCACCATAGCAACGAACTAATACACAATCCGTACCTCCCGTATTTTTCCAGAAATCCTAACCCCGCAGACATCTGCCTTCGAAGGATTTGGGACTTCATTTTGTAAAAAGTAACTTCCATTAGTTTACAAAATTATATAAGCCAATTATTGAACAATTCCTGTTTGGTCCCCCTGTGAGTGATAATCTGCTCTTAAAGTGCATTTCATTGTTATCTCATTCACTCGTCTTTTTTGTATATATTCATGCGAAGAATCCAGCCGTATCTCGCTTCCTAAGCACCACCTCTCTCTGTATCGCCAGTCCCCATCGAAGAGCCGCCGCAAAGACATTGCCTCCTGCATCCCATCCAACCATGTCACTTCCAGCCTACCCCTCATTCTTCGACCGGCTGGCGTCCATTCCCATAACCTCTTTGGCCACCTACCATTCTCCATCCTCTGCAAATAGCCAAACCATTTTAACTGCTTCTGGGATATGGTATCCATGATATTTCCTTGAACGCCAATTCTTCTCCTAATTTCAGAATTCGTAATTCGATCGATCCGCAACAAACCACAGCTCCGCCTCCAGAAATCCATCTCCACTGCTTTTAGGTGATCCTTCTGTCACTTTGTCAGTACCCACACTTCGGCAGCTTAGGTACATTACACTCTCCTGGATAGCATGATAAATATTTATCTTTGTCTTCTTCCATATTTTATCATTCCAAAGGACAGAATTTAACTGCCCTATAATCCTTTGCTCTTGCGAAATCTTGCTGTTTACTTCCGCTGCACCTTCAGTTACTCCAGTGCAGCGGAAGTCTTTTTTATAAAGTCATTAAAAAGCTAGTTCATCAGTTTTTTGAACGATACTGTCCGTAGCATTCCTTATTATTTAAACGTTTCTTTTCACTAGATTCAGTAAGAGCATAATATTTTTATTACAAACAATAATATTTATGCAACAGATCCAAATATACGAGTATATTTCTTATTGACAAAAGCTTCAAACCAAGCTTTTGTACATCCCCGAAATAATACAAAAAAGTTATACAAATACCTAATACTAATAATAATTTTTAATAATGAAAAAACAATTCCAGAACAAAATTCTCAGAAGCTTTGTCTACGCTTCCTGGTATGTTAAGAATGACGTCTTGCACCAGATTTTAATAAACTATACAAAGTTATTAAGTAGTTAGTTAATGGTTATTTGTATGTATATTTTTACTTTCTCTTGCCTATATGAATATATAGGCAGGAAAGTATTTTACATGTTATAAAGACAAAAATATAATCACTGTATCAGTGTTTTAATAAATATCATAAATACTTTTTCTTGATGTATATAAATATTAAATAATAGTGTGAAAACATCAAACAGAAACTAAGAATTACTACTTGGTAAATTTTAAGGTTAAGTAAGTAGTTAGATCAATTAAGTTAGAACAAATTTGTTCTTTAGTTTTAGACTAGGCACCATAAAAAATTAAACTAATGATGATCATAAATTCTGCTTAGAGTTAGTGTTTGCATTACTAGACTATTTATATAAAAATAAAGAATACAACAAAAATATAAAAATCCAGTAGATAATATATTACAGTTGAAATTCAAATATTTCTACGTTCGAGATAAATTTCTGCTTAGCTGGGTAACAAACCATTATTTTCACAATTCTATAAAATAAAAGATAAAGGGACGAGAATAAAACGGTAAAAAGAAGTGAATTAAAAGGTAAAAGTGATTGATGAATTCATTTGCTAAGATATTGTATAAGGAGGTTTGTTATTTTTACTTGAAAAGTTTTCTATAAATTCTCATGTAAGAAATAATTGAATTTTCATTCACATACTTCGAAAACTCTCATATTGATAAATCGGTTGTTTGTATAGTCAAATAACCATTTATTAAGAACTGCCAAAAAGAAGAAATGGTGGAGCAATGTTTAAATCTAAGTAAAAAAACGAATGAATCAATAATATATTTGAGTAATAATATAATAACAATAATACTGTGTTTATTTACCATTAAATACGCACAAAATTAGGTTACACATTTAATGCGTATTTGATTTATCTGTAAATTTTGGTCTTTATAATATTGTGATGAAGTGAGAGTTTAGTCTACAATCATGTACTGTAAATGTTTTTGTTAGATTCATCAACATTTTTTTAGAAAGGAAGGTTTTATTAATGTGCGATATAAAACCCCATAAATTCTATATGCTATTTAAATTGCCATACTTTAAGCTTTTTTTAAATTTACATCGGAATGAATAATTCCAATACGGTTACAATGTTGCACGGGTAAACTGAACTCAGTTTATTCTATGTCAGGTGCCAACCGTATTAAATGTACATTAGGTAGAAATGTAGCTACATTAAATGTACATTAGGTAGTACATCTCTAGACAAACTTAAATTTTCTTGCAGGCGCGAATAATTCTTTCTTAAGACTAGTAATGGAGATTTACTTTATTTAATCATTAATGAAAATTAATGATAGTATTATTTAACAGTATCAGTAAATACATTCGATAATTTAATCTATCTTGCTCCTAATCAGTTCAGATTATTTAATTGTTCCTTATTAGACTTAATTAACCCACCGGGTTGGTCTAGTGCAGCGGTCCCAAACACGCGTCCCAGTAACTGTTGTTTTGCGGCCCGCGATGAATTCTCATAATTTTAATGTTCAAAATTATAGTTTTTATACCTACTATAAAATAGTATAGGATTGAGTAGTGATGATAAAATAGTAAACATTTCTTAATAAATTACATCATTAAGTTGAGTAAACGTTGTCTATAGAATAGAAAAACATTATTAATTTTGCGAAAGAAATTTCTCTTTGTACTACCTACCTGCAGTTTGTGGTAACACTGTATAAATTTTCCCGATTTTTTTTAAAATTTATTTATTTAAAGTCTCATCAACTCCGTGGTTATTAGCGACTACGCTGGATTATGTTATATTAACTGTAAGATTTGACACGTGAAAATTTTCAGACTCTGGCCGGGAATGGAACCCGGGACCTCCGCGTGGCAGGCCATTCCGCTAACCATTACGATACGGAGGTGGCCGTCGTTCAGAATTATGCGGCCCGTCAAGTGTTTGTAAAATTTTAAGTGGCTCTCTGAAGGCTACGAGTTTGAGATCGCTGATTTTGTGGTCAGTTGTTTAACAGCTAATTTTTGAAGACGAAGGTTTGTGGTTCAATTCCCAGTATTATACGGATTTTAATTCTAGACAGTGTTTGCCGGAGTACATTGATGGTTGGGGTTCAATTTAACCATACTCTGTTAGGAACGGTTGGCCTAAGTCTGTTTAAGACTACACCTCATGTACACTTCATACATATCCTCATCTCATTGGGTCATGGTTCATTTTGCATATGGTTCTTAAATTAAACAGATTGTAATTATACAAATTAGGAATTTTAAAAAAATTGGTTAATTTTTTAATATTTGCATGGAAAATTTGATAGTTCTACGTTTAAGTGAATAATTAATATTGAAAATATTATTCGAATATAGTAAATATTTTTTAAACTTGAATTAAATTATATATGTACATATTAAAGACAATTTAAACACAATTTAAGGACGCTTATTCTAGACCGGTAAGATCGAAATATTTGTAGCCTACTTGTTTACTCAAATAATACAGTATTTAGCAAGTTCAAATACCGACTGAACATGTCACGTTCAGTTGTAAATTCCTTTAATAAGATAGTTATTTAATATTCCACAGACGGTGAAGTTTCGTGCCTGCAACACGCTACAATAATTACTACCTGAAGTAGAATCTTGAATTATAAATAAACCAAATTATCTGATGATAGGTTCTAATTGGATAGTAATGAGCTGTAGAATATTCAGTTGGAAGATTGAACGGAAGTATGTCCGGTAAAATTATCTTCCGGCAACTTCATTTCTCCATTTTCATTTATATGGTAATAAAACTAATTTAGTCAGTTTTTTGGTATTTGTACTCAATAGGTATTTTATAATATTATAATATTTCACTCGTGTTATTTTGTCGTTTCTTCACATAAATGTCTAATTATTTCTGAGAACTTTTACTATATACAAATGAACATGTATTTAAATGATACAACACTTTTCATCTAGTTTTTCTTCTTATCTTACCCTCTCCGACCGGAGGTTTGCAATCGTGACGGCTATCCGAACCTTGGACACTGCAGCTCTGAACAGCTCTACTGAGGTACAATGAAACCATCCGCGAAGATTCTACAACCAAGAAATTCTTCTTCGCGTAAAATTCTTCTTCTTGCCTTGTATATCAAGCGAAGCATTTCATTTCTTGGTCTACACATAATCTGACCCAGATATTACATTATCCTTTTTTGGATGGTGTAAACAAGCTCCTTTTCTGTTCCCATTATCCGCAAGACTGTCTTGTTGGGTACTTTATCCGTCCAGGGTGTTTATAGCATGCGCTTGTGCAACCACAGCTCAGACGCATCAATTCGCCCGATATTCATTTTCGTTAACGTCCAAGCTTCCGCACCATATAGCACTGTTGAGAAGATGTAACATCGAACCATCGTCAATCTCAGGTAAAGGCTCAAGGATTTATCTATTAAAAGATTTTTCATTTTAACAAACCCAGAACGAACCATCTCTATCCTTCTGTTTATTTCGATTGTGTAATCATTATCTTCAAGTACTATTGTACCTAAATATTAATGTAGTTACATTTTTATAATTCTTCTTTCTTTATTCTTATGCCATCTACTGACTTTTTTGGTCAAAAAATGAATTTTACCTCCTTTTTACTGCGTCGTCTGGTTTGCAAAATTTTTGTTTATTACCTGATGATCTTAAACGTTATCTTTCGTTTTCATTCAGTTACCAATAAGATATGTGATATTGTTTTAAACTATTGTAATTAAATATTTCGGATGATCAATTTTCTATTAAAACGCAAAATCTGGTCCAAAGTATTTTAAATCGAAACTTTGTATTTAAATACGGAGATCTACCAAACCGATTTAAATAACTTTTACATGATCGTAATAAGAAGACTTCCGGATTATACAAAAAAAAAATCTGAAATTAAAACTGGTAAAAGCCTTAACAGGATTTGTTAAGCAAATACAGAAATAATTAAATTAAAGTTTCAATTACACTACTAATTACACTACGATGGCGTTGCAAAATTCAGTTTGAAGTGTCGTTATAGTGACGAGAATTGTTTATTAGGCACATATCTTATTTCTTGAATAACATTGAAAAAAACCATCGCGACCACAAGTGTTATTAGTGTAATGTGGAATTGGTTGTGAAGAATAAATTTGAATTATGTGCGAATTAATTGGCACAGATCAACTAATAAATTTTTATTATTGATTCATAGACGTTTAGTGTATGTAAATTAACTTTTAAGTGCATAACCATAAACAGTTACTAATTTATTATTATTGCTTTTGTTATTTTTTTAAATTATGCATCATGGTAAATTTATATGAAATAGTAATTTTTAATTGTATTCATTTATGGTAAATTCACCGGAGATTCAAATAAATAACGAATTATAAATGAGCGCTCTTTTCCTGTACGAATAAATGCTATTGCAGACTGTTAATATTAATTATATTTTCTACATTGATTTGTATTTTCCTTGCGTACGTTTAGCTTCTTTGTTACAGTCTTTTTCGCAGTAAGTTCATATTTCTTACACCTTGTTGTTTAGGTCATCAGTGGAACGGCTGGTTCAAACCTCTAGAGGTTTTAATAAGTAAAGTGAGTGAGGTGGTTTACCATCCCTTCTTCACTGAGTGGAAAATTATGCTTATCAGCATTCCAGGCCCTCTGAAAAGCATCTACTTTCCACCCTGCAAATGACACCTTCATTGTATTCACCACAGGATCTGGCTGTATAATGAAATTCATTACTCTCAGAGGAGATAACTCTGACTAGTGTCTTTTACACTTCTACCTCATCTGTTCTTAAATGCTTCAGTCATATAGTTGGCTGACCATATGATAAGAAACCGAACTATTTTTGTGGCCTTGGGTAGCAGGTCGAGTGCAAATACTTACCACTTCCCCTGCCTGTTATGGGCATCTTCTAACGCTTATCAAATCTCATTACTAATAATTTAAAGGCTTAAATATTTGAAATAATATTTTACTTTCTTTAATCCTGATTTGTAGATTGTAAGAAATTAATATTTTATGTCCTAAAAAATAACAGAACAAATTTTCTATTTAGTGTTTTCCTTCCAACAATATATTTTTGCTTAAGAAAATGGTTTTCTACGTAAACAACACAAGTACGCCGAAAGATGAAAACTTGTTATTCCTGGGCTTTAATTATTAAGTTGATTAATTTTTCTGTGTTACTTACTTTTTTTAAGCCTCACGAGCAGGATATAGGCTTACCATTAATTTTATGAATAAGAAATGATTTCAACATAAACCAAAGCAGTACTCAATTGCGACTTAAAATGTTATTTGACGATAGAAATAATTTACGTACACGACTTGCGTATGATGTGGGAGAATGATCTTTATGATTTGACAATCTAAGTATGATCTATCCATTTTATTTATCATAAATTTTATCTATCCATTTTATTGGTGCACTTAAAGAATCTTCTATTTGAACTTACTTTGTAGGCCTTCGATTCAGTTTTGTGCATGCACGAAATCTACAAGAATCAATGTTTGTATGCGATTAGTTCTACAAAGTTGGTGTTTGTAATCCTTATTTGTGACAGGCGCCTAAAAGTCGTCTACCATAAAAAATAAAGTAACTTGTAAAGAAATACTTTTAAGTGTATGTACGATGGATTTTACGATCCATGCTTTTGTAAAACATGCAAACAATGAAATACAACTATGTTTTATTTTAAAGTCGAATTTTTATTTACAAGATATGTTTCCCTTTATTTACAACTGTATTATAAAACTAAGGAATTAAGATGTTCAATTTAAACATTTCTTGATGTTTTGTTCAAATGTAACATTTATCTCTTTGAGTAAAAACGTAGCTTCTGCGTGTTACTTTATTTAGTTTCCTTGAACTTACCGAGTTTATTGAATGAAAAAGAAACAAAATAATACTAATTAATCATTTAATCTAAAAAAATCCTAGATACGTAAAGTAGGAATAAATGGGTGCCTAAACGCACAAACATTTTTGCAAAATTTTTGCTGTACAATGTATTATTTACTCATGATCTATTTGTTTCTACATCGACGTTCTCTTCTTCCGCGTCTTCCCATCTACCCATTCTTCAGTGTACTTGCGATCATTCCACATATTCTTTAAAGTAAAGTATTTTTTGTCAAAGCCAATGAGGAATCCCAAGTAATTAATAAATGATCTAATCGACACAATAGCAGTTATTAATCACAATTTGGATGTTACAGGGTCCCTTCCTACAAAAGCTGTTATTTAGTTTTCGTACTTTTGCTAAGAATAGCAAAATAGAGTGGACCCCAAATAAGCTTACCTGTGTAGCTGGGCGAGAAAAGTTCGGATTCATTCGGTATATTCCGTGTCTTAGTACCGAACTGCCTATTAAATCACATGTCCTAAACGATGTAAATTATCATCTATTAGCGACGTTAAGAACATTCAATTGTAAACATTGTATACAACAATTAACGCGTACTACATACACCATATTACAGACTAATGTTTTCAGGTTAGCTGATATATAATGTTGCGAGAGCGATACGACTGATCACAGCTGGTACAGCACTGACCCCCACCTTTCGCTGAGGCAACTGAGCGCGCTATTGCTAAAATAAATCGTCTGTGCATTTCAGAAAACCAGCAAGCTTATTTGACGTCCGCTCTAACCATAGTTTTGTAGATATACAGCTAATTCCAAAAAAAAACCCGGAGTTAGTTGGAGAAAGCTTAGTTTTCAAATTTCAACGTGATCTCCCCAGCAGCTTTTTTGTCATAATAAATAACGCATACGCACGTAGACCTATATTCTCTATAATTCGCTTTTTGACGTCAGTGAATCTGGAAACGTAAAATTCAGTTGAACCCAGAATAGAAAAGTTTATACTATCTCAATACTTTCTCGCTGTATAGGCATAGATTGATAGACATATATTGATAGTTTGATAGAAAGTAGTAAATACCAATATAATTGCCCATAAGTGGTTGAGTATTATTAACTAATAATAATTGAATCACCTCGGTAGTTGAGTCGGCACGTCTCGACCGGTTGGTAGCTAATGATCATTAGGTTAATTTCTTAGAAGATCCTAAGTAATCCCAAGTAATTAATCCCAAGCGACGTTCGAGATCGCTTTGTTTGTGTTCAAATACATATCGTATTCTGGGGTGTAAAAAATTAGACGTATCATCCCAAAATTTTAAAATATTTTATTACCTACTGAAATGTCTATGACCATGTCGATACAATCAAAAATAAAAATAAAATATATTAAAAATACATTTATATATTTATGTATTGAAAATTCATCGGATTATTTTAAGGTATGATCAATAGTTAAAATAATTAAGCAGAAATATTAAATATTTAATTAAAAATATTTTCATGCATGCATTAAATTTTTACTGTGTCAAAATATTTGTATGAACAGAATTCGTGATTAGATTCCTTTTAATTCGGAATGTTTTTATAATTAAATTAATTAGTACAGCTAATCCGCTTAAATTACTTCAATAAAATTCAAATTCGCGCTTACCCCACATTCGGTCCATCGTTTAATGTAATTTATTTCATTTTGTTCATAATATTATTAAAACCAATAATAACACATGTAGGCATAATAATTTATTACTATTGTGTATTTATTTTCAGAATTATTCATCAGGGTTTGGTCCATTAACCTTCAAAATTTACCATCTGTAAATAGTGTGTTTTAAAAACTATTCTTCATTTTTGTACATTACGGGTGTAATTTTATTAACTCGGGAAGTCATACTTATGTTCAAGTGAACATTCAATATCTAATTAATATTTTTCTGAGCTGCCGTATTTTTTAAAACAAAAAAAAGGATTTAAAAAATTAGACGTATGAGTTCTCTGGATATGTTTATTATCTCTATTTAAGTTATATGTTGGTTTATGCATACATAATATTGCTTTTCTTCGGGTATTTATTTTAATAGAATTTTTCCGTTTTACAAGGGAGGAAGAGTAAATGTTTCTTTGTGCCTGGTATAGTAATGTAACATGTACCATTTCAGGGAAGGAGTCACCAATTAATCATCTAACTTCTCATTTACTCGTGTAAATAAATCTCTTTGAGGAACAGACCTGATGACCAAAAGTCATCAATTAAACGAGTTATTCTGGGATTCAACTGGTTGTTTGTGTTCAAATACATATCGTAGGCCTACCTACAAAGATTAGTTATGACTGTAGTATAATATATAATATGTAGTACTTGTATTAATACCATTACGCAGTTTTATCCAATTCATTCATATGTTCACTACACAGTCACATAATATTAGCAAATATTTTTGTTTATAGAGTTTTTCCTGACTGTCATGGGTAAGCTATCTTTAACAGTTGAGAATGAATGTTTTTATATATTTTACAAGGGCGTCTCCGTGGCCCAGTGGTTAACATGCTGCGCTGCGAAGCGGAGTTTCTGGATTTTATACCCGGCTAGGTTCTCGAAAATTATTACAAGTTCAAACCTGCTGTTTATGCGTTTAGAAAGTGGACCGGCCCGTTGGCGTAGTGGTTAGCGCAACTGGCTTCTACGCCGGGGTCCCGGGTTTAATTTCCTATCAGGTCTGGCAATTTGTCATCACTCATTTGCATATATCATCATTCTCCACCGTCTGCATTAGCAGAAATTGCAGTCAGACGTAAAAAATAAAACACTGTTCCTTAACCAAAGTAGTTGGTAATGAGATATTGATGCGGTTTTTAAATAAACTAAAAAAGAAGTTTTATAGATGAATTCATTATTTACCGTGGATGAATGTACACATCACATAAAACAATCCATGGATTTATAAACTGACACAAAAGACGAGTTCAGAATTTTAACACTGTCAAATTTAAATCTATACCTATTGTACTGTCACCGTCGTCCCCTTTGATTAAGTACTGTGCTGCCGGCTACAAAGCTTCCGATGTAGCGATAGAGGGAACCGCCAGTAGTTCCGAAAGGGGCGGTAGGCCTTTGTCGCCAAGGTAAACACCAAAATCACAGAATTCTCGGCGACTATAAAAACAGCGCTGCACTGAGCGAAGAGATTCAATTCCGATCCAGACACCAGACAAGAAGTCTACCATCGGCACACGGCTACCAGACTCCAACGAAGGCTCATCGACGATCCCGCAAGAGAGAAGATGATGCTTCCGCTCGCCGACCCAACTGCGGAAGCCGTCAACCGGATCGTCATCGCCCGCTGCCGCGAGCGATGCCCACAGTGGTCCCTCGACCGAGCCTTATGCCCATCGGATCCGACGAAGCAGTAATCGACGCACTACTGCAAGGGAAGAAGATGACGTCTCCGCTGGACGACGACACACCGTGTCGCCCAGCCCCGACCGCCACGACGACGATTACGCTCTACATCTCCGACGAAGATCAACCAACTACATCCATGAGATAAAGAAGAAAGATGCTCAGGAACTTGCAGTAGCCATCGCCGCAGCCACGCGCTGCCTACACTGGTCTCTTTCGAGACCAGTACAACGGTCTTTCTCAGGACCAATTAATTAAGGTTTTAACCGGCTCTTTTCAGGGCCATCCACCTGAGCCACGACTCTTGCCGCAGCCACGCGTTGCCTACACCGGTCTCCATCGAGACCGGCACAACGGTCCTTCTCAGGACCAAGTCTTTAAGGTTTAAACCGGCCCTTTTCAGGGCCATCAACCACCTCTGTCTGCCCCGCGTACACACACTTAAACAGCCCTTTTTAGGCCCACCAAACTAATAAGGTTTCAACTTCCCACTTAATTTCACCATCCGGTGACAGTCCATAGGAAAAGGAACCTTACCTTCACTGGGCAAAATTTTCCGGATTTTCAGGTCCGGCAATTAGGTCAAAAAATTACATTTTCTGTTTTTTTTATTTCAAATATTTCTAAAAAATTCAAAATATTAAATTTAAAATAGCCCTATTTTATATTATTTTGAATTTCAAGCCTGATTAAATTCCAAAAAATTGACAGTAGTCTTGTTAGGGAAAACGGACCTTAGCTTCACCAATGTATAACTTAACTTATTGGTGAAGTTAATATCCCTTTTCTGTTGGATACGTTAAAAAAACTAAAAGTCCTGGCTCAAAACATGAAAACAGTAAAAAAGCACTGGAGAATATCCTTCCAAGAAAATAGTCAATATTAGTGCCTCCCCACTTACCAAGAAAATCAATAATTCTCAGAATTAAAATGTTTAGTTTAAGCCTACTTCCAGTATCATTATTTATTTATTTCTTTTTTAGATTAGTTTCGTTCGTATTTCAATAACTAATGCTATTTGTTAAAAGAGAAAAAAATTATTTTGCAATGTTTTCTCTGTGTTGTATGTTAAATTACTCTCAAATTTTTCAATTCTTTGTACGTCCGAAAATTTTTACATGTGACATGATCTCAGAAAATCTGCTACAGGATTTTAACTATTTCAAATATCAATTATTTGAAGAAATCACTGGATTCAGCACAAAATTTTACATAAGAACGACATGACATCTGACCAAGGCTAGGAAAGTAAATATTTATGAAAATATACTAATTGAACAATATTATCACTAAAATATTAACCAACTTTAATTGCAGTTTCCCTAGACAAGTGGTTCTTAAACTTCATTTTTAAAATTCTTTAACTTTTTTTGTAAAAAAGAGAAAAATGTAAAAATAGCATTCTTTTCAGCATTAAATTAGTAAGACAGTGGTTACTAATTACAGTGGTTAGTAAGACATTAAATGCTAGACAGTGGTTACCGGTGTACTTTGATGGTTGGGGTTCAATTAACCATACTCTCTCAGGAATGGTTGACCTGGGTCTGTACAAGACTACATCTCATTTACACGTCACACACTTCATCCTTATCTCATTGGGTCATGGGGTTGCTTATTGTTCTGAATTGAACAGATTGCAACGTACACACATTAGGAATTAAAAAAAAAATATTAATAAGAAATACTCTTAACCTCACTTTTGACTTGGATGAAGATAAGGTGTCTTTTCCTATGGACGGTCACAAATTATTCACTTTTTTAGTAGCTTATTAAAGAAAACTTTAAGTAATAACAGCATTCATCGTTTAACAGGCGTTTCAAACAGACTTCTCCTGCATATGAGTCGACCAATTCCAAAATGTCTCATGTCAATTTTGACAAATTTTCAGGAAACAAAAAAACATTGAAAACAATAAATTTAAAAATAATCTGTTTCTGTAATGTACAATACAATGAAAATGGTTACTATGTTTAATATTTTGTAATTACTTTAAAAGAAAAAGAAAAGAATAACTTACAATTTGAAAAAAGACTTTGACAAGAGACACTTCGGAACTAAAGCCGTGACAAGAGTCGTTTTGAAACAGTTTGTCATTTTGTAACTCTGTACCATTCTAAAACATGTTATGAAAAATCGTAAAACACTTAAAACTTGAATAACAATATTTTAATAGCTACTAAGACATTAATAAAAAAAGAAGGATACAGCAAAAATGTTAACAATAAAATTATTATTAATTAATACAATTACAATAAAATTATACAAATACAGTTATTAAACAATACAAAATATTTCTTTAAAAAATTCAGTTATTCATTTTTTCTTGTTCACTAAATCACTCTTTCTACATCTTCCATCTGCCCTCCTTCTTCTTCGTCCTCTGATCTAATTTCAGGATTCATAATATTTTCATGAAGATGTTTATAAAATTGTAAGTCTTCTCTGTTTTCTCAGTCTTCTCCAAAGTGAAGTCGCAGAAAACCTGTGATGTCTGCTTTCTTCTGTGCTTTAATATTAACACCTACTGGAAATTGTCTAATCTCTTTTACTGAGGTTATATCTGTGATTGGCTTGAAGACCTTTCGTGGTACACCAACATTTTTTTCATATTTTTCTTATATTTATTTCTATTTTTTTATATATTTTCAACATCTTTTTTTATATTTTTCTTCCATTGTTCGGGATTTTTCAGCCGTTTCCTACCTTTACCCGGGGGTGTAGGTTCAATCTGTCCAACTTCACGCATTGCTTGTTCTTCTGCTTCCATAATCGCAGAGCAATACCAACATTCACTGATTTATCTGACTTTATTTTAGTTTACGTAAACCATAAAATTAAAACAAAAATACTATGAAACATCAAAGAAAAGTTTTTAAAACAGTGACACTAAGTATGACTATTTTAAACACGCTTGTTAACCATAACCTATCGTCGAATCTTGTATAAATCTGTTTACGTCTCTTAAACAGTGTTACCACTACATTAAATCACACTTAATTTACAGATTTACTTTTTTTATTATTAATAATAAAAGTTTTCTGTTGCTATGTCACTGGATTACTAAAATTAGACAAAGGACGATTTGGAACTGGAATGAAAAATAAGCCGTAGTTACAATGAGTAAAGAGGACAGTTTGTTTCTCAAACTACAGCTGACTATTGCGGCAGCCATATTTAAAATGCGTTTCTTGACATGAGACGATTTGGAACAGCAGTCAACTTTTGAATAGCATTTTTAATGTTAAAAGGGACGTTTTGGAAGCAAAAGACGTCGGAATCTTGTAGAGTATTGCACAGAGAATATTAATAGCACAAAAACCTGAATTTCAAAAAATTGACAAGAGACGTTTTGGAATTGGTCAACTCATATGAAAACAGACTCGTACGAAACTAAAAATGCTACATTTACTCGGTAACGCTTAACACAGGATCCGCAAAAGATAGAGTAGAGACATTCTGTAAAACTAAAAATTTACCCGTGGGAGTCTTGCCACTGAGTACTGATCTCCCTTAAGTCTCTCATGTCATCTTTTCATCTACCATCGTTTACCAAAGTCATCTAATTTGATAGTTGTTATGAGTTGATGGTACTGTTCGTAAATAACGTTAATAAAGTAAAGAAATTATTCATTAGTATATATTCTTTAAAACAAAATTTATATTTTTATTATTTATCCATTTGTTTATTTAAAAGTAATTTTTTTTTTAGTTTTATTTAAAGTTGCATCAACAGCTCGGTTATTAGTGACTACGTTGGGTTATGTATCGGTGGGTTTTAACTTTAAAAAATTCCAGAACCTAGCCTTGAATTGAACCTTGGACCTCTACGTTGTAGGCTAGCACGCTACCATTACGCTACAAAGGCGGCCACCGTATCTTTTCTTGTACTTTTGTTTAACTGTAAAGTTTCAAAATAAAGATTGACTCTCAAAAATTTTACGATAATAACTAATTTTAAAATAAATTCATTTTAAAAAGGACTTCAGGTCATTTTTATATGCTATTTACTGGACTTTTAAAACTAGTTGTTATTTTGTTCCCGTATAAAATTTCAGTACATGATTATAGTCTTAAAAATTGTATGTTTAACTAAATAAAATAATTACGTTTAAGACTTCTTACGTTCACTAAGTGCTCTTATGTGAAACTCGCAGTCTCATTTGCTGTGTTATGTTATAGTTACCGCAGGAAAGTAACATTTGGTGCAATTATCTTGATAACTTTATTACCAGCAGCTTACCTCATGAAGATTCTGAAACGTTTTAAAAATCTTGTTGGAGTAAAACCTTTTTTTTTGTTACCATCTCTGTCTTCACAACTCTTACTCTTTGTTAATTTCAAAAAAGTAGTATTCAATGTCTATATTCATCAATATGTAATATTTTAGTTTCACGTAATTTTCAAATTTATCAGCCAAATGTGTTAGTATGACTGTTTTCTCTGACTGAAATTTTATTTGTCTTCGTATGATTCAAGACTCCATTTTATTCATTAAAATAATTTTCCGATAGATGACCTTATAATTCTGTTTATGCCAAGAAAAACAATTTAGATTGATTCTTAACTAATACTAGACAAAAATAGAAATAGGAAACTTTATTTTATTTTCATCTCTTGACCTATTTTCTTCTCGACTGCTGGGAATTTTCAAAAATTGAAGATGGATTTACCTTGTTAGCTTACGCGCTGTTCCGTTTTAATACTTCGAATTAGTATTTTATTAAGATATATATATTTTCCGGAATAGTTCAGTGAAGCAGAAAACAACATGAACTTTAATGGTGTCAGAGTAGGCGTATCAATAACGGATACAAAAAATTTATACAAATAGTTGTTACTTTAATTGACAGTTTCGATCGCAGAGTAGTTCAAAATACTTTTTTCAAGCTAATACTTTACAGTGAAGTGAAATAGTTTCCGTAGTAAATGAACAAACTGCATAGTTTCCAATAAATGTGTTGATAAAGATACAAAATATTTCAGGTAAAGTGTTATCGTTATAAATAATTTCTAAATCAATGTGGGTGTACGGATGTCAGATCTATGTCTCAGCTAAATCTTATGGCCAAACTACTATGTTTGCAATCAACTCTGAGACCAGTTGTTTACGTTGCTTCATAAGTTTCCAATATACAATTCACATAGATCGTAACATTCTTTACATAAATAAAACAATTCACCAGGCATACTAGCGTTTTATAAAAATATTAGAAAACAACAACCTACTAATTTACGATCTGAACTATCCATATTTATCAGGTAACCCAATCGTCAGCTCCGTGTAGAAGGTGGAGCAGAGATTTGGGATAAGTTTACTGATCATCTTATTTTTTTCTCAGTTAACAAAAATGTCAAACTAATGCGGATGGCAAAGCTATCCCAAGGTCCTGCGCCCCCTTGACTTGTCTTCACGCCTCCCTTGAGGGGCGCAAATTCAACATATTTCTGGTAATATTTGAACACTGTCATTATAAGTTTATTCATTCTACAGTCCAGTCTTGTAACATTTATACGTACAACCACAACATTCACGTAACAATAAGTGTTAAGTAATAAAAAAATAAGCTGTAAAAATATGTACTGGTTGTGTCGAGCTGCTCAATTGTAACTTTAGATTTAAAAAATAAAGTGTAAAAGTGTTTCATCAATAATATTGGTGACTAGAATTTATTTGAAAATCAATATTTGATTTCCGATTTGTACCACCCGGAAATGAGGAGGTCAGCTTGATTAATTTAGATTTTTAATTAAAAGTTTTCTTTTCAAGAAAGATTTCTTTAATAACGCATTACCTACTTGAAAGGTTAATGTAACTGTGTACAGTTACAGTAAGATATTTAATTGAATATACCTGAAAACGCTCAGATTAAAATGACATTGTTAAGAATTTATGTCTTGTCATGTAACAAGTTTAATATGGCCAAATACTACATTTTTAAAAAAATTAAAGTCGAATCATCGGTTATCAAAGCCGGGAATCACACCTCGGACCTCTGCATTGTAGACTAGCGCGCTGCGACTGCGCTACGGATGCGAATTTTTCTTTTCTTTTAAACTTTATCGTATTTGTAATAGATAGAAGGAATACATTTAAGAAATTCAATGTTAATAAATTAACATTTCCAGATTCTTTTCAATTAAAATAAATAAAAAAGTTAATAAAAGAAAATAAATAATTGGATTGTGAATTGAGGTACAAGAAAATAGAAGTATTATCAGTGCAGTACCTATTCTATATACAGAGGTGTCCTACTTAAAGAATATTACAAAAGATTTTCTTGTAATGGTAGCGTTACTGAGGCAACAAAAAAGATACGTATCTTTATAGTGAGACAGTTAAATTCAGTGATCTAATCTGACCCTGAATTCAACTGAGGCGTAGTTAATCGGTTTGTAGTTGTAATCATCACCTTGGGATTTTCTTTTTCAATTCTCATATTATAAAATATATTGATTTTCGAAAACAGTGTTTCAGTTATAGAATATACTTTTCTCGGTATAATATTAATTACTCAAATTTTGCTCATACTATTATTCACATTATCATTAAAACAATTAATTTCGTAATAACTTTGTCATTAAGGATATAATTATTTAATAATGTGTATTGTTGATCAACTTTTCTTTTTTTAAAATAATCAAACAACAGAGGATATACCGCTTGGTGGCACATTGTGTCATAAGTTCCGGTTATTTGTGTACTTACAAAAATATTTCTGAAAAAAATGGGTAATTCTTACTTTACCTTTGACTGCTTCGTAGTATTAATTTCCCATTCCTAACAATTGGACTTTCTGTATAATTACTAAAATTGTGAAAATTTTCACCTTTGGATTTACGTTTCATGTAACGTTTTAATATGGTGAATCCCGATTCGAGCCGAAAATCGAAAACCAAATCTTCAAATTAATAACCAAATACACTAAGACGATATCATTATAAACGTACTTATTTTAAGTTATTTTTACATCCAACCGTTTAAAAATTATGTTTCTTGCTAATGTAGACGATGAGGAGAGTGACAGATAAAAATGAGCTATGAGAAAATGCCAGACCTCACCGGAAAACGAATCCGGGATTCCGGCGTAGTGGTCAGTTGCGCTGACCACTACACCACGAATTGTAAGGTGAATAAAAGCCATGGTATTAAACAAAACTTAAATAAGTTTAATTAAATTGTATTACAAATTAAGTCAAACACATTATAAAGTTGTAATCTATATCTTTTATAAAATTCTCTTCTTAATAAATTGTTATAGTGCTTTTTCCAATCAGAAAAATTCGAATCTGTTCTTTTGTACAGAAACACGAACAACAAAATAATAAAAATTAACATTGAATATAAAATATGATTATACATTAATCATAAATCTTACAGATTACGTTTTTTAGACTTTTTTAAATAAATAAATTTTGAAATGATTGAAAATATTAATTTAAAAAATCTGGTGTGAAACACTCTCGTGATTTTCTCTTGCCAATTTAAATCATATCTAAAATACTCGTAACTCGTGTTTAAACACAGTAAAGAATGAAAAATGAAAAACAACCTAATTTTAATCTTGAGTGAATGATCTCATATAAACAATCAACCTGTCGATTAAAAATATGGAAAATCACTAATGACGCTAAACTAAGCTCTGTAGAAAACAACCTGCCTAAATAAAGTTGTAGATTTTTATATTTTCTTAACTTTGATTATATATTCGCTTTTTTCGTATAATGGTTTAATGTTCAAAAGAAAAATCCCAGTTTATCAATTGTGATAAGTAAAATACGTAACATAACTTGTTAATTAACGCTTACCTAAGCGCTGTAGAAAAGATTCTTAAAAAAATAGTAGGTTTGTTAATTTCCTACAACTTAAATATACACATTTGCCTTAAAATGCATATTGTGACCGCAATCTTAAAAAAATTGTTCACTACGAGAGCTTAGACCCTCAGCTGATATAGTGCTTACGCTATCTTATATGCATAAAACATATAGTTAATGAGGCAATTTTTTTTTAAATTGTAGGAGCCTTTTTCAAGAACGTCGCAAAAAAGTGAAAATCGCAGAATAAACTACTACTTTTGGTTGACTGGTTTTGATAAAAATTGTCATGTCTGGCTTCCTAGTAGTACGTAACTTAAGTTCCAAGTTTCAACTTCGTACGATATTCTGTTCTTTATATTATTTCCCACACACATGCACATACGCGTGCACGCGCACACATATACTCACACACACACACTTAAACTAATTCCTAAAAACATGTGTTTTGGGGTCAGGAAACTTAAAAACGTGTATTTTCAGTGAAAACTCGATTTCTAAAAATCTATATGAAAACAATTCCTTCTTTACGTATAAGCCATATAGGACAAGAAAAGTTAAAAATAATTATGTTCGAAATAAAATAGAAAAGTCAAAAGAGGTTATGATAACAGAAGTTACGTGTTACGACTAAGTGAATATTAGTCAATTCGGTTCGATTACTCTGATAATTGTTTCATCGAGCGAACCAAGATGAATTGTAATGTAGGATTTAATGGTTATATAAACACGTAAACATATTTGTATTGTTCTTCGTAAATCGGATTAGGTTGTAACAGCGAGGATCAAATGACAATAGTTGATAATAGCTTTTGTAAATGCTCTTTATAAGTTAATGCTCTTTAGATGCATATTATAAATTTCCTATCAGTACGCTTATGTTATGATTGTCAAAGTGGGTGGCACACAAATACTTCGTGTAATATGTTCAACTACATGGTGCATTGTTACTTCATGTGAGGTATTTTTAAAATAGTATAAGAGAGAATAATATATAGTTTTCAACTTCAAAACCAACTCCATCTTTTCAATATAATCACTCAAAAAATCTCAAGTTTACTACATATATTTAAGCTTAATTACATAAAAAAAGAGGAGAACCTAAAATAAAATTATATTTATTCAAATAAATTGATAACTTTTCACTTTATTTTTTTCTCTTCCTCCAATCAAGAATTATAAGTCCCAAGACCTGTTCCGACATCCACCTAGCCACCGGTCGCCCCGGATCCTCTCGTCCAATCGGCCTGTAACTTCTCACCAGTCTTTTACCAGCGTCTTTTTGAGTATTTGGCACCCAACATATATAACGTGCTTCCGTTTGATTTAAAAAATCTAACGGGTTTAAAATTTTATAAGGAACTAAGAAAAATGGATAGCCAAAACATTTAGAGAGAGAATTGCAAAAATAGTCAGCAGTATTCAAATGTAGATGTAATTAAAGAGACAGGAGGAAAATAAAATAGTATATTTATTTAATTTTTATTGTTTTTGTTATTATTTTTAATTTTTAAATGTAATAATAAATTGTAGGTTGTATTTATCTTTATTTTATTAAAAATAGTGTAAGTTTAATAGTTATTAAAATGTAATGTATTATAATTGATACAATCGTAATCTTAGCAAATAGCAAATTATTGGTTAAGTTAGTTAAGTTAGTGTAGTAAGTAAATAATTATAGTAGGTATTAAATGCCTTTGCTAATAGTTAATACTTCAGATTTTTGATATTTATTTGAAAGTTTTCAACCCATCCTAGTAAATGGTTTTGTCTATAGTTGGATGGGATAATTTCCACCGCCTCTAGTGTAACAGAATAGTAGTTTCCTTTAAAAAATTTTGTATTAGCCAACTATGGTAATTTCTTTTTTATGTAATATCATGGGAATAAATAAAATTATTATTATTATTATTATTATTATTTATTAGTCTAGGAATCCTGTGTGAAGACATTCTTCCAAGATCTGTCCATTTCCAGGGTTACTCCTTAATTGTCTCCTTAAGAGAACATCCATCTAACTCTTGCCGTATATCCTTGTTTCTGAACCGATCCAGTCGAATACAGCCCCTAATGCATCTCAAGAAGCGCATCTCTTCCTTTATTTCATTATATTTATAACTGTGCAGCTTTTTTACTGTTAAATTATAACAGTAAATACATTTGCAGCCTATTATATATTACTTTACCATTTTTGAGGAGCACATCATTCATATAAATGTTATTAAGAAGAATAAAAAACCTGATATCTTGTAAAGTTTATCTTAAATCTCTGCTTTACCTTCTACAGAGGCGACGATTATGGTTACCTGGTAAATGTACACACAGTTCAAAACAGTTCATACTTGGGTTTGGTCTATTCGAGGTTAATAATTTTATAATAACTTAAAATTCCATACACGTTGTAGTTAACATGATATCTGAATATCGGCAACCTTTAATGATTTAATGACGGTTAATGATTTAAATAACGTTGGTGAAGAAAGTAAACCTGCCAACTCGATGTTTTTCTTCATTGGAAAAAGAAAAATTAAGGCTTTCTGCTAGATATAACTACCAATTTCAGTGAGACGTGTTTTGTTGTGACAATCTTTTCTGCTATCACCATGGGAACTGTACAAGTTTCATTTAGTTTTAGATTTCTCCTGTAAAATTTCAGTAAAAATGGAGTTAGCAGGTTAATACTGTTTACCAAAGATTTTTAGGTTAATTGTTATATAAAAATCGGCTTAGAATAGTTGCAGGCAGGATATTGCTTAAAACATATATTGAATAATCTACTTGTGATGATCTTATTGGCACGCATAAAAACCATATTGTATTAAATTGTATTGCATATCTCATTGTATTAAACTTAATAAGCCAGTTATTAAAATTAGAGGTTTATAAAATATTAAAACGAATAGAAGTTTAACATAAATTAAAAAATGTGCATTAAACGTATAATATTGAAGTTAATAAAGCGAATAAAGGTATTAAATTTAATAAAGTTCATGAGAAAAGCTTCACTATGATATTAGTAAGCAAAGAATAGCAGTAATGAGTTATTTTAATTAAATTCTTATTACAGAATATTACTCGTAATATTAGTTCTCGATAAAGTCTTAGATTTTAAATTACAATTTAATTCAGGCAGATTTTAACGATTAGTGAATTTTTCAAAGAAATACAGAATTTGTCTGGATAAGTTACGAAAACCCTATGAATAACAGTAAGCTTGTAAAAATACACATGCACACGTATTCCAAGAAAGTAGGTTAAGGAAAATAAAAATGTCTTCAACATCAATGGAAGAAGGATGAGTTCTCGTTTCAAATAAAATGAAGTTTCCAGTGTCTATTTTTTGATTGGTTTTCCTCTACCTTTAAAGACAAGCTTTTCAAAAAAGGAGTACCAAAAAGTAGGCTGTAAAATATAATTAGGTTTGTATTGAATGTTTTTTCAGTTACCTGAAGCGGTGACAACGTTTCAAAATTTATAATTATTCTTTTGCACTGTTATTCACGATTAGTTTTATGTTTTCACGTTGTTATTTACAATTGAATATTACCATCCTATTAAGAATAATTAATATGGTGAAATGTACCGTCTCTGGCTAGGACTTGATAACACCCAAGTATCTTACAATACAGCAGTTTTAAAGTTCTCTCTAATAAATTTTATTCCTCGTGTTTGTGAGTTTTTATATCACTAACTTTCGTTCCTATATTTATTATTTCAATTCACTCTACTTAAAAATTTTGCGTAGGATATTGTGCATTTTTCACAAAAAAAAATTTATACCTGTACGATTTTATATAATTCTAAATAAAGAATAACAATTTTTAAATCCACCCGTCACTCCCTAGTGTGTAGGATTTGGAATTCTAAATATAAAATTATTTTAACATCAAAATGCATAAACTAAACACATAAATATACTTTTCAGTATTTTTTATTTTGTTCCAGTTTTTATGTATAATTTGTCAATATGCTGCATGATGAGATGAGAGTATGGCTTGAATGGTATAAGAAAGCTGATCACCCGCGTCACGGTTCATATTTTATATATTATTGAAGTGTGGCTAGAAAATGTTGTGTCTGTTTTACTTTGAGGGTATATTTTATAGTTAACTATAATAACGTCTACTTCATTTTATCCTTAACATCCTCACTCAAACGACAGGTAAATAAATGTAGTGCGTTCATTTTGTTGATTAAGTAATTTTTATGTTTGCCAGTTAACTATTTTACAAACATAAGGATTTGTTAGTCATGGTGTTCCGTGGCGTTTTGCTCGTACCAAGGAAAGTTGAGATAGTCTGAAGTATCTTATTATGTACAATACTATCGTAAATACTACTAAAAGTAAACTAAATTTAATTAACTTTTGTTATAAGAGGTGTGGCTACTAAATAACGAGACTGACATTGTAATTTTTTTTTATTTCATACATAATCGCTTATTGATGCCTTCAATATACACTCCTTCGCTATCCCTACAACGCTCCATGCGAATTTTTCATTGTTGGAAACCGTGCTGGAAGTCATCTCTCAGCTCCTTCAGGACTCGTGCTGCCTTCTCTTTTACAGCTTCCACAGACTGAAATCTTGTTCCTTGTAATTCAGATTTTATCTTAGGGAACAGGTAGAAGTTAATAACATGTGATGAAATGTGGTTTTTTTTACTTATGATCCGGAACCGAAACGCCAATACCTCACTCAAACTCTGGAAGAGCCGACATTCACCGAGAGCCAAAAAAGCTCAAATGAGCAAGTCAAAATTTAAAGCAATGATAATTGTTTTTTTTTATATCCATGGGATTGTGTACCTTCACTGGGTTCCTGAAGGTCAAACAATTAATCAATATTACTACCTGGAGGTACTTCTTAAACTACGTCAAAGAGTAAGGAAAAAACGCCCCGAAATGTGGAAGGACAAATCATAGGTTCTCCACCAAGACAATGCGCCAGCTCATTTCGCGTTTCCTGTCAAGAGGTTCCTAGCCAAGTACAGCATCTCAGTGTTAGAACATACACCTTATTCACCAGATCTTGCACCATGTGACTTCTACCTGTTCCCTAAGGTGACATCTGCATTAAAAGGGACAAGATTTGAATTTGTGGAAGCTGTAAACGAGAAAGCGGCACGTGCCCTGAAGGAGCTGACAGAAGATGACTTCCAGCTGTGTTTTCAACTATGAAAAATTCGCATGGAGCGTTGTAGGGATAGAGAAGGAGTGTATATTAAAGGCGACAGTAAGTGATTGTGTATAAAATAAAAATAAAATTTTTTACAACGTCAGTCTCGTTATTTAATAGCCACAGTTAGTACTCCAGTTAGAAGCATTCCTTATTTTATCGATAAAAGATTATGTTTAAATATGCCATTTTAAGCTAACATACACAAAAAAAATTCTTGTTGTATTATAATGTTTCACAGTTGTGTTATTATAAAATGAGTAACAATGCAGAAATTCAAGCAGTTTGGAAGATAAACTTAGATTTTGATAATATAACCAACAGCGTTTTGTTGAGGAAACAAAATACCCAAAGTTTTCTCATTTTAAAACTGGTGAAGTGGAGTGATTTTTCCCTGTCCGTGTCACTTATTCTTTTAATTAAAATCCAATAGCAGCTTGACGGATTACCTCTGAAGCGTTGAACTACCATGTAACAAATTGTTCGTCAGCGTATTTAGAGGTAAAAACAATCTGATAACTCATGTTGTTACTTTCATGTTAAAAAGTTATTTTGAATGATTTTACATATTTTATTAAATATCGGATCACAGAATTTTTTTTTTTTTTGGCTTCAACTTTATTTTTATTTACAACTGTACATTTTTTTTAAAGCACAACTAGTAAATGAGATGGAATGAATGATGAACGACGGAAATGTGACGTGAAAGTGAATGGATCCAGTGACCGATTTCGGCGTGTAATTTTGCAAGGAATGTGTTGCCAATATTTTTCAATGATAATGATTTATAGACTATGATGGATGATTTTTTTTATATGAAATGACTTTTTGTTTTTATGAAATGACACAGGCATGAAAAGTTAATTTTTTTATGGTAATCGAAGGACATCCCTATTCCAAATTCGTTTCAGTCATCTGTTAACAGGGAGATCGTTACTTGAAAGATATTGGCCTTTTGGATTTATGTGGTCAATTGTCTTTTTGTGTAATGAGTTGTATGTTGCGTTGACAATGTCTCGAACCCTTGGTATTTTCAGGTCTTTGTGAAGGGTATGATTGGTTACGTAAAAAGGTGCGTTTGTTATTGCTCAAGTACTTTGGACTGGTGTCTTTGAAGAATATTCAGAGTTGTATTGTGACAGGCTCCAAATGGGAGAATATCTCTAGTAGTAGAGATATTTTGGTTTACAACGAATCCCTACTTTAACATCTCTTGAACTCCAATTGCGAATTTTTTTGTTGTTGGGAGTGTGACAATGTTCGTACCTCTGGATTTATGTTAATTAATTTTGTATGACATTGAACGAAATATTTTTTTATGACCATATACAGTGTGTCTACATTGAGGTCACGATATATGATAAAATCCGTACTACTTGTGAATAAACGTAATTTTATTTTTAAAAGCTTGTGTCTAGTTTTAATTTATTTTTTCTCCAAACCAGATATTAAAGCTCCGTATTATGTGTGGAACTTTATGTTTTAATCGGCAAGTGTGATCTATAATAGAGTGAAAGAGTAGGCTTTGTCGCTTTTGGTAGTTGTAGTCAATCTGATGTCTAGTGTAAGGGGTAAATACTTAAATATAATTGTCTGAGGCATTCGATAATCAGATAGTGTACGAGTGGACAAGTTTTTCGACGAAGTGTAAACGAAATATGGTATGATCTTTGTTTGTGCACTATTTTTAGTTTACCACAGTTTACACCAGTGAAAAATATGTTTACTTCACTATGATAAAACGTTAGGTAAAATACATGAAGAAATAAATAACTTTTTTTTAAATTGTTATATTAAAATGTTTTCCAAATACATTTCTATTCGATTTTGAGGAAATCACTTTACAACAAATTTAATTAAAGTCTTTGAAAATAATATTAAGATACGTGCATGTCATATAATGTATAAAATAGAATAATATAACATAAGACGATTAATTTACCCATTTTCTAGAATAGAGTAAATTACTCGTAATATTAACTTTATTGCATAGGCCTAAGTAGTTAACACCATTAAGTTCGTTGTATCTCGTTTAATTACCATTTATTTCATAATATATTTTTTAATAAAAAATAGGCAATTTTATGTGTTGTTAAAACGCCTGAATTTATTAATAACAGTCTAAAAAAAATCTGGTGTGAAACTTTCACATGACTTTCTCTTGACAATGTCAATAATGAACAATATAACCTAATATCAGTTATAAAACATTAGAAAATACTAAATAACCACAAAAAACATAACCTAATTTTAATCGTGAGTGAATGATGCAAAATGAAACCCAACCTTACTTTGGCTTAATAATACGGAAAATCACTCTTTCACGCTAAACTAGGCTCTTTAGAGAAAAATGCTCTGAATAAAAGTTGTAGATCTTTTTATTTCCTATAAATTTGATTACATGCATTTTTGTCGTAAAATGGATACTACGGCCGAAAGCTTAAAAAATCGATTTTTTACAGATTTTCATGAAGAAAAAACTGAAAATCACTAATTACCGCTAAACTAAACCAATAAAAAAGTGTTAAAAATAAAAGTTGTAAGTTTTTAAATTTTCTACAACTTTTATCATACACTTTTGCGTTTAAGTCCATAGTAAGGCTGAAATCTAAAAAAAACAGTTTTTTTTCTACGAGAGAACAGTCATCCCTAGAAAATCACCAGACGTGGCGCCTACCCTATCTTATAGAGCATAACATATGTAGTAAAGAGGTGATTTAAAAAGAAAAAGAGGAGCCGTTTTGAGAAAATCGCAAAAAAGTGAAAAATGACACGAATAAGCTACTTCTTCCGGTTGACCGATTTTGGTGAAAATGTTCGTATCGGGTCCTCTAGTGGTATCTGACTTCAGTTGCAAGTTTCAACTTCGTACAATGTTCCGTTCTTGAGATATTTTGTTCACGCGCACACACACACACACACACACACACACACACACAGACCAATCGCTAAAAACATGTTTTTTGGGTCAGGGGGTCTGAAAACATGCAGATCCGGTGAAAACTTGATTTCGAAAAATCGACATGAAAACAATTTTTTCCTTTTTATATATTCATATAGGCAAGAAAAGTAATAGCTTTAAGTGTGGATGATAAACGTGTTTACATGACGATGACACTGTCCAATGTCATTGCTGCCAAGAAAAAGAAAACAAATTGATTTACATTTTTTCAAGAAAATATTTGTTAACTAAAAGTAATTAGCGGATGTGGTAGGCTACATTTATATGTATATGAAATGAATAAAGGTGTACTTGGTGAGAATTAACAAATTAAAATTGATGAGGTATAATGAATACCAAATATTATTCAATAAATCTAAATGTGCTAATAAGAAATTTTCTTCTTTCCGTTTTTGTTTACGTCACATCATGTCTTGGTTATAAGCAAATACCGCAGATTACGTAACGCTTACAATGGATTTTAATTTGTTATAAGTTTCAGATTCTATTCAGAACTTTAACTCGAGGTCTTCCACTTTTCAGTCTAGCAAGGGTTAACAATTACCTACAGACATGACCCGTTTCAGTAATTTTAGGCCTAATTCTTTACTATTACCATTTAGACAGCACCGAAGAGTTTGGGTGACTCAATTTTATCTTTGATATCTAGAGATCTGCTGGATTATTTCTTATCGTATTAACACTTAATTTCTTCTGCGTTGTATCTTTGTCACATACCATTAAACATTTGTGATCATTCGTAAACCGTTCGATTAAAATCTCTGAATGACGGGATTTTCAAGTTCCTAGTTGATTTCTGAAGTAGTATTTCTAAAGTGATAAAAATTTTACATAGATTTAAATACATCTTTAAACCTTTAACAGGAGTTAGCTGTCAAATGACAGGTGTGTGAACGTTTTTCTTTGCCTAGTTGAATTCTCTTACTTTTACGCCAGTCGATTTCGTTTGTTCTAAAATACATTTGATCCACATAAGACATCGATATAAAATAATAGGGGTTTAGCTTGTTTATACCGTATACTCTTTTACTAGATTTATTTGTGTCTGTCACAGAAGTGATTTATTATTGATTAAGTCCACCTACAGTTCTGAGGTATTACGTAAACACAAATTGTAAACAGCAATCAGATTAATTTTATACTAGTGAAAATACCTTTTCTGTAAACAATAACAGTTATTATACCAAAATAACACATCATGTATGCTTCATACAATGATTCATGTACATATAGAATGTTATTTTCAGTAATTTATGCCCCACTTGTGGGTGTAAGTTCAACTTCTAGTTACCCAACTTGTGAGTTCTATTCAGTTATAATTAATTTCATTTTAGTAAGCCTATATTGTTTAATTTAATGTAGGCGAAAATTTATGCATGAAAGCTTGGTTATCATGTTTTAATAAATTCAAAATAAACAACTTCATTATAAAATAATTTTAATGGTTTTGTTTCAAGCTGATTTTAACAAAAAATAATGAGTAACATATCTGAAAAATTAAACTGAACTGAATTGATCTTACTGATAAATCTGTATTCAGTAAAAACATTCCCATGAGACAGATTTTGCAAAACAATTTTTTGTGAATGTTTTGCAGAAAATTATGTTTTGGTTATGTAAAAGTAATAATTTAATAAACTTCATAATTTACAAAAATTATACTTTTGAATTATCAAGACATTGTTATCTTTATTCAGGAACATGATGTGGTTTCTTCAGAAAAATTGTACTTGCTAAAAAATTTAATCTTATCAAAATTCTTGAGTTTTTGTATTTTGCATATAAATAAAGAATTTTTAATTTTGAGGCTACACAAATATTGAAAAAAACCGCTGGAGATAGGCTGAGAAGATCTTAGTTTACATGTTTCGGCCAAACTTGTCTGGTGGTTCTAATTTTAGGACAAATAATAATATACAAATGCTACGCTATTTACCACTATGGTTACTCTTTGTTATAATGTATATATAAAACACCTAAGATATTGACAACATTTACAAAAAATGATTAATGAAATTAATAAAATACACTTAAGTGGCAACATTATTGGTAATCTCATTTACTGAAACACAATTACTTTATTTTATAAAATAGAATTTTCTTATTTCCTAAATCAAATTAAATTGAAAGTTTTCTAGCGCTTCAGTCTTCTCTTGAGGTTTGAGTTTCCGAGGAGTTGCAACCCCTCAACATTTGCAAGTACGTAAACAATAAGTTGATTTTAAACAAAAATCCTGGTAAAACAGATGGTTTATACTGTTTCATTCTCTTATAATGAAAAGTCAATAATTAATAGATTTAATGGCACAAATTTATGTTGAAAAAACATCAACGCACTATAAAATAAAACTAATTATAAGTTTTAGAAAAACAGTGTTTAGATAATGAGCTTGAAGGATAGAACAGTATTAAAACAAATGTATCAGAAAATAATATTTTCTTCTTATATTGTAAATAAGCATTTTTATTATATATATCAAATAAGTTTATAAACACCGTTTGCGATCGTAGAGGGAAATCTTATATTTTTCAGCTCTTTAGATGCGATTTTATATTTCTTTGTTCCATTAAAAGTTACACAACTGAAGTCTGTAAAAGAACAGTAAAAGAAGTAATGTCATAGTTTCTTCCTTGCTAGCTAGCTACATAAAGTAATATTCTGTCAAGTATTTGTAAAATGCATTAAAAATTATTCCTTGTTCGATGTATAGTATTATGTCCAAAACAACGACGAAAGAATTTTAGAGTACTTTAACACAACATGAGCATAAAAATACTCATGATTTTTATTACTAATGATTTTGTTTTTTATTACATTAGTATTTGAATATAATATAATAATAATTTTTGAATACAAAATAAGTAAAATTTATATATTCACAGAATATGGACATTTATTAATATGAACCGTCACATGAGTTATCACCTACTTCGTGCCAATCACGCCATACTTTCATCACATCATTCAATAAATTTGTAGTAGTTACTCTAAACAAGTAACAAATAATGGATATGTTAGAAAAAAGTTTGTTAATTACTGTATACTGCTTTTATTTTCCATTTCGTTTTATACATAGCTTACATATCACATCCAATGCCTTCTTCACACTATCTTTCCGCAACAAATTGTATAATTACACGATTGATACATAATTTATTTGTTCTCTTTCTCCACGTTTGATTTATTTTTGTAAGTATTAATTTATTCACTACGTAAAAAATAGTGCAACTGACATACTTATGCAGTGCTAATTTAACTCTTTATAACAGATGAAGATAAATGTCAAGGTGTTAGTTCGTTACCAAGCTACCTTGTTTCCCGCTTTTTCATTGATTGCAGTAAATTTTTATAATCCCTTATGTGTGCTCGTTACAATCTGTTCAGTTTAGAAACAATAAGCAATTCCATGATCCAATGAGATGATGATGATGATGTGCATGACGTGTAAGTGAAGGGTAGTCTTGTACAGACTCAGGCTGACCATTCCTGAGGAGTGTGATTACTTGAACCTCAACCATTAAAGTACACCGGTAACTTTTGTTTATTATTTAAATGTGTACAAAAGTAAGTACCTTTACTAGGCTTTGAATCACGTAACCTAAGTCTCCGAAAATCAAACAGATGACTTGCAGCGACAACCTTACCTAGCTCAACCTGGTGGGTTCCATGCAAGGTCAGTAGAGAATAGATTAAGGTTAGTTGATTCTTTCTCTACTTACCTTAGTAGAAAAATGTACAGATACGGCAATATCAGAAAAGCTGGTAATCGCTTTCCAACTATTAAGACATGAATCTACTACAGTCGGAACCATAAGAATAGAGACTTTTATGATGTGTACTTATCATACCATTACCCTGCCTCGCCCATCTCACTACATCAGTTATTATATTTTTTAACTTCGTTCCTCTCCTGACGCACAGATAAGAAAAAGAATACTTACTCGTACATGCACAACCATGCGTCAACATATACATATATGTATATTACATCACTTCATGCATTTTGAGCAAGATGCTTTTCACAGTTTATAATTGTTGAATGGTTCATTATTTATTCGAAGCATACTACACTGGTCTTTTTAAAATGTGACCGTGTGTGTGTGCGTGTGGAGGGGACAATTCTGATACGTATGTAGAACTAAATTCAGATTAAACTAAAACTAAATAATTATTTTATATTATTATATAATTTTATGCTAAATTTTGAACTAATACATATACTGTATTTAAAAACTGTGGAGAATGGAATATTCGTATGTATAGGAAAAAGTCTATAGAAATGTGTCTTAGTACAGATATCTCGGAAACAAGAAGATTATCAAAGCGCAAACATCTATCCGACTTGTATTAAACAAACCTTGTACACTCATTACATGTAACATTTTACATGTAACATTACTTGTAACATTTAACATTACATGTAACATTTTACACTTCACTGAGTTTTATCAACAATTTATAAAACAAAACTTAAATTTTAACTAAAACCCAATTGTAACGAGTGACTTCGCTGGGAGATTACTTCACTCCAGAAATAAAACAAAAAAACATATCTACTAAATTTTCTAAGTTTAAGCACAAATTGTAGATTCATTGTGTAATTGAATTAAAACTTTTACTATGAGTTTGTTTCAAATGAAAATACAAAAATAATATACTGCATTATTTTTACTATATTAATGTTTTGACTGTACTCTATTGTTCTGAATTTGTAGCTCCAGGACAGTCCATTATTTGAACTGATTTTAAAATTAAACAAAAACAAGTTATAAAATGTTAATACATTAATACGATACCTTTAAACGATATTTTTTAATTTATACTACGTCATTGGCACTAACCTATTTTAATAAAACTATTATTATAGTTTTGGTACATATTATAACAATACAGAGTTAAAACTCTATTGTTTAATAAAAAACAAATAAATTAAATATTTAAATGATTTTTTTTATTCAGAAACTGAAACAAATTAAAGTGCTAAAGCGAATAACTTACTTTGATACTCGTGTATTTACCTACAGTATAACATAATCGCTAGTACTGGATACCTTCATCAAATACATTAATCACATAGACTACACATGACACGTTTCACTACCAACCGTAACAAATGTATTATGCTACTATATCGATTTTAACTGTGATATTACAGGAAGTAATCCCGGTGGGATGTTTAAACGTATTTCATGTACTTTATTTGATTTAATATGCTTATTTTGACGATACTATTCATAACAAATACGTTTCATAAATGTATTCAACCAAGTTAGCTTATGGAAGTTTTAATTTATAACTATACATGTACAGTAAAATTTACTTAATGCATTTTTTTTTTTTTTTTATTTATTTATAAAGGTCGCATCAACTTCTAATGGTTATTAGCGACCACAATAGGAGTTATAAGTACTAATAACAGTAAAAACAATAATTTCATAAATTAAAACATTAAAAGTAAAAATTGGTAGGCTTCAGATTTTAATGCATTTGTTTTCCTGGACGACGACTTAAAAAGTCCTAAAAACAAATCAGTCACTCTTCAATATTATTATAAATAATAATATTGGCGCAATTATAACATTGGCGCAGTTGGTAACGTGCTTGCCTCTCATCATGCGGTTCTGGGTTCGAATCCCACTCGGGCATGGCATATTTTCATACGTTACAAAAAAATCATTTCATACTACATCGCATAAAGTTCCACCCCAACGTCGTCGCTAATGACCATTGCAGTTGATGCGACGTTAAATAAATAAATAAAAAAAAAAATATTTTAGAGTTGATTGTATAAAATTTATGTTTTTAATTTCCGAATAAGAACAAAATTATATTATTTTAGGGTTTTTATAAAATCTATCACACAAGATTACATCATAATATATTATATTAAAAGTAATTTTTGTAATTAAAATTTAATTTAATTTACATTTTAAAGCAAAATTTATTTACTACTAATACTTATTCAATTTTACATCGAATATTAAAAGATAACAGGGTTAGATAATTACAAATTGGTTCTGGATCAATTTACTATATTAATAATTGTGTAAAAAAACAAAAATGATATTAATTGTTTTGTAAATAACTGTTATTAATAAAATTAATTAGTTAATTTAAAAATTTAATTACTAATAAAATAAAATATTGTTAATAAATAATTGTTATTCTTTTTTTCTTCTTTTCACAATCAAGGATTGCCCACAAGGATTCAGATAAAACCGTCAGATTGAAATCAAGACCTTTATTCAGGTTTTATCAAGGATTCTCACAATCCTTGATTGATAACAGCGACAAATTATTGAATTATTGCCATCTTTTGCGTGGCCTCCGAAAATCTCTTACCTACCGGTCTGTATTGCAAAACATTGAAGGGGATCCTTCCCTCAGGCATCCTCTCTACGTGCTTCCTCCATTGATTTCAATTTTCTGCAATCTTCCCATTTAGGTTGTAAACATCAAGTCCCATTCGTATGTCCTCATTTCTTAGTTAGTCCCTACAACTGCAACCCTTTGTTCTTCGCAGGAATCGCATCTCTGTCGCCTGTACTCTACTCTCCTGTGGTCTGGTACTAATCCACGGCACTTCCATACAGTAGGACTTGTAAAACTTAATCTGAGTTTCTTTTCTTGTTTTCCTGCCTAGGGATCTGCTAATATCGCCGCGGACTGCTTGGAATTTGTCAACTTTCTTTTCTAAGTCCAAATCTTGAACAAACCCGATGTCACAAACTAAATAATTGCATTGTGATACTTGTTGGAGCACTACATAATCTACCATAATTTTAGACCTGGTAGGATGTTTACCAGTAAATGCTATTACCTTTGACTTTTTTACGGAAACGTTAAAATTACATTTTTTACATAATTAATTTAAAACATACACCGATTTCTGACGTTCATCTTTACACTCTTGCACAATCCAAAACCTATCTGCAAACAGTTAAGCATTTAGGTAAACGTCATTGTTTAGCCTGATTCCCGAACTACCCTTGTTTTTCCATTGACGGAAAATATGATTCATATATAATAAGTGTTATTAAATTAATAATTGTGTAAAAAAGAAAAAAAATATTACGAATTCCCTAATGTATATTCTAGTTGTGTAGTTTGTGTGTCCTTAATAATAATATAATAATAATAATCTGACAAGTGAACATTCGCCTAGACTGTCAGTCGATAGCTTGGTTAGAACTGTCATTCTGGTGTGAAAGGTTTTTTTCATGTGGGAACTACAAAATGACTGATTCAGCTTAGAAGTCTTAACTAAAGTCAGAGATTAAAAATATTTGTTAGATAGAGCGTTTACTTAAAACTTCTTCAGCTGCCCTATCCGGCTAAACGTTGTCAGTCATTATGGAAATACAGACTTTGTCTACTACCGCTCGAAAGAGTTCCACCGAGATAACACCAAACAGCTTCTTTTTTTTGATTAGTATGTCAAGATATCCTTCTCCAGAACATCCTAACGAGATCCTTAAAACCTCTACCTTACTCTGAATATTAATTTAAAAAATTTCGAACTCGTTTCCGAGGTACACCAATCTAGGACTAAAATTAGTTCTAATTAACTAGTACAACTATTATTATAATAGTTTTACTATTACTTATTATAACTTAGTTGTAATAAATGGTACAAACAGGAATAACTTTCTTACTATCCTTCAGGCAGTACTTCGTATTATTTACTTTATCTTCAGTTTGATGTTGGATCCATTACAGTTCAAAGTTTACATGATCAACAACGTGGGACGACTCAACAAGTTATAACCAATTGTAATGCGTTTTACTTTTACAGAAAATCATTAATTTTTACTAAAATGGCCGTTGCACATTTTATATTACAACAGGGAAAATTTGTAGTATACATAATTGTCTTTAATTTTTCTTATTAGTATTTTTACCGTACATTTTAAACAAACTGATTTCGATTCGGGTTTTCATAGACAAATTTTACATTTTTTGGGTAAAGTAAGCGTCAGATCAAAATATGTTAGGTACTACTAAAGTTGTTACATTTGTAATTTATCTTCAATTTTTATATGTTTACTGACACGCTAAAATCCGCTGTAAAGCTATTCATTTGAAAAAACACAAAGTTTTTGAAGGAAAGCAGTGCCTTCTATTTTCCACATTTTTCCTCGGAAGTACTAATTATTCTTCCCACCTTTATTACCCCCAAAAAGTTATTGAATGAGGAAAATTTAGTTAAAAACTTTTGTGAGGAAAACTGATTTTTGTATTGTTGCCATGGAGTAAAATATTCTTAATTTTGGGGCCTATATAGCTAATTCCAAAAACCTTTTCGGGGTTTGTTGAGATAACTTATCTTTAAGTTCCACTTACATCTAACAAGTAGTATTTGTCCAGTAAAAATATAATTTCCAGGTGGGCCTCGTTCTACAATAAAACCAGGTTTTGGCTTGAGAGAGTCATGAAATCAGTTCAAATCCGGGTTTTAAAAATGTTAGCCGCTAGAAGTAAAAAGATCAATTTCTTAAAATATTATACTAGACTATTTTAAATGATGTACTGACCCAACATTCTTTTAAATGGAACATGTAACATGTAAACAAATTTTACATTTATTAATTTTACATGTTGCACTGTAATTAATGAGGACATTAATTGTTACGTTGCCCAGAATCAATCGTGAGACCGTAGATTATGAGTCAATTGGACTACAACTATGCCACGAGTTAGGTTATTTTATATTTTATTGAAAAGTGCTTCAGATATTAAAACTTATTTATAATTAGAGAGTGTTTATGAAATGATAAATTTGAACAAAAATGATCTGGTGGTAAAGTTATTGGTACAAAAAATGTGACAGCGGAATAATTTACAATGCTGTTTTGAGTGATAAATAATGCATAGGATCCCAATACACTTTCATATTATACAGAAATTTATACTTTTCAGTCTACTTCTAAAACCCTCTTTTTGTGTGTAGTACTTTTTACAACATAATCCTTCACATGCAGTGTCTGACGAACAAAATATCCGCAATGCAAAAGGAATTCCAAATTTCCAACAAAGTTTTAAATATGCATAGATATTTTAAACATGCATAGATAAGAGTAGGCGTCCATATCAAAAACACTCCTACTTCAAGTACTGTACTTCTACTCTATTCATGTAACGTGTGTAAATCCTTCAATACAAATTTAAGACAAAAAACCGAAAACGAACTTAAATAAAAAAATCTGGTGTGAAACACTCATACGACTTTCTTTTGCCAATGCAAATAATTAAAATATAATCTAACATTAGAAATAAACAAAAAACGAACCTCAAAAACATAACATTATTTTAATCATGATTAAATGATTCAAAATTAAAACCAACGTTGGGCTTAATAATACAGAATTTGCCTATATGGAGGACTAATGTTTGGAGCCTGTCACAATACAACTCTGAATATTCTTCAAAGACACCAGTCAAAAGCACTTAGAGCAATAAAAAAACGCACCTTTTTACGTAACCAATCATACCCTTCACAAAGACCTGAAAATACCAACGGCTCGAGACATTGTAAACGCAACATACAACTCATTACACGCAAAGACAATTGACCACATAAATCCAAATGTCCAATCTCTTTCAACTAACGATGTCCCTGTTAACAGACGACTGAAACGAAGGTGGAATAGGGATCTTCTCCGACTACCATAAAAAAATCAATTTAACTTGTCATGCCTGTGTCATTTCATAAAAACAAGAAATCATAAAAAATCATCCATCATAGTTTATATAATCAATATCATTGAAAAATTTTGGCACCACGTCCCTTGCAAAATTTCACGCCGAAATCGGTCACTGGATCGATTCACATTCATGTTACATTCCCGCCATTCCTCATTCATTCCATATCATTTACTGGTTGAGCTTTAAAAAAAATGTTCAGTTGTAAATAAAAATGAAGTTGAAGCAAATAAAAATAAACACAGAAAATCACTCTGTCACGCTAAATTAAAATATACACTTTAAAATTGAAAAAATTATTGCTTATTAAAAATAATACGTTCATTTCTACAGTAGAATAGAAGAAGTGTAAATAAGTACAAAAACTTATCGAGAAAGCCATTCACAGAAACCCAGCATTACAACTATAAACTATATCGCAAAAATGCCTTTTTGTGTGTGGAATAAACGAGAGACTAGCGCTGGAACACGACATGAAAGTACTGAAACTTTTAACAAGAAAAGTCTGAGCTAGAATTATACCGTACTACTAAAAAAAAGTCTATCCAGTACTTTGCAAAAGCATAGCTAGGCGTTTTTACGGACTGAATAGTGCAAAAGTTGTTTTTTCTTATAATATAAACTGACGAAAATACGTCAATCAACAAAGTACTTTTAACTACTGTAGCAGTCATTAAACAAAATTTAACAACGTTTGTTTAGTTTCCGTTTTTAAACAAGAAGTTCTTTACTAAAGCCGTTAAATATTTATAGTCAGTAAATGACTACTAACATATTCTCGACTAAGATATAAGTTAAATATATTTTGGTTTTCGAGAAAATTGTATAGATCTTTTTTTTATGTAAATCATCTAAAACACAAAATCTGGACTAATATATTTTAAATCTAGATTATGTTTGTCCTAATATAGTTGGCATGTCTCTGTACGTAGACGGGAAAAGAATAGAGCCAGTTTCGCAGTATTCGTACCCGGGCACCATTGTTAATGAGGCATGGGACAACTCACAGGAGATACGGTGTCGTATTGGAAAGCCCAGAGGAGTTTTCAATGCAATGGGTTCAGTGGTTCGGAGCCATGACCTAACATTGGGAACCAAATTACGGCTTTTCAGATGCTACGTGTTATCTGATCTGCTGTATGGTATGGAGACTTGGACCTTAAACAACAGGGTGACTGCACGTTGGCTTGAGAATGTTTTGTTGAGAATGAACAAGAGTATGGAATTGGTCAAAATTGTTAAGTGCCGTAAGCTGTAGTACCTCAGGCATATTATAAGAAATCAAAAAAGATATGATCTACTGCAGCGCATTCTGCAGGGGAAGATAGAGGGAAAGAGGAGTCCTGGTTGAAGAAGAAATTCCTGGCTGGCGAATTTGAGGACCTGGTTCTGTAAGAGCTCCCCGGAGTTGTTCCGGATTGCGACTAATAAGGTCAAAATAGCCATGATGCCGCCAACATCCGAACCGGATAGGCACGACAAGAAGAAGAATTTATAGTTCAACCAAAGTGATTTAAAAAATGTTAACCAGTTGTAAAGAGGAAACTTTCAGGATTCTGAAAAACCGAAAATAAAAATTGGACAAAGCCGTAGCGAGATTTTATGAAGTAAATAAAATAATTGAATTGAAGTTTCGATGGTGTGCTATTTTGGCTACAAAGTTCAATTAGTTTGTTTGAAAGGGTCGTTATAATGACTTGTTTATTTAGTATATCTTATTTCATAAAACAACACTGATACAAAACATCGCAAAATAAGACAATAAGTGTTAATTTAAAAGTGAAATTGTTTGTTAAGAATAAATTAGTATTATTGTGCAAATTATTTCGCGCGGATCACAAAAAACTATCAAACTAATTTAATTTACTTATTGTTTGAGATTAGATTGATTGTAAATTCTCTCCAAATGTTTTAAAACAAACTTTTCTACATTGATAAAATTATATAATGTTACCTTTAAACCCTTCCTTAAAGTTTATTTTCCAATTCACTTATTAAAATGAGAATATTGAAGATGTGTTCTTTACTTCCACTAACATGCATGAGATTGTATGTTCTTAAGAGCATGTTGTGGTTTAACAAAAACAATCTTTCCTACATTATCTCTGTACTCTTCTCTCATCCTACGTACAGCTCTACAACTTCCATTCTACAAAGTAAATTAAGTTTTATTCTTCTCGACTTTATTGCGGTTCTAAGGACAACTGTAATCAAGTAAAAAAACCTGTTATTTATTTACTTCTTCTATTGAGATGTAGTTTACAGGAGTAAAAATAATTCAGATAGATACAAAACATTCATTTTGTAGAAAAGTAAATCTTTAACAAATTAACTCTTAGTATTCTCTTGATGATTAAAAACAAAGCACTAAACTAAGGGTAAACTTCACCTCGTAATTGAAGTTAATTGGATCAAAGATGCACTTCATGACACTTCAATACTACCCTTCAATTATGGTTAATCATTTCTGAAGAAAATTACTTCTGAATGTATTATGTGAATTCATTTCTCTGTTAATTATAATATCATTTTACACAGAGAAAAATAAACAATTTATCATTTTTCATAGAAATTCCCACATCGTTAGTTCTTAGCTCTTTTAGTTCACATAAATGATGGAATCCTTTTGAAAACGAAGAAGAATAATTCGTACCTAACTCACATAAAAACAGTTTAGATGAACAGTTAAAACAGTTTGCATTTTTAGTAGTCAAAACATCTGCTATCGCCATAATATGATTAATATAATTTGCTTACGTTTAAAATGATCGATATGTTTTTTCTAAAAAAGTGGCTTACAACTATTTTAATAAAAAAGTAGTAATTAATTAAAATTCTATCAAAAATATAAAATAGTTTGTTTACTGTATTATTTACTCTTGCCTTTATGAATATATAGGAAGGAAAGTATTGTTTTCATTTCGAGTTTTCACCGGATTTACACGTTTTCAGACCCCTGAACCCAAAAAACATGTTTTTAGCGATTGGTCTGTGTGTGTGTGTGTGTGGTGTGTGTGTGTGTGTGTGCGTGCGCGCGTGCGTGCGTGCGTGTGTGTGTGTGAACAGAATATCTCAAGAGTGGAACATCGTACGAAGTTAAAACTTAAGTTAGATACGACTAGAGGACCCGACACGAACATTTTCATCAAAATCGGTCAAACGGAAGTAGTAGTTTATTCGTGCAATTTTTCACTTTTTTGCGATTTTCTCAAAAAGGTCTCCTACGAATTTTTTTTTAAATTGCCTCATTCACTAAATTTTTTATGCTATACAAGATAGAGTAAGCGCCATGTCTGCTGAAATTCTTGGGAAGGCTGTGCTCTCGTAAACAAAAAAGGTTTTTTAAAGATTGCAGCCTTAATATGCTTTTTAGCGCAAAAGTTTATATGATAAAAGTTGTAGAAAATTTAAAATCCTACGATTTTTATTTTAAACATTTTTTGTATAACTCTTAGTAATTAGCGATTTTCTTATTTTTTCTCATGAAAACATGTAAAAAATCGACTTTTTTAAGATTTCAGCCTTAGTATGCAAGCGTATAATCAAATTTATAGGAAATTAAAAAATCTATTACTTTTTATTTAAGCAATTTTTTCTACAGAGCCTCGTTTAGCGTGAAAGAGTGATTTTTCGTATTTTTAAACTAAACAGGTTGATTTCATTTTTCGTTATTCACTCTTGATTAAAATTAGGTTATGTTTATGGAGGTTAGTTTGTTTGATTATTTCTAATGTTTTATTACTAGTCTTAGGTTACATTGTTCATTATTTGCATTGGCAAGAGAAAGTTGGTGAGTGTTTCACACCAGATTTTTTAATGATCTTTCTAAACATTCCGTTTCTAAAATACCGTATTGGCCACTTTTTTACAATAAATATCACTGAAGTAATTTCATTACCGATATCTAATTCAATGGAAAGCATAAAGTATTACTTGATATCCCCTCAGTTAATTTAAGTAGCTGTTATCAATGTGTAGTGGAGTGAACGAAGTCTAGAATATTAAATTGATGCAGAAGGTACGGTATGACGTTGCACTTCAGTCGGCGGTCTAGATGGAGGACGAATAGAATGGGAACGGCTGAATTAGCGCGAGTCTCGGAGGAACTCAATTCCCAGAATTGTTACTACTATAACGCTGGCTCTCTGGAGATTCAATTAGCTGCTACGTCACATGGTAAATTAAACGTCAAAATCACTTTTTATTATTTGTGGTATAATATTTTCAGATCTCGTTCATATTTTGTACATGTTCAAAGTAAAATACATTAGCATCTGTCGGTTTCCTAAAAGTAATTTTTAAATTCTTTTGAAATAAATACGAATCGTCAAATGTGCATTTGTTGTTGTTTAGGTCATCAGCCGAAAGGCTGGTTTGAACCTGCAGAGGGTTTACTAAGTAAAACGAGGAGTGAGGTGGTTTACATTTGCCTTCCTCACTGAATGGAAAAGTACGCTTATCAGCATGCCAGGCCCTCTGAAAAGCACATATTTCCCATTCCACAAAAGACACCTTCACTTCATTCACCACAGGGTCTGGCTGTATAATGAAATTCATTACTTTCAGAGGAGATATCTCTGATTAGGGTCTTTTGAACCTCTACCTCTTCTGTTCTTAAATGATTCAGTTATTTAATTGGCTGACCATGTGATAAGAAACAGAACTATTTATTTTAGCCCTGCAACTAACAGATTGAATGTAAATAATTTGACACTCCACCTGTCTGTTATGGGCGTAAAAAAATGTGCATTATGTGCAACTTAATAAAACAAAAATAAGTTTAAATCGTGAACCATCGTTCTATTTTGAAGCAATTTTAGAATGAGATTTCAGTTGTAAAAATATTTGTATATCTTTGAAAAAAGTCACTAAAATGTCAATTACTTGATCTGATGACAACAGAGGGAAATAAATTTAATGTACTGTTAGGTTTTATTCCGTTTTAATGATTTAGGTCATCAAGGAATCTAAGGAAATTACATCCAGTAAAATCCTTTTTCTAATTTAAACATCCTCGTTGAAATGACTGAATCTATAATTAAAATCCGTGGCTTGTGTTCGGTTCATCACGATTTTACTAATAAAATGTAATGACCTATTTTATATTGCTAAACAGAAATGAAAAATATAGTGAAATTAGTTGTTCGCCCTCTTTTTAGGATAATTTTAGTTCATGCAATCACATTACAGTCCATGCATGCAGTAACTTTAGATGTTGCTGGAAAATGGTATTTCTACCCACAATTTCAGCACTTTTCACTAAGCTTTTTTCTTTCTTTCTTTCGTTCATACATAAGAATTTCATAGTCTTCTTTTTCTGATTGTTTCAAATTATAATTTTTTTTGTACATTTCTTTAATTATTATATAATAAATTATTATCTTTTTCTTCTTCTTACAAACAAGGATTAGGCTTGCGCCTGTTCCGACTCATAACAGCAAAATTTAACTCAATTTCCTTTTCCTATGTATTTACACAACATTTAAGTTAGGCTATATATTTTATATATATCTTCCTGTTTTGTTACATTATGTCTTTATATGATTCTTACAACAATCACTCCCATCTCTTGCGTGGTCTCCCCACATCTCTCCTCCCTTCCGGTCTGTACTTTAAAACTTTGAGGGGAACCCTTTCATTTGACATTCTCTCTACGTGGTCTTTCCATTTCGATCTATATTCTTTCACCTTTTCATTCAGATTGTAGATATTCAGTTCTCTTCGTATATCCTCGTTCCTTAGTTGGTCTCTCCGGCTACAACCCTTCGTACTTCTTAGAAACCTCATTTCCGAAGTCTGTATTTTACTCTCTTGTGGTCTTGCACTGACCCACGATTCGCTCCCATATAATAGTACTGGGGCAGCCATCACTTTATAAAATTTTAGTCTGGTTTCTTTCCGCGTTTTATTTCCTAGGGTTCTACTAATATTACCACAAATTACCTGGAATTTCCCAACTTTCCTTTCTACATCAAACTCTTGAATGAAACTAAGGTCACAACCTAGATAATTACACCGTGATACTTGCTCTAGTATATCATTATCGATCACAATTTTGGACCTCGTAGGATAGTTACCAGTGAACGCCATTATTTTTGATTTCTTTACGGAAACTCTAAAATTATATTCCTTGCACAATTCGTTCAGCATGTACACTGATCTTTGGAGTTCTTCTTCATTTTCCTGCACAATCCATAAATCACCGCAAATAGTAAAACATTTAGGTAGTCGTCATCGCTTAATCTAATTCCCGGATTAACTCTACCTTTCCAAATTCTAAGAATGTGGTCAATATATATATATTAAATAAAGTGGGTGATAAACTACACCCTTGTCTCACTCCTTGATTAATCTTCATTTCTGTTAAGTCTATTTTTACCCGTATTTATCACTATTTGCGTATCGTTATATAAACTTTTGATTGTGTTTATTAGATGAATGGGATAACCTTTCCTCCACAGAATCTTCCAGAGCCTATTCCTATCTACTCGATCGAACGCTTTTTCGAAGTCAATAAATGCCATAACTTATGAGTTTCTAAGTTAAATTCTCTTCTTTTCTCTATTATTCTTTTCACTGAGAAGATGTTATCAGAGCATGAGCGGCCAGATCTAAATCCATTTTGTTCTTTTTGTAGTATTGCTTCAGCTATGTTCTTTAATCGGTTATTAATTATTTTCGAATATATCTTATAGCCCACATTTAGTAAGCTAATACCACGGTAATTTTTGCAATCATTCCTCTTTCCTTTTTTAAAAAGGGAAATTACCTCCGCTTTATTCCATGATTCCGGGATTTTGCACTTCCTCCAACAATCATTCAACAGATTTAAAATTCTGAGTTCCAACAATACACCACCACACTTAAACAATTCTCCATTCAGTCCATCGATTCCTGTAGCCTTCCTGTTCTTAACACTTTTTAATACTACTTGTAGCTCCTCCATAGTTATTGGGTCTACTGACATACTGTCCCATTCCCTCATACTTATATTATTCGTAGCATTTTCAGAGCACCACAGGTCTTTGTAATGTTGCTTCCACTGTTGATTAGGAATGAGATTCAATGAAGCGTTATCTCTTTCTTCTCTATTTAAGGATTTCATTATCTTGTAAGCACATTGCTGCCTACCATATATATCATTTTCCACAACATTTATGAACCTATCCCATGAATCTTGTTGAGCTGTTTTTACAATCTTTCTGGCAAAGTTCCTTTTCTGGGTGTATTCTATCTTAGCTTCCCGTGTTTTCTTTTGTAAGAAGTTCAGATAAGATTTTTGTTTCTCTCTAATTGCTTCTGCTATCTCCGAGTTCCAAATACGCAACCTTCTTCTGCTTCTTCTCTTTATCCTCTTCCCCAGTGCTTCAGTTGCAGATTTCTGAATACAAAACCTTATATTATCCCATTCAATGTCTATATCATTCTCAGTTGGCATCTCCAAGAGGTGTCCCTGTAATCTTTTCTGGTATAAACTTCTAATACTTTCTTCTTGTAGCAGGTGCACTTTATATACTTCATCTTTTTCTTTTTGGCACTTTTTGATTGCTTTCCATTTCCTCAGTATGACCACTTTGCTTACCAGTAAATAATGATCACTACAGATGTTACACCCTCTGAAGACTCTTACATCCTGCACCAGGCTTTTCATCTTTTCATTGACTATTACATAATCTATTACCGATCTTAAACCTCTCGCGCTCGAAGTAAATTTATGTATATCTTTCTTCCTAAAAAATGTATTAGTAATTTTCAGACCATTGAAGGAAACAAATTGCCTCAATTCTTGCCCATTGTGATTCACTACTGTCTCACCAAATGGACCTATTGCTCCTGTAATTGGAATGTTGCCAACTCTAGCATTAAAATCTCCAACGATGGCAACATGGTCTGTCTTGTTAGTCTTATTCAGAACCTTCTGTAAGTCATCGTAAAAATCACCTGTTTCTTCTCTTTTACTTTCATCAGGTGCATAAACTGCTATCACTGTTAGATGACCTCTCTCTATTTTAAACCTTACACTTATCATTCTTTCATTTATATACGTATAATCCAATATATTATCCCTCCATCTATTACTAACCAAAACCGCCACTCCTGCACATGCTCTCCTACTCTGTGAAACTCCTTTATAAACCATCCAATAATCCTCCAAATCTTTTGTTCCCTGTAATTTCTTCTTTGTTTCCGTAATCACTGCTATATCCACTTTCTGTTCCCTTAGAGTTATATTTAATTCATGCTCCTTACTTGACAGTCCCCTAACATTCCATGTAGCCAATTTTAGTGTAACCGCAATTCCAAATTTCTTTCTTTTGACATTCCTATTAGTGTTACCGCAATTTCCTGTCCTAAATCCGAGGCTGTTTATGAGTTCGCCAGTAAATCTATAAATCCCCTGGCTGCGATACGAACGCTGCGCAGGTTAAGCTTGGCAGTAGGGCTGCTACTTCCAAGCCAGCAGGGCCTTTCATTCGAGTCGCCACTCTAGGTTCTTCCGCCCTCTCTGCCGTTGAGAATTACTTCTTCGTCCGCCATCAAGGTCGTTGACCATGTTCGCCTAGTAACCCTAGGTAGGGGCCCTTACAAGGTGCTGCCATCCGGAGCCAGATGGTCCTTGGTTTTTTAACGAGGTTGTTACTCCTCCTGCTCCTCCTTCCTCACCATTTGCTGGATGAGGCCCCGGGCTTGCAACCGGCGGTGTTACGAAACACCGTTGGCGGAGTTATAAATTATTATTATATATTTAATTATTATATGATACAATCTGACTGTTTCTACAGAATTCGTGAAATTATTTCTTCATATAGCGTTACTGTTGCAGCAATTATTAAAAACATAAAAAATGTAGGTTTTAACGACTGACATTGGACAATCACGTAAATTTAATCTTTTAAAACTGAATAATCGTCCTTACACATCAGTTACCTATTATTTTTAAAATAATAATTAGTATATATACTTTATTGCCAAAAAAACATGATAAATAGTATTACAAATGAATTTATAATCTAAAGATACGCCCATAACAGACAGGTGCCGTGTTAAATTAATTGCACTTGACCTGTTGGTTCTAAGGCTACAAAAAATAGTTCTGTTTCTTATCACATAGTCATCCAATTATATGACTGACTATTTAAGAATAGAAGAGGTAGAGGTGTAAAAGACACTAGTAAGAGTTGTCTCGTCTGAGAGTAATGAATTTCACTTTTAGCCAGACCCTGTGGTGAATGAAGTGAAGGTGTCATTTGTAGGGTGCAAAGTCAGTGCTTTTTGGAAAGCCTGGCATGCTGATAAGCATACTCCTTCAACGCAGTGAGGAAGACAATAGTAAACCATCTCACTCCTTATTTTTACTTAATAAAGTCTAGAGGTTCAAACCAGCCTAAAAAACAACACTTTGTAATATTCCTTATTTAATAACACAATTTTCAATAACAATTAATAATTAAATCAAAGTCAAATTCAAATGGCGCTGCCAAAAGAAGTAATAAAAAACATTTCAGCGCCAGTAGCGAATCTGTATAAAGATTCTTACAGGTTACAATGCACATAGTACACACAGTCAACAAGATTACTAATATTAATAGTCAAAATATACAGTTCCGTTAATTCCGGCAATATAACTATTTCTAACAAAAACAGCAAAGATCAACGCCATATAATAGTAAAAATTGACTAAAAAATATCAACTTCACAATAAAACCAAAACTGTTTGTATAATAATAATCACAGCCTTTCACCAAATATAATGATAAGTGTTTAGTTTAAGCGTCCTGTTCAAAAATTTAGCGTGGAAAAAACATAAATGTCTTACCCAACTATTTATATTTTTCTCGGTCGATCTTTTACGAACACGACTATCGTCCAAAAAGGTCAGTTTTCAAAATAATTATGTTATTTTTGTCTTTTAGCTTTTCAAGTTAAAAGTCATATATTGTACATATATTGTTCTAAGTATAAAATAAAAGTGAAAAAAGAAAAAGAAATGTCCTTTTTGATGATAGAAGTCTGGGAAGCCAACAATAAACGACAGATGTTAAAAGGATGTCAACTATTTTGGCAGAATCCACAAGCAATAAATCATAGCTTATAATTGCAACTGTTTTTGAGAGAATGTTCTGTATCTGCTTGAAGTGCATTCTATCAAGTGTTCAATCTGTATTATAAATCATAAGTTCCAGCTTTCTGTATACACATTAAATGGCATCATTACAAAATTTAAAAAAATTTAAAAAGATAAACATTATGTTGAATGAAAATTTGGTTTATTATGATCACAAAGAGATCCTTGTCACGCGTCTGGTAGAACTACTGTGTACACATGTTTCCACCATCGTTCACACTTGTAATAAAACAGGCTATTCAACCTGTAGTACCGTAAATCGTTGCGTATATATACTATTTTAAACACATTTCGTACTTGAAAGGGACGCAAAAAGGGGTTTTCCTCTTGACCTCTTTGTTTTAGAGTGTAGTACAGGCGTTATTTTTGTTTCACAAAACTGAAGGCCTGTTGACTTTATATCCACCTCTGTAACATAGAAATATAAATAAAGAGGAATCTCTGCGTTTATACAAAAATCACGCAAAATGAAATAACCTGATTTTCAATGAAACTTAAAATATTTATTAACAGGGCTTAAAATTAATAATAATAAAGAAAATCCTATACATAATGGAATAAATAATTAATGTAGCCTATCATATAGAATTGACTTTGGCTGATAAATCTGATTAAATTTATTTCCATAAGATTTACGAAATCACATTTCTTTTATACGGGATCACATAGTGGAATTCTGGAAATCTGTTAACACCATTTTTATTTCATTAAAAGTTTATTTTATTTCAAACAATACGGTTAAATTTGTAGAATCGTGTTTATAATTTAATCGGAAAAAATTATAATTATTTAAAAAAATTTAGTACCATCTAATCTTTAAAAATAAACTTAGGAATTTTTTACTTTACCGTTTTTCTACTTTAATGAATTAATTACTAAAACAAAACAATTTTTTCTGATCATAACGTTAACAGAGATAATTCCTCTATTTTGGTTTGTATTATTGTGATACTAATCATTTTTTACAAAAGATTAATTGAAATTGTAAGAGTAACGAGATACAGGTAATATTGATCATTATTACCCTCAAATGTTGGGGTAATAATAATTAAACAGCAGAAATAAAAGCTCGGAAAGGAATAGCGAAGGCGGCCTTAATAAAGTTAAATCTATACATTATAGTAATTCATTTTTGAGGTCTGATCATGAGATGCTACATCTATTCTGTTCTTTTGTATGAAATGGAGGCTTGAACTCTTTTTTTATTTATATTGGCATACGTTAAGAATACCAAGCACGAAGAAACTAACGAATGAGTAAGTCTTATATCAGATTCAGAAAGAGCTAGAATGGATTAACACGGTGTAGAGACAAAACAGAAGTATCTCAGACTTGTTATGCGTGGAAAGTAATACCATCTGTTGCAGTTGATTATACAGGGAAAATTGCGGAAGAGAGAAGTTAAGGAAAATGAATAACATCTTGGTTAAAATATCTGCAAGACTGGTATTATTGCTCCCGTGAGAAACTGTTTAGAGCAGCAGTATCAAAAGTGAGAATCACTGTCATAATCACCAACTTCGATTAGAGAAGCCACCCAAAGAAAAAAATAATTTTGAATCAGATTTAATGCGTTACCAACTTAATTACAGAAAAAAATCAAATTTTTTATAATGATTTTTATTCTTTGCTGAATCAATCTCATTGGTTGTTTAAGTTCCAATCAACATGTTATACAGAGCATAAATAGACAGTGCATAATATTCTTTTCAAGTGATAATCAGAATTTTAATTTTTTTTTTTTTTTTTTTTTTTGAATAACTGTAAATCTACGATCTGCTCTCATAGAACAATGAGTAGATGTGTTGTAAGTATAAATCTTGAGTAAGTAATACCCCTTGGTATTACTCTATAAAATTTCCCATTTTGTTGAAGTGATCTTGCGATCGTAAAATAAATTACACAATCACATATTAAAATAAATCTGTAGGGTGTAGTCTGCATAGTCTTCTGTGTGTTCCACTGTTGTCTAGGAGATTGATGGCTTCTGGATTCTGGTGATTTTCAAGTCTTGTTTGGTAACTGGTGCAAAATTTCTGTATAGCTTCGTGTACCGTGGGAGTGTTCGTGTCTCTGTGCAATATAGTGTTGGATATGTACCAAGGTGAGTCCATGATGTTTCGAAGTATTTTTGACTGAAACCGTTGAATTATTTCAATGTTACTGTGACTTGCTGTGCCCCAGAGTTGTATCCCATATGTCCACACAGGTTTAAGTACAGTTTTATAAATTAACAATTTGTTTTGTGCCGATAATTTGGATTTTCCATTAAGCATCCAATACAGCTGTTGGTATTTAAGATTTAACTGTTTTCGTTTGTTCCATATGTGAGTCCTCCATGTTAGACGCCTGTCCAGGTGGAGGCCAAGATATTTTGCCGTATCGGATTGTGGAATTTGTACGTTGTTCAAAAACACTGGTGAACATGTTTCCCGTTTTAGTGTAAATGTGACGTGCAGACTCTTGTGTTCATTTGTTTTTATACGCCACTTTTTTTGCCAATTTTGTACGCTGTCTAAGTGTTGCTGCAAGTTATGAGATGCAATTTGTGCATCTTCGTGTATTGCCTGAATGGCTGTGTCGTCGGCAAATGTTGCCACTGTAGTGTTGTCATTTTGTGGAAGATCAGAAGTGTAAATGGTGTACAAAACAGGAGACAGCACGCTTCCTTGAGGAACACCAGCTTCAATTAATTTTAGAAATGATTGTTCGTCCTTATATTTCACTGTAAAGTATCGGTCCTCCAAATAAGATGCAAATTTTAATTTTAGAAAACTTTTTTTAAAAATTAGTCCTTGTTTTGTTGTGTATAAACGATATCGACTAAAATATACCATAGTTGTTTGTTTACAGTTCTATTTAGTTGTAATCTTTTAGTTTACCTACAGAAGTACACGAGGTTTCGTGACGAATTTCTTTCACGATATTTCTTTGTTATTTACTTACGTAATAGGTGCTGTAACTTACGTGCTACTTATATTCCGTGTTGGTAATTAACTTACTAGGGTAGTTTCATGTTTGTTTAATTTTGTTTTAATCTCTAATGTGCGCGCGTTGCAATCTGTCCAGTTTAAGAACAGTAAGCAACCCACGACCCAATGAGATGAGAATGATATGTATGACCTGTAAATGAGGTGTAATCTTGAACAGACTCACAACTCCTCAGACTGATAATTCCTGAGTGAGTATGCTTAATTGAACCCCAACCAACAAAGTACACCAGTAACCACTGTCTAGTACTCAAATCTGTATAAAATTAACTACCTTAACTAGGATTTGAACCAGGAAACTTCGTCTCTGAAAATCAGCTGTTAGATAGCTGACTCGCGGCGACAACTTTACTACTAGACCAACCCGGTGAATTCATCATGTTTATCGCAATTGTTTGTTTAATATAAAAATGTTGAAGTTGTTAACATATTTTTTTAAAAATTCTTGATTGTCTTGTGTACTATAATATACATACCTTAATTCCAAATTTTGAAATATATCATAACTAATTTTCCAATTAAATATTTTGTATTACTGATTTCATTATTATTTTGCTAATTATAATACGGTTTTGTTTGTTACAGAATGGAACTGCTGGCACAGAAAGTGGAGGTCGTACAAATGGGTGAGTAAATTTGTTATTACCGTACAACGCTCAAGTATTTCATTCAGTTTTACCCTAAATCAATGGTTCCATTAAAACGTCATTCGTTTTTTTCTTAAACGTAGCTCAGCCGGTAAAGTCTGCTTATAAGAAATAAAATGTAATAAATTGGAAATTTTTTACTTGTCTCATGTAAACATTTTATTTTAACATGAAAAAATATTTACTTAAATTAGTACGTACTTACTTTCTCGAAATTCTTTCTAACTTACGGATCCCAGCAACATTGTATTTTTCAATGAACGATTTTATGTATAATTACTAATTTTTAGAGATTTAAAAGACACTGGCCGCCTCAGTAGCGTAGTGGTTAGCGCATTGGCCTGCCACGCGGAGGTCCTGGGATTGATTTCCGGATCTGGAAATTTTCACATGTCAAATCCCACAGTTAATGTTGCATAATCCACCGTAATTGCTAATGACCGAGCAGTTGATGCGACTTTAAATAAATTAATTTAAAAAAAGACTAGTCAGAGTTATCTCCTCTGCTGAGAGTAATGAATTGCATCATTATACAGCCAGACCCAGTGGTAAATGAAGTGAAGGTGTCATTTTCAGGGTAGAAAATTGATGCTTTTCAGAGAGCTAGACTTGCTTTTGAGCCGATTTTTCCACTCAGGGAGGAAGGCAAAGAGTAAACCACCTTACTTCTCGTTTTACTTAGTAAAGCCTCTACAGATTGAAAACAGCCTTTCGGCTGATGACCTAAACAACAACTAATTCTTTGCAAGAAATGAAAAAGGGGAACAATATTTACAGCCATTTCAGTGGGACATTAAAAATTATTTTAAATAAAAACGGAATTTTAATACAAAACTTACGTAGGTATTTTACACGTGAAAAACACACGTATCGCGCATAATTGTACAATAGTGATAGTTTTGCAAATAGCAGTATTGTCGTATGAAATATGTTAAAATAGGCTACATCAGTCCAGGTAACAAGAAAATTTACTGTAAATAGTTTGTAGTATTTACAATGAAAGTTTTTAAAATAATGTAAGTAATTAGTACTGTATTATCGATCACAATAGGTTTACTTTCTAGAAAAACTAACAATGAAAGGTGGAGTTCAAATGAAAGCATTTTAAAGCAACTGACAATCACAACTCTGAAATTCCAACCAACCACCTCAGCGACCAGCTTCTCAATTGAAGTAATACAAAAAGAAGCTAACAGTCTTTTTACCACTGCAGTGTAAAAGGGAGACAGCAGTGATCAAAGCTACTCGTTACATAGAACCTCGCATTGTTGTAGCACAGCCTGATTGTCACAGCCACACTCATGTTAGCTTATTAACCGACATTAACTACCTTTACGTTATTTATGGAACTAGAAAAATTTTCAAATGTCACTGTTTTTTTTCTGTATTCCCCATACTCTGCAAACACATTCGTGAATATTCAACAATGTTTTTCCAACGGAATTAAATATATATTTAATATGTTTTATAAAAAACATAAATAATGCAAGTAATTGGAATTATTTGTTGAATTACTTGACATTTCTTTTTTTCTTTCTTTTAACGCTTTGGTTATCAATGACTACGAAAGACTGCGGTACAGAATCAGTGAGTTTTAACAGGTAATTATTTTTCCAGACACTAGGTACCTGATTCCCTAGGAAATCAAACCCGTGATATTCCGATTTGTAGTGTGAGTACAATCTAGTGCTCCAACCTACCAATGAGGTAGGGAGGCAGCTAAAATTTCTAGTAATATATTTTTGAAACGACTTGGTTAAATTTTTCAAATTATTTTCTTAAGCAGAAAATATAATTTAAAATTAATTAAAACTCATTCATAGATACAAATTCAATGAAAACGTTTATATTTTCTAGGAAACTAAATTTCTTTAGGTATTTTAATTGAAATTAATATGAGTATTTGTATTTGTGCAGTGTAAACACTGACAATAAATATTGACAATTCTCTAACTTATTAATGCAATATTTAGTACATGCTACTTGCAGTTCATGTCCCTATTTAGATTTTCAATCTTATATAAATCAATTGAATCTCTACAAGGTACTTTAAAATGTTTAAAGACATGCTCTTTTAATAAATTATCAACTATTGATACTGCCTGATATTTATGTTTTTTTGATTCAGCGAAATTAAAGTATCACTTATAAACAAAAATGTATTACTTCTTCAGTATTCTTTCATAAATCGTTTTAGAAAAATCAACTAATTATTAAATTTAAAACTTCAAAATATTATACGGGTTGTTTTTACTTTCTCTTACCTGTATGAATATATAGGGAAGTAAAGTGGGTATTGTTTTCATGTCGATTTTTCGAATTCGAGTTTTCACCGGATGTACATGTTTTTACAGACCCCCCTGAACCCAAAAAAAATGTTTTTAGCGATTGGTCTGTGTTTGTGTTGGGTGTGTGTGTGAAAATGAAAAATCTCAAGAACGAAACATCGTATCAAGTTGAAACTTGGAGCTTAAGTTAGGTGCAACTATAGCACCCGACACAAACATTTTCATCAAAATCGGTCAACCGGAAGTAGTAGTTTATTCGTGTCATTTTTCCCTTTTTTCGATTTTCTCAAAAACGGCCCCTACGATATTTTTTTTTTAAAATCGCGTCATTTACTACATTTTTTATGCTCACCAAGATGGAGTATGCGCCGTGTCTGCTGAAATTCTTGGGAGGCTGTTTTTTCGTAGAAAAAAATGGTTTTTTTTTAAGAGTGCGGCCTTTATATGCATTAATTTACGAAAAAAGTGTATAAAATCAAATTTACAGGAAATTAAAAGATCTAAAACTTTTATTTTAAGAATTTTTCTCCACAGAGCCTAGTTTAGCGTCAAAGAGTAATTTTCCGTATTGTTAAGCCAAACTAAGGTTGGTTTTAATTTTGCATCATTCACTCGTGAGAAATTATGTTATATTTTTGAGGATAGTTTTTTGTTTATTTTTTATGTTTCATTACTTATGTCAGGTTTTATTGTTAATTTTTTGCATAGGCAAGAGACAGTCGTGTGAGTGTTTGACACTAGATTTTTAGTAAGTAAAATAACTGCCGATTAGTTGAATTATCTAGTTGATTGCGAGAAAAAGACAGCTACTTATACTTCTTTATAGAAACCCTTGTAAATGGAATGAGATTACCCAGGACTACAAAAACTTGTTTGAATATGTGGTTATTATAATATATTTTACTATTTATCAACACTGGAAAATTATATCTATTCGTTAAATGTGTAGAATAGTTCCGTATTATTTTAACGAAGATCTTTAATAGATTGAATAAATTTATATTGAATTAAACGGCACAGATTTGGATGCTTTCCAAATTATTTGTTTCTCAGTCTATAAAATAGAAACAGTATGATACTCTAACGACAAAATATTTAACACAACCAACTATATATCGTAACGTTTTAATCAGACTTTCAAGCAACTTTGAATAAATGTAATTTATTACTCTCTAGTGAGATATAGGCATTTCTTGATTCTTTTCTGTGGTGGTAGTCAATTTAAATCATACACAAGATTATTATTCTCAATTTTGTTATTTATAAAGAAGAATTTTATAATTGTTGATTGTATTTTCCTAAACATTTTTCTACATAATTACAATTAACACTTTATTTTAGTTAAATTTCGCAGGAAAAACAATATTATCTTTTCTTGAATAAGAATTTCATACTTTCTTTTCATATTAACCTTGCGTTTTATTATGAACATCTTCGGCCGCGATGCCGATGTAAATACAGGAGCTACCTTTGAGGTAATAGTTTTAGAATCTACAATCGAAAGGGTTTTTATATACATCACTGGCCTTCAGTGTAATGACCTAATTTATGGAAAATTATCTGTAAGAAAAGAAGTAACGAAGGTACAAATCTAAATAATACCGGTGACTTTTAAATTTCGCATTCAGACTTCCAATTGTCAGCTTTTCAAAACAGTATCTTCAGTTTTTAATATAAAAATCTGGTGTGAAACATTCGCAGGACTTTATCTTGCCGCTGCAAATAATGACGAATATACCTAACATTAGTAATAAAACGTTAGAATTGAACAAAAAACCTGACCTCAAAAAACGTAACCTAATTTTAATCATGACTGAAAGACGCAAAATGAAAATCAACCTTAGTTTGGCTTAATAAGACGGAAAATCACTCGTTCCCGCTAAACTAGGCTCTGTAAAGAAAAATGATTAAAACAAAAGTTATAGATCGTTTAATTTCCAATACATTTGATTTATACACTTTTGTAAAATGCATACTAAGGCCAAAATCTTGAAAAATAAATTTTTTTTACAGATTTTATTAAAAAAAAGAAGAGAATTACTAATTACCGCTAAACTAAGCGTTATACAAAAATGTTTGAAATAAAAGTTGCAATTTTTAATTTCTACAGTGTTTATTATATATTTCTGCGCTAAAATGCATATTAAAGCTGCAATCTTAAAAAGCAATTCTTTTACGAGAAAACAGCCTTCCCAAGAATTTCAGCAGACATAGCGCCTACCCTATCTTGTAGAGCATAAAAATTATAGTAAATGAGGCGATTTTTTAAAAAAATCGTAGGAGTCGTTTTTGATAAAATCGCATAACAGTGATAAATGACACGAATAAACTACTACTTCCGGTTGACCGATTTTGATGAAAATGTTCGTATTGGGTTCTCTAGTGATATCTAACTTCAGTTTCAAGTTTTAACTTCGTACGATGTTCCGTTTTTGAGATATTTTGTTCACACACACAGACCAATCGCTAAAAACATGTTTTTTTGGGTTCAGGGGGTTTAATAACGTGTATATCCGGTGAAAACTCAATTCGAAAAATTGACATGAAAACAATACTTTCCTTCCTATATATTCACATAAACAGGAAAAAGTAAAAATGTATACGCGTATATTGGTAGTGATTTTTATTTTATGTTTGTTACTGCAACCTGTAACCAAATCAATTACGGCAGGTTTCAGTTTACGCTTTTGGCAACGTAGTCTTATTTTTTTCAGTGAAAATATCGTTGTTTGTCTTTGGATAGGCCTAAGCCTACGGGATGGTAAATCAATAACGTAAAACGAGCAAAGTATAGGATCAAATAACAAACGATACAACAATGAAAGTAAACAAAAACCAAAAACAAAGAAAACCGATGTTACGTTTTTCACTAAATAAACTTTAGAGAAACCACCTACTCATTCAAAAATTATTAAAGAAAGAAACAATGGAAAACACCTTCTAAAAGACAACAACCAAAAAGATATGAAATATATTACTGCCTTAAAACATTGTTATAAAATATAATACAATTAACTCGTTTGAAAAGAGTAAAAGTATTTGCACAGTTTCTTGCCAAATAGTTTCATTATCAAAAGAATTCTAAAAGCGTTAACGTTGTGGAAAAACCCACTAACTTTACCCCTAATCGTTAAGACCTACTATATCTTACTAATTTTCTAATCTAAAACAATATTATAATTTTTATAATTGTTCAGTCATTTCAGAAAGCTCCTAAGTCAAAATTTTATATGTTTCCTGTACTGCATTTTTGAACTAACTGAATGAAAACCCACCATCGCTTCAAAAATTACATAAGTCTGGCTTTCCTTAAGTAATATATAAACACTATGATAAAGTTTATCCTTGAGGATATAATTGTTTCCTTCTAATTAGAAAATGAAAATGGATGTTCTTTGAAGCTTAAGCTCTACTTTCTAGTGGAAGACGCCATACAAAGATTCTATGCAAAAATCTTTTTAAGGTGTGTAACTACTGTTTATGACAATGATGAAGAACGTGAATAGCCCTGAAAATAATAATTGTTCTTTCTTAAAGTTAAGAATTTCAGTTTTTATTATTTCAGAAAGCTATTTTAAGGCATAATACAAACTACTGAAATAAATAAATAAATAAATAAATATAATTTTGTACGGCACAATTTTCTTCTGGTCTTACAACTTATTTTACAGAAAACATCGCAAGTTAACATTTTACTACAATTTATTTCAGAAACACCGTAAGTCTAAATTAAAATTTTTTTTTAAACAAGAACCTTGTTTTTAAAAAAGATAAAAGTGTATTTTATATTAAAGGGGACAGCACTCTGAACAATTTATCGTTTTTAATATTTTTGTAATTGAAACATAATAAATTACAAGTTTTTTATTTTTTCCAAAAGTTACATTTTTTACTTATGGGCTTTCTGAAATGATCGATTCAATTTTATTTGGTCAACATTGTCGAACCACTAATATAAACTGGGCCCATTTTAGTGTAGTTTTTAACACAAATCACTTAACTAACAGGACAGTATATACATTTGAACTTTCTACGGTTTTTTTATTACCTTTAATTTTTTTCGAGTATTTTTGGCCCAGATTGCCTGTGTTTAAAATAAAACAAATTTTAACATAAAATTAGAAATAGCGGCTAGAATTAAGTGTCAAATTGAAACTAGTAAAATACAAAAGTTTGCAGATCTTTAATTATTTAAGTTTTAGGTAAATTTTCGTTATTCCTGAGTAATTTTGCATTTTCAGGCTGTATTTAAAAAAATGCAATTTTTCAATTGTCAGCAAAAAATGGATTTTCCAGGGGTAGCCTACTCTTTACGCTGTGTGTTTAATCTCAGAAAATGTACTAATTATGGAAATTTGATCAAAATCCTTTTTACCGTTTTTTAGAAACTTGGATTTTTTATTTTCATAGCATTATGAAAGGCTACTTTTCATTTTTGTGTTAAATGGCTAATTCCAAAATATTGGTTAAGAAAGTTTCAGTTTACAAGATTTAGTCTAGTCGGTAAAGCATTTTTCAAAACAATAAACAGCACATTTACGTAGCTTCAGTATTTTAGCTTCAAAACAATAAACAGTCACATATTTACACATGCTCCGATGTTGATGTGCAGTCTTCTTAAGCTCACTTTTTCCTTTAGAGGTTCGTGCAACTTGAAAATCAGCTTTAATCCAAGTATCAGACAGTTTTCTCCACCGTAATAACTTGCTTTCTCATTACTGTATATTGTGGGCGAGAAGTAAATAAACATATTCTTAAACTAACACAGTAAAATTTTTAAAAGATCATAATAATTAATTTATTAATTACGTAATTTTTAAAAAAGTACATAGAAATATATTTCACTTATTTTCTTCTTCAGTAATTTGTATTTTTATACAAACCACCTGCATTTTCTTGCTTATTGTTAACAATTTCGCTTTGTTTCGGCTTGAAACAGAGCAGGAACACCAGTCTAGTGTTATAAATGATCCAATGAAATTCCGTAGCTCATTCGTGATAATAACAACTAAAATTCAAAATTCTTAGAGCGATAAGGTAAAAAGAACGTTTTTTGTTTTATAATTAGTAAAATCATTTTTTGTGTCGAACACACACTTCACTCGGACCTAAAAATCCCATTTATTAATGACACCATACACGGAATGTATCAACGCTTTCGATTAAAATTAATTAACAACTCCAACCCATTGATTCGTGTACTAAGTTTTACACATTTGCCAGGTAATCCATATCGTCGGCTCAGCAGGAGGTGGAGCAGAGACTTGGGTTAACCTCAATCAATACAGTTTAAATTTAATTACGCTGAATAAAAAAAAATCATCCAATTTACTATTAATTATATAATCTTAATAATTTACCTGTGAAAAGGTAAACAGTAGTACTTAACTGCGGAAGTCCTACTAATGAGTGGTGCCCTCCTTTAACGTGCAACGTCATTTTGAAATATACGAGGTAGGGTCAAAAATTTCCCGGAATGGTCGCTTACAGTCACGTATTTGTAAGCTGAAAGGGAAATTTTTGTTTGTGAGGTTGGCATAACTGGTAGTGAATGTGCTTTTGAGGTTAGCAGGCAGTTGTAGTTGGTTCCGTGCGTTCGGTGTTTAATATTGTAGATCGTAGTTTCTGTCTTTCGTCGGATTGTGCAATGTCGTCATTAGAGCAGCGTGGCAATATTAAATTCTGTGTGTTGCTGGAGAAATCACCCTCGGAGACTCTTGAGATGCTAAAAAAAGCATACGGAAATTCTGCGATGAAGAAAACAGCAGTTTACGAGTGGCATAAGCGTTTTCGCGACGGTCGCACAACAATTGAAGATGACGTTCGGACTGGGCGGCCTTCCACTTCCACTACAGACGACAATGTTGAGCGCGTTCGACAAATTGTGCGTGCGGACAGGCGAACAACCATCAATACTATTGCCTCTGAAGTTGGTATTTCACATGGGAGTGTTCACAGCATTCTTCATAATGACTTGAACATGCACCGTGTTTGCTTGCACATTGTTCCAAAAATGTTATCCCCTGAGCAAAAGGAAATGAGAGTGACCATGTCCAGGGACTTGATTGAAATGGCTGATGCAGATGACAGCTTCCTGCGCAAAATTGTTACAGGTGATGAGACATGGTGCTTTCTTTACGACCCTCAGACAAAACGGCAGTCCGCTGAATGGAAGTCAAAAACTTCACCAAGAAAACAAAAATTTCGCTTGGACAGAAGCCGGGGTAAGGTGATGTTGGAGGTGTTTTTTGATTACCGTGGAGTGATTCATTATGAATTTATTCCTGAAGGGAGAACAGTAAATAAAGAATTGTACACAGAGATCTTAAAACGGCTACGAGATGCAATTCGACGAAAACGACCTGAAAAATGGGCAGAGAATGACTGGTATTTGTTGCACGACAATGCCCCAGCACATCGATCCCTAATGGTGAAACAATACCTTGCCAAGAATAATGTTACCACTCTGGAACATCCTCCATATTCTCCCGATCTCGCACCACCAGATTTCTACCTGTTTCCAAGGTTAAAAATGGCATTGAAGGGACATCGTTTTGCTGATTCGTCAGAGGTGATTGAAAATGCGACGGAGTGGCTGAAGGAACTTTCAAAAAACGGCTTTCAAGAGTGTTTCCAACAATTATATGAACGGTGGAATAAATGTGTAGATGCAGGAGGAGAGTATTTTGAAGGGAAATAATGTAAGAATGTTATAAATATTTTTAATAACCAATTCCGGGAACTTTTTGACCCTTATATTGTATACGCGTATTTGCTGGTTGTGCAACACCGCACAGTTTTAGATAAAAAAAGTAAAGTGAAAAAAATAAATAATTAGTAAAATAAATATAATTCTATAAACTGTACAAAGCTAAACTGTACAAAACAGTTGATTGACTAGGACGAAAGTTTTCTTAGAAGTATGAGAAAAAGTTGAAAATCCGTCGTTTAAAAATAATTTATTTTTGTACAAGCCATTCATTAAAATCTGTGGGTTATCCAAAGCCCCACTCCTTTTAAATGTTATCAAGTATTCGATCTTTCATTAAATAATGTATAAAGTAGTCTCGTGATTTTAGAACACAACTACTCATTAATTATTTATACGAATTTCATCAAATTTTGACCAAAATTAATTAATTCAAACCAAATCTTTGTTCTGAAACTTATGTGTTGTTTAGGTCATCAGCCGAAAGGCTGGTTTGAACCTCTAGAGGCTTTACTAGGTAAAACGAGGAGTGAGGTGATTTACCGTTGCCTTCCTAACTGAGTGGAAAGGTATGATTATCAGCATACCATGCCCTCCGAAAAGCGCCTACTTTCCATCCTGCAAATGACACCTTCACTTCATTCACCACAGGGTCTGGCTGTATAATGAAATTCATTACTCTCAGGGGAGATAACTCTGAGTAGTATCTTTTACACCTCTACCTCTTCTGTTCTTAAATGCTTCAGTCATATAATTGGTTGAACATGTGTTAAGAAATAGAACTATTTTTTATAGCCCTGAAACTTGCAGATCGAGTGCAATCTATTTAACATTCCACATGCCTGGGCACTGAAACTTATATCATTACAAAAATATAATTTCAGGTGTAAATCCGGGTCCATCAGTAAAATTGGTTAATCGTTCCGTTTTGGCTGATTGTGATTTGTTACTGGTAACGTAACTGTGTAATATTAATGGCTGACTGAAAATAATATTTCCCGATAACGCAAATTCTACGGTACATATTTTAACTTATAAATACGATGTTTTAAATGATGACTTACATCCTCTTTGTTTAAGTTTACTGAGTAGTTTGGATTTTAGTATAGAATTCACCATCAGAAATACAAGGTTTTATGTCATGAGTAAGGGATGAAATATACTGTTGTCATATTCTATGTGCAGTTGAAAATCGTGTCACATTTTGCACTTTCGAATACTTGATTTGTTGAATACATGTATTGCCTTTCCAATGTTATTTATTTTCATGTTTTGAACAATTTTTTATTTGTTTTTCTGTAACAAATACTCTCTCGTTTATTTATTAAATGTATTTTGACTCCAGACTGGAAATAGTCTATTGTAAGCCTTGAACTAACGTATGTAACTATTAAATTATTAATTTAGCCTAATTTCCTATTGTGTGAAGATTTTCGTTTGTCGTTAATTTTTTTTAAATATTTATTTAATAAAATTATTAGATCTAGAATTTTGGTTCGTACCGATCCTAATTTAAGACAATTTTTTCTTGATTAAACCAATCAATATTAGGCTATTTCGTTACAAAGCTCCTACTGGTTTCAATCCCACAGATAAATGCTTGTTCGACAGTCGTTCAAATCGTTTTACAACAAAATCATAGTACACCTGGGCATACGGAGTTCAACTTTAGGATCTGCTAAACTTCCACCAACTAAACTTAAACAAGCGATAGAAAACACGAAACTTCTACACAAGACAATGAACGTCAAATTTGAATCACATAAAACCCAGTCATATAAAACGCTACAGCGATACTGGATGCACAGAAAAGACGTTAAAAACGGCTCTGGTTAAGGATTATTCTTAGGGAGGGCCAACTGCTGGACTAGTGATTACAGCAAGTTTCAGCGTGTATACTGTAGCAATCAGGGAACGCGGCTGTGGCCAGGTAGGTTCACTCTCACACACACACACACACACAAACGCAGGGGGTTAGGACCGACCTTTACTTTCGCTCCATTAGTCAAACTTAGTGGAACTTCTCAATCAAACTTAAACTTTTTGTCATTGTCACCGGATGGTGACATTAAGTGGTGCGTCAAAACCTGTGATTTTTGGTGGCCCTGAAAAGGGTCGTTTAAGCGGTGGTCGTCTTGGAAAAGTTTCGGTCGTAGTCATCGTAGCGGTCGAGGAGCTGGGTGACACGGCGTGTCGTCGTCCAGCGGAGACATTTTCTTCTTCCCTCGCAGTAGTGCGTCGATGGCTGCTTCGTCGGGTCTGTTGGGCGTAAGACTCGGTCGAGGGACTGCTGTAGGCATCGCTCGCGTCAGCATGCGATGACGGTCCAGTCGACGGCTTACGGTGACGGGTCGGCGAGCGGAAGCATCATCTCTCTTGCGGGGTCGTCGATTAGTCTTCGCTGGAGTCCGGCAGCCGTGTGCCGTGGTGGACGTCTTGTCGATGCTGTAGACTGGTGGAAGTGAATCTCTCTGTGTCTGGATCGGAATTGAATCGCTCGGCTCAGTGCAGCTCTCTTTATATAGTTGCCGAGAGCGCTGTGGTAGAGGGCGGCTCGCCCTCTACCACGTCATCAAGGGCTCGGCCTTGATGACAAAGGCCTCTGTCGGTACGCCGCCAAATGGCCTACCGCGCCGACAAAGGCCGGAAGAAGTATTGAAGGCCGGCAACACAGTAAATGATTAATTTAAAGGGGTGGCGGTGACATTATTTTATCTGGAAATGAGTAACAAAATATACATTCTACACGTAATCACTAGAAATATGATAAACAATATTTACATGTGAACTTCATTTATGCTCATTAGTAATTATGAGCTTTATTTAAGCTTATTTGTGAGCTTCATTGAAGTAGATTACACTTCATTAAAGTACATATTTTTCGGTATCATATTTCTTGTGATTAAGTGTGGAATGGATATTTGTTACTCATTTCCATTTAAAATTATAAATAAAAAAATTTTAAATTGACTAATGGAGCGAAAGTAAGATCGGTCCTAATCCCCTGCGTTTATGTGTTTGAGTGAACCTACCTGGCCACAGCCGCATTCCGTGATTGCTAGTAGTGTAGACCAAGTTTTGTTAACTTTTAACATCTTCAGTAAAATAAATAAATTACATTAACAGCATTCTAAATATTTAATAAATTATTACTAAAAATAAAGTTATCTTGTGCTCCAGACCAGTTGAATTCAACAGTAACAATTTTACAACTGATTTAACATTTTAATTTTGGAACGATCATTGATTTTATTAATTTTAGTTGTATCTATAAAAACAAACAGAGAAAATTATAGCTCTTTAACGAGTATGCAATAAATAAATTGTACTTGCTTTTACAGTTAAATTATTTAATTAAAACTTTCATTTATTTTAAAACCTTTGACAAATTAAACAATTCTATTACATGTCGAAAAATAAACAGAAACGTTACAATTCATTGTGTATAATTTAAAAGGCTCAAACAAAATTTATTTATGTATTTATTAACACATCACATGAACAAATAAACATGTTTATTCCTTTGTGTTTTTTTTAATATGATCTGCAAAGAATGCAATGGATATTGTTTTAAATTAGAATTTTTTGTAAACAATTTCATTAAATCTTTTTCATACAAATTAAATATTAGATTATAAACGTTTCTGAAAACGAATTGAAGAAATAATATTGAAATTGTGTTATCTTTGCTGAAATTTACAGAATCCGCATTTATGTATTTTCACGCTTTGACGAACAGTTCCTATTGTTTACCATGGATTATATTGTAATTCCGCTCCTTTCCTAAATTTTTTCTTTTACGCTTGGAAAAATATTTCATATTCTAATTGATAAAATGTTTATTTACACTGGTAACTGTTAATACTACAAAAAAATTAATTAATTTTTATGTTAATGTAAAGCATCCATGAACGTAAATTAGATCAATGATGAACATTTATACATTTTTAACTTCATATTTTTCATATTTACAGATGTAACAAAAATATATCTTGAATAAAAATGAGAAATAATATTTGCTTTCAGTCTGTAATGTAACCAGCATAACCTTTTTACTTTTCTATGTCTATATGAATATATAGGAAGGTAATTATTGTTTACATGTCGATTTTTCGAAATCGAGTTTTCACCGGATCTACAAGTTTTCAGACCCCCTGAACCAAAAAAACATGTTTTTAGCTATTTGTGTGTGTGTGCGTGCGTGCGTGCGTGCGTGTGAACAGAATATCTCAAGAACGGAACATCGTAGGAAGTTGAAACTTATAACATAAGTAAGATACTATTACCGGACCCGACTCGAACATTTTCATAAAAATCGGTCAACCGGAAGTAATAGTTTATTCGTCTCATTTTTCACTTTTTGCGATTTTTCAAAAACGCTCCTACGATTTTTTTAAAATCACCTCATTTACTACAATTTTTAGGCTCTACAAGAAAGGGTAAGCGCCATGTTTGCTGAAATTCTTAGGGATGCTGTTTTCTCGTAAAAATAGTTTTTTTGACATTGCCGCTTTAATATGCATTTTAGCGCAAAAATGAATAATAAAAGTTGTAGAGAATTTAAAATTCTACAACTTTTATTTCAAACTTTTTTTGTATAACACTAAGTTTAGCGGTAATTAGCGATTATCTGATTTTTTTTCACGAAAATGTGTCAACGAATCGATTTTTTTAAAGATTTCAACTCAATTTATGTCAAAAGTGTATATAATTAAATTGATTGGAAATTAAACAAACTACAACTTTTATTTAAAGCTGTTTTCTCAACAGAGCCTAGTTTAACGTGAAAGAGTGTTTTTTCCCGTATTATTAAGCCAAACTTGGTTTTCATTTTGCATCATTCACTCACGATTAAATTAAGGTTATGTTTATTGAGGTTAGTTTTTTTCTGATGTTTTATTACTAATGTTAGGTTATATTGTTAATTATTTAAATTAGCAAGAGAAAGTTGTGCGAGTGTTTCACTCCAGATTTTTTTTTTTTTATTATATTTGTGTATTAAACCAACTAATCAATTCACGTTGCTGCGTGCCTAATATTGAATATATGCCTATCAATCTGATTAAAAATCAGTAGTATTCTCTATTATATGTTTATAAATGTAGATTAAATATATTGAGCAGGAGATATAATTTTATTATAACGTCATTCGTATATTTTTATATTGAATATCTTTAATATCTGTTAGCTGTCAAGGTGAATGTAGGAATAAAAATTGGATTTTTTAGTTTAATTTTTCGTGTCCGTTTAATGACATTATATCGATTTTAATCAAACGATACGTATTTTACGTGACTTTAAAAATATATACGGTAGAAATGCTATAAAAGTAAGGGACGGGTGATTGCAATTTCTCAATATTGGTATATATTTTTTATTTAAAGAGAATAAAGTTTTAGAGTTCGTTCAAGAAATTAAAAGTTACAATAAAGAGAAATCTCTTTGTTTACTCCATGTAATTCATTCCTTTATATTCTTTTTTATCTGCACGTTTTATGTTTGTCTTAACTTTCCAATCTATCATTTCAATTACCTTACGCCTTTCACATCACCTGATAACTGATGAAAAATTTTTCATCTTCCTTTCTCGTCTTTTTTTAAGTAAATCTTCATCAGTGTGAGAGAACTTTCTTCTAATAAAATTTAAGGTAGAACTTTGTAAAATATTTCATCTCTTGTATTTCAATTTAGTTCACTTTTCAACAATTTATATAAATCATTTGTTATTGTTTAGGTCATCAGCCGAAAGGCTGGTTTGAACCTGTAGAGGTTTTACTAAGTAAAACGAGGAGTGAGGTGGTTTACTAATGCCTTCCTCACTGAGTGGAAAAGTATGGTTATCAGGATGCCGGGCCCTCTGAAAAGCACATATTTTCCACTCTGCAAATGACACCTTCACATCATTCACCACAGGGTCTGGCCGTATAATGAAATTCATTACTTTCAGAGGAGGTAATTCTGATTAGTATATTTTACACCTCTGCCTCGTATGTTCTTAAATGATTCAGTCATTTAATTGACTGGCCATGTGATAAGAAACAGAACTATTTATTTTAGCCCTGCAACTAACAGATTGAGTGTAAATAATTTGACACTCCACCTGTCTGTCATGGGCAGATAAATAATTTATGAAATGAAATAAAATATTTTAAATAATTTCATATTAAAACTTATTTTATTAGTTATAATTTATTACAATAGTATTAGTATTAGTTACAGTATTTAGTTTTAGTTCTGTTTCGTAGCATATAGTCGGCCAATTATATTACTGAAGCATTTAAGAACAGAAGAGGTAGAGGTGTAAAAGACACTAGTCACTGTAATCTCCTCTAAACGTAATGAATTTCTCCTCACAATTAAATTCTCTTCACAATTAAATTCTGTATAAATTTTGTTTAAAATGTTTACATCTTTGTTTCCAATGTAACAAAGTTAATCTACTTCAAATCTAAGAAAGACATGTTTTTCGGGATCTAATTTTGCGTATTTTGTCAGATATCTCAGAAATGACTGTACTTACAGTTGTAGGACAGCTTTTATTCGATTTTTTAACTCATTTTGCATAAAACTGTTCAATTATAAACCTTAATTAATGCCCTAAAAATTTAAGTATGAATTCATTTCACAGGGGGAACTGAATTCCAGCCTATTACCTTTCGCTAGCCGTAACTCGCTAAAGAATGGTTTCCGAGCCCATGATTATTGAAAACTTTTTTCTTATTTTTAGCTGTATAATCAGTTACCGAAGTATGATCCGTTCCTCATGAAACGCCCTGTATAAATTGGAAGTTTTTATCAAAAATGTAGGCCTAATCAAAAAACAAAATCTAACATGAAGAGACTGAACAATTAAACCACCCATTAACCGAATAAAATTTTTTAATACAATACAATTTCTATTTTTTGAATAATAACTCTTACATTATCTTAATAACTAAATCTGTAAAATGTATATTTGTCGATTCCTTATTATTAAAATTTTTGCGTGATATTTTGTTGTAAGCAAATTCTATTGATGGACAAAACGGACAAAATTTATAGAATAAAAATCCAAACATTGGATAGACTAATAATGTTATTGTTAATTTTTAGTCCAAATATTTTTTAATCGAATTGTTATAGGGCGATTCATTTAATATTAAATATGAACAATAAAAAAATTATGATTAAAATTGAATTATAATAATATGTTCATGTGATATTAGAAGTGCGTCATTTCAGTCTTTTACCGTCATAAAAAACAATAATGATAATAATTTTACAATAAATTAATAAAAATGTATACATTAGACTACATATATCTATATTCTATACGCTAATAAATATAAAGCGTGTTTTTTGTGCAGGCTAATTTCCAAAACTACTGAACGGATTTTCATGAAATTTTGACACCATATTCACATTTATATTCACAGCAACAATTTCTTTTTAAATTTTCAAAAATGATAACCTTAAGGGCCCTAATGAAAATTTTCATAAGTGTGTGTGTGTGTGTGTGTGTGTATGTATGTGTGTGTGTGTGTGTGTACATATGAGCACGTATTGTTGTTGAAGTAGATGAAGGGATCTGAAAGAAGGAAGGAAAGAAGGGAGAGATTTGACGACGAGTAACGTCCGCGGGGAAAATTATCAGAATGTCGTGTATGTGTATGTGTGTTTGTGTGCACGCGCTTATTGTTGAAGTAAGTATCTACGTTACGTAGTTGAAAGGGAAAATAGAGATACGTACGCGGGGAAATTTGTCAAAATGTTGTGTGTGTGTGCTCGCGCGCGTACGTTTGAGTTTACAGTCGATCTAGCTGATACACAATTCTGAAATACATATTTTTTTTAAATTGATTGTACCATTTTTCGCGTGCGAAGTCGACGGGGTATGCTATAGAAAATAAAACAACAAAAAGTAATAATACCATAGTTACTTTTGCCGATGACATCGCAATCCTAGTTGTGGATGACAGTATTTAGGAAGCTACAGGCAAACTACAAAGGTCGATTACAGAAGTTCAGCAATGGACGGAAAAGTGGAGAATAATGCTCAATGAGTCGAAATCAGTTCATGTCAACTTCACTAACAGAAAAGTTGAGCATATTCTAGTATATGTAAATAACCGCACTGTACTGCACGCGAACACTGCCAAATACCTTGGTATGACTCGACGTGAAGCTTCACTGGAAAGACCACGTTAAAAAGAAGAGAGAGGAACTCGGGCTAAGGTATAAGAAATTGTACTGGCTACTAGGGAGAAGATCCTCATTATCAGTCTATTACAAAATTCTGCTCTATAAACAGACGGTAAAGCCTGTCTGGACGTATGGTATGCAACTCTGGGGATGTACCAAACAAAGTAATATAAATATCATTCAATGTTTCTAAAACAGTCCTGAGAAACATCGTCGACGCACTCTGGTTCATAAGAAACATCGACCTCCACAGAGATCTGCGAATGGATTTCGTCTCCAGCAAGATCCAGAGGTTTGCACAGAAGCATGAGGAAAGACTTTACCGCCATGACAATGTTGAAGCAACCCAGCTGCTCGACAACGATAATGTGGTGCGAAGGCTGAAAAGAAAGAAAGATTTTGAGCTTGTGTAGTGTCAGTGTTCAATAAAGCAGAGCAGTGTTAGTGCACGATTAGAATTAGTGTTAAATTTAAGTGCACAATATTAGTGTAGTGTACATAATGTGTTATATTAAATTAAGTACCGAGGTTCTGTTAAGCATCTCTGTGGTAATATTGTCATTAGTAGTTTAAGTTAAAATAAAATCACTTATTAGTCTTAAGACTAGATCGTAATATACATATATAAAAAAAAACCTAAAATCAGTAATAAAATATTAGAAATAAACAAAAAAACTAACCTCAATAAACATAACCTAATTTTATGAGTGAAAGACGCAAAATGAAAGTCAACCTCAGTTTGACTTAAAAATACGGAAAATCACTCTTTCACGCTAAACTAGGCTCTGTAGAGAAAAATTCTTAAAATAAAAGTTGTAGATCTTTAAACTGTTTATAAATTTAATTATGTACATTTTTGTCGTAAAATGCATACTAAGGCTGAAATCTTAAAAAATCGAATTTATTACAAAATTTTGTGAAGAAAATCGCTAAACTAAGCGTTAAAAAAAGAATGTTCAAAATAAAAGTTGCAGGATTTTAAATTCTCTACAACTTCTCCAAGCCTTCCCAAGAATTTCAGCAGTCATGGTGCCTTCCCTATCTTGTAGAGCATAAACAATTTAGTAAATGACGCCATTTTTTAAAAAATCGTAGGAGCCGTTTTTGAGAAAATCGAAAACAGTGAAAATGACACGAATAAACTACTACTTCCGGTTGACCGTTTTTAATGAAAATGTTCGTGTCGGTTCCGGTAGTAGTATCTAACGTAAGTTTAAAGTTCGTACGTTGTTCCGTTCTTGAAATATTCCGTTCACACACACGTGCGCGCGCGCACACACACACCAATCGCTAAAAAACATGATTTTGGGTTCAGGGGGTCTGAAACGTGTATATCCGGTGAAAACTCGATTTCAATAGATCGACATGAAAACAATACTTTCCTTCCTATATATTCATATAGGCAAGAGAAAGTGAAAATTTAGGAATAATATTAAAAAATTAATTGTGTTTTGTAAATTTTTAATTAAATATAAAAAATTTGTAATGTTAATTATTAAAATCCGAGTAATATTAAGGGAAAGAACATTTGTGAAGCAATTGTGGTTGAACGGTCCGAAAAATAGGTATTAGTTTAATTGAAACTGTCGGACGTGTTATTGAGACACTAATTACGCCGTATGCGTATCCTCATTGTATTCAAAATTGATTAACAAAAGCATGGGTGATTTTGATTGGAGCCCCACCAATAACAACGGCGCATAAAGTGAATTTACTAGGCTTACTTGACATTTGAAGAAAACCCAGCTAAATCATTGCTCCCACGTGTTTACTTTTACTGGAATAAGAGCCCAAATCAGCACTTACAGTAATTGTGGGTATCGTTCTATTCGGTTAGAAGGTTTGTAGTGTTTGAGTTGCACTTCATGTCAAAGATCTTAGCTATACTTAATCTAATCCATTATTCAAAAACATCACTTTGTTAATGGTAATAGTCGTTGCGTAATTGAAAATGTTTGCTTTAACACAAATGAAAATGCAACAGAATGATTGTTCCGTTTATTCCTTTACATTAAGTATTCAATACAACAAAATAAATTATTTTATTAGTACTTGTTCATCAAATATAGAAATACTGCAGCGCTTTCAATCAAAATGCCTGAGACTAATCGCTGCAGCCCCATGGTACGTAACCAATGAAATACTACACAATGACCTAAACCTGCCCTTCAAAAAAGAAGAAATTAAACAACATAGCGAGAAACATTTACAAAAACTAGAAGACCATCAGAATTCATTAGCCTCCTTCTACATCCTCCTTATTATTAGAATCCTCCTTGACAACAGCGAAGATACTCACAGACTGAAACGTTTTAAACCATTAGACTTACCTCTACGATTTTGTTAATCATTTAATTTTTTTTATATCTTTTCCACTTCAACTCCTAATCATCATCTTATAATCGGCGTCGTTTTCATCTCTATCATCGTCATCGTCATCTCCAACTTCAACAACTTTGTGTTTCAATATGTTGATTCACAGTTCATCAAGTTTGATTTTGTATATATATATATATATATATATATATATATTTTTCACAGTTTAATCTTTTTGAAACACACTACTGAGTGTAGTTTATATTTTAATTCTAAGGACATTACTTAAATTTTCTCATATTTGCTTAAAGTTATTGTATTTATTAACTGATTGCAAAAAAATACTACTGTTACAAAAAAAAATTGGTACTTGTTAAATAATTTAGTGTACGAGTACATTAGTCTAGTAATAAGTACAGACTTTCATAAAAATTATAAATCCTTCTCCATCCACGTACAGTCCAAAAATCTACCGAAAATTAATGTAATTTAACATTTATATAGGTACTATATTACTTAATAACTATGTTATTGTTCTTAAATCTTAAAACCAAGAAAATTTTCCAGAAACTGATTTTCAGATGATTATCTTGCCTCAAATTCTGCTCTAAAATATTCAGGCATCCATCAAAACGATATAAGTGATATTTCTCTATGGTTAAAGATTTCTGACATTAAAGTGAACTCCGAATGATCTATAAAATATGTTACTTCACTCTCCACAAGTATACCTGTCCTATATTATATCCAATAACAACTCGACCATTTCGTAATCTGAGACAGTCGAATATTTTATACTTGGCTCTACACAGGCTACTCACATTTTCAGTAATTAAGAAATAAACTTCACGCCCTTTTTCATTGTTCTAAACAATTTTATTATTAAGTGTCACGTCGTACTTCACTACAACTGACAAAAACATTAACATTTTACAACTGTTTTCTCAAATTAGTGTAATACATATGTAAGTCAAATTTATAGTTCAACAAAAGCGAGTAATATTGCTCGTTTACTGTCTTTTCAGTCTAGTTTCCTTTTAGTTAGTTTCTGTTTACGTCTATCAAAAATTAGGAAGACAACATATTTCGGCCACATCAAGTGCCACCAAGAATATAAACAAATGTATTTGATATTGGAAGGAAAAATTGAGGGAAGTCATGTTTACGAAACATAAAGGAATGAATATTCTCATACAGTGAAATACCTTACGTCATCAGATAGAGGGAAGTTTTCATGCTAGTCGAAAACCTCAATTGAGACGGAATGAGGAACAGGAGAAACTTTTTCATAGTTTAGTTGTAAGTCAAAAATATTTATGGTCTGGAAGGTTATTGGAGATTGTTTAAAGATTATGATAGCAATTAATACTCAAATAATTAATTAGTATTTAGAAAGACAATAGACCTAAATACAGAATAAACAGACATTTAAGTATTTATTTTGTGTTCTTATATAATTACGTGTTAAGTTTAAAACGACACAGACGTAGTTAAAAAGTAATTGAAACACCATCTGTCTGATTACCCCTTCTAAATAATACAAACACACATCCTTGCAGACCCACACAATACTAATCTCTTTAGCAACCCTAATCTTAAAGTAATCAGATTAAGTATATCTCGGAAATGAGAGTCGTTACGTTTAAAGGGGAAAGTTTTTAGAAGGAAACGACAATTTGGAATAAGGAAATTACAGCCCTTAAAGCCAATGCTATAACATTAACCTAAACCGAACAAGGCCACGAACATCCGAATGTCTGTGTAAAATTACATTGTCTCCAGTCACGCTTGAATTAAGTTTAAAACTTAATATTTCCGTTTTAAATTGATATTATCGTGTCACAACTAATATATTTTTAATTCAAAGATCTGCTAAAAATATATTAGTGTACTAAATTAGATATTATGTAAGATCTTCAGAGAGTTATAAAATATTAAATTTTAATAACCATAATTCTTTACATCTTTTATTGTAAATATATTCGATTTTCAACTGTAATAAACGTATATTTCTTTACAAGTTAGACTGCATTGATTAATCGTCAAAGTATTTCTCTATTTTAATAAAAATATTATTTCATAACAGGACGATTGAACAAAAGCATTGCAAGCTTGAAAAAAGCATTAATTTTACTTTGTAATACTGATATTTTAAATTTCCAGGAAACAATAACGTTTAGAACGTTATGAATAAACAGTTCTTACAACCATGGATGTTTTGTAAGGTACTTAAAGGCCTCAAATTTTAGCGATGACAATGAACGACCGATTTATAAATCCATTGAATTACAAAACAATTAACATACATGAACAATGTGAAAAAGTTCAAAACGATATTAAATTTGTTTTTTTAATTCAATAACTTATTTAATTTTTTTGAAATTTACGACTTTCAAATATAAACATAGCAAAAACTTTTTAATATACTAGAATTTAGGCCTACTATCGGAAGATTTTAGATTCTACCGATTTAAAATAGTAGCAATTTAAACTCACATCAATAACTTGATTTTCAACGAATACTTTAGTTTAAGGAACTGTGGGTTTAAACGTGTAATTTTCCACACCCTAGCCGGGAATCAAACCTGGGACCTCCGCTTTGTAGCGGCACGCTAACCACTTGCCACCGTATATTAAAAGATTTTGACACATTGTTTCGCGCCAGGTAATTGGTACTAGATAAGGTGAAATCAAAATGTAATTTTTCTTTAACAGGCAATTTCGTAAACAATATCTTGAAGACAATTAAGAGTTCGGTAAATATTATTCAAGACTACACTGGAATTTAAAATTTCAATTTTTTGCCACGCTAAAATTTCCATGATACCAAATAAAAAGAGAATGTATTCTCTTTTTATTTGGTATCTTGGAAAACTGCGCCGGCCGCATTGGCGCAGTTGGTACCGTGCTCGCCTCTCATCATGCGGTCCTGGGTTCGAATCCCACTCAGGCATGGCATATTTTCATACGTTACAAAAAATCATTTCATCCTACATCACATAAAGTTCCACCCCAACGTCGTCGCTAATGACCGTTGCAGTTGATGCGACGTTAAATAAAAAAAAAAAAAAAATGTATTCTCACAATATTTGGATGAGATTGAATTGTTTTAAAAAATATATAATATGCTCTTACATCATTTTATATAGTGGCGATTCGTAAATTTTTAGATTGACAACGATTCAAAGACATCTATTGACTGATGTCACCAGGCTTTGATGATCGGAACAGAAAGAGTTTTGACAATGAAAATTTCACTGTAGGTTCAAATACTTCAACTTTGCTGTTATCGATGTTATTTCCAAACTAGGCCTGCAACTTTATCCAACACTAGTCCAGTCGTTATTACCATACCACCACGAACAGGTCTTTACACATCATTTAACTGCACCTTCTACTGATTGGGTCATCAATCACATTTGTAGTGACAAGTCATGTTTTGTTGCCGGTTAATAATAACCTAATATCTAGCTAATAAACACAACGCAGTGACAATATATCACGTAATTGTATTTGTTGCTCCTGTGCGTGCTTTCGCAATTTTTGAACGCTTGTTTAGATTCAGTTTGCTTATTATTCACATTAATTACCAATTTTCAGTTTTGTAATTACATTGCAGTTGTAGGCAATGTGTACCTTTCTTGAAAACAATTATTATGATACTGCTTATTGAATTTCAGTGTACAAACAAATAAATTTTATAAGGAAAATGAATACGTTTTCTTAAAATATTTACTGAATAATAAAACAATTTGATGAATATTAGCTTAACAGTAATCTCAACATAAAAGCTAAATTGAGAATAATTTCAGAACGAGAGACAAGAAAATCAAAATATTATTTTTATTAAAATTTTTGTTTGTCAAAATGAAAAAATGTTAATAATTTTATTATTTTTTTATGAATGAATGATTATAAATCTTAGATGTATAAGTTATCCTTGCCACTTCCGTGGCGTAGTGGTTAGCATACTAGACTCCAAAACATGGAGTTCCACGAACGACCACCAAATAGGTGCTCAAAAAAAATTTGATTAATTTGCGTAAATTTAAATAGTAGTTTCGCATTACAAGTTACCCTTCCATGTGCCGCAGTTTTCATTTAGTACCAGGTTGTTTATTTTACTTTTAAAATAAACTAAAAATTATACGTTAATGAGATGCTTTTATAAAAAAAACACATTTATTCAGGCTTTACTGCTTAACTAACACATTAATCATCTTTCGGGATGTTATAATATTTAATATTAAATGTTTTTACTTTTACGTTTATTATTTTACAATATATTTTCTAAAAATAATAGTATTATACGAGTTTTTTTTAATCCAGTTTTTTGTATAGCCGTTAATATGAAAGTTCTGGGTTTAGTTCTTCCCATCAACCAAACCGCTAGTAATTTTAGTAATTATTTGACTAAAAATACTAAACAAAATTGACTATGTATACAGAAAAATCGAGTGTTAAATCTAAAACTATAATTTTTTAGAAATTTTCTTATAGAAAACTCCGAATTTGGGAATCACAGGTAATCCACCTGAACCGTGTTTGAAGTAGGAGTACCGAATGAATTATTAACAGATTTTACAGCAGAAGTTACTCCGTGGTTAAATAAATGTTCCAGTTAGTCGATATGTGATAAACACTGATCAAATTACAATTGTATTAGAGATTTTTCATAAAAAATATAATTATACGAGCATTTTATTTCAATATCAGGGACCTCCAAACAAAACAAAGTATTTTCTTTCCAGAAACCACAAACTTGACGACGATTTTTCCGCCTTGTATTTTGTCATTCCGATGTCAATGCTTTAAATAAAGAAAAATTTCTACATAAGAAAATGATTTTTCATACCTTTCCCAATATTATAAATAATTTACGTTTTTTGTTTGCTGGAGATAATCTCAAAAACTACCCAGCAGATTTTAACACTTCTTTCACTTTTGAAAATCTTAAAGCTTTCTTAAAAACAAAGAATGTATTACATCATTACGTTAATTCTAGATTTTGAAAAACTTTGTGTTTAGTAAAAGGAAGTCCTCGATTTTTTATTTATTTGTTTCCTGTAAGGTCGTTTGGGAATTTCGTTATTTTACCTATTAGTATTATAACATCTATTATACTCAATGTATTGTGTTATGTAGTCAGGTATCAGGTACGATACGGTACCGCCATACAATATAACATCATTCTTTACTCTTTTCTTTTTTTAAATTTTTTTAAAATTATTTACGAGACATATATTCAAAAAATAATGTTACATCTGATTTCTGCATAGAAAAAAATTACTAAAGACTAAGAAGTAGGTAGCCTATCACCCGCATTTCTTATAAAAAATTTTCATTTATCACCTGGTCGTATTTCTTCCAGTCCACTGTTGATTTATACTGATGTTAACAAAATTCATGTCTCTAGAACTAATTGGTTTTATTTCTACAGCGTGATTTGCTTTCAATGTGCAAGGTTTCGTGAGAGGTTAAAAACTATATGGACTTCCACCAAACCAACTTAAGTTGAACATAGATGTGCCAAAATTATCACCTAATTTAAGACCACCTTATTTGAGAAAAGGCGCAAGACTTCAAATAATTTTTTTTCAATGGTCCAGCTGCAGGACAGATGGCGCACATTCCGCGCTTACCAATATGCCCACACATCTTTGATAATCCTTTGCATTTCTTTCAATTTCTATGAAAATATTCTTTACAGTAACTATTAATAAATTTCAAAGAAAAAAGTTTTGTGGGTATCGATTTGAGAGAAACTGCTTCACACACGAACAATTTTATATCGCATTATTTTGAGCTGGAAGTGCAGAAAACCTATTTATTGTGTTGGTACAGGGTAACAAAACCACAAGCATTGTTTATAAAGCAGCTTTAAATTAAATCTTAATTGAATTTATTGCATTAGAAGACATAAATTGCAGCAAATGGGGGGTTGGAATTAAAATTATGTAAGAACTCTTTTGTTTAGTAGGGAAACAAAACCATCGAAATGTATCAAAAGAGAACTCCGGAATATTAGTCAGTAAATATTTCAGTACAAACTTACTAAGCCATAGTCAAGTGTTAATATTCATTAGCAAATTAACAAAATACAATTTTATATCTGCAGTTAAGATTTTAAATTTATTATTCATAGCACGTTCGATTCAACGCAGTGAATCTTTGTGTGAGCGGTGCTTGTGTTAGTAGCAAGTTCAGTCGTTTGTTATGAAGGGTACGCGTCAGTTAGACCCAACCCGCAAGTATAATGCATTTAGCAGAAACAACCAGTACATTATAATGTTTTACTTTGCGAGTCGGTTACCAGGGTAATTTGATTACGGGTAGGTCTAATGTTAATTTTCCTCTCCAATCGTGATACGCCAGTTAACTTGTAGTTACTCTGTTTCCTCGACATTTAGTTACTCTAATTTTATATTAGGCTATATCCTGATAAATTCTATACGTAGATTTTCATATCTTCTACGTGCGCTAAACAGTACGAGATTATACATATAATATTATTCTGTTTTATGAGGAGATTCAATGGTCTCACGTACTTGCGCGTGTTTAATAACTTTACGAACAGAAAACTATAAATGTAATTTTTATTTTTAGAAATAATATGTGAAATATCTCGTGGTTTACTTTAAAAATCTGTTGAATACAACTGTTATTTTTGTAATAATAGTTTAATTAAATGCAACATATGCACTTCTTTACGAACATGTATCACATATCCCACCAACATCAACCCGATAATTGCTTTCAATCTAATGCAGTTGTTATTACTTATTTTTTTCAGTTACAGGATTACAAAATTCCATGTAAAAATGTTACTAATTTAATTTTCTAACAAAAACTTATTATTTCTCTTGGACAATATTCTCTAGAATACATGTAGATTAGCAATAACTTGTTAACATGTATTTTAGAACGAAATAACAAAATATATGCTTCTACTCACCTACCGTAAACATGTTATTTTTATTTTATATGTGACGGAATCCTGTCCAATCTTCATTTAAAAAGTTCTTCATTCATTAGTCGATAATAAGGACAGTATAGATTTGCTTAAGAACAGTTTTAGAATTAATTTTGAACCAATTATGTCGTTATTTATCCGTATATTATAATGTTAGTTATTAAAAATTGATCAGTAATATTTGGAAAATTTTACAAAACAATTTTTTTTTTGTTTAATACTATCAATAATTACGCTATGCTGCGCGAGTGCTTTTCGTTAGACCATCAGAGAGATGCATTAAATAAAATTTTTTATTGTTTTTTTCCGTTGCCATTCCACATTTTACTCTCTCCAGGCATCACTCTAAAAATACTAGGCCTAATGGTGATTTTCAGAGTTATGGCTTTTTTGGGATAGTACAGAAAAAAATTTACGGTTTTTGGGGTAGTTACCTTCTTTCGACTCCTTAGGAAGTTCAAATACGCTACTTTACTTTTTCTGAGTATCACTTGCAGAACTTGCAAGCCGCTTTCCGAACTGTAGCTGTTTAGAAAGCTGTAGTAGCTTTTTAGAAAGCCGTAGTATTTGTAGCGGTGTTAATAGGCTGATGAAAGAGAAGAAAAGTAAGTTACCTATTGCTTTAGAGAATTGTTTATTTAAATATGACATATGTGATAAATGTATTAAAGTACAATAAGATGTTAGTAACTTGATTTTTCAAACCCAAAGCTACTGTAGTTAATCTTACGAATGAACATAATGTCGCATAAATGAAGATTAGTAAAATAATCTCATTTCAATGGGAAAAATAATACTTGTGCTTTTTTTATGCTAACGTGAAAGTTAATGCAATAATAATCTTGTTAAACATTTTCCTGTGTATTATTTAGAAAATTATATAACATTCACAACCACCAATTACACAATAGATGACTCTCGCCTGATAAAAAAAGTCAACAGATCCTTTCGGATATCATATATCCATCTTCAGTTGCAAAACAAAAACATCAATGTTTTTTCGATAAATGTCCACATTATTATCTACAGTATGTTTATTTAAAATTAAATCTGTAGCTACATTTGAAATATTATATTATAACATTTATTGCGTTTTTGGTGGTTTTTATATTATATAATGCAATAATAATAATAGTAGTTTTCCTCATTTTCGCAGTTGACCTTCTTTTTTGACACTGGTTTTCTTTTACCCTAATGTTCGAGTTAGAACAATAAGTAATGATATCTGTGACGTGTAAATGAAGTGTAGTCTTGTACAGACTCAGGCCGACAATTACTGAGAAAGTTTAGTTAATGGAACGCCAATTATGAAAATATACCGGTAACCACTACTGACGGTTAGTCACAAAATGAACTTTTTTTTGAGACGAAGTGTAAGAGGGGAACAATCTACTGCGCATGCCCAGTTTCTCTATTATAATCCTAAAACATACTGACACTCGATATTCATTGGAATACACAGTCCTTTTTTTATTACGCGACGAGTAGTACAGGAAATATCGTTTTGATTTGGCTATTCTGTTTTTATGTTTTAGGCTACATTTATACAATAAAAGTTTTTAATTCGTTAAAACTCATTCCGTGTCTTCATTTTAATTCTTTACATTTTATTCGTTATTCTGTAGTGTTGTTATAAATTAATTATCTATCCGTGTATTATAAGTTTATCATGTCGACCCTTTGAAAGCAGGGTAAAGCAATTCAAAGTGCGGAATGGAATGTTACTTTAAATGTTATTAAGAAGCTATTATTATTTAATTAATAATAGCAGCTATTAATTTATTTATTTATTTAATTAATTAATAGAAGCTATTTATTATTTAATAATAAATGTTGTAAAGAAGAAGCAAAAGATAAACTATATACTACACAGTTGCGTGTTTTTAGAAGTGTACGTACTACGCTAGCAGCAGCGCATCGCCCACACTGAGTCCCAGGTTCATCTCGTCATTACATATCAGTATCTAGTATTCAAATTCGTACAGATTGGAACCACAGAACCTGTCTCCATACATCAGCTGTCAAACAGCTGACTCGCGGCGAATACTTTACTACTAGACCAACCCGGTAGATTGATTTTAACATTTTACAGAATTTAAATTTTGACCACCTGGACTCTAACAAAACAAAACTGTGTGTAATAGCCGATAAAACGTAAATAAACCGTCAATACGCAGCTGGACGTAACAACATTAACTTACGCTTAATTATAGTTTAACAAACGAGAGACTTCAGATGAAGGCGGAGCATAGTGATCTAGATCACAGCATAGAACCAACTAACTTTTATTAATTGTATCCTGCGTTGTCACGTTGTGGTCCCGCTATGGACGACAGTCTAACAAAAAGTCAGCTGGAGTTCGGTGGAACTGAGTGTGACTTAGCGAAGGGGCAACCTCACATCCGACCTTGGCTGTTATTGGCTAGATATCATCTGCAGTCTTTAGTTCGTTGGGGGTATAGTAGTGTTTAAGGGTAATTACCCTATTTCACCGCTAAAGTACAAGTGGTTGAATTACGAGTGCTATAATATTTTATATCTATCTATCATCTAAAGAACAGAAATCTCGGATTTTCAGCTTTTTATGTGATCAGAAGTTATAAAATAGGGATGAGTAAGTGAACGACGGAATCATAGAGTCAGTGAAAGTATTCACGTCTATAATATAGCTACTAATGACCTGGGGTTATTTGCTGGATATTTAAGACAAAGTTCGTCGTAAAGAAACAAAAACAAAAGCAGTAATTTTTGTAACCAAGAAAATTATACCCTGAAAACTAAATAAATTATTACGGATTTGTTTGTTGCAACGTATAAGCTGTAAATTATGTATTTCAGCAGTCCATGGAATATTTGTGGTTAGTCAATGAAATTATAGAAAATGCACTTAAATAATGATAAGTTTGACACTGTAATTCAAAACCACACAAAAATAATAAATCGTGTTTTAGTATCAGCTTTACTTAAATTTCTCTGTTCAACTCCGCCTACGAATTTTATCAGATGATATTAAAAAACGAACAAATGGATTGAAATTACTTTAAATTAGAAGTTTTAAAACTAAATCTTTGTTATTACGTACGCATTCATTATACGTTACAAAATTTTTACAGCACGAATATACAAAATAAAATGAACACTGCATTATTATTGATTTGTACAGAGACATTAAAAACTAAAAGCATTTTTAGGTTTAATAATTTCAGTTGTAATTACCTATATTTTTTGTATAGATCTAAGGTAAGGCTAATTTTAAAACATTATCTGATGTTTTAACGTTAATATTATTTTTTTTTTGTATTTTTGCATCAATTCATAAGGTTATTAGCTAAAACTTATATAATATAGTATATTATTATAATACTTGGAAATTAATCTTTTTCATAAAAGTGTAACACGCTTTCGGCTAAGCCACAAAGGTGGTCTAACTGAATACTTGTTTTTTTAAAAATCGTCCTCATTGTCTTTCAATGTAACGGGGTTCATTTTAACGTTGCCATAACTTTAAATTGGGATTCTTCCTTTTTTTTATTAACGCATTAAAGATACAAAATCAGCAATTTTGAAATATTTTACATATCTTTCAATTTTACAGATAACTTTATTATTCTTTTATAACATTTTTTATAATCTTCATATTTAATAACTTTTTGATAGAGTATGTAATTTATATTTTTCTTACTAGATATTTTATGTAAAATCAACTACGATAGATTTACAGTTGAACAAAAGTAAAAAATCAGTATGGCAGACAACTTTGGTTTTATGATAGTAATTCTTACTGTTTATGGCACTTTCGACTAGCACACATCGTTTTACGACATTTTTATTCAGGAATACGTTTTCGTAAACTCTGCTGTTTACGAGCAACAACCGATCAAATGTAAATCCAATATGCTTGAGGAATCTTTATGTAACTCCTTCATGTAAATCGTTTTGCCTGGAAATATTAAACTGGGTACTTAATTTTTGGGTGTGATTAAGTGATCAGAGTTGGTAAAATTAATGGTGGCAATTTTTTAAATTATCATCTATCATTTTGTTTTATCCGTCCGTCACACCCAGATGTCAGAAACTACAAGAGATAGCAACAAACGGTTTTTAGATTCGCAGTCTACACAAAAAGTTAGTGGACCTAAATTGGGTCTGAAGTTCCGCTTTTGGGTAGTTCCGCTTTGGGTAGTGGCCCAAATACAGAAGTCAAAGAATCCAAGTCAGAAACTACAAGAGATAGAAAAAACGGTTTTCGGATTCGTAATCTACACAAAAAGTTAGTGGGCCTGAATTGGATTTGAAGTTCCGGTTTTGACCGGAAGTGGCCGAAAACCGGAATTCAAGACATCAAAGTCGGAATTTGGAAACAAAAATAGTGTCATTCGATTCCTGTTAAAGAGTTAATACCAGAAATCACTAGATTTTTGCCAAAAGTCAAAGGTAAGCTTTTTTAAAATTTGCCGCCACCCATGAGACGAAAGGAATTTCCCATCTCATGAAAGGAATTTTTATTATTATTTTTACAATACCATTCATCTCTAATGAACACATCTTGGTCCATTAGACCCATTATCTCCATAGCTATCATAATACAATCCGTCAACTCTTTCCAGGGTCATCTTTGCTTCCTTTTTCTAGCTGGAACCTATAGCCAAATCTTCTCTGGAAACCTGTTCTCCATTCTTTGCAGATGATTGTAGGCTACAAGATGAGTTATCTATATTTGATTTTGTGCTTTAACTTTCTTTAAAATCTCTTTATTCCTAAATCGATCTAGCACAGTCAACGGACAACTCCTTCCCCAGAAAAAAATTGCCATTTGCCAATTTTGTCATTCTGCTTTTAAATCTTGTTTGGAGAATCCAAACCTCTGAGAGAAAAATGGATGAACTTTCAACAAATGCCTGGAAGATTCTCTTCTGTGTGCCATAAGATATGCGATACGCCACTAAACAGGATGTAATATTTTGGTGATTGTCCCTACCTCTGCAAACATTTTCCATAATAGTATTGTCTGGTGTACCTACCATTTTGAGGTTAAAATATACCAAGATATTTCCACGCTTATACCAATTAATTCAATAAACCCCTCATTGGTTTCTATATGTTATCCTGACCCTCTGACAACCATGAATTCTTAATGCTACTATCTTCAGCACCTTCTTGTCATTCTCTTCGATCAACTGAATAAAAATTGTAAAATTTAAATATTGTAAATATGCAAGGGAATAATAATTAAGTTTAAAAAATAAAGCTAACGGTTACATTACAGTTGACAAGCCAGAAAGAATTCCCTTGAAAGATACCGTTCTGTAAAACTTAATTTTTTAACAAAACAATTGCTAAAAAATTAAGCTGTTAAAAATATATTACAAAATACTGCATAATGTTACCCTCTAAATATAATATTGAATATAATTTTTAATAACGCCTTTATGAGACGCCTTTTATCTAAATCTCGTAAATTTGGGTCCAATTATATAGGTAATCCTAAATAATTTCCTAGTGAAATTATTTAAAACTAATAAAATGCCTACAAATATTTGATTAATTTTATAAAGAAAATAATTAGAACAGAAGTTCTAAGATCTTGACTTAATTCTAGATACATGTAACTTGTGGAATGACGTAATATTATGTAATTATACAACACATAGTGTATTTAGTATTCACTATTGTATTCGGTCGTTACAGAGAATGCAACAGAAGCAATGTTACTACTTAATCCTACAGCTTTCCTCTAATATTTGATAGTGCAAAACGCACAAACACTGCAATTCTCCTCATTTCTCACGTTATAGCTTTCCACAAAGGATTAGTTGTAGTTTGTTACCCAATTGATGGTATGAGGTGTAGGTATTACGTTTGTGCCGAGTGTGACTATTAAATGTAACTTCAGGCTATGTACACAAAGTTATGAACATCTGTACTATCACGTTAATCATTACTGTAATCTATTGAAGATTTAATTGCCCTTAATCCTGGAAACTATTGAAAATTTTATTACTTATATGCTAAGTTATACTCTTGACTAAGATTAAAATTTTCATGTATAAAATAAGTTGAAGAGTTAGCAAAAGTGCAGACGGCTGCTATATGTTAATCAGAAATGCAACGCAATGTTAATCAGAAATGCAACCGTATATACATGTAAAATTGTTGTGAATATAGATCCTACGTTTACTTGCAATGAATAGAGACGCTGTGATGATTTAATATGTATCTATTCTGTCTGTGCACGTATTACTTTCTCTTGCCCTAGATGAATATATAGGGAAGGAAAGTATTGTTTTCATGTCGATTTTTCACCGGATATACACGTTTTTACGCCCCCCTGAACACAAAAAAAGTTTTTAGCGATTGGTCTGTGTGTGTGAACAAAAAATTTCAAGAACGGGATAACATACGGGGTTGAAACTTGGAACTTACGTTAGATATCAATACAGGACCCAACACGAATATGTTGGTTCTTCAAAATCGGTTTACCGGAAGTAGCAGTTTATTTGTGGAACTTCCACTTTTTTGCAATTTTCTCAAAAATGCCTCCTATTTTTTTTAAATCGCCCCATTTACTACATTTTTATGCTCTACAAGATAGGGTATGCGCCATGTCTTCTAAAATTCTTGGGAGGCTGTACTCTTGTAGGAATATTTTTTTAAGATTGCAGCCTCAATATGCATTCTAATTTGCCTTAATAGCATTCTAGGGCAAAAGTGTATATAATTAAAGTGTAGGACATTTAAAAACCTACAACTTTTTTTTTAATATTTTTTACAACGCTTATTTTAGCGGCAATTGGTGATTTTCTGTATTTTTTTCATCAAAATCGGTAAAAAAACTTTTAAGATTGCAGCCTTAGTATGCATTTTACGACAAAAGTTTATCTATATTTAAAGTTATAGGAAATTAAAAACCTACAACTTTTATTTTAAGCGTTTTTCTCTACATAGCCTAGTTTTAGAGGCAATTACTGATTTTCCGTGTTTTACTTGTTTTTTTATGGATAAAACGTTTATTTTTATTACATTCATAATACTAAAAGTATTCACTCGCGTTAAAATACCAACTCAGTACAGTAGAAATAACATGCAAAACGAAAAAAGAACTCGCAACAGAACTTGCACTAAGAGGCAACTAAATCAAAAAACTATCACTCGATTTTAAGTGTTGATCGACTTTGATGATGGTGTATGTTTCCCTGTTTAATGGAGGGAAGGTAGGAGAGTGAATTGTTTTGACAAGAGGAATCTATAGTGACACTTTTTTCTTTCTACACCTGTGTTTTTGTAATGAAAATAAAAATAAACTACAGTACTACAATATTATCCTAAATAATTCTAACTTGTCCCTAATGATCAGAAAGAGAGCGAAACACGCGAAATTCGGCGCGTATTAAAAGAGTGAATCTACTTAATTTTTTATTACTCATACTTACTTTAAGGACTTGATAAGACTCGCGTATTAAGCGAGAAATCGTATTAACTGTGAGCTTTTTAAAACATTTTACGGTATACTTTATAAAGTAATCTCAATCAAGTTTACAAAGAACGAACTTTCGGACAACCGACACGTACTTAATGAACCGATTGCTTTTTTCAATTTTTTAGTTTTCAGAATAATATTTTAGAATACATAAACAACGTACTCAACAAAATTCAAACCCGGAGTCACATTTCAACCATTCATCATTCTTGTTTTTATCTTGTAACATTATATTGCTCTGTTTATCTCTGTTCGTCTCATGGGAAATGTTACACGATCAAAAATGTATCATACATTATAATATGTTATGTGGTACAAGATGGAAAATACTGAATTTTTCTGAGCATTTTGTTTAATGACAATAACCGTATAGAAACAACTGAATCAAAATTACCACACTCTAAGAGTCATTTAGTCCTACTAAAATAATATTTTTCGATTCACTGAATTTTGTTGCTAACTTTATCACAGCACTTATTTCAACATTTATTTGCTTTTCAACATCATTTTTACTGTTTCCTACGTTGCAAATTTAGCGTGTCAAATCTAAATTTGAATTTAAAAAATCTGAATTAGCCTTCTATCGTAGCATTATAGTGAGTAGCTCATTATGCTATTTACAGCAACTATCTTACAACACTAGGCAAGTTACCGCAAATAAAAACGTCATTCACTCCTATTGAACACAACTTCATCTTTTAGATCTCTTAGAACTTCATCTTCGCCGTATCTCTCATAATTCCTTCTTTTCTCTCCTTTTTATCGGTCTTCTTCGCTTTCTTCTATCTGGAACCGATACCCAAACCTTCTGTGGCAACCTATCCTCCTCTACTTTTCACAGATGACCATACCAGATAAGTTACTTTCCTTCGATTGGTTCGATTAATGAAAATTTTGTGCCCTCTTTCTTTAAAATTTCTTCCATTCCTAACTCGAACTTGCTGAGTCAACTGATAACTTCTCTACTGAAACTCATTTTAATAGCTGTTATTCTGTTTTTAATTTTTTGTTGGCGAGTCCAAACCTGTGAACCATAAATAGAGGAGCTTTCAAAAGAAGAACGGAAGGAATAATAATAAGAACAACTGTTTAATTTTTCAAATATTCTACGTGTTTAAAAATTATTTTTAATAATAAAAAAAAAATTAAAAACTAAATTATTATAATTTAGCTTTTTAAGGCAAACGTTTGATATGTTCCAGCAATCTTTATTCTGTTTTCTTCAGTTAAATATTTTGTATCTTTGATGGAAAGATGCTTTTCCTTTCGATGAAAAGGAATAAAAATTTATAAGATTTAACCTCCTGCGCCGCTCCGTATTTCTTGCTACTCTTAAACTGTAAATAACAAAAAACTGATTCAGTACGTACATGGACTGAAAAAATAACGGTTACCGATGAGAATCCAGGGTAAAAGTGACAAGGCGAAGTCGTAAGGTTATACATGAATATAGTTTTTGTATTTTTTTTTCTGAAAAATTGTTACTTTTGTACTTTCAATAGTCTTTTGTTAGAAATTTCACAGACAAAAATATAAATCTCATATTTCATAAATATAGTTTACATTTCATGTAGCAGGAAAAGTATTTGCTAGATGTATTTTCTTAAATAAAAAAAAAAAAATAAACCTAAGAATATAAAATGTATTCTTCTTAATACAAACAGATTTAACAGTTCATACATTAACTAAGAAGGTCAGACTCGTTAAAGCTTCGTCAGCATTTTGTTCTCTTCTTCATTAGAGAGTTTTTATTTTGAAATTTTAAAACAGCTATAAACTGTACCATCATTTGAATGTTTATGTTATGTATTCGTTTTTATATATTAATAAAATTATAATTGAGTATCGTTAAGTAGGGTAATATTAATGGATGTTGTTTATGGATGGAAAGAAAATTTTCATTTTTATGCCATTTATTGTATCATATACTTCATAACAAAGATAGGTATTATTTTATATATAAAAAATCTGGTGTGAATCATGCATTTCAGCGCAAAATGCATATAATAAAAGTTGTAGAGGATTTAAAATCCTACAACTTTAATTCAAACATATTTTTTTATAACGCTTAGTTTACCGGTAATTAGCGATTTTCTGTTTTATTTTCACGAAAATGTGTAAAAATTCGTTTTTTTTTAAGATTTCAGCCTTAGTATGCATTTTACGACAAAAGTTTATATAATCAAATTTATAGGAAATTAAAAAACCTACAACTTTTAATTAGAGCATTTTTCTCTACAGCGCCTAGTTTAGCGTGAAAGAACGAGTTGCCGTATTATTACGCCAAACTAAGGTTGATTTTAATTTTTCGTCTTTTACTCATGATTTAAATATGTTATTTTTTTTGAGGTTAGTTTTTTTGTTAATTTCTAATGTTTTGTTACTAATATTAGGTTATATTGTTCATTACTTGAATTGGCGAGAGAAAATCGTGTGATTGTTCACACTAGATTTTTTTTTTTTTTTTATATAAAAATTATAAAGTAAAACCTACTTAGCCACTATATTTCCACTATAATATTCTAGCTGAGAAAATTTTTATATGTAAGTCCGGTTATTAGTCCTAAACATGATCGTCTGAAGTATTATTAAACGTATTTTAAACCGGAATAATAAATATAATTAAGGTTTGAAAAATGAACATTAATATCTTAATTTTCTGTTCTTCTAAAATAATTATCTAACCTGGAAAAACAGCAATACTAATACACAAAGACAATTAAAAGAACAAATAAATGTAGAATGTAAATTACAAAAACAAAAGGAAGTACATGATACAAAAAAAAAACAAAAGAAAAACTACCTCTTTCATTTCGCTTAGAGTGCACAGCTGCGCTGTAATCTAGTGTATTAAACTTCAGGTCTGTAGAAAACTGAACAAAGATTTACGTCAATTTAAACTGAGTTATTACCTTTGTGTTAAGCTAATCGCTAAGAGTAAAATACCTTTTATTAATCATCTGTTTTATAAAATAGGCTTTACAATAATAACATAAAATGTTTAGGTAATAAATTTTAACATGGGAAAGAAGTAACAAATTTAGAAAGGTATTATCTTTATAATAACCTGGCTTTTAAGATTTTTAAAATTTTTCTTTACTGTAAAAAATTTAGGAATATATTGTTACATTTTAACTTAAAATAATTTTTTGAGAGGAGAGAAGAGTCTTTCACAATAATTGTGTACAGTTTGATCAGTCGACGTATTGTGTATCTTAGTACTTTATTCGTTCTAAAATTAATGAAACTTTAAAAGATTTAAGTTACTTGAAAACGTTTTGAAAAATTAAATTATTAAAGTTAAAGTACTTGATTCTACAAATTTGTTTGTCATTGGTGCGTAAATATGTAATGAACAAAAGCAATTGTTATTCAAATGTTATTCAGTCGTAACTGTTATTGTACTAATTATATTAAAATACTCTAGTTGGTTTTATTGTGTCCATAAATGAGCTAAACCACTTAGGTCATTTTACCACAGTTTAGGACAGTAGCATTTCGCTCATGGTAACAGTAAAGAAGCTAATTCTAGAGCGCGGTAATTCCCTGTAACAAGTACAATGGGGTTTAATTATGAGTACCAGCTAGTAGTGGCAGCCATGTTTATTTTGCACAGGTTTAATTAAAACCCTCGAGGATGGATGGAGGTGGGTAAGGTCAGAGTGTTCTCGGTTTCGAAAGGGTTTAGAGAGGAAGGAAAAGTGGTTAAGAATGGAACAGGGCTGAAGACAAGCGGAAGAGAAGAGAATAAGGGGTGGAAGATTACACAGGGAGAATGTAAACTCTAAGTTACCCCTCCTATAATTTACTCATTTGTGTACTCTAATTATATTTTTCATTTATTTTAAAATAAACTGTCTGTTAATTTGCTGTATAGGTTTTTTGTTATTTATTTACTTGTTTTAATTTCTTTTAAACGGAATGGTATTCAGAAATTTTTAATTTAATATAAGAAATTTCACTTCAAACTTTATCTTTAAATGAGAAATAGTACTCTACGCCTATATAATCAATCTGATAATTTCGCTTTAGCTTCAACATTATGTGCTGCTAAAAATGTGTTAACGAGCTCAAAATGTATGACACATTTAAATTTTCATACTTTTCCCAATTTTCTTTTTGTATTTCTTTTTGGTGCTTTCTAGCTAGACATTACTCGAATTATGGCAGGATTCATTAATAATTTACAGTACAGGAGCAAATTACTTACTTATTCCTACGGAGATCAGTATTCAGATACCAAGAACAAAACAATTAGGCTAACATTCTTTTACAGTGAGACCACTGCACCTCCTTATAGTACAGGATCTTAGGCATCTTGGTATTCTAATTAAACAGTATTTTAAACCCAAATATATTACAGGTTCCCATTAACATTACACAGGTTTATACTAATTTTCTTTCAGTAGTTTTTGCTTTTTACATTTCTTTAACTAAAAATTAAACTATTTTTCTAAAAAAATAAACAATTTTGATTATAATATTTTAATTGCCTATTGTTTTATCAATACGTAGTTTGGGGTTAGTAATACCATTCCGATGCTTGTTAAAGTATTCAACTGATCAATTTAGTTATTTTCCCGAACCGGCACAGTACAGCATGTTAATACAGTTTTTAAAAAACTAATTGACAGGGTCGGTCTGAATTTCAATTAAAGCGAAGTTCCATTTATTTAACTAATTTGAAAACTGCTGTAAATAATCAAATTACTACAGCACCAGCATTGTGTAATGTGTATGAATTCTGTACTGTATGGTTTTGTCTGTACATATTTAACTATTCAATTAAATTATAGTTTAAATCATTCCATCACATATCAAAGACTATAGAATTATTTTTAAGGTAAAGGGCACCCAGATATAAGTTAACCCAGAACTGAGTATCATAACGCTGTATCTGTTTTTATCAACAGAGCTTTTAAGTGGTTTTAGATAAGAATCGGGAAAGAGCTTTAATAAAACTTGAATAAATTTTAATTGCGTGAAACCTTTGGTTTTAGCTGTTTTTTTTAATTTCTTTAATTTTTGGAACTCTTCTAACAACAAATAGCTACTGTATTTTATAAACCCAGAAAGTGTTTACAAGAGACTTTTATAAGGAATTTTATGAGATTAATTGTCTTATTTTTGCGTGTTGAATTCTCTGATTTATTTAAATTTCAATTACAAAAAACAAACTTTGATAGACACAAATTTGATGTCTGCTCAATTCAGTATTTGACCTGGATTCCATACCGGCTAGAGTCTGAACCTAATCCAAAGTTACTACGTTCTGAACTTTTTTTAACTCAATATTTCCCTAATTAAACTGAAAAGTTAATTGTGAATTAAAACTACAACAGAAAGGAAAAATCTTTAAAACAACTTGTAGTTAGCCACCTTGATTGCCCAGTAGTTAGTGTATTCAAATCCTAACGTGAAAGTTACATTTTGGTTTTCTGTGGTTTATTTATTTTACCGGACGTCTACTGGTCATTATTCCGCGTTAAAATTCGTTAAAAACGAAAACTAACGAAGAAAATTACTGCAACCGGAAAAGCCGGTATTGTCAATTTCATTCAAGTTATTTATATCCGCTTACACTTTATCAGTTAAAAATTCAAATTTAACAACTAACCAACTGCCAAAGGTGAATTGGGTCATTGACAGTTTAAAACAAAATACTCATCTATGTTTAATTTTGTAAAGAAACTTCATCAAATGTTCAAACATTTAAAACACATACGTCGCATGTATAAAAAGCCCGACGCATGTGCAACAAACACAATAAAGAAATATAATTTACACATAATTAACATAAATGCTCAAACTTTTTCTAGAGTCTTACCATAAGTTATATCGTATAATAAATCTCTAACACGGTTTACTTACAACTCTACTGTTGATGTAAATATATAAAATGTGAATAGAAAACATATATGTGAGTATAGAAGGAAAACTTTGTGATTCAGATTAAACGTATACTTCTTATCGTGAGAGTTTTATTGTAATTACGCTTTGGAAATGGCTTGGCGCTCTATCCGATTTATTTAATAATCTCTTCGACATAATTATATAACTTATGTTATGCAAAGTATACAATTTATGTTATATACAAGCTTTATATTCGATGATTTTACTACCTAAATAAAAATTATTTGAGCCGGCCGCATTGGCGCAGTTGGTAACGTGCTCGCCTCTCATCATGCGGTCCTGGGTTCGAATCCCACTCAGGCACAGCATATTTTCATACGTTACAAAAATCATTTCATCCTCCATCGTACAAAAGTTACACCCCAACGTCGTCGCTAATGACCACAGCAGTTGATGCGACGTTAAATAAATGAATAAAAAAAATAATTTGAGTTGTGTGTATGTAACGTGACAGAATATCCATTTAATTTATGTTTTTAAGGATTTTCTCCGTATTGAAGACCGTGTAAAGTACATCGTAACGGCGCAATTCGCATGAAAGTATATAATGACTGTGAGTAAAAGTTGTCTGACATTTTATCGTCAGGCCACGAAAATAGTTATGCAACATTAACAAAATTCTTTCATTTTTTAGTGATAAAAAATCTGAAATATTTTTTGCCTTATGTCATTACTAAATCTGCTAAACTTGGTAATATATTAACGTCCGTAAATTATCCAACTAATACCTCCATCGTTGTTATAACACAATTTTACTAGATTATTTTTAATTTCTACTAATAATTCAATAAAATAGTTTAAGTTGTGTAAGAGAAGACAATTATTTTATAATTTTAAAAATATAAAAAGTTTTAAACTATTTTTTTTCTTTCTGTTAATTGTATTAAATAATATTTCTCTTTTTTAAGTAAGTAAATGATGTAATTGACTGTACGTAATTACAAAATAAGTTTCTTAACTTTTAAAAATAGGTAACTTTTAAGAACTAGAGAATTTTTCTGCTGATCTCAAAAAATGTATCTTTTTTCGAAATAAGTTCTCTTAGATTATATAAACACAGATAATTAACTTAACGTGCTTAACAAAAACAGAATATCGACTAACTTACTGGTTCAGTATCGATTTTTTTTTTGAAAATGAATAAATACGTTTCAGGTTTTTTTTAATGAATCTGCAATATTTGAAGACGTGAATTCTGAACATGAGATATGTCAAACTATTGCGCTCAATATTTTTTGAAGAGCATCTGGCGAAAAGTGAATGTTTTGAATACCCTATAATTTGTGATTGTTGGTTGTAAAATCTGCACAATTTGCTATTTGTAATGTGAGGTAGCGTTTGAAGATGTAAAGAGAAGCAAGAGAGCGGGTTTTTAATGAGTTCTTCCCTGCATTAGTTTTGCGAAGTTAACTACATTAAATAGTACTTTACTAAGAATATCGTTTGTTAAATGCAACAAATTAAAATTAAATTTAGAAGCATCATTTTTATCGTATGTAATTAATTTTTCAGATAACAGGATTTGAAACAAGTAATTAACATAGAAAATATGTCAAATAATTTTTGACACATAATTTATTTTGTATTATTAAATGAGATTATGTTTTTAATTGAAATTAATTAAAACCGGTCAGAATATAATATTAATTATTTATTGTTAAATATTGTTTCAGTCACCCTGGAGACAATCCATTCTACAGCAATATCGACAGTATGCCAGATATTCGACCCAGGAGGAAATCAATACCTCTCGTTTCAGAATTGGTAAGTCATTTGTATAATTTATAAACCCATCAATAAATTTGATTGTTGTTTACTTATGTAAATGTTTTCTTATCATCTAGTCTGTATGATGAAATATTTAAAACCTTTAATACTGAATCAACCAAATTTATTGTTTCCAAATCAATTCTCATTAAAAATAAATTTTTCTTAAACAAAGGTAATTTAAATATCATCAATACAAGACCTATTTGCATTTCATAATATCTATTAGATGGGATTTTTGATAAATTACTTCCAGTGTTTTTAAATAATGTAAATTATATTTTTTGAGTTGAAAAATAAATATTAGTATTTTGATTTTAGAGTTAAAAATTATAAATAGTGAGGTCAAATCTAAATGTTAATACATACATACGTACACGTATATTTATGCCTTTATGTTATCTTACCCACCAGGTTGTTCTAGCGGTAAAGTTTTCGCCGCGAGTCGGCTGTTTGACGACTGATGTACGGAAACGAAGGTTCCGTGGTTCAAATCCCAGTAAAGATAGTTACTTTTACACAGTTGTAAATACTAGACGGTGGTTACCGGTGTGTTTTCATAGTCTGAATTCAGTTAACGATACTTTCTTAGGAATGGTCGGCCTGAATCCGAACATAACTGCAATTCATTTACACGTCATATATATCATCCTCATCTAATTTGGTCATGGGGTCGCTTATTATTATAAATTGAACGTATTGCAACGTACACTTATTAGGGATTTAAAAAAATTATCTTGTTATACTAGGTGATTATAGATTAAATATTCACTTTCGATAGCTTATAAAAAGTTTATTTTTTACAAGTTTAAATGACTACTTCAATGCATTGAATAGTCATTCAATATTTATTAATATTTATTTTTTGGCATTGATTATTACTTTCTCTTGCCTATATGAATATATAGGAAGGAAAGTATTGTTTTCATGTCGATTTTTAGAAATCGAGTTTTCACCGGATCTATACGTTTTCAGACCCCCTGAACCCAAAAAACATGTTTTTAGCGATTGGTCTGTGTGTCTGTGTGTGTATACAAAATATCTCAAGAACGGAACATCGTACGAACTTGAAACTTAAAACTTAAGTTACATACCACTACCGGACCCGACACGAACATTTTCATCAAAATCGGTCAACCGGAAGTGGGAGTTTATTCGTATAATTTTTCACTTTTTTGCAATTTTCTCAAAAACTGGTCCTACGATTTTTTTTAAAATCGCCTGGTTTACTCAATTTTTTATTCTCTACAAGATAGGGTAGGCGTCATGTTTGCTGAAATTCTGGGTGAGGCTGTTTTCACGTAAAAACGTGGTTTTTTTAAGATTACGGCTTTAATATGCATTTTAGCGCAAAACTTTATATAATAAAAATTGTAGAGAATTTAAAATTCTACAACTTTTATTCCAAACAATTGTTTGTATAACTTAGTTTAGCGGTAATTTGCGATTTTCTGTTTTTTTCTCACGAAAACGTGAGAAAAATCGATTTTTTAAACATTTCGGCCTTAGAATGTATTTTACGACAAAACTGTATATAATAAATTTTATAGGAAATAAAAAGATCTACAACTTTTATTTGGAGAACTTTTCTCTACAGAGCCTAGTTTAGCGTGAAAGTGTGATTTTCCGTTTTTTTTAAGCCAAATTGTTCGATTTTCATTTTGCGTCATTCACTCGTGATTAAAATAAGGTTATGTTTTTGAGGTTAGTTTTTGTTTATTTCTAATATTTTATTAATAATGTTAGGTTTATTATTAATAATTTGCATTGGCAAGAGAAAGTTGTGTGAGTGTTTCACACCAGATTTTTAATTGCATAGAAGAGTTCTAAGTCTTTATTTATTACTACATACCGTCAGTTTAATGTAGGCTACACACCGTTTTTAACACAACAGATATCAATATGGTAGTCGAATTCGTCCCAAAAACGTACTACCATATCCCGGTCGCATAAGTCATTTTTAAGTCATCCATATCCAACAGGAAGATACAAAAACTTTGTATTTCACATAATTCCATAAATAGTTGTCGCAAGGCGTTAAGTCTACGAGATGTCCAACACATAGAAACCATGTTTTCCTCAGTAGTATGGCCACATTGTTTGGGATGGCGTTCATCCATGTAGCTCAAATTACTGCGTCCATCGTTGTTTATCAAAATAGTTAAAAAATTTCCTGTCTTCACGTACTAAATATTTATGTTTTTAAAGTATCGAGAGTCATTTATAATCACCCTGTGTAATAGTAAACGTTAAAAAACGTTGCTATAAATGTAAAAATTATAATTTTTTTTAACAGTAACTGCATAAAAAATAATGAGTATGTTTCTTAAATGGTAGATAAATTCAGAAAAATGAGGTAGATAAAAATTTTCAACGAGTATATTTCTTTTCATTAAGCACATTTTTGACTGAAGCAAGATCAAAGAAGAACATGATGCCATTTTATTACGCAACATAACGGATCGAGTTAACATGCTTTAATCTTCGCTTTCTTTCATAAAGTTGGCTGTCATGAGATGAAATTGTACTCTAGAAGGATATTTTTGTACAGCTTATAATGAAATTTTAAAAATTAAAATCTCTTGCTAAATAAAACCTTTTATTTTTTAACAAAGTGATATTCATATTTGTGAGGGTACTTAAATGATGAGTGACTACCCACCCATAGATTCTGTATATTGACTTGACAATATGTATTTTACAAAATTAATTTTTGGTTTCATTATGGTTTATTAAAATTTTAAAATAACGGCTGACGTATATTTATGTTCCGTAAAACCGTCAGTTTTCTTTGGCGGATGTGAGAACTGGAAAGGCTGATTTTAATGAAGTATTTCCTATATCCACACCTATATAAAAGGAGAACCTAAATATGTTAATTTTAAAAACCTACAGTTGTATCAAGAGCTGTCACGGTTCCTTTTTCTGATGATGTGATTATTCTTTTTTCATCGGATAATCCAGTCCATAAATCCCACAATATTCAAAATTTTTTATCAGCTTCAGAGACATGGTTCACTAACTGGCGTATTTTGATTAACACCGACAAAACTGTATATATATCACATTTGCTTTCCGACGAGGAATGTTTCCTTTTGCTTGTCTTCATTATAAACATCTGCCTCAATCCAACAAAGTTCGCTACCTTGAATTATACCTAAATAGATGACTGACACGGAACCCTCAGGTAGCTGTTAAACGAAAAAAATTGCAGAGCAGATGAAGACAACTAAATTTAAAGACGATTTAAACTTCCTATCAACCTGAAATTGGCCTTTTTTAAATTATTTCTCCAACTTATCTGAATGTACAGCCAAGTATATGGCTATACAAATTTTCAGTGATAAACGAAATTCAAATATTTCAATTGTAACGGCCGAGAAAGGGGTTAAATAAATAACAATCTACTTTGATAAGAGAATCAATCAAACTTTATTTATGAATAATATTAACAGATAATACTTACTTGTACATGAGAGGCAAATTAACTACAAGGTTAATTATTTGAGAATAAATAAATCAATAACATTACGAATAAAAAATAAACACAGAAATATAATAACGATTTCCGAGACCACTTTATACATAGAACCTCTCGGACTCGCCACTAAATAGGATGACGATCAAAATCTTAGTCCGTCTGCTCAGCGGACACATGTTTCCAGATTCACTTCGAAAATGGCGGATACGCCGGAGTTAGCTGTACCAATTGACTGAATTTATTTTTATTCTTATTCATTAAACAGCGGTCGGACTTATTAATTGTACTAAGACAATAATTAATAGACGTCAGCGCATGGAGTAAAAAAATCATATCTGGCAATATGCACCATTCTATTATTTTAACAGTGAGTTTCAACATGAACATTTTTTTCTTTCTAATAAATTCAAAATTACGATGAAAAAAGAAACACAAAAAGTAAAGTTCAATACTATTATTTACACAATTCAAAACATTACAACAAATTACTGACGCTCCCTTTGATCTAACACCATCCTACATAACAAAGATCTACGAATACTAAAAGTAAATGATACTTTCCTATGTCCGTACAGACTTTCACGAAGAAACAATAAAACAACCTTTACCGACATATACGAGTACATAACTTTTCATCCTATAATCTACCTGGTAAACCTCCTCGAGGTTTGCGACGTTCTTGTAGCAGGTACCTCAGTTGGCAATAGTTTTTTGTAAATATAAAAATCTGGTGTGAACACTCATACAACTTTCTCTTGCCAATGCAAATAATGAACAGTATAACGTAACATTAGTAATAAAACATTAGAAATAAACAAAAAATTAACCTCAAAAAACATAGCCTCATTTTAATCATGAGTGAATAATACTAAATGAAAATCAACCAGTTTGGCTTAATAATACGAAAAATCACTCCACGCTAAACTAGGCTCTGTAGGAAAAATGCTCTAAAGAAAAGTTATAGATATTTTAATTTCTTATAAATTTGATACACTTTTGTCGTAAAATGCATACTGAGGCCAAAATCTTAAAAAATCTATTTTTTACCGATTTTCATTTAAAAAACCCAAAAATTCACTACCACTAAACTAAGCAGAAAATTGCCGCTAAACTAAGCGTTATTCAAAAAAAAGTTTGAAATAAATGTTGTAGATTTTTGAATTGTCTACAACTTTAATTATTTACACTTTTGCCTTTTCTTTTTTTCCGAGGCGGCGAGAAAAACTCATGTTCACTCCCTCGCGATTGGGGAAGTAGTGTTGGACTCAATTGAGGCGTCCTCGTCCAGTCCCAAGGAGGCTGCAACCGCCTACCAACCAAAAACCCGCCGCCTGGCCACTTGATCCGGGATCAACAAAGAACCCTCCACCTCCCTCGGAACTGTTACATAATACTACAAGGGAAATGTCGGATAAAAAAAACATTTACTTACTGTCAGCGGGGCGTGGAAGGGAACCGTAGCCTAATTCCCCTCTCGTTGTCACTGACCAACAGTCACTCTCTCACGTTCATTCATCTCTTTCATCACCAGCTCAGGAAATTAGTGTGCCTACTTTACCTACTGAGATCGGGACAGGATTGATCGCTGTGGGAGAGGGCGATCCCGCTGATCTCTATATCTCTCCTCCCGACCACCCTCTCGGCAAACTGAGCAACCAACTTCCAGCTCTCCTCATCCTGCAGCATCGCTGCAGGATGCAGGATGAGGACTTTTGCCCTAAAATGCATTTTAAGGCCGCAATCGTAAAAAAAAAAACATTTTGTTCTTCGAGACCACAGCCTCCCCGACTATTTCAGCAGACATAGCACCTACCCTATCGTGTAGAGCATAAAAATGTAGTAAATGAGGTGATTTTTAAAAAAAAAATCGTAGGCCTAGATGTTTTTGAAAAAATTGCAAAAAGTGAAAAATTACACGAATAAACTACTACTTCCGGTTGACCGATTTATGAAAATGTTCGTGTCGGATTGGGTAGTGGCATCTAACTTAAGTTTTAAGTTTCAATTTCGTACGATGTTCCGTTCTTGAGATATTTTGTACACACACACACACCCAATCGCTTAGAATATGTTTTTTTTGGGGGGTTCAGGGAGTCTGAAAACGTGTATATCCGGTGAAAACTCGATTTCGAAAACCGACATGAAAACAATAATTTCCTACTTTCCTTTGAATATATAGATTCATACAGGCATGAGAAAGTAAAAATCGATATTATCCTAATAACTTTTAATTTAACAGTCTAATTTTAAAGTCCGAGCAGAGTCGTACTATTTAGTGGATTTCTCCATATACCATAATGATGTCACATGTTACTCTGTCCATCACACTCGTAAGTATTGTACAGTTGTGAATAAAAGAAAAGCGAAAAAATAATAATTTTATATTAAAATATTTTTAAGAAATGGAGCAGTCAAATTATACCAAAAACTTATTTATAAATAGTGAATTATAATTTCCAAGAAAGAAGGGTTGTAAAAATACTTCATTGTATAATAAAACATTATTTCTTATAGCTGGACGATTCATTAAAAAAAATTAGTTTTTATTGACCTTGGGTTTGCCTACATGATGAATACTTCTAAATTACTTTTTCTTCAAGAATAACGGTGTATACACAGCTATTCAATAGAAAGTAATAATAGAGTAAAATAGAATGAATAGAACGAAGTTGCTTCTCCGGTATCGTTCTATTCATTATTGTTGAAGTATCACAAGGCGTTATTGGCTACAAAGAGTATTTTTAAAATCTCGTACATCTTCAATCTTGCAAAACTCCTGATGTGAGAGAACTACATTATCACATTACAAAGCAAATATCTACTACATAACTTTTGTATTTCTCTTGAAACGCGAGATTACAGAAGTATCTACTTTATTTTTTTATAGTTGTTTTCTCTATACTCTGTAATGTCCACCCATTATATTTTTCATTGTATCAATTTATGAAGCTATTTAAAATAGTGTCTTACAAAAGAATAACATTATTACTAACGTATTTAACGTTTCTTCCAGATTCTATCGAGGTCTGTTTGCTTATTAATAACAAAACTTCCTTTCAAATTTTTTATTAACAAAGTAATTACTTATATAAGTTATTAGGTACAGTTATAACTTCTGGCATATTACAATATACTATTTAACTTAATAATAGAATAAACTAATTACAAAATGTTTTCAATAACTTACAACTTAAATTAAATTATTTAACTAAAAAGAAAGTATGGCCATTTAATCAAATAAATAATCAGTCCTTTCTTGACGTTGTACACAATTACATGAGTAGTACACCAATTTTCTGGCACAAACGAAACAAAACCGGTTCGTACTATTTTACTTCACACTGTTCAAGACAACACAACAACTGACTCAGTAAAGAGTGCCCGCGTTTATATAATAAAACCCGCAGAATTCTACAAAGGGAAAGAGGATTCCGGATAAATAACTACACATTAAATTCCGTGTACTCGTACATTTTGGGTAAGTAGTTTGTACAGTTTAGAAGGGAAGTAATAAATGTCTTAAGAATTTCATTTTTGTGGCTCTGAAAAAGAGAATAAAATGTGTTTATTTCTTGTACTGTATTTCATTTTAGATTCATTTTGGGAACATTTCTGCGTCGTTTTGCTCCTGTATTATTAGTTCTCGACCACAATGTTTGTGAACTTCTAATAGGCCTACTTAAAAATTCTTTACAATAATTTTTGGAAGGGAACAGCGGGTAGTTTTTCTTCGATGTTTGTAAAATTAGATTTTTCACTATTTCCAAAGAGCCTAAATAAGATTAACAAGTTCTACTTTATTCCAGTATTCCGTAACTGATTAAAGATTGGACAGTGAAAGATTACACAGTCTATGACTTTCTGAGATCAAGCAGTACTCTAAGTTTCTTGAAAGGATAAATCAGTTTCCATATTTTCTGGCAAATATTCTATACTTGCTCGTCCCAACAAAGGAGACAATCAACTTTTATTCCCAGATATTTAGCGGACATCTCCTTGTGACTAATATGATTATACTAGAAAGTATTAAAAAAATGCTTTCTTATTTTTCAATTCAATTTGTTTAAAAGTATTCCATTTTTGAATGATGTTTAAAATAATGCATTCTAATAAAAATCTAGGGTTTGAGTTAAAAAATTAAAATCAAACAGCTAGCAAATAAATAAATAAAGGGGAAAAATAAAATCCTTGCCAGTTCTTTTCATTTTTTTATATGCATTGCTTTTATTAAATCTCTTTTGAGATTTTCTCAGTTTTCCTCTCTGGTCTGTTGCTAAATGGTTTTCTTTTTAATCTTAAACTAGAAGACAGTTCACACAGAGGTCAGAAGGAAACCAGCCTTTCATTTTCCTTTTCAGTTTCTTTTTCTTTTTACATAAAATTTATGCACATTTTCTTTATATCTTCCACTACCACTGTATAACTGTAAATATGTTAAAGATATTCTTTTCTTCTAATATACCTGTTTTTAAAGCTTCATTTACACCTCCTTTCTAAATATACAAATTATATGTTTTACGAAAGATATATATTTATAAGGTTGTTTTTAAAATAAAATTATTACTATAACATTGTAAAAGTTCTTTGGAACGTTGATTAAATTTACGTTATTAATTTCAGCTGAATTTAAATAATTAAAACGAAAGATGGTCTTTGACCTTTAATACATTAATACTTTGTTTTTACAAACAGTTATTACAGTGGAATTTTACTTGTGTTTCCTTTGACTTTTTGTTTTTTGTAAGTCCTTTGAAATAATGTCGGCATCGAAATGGTTTCTCAAAAACTTATTTATCTTTCTCATTTTAATTTTGGTTCCATGTTTTTCATAATCTGTATGATGTATTCCAAACTCGTTCTTCCTGCTCTTTTCTTCCTATCCAATTTCCTTTCCATAATATTTACCGTAAAGTTGTACTTTCTAAAAACATAGGGAAAGTTACGTCTCACCACTGCTTTACTAAATATAATTTACTATTCCTTCAATCTGTTTAAAATTTCTTATTTACTTATTGAAAACTTTTTAAACAAGAAAATATCAGCAACTTTATTTAGTTCTAGTTAATTTAATGCCTACTCCAGTATTGAAACTTATTCTGTAAATAAAGTCTAATTTATTCTTTATAATCCATTTTCAGCTGAGTATTAGACCAAACCCGTAATGTTAAGTGATTTCAAGTGACCACTTTTTGTGGTCTTCAATGAATCTAGTGACATTTCCACAAAACTTGGGATTTTAAGCCACCAGTTCGAATCTCCGTTATCTGCTAATTCAATAATTTTGTGAAGTTTAACAATTCCGATTTATTTTTAGCCTATTTCTTTGAGTTTTTTTGTTTTATTGCACCGTTCAGAAGATTTTCGTTATTCCTTGTTTATTAGAATTTGATTAATTAAAACATTTCATACTTTTCATGCAAATTCCTCAAAAGATTTTCATATGAACAATCCTACAGATTCGGATTGCCGAAAGAGATAACAACAGTTTTTTCAAAAAAGAAATACAAGAATATGTTTGCTAGCATCTAATTTTTAAATTATGAGGGAGCCAAACGTTTACATTACTACAGAACATGGTGATCAGATTAATACTTTCAAGATCTAACCGATCTCACAACGAATTTTAAATAATTTGTATTAAGGAATTCCTGAAAAATACTAGGAACTTGTGACTTTTAAAATAATATTCCAACAGTTACAACTCATAAACTATTGTTCATTGGAATTAACTCATATCTGATTTAAGTAGGCTGCTACAAACGCTTTGTAAACGTCTTAACATATAAATGTTTTACGACAGATATTTATACTTAGTTCTTCCTAAGGTTAATGGAACTTTTGCTGATGACGCCGCCATTCTTTATAGTTCTATTACAACTCATGATCCTTTTTGATCTTTCAACATTAAAAGTGCGACCTAGTTTAACAAAATGAAACCCTAAAAATCTGTAGAGACATGCTTTCTCCTTTCCGGCACGTGTCCGCCTACTTTTATATAGAACTCGAGATTACACAATCAGTCAGGTTAAATATTTAGGTGTTACATTTAACAAACGTTTAATTAGTCGAACTACATCAAACTAAAACAAGAGGCAATATGACTAGCAGAAAAAAATTCTGTACTTATTGGAAAACCTTTTACCCACCACTGAAACAGAGACGTTCTGTATATATGTACCTTTAAGTCCTATTAGTCATATTCTTGTCAAATATATTGTTCCCTTGCTAATAGCAATTTATCTTGTATACAAGCAGCTTAATCTGAAGGATTATCGCCAACTCCCTTTGGTATGATCGTTACGAAACCTTACACAATGAATTACGAATCCCATATGTTATTAAGATTACCAAAAAGTACAACAGACGATTTCACAGAACAATCGACAAACTTAAAAACGTCCTAAGACCACATTTACACCACACATTTACTTGAAATTTCCCAGAGTTACAAAGACAACGAACTGAAATTTTAGGCTTAATATGTAATTAAATACATTATGAAATTAACAGTCACAAAATTTTTAAATAAACTATATTGCATACATAAAAATTTGAAACGTAATGTGACTGATCTTTGTTTCATTTATGCCAAATTTTGTCTTGCCAAATTAATCAGCACATTTGTAGTTTGTTCATGTAACAGGAACAAATAAAAGATGTATGGTATATCGTAATTGGACAATGTCTTCGGCATTCCTTTAGTACTTACTTACTTACTTACGACGCACTACAGCCCTACGTGGACCTTGGCCTCCTCAACAATGCGCCTCCATTCATCCCTCTGGCTTGCCCGTCTCCTCCAGTTCCTCACCCCCAAGCTCGTCAGATCCTTTTCCACATCCTGCAGCCAGCGTGTTCTAGGGCGACCCCTCCTCCTCGTTCCCTCCATTCTCCCAACAAGCATCTGTCTCTGCATCCTGTCCTGTTCCATCCTGTGCACATGTCCCAGCCAGCTGATTCTTCTAGACTTTATATACCGTACTATATCTTTTCCTTGTAAAATGGTGTTGAGTTCTGCATTGGTTCTTATTCTCCATTCGCCCTCGTCATATATTGGACCATGAATTCTTCTCAAAATCTTTCTTTAGTATTCCTTTAGTATAACCTAAAAATCAACTAATCCATTAATAGTTAAGGGTAACAAATATCAAGTAACGGCTCAGTAGTGCGATTCGTTATTATAATGTAACGAGTTATCGAATTGTGAACGACAAAAGACTTTATTCAACTTTTCGTTACAATTTCTCTAACAAGACTCGTATAGGTTGCGTAGAAGTTCACAGAAAAGTTTTATACAGAATGTTCCAGAACGTTTCAAACAGTTAACACAGTTTAAACGACTACACAAACGTTAATGTATGTGGTTGTACAATCATACAATGAAACATGACATGCGTCACTAGGTACATTAAAATTACTGTCAGTTATTGCAAAGTATTCAACAGTGTGATAGTAATAATTTATACGTAGAGAAAGAGCAAAATGTTTTGACATGTCGTCGTGCACTTGCGCTTAAATCTCGGTGTTTTTATTTACCAATTTTATTTTTGTTTGTTTTAAATTTATCGTTTGTTGAACGTATTAATTAATATCATCTGACATTAAATATAAGTACAGTTGACATTTCATTTCTCCTCTTAGAATTGAGCTAATATAAACCGACACAATCATCGTTCTGTGATAATAATCCTTAGAGAATCAGTCTTGCGTTTACTCCTAACTGTGCGCAATACTATAAAGACCACAAAGGTTTCCAGTGTGGCCAATTCAAAATACAATACTACCCCATTCGACCTCTAAACCTTTCCACAAACCACCCCCTGTTTCATCATCGTCATCTGTTATTTCCCTGAAGTAATAAATTTTCACTCTTTAAGCTTTTGTTACATCATGATGGTGTGTCATTAATGACGGGTCATTTATTTTTTCTCTCTTTTTTCACATAACTTTCACCGTTAGTCATTTATTATATAACACTTGTTTTCTACCAAATAAATTTTCATTAATAAGCCTTAAAGACCCTCTTATAATTTCTTTCTTAGTAACGCCTAAATAGTGATTTTACGTTGTACTTTTATAACAAATTTAATAGGTTTATATGTGAAGATATTTTGAGAAGGATCATTTATTAAATGTTTGTTTTTATTAAAAGCTTCACCCGTAAAATTATAAAATCTTATTCTGTTTTTCAAAATCAGAAGCATCAAAGATATTCATAAATTTTACTTTTCACTGCCCTTCTTAAGCTATAACGTTATAATGAAATTTATAACTAAACTTGAACTAAAATTTATTAGAAACTTTAATAGACACTTCTATGTTCAAAGCTGAGTTTTCTGTATTTTATAGCTTATTTTCCTTTATATATTATGTTACGTTAAATTGTTTTTAATTTTACACAAATTTCAGTATTTTTTTTTTATCTGGAATACTTAAAATGAGTCATAGTAGTGTTTATAACATTTAGACACGTCATTGTCTCTAACCAACTATTGAATGCGGTTGCAACTGTGTGTATTCAATTGTTTTTTTTTTAAGTTTCTGTATTATATCCTTTTTTAAATTACATCCAATTTAATAATACTATTGTAATAGTTTCTGTTCTAAAAGAGGTATCCTTCTTCTAGACTACCTCTTCTCAAATAAAGTTCTTTTGAAAAATTTTAACGACGTAATTCCCGATCGTTAAAAACAAAAATAATCTTAGTAAAAAAATCGCTTAGCCATCTCAAATGTAGTTTTTAACAACACCATATTTGTAAATATCAGTTATTACACTACTGAGTTAATTCATGATGATTAAATATATTTAAACTTATTTTATATATTTTCTGATGCTTTATAATCCTTGGTGCTAAAAAATGAGAACCCTATTTTTTCAGAGCTTATCCTGTCCAAAATTTTCAACTGTTTGGTAATTAATCAGCCTTTTGACTTAAAGCTAAACTAATAGAATTTGGGAAAACCAGAAAATTTCAAATTTTTGTTCAAAAATAATTTTCATTATTAATTTTTCTTAGACCTTAATTTTTGTAATAGAATTCCTATTTTTAAAAACAATCATTCTAAAAGTAATTTAGGTAGTAACTGAGATTTCTCTGCACGTCTTACAAAGAAAGTTAAATCTAATAACTTACTAACATTACTAACTCTCTGTTAGATTTGTTAAAAAACTAAGTAAGTTACTGTTCTAAATGTTTAATTAGTTTTCCGATCCACATGTACTTATTTCTTTAAAAATTTACACTAGTGTATATGTGTTTTATTCGTGTCTTAGTAAACTAAGTTTTTTACTTTGAATTTACCGCAGAGTATATTTTCATGTTGCAAAGTAGGTAACATGTTCTCGAATGCAGGCGATTTAATAACAGCACGAACAAAAACGATTAAGTAAAAATCAACATGTAAGAAACTCAAGATGACTGTAATCTGTCTAATCTATTTAATACTATTTAATTTCACATTTTCCTCGTAATAGAAAAAATTTATACAATGGAAAATTAATAAGTCCTACGTATGAAATTGTGTAAATATGCTTTTGTAAGAAAGTTAAACTCTTTGCTACTAATTTTTTGGTAGTTTTAATTATTTTTCTTGCCTACTTATTTGTTCTAGACTAAATATCAACAGATGTTATTCAAACTTCCGATCACACGTTGGTCGTTAAACTTTGATATTTTATCCAGTTATTTGTAACGAAAAACAAACCGTAAAATAGATATTACATCAATTATTTTAATAGCTAAATCAGTATTGTCTAATTAATAATGGAGATCTGGCTTCAGATATTAAGGGAGGCGGGAGTTGCGACATTTTAATGACAAGGTCAGCGGATATGACAATGCAAATAAAATTCTTTTCATGTTGTATTGTTGTACGATCATAATACTTTTAAAAACGTCAAATACTTGAAAGAAGCATTTTTGTTTGAAAAATGTTTGACTTATACGCGCCGATGAAAATTTTCCTTTCAGGAATAGTTTAGCAATTTGAGGAATAGCAATTTTTGTTAACTATTCCCATGTAAAATTTTATGCTTAAATCAAAAAGTTAAATTATTGAAAAATTTTTCGTTAATAGTTTTATAAATTAAATAATAATTTTTTTTACTTAACTTATGACGTTTTAATTTAACACCTCATACATTAAATTACATTGGAATAAGAGATTTTAAGTTTATTTTTAAATTTTAATTCCTGGAATCTTAATACATTTTGAGTTTCGTTTCTAAGGTAACTTCTTAATTTCGCCTGTATATCGCATTTCCCATTCATTTCTATTTTGAGAATTATTTTGTGCCTTGTAGATTATTATATTACTCAACCTTTTGTCTATTATGAATTAAATTAAATTAAAAACTCAAATCCAGTAATGAAATAGATACCTATAACCAGGAAATCAGTGAGAGCTTATTACTGAGCACAGATTAGTACTAAAATTGTACAAAGTTATCTCGTCAATCAAAATACTGTTTTTTCAGCGCATATTAACACGATGTTTCAATTACAGACGCTAGTTGGGAATCGAACCCAAAACTTTCAACTTAACAATGATTTACTTAACTGGTCACCTAAGTTTTACTTGAAATAAACAATAAATGAAACCAACAAAGAAAATAGTACAGCGTACAATTATATACTTATAAAGAACAAGTACTATTTTAGCTGTGTAAAAATGATACTTCTCAGCTCTCTCTTGACACGCTATTCATCACCGCCAATTTTCCCAAATGTTCCCTTCTGTAAAGTTTGTTCAATACATAGCAAAATATTAATGTATTCTCGCATTACTTTTGCATTCGAATTTATTTAATCTAATTATTTTATTTTCGTGGAAATAAAAGATATACTAAAATAATAATAAATTGTAATTTATTTTTCCCCTAACTTCAATATTTATTTTTAATTTTGTTAGCTAATTATCTGAGCTTCTGTTGCGAATACTGCATAGTGATTTCATTCCTCTCATTTCGTAATACCTGATGTACGGATTATTTTAATAATAGAAACTAGTAATATTTGGTTTTTGATATAAGCAATATCGGTGCAAAATTCATTCGAGTTGTTTAAATTAAAAATGGATCTTCAATCAAGTCCTTTCAAACCAGACAAAATAACATAATATTGGTATGCATTAAAAACTTGCTGATATATACGTCCATCCCGAATGAAAATGGAATCGATATTGCGATTATATTTTCAGGGATTTTAGAAGATTAAATTCATAATCCTTCAATAATTCAGGATAACACTCAGTGAACACTAGATTTGTTATTAAATATTGGGGTAAAAAACTCGTTCGTCATCCGTCGAGTAATATAAAGTGGTTTAGTGACGTTGACGTAAATATCGTTTGTCAAATGGCTAATGATTTGAGGTGAACTCTTAAAATACATACTTGAAACTGTAATAATTGAAAACAACTCGGTGTTTGCTCTTGTACAAGTACGTGGTTATGCAAATGTATTTTATTAACGGTGTACATATATGGTTCTTGCAAATACAGTAATACACCAATGTGTATCAAGTGGAGACTGTGTACGTAACACCACTTACTTTTATACACACGCCTCGTGCTTTCCCAATTGAGTTTCAGTGCAGCCAACACAACAGACAGACACATTACTCGATCAATATATTCCCTAACTCTCTTGTTATAAACACCGACACCTAACATGACCTGACCTATACTGTTCTACCAACCTGTATACATATAAAATAAAACTATTTAATAAATTCAATAACTTTAATTAAAAACAAGGGTTACGTTACGTTTGAATCCTGAAATGTTTACTAAACTCTTTTGTATCAAAATACACAATAATTTATTTTCTTTGATATTTTGAGGGAAGAATAATTGCAATTGGTCATAATGTTGATAAAATAGATATGTTATAATGTCGTTTTATATTACTGCTTCTAAAAAATTGCTAAAAAAACCTAGACTCAAATTTATAATTAATTAATTAATATTACGTACGTAATTATAATTACGTAATAAAACACGTAATTATTACGTATCGTTTATTGCTTAAGAAAACAGTTCTGTTTAAGGAATAATTATTTTATTTTATTGTGAAGCGCACGCGATACGAAAACCTTTTGAATTTATTGACACGTCCAATTGTAAAAAAATTTGTCATCTTATTAGATTTAATAAGTCTTTCAGTTTTCTTTTAAAATATTGATTCGGATAAACAAAATTTAAGAAATTATTAATTCAAGTCATGATATCACTAGTGGAGCATAAACGAATTCTTGGATAACGTCCCACTTAGGAATCGAACGAAATGAGAAACTTGACCAAAAAACAACGTGCCACTGCGTATATCAGCAAAAATAAATCTTCTCGTCGAAAAGATAATAAAAACAGGTTAAATTTTTGTTGAATGAAAGTTTATAACATAAACACCTACTAACCTAACAGAATGTAGACTGAAACCTATGAATTACAACCAGTCTTGACTAGAGACAAGAACAAGTGACACTTCAACGAATACAAATTAGTTACACTAAACTACCGTAGAGTTAGCAACTCAAAATGTAACACAGCGTTGTTGAATCTCTTAAACTGAACCCCAAGCGGAGGCGAATTCATACCAAATACTTATAAAAATTGAACGACACACATTACACAAATACAGTAAAATTAATGGAATATTAAATTTTCAAGGACAGTAGTGTTATGAAAGACAAATTAATTTTATTTGAAAAAGTATAATCAGAAACCACTGTAATGGTCGCTAAAAGTTATAATCATTGACTCAGCCTCGACAAAACTGATTGTAAAACCGTTTTGTCAACCGTTTTGTAAAACCGTTTTAAAATTTGAAAAGAAAATATTACTATTTTTTTTAGATGTGAACTTCAAGTTTTTATATTTATAAAGAGTTACTCAATGAGACATTTTGATTTTCAATCATTGTTTTACGTTTCCTCCGGACTAACGAGCCAGTTTTTAAATACAAGATCAATACGAGAAATCAACTGGCCAAATTAATAATCTAAAATTAAATTTCTAATTCTAAATTTAAAAAAGCTGAATTTATTGTACAAAAACTCGTGTAGATACTTATGTAAACAAATTCATATGAAGATAAACTTTGTGTGATCAGATAAACATGGTATATAGTTAGGTCTCGAAAACAATCAAGACGCTTTTTAAAAAACAATTTTATTTAATTCCACGTACATGGGAATCGAACTAAGACTTTTACATATACACTGTAAAAAAACATACATGTTCATTGTATGCGGTTGAGTACAAGACTAAACTATTGTTCTATTAACATAAAGAAAATTATAATAAAGAATTCTTAGAACTAAAGCCTAAACTATCAACTTACACTAGTATCTTATTCTATAACTTATATGTGTGCACTGTAAGAAGATTTCTATTTCACTAGACAGCAGAGCCAAGAATGGCTCCATTGTAAAGAAATTTATTTACTTTTGTTAAGTATACGAAAGTAAGTAAAACAATAAATAAATAATACGGTTACTTTATATCTTCCACTAAAGAGTTACCATTTAGCAACCGAATTTTTCCAAAACTATTATAAAACTCAGAATTTCAAAAGTTGTTAAAACCCCTTATTCTTTAATAATTGTATGGTAATTTTTCTCTTATTTGAAAGGTTGAAATACCTATTCCATTATATTAAGAGTTGTTTTTATACCATTGGTTTATACTACAAGGAAATTTTTCTAAATAAAGCCATTTTACACCTCTTAAAGTAACTATATATACATTTCTGGGAGATCTTTTTGCATCCAACACTCTCTCCATTCTTTCACTGTAAGTTTTTCTCGTTTTTACCGTTCATCCGTGTTCTCCTTTTGTTTTACGTGGAAAGCATTGAAATCAGTAATTAGTTCTCTGAATTTATTTCAGTCAAGTTTGTTTTCTCGATTTATTCTAATCCGTAACATCCTTTCTGACTTCTTTAAACCACTTATCGACACCGTAGATCCATTTCTTAGTGTCTAAAGAAATTATTTTTCCAACTTCTGTCATCCATTCTATACAGCTTCCCGCAAACTTTTAGTCTTTGTTTTCCGATCGTTTTCATTAACTCCTTCGTCTTGTATTACAGTTTTTCTCTTTCTCATGCACTGAACTCTCCATCTACTTCGGACCCACTATGTTGTAGAGTATCTTTCTCTCAAATTGTTCTTCTTTTTTTATCTCGGTCTTAGTGAGACATTCACTTGCGTACAGATACGCAGGTTTTACCACAGTATTATAATGTCTGAGCTTGGCTTGTCTGGAGAGTTCTTTCTTCTTTTACAGGTTGTGATTTCTTCCGAATAGAGAGGCCACCTTTAGAGAGGCCACCTTTCCTCACCTGCTGTTTTAATTACCTTTTCTCTGTTGTATTAACTCCCGAAAATACTTAAAGCTACCAACTTTAAGTTGGTAGGTTATTATTTTGATATAGGTTATTATTATTTTGATGTAGGTTATGTATTTAGTTTTCCGAAGGAAATCTATAGTCTGGCGTTTTCTGTTTGTTCTTTCAACGCGTTTTATTATCCCTTTTCCCGTGCTCCTAGATCCGATTTCCAGATCGTTTGCAAAAGTAAGGCAGTTGATCTTGATGCTGTTTTTTAATCCTCCAACCGAGAAAATTATACAGATACAACACGAATATTTATTTTATTTATACATTTTTATTACCGTATAAGCAATCTATATACTATTACAGTTATGTATTAATTAATCAAAGTAGCTGTTCTTTAAGTAATTTCAGTAGGATTTAGCGTATTGCTAAACGGACATAATGTATTAACTGGTGTAACTAACTTCTGTCACAAAACATCTGTTTAGATCTCAGTGACAAGGGTTTGTAATGTCTTACCGGCCCGTTAGTTAATACATAATTTGCATATATACCTAACTGTAACAATTAACATAAGGATATACATAAGCATATATCTACAACAAAGCTTGAGCCAGCGATGATTGTCGTATTTAAAACAGTACTCATTAAGATTATTCCTAAATTACATACTACAGGTAGATATCTGGTATATGGAAAAAAAATGTTATAGATTAAATTACATTCAAACTTTTAAATATTTATATTGGTTGGGTTTATTAATTGTACTAATTAATTATTTGATAAAATGCGCTATTAATACTTCTGTATTATAAAATACTTCTGTATTATTTTAAACGCAAGTAGTGTTTTTTTAACATAATCATAAATAAATGTATTAAAATAAACACCATGTAGAATGTGTTTATATACGTAATATTTTTTATATTTCTTTGTTTTTCTTTCTTGTTTTGGTTTAAAAATTATTCAATATTATAAACTCACCACAATATAAAACAGATTGAACAAAGGGTTATCTCATTTCTTTTTTCACAAAACTTTCCAGAGTACCCTCATCATTACACACACACAGTTTGTGTGCCAGATTGAAGGGAAATGTACATAAAGCAATAATACCAAATAAAATTTAAAAGCTGTGAACTAATAAAAAAAAAGTAGATATAGACTTAACAAATACCGCAATTACTTAAAAATAATAATTAATTTAATTAATCGAGGGGACTTTTAACCAAAAATAAGAATTTTTGTTTTGTTTTTAACTTAAGATGTTCTGCATAGAATTTTGTATTTTTATTATTGTACGACTGTTCTTAATTTTTTATGGTTTTTAATCATTGCATACTTAAGTACTGTGTCAAAAATTTACGAAAAATTCAATTTTTGCAATTTTTTTATCTTTGAAGGTACTTTTTATAATGGATTGTTTTCTTAAACTACTTATTTTATCTTTCTCATCACGTTTTGTAACAGCGTTTGTTTTATTTATAATCAGATATTGAGATTACCTTAAAGTTTTGAAGTAATTTTTGTCAAAGTTTCAAAGTACCCGCAAAGTCCTTTTTCCATATCATCCATTATCTCACAGACCAAAGGGAAGAGATATCAAGCTGAAATTTTGTGATCGTAATTTTTAGTTCCATTTTTAATTACTCTACTAGAATTCATTAAATAATGTTACAGATTAACTTGGCTTGCAAACATATTATAGATGAAATTGAGAATTTTTTCAAACGGCTATACATCTCAAAGAGTACATAACAAAAAATAGTAATTTTACCACCACATTTATAAATTTTATGTATATTGATAGACATGCAAAGTTTCATTGGCTAACTCCAACAGTTTTTGAGAAATCGGGTCATATGTAGATTCCATTTTAACATGTGTTTAGGTACAGTTACAGGTGCTTTTTTTTGTAATCGCTAATTTGTGTATGTTGCAATCTGTTCAATTCAGAACAATAAGCAACCCCATGACCCAATGAGATGAGGATGATGTGTATGACGTGTCAATGAGGTGTAGTCTTGTACAGACTCAGGTCGACCATTCCTGAGAGGTGCCTTAACATTAAATTAGTTAAATCGACCCTCTTAGATTATAATGTAGATCAATCATTAAAAAAATCTGTTGTTATTTACATTATATTACAATATTAAATCTAAATTACTCTACTACCATATTATTAAAAAATGTCACAAATTAACTTGGTTTTCAAACATACTAGTATAAATGAAATTGAGAAATTTTTGCAAGCTTTTTCAAACTTTTATAATCTCAAACACTACATATCAAAATATAGTAATTTTACCACCACTCTTATAAATTGTATATTATATTTATAGATCTGCAAAGTTTCATTGGCTAACTCCAACATTTTTTGAGAAATCGGGTAATATGTAAATTCCATTTTAACAAGTGTTTAAGTATAGTTACAGGTGCCTTTACATTAAATTAGTTAAATCGACCAACTCTTAGATTATAATGTACATCAATTATTGAAGAAAATTTGTTGTTATTTACATTATATTACAACTTGTACATTTCCACTAGGCGTTAGTTTTCTAAAAAATGATCAACGAGTATTTTCAGTTATTTTAGCGGTCGTAATTCCTTACGTAGTGTTAAAATTGGTTTAATATATTTTATGATAACGGTTTGTAATAACAGAAACATTCTATCGTTACATCAGAACACACTAGAAAAGAAAAATTACAGCTTTATTTTTTGATTTTATCGGGCTATCCCTAACGAGATTTACTTTTGTGTCGACAAAAAATGGTAAATCGCGTACCGTTCGTACGTCCATCCAGTAGCAGGTGTACCTATAGGATAAAAATGTATTACAGAGATAGGCCTATAGCTAAATAAATACCAGTTGCTTTGGATGCTCGCACCCTAGTTACGATGGTAGGTAGGGGAGGAGGCGCTGGGTGTAGTGGCTTTTATACTTACCTGTCAGCCAGCCACCGAAATGAGTCAATGACAATGTTACTATGGCAACGCCATTCCTCTTTTTCATGTTTTTCTTTCTCTCTCATCCTCAAAAAATCCATTGCACAGATCGTTGGGCTTATGAAGCATCAAATTAGCCAATATGAGAGAATATACTCGTATATTCGTAGTACTTGATATACCTATATAAGCTTATTAATTCAGGCTCAAAAAATTGATGCGAATATTTCATCAAATTGCTTTGTTCTTAGTAAGCTTACCTATCGATACTCTTTCAAAAGTTGTTATAAGTAACTTAGTTTTTTTAGAGTTTTTCCTCTTTAATATCATAAAATAAATTAGTTTCAAAGAACTTTTACAAAAGTTTAAGTAAATAAGCTTCTAAATTCAACGTAAACATGTACGTTTTTAAATATTCTGTAACACCAATAAAACATCCTGTTAATCAGGTTTATTTACTTTTTCACTTTCTCTTGCCTGTATGAATATATAGGAAGGAAAGTATTGTTTTCATGACGATTTTTAGAAATCGAGTTTTCACCTGATCTACATGTTTTCAGACCCCCTGAACCCACAACAAAAACATGTTTTTTCTAGCGATTCTGTGTGTAAACAGACCATCTCAAGAACGGAACATCGTACGAAATTGAAACTTTAAATTTAAGTTAGATACCACTAGCGGACCTGACGCGAACATTTTCATCAAAATCGGTCAACCGAAAGTGGTAGTTTATTCGTGTCATTTTTCACTTTTTTGCGATTTTCTCAGAAACGGCTTCTACGATTTATTTTAAAATCGCCTCATTTGCTACATTTTTTATGCTGTACAAGATAGGGTAGGCGCCAAGTCTGTTTAAATTCTTGGGGAGGTTGTTCTATCGAAGAAAAAATTATTTTTTTATATTGCGGCTTTGAGTATGCATTTTAGAGCAAAAGAGTGTACCATAATAAAATTTGTTGACAATTTAAAAATCTATAACCTTTAATTCAAAAATTTCTTTGTATAACGTTTGGTTTAGCAGTAATTAGTGATTTTGTGTTTTTTTTTCATGAAAATCTGTAAAAAATGGATTTTTTAAGATTTCGGCCTTAGTATGCATTTTACGACAAAAGTGTATATAATAAAATTTATATAAAATTAAAAGATTTACATCTTTTGTTTTAAGCATTTTTCTCCACGGAGAAGTTTAGCGTGAAAGAGTGATTTTCCGTAGCCAAACTAAGGTTGATTTTTATTTTGCATCATTCACTCATGATTAAAATAAAGTTATGTCTTTTTGTTTATTTCTAATATATTATTATTAATGTTAGGTTATATTGTTCATTATTTGAATTGGCAAGAGAAAGTCGTGTGAGTGTTCACACCAGACTCTTTTTACTTTTTGTTGAGTTTGCGGTTAAAAACATATTTCATTTGGTAATTCAACTACGTCTTTCCGATATTCGTATTAAAAATCATCGATAAAATATCAGATGTATGATTTGATAGCACGTGAGTTTATTTATTTCTTTAAGATCGGATTTCGTACATTTTATAAATACACAGGGAATCATAAACTGCCCATAATCTTATGATTCTTTCCGAGTTTCTTAACTGGATTTTATGCTAGTAGATAAAATGTAATTTATACAGGAGTTTTGTAAACATGTGCTATTATTTACTTCCCTTTACGAGAACACAATTGTATAAAATTCCATTTAAATAAATCTTAATTATTTGACTCCGTCTCTTGTACGAAAATAGTACAGTACTTCGTAGCGTCTAGTAATGCAATTTAAATTTGTTTCCAAGTTTTATTTTTATTCTAGATTTACTTAAATAGATTTCTTAAGTTTTTTTAAATCAAATTGTCTTGTTTTCAATTTCTTGAAATTTTTCAACCATAGCGTCGTACAATAACGGTACTTTATGTTTTATATTGTTAAATTCAGTGACGAGCGAACTGTGTTTCTATACCTTTTGCGTTAATATTAGGTTGATATCCTTCTTAAGTAAGTAGGTTTCTTAAGTTTTTTTTTAAATAAATAAAATTACCTTGCTTTCGTTTTTTTAAATTTTTAACATTGGTGTCGTATAATAACGACACTTAGTATTTACTCGTATATTGTTAAATTAAGTGACGAGCGAACGGCGATTCTATATCTTTTTCGTTAATATTAGGTTGATATCCTTCTCAAATAAAGGTTTCTAATTCAAGTTTGTTTTTTATCGCTAATGTGTGTATGATGCAATCTCTTCAGTTCAGAACAATAAGCAACCCCATGACACAATGAGATGAGAATGATGTGTATGACGTGTAAATGAGGTGTAGTCTTGTACAGACCCAGGCCAACCAAACCACTCTAGTATTCAACTCCGTATAAAAGTAACTACCTTTACTAGGATTTGAACCAGGAACCTTCGTCTCCGAAAATCAGCGGTTAAACAGCTGATTTTGGCGACGACTTAACCTCTAGACCAACCCGGTGGGACCTAATTCAAATTGTCTTGCTTTTGATTTCTTTTAAATTTTTCAACAATGGCGTCGTATAATAACGACGCTTTGTAATTATATTGTTAAATTCCGTGACGAGTGAACTGTGTTTCTATAGCTTTACCGTTAATATTAGGTTGATATCCTTCTCAAAATTAAACATATGGTTTAGAGTAAATGTGTACACATATAGCAGGTACGTGTATCACATGACAACTGCAATTAGATAAACGTTACTGCCGTACGAAGTAAAAGCCACAAAAAATAACATTACTATGCAGGGACGTACTGATGAGGCCGGGATACAGAATAGGTATTTTCTGTACCCTTAATTGATACCAATGTTGTAAAGTTACTCTGTAAATAGCAAGTAAGATAGAACTAAATTTTTTTTTTTTTTAACTTCAGTTCACCAGTGGGTCTAATTGTTTTAATGCCCTTCGCGTATAGAGGATATCCGGGTGCGAATCACCGTTAACCGAATTTTCTTTCTACTCAAATAATTATTCCTAAAAAAACACTGAGTGGCTTTTTTTGTACAAATAGACTGAAAAATTGATAAAATTTAACGTGTAAAATTTTAAATAAATTTCTGGGAAATTTTTATACCTCTCGAAGCTGACATTTAGAATTAGGTAGTGCAAAACATTCCCATCTCATTTAAAATCTGCCATTGTTACATTTCGTTATCATTTCATTTTTTCACAAATACCCATAAACTTTATGCATAATACCATAATGACTTTTTAAAGGTGAAATAAATTATTTTTTTTTAACTAGTTTGTTTTACAAAAAAAATAACCAAAGTTTCAGTACTTCAAACTTCTTTTATAAGGATTAATAAATTTCAGCCTTTAGAACTTTTAATGCTTAAGTTTAGCCGATTCTTTATTATTTTGAAACTCTCTATGTTCTTTTTCAAGAATTTATAAGTTTTGTAAACGTTGTTTTGTATCGAGTTACTTAAATACATTATTAATTTAAAGATCAAAAAAGAGTTTCATTTTTGTTGTTCTACAGTTCTCTAAAAATCTTATTCTGAAATACTGATAAATTATAAATTTCTTATCCAAATCAGTGTTTATAAATTAATTTTTTGATTTTATTTTTTATGGTATTCCATTTACAATCTTCAAATTCAGTGAAATAAGATTATTTCTCTGAATTTTGTTTTTCTATAATATTTTTATAATTTTTTTACTTGTTACTCAATTAATTTTATTTCTTAGTAAGTGATGGATACGACATCTTTATATTTTATTATCATAAAAATATTAATTAAATATTTGCATTAGTTTTTTACTTTTATTATCTTATAAAAATTTTTAACCTCATGACATATGTGTATCCCGGAGTGATTAGTAGTGGTTAGCGCCACTGACTTCTACGCCGGGATTCCGGGTTCGATTCCTGTTCTAGTTTTTTTCATCACTCATCTTCATCTATCATACTTTTCTCCGTGTACATTAGCAGTAACTGCAAAACAGTCAGTCGTAAAACAAAAACAGGTTTAGTTTCAAAACTTATGTGAATTAAATATACACCCTATATTTTTTTTAATTTAATTTTCCTATAATTTATTGTGTGTGCATTTATTTAGTTTTCGTCGACAGAATGCATGCAAATATTTTCAAAAAATAAAATATTTGATCCCTCAATTTTTCTATCCCAATAATACCGTACATAACCCCTAAAAAATTGATCATATTACAAGACTGATGTAACCCAAACCAACCTTTATCGTTTGTTTTAAAATACGGATTAATTCTTCTGGTCCTTCATTAATTTTTGTATTATTGATGTATGTGTTTTTATTTAGTTATTGTACTCGGATATGATACAGGTTTATCTCCTGAATGCATGGGAAACTTTGAATTATTAAAGAAAAACCTATAATTCTTCCGACCAAAGATGTATCCTGCTAATAGTTCCCAAAAAAAATTACTAAACTGAAATTTTCCTCTTTTATGGGTTATCAATAAAAATTTATCTGTGCTCTTTTATTGTTTCACCGCATTAACAATAAGGAAGAGTATTGTGAAACCAACATTACATATTTTATAAGGCATGATTGTTTGAAGCGTATGTGTGTGTGATTATATTTTCCTTATTTTGTTGTATTAGTGTGACCAATACTGCTATTAACATTACAGTGTTTAAATATGTTGTGTATACATGATTTTCATAGATATTTATTTGAATCCTTGTTCTACAAGATCACAAACCATCAGTTTTATTTTATAACCAAACTATCAATGGGTTTCATTTTCTAACATTGACATTAAAGTTGAAAGTGATCTTTTGTGAAGTTATTTTAACTTTTATACCCTTGTTATTTTTATGAGAAAATTTGCAATGTTATTAGAAAACTATGTCTGAAATTATATCTGGGACTTTTATCTCCAATTGTTCGAAAAAATTATTTAGTGAATTACAACTGAATAATTTTGATATAATGGGACTTATCCCACTTGTTGAATGTAACTGCATTGAGAATACATTATCCAGTATCAAATGATTCAATCGAAAGAAAAGTGGTGATAATACGATGATTATACAGTATTTTAAAATCATTTACTTTTCTTCTAAAAGAGAAAAAAGTGAAATGAATTTTACATATAGTACTTTTTTATGTATAACTGAAAATAATAATTTACAGTTTTAGTATTCTTGAATTCATAAAAAATTTAGTGATAAATCGTATTCAATTAAACGTCCGGAAAAGTTGCTGACAATCTTTTATGGTCTTTCCTCGTGAAACTAGTAAGAAAATGAAATAAAGAATAGAGTTTTTAATATCATTAGCTATTTTTTTTTTTTACTTCACTGTGATCTACCTATTTGGCAAAATTTTCGATCCCCGAATTTTCACTGATTTTCACGTAAACCACTCAAAATATTGATTTTTAGAAGCCGTCAATGTCTTTGAGCGCGCGCTAGCTTGTGTTTGTGTTTTATTCGTTCTGAAATCAAAACTACTGCAACGATTTAACTAAAAGTAAAGTTTTTTTAATACAACCCTGAGGGATATTTGGAATTATAAATGTAGCCACAAAAGTTAGAGCGATCCAAAAAAAGCGATCCTATGATCCAAAAAATACGAATATCCAGTTTTCTCAGAAACGGCTTAAACTATTTCGATAAATTTTCCTTTAATTACTACCCAAATGGTAGGCCTATCCCTAGGCAAACTCGTGGGGTTCAAAATCAATTTAATAATAAACAAATTTTTCAAAATTACTGAATTGCGGTGTCTGTACTTTAAAATTTACATTAACAATCAAATCTAATTAAAAATGCTAGTTTTTAATTTTACTGGCATTTTTCCTACGCTTAGTTTAACCACTATTTTTATGTGAAAAACCGAAGTCTGTTTGGCCTAAAAATTTAAAGTACAATGTGCGGAAAAATTCACTTAGAAGAAATTAGTGAAAATTAGAAATACTGTAACTTTTGTACGTAATTCGCAATTTCCTGTAAAAGCCGCGTTTGAATTGATGCATTCCATAATTATTATTTCACACAGAAAGCAGCCACATGAAAGTACTATAAATTGTAAATGCAGCATCAAAATCTTTAAAACAATTAACAAAATGTATTCTTTTGTATAAATATTATAAATTTCACTAACCTTTCAGCTGCCTTGTCCTTATGATCTTCTTACACCTGTTTCGGTGTACCACCATCATCAAAATACATGAAACTTTAAAACCTATAGTAGGCAAACCAGAAGAAGCTGCTACAAACCTACAGAAGATATAAGAAACCTACTGTAGACATCTTTTGTAGGTTTTAAAGTTTCATATGATATTGTTTTGTATTTTAATGATGGTGGATCAACCGAAACATGTGTAAGTAAATCATATCAAGGCAGTTGAAAAGGTAAATGAAATTTATACGAGTATAAATTGTATGTTAGAATTGATTTCAAGCTGCAGAATGCATTATAAAGATTTACTTTTGAATTAGCAAATGTTTATTGGTTGATGATTAGTGAGAAAGTTAATCCCATTTTCCATCCATTTATTTCTTTTTCTTTTTGTTGTTAAGAGAAATTTTAGACCTCTTTCTGTGACTAATCGTTTGTATAGGCTACCCTTTATGTAAACCCTTGAAGTTCAATGTTTTTTTCGGTTTTTCCAATTTTTTTCAATATTCTTCTTTCTCAAACCCACTTAATCAACCGTCCTTATGTACATTATGTAGTGTCCTAAAAAACTTGTGTTTTAAACGTTCGACATCCACAAGCGTTTAAAATATGTTAGACTTCCTTTTCTGATCGTCTCCATTACTGATTCATTTTTTCTTGTACGGTTTTTTGCTTCCTTTAAACCTGTAATGTCCGTCCTATATCTTCGGATCCAATACCTTACGGAAGGTCTTTCAAATTTTTCCGCTTCTCTTAGATCAGCCTTTCCGGTCATTCGGAAGCCTTTACTCGCGTACTGACACGCGGTTTTATTGCAGCATTATAAATTCTGATCATGGCTCATATCGGTATTGCTTTCTCCTTAGACAAGTTGTGAATCCTTCAGCGTGCAGTGATTATCTTTCCTGGTGTTCTTTATCGTTGGTTTTCGGCTGTATTTCTCTGCGCGGTACTTGAAGGTATCAAATTTTCCGTATTTTGTTTAAAAATTACATAGGGCTGTTTTTATGTTCGTTATGTAGGCTACTTGGTTTTCCAAAGAAAATCTGTAGTTCGTGTTTTTATTTATTCCCTTTTTTAACGTACAATTTTTTGTAAATCTTTTAACACTTCCATAAATTAATGAGAAACAATAATGACGTAAATATTGAAAATCATTTATTTTACAAGGACAAATACACATAAGTTACAACTTTATTAACAATCAGTTCCTATTCAATTGTTAATCAAACATCCCAAGTGTACTCGCCTGACCACAGGAAATTCTATTAAGAGAAGTTAGAATGCCAAGATAATATGAGGTATGTCTTGTTTAATCAAACCACCACATCAATTCAGCTAGTAATTTTGTCTTCAAAATAAAAACTTAGCATTCCTCTTCTATATCAATTAAGTTTGTAATATTTCCATCCCAAAGATATGCGGAAATTGATTCAGTTATTTATTTAATTATACCAATCCGTTAACATTAATTAAATTCTCACAAATACGAATTTCAATAAACAATCTGAAAAATTTATAATAACGTGACTTATTTGAATGTTAACTCTTCCTTCAAAGAGTGGATCTTTTTTTCTAATGAAAGAACCTCCCAGCCCTCCGATTGCTTCCTTTCACATTTATAAGCATTTTATTTGTTTTATTAATCGGCCTTATTATATTACTATGTATATTTTCTTGTCTTTTTTTCTTTTACAGCCTCATTGGACCAATTGAATGATATTAGAAATCATTCTTGGTTTGGTTTTAGAATTCTTACGTTTTTCCCGATAATTCTTTATATTTTGGAATCTGGTCTGTCTGATTTTATCTGAACAAATCACTGAAGACGTAGCTCGAGTTTTTTCAACGAGTCTTGTGTCTTTATCTTTAAGCAACTTAAGCTGTTCAGATTTTTCTAAAAGATCTTGTTCTGGAATGTTAAGTTCTTTCGTATCTTGCTTTATTTCGGCCAACCACCTTGGAGGATTTTTACACGAATTAATTCTAGAAATAAGTTGTTTAGTTACTCGATTGTCCGATATTCTAAGTAAATGCCCGAAGAAGGAAATTCGTTTCTTCCGCATGATGTCAATAATTGGCTCGATTTCATGGTAGAGTTCAGAATAAAGACATTAAGATCCAAATACAGTTGAGGTTCTGTTTTTTGTTTATACAAGTCCTAAGAATTCTTATTTCTATCATATTTTATTTATATAACTTATATGTAATATTTTGGAGAAATTTAGGTTTTTTTATTTTTATAAACTTTTACAATGTTTAGCAGGAAACAAAAAATTGTCTTTGCACAATTCTTGAGTGTAAAATACGTATTTTCAATATTATCCTACATCGGTCCAATAAATGAACCGAAGTTGATAAAATATTTGTTATTATTTTATACGCGTTTTACTTTGAATGTTATCCAAGGCTGTAATTTTGGAAAAACTAGTTCTCTAGCTTGGAAAAACTAGTCTTGGGTTGGTGGTTGTTTACTGAAAATTGCCGCTAAACTAAGCGTTGGATGACAAAACACTATATACAACGGTTGTAGTATTTTTAATTTCCTGAATTCTTGTCTGGTCCATTATTTGCCTAAAATATACCGTCAACTTATAATCTTGAAAAAAATATCACTGTAATATCAAAAGTTTTTCTGTTTTTTTCAAAATCTCTTCTTATCAAATACCGATGACTGAAAATAAACGTACATACCAAATATAATGAACGTCTGTCTCATAATTCTGATGATTTATTGATGATTGAGTGAATGAGTCAGTCATTGAGTGGTTTGTGCAGTTATATATTGTATATTAATTATAGGTTGCGACAAAAGAATTATTTTATTGTTTATATATTGTTTTTTTTAATATTTAATTATTAGTTAAGGATTCCAAAATATTGTTATAACCTCATTAGTGTACAGTATGGCTATTTTTAATACTTTTACTTTATGCACACACACAAATACATCATACAATACATTTGTGTGTACTCTTTATATATTGTAATTCATTGTTTATGTGTTATTTATTAATTATCCTCGCATACATAAAAAGAAACATACAGTACCTACATAAATGTATACTTTTGATTTGATTGGTGATATATATATATTGTATACATATGTATATTGTTTTATTGTTTGTACTAATTGCAATGTTTGTTTGTTTTTTGTTCTGTTTGTTGCTTGCGACCCGCGCGGCTACAGGTTCTCAAGGTACATTATTCTGTCTCTTTCTTCAACTTTCCTTTCTTGATTCATTTATTCTTAATTTCTTTTTACATAGCACTTATATGTATTATTCAGAATAAGTCATCATATTTTTATGTATGGATTTCCTTGTATTTATGTAAATATTTATACATTATTTTATTGTTTTTATAAAAACATTATGCATGATATTTGCATCATTTTATGTTGATACCTAACCTTTTTATTTACATAACTGTATTACTTTGAAAGTAACTTAATAAGAATGATTAAATATTGTTTTTACGTAAATTTTTGTTTTAAATGATCAATTAAACTATGTAGTATATTATATATTTTAGAGTTTTTGTTATATGATTGTAAGTATTAATTTTTAGCATTACTAACAGCTCCACATCACCTCTCATCTTCCAACGTTGTCACGTATACAGATAAGTAATAGTCATACAATAAACAGTCAAATTTACACATGTAATGAACTGAAAAACAAAACAAAACTATAATACATCAGTAATATATCGTATTTTTAGATACACGCTGTTGTTTTAATGTACTCGTATGCTTATATAAGTGAGGTAATCGTATAAGTAGCATACGGTAAATGCAATCCAGCAATACTGATGTTAGAAAAGTAGATATGAGTTGTTTTTAAAAATCATATTATGCGTCATATCATTATGAGCTTATAATCAAATGAAGGTCAATAGTGTTAGCTACTGTATTAGCGGATCACATTTTCCATGTGCTATTTGTTTGGACCTTTTTCATACAAGTATCCGGTCAGATCTGGGATTTTTTCATCTGTATAAAATATCAGATGACTTTCTACGCACAAGCCATGGATTATGTAGTCATCATTATTCAATAAAAAAAAAACGATATGTTAGCCTACTGTTGTATTATAGTTATTATTATAGTTATTTTCAGTATATATGTAGTTTATTTTATCTGTTCGTTGTATGACAACATTACTTTTACTTATCTGTATACGCAAAAACACTGAAGACAAGGGTCGAGGTGGAGTTGTTAGTAATGTTAGTTGTTGAAGCTCACCGTGATATGACGCACACTCTAGCAATATAACTTTACCAGGAGATAGAATAAAAAAAATTAGTAATACTTTGCTAATTATGGGATTCCTGGGAATTAGAAATCGCTATAATAACTGACAAAGTTTGCTTCCCAGTCAGGTATGGTATTTTTCATCTGTGTTTTACCTCACATGATTACCTACGCTCAACCCAAGGATTTTGTAAGCATCATCACTCAATTTAAAAAAAATACAGAAATATGATACATTACTGTAATACATAATGATACATTACTTAATTTCATAGTGTTTTATAGTTTGATTCATTTTGATTATAAATGAGCTGTTATCAAATTTCTATAAAAATAATTGTCAATTGTACTTAATTTTTAAGAATAATGAAAGTCAATTTACAAGGTAATTACATTAAGAACAAATAATTTAATTCTTTTAAATAATAATTTTTCATAAATTCGAAATTAAATTGAAAGACAAACATCGTTAATAGTGAAAAACAAATTTGATCATTCTCATTTTAAAATAATGTTTTTAGTATCAGTTTTATTTGTCTTTTTTAAATTGGAAATTCATAAACACATAACATTTGCATGTTCCCTTAGTTATTGCAACTGTATTAATTGGTTTGCTGTAAACTTTTGTGTACAAAAAAGTGTTTGATTATTCAATATTTTTAATTGTGTAAAAAGTAATTGATGAAATAAAAAAGCTTTGTTTCAGGAAAGAAATTCACAGTAGGTATACTAAATTTAATTCACAATAAATTTATTACATTTTTTTATTATTTATAGCTTTGAAATTACTATTTACAAATTATGTTATATCATTCGATTAATTTAGTTTGTGTGTCTGTATAAATAATGAACAGATTCAAAATAATCATGAAGTTTCTAAAAGAGTCTTATAAAATTCACATTCTAATAGCTTTCAATTAAATTTATAAAAGATGGTACTTTTGTATTCTATTGAATATTACTATTATAATAAAACAATAAAACTAACAGTATAATAAATGTACTATTACAAGAATCACAGCAATGTGAGCTTTCCTGCGATTTCAAAAATGTTAAATTTGTCATTTTACCCAATTTATTTGATTAGTCAAGGCCAAATTGCATCTCTTGTTGAACATCATTGCCACCTCTTTAATTTTATCTATCATTTGATCAAGAAGTCCAGTTCTGTAAATTTATTGTCGTTGATTTTTATTTTATTTATTTTATTTTGTACTGTTATTTTTCTTGTAATTCTTAATTTCATTCAGGAAAAATAAATAAATATAGATGATACTCTACTAACATAAATATTATATAAGTTAATTTAACCACTGATCTGAAAAGAATTTAAATTTAATGTATTCTTATGATAAAGTGACATATTCTCTAAATAATCAGTATGAAAAATTAACAAACAGAAAGAAACTGAATGTGAACACCACGAGTACAATTAAAATCACACTCTCACACCACTTTTCAATTACAATTAGGAAACACAATTAAATCGATATGCAAGAATTTGCCTGATGAAAGGGAAAAACAACATTGATGTGGCATAAATTTGAATATTCCTCAGAGCAATCATAATACAAACTGTTATTGTAAGTATGACATCAGCTGTTAAGTTCAACTTGCAACAAAGTGACTTTTGTTTTATTAGAATTCTTTAAATTGTTTGAAGAATGCTATAGTGAGAATGAATCCTGAAGACTCAAAAACAAAACACAAAACTGTTAATGAATGGATGAAGAAAGTAAAAGAGATGTTCAAGAAGTGGAGTTAACACCTGAAGTTCTAAAAAATAAAAATGTATTGAGAAAAAATGTAATAGTTTAGTATTTTTTATAGAAATAAAATTAAAAAGCCCAAAAGCTAAATGGAGTGATGAAAGATCACACAGTGAAAAAGTGAAAAATATTAGATAAAGGAAAGAAAAAGCTATTATAACTAAAGACAAAAAATGTACAAAAAATGTACTTTTCATGGTCCTTTATAGGTCAGAATAGATAAAAAAAAATTATTAGAATAAATAAATAATTTATTTTCATTTTAGTCATATGCACACACAAAGATAACTTGTGGTAATCTTACAATAAGCTAAATTACTTAACAAAAGAACAGTAAAATAGTTATAAAATTATTTCCTATGTTATTCTCAAATACATTCATTAAAACCCAGTTTATCATTAATTGAAAGGTGGTTGATTTTAACTATATAGATAAAATAGTTAACCTTGGATACACCATAAAAACTCTTATGTGATTTCCACTGTAATTAGTTCTAAATTTAAATACATTTTATAAATAGAAAACTTATTTATAATTAAATGAATCAATGGTTTTACATTGTATAGTAATTGCAAAAAATGTACAAATTAATTTTCAATAACCTGTCACACTACATACAAAATTTGCTTCTATTTATAGCATTATTGATTATATTAAATTTAGAATATTGAACTACAATAATATATTTACTATTCATTAAAGAATTGAAATGTTTTATTTAACATTTCATTTATAATTCAGTTCATATTAATTAAAATTTGAAATGAAAATAAATTCATCGATGAAACTAATTAGGTTAAGTGTTTAAAAATAAATTCTATAAAATTGTAATATTTTAATTCTTAATTTAAAAAGGTTGTTCAACTGTGTTGTGCTATAATTTAATAAACTATTAAAAACATGGAATGTAATGCATTTTAAGATGTGCATCCCTAATTAATCGGCTGAATAGTAGCTTTTTATAAATTTTATTTATAAATCATTAATTAAGTGAATAAATTAGTTGTTAATAAGTTAAATATTAGAAAAAAATAACAATCGTCTACTTAATTATATAATAGTTATTTCTAGAGAATTTTTTTTTTTTAGTATAGGGCCAATTTTAGACCACCTAAGTCACTTCAGATATTTCTCAAAGCTCTTTTTGCAGCCAAAATTCTCAGCATTTGTTCACTGCAGGCTTTTCTCCTTTCTTCTGCCCACCCTGTTCTGGTTTAGTTCTTTATGGAAGCCTTGAAGTCAGTTGTCTTAATTTGGATTACTCCATTATATTTTCTCGGTTTGTTCGAGTGTTCTCAATATCCCTTCTGACTTTTCTAAACCTTTTATTCGACACCATATGTCTATTTTTTTTAGTGTCTTAAAAATTTGTTTTTTCAACCGTTCATCATCCAAGTCTATACAGGTGATATAGAATCAATGTCTTCTTTTTCTAATCGTTTCCATTAGTCATTTGTTTTTTAACTTGATATAATAATTATAAATAAATTTTCCTATATATGCTTTTTGAAAATTCAATAAATTTTTAAAATATTCAGCCGACTCTGTTTTTTATTATTATAACCATAAATAAATATGACATTAAAGATATTGACTGTACAATAGAATGTAAGGTTGCACACTTCACTGAATTGTACTCTTATAATTTTAATACTGGTAGCTTTTGACTCAGCATCAATGTTTTCTTTCTGTCCATCCCACCTACCCTTTATCCCTTACTTCATCCCACAACAAACACCAACACAATTACTTTATAAATATATGTATTCATGCGAGGATTTACAGCCCCAGCTGTATTTCGCTTTCTAAGCACCACCTCTCTTTGTCTTGCCAGTCACCATCAGAAAGCCACCGCAGAGACATTACCTCCTGCACACTGTCCAACCACGTCACCTCCGGCCAACCCGTTCTTCTTCTACCAGCTGGCGTCCACTTTCATACCCTCTTTGTCCACCTACCATCCTTCTTCAGCAAACGGCCAACTATTTTAATTTAATTACTTCCAGGGTATGGTACCCATGATATATCCTTGAATGCCAATTTTTCTCCTAATTTCGGAATTCAATCAATGCGCGACACACCACAGCTCCACCACCAAAAATCTATCTCCACTGCTTTTAGGTGATCCTTCTGCCTCTTAGTTTTAATACCCACACTTCCGCACCATAGGTACACACTCTCCAGGATCGCATAATAAATTTTAATCTGTGTTACCTTCCATACTTTATCATTCCAAAGGATAGAATTAATTTACCTTACATTATAAATGCATTATAAAATAAAAAGTATTTAAAACACACAAAAAATTGTGAGTAAATAAAGACATCATGAACTTTATATTTTTTCAGTGAATCATAATAACTTAATTGTTCTATAATTAAACAACGAAGGAGCTCAAATAAATTAATATCAGATCAACTAGTACTAAGGTAATAAGCAACACAATATGATGTAATAAACTGAGTTACACGAGAGTCATTTTAAGGTTAGAATAACATCTAATTACACAAATAAAAATAACTCCATGAATGAAGAATAAACAAAATATTATAGAATTTTGAAAAGTTTAATTGTGTTTTTCAGAAGTGATTTAATATTGTATCCTGGAATATCTAAATTGATTTCACCTTTGTTGCTAGACTATTGAGTTTGTTATGGATTAGTGTTATTGTATTGGTGTACTATTACTGGTTAATACTAGTAAATTTTGGTATTAACCATCAGTTAACTAAAACTGACTTCTCATCTCTTTTAATCACAAATTAATACATTTAAATAAAAAGTATCAATGTGTTTAAAAATTGAACAAAAATTTAATAACATTTTTCAACTTACTGATTAGGCAAAAAACAATTAATTATGTTATTGTGGCATGAACATGGTCAACAGCTTAAAAAAAAATGTATGTAGTATTCCTTTTTAATGTGGCTTGTTAATTCTGTAGTGTTATCAACATTTTATAACACTATCAAAATAATCTGGATATGTGATAAAAAATGGAAAAAGAATGTGCTCCAGGTTGAACAGAAAAGTAATAAATCAAGATTTTGTAAATGATATTTTTATTCCATCATTTTATTGTTATCAAGTGAATTTAAAATTTTTTATGTTAGGTCTTATATAGTAGATTTTTTTTAAATATTTGGAATATTTTTTTTTAAACTTACCCATTTTGTGTGAGAAGTTAGAAATATAGGGATGAAGAATAATCAAACGAGAGGGAGTGAGCCATCATTTTTTAGCCTGTTTGAAGGTTTAGGCTGTTGGAAGATCATTCAACCCTTTTACTCATCCATCATGTTTAGATTAGGGTTGGAAAAGTAACATAGTTTTTATGCAGAGAATAGAATTGATTTCTGCTAATCCTAATCATACAATTTTCCATGTCAGTTCCCATTAATTATTATTAATGACCATTATTCCTGAGGTTAAATCTTCAAAAAATTGTAACTTAAGTACTAAAACCAATAACTTGTACATGGACATTTCTATGTAGCCTTTGATCGTATGAAGCTTCCCGTGTCTGCAAACTTATTCATGGTGGAATCAAGTTCACAGGGTGAATTTGGTGATGAGATTTAAACATTGTCTATAAAGATGGCGGTCTGCTATTTTAAGGGGCAACCAAATGGATATAATAGATTGAAGCTTTTCCCACCAATAGCAATATTTTTAAATTCCTAAAATTAACAAAACTACTGCAAAGTATTTTTTCCTGATAAGTATGTTCATTTCATGATATTGTTGTAATGAAAGCCTGCTAAAAATAAAATCATGTTCATTTATGAACAATACATACCATACTTATCATCCTCATCACATTGGGTCATTGGGTTGCTTATTGTTCTGAATTGAACAGATTGCAACGTACACACATTAGGGATTTTTAAAAAAAATTATGAACAGCCGACTAATTATAAAAAAGATACAATTGTTGGATTGCGGGCTCCAGTTGGAATGACTGATGTGTTAGTGGCCTAGATTGAACGGAATTTTTTATTACGGTGAGGTTTGTTATTTTAACAAAAGACATTGTATTTTATCATTGATTCAGTAAGGGACATTATTTTATTTTATTGTTGATAAATTGCGTGAATTGTTTTGTTTTAAATGTTTAATAACTTATTTCATGAACTCATTTTTTTTCATTGTTGTCATTTTTATTGGTTTGAAATAATTTTGTTGAATAAATATTTATGTGAAATTAATTAAAGTTTACAATTTTACTTTACTATAACGAGTTATAACAATATCATAAAACAAATGTTTTTGAAAATCAGTCATCAGTTTTCATTAAACCTGAAAAACACAGAATTTTGCATACTTTTATATCTACTACAATATTAAATAATATAGTAGTGCTATGAGTACCCAATATTTTTTTAAAACAACACTCATTTACATAAATTTCAATAGATTCAAATTCTGAGAAACTGCTGTTTCATACAAATATTTGATTTAAACCAACTTTTGTTCTAGTAAAACATGTTAATATAAGTTCAGCTACTTGATATAAACTTGAAGGTTAAAATGGATATTTTAGTATTTTATTAGAGTATCAGTTAAAGTGCTGTCAGATTTACTCGTAGTGATATTATATTGAATGTGACTGACTCAACTACTTTTGTTACATACAACTGCTTATAAAACAGATTGTTACCAATAAAGTGGTCAACCCACTATGGCTTTAAAATACTTCACTCAATATCACTAGCATTTTTATAAGTTAATACATTTGCAAAGCATTATTTTAGTATTTATTTTAGAAGTTTAGAACTTAATATGATAATTAAATATGCATATGAAAGAAATACCTAGTATACAATTGTTACTGTATTTACAAAAAATCTTTATGAACTGAAAATTATATGCATTCAGAACAAACCCAGTAATATGTAATACTACAAAATCTTATATAAGCTTTTAAGCTTCCATGTAGAAAAGAATGGAAAATTTATATCTTGTTGTTTTAGTCTGATACATGCTTTTTGGTGGTTTTAACTGCAACAAAAAATAAAGAACGAATTTTATTTGTAAGAAATAAAATAGTGAAATATTAAGAATTGTTTTTTTTCAACTCTTTAATACTCCATTTAGTTATACTGAAAAAACTCAGTTTGTGAATTTATTACAAACATCTGATATAATAGGCTATTTATTTATTTATTTATTTATTTAAAAGACATCTTTCCACCCAGATAAATACATATGCCAACATAAAAAAAGATAAGTAAATAGTTGATACTTAAAACTTTTTACTACAATTTCCTAGTAATTTACAAAAGGAAGAATGTAATTTCTTTTTATATGAATTTAACTGTTCTTTCATTTGTTAAACCAGCTGATGTCTGTAACACCCAACTGCATATCAGAATAACAAAACTACAAAAAAAAAAACAAGCAATCGTAAAGCTAAAGCAAGCAGAAATACTAGACAAAAATCATCAATCAGAGATGAGATCACAAACCCCTACCCATTTTCAAGAGATGGTCCCTTCTGCTTCATCTTATTGGTTATCATAAAAAAAGTAGGGAGGAGTAAATTGATGTCAACCTTCTTTTCTTGTTGCTTTCATTCTTTCCCTTTTACTAAAGTAGTGGAAAATCATGATGGCTTTTCTTTCTTTTTTTAATAAAAAAAGTCAATTTTGCTTATATTTTTATAATATCTGACAAATAACCTTTGACTTTTCAGTGATTGATTTTTTTTCATACAAATAAATGAAACTTACATTTTATATATTTTTTTTCTAAATATGTTTCTCCTGTGAAATTAAAATGTACTGATTTGTACAGTATTTTATCAAGTTACTGTTTATAATTTTTAGTATATTTTTTCTTTTGATGTACACAATAACAAATTTAGGTTATTTTTTATAAGGTTAAGGCTGTGGTTACAGAACTGCAAGTGGGAGCTAGTGCTTCTTCAAGCCAGTAGCTAGTTGAAGCTAGCAGTTTGTTGTGCGATTACAAAAATTGTGTATCTTTTCACTACTTCTTAGTTGTCATTGAGCTTTCAGCGATTCATGACTATATTCACTATACTTTTACACCAAAATGAAAGTTTCTTTAAGTGAAAAAAGTTTTTATTTGTAAATTCTCACTTCAATTATAATTATTTTTGTAAACAAAAGCAGTCAGTACACCCTATTTATAAGATATGATAAATGTTGGGCAAATTTCACCATTAAATAATTTAACGCTTTAATTATAATTTATTAACCTAAATAAATAAAATATTTTTAATTTGTTGGGTGATAATGTTTACATAAAGCCCTTGGATGTTCGTAGATGATATGATATACTAATAATAAATATAAAATAATAATTACATTAGTTTTATGTAATGTTTTGTACAAAATTCTAGTTAGAACGTAATTGAACACACTGTACTATTTTTCAAAGCTGATGAGCTCTGAACATATGTATTGCCCCCTACCCACTTCATAGCTAGCCAATGACTTGCCAGCAACATTGCCAATACTTGTTCTCGTAGCTCTGTTGTATATTTTGTCAGCCATTTTTTGGTCTTTTAATAACAATTATAATTATAAACATACAACCAGCTGATTATATTATAAATTATTGCATGTTAAAGTGCTCTATTATCGACATGTTCAGGTCCAGATGCAAGACATGAGTGAACTACTGCGGCTCTTATACACATGCATGCATAAGTTTGTCAAGTTTGACAACGCTGGCAAACATGCTGATTGGTCTAAATGTGTGGAAAAGCAGAGCTCATCAGTCATGAAAAGCATTATAGTTGATCATACTTGACTGACTTACAAGCTCCAGCACACGCTAACTGGCACTTGTTAAAATTAAGGAACTTACCATGCCAATTTAAAGTTTATGAATTCAAAACTAACTTCAGCAACCACTAGCTCATGCGCGGTGACACTTGTAGTTCTGTAACCACTTTTTAAAGCTTATAGGCTACATTTTACAAAATAGAGTGAGCTTTTAGTTTTTCTCTAAATGGAACCTGATAACTGATCTTGTATTCTCTTACCAGCTGTGTTCACATGCTATAAACTTTAAAGACAAGAAAATAACTTTGCATAGCCATTAGATGAAGCATATTCATTTGCCTTCAGGTAAACGGACTTGAGCCGCGAGTTAAGTTATTGTATTTGCTAGCAAGTAGCCTAGAGCAATTCACCATGATTTACAATTATAATTATGTTATTGTATCAATAGGGACATAAATCTTGTTTCACAGTCTACTGCCTACAGTGTAGATAGAGAAGGGAATTTGCATGCATAAACTAGAAGCTACATAATATGTATGCACCCAAAACAAAACTTAAAATAATACAAAAAGATGTCACAAAATAATATTGATTTAATGTCAGTCATGTTTGTTAAAAAATTGCAATGTTCCATTTATTACATTGCATACAGCCTTAAACAAGCATACCCATAATACATCATAGTCTGTCATAAATGATTTAACTATAATTCTAAGAATTTATGTGTTTATAATGTTTACTGTAAAAATCAACAGTTTTAAAATACAAAAATTTTGAATGTAACTTAATGGTTTTCAGTTTACTATGATAAATCTTACCAATACTTGTCTTGATGATTTAAAAAACATCTTTTGTTGGTTTAAAAATATTAAATACATTCTGCTTAAAGTATGATTGTTTATGTGATTTGATTATTTGTTACATTAGAAAAATTTGATTATTTTGTAATATTTTACATAAATTATTACTCATTACATTGTATAAAAGTTTATTTAAAATTTAAAATGAAAGCAATTTGTAATAATTGGTAATTGCAATGTACAAAGGAGGATTTTAACAGTTTTAAAACTCTGTGAAGTTATGTATGGTAATGTAATTTAAATTTAAGTAGGGCCCCAAGCAAGTGTACTAAAATTTTAAAACTGTTTTTGGAGTTTAGCTCAATCAATTTTCTGGTGACTATGGGAGTAACAATAGTTTCATAAACAATAAGATAACTAGCTCACAGCCAGCCTTGAAAAAACTTCAATCAATATCACTGTTTATATTCAAGCCAAAAACAACTCAGGAATAATAATGAACAAATTTGTTGTTTGTTAATAATGTATTAACAAATGTTTTTACCAGGTTATGTTCCTGGTAACAAGTAAAAGCTTTGAAATTTATATGTAAATTAATTTTTAGCTAATATTATCATTGTGAGATTATTTGTTTTGAGGCAGATCCCATGCACCATGTTTGTCAGCAAGCTGTTCTCCCTCATTCTTTTCCACCAGTGTCTTAATTTCTTGATAGTCCATACGCCCTTAAATTTAAATACACAATAATTTATAATATTAAACAATGTCATAGCATAGTATTCAGAGGTTTTAGCTTAGTATTTATACTGATGCTAGGTGAACATATCATTTCTAGAACTTTTGTCAAAATAGCTTTGTTTGAAGTCAGTTGTTGCTACATTATTTTTATTGTTTTTAAAAGTAAATTATATTATAGCTGACTTTCTTATTAAGATATCTATAATATTTTTAATTGTTGAAAACTTGTATTTTATATAAAATTATGTGTTGAACAATTCCAAAATAATTATGTTTGTTTTTTAAACAATACTAAAAAGGGACACTTTTTTCAAGAAAAAATAATTAAACTCTTTTTTATGTATGAGTCTTTGTGCCAACTTTATAATTAAAAAAGAGAAACTATTCAATTAGTCCACTGTAATGCTTTAATAATGAGTGTTTTTGGCTGGCATTCAAAACATAGAACGTCTCACTCCCAACAACAAAAGATAGTCAAATATTTCTACTGTGTTGTTCAGCTAAACGCACAAACACTCGCTTTCTGTTTGTTTCATGCACGCCAACTGCACAGTCAACAAGTTACCAGTAGTAATTGTACAGATATTATCTTCCGTAATTACTAAAGCTCTACGATTATTTTGTGTAGTTATGTTACCCAACCTGCTGCTCTTCTCTTTGTAAAATTATTACATGTGTACTTAAAATAAATTATTCTTGTCATCATGATATAAAGTGTGATAATACTACATAATATTAATCTGAGTTTTAATAATTACTTTTTAAACAAAGTTTTATAGAGCTATAAACCTAAATAAATTAATGTATAGCAGTTAACTTAGGAATCCTGTCTCATTACCTCAAAGCAATAACATAAAATTTACCCTCATGCTCTGTTTGTTTTACAGTCATTTTATAAAACAAAGATTACTATTCTTATAGAGGCAAGAATTTACTGTTACAATGGTATACTAATTTTATATACATAGCATTTTTGCAACTAGAATATCATTGGGTAACCTCAATTTTTTTTTTTTAATAATTCTCTTCACGACACAGGCCACCTAGTCAGTATAAAAATGAAAACATTTTTATGTTGATTTTTATCAGAAATCTGTTATTAAAATAAATTACTCCCAGCGTTCCAAAGGTCTTCCCAAACTTCTTTCTCCTTCAGCCCTGTGTTCCAGACCTATTTTGGAATCTATTGGTGCTATTATATTATGTGGCCTACCACGTTATGTTTAGTGAAATTTGTATTTCTTGATGTGGTAGCATTGTCCACTAGCACTTTTGGCGCATAAATATTTACATATTTTACAGGTTATGTGATATTAAGAAAAAAGGACAAGTTACATACAATAATAATTATAATAATATACTTTTTTAATTATTATGATATTACATACAAAAATTTACAATAGCAAATAATACTATAATTAATAATACAATAAGGATTCACCCAGTTATTTTTAGTCAGTCTGCACATGGTACACACTGTGAATGTCACTGAGAAAAGAACTAAAAAAATCAGGTTCTCAAAATTTTCCATGATATATGGTCGAGGTGCAAATGAAATAATTATTTGGGAACGCCTCTTTTTTGTTTAAGAATGTTTACTATTGCGTCCAACCACGATCTCTCAATTGCTTGTGTATTGGCTTCTGTTTATGGATTTACATAATTTCGCGGATGGTTAGTTAAATGCAGGTAACACAATGTTCACATAACCTAATGTAGTTCATATAACCTGTTGTTGTTTAGGTCATCAGCCGAAAAGCTGGTTTGAACCTGTAGAGGTTTTACTAAGTAAAACGAGGAGTGAGGTGGTTTACCATTGCCTTCCTCACTGAGTGGAAAAGTATGCTTATCAGCATGCCGGGCCCTCTGAAAAGCACATATCTTCCACTCTGCAAATAACACCTTCACTTCATTCACCACAGGGTCTGGCTGTATAATGAAATTCATTACTTTCAGAGGAAATAACTCTGATTAGTGTCTTTTACACCTCTACCTCTTCTGTTCTTAAATGATTCAGTCATTTAATTGGCTGACCATGTGACAAGAAACAGAACTATTTATTTTAGCCCTGCAACTAACAGATTGAGTGTAAAAAATTTGACACTCCACCCGTCTGTTATGGGCAGTCATATAACCTGTAAAATGTATAAATATTTTTTAAAACCTAATGTTCACATAACCTTATGTAGTAACTACATTTACAGGTTATTTGAACTGTTCACATAACCTGTAAAATATGTGAATATTTACACGCTAATAGTGCTAGGGGACAGTGCTGCTACATCAAGAAATACAAATTTCACTAAACATAATGCGGTAGGCCATGTACTATAGTAGCACCATTCTTCTTTACAACTTCTTTAAAGATCCTTCATCCATTTGTTGCGATAGTAAGTGAATCTCTTATTTATTTATTTATTGCACAGTCAACAATCTAGAATCTATTTATCTGTGAGTCTTTCTTTCACAATTTTGAATTATTTCCTCCCTCATACAATCCTTGACCCTTCATAGAAAACATATGTTCTCACCTTCGAGATTCTGTTTCCTTCTCCCTACAAGAGCCCAAGTTTTGCTGCCACACAAATAAGTCAGAACTATGAGTATGTCATCAAATCTTCTCATCAAAATATGTTTGTGAGCTCTGTTCCTCAGTGCAGTTCAAATTATGCCAAATATTCTCTTAAAAAGATATATTTTTTAGTCAATATCAAGCTGTCCGTCAAACCAGTTTGAAATACCCAAGTATTTGTTATTTATGTAAATTATCCAAGTTTACTTAGGACAGGTTTAAAATTACATTTTGTAGTTATTAACAATAACTGTTGTTCATTATTTCAGAATTAGCAATAACAGTATTTTTGGTTTAGTTGTATATTAATTTTATTTTATTACTTTCTCTATATGAATATTAAGGATGGAAAGTATTGTATTCATGTCGATTTTCCAAGTCAAGTTTTCATCGCGTTTTCATGCCTCCTGAACCCAAAAAAAAATATATTCTTACTGATTTGTCTGTGTGTGTAAACAAAATATGTCAAGAATGGATTACACAAACTTGGAACTTAGATTGAGTACCATTAGGAGACGCAACACAAACACTTTTATTTAAATCGATCAACCTAGTAGTAGTAGTAGTTTAGTACTTGATTTAACATAGGTTATATGTTTCATTATTTACATTGGCAAGATAAAGTTGTGTGAATGTTTCACACCAAAATTCTTTTCATTTTAGTTTAGATGGACAGGTAATGTATTTTAAAAATTTTGTTTTGTTATAAACTGGTTGTAAATTTTTTATTCAGAGTTTGCATGATTTGATTGTTAAGAGTATTATTTGGAATGTTTTAATGTGCATGACTGGTTTTTTTTTTTAATGAGCATGCTGTTTGTCAATAATGCTTTACCTCATATGTAAGTTTGAATCCCCATTTAACTTTAATTTATTAACCTTAATTTTTTGCATAAATTTTGATCATATTACTTTGAGTAAAAGAAACAAAATTCAATTAGGTAAATTAAACAATTTAAATATGTATTTATGATTGCCTTCAGGGTAGGCCTGTAGTGTTTAGGTTCTAGATTACTAAGTTAAAGGTATCCGGTTTGATTCCTAACTAGGATCTGGAAATTTTAACTTATTTAAACCCATTATACCATAACACACAGAAGTAATTTATGAAAAAGATGGTGACGAGACTTTTGATAATTCAAATATTAGATTTTTATAATCCAGATATTTAGAACACTGGTTGATTATCTAGCATTCATGGTCCCTTACATGAATCTCTTTGAGAATAGTGGTTTATGTTATTCAAATGTAAACCTATGTAAAAAATAATCAACTCACTCATATATTGATAATAAAAATGTTACAAAACTGGAAATTTTTTTCAATAAAAGAAAGTTACACACATTTCACATTATGATTAAACCTGCGTTATATACAAAATTGTACACCCTATTTAAAACATGGTAAATTCAAAAGAAGATTTTCCGTTGTTTATTTCTGAATGTGTTAATAATTTGTCACGCCATATATTTTTCTAGTTTTTTTGGCTCTTGTGGACCCCTTGGATTCTGAAAACTACCTTTTTTTCTCATTGGGAACCATTGATTTAGAGTAACAACACCCGTTTAAACGAATCTTAATGAACTATAAACTTCAAAGTAAATGCTAACACAAATGTTTTTGACAAAGACTGATTTTTCTGTAGTTTTAAAATACTAGATTAAGATCATCTTTATTTACAATCTTTATGATTATAAATAATGACACATTAAAACTAATATAACTATATCGCTGCAGTTAAAATGTGCGATGTTTACGAGCCAAAATCAATGTAGTTCAAGTAATTAATAAGTGCAGCGTGTTGAATTTAGATTACTCCACCTCTTCTATGCTTGAGATCCCCTCCAGAAGAAAAATTCTGCCAGTGTGTAGAATGCCCTGTCTTGGAGCCATATTTTCAGCTGCTGGGCAAAATATTGTTTGTCAGTTGTTTTGAGGTCCGCTGGCAGGGTGTTCCACATTTTGGCTTCCTTATAGAACGTTCGCTTTTGAGCTGCTATGAGATAATGTGCAAGAAGGCGGTTGGTCATATGCCATGCATTATAATCATGAACTTCACATCTGTTCTTAGAATTTCTGGGTCCTTGATGTGGTTGTAGATGATGGCCTCTAGAATGTGCAGAGTTATTACTATGAGGATTTTTAGTTCGTTTCTCTGCACAATTCTCTGAGCTGAAGGTTTCCCAAGATCAAAACTCTTTATAGGTTCCAAGCTGAAAGTTCTGCCCCATACTACAATTCCATAACAGGGATGTGACTCAAACATTGCATAGTAGGCAATCACTATCTATCAGACTGCAAATAAGTTGGAGAAATTTATTACTAATCCTTTAATAAAACATCACACTTATAATTCATTGTATCTTGTCAAACAATTTTTTATAATAATGCACATTTAATTAAAAAACCAGAGTTATTTTAGTGAGATTTAAATTCACAAAGACTAATCTTATTAAAAATGCCATTTAATAAGCTTATTCCTATTAAGTCACTTGAGAATCACTCTCTGTAATAAACTATCTAGCAATTCCATTAGTGAAACAAGTTGTTCCAGATTAATTTGTAATCTGTAACTTTATCTGCTAATTGAATCTCAATTGAAATGCTAATACAAGAATAGTATCATTATTCCTCTTCCAGCTGTAATTGTAGCACAGTGATGTGTTAAATGATGAACACTGATTGCATTATTATAGTATCCTTATTTTAATGTATTTAAAGCTTAATATTCTTCTTTTAAAAAATTAAAATTTTTTGGTCGTCTCCGTGGCATAGTGACTAGCGCACTAGCCTACAAAGTAGAAGGTCCTGGGTTCGATTCCCAGCTAGGGTCTGGAAATTTTAACATGTCAAAACCCACCGTTGCAGTACGAAACCCACAGTAGTCGCTAATGACCAAGCTGTTGATGTGACTTTAAATAAATAAACTAAAAATATTTGAATTTTGCATTTTGATTCATAAACGCAAATCAAATAATTTTAAATACTATCGGAATATTTATTTATTGAAATAGAAACTGTTGAAAAGGAGAACTATTATGAAAATTGTCGGTAAAACAATACCTATGCAGTATTATCAGATACAATAATGGTTTTTCTTGCCATACCAAATAGAAAATTATACGTTCTATTACAAAATGTTATTCCCGTAAAATTATGCTTATTTTCAAATTTTAATTTCTGTAATATACTATTTTCAGAAACAGGCTAAGAAGCCTGTTGTAAGGAAAAACATAATGAATGTGCAAACACAATTATTATGTGCTGGATTGTGATATCCTTTGTTTAAGTCTTCTCTAATTGTAGTATTTTTTTTGTGTAAAGTACAAAAACAATGCAATTTAAATTTACAAATAAAACTTACTTGTCTGATTTTTGTTATTCTAAAATGTTATACTACAAAAATACATAATATAAAAATATAATATATTATGTAATCTAAAAAATTATAAATTATATAAAAACACTGTTCAGGATCTAATGCACAAAAATTTGTGCAATGAGCTGTGAATTGCATGCAAATGCTAAACATAAATTAGCTTGCCTCACACAACTCAACACATAAAGAATTCCTACACCACCTCTTAAAAACACAAATATAAAACTTGTATATCAGAGTTATATTTCCTTTATACTTCAGACACCAAATGAAACAAAAAAAGAATTTTAATAGAAATAATTAAACCTTTATTCTTAACTGAAAACAGTTTTAAATTCTAACAGAACAGGATTTTACGTAAACATGTTCATAAATTTTCAAAACTTAGCGGACGTGGCAAGCTTAAAAGTTAAAAATTTATTCAATAAGAATTTAAAGATTTTTACTTTTATTAACAAAAAGTGCTTATATTGTTAGTACAAATTACAAACTGAATTTTTAAATTAAAAAAAATTGTATTTTCAACAAAACAAGATTGATTTTCAAGCACTGTATATAGCAGCAGGTTAATAATACATACCCAAACAATTCAAGATAAGTGTTATTGCCTCAAAAATAATAGCCCAGATTTTTTTAATCCTTTTTATATTTGATCTAAAAATATCTAGATGATGGAAGTCCTATTATTTTATAGGATTTAGAATTGACAATAATAGAACACTTTTACGTTTTGAACAATATTTTAAAGTTTATAATTCATTTTCAGCAGTTAATAATTTATCTGGCCAAATAAATATCTCAACCAAAGAAGTTTATTCATCAAAATAAAATTTTAGAACAAAAAATGTCTATATATAAATAACCAATTGCATAATCTAATAGATTAATACCTATTTTTAGTATATATAATATGCGTTATCTAAAAAAAGTATTGACTTAAGTTCCTCATTTTTGGTAGGTATTATTATTAGCCTGTGTGTGTGTGAGCGTGCGTGCATATTATTTTTACATCAGTATATTTAGATCAATAGGTTTGTTTAATTGAAGTTTACGAGTTTATTTTTCTTTATAGTTTTTCACTAATGGTTTCAATATCTTGATTTCAAATATAGTTATAGCATGTTATTTTCTGCTTCTGGGTAGTGTAGTTTATTATATAAATTAATTACTTGTAATGAGAAATTATGAAAAATTCAATGCTTGCAAATTTTTTTATGAGTAGTTACACTAAATTTTACTTTTACATATTTGTTTTACTTTGAATGGATCATTTTCCATAGGTATAAGTAATAATATTTTGTGATCTATTGTGAGGCAGCAAATATGTATAATCAAGAAAATGACTTGGGTGTGGTATAAATGGTAATTTTTCAGTGACTTATATATCTTGTTCATTTACTTAATTCATGCAGTAGGTTTTGAGAATTATGTGGTACAGTATTATCTAAACATGGATACCTGAATTTCCAACTCCAGTTTACCTTATTTCTTTACTATTCAAATTTTTGTTGTACTAAATGTGAACTAATCCCAACAATAGATATGGCCTTCACAATTAACTGAACAAATAAATAAAAATCATTTTGCTCATATCAGATATTGAGAAACACTAAATTCACCAGGTTGTGCAAAGCTTTATGGGAAACCTGGCTGCCGTAGGGATTTTTTAAGCTTTAAAAAATACAAATGCAAAAAGTATTGATTTAATACTTATTGTTACTTGCTTTTATTTATGTCCTAATTCTGTTACTTTTTATTCTATGCTGGGAGCTAATCCTTTACATGTTTCATATTGCCTGATTTATTATAAGGATCCTAATACATATTTTTATAATGTTACTGAAAAAATATTCTTTTGCTCTTTGTTATAAAAATACTTATTTTGAAATTAATAATAATAACCCTGCAAAATTTCCCAAAGACATTATATTCTCAAAAGTAATTATTTAGAATCTAGATATTTTTGATAGATTAGAATATTTAAAAGATTTTAATATTGTTTGTTACAAATTTTCGTTTGATTATTGTAGGCACAACGTAAGAGCTGTATCCTCGATTTTTTATAAAATGTCTATTCATTTTTTTTTGTTTTTCTTTTTTAGACAATGGCTGCTACAAAACGGAATGCAGGTTTGACATCAGCTGTACCTCGGGCAACATTAAATGATGAAGATCTGGTAAGTTTTATGAAAAGCTAAATGTATTAACAGTAATGTATTTGTAACTTTGAATAGAAGTTATCAAAAATTAAAACTTTAGATGCTTAAGTATTAAAGTAATCCTGATAATAAAATGCTAAGTTACATTGAAGTAACAATAGTATCTAGAGTTTTATTCTTTATAGAAAATTAGCTTCCCCTACAAATTGTGTGAAGATAAAACATTCAGATCAGTAATAAAATAACAAATAACTGTCTTGCCACCTCTATGGGTTCATTGGTTAGAGTTATATTTTGCATCCTGCAAAGCAGATGGTAAATCTGTAATTATGTGGCTATGCTTAGAGCTTTTATATTCATTCCTTTCACCATTTTATCATGTTTTTCAATAAAAAATTAATTTAATGGTGTAGGAAATTTTAATAAATAACATCTTAACATTTAAAAAATATTTTGAAGTGGAGGATTTTTGGCTGGTTACCTATGCAATTTAGCGACAATATCACTCTGCACTGTACTCCAATTGGTTCAGCAAATGGCTTTTGGCCATTGATTTGCAGGCTGAGATAGTTTACATCATGGTTATTGAAATACAAGTTACAGGTCACTAGCTGGGGCCCATTCTACCAAATATTTAACATACTTTTTTGTGTTCCACTGAAGATTATTTCTGAATTTGCAGAGGCAGAGTTCAGAGTAGATTAGTGGAACAGTTCTCAGCTTCTCCTTTACTTCAAGTGAGTGACATGTCGCTAGTTCAAACTTGTCATGCTCCTGACACAATCAGCTGTGTTGCTATTTGTATTTAGTAACCTCGCTTTAAAGTTTTTTTTTGTTTACACTGGAATAGGGTAGAAAAATTAAATTAGGTTTTTATTGGATTCCTTTTTTTAATGAGTCTCCTTTTATTTTGTTTTGTAATGGACAAAAAGTTCACTTAAAACAATCACATAATTACAGATTCCCCTAATCGTCCATAAAATTATGTAACTACGGTAACATTTATTTGTGTAAATAGCACAAACCGAACTTAAATTCAGATTTTCGCGCCACCCAATTACGACACGAGGCAGTTCTGCCGCAACAGCAATAAAATAGTTATTACTAGCACCCCTCGGCGTAGTCGTTGCTGCCGCACTAATAGTCATTCTGGGCCAAAGGGTAGCCCAACTTTTTTACCTAAGAATTCTATTGTTTTTTGCTACGTATTGCATAAAGGCCAAGTACAATAATCAAGAACTTTTAACAGGGTGTATGGCGATGCACCCTCCATTTATAAATATTTATGTGTAATTGAAATTACAATTTTGTAAGTTAAACGACTGGCACATTCTATTAGTACTGTTAAAATAAAACTAATATTGGTACAATATTACAAGTTTATTACCATGAATAACTAGACAATACGGTATTACTCATTTGTCAGTGTGTGTCCTATTTGAGCTCAAGTAGGCTTTATTATTGGCTTGACAGTTCATACGTATCAGCTGACAGTGTTTCCTCTTGCTTGTTTACGTTTTCAAATGGCAACATGACGCACGTGTTTCAAAGTATTTCTTATTATTGTGTGTTCAGAATGGGTTACTGGACCAAAAAATTTGGTACAATTTGTATCGAATTTATTTATATGATACCACATTCTGCAATAGTGTTGTTTCCTCCTTAAAAATGTAATGCTACAACAAAGCGGTCGCTTTCTTGTGTAAACATAATTTTTACAGTATAATAGGCCTACCATTTTTGGTTTCTGCCGTTGAAGGATATTATTGGTATCGTAATACATTCCCGTCATTGCAAATTTACAAAAGTAAAAAATATGAAAAGTTAATTGTTTAATTCCATAATTACAGGTGTTTTATCGTGACTCAAATGTTAGTTGTCATATGTAAAAATACCTTATTGGATTAGCATTAAATGGAATCTTTTGAATTGAATTCTCAAAATGATTTTAAGGGTGTTAATTTTTGTATGTCAGTATCCACCATTGTTGGAAACATCATCCTGGTATTGCATTCAAGAACTGTTGGTAGACAATTTCTGAAATTTTTTGATTAAACACTTTAGGAAAGTTTAGGACAGTTTTTTTGATTAAACACTTTAGGAAAGTTTAGGACAGTTTTTTTGATTAAACACTTTAGGAAAGTTTAGAACAGTTATTTGACTGTCATGTTAGAACCGTAGTACCACATATACATTTAATAAAATAGTTATGATGGTTTTTTTGATCTGTTATTTTTGTTTACTTACGTAACACCACCCACATTAAGTTAGGCTTAATTTTATGCCTATGCTTACCTAAAGTGCTTCATTTTGATTTGCCAAAAACATAAGTGATATAGCCTGCCTCTAATTTGTAATTCATTTGTGAATCCTGGATAGACTAATGAATAATATATTTGTTTCTGTGTTATTTTTAGAAAATGCATGTATACAAGAAAACACTGCAAGCATTAATATACCCAATATCCAGTACGACTCCACATAAATTTTTTATGTGGACTGCAACATCACCTACATATTGTTATGAATGTGAAGGGCTGTTATGGGGTATCGCGAGGCAAGGAGTAAGATGTGCAGAATGTGGTGTTAAATGCCATGAAAAGTGTAAAGATCTTCTGAATGCTGATTGTCTACAACGTATGTATTACAAAATTTTATTATATTATTTTTTTAACACAGTAGCATGGAATTACATAACAAGTAACATTAATATTATTACCTAAATTACATAATATTTTCATAATTGCTACACATTTTATATTTACATAATAAATGTACTGCTTTATCTACTAGGTTAGGCTGTTGAAGAAAAATGCTGCAAGCTTGATAGTACGTAATTGAGTTAAATACGGTAGTTAAAAAATTAGTATTATTAAAATGCATAGGCTTACTCATTCTCTAAATTAATTTAGGCTAAAGTGTCAGAAAATTAGATTTTTATTGTTGCGATAAAGAAATATTTTTTATTTACGTATACATGTGATTAGAAGCGATTGTTATTCTTTCGGTAAAACTGAGTATTGCAAATTATTTTAATGATTATCATAATTTGGTTTTAACTTGATGTAGTTTACAGTGTAAAGAATTTGTATTTCATTAATGTTTATGGTTTGCTAGTAATTAGTGTTGAAATATTTGTGCTAAAACATTAGTTTAATCAGCCAGCTGTATTTAATCAATAATTTAATAAAAAATACTATTGCTTTGTATTAACTAATACTTATTAACTGTAATAGTAAAATTTGAATTCTGTGGTTCTTAAGTAAAATTCCTGTTTTAGTAGTTTTCTGTTGTGTGAAAATAGATGCTTACCAGCAAAAGAATTTAATATTGCTAGTTTAAGTTTAAATAAAGTATGACCATCATTATCGTGTTCTATTTAAAATTAATTTAAATTAGTACCTATATAATCCAACTCTTGCTCTCAAAAACAGGATGTAGGAGAAATTGAACAGAAATATTTTTATATATTACAATATGACACTAAATGGAACATATGACACAATATGGAACACAATATGACCCTATTATGGAAGCAAAACTCTCTAAATAAGTGATTACATGTTTATTGTTATAGTTTAGGATAGCTAACAGGGGTTAAACCTCTTGTAGTTGGTCACTATCTGGACCTCAGCCATATGCCCTTAGTTTCTATGTTGTTTTATTATAAAAAAAACGCTTTGTCGATTTTCTAGTGCTCAACTGGTATTCTGCATTTTTGTCTACTTAAATCATTTAAAAATTGAAAATAAGGTCACATAGTTTTGCAAATAAAAGGAAAATTGTAAATGGATTTAACTTTAAAAGCGAATAAATAAATCAGTACATTTTATCTGCAATATTTCTACTTGATTTTACTACCTGATATCGGCACATAAATGCACTTTGTAATCACAACACATACTGAGTGTAGATAACGTACCACTAAAAATTTTAACTCTTCCACATTTATTTCCTATTTTGTTATCCACAAATGTTAAAATTTTTTAAATTATGTTTCACTATATTAAAAAATAAATTAACTTGATCACCCATTTGTATTGATCGCACTTGAACTTTTCTCCTGCTACCACATAATATATTTTTATTGTTTTACTGTTTTGGTTGGTGTGATGTGAAATCCTAAGAAATGGAATATACGGCTGTAAAACTATAACCTAAATTTGAATCAGATAACTGAAGAAAAACAAGTCTAAGCAGGAATCAGTTATTCTACCCAATCCGCCAATATGATAAAAGTTCTTCTGAAAAGAAAATTATTTTTACTTCTGAATACTCCCTCCCATATAAGACTTGTAAAGGTTATGAACATAATTTTTTCCCAGTTTTCCAATTTATCGTAGTTTTAGTGTTTACTTTTTTTTACCCTGTTGGGTCTTTTAAGTTTCCAGAGTTCATTGTTTGTTTGTTTGTTAAAAAAGATAAAAGGCATTAGTAACTTATCTCTATATATTTTTACTGAACTCGTTCCTCATGCCTTTGTTTTAAAAGAACAACCAAACCAAAGAGTAAAGGTGAAAGTTAGCAAATATCTTTAAAATATTTTCTAAATGTACTTGGTCTTTAAAGTGGTTATTAATCACTTGATCAAATGTAATATTTTTTATATGCCAATTGTCAAGAAACACTTCACTAAGTTTCTTATTTATATCTTTCTACCAGAACTTGTACTCTTCTGAAATAGAATCTCCTTCAACAATTTAGAAACACAAAATTAAGCTCAGATTTGACCAAATTTATTTTCTTCGGTTACAGAATTTGTTACAAGAGTTACCAAATAAAGGACATTTCAGGTGTACTTTAAAATGCAGTTAGATTATTTCTCCTGTTTTTTTCTTTCCCCCTTTTCTTTTATTGGACTGAATTTGCCTTTTTTTCAAACCCACTGATGATGAATGGAACCTCAACATTAAGAGCTCTATGCAGTAAAAATTATGAATAATAGTTATCTAATTTACATACATATATTTTAAAAAAATTTATTATTTTTAAATGCTCTTCAATCATTTCATCTGAACTGTAAGTAAATGTTGGCCAATTGATTTTTAAGTACTCTTACTTGAGTTTTAATTTAGTCTAAGTGATAATTATTGAATATAACATTAATGAACCTTACTTTCAGCACATTTTTAACTTCAAAAGGCAAAAATGAAATCTTTCAGAATAAAAGAAAGGAGTGAACTTTCAAGTTAAGAAGTATAGCAATATTTTTAGAAATGTAAAGCGTAACCATAATTTTCTTTACTGAATTATTTAGTTTTAATATACTGACAAAAAGACAACCAGCAGGTTGAAAATTACTTTTTCATCTTATGCAGATTTATCAACCAATGTGGTTCATTAAATTCACATTTGCGTTACCAAATATGAAAGAAATTGTTAATGTAATCATAATTAAATTATTTTTATTAACTGTAAATGTATCTTAGGTACACCTACATTTATCATCTTTGGTTTTCAGTCTTTTGGTGACTGTTGGAAACCTTATTAAAAATTAATAAGAATTATCATTTTAATTCAAAAGGTGTTAGGTGATTTATAAGCTAATAATACTTTTTTGGTAAGCATTCTGAAAAAATATATTACGGCTTTTTTATCAAAATTTTCTTTTTATGGAGAAAATTGAAAAATGGGTTTTAAGAATTTTCAAGTAGTTTTATTTTAGTCTTATGGTTCATTATTTATATTTTATGGAATAGTAGTTAGGCCTACTAGACTTTTGTATTTGAAGTCTGGAAAATATTCTATACTAGAAGATTATTTCTATAATAATTTTACATAAACGAAAAAATAATACAGCTAGTTTTCGTAAACATGTACTTCTCCTAATATTATTGTTGTATTTATTCTTATTTTATTTATTTATTTATTTATTCTGACATGTTTTTGTGGATCCACAATCAACAGAGCATATAAACCATTTGAATGTTTTATGCATTCTGATGATGGATTCACCAACACATGTTGGTATAAAAAATTCCTTTAATTAGATGACGCATCTCAAGGCTGGTGGCAACTTTTAAAAAGGCTTACCTATGACCTATGGTGAAAACTATTAGTGATTTCTGTATTTTACTCCTTAAGAGGCACTAAAATGACACTATTTTTGTTTCCAAATTCCAACATAAATTTCTTGACTTTTTATTTTCGGCCACTTCCATTCGAAACCAGAACTTCAAACCCAATGATTTTTGTATCTATTCTTTAAGAGGAATCGAATGACACTATTTTTGTTTCCAAATTTCGACTTTGATCTCTTGACTTCCTGTTTTTGGCCACTTCCGGTCGAAACCAGAAATTCAAACCCAACCCAGGGCCACTAACGTTATGTGTAGATTACAAATCCAAAAACCATTTGTTGCTATTTCATGTAGTTTCTGACATCTGGGTGTGATGGACAGACGGACGATAGAAATTGATAGATGACAATTTTAAAAATTGCCACCAATAAATAAGAATGAAATTAAAGTAGCATTAAGAGAAGTATATGTTAGTGAAAACTATTAGTATATTTTATTAGTATTGATTACATGATGCAGGATGCATTTTAAAGATTTATCTATAAATAATTTGATAATAATATGTAGCACAATATTTCCGAGACTTCCATATCGTAAATTCAGGAAAATACTTCTATATCTGGAGTACTCCATATCTTAATAGAAAACGTGTCTTGTAGTAATAGTTTTTTTATCAGTGCTTTTGTTGTATAAATGCAGATCCTGGTATTATTACATAAAGTAAAGTCGTTGCAAAGAGTAAAGTGTAGTACAGGCAAAAATTACATGACACTTGAACTTACTTCACATAAATGGAACATTTCTGCGATGTAACCGTACAGTGTATCAGTATGGAGCATCACAAAAGCAGCACTGTACTTTATAAATAAATATACAATGAAAAACAGAAGTGTTTAAAAACTTTCTCTTGCTTGGTTGCTACTTCAATTATTTATTTTAAATTTGGGAACTGTTGATTTATTTATCATTTGAATAAATTATTTTATATTCACAAATTTCTTTTAATATTTTCTATAGATTGTCTTTATAATATTTTTCTTTTAATATTTTCTCATATCTCTTTACGTACATCTATAGTACAATTCTGGTGTACTCTTAGTATTATTATCATTCTTTTATAGAAAACCAAGAACAGGGAAAAGGTTTGATTCAACAAGTATCTCATACACTACTTGCTTTTGAGTTTTACAAAAAAATGTAGTGATTCAAGTTCTTTTGTTATAAACTTATTACATCAAAGTACATTAAACAGTTTTTTAGTATTCTGGGTTTCTAATGTTGCATTCTAGTGAAGCAGTTAAAAATAAAATTTATGTACTGGTATTTAAGTCAAAACGTTATTGATTTTCCTTTATTCTTCGTCGATTTATATATAAGTTTGTTTGTGCGGTTTTTTGATGTATTTTTAATAAATCAGTTTTAGATAGTTAACTTGAAATATTAATGTACTCGTATTATAATAATCAAGTATCATACGTAATTTTAAGAAAAATTAAGGAAGTTAAATTAATTTTTAGTAATACTTTGAAGTCTGGTGGTTTGTTTAATTTTCTGTAATACTAAGTAATTTACAAAATTTTTTTTAGCTTACAAATATTTTTTTATTTAATATTACACTGGGTTGGTGGTACAGAAATTGACCAAAGTCTGATCAAACAATAAATAAGTGTTCTCTTAGGTTATAAATATTTTATTGGCAAATGAAATTAGTTTAGCAAGCTCTCGTTACCTTTGAACACCAGCATTAATAGACTATTATTCTGTCTCATAAATAAATTCTTAACATGGCTCTTTCCATTGTGCATCTGTTACTTAGTTTGTCTGCTACTTTGTTGTCATTGCCATGATTTCCAGTCCTAAGATAATTTCTGGAAGTTTGCGGTTGTCATATACAGCTACGTTTTAGACTCATGGGAATTTTTTTAACTCTCAGTATAAAACAGCTTACAAAAGGCAACCCATGGCAGTTGAATTTTATGTGCAACTTCAGGTGTTTGATTTTATTTACAGATTTTTATCAATGATTGATTGTCATTGAGATAGCCTGTTGAAACTAAAAAATAATAGCCGCAATCTGCAGCTCAAACATTTGAGCAACCCCATGACCCAATGAGATGAGGATGATATAAATGAGGTATTTAAGTCAAAACGTATCAGCCAAATGTATCAGCGGGTAGCCTTGACTCAGGCCAACCATTCCTGAGAGAGTATGGTTAATTGAACCCCAACCATCAAAGTACACCGGTAACCACTGTCTAGCATTCAAACCCATATAAAAGTAAATACCTTTACTAGGATTTGAACCAGGAACTTTCATCTCCGAAAATCAGCTGTTAAACAGCTGATTTTGGCGACGACTTTACCTCTAGACCAACCCGGTGGGTTAATTTGATAATATTAAATGTTAAAATTATTTAAACATAATTTGTTTTTATCTGACATAGTTTATAACTGTGTGAAAAATCCCATTGCGTATAAGAAATTTCTATGTTATGTAACATTATTTCTCAAAAACTTACCCATTGTAAGATTAAAAATAATTAAAAAGATAATAAAATTGGTAAACATCCCGTTACTGTAAACCTTTAAAACTATCCATCACAATAATTACGACATTCTTGTCATTGTAATCCTATGAAAATATATTTATTATGTCCCTTACGGGAATACCGACAACTGAAATGAACAATTCACTTTTATTTGGAGAATAGTATAATATTTTAATCCCAATAACTATTTTTTAAGACTGAATGAGGGACCCACTTGCTTGGTTTGGCCTCCTGTCCCCCATTAAAATAATTTACAATTCTCTTTTCTTCTTCTTAGTTGCCTAGTAACCATACTTTTGTTAATGAAATCAAATAATTTTATTAAAATATTTATTTTAATCAGCTGGAGATATCTATTTTTATTTCAATAGACTCAAAAATAAACAACTCCAGGTGTCCAGTAAATTTGTCATATTACACCATTTACAGTAATAGTATGCTCGAATTCATTTTGTAAATATTATACAATTAAGTAATCGTTAGATTATTGGTATTTAGAAATGAAAACAAACTTCAAAGAGAATTTTAAAACCAGATAAATTTATCAGATATGAAATAATAAAAAATTAATAGTAAATAAGATTGGTGTTAATAAAATTCAGGTTAATCTGGGGTATGTAAATTTTTGAGGGTAATTTATGCCTGTTCTTTTCAGCGCGAGGTTATCTTTATCAAGCTTGCAGTACTTACTTCTGTCTTGTGTATAGTGTACATAATAAACTGTATTAGCATGGCAATACATAATTTCCATATTTAGATTTTACATTTCTACTTTTTACACATTTCTATACCAATAAAAAGAAAAATTAAAATTTACACAGTTTAAACAGATATAGGATTTTCTATAAATTCTCACTTATTTTTAAACTTATGAATTTTAAACTGATATTCTAATTCAGTACTTGAAAAGAATTTTATTCTTTTCATTATAATGGGAACAGCAGAGTGATGTGAATATCTTTCATGTTTGTTGTGAGGAATAAGGGTAACAAATAAAACCCTGAATGAACATTTGTAATGGATTACGTGTAAAAAAATATCACCTAGTAATTTATCACTGCTATATCTAACACCATCTTCACATGCGTGAGTGAGTTGGGTTAGTGGTACAGGGGTGGCCCATTATTACAAACGTGACATGCAGTGAGCAAGTTTTATGTTCTACTATATATAAAAGATTTCCTCTTCACTATTGTAATGAAGTTCACAGAAAATAAAATTTACATATTTGTTATTTCATTTTAGTTGATTAATCTATAGAAATTATATAAAAATAACTTTTCATCTTTATAAAGTCTTATATAACAAATTACAAATGAAAAATAATAATTATAACTAATCAGATTATTTTAACAAAATTTATTGGTTAAAAATACTTGGTACTATTTTTATAAAGTAGTAAAAGATTTTAGAAAATCACATTTAGTAGTTTTTTTTTTTGGTGTAACGTCCAACTGTTCTGCAATTACTTCTAATGCAAACGGTGAAGGATGAAATGATTTTTTGTAAGGTATGAAAGTATGCCATGCCTGAATGGGATTCGAACCCAAGACTTCATGATAACGTTTAGTAGTTACTTACTGGTAACAATACCTCTTAACAAATCTATACTATTTTTATAACTAGGAATAATTTGGAATTTTGATTTTGAAGTTTTTCTTATTCACTTTTATGTTTTGTTTTAAGTTATTTATGGCCAAGATAATTGCTTGTTTACGCCAATTTAATTTACGCCTGAAATTTTAGATTTCTGTTTTGGTCTCACTTAAATGTGAATTCACTGTTTAGGATGGATGTACATGTTTATTCGCAGTGACAATTCCTCTTGTGTTGGAGAGATAAACTCAATGTTGTGTCTGTTACATACATACCATGTTGTTGTTCTGAATCAAATTCAGAACCTACCACTTTTCAGCCTATGCTTATAAGAATTCCACGGAGGCATCCAGGATTTTTAGAAATTATTATTACTGTCACTAAAGATTATTTGTGGTTTTAGAGGGATAATTATCATGACAGTTGGTAATTTTGTGGGTTTTGGCTTTGTAATGGAAATCCCTGTGAATGTGAGGGATTCATTAATCTCCCTATAAACCATGGATTTTATTTACATTTATTATTTTGAATTTCTGAAAGCGTTCATCTTCAGATAAATAGCTTGTGAGGAAAATTCAAAAGAATATTTGAATAAGGATTTTCAAAACAGTGATGTGGATACCATTAAGAAAATTTGAAAAGAATAGTTGAATCATAACATGATTTTTATAATCATTATTTTATATAGATGACGAAATACATCAGCTTGATTTATCAGTTATTTTAAACCCTTCAATTATTCCTTCACTTCAAATTGAAAAAAATCACATCTGCTAACCTGTTATTATTAAATTAATTATATTGTGCATGTGTGTGGGTCAGTGATTAATCTGATTACAAAAATATGAGATAAAATTTATATTATAAATACCTGTGTCTTAATACATATTATTTAAATAAAATGTGGTTATAAAATTAAATAATGAAATTTTAAATTTTGGTTCTCAGTTACTCTTACTACTAGTATTAGTTACTGTGTTGGTATTTTGTCTTTAATTATTACTTGTTATTATTTTTGAATGTGTTGATTGATGGATGAGTATAATATATTCATTACAACGTATTAATTGAATATTAATTAATCTATCCATATGAAATAGTCAGCAAAATTACCTCCATTAATCATTCATGATTTTATCTTTTTATTCATTTACAAGATTACTCGATTCATCAGGAAATATCAGCTGTTTAGTTGTCTATTAATACTCTTCGTGTTATTTATAAATTTATATTATTTCATTATCAGCAGTTTTACATTTTACAAAATTTTTCATTTCTCTGAAAGTTTTAAATATTTTCCTTTGCTATTTTGTATTTAATTTTTTTTTAATTTGATAAAATAACTATGTTGGATAGAAGAAAGTTTTATTTTCAAACAGTCCTTTCTAAAAAGATAATTTTACTTAATTAATTCATCAATTTCATTATTTTAAGTTTTTTTTATTTATGAAATTACTGAAAAATTTAATAAAAACGTAACACAGTGTATTATTAAAAATTTGTTTTTTCCAAATAAGTAAAGTAAGTTTTTACTAAAAAACTTGTTTACCAATTTTCATTATAAATTTATTGGTTTTTCACCTAATCTTCAAAATTTTATTGGTGCATTAGAAATCAGGAGAATCTACTTGTAGTATTATTCTATTAGTTTACATCTAATATATCTTAGTTCTTAATTATTTCTGCTAAATTTAGATTGAAAGTGCAATAATTCGTTAATAATTAATTTAGTTTTTCATATTCTGCTTTTTATTCTTTATCTGCTTACTAGTTTTATAAGTCCCATTACAGATTAAAAATTTTTCAAAATTTTATATTAATTCAAATTTTAATACTATATTATTAATTAGATAGTTTTTTGCATTCATTATTGTTCTCTAATAGAATTGTGTTTAGTTTTGTAGAGTTAATTTTACCAGTTGTTGGTAACAAGAAATTCAATTAGAAATTTTTGTAGATATTGTGCAGTAAGTAATCAGCATTTAAAAAATTTATATCACTATTGTTTAACACTCATTATAATGAATTATTTTTTTAACATCAAAGTATGTTAAATGTACATCGTGTTTATGAAATTTCTGTTTATTAGTCGTGCCAATTATTGATACTTTGTTGTTCAAAGACTTTCTGTAGACAACTTGAATTTTACACGGTTCTGTTATGTACTTGTACATTTATCAATTTTTATACTGAATTTTACAATTTTTTTCTTGAGTTTCAGTTTTTCTATCAGTTAGAGAACTGCAGTAAGTGTTATTAGTATTTACTTGTTTGTCTTCTTGATATAACAATAATACCTTTCAACATTCTATTCAGTGAGTTTAACAGAAATAGCTTCGAAACACTTCATTTCAACTATGATTTCTTTTTCACAAGTTATCGAATACAGTTTACTACTTGAGTTAGAAAATTAACCTACAAATTTTTATAAAACCATTTAAAATTATAAAAACTTTTTTAAAAGTACATCTGTAAGAGTCAAATAAGACTTCAAAAGTGGTCAAACACTGGTTATAAGCAATAAGGATAACAGTGACAATATGTTAGCCAAACACCATTGTGAATTTCACAGTGTTTTTTTGAATGAAAAAGGATTAAGTTAATCTGCAATTGCTTTCATTCCTTTTTTAGTATTACCACTATATGTATGTGATAAAGTAAAATACATTACTTAAGCTATCAGTTGACAACTTCAGCTCAATAGATTGGGTCTGCCTGAATAATGTCTATTTTTGATAAGACAATCTTACAAGCATTATCTACATATGTTCTTTATCAATGTTCTAACACCTTGGTCATTTATCCAGGTGTACTAAACAGAACATCTTAAACCGTTAACATACACTGTTTTTCTGTTATTTGTCAAATGATTTCAGGTCAGTATTTTAAGTCAAACAGTGTTATTTAGAATCAACAGACAAATTTAAGTTCTGGATTACAATATATTCCAAGTAAGGTACTTTGTTATTATCTGATGATTTTGTAAATGATATTTCTACATGCATATTTAAGACACTATTTGTCTAAGAAACTAATAATATCTTTGTCACCAAAAATCTTTTGTGAAAGAGTTTTATAAGAACTTTTTAACAATTGAGAAATTTATTAATTAATTCAGATTTTTTCACCATTTCTTTCTCAAAGAGTTATTTATTGTTAGAAAGATTTTCTTAGTTCTTGATCAGTTACAATGAAAGTTCAGTACCATATTTTTCTTCAAGAGCATTACCTTTTAAAAAATAAATACACTTTGAATCTTATTTATTTTTTCATTTTAGATGAATGAAACTTATTTAAAACATGTTTTACAATTATGTTTGTAAGTATTCAATCTGAATCTTAAGTTTAAAAAATTATTTTAATACTTTTTACTTTTTGTGGGGATGCTACAGATTTCTCCACTTTCTAAATCTTACAGCCCCATTGTCTTTTGTCTTCCCTGTCACCCTCCATGAGATTCTTCACGTTCTTAGCATATTGGACTCCTTGTACCCATTTTTTCTGGGAGCAGTCTGTTTTTCTATTTTCTGGATGGAAAAACAATGCTCTTTGGAGCCTTCTGCCCACTGTCATTCTATGGGCATACCACATCAATTGCTGGACTCTACTCAATAGATTGTGGTATCCTACAAACCAGCCTGTTGTCTTTTATCATTTTTAAAATTCTCCGCTCTGAAGACCATGCACAACCTTTGTAACCTGTGCATCTCTAAGGCCTTTGTTATTCCTGGAGCTCATTTGCCAGCACTCAGCACCTTATGTAGTTGTGGGCTCTCGTTCAAATGTAGCCACTAAATTCTTCATACTCATCTGTATTTTAATAAATCAGAGCACTACATCTAGTCTTGAAAGAGCAGCTCTACCCTGATTCATGTGGTTCCTTTAATTTAATTTAAATTATATATTCATGTGAGGATTTACAGCCCCAGCCATATCTTGCTTCCTGAGCACCAGCTCTCTTTGTCTTGCTAGTCACCATTGGAAAGCCACTGCAAAGACAATTGCCTCCTGTACCCCAGCCAGCCACCACCTACAGCCTACCCCTCCTTTTTCTATTGTCTGGCGTCCACTCCCTACCCTCTCTGGCCACCTACCATCCTCCAGTCTCTCCAAATGGCAAAACCATTTTTATTGCTTCCGGGAAATGGTATCTATGATATTTCCTTGAATGCCAATTCTTCCCCTAATTTCGGAATTCAATTGAAGCATGACACACCACAGCTCTGCCTCCAGAAATCCATCCCCACCGCTTTTAAGCGATCCTTCTCCCTTTTACAATGTACCCACACTTCCGCACCATAGATACACACTCTCCAGGTTAGCATGACAAATATTAATCTTCATCTCCTTCCATACTTTATCATTCCAAAGGACAGAATTTAACTGCTCTATAACCCTTCGCCCTTGTGAAATCTTTTTGTTTACTTGAAATTATTTATTTGTGAAATCTTAACCCTTCGCCCTTGTGAAATCTTTCTGTTTACTTGAAATTATTTATTTGTGAAATCTTTCTCTTATCAAAGATGACTCCCTGGTTTTTAAAACTTTCATAGCTTTTCACTACACCCGTTTAAATTACGTTTTTAATTTGTATCTACCTGATCTTACCAAATACACTAGTCCTATAAAAGGCTATTATAACCACAAAGCTGTATAAGCAATTTTGTAATTCTTTAATTTTCAGTTTTTTTGTTTGAAAAATTGAGTTTTTAAAACCGTCATGTTGTATAAGCAATATACATTGAACAGGGAAGTCGTAGGATTAATAAATAAAATCATATGAGGTTTTATAGAGGTAATTATCATTTAAATTTTATAAAGACTAATCAACATCTGATCATTCATTTTATTATTATTATTATTATTATTTTCATACATTTTCACCAAATATCATCCCCATTTAATATTAATGGATTTATCTAAAACTAGGGAATAAATTTTAAGTACTGAAAAAATTGTTTTATTATCAGTTAATTGGAAACACTTTAGAGTAATTATTTTGTATAAGTTACTGAAATTATTAAAATTTAATTTGTATTACGTTTTCTTAATAATATATTGAATTTTTGTTATAAAAGGAACAGTTCTGGTTAAGTAAAGATTTATTATCTTACTGATTAAACTATTTATTACAAAAAAAAATATTAATGAATATGTTATACTTACATCTGTTTAATTGAAATATTATTAAATTCTTATTGTTATATTAATTATGTTTTGTTTTCTTTTATACTTATATTATCAATTGAAATAATGTTATGTGTGTTTGTGGGTAAGCAGTTGAAATAAAAAGCACTGTAGTTGTTTGTATATAATTTATTTTAATCTTACAGACATTCTTAAAGAAGCTTTGTAGCAGAAAATATATTAGAACTTTTTTTTATTTTCTTTAAAAATTCTTTTAAGTAATTTTGAACTATCTTATCTTTCTGCTGCCCAGATTTGTTGGGTAAGGGATGACATTTGACTCTCTCTATCTATTATAATATATATATATTTCTTTAATCTATATCTTTATACTTGTTTATATACATATATTGTTAGATATTGTTCATTTAATTTTGTTTTTTTCTCATTTAGCTGGAAATTGTTTTGTGATTACTGATTTGATAAAATGCTGTACTGTTGTGATCCAGTTCTGTGTTTATTGCTGTAAAATTTGAATTTTGTTTATACCTTTATTATATTTTATTTATTTATTATTATATTAGTTAATGTTGTGTATTGTTGAGTATAGTATTTGCGATTTTTATTCTTTTATTACTTTATTCTTATCTATTATTAATAATATTAGTTTTACATTCATTGTCTTAGTAATAATCTTATATTACAACAATAATGCAAGACATGAAATTAATGTTCACTTTTCTAATTTTTCGTGATTTCATTAACTGTTTTTGTGAACATAATTTTTGTGTATTTAATATATTGAGGAGATTGCAGTAGGCATTCATTACATTTGTTTATTCCATCTACATTAGTTAAATTGTTATTTTTCTAAAATTCAGTAACCATGAAATAAAACTAATGCAGTAGATTAATAAAAATGAAGGCATCACAAATATAAGATGTAATCTATTTTTTTTTTTTTTTTTAAGTTGTATTCCTTGCACTTACTGATGCTGGAAATAAAAGTCTGTTTGTGGTAAAATCAATGTAGTGGTACTGTAAAATTTTAAGTATCTTATAGTTGTTACAGTAATTTTCGACAATCATTTGAATTGTATTTGTCAGTCCATTAAAGTATTCAATATTTCTAACTATTCCCCTACGTAGATTTACTGTTATTGCGTAACTACAATGTAACAAAATGTTTACAAGCTTGATCATGTTGATTAAACATAAGTATACTATTTGTTAACAGACTTTACCAGCAAGAGAAACAAATAGGAATTGCTTCTCTCATAAATGTGAAGCTATTAATTCTTATCAGTTTATAGTGAATCATCTTTTAATAAACCAGAAAAATGTTTAAATTTTCCAATTATTTCAATCTGAGACCTTATTGAAAGTGACTGATTTAATTATCCTAAAAATAAACCATCTTAAGACAGTATGCTTTGCATTAACATTAATGGATTTTTCCATATTGGCAATTTTTGGCCACATAAAGGAACTCTTCACCCTTAACAGGCAGGTGGAGTGTTAAATTATTTGCACTCAATCTGCTAGTTCCAGAGCTACAAAAAATAGTTCTGTTTCTTATCACATGATCAGCCAATTATATGCCATTAAAGAGCAGAAGAGGTAGAGGGGTAAAAGACATTAGTCAGAGTTATCTCCTCTATGAGTAATGAATTTCATCATAATACAGCAAGACCGTGTGCTGAATGATGTGAAGGTGTTATTTTTTAGGGTGGAAAGTAGATGGTTTTCAGATGGTCCGGCATGCTAATAAGCATACTTTTACACTCAGTGAGGAAGGCAAATGTAAACCACCTCACTCCTCGTTTTACTTAGTAAAGCCTCTGGAGGTTCAAACCAACCTTTCAGCTGATGATCTAAACAATCAAGGGATACAAGGGATACTAGACATTCTGGAAGTCTTTTTGCAGCCCACATTCTCAGCTTTCGTTCACTTTTATCGTCTCTTCTGTCCCTCTAGTGTTCTTCTTTTGCTTTTTATGGAAACTCAAAATCAATGTCTGAATTTAGTTTGATCCATTAAGTTTGTTCAGATTATTCCAGTTTTCTCATTATCTGTTCTGACTTCGTTAAATCAGTCTTCTGATATCTTTGGTTTATTGTTTACTGTCTTAAAAATTTGTTTTGTCAACCGTTCTCAGAATTTTAGTTGTTGGTATTAATGGAAATAACTTGATACAAAATGTAATAATAAATTCCCCTAATGTTACTTGAAAAGAAAAGATAACTGCAATCTCCTTGTTGTTTACCTTTATTATTAAGCCGCAAGGAAACTTCTGCCACTATACATACAACTATTTACTTTATTTTTTTATTGATATTTCCTAATATCTATGATATCACAATGTTTGGGTACTATAATTCTTAACAAACACAACATAAATTCTATCAATCTGTTATAACATTCCATCCAATACACTCAGAACTGGAACATAAAAAACTTACACATTGTTCATGTACTTAACACTAATCATTTCATTAATTCATTTGTTATTTGTAAATACCACTTTTTAGGTAATGAAAAAACACTTCATCCATTGTATGCGAATGATATCATGTAATTTTGATCATAGGGTGTTTTTAATAGGTAATATTTTTGCATTGCTGAAGTGCTATTGAAATTCCTTAAATAAGGCTGAGGTATAATTAAGATTTAATTCATGATTAATTATTTTTGCTGTATTGAAAAATCATTTTGTTTTTTGTTTTTTTTTATATGATGTTCGTTTTGAATTTTGTATTGTAAATTTTTTGGACAAGAAAAATTTTGTCTGTTAGGTAAAATGTACAATATGAATTTTGTTTTACTGATGGTATATTAATCATATTTCTAATATATAAATCACTTTTTTACTTTTTTTTAAGTTTTATGTTACAATCTACCATCTTTTTGTGCTGACCTTTATTTTCGGTTAATATTTACAAAATAAAAAGTATCTAAGATAAAAACCACATAATGTTGTCAGATTAACTAGGTCAAACTAGTTACAGATTGTTTCAACTGACACAACGATAATAATGATAAAGTGATGCAGTTGTATGTTGTGTTTAAGTTGTTTTGTTTTATTACCCACACAAGCAAGGAAAGAGCTAATTCTCATAAAGTATTAAATAATAGCGGGTAATTTTATTTAGTTTACTTTATTACCTTAAATAAAGTGTAATTTTTTAAATACCAGAATTTATTATTGGAAAACAATATCAAAAAGTTTATTTGCCATCTAGTTTGTAAAATATGAGGTTTTTATTAGTAGTTTGCAGAAACTTTGTATAGTTGTTATCACAGTTTATGATGAGTTAGTTTTTTTAAAATTAGATTTGTTGGTTAAAAATGTTTTGCACTTAGAAGTAAATTTCATTAGTATTTCAATAAAAATTTTATATTACTTCATTTATAAAAAGTGATAACTGTGATTATTTTTTTATTTAAATATTGTGAATACATTATGTATTTATATAAATTGACGCAATTCATTAAAAATAATTTATTTATTATTTTTTACTTCTGAATTACATTTGTAATTCCATTACTATTGTATTTCTTAAAATTATCATAATTATTCAGTACATCATGTCAGAATACAATTTCCAATGTGATAAAAACTGGAGATTCTGATTTTCATCTACATTTATCATTTTCTCTAAGTTATACAAAATTCAGATACACTCTACCAGACACTCTTTAACTTTTCAAACATAGATCAATCACAGTTTCTTCTTAGATTGTTTGTCTATACTCTGTTTTTTTTCTCTATTTTGTGTTATCTTATAATAACTATATTGTTTTCCTTAACTTTTTATGTATTTATGTTGTAAAGAATACTTTATTCCTGATTAAAGTCTTAAAATCATTTGGAAACGATTTTTATACTTGAATTTGTTTTGCAGAATATCATAAGACTGATTTTTGTTTAATATAAATAATTGTTTTAAACCCTTAATAAGAATTAAGGGACTTATTGGGAATTATTATTGTGTAGTGTTGATACAGTTCTTATAGACCCTTGTTCTTGGGAAGCTACATTATTGTGTAAAGTCATGATACAAAATATTTTAAACTTATTCTGTAATTAATATAGTAAAATTCTAAAAGATGACATTGACTTGTTTTTTCTGATGCATCGTGTATTTCACATTACAGTGAATTGGGGAGAAATATCTACAGTTTTTTGTAATGTTTTCTTTAATATTATGTAAAATAGAACAAAACTTCCTCTTAAGTTCCAAGGTAGCTCAGTGTTACTGTAGTTCAGTCATACTGTATTTTGATCAATATAAGTAATTTATTCCATTTCATATCCCATAGATTACTTAGATGTTATTAAATTTTCTTTTCATCTTAGAAGATTGTTTAAAACTTATAACTTACATTTTAAAGTGCCTTTAATGTTAGAAAACATAAACTAACTCCAGTCTTGTAATTGTAAGACCTTCAAGTTAGTTGTTTATTTTTTTGAAGTATAAATTCTTACAGAACAAAGTGTTGAATATATACTTCCAAGTGAAATAAATGTTTTGAAACAAATATGTATGAATCTGAAATATTTGGCAATGACAATCACAAAAATATCGGTATCATATGTCAAGGATTATGCTCAGTGGCCTGTTCTGGCATCCATCTCTTTTGCGTCTTCCCAAGCCTCACTCTCTCTCGGTTTATGTTTCCATGCTTGAGAGGAAGTCTGTGTGGTGGCATGCAAAGTAAATGGTTGGACCAGTTTCTCTTACATACTCTTAATGTGTCACACTGTGACTGAACATTTTAAATGCATATCACAAAAATATACTATTTTTTTCAAATCTTTAAAAGTTAGCTACAATCTATTTTAAGTAGTAGTGTTCTTATTTTCCTATGAATATATAAGCACTAGATCACCCGATTAATCTCTGTTAGGTAATAAAATTGTGTTTCCAATAATGGAATCATAAACTTTTACTTAAAATATAAAATCCTAACATTCAGCCAATTATTCCCATCCATTCCATTCAGTTGAAATTGGGTTTTAAAGTAGACTGATTGATTTGCATATTTAGACCTAAAGTTTGTTTTAAGTTTTTAAAACGTTAAAAAAAATTTTACTACATGTAGCTTCTCGAGAACTACCCTTTGCATTTTATGAGACATAACTATTTGTTGTTGCTCGTGTGAACTTTTCACACTGCATGTACCTATTGTTATAATGTGTAAAATCCTTGTTTTTTTTTGTTTGTAATCATTATGACTTATTTTATAATACCAATGCTCTTTCCTGGTTATTTTTCCATAATTTTTCTCCTAACTTAGAAGTTTGGTGTTTTTTCTTGTTAATAATTTATTAACAGGTTAATTTAAAACTGGTCAGCATATTATATTTATTAATTTTGTAAATTAAATTTTGATGATGTTACTCGTCAATATAAGTTAATTTTTTTTGTTTTTGAATTAATATTTTATTATAGAGACAAATTTATTTCTAAAACTACTTTTGTTATTGTCCTTAAATCGTCCATTCTTGATTTATTGAATGAACTTAGAAAAAGGATTATAACAAAAATAGTTTTAATTGAACATCTTATAAAATCAATGTTTACATATTATACCATAATTTTTTCCTATAATGGGATTTCATTTTTTCATTCCGTACGATCATAAAACAGGAATGATGATTGGTCAAAAGAGTTGGTATATTTAAACAGCTATATTCATATTTCATTAAAATACCTGTACAAAAGTTTCTAAAAAATAAATGAAGATTGTGGAATGTTGTCTATAAGTTAAAAAAACAACTTTTTATTTGACCAATCAACTTTCCTTTGGTCATCTGTACATAGAGTATGCGTTTAGTTATGTACTATAATTATAGTAGAAACTCAACACGCTCTATTCATTTCATAAAACAAATGCTATTAATAAATGATTTATACATTGCTGAAATTACAGTACATAAGTTATATCATAAAACAAAAAACAGAAAACATAACTTCTATTTTAAATTTTTGCCATGAAAAAATACTTTTAAATCACTAGAAATTGATATTCAACATTTTTGGGATTGAGTGGGGTGAATTATAAGAAAATTCTGAAGTTCACTTAATTCAAGTTCACTTGTTTTAGTATGTAATTGTAATCCAACAAAACATAATCAAATATTGTAGTTATGACGTATGGTAAATATTTACGGCTGTAATTTTTTCATGGCTGTTTTATGTTATTACTTCTGTGTATAAAAATTGTAAGAAAAGGCTCAAAATTTGTTTTTTCATGTGTTTTTTTTAATTTAATTTTTCGACATAATTCTTGTATAATCTTTTTATGTTATTATAACCCTATTAATGAAATTTATCTTTACCTTACCTTTGCTTGCCTTTTTAGTTTAAAAAATATTTATGCGCGTACCACCTTCTTCAGAGCAATTTTAACTAAAATTAAATTAAGAATGGTGTTTCCAATCAGTCATATGGAATAAAACTCTTGAATAGTTTATTCAATATGACTGAATGGAAACATCATTCTACATTTTTATTTTTAAATTTAGTTAAAGTGCTATGAAGAAGGTGGTACCACCGAAACACACGTAAATATTTTTTAAACTAAAAAGGAAACCAAAGGTAAGGTAAAGATAAATTTCATTGTAATTTTTAAATGGTTGGCGGGATGCATTTTAAGTTTTTTTTTTTTTTGTTAAAACCCTGAACGAGTTTCCATGATTTGTTGTTTTGAGTAATGATAAGCTTTCACATAATTATATTTCATTAATGCACTCATGATATGACTATACATTGATTATAGTAGACCAACTATCAGTAATGCTAATTTATTTTGTTCTAGTGATTCTAATATCTAAAACCACAATATAATGATACAGTGTCTAAAAACAATTATTTTTATTTTATATAATAAATTTCACTAACCCTTTTTTAAGCTGCCTTTATTTTTTATTTATCTATCACTTATGCGTGTTTCGGTGGATTCACGAGCATCAGAGTATATTATATAATTTGAAAGTAAATTTTTTTTAAATCTGTTGAAGATGTTACATCTATAGATTTTTAAAAAATTTAGTTTTAAACGATATAATATACTCTGATGATGGTGGATCCACCAAAACACATGTAAGATAGATAAATAAAAAATTAAGGCAGCTTAAAAATAAGGTTGTGAGATTTATTATATAAAATAGAATTAATTTCAAGCTTCAGGATGATCATTATAAGGATTTATTCTTGAATTAATTTTTAATTTTAAAAAAAATCTTCATTATTATGGTTGTTTACTAACCCTACAAAAAATTCATAATTAATTTGTTAATTACAACTTCTTTTTTACTACTAAACCAGTTTTTTTAACCCTTCTGGGACTGATGACATTTTATATCAAAAACTATTCATCTCAGAGGAAAATTTATTCTATTCTATTATCATACACATAATGTGTTATCATACACTAATGGGTCAGTTGTTTGTTTTACAAACAACAACTGCATTATTATCATTAGTTCTAGTTTGTATACAGCTATTTCAGTACTCTGAAGGTAAATCACTGCTGAATTTCATAGGAAATTCTTGACTCTCCATTAGGTACCTCATAATACATTAATTGATTATAAATTATTTTATTAGACATTATCTCTTTTGTTTGCATACACTAAATAATATAATGAACAGCCAAACAAAACAAAATTGTAGATAATACTCACCTCAGAGTATTAAATTATCGAGATATCTTTAGGCTCTCTTAAAGACATCTTCAGGACAAAGATTACACAATCACACAAAACACATAAGGTCGAACACCATGTCAATTTAATTTAATTTAATTTAATTGTTTGTAACTATATCATGCACGACATATGTGGCCGAATAGTTGCACACAATAGAGTTACAAACAATTAAGTTAAATTAATTGATGTGATCTTCGACCGTATGTATTTTGAGTAACTTGTATAATCTTCATCCTGATGATCTCTCCAAGAGAGACTAAAGATAGCTCGATAATGTAATACTCTGAGGTGAGTATTATCTATAATTTTGTTTTGTTTAGCTGTTCATTATATTACTTAGTTAATGTTTATATTACAGCCCCAAAAAAAATTTCAATTTGGTATTAAAATATTCATTCAAACTGGATGTAATCAGAGTATACAAAAATATCAGGATTTTTGACAATCTTATTAAAGGTTATGTTGTGAAATAAAATGTAAAAATTCTTGTAATATCACTTTTCATTATTTTTGTTAAAAGTATACAGAGAATTTAAATTGTATTGCATCCACTTTTCATCTTTGATCATCCATTTTCTATTAAAACTTGTGAATGTATAACTCGTACGAAGTTATATTTCCAGTTCACCTAAAACAATGTCATCTTCTTGTCCATTTGCTATGATTTATTTATTGTGCTTTAGATGATTTTGTAATTTCTCTAAATCTGGGGTTTTTTGAGTCACCCTGTAACCACTACTTCATATCATTTTTGTTCAATCCAGAACAGCCAAAAATTTCAACATTTGCATTCCTTTTTTTAAAAAAACCTATGGCAGGTGAACCCTACAATTTTTATTAGATACAATTCAGTAAATTTGTTTTAGTCTTAGTATTTGTCATTTACTGTAATTTATTGAGCCTTTTCTTTCTTGATGTACAAAGTAACAAAAGTAATAGAAATCTGCAGGATGTTTATTTTTAATTGTTATTGTATGGAATGTAGCTGCTCGCTTATACAATTTTCGCATAGGTTTTAAGAATAACACACAAAACGCTTTCAGTTTTGTTCATGATCCCAGAAAATTGTTGTATTATCAATGTCACTTTCAAAATCTATGGGCTGTAAATTAAAAATCTTAGGTTAGATTACACTATCATGTGTTATGTGTTTATTAGAATAATTTCTTGTTGCACTTTATTGAACTTAAGGATTAATTAATAATAATTAAATCATAGATGAAAAGATAGTGACATGCAGTATGCATATATAAAAATATACTGGGTATGAATGAACAAATCAAGCTTTCATGCACAAATTATTCATGTTCCATTACAAAGGAATTATCATACAATTCATTCATGTTAGCCATTTTTTTCTCTCCATTTATATAGTTGCATCTAAAACTAAAATTATCGTAAGTTCATCATAAATTGCATTAAAAAAAGGTTTTATTACCATAAGCACTAACAGTAACATGAGATTTGTAATAACATGCCATCACAAAAAATATATACAAAACAAACTCACAATTATTATTAAAAGAAAAAGAGAGTACTTAATTTTAAAATGTGCAATTTCTAAATCAAATTTACATTACATCTTAGTGTAAATAATGATATCACATTTCAGAATTAACATTTTAGTTAAAAAGCATGAAATCTTGTGTAAGGTTGTCCATTTTAGAGTAGTCACCAGTAGTATCTGTGAAATTAGATGATCTACAATAAGTTTTAATGGGGAACCTCTACAATTTTAATTATTATTGTTGGGAGCATTAAAAATACAATATTACCATTTTTTTAAATATTCTTTCTTTTTAGTAACCTATTTTGTACATTTTATTAAAGGGATAAAATTTGAAGTTGTTTATAGTAATAAGTTATTTGATCAGATATATCTAATCAAAGTGAAACTGCAGTCATTTCTAATCCATGTTTTGTTTTCATCTGCATTGTATAAATGAATAATAATACATATAGGTGATTTTATCTCTGGTTTCAAAATTATTAGTTTCAGGAATATATATTTTAAAATAAGCATCTTCTTTGTATCAGATTTATTAGTCTGTAGCTTTTAAAAACATTTGAATGTAAAAAAAGCATGTTTGATAGAAGCAGGTCATAAATAATGTTTTCTAACCAAATTTTTTTTGTATATTTTATTGTAATCAGTTTTAGTCTAACAAACAATTTAATCAATACTACTTACCAATTTATAGTTATCATTATAAAAACCAATGGCTACTCTTACTTTTAAAGTTTACTGTTTCTCTTATCTTATTCTTATTTTTTTGGGTTAAATTTATGTAAAGCACTCTTACTTAAGCTCTATACTTAATGAACACTGTTATGGAGGATCTTATTCTCTTAATACAACTTTCTTGTTTTTTTTAAAAAATAAAATACTCTTTTTTTCTCTAATCAAAGCAAGTTGAAGGTTTACTGGCACTTTAGTTTTGTATTAAAATTAGCGCCTTAAAGCTACAGCTGCACTGCAAGAGGTAAGTGTCAAGGCAAGATGGAAATGGCGCCTGGATGCTTCTTCCACCTAAAACCAACACATGAAGTGTTATGTTAGTGGCCACATCGGAGCCACCTAGCACTTTTTGAAACCAGGCGACTCGCCAGGCGTACATCCTAGCTAACCAACTTGTCTGTTCAGTAGGTGTCATTCTGGTGGCTATAGTGTTTATTTCGCATTGGCTGTACTATGAATAGTGATTTTTAAGTGACTGAGTAACATCTCTTTAAGAATATTGAACATATCTTTTCTCATTTTCAAATATTCTACAAATTTATTATTGTACAAACGAGCATCTTTGTACAAGTGATAAAATTTTCTGAAAACTTCCCTACTGGTATTAATATCGTGTACCCACTCATTCGTATAGTTTTCATCTAATTTTAAATCTAAACTTTCCACACGCTTTAACTCCTTGCACAAATCTAGTCATGACATTGTTGCTCGTGTCTGAACTCAACTGAGCTAAATGCAATGTGCCACCTCCCTCTTGCAGTCCGGCCATAATGAATCTTCCCTCTTCATCAACTTTTGCCTCGATGCTTGCCTCTCACAGTGCAGCTGTAGCCTAAAAAGTTAGTCTCGAGGAGTTACAGCCCCTTAAAATTCGCATGGTACAGAACCATTCCCAACTTTTACACTGTCTTTTAACCAAAAATATTGTAGAAATATAATTTTTTCAGAATTTCATAACTATATTATCACCTTATTGGGTTCTCTTCTGATCAGTCGTAATTCAGAAGCAAATAGGATTTTGAATATTGATGCGTTGGAACCATTAATAAAGATTCCTTATTTAAGTTTTTTTTTAAATTTCTAGTAGTCTCAGATATATTACTAATGAGCCCTCCTTATAAATACACAATGCTAATGTTATTGAAAAAGCATTCTGCCAGTTTTTATGTGCATGAATATGTACAAACAGTTAACTCATTCATTAATGAAATCCTCAAAATATAACTGTAATTTTATTTCATTTTTAAAATATATTTTTACGGTATTAATTACATTTATGTAACATTTCCATAACAATTCGCAAATATGAATAAACTTTTCAATTTACTTTTGCGTGCATGAACAAAATGATTATAAGGTAGTGTTCATGAGAGTGATTGAAAAATGTAGACTTAAAAACTTGTACAGAATTATAAAGTAAAAATACATAGACATAAAATTAATATTCAGTTAAATATATCACAAAAGAAATAATGAGCATTTTAATAATACGTTGTTAGAAAGATGAAAACTTTGATGTCATGGCATATAACGAGTAACTCCGTAGGGTAGATGAACGTTCTTATCATTAGCTAGTTACTGTTGCTTTTCTGTAGGGTGTATTCCATTAAACATGCTAAATGGTTTGCAACTGCGTGTAATCTCAGGATTCAATAAATTAACAACTTTAAATCGAGACAAATAACTAAGGATTACTGTACGTTAGATAATATGTCTACTTCACAGTATTCATTTTATGTTATGTTCATTAACTCCCATGATTTAATTAAACATTAGTTAACCATTTTATTGTCTATTTGGAAGATTATTTTACTTTGCCTGATAATAACTTATTTAAAACATAATTTGCTGTCTTAACTGTCAAAAGTAACACTCTGATATTCTATAAACAGGTTAAAACTTTTAATAGGTTTTGATAATTTATTTATGTCATTTCAAAAACAGAGAATCATGTTATGTTTATGTCAGTTAATTATAAACACAAATAGGCTGTTTCTTTAATAATAAATACTGCTATTAATATTTTATTAACCTTAATATCTTAAACTTAATAAATATTTTTATTCAGATTCCCTAAATTAAGTTAAAAGAATACACAAACATAATAATTTATTTTATTTAAACATTCATGTAGCAGTTTAAAAATGTTTAGATGTAACAAAAGTGTAAATTAACTACAAAAATCTATAAAAAGTTAATTACATTTTAAGAAATTCATTTCTTAATGAACTGTATGTCAGACATTACTGTTTACTTTTTATAAAGTCAACTAGCAGCCCCTTGCACCGTGCTTCACAGGAAACAAAATTTAGTGTTTAACTTCTCACACTACCTTACATGTTGAAAGCTAGATCACACTCGTACAAATAAAATCAATCAATACTGGAAACAGGAATATTGTTGACTTCAGTATGAATCATATTCTTATAACTGAACATGTGTTACAATAAAAGTTGGCAAAATTTATTTAATAAAAAAATGGTGGCCACTTCAGAAGCATAGTGGTAGCGCGTTGCCTACAACGCCGAGGTCCCAGGTTTGATTATCTAAAGTCTGCAAATTAGTAATAGTCAAAACCCACCATAGTCACTAATAACCAAGCTATTGATAAAACTTTAAATAAACTAAAAACAAAAAATTGTACGATCTGTTAGATTTTTGATAGGTTTACTTTAATTAGTTTATAGTTTGGTTATATTGTTCATTATTTGCATTGGCAAGAGAAAGTCATGTGAGTGTTTCACACCAGATTTTTGAAATCAGTTTGGTAGTTTCTGATATTACCTGTTACATACAAATAAACAAACGCTGCTTATTTACAATATTAGTATAGGTTCATGTAGCAGTTTGAAACAGTTTTCTTCTTAAGTTCCTGTACTAAAAGTGCATTTTATTAACTAAAAATAATTATCAGGTAAAAATTTTTGACTTCCTCGTTTTCTGTATAATTTTATCCTTATTACATTATTAAAATATTCTTTTTGTATTGAACAGTATAAAATACTGTTTACTTTTTATAATTTATGTAAAAAAAATTATTTTGGGTAAAACTCTTTTAAATACAGTATGTTCATAATACTATCATTAATCAGAACTTTTTAAATAGCTGAGGCAGTTTTTAGCTTCATGTAGGTCTATAATTAGCTGTATTTTGGATTTTTGAAAGACCTTAATATTAAGGAACAATTTTATATTATGTTATTAGTAAACCATTATATTTTGTTTAAATAATCTTTTTATGGTACATTAATTCATCATTTTAATTGTTATAAAAACACTTTTACTTTAACTATAATAATGTCATCCCTATTTTTCTTTCTGTTACACATATACTATGTTATTTTGTATACATTTTTAAAATATATTCTTGTAAGTGTAAACCACATTTTAACACATATATCAAAATACAGTACATAAGTATATCAATATTCTTTGAAATCTTACAACTATAAAACATCTTTTTTCATTGCATTCAATAATTTTGTCAAATCACTGCAGTATTTGTTTAATGATCTAAGATAAAACATCAATTTATTAAAGATTACAGATAAAACCTGGTTGCTTATTAGCAATATAATATTATCAGTCTGAAATTAACTTTCATATCATTGTTATTCTGGGTGGTATATGATCCTGACTTCAGCTGTTACGGGAAAATGAATAAAACTTCTAGTAATTAATTCATGTGAATTGGTAATGGAGGTTTGGGATTGTGTAAAAATGGAATCAATTTTTAAATGAAAAGAAATTTATAGATCTTTTTTTTTTGGATAGTTTAGTTTACAACTATAAAACTATTATATTATTAACTATTATATTATTATAGTTGTTTTATAGTTTAGTAGTTCTCCGGTCATCTTGTAATTAATTTTTTTTAAATATTATTTACAGAACAAACTAGATCGTTTTAATAAATTTAGCCTCATCGTATGTATGTGTCAGTGCGGTAATTTTGTAAACTAAGGGAAATTATTTGAAAATAAATAATAAGAATACTGGTATTTAAGATATCAGTAATGTAATAATTATTTTTATTAGTGAAATTAAATATGCAAAATTAACTAACACTGTATGGTTCTCACAGACAACATGATATTCATGGTTTTTTTTCAGTTTGCAAAACATATCATCATCTATTCTTTTATCAATTACATAAACGTCATATCATTACATAATACTGAATTTTAAGGCTGTTAATGGAATTTTTTAAAACAACAATCTTTCAAACAATAAATTTTTAAACTTTTCTACAGAAAATTTCCTTTACAGATGTTCTTGTATTAGGAGTGTGGTTTGTTTTTTGGTTTTGTTTACAGTTATGTTTTTTATTTATAATTTTTGAGAAATTATCATAACAGCCTTAAAAAATATTAAATAAAAAATATCATTTACATCATTCATATAAATTGTAAAAATTAATGGTACAATATCTTAGGAAATGAATAATTATATAATTATGCATGCAATTGTGGGTTTTATGGACCACAGCTACCACAAATGTTTTAATGGTAGAATGGTATGCACTAAGTTTTTTTTATTAGATTTTTATATTTTTTCTCGTAAAGGAAAGATTATGAGCATGAAGTTCTAATATATATTATGATAATGGTATTTTTTCTATTATTGCATACGTTTGGAGTACTGATGGAAATGTAAACAATATGTTCTTTTTTATATATTTATATAATGCATGTATATTTTTACATTTTAGCTGATTACTTGATATCTGTTTATGATATTAAAATATTAATAAACATAATTCAAGTTTTGTATCTAAGAATAGTTATAAAAGACAATTTCATTGATTGGGAGTACTGATACATCTTCTCCCATCTTATTTTAAATTAAAAATTATTATTATTGTTTTATAAGTCATGTTAATATGTTTTTGTAAAACATTTTAGGAGCTGCTGAGAAAAGTTCTAAGCATGGTGCAGAAGACAAGGCTAATAGTATTATAACAGCTATGAAAGACAGAATGAAACAAAGAGAGATCGAGAAACCAGAAATTTTTGAATTGATAAGGTACGTATTGTAAGGATTTACGGTTTTTGTTATCGAAGTATTTAAAAAAAAAAAATTTTTTTTAATTGTTTTTGATGGGTAAAACTGATAGATTTTGACAACTTACAGAAATGTATGTTTATTGATAAAATGTTGTAATATTATTTTACAATTTAAAAATTGGGAAGATGATGGTATGCTCCACTTGTACTGTTTTTGCCTCTCCCACTCCTGTTCATCAATACTATTCCCCTACTGACGATATAGTTGTTAATCATCACTGATGGTGCTCCAACTATCACAAAGAGGCAGTTAAAGATGGAACTCTCCCCAGTCCTCATTGGTGCATGGGCATAGGAAATGTTTTATTATGTTGTTCTGCTATAGTTACTGAAACACAACAAATTTATGATTGAAAAACCGCTTCATACACATCCAGGCTATTGGGCAAATTAAAATCCTCGTAACATTGTTGATAACAGTAAAAAAATTAACACTCATAAGATTCATTCTCATCGAGTTGTTTTGAAAGGTTGGTTTACCATTGCCTTCCTCACTGCATGTCAGGCCTCTGAAAAGCATCTACTTTCCACCCTGCAAATGACACCTTCACTTCATTCACCATAAGGTCTGGCTGAATAATGATGAAATTCATTACTCTGAAAGGAAATAACTCTAATGTCTTTTACACCTCTACCTCTTCTGTTCTTAAAAATGCTTCAGTCATATAATTGGCATGTGGTAAGAAATAGAACTATTTTTTGTAGCCCTGGAACTAGCAGATTAAGTGCTAATAATTTAATGTTATGGGTATTCATTATCATTATGCGCTTTTTATTTCTGGAATTTTTCTATTTCTATTACCAAATTCTTAACCAAAATTAATCTTAGAAATTTCATAATGTGCCTTTCATATATTAAAGTTCTTTTTATCAATTTTGTAAACAGGCATAGCATTTTTTTCCATAATCCAAGACTTATATTTTCATATTTAGTTCTGGTAGACACAGTCTATGAATAGAAGAATTGGATTCCATTTATTATCTCTTACAAAATCACTTAACCTTTAAATAGAAAACTTTTCATTAATTATAAAAGATGTGACTTACTTAATGTAGTATCTTTTGTCAAGATAGTATTACTCTGTTGATTTAAAATTCTCCTAATCCACCTATGTATTCAATGTATTCTTAATCCATGAAGTTTGTTGTATACCATTTTGTTGTATACAGATGATATTTTATTTGCTGATTAGATAACTGCAGTTTTCATATTCTAGAAATCTGCTCTTTCATGTTAATGCTATAAGATTGAAAGGTTGATAAATATCATTATAATCTTACAGAAACCTATGAAATTATATCATAGTTTGTCAGTAAATAACAAATAGGAGACATGTTAAATTAATTGCGCTTGACCTGTTAGTTTCAGAGCTATGAAAAATATTTATGCTTTTTCTCACATGATATAAGGTGTAAAATTATACTAATCAAAATTATCTCCTATAAAAGTAATGAATTTCATGATATATAGAGACCCTGAAGTGAATGAAGTAAAAATATGTCCTTTTCAAAGTAGAAAGTAGGCCAAACTACTTTTCAGGAGATTTGACATACTGACCGACAATCATACTTTCTCAACCCAGTGAAGAAGATAATGATAAACTACCTTTTGGATCATTTTACTTATTAAAACTTCTAGGTATTTAAACCAGCACTTTAACGACTTACTTGAACAAAGTTTGAGTTATACGTGAAGTTCTAGCAACGGTATCATCTTTTGTAGGACACTCTAGAATAAATTTGGTAGGGTCTATCACAAGTATCTTGTTAGGTTAGATGATTATAGGTGATGCTTTACTGCTCCTATAATGATGTATTAACTATAACATAGACCTCATTTTAGTTTTATAAATAAATCTTTGTAATTTTTATTTTAAAATAAATATTGTAAAAATATTTATTTTTTCCACTGACCTGTTATAGCTGCTGTATCACATGTTTGTTACCTTTTTATTACAGAATCCTATTTCTTACTGACATGTTTTGGTGGTTCCACCAACATCAGAGAACATAAATGTATAAAAATTAAAAACTTATTCAAATTTTTTGAAGATGTTGTATATTCAGTCATTCATGTATAAATGTCAGTAAGAAGTAGGATTATGTAATGAAAAGACAAAAAATGAATGATATAGCAACAGGTCAGCGAAAAATTTTTAAAAATTTCAATAGAATATTTTAGTGTTGCTTTACATTTTGTGAGTATATAACTATTTTTCCTTTCCCTTGCCCTATATGAATATACCTTTATAGGGGAGGAAAGTATTGTTTTCATGTTGATTTCTCAATATTGACTTTTCAACAGAAATACTCATTTTTAAGTCCCATGAACCCAAAAAACATGTTTTTTAGAGATTGGTCTCTGTGTGTGTGTGCATGCGCGTGCATTTGTGCATATGTGTGTGTGTGTGTGAGAGTCTAGTTTAGCATCAATTGCTGATTCTTGATAATTTTAACTTCTATTTTGGTTAATTTTCAATTCTCATGATTAAAATTAGGTTACATTTTTCATTTTATATTATTTACTAATGCCCAAAACAGGCAGGTGGGGAGAGAGAGAGGCACTTGATATGCTGGTTCCAGGGCTACAAAAAATAGTTGTGTTTCTTATCACATGGTCAGCCAATTATATGACTGAATCATTTAAGAACAGAAGAGATAGAGATGTAAAATACACTAGTCAGAGTTATCTCCTCTGAGAGTAATGAATTTCATTATACAGCCAGACCCTATGGTGAATGAAGTAAAGGTGTAATTTGCAGGGTGGAAAATAGGTGCTTTTCGGAAGGCCTGGCATGCTGATAAGCATATGATTCCACTCAGTGAGGAAGGCAATTGTAAACCATCTCATTCCTTGTTTTACTTAGTAAAGCCTCTAGAGGTTCAAAACAGTCTTTTGGCTGATGACCTAAACAGCAACATTATTTACTAATGAATAAATATAAAATAATATAGGTTACCCAAATTTTTAATTATTTAAATTGGGAAGAAAAAGTCTTGTGACTGTTTCACAACAGATTTTTTTTTAGCATAATGATACACAGCTGAAAACTAAATAAAAAACACCGAAAATATTTTTTCTTTGAGTTTAAATAAAAAAACATGAAGTTTCCAACAACAATATTAATTAAAATTTTTGTAAACAGATTTGATTTATATTTCATTTACATGATGTATAATAGTAGATTAGATTACGTCAGAATACCTAAGTTAACCATTACCTGCAATCATTGCAATTGATGTCAATAGCTTATATTGTTTACTGATGAATTGTGTATAATACTGGAGTAGGTGTAATATGTACAGTCAGCATTGATCCCATTGTGTATCACAACTTACAGTTCAAACTAACATTATATTGATGCTACTGATTAATACAATTATACTCTCTCTACCCCTCCCCCCCCCTCTCTCTCTCTCTCTCCTCTTTGTTATTCAATGAAAATATATATGACTATGGATTTACAACCCATTATACACAATTTTTACTTTACAGTGCAATCAATGTGATTGGTTTTTTAAATTTTTTCTTGCCCTAAAAGTTTCCTCTTTTTTTAATTGTTTATATTATTGTATTCTGAAAGTTTGATCACTTTTCTATTTTAGATAAACGAAAAATAAAAAATAAACTTCCTTTTTTATCTATACATAAAAAGCATATAGAATGTACATATAAAAAGTAGTCCTGTTTCTTTTCACCAAGTAAGCCAATTGTATGACTGAAGCATTTAAGAACAGAAGAGGTAAAGGTGTATAAGACACTAGTCAGAGTTATCTCCTCTGAGAGTATTGAATTTCATCATTATACAGCCAGACCCTGTGGTGAATAAAGTGAAGGTGTCATTTGCAGGGTGGAAATTAGATGCTTTTCAGAGGGCCTGGAATGCTAACCATACTTTTCCACTCAGTGAGGAAGGCATGGTAAACCATCTTACTCCTCATTTTACTTAGTAAAGCCTCTAGAGGTTCAGACCAGCCTTTTGGCTGTCGACCTTAAAAGCAATAAAAAGCATCATATCCACCAACTCAGTACCTGAGAATTTAGCAAAATTATTCATGTGGAAAGTAAATAACTACAAAAAATCTTTATAATGCATTCTGCATCCTCATATTAATACTATTGTAAAAATATTGTAATTTTTATATATTTTCTTTAGAAAGTTTAATAAATGAAATAATGTATTTGTATTCATTTAGGAAAAATTACATGAATTGCCAAGTAATAACATCTACCTAACCTAGAGTCAGGTGAGATAGCATCAGTGTACTAAACAGTTGAACATAAAACCATAAATGATTTTTTTTTAATGCCTCCAGGAGACTCTGGGGGGAGTATAGGACATGTCAAGAAGTTATAACGCCTGAAATACATATTGCAATAATCACACATTGTTCTACTACTAATATTTTTTTAAATTTTTTATCGGGAACCTCTACATTTTTGATAACTACACAATTTGATCGCTGCTTTTCGCTGTATTTTTTTTTAGATTAGGCGTGAGTTTGAACAGGGACCCCCAGTAGAGTTTGTTCATGGATAGCTGTCAGCTGGTCACTATACAAAGTCGCTTGCCCAACCGGTGTTACTTAACACTCTCTCCAATGAAAATATATATAATATTAATGCTACTGATTAATAATGCTACTGATTACTGGGCTGGCGTGGAGGTTGCTACTAATTTTTTTTTTCCTAATCCCATGACCCAATGAGATGAGGATGATGTGTTTGACGTGTAAATGTGTCTGTATTCAAATCCGTATAAAAGTAACTACCTTTACTAGGATTTGAACCAGGAACCTTCATTTCCGAAAATCAGCTGTTAAACAGCTGACTCACACCAACGACTTAACCTCTTGACCAACCCGGTGGTTCGCTAATATTTAAAACAAGATTCTTGTATGCTATAAAAAGTTTCACCAATCAACTAATTTTTCAGATTTTTTTAAGGGAGTGAAAATTATCTCAACATTTTAAAAATTGGGGTAATTTATTGATGTATTTTCTCCCTGTGTAAGTAGGTTTTTGTTCAAACATTTTGTGGTGTGGTTAGTCACATAATAATCTTAAAAAATGAGAGAAGACCAAAAAAGTGTAAATCAAATCAGGTGGTTGTCAACAACATACAATATCTGAAAATAAAAGAAAAACATCATATTTTTTAATTAACTGAGCCCGTGGGTGAACACATGGTTTGTTAGCTACTTCTTATGCGTAAAGTTACATCTTTGACATTTTGACTTTCTTTGAATATGGATGTAGAACTTTGATACCTTTAGATGAGTGTGTTGTAGAAGCAGTGTACATTTAACATCATTACGCCTACAAAAAATATGGGAATTAAATAACATGGTGGTTTGTTAAAACAACAGGCTTCGAAACTCTTTGTACTAGTAAATAAATAAGGAGATAATAACATTAATAAAAAATATTAACTGTGAACATACATTTCTGTGAACAGTTGTCTTTGGTTTAGTTATAATTAGCTTTATTTATTTCCAAATTAAAATAAATAACTAATAAATAATACATGTCTAATTAGCTGCAAACAGTTAGGGTTTTGACAACACAGAAACTAAACAAGGAAATATGCACTACCAAAAATCTATTTCACTGATCAGTGACTGCTTAAATTTTTAATAAATCACGGTACTTAGAGAATGTTGTGATTTTCAACTTTAATATTTAAGATTATTTATTATATATTATTCACATACACTAAAAAAATTCTTTAAAGCATATGAGTTCTTGTTATTATTTTGTAAATTTTTTACATAAACTTTCATTTATTTATATCAGAAGAATTCACTGTGTTGCCGTAACTATGCATTCCTTTCAGCAGCCATCTTTTTGGTCTACAGACTTATTGAATTTCATATATTTATGAACCCCACTAAGTTCTAGTTCATTCTCCTTTTCCTTTCTTACTCAATATCTAATAATTAAAATTATTCATAGAGTCCCCAGTTCATTGTACTTTTGTTTTGTTCAGACTAATAATGAGTTCTCTTTTGTTTCCACCTGCATAACCATATCTCCGTTGCTTCTGATCTTACTTTATTATGCTTTCATAGCACCCATTTTTCACTTCCATGTTGTTAAACACTTTACATAAATGTTGACTTGAAAGCAGCCTTTTGTCTTCACAAATTTCTGTATTTCCTGTAAACAAATTTAAGAATTCCCTGTGAGTAGACAAAATTTATTAACAAGATGCATTTTGAAATTATTTCTTAATTCGGTCATATTGCCTTGTTTGAGAAGTATACCAAAATATGTCAGAATTGATCATTTTCATTTCTTCTTTGTCCTGAGGCCATCGCCAACCAACGTTGAATCTAGTACTTTTCTAATTTCTTTCATTTTCCCTCTCATAAGCTGTTCTCATCCACCCTTTCCCCGCTGACATCCACCCACCTCATCTGCATTCTTCCAACCTCTGCTGATTTCACTAGGTCTCCACTGATTACTCTATTAGACACACAGAGACAGCCATTGCTCTCCCTCACCACGTGTCCGACCCAACTTCATTAGACACCTGCAATGCATTCCACAAAAATAATTACCTTCGTTTTGTTTCAGGTAACTTAATTTCTTATTCTGTATCATAAAGAAACCTTTTTTTATAGTTTTTTTGAAAAGTTAATATTAAACTAATCTTAAAGTGAATCATTAGGACTGAAGTTTATTTTTTTCTATGGTAGCTTTATTTTCCTGAAAATGTGATCTAGATATTTTCACAAAATTATCAATTTTTAAATGACATTTCATCTAAAAATACAAAATGCCAATAATTTAAGTTTTTAGATAGATAGAATGATACAACTTAGAAAATTCAAACCTATTCATGTTATTTATAAATGACAGAAATGGTGTAATTTCTTTACATTGTTTTGTTTTAATAGGTGAATCAAATTTTTAATTCCTGATATGTGTACGTTGCAATCTGTTCAATTCTGAACAATAAGCAACCCCATGACCCAATGAGATGAGGATGATATGTATGATGTGTAAACGAGGTGTAGTCTTGTACAGACTCAGGCCGACCATTCCTGAGAGAGTATGGTTAATTGAACCCCAACCATCAAAGTACACCGGTAGAATCAAATTGATACTTTGAAAGTTATTTAATAAGTATTACAGATATATTGATTTATATGTAGATATATAAGTGAGACATACTTATTTTTGTGCAGCTAAAAACCATTTTAAATTTATATTTAGTTATGTGAATCTAGATATAAGTTTTTTTATTTTTCAGTCAGAATGGATTTTATACGAACAAACTTTCCAAAACTCTTTCTTAACATCTTGTACTCATTGGCTTGTGCTTGCCATTGAAAATACTAATAAAATTAAGTTTCTGAATGTATTACTCTGAACAAAGAGAATACCTTTATGCTACTCATGCCCTGACCTAATATTAAAATTGCAATGAATTTTTCAACATCCTACATCTCTTCATTGTGAGCAACAAGTTTTTGATTTCCCATTTTATGTGAACTGAATACTATTAGAAAACTAATCTGATAAGAAACAATGAACTTTTAGACATGGTTTTTCAAAGGTAATAACTACTGGCAAACAAATAATACAATCTAACTGAATAAACTATTTAAAAACTTTTTTAATATACATAAATTTGTACTCTTCCTCTCCATTCTTTTGTCTTAAATATTGTTTCTTTCTCACCTTCATCAGTTTTTTATTCTATTTATTCTCCATTGAAATCATAATTACCAATTGGAATCATTAGGTACATTTAAAAAATTATTTAATACATTTTGTCTGTCATTTAAATATTAAATTGTTTCAGTTTTTATTGTATTCAGCTACTTAGTACTTTAAGAAATTTTGAACTGTCAAATTTATTTTTCTTTCAGAGAATTGCGAAATAGTTTATTGCTAACATGTATGAATTAGTTTAGTCTTTTATTTTGTTTGGCACTGACCTTTCTAGAAAAAAATGATTTTGCTTCTATTCTTTCTACATATTAAAACTTTTCTAGACTTCAATTTTTCTGCTATTTACCCAAATTTTTTTTATTCTTTTTCTGAATTCTTTAATTCTTCAGACCATTCTGTATTTTGGTATATTCTTTCTTTTACCTAGAAGTTCAGATTCATCTATTTTTTTGTCCTAAAAAGTCATTTGCCTTCAATGTTAGTTTTTATCACATTCATTTCTTCTAAATTTTTCTTGGTTTCTATAAACCAATTACTTCTTGTTCTGTAATTTTTAGTCTATTCAAAAATTTCTTTTGTTAATCTGTTATAAATCTTCAAAAATTTATTTTCTAATATAGTGACCCACAATAAATTTGTAACTCTAGTCCTAAATTAGCAATGTTTTTTTTTCAAAATCATGTAAGTTACAGAAATTGTAGTTAGCCATATCAGTTCAAAACAGTACTAATCATTCAAAAAGCTTTTTTAATAAATAAATAGAACATTGTGTAAGAAAATTTAGAATGAATTATGACTTAATAGTGGTAGATATTATAATTAATTTATCCATTCTGTTTATTTTACATGACATTTATAACTTGTGAGTGAGATAATATTTTTGTAAGTTTAAGTTTAGCCTGTACAGTAGATTTGACTAATACAGGTCAATATTTGGAGTTGAGGAGAAGAGTCACATTGGACATATGATGGCTGTCAACCAATCTGTCCTAGATGGTACTAGCAAATGGTCGGCCAAAATCGCAATTACAGGTCGGTCAAATAACAATCGCACTGCCATAAAATAACATTCGTTATGTTGTTTATTTGTTGTTATTTAATACTTGTTATTGATATTTGTTTTTTTTAAATAATGTGTTTAATTGATATTTGTAATGGTTGTGTTTTTAATCTCATACTTTACAATCCAGTGTTGTTTCCTGAATACCAAAAATCCTAATTGTTAAATTTTAACATGTTATTAATATACCTTTTTTAAATAATTTTGTTATTATGAAAAACCCTATTGATTTTTTTTATAAACATCTATTTTTTATTCTAGAAATATCTATTTGATATTATTGTGATGTTATAAATTTATTCTTCATGAAAACAAGCTTTTATTGAATTTCACCTTTTTTCATCATATTATCTTTTCTTTGAATCCTGTGGTTATTAGTATGTTCTAAGTTACCCATAACCCATTCAAGGGTTCTCAAAATTTATGTACGAGTTAACTGTCTTGTAACCCATCTCGAAGACATTCTGTAAAAATTCAGCTAGTCATGAATGATTGAATGCACGGTTCCAACACTAATGTACATTACCCAAACAAGCAATTTGGGAAATTTTTGACTTGCCTGGCTTTGTGATTATGATCATTTATGCAATATTCCAGCTTGGTAGTCAAAACTTCAACTGGTCTTCCAGAGCAGGGAAGATCAGTGACATTTGTTTTGCCCATTAAATCAAACATTTAATTAAACTGTTTCACTCAGTTATACACATTTAAAATTTTTCACCATGCGGTTTCAACATTTTTCAGTAAATTTTTGCGGGTTTTGCACCTTCGGATAAGAAAATCTTATCAGCGAATTTTGTGCTTCCAGTGTACACATTTCAAGCAAAGCTATCATTTTTAAATGAACAAATGAGGTTATGTTTGTATTAAAATTATGATCAAACAGGTGATTAATAGTGTTCCCAATGTCGCTAATTTGAACCTCAAAACGTGTCATTGCATTGATTGAACCGTTATTTCACTACATTATTTGTCATGTTAATAATTGAATATCCTTCTTATTAATAATAAAATCAAAATCAGAGCTCTGATTTGTATAGCTTACCTCTAATTTAACCCTGTATTTTTATGTTTTTACATCATTTATTCAACCCTTAATCACATCTTCCTTTATATCCTAAAATAAACTTGCAACTAATATTTTTATGAATGTTAAAATATATTGATGTTTCCATTTTAATGTTACGTGTATTCTTTTGTACTTTGTTATTTGTTAAATTTTAAGTGGCAATTATTTAAAAGCAACCGATATAAAAGCTAAATATAATAATAATTTTCTGTAAAACAAATGTACAATAAAAATTTATTATAAGAAATAAAATTAATAAGGAAATTTTACAGTTATATAGTTAATATAATATCTAATAATTTATAAGAGAAGTATTTGTAATAAAGTTATTTCTATTTAAAAATAATAAGTTTGGAGGTAAATTAAACTTATCTGAAATTGAAACAAACTTATTGAAAATTGAGTTTAGAACTTCTGTATCTCTAGCAATCAGATTAATTACAGTAAAGTACATATATTTGTTCTTTAATTGTATTATGTTTGTCATTTATTAGATATTAAATCTCAATGAAATTCTGAAAACAGATTATTATTGCTTTTAAATAATTGTCGCTAAATGTTTGTATCTTTTTCAGTGTTTACCAGCTAAATATTAAATGGATTAATGTTTCTGATGATGTTTTTAATTTATATTTTTTGTTTTTATTTGTTTGTCTTCTAGTTTGTTTGTTGTTTGCCATTGTTGTTTGTTGGTGTTCTTTGTTATTTTGTATGTTTTCCTACAGAACAACGTTTACAATGGATGCAGACACGCACATAGACTCACTTGAACAGGCAGAAGCTATCGTTTTAGAGGGGACCTCGAAATGGTCTTGCAAGATTGCTATAACAGGTTAGGTTAGGATGCCATGCCCTACAAATTGAATAACTGCCTGCCATATTGAATAATATCCAAGATCAAATAACAGTTATACATCCTGTTTAGACAAGCAAACGATATTTTGCCTATTTATTGCATAAATTGTTGATTTTTGTGGCTTTTGAATAATTTATCGCTAAATTCCTAGGTTGTGTATTAATAGTCATTTTTATTAATAAAGTAATAAATTAAGTAAATTATTAATATTGTTATTAAAGCTAATATGAAGAACATTAAAGTAGATGTTCTAAATGTTTATAAACATAATTTAAAATATTTTTCCAAATTGTTTAGTTTTTACAAACATTGCTAATTAATTCAGCTTAAATGTTTTTATGTTTTATTTGATGTATTCCTTTCTATTTCTATAACAAATTTCTTTCTATCTTTTCAACAAAGGTAGGGAGCAAAATTATTTTTCTTTACACCTAAAGTATGCTCTCTATAATTAACTAAAGTGAGTAATTTCTCCAAATGATGTTCCGTTATTAGAACAGTACTCTTTATCAAATTTAGCTTAATTTTTTGTATTTTATTTTAACTGTTAGCTTTGAATATTTTTATATCAATACTTTTATATCTATTCAAAATTCTTAATTGTTTAAATTATATGTAACTTAGCTGATGTGATTTTGATTTAACTGCTAAGATTATTAGCACTCTTCGTGTAATGTATTAATTTTTATTAAATTTGGCTCCAATGAAATATTAAAACAGTAATAAAAATGTATGAGTTGCATTAATATGTCAACTTTTTTCCAAAAAATTTAATGCCTTTTATAAAATACTTCATGCATTAGTAATTAATTGACAAAATATTGTTTCTTGTTTTTTTGTATCTTGGATTCAATTAACACAAATTTCTCATACACATTCACGTGTTACAAGAAATCTTATTCAGCCAAGCAATATTGCAATAAAATAGCATTTTGTTCTTATCTTGTAGATTAACTTTCTCACTTCCTTCTATTCTAAATGTTTGATTTATTTTTTAATTACAATGGGTTTATCTGTTCACTCTTTTATAACTCTTTAATCTCTTTCTTGATCTATTAGATTTTTCTTAAAATATTTCTATCTTCCGTCTATGTCTTTTGCCAGTACTTTTCTTATAAAATTTACATTGCACCAATATAATCCTTTATGCCTGAAATATGGTAGTAATAATATATTACAAATTAGCATGTACATACATCCACATTAGGAATATCAATACTGGGAAAATGTTATCATAGTGGTGAGCTTGTTAAATAAAATTAGCTGTTGAACTAAGGTTGCTTTTTACATTTTTCCCTATTGCATCATTCTGTTTTAATTGTGTAACGGAAGTTTTTTTCTGGTTATTAACTTTTATTTTGCTAAATTTTAAATGTTTACTATAACATTATGGAGCAAAATGAGGGATTGATGGTATTGTCTCAATCTAAACACAGTGTTTATTCAATGCAGCAACTATTTAAAAAAATAATTTTTGTGGAAGTTCTTTTATTAAAATTGATTTAAAAGTAATTGAATTAGCATTTAAATACTGCTCATGGTGTTGGTTATTAGCATATTTATTTTTTTAGTATTTTGTTGCACATCAAACAACTACTACTCTGGTACAGAGTGTTAAAGACAACTGTGATTGTTACGTTTTAGAGTATTTGATTGGTGTTAAAGCTGTAATTACTCTAGTCAGGAATCAAACCTAATACCTTCACCGCTACAGCCATATACATAACAACAAGAGCCAAGAAAGTGCTCAAAATGTTTCTTTAAAATAAATTAGACACTTTGTTTTTTTTTAATCCCTAATTTGTGTACGTTGCAATCTGTTCAATTTAAGAACAATAAGCAACCCCATGACCCAATGAGATGAGTATGATGTGTATAATGTGTAAATGAGATGTAGTCTTGTACAGACTCAGGCCTACCATTCCTGAGAAAGTATGGTTAATTGAACCCCAATCATCTAAAGTGACAGTGGTTACCCAGGTAACCACTGTCTAGTATTCAAATCCATATAAAACCTTTACTAGGATCTGAACCAGAAACCTTTGTGTTCCAAAATCAGCTGATTCAAGGTGCGACTTTACCTTGTTTTACTGAACACTTTATGTGTGTTCATCAGAAATTTTTTTTGAATGGACTAAATTTTTGTTACTCTCTAGATAAACAATTTTTATAAAATAAATATATATTTTTTTAACAATTCTAAATGATATTGTATTGTTCGACTGTTGGTACGTGAAGTAAAAAATGTTCTTTAGATTATACTGTGATTAATGTGTAAAAGCAGCTTTAGTTTAATTTTTTGTAGTTTAAAATTACAGTTGTATAGTAAATTTTGTGTGTATAGTGTATTCAAAATTTAAATTATATTCCTTATCAGTAATACTGTAGCTACAAATTACTACACCATTATTATTATGCTCACCATTTGCTCAAAGTGTTTTCATTATTTTTCTTTTAAAAAATTAATTATCTTATCATTTTTTAATTTTATTATGTTATTCATACATATTTTTTTATTCATGAATTTCATTTCATGTTCAGATCATTGTATAATATACCTAATATATTAATTTATCTACATATTCCAGTTATCTCTCAGTAATCATTAATGTTTGCAGTATTCTATATTAAAAGTAGGTACCTATGTATTCAAAAATATTTTATTAATATGTTTCTGTTGTATAACATATAATTATTTCTTTTTCATCATAATAAATAATTACATTGTCAGAGGTTAAAAAAATTATTATAGTATTTTTATCCAGTACTAGTTTGAATACTAGTAGTTATTTTCACCTCTAAAATATACTCAAAAATATTCATTGCCCGACTGCACAGTTTTTCTTTGATTTTGTGATTTTCAAATCACTTAATTCTCATTCTTCCTCTCACTATACTATGTAAATTTGTTTCATATTTCTTACCAGAACTAATTTCTCTTTCACTGAATTTCTGTTTCTTCACTGAATGCTTCTACACCATAATTTATCACTTCCTTATTTTTTTTAACACATTCCTTCTTTTATTCACGTCATCAGTTTTATTTCACTTATTTTTTGACACTTTAAGTGACTAAAAATAAAATTAAAACTAACAACAATTTTGGGTATTTTTGTACTTGTTTTTAAAATTATTATAACTTCTGTATCGTTAAATAATTAGATTATTACTATTTATACATGTAGATTTGTTTAATTAAATTATTCCAGTTACAGTTTTAGTTAAGTAATTGTTTCTGTTTTTAGCATATAGTGTAACAAATCAAATTTTAGTAGATACTTGTTATTATAATATCTTTACAGACCCTGACTGAATATGTGTATGTTATTGTAATACTTTCAGAAGTTTTCTTCAATTAAATAAATTTCTTGCTTTATAATATTGTCATTACAAGTAGCCTATTAATTTCTCTAAAATTAGAATGATTCTTACTTTTATTATAAATAATTAGACATCTTTTTCAAAAATTTTAAAATATTAGTGTCCTATAAACATGGATTGATAATTTAATTTTAAATTTAGAGTATTTGCTTAAAAAGAAATATTTCAACTCTGATACTTTTTACTAAAACCTACAGTAATCATTAATGAGTTGGTGGTTTAGGTTATTATTTTTTTAGATGGAATCCAAAAAAACCACTAATTATAACAATTGACGTTTAACATAAAAACTATTTACAATAAAAATAATTTTACACAAACACAAAAGTACAATACTACAACAGTTGTAAGACCAGTTCTTATAATAATTTTGTATCTTATACAAAATGGAAACCACAAATCTCATGGGAACAAAAACCTACTCATGATAGTAAGAATAATTTTAAAAATTATTTATGATCCTAGAAAAACATAATTCACCTTCTGATTGATATAAAACAAAATTAAAGAACCTGGAAGTAATAAGGAAAAGTTGGCTAAAATTCTATGGATGTATGGTCTGAAAAACTTAATTGAAGCTAAATAAGTAAATCTTTGATAAATTCTCGTGTTGCAAGTGTAAAAATTATTATTAAACAGATGAACGAAGAGCTCCAAATGTTCAATATTACAGAAAAAAGAACTATCTGGATCAAAAACAATATAGAAAGGATTTTTTTGAATTAAAGGTTCTCGTAGGTAAAAAAATTCTCCAGAGGAGAATAAACAGAAGATAGAAAGAATCATTTTAAGAATGATTTATGATCCTAGAAAAACACGATACAGTTTGTGTTTCATATAAAACGATGTTGAAGAATCTGAAAGTAACAATTAGGAAAAAATGGCTAAAATTCTATGAATGTGTGGTCTGAAAAAACTAATTGAAGCTAAATAAGTAAATCTTTAGTAAATTCTGGTGCTACAAGGATAAAAAATTGTTATTAAACATTCTTAAAGTGATTCTTGTTATTCCTAAGATGAGAGAATAGCTCCAAATGTTCAATATTACAGAAAAAAGGACTGTCTGGATCAAAAACATTATAGAAAGGATTTGTTTTTAATTAAAGGTTCTTGTAGGTAAAAAGAAAATTCTCCAGAGGAGAAAGAACAGAAGAAAAACAAACTAAACAGTTTGAAAGATTAAATAAATTTTGGAAGACGAAAGAAACCAGGTGAAATAATATCACATGGTCCTTCCCAGCCTATTCGTGAAAAAGAATAAACAATGGTTAAGAATCTGTAATTTAAGTTCATTTGTAGAAACATTCATTTTATTAATTGTATAAAAATGTACTGAAATAAAATTGTCAATTGCTCTATTGGAAGATGTTGGGTGGACATTAGCTAGTTAGTGATTAATTTAATTAGCCAATTACTCAGATAAATTGCAACTGCATTATCTTACCTGCCCATTGTGGTTATCCACAACTAACTGAGCAATCTATGATTAACAGTGAAGACAATTCACATTCTAGATTATCTACAAACATACAATTGATTTAAAATATGCATTAATAAAAGTTATTATTAACTTAATGTTGGAAGTACAGTTATAGCATATTCAACTACAAATTAAAAAGTCTCTGGTTCAATTCCTCTTTAGATTCTGAGATTTCTAAGCAGTGTAAAGTTCAAATTGCAGATATAAGTCAGTATAACTATTATCAGGGATTTTAATGTGATATTAATAAATAAAAGAAATAGGCCTATCAAGCAATTATAATTGCTGACTTATACAGAATAAATAATCTATTCTATTTTTCAAAGCTGATGAGCTCTGAATGTAAGCATTGCCTCCTACCCACTTCATTGCTAGCCAATGACTAGCCAGCAACGTTGCCAATACTTGCCCTCGTAGCTCTGTTATATATTAAATCAGCCAATTTTTGATCTTTCAATTACAACTATGACCTATAAACATACAACCACCTGATTATATTATAAAAAGTTCCATGTTAACACGCTCTATAATCAATGTGTTCAGTACGAGATGTAAGACACAAGTGAGAACTTCTGTGGCTCTTATATGCATGCGCACCTAATGTTTATCAGGCACAATCTGACAATGCTGGCAAATGTTCTGATTGGTCTAAATGTGTGGAACAGCAGAGCTCATCAACCGTGAAAAGCATTATAGTCCTTGATTGCATTATTTTCTCATGCTTCAGTTTGTGTTTCGTATTATGATTGACACATTAATGTTTTCTCATTTCAAAAGTGGTCCATATTATTCAATTTTATATATTATCAGACACTGTCTTGGCAAAGTTAAAAAATTACATAAAATTAATTTTTCACTACTGATAAATTGTGGAAAACAATTAATTGATTAAAGCCATTCTATTATGAGAGAATTTTTTTGACTAGCTGCCTCCTAAGTGTAGTGGTGGCACACAATAGTGTACAATGTGGAGGTCCTGGGTTCAGTTCCTGGCTAGTCTGCAAATTCTTATAAGTCAAAACCCACCGTCAAAGATAGATAACTCACCATAGTCGCTAGCTACCAAGCTGTTAAAAAAAAAAAATTTACTGCTTATTTGTAATAGACTACTGTTACTTCTTTACACTTATTAATTTATTTATTTGAAGAAAACTTCTGAAATAATTTTTAGTGTATCCATGCACGTAATAACCTTTAACCTTATTAACCCAGATATCTTAATTTGTAATTGTTTATTGTGTAGTCATTTAATTAATTAGTATAAAAAAATTTGAAATTTTCAAGGTAGGCTTATTGAAAGCAGGTGTAGTTGTAATAACTTTTAACTAATAATTTTGATAACCATGAGTAATACTGTAACATTATCTAGGGCTTTGAAACTATCAATTTTAGATTTTTATGTTTCGTATTGAGAGATGATTGATATTTTATAAAAAGCTAACTTAACTTGTATTTACAATGTATTTAGCAAATAAATGTGGTGGTTATTGTTAATTGAGATTGATCCATAATAACTAGAATCAGTATTTGTAGTATAATATATTTTTGCTTATAATAATTTGTTTTGCTCAAGTATTGATTATTAAAAATTATATCTTTAACAGCTAAAATGTGGGTTATCTTAGCTTTTTGTACTTATATTAATTGTATTAAAAAAAAATACTTTCAGAATAAAGGTAGCAATTAAATTAGCTGATAACAATTTTTTGCCATTATGGTGGTGTAGTGGTTAACTCGCTAGCCCTAAAAGCAGAAGACCCTAGATTTAATTCCCAGCTAGGATCTGCAAAATTATTGCATACGTTCAAATCCGGAGTTCCTTTACCCAAAGTTGTTGCTAATGATGTAGCTGTTAAAGCGACTTAAAATAAACTGAAAAATAATTATAATAACAATTTTCAGGTTTTTCCACAAAATTATTTCATGGTTTTTAAATAATGTGAAGTTTTGTTTATAAGAAACATAATTTTAAACAAACAAGATTGATTCTATAGAGAGGTTTTATTCTAGTTCTATTCTTTTTTTTTTATAATATAGCTAATAAATTTAATAATGTTGTAGGATTCACTCTAGAGTAAAATTTCAAATATTAGCAGTTTCCTAGTATTGACTCACAAATTTATTAATTTTTTTTAGTGATTATGCATTTTCATGACAAATCCAGATTTAATCATTTTAACTAGAAAAATTGAATAATTTCACAATAAAATATTAGTTGAATTGACAAATGTACTCGTAGTTTTCTCTTAAATTCACGTTTTGGATAGTTAATTAAAAATTGTATTTTAAATTAAATTAATTAACATAATTTATAATCAATTATAATCATATTTAATTAATTTTTTAATTGTTTGAATTTAATGAGTAGATAGTTGTATTGTTATACATGTAGTAACTTGTTTATGGTTAGAGCATTTCAGTTACGTATAGTAAAAGTATTTTCTAGATCCCTATTTAATGATTATTTATTAAATATATTTTATTGTGTATGTTTGTGTTACATAATGTATCTTTTGTCTTATTGTGTGGTATTAATATTATATTTCATTCCAGATTTTATTCTTGTGCATGCTTGTCATTTTTATAATGTAGTTAATTTTTTGATATAATTATGTTGTTGGAGCTTGTATTTAGTCAGTTGTTGTTGTTTTGTAAATTGCACTTAACATGTTAGTTATCAGACAGTATAAAATTACTTATTTTTATGTTGTAATTTCTTGAAAACAAGTGTGTTAGAATAGTTAAAGAATTCTAATGGTAGGTGTACACCACTTAACAGAATTCGTTTAAAGTTATCATTTGAGCTATGTGCGTACATTATGTGGTGGTAAAGTGATATTGTCTGATGAAAATTTGAAATTTAAATGTGTTTCATTTATCTAACACAATGACACATTATGATACTTTACATGTACATAATGCCATGACACTTTGAAACAAGTAATGAAGGCTGTAAGAATTCACTCTGCGTCTTGTTTACTCAGAACAACCTTTTCAAACTACTGTACAAATAATATCAAACTATAATCATGGTTGCCATGTTTGATTATCCAGGACAATTCACAATGTTTAGTCCTTTGTGAAATAAATAAATACTCGTCATCACTAGTATGTAGTCTAAAAATAAAATCATGGTAATTTCTAAAGCACCAATTCCAACACATTTAACAAACAATAACTTCCAAATTGAAAGAGTTAGTTTGTATAAATATGTACCTGGGTACAATAAGAAATGAGAATAATCACAAAAAATAATATCACGAATATAAATGGCTTATGCTTAATAGAAATGGAACTGCTTATATAAAACTGTAGAATAGTTACCTACAAGGATTTAAATTGCATTCGAACCAGACTTGTGTGATATTATATTATCACAATTCTCTTTTATGGAATGGAAAAAAGATATTGAAAAAATTCAAGCTTTTAAACTTAAGATGTACTGCCATACATGAAGAAAAGCCTGAACAGAGAAGAAAAAAAATTTAGATATCGTACATTTTATGAATAAAGAGAGAACTTCTCAGTCATGTTATGTGGGAAAAACAATATAGCCAGCTCCTAGTGATTATAAAGGGAAAAATATCAGGAAAAAGAAATCCAATAGACAATGCATTGTGTGGCTGAAGTACTTAGAAGAATAGTACAACTGCTCTTCTGTAGTTTTATTCAGAGATCAAAATTCCCATTATGATATACAATCTCTATTAGAATAAGGAACTCCAATACCAAGACCATTTAATCGAAATGAAATAGTCGATGCTGGGTTTTCTAAAATAGTACAGTTTAGGTCTGCCCACCCCCATAAACTAATTACTTCTAGTAAAACATTATGTAATAATACTTATATACGTATTGCCCAAAATAGGCAGGTGAAGCGTTAAATTATTTGCATTCATCTGCTAGTTCAAGGGCTAAAAAAAATAGTTCTGTTTCTTTCCGCATTCTCAGCCAATTATATGACTGAAGTATTTGAGAACAGAAGAAGTAGAGATGTAAAAGACACTAGTCAGAGTTATTTCCTCTAAGAGTAATGATTGCATTGTACAGCTAGACCTTGTGGTGAATGAAGTGAAGGTGTCATTTGCAGGGTAGAAAAGTGTGTGCTTTTCAAAGGGCCTGGGATGCTGATAAACATACTTTTCAACTCAGTGAGAGAGGCAGTTGTAAACCACCTAATTCCTCGTTTTACTTAGTAAAACCTCTAAATGTTCAAACCAGCCTTTCAGCTGATGACCTAAACAACAATAAAACATAGTAGTCTTCCGTAGTGTCTCAATCAGTAATTCTTGTCTGTAAAGCTGAATATCTGATTTTTAATTTCCTGCTAGAATCTGTAAATTTGTAATTCATTCTAACTAACAATGATACAGTTTCCTTACCTACCATGGTTGTTACTAATAACCCACGAGTCGATATAAAATAAAAAAGGAAAAAAATTACTGAGTAACAAGTCATTTTTTCAAATTTCTTTAAAAATGCATTTGTCTACAACATCAATTAAAATTACCATACCACTTAAATGTTTTCATCTGTATTGTACTTAACTACTAAATGTAAAGTCTGAGTTTCAATTTTCCAGTTAACTCAGTGAAAATTAAATTAACCATCATAATACATTACCCATCTCAGTCAATAGTAACATTCAGTGTAAATTAAACAATATAAAAACCACCAAATACAAAATAGATGACTCAATTCTAATTAAAAAAATCAGTAGATCCTTTCGGATATCATATATTCATCTTCAGTTACAATATTAAACTGTCAATGTATGCGCACTTTCTTCAGTTTGTCATAACAATAAAATTACAATTTGTCAGAGTAACTTTTATAACTAAGAAAGAAGCAAAAAATTTCAAGTATGAGATCTTTTTTAATATAATTTTTCTCAATTTTAGTCAGAATGTTCAGAATTTTTTTGAGTCATTATTAACCTTTATTGTTTGATTTATTTGAGGCAGTGATTGTTTTTTTCACACAGAACAACTGACTATGTACATTATATGCTCTTGAACGAATAATTCTCAGAAATTAATATTTGTGTGTTATTGCCTTAAGTAGTTGTATAAAAATCTCTCTATTTCTGTATTTCTTTCATATTCTTTGCTTGAACATACTGTTTAAATTTTAGTTTGTACTGTAATTTTAAGATAAATACTTATGATAGATTTTAAACAGCTGGTAAGAAACATGTATATCTAGAAATAAATATAAAAGTGAATTTGATGGATTGAAGTTAAAATTCAAATATTTTTTAGTTATTGATGGAATTTTTGAGTAATTTTTCTTTTATAAAAATTACTAGTATTTGTCATGATATTCAAAAAGTAATTTCTTCAGACAATGTAGGTGACTGTTCTTTCATTTGACCCTGTAATGTTAACAGTGAATATTAAATAGTCAGATCTTCAAAGTTAATTAAGTTAATTTTGAAGATAAATACAAAATCTTATTACAGAGTAACAAAAACAATTTATATAATTGTGTAATGTCTAGGAATTCCGAAATGGTAGTTTATTGTCTACTTTGTGGTAATAATCAATATTGGTCAGTTAATCAGTTTTGAGATACCAAAACTTAGAAATGTACAAATTCAAGAGATATAATTTTTTGACTTTCTGCTTCTCAAAGCAAGTAAGGCAATATGGTTCACATTTTCTCAACTTACAGAATTGCCTAGCATGGATTCCAGTAATTAATTTGGTATTGCTAGATTTGGTTAAGAACTCAGTTAAAATATTTTGCTGTAAACAAAACTCAATTAGGACTCATTTTGAATTTTAATAATTATATTAAGTATTTCACAATGAAATCCAAAATACTTTAAAGCTGGATTTAAGAAGTGACTAATGTTTGCTAAATGATATTGGCATGTCTAAATATTTAGACATTTTTTTGTTAATGATGATTCTGCAAGTTAGATTGCAACTTTCAAAAACAAAATCGAAAAATAATAAAAAATTAAAACTTTAGATCACCACTGCAAATTATCACAGAAAATCATTATATAACACAATTTTAGCATATTATTATTACTGTTACATGTGTATAAAATAATTTATTTATGTTATTTCATAAATTCTAATGAATGTTTTTATGATATACAGTGATATGCGCTCAGGGACTTATCGCCAAAGATAAAAGTGGTACTTCTGATCCATATGTTACTGTTCAAGTCGGAAAAGTTAAAAAGAGAACACGGACAATGCCACAAGAATTAAATCCTATTTGGCAAGAAAAATTCTATTTGTAAGTAATTATATTATTTAAAGGGTTAATGTAATCGTTGTTATCGTTCATAACTAGCGTGTTAGTAGGTAATAAAAAGGTTTATGTAAACAAGCTTAACCAAAAATTGCTGTTGAAAAATGGTAATTTTGTACATGAACACCATTGGTAAAACATAGAAGTTCATAAAATTTCTCAGGAAAAATCATCTTGAAAGTGTTTTTTGACTGATTTCATTCTAACAATGATTTATTTATCAGTTTAAATTATTTTACACAATTTTTAGTAAACTGGATTAGTAAATTGGCAGTCGTAGAGAGTAGACCTATTTGTCATTGTCCGTATCGGAATAGATAAATACTATTTAAATATTCGTTGTTCGTGTGGCGGCGTGTCCGTTAGTGAAAAATTGTATTTATATTCATTAGTATTTGCATTTTCGTTTATTTTTGTGTTGTTTTTTTTGGGACTGCTACAATTATTACCTATTGTGTTTAATTTTTATATTACAAATTTGCATCCAGTTAGGATTTTTTAAATTATTTAAAGCATTTCACATAAACCTTCCAAAAATCTTTTTAAAAACTGAATTTTAGAAGTGACTTATGGTGCTACCAAGGATTTGTAATAAAAGGTTAAATTGATTTTTGGATAAGATGAGGCTCCTACCTCTTTTACTTTATATGAGTTCAAACTAAAACGTGAAACTCTGATTTGGTCCTCAAAAGTAATTATGGCAAGTGTCAGTACAAAAATATCTGAAGTATAAATTTTAAGTAAAAGTATTTTACTGTTTTAGAAAATTTTTGAAATGACTTTTAATTTGTATGAACAATTTAATTTGTTATATTTCGGTTGTGTAAAAATGAACTGAGACCGCCTCCATGGCCCAGTGGTTAGCATGTTTCGCTACAAAGCGGAGGTCCTGGGTTCGATTCCGGGCCAGGATCTGGAAAACTATTATAAGTCCACCCCATCGTTCCTCACTCCAACGTAATCACTATTAACAGATATGTTAATGCAAACTAAAATAATCTTAAAAAAAGCAAACTGAATATATATTAGAAAAATTATTTTAACAATGATAATTTCAAGTAATTATTTTGATTTCTATTTTAGTGAATGTCACAATTCTTCTGATCGAATAAAAGTGAGGGTGTGGGATGAAGATAATGATTTAAAATCAAAACTTAGACAGAAATTGACAAGAGAGTCTGATGACTTTCTTGGTCAAACAATTATAGAGGTAAGATTGTATAATTAAATATTTTATTTTATATTTTGAGTTAGTAAGTTCATTTATAAATGCTTAAGTAATAAAAAGAAAACATTAGTTTTTCCTTTTTTGTAATAAATACTATTGCATAGACTACAAACACACTGGGTCAATTCCTGGTCTCAAATGTTTCTTCAATTTTAATTTATTTTACTGAAGAATATAGTACTAAAATTTGTAATATTTATTTAATTTTGAAGTGAAAATGTATTATGAACTGAAATAAGTATTTAAAAACTTCAGTTTGAAATTTTAGTGAAATAACTATTTTTTTGCTTCTGTAGTTGTCTTATAATACTACTTTGATAGATGTCTTTTATATAGTAAAGAAAAGTTAAGCGAACATCTGATGGAGTATTTAACCAATTAGAAATTAATTTAAAGAGCCATAGTTTATAAATAATATTAAATTTATAATCTGTAAATGATTTAGATGGCTTTTTTAGATGTAGTGATGCATGTAGAGCTTCGTTGATGCATATAATTTGCAGTTATTCAAAGTAGTTGCAGTTATACGTTCATGTTACATTAGTAATAATTATTTATGCATGGACAAATAATAAAAGCAATCTAGTGTGCTGTTAAGTTAATAGAAATTTATATAGCTGATTTAATAATGCTTAATTGATTTTAATAAATGTTAATTAATACACTCATAGTGTGTTAATTAAAATGCTGAATTTGTGTTTAATAACTAAAATTGTAGTACTATTTTTGTTGCAGTTGTTGTTAATTATTGAGATAAAACTTCTGTATTCCATCACATTTTCTGTTACCTAAGAGGAGATATTTACGATACAGTTATCATTTTCAAAGTTACTTTAAAACATTATTTAAATTTTTTTGGTTGAAACAATCCAACTTCATTTGTTAATAGTATTTTTGGTGTTGTTGAAAGGTTCGGACACTATCTGGTGAGATGGATGTTTGGTACAATTTGGAAAAACGAACTGACAAGTCTGCAGTCTCTGGAGCAATCCGGTTACATATCAGTGTTGAGATTAAGGGAGAAGAAAAGGTATGTCAACGTTCTTTAATTAAAAAATAAAAGTTTATCCTGTATATTTATTAGTGTATTTTTATTCTAATATGTAGTCAGCTAATTATATGACTGAAACATTTAAGAACAGAAGAGGTAGAGGTGTAAAAACCACTAGTCAGAGTTAACTGAGAGTATCGAATTTCATTAGACAGCTAGACCCTGTGGTGAATGAAGTAAAGGTCATTAGCAAAGTGGAATGTAGATGCTTTTCAGAGGGCCTGCCATGCTGATAAGCATACTTATCCACTCAGTGAGGAAGGCATGGTAAAGCTCCTCACTCCTCATTTTACTTAGTAAAGCCTCTAGAGGTTCAAATCACCTTTTTGGCTCATGACCCAAATAACTACAACATATTATTCTAGCAGCCACACTCATGCTGTTCATGGATGTATTGCTAGCATCAGAGGGATTCAATAAAACATTGAACACTGCGTGGCTATTTGTGACAAAATTTTTGCACCAATTATGTGGCCTGCTACCTGTCACACATTGTCTTTCACCACAAAAAAAAAATCAAAACTTTTTATTATTTGGATTTTTATTACTTGTACGATTAATTTTAAAACAAGTTACAATTTTTTAAATTGAATAAAGATTCAAATGTGTTTGCTACCTATAAATTACCGATTTGTGTTTTCCACAGAATAGCCGATTTTAGCTTTGAACTACTTTTAAAGTTTAAAATAATTAAAAAATATTTCAGTGTGCTTTCATTTTTTGTTTAAACAAAGGCTTAAGGTGACTAATTATTTATAAAAAACCCAATTTAGAAAACAAAAAGTGTATAAAACTGTATTAGCAATTATGTACAAACTGATATTTTCAAAATTTCAAGAAACATATATGAAAGCCAGTATTTTAAGATGATTTTCATCACAGACTAGATTAAATAGTTTTAAAGCGCTGTATAGCAAAAGAAAACAGTTCGCAGGTGCCAGCAAATAACACCTGTAGAAATACAAAATAATCATGACCCCTTAAAGTAGCATTCAGTTCCTAGCCACCGCGACCCACTGCCTCAATGGTTTTATACAAAGGACTGACGGATGCAAGCAACAGCGACCAGTGGCAGGGCTAATGAGTCACACTGGTTGTGTAAGTTTGTGTTTGTTACCACTGGGTGTAGCTCAAAAGTCGGTCGAGATAGGACTGGCCAGAGCGGCAGGGCATGCTGCAGCATAGCTGAGTTTGCAAAGGGATGGGAGGAGAACCTTTGCAGCTGCCTCAAAGAGGAGCAGCCACTGGCTATGCGAGTATCATCTACACCGCTGCCTGGAAGCCTGGAGCAGTCACTGATGCGATGTCACCTTTCGCTGCTGCCTCTGTGAGAAGGAGCAGCCGCTAACTATCTTTTTCTAGCTCTAAGGAACAAGTGGTAAAAATTTGAATGATTTATTTTGCCTTGATATAACTCTCAGAATATGCATCCCAATTTTTAGATTGCTAGAAGATTTTTAGATTCTCTTCAAGAAGTTATAGAAATAATTTGTTATTCAAATAATATATAGATAATGTTGTTTACTTATAAGAAGGGCAGCAATGGCTGTGATGGAGAGCCAGTAGTACAACACTACTGTGATATGTTGATACCACGACTACGCATTCCTAACGCTCGCCTTCTCTTAAGTAACATAGAGTACTTTAACATAGGGGCACGCCCCAGACCACACAGAGCATGCCCATAAAACTGTGGTTTAGCTACCCTATCCTCGCCTGCTTTCGAGGTAATAGGCGCTAGAGGTAATGTCCTAGAGCCTCGTGCAAAGCAATAGCGGCGTAACAAGCTCGATGGCTACTCATCCAACGTTTACACGAGTACTTAGGGGAGTGGGGCGACCTGCAGACGTGACTGCACCCACTCACTTGGTTGTCCTCTCAGGGGTTGTGGGTTCGCCTACGAGATAGCATTCTGAAGCCACTAAGCTGCTTAAATTCCTTCGGAATGGGCGTGGTTGGCCAAGGAGTGAATAGATAAATATACGTGTACTTTAACATAGTCACCTCATTTTTACCCATTGGTTACAGTCTGTCAAAATGAATCTGTAGTTTTTCAGTTCAACTTCTACGAAATAACATGTCAAATTTTTGCTCTCTACATGACCAGGAAGTTATAAAATTAGTAATACGGAAATCAGAGGGCTCTAACATTTACGTATAGACTCCTAATATATTTATGATAATTTTATTTATTTTTTGTTTAGAAAATAGTCATAGATTATATTTTGTATTGTTATAGGTAGCGCCTTATCATGTGCAATACACGTGCCTTCATGAAAACCTATTCCATTCATTATGCGAAGAAAATGAAGGAAATGTTAGGTTACCACAAACAAAAGGAGATGATGCTTGGAAAATATATTTTGATCAGCCTGGTCAAGAAATTGTTGATGAGTTTGCTATGAGATACGGCATTGAATCAATATACCAAGCTATGACGTGAGTAATTTTAATATTTTATAACTTAATGAAAATCTCAGTGTTTATAGAAGTGATATGTTTTCTTTTTCTTTTTTATATTCATGTTTGTGTTGATTTACTTTTACAAATTTTACATATAATTAAAAAATACTGCAACTTTTACAATTGATTTTTTTGTACAATAGCTAGTAGTATAGTAATATTACTATACTACGCATGTGCGTGCGTGAACAAAATCACTCAAGATTAGAATACCATATGAAGTTGAAACTTGGAATTTTAATTAAGTACCTACATATACTACTAGGGACCTGACACAAACATTTTCATAAAAATCTGTCAACCGAAAGTTGTAGTTTATTCGTGCCATTTCTCTTTTTTTGCAATTTTCTTAAAAACGGCTCCTACAATTTTTTTTTGAATTGCCTCACTTATTACATTTTCGGTGCTCTACAAGGTTGGGTAAGTGCCATGTCTGCTGAAATTTTTGTAGTTTGTAGTTCATCAATTGTTTGAGGTCTGTCACGATTAACTGTTTGTTTTGCCGCCTCTCATAAAACGTAATCAGATCAGGCGATCTTGCAGGCCACAAATTCCTGGAAATGATTCATTCGCCAAAGACATTACACAAGAAAGCCATTGAAATGTTAAATGTGTGTGCTGTGGTGACTTCTTGTTGGAACCAACTGTTATTAGTTTCCTTTTCTGTTAATGTATATTTGTTAATGACTAATGAATTTCTCTAATTTAGCAAAATTCAAAGTTAATTTAAGCTTCCAAAGATCTATGTATGCAAAGGGACTACTGTAAAGTAACTTTCCAAACTCTCTGTAGTATATATCCGTCTTTGGGAAATAGTCATTCATGCAACTCCAATTTGGTACTAACATTGGTTTCATAATTGAATGGCTCCCGCCAGTAACGTTCCTAGTGACAAATTGAAGTTTTTTTCAGGAGACGATAAAAACGAATTATTACTATAATAATAATAATAATACTAGATTAATATTTTTTTTAGTGAAGTATGTAATAAATGGACTACTTAAACACAAAGTAAAATCTTATAATGTTACTAAATGTACTAAGAAAGTAATTACCAAAATCGGGAATTTTAAATTGCAACAACTTTATAAATGTCGTTGGCAATAAGTCGTTGGCAACGTTTTTACAACTTTAAAACGGTGAGCTGATCTACATCAGATGGCAACAGACCAAAGCTCAGCAAAGTGAACATCTATGTACACTTAGAATGTTACTGCACCACAAGGTCCAAAACTAGCGGTATTCCACTGATCCTAGTGCTGCCAATTAGAAAAATTTCAACATATAAAATACCTACTCTACTTCAGGATGTCGATTAAAACATTTCTGCATAAAAAACATGATTTTCAAAAATGAGTCACTTAAAATATTACTGTTGGGAGCCATTCAGTTGAAGTAATTCCATGGTTCTTCCATTGTTAAAGTCACGTCATGATCATAAAATTTTAGTGATCTGTGTATACCTAGTTTTTTAATAACCAATTAATTTGTTTTAGCCACTTCCACTGCCTGTCAACTAAGTACCTGTGTCCTGGAGTACCAGCTGTGATGAGTACATTACTTGCTAATATAAATGCATATTATGCGCACACGACTGCATCAAATGCTGTATCTGCTAGTGACCGCTTCGCTGCTTCCAATTTTGGGGTCAGTATTATAATTCATTCAAAAATAAATCTTTATAATGCATCCTGCAGTTTGAAATATTTCTATTTCATATAATGAATTAATATAATAATCTCACCAACCTTCTTTTTAAACTGCGTCACCAAAATAAAGGTGACGCAGTTTAAAAAGAAGGTTGGTGAGATTATTATATTAATTCATTATATGAAATAGAAGTATTATAATTATACTAAAATACTTCTTCACCTGGATTAAATGAAGGAGTTTTAAAACATGCATCCTGTAGAAAAAAGACTGTAATCTAAAATTCATACTGAGAGTTGGTGTAAATTATTGGTCAAACACACTGAAGTATTATGATTTAGGTCTTACAATTAGTCTGTGAATTAGAGTCAAAAAGAATTTTTGATATTTAGCAATATTCAATCGCAATGATTGAAAAATAATATGAAATAAGACGAATCAGTAAACAAAATGCAAATAAAGAAATTAAGTGCTACTAAAAAGGCAGACGATACAATAATACATAAGACAGTGAAACAAAATTGAACGATGTGTTGCAGTTTTATATTGTGAAATCAAACCCTTGTAGTTTCATATGTATTATTTGAACTAAAAGTTAGTTACTGGCTTGTACTTAAGCAGGCTGAGTTTCTGAAATTATGCAATATTGTACAAAAACATATTTTTTTGGATTACACTTTTTTTGTCTGTAACTTTATGAAAAAAATGTTATCTTTTTTCAGTATTAATATTAGTAATATTTTATAATCATACTGAACCATTGCTAACGTACAACAAATGACAAAAACCTTAAAAAGTTTTTTTTTCAAAATTGTGTAGTTGTTAAGTAAAAACTTTATTGCAAAGTTGAATACTAAATGTTTTTAGTTTATAAATTTTTTTAAAGAAACCTCTTTTATTTATTAGGTAAGTTATGAAGTTCAAACTTATAAATTTATAATGAATGGTTTAGAGTTTTGTTACTTTTTACTTAATGCAGTTTCTCTCTGTTAATGGTACTTTTATTAGTTAGATAAAATTGTGAAAGAAGTAATATAGTATAGTTTTTTATTATTACTTGTTTTATTATATAGTATAAAAAAACACCAAATACATAATAGGTGACTCTCACCTAATTAGACACTTATAATTTTTTTTAAATAATCAGTTGAAAGTCATCTATTGTGTATTTGGTGGTTGAGTATATTATATAATTCTAATCCTAAACAATACACAGAAAATTTTTTAACAAAATTGCTTGTTTCATATCTTTAATGAGCCCATTATATGCATATTACTAAAGTAACATTTCTGAAACTACCACTGTTTGTTATTTATGTACAGTTAAATCATTCTTAAAGTTTATTGATATAGTTATTTATATATAATTAATTTTATAAATATTTTTGTCAACAGAAAGAGAAGTTTGTAAAGTTGTTAGATCAGCTGCACAATTCGTTACGTATTGATTTATCCATGTATCGAAACAATTTCCCTGCATCCAACCAAGAAAAATTAATGGACCTCAAATCTACCGTTGATCTCCTCACCAGCATCACGTTCTTCAGAATGAAAGTAAGTTTGTAAATTTACTCTATTCTCTTGTACAGAATATTGTGTTTTTTGTCAAAACACAATTGAAATTAAGTTTTACAAAACCCCACTCAGAAGAAATTAATATACTCATATATTCAAATACTGTCTGTGTGTTCTGATGTCATCCTGTTACTGTTGATTGAGGCTATGTGTATAGCTTGTAGTAGAAAAAAAATACCTTTACTTGTAATGATCCAATTAAAATCCCATCATCAAAATTTCTCCATTTTTTTAAATCAAAAATGTATTTTGTCAGATAGATATTTTATAAATACACCTTAGAAAAGTTCATATCCTTCTTTACTATTGGCAAACATTATTTAACGTGGAATAGTTATCGGATACAGTGACCTCCAAGGGACCAGTTAGTTCCGGCACTGTATCAATTGCCTTTTCTTGTAGCAAAGGTCCGATTACAGTCTTGCTATTTGCCTGCTGCAAAGTAAACCACTTTAAAAGAGCTTCTTCTACGTCATTTTTTTTACTAAGTCAAAGTCTTTTTGATTTCTTTTTACTTTCATCAAAACTATTCTGAAATTTTTCCAAATTGCGGATATTGTGGAATGTCCAACATTGAACTCCCTTGTAATCTCCCCGCTCATTTCACTATTTTGCAAACACCAAATAATGTGCGTTTTTTTTCCATCACTGTAAAATGTCTACGCGATGACACCATACTTACGTGTGTATAAAACACAAAAATAACGAACAGCTTTATACAAAAAATATGAATAAATTTGAGTAAATAGGACAATAAAACTGACCAGTGCTGTATTTAAAACACAAAAATAAACTGTAGGCTTATTAGTAATCAAAGTTCCAACACGAACTTCTGTAAATGCACGTTGAGACTAACGCTATTTAAGAAAAAAAAAAACACATAAAAACTAGACAAAACAATGAGTTGAGAGATCACCGGCATAGTTGAAAATTCATACAGTTGTCACTAAAACCGATATGTGATTTTAACCAATGTTACTGTAAACAATATTATTTTATATTGCACATAATAGCGGACCAACCTTTCCATCCAATATTGGTCACTATGTGATAACTGTACTGTATATGATAACTACTGTTACTTTTAAACACATTAAAAACAGTAAGTTCCGCGTAATGAGGTTTTAAAACATTAAAATAAGCCTGAAATACCATCAGATTTCAACCTATTTCAATTAAGTTTTGTTTTTGAATTTTGTGAACAATTAAAATATTTTTTTTACAGGTACAAGAATTGTCAAGTCCGCCTCGAGCCAGTGCTGTTGTCAAAGACTGTGTAAAAGCGTGCCTTCGCTCAACATATCAGTTCCTATTTGAGAACTGTTATTTACTATATGGCAGAGAATTTCAAGTAAGTTATTCATTAATTTATTTTATTAAAACTATGGTTATATCTATAACTTACTATAATACCTATGAATTATTATTTGGTATGATGTTCATTGTATTTTGCTAGTCTAATACAAATGGGAAAATAGCATGATGGGTATCTTTTTTTTTTGTAGTCGTAGTCACTATGCAAAATGTATTATAGTATAATTCTATTTATCTGGGTTTCCTGATTATTCAGATTGACCAGACAATAAGATATTCCTTGCCTCTATTTAAAGAACTTGTAGCGTGATGTTAGAATGTTATATTTACTTGATCTACTTACTATTATAGCATTACTATTTACATTTATTTCTTTTACTATTGGCCTTTTGTGACACAATTTCCCAACTTTCATAATTTTCAAAATTATTCAAAGTTTCAGGTTATTTCGGTATTGTGAAATACCGTAGAATGTATTTAAATATTAAATGTACAGTATATTAATTTTTTTAGTTTAATGAAAGTTGCAAAACAAAGTTGTGTCATTAGCAATCACTAAGGATTTTGACCAGCTATAATTTCCAGATCCCAGCCTCAAATCAAACCCAGGATCTTTATAGGCTAGCATGCTAACCACTTCATCACAGAAACAGTTTAAAAACGTTTTAATTATATTAGTTAATGGCTTGGGCATTTCATTTCAATTGTAAAGTTGTTGACCATTCGTGGGTCGGAGTGTAAAAGGGGATAAGTCACAATTTCACGAAAACGTGTTTTTTGTGGTAAGTTATACACAAGACCACTCTGCAGATGTGCAAAAGGAATATGTCTGGTTTTATGCTCTAATACATTATAATGAAATGGATGCATAATGGGTTATCTAAAACATTAAATCATTTTGATGAGTAAAAGGGGTTATGTCAGTGCAAACTGACTTACCTCCTTTTACACGCTCAAGAAACTTGAGCAAAAAGGAACAAAACTGGAAATTTTTTTGACTTATCTCCTTAAACACAACCTTAAACATACTATGTTTCTAATGTCCTAACTGTTCTAATATTTCATTAGAACCTTGGTACATTTTTATGCAAGAAATATAATTAATTTTTTTTATCTTATAGTCAACTTTATTTTGCATTGAAATAATATTATGATTATATTTGTTTTTCTTTAAACTTCATTAACACAATTCAATCTACGTGGCATTGTATATCAGCTGATCCATGATCCCTAAAAAGTTCCCTCCATAACTAACCTATTCTAATCTGTTGTTTCTAGTTCCAAGTTAATCAGTAATAAATTCATCGAAGTTTTAATAGGAAAGAAACGAGCTTCACTCTCGGGTATTATTGAGAATGAAGGCATGCGAGGAATGCATCCTCGTAGTAACAAAACTTCTCAAGATCGGTTGAAGCTAGTATATGAGTATTTGAAATTATTACCATCTCATGAGAGTCATTATATTTGTAGAGACTCTTCTACAAAGTATCTGCCTTTGCATTACACTATTAGTTTATGTTACAACGAGTATAATGCAGTAAGTGAAAAAATTTATAGGAAACTTTTTCATGAAATGAAATTATCAATAAAGACTCCAAATAAAGACACATATCAAAAATATGACCGACTACATATGGAAATAAATATAAGTAAAACGGATGATGAAAGAATCCGAATACAGAAACAATTAATTTTTTACCAGGAATTGCAGACACAGCTTATAAGGCTAAAGCAAATGATCGACGGTTATCAGAGACTGATCCTTCAAAGAAACCATAACATTCGATCTACAGCATTGTCTTGCGACACCGTATCTTCAATGTTCTTTATGCTTTTATAAATGGCAGTTATGGGTGTTCAATTTAACCGTTCATGAGTGTGACGATGGTCAAGGTTTTTGTCACATGTGGGATAAGACTGTTGCTGCAAGGGGTGGAAATGAAATTTCATCATATGTTTATAAATTTTTGCTCTCTCTACCCCCAAATATTGAACATATAACCATGTACAGTGATACATGCGGGGGCCAAAATCGTAACAGCCACTTCAGCACCATGTGCATGGTGGCATTACAAAATTCACCAACGTTAAAATCAATCAGTCACAAATATCTGATACCAGGGGACATACTCGTTTAGAATGCGACAGTGACCACAGTCTAATAGAAAAAAATGAAAAAGAACAGTGCACCTATTGAACACCCACAGGATTGGATTCAACTTGTTAGAGTCGCTAGCCAGAAGAAACCATTTATAGTGTATGAGATGAAAACAGTAGATTTCTTTTCCTTTTCTGGGCTGCTGAAAAATAGACCATTGCAAATTCGCAAAATTGATGAAGAGCAGCAAAAGGTTAATTGGAGGAACATAAAATGGCTGTATTATCCGAAAGAAAATCCTGGTAAATTTCAATTTAAGACAATACTGGAACAGTCTACTCCATTCCGATCGTTAGATTTCAGAAGACGAGGGCGAACAGAAATATTAGTACCAGTCGTAGCGTATGATGGACCGTTTCTATAACACCAGAAGAAAAAAAAAATCTTTTGTCTTTACTTTCATTTATTTCAAAAATATTCCGGGACTCTACAGAAATTTAAAGACTTCACAAAAATCAAGAAACTTCCTTTCAGATGTTGCTGAAAACAAGATAGTGATGAATAGGGTTATAACACAAAATTTTAGTTTTTCATTGCTGTACTAGTTATATTTTTATTTTTATTTAAGTAATTTTCTGTTTTTATTACTGAATAATAAGTGAAAATTTATACAATAAGAGAGAAAAACAAAGATTTATGTTATAAAATTGTATTTACTAGTGTTTTCTCAACAACAGTAACACTTAATATTGTTCTGTGCAAAATGGGTTAAGTCAATTTTCTTTATGTGTGAATAGAGGTAAGTCAATTTATGCCCTTGTATTATAAATAATAATTTTTTTTTCAACTACTTTCAAAAGTACCTAATTATTATATATTAAAAAAAATATGCAATCAAAGAAAACCATTCAACAGAGTGATTGAAACAGTTTTTTTCAATTACTCGAAAACTGTATAAACTGACTTATCCCCTTTTACCTTCCAACCCACGCATTTACAAGCCGGTTTTTTTTAAGTTAGCTACTACAAATAAAATTGAGGCTGAAATTGTGTCTATTTAAACTGATTTTAATTATGTATGTTACTTAAATGTAAGGTAATAATTACTAGCACAGTGGATCTGTGTGAATAAATTTGCACAATTTTCTTGGGTTTCAAACTCTATCATTAAGTAAATGATTTAAGTTAACAACAAACTTAACTGTTCTTAGAAGAACGACAATTAACGACTACAGAACAGTAGTAGGATAGTTTTGTCATGAAAAGGACAGTTTTAAACTAAAATTTTAAATAAAACAATGTTAACACAATGTCTAATACCAACTGACTGTCCTGTGAGAAGAGAAGAGAGACGACAAATATCCTATATGCTTTTGGAATATGGCTATGAAGGAGGTGATATGGAAGAACTGCATTATCGCTATGTTGTAAATAAAATTAATTTTTCTTATTTTGTAAAATAAAGCTCATATTTGCATGAATTTCAAGTTTCACACTTTTGGGTAAATCAGGAAAGAATATTTTTTAAAACCGTGTAAAAGTTATAAAAATCCGTTTGGTAGAATTCTGATTTTGGAGATAATAGATTTTCTATATTAAATACATTGGAAGCAATATTTGGTTTTGAGTTCTGGTCAATAAGTGCACTATACAACTGAACAACTGCGATTCTTGTTGGTAATGGGAAACTGATTTGCGCAGTGTAGTGTTTACTAAAAAGGATGCTAACTATTATCAAAGTTTTGCCAAAATGAGATGTTATATATTATATTATATGTTATATTAAATGTACTTGCATGTAAAAACATTCAATATTTTATTTTACAGGTTGATCCAAAAGAACCTAAGCGTGACCCAGATGACCATGGGCCTCGACTCGATAGTCTTGACTTTTGGCATAAATTAATTGCTTTGATAGTCTCTGTTATTGAAGAAGATCGTAACAGTTACGCACCTGTACTAAACCAATTCCCACAGGAGCTAAATATTGGCCAGGTAGGTTATGTTATTTTAACACACAAACTTTTGTATGACAAGGCATTTTGATAAAATAAATTGTTCAGTCTTGTAAAGATATTACTGTACACAAGTATTAGAGCACTTGACAACATTGCACAGTTATATTTTTCTGAGGCATAAAGTAAATTTTAATCTTATCTTAATACATGACAGGATTGAATTGTTAACCTCTGTTTTTATATCCCAAAAACAATAAATAATGCAACATAAAATTTATAGACTTAAGAATTTTAAATTTTAAATTGTTCCCACAAATAATAGATTCAGTATTTTAAGTGGTTTTTATTTTTAATTCTACGATGTTTTATGAACTGTATGCTTCTTGAAATACCAAAAAAGTTAAGCTAACTTGAATTGGTGCATTTATTTAAATAACTTTTATTTATCATGCTTTATCAGTATCTTTAATTAATTAATTTTGGCCAACTACATAAAAGTGCCAACATTGAGCAAAGTAAAACTAAGATGAGTCGTCCCATTTTGGTACATGATATGGAGACATACAATTTTAATATTTAAATTTTTTGAAGTTTTTAAATAAATATTTTAGCAAAAGTTGTTTGGTCTCTAATAGAAGTGATACCACAAGCAGTTTACGTATAATAATTCGAAATCTCTCCATGTGGCAAAATTCTTCTTTATCCATAAAAACATTTCTTTAAAAATATTCCATAAATAGTTGCTTTTAAACATACAAATTTCTTATTCTTTTGCTGTGTTTGAATTTATAGGGAAGGCAAGTAACTATTGTTTTCATGTCTATTTTTCAAAATAGAGTTTTCACTGGAAATACACATTTTCAAGACCTGTGTACCCAAAAAAAACATGTTTTTCCCAATTAGTCTGAGTATAAACGAAATATATCACGAACGGATAAGCATACAAAGTTGAAACTTGGAACTTGTGTTAGGTACCACTACGGCACCTGATATGAATGTTTTCATCAAAATTAGTCCACCAGAAGTAGTCGTTTATTCGTGCAATTTTTCATGTTTTTGTGATTTGCCCAAAAACGGTTGTTACAATTTTTTTTAAATTGCCCTCAATTACTAGATTTTTTATGCTCTACAAGATAGGGTAAGCGCCATGTCTACTGAAATTCTTGGGGGCTTGTGCTTTCATGGTAAAGAATGTTTTTTTTCTTTTTAAGATTACAGCCTTAATTAGCATTCTAGGCAAAAGTGTATATAATTAAAGTTGTGGAACATTAAAAAGCCTACGGTTTTTATTTCAAACATCTTTTTCTATGCTTAGTTTAGTGTCAGTTAGTGGTTTTCTGTATATTGCTCATAAATATCTGGATTTTTAATATTGCGACCTTAGTGTGCATTTTACGACAAAATTGTGTATAATCAAATTTATAGACACTTAAAAAATCTACAAATTTTATTTTAAGCATTTTCTTCTACACAGTTACATACAAAGTAAAATAAAATTGATTTGGTATCAATACTACTAATAATAAATAATAAACTTATCAACTTAATAAACATCTTAACGGCAATGTTGAGAAGTTTAGTGACAATTAGTGATTTGCCATATTTTTAAGTCGAACAGAGGTTGATTTTTCCTCATTGACTCATGGTTAAATTAGGTTATGTTTTTCATTTTACATTATTTATTAATGATAAACATAGGTTATATAGTTAATTGTACTTACACTGGCAAAAGAAAATCATGTGAGTGTTTCACACCAAATTTTTTAATTTAATTTTAATTCAGAATACTGAGTAGTATCCGTACACCATTGTGTGTGGGTATATCCACCAAAAAGTACTCTTCATCATGTTATTACAGAAAATTTACTTTACAGAATAGGCTAATATTTCACGGAAGTAATTTCATAAATATGTTGCCTGTAATTTTTATTTTATTTTTTTAGCAATCAGCATCAACAATGTGGAGCCTGTTTGCAGTAGATATGAAATATGCGCTTGAAGAACATGAGCAACATAGATTATGTAAATCATCAGCATATATGAACTTACATTTCAAAGTTAAATGGCTTCATACCAATTATGTTAAAGACGTACCGCCATACAAAGGTTCTGTTCCTGAATATCCGGCATGGTTTGAACCATTTGTAATGCAGTGGCTTAATGAGAACGATGACGTTTCATTAGAATATCTTAAAAGTGCCTTCGAGAGGGATAAGAAAGACGGAGTAAGTAATTTGTTTTAGTAGAATTCAGTGTGTAAAACTGAGTTATCTTTTAAAAAAATGTAGTTTTCGATGGGTATAACAAGCTTAGTGTTTTTGTTTTCTTTAATATTAGTGCAAATCATATAATGTTTATGTATTAAAAGACAGAACACTCGATGCAAAAAATATATAATTGTTTAAATTCTGTTGATAATAACCAAAGAAAACTACTGAAGTTACAAAGTTGATTATTGTAAAAATTTTTATAGGTTAAGTTATATAGGGTGATTCAAAAAGAGCGCCGGTTTTGATACATCAAATTAAGAGATTTATTTTATTGAAAAACTGAAAATAAATACATCAACAAGTTCATCTTACCTTCCGATTTCATGTATGAAAAATGATGTCATGCATGTGTCCTCCTCTACTGCGCTGGCACGCATCAACTCTGTCCATGAAATTGGATATCACTGCACGACAAGTTTCGACTTCCATTTGCCCGATAACCCGTCGAATTAAACCCCACATACGGCAGTTCTGTTTATTAACAAAACCGTTTAAGTGGAAGTGCGCCTCATCACTGAAAATGATTTTGTTTGCGAAGGTGTCATCATCCTGCCGTTTTCTCAATACCCAGTCAACAAACTGTCGTCTCTTCTGGTGGTCTGCCACTTTCAAATGTTGCGTCAACTGAATTTTATACGGGTGATATTGGAGATCGTACCGAAGAATTCTCCGTACAGAAGAACATCGTAAACCCAATTGTTGAGAACGGCGACGTATTGATTTTGCTGGGCTAACAGCCACACTGTCACGAACCAACGCAACGTTCTGCTCAGTTCGGCCAGAACGACGACGTCCAGAACTTTTAAGGTCGACTGTTGAACCCGTCTCAAAAAACTTTTTCATGAGCCTGCGAACTGTTGATTCATTCGGTGCTTCATTACGTCCCAGAGTACCGCGAAGTCGCCTGACAGTAGCCGCATAACTCTCTCCACTCTGGTAAAATGTTTTGACGCTTAACACTCGTTGTGCAATAGTAAACTTCTCCATGGTTAGACACAGACTGCGAGAGTACTACACTGCGAACAAGAGAAACTACAACTGAATCGTCAATCGGAATGTTCTCCGAAATAGAAATGAGGTCTAACAATGTTGCCAACCGATAAACAAAAATTTACCAGCCGTTTAAAAACCGGCGCTCTTTTTTAATCACCCGTTATAAGTTTGTAATAGGAAGCTTGAGTATTTGGGGCATATAATGCGCAACGAGAAAAGATTGCTGCAATCTATATTACAAGGAACAATAGCTGGACAATGTAGCGTGGGGAGAAGGCATATTTCTTGGTTGAAAAATCTGAGAATGTGGTACTCGAAAACGACAAGACAGCTGTTTCAAGCAGTAGTGGATAAGGTTCAGATTGTTATTATGGTAGCCAACATCCCGAACATATAGGAACCTAAAGAAGAAGATAGGTTAAGTGGACATTAGAGATGTTAGTTCCAGAAGAGAAAATTCTTTAGTAATTTTTGGTATTTTGTAGAGTGCTTTGAGTAATTTGTATTTCCCTTAAATGTGTTACCAACGCCTTGTAGGATAGTTCAGTGGTAGGGCTTCCAATCTCAAGGTGTCTGAACGCACCCTGGGTTTCATTTGGAAACCCTCCTTCTAGGTATACTCTCTTCACCACTGGGAATCTATCCTCCTCTGCCTTGAGACCAGTTCAAGGTAAGAATTGGGAATTTTTTCGCTTATCAAATGTATAACATTTTACGTGCCCAGTGGTCGACCATTTAAATATAATGCCAGAAAGCCACGCACCTGGTTTACCAAAAAGATACAGAGTGGTAGGAAGCAGAGATATTGACAGGCCGAAGAAAAAATGGGTGCTGGAACAGGTGGAAATGCCTAACCCGTGAAAGAGAAGAAGAAGAAGAAGGTATTTTGTAGCTAATGATATTAATTACTATCAGAGAGAATCCGGATTTTGGAAAGCAGTCGCTTATTTATGAATAAATAATAATATATATTATACTTTAGTACAGAATATAAGCTGTTAGTTTTCAGGATTAGCACATCAGATAGCGGTAAATAAAGGTTTCCAGATTTAAATTCCAAGTTTAAAAATACTCTTGCTAGAAGTATGTTCCCTTATCTGAAACATCTGTATTTTAAACAGAGTAGTACTGAAGGTATTTCTTACTTTCAGCTGACTAGATAATGGTGTCAATATTTGTTAAGAGTTACAACCTGTCTGAAAAAAGAAATATGTTCTCACTGGGCTTTACTATTTTAGATTTTCTGATTTGGAAATTGTCAAGCTACCTTCATCAGTCTTGTTTTAAAATTGTTCTTACGTATAAATGAACAGGCTGGAAAACAGATGATTGCATCTGCATACACAGATAGAATCACCTTGGAGTCATGTTCCTGATAGTTATATATGATCGCTGTACTGAAAAATGAAGAAGAAAACTATTTTGGCATAGTAGCCAATACAAAGGATATCAGTTATAAGAATCCTTATTATTACAATGCTATAACTTGATTGTTACTTTTTTGTTTCTAATAATACCTGAATAGAATGTGTAAAAGTTATCAAAACAATGTTTTATAAATCAGTAATTTGTTACTACGTTTCTTTTTCAGTTTCAACGAAGTTCGGAACATGCACTGTTCTCAAACTCCGTTGTTGATGTGTTCACACAACTTACGCAATGCTTTGATGTCGTGTCTAAGTTAGAGTGCCCTGATCCAGAAATATGGAAACGTTATATGAAGAGATTTGCAAAGACTATAGTAAAAGTTTTAATAGCATATGCTGATATTGTTAAAGTGGAATTCCCGGATCATCTGAAAGAAGAAAGAATAGTAAGTAATTTATTTTAAATTTCAGAATTGTTGTTTCTTTATAAATTTATAACTTTCCAATGGGTAAAGGAATAAAGTTTGAGATTTTAAAGAAAAAGATGGATTTAGGGAGAGAGAACTCCATAAATCACTAATTTCAAGTTCAGTTTAGAGTGTCGATTTGTTTCATTGCATAAACAGTGTCTATTATATTTTACATTTGGTTTCAGGATATAAAAATTGTGATGACAGTAGCTCTGAATTTAACTAAATTTTTATTGGACTTCTGTGTGTATATATTTTTTTTATGTATATTTTGTGTCATTAGAAAATTGTGTAATAATTGTAGATGTTAAAAATAAATTTTCATGGTAATCATTTCTTTCAGTAAAATCCCTGGACATTTTTTTACCAGTGAGGTTGATGCTTTCTTTACCTTGAAGATTTTGACAATTTAAAGTGGGATATTAAATATGTATTACTAATAAAGTATTCCTATTGTTGTAGGTTTTTGCAGAAATATTCTAAATTATTTTTATTATTTCCTTTAGGCTTGTATATTAATGAACAACATACAACAATTAAGAGTTCAGCTAGAGAAAATGTTTGAATCGATGGGTGGTGATAAACTTGAAGAGGATGCAGCAAATATCTTAAAAGAACTACAACAAAACCTTAATTCTGCCTTAGATGAATTAGCTATGCAATTCGCCACTAGGTATTAACTTTTCTTTTTAATTAAGACTCCTGTCAAAATATCAATATATATTTTTTATATCTGTACATTGATTCCTAACTACCTAGATGATGTCCATCTAGTACCAGATGAGCAGTTGTGATAGATAAGCAATGTACTGATCTGTAAATAAGATTGTTACTTAAAGTGTAAATATTGTTACCTTAAAAATGTTGAAAGGCCGCCTCTGTAGCGTAGTGGTTAGCGCGTTAGCCTGCCATGCGGAGGTACCAGGTTCAATTCCCAGCCAGGGTCTGGAAATTAGCATAACTCAAAATCCCATAGGTACAGTCGGATAATTCACCGTAGTTACTAATGACCAAGCAGTTGATGCGACTAAATGAATAAATAAAAAAAAGTGTTGAAAAGTTTTGTGTAATCTCGTATTTAAGTAAAAATTTTCAAAAGGGGTAACCACTGTTGTTTATAGAGGTTAATTTATTACTAACAACATGAATAAAGTTACCAGTGAAGTTTTGTACAACTTCAAGAAGAAATAGTAAGACCTCTATAAGTATATTTTTTAAAATATTTAGGTTAGTTTTCAGATCCTCAACAAATTCTATTTAAAATTAAAACGAAAATTTGTTACTCGTGCTCTTTATCTTGTATTATGTCATCTTGTTTACAGCACAATATTGTTTGATGATATCTATAAAAAAGTTCTTTCACTATTTAACATTTTTATAAAAACCCATACATTTTTATTTTGTAACTTTGAAAGTTTAGATAGAATATGTTATAACAAATATATTTTTTAACATCTTTGGAACAAAATGAAATAATTTATACCTGTCTGATTTTTTTTAAATTTTTGTATGAAAACAGTACTCAGTATTCCATGGATGCAGAAAGTCTCAAATGTTGAAGTTTTATTGAGAATGAACAGGGTCTGGAATTGGTCAGAATTTCTTTAGTGTCATAAGCTGCAGTGCCTCGGGCATATTATGAGAGATAAAAAAAAAACGATGTATTGCAGCGCATTCTGCAGGGAAAGCTAGAGGGAAAGGGAAATCCTTGTAGAAGAAAAATTTACTGGTTCGGTAAGAGCTCCACAGAATTGTTTCAGTTAGTGACTAACAAGGTCAAAATGGTCATGATGATCGCCAACATCTGAACCGAATAGGAACGACAAGAAGTACGATACAGTTAGTCTTGGAATATTGTTGATTGGTTAAAAAGAATTATCAACCTCTCTAGAAAATTAAATTTATATAAATTCAAATTTATTTCAACTCTTATCATTATAGCGAATGAAATTACATTTTTTGTCAAAATTGCAACAATTATTCTAAAAATTAGTAGCACTTCTTTGTTGCAATTAAACTTATTAGGTACTGTTATTACAAAATTTTATTTATTATTTTCAGTTTAGAGCCTCGTATAACAGTAAGTGTAAGAGAATTAGGAGATCTGCTTTTATCAGTAAAAGGCGGTGGACAAGTAGCATTAAATCAACCGTCACAAAGGAATGCTGTTACTGCAGAAGCTGATGAAGTTCTCAGGCCACTAATGGATTTGCTAGATGGTGTGTACTTTATATTAAGATGTTTATTTCCATAGACCGTAATTGTGTATTGTAGTATGATTCAAGTTATGACTACATTGCTACTTATTAACATAGATATACTTTTGTTTTGTTGGGTGATGGCAAGGCATCTGATCATACTTTTTGCAAGACACCTTATTATATTTTCATAATAAATAAATCAATATAAATTAATTGTATGCATTTTGAAGTCTCTGTGAACTGGTGAAAATACAATTACACTGATTTGAGGATGGGTTTCTTTTTCTGCACGTATTGCCCTACATACAGTTAGTCTTTTTTCAGCTATTCATATTAATTTTGAATATTTTAATAAATGTGTTATCAAGATTCAGTATATTTAAAAGACTTATTTTATTAAATGCTGGGAAATTAACACACTTTTTCTACAAGCTTTGCTTGGTATACTGATGTAATAATTGTCACAAAATAGAGCTTTCAAAACTTTAAATCAATTGATAATTGTATAAGAAATTTATAACGTGCAGTATAAAATGAGAAATATTTTGTTGTCTATAACAGTTATCTTATTTTTCACTCAATAAAATTAAGAATTTACCTTTAAATTCCACCTTTATTTAAAACGAAACCATATCTGCTGATGTATAACCAACTGTGCTTCTTCAACGTTTAAGTAGTGGTCGCCTCCATGGCTGAGCGCTTAGTGTGTGATGCTTCTAAGCGGAGGTCCCTGGTCCGATTTCCAAACAGGGTCTGAAAAATTATCACAAGTTCAAACCCACCATATCTTAACCCAAAGAAGTAACTTATAACTAAATGTTGGTATGTCTTAAAATAAACTAAAAAAAAGTTTAAGTAGTATTTCAGAAAATTTAAGTTCGAGTTAAAGTATTTCAGAAATTTATTGTACTGTTTATTATTTTATTTATGAAATTCTTTATTGTTTGTAAATTTCAGGTTCATTGTCACTTTATGCACAATCATGTGAAAAGACTGTATTAAAACGATTATTAAAAGAATTATGGAAGATTGTTATGAGAATATTAGAAAAGGCTGTTGTTCTTCCACCAATGACTGATAAGAGTGTAAGGAACTTAATATTATGACTAGTATAATATTAATGTAGTATTAGTAAGGTTACTTCTACTGTAGTTGGAATCACAGAAATGGAGCTTCCTACAATTGCAGGGGTGTCGGATTTGTCAGTCTACCCAATTTGTTACATTAGTCAAGGTTTTCAACCCAGGCTGAATGGCAGCTCTACTCGATCATCGGTGCTGCTTCACTAATTTATCAATACTGGATGTTTACACACCTCGATAACCACTGCAATAACATGTTACTCACATTGTTTATCAGTTACAGTTAGGAAACACAACTAAATCAATACACATGAATTTATAATTAAATGCTGTGAAATATAGGAGAAAAACAATATCAAAAAAGTAATATTTTTATCACTTAATCTCCCTCACAGCAAACACTGCTTCTTTAAATTTAGCAATGAAAGCTGCTATGTGGAAGTTTGCAAAGCTGTGAACCCAGTTATAGTTTTCTTTTCTTTCAGTTTAGAAATAAGTTTTACAGAGATAATTTTAATTTTAAACAGTCATTACCATTTGAGTTAACATCATTAACCTAGTCAAATGAAAGAAGTCCCAGTGAACTATATATAGATAGTGAGTCACTAGAATGCCTTCTGCGTATGGATTGGCTGTGAAGAAAGTAAGAGAAATCTGACAGTGCTGCCAACCTCAACAGTGAGACACTTTATTTTACTACCATGCAATTGCACCGTTTGTTAACCAGATGTTGCCTTTCAATTAATATACTTCGTTGTGACTGATCCTTTTTCCACTTAAACCCCATTTCCTTCAAAAAAATTTCTTAATGTACAAAGTTTCCAACTAAAATTTAGCCTTTCTTTCAAAACCTGTTATAATGTTTCATATGTTGGCATCTATTTCGTATTGATATAACTGTTTCCTTTTTTTTATCAGGTGTCAAAAAAACTGTTGATTAAGAATTTTCTTCTTTATTGTCTTTAACTTTCTTCCTTATATTTTGAATTGTGGAAAGAAAAGCATTACAGTAGTTAGCCGCTCACTCATGGCTTTTGTTAAGAGGCATGGAAAGATATTTTTGTTTAGCTTCAACTTCACAGCATTTTATTACATTGCATATTAGATTTCGTTCAGCACTGTAAACAGTTCGACCGCGTTTTCGAGAAACCGACATTACGGTAACAAACAATTATATTTGTACAGTTAACCTACAAGAGGTTCCATGATATACTATATGTCCTCTAAGTATAGGTAATGTTGTTGTGGTGGCGAACTGATACCAAAGCAGTCGCGCATGCGCACTGATGGTTTCCCCCTTTACCCCTCGTTAAAACCAAAGGCAAACTCATGACTCAAGTAACTATACATGATAGAAATTAAATTTGCTCACTCAGAGTTCTTGGCCAAGTCTGTCATTTTTTCAACTGTCACCTTTTAATATCTGCATTAATATTTATGCGCAAGGCAGACATAATACCTAAGAAAGGAAGTCTTCATAGTTCTGTCTAATCACTGAAGATAAAGGCAGGATTTTCACTTCTTATTTGAAAGTAGATAAAGATATCTCCGAATATTACTAAGTTATGGACCATAATCCATAATAAATATTATATGTTATAATTCTTCTACGCTTAAGCACTTCAGCCAATCTTCTAGAATAAAGGAGGAAAATTATTAAGACTGACATAAAAAAATTAAAGTTGATATAGTAATTAGGTATAAATGATTTTGATTATTTTGGTAGTCAGTTCATTATTTTAACATTTCATAAGAAGTGTACGAAGAACATTCAGTTTAATAAAATTTAGGACATTTTATTTTCATATATGTTTTGTTTAAATTGGAATGAGTGTTGTGTTTTCCTGATATATATTTTTTTCTTTCCTATAGATGATTTTGAAGAACCTGACTGACAATGCGAAAAATCTTGCTGCCAATGCTAAAATAGAAGATATGTCAAGACTAATAAAAAATCATATGGTTGGAAAACAAGATGTGAAAAATGCACTCAGCAATGTTATGGTAGGGTCTACATTTCAATAATTATTCATTTAATCAAGTACACCTATAAATACAGTTCATTTCTAACCAATCCTTGTGTATAAGTAATACAATTTTTGCTAGTTTTTTAAGCTACTAGAAAAACTTTAATCACTAGAAAATTTCTACGTAATAGATCTTACCTACCAGCTTCAGAGAAACTTATTATGTTTACCTTTTAACTAGTTCACATCAAATCCTTCGAATTGACTTCAAAGATGAGTGCAGTAATTTTGCTGTGATTGTTTTACTTTCATTATTCTACTGAGTAAATATTATAAATTTCACTAACCTTTTCAGCTTGATCCTTATGATCTATTTACACGTGTTTCAGTGGATCCACCATCATCAGAGTACATAAAATATCATCATAAAACTTAAAAGTTTTAAAAACTACAAATTTTGGATCTTCTTTAATTCATCTATATCAAATTTTTATATTATTTTATATTCTGTAGTTTAACATTTTTTAAAGATTCATACCGATATTTCATGTACTCTGATGATGAAATTACTCATATAACCATGTACTCTCTGGTGAAACACATGCAATTAATTAGATTGTAAGTATTAAGCTAGCTTTTCTAGCTGAGAAGGTTCGTGATATTTTTTTTGGATTTATACCTAATTTGGTTGATAAAAATTCATATCTATACTATTTGACCAGTTACGGCCACATATTGCCTTTTAATTTTGTTTAAAGATTCTTAGTGATTACATCATTTTGTAGAAAACTTTAACAAAACCAATTTAAGAACAAATAAATGAATAATAGACTGAAAATATTATTATAAATTTTATGTTCCACACTTATTTATTTTTTGTTCAATTATTTTGCTAAATCTTATTAATTTCTTACATCATATTGTCGTTTCTGGTTTGCTTTGATTGTATTTTTATAAAAATGTATTACAGAAACACAATAAATCATCTTTAATGAAATCCTCTTCCTGTGAAACTAGAGAAAAAATGTCGTCCACATCTGTAAAGGGTATAACAAGAAGATTCACTTCTGTGTTTAACAAAAAACATACAAATTCTTTTAGTGAAAAGAAAAGTCAAAGTTTTACTTCTTATATGAAAATAGATAAAGATATCTCCGTATGTATTAACAAATTTTGAAAAATCAAAGGGCTTTTAAATTGTGGGAAAAATACAACTTTTTATTTGTTTGTAAATGTTTTACTTTGGTATCAGTTCAGTTTTCCTATTTAGGTTTTTCTGATATATTTTTATGTTTTGTTGTGTGTTTTAAGTTTTTTTCAGTTTGTTGTTATTTGGTGGGGTTTTCTTCTTGTACTTTTTCTTTTGTGTGTACTGTAATTTTGTATTCCATGGAAAACCAGTGATCACTTAGTGACTTTTTACGCAGAATCTATTTTTCATATTTGGTTATAATATGTTATGTTCTTATTCTATTCTGTAGAAAATCCCTACAATTTAGAGGTAGTATTGGCATTGACAGATTTCCTTAAATATTTTGGTATAACAAAAAATGTTAACAATAATTATATTTTGCTCAGGATTATTTTTGAATTTTGTGTTAACCAAAATTATAGTCTACAAATGCATGCTTCCATACTGTTGCAGAAGTTATTAAACTTATATAAATTAAAAATAATGAAATATACTAAAGAAGCTATGTAAAAACTGGTGTTTCCTAAAATTATAAGCACACTGATAACACTTGTGTCAATTTTTTATGTACCTATTTCATATTGTCGAAGTTTTGTTTATGTGAAGCTTGTTCTATTGTACCTCTGATAACATGAGGCTTTGCTGCGTAATAATTATAAAAAAATCCTAAAATTGTTTCGGTGGTTTTATTTTTGTATCGTTATTATAGTGTGTGAAGTAACTAATGATTATTTTTTTATTGTGTATGGTTGTAACTTGCGTAGTATTATTCATAATTCCATTATTTGCTAAAGGATTATTAAGATTAAAATTTTTGCCTTCTTTGTTTATGTTCAAACTGGTTTGCTTATCTCATTTCATATAGTAGTTGTAATTTGTTTAAAGTGTTAAGTTATTTTAATGAATTAAATTTGGTTCAGAGATAAATTCCCAAACTGATACATAAGATATTTAAATCTTTAGTAAAGGTAATAGAAAATAAATGTCCAAAAAACATTCTGAACCAAGTTGTACTGTATGCAAGATTGTGACCTTAGTGCACATTTTATAACAAAAGTATATATAATCAAAGTTATAGGAAATTGAAAATCGACAACTTTTATTTCAAGCATTTCTTATAGAAAACTTAGTTCCGAGTCAGTTTGTGAATTTCCTTATTTATAAATCTAACAGAGGTTGATTTTTATTTTGCATCATTCATTTTTACGATTAAAATGAGGTTATGTTTTTTATACTACATTGTTTACTTATGATTAAATATGGATTATATTCTTCACTATTTACATTGGCAGGAGAAAGTTGTGTGAGTGTTTCATACCATTAGTTTATTAGTAGAATTGGAGTTTAAAAGTAATTACTAGTGATGCTGTTATGGATGATTTGGGAAAATATGCAATTCGAAAAGAACAATGGAGGAGAGATAGTACAGCGATAGCGAGAAGTGGAGAGAAGTTGTGTTGGGCTCGACCTGAGGAATCTTGGAGAAGGGATAGAGAGGGGGTGACTGCAGTGATGAACATTGCCGTTTGTTTACATTCTCATCTAGAGATGATTTTAGATCAGATAACATTTGTATGTCTTTGTTGTGATAGGACTGGGAATAAAATTAATCTTAAATTTAATAAATCTTATCAAAATTAATTATTTTTAGTCAAAAATTTTACACTCATGAACACCACAGGATAAAATAATTAAATTTTATAAATTGTTTAATATTTCAGGAGGTTGAAAAGAACTTATCACCCAAGCAATGTGCTGTCCTTGAAGTTGCGTTGGATACAATAAAGCAATATTTCCATGCTGGTGGTAATGGCTTGAAAAAGACATTCTTGGAGAAGAGTGCTGAATTACAATCACTCCGCTATGCATTGTCGTTATACACACAGACAACTGATACACTTATCAAGACATTCGTACAATCACAGACTAATGAAGGTAAATTCAGATTTGTTTTTATTATTTAATAATATTCAGTGTAAAACGTTGATTATGCTGTGTCAATTTGTTATTTAAAAACTTATTTTGGTCTTTGGTGATTAATTAAATATTTGTGTTTTACAAAGAAGAAATATAAAATTATTTTCAAACTTTTTATGAATTATATAAGTTTTGGAGAAGTAGGATAAGTTTGAAGTAAGTTATATTGATAACTTTCTAATTTAAGTTCAGATTGTTATTAAATTTGGATTCCCTTGTTTCATATGACAATGAGAACGAATTAATGTTTCACTCGTGTTGTATTTTTGCTTCAGAAATATGTATTGATATCACAAAAAAATATTTCAACTTTTATAGTAACTGTACAGTAGTGAATTAGCTACTCTGAATAAGCTCATTATTAACTGGGCACTGTATGAGTTCCTCATTTTAGTTTTAAATATAGTATCCTACATTTGTACGAATCTTTTAATTTGTTCAAAACTACTATTGTAACAATTATTGATTACAATAGTTTTTACGTTAATTTATGCTATTTTTGAAATTAGGAAACATTGAAAAGTATTTTTTCTTAAATTACTTGATTATTTAAGTTGTGTAAACATCAGTCGAATAAACTGGAGATGTTAAATGTATAGTAATCAATAGAGTTTTAAAAATGCAACAATTTGAAATAAACTATCAAATTAATTATTTCATATTATAAATAGCTAATAGGTCCCAGCAAGTTCAGAACTTTGAAGAATTATTCTAAATACATATTTCTTCTCGTATGGTGGTACACTGAAGTGTTAATTATTTCCTTTAGAATCATTTATTGTTTGTTCTAAAAATATTTTTGAACTCTGTGGATTTATTTTTATTAATAATTAATTTGTGTTACTTATATTTTATGTTTTCTGTTATTGTGTGATGGATGTTGTTATCTTTGTATTTTTTACGTTATTCATAGATTTCTTTGTACCTATATTATTTGTAAATTTTTTGTGTAAACATCTCTTAGTTAGGATTGGATGATGTTTGGAAACATCATGAGCTTTAATTATAGTTAAATGAAAAAAAATTAAAATTCTTATGTAAGCCTTTTAAAAATCACCCCGTGTAATACTTGTGTATTTACGTGTTGATTGTGCTGAGTTTTCCAACATTAGATTTTCATATTCAATTTTTTTAAATTTAACTTAAGAATAATATGTGTTTGATAATAAGCACCTAATTATTCTAATTTTATTTTAAGCGCCTGTGTTGGTGTAGTAGTCACCACACTGGCTTCTGCACCAAAGTCCAACTTCCAGTCAGATCTTGAATTTTTGTATCCCTAATTTTTATCTTTCGCCTTTCATCATCTGCAATAATACGCAAAACCGTCGGGCATAAAACCAGAAAAAAGTTTTTTAATTTCTTGTCTCAAAAAACCTATTAATGATTATTTCTGGTTTTTTTTTCTTAAGAAAAATTTATTCCGAATATACAAGTTACTTGGTGGTTAATTGATTTACACAAAAATCTCTTGGATAATGATAATAATTCCCTCTAATTTTATCTCAACTAGGTTTTTTACTGTAATTAAACTGCTCACAATCTTATCGCATTGAATCAGTCATGATGGACAGTATAAAAATGACATTATTCCATCAACCAACTGAATGTTAAAATATATCCTCCATTGAGATTACTGTCTGTCTTGATCGGTGCAGTGCATTCCTTGTTTTATATTACGTATGGATAAATTTTAGATGTTGTGTAATATTGTGTAAATTGTGAAAGTTTCTGTGTGACAGTATAAATGAAAATGAATGTATGTGTGTGTGAACGTTTATGTGTTAGTATAAAATTGTTTTAATTTATGTTTCTGATTGTTTTAAAATATGTGTTTCTCACTTTTGTAAATAATTTTCATCTTTCTATTATATTTTTAAAAACAAACTTTGTGTTCTCTGTTGTGCTTTCTGTTGTCATCGCTGTTGTGTTCATCTGTGTTCTTCTTCTACTTTTATTCTTCATGTGTTCTCCTTGTTACCGTGCTTCTACTACTACTGCTGCTACTACTCTACTACTGCTACTGCTATGTATTTTTTTATAAAACTAAAGTCCCCCTTAATAGTCAAAAGACATTCCGCCAGCGTTCAATATCGAGTGAACGAGAAGATGATAGTGGTATGGAAGGATTAGAAGAACCATTGAAAGCAAAGAAGAGAAGAGAATCCAGCCAAGGTAGAATAATAAATCAATGAAAACACAGAATAGATCGATCTTTATTCACATTTTTTATTTAGTTATTCAAATTATTACACAGAGTAGATGACCATCTGATATTTTACTAAAACAGATTTTTATAGCAACACCTTTAGTCCTGTATCTTCAATTTTTTTTTGCATTACTTTCACGTATCAACCACTTGCTACATTCTTCACATTATTTTAGCATAGTTTAAAATCAATATTTTATTAAAACATTAAAGTATAGTTTCAGTAATTATTACAAATTTATTAAATAAATTTTAATGACACAAGTTACAAATACTTCTAGTATTATTTTGCATGCAAATATTACAGATGCAGTATAGTTTTTATGTATGGTAAATATTTTTTTTAAATCATCCATCAGATGATATTTACAAACCAGTTTTAATAAATTGGAATCCATGTATAAATTTATTATGAACTCCTTCAATTTAAATAATTTACGATTGGCACAAAAGAACCAGCCATTCATTCATAAATTTCACTGCTACTTGTATATTGTTAATAGAGCTATTTTAGTGTATCTATTGTGCATAATATTCTGCTACTTTTAATTTTAAAATTTTTTTTAAGATATTCATTTTTAGCTGATGCATGCACCCTCTACACGATACTGCTCTGAATGGCATTTTGTCTAGATTCTACCAGAACTAGCATAATACATATAACATTAATTTTTTTAGTTTATTTAAAGTTGCATCAACAGCTTGGTTTTTAGCAACTTCTGTGGTTTATGGAAAGGTGGGTTTGAACCAAAAATCGAATCTGGAACCTTCCGCTTTATAGCTTAGCACGCCAACATTAAAGTATTAATTAATTTACTGATACACTGTCACACAAAATCCTTAACTCCTCAGTATGGGTTGTCTACATTTGAAGTATCCAACAACCCTTATACAGGATGTTCAAAAAGTCGCTCCGTAGTGAAATATACAATGAATTGCGAGCTGTATGTGCAGTTACACCATCTTGTTGAAAATAACCATTCAGTAATTCACTTAACTCAAATTCGCCTATGAATGGATACAGAATTTCAGTGCAGTATCTTTATGCATTTATTATTTCATTGAAAAATATGAGACCCACAATCCGATGTCTAGAAATTCCAATCAAAACTCCAATTTTCACAGAATGAAGTGGTTCCTCATGAATACACAATGGATTTTCATACTCCACAGACGAGAATTTTGTGAGTTCATGTACCTGGATAATTGGAACCACGCCTCATCGGTGAACATTTCATTAAGAACATAGATTCCATTTTGTCGAATGAAATTATTGAGCCATTCACAATACTGCTTTCTCTTGTCATGATCAGTAGGTTTTAATTCTTGCACAACTGTCACTTTATATAAGAAAAGTTCTAATTTTTTCCTTACAGTTATGTGGGTTGTTCCGACACTAACGTTGGTTTCCCGCGCGAGTTTCCTTATTGACTTGTTTGGACATCATATCGGAAATATTGAGTAATTTATCATTAGACAAAACACTAGGATGACCACTTCTTGGTGTATCTGCCATGGAACCCGTACATTGAATTTATCAATCAAATCTCTCACTGTTTCACGATGTGAGATTCTTGTCTCCAGGGAAACTGAATTAAATGTTTGACGAACTGAGTCTGTGTATTTATTGCCAGCTTCAAACACTTGTTGGACAACAAAAACACATTCTTCAATGGTTAGAATTTTAACAGTGACAAAACGAACAAAGGAACTAACCTTAAACATTCTCATCAATGTGTAACGACACACCAGTAATGACTGCACTGACTGAGATAAACGAGGAGGACAGAGGAATGTTGGGCAAGTCCACGTAATGGGTAGTAACACAGACAGGCGAAGAACAATACATCGCGCGGCTACTGCGGAGCGACTTTTTGAACGCTCTGTACATGTGTGCATTATCAGTGGAATAATTTTGGGACCAAAAGTTATTAGTAGTTACTGCATCATGTATGAAAGTATTTTGTTTACTATAAGAAGAAATGGAAAAAGTGGTAAAAAAAAGATATTTTAATTGTCGTGTAACAAATATTTCTACAGTGTTTAAAATAAAGTAAAACTTGGGTTATAACAAAATTCAAGGGACCTGCATTATATTTTCTTATATCCGGGTGTTCGTTGTAACCAAATGAGCCTAATTGTCCCAATATCTACGAGTATGTATTACTCTATTATCTTAATTCCCAGCCAATTACTGGAATAACGAATATTAGTCTAAATAAATTGACCTGGTCTAAATAGGTACTTAATTAAATAAAAAATTGTAAATAAAATATGTTTACACCACTTCCGCGATGATTAGCGACATTTAGTCATCAGCTGTTCTAGGCATAAAAAAGGTCACGGTTCAAGTAAGCGAAATGTGTAACCATACAAAAGACTACAAGAATTGAACTGTCATTTGGGTTAATCCTCATCCTTCTCTCATTAAGAACAAATTTGCTTTACAAAAGTAATTTTTAGCTGTTGGCCATTGACTGTATACCTGTTACAGTACATAACAATGTACAGCACTGACAACATTTAAGTTACTCGTTTCGTTGCTACTATTGGACTCAATTGGACTACACCTTATGTATCATGTTAGCTCTTTTTATCGTAGAAGTACTTGAACAGTGGTAATATTTTTCACAATATTGATATATGTGTCACAAAACTGTTTGTTTCTAACTTTCCATAGAATATATTTGTCTATTATTATTACTATTTCAAGGAAGGTGATTCGTTCATTACAACCAGATTCCATTTTTGTTTTATCAAACGTTACAATGTGTTAATAACATATAAAACCAACCAAATTTTCTATTTTTATATGTTTTTACCAGATTTTCATTACAACCGACTTTGTTATAACCGAATTTTACGATATCCAAGTTTCATATTGATTGTACAAGATCTGCCAACTTGAAACTAGTAATTAAGCATTTATGCAGTTTTATCCTCACATGCCCTTAGTGAACAGTGGTTTATACATCCATTTGAGAAAAATAGCGTAGCCAATAACAGCAAGGTTTCTTCAACATAGTGACTGCCATGGATTTTACTTCTTCCTTGTTTATACGCTATTGTTCAACTGTCTATGCAAATATATAGGAAAATCACAGTTTAAGAAATTAGTGAAAATAATTTATAAAAATGGTTTTTTGCATTAAGAAAAGTAGTTGCTCAGAGTGAAGAGACAGACAAAGGAAAATAAGCGGAGGATCATGAGATGTTCTTCATGCAGATAATGGTGTAAAAGTTACAGAAATTGATCCTGAAAAGAATCTGATTTATTCTGGTGATATTAGAGAAATAATTGAAACTGAATTTTTTGGTTATAATCAAATAAGATAAGGTAATGAAAAACTGCAAGTTAAAAAACAAATAGTACAAAATCAGAAAATATACTATCAAAAACATGTAGGCTTTTACTGAAGCAGCATGAGAAAAAAAAGATTAAGCACTTTGGAAAAAAAACATAATGAAGATGGTGATTAAAAAAATAAACTGAATCTTAATTACTTCACTGTTACTCTTATACACTTGACATTTGTATTTAGACAACCTTTGGGTAATCACCAAGATTCTGTACTAAGGAAAACCATTAAGATCATTCAACAATTCTGCGTATCATCAAACTTGTTAATAAAGTTTTATTGAAACTGCAAGTGAACAAAAAATATGCATGCGAACAGAAAGTTGTTTTATTTGAATAGATTATTAGTTTTGCATCTTAATAAAAGTGTATTTTATGTAATTTGTTTGCAAGCCAATTTCGGTATTGTTTCTTTTACCTGTACTGTTTGTTGCATGTAGATCTCTGTAATTTTAATGATTAATGTCTATTTTAGTTACGTGCATTCATTTTAATTTTAAATATTTTAATATTCTAGGCCTCTACATTTCTTTTCAAATAATACTTAAACTATTATTTCAATCAATAAGAGCGATTAAATGACAAGTTTATTTTAGTGTTTATTTACTAACGTTATGAACATACTGGTCCTATTGTTAAATTTTTATATTTTTAATTTGAAACTTTCTCGCATATAGCATAATCTTCAGCTTTGCTTTTCTGTACCATCTGTGCTTAAAATTTAAGATAAATAATTCAAAATTTATTTTTAGTTAAAATAATACCTTGCTATTTCTTTATTTTGTCTGAGATTCTTTATATAGTTATCCCAAGATATAGTTTTACATATTATATTGCATTGAGTACAAACGCACACATTTCCTGTGTAATTTGGATTTGGAAATAGTATTTTTAAATATATTTAAATTTCCTCATTTATAAATAATTTTCTAAAATGCATCCTGCCAACCGTTATTATGAGTTACAATATAAATGAAATTTATCACCTTACCTTAGGTTGCTTATTGAAGTTTTAAGAAACTTACACGCGTTTCGGTGGTACCACCTTCTTCAGATCATATTTAAAACTCTTAAGTTAAAACTCTTAAAACTCTTGAGTTTTAATCTAAAACTTTAATCTTAAAACTCTTGAGTTTTAATCTAAATTAATTAGATAAAACTAGATTAAAACTCAAGAGTTTTAATCTAAATGAATGGAAACACTGTTCTAAATTTTAATTTTTTTTAAATATGCTCTGAAGAAGGTGGTACCACCAAAACACGCATAAGGTTTTTAAAACTTCAATAAGCAACCAAAGGTAAGGTGATAAATTTCATTTATACTGTAATTTATATTTAAATTTACTTAATAGTCTGCATTTAAAAGTAGTATTTAGTCGTTAGGTTTGTGTAATTAAACTGTTAAAAAATATTACTAATGTATACATCAAAATGACATTGTTCAATTAATTTGTTAGGAGATTCTTTGCCCAAGGAAATAACCATACTGGTGCAACATTTCCTGTTATTGAAGTTAGATTATCAATAACTTTTAAAAATTGTGGGTTTCTTCTTGCAGATTTGAGTTTATTTTCATTTACTTTCTTATGTTAGTGCATGTAAATTGCATATGTTTTAGAACAGAGTGCATAATGCTAATTCGAATTCGGGTGGCTGTTTGCGAGTATAATTGAACTGTAATGTAAAGGTTTGCTGTAGCAAAGTGCATCATTTTCATCAATTCACCAATAAAATTTTTGTTTTTTTTAGCTCAGAAATTTAAAAGATATCTTATTTAAAAACTTCTTAATTTGAAGTACATAGTTTGTCATAGAATATATTTTGTAGATTAAAGAATCTATAATATCTATATGTTTAAGTTCAAAACCCCTCACTGATTAACTGACTAGCTCATCACTAATTTGTTAACTTACCAATAACCTAGAGAAGTGAAATTTGCCAAATTTATTTCATTAGGATTGAACAGAAAAGCATTTACATTTTGACCACTTTCCCTTATGGAGTAAAAAGGTGACCATAAAGGAGTACCCTGAAGCAATATGTATTTTTTCTTTACTTTCCTGAAGAGCTGTAATTTAAAAAAGCAAAATTTATAATCTTATGGTATTAACTAGAAAAAGTGGAGTGAAACCAGGGAAAGGAATAAACCAGTTTTTTTAATGCTCTCCTCTGCAAGGTAGCGATAAGCCTGAATGGAGTGCAGTGCAATCGCTAGTTTTGTGCATGAGACAGTATAATTTTAATATAAGAATGATTTTTGAATTAATACGTCAACTTTAATGGCATGCTTCTTTTAGACTCGTAAAGATAAATTTATTAACATCTTTAATTTTACTCGCTTATTTTTGTCTAAAATGTCCTATTTCCGTACCACATTCTGAATTTTTCTTTACTGATGCTTAACAAATTGCGTATTTACTTTTATTCTTATATTTTTTAATATTACTTTTACTGAAACTTAGTTCTATAAACTATATTCTCAAGCAAACTTTAAGAATGTATTGCTGTTTCGTAAGTTTATATCAGTACATTTTATGGATATCTTGTTTAATATTTACAATTAATTTTATGATAATCCATATGGTGGTAATTTCTTTTGCTTAAGTAAGGCAAGCCCATTTTCTTTTGTAGTATTTTACACATGGTTATTTAATTTCAATTTTTCATTGTTGCTTATCTTTAAAATGTAAAAATGGTTTATGTCTTAGTCTGTGATTCTTTGTCATCGCCTGTGATTTTAATTATAAATATTTTTAGCCGTTTTTTTTTAATACGGCAGTTATTTGAAATGAAGTTCTATTATCTGATTATTGTCATCAAAGTGAACCTGTAACCTCCCTTTTGTTCAATTATCTATAATTTTAATCCAAAGTGAAGTTAAAAAGAACTGAATTTTTAAACTGAATAAAACTAAGATTGATGTACTTTCTTATTGGATTTAAATTGGAAATTGGATTGAAAAGCTTTAAATAATTTAAAGTAATTTTAGCTTTAACGTAATTAAAATTTGTTTTAAACGGATTGATAAATTGTAAATTGTTTTTTTTTTAGAAATGCTAACTCAAGATGAAGGAAGTGTTGGTGAAGTTTCAATACAAGTAGATCTGTTCACACATCCTGGAACTGGTGAACATAAAGTAACTGTTAAAGGTAATAAATTCAATTTATTTATTGGTTTAAAAGACGTATATGTGTATTATACATCCCAATTTGGAATTGTAGTGTGTTTTTTTTTCTTTTGAGACCACAGTGGATCACTTGATTCAGTTTCTGGGCACTTTCTTCTGGTTCTTTTCTTTGATTTTCCTCCAGTATTCTTTCATTCTGGCAGATCTTTCCCTTTCTGCTTCCGAAAAGATCACTTTCCTGCTCCTCTTTTATGTACCTTTCCTTGGTATCTAATATTTTAATCTTTTAATAGTTTCAGCTGTTCAGTTTTATTTTCTAGATCTTCAAAGGTGATGCCAAAGTCTTCTATATCTTTCTTGATTTCTCTTAACCACATTACTTCTGTCTTTTTCTGGTAGAGTTTTCTGACTCTTTTGGTTGTGATTCTAACTTTGGGTATTCTGATTATATGTCCAAGGATATTCTCATTTTTCTCATCGTATCTATTAACAATTCGGTCGTCTGGTAGACCTTTTCATTTGGTAGTAATCTCCATTCTTCATCTACTTGGTGTCTCTTTCCGATGCAGATCCTAAGGATCCTAGTAGTGGTGTTTTATAATAGCGGAGAAAAATTATATTTGGCTATCTTGCTCCAATAGATTCATCCTGCTTATCCCTATTTACCTACAAGACAATCTACTCTTAAATCATTATTATTCTTTTTTGCACACACTTGTTAATTTTTGTCTGATTCTGAATCATTATTTACTGACCCGTACTTCAATTTCTCATAAAATAACAATATGAATTTTGACATGGTAAAAATGGTAGCAATTGTTTTCTTCTTTCAATTAACTTCGGATAGTTGTTTTACTACTACTTGTAGTGAAATAATGATTGTTCTATCAAAAACATTATCACTACACCTCTTGGTATGTCAATTTATTGAACTGTGTAAACAGCCTGATTAAATTTAAACATATTTTTTTGTAAAAAGATTAATTAATCAAGGGGAATGACTCAGCAATTCACCATTTCAGTACTTATATCTATTCACAGAAGATGCAGTATATCTTGTTTTATACCATGCATTTGCAGTACATCTTGCACTGGAGATCCTTTGAAGTTATTTAAAGATCTTATTGTATGTACTTACATAACTTTCAAGGAAAATTTAGAACCAACTCAGGTTTCTTTAACATTGCTTGGATAAGAAACCATTTAAAATTAAGATCATATTTCTTTCAGAAAATATTTTGATACAATTTATCTTCAAACATTAGTGTTGTTCATTTCAACTTCATTTATGATTTTCTTTGTTGTTATTCCAGTTGTTGCAGCAAACGACCTCAAATGGCCAACAGCTACTGGAATGTTCCGACCATTTGTTGAAGTGAATTTAATAGGACCACATTTGGCTGATAAGAAACGAAAACAATCAACTAAAACGAGATCTAATAATTGGTCACCAAGATTTAATGAAACCTTTCACTTGTAAGTAAATTTGTTTAGTAGAATTTGTACTGTATTGTACTTTTTAATTCAAATTATAATTATTTAAGTTAGTAATTAGCATCATAGCAGCAGAATCCATATTAACGTATTGTTTTTTTTATGTATATTATAAAAAAACTTTTATTTACCTTCTTCTTATACTTTATTTCTCACCAGTAATTTCATGGTGAGCACCGCTTCTTCAAGTAATAAGGAAGATGCAATCTTCATAAACAGTTTCTAAAACCTTATATTATTACCTGAAGAAGCGGTGGGCACCACGAAAATACTTGTTAGAAACAAAGTATGAGAAGCAGTGTGAGGTAAATATAAAAAGGTTTTGTTATATATACATAAAAAAAGAATACATTAATATTAATTCAAATGTATAGCTGGCCCATGGTGTAGTAGGTTCAATTCCTTATCAAGTATGGCATTTTTTAATCCCTCATTTTCATCTACCACTCTTTATCATCTGTATTAGAATTAATTTGTAAAACAGTTAGAAGTAAAACAAAAATAATTTATTAAAAATTATTTTATAACCCTTGTTAGTGTTGCAGTGTTTATATTTTCTGTGTTAAGCTGTTTACCATTACCAGTACCCGGACTGAACTCAGTAAATTATATTTATTTAATTTCTGTCATTATTTGTAAATTTTAAAACTGTAAAACATCATGATCGTAATATGAGCCAGAATTCAGTAAGGTACCTCTTATCAAAATATTTTAATTTTGAGTTATTAATGATTTAAAATTAAGCACTAAGTTCTGAACAAACAGATCAGTTTTCAATTTTTATCTGAGTAATTGTGTACGTTATGGTAGCTTGAATATTTTGTATGAACAATTGTTGTTTAAACACTGTTTAAACTTTTATGACATCACCCTCTTTGAATTTTGAGTACTTAAGAAACAAATTGTATATAGAAATAAATCTTTGAATATCCTTTTCTGAATGGTTCAATTTTTTTTTTTTTTTGTAAAAATTCTAGTATTTTTTACTGCTAAAAGTTCTTTTGAATAGAGTGTTTTCATTTCTTCTTTACTGATTCAGTTACTGGGCATGGTCAATCAAGTTCAGGCTCAGAATATCCACTGGTAATGGCTTCAGCAACTAGTTCAGGTTCTACTTCATGGCATTGACCGTCTCTGCATTCTTTCTTATAAAATGTCCTGATATTTTGAAATAGATATTCTTTTTATTGCTTAGCCATACCTGCCAGAGTAATTACATTTTAAACCCCGCAGGACTAAATTATAATAACCTACAAAAAATTCTGAATGTCAATCTCGATCCTAACAACTCGTTTTGGTTACAGCTACTGAAAATTTTACTTTTCTGACAAGAAGTTCCTTTTCGTATTCCTCCTCACGTTTATCTGCCTTCAGGCTATGTTTGTCTCCAACTTGCTGTTTTAAATCGGCATAAAAAAACCAGCATCTTAATTTCTTGACAGCTCACACCCTTTTAATTTGGCTTACCTTTATTCTTTGACATCCTCTTTCTGCTTTCTACTGATCCTTTTAATATACTATTAATTAAATCTTCTCTTCTCATGCTGTAGGTCTGTTCATGTTCTTCTGTCAAATTGTTTCCTTCTAATTTTTTCCTCCTCATTCCTTTTTCTGTTGGTCCACTTGATTTTCTCTAGTCATATCCATTATCTCATTTAAAATGCCTCTAAACCTGTGACTTTCTTTTTCCTCTAATATCTGTTCTGCTTCTGTAAAGCAGTAAACTCCTAATAAAATGTAAATATGAATGTTTTTTAAGAGAATTAGTTAAATCTTCTTTTAAGTTAAGTTAAAGTTATATCTTTTTAATTTAAAATTCTTTAACTTTAAAAATTGAAGCTTTAAATAGATAAGTCTTGTAGTTAATTTATGAAAAACGAATGGATCAAGTGTGTTTACCAATTTATTGGTTTTTGTTCTTTAATAGACTGCCATCACTTAGTTATTAATTTTACTAAGAATTGATTAGATAAATTTTGTTCTCTTTTGATATGAATAATTTTAATTACGCATTGTGATATATTTTTAACAATTTATAAAATGTTGTGTTCGGTGAATCTATAAATGGTCATTTTAATTGTTGTATTCTGTTAACAGCATCATTGGTAATGAAGAGCAATTGGAGTATTTTGAACTTCACATTTGTGTTAAAGATTACTGTTTTGCTAGAGATGACCGCCTTGTTGGAGTTGCTGTTTTGCAACTGAAAGACATTGTTGACCAGGTAACTATTTTCATTTATATCTTTAATTTTTATAAAGTAAATGAAAAAGGTTTTGAAAAAGCTTTTGATTTCAGTCATTTTACCCACATAAGGTTATGTGTTTAGTTCGGTTTCACAAGAAATTTTTTCTTTACAGTTAAACGTAAAACTAATGAAAAAACATGCAAGTTTAATGCTATATGTCTTTCTAGTCTACTTTCATGTTTTTCAAACATTGAAAGGGATCCTTCCAATCTGATTTATTAAAGTAAAGTATAATGCTGCTTTAAAGTCAGTAGGTCAGCGCATGGTGTAGTGATCAGTGCAATGCCAGGGATCCCGGGTTCAATCCTGGTAAGGTCTGACATTGTTTTAACCACTCATTTTGATCTATCACCCTTCGTCTGCATTAGCAATAATTGCCAAACAGTTGGACATAAAACCAAAAATAAAAATAATTGGCGCTAAACTAGGCTCTGTAGAAAGAAATGTTTGAAATAAAAGTTGTAGAGTTTTTAATTTGCTATAACTTTGGTTGTATTCACTTTTGTCTATGCATGCATAGTTCACAATCATAAAAAATTCAGTTTCTTGCTGATTTTGATAAGCAGAATAGAGAAAATCACCAAAACTAAACTAAGCATTGTAGAAAAAAATGTTTGAAATAAATGTAGTAGGTTTGCTGGTCCCTTTGTGGTAGATACCTAACGATTATGAAAAATCGATATGAAAACTACGTTATGTACTTTCCTTCCTTATGTATTGATAATGGCAAGAGAAAGTAAAAAAGCTTGTATGGTTTGCTAATGCTATTTTATTTTTAAAAAGTACGTATTTAGTGTTAATGTTTATTTGATAATTTTTTTTAGGGTTCATGTGCTACCTGGTTATCTCTTGGAAAACGTATCCAAATGGATGAGACTGGCTGGACAATCCTTCGAATTCTTTCACAAAGGACCAATGATGAAGTCGCTAAAGAATTTGTTAAACTGAAATCAGACATCCGACAGGAAAATCCTTTACCAGTCTCGTGAGAAACATAACATGAACTAGATGACATATAAATGTAAGTTGTATAAATTGTATAACATAACCGGTACCTAGCTCGCCTGACGCCTGTATCATTACATTTATATATATAATAAATATAGATATAGTATATATAAATATGACAATATTGTGCAGATAAGAAATTATACATAAAGTGATTCAGGTGACTATTAAATAATAATCATTGTATTATTATCTAAGTATCCTGTATCAATTTATATATTTATGTATACATACACTGTATTGAATTTATTTTTCTAATGGAATTGCTTAATTATTTATTAAATTAATATTATTAATAGTTTTTAATTAATTACTGTATATGGAATTGTGTAATATTTACAGGTATATTGTACAAAGATGTTTATGCTAATTTTAACATTTTACATTTTTTTTATTAGGAATTAAACAATGTAAAAATAATTATATCTTTTCAAATTAACATGTATAATTATTTAGTTGTTATGATTTTTGAAAGGAAATAAATATATTTTTATTTCATTTCTGTTTATTTTCCATTATTACTTTTAATATTTTATATGTTTAAAACTATTGTACAAACTTATTGAGTACAGTTTTTGCCATTTAAAACTTAGCGTCTTCTTTAAACAAAAAAATATTTCTGTGTAAGTCTGTAGGATGGGTAGCTTTGACATATCTAATGACAAACTTAATGGTGGATCAAATTGTCTAACATAAATACAACATATACAAACAAAAAATTGTCAGTAATATGAACGGTACCATTGGGAAATCAATACTGCAGTTTTATTATATATTTACAGCTACCCTTAACATTTTTAACATATTAACGATAGACAGATTTTTCAAAGAAAAGATCAACCAATAATTTATTTGTATCAGAGTTCTGAAAACAGTATTTAAAACTCTCTTGACTGAAAGTTAATATTTTGCCATTTTTCTACTGCACTGTGGGATATCAACTAATCTAATAATTGATGAACAGAAGTTTAAAATACATCCTGCAGCTTGTAATCAATCTAAGAAAAAATATTTTTCATGAACCTATACTTCTCTTATTGCTGTTTTAATTTTCTTCTTATTTATTTGTTTTTACTGCCATGTTTTGGTGGATACAACCATCATCAGAGTAAATAAACCATTAAAATTGAAACTAATTAATTAATTATTAAAACTTTTCTAGAATATTTAACATATACATGACTGAAGTGATAACATCTTTTAGTAAATTTTTAATAATTGTAGTGATTTTCAATATCACTAGTTTATAAACTCTCCTGAGAGTGAATCCACCGAAAGATGTAAGTATAAAAAAGCCCTTTTATGAGACAATGCATCTCGTGGCTGATGACAGTTTTTAAAAAGTCTTACCTATGGCAAAAAACATTAGTAATTTCTTTATCTATTCTATACGAGGAATTAAATGACACTATTTTTGTTCCCAAATTCCGACTTCAATTTTTCATTTCGGTTTTGAGCCATTTCTGTTCAAAACCGGAACTTCAAACCCAATGATTTATGTATCTAGTCTTTAAGAAGATTCGAGTGACACTATTTTTTTTCCCAAACTCCAACTTTGATTTCTTGACTTCGGTTTTGGGCCACTTCGTGTTGAAAGCGGAACTTCAAACCTAATGAATTCTGTGTCTCCTCTTCTGGAGGAATTGAATGACACTATTTTTGTTTCCAAATTCCAAATTTGATTTCTTGTTTTTGTTAAAACCGGAACTTCAAATTCTGTTCAGGCTCACTAATTTTTGTGTAGATTACGAATCCGAAAACCATTTGTTGCTGTCTCTTGTAGTTTCTGACTTTGATTTTTTTTACTTCGGTTTTGAGCCACTTCTGGTCAAAACCAGAATTTATAAATTTCCACCAATGAATCAGTAAGAGGAAAATTTAAAGTAATATTAAGAGGAGTTTAAGTTAGTGAAAACAAGTAGTATCATTTCATTTAGATTTTTGATAATTATTGCTAAATTTTAGTCGTTAGCCAGAAAATCATTTTTTATGATAAAAAAAATGAATGGAGCTAGTTCCAAAATAGTTCATGACTGGCAGGCAGCATGAAAATTTTTATCATAATATTCTGTATCTGTTAATTTAATTTCATAATCGATTTAAAAATTCAGTTTGAAAAATTTTTCATTAAGTTATTTTTCTGACCATTATAACCTAAAATTATTGGGCATCTCTGAATTAAATACATAGTACAAATTAAAACTATATTAATTATGTAGCATTGAACATAAATAATTTATTTCCTTTCAAATATCACTTTTTTATCAACAGGTTATATTAGAATTAACTTAACTGAATGAATATATTATTGAGTTTTATAAACTGTGAAGCTTATTTATTCTTTTAGGCGATTAGCTTTATATGAAGTTATGAACGTGTTCAAATTAATAAAAAAAAAACAAACAGCATTTATGAAAAAATACAACATAAAACAAAAATATCTCTAAGACTGATTGCTTTTCTTTTAACTTAATTTTGAAAAATTACATATATGAGTTTTTGCTTCATAAAAACAATAATTAAAAAATATTTGTATAAATTTGAATTAACTGTTTTAAATTGTGATTTTTTTTAAATAAAAATATTATTAAACATTCCAAAAATGGTACGTAGTTGTTATTACTTAATTGAAAAAACTAGTATTACCAGTTAACCATTAAAGACTTTATGTAACATGTTAGTTGTTTCCAATTGTATTTTATTTAACGGTTGTTTTTGAAAATTATTTTGATTTAATCAGTTTTTGAAAATGAATTTCATATTAAAGGACTGTTGTAAACTAAAAAGCAGTAGAAGAAATTTCATATTTAATTGCCATCACATTGGTTTAACTGAAAATGTTTTGTTACATTCTTATTACATTTTGTGAACATTATAGAGTATGTTATGTGGTACTTGAGCCTTGAATGTGCAAACACTAAATATTAAAGTTAGGTAGTAAAATTAACCCTTTCAGTGCCAAAACAATATTTTAAAGTTTGAACTAAAGCCATTTAATTTGAATAAGCGTGTAAAAAATGCCAGCCCTTATTTTGAAAACTTGTAGGCTTAAGACTGCCATTGCCAACCAAAATTTTAACATTACAGAAAAATAAAATTTCCTGTTAAAAATTAATTTTTACTATGTTCATAAAAAATAAATCGTTCAGACAATAAAAATATTCAAAACAGTTTTTTTTAGTTTATTTAAAGTCGCATTGATAGCTTGGTTATTAGCAACTTAACGGTGGTTTTAACTTGGTAAAATTTCCACACCCTAGCTGGGAATCGAACCCGGGACCTTTCGCTTTTCAGGCTAGCGCGCTAGTCACTACGCCACAGATGCGGTTCCAAAATACATTAGGCTATTAATTTTTGTTTAAAAGTTGTTTTTGTAAATGTTCGGTTATCCAGACGTTGGCACTTTATGGATAACTTATGGACATCCGGTAAACCGGATGTTGTCACTACGTAAAATATATCAACGTCCTGTTTTCCGGACATTGGTACTGAAAGGGTTAAAGGAAGGGAAGCAAAGGCCTGTCTGTACGTATTATGATTAACTCACAAGTACTATTCTAGTTAAAAGCATTAGTCATTAATCTGAACGGGACTAGTAGAAAAAATTACGTTAAAAACTAGAACCATATTTAAAAAGAACAGTACTGAAACGTATAATGTTCATTCATAAATAACTGTAAAAAATTTATAAGCATTAACTTTTGCAAAATTTATAGTAATCGAAAAAAACACTACTTCATAAACAGATTACTTTATTAATGTTTTCACTAACTACGATAGCTCACAATGTTTACTGACTGGCTGGATTTCCGATACCAAACTGGTGAGTGTCTAACTCTTACCACTCCGTTTTGCACTAAAACTACTATGAATCTAGAAAGTTGAGCCCATCTCTCGCATAATAAAAGGGATAAAGTCGAAGAATGTTGGATATTTGATTCCTTTTCAATTTCTACTTTTTGCCACTTTAATGAATATGTATCATTCAGAGATACTTAATAAGTTGTAATGTAGCAGTAAGTTAAATTTTTAATGAAATTAAACCGTTGTTGAATCTAAAAATCTTCTACTATAGAATTGTAAGTTTAAAAATTTTTGTATATTGAAACTGAAAAGCATAACTACACTATTACAAAAATAAGTATTTTTTTTCTTTTTGGTCTCATAACTGTATTAGTTTGCCAAATAACTAGTTAGAACAATATTATTTTCTTAATAAGATTCCACCAAATCAATACAGGAATGTAACAAATAAAAATAAAGTATTTATTCTTATCATTAATGAAGCAAATCCAGTCTCAATACTAACAAAAAATTGTGCTCACCCTTATCTAAGTAATTTTAGGGTCCTTACTTTTTAGTAAGAATTAAGGTTTAAATTTTACAGCATATAAAAAAATAATAAAAATTTTATTAATGTGATCACATTATTGACCCACAGGTAAATTTTTTCAATTAACATAATAACAACAAGACAAAAATAAAAAATGAAAATAATTGATGTAATAACTTTGTTAATTACCCGTTACTATAAGTCTTAGCAGATTTTACAGAAAAAATTATAATAATAAAAATTGTTTTCCATGTTTCCATCCAATTGTATCTTAATAAATTTATCTGATCTATTTATAAAATTACTTTTTAAATAAAATTAGGTTTAATAAATTAATAACGTTGTAATGAATTGTACAGACTTACATGAATAAGATTTAAATGAACCTTAAGTAAATAAAATATTAGAGCGCACATATGAAAAATATAAAGTATAATAAATTATTCTATAGATTAATTATCATTATTTGTAATTTGTTATTTTTGTCGAAATTATTATTTTCTTTTCAAAAGCACATATTATATAAATAACTAACAATAGTAACTAATATTATACATTTTAATATTATAAAAATTATGTGAAACCGATAAAAATCTTGACATCTGAATGGAAAAATATTACTAAATTATCATTAAATTTTATTTCTCTCGATCTGTGTAAAATCGATGTTTAAGAAAATTTTAATATAAAAATAACCAATGATGATAATGTCGTGTCTGATATATAATAACTAAATATGATGTCTTGTTGAATGTGTGTATGTTTTGTGTAAATTTATAGTAATTATAAATAAATAAATAAATTATTATTGTGATCTATACATAAATACATTTATCATATCCATAAATTTATATTCATTATTGTACATATGCTCATATCATATCATTTCAAACATTATTATTAATTAATTAAAACAAACATGTCATAATTACATGTATACATATATTTGACCATTATTATATCATAAAATTATTATTATTAAATATATATTATTATTATTTATTTTTATTTGTTATTGTAATAAAATTACTAAATATTATAATGAAACAATTGATATGAAATCATTTAATGTGAATTATTAAAATTATAGAAAATACAATGTTACCTGTAACCCATGCAATTGTATCAGAGAAAAATCGTATTTAAATTTGTAAATTTATTCAAATCTCTTTAACAATGTTTGTTATTATTTTTTTGTGTTTATATAAAAATTATATATCTACTAATTGTGAAATCTTTCAGGTAATGCTTAAAAATTTATCTGCTTCTATTTGCATAAGAAAATCTAAAAATTATGGTAAAAAATTTATAAAAATAATTTATATGTTCAGCAAGCTTTTTCTTATATTTCCTGTCTGTAATGGATGTTGGTAATCTCACCAGTTGGCATTATTTAGTTGGATCTCTCTGAACATCTGTGATCTAGTCACATTATGCCAGTATCTACTCTTAATTTTTCATAAAGTATTGGCGTTTTCAGGTTTGTCCAATGGTAAGATTTTTTTTCTTTTACTTCATACATTGATTAGTCTCCTCTTTTGTAGTAAAGTCCGTTTACCATTTTCAGCATCGTGAATCACTCTAAGAGTTTTGTGGTCCCGTCAAAAATATTTCCTGCAGCCTTCTCTCACCTGTTACTGACTCATGAGAAATATTAAATTTTACTATACTGCATCATGGGAGCCTGTGGCCCTGCCCCCAAGTCCATGGCTCCTAGGCTGCAGTGTAGTACCCATGACTTTTTTTTAAGGATTGGATTTCAACTTGTTCAAATATCCACCTTCATAGAAGCCTGCCAACATCTTGTGTACCATCTGGGACATACTGTCACAGGAAATCTTTTGAAAATCATTCTACTCAGATGTTTACACCACTGTCTCTTATAACCAGTACTCCTGTTTATGGTCAGAACTCTCTGCTCCTCCTTTATTCTATCAAGTAGATTCTAGTCCACCAGTAAACATCTATTAGTACTTCTTAAAAACTATCTCAGCTGCTTGGATTTTGTTGTCAGCTGGCTTTGAATATTTCGGAGGCATACAGAAGAGTAAGGAGAGCCAGCACGTTACAGAACTTCAGACATCTACCTTTTATACTTTATTTTTCAGAGTCCATCCAAAGTATTGCGTGAAATCTGGCAAATTTTTCATAACATCTATATACTTTTCATGTGAGATGCCATATTCTCATATTTATTATGACTTTAATTCATGACTACTGCCACAAATTATCATTTTTCTATGGTAATTTCAAACAAATTAATTTTGTACATAAAGTTGTGAGGTTAAAATTAAATTACCATTTCTCTGAAACATTATGTATGTTAAATTTTGATTTAAAATGAAATGGTAAACATTTTCATTTATTTATTTCAATGGCACTATAAACAAAAATATAAATGTAATTTATAAAGTATTATTTTATTAACATATTTTTATACAATCTCGTTACAATAACATACTTATAAATATATGTACTAATAAATTTTATTAATACAATTTGTCGTTATCATTGTTATCATTAATGTGAAATATTCCAAAAATGCATATGTTTGTTAAATATGTGATGTATTCTTGTATTATATACATAATATATATTTTACTGTATTACATTGTACGTACTGTGTACCTATACTCGAATATGGATATTTAAATTTGTTAATAGTGCTATTCAAATTAATAAATTAAAATTACTGTATACAAAATTAAAATTATGTTGTTCTGTTACTTCTTTTGTGTACATGTTTTTTGTAATACGGGTTTTTAAATATTTATGTGTAAACTTAAACTGTTAAAATTTGTAGTAAAGTTTACAATAATTGTTGGCTTTCTTTATTGTTTTAATTTTGTATGTACAGGCATACTAATGTAAATTAGTGACAAAATATAGTTAGACACTTTTATTTTTTAAAGTGGCATATGAACTATTCAATGTGCTGTATTTTTGATGTTGGTGGCTCTTAATAAGATAAACTTCAGCTGTTGTAATCAATGAATTCTGGTTGAGATTCCTTTATTTTTAATGAATTATCAAGATTTTAAAATATATATTTACTAAAAACTTTTAAAAAAAAATTTTTTCTAGGCCCACAAAAAAGTATTCAAAAATTACGGTTACAGTGTCGGGTCGGTGAGCAGAAGCATCATCTTCTCTTTTGCGGAGTCCCATTGATGGGTCTTTGTCAGAGTCGGGTAGCAGTGTGCCGATGGTAGATGTCTGGTCGAAGCTGTAGAATGGAATGGAATGACTCTTGGGCTTGGTAGAGCGCTCTTATATAGTCATCAGAGCACTGCAGTAGGGGTGGTTACTAGCCCTCTGCAGTGCCAACACAGGCATACTGCCTCTGTTAGAACTATTGGCGGCTTCCCTCAGTCGTTATGTCGGAAGCTTTGATAACCAGGAGCACAGTACTTAATCAAAGGGGGCAACGGTGACATATATATACTTATATTTTTTTAGTTTATTTATTTAAAGTTACGCCAACTGCTTTGGTTATTAATGGCTAATATGAGTTACAGTATAAAATTGATAGGTTTTAACATGCAATTATTCCTAGGTGGGATCAAATCCAGGACCTTTCGCTTTACAGTGTGCAGCCCAGTCTAGTGCTCAAACCACTGTGCCATGGAGCCGGCTATCAAAAATATCATTGTTAAATTCTTCAGAAGATCATAAAAAACCAATGTTGCAAAATCAAAGCTATCTCAAGAGTTTAATTAACAGTTTTTTAGGAACAATATTTAAAATTATTTTACCTAGCCTGAGTAAATATACCGTTTTACATCATACATTAACTATGAGAACCTGAAGATGATATTGATAAATCCCAGGATTCTTGTTTTATCATGATAAAAACCCAGCATGAGGTAGGATTTATTCGTTCAGTAATCGTGAATTAATAATTTCATAATTCTTTATTTCTCCAAACATAGAACCAACCATATACATGGTTATGAAGGCTCATTGGAACACAAATAAATTTGCTAATGAGTGCATATAACCATTTAAAAATTTGTTTAAATTCTTTTTTGTGTTCATTGGTTTACATTATCATTAATAAAACTGGTTAAAATAATTTTTTGTATATCTAAGGGTGAAACTATTCTGAAATAGTTTTTACCAGTTTTTTCTATTTCTTAAAGGTTCGAGCCGGAATAGTATACCTTAGATGAAATGAGTTAAATCTTTACAAACTTGAAGTTGTTGAATAATTTTCATACAATTTTACATATAGTATACAACTAAAACATTATTCTGAGATTTTAATTGATAAATAAATGAACGCATAAATAAAAGGAGACAATACTAATAGTAGTTAATAAAAAATAAAACTGATAATTACATTGTTCATTTTTAACAATGTTTTACTTTATCTTGCCATGTATGAATATATAGGGAAGGAAAGGATTGGTTATATTGATTTTTAATTTTCTAACAATTAACATTCTTTAACCCTTTTTCTTTTATTATAATATTTTCTGTACTTAAATTTTATTGTTAAATCCATTAGTTGTTCGTATGTTTCTTTCTGTTCAAATTATTGTTTTAGAGGAAAGTTATTATAACGAAATAGCATATTCTCTTTGAACTCATGGTTCAAAAAATAACTGTTACAGAGTTTATATAATAAATTTCTTGTGTGCATTTGTTTTCATTTGAACTCATTCTCAAATAATAAAAAGATTATTAGTAGGTTTTGTACTATATCAAATTGTAAGAGTCATGCTTTAGTAAACTGTCAACTGAAAGCGTGTTTGCTAAATTGTTTGTATGTTCTGTTTATTTTTAAAAATTGTTTTTGAAAGAATGATGGATATCCAGTAACAGGACAGTAAATAAGAATTTTCTATAATGAATTGGCTTTCTTTCTTTTAACATTATGAGTAATATTTAATTTATAAGTTCAGCACTGTTAACAGAATTTAAATTTTGAATAATTATTTATTAACAGCAATTAATTATTTTAAGTAATTGCTGGTTGTTTAAAACTTTTTAATACCAATGAAATTGTTAAATTTTATATCCTAAAATGCTAATGTCATTAGCCTAATCCAATTAATTTTAGAATATCTGTATGGAGTTTTTAACATTGCATTGTATTTTGTGGTTATTGATTTCTATGGTTATAAATCATATTATACTTGAATGGAATGGTCTAATATTTTCCGATTCTGCCAGTTATTGAATCCACAACCTCCAGCTTATTATCATCTCGTCGACTAAACCACAGAAACATTCTTATTTTTCCTTATACTGATGAATAGACTCTGAATATAAACATACAGAGTGGGTCGCCAATTTTTTTTTACACCCTGTACGTTATAATAGTAACATTCAAATAATATAGAAAATTATTTTCCAAAAATAAAATCCTCATGTACAAAATTATTCATATACTGGACTGTTTATTTTTAAAAAATTAGTACTTTCACCTTTAAGCTTTCATCAGAATATTAATAAAAGTTTTTGAAATGAGTTTGGTAAAAGGATAGGAGTTTACATTGGTTCAGACTATTAAAACATACATACTAAGTCAAATTTTGCATACATTTGCCTCTGCTATGGGTAAACTAAAAGAATACTAATTTCTATTCCTTTTTAATAAGTCAGGTTTTTTTGTTTTTTTAAGAGTGTAATATCAATAATAAATATTTGTTGTTGGTGGTAATTATAAATTACATAAATTTATTTAGCTGATAATGCTTTCAGTCAGCGGGTTATCAAGCTGATGTTTACTGAATGCTAGCAGTCATGTATGCCAACATAGATGCTTACCCCTTTTAAATTAATTAATTTATCTGTTCCTGTTACTATAATGGCCGAGTATTATATTGTGTTCATCAAGATTTGAGAGTAAGAAGTTCACGTGAACAACTGTTTCAACCAATGACTGCCAGTTATCACATACGTTGATCATTCACTGCCCATGTGATTAAGTGACTGGCATCATACCTGCTCCATACAGATTCATTCACATTCATATAGGATGTATATAGAGTATGTGCTATAAATAGATTCTTTATTAAGCCCAACCACTGTGAACCAGTATTTCCATTCTTCTCAATCTTGCATTATTCTCAATTCTGGATGAAAAATAATAAATCTTATTGACACATAACATATATCAACAAGTGAAAGTCAACATATACTAAAATAAAAGTGAACTTGTACTATAATAGTAAGAATTGAACTATTTGTTTTCTTCATTTTTTACTTAGCATTATTTTAAAAAATTCTGTAGATATTTTTGTAACTGTAACTATAGTCCGATTCACGAAAGAGAACACCTGTCTTTAAACAGCAATATTTTTTGAACCGTTGTATGTAAAAACGATTATGATACATTAAATTAAAGCTTGTTATATTATTGATTACAGGATATACATTAACATTTCCGGAAATTAATAGTGTATTAAATATAACGAGTTATGCATTAAAAGTACTCTGTTTTAACCGTTTTTCAAGTATACCCAACTTCAAGGTATCATCACTTTGTTCACATGTACTTTAAAGTGTATAGCGCTACAAAGTATTATATGTTAATTTAATCCTGTAATCAACAATAAAATAAGCTTTAATTTTATGAATTTTAATTGTTTTTTCAGAGAACGGTTCAAAAGATATTGCTGTTTAAAGACAGGTGTTTCTTTTGTGAATCGAACTATAATCAATATTAAAAGTTGTTGATGGCATGGTTGTGTGAAGAAAAGCAAAGTAATAAAAGTAGTATAAAGAGCTAATACTGTTTTGTATATAATTTAATTTTTAAGATTGTTGCAATAAATTTATTTTTATAACATTATGGAACATATCATAAACCAACTGCATTTAATTGCCTATTCCTTCTAAGTGAGAGGAATAACAATGCAAAGTTTGGTATAGACAGTTAATTCAGATTCATCTAGAATTGTTGGTACTGTGTTAAATAGTATAGCCGTCAATAAAATTTCTCAGGTTGTTGGCTGAAATTGAAGTTATTTATTATCTGAAATTAATTACTTTGGTCTAGTTGGTTTTGAAATTTTATTAATTTTAACTGATTAAATTTATTCTTATTCAAATAAACATCAATTGGAAGTAAAAAATATTGGTGAAATAATCTTCTTTTATTAATATTTTTTCATTATTCGATACTATATGTTTATTTTCATCTTTAAAATATTTCCGTAGTAACTTTTCATAATGTTGACTGTATGTTCAACAATGTCAAATGTAGTTCTCTGAATATGCACAAAGTTTTTTCATTTCCTGAGAGTATTTTCTTTTTCTATTACAATTATTCCAAGTTTAAAAATACCATAAGATTTCCCTGACCTTGATTTGCTGCTGTAATTTTCCTTTTGCCTTTTATTATACTTTTCTGCTCTTACCTGTTTTGGTGTATCCACTGAAACATGTAAGTGCATGAACGTAAAATAAACAGGTGAAAGGAAAATGAAGCAGCAAAAAATTTCCTATGAAAACCTGTAGTATTTTTACATTTGAATTAATTACAAGCTGCAGGATGTGTTTTAAAGAGTTATTCATAAATGACGATACCACAATTTTGTGAACTAATAATTGCATAGTACCATCCTTAATATTTTAGCAATGTAAATTAATTACGCTTTCTGTCATTATGTGGTGTGTACTGATATAATATTGTTATGCGTGTTTTTCATGTGAGTGTAACCAGCTGCCTTTTAAGCATAATTTAAAAGTTACCATTACTATATTATTTCAGCTTTAAGAATATGGATGTTATAAGTTCTGTAATTTTTAAATCACACTACAGAAAATACATTAAGATAGTTGTATTTGGTGCAAAATACAGGAAACTCAAAATTTAATATTTTTTCTCATAAATGTTTTTACATTCATAATACTCTGTAATTAAAGTGATTTTTTTTTTTGTAAAATTAGGTCAGTCTTACTTGTACACATTCTTGAAATGAAATTCCTTTCCTTCTGTTTTTTAGTGTTTTCACAAAATAGTGTATTAATGTCATATATTATTTACTAAATAAAAAAAGAGTTTAGAACCTTATAGACATTATACACAACACATTAAGAATATGAGGAAATGTAGTCATCCATTCATCATTCAGCATATCATAGACTGATCTGGTTCATACACAATAATTTGAAATTTTTAATTTTATGTAATTTGTTAAAAAAAATCAGTGCTTTAAAAATTAATGTAAGTTTGCGTACTTTAATTAAATGGGTGTATGTAAGAACTCTTCTAAAATATTGAATTATATTTTAATGTAATATTTTACTGTATTATTGTAATAATATAGTAACCCATGAATGTAATCATCAATTTATCCAAAAATTTTTCGTTTAAGAAACTGTTTATCAATGTTTGTTCTGTAAATAATATGTATAAAAAACTATATTTCTATCATGAATCTAGGTGTAGTTTTATTTTATTTCTCTCATATTTGTTTAATTGTCCAGCAAACAGATACGTGTTTCGTTGGCCAACATTAAATGCTTGTTTAATGCGAGCTGAAACAAGTCATTATAATGTTACAATATAATGATGAGTTTAATATTTGTTACATATCGAGTAGTGTGGTGCTCTTAATAAATTAATTATTGTAAATCACTTCCAGTTCTGTTTTCTTTATTGTGATTTCATTAAATAATTGTTATTTTATTATTTATTTAATTGATTGTTAAATGTTATTATTATTGTTTAATATTCGTAATTGTAAATGAAAATATAAATGAATTAAATATACGTTAAGATGCAAAAATATCAAATTGCCGTGTTTATTATTTGTTTTCTATCGATGGGGAAAACGCATGCAAGATTAAACTGCATGCAAATATTTTAATTATCTGTTAAAATAATGCTTTTCCAATTCAATATATCGCTGCTAGATGTTGTTAAAATTGCTGGTGTAATGTTTGTTTGTAATTTAAATAAATGTTAATGTAGTAAAACTTACATGTTATTCTACTCAATCTTATATTGTTTCTTATATCTTGCGAACAATTTTGAATGGTAACATTACCGGACAAAGTTTGACTAATTCTCTTGATACATTTATTTATTTAACGTTCTTTATGCTTCCAATTTTTTATTTATTTATTTTGATATATTGTACAAAATATAATATCACTTAAATAAATATTGACAGAAACATTAATTATTATGGCCAAAACAGTTAAGTATTAAAATTTAAACAATGTTTGCGTACATAAAATGCTCTACCAGTATTTATTTCCATGTTCTGTTGCTTAAATAAAACATGTAAAGCCTTGGTTGACGAGTGAATTGAAACAATAAGTTTTCTTTTATTTGCATTTTTCAAACTAGTTTTATAACCATTTTCAGCCTATTAAATACTGCCTTTATAAAATAATAATAATAGGTTCTTAGGTTTTATTGATTGTTTATCAACATGGCAAATAAAACCATGTAAAATTATAACAGTTCTAAAGTACAGATAATTTATCAATGAGCATTTATAATTTTTATTTTTTGTAAAGAAATCTTAGTAAATTCATTACAACTGGCCAATTTGTTTCACTGAATAATAATTAGAAAATTCTTTCATAAAGCAAAAATATTTTAATTTTTTCACTTTTCTTTGATTTATTCTACTAGCTATGTATTTTACGTAATAGCTTATGAAAAACAACTAAAATCAAAAGGTATTTCTCTGTATATTTGTGGAATTTTTAGGTTTTGTGCAGACAAAGTCTGGTGTAAGGATTTCTAACAATTTAGCTTTTGTAAGAAATTATTTTCTGTATTGAATGGTTACTTTCGTTTCATGAGAAGCAAAGAATATGGAAGTAATAAACTGAGGTACAGTAATTTATTACAGTCCTAATAATAACACATTATTTGGGATTGTAATTTTTTTTCACGTTGTAAAAATCAATGCAAAAATATGAAAACAATTAAACACCCAAGCTTTAATAAAATTTGTCTACTGATAAAGAATTGTTTTATTTTGAATCTACCACGTAAGTGATTACATTTTTGATAATTGGGCCTGTATAAATAATGCAGTAAATCTTAGCACTGTCATCAAAATGACATGTTTTTATTATGCAATAAATTCTTGTTTTTCTCATGAAAGAAATGTATTTATTTGTGTAAACAGCATGACAGGCTAATGGCCTCATTGCCTAAAACATTTTAAAAAATTCCTAAAACAATATTTTTAGAAAAAAAATGTAAGAATCAGTCCCAGAACAAAATATTACAATACCCTATAAAATGTAAGACTGACAAAGTTCTGCCCAAAATGAATAATCCATTGTTTGCTGTGAGATACCCCTTGTTTTAGTTACCAAAACTCCAGAGTTTAGTTTTAAATAAGGTTTGTTCTACTGTTGAGGGTTTTGGAACATTTGCAGTGGTTTTAACCTGTTAAAATTTACATACCCTAGCTAGGAACTGAGACTTTCCGCTTTGTAATCTAGCATGTCTGGGGCTCGTACACCATAGAGGTGACCTCAAATAAGTTATTTAACTGAAAATTTTACTTGAAAAATTTGGTTACTGATTTCTTAGTGTTACTTAAATTAATTACAAAAACTTATCATTTGTTTCCAAGGAACTTCAATAAATAAAACAAATTCTTTCATCCCATGGAATGTGGAAAATTTTATTTTAATCCCAAGTTATGTGGTTATTTATTCAAGTACTGTAACAAAATACTATATTTTGTGTATACTTGTGATTTTTTTTTATGCCATTCGTTCATATCATGAAGTTGTCATTGTGTCATTAATCTCATTATACTTTCATTACTACACAGATTAATGTATTGATACATTATTACGATTTAATATTATACTTGCAGTTTTCACTTGCTTGTTAAAAATTGAATAATATTTTAATAAACTTACTAATTCAGATTCAAATTATCACAATAATAATATTATAAAGTATGTTTTTTATAGATACATGTACTGCTGTTGTTTTAAATATGAAAAATAATTTTTGTTATTTAAAATGAGTGACTTCCTTGGCACAGGAGCCTGAAAAAATGAGATATTATTAGATATGTAATTAATATTACTAACCTGTATTATGGCCCAGGTAAGAATGGTTATAAAAATTTCATGATTTCAATTCACTAAAAACTAACATATTTATTTAATGAGAAACTGAGTATAATCAGTAATATCTTCTTCTCACAATCAAGGATTATGATTCCGCCTGTTTCGACTCGCAACAGCAACAAACTATTGAATTATTACCATCTTTTGCCTGGCCTCCCAACATCTCTCCTCCCCACCGGTCTGTGTTGCTAAACACTGAGGGGGATCCTTGCCTCAGGCATTCTCTCTACTTGCTCCCTCCATTTATTTTGATACTCTGCAATCTTCCATTCAGGTTGTAAACATCCAGTTCTGTTCTTATGTCCTCATTTCTTAGTTGGTCCCTACGACTGTAAGCCTTTGTTGTTCTTCGCAGGAATCACATTTCTGCTGCCTGTACTCTACTCTCCTGTGGTCTTATACTAATCCACGACTCACTTCTGTAGTGTAGAACTGGGGCAGCCATCACCTCATAAAACTTTATCTGAGTTTCTGTTTTTTGTTTTCCTGCCTAGGGTTCTGCTTCTATTGACACACACTGCTTGGAATTTGCCAACTTTCTTCTCTATATCCAAATCTTGATCAAACCTGATGTCACAACCTAAATAATTGCATTGTGATACTTTTTCAAACACTACATCATCTACCACAATTTTAGACCTGGTAGGATATTTACCAGTTATCTTATGTAATATTGTTATTATTACTGTACTATATTATAAAAAATAGGATTGTACGCTCAACTTTCATTTTAATTAATCATGGAATTGGTAAGGTTAGAAGTAGTGTTCTTCCTAAATGAAAAGGCTTAAAGGTAGAATGTTACCTTAGTGTTACTGGATTGTTTTCTTCTGCTTGATTCACCATATCCTCACTTCCTACACAATGGTGAAAAAGTTATGTTGCAGTTTTTTGTTTCCTTTTTTTCTTGCTCCTTCTTTTTTTGCTTGATGTTTGTTTGGTGCATGGAGTCTGTATTTTATTCGAAGCTGCTTCTACCGATAATTGACCTGAGGTTAAGCCAAACCATTCTTGTGCTTGTAAATTATAAATTTAAATGCAAATTGAGGGTCTTATAAAAAAGTTCATATCAATGAAGTTTTTCTAAAGCTCTTTGAGTAAAAATAACTAATTTTTATCTTCTTACAGTTCTTTTTATTCTAAATATAATTCACTTTCTCCATGTACTTTTTCTTTCAATATCTGGAATAGTACTGCAGTGTCTGTCAGATGTATCACTTTACTTATCAGAAGCAACCCTAACGTTCGAAGTACCCTAGGCAGAAGAGATGTTATCTCTGTACCAGCTGTTCTCATCTTTATACAGTATTACATTTGAGTGTGTTATAAGAGTACATATTTACACAGTACAGCATGAATTAGCCAAACTGATTAGGATAAAAGAAGGTTCAGATAAACTGAATATAAAATTCCTGATATTTTATGCCAAATTTCTTTCAAGCAGCTAAGAATATTTGAATATGGTAACATTTAAAATAACTGTACTATTAATTCTTAAACAGAAGAAGTATATTTAATGAACAAAATATAATTACACACTATAATATTAAAGACAAATTACAGTTATTGAAACATAACCTTGAATATTTCTTTGAATCAAGTTTGACTGTCTTCTATTCCCAGGTAATCACACGGGTCAAGTTCATGCCCTTTCAAATTTTAATTGGGTTTTTTTTTGAGTTTGAAGTATTTTTTTTGTTTTGTTTTAAGTCTGACTGTTTTGCAAATTACTGCTAATGCAGACTATGAGAGTTTGAAGTATTAAGGTAAATTGACATTCTCCTCTGTACAACTTTCATTAAAATTTATGAATGTTTTTAAATTTTAAATTGAACAGTTTGGCTCTTTCAATGCATATATTACAGGAAAAAGTATTTTTTACTTAATAACAAAAAAATTTTATTGTTTATTAAAAGAGCTTGTTGTAGAGTCCACCAATGATCTCTACATGAAATTTGGCACATTCTGCTGTATTATATAATCAGTTGTATTAAATCATACAATTCCAGTACATTTTGAAAAAAAACTACAACAATTCATACACAAACGACTCAAATTGAGTATAGAATTAATATGTAATTACTCTGTAGTGTTAGTTAATAATAGCTACGTCATCATTTTATATCAGCAAAGTGAAACTGCAAGATAAAATATTTTAACTACATTATCAGTAGTGTTAATAGTATTTACTTAACAATATAAGAAAAAAATCTTTAAAAATTAAATTGTCATGTAGTTACAATTACATTTCCTAATAAGATAAAAAAATATGTGATAATTGTATTATGATTAAATAAAAAAAGAAAGTATACATGATTGATATAACACGTGTATAATAAGTAATTGACCTTAGTTTTATATATTTTCTCAGTATTAGTATAAATTATTATAGGGTAAATTATTATAATATATAAATTTATTTGGTTTATTTTATTTTTTAATTATTATTAAGCACAAGTAGCATACGTACACTATGTACTATAAACTGTATGAATAAATTTAATTGGTTTATTAGTAAAATTTTTAATTAATTTTTGGTTTTATTATGAATTATGAAACTTGTTATTTTTATAATGATTTTTTGCAATATATAAATATATATATTAATCAATAAAATAAATTTCCATAAATATTATTATAAGTACGTAATTAAAATTTATGTTAATATAATGTTACATTCTTATCCGAATGTACCTTATTATATATAATTAATAAAATTGTATATGTTTATCAATACTGTCATGTTATAATAAACTTTGTAATTTAAATAATTATTATTAAAGATAAATAATAAAAATCATTTGTACAATCCAATAAAAAATTTTCTAACAGTCTGTAAATGTATAATAAAGTTGCGCTTATTAACATTATTTTTTTATTACTATAAAATGCAGTATAATTAATTATATGAAAAATTTAAATACCATATAATACAAATTGTTGAGATATAAATTCATGTGGTTTTTGTTTATTGTTGGTTGCATGATTAAAAATTATATATATATATGTATATTATATAAATGTACATATAATTTTTAATTGATTATCTATTTGCACATGCGGTACATTCTGTATCCTAAATTTGGATAAATTATTATTTAATATAAATTAAATGAAATATTTGCATGTGTTTTTTCCAAAATAAATGAAGTCTTTATTATAGTTTTGTGTTGATTTTATTTTCCTCTCCTATTTCTCTTGTATACAATATTTCTGTTTGACTAAAATTTTCTGTGAATTACCCCCAGAAGGAAGATTCCCAAAAGGAAGTACAATAGATGCTTGCTTTATGGACCCCATTATGATGGCCTTTCAGTATAATAGACTAAATGTTGCCATTGATACAATTTCATAAATCAATTCTTTATTGTAGAAACAGATGAGAAAATCAAATGCATTACAATCGTCAAGGAACTAATCTAGATTATATTACCATTTTAAGTCCTATACGAGGTGTGGCTAAATAACGAGACTGACATAGTAAAAAATTTTATTTTAAACTTTAATCACTTATTGTCACCTTCAATATGCACTCCTTCTCTATCCCTACAACGCTCCATGCGAATTTTCCATTGTTGGAAACAGTGCTGGAAGTCATCTTCTGTCAGCTCCTTCAGGACATGTGCCGCTTTCTCTTTTACAGCTTCCTCACACTGAATCCTGAATCCTGGTTGAGAGGGCTAAGAAGCCCTATGATGGCGACATCGTGTTAAGGAACACCTGGTCGCTCGGGGAACAATATAACAGAATAATTGCAACCTCAAGAAATTTAGGGGGAATTTTATAGTTTAAATAGGAAATAGGATTCTGGTTCGTGGGACATTGGAACTGGGACTTGAAAGGAGGTAATTTATTTTCAGAAGTTATTTGTGGAAAATTTAAATTAAGGGACAAGTGGGTTTAAGAGCGGCTCTTTTATTTTATTTTATTTTTCAGTGGCCTTTTTTCAGTTTTGTGGGAGGCCTATTATCTTGGTGAGGGGAAGGCATGCATTTTACTGAACGTGGACTAAAGGTATAATTTAAGGTAGGGGTTAGTTTATGATTTCAGGGGAGACGGAAAGGGTAGAGTTTGGCATAATCACCGGCCTTTTTATCTTCTGAGTGTTTATTAATTTAAAATGGCGGCTCTTTTCACCGTAGTGGAGTGATTATGCATAGGAACATGGGGACAACTACCAACTGGGGGGAGTGAGTCATACAAATCTTACACAAAATCTTTTAATACAGATTTCACCTTAGGGAACAGGTAGAAGATAATAACATGTGATGAAACATGGTTTTTTACTTATGATCCGGAAACGAAGCACCAATCTTTGCACTGGAAGAGTCGAACTTCACCGAGAGCCATAAAAGCTTGAATGAGAAAGTCAAAATTTAAAGCAATGATGATTGTTTTTTTTAATATCCATGGGATTGTGTACCTTCACTGGGTTCCTGAAGGTCAAACAATTAATCAGTATAGTAATATTTATTTACATGTGTTTTTTCCAAAATAAATGAAGTCTATATTATAGTTTTGTGTTGATTTTATTTTCCTCTCTCATTTCTCTCGTATACAATATTTCTCTGTTCAACTAGAATTTTCTGTGAATTACGTAATTAGTAAGGTAGTACCTTGAGGTACTATCTAAACTATGTCAAAAAGTAAGGGAAAAATGCCCCGAAATGTGGAAGGATAAATCATAAGTTCTCCACAAAGACAATGCACCAGCTCATTCTGCGTTATCTGTCAAGAGGTTCCTAGCCAAGTACAGCATCTCAGTGTCAGAACATCATCTTATTCACCAGATCTTGCGCCATGTGACTTCTACTTGTTTTCTACGGTGAAATCTGCATTAAAAGGGACAAGATTTGAGTCTGTGGAAGCTGTAAAAGAGAAAGCAGCACGTGTCCTGAAGGAGCTGACAGAAGATGACTTCCAGCACAGTTTCCAACTATGGAAAATTCGCATGGAGCATTGTAGGGATAGATAAGGAGTGTATTTGAAGGTGACAATAAGTGATTATGTATAAAATTAAAATAAATTTTTTTACGTCAGTCTCATTATTTTATAGCCACACCTCGTATTTAAACTAACATCAAGTAAAATAAGCTTATGACAAATATAAAGTATTAAACTCACACATTACATAGAACATTCAAACATACCTTATCACAGCTCATAAATTCAACCATACAATAATTAATATTGCCCACTACAAACCACCAAAGTTAATATTAAAGAATTCCTTGATGCTATGTAGACAGTTATTAATTAGTATTACTTGTAATTCTTTTTTTTTAAATTTGAGGAATGGCCATAGGAAGGGCATTGTAAAATTTAATTGTTGTATATTAACAGGTTACTTGTGTCTTCCTATAATTACTCCTAATTAGACCAAGACAATCTTTATCCTATTTCGATAGCTATGAGTAGAACCTAGCCACTATACAAATGAGAGTTTTCCTTTATATAAATAAGGATCTGAAAAATAAACATAAACATCAGTTAATGGCCCCATTGATTATAACTATCTAATGTTCACACTAATACTGAGGTTGAACAGGAAAATATGTAACAGATTCAAAATAGCAAACTACAACACCAGTGCAGGAATTACTCAAAATCGCTTATTCCATTTTATGGAGGAACACGGCAAGGACCCTCTGCAAATTTATTTCACAGTTTACATTGACAAAAATAAAGATGGATTCAGTCGAAATATTAGGTACGTTCAAAATCCAAATGTTATCTGGAGAAAACTTATTTATTTATTCATAAACATACGTATTTTAATAAGTGATCTTAAAAAAACTCTCCTTGGGACTCCACACAAGTAGTCCAGTGCTCTTACTGTGCAAGTACCACTTTTGAAAGCAAGTCGGAAGTAAAGCAAGTTGGCTTCTTTCCAGGCACGTAGTCAAGGAGGGGGCTTGAGGGGTTTCATACCCCCCCCCCCAAATGGAAAATCCAAATTTTGTACCAAACTAATATACCATGGAGCCCATGTTAGATTTCCGATCCGGTCCGGCAGTTTTTTCATCAGTTGTTCTCGTCTCTATTGCCATAATGTATATAACAATCAGATGTACAACAACAACAAAATTCACCAGATTCAGTCCCTTCTGAACCAAAATCCATGCCTCTTTTATCTTGTTTTGCTGAATAAAATTCCTGAATTTTAATCCAAATCCTTTAAGCAGCATCTTTATGTGAGGGAATAGGAGAAGTAATACAGTGACATAATACGTCACTGTATTACTGAGAGAATATTACTCTAGAGTGTATTACTGTAGAGCCTGGCATAACATGACAATGTTGTGTTTGGCCAATAAGAGCATTTTAAGTCATAGTTCCTTATTATGTTGAGCTGTCAAGTTCTATAGCACAAATTTGGCAGTAACTCTTCAAATTGTCAAATCTTCCATCAAAATTGAATAAACAGAACTAATACTGATTTCTACCTCTGTAACTAGCAACCAGACAGTAATATGTCAATCTTCCATCTTAAAAACACTAACTTGATTGATAACTTCTTAATTTTGACTTGATGGTCTGCCAGAACAAGGTTCATTGTCCACTGAAGTTTGGCCACCTTTATACTAGTCACTCCTTTATCTGTGTGACTTTCAAAGTATCCTCTGTAAAGGCCTATTTTAAATTTATAAAGACCAAGTTTTTGGTACAATGTTATGCAATACATATTGCTGTTCAACACATTCCGTCATACTGCACGACACATATTCAAGTCAACAGCTGACTGATGTGATGTCGCAATCACAAAATCTGCATAAGCACGCAAGCTGTTTAACTGCATCACTATCTGGGGCATGTAATGTACTCCTTTTATTAGTTTGCATACAAAAAAAGGGTCTGATATTTTTTGAACAAACCTTGTAGTAAGGAAAGAGTAAGAAAAATAAACGCAATTATAAACTATTAGTATTTAATGGGTAAAAATCACCTTACAATATCTCAGATACAATTTTATAATTTATATAAACATAAATTTATAATTTATGTTTTATTTATAATTTATATAAACATAATAAATTTATAATTTAAACTTTACATAAACAATATGTACACTATAATGCACGATTATTTACATAATAAATAATTATACATAAATCTTTTAATAAAGTATATAATAATTTCTTTGGAAAAGTAAATACGCTAAGGATTTTGTACACACAAACATTTATATATATATAAATATATTTTACAATTTTACACGTGTTTGAAATGCAAAATAAGACTTGTATAAATTACAACAAAAAAATTCGTCTGTAGATAAGAAAAGCAATGGCAGCTACAATAACACCAATACAGAAATTAAAAATGGAATCATAGAAACTTTGTGAAGGTACTACACTGGTTGGAGACACCGCTTCATTTACTAACTGCTGTTCTGGTCCATTGTTAATAACTTCAGAGTCGCCTTCATACATGGGTCCAATATCATTAGCTTGTAAATTGTCTACGTTATCTTGTGGTTTCTTAACACTTACTTCTATCGCTTCATTTGATAGTTCTTCTCCCTAAAAATAAATAATATCCTAAAATGTTATTATCAGAAACAGGCACTAGGATACACAAACCACAAGAAAACTAAGGATGCTCATAAAAACAGTGTATGAGGGGGACCCAAAAAAACCAAACTTTTGTTTTAAAAAATTTATTTATTATATTTTTTACAAAATTCTTTCAGTCACCTTCAAAGTATGCTCATATAGATGCAATGCACTTGTCTTTTTTCCCACCATTTAAAGCACCTCTACACTCTTCAACTTGCAAAGCTGTTTTAACCGCCTCCACAACATCAAAACGCTTCCCTCTTAGATTTTCTTAATTTTCGGAAATAGAAAAAAGTCGCATGGGGCTAGGTCTGGCAAATATGGAGGGTGGAGAATGACAGACCATTCCTGAGAAGCCAAAGCGGTTCACTCGTAAGGCCGTGCATGCGTGGGCATTGTCATAATGAAGGAACCAGTCACCTGATTGCCTAAGTTCCAGCCATTTATTCCAAACATCCTCTCACAAACTTCTTAACATTTCCAAATAGAAGTGCTGGTTAACAGTCTGGCCAAGGGGGGACAAATTCCCGATGCACAATTCCATGAACAGCATAAAAGAAAATGATCATAGTCTTCACACTTGACCTCACTTGTCTGGCTTTTTTTGTACTGGGGAAGTTGGAAGTTTAAAGTGCTGAAACTACTCAAAAACTTGAGTGTGACTTATAGCATCCACCTTGAAACCCTGTTGAAGCATTTGGTAAGCTTCCACGCCAATTTTTTAAGCAGAAAACAAAATTTCAAACACACTCTTTGTTCTTTTAAATCTGCCATAACGATTTCATAACACGACAAAAATAAGAAAAACACAACACTATGATCAAACATTCACCTACAAACTGATGCCATTTGGGCAGTTGTTTTCAGTTGAAGATCTCTACTAACTCCATCTAATAGGAGAACTCTACTACATCTACGAATAGCAGCGCGCTCTCAGTCCAGTTTGTTTTTTGGGTCCCACCTCGTATATTCCAAAGCATTTATTTAGGTACAATGGTCTTTTTTCTCACTCCTTAGCAAAAAAAGAGCTTAAAATGATTTTCACTAGACTTCTTTTATTTATAGATAGTGACTTATTTTATAACTGATGGTATGAGTCTTAGGAGACTAATAGTTCGAATCAGATACAAGCCACGTACTACGAACAGGAACCAAGTATGCAGCAAAACTACCCAGTAAATTCTGTATTATGTACAAGTTACTGATTGCACTTGCACTTTAGTTATGTAGCATACTAAGAAATAACAACAACCATATCAAACAAAATCAACTAACCAGTACTATAACAGACTATTGTCTGTTCCTATTACTCGTTTGTATCTCATCTAAAGTATCAATTTCCTACAAATTGCCGCATCACTAGTGTCAACTGATCTGAGTCCAGAACGAATAATCATCTTCCTTTCCACAGTTGGTATTATTTTTGTATCAGCATTAAAAGTTTCAGGTATTTAGTACCAGTGGGGTTCAGTACTCATATCGGGTACAAAGAACACAAAAATCCCATTTGAACCAAGACTAAAATTATAACTAATATAAAAAAAACAACTTTTAACGAATTACATCCTTAACATGTATTTTGGAGCAAAACAGTTCATAATGCAAATTAATAAAAAAGACTTCTACAAAATATCTGGTTAACATTTCGTAACAGTTTACCAGTAATTTACAATTTCCTGTTAAAAACAGATGGACTTTACACACGTGAAATGGATTTATCAATCCATTATCATGGAACACACAGAATTACAATTGTTGTAAACTAGTAAAAAAACCGAGGGAAATGTTTCATATGAATATATCAGTTCAATTTGTCATAACATTTCGTTAGCAAATCACAATTTTTTGTTACATTATAATCTAAGTATTATATAACTCAAAAATTACCTTAAAAACTACATTTTTTATGAGATCAGTTTCATCTGTTGTGACTAGAGGAGCACCAGTTTTATTTAACTGTTCAGACAGTTTACCACACACATGGCATTCCCACGCCTTTGATCTGAAAAATATTAAAAAAGTACTTACAAGAAATATGCATTTACAGGACTTGAGTTTCAACAAATAAATTCAACATAAACAATTTAACATTAGGACAAAGTTACAATACTGAATATTGTGAAATGAATATTCTATCCTATAAAAATATGTGATGGCTGTAAATTAAATGAATTTTAACGACAAACATTTCACTCCTAACAGAAAATAATACTGTTGACATGGGAATAGACCAAATACTCCAAAATCAAAACAAAAATACAATAACATAAAATGTTAATTAAATAATTCAAATGAAAGTGTAAAGAATATTAACCCATTAAACCACTATTTTTACCTTCTCTTGCCTAAATGAATGCATAGGAACGAAAGTATCGTTTTTATGTCAATTTTTCAAAATCGAGTTTTCACCGGATCTACACGCTTTCAGTTCCCCTGAACCCAAAAAACATGTTTTTAGCGATTGGTCTGTGTGTGTGTGTGTGTGTGTGTGAACAGAATATCTCAAGAACGGAATATCGTACAAACTTTAAACTTACGTTAGATACCACTAGAGGACATAACACGAACATTTTCATCAAAATCGGTCAACCAGAAGTAGTAGTTTATTCGTGTCATTTTTCACTATTTTTCAATTTTCTCAAAAACGGCTCCTACCATTTTTTTAAAAATCCCCTCATTTACTATATTTTTTATGCTCTACAAGATAGGGTCGGCGCCATGTCTGCTGAAATTCTTGGAGAGGCTGTATTCTTGTAAAAAAAATTGTTTTTTTTTAAATTGCTGCTTTAAAGTGCATTTAAGGGCAAAAATGAATATACCGAAAGTTGTAGAGAATTTAAAAACCTACAACTTTTATTTCAAACATTTTTTTGCATAATGCTTAGTTTAGTGGTAATGACCAATTTTCTGTTTATTCTCACAAAATCGTGTAAAAAATCAATTTTTTTAAAGATTTCAGCCTTGTTATGCATTTTACGACAAAAAGAATAATCAAATTTATAGGGAATTAAAAGATCTACAACTTTTATTTAGAGCATTTTCTCTACAGAGCCTAGTTTAGCATGAATGAGTGATTTTCCGTATTTTTAAGCCAAACTGAGGTAGATTTTTATTTTGCGTCTTTCACTCATGATTAAAATTAGTTATGATTTTTGAGGTTAGTTTTTTGTTTATTTTTAATGTTTTATTACTAATGTTAGGTTATATTGTTAATTATTTGCATTGGCAAGAGAAAGTTGTATGAGTGTTTCAAACCAGATTTTTTAATTCAAATAAGAAGATTATCTTCAAAGTTTTATTTGAAGATATTCTTGGACATTAGAAGTATTACTCTTCCATATAAAAATTAACACGTTTTCCAGCCAAGTTTACAATATTTTGATAATAAAATTTATTTTTTGTTCAGTAGTTGACTTTATTTTCACAAATTTTCTATAAGTTTTATTTAAAACCATTATGTGTTTATTGCCCATTTGTTGTTGTTTAGATCATCAGCCAAAAGGCTGGTTTGAACCTGTAGAGGTTTTACTAAGTAAAACGAGGAGTGAGGTGGTTTACCATTGCCTTCCTCACTGAGTGGAAAAGTATGCTTATCAGCATGCCGGGCCCTCTGAAAAGCACATATTTTCCGCTCTGTAAATGACATCTTCATTTCATTCATCACAGGGTCTGGCTGTATAATGAAATTCATTACTTTCAGAGGAGGTAACTCTGATTAGTGTCTTTTACACCTCTACCTCTTCTGTTCTTAAATGATTCAGTCATTTGCTGAACATGTGAAAAGAAACAGAACTATTTATTTTAGCCCAGCAACGAACAGATTGAGTGTAAATAATTTGACACTCCACCTGTCTGTTATGGGCAGATTGCCCATTTATCAAAGTTATTGCTAGACAAACATAAAAAACCCTGTTTTACCCCATATTTCTCAAAAACTACTGAAAATATTGTTCTCGGACCTGTTTCATTAGCTTTCTCAGGTCAAAAACCACAAGAAACCATAATTTTTACTTTCTCTTGCCAATATAAGTATATAGGAAGGAAAGTTTTGTTTTCATGTCAATTTTTCAAAACTGGGTTTTTACCGAATTTACATGTTTTCAGACCCCCTGAACCCCAAAAACATGTTTTAAGCGATTGGTCTGTGTGTAAACAAAATATCTTAAGAACGGAACATTGCACGAAGTTGAAACTTGAAACTTAAATTAGATACTACTACTGGACATGACATGAACATTTTCATACAAATCGGTCAACTGGAAGTAGTAGTTTATCAGTGTCATTTTTCACTTTCTTGCGATTTTCTCAAAAACGGCTCCTATGATTTTTTTTTAAATCGCCTCATTTACTACAATTTTTATGCTCTACAAGATAAGGTAGGCGCCATGAAGCTGAAAGTTTTGGGGAGGCTGTTCTCTTGTACAAAGAAATGATTTTTTTAAGATTGCGGCCTTAAAATGAATTTTAGGGCAAAAGTGTACATAATCAAAGTTGCAGACAATTTTTAAAAATCTACTTTTAGTTTTAACATTTCTTTAGATAATGCTTAGTTTAGTGGTAATTGGTGATTTCCTGTTTTATTTTAATGGAAACCCACCGGGTTGGTCTAGAGGCAACGTCGTCGCCAAAATCAGCTGTTTAACAGGTGATTTTCGGAGACGAAGGTTCCTGGTTCGAATCCTAGTAAAGGTAGTTACTTTTATACGGATTTGAATACTGGACAGTGGTTACCGGTGTACTTTGATGGTTGGGTTTCAATTAACCATACTCTCTCAGGAATGGTCGGCCTGGGTCTGTACAAGACTACACCTCATTTACACGTCATAATCATCATCCTCATCTCATTGGGTCATGGGGTTGCTTATTGTTCTGAATTGAACAGATTGCAACGTACACAAATTAGGGATATATAAAAAAAAAAAAAAATTTTAATGAAAATCTATAAAAAAATGGATTTTTTAACATTACAGCCTTAGTATGCATTTTAGGACAAAAAAGTATATAATAAAATTTATTGGAACGTATGCATTTTACGCCAAAAAAGAATATAATAAAATTTATTGGAAATTAAAAGATCTGCAACTTTTATTTTAAGCATTTTTCTCTACAGAGCAAAGTATAGCATGAAAGAGTGATTTTCTGTATTATTAAGCCAAACTAAGGTTGGTTTTCATTTTGCATCATTCACTCCTGATTAAAATTAGGTTATGTTTCTTGCGGTTAGGTTTCACGTTTATATCTAATGTTTTATTACTATTGTTAGGTTATATTGTTCATTACTTGCATTGGCAAGAGAAAGTTGTGTGTGTTTCACAACAATTTTTTTAATGTAGACTCATCTCCAGAAGTATTTCTGTCTCTTCATGAATCACCCTGCATGTAATATAGAAAAAATACCAACAAATTAACAATTGATGACTCTCACCTGATTAAAAAAGTCAATAGGTCCTTTCGAATATCATGTATCCTTCATCGGTTGTAATATAAACAATGTTATATACATTATCATAGTTATATAAGCCTATAAATTACTAATAGCGTATAAATTCGCTATTTATATTACAACTGGTGATGGATACATGATATCCGAAAGGATCTACTAACTTTTTTAATCAGGTACAAGTTACCTATTGTGTATTTAGTGGTATTTAATACCGGATAGCCCAAATGTCAGTTTCCCCACATATGAAAGAAGTAAAAATGAAGGCGTTACAAGTTAATGGAATAAGAAACCTACAGGGAAAAAAACAGATTTATTATTTGATGAACTTCCATAATACCTTTGTTATACCAGTTGTTCAACAACCGCTATAACAAAGGTAAACAAATATATGAGTAAAATTGTAATTGTAATGGTGGACATTTCCACCACTAGTGTCAATACACTTCATACAACAACTTAAAACTGATTGACAAATCTTCAAAAATAACAATTTATCTTCACTGACAGTGCCAAATGCATTTTCTATTATGCTTTTTAGTTCGGCTAGGTTTTGAAGAAAACATTAATCCTTTATAATACCCAACAGTGAAAAGCACATGGAGTTAAGTCTGGCGAGCGCGCAGGGTACTCAATTGTACTACAGTGACCAATCCATTCGTTAAATTTGGAATTCAAAAGCCCTTGAACTTCGATACCGAAATATGCTAGGCCCCATCTTATTCCCAGATGTGCGATTGAAAATTGTAAACAGAATTGTTTTCACATTCTGGAAAGACTAGTTCCTGCAGCTCTGTTAGTAACTTTCCAAGTTAACATTTCCCTCAAAAAAAAATAAGGATCTATCAATACAGCACTCGAAATTTCTCCCCATACCATAACAGGCACATTAAGCTCTTCTTGGATTACCTTATGAGGATTTGCATCTGACGATTACACGCAGTTACAACAATTAACATGTTCATTGAGTTTGAAACATGCCTCAACACACCACAAAATTGATCGCAAGAAATTTGGATCGGCTTCTGTACAGATAGCGACTGTCTCACAGAATTCCAATCGCCTATCGCGATCACCCTCGTGAAGAACTTGGAGTAAAGATGGATGATGTGGCTTAGAGACTCACCTCACTACAATGGACAACAATTAATGTTATATATATGGTTGCTGCTAACGTAACAATGTTACAATCTTATTGATACAAAATATCCTATTTCATTGGAAAACTGACGTATAGGCAACCCGATATATTATATAATTCTAAACAATACAAAGGAAAATGTTTAACAAAATTATAGATACATATTAAGATTATAAATACTATTAGATATTATAATAAAAATTGTCTATTTTATAAAAAGAATCTCAACATAATTAAATAAATATTAAAAACATGAGACTTACTTATAAGCTAGCTTTTTCCTTTCTTCTACGGTATAATCTAAAGATCCTATAGTCCCATTACCGGGGGTAGGCATAAAAGCAATTAAAGCCAATAATGCAGTCCTAATAGACCAGGAAGGTTGCCACGTCTCTGGATGATGACCTGATATACTTAGGCAAATTTTTTTATTTATTTCAAATCGACCATTTGGCTAAAAAAGAAAAATTATATATAAACTCAATTTTAAAATAAATTTCAAAAAGTTACCAGATTTTTATAATCTTTTTAAAGAATTTATCAATCTAAAAATAATAATCTGGTAAAATCATACTTATCAATCAACAATGTAGTAATTAATGGTTACTTCCAAACACTAGCTTGAAATTAATCCAAGGCCTTCATCAGCTTTGTAGTCTGTCAATTAACAATGAAGTTTATTGTATCAAAAGTGAACTAAATATTTGTATCAAAAGTGTTACAATAAGAAACAAGAAACATCACTGAAACGTACACAATGAAGAACGACAGTAACATAAACAAGCTGTTTCAAATTACATACCATGCATAAATTTGTCAGCAGTTTAATTACTGTAAGTACGCAGTAAATTTTATTACAAGAAAAGCACATAGAACAGGTCTTTATAGATAATTATTTTCTTGTCATTCTAAAAATTATTTTGATTTTAACACTTATTGCATTAAACTACTAATTAAATTAATCTGTTAGTGTTTCTTGAGAATTTAGAACACTAGTTACAAAATCATTGTATTTAAAAAGTGATATCCTAATTCTTTTATGTTCGCATACCATACAGAAACAAAGACCATTTGAATCCAATGATACGCATGATTTCCCAAACTCAAACTCATTAGAATATCCATCTGTGCATTTGGATTCTATTAACCCTTTGACTATAATAAGAGCCATTTCCATAAATACTTTTGCTATACTTATGTACACAACTCCACCCCCAACTAGTTATTTTTGAATTGTTCCCCTCCACTTGGACACACACATAGAATTTATAGACTCATGCACACCACACACATCTATCACACAAATGAGGTGTTGGTGTCATTAACTACAAAATGATAAATGGTGAGGTTTTTCTTTTTTTAATAATTGCGCCCAGGAGACTCTTGGGGGGTGATTATTGCAATTGTGATTATTGCAATAATCACACGTTGTTCTACTACTAATATTTAAAAAGGAATTCTTGTACGCTATAAAATGTTTCACCAATCAAATAATTTTTCAAATTTTTTTTAAAGGAATGTAAATCATCACAATATTTACAATTGGGGTAATTTATTGATATATTTTCTCCTTGCATAAGTAGGTTTATGTCTAAACAATTTTGTGGTGTGATTAGCCATACAATAATAAATAGTTTCTGTTTCTTGTGTTATGATTGTGGACATTGACATTTAGCATAAAAGTATTTCACCTAAACTTCTGTTATAATGTAGACCGTGAAAAATAAAATCAGCTGTTCATAAGCAGCTGATAAATTACAAAAAAATACATTTGATTGTTGTATCGCCGGGCTGCGATTTGAATGGCTGATGTGTTAGTGGCCTAGATTGAACAGGATTTTTCGATACAGTGAAGTTTGTTATTTTGTGACAAGACATTGTATTTTATGATTGATTCGGTAAGGAAAATTAATTGTTTTATTTAATTGTTAATAAATTTCATGAATTGCTATGTTTTAAATGTTTAATAACTTATCTCAAACTCATTTTTTTCATTGTTATAGTTTTCATTGGTTAGTTTTTTGTCAAATAATTTTTTTCAATAAATATTTTTGAAATTAAAATTACAACCTCCAGGTGCATTTAAAGTATACAAAAATATGCATTAAATAAAATGTTTAAAAAATACTACAATACAATTAAATTTTTCATCGCCACACTTTAGCAATGGTAATTTATGATTAAAAACATATATCAACTTTTTATTTAGATCCACGTTGCACACAGTTAACATTTGGCCACATCAAATTAAAACAGCTTTAACCAATTCTTCACCCAAAATAAAATTAGTCTAGACTCAATTTAATATTTTTTAATGAATACAAAATCGACATTGGTCAAACCAATATTGGTAAAATGTAATTTGGTTGAAGATTCATGAAAGTCAAGGCAGTTCGCTGTATTAATGATTCAGATGACGTATATTCAAAATTTTTAAATGACGCAATGATACTGAAAACATAAGTTAGTGACTTTGCATAAATGACATGATTTTGAAACATAAACGCACACGTAACAGTAACAGACATTCAACATATAATTACTAACACAACTCGATGAACAGCTTATTAAATTTCAACAAAGTTTTAATGAATAATAAAAAGGTGATAAAAGTTGTTTATAACAGAATTATTAGGTGTTAAATAAATACAGGCTTTCTTTTGCAAAAATATGTGGAAAACTGAATGCAATCAGATAAATCACAACTAAATTATATATTAAATATATTGTTTGACTTTTTAATCAGGCTAGAGTCATCTAGTATGTATCTGGTAGTTTTTTCTATATTGAATAAATATGTATAATGTAATTAGCAAAAATATCGGCCAGAAATTTCTACAATATTGTGCATCCATAATTTTAAATTTCTTAGTTTTAACAAATTTAAATTTTGAAATTTGTTTAAAACATCTATCTATTAAGGTTGTACGTAGCTATCATGAAACAAAAAACCACAAGTGTCATACTAGATACACCAAAATAGATATTTATATCCAGTTTCAAAGGATATTTATTTAATTTATATACATACAGGCCTACAATGCACTTTAAAATTTCACCGTGATAGGACATCCCATTCACTAACATTTTATTTAACAAATAGTTTTTAAAAACTGAACACTTTTAGAAAAACTATTTCAATAAAGTTTAAGAAAATAATGTGATAAAATGCAACAACTTAAAAGATTAAAACAGATTTTGTTAGTTAAATAAAAGCAGACTGTATATTTTATTCCTATAGCTAAAACAGTTAGAAATGCTGTTATCAGAAATATAACGGTATCATATATAACTCAAGACCTGAAAAACAACACATAGATTATTAACTAAACTAAGAAATACAATAACGTAGCAAAAAAAGACAATATAAAATGAAACTTATAAAAAATACTTACAGTTAATAATATAATATTTGGTGGTTTCATTGGATATTCGGGAGGTAATAAAATGCGCCCATGGTATAATCCACCTTCAAATTCTGTGGCAGAAGGTCCCTGGACTGTGAAGTGCCATTCAAATAAATTATCTTCCAATGGACGAGCACAGTAATCTTCAGTAGCATCTCGTAATTCACAAGCTTCTCTCATCAATCTCTTCACAGCTGTATTATTAAAAAATTATTTTTAGATTATTAACTCCACAACTACATTATCACTAGTTAAATCTTTTAAGAATGGAAACACAGCACACTTACCTGAGCAATGATAGTTAATAAAACATTGAAACAATAATTAATCACGAAAAATTGTGTAATGAAATAAGTACCTCCTACTCATGTTTATGATGAACATCCCAACTTCCTTTAGTTATCCTTTATTAACCTTTTTAGTAATTAATATTAATATATATTTATATTCCTCATACAAATAAGGTTTTTTTTTTATTTTTGTTTAACGTCCGACTGTTCTGCAATTACTGCTAATGCAGACGGTGAATGATGAAATGATTTTTTGTAACATATGAAAAAATGCTGTGCCTGAATGGGATTCGAACCCAAGATCGCATGATGAGAGGCGAGCCCGTTACCAACTTCGCCAATGCGGCTGGCGAAAGTAAATAAGGTAAATAAAAGTGAAAGTAAATAAAAGTGAAATAAGGTTTTGTGTTTGTCTGAACATTGCTACCTAGTTGTACTATTCACTGGATGTGTCTAAAACCTCAAAAACTTAACACAAATAGACATTGTTAAGATTTGAAATTGAAGAGGTTAGGTAATAATCATTACCTATTTAAAAAGCTTCAAAAAATTGCTATTGTCCTTCGTATTCATATTTAAAAATGACTGGACAAGATATGAAGTTATGAAAAAAGCTAAAACTTAGGTTTATACTGAATAGGGTCTAAATTGATTGAATGATCAAACAAAATATTATATAGGACTTATTCTATTATATTTAACAAAACAGTTTCAATAGACAGCTAAAGAGTTTCTTTTTAGTGGAATAAGGCTAATACAGTTCAGTTCACTCACATTATGTACATATTTATTCAATTAAAAGTACTGTTATAGTTTTTAAATAACGACTCACTGTCACCAAAAGCTGTTCAGAAGTAAAAGCCATGGTAACACCAAAATTACAAGCAAGTCATCACTGACAAATTGATAAGAACTTTTGATTTAATTTCACTTTGTAATTGAATATTTCTTCCTATAAAAAGAAATACAGTTGAAAATAGAATTATTTTTGTTGGATAAGTCAACACAGAGTTTATTTTATTAATATTATCTACAGTATATGAATATTACTGATATTTACAGAAAACACAATGCTACTCCCCACTACAACACAAGTAAAATTTATTGCTTATACAAAAATTGTATCTTTTTACCAATGAACAAGACACTTCAAACAATCTTAGGATTGACCAATAATATTTTACAGTAATTGACACTTTAATGCCTCATTTCTTTCTTCCATTGCCCAACAAAAAAACTTATAACCTATATTGGTCGTAATAAATTCAGTGAATCAAAAATTAGTAGACGGAAAATTAATCATTTTTCAAACTAAGTTTTTGATCAACTTTCATGTCAATAACTACCGAAACCATTAGGATAGAATAATAACAAATAATAACCAACAGTATTAATAATGTAGAAGATTCAGGCTAATAAACAAAAATACCATGACCACCTCTAACAAATCAGTGCGGTCTAAACATTCGAGGTCATTTTATCTACTGAAAATGAAATCTTAATACGTTCATCTGAAACGTAAATATTATTCTCATCTAAGGTAATTCTCATAAATCTATTACGAACGCCATGAAGATTTATTGACCAAAACAAAGTACATGAAGAAAACTTTAAAAATACTTGACAGAACCAACCTGGACTTTTCGTATTGTATTTTCCTTCAAACTCCATTTTTTAATCAGAGTAATTCAATAAAAAAAAATTAGCGTATATTTTACATATATAAACAAACTAGAAAATTTAACGATAACAATCTAAAATTTAGGTTAAGTGTGTGTTTTTACAGTCAGCTGATTTCAACACTGAGTACACTTTTCGTTATAAAAAGAAGAAAACTGTTTAGATAATCACTTTTGTATAACACACATGAAGCAAAATATTTGCAACTTATGACATGTTCTTATTATGAAGCGATAGCTAAAAAATTGATGTATGCAAATTAATAATTTTATTTAATTAAGAACGTGTAGCCACTGAATTGGTTCAAAACACATTTTTCTTACAAGGGCAAATCTCATTGGTAGATCAATGTGTGAAGTACCGTGTGCGCACCATTCAGAGCTATTACTGCTAATCTCGTTATGATTTTCGATAGAAGTTTACCAAGGCGCGCATGTTCAAACGAATTTCATTTCATACAGTAATTTTTTCAGTGTAACAGTGATTTATTGACGTGTTCATTCGGATTATTGACCAATTATTGAAATGTTGGTACCTAATTTTAAACGTTTGTCTCTCATTGAACTCTCATTAGGCTTACAAGTTGAGAAATGTAGCATATGTCCCATACCACAAGAAGAACACCAGAACCCCTACCAAATTATCAGCTAAAAATAAGCAAGCTAACTTTATATTCCATTAAAACCACCTTAACCCCTTTAACTCCCCCCTTTAACCTTTGTATTTCGTTGTTTCCGTTTTTTTCGTTTTTTTTAGCTTTATATTCTTAAAAACTTACTTTTAAATGGTTTGTATAAAGCTTTCATACAACTGGCTGATGATACATTTTCAAAAAAATTTTAACGAATTGTAATTGATTTTAATCTTTTTAATGAACTCTGGTGAATATAGGGATCCATCGAAACATAAGACATATACGAAATTATGACAACCACAAAAATAATAATTTATTAACATAAACACCTCAATCAGTTCCATACCTTTTGGTTCAAAATATTATAAAATTACTGTTTAATTATAGTATTTCAGAATAGTTGTACAGATGCGATATCTAATTTAGGACATAGACGAAATACATGGATAGGTCTCAGGGACAAATATTCGATAATGGAATATTTTAAATACTTTTAATAATTCATTTTGGCTACCTTATTCCCTCAATCAACAGCATGTTTGGCAGCTAAACCTGGGTTTTATTCGAAATTAGGATGTACAAAAAAACATTTATAACGAACAGTTAATTTACAAGCTATACGCAGAATCATCCTTTAGTATTTAGCACCCACGCAAACATTTATTGTATCAATATCAATGGATTGCCACTGATAGGAATGTTTTTGAGTGGGATTCTCAGAATAGCTATTCAACCTAGTTTAATTTTAGTTTTTTGAAATACGGTAGAAAAGTTATGCCTTTTATTAATTCTTTATTTTTTTCTATTACACTAAAGATTTTTCTAGCCAAATGTAGATTGTTTTGTAGTAGAATCTATTGTCCTATATTATTTGATGAGTATTTAGTTCTTTGCCTTGGATGTATTTTGAAATGGGAAAGTAGTTTAAAATTTATGTTGTGTATTCTGTACTATAATTTTGTGTAGTTTCTCAGTAGTAAAATATTCAAATTTTATATAGATACACATATCTGTCCGCCTACTTTAAAAAATCTTTTTTCGATATTAAGGAATCTTAATTTTGCTGTTAAACTTTCCTCAGGGAATTGCTTTTCTGATAATTGTATCTTTCTTTATAAGAATATTTCTCAGCAGCGATAACAAAAAACATAAGTGTTTGCATCCATTTGTAAATAATTTCGAAAATAGTCTGGCTCATTACGTCTTAATTCTTTTAGTAGCACCATGTGGCCAATACGATGTCTCATATTTAACCAGTTTTTAACCTACTTGGTTCGTTCTCTTGGTGCATTTTCAGTAAAATGCACATGCAGCATAGCGTAACACAAGGCCTGTTTCTTTCTAGTACTAAGCATATAACAAACATACTTGTACACTTTCACTGCATAAAACAAAACAAGACTAGATATAAACCGTGCAACTTATCTTTTAGACCGACGGTTTGCCCAACAGTCCAAGGATTTGGCAAGTTCGCGGATTTACGCGCAGTTTTCGCCCATCAACGAGCGGTTAGGTTTGTAAAGATGTGGCCGTACGGACTTGATCGCGGGTTTCTTGATTTACTAGTTAGTGGAGTGCCACAGGTTTGGACTGTCGCAATGTCCGTCCAGACTTAACCGCGCCGAGTTATCCGCAGACTTACCTTTACATATTAAAGTGTGTCAAAATTTAATCCGTACAAACTTAACTCTCCAGATTTAACCGTAATGGTTAAGTCTGCTGATAAATCTCTATGTCTGTGGCCAGCTAATGAATACAAATTAAACTTTGGCTGATAGTTAAATTTATAAAATTTTGCTATATATTGTAGCAGCTTCTGTTACAGCATCGAACCGGAATTTTTTAAATTGCGAATTGGTGACAGTATATCGATTTGTTGCCTAAACCAATATCGATATGTGTGAACTGTGAACACAGAGTGTGAAGAATCGACTCGTCTACTACGTGCTGGAGATCTCGTTTCGCTTCAATACAATCACATGACTACATCTGTAATTACTGAACACTTGCGTTTTTGTGTTTATAAGTTTGCGAAATGTAGATGAGAGTGACAGAAAGGCACAAATAGAAGTTGTGTGTAATAGTAAAATTTGTTGTGAATTGGTGCGTATGCGCTTACCTTGTATGAGCTATAAGTGGGTAGTGCTGCAAGTTCATTTTTATTTGTGTTTTATGATTGGAGGAGGTTATAGTACAGTTTTCATGTTTGCGTGGTGTTGAAGGTTATCTTATACGCTGTTTTATTTTTTATGATTGTATATGTTGTGACTTAATTTATACAATATTCAACTGCTAGTCTGTGCTGCAATTTTTTTAATAAATAATAATGTAAGTTTGTTTCGGTAAGTAGACATAGACGTCTGAGAGTTGCTTTTGTTTCTTGCAGATTTGTGGGGGCAGTAATCATAACTTTTATCAGGATGTTGTTTAACATCAGAAGGTCCGAGAGGTAGAACCAGAACTTTTTGAATTTGAATTTACTCTTGTTTTCCAACTAGACTGGCCCTCTTGCAAGTTCAATAATGTAAATAACAATATGCAGTGATTGTAACAAAACCACTTGTAATAATTTCAGCGATTTGCTATTACTAGTTTTTAATTTCTCTATTTGTGTACATAAATGGACAAGTCATAGTAGCTCTTACAGGTTCTGCCTTACAGATCATTCAAACTTCACTTACAATAAATTTTAGAGTGGAAACAGATCATGAAATTGGTAACTTTACAGAATAAATATCCTAGAGTATCAGGAAAACATTGGAAAAATCGGGAAATCAACATAAATTTTTAACAAACTTATTTGAAATAAATTTTCACTCAACCTAAGACAAGTTAGGTGGTAACCAGTTAAACGGCATTGTTGATTGGTTAAAATTGTTAGTCTGAAGAAGTCAATTCAGTCAGCTTGTAGAAATCATCTTAATGTGTTATTGAGCAATGTGTCAAACAGAAAGTTGCTGTGGACTACTATACTAATAACCATGAAATTGCGAGCCTGGATCTAGTTAGACAGTAATGAAGTGTTGTCGTATTTGGAAGAGAAGAACAAACTTGTTATCTTTTATTATTTTCATAAACTGTTTAAGATTAGAAACTTTGTAACATGCACATTTCATGTCAAAATAAATATGAACTTGAAATATAGCGTTAAAACCACAAAGCTTTTCATTTCAATTATTTGTGAACAATTAAACTAATCTGTATAAGTTTTATACATGAATTAAACATAATTACAAAGAGGAAATTTGAAAAGTGTTGTAAAACCATGAACCTCTTTTAGATTTCAACTACGTTATTTATTTTAATATTCTCAAAAATAAGCAATGCTTTGACACTAAAAATTGACACTAAAACTTAGTGTTGTCAATGCTTTGACAACAATAAGTGTGTTTGAATTACAAAAATATAAAATGTTTAAACCAAAATGATTTTTAAAAGACAGCTCATAAACGTTAAGAAACGTGTATGTCACGCTTGCATTGAACTGACTGAGTGAAGCAATTCCAATGCCAAGGGCAGAGCAGGTGGAGTGGCAACACTTTAAGGCAGGATGGGTGGTGGTACACAACTGCTTGGTTTACTAGGAAGCTCACAATTTTGTGGTTAATAGTATAGTGCAAGGCTATTAGTTCAAATTCATTGATAAGATGCCAAATAATTGAAGTTACTGGGTCTGAAAGTGTACTTTCTGTTCTGTTCTAATAGTATCTTTAAATTTGAAAATTTTTCTACAAGAAATCCAACTTTCAGGATCTCTGATTAGAGATTGCTGAAATCATATTAAACAAATATTTTTTTAAGAAATGATTAAAAGATTAAGTTATAGATACTCTTTAAGAATGTTTGGATTCACTTCATAGTTATTAAATGGGCTGACTTCTTGTACTCCTATGTTTTGTTTAGATTTTCCACATATGCTTGAATTTTGAGTTACTTATGTCTGCACGACAGGACGATTCAAAAAAAAAAGATTCAAAAAAAGTACAGAAAAAGATGGAAGGAGTTGGTAGTCGTTCCAAGAGAGCCAATGTGCAGGTTAGTGTTGAATTTAGTGTTAAAGGCCAAGCCAATTGCTGTGAGCGCTGGGCTACGTATGCGCATACTTGAATTTGACCCTGCATACCCCTCCGACCTACAGTTCGATGTACAGTCACAGTGTTGTTGAAAATTGACAACACCCATTGTATTTTGTAGGCATGCTGTTCCATTGTTGATTACATACGCTGCACTATTGCAATACATACAAGACTATACTAATGCAGATGCACTTTTGCCCAGCACTTTCTTTACGAATTCAGGCTATACAACAATTTATTTTTAGTTTGGGTTTGGAGATTAAAATTAAGTTTAGATCATTTACTCACATTGTTTTTACTGAATTGTTGTGTGGTACTTTCTTACAACCTCTGTCTAGTTATAATTTTTCACATATACATTTTTAATTCATGTAGGGAATATTTCTCTAAACATGGTAAAGAACTATTTTCACACTTTTCCTCATGAGGTGTAGGTTAAATAAGATCAATGGTAAAGTATACCATTACTTTTTCCTTCTTTAACATGTTGTAAAAGAACCATATGTTTCAGTATTACTTTTTTGGTAGGTTCATGAGAAACTGGGTTATGTGTAGTTACATTTTTTCAGTTTAACATGCAATTGACCCCAATGGAAATAAAATGTTTTAAGTTTAACATGTGTATCTATCTGTAGTATCGTATCTCCCAAACGGATCAACTGAATTTGATTTAGTGTTTTTTTTTGTTTGAAACGTGACTTGATCGAGAGTGTTCTTAGCTATGATTCATCATAATCGGTCAACCGGAAGTAGTATTTTATTTGTGCAATTTTCTCAAAAACTACTCCTATGATTTTTTAAGAATTGCCTTATTTACTACATTTTTTATGCTTTAAAAGATGGGGAATGCGCCATGTTTGGTGAAATTCTGTGAGGGGCCTGTGCTCTCGTTGAAATATGTTTTGTTTAAAGTTTGTGGCCTGTGCATTTTAGGGCAAAGGTGTATATAATCAAAGTTATAGGTTTTACAATTAAAATTTAAAGACAAGCACCCAAGGAGGAAAATGATCAGTTAGATGGGAATTGCATGATATTTCAAGGTACTTGTCAATCTAAAAACATTTAAGTTGAGATTCAATTACAAAAGGCGATTTGTTTCTTACTTACGGTACATATTTTCTATGACATGTAAATCAGGAATTTTTAAATAAAAACTCTCATTGCTATTGATTGCTATTTAGCTTTTGTAATAATAAATGAGTTATTCATATCAACAATCATTATTTGCAGGATGTATTCCATGAATTCCACATGACGCATAACAAACTGTGATACATGTGACCAGTAATTAATGAATTTCTACCTTATGCGTTGGTCTTGATAAATGTCTGATTAATTAACTAATACTCTCTTTACTATTGAACGAAGACAATAAAAAAGTCATTATTTGATTGCTAATGAATCTAACATTGTAACTTTTGACTTCTCAGTCAAAAAATTTCGGTTTTTCAATATGGGTTAGAAAGTGAAAAAAAAACCATTTTAAATTCAAAACCATTTATAATTATCTCTCAAGCATCTTGTCAAACGTATAACCCAATTCAAACCAAGTAGTTTCTGAGATGCACACACTGGCTGTGTGAGAAAGAAATGGAAATACTATGACACGCTTGGTACAGTCTGATTGAAAATTTAAATTAAGTTTCGGAAAATATATTTTATTCATGGCACTAAAAACTAGATTACTTGGAAAGTAAATATTATTATTTACTAGAAATCATTGTAATATTTAAGATGATATCGAATTAGAACTTATGACACTCCAAGTTAATTACTCACGCTGAAGGATATACTAAATAACATTGTTCCTGCTGAGATTTTCGGCTTGTAGTTGGAGTGCGGACTGTACCAGACGGCTTCACAGTTGTTCAAGGTCAGACTAGACTTCTGCGCATCCACCATTGGGAGGCCAATTGGCTTGAGTTGGGTTATAGATCAGTGGTGAAAACTGAGAAGTAACCATAATGTGCTCCTATGTGCAAAATACCCTTCCATCAAAGAAAATCTTGATCATAGCCATTTTTGTTAAGAGCATATAGAAAAGTCTGTGTTTATACTATTATTCTCAACTCACTGTATTAAGGTATTTCGGTTTACTTGTAAAACATTTTAGGACCTTCCAAAACTCATATAGAATATGACCTGATATTCAAGTGGGCAATAAATTTCCAATGAATTACCTTTAAATAAAAACAGGTTGTTGTTATCTTTTGATTTGTTAAATAAAAGTTTTTTTATCACCTGTTATTTACTCTGGAGGTTAGTTTTTCTACAATACTAAATGAGTTAAAATTCAGTCTTGTTGCTTGAACAAAGGATAAAGCCTTTTTAGTGAATTCATTGTGTGAATTATATCACAAAAAACAAAAAAAATAATCATATACAATTCATTTGAAGACAATTTTTAATGCAAAAATAAATAAGTTTACATTTGGAAAAGTTGGAGATAACCTTAATTAGTAATTTTTAACATCCTTTGCTTTGGGTATCAAACGCTCTATTAAGAATTCTCCATTTCTGGGTCTGGCCAGTGAAAGAACTTTCACTGGGAGTAAGCTAAATGATAAATACTATGCTAGTAGGCTGATTGTGTGTTTCCATTAAGGAGTATTTTGTACCGTAATCTAAATTTAGAATTTTGGAAATGTGGAAATCTAAATTCTGTGTTTAAGGTTTTTTAGTGTCCATGCAATTTATATGAAAAAAAAAAAAAATCTGGTGTGAAACATTCACACGACTTTCTCTTGCCAATGCAAATAATGACTAATATAACCTAACATTAGTGATAAAACATTAGAAATAAACAAAAAACTAACCTCAAAAAACATAACCTTATTTTAATCATGACTGAAAGACAAAGTGAAAATTAACCTCAGAATAGCATAAAAATACGGAAAATCACTCTTTCACGCTAAACTAGGCTCTGTAGAGAAAAATACTTTAATAAAAGTTGTAGATCTTTTAATTTCCTATAAATTTGATTATATACACTTTTGTCGTAAAATGCATACTAAGGCCGAAATCTTAAAAAAATCGATTTTTCATACGTTTTCATGAGAAAAAAACAGAAAATCGCTAATTATCCCTAAACTAAGCATTATACAACACATGTTTGAACTAAAAGTTGTAGAATATTAAATTATCTACAAATTTTATTATATAAATTTTTGCGCTATAATGCATATTAAAGCCGCAATCTTAAAAAAAACAACTGGTTTACGTGAAAACAGCCTCACCAAGAATTTCAGCAAACATGGCACCTATCCTATCTTGTAGAGCATAAAAAATTTAGTAAACCAGGCGATTTTATGTATATTAGCATAATATTATATTATATAATACAATATATTATGTATATTATCTCATGTATATTAGCATGAATTATTATACTGTAAAGTTTAATTGTTAAATACAAGAGCACTATAACTGTTTGTATTTAAGGTAAGTTTTGTATTATTTTGGTTGAGTTTAAATATTTATTAATATCTTGTTTTGTAGAGTTGACTTAAATTTTCTGAGTGTGCTACATTCAGGCATGCCAGTAAAAATTTCTGATATTACAAGAAGAATTATATGCATTATCATTACCTTGATTAGAGATAACAATAATTTTAATATTTTGAAACTAGTTTGTAACTTTTCTTAGAATATTATTTGAGTATCAGGACTTCCAAATATTATTAATGTAGGAATCGGAAACCGAATTTGCTGGTTTTCCCGCCGGTGAGATTCAGATGGCACGTGAGCTCGCAACAGCTGGATAACGGTCGACGCCAGAAGAAGAAACCAGTGTGTGTGTAAAAAAAGTGTTGAGTGACGAGAGACTGTTTTCTTATGTTGTATTCTTTTTATTCTGATGTAATAATGTTCATTTTCATGTTTAAATAATAATTTGTTAAATTGACGTGTGACGAGTTTTATTTTCATCCATTCAAATCCCACAAATTGGGGGCCCGTCCGGGATGAACTGAGTAACGAGTTTCGACACGAAACACACGACGCAATTTAGGACGCCATTTTTACGACGCTTACAACGAACCATCTTCTTTGCTGTTGCTCACGACGCTGACGACGAAACGACGTGCAGTTTTGTGAATCGACGACGTTTGGATCTAAGACGAGGATTCATTTGATTAACAAAACGTGCTTTTTGGATTTTGGGCATTTTGGCTGCAGCATTTTTTGGTGGTACAAGTGACGACGAGAGGTATAAATTGTGACGACGACGAGGGATTTTGGATGTGGTGAGAAAAGGACGAAGGCTAATCAGAAAAATAAAGGAAACGACGAAAAGGTATCGACAACCTAACCTATAAACCGGTGCGACGAAAAGAAGATTACACAGTTACCGACGGTCGATAAAACTGGAAACTACTTTACCGACTTTTGAATAAAACGACGAGATGGCGACACTAGGTAACATAACCTCAATTCTGAACAACATAAACAACTCACCAACGAAAGCAATCAAGGTTTTACATCACCTTATTTTTGGGACAATTCCAACTGACAGGAAAAATAGAAAACGACTGCGGGAGTTTACAGGATTCGAGTTTACAGCAGGTTCGATTGAGGAAGAACAGCAAAAGAAATTTATGGAGGAGACGTTTTCGGTGTCGGAGTTGTGTGTTGTGATAGGAATTTTATGTGTTGACGCTGGCACTAAAGGGGAGATGATTGATGACATTTGTTATTACCTGACCAATTTGGACGCACTTCAAGCAAAAATAAACGACGATATCAAACAGGAAGAAGAAGACGACGAAGAAGAGGAGGATGATGAGGACGATAAAAAGAAAGTGAAGATAAAAAAGGACGAGAAGAAAGGCAACAGTTCTGATGAGGAGCAGGACAAAGATGTGTCGGAGGAAATAAGGCGAAATTTGGCTGCGATGGAGTTACAAAATAGGAGGTATGAAGAGCAGCATAAATTTTTGTTGACGTTTCGTGACATAGAGGGCGCTTTGAAAATATTCAATGGCAAGGACGGATATCCGGTGAAGAAGTGGATCACTGATTTCGAAGAAACAGCAGTCTTGATGGGATGGAGTGAGCTGCAAAAGTTTGTGTTTGCAAAAAAATCACTTGAAGGCTTGGCTAAGCTTTTTGTTCAAGGTGAGCGAGGATTGACGTCTTGGTCAGCTTTGAAGAAAGCACTGAGGGACGAGTTCGATACAGCGACGAGCAGTGTGGAAATTCATAAGCTGCTAACTCAACGACGGAAGAAGCAGGACGAATCCCTCCAGGAATATTTCCTAGTGATGAAGGAGATAGCCAGCCGTGGTGACATTGAATTAGTTTCAGTGTTTCAATATGTGATTGATGGTATCGACGACGAGACAGGAGCAAAACTTCTTTTGTACGGCGCGACGAGTTCTAGGGAGTTCAAGGACAAGATGAAGAGCTACGAGTTGGCAGTGAAGTCGATGCCAAAGAAGAGCTCCAAGAACTCTAACAACGGCAATTCGCAAGGAGGTTCCAAGCACAACAACGAGAAGGATGGAAGACGCAACGACGGTGCAAGGAAGAAGGACAGAAGCGGCGAAGGAGAAAAGAAGTGCTATAATTGTGGTGATGCTGGACATAATTCGAGAAACTGTATGCACAAGGACAAGGGTAGAAGATGCTTCAACTGTAACGACTTTGGGCACATCTCCAGTGAGTGCACAAAAGAGAGGAAGCGAGACAGAAGAGGTACTGCAAGGGATGGTTCAAACATGCACAACCTGGCGACTTCGAATAGCAACCTGAAATTCAAGGAAGTCAAGCTGTGCGATCAGGAAATCAACGCCCTTATTGACTGTGGAAGTCACTACAACCTTTTGAGACAGAATATATACGAGACGATGGAAGCTCCAGGATTGCGAGAGACGAGTGTTGTTCTGTCAGGGTTCGGAGGAAGCAAGGTGTCTCCTCAAGGTTATTTCCAAACAGTCATTGAGGTCGATGAGGATGAGTTTGTGACGAACGTCTATGTAGTGTCTGGAGATGCTATGAAGATAGACATGGTGATAGGTAACGATCTTCTGGACCAGGGTGAGGTCATCTTGAGCAAGAAGGGAGTAACCATCAGGAAACAGGAAGTATCGATCATGTGCATCCAGGTAACCAATGAACCAGAGTTGGACATCGAGAATTGTGTTGACAAAGAGACGAAGAAGCAGGTAGAAGACCTAGTGGAAGGTTATGTTCCAGCAAAAACGAAGTCAACTGACGTGAAGATGAGGATCGCAGTGAAGGAAGAGCAACCAACGTTTTGCAAACCTAGACGACTATCACCAAAGGAGAAGAAGGTCGTTGATGATCAAGTCGAGGAGTGGCTAGAGAAGGATGTCATCGAACCAAGTTCGTCGGAGTATTCGAGTCAGGTGGTAGTGGTCAAAAAGAAGAACGGTGCACATCGAGTTTGCGTGGACTATCGAAGAGTAAATCGAATAGTGGTCAAGGATCGCTATCCCATGCCGCTGATCGAGGATGTCTTGGACAAACTACAGGATGCAGCTGTATTTTGTACATTGGACCTCAAGGATGGATTCTTTCACGTAGAAGTTGAAGAGGACAGCCGACGATACCTGGCTTTTGTGACGCACACGGGACAGTACCAGTTCAAACGAGTACCTTTCGGATTTACCAATTCACCTGCAGTGTTCCAACGTTATATCAACGCCGTGTTCTGGGTGTTGATCAGGGAGAACCTGGTGTTCATCTATATGGACGACCTAATCATCCCAGCGAAGAACTTTGTTGAAGCAATTCAACGATTGGGACGTGTCTTGGGGATAGCTGCAGAGTACGGGTTAGAAATCAACTTTGCGAAGTGCCAATTCCTGAAGACGAAGGTACAGTTCCTGGGATACACTATCCAAGGTGGACAGATCCAACCATCTGAAGAGTAAGTTCTAGCCGTTCGTGACTTTCCAGAGCCGAAGACGATTGCAGCGGTGCAGAGCTTTTTGGGACTGGCAAGCTACTTCAGGAAGTTCATTCCAAACTTCTCTGTCGTGGCTAAACCGCTGAGTGACCTGTTGAGAGGAAAACCTGAGTTCAAATTTGACGATGAGCAGCGACGTGCATTTAACGAGCTCAAGGATATCCTTTCTTCAGAACCAGTTTTGAGAATTTACAACCCGAAATTTGAGACGGAGCTTCACACCGGTGCCAGCAAGTATGGATATGGAGCAGTGTTGTTGCAGAAGTGTCCAGACGACGAGAAGCTACATCCAGTCTCATATATGAGCAAAAAGACGACCGTTCAGGAAGAAAAATACAGCAGTTACGAGCTGGAGATCTTGGCTGTAGTAAAAGCACTGAAGAAGTACAGAGTGTACTTGCTTGGACTGGCATTCAAGATCGTAACTGACTGTGAGGCGTTCCAAAAGACGATGCAGAAGACAGACCTAGCAGCGCGTGTGGCCAGATGGGCGATGAGCTTGGAAGAGTTTGACTATACCATCCAACACCGAGCTGGTAGCAGAATGAAACACGTCGACGCTCTAAGCAGATGTTTAGCAGTGATGTTTGGCTTCCCTGATGGTCTAACATCGAGGATCAAGATCGCGCAGGAAAAAGATGACGGACTGGTAGCGATTAAAAAGATCTTGGAAGAGAAACCATACGAGGACTTCATAGTGAGAGATGGACTTCTGTTCAAATTTGTCGACGGTCAGGAGGTCTTGGTGGTTCCACGAGCGATGCACCAGGAGATCATCCGAGCGGCACACGAGAGAGGACACTATGCTGTCAAGAGGCCGGAAGAAGACGTGAAGCAGGAATACTACATTCCTGACCTGGCCAACAAGGTGAAACGAGTGATCGCCAACTGTGTGAAATGTCTGGTGGTAAACAGGAAGGTGGGTAAGAAGGAAGGCCTTCTTCACCCTCTGTTCAAGGAGAGTGAACCGTTGCACACCTACCACATGGATCACATTGGACCACTCGCATCTACCAACAAGGGGTATAACCACATCCTTTGTGTAGTTGACGCCTTCACGAAGTTTGTCTGGTTATATCCAGTGAAAACGACGAAAACGGCTGAGACGATTGGAAAGATGGAATTGCAAAAGACGAACTTTGGAAACCCGGTGCAAGTGATCACCGACAAGGGGACATCGTTCACTTCCCGAGAGTTTGAGGACTACTGTGAAGCAGAAGGCATCAAACACATCGCGGTGACGACAGAACTACCCAGAGCAAATGGTCAAGTTGAAAGAGTCAACGCAACTGTTGGAACGATCATCTCCAAGCTGAGCATCGACGACCCGACGAAGTGGTACAAGGTGGTACCTGCCGTGCAACGAGCGATCAACTCCGCGTTCCAGAGGAGCATCGGAAGATCACCGTTTGAATTGTTGATGGGAACCAAGATGCGCAACAAGGACGATCTTCACATCGTCGAACTCATCGAAGAAGAGTTGGTTAACTCATTCGACGAGAAACGTGACCAGATGAGAGAAGATGCCAAGTTGCAGATCCAGAAGGTGCAAGCTGAAAATCGGAGCAACTTCAATCGACGACGAAAGGAAGCTGCAAAGTATAAGGTCGGTGATCTGGTTGCCATCAAACGCACCCAGCTGGGACCGAACCTTAAGTTGAAGACAAAGTACTTAGGACCATACCGAGTGATGAAGGCCAAGCTGAATAACACCTACGATGTCTACAAGGAAGGCGAAGACCAAGATGGACCACGGCTGACAAGTACTTGTGCTGAGTACATGAAGCCCTGGCTGGACGGGTATTCCTCATCCGAGTCGGATGAACTTCAGGACGGCCGAGTGTAGGAATCGGAAACCGAATTTGCTGGTTTTCCCGCCGGTGAGATTCAGATGGCACATGAGCTCGCAACAGCTGGATAACGGTCGACGCCAGAAGAAGAAACCAGTGTGTGTGTAAAAAAAGTGTTGAGTGACGAGAGACTGTTTTCTTATGTTGTATTCTTTTTATTCTGATGTAATAATGTTCATTTTCATGTTTAAATAATAATTTGTTAAATTGACGTGTGACGAGTTTTATTTTCATCCATTCAAATCCCACATTAATATAATGATAATTATTATATTATTTATCATAACTATTCATTAATTTTTAAGATTTTAACAGGTTGTTTCCCATGAGACACTTATACGTCTCTCACCAGATCTGTAAATTTGACTGTCAGTCTCTCATGTAATAGTGTTTTTAATGGAATCGTGAGACTAATTGGATGATCGTTTGCATTGAATCTTATACTGAGCTGTTAGAAATGAGTTCAAAAACCATTTCCCCAGTTTGCTTCATCTGATCGAGTCAAAAATGAGTTGGTGAACTTGACAGCTTATTATTACTATTATATAATATTGACTTTTATTTTAGTTTATTATTGCATTATTAAACATGTTTTAATAATATTATTTAATGAAAAATCATTTTATCTTTTAATTTTTTATGGTTTTCATATTATACTATTTTTCACTTTGTAAAAGTTGATCCTGGTCGGAGCCTCTGTGTAGACAACTGGTACTCAAGTTTACTGCTCACTGAACAACTGCTATTTATGTTATTTTATTAAAAAATAGCTCAAAGTGTATAATTTATAAAATATGTATAATATTTTATAGAAATACAAGTAAAATTTCATTGAGACACACATCAGTCTTACATAGTAAATTTGATTTTTTTACTCTTGAATATGTGATCAGTCTCTCACCTAAAAACAATGCCAAAATAATTAAACGTTACAATACTCTAAGTTTGAAAGAAAATTAATTAAAAAAGCAAAGGAACCATAAAATAGGTAAGGGTTTTTTTAAGAAAAACTGCAAAAGTTGACTTGGGAGTCAACCTGTTAAAAGAGGGTCAAAAAGAATGTTAAATGAAAAGTACGAGGGGTGTTTAAAAAGTTCCCGAAATGGTGGTCCAGCATGCTAGTGTTATGACCTATGGCAATGCTTACCTAATCAAGGACCCTTGCGCGCGCACACTCACTTGCACCATTGATGGTGCCATTATTGGAAGCAGCGGTAGAAGGCTTCTTTCGAAATCTGTTGGAGCTGAGTCGTCGCATTTGATTTGATGTATTTCTTTGCTCTGAGAGTTGATGTTGTGTCCCACTCTAATGATTGCTTTTTCGTCTCCGGGTTGTAGCCAAACACCCAAGGCTCATCGCCATCAGCTAACTGTTGGAGGTATATAGGGTCCTTCAAATCTGTCTCAAACAGCTCACCGGTGATTGTCATGCATCATCCATCTGATCCATGTTTAGCAGCCTCGGAACAAATTTCGCACTGACACGTCTCATCTTCAAATCATCGAATAAAACAATATAAATTGATCCCTGTGATGTACAAACTTTGTTCGTCAACTCCGTAATTGTCATTCTTCGATCGTCTAGAATCAGTTGTTTCACTTTTGTAATCATTTTGTCATTTTGGGATGTCGACAGTTTCTCGCCGCGCTTGTTGTTCTCTAACGTCTCGTGCCCTTTCTTAAACTGTATAAACCAGTCGTAAACAGTGGATTTTTTTAGTGCATTATCACTGTAAACTGGCTGCAGAGCCAATAATGTGTCTCAAACCGACTTTCCCAATATGCACATGAAGTTTATGTTCAGACGCTGTTTGAACTGCAACATTGTGTTGACTGACAACCAACCCTCACATCCATGTTGCATGGAGCACTGACACCACTATGCATTGTCCAAACACATTTAAACAAAAGTGTACACGCAATCATATTACCGATTCGACTATCTTGTCGCTTGTTTGGAGACAGCAAGGTAAGTCCGGGAACTTTTTTTGTAGAAGGCTTTCAAAATCTCTCCTCAAAATAAGCTTTTAAAATTCCCTTATATAAGCCTAAGGTTGTTACATATTTTGTAAAATAGCATTGGAGAACAATTTTTATTTAATTATAGTAGAACCTATCCTATCCTGTCTTTTAATATCTGAACAGTCTTTGTTTCTGAATTTCTTAATGTTTTAAAGTGTTAAGTAAATCAAATTTTTAGGCTAGGTAGTAAGCGAACTATGTTATTGAGTTTGACTGTAGTTTAAGTGAGTTTAGGGTTTGTTCAATTTTTTTTTGTTATTTATATGAATGAGACTTTAAACTGATCATTAATTTAAGTTTGTGAAAATAGTATGTACAATAATTTTAAGGAAGCTTTTGGTTTTTGTATTGTAGTTTTGGTTTCATTTACATTATGTGACCGTATTTTTTGGCATTCGGACCATCGTGTGGCACATCAGTCCGGTTGACAGAGGTTTTTGTGAAAGCAGTAGGGGGATCAGTCCATTGTTATAATATTTGGCAACCGATTATATTTTGTGTTTTTTTTTTTTTTTTAACTAGTGGAACCAGTTTATAAATTTCAAGTATCTATGTAGGGAAATGTAAACTTTTTTGGTTTTTTAAATTAAGCCCATAGAGACAGTAACATTATAAGAGAATTATGTTGAAAAATATCATGAGAATTCAAGTGCTGTAATTTTGGCCAGCCAATTGGCGTAGTGGTTAGCGCAACTGGCTTTACGCAGCGGTCTCTGTTTCAATTCCCGGTCAGGTCTGGCATTTTTTCATCACTCATTTTCATTATCATCATTATCCACCATTTGCATTAGCAGAAATTGCAGAACAGTCAGACGTAAAAAAAAAATGGCTGTAATTTAATCTCAAGTAGATATAAATGAAGTAGTACTTAATTGTATTTATAAACAAAGATAAAATTAATTAATTGCATTTAGTATGAATAGGATGTTTCTGTTTTAAATATAATTAATTTGGTATCATTCAGTTTGTTCCTTCTATTGTATATAATATTTACTGAACTATGTAGACTAATTTAATATCAAAAGTTGAAGTTGTGTAAATCAGTTATTTGATTTTAATGTACATATATTTATTTTTTCTATGTCTGTTACTACTGCTATATCACTTGTTTTTTTACTTTTTTTTTAATTATAATTCTTCATTGTTGTAGTTTTAGTATAAAACTTTATACTATACATTTATAACTTAATTAAAATATGTGGTTTCAGGGAAAACCTTCTCCTCATTTACTTGCTGCAAAACAGAGAGCGAAACAAGCATCAAAGAAACAACAACCCGACATGATTATAAGAGATATCTATCAGACAGTGAGTGTTGTTCATTCCCCTGTTTTTTTTTGTACAATTTACCTAAAGTAAAAAAGTGTACTATTCAATTGAAATATTTAAACATCGACAAAAGAATAAGAAGTCACCTCTGTGGCATCGTGGTTAGCGTTTTAAATAACTAAGCAGAAGATCCTGAGCTTGATTCCCAGCTAGGATGTGGTAATTTTAACAGGCTAAAACCCTTGGTTACAGTTGAAAAATTCAAAATTATTGCTAATGACCAAGCTATCAATGTGACTTAAAAAAGAAGAAAGAGGACAGTTTATGTAATATAGTCCAGTTTAAACAGAAAACATATGATTCTGTTAATGGTTGCTTTTGTATAAAAACAGATGTGTATATTATTCATTACATCAATTGTATTGTGGTTTATCTAGCAATTAAGTATGATGTATATATCTTTAAAAACTATAATTAGGAAGTAAAATCTCAATCGTATAGTTTTAGAATCATTTGAACTCTACTGTGAGTTTACGGACGAAACACTGGTCACATTAGGTCTGTTTACATTCAAGCAGTTTTCAGGTACAGTTTGTTCTTCTTGTTGCAGATTGTAAATAGTTTTTGTTTCTTCAACTCTCAAATGACTGTTGAATTTATTTTATATTCTAATCTTAAATTTTTGAGCTTGTAGGCATATTTCTGAGGAACAAAATTGTAAAAAAAATCAATATAAATGGTAAAAAGACCCTGTCTATTGAATGAAATAGGAAACAATTAGACTTGTACTTGAAAATGAGAGAAAAAAAATGTAAATCTAATTTGGAACATGCCCAAGGGGGAAGGAAGTTTTATGATAGTAGATAGTGAATTAACTCATTCCTTAGTTCACTTATTAGGAAATTTATTTATATTTTATATGTTTCTCTGATAAAGATAAATTTCCATTTAAAAAAAAAACACTTATGTTTGGATTTTTTAGAAGTTTCCCCAAGTACATTATTGCGAAGGAACTTCATAGTGTTTGTTGTAAAGAACAAGTTTTTGTGTGTTTGTGAATTCTGATATTTCCTAAGATACTTTGTTCAAGGTTACATCACATTGAACAAATTAAATTAGTTTTTATGGCCGTAGATAAATGAATAAATATTTTATTCTCAGATACAAAGCACTTGTACACAAAGCAAATATAGGCCCTACATAAGGTGAGAATAATATTCTACAGTATAGTGAATTTTTTAAATTTATTATAAATAAATCACTGATTTTCTGAAAGGAATAGTATTAAAAAAAGTAATTATCTAATTTCATAAACATTTCTTAATTGGTTAAAAAATAGGAAGGCCATGACAGCTGTTATGTTTTAAACTAATAGTCTATTTTGTTTTCCGAATAATTTAAATCATTTTGGGTTTATGGAATGATATGAATTTTTTTTAAATGTGGTTCTTTAAAAAATGGACTCTGTAATGGAAATTTATTATTGTGGAAATTATTGCTCATATAAACAACTCATGACAGATACAGATTTATTTTTAAATGTTGTTAAGATCAACAGCCAAAAGGCTGTTCCCTCTAGAGGTTTTACTAAGTAAAACAAGGGGGTTTACCAATGCCTTCCTCACTGAGTATAAATGTAACCTGTGCTTATCAGCATGCTAGGCCCTCTGAAAAGCATCTACTTTGCACCCTGCAAATGACACCTTCACTTCATTCATCACAGGGTCTGGCTGTATAATGAAATTCATTACTTTCAGAGGAGATAACTTTGATTAGTATCTTTTACACCTCTACCTCTTCTGTTCTTACATAGTTCAGTCATATGATTAGCTGACCAAGTAATGAGACACAGAACAATTTTTTGTAGCCCTGGAACTAGCAGATCAAGTGCAAATAATTTAACACTCCACCTGCATGTTATGAGCATTTTTAAATATGCAATGTAAAATGAATAGTAACAATAATAATAATAATAATAGTGTTTTTATTTACTATTAAAGTTTACAAACAAGAGAAAAGAAGAAAAAACAAAATAGCGCACGTAGAATATAGCAAACCTAATCATAAATTAATTAAACTAAGAAGTACAATATACTATTCACTTTGCTATGTTCCTTATTATACTTAAAACACTTGCCAGCATGGCCTACCCGGTTGTCTGCCTGGTTGGTAGACCCCTTTACCATTGTATTATAAAAAAGAGAAAAAAGAACAGAATATCTACATGCACAAAACTGCTTAAAACAATATGAAGGAGGTCCAATGCTACCAAGTGTCAAATACGCATAGTCGCTCAAATTTCTGAATGAGAGTTACGTTGTTAAGGTTTTTTTAAGAATAAGAAGCTTAAATTATCTTAAGATGTGGTAATAAAAGGATTCCAATGAAACATTACATTCTTCCATTCTGTTATTATTAGAAACCAAAATCCCGTAATATAATATTGTTGGTTTGTTGTATTTAGGCACAAGATGCCAAGGACTTAAATCGAGGAGCCACAGGCCTCATTTTCGATAATAGAATGTCTGAACACTGTTGCTTATGGGATCCAGATTACCAAGAATGTCCTGAACGATTCACTCGTGTTATTGAAAGGTATTGTAAATTTTAATATTGAAAGTATTGTTAAAAAGTATTGAAATTTCTTGGTCTATTTGTCTGTCATTAAATGGACAAATTAAATTAACATTTCTGTACGCAGATGACCCTGTTATTATTTTTGACCCAGAAGACAGACTCCAATATGCCATTTATAAGTTGCGCAACATTTAGTGCAGAGTTTGGCATGAGAATATCTGTGCGAAAATTAAAGATTTTGGCATTCAAGGGAAGCTGGCTTGTTTACTAAAATATTATACTTTGCAACCAAAATATAGAATAAGTTGGAGATTTTAAATATTTAGGATGCAAGATTTCCTATGACTAAGATGATGACGTGAGTGAAAAACTGGCAAAATTCAGCGCTGTCCGCGGTTCTATTTACAGGACAATAGAAAAGAAAATGAGACAGGACACCCAAATGAAATTTTACAGAGCAATGGCTGTACCACTCATAACATATGGGAGTGAAACTGGGTGTCATTACAGAGGAATGAATCTCGTATCCAGGCTGCTGAAATGAGATTTTTGCATGGAGTTAAAGGTTGTACCCAGTTCGGTAGAGTATGTAACGATGGTATGTGCACCGAGTTAAATGTCCAGTCACTGTGGGAAACGTTAAGAATATATAATAGAAACTGTTCCAACCATTTACTTAGCATCCCAGCACACAGACTTGCTCTGCGAGCATGGAAGTATAAACCTAGAGGGAAGCGAGGCATGGGGAAGACCTAAAAAGAGATATATGCTGGAACAGGCCATGAGCCTAATCCTTGACAGATGATGATGAAATTAAATTGAATAAATGTTGTTTGATCCTAAAATATTCTGTTATATTGAACAGAATTTAAATTAGTTTTGTGTATCTTTTGCTCTTTCTTTTAATAAGTTCTTAATTTTTAAAATTAAATTTTAGAATATTCTCTTATAGCCTGCAGTAGATCCTGGGATTTCTTAAAACTAGAGATACAATGTGTACATAATAATAACTTTTGGTTTTCACCATATTTTTTTTAAATTGAAAAAATTCTGGATCCTTTGAAGAAAACATTTTATAGTTTTGGAAAGTTTACAGCTCTGAGAAAATGTAAATGAGTCATAACTTTAAATTTAGTAATTTTTAATTAAAAAAAGAGAGCATGTTTATCTGTGAATAATTTTAATTATCTGGAGATAACGATCCTAAGTTTCATCTGGATATAAAATTCTATTAGTGGAGTGTGTGAAGCTTGAGAAATGTTTTGCTAATAGAAAATAATTGAGCAAATAATTTATTTGAAATAAAGTATAAAATAAATATTTTATACTGTTTTTTTTAATGATTTTGTTTCAGGTGTAAAGATTTAGGCTTGGTAGATAGATGCAAAATAATTGCTTCCCGAGAAGCTTCAGAGTCTGAAGTATTAAGACTTCATTCTCAAGAACACTTAATTCGTTTGAAAGAGACAGAAGCATGTACAGATGTTGATCGACTGGAAACAATTTCTTCTCATTATGATGCTATTTATATTCATCCGGTAATTTGTTTGAATTATTAATTTTAAATTCTTTTTTAAATCAGTTAAAGGTCATTACTAAACCTTTCAATATTTATACAAATGTTGAATTTTAGGTGAATTTAATGTATTACAATTGTCAGAATTAGCTGTTAGGCTGAAAATGTATTAATAAGTTTGCTGTTATACAGCTGAAGTAAAATATAACCTCTGTGTTAAATAAATCTTTATAATACAGCCTGCAGCCTATATTCTATTATAAAAACATTTAATTTTTCATCTGACCTGTTACAGCTGCTAAATTCTGAAAATTTTAATAAGTTCTGTTTTTAATTTAATGTACTCTGATTTACATCATCAGTTAAATCACCTAAACATGTCAGTGAGAAGTAGGATTATGTAATAAAAAGTTAAATTCATCACAAAAACAATACTTTCCTTCCTTATATATTCGTATAGGGCAAGAGAAAGTAAAAAATCTGGTGTAAAACACTTACACAACTTTCCCTTGCCAATGAAAAAATGACCAATATAACCTAAAATTAGTAATAAAACATTAGAAATAAACAAAATAACTAACCTCAAAAAAACATAATCTTATTTTAAACATGAGTGAATGATGCAAAATGAAAATCAATCTTAATTTGGCTTAATAATACGGAAAATCACTTTCAAGATAAGCTAGGCTCTGTAGAGAAGAATGCTTGAAATAAAAGTTGTAGATCTTTTTATTTATTTAACGTCACATCAACTACAACAGTCATTAGTGACAACGTTTGGGTGTAACTTTTGTACAATGGAGGATGAAATGATTTTTTTGTAATGTATGAAAATATACCATGCCTGAGTGGGATTCGAACCCAGGACCGCATGATGAAAGGCAAGCACGTTACCAACCAACCCAATGCGGCCGGCATTGTAGATCTTTTAATTTCCTATAAATTTGATTGTATACACTTTTGTTGTAAAATGCATACTAAGGCTGAAATCTTAAGCAAACCATTTTTTTTACAGATTTTCACGAAAAAAAGAAAATTATTAATTACTGCTGAACTAAGCATTATAAAAAAAAAGTTTTAAGTAACTTTTATTTTATACATTTTTGCGCTGAAATTCATATTAAGGCCGCAATCTTAAAAAAAAAAACTTTTTCTGCAAGAGCACAGTGCCCCCAAGAATTTTAGCAGACATGGCACCTACCCTGTCTTGTAGAGCATAAAAAATATAGTAAATAAGGCAATTTAAAAAAAAATCATAGCCGTTTTTGAGAAAATTGCAAAAAAGTGAAAAATTACACAAATAAATTACAACTTCCAGTTGACCCATTTTGATGAAAATGTTTGTGTCGGGTTCTCTAGTAGTACCTAACTATTATACTGTACAATTTCTACACCGGTCCATCATTCGTGTTTTGCACGCTATTGGTGCTGTGAACATTGTTGCTTCTGCTGCCGGTAGATAGCGCAGCTAGTAAATTCTCACAGTGTGTGTGCCAGTGGGTAAGACATACACGAACAACCGGTGGAGGCAGCAGTTGAAGGAAACAGTCAGGCAGTATCGATCATCGGTTCGAGAAGGTCGGTTTGGAGAGAGATCGATCACTCAACATTGAGTACTTCTTTGCTCCACACTGACCACTTCCCTTCCCTTCCATACCCTTCACTTCACCAGCGACTGCTCCTTCGGTAGGCAGCAGTTAATGGTGTTCACTGCACCAGCGACCTCTCCTATTCTTTAGGCAGCGGTGTAGATGATCCTTCTTTGCTTTACCAGCGACTGCTTCTCCTGTAGGCAGCAGTAAACAAACACACACAGACCAATTGCTAAAAACATATTTTTTGGGTTCAGGGGGTCTGAAAATGTGTCTAGCGAAAAATCGAAATGAAATCAATACTTTTCTTCCTATATATTCATATAGGCGAGAGAAAGTAAACTCATTGTAACTGAAATGGTTACAAAAAAAGCCAATTATCTAAATAGATCTATCTATCAGACTCCTTTAGGTAGCCGTACAACAATAGGCTGACCTATACTGTACATAACCATTTATGCATTATATTTCTATTTCTTAGAAACCCTATTTATTATTTACTACTAACTATTATTATTTACATTAACACCTTTTAAATCTTTGTCCTTCTTGAAATTTCTTAAACAGTCTTTCTTTTAGATATTGACACAATATATATTACTTTAAGTTCTACCTTTGCTAAAAATGAAAGCCTAGGTATATGGTCAGCAGTGAAAGTGTTGAAGTATTATCTGGTGTCATGTGTTGAATATTGTGAAGAACATTGAAGTTTTTCAATTACAATTAAAATGTTATAAGTTATTGTTTTGTTTTTGTCAGGAAAATTCTTTGAGGGATTTATACTTGTAATAGTACACCTACATTTAAAATATTTACTTAATAAGTCCTTATGTTTTATTTTTCTTATTTCAGACTACTTATAGGCTATCGTTATTAAGTGTTGGGTGCACTATAGATTTAGTTGAACAGATTGTTAAGGGTAGTGTTCAGAATGGAATGGCTATAATAAGGTATGAAATTATTAATTATGCATTTTTTTTACTATAAGTTTTTTGATTTATTATCTACAAGTACACTTCATGCTAAAGAAATTGAGTTATTGTTCATGAAATAATGTTTTTGGATGTCATATAATCCACCAATCAGTTTATAGTGTTAACAGTCGAACTATTTGTGATAATTTAAATACGCATTGTTTGGTTTGAATGCGTATGAAATACTCATGTTTTATTTATTACACAAATAATAGTCTACCTTAATGATTCAGTTAGTACATAGTGTACTTTACTGTTAAGCCTGCAGTTCTGGATTGTTGTTCTGTAGTATGGCCTGAAATAATTTCACTCTCCCTTGAAATTTTTATATGAGCTGTAAACCTGCATTGGTACACTCAGAATACAAAACAATTGTAACATGATGTATAATATTGTGTTTTATGTAATTTTTTGTACTTAAAATGATTAGTTACCATCATAGCAGCAGAATCCATATGATTATGAGTTTTTACAAAACTTAATATTTAGCTTTTTTTATGCCTTTCTTTTTCTTTAACTTCTTATAAGCCCGCGCTGCGCACCGCTTCATCAGGTAATATAATATTCATCGTTATAAGTCTGAATTCAAACTTTGACAAAGGAAGAGGAATTCTTTACAATATTTTCTAAAGGCTTTATGATGTTACGTGATGAAGCAGTGCCACCATGAAAGTGCTTGTAAGTAGTCCATGTAAGAAAAGAAAAAAGAAAAAGAAAGGAGTAAAAAAATGTAAATATTAAAATCTATTTTTAAAATTCATTAAGTTATATTAATTTTTGTTATGTATGTTCTTATAACTGAACCAAGTGAGTATTTAATCAGCAGAATTGGTAATTATTTGTGTTCAGTCATTGTGCAATGATACTATGACAGCACTGCGCTAGATGTGTAAATAGGTATTTACATAGTATTTAACTCTACAATTTAAGTGAGAATTGTAAATCAAAGTTTAGGAAGCTCACTAAAGCATTAAGAATATTAAAAAGAATATTAAGCATTAAAGAATATTAATAAAGAAGAATGTAAGTAATAATGAAGATTATTAATATTATAGGTGGGCTACTTTTTTTGTTTTCCATCTGATTGTTTTACAATGTCTGCTAATGCAGATGGTGGAGAATGATGATATATGAAAATGAGTGATAAAAAAATGCCAGACTTGACTGGGAATTGAACCCGGGACCCTGGTGTGGAAGCCAGTTGCGCTAACCACTAACAGCTAACCACAGTTGCTGGTCTGGTGATAGTGCACAATATAACAAACGGGAGGAACTGTTTGCACAAACAAATGCTATGCACACACCCATGAATCCTGAGCAATAAATGTTTGTTTCTGTGCATGATTTTATACATTATATTTTTAATATTCTATGGATTCATATGATATTATTAGATTTATGTGATATTCCTATTTTTTGTATTTGTATTTTTCTTTCAATACTTTTTTTGTATTTTAACAAAGGAGAAATTAAGAAGGAAGGAAAAAAAGCAAAAATAAAGAAGTAGTAGAAAAGTAGAAATAAAGAATTAGTACTGACAAATACATTTAAAAAGTAGGTATTAATATTAAAAAATTCTGTTTTGAAAGCAGAAACAAAGAACGTATCAAATACTATTAATAAATACATTTCCAAACAAAAGACAACACCAATGCCAAAAAAACAACAGGTTCTTTATCAAAAACTACCTGCTCTATACACCATCCAACCCTTTAACCTCCTTCCCCGTACTATCAGCAGTGACATCACTGAGGGCTATTGCCCATCTACATTTTATGCTTTCTAAACTTTGATGAACTACACACATCTATAAAATCAATCTGTGGCGATTCTACAGTCTTAAGCTCTTCAGCCATCTCTTTCTGGCACATATGCATCAAAACAAAACATATTGCTAACGATTAAATACCTCTCTTTGTTCAGTAACATGTAAGAAAATTTATTTTATCATTAAATCTTGTGAATTTATTTTGTTATTTTGTTTTGATCGACAGACCACCTGGGCACCATGCAATGAAAAGTGCATTCTGTGGATATTGTTACTTTAATAATGTTGCATTAGCTGCTGATCATGCATTAAACAATTTAGGACTGTCTCGTATTTTAATTGTTGACTGGGATGTCCATCATGGCCAAGCTACCCAACAGATGTTTTACTCTGATCCCAGGTTTGTGCAATTTGTTCGGTAAATAAACAGAAAACAAATAAATTCCAAATTATTTTTTCTTTAGAATGAGTGAATGTTTATATGAGTAATTTTGCTAGACATTTTCCTGTGTATTGTTTAGAATTATATAATATAGAAAAAACAACCGAATACGCATTAGGTGACCACAAATCTGGTGTGAAACACTCACACGACTTTCTTTTGCCAATGCAAATAATGAACAATGTAACCAAAAATTAGTAATCAAACATTAGAAATAAACAAAAAAACTAACTCAAAAAACATAACCTACTTTTAATTATGAGTGAAAGACACAAAATGAAAATCAAACTTAGTTTGGCTTAATACGATAAATCACTCTTTCTTGCTAAACTAGGCTCTGTAGAGAAAATTGCTTAAAGGAAAAGTTGTAGATCTTTTAATTTCCTATAAATTTTATTATATACACTTTTGTCGTAAAATGCATACTAGGCCAAAATCTTAAAAAATCCATGTTTTTTTTACAGATTTTCATGTAAAAAAAAAAATCACTAATTACCGCTAAATGAATCGTTATACAAAACAATGTTTGAAATAACAGTTGTATTTTTTTTAGTTGTCTACAACTTTGAGTATTACACTTGTGCTCTAAAAAGCATATTAAGGCCGCAATCTTTAAAAAACCATTTTTTTCTACCCCAAGAATTATTATTATTGCCTCCCCAAGAATTTCAGCAGACGTGGTGCCTACCCTATGTTGTAGAGCATAAAAATTGTAGTAAATGAGGCAATTTTAAAACAAATGTAGGAGCAGTTTTTGAGAAAATTGCAAAAAAGTGAAAAATGACAGGAATAAACTACTACTTCCTGTTGACTGATTTTGATGAAAATGTTTGTGTCGGGTTCGATAGCAGTATCTAACTTCAAGTTTCAATTTCATACAATGTTTCGTTTGTGTGATATTTTGTTCACACACACACAGACCAAAACATGTTGAACGCTAAAAATATGTTTTTTGGGTTCAGGGGGTCTGAAAACGTGTATATCCCGTGAAAACTCAATTTCGAAAAATCAACATGAAAATACTTTCCTACCTATTTATTCATAATGGGCAAGAGAAAGGGTTATCTTTGTGTACTTTGTGGTTTTTTCTATACTTTATTAATGAGTTACTGTAATACTGCTTTAAAGAAGATTTTTATGTCATTCTTAAATCTGAAAATAATCCTTTTTAATACTGACTGATTAACTATTTCTGGTTTGGTTCATTATTTGCAATGTCACAAAATGTTGTAAAAGTCTTAAAGTATTCACTTCAGAACATAATAAAATAGTTTTAAATTAAATATTTTTTAATTTTGAAATATCTGCCAGGATTGGATGCTGGGAAATGGTTGTATGTTGTTATTTGTCATGGTGTCTATTTTTTCGCTCAGTTGTTAGAAGACTTTATTGAACTATTTGGTGTTAGTAAAGCAATAAATATTTGTTATTAGTTTAACAAAGGTGTATTGATTAATACTTTAATAATGTAAAATGTAGTGTAGTACAGTATAACTACAAAATTCTTTTGTATGTACTCAATCTATGATTCGTCGAACAATGTATGATTTTTATTTTGTACCTTTTGTTAATTAAATAACACCATATTTTAATTAGTCTATTGTATTAGTCATAAAATGTTATCAAAAAGATAATGTTACTGTTATTAGTAAAAATGTCATATTGATAACTTGTTAATACTGTATTATTATTTATTATGAGCTTAACAAGTGTTTTGTTGAATAAATTCATTTTTCTGTGAGAATTAATTTTTTCAGTAATTAAGAATTAAAATTTGCTAAGTTTTTTTGTATTATATTTTCTTTATTTGTGTATTCCAGAGTTTTGTATTTTTCAATTCATCGGTATGAGCATGGATCTTTTTGGCCTAATCTTAGAGAATCGGAGTATGACTACATTGGAGAAGGAGATGGTACCGGATATAACTTTAACATTCCTCTTAATAAATTGGCGATGCAAGATGCAGACTACATGGCTATCTTCCATCAAGTTCTGTTACCTGTCGCTACTGAGGTTTATAATTTATATTAATTTATAAGAATTTCTTGAGTAATGAAGAGATTTATTTACTAAAATAATTATTACATTAATTCACAGTAATAGTAATTCATTGTGTAATACAAAATATTAAGTACTTCAACTTTTCTGTGTAATCTGCTGGTAATTTTTGTCAATTAAAGTTCGTTGACAAACATTGTGCACCTTAATCATATGTCTTAATTATGTAATTCAGGAACTGTTGTTTCTTAAGTTATCTAATTAAAAACTTCCTATTCTACCTCATTATACTTGCCAAATTTAGCTCCTTTGAAAGCACTCTGATATATCCATAATTTTTTACTTTCTCTTGCCTATATGAATATATAGGAAGGAAAGTATTGTTTTCATGTTGATTTTTTGAAATCGAGTTTTCACCGGATCTGCACGTTTTCAGACCCCCTGAACCCAAAAAACATGTTTTTAGCGATTGGTCTGTGTGTGTGTATACAAAATATCTTTTATTGCAAACATTTTTTTGTATAACGCTTAGTTTAGCGGTAATTAGCGATTTTCTGTTTTTTCTCACGAAAACGTGTGAAAAATCGATTTTTTTAAGATTTCGGCCTTAGTATGCATTTTACGACAAAAGTTTATTTAATTAAATTTATAGAAAATTAAAAGACCTACAACTTTTATTTAAAGCATTTTTCTCTACAGAGCCTAGTTTAGCGTGAAAGAGTGATTTTCCGTATTTTTAAGCTAAACTGAGGTTGATTTTCATTTTGCGTCTTTCACTCATGATTAAAAAAAGGCTATGTTTTTTGAGTTTAGTTTTTTGTTTATTGCTAATGTTAGGTTATATTGGTCATTATTTGAATTAGCAAGAGAAAGTTGTGTGAGTGTTTCACACCAGATTTTTTAATTTATATTCAATGTCTCATCATTCTCACAAACTTAGATTTTATATCTATTTTATTGTACATCTACTGTTACTTAAAAATAATGTGTTTTTATTTCAGTTTCAACCAGAGCTGATAATTGTATCTTCTGGGTATGATGCTGCTATTGGATGCCCAGAGGTAAGCAGTTCTGAAAAGTATTCTTCATTTTAATGTAAATAATAGATATTTAAGGATGGGAACAACTTTTAATTATTAGAATATGATTTTTTACACAAGTTTACATCTCAGATGTTTTTTTAATATTCTTGATTTTCATAAGTCTATTTATGGAAAGTTTTATTTTGATTTGACGTTTGCTGAAGACAAAATTTTTTCCTTTGCCATATAATAAGAATTACCTTTGAGAAATAATGTGTTTTGTGTGTTGTCTCATGATTATTTACTTTTTTGTTAAATTGTTAAGGATGTATTATTTTTCTTAAAGTACTCTTCTTTCTTCATTTTAATTATGGCTAGAAGAAGAGAATATTGCAAACTTTTTACACTTTTCAAATTGAGTAATGGGTTTTTAAGCTTGTGTTAAAACTATTGTAGTCTATTAAAATATAACTATTGTGACAATAATGCCGTTACTAATATTTATAAGATAAGTTAAAGCTAATCTAATTAAGGTAATTTAATTTGATACAAATGTAATAAAATCAGTTATGAACTGTATTAGGAGAGAGTTCAGTTTGAAAACAGAATAAATAGCATCATGAAGAAGTGAAGCCTGGGACAGTTATGTCTAATGAAACTAGGGCCAAAATGTCAGCAGCTGAAAAGTTGTACTGTGAGAAAAGAAACAAACAAGAAGGGCAAATAAAATCTAGCTTACTTAATACCCTAAGTTCATAACTACCAATATCTGAATTATGTTTTAATGATTCTTTTTGTAGTTAATAGGCTGCCTAATTAAAATTAGTCTTATTCAGCAGTAATAAAACTCAAAATTAATAAGAATAACTCAAAATTAATAAGAAGCACAAGAAGTGTGGGGTAGGCTAAGCTGTTATAATCTGGCTAATTCCTATAATCTGGCAGTATTCCTGATTGCCGATTAATGTCTGGATGATGGAAGTCCGATGTTCAGTTCCTGGCCATGGTAATTTTTTTATTGTAAATTTTAAATTATTAGGAGTTTGTATTGTTCTGAACTACTTTAAAATTTTATAATAAATATTTTTATGATTATACAAGTAGCCTATGGCTAAGTTTTTTTTGTTTTTAAGATATTACTAAACTAAGAATGACTGAAAAAAAAATCCTTGTATATAGTTTCTCATCTCCAGAGTATACTTGTATTACATTTGTGACACATTGTCCTTGAACAATCTCATAAGTACAATATATTCATTCTTCAATCAAGAATTAGTAGTAATATAATTATCTGTATAATAGCAGAACCTTGTTGCATTAAAAAGAAAATTGTTAGTTTTTGCTTTTGATTTGTAAATTTTTCTTCCTTTTAGGGTGAAATGGAAATAACACCAGCATGCTATGCTCATCTTGTTTCTTCTTTAATGGGTTTAGCCAATGGTAAAGTTGCAGTCGTATTAGAGGTAAGATAATTATTACAGTCAAGTATTGTTGTAGATAGAGAAAATTAAAAATAATTGAATAGTTCAATGTTTTATGGTTAATATTAAAAACGGTAAAATAATACTAGTTTTGATTTTACTTAATGAAATAACTCTGAATTATAAAGATTCTTAGGACTTCACTCATCAGTTAAGATCTGTTACATTAATTTTTATCAATGTAAAGAATGCAACGTATTAATGATTTTTCCCCAAACTCTATCCTTTTTAATGCTGTTGTAATGTAAACTTCTTCTTTATTTTTTACGTATATTTACTTTGGTTGATCTACAATTATCAGATTAAAAATACTGTTGTTTAAGTCTTTAGCCGAAAAGTTTACTAAGAACTGTTACGAACTGTTTACTAAGTAAAACGAGGAGTGAGGTGGTTTACCATTGACTTCCTCACTGAGTGGAAAAGTATGCTTATCAGCTTGGCAGGCCCTCTGAAAAGCATCTTTCCACCCTGCAAATGACACATTCTCGTCATTCACCACAGGGTCTGGCTTTCTAATGAAATTCATTACTCTCAGAGGAGATAACTCTGATTAGTGTCTTTTATACCTCTACCTCTTCTGTTCTTAAATGCTTCAGTCATATAATTGGCTGACCATGTGATAAGAAACAGAATTATTTTTTGTAGCCCTGGAACTAGTAGATCTAGTGCAAATAATTTAACACTCCACCTGCCTGGTTTGTACAAGTAAAAGCATTAAGTCTATATAAAATTGAAACAAATAATGATTTGTTAAAAAAAATTGAAAACTGTTTCTTCAGCCTGTCGCCAACGGCACGTGCCTAAACCTCGCCTTGCAGTATGGTTGGCCCTGAAAATAGCCGTTTCTTCTTTAAACTGTGTTTCTGCTGGTGGTGGGTGGACGTGTCGAGCCAGCGTGTGCGGCGTGGTGTCCGAAGGGTGACAGCTCGGCTACCGGGTTCAGGCCTAGCCTTCCCTCAGTGACAGTTGGGTCCCCACTGCAGCGTGGCAGTGGTGGCCCCCAGAGCCCCGCAGTGTCTGGTTGGCATAGGCCGTTCACCTATAGCACGGCTGAGGCGGTTCCCTCCGGGCCTGCGCCGGACTCACTCTTCACCATGGTGTCGGCCGACACGCATGGGCTTTCTTCGGCTGACCGGTGCGGGAATGTAACGTCCGCCACTGGTAGCGTCGACCAGGGATGCCTGCGTCCGGTCTTGTCTCTGCTGGGCTATTCCCCTCGGCTGGGCTGGGCTTCCTCTTTTCTTGTTCCTTCCTGGTCGGGAGCTGGCGATTGAGTGAGGTTAGCGGTTCAAAACACCTGTTTATATACCTCGCCGGCGAGTCCACTTCAAGTCGGCGGGTGTGGCACTGCTTGCTGCGTGTTGGAAGCGCTCTCTGTAGCAGGCTCTGGGAGCGTCTGTAGACGATGATATTTAGTGGGACAGCTTGCGACAAGCCACTGGTATTAAACATATAGAATTATAAACTTTGCCAATTGAATAAAAAAATAGGGTAAACTTTGTTTTGTCTCCATGAAAATATTATAACCCAAGGTTACTTAGGTTAATCAAAAGTCTTAACACCTAGGAAACCAAACTACTATAATTTGTAATGATACACTAATAATTGCAATTTTATCTTGAGCATTACAGAAACAAAAATTAATGAGAAATTAAATAAAATTGAGTTCTATCACCTTTGGTTTCTGGTAAAATTAAGTTTTCTTTGTCAAGAATTATTTTTGAGCAAAATAATGTATAAAGTGTGTACACATGTTATAAAAATTTTTCAGTTTGAATAAAAATGTTGACACTCCATAATTATCTCACTTCAAAATACTAATACAGTAATGTTTTTCAAAGGGAGGTTATTTTCTTAAATCATTGGCCGAAGGTGCAGCTATGACTCTTCGCACGTTACTTGGTGATCCATGCCCCAATATTGGCAGCTTATCATCAGTTAGTGACAGGTAATATTTTTTGCATTATATTACAATTTTTATATTGTGAACCGGTGATTTATTTAAGCAATTAGTTTAGTATAGTGTGATTTAAGGTAATAAGTGGATTTATTATACTTTATTAAATGTAGTAGGACTTACTAAGAGTGAACTCTATTAATATTTTTCAATTTTTGTTTTTTAAGGTTTGTAGTTTAAAAATTTACTTACTTATATTATATATATTGTAGTGTAATTAATAATAACTTATTCCTTGAATTAATTCATTTTCTGATTATTTGGTTTAACACACAGCAACCAGTATGTTTCTTAATAATTGTAAAAGTTAACAAATACTTTTATCGTTATACTTGTAGCCTGTGGCATAAGTTATGTTTTTTATAGCTAAATTTGACAGAGGTGTAGTTCAAACAGATTGTTGCACTGTTTAGTATTTTTGACAATTATATAAAGCAGGTATTTCAGATGTATGACCCCGGGTGCTTATGTTTACGAGTATCTTGATTTTGTAAAACCAGTAGCAGATAATCATCTTTGTATAAGGAAAGTAAAAGTAACTTCCCTTAGAAAACAACAATTGAAGGGGTCAGGAGAAGACAGTGTTTACCCACATCAACATAATTTTACGCCATGTCATTTTAAAAGTTTACTGAAATCTATAAATCATGTTTTTGAATTTTTGTTAAACTTTTGTTATTTTCTGTTAATCTAGGTTCTTAAGATCGTATATACAGCATCTTGTTTAAAATGTGCTGTACATTTTATTTTTACAGTACATTTAATAAAAATTATCCTGGAAATTTTGTGGGTTAGCACTTTCTTCTGCTGACCCCTTCAATTGAAAAATTACCTACAGTTGATAACAATCTCTTTACAGTATCATATTAGTAAAACAAATGTACAAAAGTAAAATTTGACCTTATTTTTATATAGAACTGTACTTTTTAACACAATTACTTGTTGTAAACCAATAAGATAACTTTTTTCTGTTAATTTATTTATAGTATTTAATGGAAATATTGCCCATCTCAGGGCAATTTGAGCCTCTCTCAATTTGTACAAAGTCTTTTTATTACATGTGGTTAGTATTGTGTTTTACTAGATTTATAACTACATTTTCTTCCACCTGTGCTTAGGAGGTTATGGTCGTAATCACAGTTTGCTGTGCTAAACATAAGATATATACTAAAGAATTTTAATGTTCTGCTTCTCAAAATAATAGTTCCATTATTATAATGTTAAATAGGATTTGATACAAGAAGTTGTGGTAAAATTTGCTATACAAAATTACAAAATTATAGCTATAATTTTTTTTGTATAATCTCAGTACCTAATTATTAGATATTGAGATTAAGAAAAATTATAGTACGAGGCGTGTTCAGAAAGTAAGTACCGTTTTTAAAAAAAACAAGTAAAACAATTTTTTTTTCAACCCAATTTTATTTCTACATGAAAGCCCAAACCTTAAACTATTTTTCGACATAGTTTCCACCGATGTTCAAACACTTGTCGTAGTGGGTGATCAATTTGTCTATACCCTCTTCGTAGAAGGTTCCCACCAACAAATGTAGCCACGATGTACACAAATGTATTCACAGCAGTTTTCACTTCATCGTCGGTTTCAAAGCGTTGGCCGTCTAGCTCGCACTTCATGTGCAGGAACAAGTGGTAGTCAGACGGTGCCAAGTCCGGGCTGTAGGGTGGGTGATCGAACTGCTCCCAACAAAATTATCGAACCAATGTTTGAGTGTCACCAGCGGTATGGGGCCGAGCATTGTCATGGAGCAACACAATTCCGTTACTGAGCATTCCTCTTTGTTTGTTTTGAATTGCCCGCCTTAGTTTTCTCAAGGTTTTGCAATACCCTGCCGCATTAATGGTTTCACCCCTTGGAAGAAAATCAATCAGCAAAACACCTTTCCGATCCCAAAAGACAGTGCACATGATTTTTTGTGCAGACATTGTCGTCTTGAATTTTTGTTTCTTCGGGGATTGCGTGTATTGCCACTCCATTGACTGCTGTTTAGATTTCGGTGTGACATGACGGACCCAAGTTTCATCACCTTTCACAATTTTGTTTAAAAAATCCTCACCATCATCACTGTACCGTGTGAGAAAAGTCAAAGCACTTCCGAGTCTCTTGGTTTTGTGCACGTCAGTGGCGGGAACCTTCTACAAAGAGGGTATAGACAAATTGATCACCTGCTACGGCAAGTGTTTGAACGTCGGTGGAAACTATGTCGAAAAATAGTTTAAGGTTTGGGCTTTCATGTAGAAATAAAATTGTGTTGAAAAAAAATTGTTTTACTTGTTTTTTTTTAAAAACGGTACTTACTTTCTGAACATGCCTCGTATAAAATTATATATAAAGTTACGGTAGTCGTAGTTATTTTCCTAGATCTAGCCGATTTCTGTTTTTTTTTGTTTTTATTTTGTGGATATGGAAGAGTAAAAATAATATAAAACAGTTGGATGTGAAACAGAAAGAAAATATTATTTTTCATTAGTAATGTACTTTTCTGGGATTTATATTATATTTATTCAATTATTACAATTTCAATTATTTTTAATTTCATTCATCCATGGTGTGTTTCAGCATAACAGAAAGTATATTAAATGCAATTTATAGCCATCGAGAGTATTGGAACTGTTTTCAGTTTCAAGAAACATTCAGTCTACAAGAATTAAAGTCTCTTGACAAGTCAGTTGATAGTACTACACAACATTTACCAGAAGTAGTGTTTAATTTTAATGAAGAAGAGAGATTAACTATACATCCAACTCGTAATTGTTATCCTCGTCGGAGTGAAGACCAGATTGCACGATTTGACAATATGTTAAATAAACTCATTGCTGGTACGTGTTTAGTTTCATATGTATATTTATTTTTTCTTGATTATTTCTATATTTGAATTGTTACGGTGTTCACCTGATTGTTTAAGCCAACTGAATTTGTAATCAACACAGCTGGCTTATTATGATCTGTTGGAAAGGGTTTTGTATCTATCGTAAATAATGACTAATCAATTTTGAAGTCGCGTGATCTGTTATTACGTTGACTGTGAATTTCTGTTTTTCTTACAGGTTTTCTGTAAAACGACATGAATTAATTTGATCCATGTGTTTCTGTTAGCTGAATATTCTGATTTTGTGAAGTCAGTAGCAGATATTATAAAAACTGATATTTTAAGGAGTTTACGTATAACATTTTTAGACATCAATGATGTTATCCTACTGCCTTCTCGATTTATTTCATTAAATGCATTTTGATTAATTACAAGTAGCGTCATAATAGTATTTGTATTCCAGACAGTGACATTAATTCTAGTCAGCTTTTGATGCTAACAGTTGTGAAAAGATTGTTGCACTGTTTTAAGTTTTTTATAAAACATTTTAATCATGTTTTTAGTACTCTGCAGATTTTTTAACATTATTACTATAGAATTACTATTTTATAATTTAGAAAACATAATCTCAAAAATTATGGAATTTTCTGCATAATTTCTGTTCATTACCTTCTTATTCTCACCTTCTTGTGCTCCTGAAAAACAGATAAAAAATGAAAAAGAAATGATGAAAATTGTTTCAATCCAATGAGATTGTCAGTGACTCATATCCTTTTAACCCTTCTGGGACTGATAGGTTTAGAATATTAACTCTTTTAACACTAATTCCGAGATCGCACCGATAGACTTGGCTTTTTTATCCATCTTTTATCCAAAAAATTTGAAATTTTTATAAGATTAAGAAAACTTTGAGAGATTTTTTTAAAAAACAAACATGAAACTCCGGTTATTTTTACGTCTGTTAACAGCGAATACACGAAAAATTTGTTGTAATTTATGCAAAGTAGTGCATTTTTGTCAAAACTGGCAATAAATATTTTACATTTTTATTTTTTTTTAGTCTGGTATTATAGAAAAATGTCTGGCGAAAAATTTGATGCATCAAACGCCCTCGCTTACCACAGTATAAAACTATTCAAGCGTATGTAAGAGTCAAGTGAATATGGATTCTGTGGTAAAATGCAGGCCGAAAAAATTTCTCTCTCAACTGATGTCATTGATCCATTCCTACAGTTATTTATTTATATGGAATTATGTGAACACAGCATGTAGAAAATATTATAAACGATAATATTAGAACATTTTAGTTCCATTGTGAAGAATGTCTGAAAATAGGCTGTTCTACGAATTTTGGAGCGTTTATTTCTTTTTACAGGTCATATTCAATTCAACCGGTTTCGCTATAATAGCAACATTGAACAATTTACGTACCTTTACCATTCAAGCTTTCAAACGTGGTTATAACTCTATTTTTAAATGAGATACGGCCTTTACACAGTTTTCTTAAAAAAAAATAATAAAAAACTGGAATTGAGTGGTATCCCAACATTCACAAATCAATAAAAAATTTCCCACTAATCTGATTGTGTTTCTAAATAGCTTACTTTCTTCTTTGTACATTCAGCTACAATTTAACTTTAATGTTTACTGGTGTGCACGTACATTGACCTTCACTATTAACACTAACTGTTAAGTATTTACACACTCCTCATCTAACAACCGTATATGAGCTATCCAGCTTATACGGGTTAAAACCTTGTAATATTGTATGTATATATGTTATTTTTTTTTATTTCAGAAGCCAAATTGATAAATCCATCTCATAAACTTTGTCTAGTCTACGATCCTCTAATGATGGCTCATAAAAGCGATTATCAAGAGTACGTAAGTCAATTTTTTAATATTGTAATAAGCATTATTTTATAAAAAAAATCATTGTTCACTATATAATTCAAGTACTTCTTACTACTTTCTCATTACATTACATATTGTAAGTTGACTAGTTATCATAATCTTTAAAATTAAACAACTTTTATGTTATTTGGAATGTTTTTAACACACAAAAATATGTTAGTTTGTAAGTACACTTTCTAAATTCAAGATATTGCTCTAACATGACTAAGGTATTAAAGTTTTCAGATACAGGACTTTTCATTTGTCTTCCTCTCTTTCCAATGCTACTGTCAAAATAACACAAAGACAAAGCTTGGTCTCATTTTTACTTTCTCTTGCCTTTATGAATATATAGGAAGGAAAATATTGTTTTCATGTCGATTGTTCGAAATTGAGTTTTCACCGGATCTACATGTTTTCAGACCCCCTGAATCCAAAAACATGTTTTTTAGTGATTGGTCTCTGTGTGTGTGTGTGTGTTAACAGAATATCTCAAGAACGGAACACCATACAAACTTGAAACTTAAGTTAGGTACCACTAGAGGACCTGACACAAACATTTTCATCAAAATCTGTCAACCGGAAGTAGTAGTTTATTCGTGTAATTTTTCACTTTTTTTCGATTTTCTCAAAAACGGCTCCTACAATTTTTTCTAAATCGCCTCATATACTACATTTTTATGCTCTACAAGATAGGGTAGGCAAAATGTCTGCTGAAATTCTTGGAAAGGCTGTTTTCTCATATAAAAATTGTTTTTTTGATGATTGCGGCTTTTAATGTCCACTTGAGCACAAAAATGTATATAACAAAAACTGTAGAGAATTTAAAATCCCACAACTTTTATTTAAAACATTTTTTTGTATAACGCTTAATTTATGGGTAATTAGCGATTTTCTGTTTTTTTCTCACGAAATCGTGTAAAAAATTGATTTTTTTTAAGCTTTCAGCCTTAGTATACATTTTACGACAAAAGTGTATATAATCAAATTTATAGGAAATTAAAAGATCTGCAACTTTTATTTAGAGCATTTTTCTCTATAGAGCCTAGTTTAGCGTGAAAGAGTGATTATCCGTATTTTAAAGCAAAACTGAGGTTGATTTTCATTTTGTGTCTTTCAATGATGATTAAAATAAGTTTATCTTTTTTGAGGTTTGTTTTTTGTTTATTTCTAGTTTTTTATTACTAATGTTAGATTATATGGTTAATTATTTGCACTGGCAAGAGAAAGTTGTGTGAGTGTTTCACACCAGATTTTTTGAGTGTCCATGCCTCCATTCCGTATAAGAGAATCATGAAGATGTAGCATCTGACAATGTGTTTCCAATATCCAAATTTAAATCCTTGTTTGTAATGGGATTCTTCATTTTTTTAAAAGTTAGAAGTTAGTTTTACAGAATTAAAAGTTAATTTATGTGTGTAAAGAATCTTTGATATCAAACTTGGAACTAACAGTTCCTAATAAAATATGTACATCTTAACATTTTTCGGATCTAAAAGATTGAGACAGTTTGGTGAAGGGTTAATTACATCATCTGTCACTAAACTGATTTTTTTGTGATAGTATGGTCATGGTAAAATTATGTGATAATTATTATAATTTTGTTTCGTATTTTATTCCAGTTGTCATCCGGAAAAACCAGAAAGGATATCTGCTATTTATGAAACTCATAAAGAATTTAATCTCTTAGAAAGAGTACACATTTTACAGGTACATATTTACAAGATTTTAACGAAAAATTACTTTGGTCTTATTCTGTATAATAGTACAAACTTTGGGTTAACTTGAAACTAAAATTTGTTAAATAGTCGTAACTGACTAATTAATCAAGAAAGAATATCACAGATGACCGACTATTATTAGTTGGTGTGGTATTGTTGTAGTAGTACACTATTGTTGTAGTAGTAGTAAAGGCACACATGTAGCAATCTTGTCGGCGCCTGCACTGCTCAGGCAACCTGAACAAACATCAGATTTTAATTGATTGTGTAAATTACAGACTTAATTCAATTGTGTATCAGCCTGTCAGTTCATAGTTTTGTATTGTAAAAATAGACTAGTACTGTGGGTTATTTTTATGATTGTTGTTACTGCTTGGATAGCAAATACTTCTTTAATTGCAGGTAGTAATCTTTTAAATTGGACAAAATTTTGTTTATTTTTGTAGTATGTGACTGGCTGTAGTAGAAATAGTATAATATCTTCTCCATAGTTAATTTTTTATGATATTATGTTACCTTTAAATTTTTTCTCCGTTATTGGGCCAGTTTTTAGACCACATGAGGTGACTAGACGTTTCTGGAAGCTCTTTTTGCAGGCCAAATTCTCAGCATTTGCTCACTGTAGGCTTTTCTCTTTTCTTCTGCCCACCCAATGTTCTGGTTTTGCTCTTCAGTCTGTGACCCTTTTAACACTTTGAAGCCTGAGCTATAAGAACATGGTATGTCACGATATCCTGGGGGTTTTAGAGTAAACTTCAAAAAATTCTAAAAGATTTAATTTCTATCATATCTTAATGATTTTTGTATCAAATTGATTAAAAAAATAGAAAGTTTATTACTATTAATTTACATTGAAATTATTGTACTAGTTATGAGAGTTATTTAAATATACACCAAAAAATTATGAAAAAGGAAATTGTTACATGCTACACACTACCTAGTTTTTGAGTTTTACAATATTAAACACTACTAAAAAACAGTTTATATAAATTCTACTGAAAAGCAATGAAATAAACTAGGTACACACTAAACATGTTTGAGTACTAAATTTTAAAATATTTTTCACATAACATATTTTGTATGAAACACTTGGAAACACACTGGTAAGCACAATTCTACATTACAGTCAGGGCAGTACCAGGTTATTTCTTTCCTTCCAGCTTTTCCAGTTGCAGCTTTGCTCTTTTCAGAGCAAACTTTATAGCAACACTCGGAAAACATAAAATGAAAAAGAAATTATAAATATTACTGTCAAATAACCGCACAAACAAAGCAATCTGGAAGACAAAACAGTACAACGTATACAACCGAACGAAAACGATTACCAACAAAATACGAAAAGAAAACAATTATTAAAAAGTAGAAATAATTATATTATTTACAAATATCAAATACAGAATAACTCTACAAACCTCATATAACTTAGAAAAAAATCACGACAAAGTACACATGTGCATCAACAAAAACATAACCTCAAACACGGCTCAATGTTTTTCTACATAGTTCACAAAATATTCTGTAGATTTAGCTGCAAACATAGAAAATTGAACTAAATGAAATATAGAATGAATCTGTGCAACCGAAGCCCAATATAACCTCGTCTGAATCTTTCTACAGAATTTAATGTGGTGGCCCACATTAAATCGCGGCTTCGGTCAACCGCGATTTACGCTCACCCCGAGCTATACTCGGGCTTAGGCTTCAAAGTGTTAAGTCTGTAATTAGTTATCCCAATTTGGTTCAGTGCATTAAGTTTTCTTGATTTATTCCTGTTTTTTAATTTTTTTTGACTTCTTGAAACCATTTATCCCTAACCCCTTGGGTCTATTTAGCGTCTTAAAATTTTTTTTGTCAACCAGTTGGCATCCATTCTATGTAAGTGTCCGTAAATACATTTAAATTACTAAAAATAATAATTTAACACTTTTTTTAAATTGTTATTTTATTAAGATAATTATAAAATTCACGTAGGCTAAGTATTCTTTAGGTTATGGTGTAGAATTGATCAAGCAGATGACAGAAATATTCGACTAACAACTCGACTAATGATTAGTTGTAATAGTCAAACTTGCTCAGAGTGAAAAGGCTACTTGACTGATTTTCAAAATTGTTAGAATGATTTGATACTTTTAATAGTCAACTAATTCAATTAATATTAGTCGTTAGTCGCCCTTGACTAACTGTAAATTGAAGTGGTTGCACCAAGTGATAAATTTGAAAAAGAAGTGTTGATCTTGGTATTTATAACTGAGTTTGTTTATTATTTTTCCCCATTGTTATTCCTTGAGTGATTTTGTCTGAAGTCACATAGCAGCTACATGAATATAGAATGTGTTTATGAGATCAAGAGCTCTTACACACAAACGCTACTTAGCATCCAATTTCAATGTATTTAAATACTTTAATTACACATCAACGTGAATGCGACGCTGCTTCGGCGTGACTAAAATTACAGCTGCTGCTTCCCGCTGCTAGCAGCAGCAGTTTAGCAGCGCCTTCCTTTCTCACCTGAGCGGAAGCAGCGCTGCTGAGAGATTGTACCGATCACTAGTTACTAGTGAATAGTTTGTACTTATAAAGTGAACAGCGATGCCTTTCAACACTGACTGTTCATTTCAATTTTAATTTTTAAATTTGATTTGTATCTTGCCGCGTCAAGTTGTTTCTTAAAATATTAAAATGCTATTAAAACAACTTATAAACATTCTGAAGAAATTAAAAAACGTTGGCTTTTCTTGCGATAACTCACTGTAGATTGTATTAAAGTAGCCACTTATTGCTCTAGATCATAACAAAGGATGTATCCAATGTTTCCTTTGTCTTTGGGGTTTATACTTCTGATTTATCTGTCTTTGGGGTTTATACTTCTGATTTATCAAAAGAGCCAAAGCAAGAACTTCTTACTCTGAATCCATATTGCAAAATGAGGCTATTCAATCTGAGTTCTACAGCAGCGTTGGTTTGTAAGAGCTCTTATACGCAAGATATTCTTTATTTGCGTAGGTATAATTAATATTTTTAAATTACTGACTAGGAAATGACAACTACGGGCTTCAACCATCTCCCAGTTTACAAACTTAAGAAATTTACTTTTTGGAAATTTTCTTTCATAAGAAAGACAGTAAATTAATATTTAAAATATTTTTTATTATTTTTATATTGGTAAGATGGGTAAGAGAGAAAAGGAAAGGCAGAGACACCAGAACTTAAAAGGGTCAATGAAAGATTTGGAATTCAATAAGAACAAAGAGATGAAAAGAATGGTTATGGTCTTTAGAATATGAATGAATTGGTTCATTGAGGCTATCTAAGTTATAAATTTTCCATGGTTTGACTGAATATAATATACCATGGTTTCACTGAATATAAGTTTCCCTGTAAATGTGAATTTTTTTTTATGTTTCAGAGCAGAATAGCCACTGATGAAGAATTGTTATTAGTACATACCAGTGACCACGTAGCAGAGATGAAAGCAATTGCAGCTCTACCTGAGTCATGTAATGTGAATGAGAAGTCATGGTGTGCTGCATCAAAAGAACGATCTTATAATTCCGTTTATCTTAATTTTGATTCATTCAAATGTGCTACTATTGCTGCTGGATCTTTGTTACAGGTTATAACACTACTAAAATTACTAATAATTGTATCTTGTTTCATCACTTTTATGGTATTTCATTTTTGTACTATTTAATTGTAATTTTTAATGCACGTCAAGTTCTGCACTCATTTTAGTCAGGTTGTATATGTATATTCTGTAAACTTGATGCCTTGAAAGAACATCATGTCTTATGTGATTGATGTATTATGTCTCCTTAGATAAATGAAAGTGAATCAGTTTTCTAAGAAGAAATTTTTAATTATTGTTTAGTGCAATTCAATCTTTCTGCTGGACTGCACTGTGTCATACTGTAGCTTTTTAAGGATAGTTACTTTGTTTACTATTTGCAGGTGTTCACTTTTTTTGTCATCAGTCTCTTGACTGGTTTGATGCAGTTCTCCAAGCTGTTCTATCTTGTGCGAGTCGTTTCATATCTGCATACCTGTAACACCCTACATCTTTTGTAACTTTCTTTATATATTCTAATCTTTGATAGGTGTTCACTATGTAAAGCATTATAAAGAATTTCAGTTTCTTTATAAAGCTAAATCTTGTTTACAGTTTTTGTATTACTATTTTATGTATTGCTGAGTAATATGATCAGTGCTGATTTGTGCAAAGGAAAATCAATTACACCTAACTCCTTTTTAGGGTTGTGACAAAATAGAACTTACTGATAGTTTACTGATTTTTGAACTTACGGATCAGGCTGTACATCTCTTAGTTGTACAGCCTTCTACGGAATTTAATAGAGCTGTACATTTTTGTTTATTTTATTGCTGATTATTGTGTTTTTAAGTCATGACAATGAAAAAAGTGTCAATAGGACTTTGTAAATTTTTTATGCATTACCATGTTATTTTTTATTTTTATTTACCAGGTGGTTGATAGTGTTGTTACTGGTGAAAGTGGTACAGGTGTGGCAGTAATACGACCTCCTGGACATCATGCAGAAGAATCTGAACCATGTGGATTCTGTATTTTCAACAACGTTGCTTTAGCGGCTAAATATGCAATTACCAAATATGGTCTTAAAAGGTAAATATTGGTTTTATGGTAGAATTAAACATTTTTGCCTGAATAATTGCTTCTGTTCTTTAATTTTTCATATGAGATGTTAAAATTTTAGTCTGAAAATGATTTTTCATTCCAACAGAATTTTGACCAATGTTATAAAGGATTATAATGAACAATGTTATAAATATAATTTTTCACAATTAGATTCTTCATTAAAACAGATTTTGTGTCCCTATCGGTTACCAAACTTGACCTTTCCTGTTAGGTTAAGTGCAGCACACTAAAAGTTGCAGTAAGGTTACAATAGAACCCCAACCATCAAATTAACACGAGTAAACACTATTTAGTATTATTTATGCAATAATCGTCTAAAGTTTATATTTATTTTGTTATTTATTATTTATTCTGGTAAAAATGTATTTATTTTTAGAAGTGACAGTTTATGTATTTGGTGCAAGGATTTCTAATACTACTTTCAAACTACAAGAACTGTTTTGGTTATCTTTGAAAATACCAAGGAAAATTATAATTAAATAACCGTGCTTAAAAATAGTAAACAATAGAATTTTTTTTCCTACCATTTTTTTTCCCCAACCATCAAAGTACACCGGTAACCACTGTCTAGCATTCAAATCCGTATAAAAGTAACTACCTTTACTAGGATTTGAACCAGGAACCTTCGTCTCCGAAAATCAGCTGTTAAACAGCTGATTTTTTGGATTGATTAGGCTCCAATCAGGTCTTGTTTATGCATGCATTTTCTGTACAAAGTTAATGTCGAAGTGTTTCTTCTTTGTGTCCTGAGACAGGTGTAGAGATTTTATTACCTTCTTTGTCATAAGGAATGGGCTTGAATTGTACAGCATGCATTTTTAAAAAAGTAGTTCAAATAGTTCATTTTATTCATTAAATATTTCATTGCTAAATTCAAATTTATTTCCAACAGGATATTACTGCTTGATTGGGATGTGCATCACGGAAATGGTATTCAACATATATTTGAAGATGATCCTCAAGTATTGTACATATCAATACATCGATATGATAATGGCAGTTTTTTCCCAGGTTCAACCGATGCCGGTGCTACGGTTGTAGGAACTGACAAAGGCAGAGGATTTAATGTGAACATTCCATGGAATAAAGTAATTTACTAAATTATTATTATTTTGTTGTTCTGTTTTGGAAGTTTATCAACTTTACTGATAATAAAATGGATAAAGTTAACAGCCAATATGTTGTATAACGTTAAATTTTTAATTTAAGGACAGTATTCGTGTTTCCTCAGTTAAGGAAATCTTTCAGTTAGGTACTGAATAGATAGGGGCAATGAATTTATAATCCTATTGCTACACTACAAATATCTTTTTATTTCCTTGTTTTACACAATGTTTTGATGTTTTATTCAAAAGCAAACAACAAAACCATTGGTAGCAATTCAATTTTTCCTTAATGATCGTTTTTTATCCTTCTGTTCAGAAATTGATTTAATATTTAACTAAGCAAAACTTAATTATGTATTGTGATGTTTGTAGTTAACAAATCGTTCCAATTTGAAAAATGTATAAGAAGTGGATAGGCTGCATGGTTGTGTCTAAAAATTTCATTGATATTAGATAAATTCAGCTATGTTTTTCTCAGAAAAAAGAAAAAATTTAATATTGTGAAAATTTACGAATTGGAATTCTATACAAATTAATTTGAACATGTTTATGGGTCTTAAGATTTCTTGATATTTAAATGACACTAAAGTGTATTCTTCTCTTTAGATTGTGTTGTGATTTGTGTATTTCTACTTCCAGATAAATTATTTTTTGTAGCTGCTGGTACATGTTAGCGAACTGTTTTACAGAACTGTAAACTTGTTTATTTTAATGAATAATCATTTAGCAGAGCTTATGTCCAGATGCAAAGATTAATATGTAATATTTTATAACGTAATATTTTTCTGGATGTTACAGTATGTTTTGACGGTTTAAATTTTTTTTGGACATGCTATGTCTCTTAACTTCCAAGGTATTCTAGAAGTTTAGCCTAATTGACTTGAAGGAATGTGGTTGCAGTACTATGTTATTGGTGTATAATTTTGGTGTAATTTGTATTTTATTTACAGCGTGGCATGGGCAGTGCAGAATATTTTGCAGCTTTTCATCATATTGTGCTTCCAATTGCTTATGAGTACAATCCAGAGTTGGTTTTGGTCTCAGCTGGATTTGATGCAGCTGTTGGAGATCCTCTTGGAGGTCAGTCATTTAACCTTTTCTTCTTAATTCTATATTTTAATAAAAAGCACAATCATCAGTTTTGTTTATAGAGATATTAATAATATTATAGATTGCTGTTTATTTTTATCTTAGTTGGTAAATAAAATAAATTTTTGAAAATTCAATTTGTGATTTCTCGTAACTATTAGCTCAAGAGCTAATAACTCTTCACATATACAGGATCACTAATTGTTTGATACTTAAGGTTTGAATTCTTTCTTATAAAATTATTCTTATTCTTTCTTACTTTGAAGTTATTAGTTGAAATAATTTTTTTTAAATTATAGCTTTTCCATTCACTTTTAGGTATACTTAATTTACAATAATCTGTACCAGATGTTTTTTTTAATAATATTTTCAGTAAAATTTTTGCATCTATACTAGGAAAAAGAACATACAATAAAATTTTCCATGTATGTTCTTGTTATTTATTTATTTATCGTGAGATTTCCTTTTCAAATTTGTATAATAGAAAAAAAATACGAGGGCTATTCAGAAAGTAGGGAACGTTTTGTACATCTGAAAGAGTGACGAAAATACTACTTTTCTACATAGTCACCAAGCAAATTGAGGCACTTGTCATAGCGGTGGACAAGCTTCAAAATTCCTTCGTCATAGAAATCCGCCGCCTGCGACCGCAGCCACTCAGTGACGCGCGCCTGGAGTTCCTCGTCGTCGTCGTCGAAGCGCTGCCAGTTCTTCATTCTTGGAAACAAGTGAAAATCACTCTGTGCAAGATCAGGACTATAGGGTGGATGAGGGAAAACCTCCCATTTGAATGAATCAAGGAGTTCTTTGTGCGGTTTGCCGTGTGAGGTCGGGCATTGTCATGAAGAAACAAAATTTTTGACGACAACTTTCCTCGGCGCTTGTTTTGAACTGCTCTCCTAAGGTTGCGCAATGTTTGGCAGTACCGATCAGAGTTTATTGTTGCACCACGCTCGAGAAAGTCAATGAGCAGCACACCTTGCCTGTCCCAAAACACAGTAGCCATAATCTTCCTTGCTGATAAGGTTTGCAGACATTTTCTTGGTTTTTTCGGAGAATGTGTGTGCCCCCACTCCATGGACTGTAATTTTGTCTCAGAATTGACATGTTTAACCCAAGTCTCGTCACCCGTTATGATGCGATCCAGCTATGCATCACCATCCGTGTGGTAGGCCTCGAGAAATGTTAAGGCTGCCCCCATTCGCTGATGCTTATGGTTGTCAGTAAGCATTTTTGGCACCCATCTTGCACAAAATTTGTGGTAGCCTAGCTTTTTAGTGACAATTTCAAACAACAAAGTGCATGAAATTTGTGGGAAGGAAAGTGAAAGCTCCGTTATCGTGAATCGTCGGTTTTCACGAATTTTTTCATTGACTTTGGCGACCAAATCGTCTGTCACAATGCTCGGGCGACCGCTCTTCTCTTCATCATGGACGTTGGTACGGCCATTTTTAAACCGAATACACCATTTTCGCACTGAACTTTCATTCATCACGTTGTCACCGTATACTTCGCACAGTTGCCGATGAATTTCTATCGGTTTTAGGTTTTTGGCCGACAAAAACCGTATGACAGACCGCACTTCACAACTGTCGGGATTTTCAATTGCAGCGCACATTTGAAATTGGAATATCGAGAAAACAGGCAGCGCAGCGACGTTCCCGTTGCAACGGCTGGACGCCGACTGAAGAGCCGAACATGCACATACCAAGACATACATGATTGCCGTGCGCCCAGCGGCGTCAAATGGAAACGTTCCCTACTTTCTGAATAGCCCTCGTATGTAGTGGTTAAGAAATTATATTTTAAATTTCAAATGAATCAAAGTTTTTATAAAAAAAGTTTGATATTTTAAAAACTTTATATTATTACTTTTAATTAAACTTAGACTATAATGTAAATTTTTCGTATACAGTTTTACTGTACTTTATCTAATTGTGGTCAAAATTTGGTAGAAGCCCTCTCGTTTGTTCCATCTGTTTTCAATGTGATATGAAGTTTTTAATTGCAAAATGTGAAAGGAAATAATGATTTTTATTCAGCTATGTATGAATAATTTTAAAATCTGGTGACAAATCTATCATGGCAATAATTGCATAATAGATATCAGTTACTTGTAGGAAATTGCTCTTGTATTTTATTGTGACTGAAGTGGATGAACTATCTTAACCACAACGTAATATTTGTCCTGAAATAAATAAATCTTTACATTGCATCCTGCAGCTTGAAATCAATTCTATTGTATAATAATATGGGTCGCTTAAAACATTTCCTTGAAAAATAACTATACAATAAAATCCAGTTTAAAAAACTAAAAACTTAAAACCTAGTAGGTTGTAGAAAATTTATTTTGAATTATTGAAGTTTACAATGTTAACCATTAGTTTAAAAAATCAAATGTGAACTTCTGTGTGTAAAAATTCTATATTGTCTTTGAAATTTGTTGTATGTATTTCATATTTGTTATTGTCAGTTATTACTTTTAATTTTCTGCAGGTTGTAATGTGACTCCAGAAGCTTATGCTCATCTTACTCACTGGTTGATGCCATTAGCAAGAGGTCGTGTCATTCTCTCGCTAGAAGGTGGTTACAATGTCAGAAGTATTTCATATGCTATGACAATGTGTACAAAAGCATTGCTCGGTGATCCTCTTCCATCAGTTGATCCTGGTCTTAGTGCTTGTCAGTCTGCTATTACTTCTATAAAAGAAGTCATTAAGGTTTGTCTCCTTAGGTGTTAATTTGAATATGAAATTTATTTTGAATTTTAATGGGTTAAAATTTCCTGGCCTTAGCCTTTGCATTTCAAATGCACTTTGCAATCTTAACACACCTACTGCTGTACCATGGAGATGGCATTTTATAAATCTGTATTAATATTATAAAGACAAAGCGTGTTTTTTTTTGTGCAGGCTAATTTCCCTGAAATTTTGACAGCCCATTCGTATTTATATTCACAGCAACATTTTATTTGTAAATTTTCAAATATGATAACCCTAAGGGCCCTAATGAAGATTTTCGTAAATGTGTGTGTGTGTGTTTGTGTACATGTGAGTATGTATTGTTGTTGAATTAGATGAAGGGGTTTGATGATTGCAAGATACGTATGCAGGGGAAATTATCAAAACATCGTTTTGTGTGTGTATTATTGCTGAAGAACCGTACATATGTATAAAGACTACTGAGAGATGTACGCAGGGGAGTTTATCAAAATGGTGGGTGTATGTGTACATACATATATTGAAGTATACAGTCGATCTAGCAGCTACACAATTTCTGTTACATATTTATTTTAAAAAAATTGATTAGGCCCTACAAATGTTTTGCATGCGAAGCCGTACGAGGCATGCTAGTTTATAAAATCAAAACCTTTTTTGGATAAAAAAGTTGTGTCAGAAAAACAAGAAAGTCAGTATGTATTTAAACAAGAAAATTAACGACAGGAAATATAACAGTGCAAAAATGTAATTTATTACAGTTTTTGTTACGAGCACTGGCTTAGTTTTCTTTAACCTCAGTGTTGAGTTACTTATTTTGCTTTTCTTTAAAACCACTTTGTCAGAAAATTTGTATAAAACTTAACAAAAACAAAACATTGTTGGTAAATTTTTTTTTTATTGTTTTGACATTGTGTAATGTTTTTAGGTCCAGTCAGAATTCTGGCAAGTTAAGCAGTTCAACAAAGCTCTGCCAAAAGAGCGGTTGTTAGTAAATGAAAAAGGGATTGCTAAAAGTGAAGAAACTGAAGACTCATTAGACCTCGTAAATGATTTTGGTAACATCTCACTTAATGCAGAGGATAAAATGAGAAAAATAAACAATGGTGGTTCACAGTCAGAGAAAGAACCAAAGAAAGAGGAAAAAAGTAGTAGCGATGATAAAGCTACACCAGGATCTTCCCGAGCAACTAATGAACCAAATAAACAAACTCTAGTCGATTATCTTTCGGATAATATTCAGGTTTGTTGAGCCTTGTTATGTTTTCTTTCTCCTTGAAATTTAAGTTAAATTATTGAACTCCATAGATGTTTGTGTTAAACGTTTTTTTTATAAGATCTACATATCAGTTGTGTATTATAATTCATTATTTCGTAGTGTAGGGTTCTTCTAATTGTAAGTTCCCTGTAATTTGTATTGAATTATTAAATAATACAAAACATTTTCTATTATTTATTCTGTTATAAAAAAATGTGAAGAAAAATATAATTATAAGAACTTCTGCTGCAAAAAGAACTTTCTGTTTTTTATTGCTTGTGTTGATTTTATACAGTACAGTAACCTTTCTTTAATCCGGCACTTTCTGGACTTGGGTGATGCCGGATTACAGATTTTTCCGTTTTACCAAATGTGGATTATTTTACTGAAGATAATTGGGATAAATCAGGAATTTTAAAAACACAAGAGGTCAACTGAGAGGGGTATGAGGGGGGACCTAAAAAAACCAGATTTTTGTTATAAAAAATTTATTTATTATCTTTTTTATAAAATTCCTTCAGTCACATTTCAAAGCACTCTCCATTAGATGCAATGAACCTGTCAAGTCTTTTTTTCCTACTGTTTGAAGCACCTCTGGAATTCTTCAACTTTTATATCGTTCAAAGCCCTTCGCAGAGGCGTATTTACCACCTCGTATCATCAAAACGCTTCCCGTTTAGATTTTTCTTCATTCTCAGGAACAGAGAAAAGTCGCATGGGTCTAGGTCTGGCGAGTATGGAGGGTAGGGAATGACAGACCACTCATAAGGCCGTATGCACGGGGGCGTTGTCGTCATAAAGGAACCAGTCACCTGATCATCAAAGTTTTGGGTGTTTCCTCCACACATCCTCGCGCAAACGTCTTAAAACTTCTAAATAAAAGTGCTAGTTAACAGTCTGGCCAGGGGTAATAAAATCCCGATGCACAATTCCATGAACACCAAAAAAGACAATGATAATCATCTTCATATTCGACCTCACTTGTCTTGCTTTTTTGGTCTGGGGGAGTTGGGAGTCTTCTACTGGCTTGACGCTTGCTTGGTTTCTGGGTTATACCTGGAACACAAACTCTTAAACATGGTTAAATGGTAAAAATGTTTGTATTTCTTTACATTTATTTGATGTCTAAATTTTGTTAAAGAGCTAGTTAACTGTGTTTAGTAATGATCGTTGTTTCTCATTTGTTAATAGTTATTGATAACAGAACAAATGTATGCTGTTGTACCATTGCCTGGATGTCATCATCTGCCTCAAGTATCACCAGTTCCTGGTGAAGGTATTAATGTCAATGCTCCATGTGTTGGTTGTTCGTCAACCCAAGAAAACTGGATTTGTCTTTCTTGTTATACAGTATGTATTTTAAACTATCCTTGTGAACCGACTGATTAAATAATCTTTAAAAGTTTTCCTTCTCATCTACCTCCCATGTAAAATTTTTAATACTCCAGGGACCCGTTTATGCAAACTTGATGGAACCAAGTCCTTTTCATATAAATTAAATTTTGAATAAGCTAGAACCTTTATTAAAATTCCTTACAGCTGTTCAGCTTGTAGTGTCTTAATTGTTAAGTCAAAGATCCTAGCTAGGGTTTGGATCTAACGTGTTGTACTATGTTCTATAAATGTTCCTAACACAATGTTTTACATTGTGACAGAACCGAACTATACTATTTTTCCGCGTTGATGAGCTCTGAATGTACGATATTGCCCCTACCCACTTATGAGCTAGCCAATGACTTTCCAGCAATGTTGCCAATACTTGCTCTGTTATATATTTCATCAGCCATTTTTTTTTTTTTTGGTCTTTCAATAACAATTATAACCTATGAACATAAACCTGCTGATTAAATTATAAAGTATTTAATGTTAACGTGCTATAATCGACGTGTTCAGTAGGAGATGAAAGATACGAGTGAACTACAGTGGCTCTTATATATATATATATGCACACGTAATATTTGTCAGGCTGATAGATTCGTACAATCTGACAATGCTATCAAACGTTCTGTTTGGTCTAAACATGTGGAACAGCAGAGTTCATCAACAGTGGAAAGCATTATAGTCTGGATTATTGTGTGCGTATAATTAACTTTGGTTAATACAACTGAAAATCATTCCCCACAAAAACAAAACATTACTTTGTTGTGTGTTCTTTTCTATTTAAACTGAAAACTTGGAATTAACTTGCAGAGGTGTTCCTATAAAGTTTCTAATTTTTTTTAAGTATTCATCAGCATTCAGTCAATCAAGATAGTTTTTGATAGAATACAGCAAATTTTGTTTCAAAGATATACCAATTGATTTTTTTCTTTACTAACTGTTCAAAGAGTCACAAAGGTTTCTGTACTGGGTAATGTCCAGGATACACTTTAAGGCTGTTTTATAAAAGTAATGTATTTCTTTTGGTAGTGAGAAATTAATATTTTAATAAATTAATTACTCTTTCTTCTTAGTTTAAGATTTCACTAATGTCATTGTTACGTTATTGTTTGCTTGTGCTTCTTGGATATGATTGAATTTTATAATTTTGTGAAAATTGTCTATTTTTGACACTTCTTTGGGAATGAACAGAAAAATTATTTTATGTTTTGTTTTTTAAAGGTTCATTGTGGACGATTCATAAATGGACATATGGTTCAACATGGAGAAACAGAAGCACATCCTTTGTGTCTAAGCTTTTCTGATTTATCTGTTTGGTGCTACGGCTGTGAAGCTTACATTGACAATCCTGTAAGTAACAAACCACATAATGTAATTGTCTGGTATGACCACTTTCTATCAATATACAACCAATTAGTTTTTCTACAATACATCATTGTTTATTAATTTTTTTATTCGTTCATTGACTAAAATTTTTCATGCTGTAATAAAAAAAATTTCATTGACTGAGAGAATAAATGTTTGAGCTATTCCATTATCAATTCTTGCTTAAACAAACAGTTGCACAAAATCTTATGTGCTAATTTGGACCAGTGTGTTACATTACCTAAATTATATAGCACTTCATTACCTTATTATATGGATACCTCAGGTTCAGAGTTAAGCATTTTATGATTACCTCTTTGTATATTTAGTCAATATAGAAAAATAATTTGTTTTAGTCTATGTCTCATAAAACTAATGTACAATGTATCAGTTTGTGACACCAAGTCAATTCTTTTAACAAGTTTATTTAGAAAAAGTTAGTTAATATAATATTGTTTCAACAACTCTGGTATTTGTGCTTCTCAGTGGCGGATCCAACAGAAGTGCTCTCTCCCCTGAAGCATGTTTGACTGTAGAACATTATATCTATGCAACATTATTGTATGAGGGTTGCCTTTTATATTTCGGGAATGGACAATACTGGTGCTGCAATCTGTTAGCCAATATCGTTATCTTAAAGTTCGACTTTGTTTCGATAGATTGCACTCTGTTTCACTCGTACAGTCCATTGTTGTGTTGTTTAGTAGTGACTTGAAATTGTTATCTCTGTCAAAAAATGGAGTTAAGTCGTGAGCATTTTCATGCAATTATTTTTTACAACTTTCGACGTGGATTATCTTAACAACAGTGCACCAATGAACTTAATTCGACGTGTTGATGAAGCACCATCGAAAACCACTGTATATCGGTGGTATACGGAATTCAATCGTGGCCATGGTTCACTCAGTGATGAATTTTGTGAAGGTCATCCGAAATGGTTGTTGTTCAAGAAAACGTTGATGCTGTGCATGAACTGATTACGCAAGATCGTCATATAACATATCGTGAGATTATGGCATCCTTGGGCATTAGTGGGACCAGCATACATTCAATATTGCATGTACATTTGAAAATTTGGGCACCAGGAAGATTTGTTCGTGTTGGATTCCCTATAATTTGACTAAGGCTCGTGTTGATTGGTCGAAAGAAATGCTTACGAAATACAATAGCGGTGCTTGAAAACACGTTTATGACATCGTCACGGGTGACGAATCATGGGTATATGCCTGTGAACCCGAAACTAAACAGCAGTCGACCGTATGGGTCTTTCAAGATGAGCTAAATCCCACAAAAAATGTTCGTGCCCAAAGCACCTCTAAGCAAATGGTCGCTTGTATTATTTTTTTTTTTGGAAAAACCGGGCATGTGGCAACTGTACTACTAGTGGAACGTCGGACAGTCAATTCTGAATGGTACACAACCATTTGTTTGCCAGAAGTTTTTGAAAAAATAAGGGAAACCAACCCCCAAAGACGAATCATTCTCCACCAGGACAATGCGAACTCTCACACGTCGGCTGAAACAATGAACTTTTTGAGAAATAAAAAAATCAAATTGATGGGCCATCCGCCATACAGCCCTGATTTGGTACCTAACGACTTCTTCTTATTCCCGCTCATCAAAAATAAATTAAGAGGTCAATGTTTTTCGATGCCTGAAGAAGTAGTTGATGCATTCTAAAAGCTCATTTTGGAGGTACCTCAATCGGAGTGGAACAAGTGCTTCGAAAATTGGTTCAAACACATGAAAAATGTATTGATCATCATGGAGAATATTTTGAAAAACAATAAAGCCATGTACATTGATTAATTTGTTTTTTGTTTTCTATTCCTGAAATATAAAAGGCAACCTTGTAGGCAAGCTTGTATTACGTATGGATGTCTCTTTTCGGACACTTGCACCTTTCTAAAATTCTTTCATGATGTGCTGGATGAGAGTAATTTTAAATTTGGGGTTAAAATTTTCTAGTTTTTAGGAAATCTTTTCTCTTTCTATACAGCTCTAAAAATTCTGCATAGACAATGCATTTCACACATCCCTGCTGTACTGATCGTCTCCACTGCAACCTCATCCACTACTGGCGTATCTCCATTCTTATCTTTGTTTTATTCAGTGCATTTTCTATCTTTTTCATAGTTATGTAACAACCCTCATCAGTTACCTTTTCCCAATATTTAAGAATTTCGACAAAGTGTTTTCTGTGATATTTTTCAAATGTTCTGTACAGTTGTATAAATGTATGGTAAGAACCATCTACTCAAAACTAATTCGCAATTAACACATTGTGTTTAATCTGATGTTACAAAATAAACCATTTTGTCAAGTCAACATATTTTGAATAAAAATTGAATTCCTAACACATTAAAACCTTGTTTATCCAGATCTCCGGATAATCCAGATCAGATTTGTTGACTTTTTTTTATTTAATATTCACATAGATAATAATTTTTAACTATGATAGCAAGAATGAAACTAAAAGTATCCCAAACATTCACTTTTTATTTTGATGAACAGTTCCTGCATAGTTTATACAATAAATTATGGTAATAAAATGCTTTTTGTCAAGTTTAAGAAAGCTTTATTTGAGTGTCACTCCAGCTGAACTATTAATGATAAAGCATTTGCACAAATGTGCTTCATTCAAACGCAACACAAGCCAGTGAATCAATTCGTTGTTAAGAAATGATGTAGACAATTTTCTATATAGTTTTTTTACAAAACGTAGTTCTTTATTGTATGAAATGGTTAGTGTGTTTTTTAAGGATTTGTTTTGCTTGTTACCCATATTACCCGGATTTTCAATTTTACGGATTGCCTTGGTCCCAGTTATTCCAGATAAACAAGGTTGAACTGTAATTCTTCTAATTTTGGTTTGTAATATTTTATTTGAAATAGTCTGTTTGCAATAGTAAATCATATTTTAATTGTAATTTTATAGTCGCTCTGTTATATATGAATAATTTTTCCCGTTATTCTAGTATTTTTGTACACTGGTTTGTAAATATTCCACATAAACTGAAATAGCCAGCAGCCTTAGTGTATGCAACTACACGTTACTGCATGTTTCTATTCAAATCCAAGTCAACACTAGCCATGGAATCATTTCATCCTTCACCGTCTGCATTAGCAGTAATTGCAGAACAGTCGGATGTTAAACCAATAAAAAAAAAAAAATAGCCATGAAATGAGTGAAAATTGTGGGGTAAAATTTGGGTGGTTGTCAATACTGGTTAATAATAATTATTATTATTCTTAATAACTCATATTTGTTGTTACTAACATGCTATCTGGACTTTAGTTTAAAACCACAATTAGAAGCAAAGAAAGTAATTGATAAGGTTAATTTTAATTTTTTTGTTTTTTTTTATTAATTATGTACGAGGTCTGGCTATTAAATAACGAGACTGACATTGTAAAAAATTTAATTTTAATTTTATACATAATCACTTATTGTCACCTTCAATATACACTCCTTCTCTATCCCTACAATGCTCCATGCGAATTTTCCATTGTTGGAAACAGTGCTGGAAGTCATCTTCTGTCAGCTCCTTCAGGACACGTACCGCTCAAAAATGTTTGAAGTGAAGCTCGCAAAAATTTTTGTACTGACACTTTGTACACAATTGAAAATGACCCAAATTTTTTGGAAGCTATAATAATATGTGATGAAATGAGGTATTTTTACTTATGATCCGGAAACGAAGCACCAATCCATGCACTGGAAGAACCGAGCTTCACCGAGAGCCAAAAAAGCTCCAATGAGCACGTCAAAATTTAAAGCATTGATGATTGTTTTTTTATATCCATGGGATTGTGTACCTTCACTGGGTTCCTGAAGTTCAAAAAATTAATCAATATTACTACCTTGAGGTATTTTCTAAACTATGTCAAAGTCAGGAAAAAACACCCCGAAATGTGGAAGGACAAATCATAGGTTCTCCACCTAGACAATGTGCCAGCTCATTTCGTGTTATCTGTCAAGAGGTTCCTAGCCAAGTACAGCATCTCAGTGTTAAAACATCCTCCTTATTCACCAGATCTTGCACCATGTGACTTCTACCTGTTCCCTAAGGTGAAATCTGCATTAAAAAAAACAAGATGTGAGTCTGTGGAAGCTGTAAAAGAGAAAGCGGCACGTGTCCTGAAGGAGCTGACAGAAGATGACTTCCAGCACTGTTTCCAACTATGGAAAGTTCGCATGGAGCGTTGTAGGGATAGAGGAGTGTATATTGAAGGTGACAATAAGTGATTATGTATAAAATAAAAAAAATTTTTTTTACGTCAGTCTCGTTATTTAATAGCCACACTTCGTATTTATTAAACTTCTAATCGAATAAATTAATGGTTTGTTCATTTCAGGCTCTTTATGGTCCTAAGAATGCAGCTCATATTAGCAAGTTTGGAAATGAAATGCCGTGGAGTTACAGATCACAAACTCCAAGTCTTTAATCAAGCTAGTTTAATTTGGGAATTGTTTAATTATCTAACATTGTTGTACCTTGTGTTGAGGGATTGGCATTTCTGTAGATTTATTTAATATAGTTCTATCAATATAACTGAATCAAAATCATTTTGTTACCAGTTTTACTGCGTGGAGTTTACAACATTTAAGGTATTTTTATCACAGCATACTCTCTGTAATCTATACCCTCTAATCCTTAATTCATTAATATATTTTTGTAACCGTGTGTAACTTTTTGTCAATACTATCATTAACCCGAAAGTCAATTGTTTATAATCAGCCCTTAAGCAGTTAATTAATGTCAGTCAATTCAAGTTGTGAAGTATTTGTATCACATTTTAATATACTGTGAAAAATTAGGTCAATTAATTCTGTTTCGAAGATGTTAAATATATCTTGTCTTATCTCTGGGACTGTATAACTTAACCCTTCTGATACGGGAGGCAATCTCAATTGCCCTATTAGTTACCAGCTTTAAAAGCCTATAGCAAACATATTTATGAAGCAATTTGTTTGGTTCCTGTACCAAACTACTTGCCTTGAATGGCTCTATAATTTCATATAAAACTCAATGCAAATGTACTGAAAGCAAGGTTGAAACGATTGTTGTAGCTTGCCAAGTTACTTTTGAAGTCGTCCTATCTTCAAGACAATGTAACTTGGGGAATATTTCATTTATAAGGTTGGTAGAACTACCTACTAAATCAGAATGGAGTGTAGAAGCTATGAAATCAAACCTTTTCTTCCTACATGCAACCATTGGCAAGGTATGTGGAATTCTGAGAGTAAACATTATCTTTCTTCGTCAAACCTCCCTGGACCTTCTTCATGGCCTATTACAAACCCTATCAAGAGGGTGGGGAATGGCAGGAATTTGACAATGTAACTCTGTTTGAATATCACAGATTCTGTGCCCACTTTGCGCGTTGCATTCTATGTAAGTACAACTCTTCTCTGCTCAGTGTTCATTCATTCAAACATTTTTTCGTGGTGCCGTAGAATTCAGTTTTTTTTGTTGACTTCACGTCAAAAACTAGTAAATAACTTGAATAAGTATATTTTTTTGTTGCACTCTTTCTATTAAAAAAATACAAAATTGCGGAAAAATTTTGCAAATTTCAAACTGCAATGGGGCTAATGTTGCTCAAAATTATATTGTAAAACATGGTTTTATTCATGAAAATGTCTTCTAAAAATTAAATTATGTACTGTATAATTTTATGATAAACTTAAATTTCAGCATGTTTTACAGCCAAAAATATGAAGTAACCTACAAATTTTTGTGTGAAAGTGTTTCGCTCATTGTAGCTAGCAAAAAACGCAACCAATTTTTATGTTTTTATAATAAAAATAACTGTACACATTGTATAAAATGCCTGTAATTTTTCCACAATTTTCTTTTAGTAATGGCCTTAGATAAATGAATTTATGTGGGAGCGAGTTTTGAACATTCATATACAACAAAAAACATGCCATATCAGAAGGGTTAAGTTAGAAACAATAACTGATATTTGTTGTTACTAACATGGCATCTGGACTTTTGTTTAAATGCTGTTATATATTAAAACCAGTATTATAGAACCTCTGTACTGTCAGTGCAATTTTTTTCATGCATCAATTAATGGTAAAAATGTTGGTATCGTAATCATACTGTCTCAAGACAAGTGGTGTAGAGAGTATTCTAGCGATGCATTTTGGTATTAAAATCTCCGTTGTTAAATAGGATATGATGACGGTTGGTATCCACTGCTTATGAATACCACAAACTTAAAGAATATCAAAATGATGTCTACTGTAGTTTATGAAAATTTTTGTAATTTGTTTGCTTTTTGTAGCATTTTCTCACTAGATATTATATCAAATCTATATTGTATTTCATCTTTAACTTTCTTCTGTTATTCTCTCCTATACAGAACTTGTCATATCAACTTAATTTTTGCCTGCCTCTGTCCCTCCCACTGTCTAGTTTCATATTCCTTAACGACTTGCCAAAATCATCCTTTCTCATTCACTCAAACCTTTGTAGCCTGTCTTCCTGTATCTTATTTCCTGAGGCTTTAGCTTAAGACATCTGTTCCTACCATCTTATGTTCCTACCTGATTATGCTTGTACTAGCCAAATTTCAATTAATTTTTTTAATTTCTGTGAGTGTGCTGGACTGAATAAGAAGTCATGATATGCATTTTATCATACAAGATTGTCTTAAGTGGATGAACGGTAATGAGTAACTGTTGTTTTTGAAAGAAATTACCTTTTTTATATGCGAGTATATAACAGGATTAATACATATATATTATATTTTTTTGTTTATAATTATATATTTTCTAATAATAACTATATTTATTGTACATTATATAAATTTCTAATAAATATTTAATACTCATATGAATTTGTTTTATTTTGCAATTTTTACGAGGTATATCCGGAAAGTAAGTACCGGTTGAATAACAAAATCTGTACAGACAAAATTTTTATTGCAAATCAAACTACAATTTGGGCACTATCTTTCCACCATTTTTGAGCCACTTGTCATAGCATGGCACAAGTTTTTATATACCTTCTTCATAATAGAATATTGCCACCTGTGTTGTCAACCATGTGAAACAAGTCTTTGTTAATGAATTTTGTCCTTCAAGGAATGTTTTCAGGCGCAAAAAGTTATGAAAGTTGCTAGGGGCAAGGTTTGGACTGTATGGTGTGTAACCAAATGGCTCCAGTCGGAAGTCCTGTAAGATGTGTCGTGTTATGTTAACAGGTCTGACATTGTCATGAATGAAAACAATACAATTTGTGAGCATTCCTTGGCGCTTATTCTGTATTGCGCGATGCAGTTTCCTAAGTACCTTACAGAAACATTTGTATTGATTGTTTTACCCTGCAGTAAAAAATCCACCAGTAGAATGCCATGTTGATCCCAAAAGAATGTGTACATGAATTTTTTGTGTCAAGATTTTCTTGGCTTTAGTCTCTTTACTGGTGACGAAGTTTGCATCCATTCTACTGATTCAGGGGTTTCAAATGCGACTCACGTCTCATCGAGTCACTACCTTGCTTAGAAAACTATCACCCATCTTCGTTGTAATGTGTCAAATGTCAAGTGCACCGCCCTGATGCTGTCGTTTGTGTTACACTGTAAGAATTTTTGGCACCCAACATGAACGAAGTTTTCATAAGTTCAATTTTTTAGAAAGTTTCATGAAGTGATCTTCAAATTAGTGGAAAGTGTGAAGAACGATCAAATAGTGTAAACTGACAGTTTTCTGTGATGCGTTCAACTGGACGAACAAACTATTAACAAACAATGGATGCCCACTTCATTCGTCATCGTTTATTTAATCACATCCTTCATTGAACTATCGGACCCATCTCCTTACCAATAAATCACTCATAATGCCGGCCACATTAGCGTAGTTGGTAACGTGCTCGCCTCTCATCATGCGGTCTTGGGTTCGAATCCCATTCAGGCACGCCATATTTTCATACGTTACAAAAAATCATTTCATCCTTCACACCGTCTGCATTAGCAGTAATTGCACAACAGTCGGACGTTAAACCAAGAAAAAACTCATAATATTGTCTCCATACACCTCATAAATCTGTGAATGAATGTCGACTGGTTAAGTGTTCTTCACATTCAGAAAACAAATGATAGATGTAATCCCACACGCAGTGGCAATTTCAATCAACTTCATCTCTCTAACCAAGTATATACAAGCGTAAAAAATGGTCAGTGAACTCAAAATGGCATTATCTCCTTCTCATTGACTAGCAACTACAACAATGCACTGAACTGCAATGGCAGTGATACCGGGGCAATAGGTAAAAGGTAAGTCAATTTATAATACAATTACAATTCATGCATTATACAACGTAATGCAATTAATAACACAGTAAAAAATTTATGAAGAGATAATTGTAAATAGAGGTTCCATTAAAAAGCACAATAACTAAATAAAACACAACCAGCTGATTCTCAAGTGATGTGATTTACTTTAATAAAACTGAGTTGAACTATCTTGCCACCTTGGTGATGGGGATGAAAAAATAATTTTTCATGAAAAGTGGATTGCGATCTAATCTCCTTAAGGTCGTTCAATTGTTATGTAATTGACTCAAAAAAGCTTTCGTATAGTTTATCATAATTTCTGCTCCATTGTTTGAAAGATTACTAACTAATGAGTAAAGAACTAAACTGGTTTGAAATTTACTTAAAAAGTAGATTGTTTACAGTAATTAGTAGACAGACAGTTCGGCTGACGCCAAATTTAGTTATTATAGGCATTAAAAATTAGGTGTTTCACAGGGTATAAATTTATGGACAATATTATTCACAACTTACATTTCCTTTTGGCAAAAAATGAAAGCAATTATCACCTGATAACTGGTGCCAAAATGTAAAGGTCCGTAACAAATTCTCAATAATTTACAAAATTAATTTTTTTTCCTTTTAAAATCTATTGTAACCTTTTTTTGTCATCAGTCTCTTGACTGGTTTGATGCAGTTCTCCAAGCTGTTCTTTCATGCGCAAGTCATTTCTTATCTGCATACCTGTAACACCCTACATCTTTTGTAATTTGCTTTACATATTCTAATCTTTGCCTCCCCTTACAATTTACTCCCTCAATATTACCCTCCATTATTGATAGCCCAATACCTGGATGTTTTAAGAAATGCCCCACTAGCCTATCCCTTCTTCTGGTAAAATGCTTCTATATACTTCTTTTTTCATCCACTCGCCTAAGAACCTCTAAATTACTTATTTTGTCCACCCACCTATATCGTAACCTACAATCACAATATAGTATAACACAGAACATATTTATTAAATACCACTGGCATAATAATGTTGTTTACATTCTATACAGTAACAACACAAGCATAAAGTAAGCACCAAGGTAGGTGATGTAAAGGGGCCTCCTTAGACAAACAAAAAGTTACACAATTCTAATAATATCACAGAAAACAAAATAATTAAAAACATATTGCAGCTAACATAATATACGAATTCCATCTAAGACTATAAATACAGAGCATACATTTTTCTACATTATCTTTGATATAGGGATCCTAGATGCAGTGGTCACAACAAATAAATAACATGTTTTAAATTACCTATACAAATGCTTTCATTCATTTCTATGCCGATGTTGTTTACCAAGTTCCCACAAAAACATTACAACTTGCAAAACAATCATGCAAAATAAATTGAATTTCTTATAAAATTGGCTTATAAATGTACATAAACCTATAGCAATGAACTTTAAACTTCATCATATAAATATCTTTTAAAAGTAAATACTGCTTGTTCTTGCAGTGGAGTTAAACATGTAACATTTGGTCATAAATATACTAAACAACAAAAATGCAACATACAACATTCATTTTCATAAATTGAAATCTTAAATTTCGTCCATTGGACACACCTATAACGTGTAGGCGTTTGCAATATTGTGCTTTCTCTGTCAACTGTATTCGGAGCTATTAATTAAATTCGATTACACTGCTCTCTCATTCGGACGGAGAATGAAAAATAAACCCACAAAAAATGTGTAGATCACCGGCCACTACGCGATTATTAAAATGCGGAAGATATTAACCAATAACACCCATTGTTATTCCAAACGTAGCCTATGCATAAAAAAATTAAAGAGTGGTATGCTACTCTCACTCTGTTGGTAATCTACAACGATCAAATATAAAAGACTGTGCACCTCTGTACTTTCTCTGCGAGTACTACACAGATGCAGTAGCAGTCCATTTTCAGGTCAGCAACTCGTATCCAGACCTTTATTTACGTTTTTATTTTTACACAAAACACTAATTACTTCTGACAAAACTGACGACATCTTTCAATATCATTAGCACACGTTTCACTAAAATTTCAAATAAACCATTGTTCATCTTTTCGAATACTTAACTTAAAATAACTATAATTGGAATTGTATCTTTTTTTATTTTTATAGCGTTTGCTTCGGGTTCTTCCTCGATCGCCTCTAAATTACTTTTTTCGGTCGCATTTTCTTTAACTGATTGTAGCCTACATAATTACTATCTAGGGAAATTAGAAAATATAGTTGGGCAAGAGACATACTTTATATTTGGTCAATCATAATGAAATGTTAATGTTTAACCAAAACGATTTCGATTCGTATATAAAAAAAAGTTTGTTAGAAACCACAAAAAGTTTGAAGGGGAAGCGAGCATATTAGTAGTAGGCACCAACAGCGGCAGAGGAGAAGCGGCTAGGTAACTATATACTATACTACCACAAAAACATTAAACTCACAACTGCTACTTAACAAATTTAATCTTATGTTTCAATTCTCGATAACTCATCTGCACTTATCTCATCTCCGTTGTTTTCATCACTTAAATCACTATCATCGCTATCATAATTTAAATTGATAATTATATTGTCTTTTTTTTTGTCATCAGTCTCTCGACTGGTTTGATGCAGTTCTCCAACCTGTTCTATCTTGCGTAAGTCGTTTCATATCTACATACCTGTAACACCCTACATCTTTTGTAATTTGCTTTATATATTCTAATCTTTGCCTCCCTCTACAATTTACTCCCTCAATGTTACCCTCCATTATTGATAGCCCAATACCTGGATGTCTTAGGATATGCCCCACTAGCCTATCCCTTCTTTTGGTAAGATGCTTCCATATACTTCTTTTTTCATCCACTCGCCTAAGAACCTCTAAATTACTTATTTTGTCCACCCACCTAATCTTTAACATTTTCCTATAACACCACATTTCAAAAGCTTCTATCCTCTTCCGTTCTACAGCCCCTATCACCCACGTTTCACTTCCGTATAATGCTACACTCCAAACATAATGTTTTAAGAAATTTTTCCTAATATGTAAATCAATGTTTGTAGTCAGTAAGCTGTTTTTCATTTCAAAGGCTTTTTTAGCTTGAGCAATTCTACTCTTGATATCACTCGTGCTTCTACCATCCTTTGTTATTTTACTCCCTAGATAGCAGAATTCCCCAACTTCCTGTATGTTTTCGTTGCCTACTTTTAAATTTCCCATCTCTTCTAAACCACTCTTGCTGCTGCACAACACTTTCGTTTTGTTCTTATTAATTTTCATGAAGTAATCCTTCTGTAATAGGAGACACTTATACACACAAACAATAACGCATACGTACATTCAAATGACAAACTAAATACGTTCACACATAACATAAACATACACATTCACACACTCAATATAAACAACAGATGATTTATCACCTTCAGATGTGAGCAACGAGAATAATAATAAAAAAAAAATTTACAAGGAAAATAAAAAGAACATATTATTTTATGAAATAAAATGGATTGTTAATTCATTCTATTTTAAAACTTTTAAGGAATGAGATGCGATTTACAGTTCTTTAAAATAGAAAAAGTTTTCGAATCTTAAATAATATTATTGAGAGATAATAAACGATTTTGGAAGATTTGGTGGAACAGATTTTCAAGGATTTTTAACACATTTTAAAATATTTTAAAGATTTTAATAATTTTAAGAATTTTATAATATTTATTAAGAAATTTTAATAAAGAACCTTGAATTTTGAAGAGATTAAAATAATTGGAAAATTTTATTTACGAACCTCTGGGACAAAAATGGTGCCGTGACCAGGATACTTAATGAAAAATTTCAATAAATAAATTCAATAATATAATATTGGGGAAAGAAATTAAAATAATAAACAAAAAGGAAGAATCAAAAAAAAAAAAAAAAAGAATTCATCAACAAGAAATCATCAAACAAATATAACAAAATTAGTCAAAGGCCAAGAAAGAGACAAAGAGAAAGATCAAAAATAAAACAACAAATCTTCTAAAATTTATAAAAAACTAAATTATAAACAACTCACATCTGACAGGTATACCGACTCCGACCGGTAAGTCATCTGTTTCATATATAAATAATCGCAATCAACAAACAAAACAAATAGAAACATGGAGGGACAAGTAGGACAGATTCTCGAAACTAATAAACTAGACGAAACAAACCTTAACTTCCAACTTAGAATACGGAAAAGTACCACAACAGGAAACATAAGACAAAAACGACAAAGACTACAAAAACTCTTGGAGAATGGGCGACAAATTGACTTAAATACATTACATAGATTTGACATTGACAAACAACTGACAGAGTGTCAAAACTATTTTGCAAGGTTAAGAAACACGGAAAATTTAAATGAATTAGAAAAATATAATACCAAAATTTTTGATGATAGGCTTAACAAAATTTTAACATTTATATTGCCCAACAAACCAGATAAAGTCGTAGGTTTTCAAAATTTAAGAGAAAGGTTTGATATTTGGAAAGCAAATGAGTGGCATAATATTGAAGTTAGATCTAATGGTGAACAAAATCTAAATCATGAAAGGGCACATTTGGAGGATGATCTCTTGCCTGATCAAAGGCAAGGAATCCCTAATTGTGATCAAATTAACCTTGCGCATTATCCAGAAATACTAAACCCCGTTCTTCGCAATGAAGTCCCTGACATTTGCATACCGAATGCAGCAGGTAACAATAATCCTTTATGTTTTCAACGTGAATTAAATTTCAATTGGACAAAAATTGCAAACCCAATTGAACAAGAGTTAAAACAATTAACTATTACTGATGGACGGGACATTGATACATTAGTAAGAAATATTAAAATTATCAGACAAATACAGAAACGTTATGCAGTTGATTTACCTTTGGTTTTGTTAACTCCGTTTATGACTGGTTTCACAGAACAAATTTTTGAAAACTCCATTAGGAATAATCATAATTTTGATTAGTTTCATCAAAATTTAGTAAATAAATTAATTACACCAAAAATGAAAGAAATATTAAAATTAAAATTGTTATACCGAAATCAGTCACAATCGGAAACTCTTGCGGAATATATGAAAGAAATTTTAGAGAATCATGATGTATTGAGACTAGATTTAACAGAAGGTGAGTTAATTAATGTAATTTTAACAGGTTTAAATGAAATATATGCCACGCATATAGGTATAATTGGTAAACCTAATAATTTACAAGATTTTAATAAGCTAGATGCTTATGTTTACGAAAGAGTTTATGCCAGAACTCTTAATGATCTTGGTTTATCAAATATGAATAATACAGGCATCCTAAATACAATAAATAACACAATATCTATTCAAGGTAAACAAAATACCTTAAAGGAAACAACATTTAACAACATCAGATCACAAACATCATCCACAACACTGAAGTGTTTTTATTGCAATAAATTAGGTCACATTAAAAGAAACTGTAAACTTTGGCAACAAAAAAAAGGAAATAACCATGTTTCAAAAAACTGAGTGAATACAAATACGGACAACATAAACATATGGTGCGTATTTGTAAAAATAACGTAAATAAACATTTAAAGATAGGTGAACAAAAGTTAAACTGTAACTACGCTGTAAAGGCCTTAACAATAAAAATTAAAAATGATACATTTAATGCTCTTATTGATTCTGGTTCAACCCATAATATTATTAATCAAAAAATGTATGAACTTTTAAAAAATAATAAAGCGATTATAAATGAGGAAAACTTTAACGCCATTTGTCTCACAGCTGACAAGTTTCCTTTGGAAATCAATAAACAAGTCTGGGTTAAAATTAACTTAAAAAATATATCGTGGAAAATAAATTTTAAAGTTTTAACAAAAATACAACATAATATCATATTAGGAATGCATTTTTTACAAACCACACGCGCGATATTTAATGCGACGAAATCAATAATAACTTTTGAATGGTTAAAAAATCAAAAATTTTATCTAACAAATACATATTCTGATCAGAGTAATAATGTAGAGCAATCTGAGTATATTAAAAATAAAATTACTAATTTATGTAAAGAATTCCCAGATGTACTCACTACTAAATTAGGGTGTACAGATGTATTGACATACGATATTAAACTTAAAAATAATGAAATTATAAAATCGAGACCCTATCCATTAAATCCAATAAAAACACTTCAAATGAAACATCAAATAGATAAATTATTAAAAGACAAAGTGATAAGAGAGAGTGTTTCGCCTTATTCGTCCCCAGCATTCTTGATTCCAAAACCCAATGGCACGAGTCGTTTGGTCGTGGACTATCGCTCAGTTAACTTGATAATCGACTCAGAGGCACAACCTTTACCTAACATAAATCATGCTTTTCAATGGTTTTCAGGTGCGCGATGGTTTAGCACATTAGATTTAGCCCAAGCGTACCACCAAATACCATTGACAGAAAAATCTCGTCAAATCACTGCATTTTGTACTCCGGATGGCTTATATGAGTACGAAAGATTACCTTTCGGTTTATCAACTGGAGCGCAAGTTCTAACACGTCTTATGAATACAATATTTAAGAACGTTAAATATAAATTTGTATTTAATTATATGGATGATATATTAATATATTCCAAAAGTTTTCCAGAACACATGAAACACATTCGAATAGTACTGTCGATTTTACGAAAAGCTGGCATTACCGTTAATCCCGATAAGGTGACATTCGCAGTAAACGAAATACCATTTCTTGGACACACATTATCATATAAAGGAGTCTCTATAGATTCGACTAGGACACAAAAAATATTGGAGTATCCTGAACCCAAGTCAGTGAAACAAGTACATCGGTACTGTGGTATGATTAACTATTTTTCTAAATTTATTAAAAATTATGCTGATAGAATCGAACCTCTAAATAAATTACGTCGTAAAAATACTCAGTTTATCTGGGGTGACTCACAGAAAACCGCGTTTGAAGATCTTAAACAAGCAATTGCTAATCCCCCGGTACTAGCTATACCAGACTTCTCCAAAAATTTTATTTTACAAACAGATGCGTCAGATACAGGTCTAGGAGCCGTACTGCTTCAAGAACAAGAAGGGTCTAGACGACCCATAGCGTACGCTTCCAAGACATTGACAGAGGCAGAGAGGAAGTTTTCTGCATATGAACGAGAGTGTCTTGCAGTTGTTTTTGCAACAGATCGTTTTCGAACCTACCTAGCGCACCGTGAATTCCTTTTAGAAACCGATAACCAAGCATTAGCCTGGCTTCTTTCCAGACCTAAACAGTTAGGTAGATTAGCTAGGTGGTTACTCCGATTATCTGTTTTTAAATTCAAAATTAATCACATCCGCGGTTCCGATAATAATGTTGCCGATGCGTTATCGAGGATGTATAGTTCTAATAGTGAAGATAACGCAAAGGATATATCTTATATCAATGCTTTATTATCGCAGTTCCCTCTATCTTTTACAGATATACGGAAACATCAAGAACAGGATACCTTTATCCTTCAACAAAAACAGAAGATGGATAACAAATTTTGTTTATCAAAAGGAGTGCTATGTCTAAAAGACAAAAACAATAATCCAGTCAAAATCGTTCTCCCCAATTCTTTAAAAGACTTAGTGTTTAAATATTTCCATCATTCTGAAATAGGTGGACACTTAGGTGTCGCTAAAACTATCCACAAAATAACACGACATTTTTATTGGCAAGATATATATAAAGAAATTCCTTTAAAAGTGAATGCTTGTACAACTTGTCAGCGAAGCAAACCTGGAATGAATTACAAATGGGGGAATCTCAGTTCTAGAGTTCCAACAACACCATTTGATACACTGTTTATTGATACAGTAGGCAGTCTACCAAAAACCAACCAAGGGTACAAATATATACTAGTGGTGGTAGACAGTTTTTCAAAATTTACATGGTTAGCTCCATTAAAAAATACCAATACGTCGTCCATTATAGAAGAATTAAAACGTATTTTTCAAAATTATTCCATCCCAAGACTAATCGTCACAAATAACGCCAAAACATTTAATTCAGTAATTTTTAAAAACTTTTGTTTCAGCCTAGGCATTAAAAGGACCACACTCTCTCCTTATCACCCACAACCATCTCACGCCGAACGATTAAACAGAAATCTCAGGTCTATTCTTATTGCGTACCACGCAACTACACAAACAACCTGGGATAAATCTCTCTTTTGGTTTCAGTTAGCTTTTAATATGGCTCAACATACAGCACATGGTGTCTGCCCGTTTGACATATTACATAATTTTCCAGCTCAAACGCCATTGGATAGAGCGTGGAATATACAAGATATCCTTCATCGGAATCCTGTACGTTCGAGCAACGTGATGAGTACAATTAGAAGACATCTAAGTAAGTCTCATCATGATATGGCACGTAGATATAATGCTACACGCCATCCAAATCCGTTTTCGGTAGGAGATAAAGTTTTACTTAAAACTCATCCCGTAAGTTCGAAACGGAAAAATATTTGTGCGAAAATGGCGTACCGATGGTCGGACCCATTTTATATCATAGGTTTCTCCACACCAGTTACAGCCTTAATACGTAAGACTGTTGGGGGAGAAATAACAAAAGAACACATTTCTAATCTTAAAAAGGTTACATAATTCGCTACAATTACTCATATTCTTAGGTGATGTATGTCGCGACACTCGAGCTTGAGATGATTGTAAAAAAAAAAAGTATCTGATGTTTGCATGCTGTATGGATGTGTTGTGAAAGGGGCCCCGAATGAACGTACTATAACGCCTCAAGCCGACAATTGCTATATACTCGCCTTTTCTTTTTTTACAGTTTAAGCACCCACCCCTTATCCTTTTGCTTTTGCATTCTCCCCCGGGGGAGGGGAAGATTGTAATAGGAGACACTTATACACACAAACAATAACGCATACGTACATTCAAATGACAAACTAAATACGTTCACACATAACATAAACATACACATTCACACACTCAATATAAACAACAGATGATTTATCACCTTCAGATGTGAGCAACGAGAATAATAATAAAAAAAAAATTTACAAGGAAAATAAAAAGAACATATTATTTTATGAAATAAAATGGATTGTTAATTCATTCTATTTTAAAACTTTTAAGGAATGAGATGCGATTTACAGTTCTTTAAAATAGAAAAAGTTTTCGAATCTTAAATAATATTATTGAGAGATAATAAACGATTTTGGAAGATTTGGTGGAACAGATTTTCAAGGATTTTTAACACATTTTAAAATATTTTAAAGATTTTAATAATTTTAAGAATTTTATAATATTTATTAAGAAATTTTAATAAAGAACCTTGAATTTTGAAGAGATTAAAATAATTGGAAAATTTTATTTACGAACCTCTGGGACACTTCCTCAAGATCTCATCCATTCCATTTAAGGCATCCTCTAGTTCATTCTTTGCCTCGGCTAATACTACTATATCATCGGCGAATCTCAACATTTTTATTGTTTCTCCTTGAATTTTTATTCCTTCGTCAAATTTCTCCTTCACTTCATTTATAGCCTCTTCTATATACAAGTTAAAAAGTAGTGGTGACAAAGAACAACCTTGTCGTACACCTTTTCTTACAGCAGCCTCTTTTTCGTACCCCTCGATTCTCAAAACAGCCGTTTGATTCTTATACAGACTGTAGATAACTTTCCTTTCTTTGTATTTAATTCCTAGCCTTTTCAAAGTTTTAAACATTTTACTCCAGTCCAGATTGTCAAATGCTTTCTCTAAATCTACAAACGCCATAAAAGTAGTTTTATTTTTCTGTATCCTTTTCTCAATAATCAGTCTCAGAGCCAATATTGCATCTCGAGTTCCCATTCTCCTTCTAAATCCAAATTGGTCATTGTCCAATACTTCTTCTACTCGGTGTTCTATTCTCCTGTATATAATTCTTGTCAGTATCTTAGATGCATGGCATGTTAGGCTGATGGTTCTGTAATGTTCACACTTCTCTGCTCCTGACTTTTTTGGTATTGGAATCATAATATTTTTTTTAAAGTCCGATGGTACCTCTCCACTCTCATACATTCTGCACACAAGTTTGTATAATTTGTTTTGAGCAACTTTGCCACATCGTAATAATAATTCCGATGGTATGTTATCTATTCCTGGTGTCTTATTCATATTCATATCCTTAAGTGCCCGATCGAATTCTTCTCGTAGTATAGGGTCCCCTTTTTGATCTTCTTCAACATCAGTTTCTTGTTCTATCGCATCATATTCTAATTCTTTTCCCATGTAGAGTTGATTTACGTATTCCTTCCATCTTTCAGCTCTCTCTTGGCCATTCAACAATGGTTTACCACCTGCGCTTTGTAAATTAACAGCTTTCATCTTTCGTTCTCCAAAGTTTTCCCTTATTTTTCTATAAGCTGCGTCCACTTTACCAACTGCCATTTTACTTTCAATGTCCGTACATTTCGCTCTGATCCACTCTTCCTTCGCTTTCTTACACCTTTTGTTTATGGTATTTCTCAAGTAGCAATATTGCCTTTTACCTCTCTCGTCCTTTGCGTTTTTATATTTTCTTCGCTCATCCATCAGTTCTAAAATATCATTAGTAATCCACGGTTTCCTACCTCTTCTTTTAGTATGTCCTAACCATTCTTCCGCTGCTTTCACTACCACCTCCTTGAAGTTTACCCACTCCTCCTCTACATTTCCTGTGTCATTACCTCTTTCTTCTATCCCTTTTTGAATACTCTCCTGGAAACCTACCTGGTTGTCTTGTTCTCTTAGTTTGTCTACATCCCACCTAGCATTTCCCTGTCCCTTCTTCAGTTTTTTAAGTTTAAGCCTGCTACCCATTACTATTAAGTTATGATCACTCCCTATGTCTGCACCTGGATAGGCTTTACAGTTCATAATCTGGTTTCTGAATCTTTGTCTAACCATTATGTAATCTATTTGGTATCTTCCCTTGTCACCTGGCATCATCCAAGTGTATAACCTCCTTTTGTGATTCTTAAAAAGTGTATTGCCTATCACTAAATTATATTTGGAGCAGAAATCTACCAGCCGACTCCCTCTGTCATTTCTCTTCCCTAGACCATATTCTCCGACTATCTTTCCTTCTTTTCCTTCTCCAACTACCGCATTCCAGTCTCCCATAACTATCAAATTTTCATCACCCTTGACATATTTTATTACTTCATCTAATTCCTCATATACTTGTTCTATTTCTTCCTCTCTGTGTGAAGACGTAGGCATGTAGACCTGCACTATAGTGGTAGACTTTGGTTTCGTATCTACTCTAACCATGATAATCCTATCACTACACTGCTTATAGTAAGTCACTCTTTGTCCAATTTTTTATTCATTACTAGACCCACTCCGCCCTGCCCTCCGATGGCTTTAGTGTTAATAACCCTATAATCCCCGGACCAAAAGTCTTGATCATCATCCCAGCGTACCTCACCAATGCCTACAATATCTAACTTCAACCTATCCATTTCCCTTTTTAAATTCTCTAACCTACCAGTTTGTTTTAAACTCCTAACATTCCATGTTCCAACTCGCAGAATTTCAGAAACTTTTATTTTTTTGATGAAGTCCCCTCTGATAGTCCTCGCCCGGAGATCCGAATGGAGGACTAGTTTATCTCCGGAATGTTTTACCAGAGAGGACGCCATCATAAATTTTTCATATTTTGAAGTTCTCGAAGTTCTTGAAGATCTGCATATGCAGATCTTCAATTATATTGTCAGTGGGTCAATTAAGGGTTCCCAACACAGATACAATTATTTTTCTATTTTCTTCACATTATCGCATCTTAATTTCCATTCATCATTCGTCATTGAATCTGCACGTTCTTTAATTAAATTTATAGCGTCATCTAATTTGAAATTAATGTTTTTTTGCAATATACTCTTTTAAAACCGCCCAAATTTTTTCAATCGGATTTAATTTCGGAGAATAAGGAGGCAGTCTCAAAACACTGTGACCTATGGCTAAAAGAGAGTCTATTTTAAATAATTTAACGCACGATTTATGTAATTTAATTAACTTGTACAGTTCTGGTTTGCACAATATATTTACGAATGTTACGTCATTTTTCAGAAGCCAATATTTATCATGTCTTCTTTTCGCGGGTTTGAATTCGGAGCACGGTTCAGTTGAACGTTATGATATGAAGCATTATCTATGACAACGACTGAGTTAGGGGGAAGATTAGGAATTAATTTTTCTTTTACCCACTTTTCGTAATTTTCATATCATCATGGTAACCTCCTGTTTACGTAGGATTCGTCCGTGTAAATAATAGGTCTGTTTTGCTTGCGATACTCTTCAATGGCTTTATAACAACGTAGCCTCAGTTCCCGATTTTCTGATACTGAACCCTTTATGGGGGTTAGTTTTTGCTTCTTTTTCAAATTTTTTAAACGCTGCATAAAGAAATTCCCGTAGCTTGGGCAACACGTTTCTGAATTTGTGTCAAAAGGATTGGACACGTTTTGCCTCATCTGTCATAAATTTTAAAACATTAATACAACTTCTCTCGTCTGGCTATGGATAATTTTGCGCCCCCCAATTTTTTTTTTACATACCCCACTACTTTCATCTTCCATAATTTACCTGAACTAAATTCTAACCTACGATTAACTTTTAGTGTAAGGAAAAAACGCGTTGCGATCAAGAAACCGGAAATGTAAAAAATTAATGTAACGGTGCCGAAGAACATGTTAACAAATCACTATATGTAGTTATAATACAGTACAATGTTTTCAATCAAGCTAATAGTATACACTCACACACACACATACACACACAAAACAGTAATATCTACACCATGTTGGGGCTACGGCAGTCTAGCTGTGACTGATTACAGAATTTTCCCTCCGCTAGATTTGTGTCGTTGCTATGGAAACCGTTCAAGGATAAACTTTTTATTCAATGCAACAAACACTCTAACACTGATTAAAATGTTGTATACAAACAACTGTATTTTTCAGTAATAACTAAATTCTGCCTAGGCCTAATATTCCATTTTTCCACAAAATTTGCTTCCTTCGGCACCTTAAAAACTGACGCACGTAACCAGGCACTAACTACTCTTGGCAGGGTTGTGATTACTTTTACATCCCGATCTAATCTGATTATACTTAGTAAATAAAGTAAACTACCAACTACAGTAAGCGTGCCAGCTTGTGATCCGTGTGAGAATTTCTATTGCGGCATGCAGTGAAAGATTATTTACTATTCATTTTAAAAATATCATGCACCATAATCTTCCCGTCATTATAAAGTAACCTTTTCTTTTTTTTATTTAAATTTATTCTATATGTAGTTACTTTTTACTTTTCTTTCATTTTTAACGGGGTGCAGGTATGCTCCTTCACGCAATTCTTCGTCACAGTTTTCTATAACTGATGCAATAATTTGCGCTGCCCTTCCGAATGAATTACCGCTTTATTTTTCCGAGAAGATTTATATTACATTAAAACAAAACATGATAAATACACGTTGAAATTTACTTAACACAAACCATACGAAACTAATAACGTTTGGCACGTTAACGCACTTTCAATTTCAAAATAAAAAATCTGGTGTGAAACACACAACTTTCACTTGCCAGTGCAAAAAATTAACAATAAACCTAACATTAGTAATAAAACAAGAAATAAACAAAAAACTAACCTCAATAAACATAACCTAATTTTAATCATGAATGAAAGACGCAAAATGAAAATCAACCTCAGTTTGGCCTCGTAAATACGGAAAATCACTCTTTTTCTCTCTAAACTAGGCTCTGTAGAGAAAAATGCTCTAAATAAAAGTTGTAGATCTTTTAATTTTCTATAAATTTAATGTATACACTTTTGTCGTAAAATGCATACTAAGGCCGAAATCTTAAAAAAATTAATTTTTCACACAATTTCGTGAGAAAAAAACAGAAAATCGCAAATTACCGCTAAACTAAGCGTTATACAAAAAATTGTTTGAAATAAAAGTTGTACAATTTTAAATTTTCTACAATTTTTATTGTATAAAGTTTTGCGCTAAAATGCATATTAAAGCCGTAATCTTAAAAAAACAACGTTTTTACGAGAAAACACCCTCACCAAGAATTTCAGCACACATGACGCCTACCCTATCTTGTAGAGAATAAAAAATTTAGTAAACCAGGCGATTTTTAAAAAAATCGTAGGACCAGTTTTTGAGAAAATCACAAAAAAGTGAAAAATTACACGAATAAACTACTACTTCCGGTTGACCGATTTTGATGAAAATGTTCGTGTTGGGTCCGGTAGTGGTATGTAACTTAAGTTTCAAGTTCGTACCACGTTCCGTTCTTGAGATATTCTGTTCACACACACACAGACCAATCGCTAAAAACATGTTTTTTGGGTTCAGGGGGTCTGAAAACGTATAGATCCGGTGAAAACTCGATTTCGAAAAATCGACATGAAAACAATACTTTCCTTCCTATACATTCATATAGGCAAGAGAAAGTAAAATCACTTCATTTGAAGACATCCGTAACGCACAAGCAAAAATGTACAACTGTATATTGTGACACAGTATCCTTGGTGAAAAGCAATAATACGTAGGCCTATAATAAATAAATACATAGACATAATAAAAATGTTTATTTGACAACTAAATGTTTTTGTACTGCATGATAAGACAAAATATCTCCACCCGCCCAAAGGTTTCTATAGAGAAAACCTTGAGAGAAAACGCCCACCCCACTTTCACAGGCGACAGAGATCTTGAGCTGGCACGCGTACAGTGCACTAATTTTTTCAGTTATAAAAAAAATTAATATTTCCCACATAATTGACACAAAGAAATAATCAGACCTAGTATTCATTCGCTTTACTCTGAGTATTCTATAGTATTCTACTCAAAGTATGCATTCTTTGAGTATACTCAAAGTAATTACTCAAAGAGTAACCCCACTCTTTGAGTTTCACTGTATAAACATTTTTTTATATTCCGTATAAAAATATAGTGCACTCAAAGACTTTACTGCATTAAATTAACACATTCACGACGAAGCATGACATTGATTCAGCCGGCTGTAGGGCCATCGACGTCATCAGCCTTTCCGTACTTCATCGCTTGGAATAGAGTACCCCTCGGTTACGGGACGGTGAAATGGTGTAGTGTTGTATAATAGCCACTATAAAAATGATAATAATTTGTGGCATTGCTTTATTACTAAAATAGATTTTGATTCTAAAACAATTAAGTTTTAAGTACACTCTTAAGGAAAAGATTTGCGTTACGTCATTCTGGTAAATGTGAGGCAGTGTGTCGTACAGTTACAGATATAGAAGGTCTACGTGAGGCAACGTAAATAGTTCCAGTTGTTTGTCGTTAGGAGTGCTGTTAATATAAGTTGTGTCTGCTTTGAACGTTGCTAATTTATTGTGTTTACTGTGTTGTGTACGGACTTATGGACTAAAGAAAGGGTTAATGTAGTTTTAATTTGCGAATATTTTTATTAGGTTAAACTTAGTGCATCGAGTTTCGATATACGCTTTCAAACCAGTGTCTTATGAGCTTAACTATTGTCTTATACGATGATAAGTGAGGTTAGTATTTTTGTATTTTTACGCTATTGAATCTTGTAAATTGAGTTAAGTAAACTAGTCGTAAAAAACTTGCCTAATTAGTTCAAACTTAGTCTGTCTGCTGAAATTACTTATATACAATTGTCTAACTTTATTAACATTCCTTTTCTTTGAAATGCCGTTTTTTGTAAACTACATCTAGGTTTATAAATAATTTTTTGGCGTTCGAGTTGGTTATGCCTTGAGTGTGATCAGACGTCCGTATTTCCAGGGACAGTCCACCAATGCAGCTCAGTGTTCAATTTAAGTCGGCCGTTTAACATTACGGTATACTTCTCACTAAATTGTTATGGAAACTTGGGTTTGTTTATTTAAATTTAAAAAAAAATACCCAAATCCTTTCACAAAATTTAGTATCACTAAATCGCCTATATTTAGGCTTGTTATGTATTTTTTGTGCTAGATCATTAAATAAAAAGTTTTTACCTTTCTTTTTAATGTATTACACTCCATTTTTATTTTAATATTAAATAAATTGGGACGCCTCTGGTGCTTATGTGTTTTTTTTAAATTCTTAATTTGCTTCCTAATGGTCAAATTGTGGAGGTAGTGTGAATATTCCTTGTCTCTCAGATATCTGACTGTAGGCCTACTTATTTTAAGATGTAACTTTTAATGTGAAAAACATTTACAGTGATATTTTGTTATTGATTGGTGTGTGAAGTATGTGAGTTTTTTATTAAATTTAAAACCAGTGTAAGCAAAATTTTGTAGGCCCAACAAATGTGCACTGTGCAATTGAATATTGTGGCCATAACATACTGTATGTTGTGATGTTCACTGTTATTTTCTAAGTAATTACAGAAGATATTTTCACGTGTCCTTTAACCCTTTCAATCCCAAATTTTTTAACTATGCACAAACAAATATCTGTGTATCGGAGGTATAGTACACCATGTGCCATAATCAGGATTTTACAGGAGAGCCGTTTAAAGTTTTAAAATTTAGTATATTGTTCACATTTCTTTCAGCTTTTTATTAACTCGAAATATTTTTACCGATACTTACTCATTTTAGTATACGCTAATTAATGTGTATTGAATAAAATGAAAATTGTTGTTTTCCACCTGGAAAATGGACATAGTGTTTTTTACTTCTGAATCTGCTTAGTTTTCCCAACACTATGTCCAAGTGAAATAATTTAATGTCAGAGGAATTAAGTGTTAAATTTAGGAGTAAGGTAGAAATAGCTTGAAATATCATGTATTAAAATAAATACATAAATAAAAATTAAAAGAGATTATTAAAACACTGAAATAAATAAATAATTTCACCATAAAATAATAAATTTTAAAAAAATGTAGGCTGGCTAATACAAAAAATATGAAGAATGATCACTTATCAATGCAAGATTCTCTGTTTTTATCAAATAAATGACTAATTCTTTTAGTTTATTTAAAGTTACACCAACATCTTGGTTATTAGCAACTATTTTGGGTTAAGGAATGGTGGGTTTGAAACCGTAGTAATTTTCTAGACTCTATACGGGACAACTAGACCACGCAAGCGGCCTATATTTCTACAAGAATTGTTTTACGAGCATTCATTTATTATTGCGTCACCAGCGAGATAATTGGCGACCACCGTAAAAGAAATGCATCATTACACTAAGGGTACATTGTTTAAATAAAATCAAAAAAAAAAATAAACAATTCAAAATACAAAACAAAACAGTACAAAACATAAAAGAAACTTTTACAGGAAAGTGATATTAACACAATATCCAAAGTATTTTTAATTATTTAAAAAATTGATTTTTATTTCACTTAAAAGTTTAGTTAGTAATATTATCCAACACAATTATGAAAATTCTTCATTTTTCTCCAGTAGACAATCTTCTGCATTATTTTCTAATTGGAGTTATTTGTAAAACGCGTGATATTCTGTTGGTAAGAAATCACGAAGAGATATTTATGATGTCAACATATTTCTTTACTGATATAGGTTCAGGATTATCTATTATTACCTATTTTTATTTTCTCAGGCATTTCAATGTTATCCTTTCTTGTGCTCCTTCCACAATAACTTCAACAAAGTAATTTTCCTCAAAAGGGTTCACTTTGTAAAGGTATCCAATTTTTTCTTGGCTAACTTGTAGACAAACACTACGGAAGAATAAAACTGGCTGCTTAGTAACATCAGATTTTCGAAAAATAAAATTGGAAATACGATTGTAGAGCCATTGTTTTGTCATCATTCCTTGGAGTACTTAGTTTTTTGCAAAACTCCAAGTGCAATTTATACAAGCCTGTAAGAGACAAATCTGGGACTGAAAATAGCTCTTTTAGTTTTTTCTAGCGAGTAGTAACTCTCGTACGTTGGTGTTAAAGAGATGTGCTGAATATTATTATTTATAACTTCCTACAGGGTTTTGGTTCTAGGCGTAGGTCTATTCCTTCCACGTTGGTCTGACTGAATTATTCACTTGGTTCTTCTTTCTTAAATTTGGCTGTCTTTTCAGAGTTAGATATTTTAAGGGTGTTTAAGAACGTGGTTTTACATACTCTTACTTCAGTTCCATGAATTCTTAATTGTATATTAAAGTATTTGTTCTCTCTTTGATCTCACCTTTGCTATGTTTCTTTCGTTTTGTTTCACCTGTATGCATGATCGAATGAACTGTTGTTTTACATCGTAATCTTTCTAACCATCCCAATACAAACCAAAAATAATTTTTCTGTAATTTTATAAAAGCTTTTCAAAATATTTCATTCGGGAATGGTAAGGTAGTTTCATGACTTTTGCACAACCTTCCCTTTTTGCTTATGGAACTTTGCCCTGATAGAAGTCTCTTTTTCCGTGGTTACATTTCAATTTTTCTGGATCTCTTTGCCGTTTTCTACCTTCTTGCTTGATGTTAGCTTTGTTCACTACCGTATAAGATATTTTCTTTATTTATCTCCTTTGTTTCTACATTTACATCTTGAATAATTTCAGTTCCCTTCTGTCATTACTCATAAATTAGCGTTTATAATGTGGTTCTGAAGAAGAAACATTTGCGGGTTATACATAACCTTCATCTGCTGACGTGTCATCTGTCTCGCTACCACTACTACGTAAAAATAAGTCTTGATGCAATAAAATTATTTTATATTGTCCTCCAGTTTGAAAACTATTGTCTACATAAATAGAGCAATTGACTTCTCCAGTTGAATTAGGTCAGTCGTTGTTAATGGCTACTGCAGTACCATCTTACCTTCACTACCATCACCATTACCAGCACTACCATTGCTGGTTGCAGTACCTTCTTTGATTATTCTGTACATGAGTTGGGCAATTGGTAATAAAACTGATTGATACTCACGTTTGTAATAACAAATTCTGTTAAATAGGATTTTAAAAACAAAAAGAAGAACTGAGGCGTGCGTGAGCCATGCTGTAGTAGCTGAACAGTCCGATGACCTCATCAGTTTATTCATTGCGTTGATAATATGATGGAGTCTAAAGAACTGCGCGAATGTAATGCACTAAAACGTTTATTTTTTGTAAGAATGAAAATATAAGTGGATATGGTGTTGTATAGTTCCATACTTTTTCAGAAGTCTAGAACACCATGTGCATATAGTACTATATACCACAAATGAAAGAACCACATAGTGTAGTTTTAAGAAGCCTTATTTCTGTTGTTATTAGGATTTTAACATAGTTCAGTATACCACTGGAAAGAGCAGAAAAAGTTATATAACATAGTGTTAAAAACTCAATTTCGATAAAAATGGACATAGTGTAGTATACCTCCGACACACAGATATGTGTACATTGTTTCATACACTACTGACATTTAAGTGAAATAAAATCACTTTACGACCTTCAGCCTTTTTGATGGCGTTACAAAAAAGTGTGACACATACGTCACATTGGGCTAGATTGTATCAAAGTTCCCAACAGTATGAATAAGTAAAATCATGTGAAGGCTTCCTAAACAATATCCTCTTGCTTAGATTTGTAGCAAAAAAACTAAAAATATGATTTTAATATCAAAGTATTATTTAAGACTTAAAAACTTACAATTCAAAAATATTGGTAAAATGGACAAAGCGTTTATTTACAGCCTAAAAAATATACTTGTGTGTACATTTAACATACTCGAAGAAATGCTACTTTATTTTATTAAATGAACATAAATATTTAAAATTAACTTTAAAAAGAAACTAATGGTTGTGTCCGTGGCGTAGTGGTCAGCATCTTACACTGCAAAGCAGAGGTCTCAGGTTCGATTCCTGGCTAGGGTACAGAAAATTATTACACTTCACATCCAGCGCTCTTTAATCAAAAGTAGTCTCTAACAATTAAAGTTTTTATGACTGTTATTTCACTTCAAAGTGACTTCTACGCCCCACTGGGTAAGAAAGGGTTAATATTTAATATAAGGCTACATAGTTTTCTGACAGTGCCTAATGTTTACAGTGCTATGTATACACCGAAGAGTAGCCTGGAGGTTGCTGTAGAAGCTGCAGCTCGTGTTGATGCTGTTCTGGCAAAAAAGGGACGTATAAAACCAAATACTGGTGCTGTTTCTGCAACTGTGTCTGTAAGTGTGTATCATCATAACTGAGATTTTTAAAATCAGGTTACAACTATGGTAGTGATATTGAAAATCTGATTTATTAAAAATGTGGCATTTGGCTAATTTTAAACAGTTTGGCAATTTTTTAAAGCTTAATAGTATTTGTGGAGGTGATAGTGCATCCTGTACGGAATATAACATTCATTTTGATATAATTTTAACAAATAAAATAATTATAATTTTGAGTTAACAGAATTTACAATAAGATTTAGGCTCAGCAAGGAATTGAAACACATGGAATCGTATGTTTCCACTTATATAGATCTTGAAGATATGGCAACATTATCTTAAAAGAACAAAAAACTGAAGTGTTTTATACTTTTAAAAGTTTTATAATACTCTCAATATCTATACAATTTTTAATAAATTATTTTAGAAATATGAAAAATATTAAGATTATTAAAGTAATCACTAATAAGATTGCATTGGATAATTTGTAGGGAAAAGCTGCACAAAAGACTCCAAGCGACTTATTTTCAACAGAATTTGAAATAAATGACGTTCCTCTTACAGCAAGGAATCTTTTAACAAAGGGTATCACACAAGAGGAAATCAATCATTTTTCTGGTAAGATCTGAACTTCCTTTAAAATTGTTTATTTCCATTTAAATGTTTTTTTGTAAGTTAGTTTGTTTTAGTTATAGTAGAATCTTTCTTATAAGTAATATATTCTTTATATATACTAACTAGTATATTCTTTCTAAAAAATGTAATTCCACTAAGTGGCCTTGAACAAAAGAAAATGAAATAAATTCCTAAATGTTTACTTTAATTAAAACGTTTTTAAAACCATAAATATTATGTTGAATGTACATTTGTTTATTGTACTCAGTATTGCATTCTCGGTTACCTATCAATATTTGTGTTAGTATTGGAGAAAAAATTATTATTATGCTTGTAATTGTCAATAAATAGCTGCATAAATTCAATTGATACTAAAATATTGTTTGGTAATTAATTGAATAATAAAAATACTGTATAAAACATATTACTGAATGTATCTAATGTAATAAATAACAAAAGAGTTTATTAATGACGTAGCTAGAAAATAAGGGTCTTTTCCATTTTCTGTATGCTATTATCAAATCCGAATTCCGTGAAGGGTTACACAATTCTCCCACTCCTGCGTCTAGCGTGCCAATCTGACTTGCAACATTCCTGCATAAGGTCAACCACTCCGATTTCACAGTTAATTACTAAAAAGTCTGCATAGTCAGTCTACTATGAATTTTGTAGTTACTTGATAATATTCGAACGGAGAATGATGCTGCAGAGTTCCTTTAGGAAAGGGAGTTATTGCATAATCCCAGAAGATGTGACAACTAAAACAGTCTGTGAAACATTAAGACTCTCTCTTCCCAGTGTAAATAATTAAAAAATATAACGTAATAGTAATGTAATAATAATTTAATGTAAATAATTAGAATAAGTTAAAAGTAACCTGTAAATAAAAAATATAAAATAATAAGAAATTCAAAATAAAACAATCTTATAAGAAATAAAACAATAGAATGTGTAACATAGTATTTTTACTTTCTCTTGCCTATATGAAAATATAGGAAGGAAAGCATTGTTTTCATGTCGATTTTTCAAAATTGAGTTTTCACCGGATCTACAAGTTTTCAGACCCCTGAATCCAAAAAAACATGTTTTTAGCAATTGGTCTGTGTGTGTGAACAGAATATCTCAAGAACGGAACATTTTCATTAAAATTGGTCAACTGGAAGTAGTAGTTTATTCGTGTATTTTTTCACATTATTACGATTTTCTCAAAAACCTATGATTTTTTTAAAATCGCCTGGTTTACTAAATTTTTTATGCTCTACAAGATAGGGTAGGCGCCGTGTTTGCTGAAATTCTTGGTGAGGCTGTTTTTACGTAAAAAAAATTGTTTTTTTAAGATTGCGGCTTTAATATGCATTATAGCGTAAAAATTTATGTGATAAAAGTTGTAGACAGTTAAAAACCCTACAACTTTTATTTCAAACATTTTTTTGTATAACGCTTAGTTTAGCGGTAATTAGCGATTTTCTGTTTTTTCTCACGAAAACATGTGAAAAATCGATTTTTTTTTAAGATCTCAGCCTTAGTATGCATTTTACTACAAAAGTGTATATAATAAAATTTATAGGAAATTAAAAGAACTACAACTTTTATTTAGAGCATTTTTCTCTACAGAGCCTAGTTTAGCATGAAAGAGTGATTTTCCGTATTTTTAAGCCAAACTGAAGTTGATTTTCATTTTACGTCTTTCACTCATGATTAAAATTAGGTTATGTTTATTGAGGTTAGTTTTTTGTTTATTTCTAATGTTTTATTACTAGTTGTTGGGTTTATTATTAATTATTTGCATTGGCAAGAGAAAGTTATCTGAGTGTTTCACACCAGATTTTTTACTATAAACTGGGACTGGGAAGGACATATGGCTGTCTCAGTTTGAGTTTCAGTAAGGCAGTGAGTGGGAGAAATGAACACTTGTGCAACCCTTCAGGGAATTCAGATTTGTGACATACACAAAATGGTAAAGGCCTAAAAATAAATTTTCCCATGTTAATGTTGTTATTGCAATACCCTTTCCATTTAAATGATAATGACTCTTTATATTAATTTTTTATTAATGTTTGATCTTGTTGCATATTTGCTTTGTGTAAGTCTTGATGTTTTGCATTTTACTTCTGAGTGAAGATACTCAAATTTACTAGTCTTCTGAATATAAAACGAACTCACTGACAGCTGTATCTTGTTACTGTAAAACTACAAAGATTTCTCAATTCTTCACCTTCTTCTAGTGTAGACATTAAACCATAAACATTTATTTATTTATATTGTTTATTACTCCTCCAAAAGAGCAAAGCCCTGTGCTTGGAGGAAGAGACACATTAATCACTGACTTTGATTTTTAAGATTTTTTTTTTATACAGCAATTTAATTTATTATTATACATTTGATTGGCAACATAACCCCAAAATATGTGCTAGTTGCCAAAAAAATTTCATGTAAGTATATAAAATTGAATTAAACTTGTCACCAACGGCTTGTAGTAGTCAAATTGGTAAAGCCAACATAGGACCGGCCGGAGCAGCAGGGCATCCGGCGGCGTAGTTCAAAAGGAAGAAAAGAATGGTTAGGGAAGCCTTCGCCGCTACCTCAAGAGGAGCAGCTGCTGGCAAGCGAAAGGAAGGTCGTCTGTACCGCTGCCTAAACGAATAGGGGCAGTCGCTGACGCAGCGAGCGCCTTTTACCACTGCCTACTAGAGGAGCAGTTGCCGGTGAAGCGAAGCGGGGTCATCTGTACCGCTGCCTAAACGAATAGAAGCAGTCTGTGACACAGCGAGCACCTTTTACTGCTGCCTACTAGAGGAGTAGTTGCCAGTGAAGTGAAGCTGGGTCATCTGTACCGCTGCGTAAACGAATAGGAGCAGTCGCTGACGCAGGGAGCACCTTTTACCGCTGCCTAAACAAATAGGAGTAGTGACACAGCGAGCACCTTTTACTGCTGCCTACTAGAGGAGCAGTTGCCAGTGAAGCGAAGCGGGGTCATCTGTACCGCTGCCTAAACGAATAGGAGCAGTCGCTGACGCAGGGGGAGCACCTTTTACCGCTGCCTAAACAAATAGGAGCAGTCGCTGGTGAAGCAAGGGGTAGGGAAGGGAAGTGTGTGAAGCAAGAAAAAACTCAATGTTAGGTACCTGCCATTGTACCAGCTGCTGTGAGAGGTTTGCTCGCTACACTATCTGTCGGTAGCAGTTTATTACGTCACAGCGCCAACAGCTGGCAAAACACGAATGACGGATCGGTGTAATAACCGTACAGTATCAAACTACCAGACAAGTTATCGCTATATGTGAAAGTTATAAAATAAAGCATCAAGTCTTTAAAAATATGCTAACATAAATTTTTCTAATTTTACAGTTCAGAGACGTTTACTACTTTCAATCTGGTTTTTGTGTTGTAATTAGCCTTTCAAGCCATCTTAAATAAGTTAGTGATTATAATTTAGGTTGATGTTATGTTACTCTTATTTATTTGTTTTAGGAGCATTAATATCAACTCGTGGTCGTTATATACATCCTGAAGATAAAGGAAAGACTAGTGAACGTTCTTTGTATCTTTTCATTCAGGGACCTAATAAACAGAGTCTTGACTGTAAGTAACAAACATTATATATTGCCAAAAATGTGGTTGAGTGGAGAGCATAGCTGTATGGAAAGAGTGTATGGAGAGCACGGAGTTGTACATTTAGTAAAGAGTTAACTTGATAGCACTTTTCATAAAGAATTTGTACTGGAATTTACTTTTAATAAAAAGTACATCTTTGGAATACATCCTGCAGCTTGAAATCAGTTCTATATTATAAATTTCACTAACCTTTTCAGCTGCTTTAATCCTTATGACCTACTTACACATGTTCATGGATTTACCATCATCAGAGTTTATAAAATATTACATGGAACTTCAAGAAGAAATGCTTATGAGTAGATCATAAGGATCAAGGCAACTGAAAAGGTTAGTGAAATTGTTGAATAGAATTAACTTTTAGTAGGGAATTCATCCCTTAAAATTTGCTGTTTATTACATATTGTGAACAAGAGAAATTGCAGTTTTCATGCAATCGGGATGCACTTTTTATAAATTATTAAGTAATTATGATATCGATGGCCTTTCTAAACCCATTAAAGGTTTCTTAAAAAATATAATTAATTAAATGATCGATTCCTGTCTTTGTTAATGTTGTTTGAATAATTTTAACAGCAAAATGTATTTGTCTTTTTACATCTGACTGTTCTGCAGTTGCTGCTAATGCAGACGGTGAGAAGGTTGATACATGAATATGAAAAAATGCCAGACCTGACCGGTAGTCGAACCCGGGACCCTGGCGTAGAAGCCAGTTGCGTTAACCACTACGCCAACAGGCCAGCCTTAAAAATGCAATAAAATATTTATACACACTTTATAAAGTACATTTTATTGTGCTTTAATACTTCGTCAAAATAGATACTCAAGATTGTATACTTGAGTGAGGCACAAAACATATTTGCAGCTGGGCTAATACGGTGGTAAAATCAAACTATTTTATCGCTCTGCTTCACTTTGTTATTGAAGCACAACTACATCATTACATACTTATGTATCACAACTGAAACATATTAGTTTGTTTTTGCTGTGTGGCTCTCTGCCCCACTTTGTTTTTGGTCAGTTAAGCTAAGCTAATGTAAATAGTACATTTATATAACTACCATAAATTCAGGTTATTATTATTTAAAACTGTTTATCATCACATCTTTAAAATGATGTAGTTCATCTCTTATCTTCTGGTACTTAATGAGTTTCTCAATCTCTCAGCCCATAATATTTATTTAAATTGTATTAAGAAACACATTTGTGCAGAAATTTGACAGAAATGTAAATATTTGAAAAGCTTTGATTTTCTGGGTATCACTTTTGTTACAGAAGAAACTGTTTTTGGTTGCTCTGAAATATTTTAAATTTTAGTCCATATTTGGTATTGTAAGAAATGTATTCAAGTGATTGTATTAGTACTAATGCATTTCTTTGTAAATATAGTTACTATATCCCAGACAGAAGAAGGGATAGGCTAGTGGGGTATACCTTAAGACATCCAGGTATTGGTCTATCAATAATGGAGGGTAATATTGAGGGAGTGAATTGTAGGGGGAGGCAAAGGTTAGAATATATAAAGCAAATTCTAAACGATGTAGGGTGTTACAGTTATGTAGATATGAAACGACTTGCGCCAGGTACAACAGCTTGGAGAACTGCATCAAACTAGTTGAGAGGTAAAAAAAATTCTAGACTTGTTTATTGTGTAAATGTGGACTATAAAATATTTAATATTTTGTAATCCTTGCTGAATGTGACAGTAAGTTAGAGAAATAAGTGAAAATAAATTCACAGCAGGTCTAGCGACTACTGTTTTAATAAAAATAGCAAGACCAGGTGATACTATACTTGTGTGTATGAACTGTATTTTCTAAATTAATAGTATTTCCTTTTCAGTGGCTATCCAGCGAATTGACTCGTTAATAAAAGAAGCCATGGAACAAGAAATGATGAAAATGAGATCTAATCAGCCACCTCCATCTCAACAAAATGTTATGACAGGTGTTCACCAGCCAACACATATGCCAGTTATTATGTCACTTCCTGGAATTGTAAGTTTACATTAAGTAGTACACATTTTTACTTTCTCTTGCCTATATGAATATATAGGGAGGAAAGTATTGTTTTCATGTCGATTTTTCGAAATCGAGTTTTCACCAGATCTACATGTTTTCAGACCCACATCAAGTAGTACGCATTTTTACTTTCTCTTGCCTATATGAATATATAGGAAGGAAAGTATTGTTTTCATGTCGATTTTTCGAAATCAAGTTTTCACCAGATCTACACGTTTTCAGACCCTCTGAACTCAAAAAACATGTTTTTAGCGATTGGTCTAGGTGTGTGTGTGTGTGTGTGTGTGTGTGTGTGTGTGTGTGTGTGTGTGTGTGTGTGTGTATACAAAATATCTCAAGAAGGAACATCCTACGAACTTGAAACTTAAGTTACATACCACTACCGAACCCAACATGAACATTTTCATTAAAATCGGTCAACCGGAAGTAGTTTATTCGTGTAATTTTTCACGTTTTTGCGATTTTCTCAAAAACTGGTCCTACGATTTTTTTTAAAATCGCCTGGTTTACTCAATTTTTTATTCTCTACAAGATAGGGTCTGCACCATGTTTGCTGAAATTCTTGGTCAGGCTGTTTTTACGTAAAAAAGTGTTTTTTTAAGATTACGGCTTTAATATGTATTATAGCGCAAACATTTATATATTAAAAAATGTAGAGAATTTAAAATTCTACAACTTTTATTTTATAACATTTTTTTTGTATAACGCTTAATTTAGCGGTAATTAGCGATTTTCGGTTTTTTTCTCACGAAAACTTGTGAAAAATCGATTTTTTAAGATTTCTGCCTTAGTATGCATTTTATGACAAAAGTGTAAATAAGGGAATTTATAGAAAATTAAAAGATCTACAACTTTTATTTAGAGCATTTTTCTCTACAGAGCCTAGTTTAGCTTGAAAGAGTAATTTTCCATATTTTTAAGCCAAACACGTAGATTTTCATTTTCCGTCTTTCACTCTCGATTAAAATAAGGTTATGTTTATTGAGGTTAGTGTTTTGTTTATTTCTAATGTTTTATTGCTAAAATTAGGTTATATTGTTAATCATTTGCATTGGCAAGAGAAAGTTGTGTGAGTGTTTCACACCAGATTTTTTATTTATTATAAGTCAAATATTATTCGTTGATGTTCAGCATATTATTTAGTTGCTGTCATTATAAAGCCTCAGCAGAATTTAATATGCATTTTAAAAGAAACTATTTATAGTGAAATTAATAATAATTTGTTTTACAAATTTGGTATCACATATACTTGGATTATATCTAGCAGTTTCTTGAGGTGTACTTCCTGAAAATAAATTTTTGAAATTGGTTGGCACTGCAAGAATTTTTTGTGACATAACCACTTTTTTTGCTTGTAATGATATACATTACGTTAATTGTTATTACAGTGGTATGTTAAGGTTCTTTAAATATATATTTTAACTTTTAATTGTAAGCTGTGGCTTCATTATCATATTCATAATAGGGTTTTTTAGGCAGTCCATTGATGCACCACAGTCAGTTGACTTGACTTCTATGCCAGGGGAGACTTTATTTGGTTCCTAGTCAGGTCTGTCATTTTTTTTATCTCTCATTTTTATTGGTCATCGTCTGTATCAGCATGATTATGCAAAACTGTTGGGCATAAAACAAAATATCAAATGTCATGTATGATACCTAAGATTTTTGGCATATGTGAAAAATATTGCTGGATTTTGTAATGTGTTTAAATCATTAATCTTGAGAAACATAAGCAAGTAACTAAATAGTAATATACTTAATGAGGTATTAATAATTAGTCTCAGCTAAGTGAAAGGAAATTTTTTTTAAACTTGCCTGTAAATTGAAAAAAAATTATAATTTATTTGTAATGAACTTATTACCATAATATTAATTGTTATTACTGTGGTATGTTAGGGTTCTTTAAATAAATATTTTAATTTTTAATTGTAAGCTATGGCTTCGTTATCAAATTCATAATAGTGTTTTTTGGCACCATGGTCAGTTGACTTGACTTCTATGCCGGGGAGACCTTATTTGGTTCCCAGTCAGGTCTGTCATTTTTTTATCTCATTTTCATTGTTTATCGTCTGCATCAGCATGAATGCAAAACTGTTAGACGTAGAATAAAATTTCAAATAACATGTTGTATGTTACCTAAGATTTTTGGCTTATTTGTGAAATAGTGCTGGATTTTGTAATTTGTTTAATTTGTAATTTTGAGAAACAGGCGAGTAGCTACGTATTAATATTAATAGTTAGTAACATATTTAATGAGGTGCTAATAATTAGGCTCAGCTAAGTGAAAGGACAATTTATTTATTTTGAAATTTATCTAAATCGAAAAACATTATTTAGAACTTTGTGACTGCTGTTCAATAAGGTACCTAATTATTGATTTTAGGAAAAAGTATTAGTTGGTTTGGATCATGCACCTCCTTCATTTGATGTAAGAAATAAAGTGCTTGGTCCGGGTGGTGCTAACCTTCAGTATATTAGTAATGAGACTGGAACTATTGTGACATTGAGAGGAAGAGGCTCCGGATTTCCTGAACCAAATACCGGACAAGAATCTCCTGAACCACTTCACTTATGTGTTGAGTAAGTATCCCGTTATCACCATATTTTCTGAAATGGCCAATTTTAAAATCAAGCAAAATATTTATAAATTTAATATTTCATAGTGTTTATGAAAAAAACTTATAATATTTACCTGTTTTTACTGGTTTCTTTTTGTTATTCTTTTTTTCTTTAACTTCTTACAAGCGCTTTCGCGCACCGCTTCATCAGGTAATATCATAAAGCTTCTAGAAATTATTCTGAAGAATGCATCTTTTTTTGACAAAGGAAGATTTCAGATTTTCAGAAGCGATGAAGCGGTGCACACCGTGAAAGTGCTCATAAGAAGTTAAAGAAAAAAAAAAAGAAATAGAGCTGTAAAAAAAAAAATTATGTTTTTTTAAAAAACTCATTGTATTAATATGGATTCTGTTTCTATGATTCTAACTAATCACTTAAATAATTATATTGATGAAATATTTATAAAATTATTCCATCAGTATGTTTTTTTTTATTTTATTTATTATTTTTTATTAGTTTATTTAAAGTCACATCGATGGCTGAGTTATTAAATGCCACTATGGTGGGTTATGTAACAGTGGGTTTTAACTTCTGAAAATTTTCAAACTCTAGCCGGGATTCGAACCCGAGACCGTGTATTGTAGGCTAGCACGCTACCACTATGCTACAGAGACAGCCACTATGTGTTTTTGTTCTTATAGTCATTTTTTTAAAAGGTTTTTACTCATTTCAGGTAGTTATTTCAGTGTTATATGTCATATGGAAAAAATCCACCATAATAGATGACTCACCTGATTAAAAAAGTCAATAGGTCCTTTCGGATATCATGTCATCATTTGCAGTATAAATAGATCAATGCATGCACTTGTTATGCATTAATTTTTAACAGAATTTGTTATAGGTGTAGTGGTTAAAAAATTCTGGGGAAAACAAGGTAAATGAAAAAATGTTATCTCATGAATTCAGAAACCAGCAAACTGATATTTGATTATGTTGTGTGAGATGTTAGTGAGTTAAGCCTCACCATATTTTAAATGAGCAGAGTTTTTTACTTTGATAAGGAGTTTTCCTAATTAGGCTGTTGGTAAAAAAGTAAATTTGTTTATAGCTGCAGAATATAAATATTATGTTATCTAAGAGAAAGTCAGTGGTATGAAAAGGACTGAGCAGTGGGTATGGAGGAATTCAATGGCTAAATGCAGTAACATCGTTTAGTCCATTTTTTGTTGTGAAATATTACTACTCGTACACTTAAAAACAATCTTTTAAATTTGAAAATGAAAAATAATTTTTAAGTGCTTTGTTGTTCCTTCAATGAACTATAGAGAAAGTAAATAGCCATAGAAAACATGAACATAATTTTTAAACGACCAAAACGAAAGAATAACTAGGAAAATATACAGGCATCCCTTATAATTACATATTTTAATTTGCATGATTTCAAAGTTATGCGATGTCCTAAAACTGAGAGAAGTGATAAAGTAATCAACGGTATTAAAAGTGAGATTAATTGTTATTGAATGGTGCTTGACGAACTCAAGTTGCCTACTAAGCAGATAAAACTAGATGCTTTCTTTAAGAAACCAAGACTAGAATAAATGTAGCTATGTAAATTTTTTTTTAAATGAATGGTACAAAAACTGTACTGTGCGTAATTTTTGTAGGTGAATTAGAAACTGTATTTTTATTATTATTTGTCCTTGATCCATAATATTTTTGTCATTTTAGTTAAAATTACATCATATTGAAGCCAATTCCACATTTAAAATGATTTTTATCCTTGCTGTGAAAAGAGTCACTATTAAGTACTACAATGTAATCTTATAGGAAACGTGATCTTGATTTATGCAGTTTTGATTTACATACCGATTTTTCGAACGAATTAACCGCGTAAATCAAGGGATGCCTGTATGAGGAAATTGAGTTGAATAGAATAGGATTGTGTGTATGCATCGAGATCTGTACAACCATTAGGTGACTATAAGAAAAATGTAATGAGAATAGTTTCATACAACAATGATAATTCTCAATAATGATTATAATAAATGACAGTGGATTTATCATATTAACAATAAGAATGTGTTTTCAAAGTCTTTAGATGATTGATACTGTATAAATATATTGGCTTTTTATAATTAAGTGTCCTTTGTAAAATAGTAATACAATTTTAAAATCTTCAATAAGTACATGTTGTAATTTCTAAAATTTATCATGTCATTCATTTTTTAAATTTTGTTATAGACATTCAAAACCTGAAGTTCTACAACAAGGGAGACAGTTAGCATTTAATCTAGTAGAAACAATTCAACAAGAATACGCTCAAATGCATGGACAACAAGTAGTGCCTCCTCCATCATTATTATTACCTCAGGGTAAGAAATGGTATTTTGTTAATCTAGTATAATTGAGTATTCAGAATTTTGAAGATATAAATGCATAAAGTATTATTTATACTAAATATTTTTTGTGTTGGTAAGATTTAACATTTTAACGTATTTGAGGCTAAAATAGGTAAACTGCAGCGCTTTCAATCAAAATGCCTGAGACTGATCACTGCAGCCCCATGGTACGTAACAAATGAAATACTACACAATGACCTAAACCTGCCCTTCATAAAAGAAGAAATTAAACAACGTAGCGAAAAACATTTACAAAAACTAGAAGACCATCAGAATCCATTAGCGATTAGCCTCCTTGACAACAGCGAAGATACTTACAGACTGAAACGCTTTAAACCATTGGACTTACCTCTACGATTTTGTTAGTCATTTAATTGTTTTTTCATCTTTTCTACTTCAATTCCTAATCATCAGCATCTCATAATTGGCGTCGTTTTCATCTCTACCATCGTCATTGTCATCTCTAACTTTAACACTTTGTGTTTCGGGATGTTGATTCACGGTTCATCAAGTTTGATTTTGTATAGATATATTTTTTGTTTCTTCACAGTTCGGTCTTTTTCAAACACACTACTGAGTGTCGTTTGTGTTTTAATTCTAAGGACATTACTCAGATTTTCTCATATTTGCTTAAAGTTATTGTATTTATTAACTGATTGCAAAAGAAAAACTATACTGTTAAAAAAAAAAAAAAAAAAAAATAGGTAAATTTGAAATTGAATTTTCCATCACTTTTGACTAGATTGGTATTTGAATTAGTATATTCTGCTTTATTATTATTGTGAGGGTAGAAACGTATTTTGGCTTGTACTAGTACACACAGTACTTGCACATCTGAGACACAAGGAAACTTGTTTTGTGATATGTTTACAAATTTTTCGCCATACTTATCTTTTATGTTTTCTGATTGTACAAATTACCATGCAAATCTGTTTTTGTTGAAATAAATTATAATGATGTGGAATTGCTTAGGACTTTTAAAAATCGGTCACTAATAATACGGATGCTGCTTACTGCAACAGTAAGCAACTATAAAGTCCAGTTACTTTTGATATAACGTTAAAATTTGAACAACACGAGTATATTGGTTAATGATTTAACTCGTTACTTACCTAAGAAATTTATATTTATGATCAGTTATGTTATTCAAAATTTTTTCTCCATCTTCTCTTTCTTGTAATTATCCAAAAATACTTATTATAGATTTGTTCACATCAAAATGGTAGTAACTCTAGTTAAATTCTGTTGGTTAGGTCAACAGCCAACAGGCAGGTTTGAACCTTTAGAGGATTTACTAAGTTAAAACAAGGAGTGAGGTGGTTTACTATTGCCTTTCTCACTGAGTGGAAAAGTATGCTAATCAGCATGCCAGGCCTTCCAAAAAGCACCTACTTTCCACCCTGCAAATGATACCTTCACTTCATTCACCACAGGGTCTGGCTGTATAATGAAATTCATTACTCTGACTAGTGTCTCTTACACCTTGACCTCTTCTGTTCTTAAATATTTCAGTCATGTAATTGGCTGACTACATGATAAGAAATAGCTATTTTTTGTAGCCCTGGAATCAGCAGATTGAGTGCAATTAATTTAACACCCCACCTCCCCATTATAGGCAAAGTTAAATTCTATGGCATTTGAAATTTTTGTTTAATGTAAATGGTTTTACAGGTTACCAGGCGGTTAACGTTTCACAGCCAGGAGTAAATGTTGGTGGAGGAGTATTGACTGTTCAACAGCCAAATGATCAAACTCTCCATCATAATTCCACTTCTGCTGGGCCTCCTGGAGGTCCTGGTGTTGTTGCTACATCCATTACTCTTCCAATTTTCACTCAACAGCATGCTGGTTTGTATTTTTGTTACTTTGTTAACCCCTAACTCCTGTGTACCAGGTTATATGCTGATCTTTTAATTATATAGGCCAACAATAAAAATCTTAGGCTTAATAGGTATAATAATATATTACCAGTAGGCCAACAAAACACATTACTGTTTAAATATGTTAATTAATTTACATATAAAGTTATCAGTTTGAAAATATACAGGTTCATAATTAATAAATAAATTTTATTTATAAAATTAATAATAAGATAATAAAACCATTAAAAAGACACTACAGAATTGCGTATTAAGTTAATAATTAAAAATTAGTTAGTAAATTATAAAAATATTAAATTATAGAAATGACAAATTTGAAAATAAAGGGATATTTAAGATAAAATGTGGAAATAAAGATTGCAATATGTTCTATATCGGAATGACAACTCGTAATTTTTATACCAGATTTAAAAATATGAGAGAGCATACAAATATAATAAAATAGAATCTAATTATGCAAAACATAAAAGATTAAGGACATAATTTTGGAAAAAAGAAGAGGATTTGTATTTATTGGATAAATATACATATGATAATAAATGTACATTACAAAAAATGGAATATTTCAAATATACATCCACATAAATTTAAATAAAGATAAAATAATTAATGAACAATTAAAATTTGAAGATGGCAATTTAATTAAAGAAGCTGCTGCCATCAATTATAATAAGTATAAACAAATACAGGAATGAAATTTAAACCAGTTTTAATCTAATAGACTGAATGGAAACACCGTTCTAAATTTTAATTTTAATAATATGCTCTGAAGAAGGTGGTACCTCCGAAACATGTGTAAGTTTTTTAAACTTAAAAAAAGCAACCGAAGTTAAGAGGATAAATTTCATTGATATAGTAATTTTGTTATTTAGTTTATATTTTAGTACGTAAATGGCTTTATTACTGCATATATGAGAGGTATTTTGAGGCAGAAAGAAATGCCATTTTACATAAGTTTAAGAAATATACATTTTGGTTAATTAATATTTGAATTTTTCTTTGTCGTCTTGGATCCGCTATATTGAATCAAACTTCAAATATAGTGGACATGAATTTAAAACCTACTACTTTTCTTTCTGTCTCAAAATTTCGCTCATACATGCAGTACAAAACTGTTTCCAGGTGTAAATATCACCCTGGATTGAGTATTGTTATGATGGACTTTATAATTACAAGAAATTTTATTACCAAAAACTCTAGTGTGAAACGCTCAACTTTCTCTTACCAATGTAAATTGTGAAAAACAAACTATGACTATTGTTACTTGACTCACAGGAATGTTTTTGATTTTAACGAGGGGTAAAGTGGGAAAAGCAATAATGCGCATGCGTAACTGCTTTGGTGTCAGTTCAGCGAACACAACAACGTACACTATACCCAAAGCACATACAGTAGATCGCAGAACCTTTTGTAGGTTAACTATATGAATGTAACTGTTTTTTACAGTAAACAGAAATGTCTGTTGTTTTCTTGAAAATGAGGTCAGACTATTCAGTGCTGAAGGAAATCTAATGTGCAGTGTAATGAAATGTTGTGAAGTTGAAGCTAAACAAAAAGGCCTTTTCGTGCCTCTTAACAAAAGCCATGAGCAAGTGGTGAATTACTGTGATGTTTCTCTTTCTACAATTCGAAATAGTATAAAGAAGTAAGTTAAAGACAGTGAAGAAGCTAAGATTTTTATTTTTTACAGGTAAATTGGTTTTGAGAATTGAAGGATAATTTATACGTCTTTGGGTCATTACCTTTAGCATTTAGAAAAAAATAAAATCTTACATAGTGACTTGATAGAGAAAATCAAAAGAAGAAAACTGTAAAATATATCTAGACCCTAGTGACAGCAGTATGGTTTTTTTTTCAATTCTTCATCAGATATTATCTTCAAGAGTAGCATTAGATTTTATTTTTAACTTAAACCTTTTTGGTTTCATTACACCTTATAGTTTGTTTGCTTATCAGTATGATGAAAAATCTAGTGAAGATTTTCAATTTATTAAACATAATTTCTTAAAATTATAAATTGCATTGTGTGATCTGTTTGGTGTTTCAGGTCAACTTGTAACTGTTCCACCTCCTTCATTAACAATACCTCCACCACAATTAATGCATCAGCCTCCTCCCCCTCAAGTACAACTTCCCCCTCCAGGTATCCATATACCATCTCAGCAGGGACCTCTTGTTCCTCCGTCTTCATCTGTACAGCAGGTAAGCCTTCTAGGTATTATTATTGTTTCTTTTTAAGATAATTTTACTTGTAATTTGCCTTAAATATCAGCTATTAAATTTGTCCTGATGAGTTTTTGTCATATTAGCTAATGATTTAAAACTAAGTTCTTAGAATAAACTTATGGTATTCTCTATATAATTGCAATAAACCTTTTTTTCTGATCCTTAACTACTACAGTTACAACTTAGCTGAGATGTAATGCCATGGCTACTCTTATTTTTTTATCTAGAGTTCATTAAACCTATAGGAGATTTTCTTGTGCTTCAGTCCTCTTTTTCAGATGTGTTTTGGCAAGAAGTTGTAGCTCATATACATTTACATAAATCTAGCAATTGATAAAGTTCTTGAGAAATTATAAAATATTTTATTTATATAAACTTATTAAAATTAATCGCTCAGGATTCAACTATAAATATCGTATATAAGGAATGAGAGTATGGAATACATTGGTTTTGATAGTTGTATTACACAATAGTTGTATTACACAACATTTGTTATGTTAATCAAACATCATCTTTCTTGTTTATCTCTTCCAAAATTCCTCATGTTGGACCCAACAAAATTCCTCTTCATCTCTGTTTACCAATGGCTGGCTCGTTGGCATAGTGGTTTACACAACTGGATTCTACACTGGGGTCCTGGGTTCAATTCCCGGTCAGGTCTGGAATTTTTTCATCACTTATCTTCATCTTTTATCCTTCTTACCATGTGCATTAGCAGTAATTGCAAAACAGTTGGTCGTAAAACCAAAAAAACAAATCTATCACTGAACCATATCTTTCCTCTATGGCTGTCTTGGCTTCTCATCTTTTTCCTAGTTCATCCTTAACTTAACCCATTAACTTCACTCTTGTTCTGTACCTTAGTCTTCTTCCATACACTTTCTAATACGACATCCTTTTAGACAGTCCACCCTTCTGCTGGTATGTGCAAACCTATCATAGATTTGTCTGTCTGGTTTCTCAGGGTGTCTATTCTGAATTGTTCCCTAATTACATCGTTTCTCACTCTATCTTTTCTTGTCTTTCTAATGATACTCCTCTTGAATTTCATATGTGCTACCTGCATTCTATACTATCTTATCTGAGAAGTCAACTGAATTTATTAAAAATGATTTCAAATAGAATTTTGATGTAATACCTTGGCTGTAGTAAATGAAATAAATACGAGAACTTCTGTATCATAATTTGATCATTTTATTTAATAGTTGTTTGTTACTTATAGAAAAACAATATTTTACGTTATGACTAATTTGTGTGTTTTATCATTGTCAGCCACAACAGCAGCATCACTTGTTAATTCAACAACATCCACCTCCTCCTCAACAACACCCACAAGTGGCAACCTCACAGGCTCAAGCTGTCCAGTTGCAAATTCAACAACATCAGGTTTGTTTATTTACATTGTATAAGTTTACAATAAAGTTTTAAATGTACCTTATTACACTTATTTTTGGAATTGATGTAAACAATTATTATCAGTAATATGAATGTACAGTTAAAAGAATGAGACTAACGTTACTGATGTCTGTATCGACGACCAAACTTCAGTGACGAGTAATGTTGTACCAATATATTTGTGTGTATTTCTGCTTCTGGCTCAATAGTACATTGGTGCTTCTTGTATGTAGTTCAGTGCTCTATTCTTCCTCATACAAAGTTCTGTTTTTCAGTTAATTGCAATTTGTGAAATACATCTTTCGTATATTCTCACTTAGTAATAATTTTTGGTTTACAATATTTTAGTTAGTTTTAGATTCGTGATAGTTTTAGTATTTTGTTTGACTAATAGTAGTAGTTATTGAAGATAGAATCTGCTGAAAAGCACAAGCAATGGAAACTGCTGAATAGTTTTGGAAGACAGATTTTTAGGAATGTGTTTGTGTCTTAAAAAGAAAGTAATGTAGGTGTTTCTTATGTTGGATTTAGCGAATGCAGCTAGCACTGGTGTTGGCAAAAGCAGTGTTTTTTATATTTTAAGAGAATTTAAATTAAAAGGGGAAAATATTACTTTGGTAAAGAATAGAAAAAGCAGGACAAAACTGATAAACAAAATTAGCGATTTTGTTAAAACCACTATTTGGAGAAAAATTTATTTGTTTTCATCCAAAATGAACTTTTTTCTGTAGATAAAATTTTAGCAGTTGTAAACGAGGATAAGGACTTGCCAAATTTTTCTAAAACTACCCCTTATCAACTTATGAAAAAAATTAAATTTTTGGTATGAATCAAGAAAAATAAATTCATTCTTAATAGACAGGAAATATATAACTCTATGGCACCACAGATACTTATTGCAGATTAGGAAGTACAGAAGTCAAGGTAGGAAAATTTATTACCTTGACAAAATATGGGCAAAAGCCGGACAAACAACCCTGGGTCAACAAGGATATTAGGAATGCAAAAAATTCTTTCTTGAAAGGCTTTTCAACAGGCCTCAAAAATAACTGGAAAAGGGTAAAGGCTTGTAGTAGTGCATGTAGGGAGTGATTCAGGTTTTATAGAAGTTGGGTTGTAAAAATTTGTTTATTTTTATGGACGCTCTGTACCGCAGCATTAGGTTAGAAAAAATTCCCAGCTTATCACATCGCAAAACAGGAGATTGTAAAATGGTTAAACAGTAAAGGAAACATGGTTAAACAGTGCTACAGAAGATTTGTTAAAGTTAAACTCTTTGATCGTGTTAAACAGATAAAAAATTGGGCAATCCGATCAAGAATATAGAACTATATTTCTTCTTCTTTTTATTTAAGTACAGGTCATTTGTTCTAGCTAGAAGCTCTCCCTCCAACACTCTGTGCCGCTGAGCTGTTCTGTTTAGTGGTGGGGGACCTCGTAGTTGTAACAGTAGTATACAGTTAGAAAGAGAGGGAATGATCATTAAGTGAGAAGGAGACAACACTTACTCCTTGAAACTATCCCTACTCTACCTACTCGCCCTTCCCTTACAAGCTTCTTCCAAAAACAAATGTACTATAGAAGATTTCATAAAGTAATATGATTATATTGGCGTCAAATACAAGAATAATAAAATTATGCAGCTGATGGATGTGAAAAAATTAATATTGACGACCCCAGAAATAGACTTGGGTAGTTTAAGCACTTTTCTAAAGGGCCCAGATGATTGTACTGTTGAGTAAAATTGAAGGATTTTTTTAAGTCCAACTGTTTTGCACGTAAACGCTGATCCAGATGATGAAGGGAGATAGATGAAATTGAGTGATGAGAAAGTGCCAGACTTGACCAGGAATCAAATCTGAAACCCATGGTGTAGAAGCGAGTTGTGCTTCTATCAGTAGGAAGTAGAAGAATATTTTCATTATTGCCGTACTTGCATACTCATAACAAATTCAGTAATGATCTAAATGTTAACTTAATAAAAAAATTCTGTAAACTTTTTTTTTTACTTTAAAACATTTTATTATTATTCTTACTTTATTGCATAGTGGTTCTAATTTATTTAGTTTCTTCTTAACTGTTAGATTGTTATCTTAAATGTATCAAATAAATTTATTGTAGGCTGCCATTGCTGCTAGTCAGGGTCAAGTACAAGTTAATCCAGCGTTATCTCAACCGCCACCTACATTTACACATCCGCATCCTCAGATGATGACTTCCAATGCTACACAGGTTATAAACGGAATTTCACACCAGCACCATCAGCAACCACCTCCAATATCACATCATCAGCAACAGCAGCAGCAACAACAGGCGATCATTACGCAGACGTCATATCCAGTTCAGGTTGTAATTGCATAGTATTAATAATATTAACAAATTTATTAAAACAATAAACATTTTTAACCTTACCTGCCTTATTGTGGGAATACCTTACGTTTCAAAATCTGTAAATTAAACTGTTCTAAATACAAATGAAAAAATATTTTAGGGTAGTTTTTTAAATGACAGCCTGGTGACGATCAGATTATGTGCACATATACATAATTAAGGTTTTTATACTGTGGACAATTCGAACTGTTACAACTCTTGCTCTACATGATCACACAAGTGATCACACAGTTCCGCAAAAGTATATCCATAACCTATTCTTTTAACAAGGTCTACAAATTTTAATGTACGCAAATGCCTACAACCTTATTTCAATGTACAAACTTACAAATAATTATTTCATTTTAAAATATATATTTAGTTTGTCCCAGTAAAAATTTATATTATAAATTACAAGAACTAAATTGCAAATACTCACTAAACTATACTCTACAGATGCAGGCAACTAACTAACAAAATTGGTCTGAATATATAATGAACAGAAAATTATATATGAAAACAAATTAGTCACATCATTATGTCTGACAACAGTGAAAACAAAGCGTAGTGACCAAGTGTGAGTCGCACATTACAGTAGCGATTGTAAACTTTTGTGACTGTACCGTCGTTACATGGCGAGGGGCTTGCGCCAATTTGAATTGTCCAAGGTAGCTGTCAGCTGCCTTCCCTCTCTTGACTAGTTACTCCAGTTGATTCTGTCGTTCCAACTCCCCTCTTATGTTCCCTGCAGGGCTCCATTCTGTCACTTGAATTACCCTTAACTGTTATTGGAACTCTTCTAACATGTCTTTACCATGTCAGTTGTTTTCTTTCATGTATGTGGAAATATTTTTCTTGCTTTTAGTTCTCTCATTGCTTGAGCCCTTGGTGCAGCTTCTCCAGTAATCCATTTTGGTGGCTGTTATTTTACTTTGGTCTCCTTCATTAATGACCCAACTGTCAGCTCCATTATAATCTTATCAAAAAATATTTTTTAGTAGTTTGTGTAATGTACGTATCCTCTATAGTACTCGGTTCAGATTTCTAAAGTATGCTTTGGTTTGATTAAGTCTATTTTGCTTTTCCTCAGTGGCTTTTCTTTCTTAATGAACTGACTTGCTTAATAAAATTATATTTGTTATCTGTACAACCCTCTTGTGATTGTATTAGTCTGATGCCGGCCGCGTTGGCGATGTTGGTAACGTGCTCGCCTCTCATCACGCGGTCTTGGGTTCGAATCCCACTCGGGCATAGCATTTTTTCATACGTTACAAAAATTAATTTCATCCTTCACCGTCTGCATTAGCAGCAATTTGCAAAACAGTCAGACGTTAAACCAAAAAAAAAAAAAAAAAAAGTATTAGTCTGATACATAAAGCTTCCAAACGCAGATATGTGTTAACCCAATAGGAATCTAGCTCTCTAGAGCTATTCCTTATTTCTTTTGCAAATAAAGCTCTGTCTGCAATCATTACAAAGGTTATTAGAATTGATTTTATTTCTAGAGATAATTTGCGTGATTACCGTTTTTTATTGTGAGTGGTGAATACTTTAGTAATGTTTTTTAAAAGTAAGAAGTTTTTTTCAACCTATGTAACTGTAGTGTTTAAATTTTCTATTTTATATTTTGATTAATCTTAGATAGTCAAGTTATTAAAAAAATTAATGGTTATATGTTTTGGATTTTTTCTTTTTTTTTAGGGTAAAATACTAATTTGTACAAACCTTTATGTGTAAGTTTAGTACTGATTAGTTTGAGTAATGTATTTTGAACTTATGTCTGAATTTGTGTGCTTCTTACAGTATATTCAAGCAAATGGTCAAACAATCATGGCATACCCAGCAGGAACAATTCGACCAGAACAGATAGCAGCTGCGGCTGCTGCTGCTGCTCAGCAACCTGGTGTGCCAACTGTTGCAACAGCTTCCAATCAACAGCAACTGACCACTCATATACCAGCGGCACAGTTGCAACCTGGCCAACAAATCGTGTTACAGCCCACTGTGGCTGGTCAGCCACAACAAGTGCAACTAGCACAGTTAATGCAGAACCAAACTATTCAGGTAAATTGATTAAACCAATTCATTAGGTGTAGTCTCACAGCAAATTCTTGTTTTTTAAGGCTATTTAGGCTAATGAAATTTAACTTTTTGGTCATTCAGAGCTGTTATTTTTTTGCAGTCCTCTGCAAAATGTATTTTGTTGTGTATCACATTGTAACTTCCGTATTATTGAATTAGAAATCTAGTCTTTAGACCACTCAATTGAATTTTAAATACACTCAAATCTAAATCTAAATTAATAAACCACCAGATTACTTGATAATGAACTCTATAAGTTGGTAGTTATCTATTCTAAGTATAATTTTTGGTATTGTCATGACGAAAGTGTGAATGAATTCATATATTTATATTGCAACTGATTACATGGATGTATTTATATTCCTGATGATTATGGATGTATGATTTAATCAGGCGTTAATTTTTTTTTGTTCACAATCGTTGAATTTATTCCTGTGGCAAATTAACGTGTAATGAATTAGGAAGAAAACAAAAACAAAATTATCAAAATATTCAAATTTTTGGTGAAGCATAATACTATTACATAAAATCTTGTTAAATTTCATTTTAGGCCTGGTTTTTTCATCCACAATCGCTTTTAAAATTGTGACTTTTTTGAACTAGATGAATTTATTTTTTCTGACCTTAAAAGGGTGAATGTATAATGTATACGTTGTATTTGCATAATTATATTTATGTCTGACAGATTATTAATAACAGTGAAAACAAAGCGTAGTGACCAAGTGTCACTACTTTTTTTTTATAGAAGTAGTAGAAGTTGGTGGTTAGAAGAAAACAGAAATTGCTAATGAGTATGTTATACTTCTTACAATGCTTTCATCTAATTAAAAAACAGAAGGAAAATTTTTTAAACTGATGAAAGAGATGAAAAAAATGAGTTGGTCAGAATTTTTGTAACTTTTTAATTGTATGCATGGGAGGTCTACATTTATTTATTTTTTTTATTAAATTTGCTTTTAAAATATCATATCTTATATTTTCTTATAATAAGTTAGGTCGACATTACTGTTATATGTATCAGATCTACATCTGATGTATTTTATTTCAAAATTTTGTAGCTGTTTTATTTTTTGGAGTTTGAATTACTGAGTGTTTACTGTAGTGTTGTGTAAACTATTCAGTAATATACCAAGTGAAGATTCTATATGAATATTGTTAAACTTATCTTCTTCTGTTAGTGCCTATTCGTTCCGAATATTGGCGATCAGTCTGACTATGGCCATCCTATTCACAGCCATCCTGAAAAGTTCCGCTGTAGTCTTGGAGAACCAGGTACGCAGGTTCTTCAGCCATGACATTCTTCTTCGTCCTGGTCCTCTTCTGCCATAGATCTTTCCTTGGAGAACGGATTTCAGCAGGCCATATTTTTCTTCATTCCTCATGATATGGCCGAAATATGCAAGCTTCCTGCTCTTGATGATGTTCATCACTTCCAAATCCTTATTCATTCTCTCCAATACAGCTTTGTTGGTCACTTTGTCCATCCATGAAATTCTCAACACTCTCCTATACAACCACATCTCAAAAGCCTCGAGTCTTTTTTCAGTTGATTTGGTCAATGTCCATGACTCCATCCCGTAGAAGAGTATTGAGAATATGTAGCAGTGGAGGAGTTTGATTTTGATGCACATATTAAGGTTGTGACTCTTGAACAGTTTTGCCATCTGATTGAATGCAGCCCTCGCTTTTCCTATTCTGCATCTTACCTCCTGAGAATGATCCCATTTCTCATTGATTAAGGTTCCCAGATAAGTGAACTGTGGCACCCTCTCTATCGGTTTGGTGTTAAGTATTAAGTCACATCTTCCTACTGCTCCCCTACTAATCACCATGAACTTAGTTTTGCTCACATTGATTTCCAAGCCATATTTTTCACTGACACTTCCTATCTTGTTCACAAGCTCCTGCAGACTGTTCTTGCTGTCAGCGAATATTACCGTATCATCCGCATATCGAATGTTGTTCAAGCGTTCTCCATTCAACAGGACTCCCATTTCAGTATTCTCAAGGGCCTCCCTGAAGATTTCCTCTGAATAAAGATTAAATATCAATGGCGAAAGGATGCAGCCCTGCCTAACGCCTCGAAGAATGTCAACTGCATTGGTTTGCTCTTCAGCACTGATCCTTATAGTAGAGGACTGATTCCAATACAGGTTTTGGATGATTTGAAGATCTTTCCCATCCATTCCTGTGTTCCTCAAAATCTCCATCATTCTCACATGCTGAATCCTATCAAATGCCTTCTTGTAGTCGATAAAACATGCAAAAACATCACAGTTCACGTCTCTACAGCGCTGGAACAACACTTGTAGACAAAACAAGGCATCTCTTGTACCTACTCCCTTCATGAAACCAAACTATGTGTCTGCGACTCTTTCTTCACAGAGCTTGTAGATTCTCCGATGAATAATCTTAAGGAACAACTTCAACATGTGACTCATGAGGCTGATGGTTCTATAGTCACCACATGTTTTGGCTCCCTGTTTCTTTGGCAATATTATAAATTCTGAGATCAGCCATTCATCTGGGATGCTTCCAGAATTGTATATTTGATTAAATATATTAGTCAAGAATTTGATTGATCCATCGTCTAACAGTTTAAAAAATTCTGAATGCACCCCATCTGGTCCCGGAGTCTTTCCTTCTCTCATGGCTCCAATAGCAGCCTTGACTTCATCCACCATGATACTAGGACCAGACACATCCTGCATTTGCATTGCAGGTGGTTCTCCTCTTTCATCAAAGAATAGCTGTTCCACATACTTCTTCCAAGCCTCTTTAATGTCCTCTCTATCCAATATCAGATCTCCCGCATCACCCACAAGTCTCCCAACCGTTTTCCTTTTCAGCCTTCTTGTCACTTCTCTCACTCTTCTATGTACGTTGACCTCATCAAATTTGTTCTGGAAGAACTCAATCTCTTGGCATTTCTCCTCCAACTCTTTCTCCTTTGCCTCTCTTATTTTTCTTTGAATGACCCTCTTTAAGCTCTTGTAAGTTGAAGGATTGTTCTTTTGTTTTCTCCTTTCCTCCATGAGTGATAAAATCTCATCAGTCATCCATGATTTGTGTTTCTTCCCATCATCCTTGAGATATTCATCCTTGATCTTCCTTGTTGCCTCTGCAAATGCCCCAACCTGATCCCGTGTATTGACAACTTCCTCTTCAATCTGCCTGCACCTATCATTGATGTCATTCTTCACTTGGTCCTTTAGTGTGCTATTCCTAAGCTTCCTGAAGTTATATCTTGGACATCTCTTCCTTTGTATAGCCTTGAGCTTCATCCTATATTTTCCTATAACTGGGGTGTGATCCGACTGTAAATCAGCACCAGGATATGTTTTCACACTTGTGAAGCTGTTTCTATATCTCTGGTTTACCAAGATATAATCTATCTGATTACGAATAATATGATTTTCTCCATCATCTCTAGGAGACGTCCAGGTGTAGAGTCGTCTGTCTGGTAACTTGTAGAAAGTGTTCATTATTACCAGATTATGTTCAGATGCAAATAAGCTCAGAGTTTCACCTCTTGTGTTCCTGTCACCAAGACCATGAGGACCAATATGTTTTCCTTCTCTACCTTTGCCTACCCTGGCATTGAAATCACCCATCAGGATAAGTAGTTCTTGTTTAGGAAGTTTCTTTATAAGATCCTCGATCTGAGAGTAGAACTCTTCGACCTCTTCTTCACTGTGATCACAGGTAGGTGCATACACCTGGATTATTTTCGTGTTTACCGGTGATGTACTCAACTGCAGAAGCATGACTCTTTCATTCACAGGGACAAAGTTGGTGACATGATTAGCAACATTTTTATTGACGATTATTCCGACGCCATTCTGATATCTTCCATTTGTTGCTCCAGAATAGTAGACTCTGTAGTCTCCTATATTACAGTAACTGGAGTTGGGCCATCTCATTTCACTCACTCCCATGATCTCTATACCCAGTCTTTCCATTTCCAAAAAAGCATTATGAATTTTTCCTGCTTGGGCCATGGTTTTAACATTCCATGTACATATCCTCTTAATCTGTTTCATCTTTAGTTTATAATTACTCATGTTTCTGTTCCGATTTGCCCCCCCCCCCCCCCGGGAGAACCGATCGGGGAGCTTGAAACTCCGGACTGATTTAACAAGAACATAGCCATGCTGACATACTAGGAAAGTCACCAGGTGACCTTTAATGACTAGGGTTTCCGTTGCCATGTCATCCTTATACCGTTGACTGCCTTATCACAGTTCTTCCTCTTTTAGGGCCAGTTTCCCAACCCTGGGGCAAAAGGGTGCCCAGGATCCTCCACCCGCTCATCCGCCCTGTAGGAGGCCGTTGGCACTTGATGGAGGGGGTTAAACTCATGCTGCATTAATTTTAATTATTGTTAAAATTATTTGTCGGAGATTAATTTGTCACATATTCTGTTGCAGCAACATTTACTACATCAAGCACAACAAGGCCAACCTGGAACTGTTATGCTTTTGCAGTATCCACCACAATCACCGCAACAGCAACAGGGTCATATAACAGCATCTCTGTCAGCTCCACCTCCACCTATTGTATCGGGTGAACACAATCAAAATCCGAATGCGATTGTTAGAATGCCAATTTCTCTGAGAATGACTGTACCTGTTCAACAATCACAAGCTGAAGGAGTGGCAACTGGTCAAACACAGTTGGCTCAGATAACGGCCACTTCAGGTGCTCCTCAGTCTCTGGCTACTCAACAACAGTTGCAATATAGTCAACAGGGTAAAATAATGCAACCGATGCAGCCACAAATGCAACACCAGCAACATATGCAATCTCCACCGCAACAGGTTAATATTATTCTTTATTAAAAATAATCAAAGTTTGTTTGTTATTATTTGGGAAAATTATTATGTTGAACTACAATTTAAGATCATGATCATTTAACCCGACGAGAACAGAGATTTTAACGATCACGCGGACTGTCATTTTACGCCTAATAAAAACTCTTGTATTTCATTCCTAAAATTTCAAAAAATTACCATTTATTTATAAAGAATTTGTTATTAGAACAACGTTTGAACCAAATTTTTCCGTTTTCATTTACGACCAGAATATTAAAAATTGAAAATTTAAAAAAATATTTTCTTTTAGAAATATCAATTTACGTATGAAAAAGTGTCACTAAATCAGTAAAAAATACAAAAAAATGTGTTCAGCTTTATATATAAATAAAGCATTTCATTGTAAAAATAACAACACTTAGATATTGCAAATTGATAGACGTTTTCAAAAGATATCTCACTTTTTGTTCAACAAAGTAATGTACTGGATGAAAAAAATCGCCTCAAAATAATGTCATTTCTTTTCAATTTTTATTTACTCCTCTTCTATGACAGTTTCTATCTCTTTTCTGCACGTTGTTTTGTGTATTATCCTTTTCTAAACAGGTTAGCATAAATCAAAATATGTTGTCATTTATTTTGACGTTAATTGTAAGGTTTAACTGAGGGATAGGCTAGATGGGTAGTGCTAACCTTCTTTGTTCGATTTTAGAGTTATAAAATTTGTCGCCGGCACTTCTAATTAATAAATTTTTATTGTTACATTTAAAGCTAACTGATGATGTCATTCCCAAACAAAAACTTTTTTTGTTGAAAAGTTATGGACGAAAACGTTCAAATTTTAGTACTGGCTCGTCAAAAAAAATCTCTTTCTTTCATGTAACACCATGTCAATTTTCATTGTACAAATATGCAAGATACATCAAATGGAAGAGGAGAAAATTCTCTATCACTTAACCTGTTGAAAAATAATGAATAGTTGCGGAGAAAATTGAGTTTAAAGAAAGGTGATGATGCATGCGTGATTTCTGGCTTCCCGGTTAGCAAGGGCCATGATCATTTAATGAATCAGGCATGTTGATTTAACCTATTTTACAATGTATGGTCAGTAGATACAGTATTGTAAATCACTAATTTTGTTTTATATAAGTTACATCTTTGTTAAATTAAGCCTGGGTTTCTGAATATATTTGGTTGCTATAAATAAAAATTTATTAGAAACTGAAAGATCACTGATGATCTTGGCTATAAAGTTATATTTGTTGAATAACACATTTTTTTATCTCTAATGTTTATATATTGCAATCTGTTCGATTCAAGTACAATAAGTATCCAATGAGATAAGAATGATTTCTACGATGTGTAAATGAGGTGTAGTCTTGTACTGACTCAGGCTGACTATTCTTGAGAGAATATGGTTAATTGAAACCCAACCATCAAAGTAAACTGGTAACCACTGTTACTGGGTTCTACGCCAGGGTCCCGGGTTCAATTCCTGGTCAGGTCTGGCATTTTTTTCATCACTCATTTTCATCTATAATCTTTCTCACCGTCTGCATTAGCAAAAATTGCAAAACAGTCAGACATAAAAAGTAACCACTGTTTAGTATTCAAATCCTTATAAAAGTTGCTTTATATACAGTACCTTTACTTGGATTTGAACCATAGAACCTTTGTCTCCAGAAGTCATCTGTTTAATAGCTGGCTTATGGAAAGACTTTACCACTAAACCAACCTGGTGAGTTAACACGTATCTAACAAACAAATAATTGATTTATTACCTTAGTAATAATATATGTCAGTGGTTTGATAAAAAAAGTTTATTGACTATTACATTGCCAATAAATTAATGTATTACAAAAATGAATTATTACCAAATGTGGACATCAAACATGAAATTAAAGCAGAATAGAGTTCACCTGCAGTGCATTTTGTAAAATACAGGACCATTCTAACAAATTCTGATTTCAAACTTAGTCTTTAAATTAGATTCACCATGTCTAGACATATTAAATGTATTACCAAAAACAAATTATATGTAATAAGCATGGCAAAATTACATAGCAAAAGAAAACAAACCAATTTACCATTCTCTTGGTCCTAATATTCATTTGCCTTCTTCACTTCTAATATTGCTTTATCCTGCTTTCCCATCACCCATGGTTCACTTCCATAAAGTAAAGATAAAAGTTGTCACAAATTGTTGAAATAAGATAACGATCTTATCTTGACATTTATATCTGTTTCTTCTTCTTACGCATATCTGCTACTGGTAGATTGTGACTACAGTTTCCTTTCTATCTGTCCAATATGCCTATAAGCTTTTCCACAAACGTATCATGGTCCACTGACAAATGTAATGAATCTGTGACACCTTCCTTTATCCTACACCTCTTTGGCCCTCAATAATTAACTGCAAAAGTTGATACCTTTCATTCGATGTAACATGGCCAATGTATGCTGTTTCTTTTCTTGATTGTTGCAAGCAACTCTCTCCTTCTCTCTCTCTCTCCATCAAGTCTTCTGAGAACCTCCTTGTTTGCCATTCTCTCCATCCATTGTACTTTGAGTATCATGCGGTAAATCCACAGTTCAAGGGCTTCCAACCTATTCATAATGATTCAATCCTGAGAGTCCAACTTTCGACACCATACAGAAGCAAAAATCAGACATGGTGAAACTAATTTGAAAGTTAAGATTGAAATCAGAATTTGTTAGAGTGTTCCTGTATTTTACAAATGCACTGCAGGCAAATTCTATTCTGCTCTAATTTCATGTTTTATGTCCATTCTCTACGAAGCTATACCCCAGGAATCTTAAACTTTTTACAATGAATCTTAATTTTGTTTTACTATTGAATGTTTGCTTAGCTAAAGCTATGCTTTATTTATTTCTTTATTACTTCTGTTGTCATTAGTAATCAGACTTCCTAGTAAACAGTACTGGGTAACCACTTCAATTCTTTCATTTTTCAGTGTCATATCTACTTTATCTTAGGCTTTTAGTCTGGTTAATAATGACTATTGGAAATTGTAGCATTCAATATTTATGTTTAGTTAACAGTTATGGCCAATTCACACGATACTAGTTTATTAGCTGTTACTACTACCATGTAGGTGACAGTTCCCACCGAGCTAGTTAATTAATACCAGTGCTCTGAAGACATACATGAGTTTTGTTGTGTATTGCTGTACAAAGTACAGCTTACTAGCGCTAGTCAATTGTGTGACCTTTTCTCCCCTACTAGCCGCTAGTAAAATCAAACATGTTCAAAGTCACTAGCGCTCTAGTGAATACTATAATCATGGGACGGCACAGTAAAATAGGTGCGCTAGCACACCCCGCTCTGCACACTTGAGTGAACGGCACGGAGCGTCCCATACAATTGAATGATGAGACGGGGTGAACTGTAGCAGTGAGCTAGTAAATTCTAATACATACAGCACTGAGCTGAGCTATGTGAATAAACAGACAGTGAGTCGAGCCGAGGGTGACTTTTGCCTGCTCCTTCACACACAGCACGTTGTGTTTGCGCGCGCGTCAACCTGAACGTTCATGCATCCCTTTCCACAAACAAATTTTTGTCATATGTCTATCTTTGTTTTGTACGCACGTGGTAAAACTGTTACAGTACAGTACAATGGTATTTTACAACCACTTGTCTCAGGGTTGTTGTAGTATAGTATGAAAGAATAATGACCCTCTCTCCGCACCCATCTCCTGCACCCTTACAAACAGAGGCAGAGTTTGACACGATATGTATACTTTCCATGCAGTGTTTAGGTAGCCCTTGCTATGATGCGACTAGAGGAAAGTGGTTTAGTCGTGGAGGGGATGAACAAGTCAGCTCTGTGTGTGGAGAGCGTGCTGCGTGGGGAGAAACGCTTGGTGTGCTGGTTGTTCAAAATAAAAGAGGTGGTAGCTTACCGCTCAGTTAAAAGAGCTAGCTCTTTTGTGCGACTCGCTCATGAGCGTCACATCATTAGAATACTAGCTATTTTGCTAGCTGTTAGTCAAATAGCATCCTGGGAATAGCTCTTTTCTGTCTGCTTTATTGATACAGTAGTTTTATTTGTTGAATGATTTAATAGTTGCAGATGCAAGTTCAGCCACCACTCCAATTACATCCGCATCAAATGCAGATGCCACCTCAACAGCATATTCAACCGCCTCCTCCTCAATCTCAACAGTCAATGCAAGTCCAACAACAAATCCATCAGCAAGCAAATGTACAAAGACATCAGCAGGTTCAAAACCAGCAACAAATGAAGAATAATTTAGAAATGGCTCAGCACCAAGAAAATATGTCGCAACCGCAACAGTTAGGACAGAAAAGACGATATCCTAGTAATAACAATAGCAACAACAGTAGTAATAATAATAGTAATAATAGTAGCAGTTCTAACAGTCAGCAGCAGCAGCAGTATCAGGTGTGAACAACTTACTGGTATTCATTGTGTTGAGTTTTAAATTGATTGTTTTATTGTATAATGCTATGAGCGACAAACAAAATCAATAAAAGTTTTTTCTTTTAGCATTTCCTCTTTGTCTATTTTTACTTTCTCTTGCCTATATGAATATATAGGAAGGAAATCATGTTAATTTTTCGAAATCAAATTTTCACCGGATCTACACGTTTTCATACCCCCTCAACCCAAAAAAACATGTTTTTAGTGATGTGTCTGTGTGTGATCAGAATATCTCAAGAATGGAACATCGTATGAACTTGAAACTTAAGTTAGATACCACTAGAGGACCCCACATGAACACCTTTATCAAAATCGTTCAACCGGAAGTCATAGTTTATTTGTTTTCACTTTTTTGCGATTTTCTCAAAAATGGCTCCTACGATTTTTTTTTAAAATCCCCTCATTTACTAAATTTTTTATGCTCAACAAGATAGGGTAGGTGCCATGTCTGCTGAAATTCTTGGGGAGGCTGTTTTCTGGTAAAACAATTGTTTTTTTAAGATTGCTGCTTTAATATGCATTTTAGCGCAAAAATGTATATAATAAAAGATGTAGAGAATTTATAATCATACAAATTTTATTTCAAACATGTTTTTGTATAATACTTTGTTTAGCAGTAATTAGTGATTTTCTGGTTTTTTTTCAAGAAAATGTGTAAAAAAATTGATTTTTTAAGATTTCAGCCTTAGTATGCATTCTATGACAATAGTGTATATAATCAAATTTATAGGAAATTAAAAGATCTACAACTTTTATTTATACCATTTTTCTCTACAGAACCTAGTTTAGTGTGAAAGAGTGATTTCCCGTATTTTAACCTAAACTGAGGATGATTTTAATTTTGCATCTTTCACTCATGATTATTCACTCATGATTATTTCTTAATAATAATAAAAATAAACAAAATTTTACAAAAATTTTGTTACAAAATTTTGAATGATTATTAATTATTATTTATTATTTTTTGATTATGATTATTTGGTTATGTTTATTAAGGTTAGTTTTTTTGTTAATGTTAATTATTGTTACCTAGGCCGACCGTTCCTGAATGAGTATGATTAATTAAACCCCAACCATCAAAGTACACCGGTAATTACTATCTAGTATTCAAATTTGTATAAAAGTAACTACTTTAACTAGGATTTGAACCAGGAATCTTCGTCTCCAAAAATCAGCTGTTAAACAGCTGACTCACGGCGATGACTTACCTCTAGACCAGGGGTTCTCAACCTTTCAGTCTCTGTGCCTCCTTTAGTAGACTGACTTTTTGTCACGCCTCCCCTGTACTATTACCCCCTTATATGGTCAACACAAGTAGGCCTACTTAGTAGAATTTCAGTTTGTAACTATAGCGAGTTTAGGGATGGGATAAAGGTTAGACTTGCAGGTAATACAATTAAATATTTGATAACTTTTTACAAAATGTTTAATACTACCTTCAATACATTTTTGAACATACAGTCAAATCACAGAACCAAAAAACTTAAAATATAATTGTTTACGAAACCTTCAAACTATATCATAGCTTTTTTTCTATTCTAATACAATGACGCCTCCCTTAAAAATCTTTTACGCCCCCCAGGTTGAGAACCCCTGCTCTAGACTAACCTAGTGGGGCTGACTGTATAATAAGCTAAAAAAAAATCATCAAAAATTTTCTTGTTCAGTATTCTTATTACTGTGTAATGCGTTATCCGATAGTTATGATAATTGTATTGTGATATGTTTAACAAGTAATTTTTGTTTTTTGTAGCAACAACAGCAGTCTCCTCAACCGGTTCCTCCACCAGTTCACCAGCATTCAGCTAATGCTCAGTTAAAACAGCAACAACCACCAGTTAACAAACAACAACGGCAGGGTATTGGGTAAGTGTATTGCTTATTAATCTTTATTTTATTTGTTGAAGAACATATAACAAATTTTAAAGCTAAACAGAAATATTCTTTGTTACATAGAAATAAAAATACAGTTAATATTTTTACAAAATTTTGAATGAAAGAATAATAATTTTGGAGTATGATTTTATTTAATTAAATTTCTGTGTATATTTGCAATATTTAATGTTTTGGTATAATATTGTTCTTTAATTAGTTTTTTGTTGTTTCATAATTAACGATATTATTGGTGGTTGTATTAAGCAGTTTTAAAGAAAAATAAGTTGTGCATTAAACTAAAAACAAAATAATAATGATACTAATGTTAACACGTTCTGTTATGATCTTAACTTTTAAATACATTTATTCATAATTTACATTTACATATTTCAAATATTTATTATTATAAATTATAAAGGTATTAAAAAAATCTTCCAAGTTAACCACTTGACAATAAAAGCAAGTTGTATAGTTTTTTTTTCAATTAAATGACAACTAAAATAATTTAGATTCACACAATTTATTAATTGATAAAGTTATAATTTAATGCTTCATCGTGTTAACATTTTACTGACTGACATAAATGTAACGAGTATACAATATTAACTTCAGTTTAATATTAATAAGTTTATTCTATATATTAATTTTAAGTTTGGTATAAGTGTTTTTTGTACTTATTTTATTATTTTCTTTAGTACGAGTCATTAAAAAATAATGTTAAAGGAACTTGGGTGCTTCTAATTCAGTAATAAAATTATTGGCAGTAAAAGATTATTCTTAAGTTATTAGTTTTTGCTGCTCATTTAACCTTTAACATTAATTTATATCAAATGTTATATTCTATCAAATTGGCACTTAATGTTACATAAAAAATAATAAATAAAACTTAATGTTAAAAAAAAATTAATGTTACATTGTTAACATGAATTCCATTTAGATAGAAGTAGTGTATTTGAAAAAGTGTTGATGAAAAAATTGGCCTGCGAATTTGTAATATGAATTGGGAATTCCTAGGCACGTGTCAAAATGTTTATTTAGTCTGATTATAATGAATAGGTAGTCGCAGAGTATTGTAGGGAGTGGTTTGATTCCTCGTGTCTTAATTATTTATAGCTCATGGTAATAATATTGGACAGTAGAATATTAAAGACTTTGGCAATGACCCTGTAACAATAATTGTGCTTAAGTCATTAGTCTGTCAGGCATACTTTTGAATGAATGCTTATGTGATTTTTCCCCTGCAAAAGATCACAATGTATTACTATATAATTTTTTGAAGAGGTACTAATAATTTTATTGCGTCGATACATGGATACGTATTAATTTTTTTATATAAAATCTAATTACGTTCATAAAAACACGACACAGTTGTTGGTGTATTTCAATGCGAAAATTATCAGTGTTATTAAAAAAAAAAAAAAAAAATAGGAAGCATTGATGTTGAACCATTTTAAAGTATGAAACCAGTCATGTTCCAGTTCAGTCATTCATTGCCTTGAAAGCAAAATTATACATTAAACCTTTACAGTAGCATGTTTAATTCTACAAATTTCTGGCGTAAACTGTGTATATTCATAAAAGCTAAGTTGTTGCTGAAAGTGTTGTTCAAAACCTGATTAATTTTGATGTTTATTATACAGAAGAGTTTATTCAATTAATCACATCATTTTGAGGATATTGAGGCTTTGTAGTGTCAGCTGCCTAGACTAGTAAATGTGTTCAGTTGTCTATTTAAATATTTTAAAATATTCTCTGTTGATGTCTGATCTATTCAGCCTGAAGTATTCATTTTTGGACGTAGGGTTTACCTTCTCTTCGCCATTGTTCTGTATCATGAGTAATCTGCATTCATCTCATGACTCCTTAGGTCATCTATCTCTTACGTGTGGTCCTATTGCTCATTTGTATTCCCAGGGTCTGTAGTGTGTAGGATCCTGGTATTCCACCTATTGTCTTTTTGTCGCAAAGTATTGCCAGAAAATTTCCATTTAAGTTTGGCTATCCAAGCTGACACATTTGTTACTTTTATTCTGTTTCTTTTCTATGTGTTTTTCTCTTTCTCTGTGAGTCTTACGCCTGGTATTTGTCTTTCTGTTGCTCTTTGTATCTTCACTATGTGATTGTATTCTTTCTTGTTAATTTTTAGGTTCGGTATAGCTAAACTTAAAAATTGACAGTATGCATTAATTGAATACTCTAGTTCTGAGATAACACAGATACTTGATGTTTTTCGAGGATGTATGTGAGTTTGCCAATGACAATCACATCAGTCTAGTTTTTCTCTCAACTTCCTCTGTGTGATTGTTAGTACTCAGTTTCATTATTTGAATATTTGACTAGATGAAATAATATACTTTGTGAAGTTCTCTATTTTATTTTGTGCGACTGTGATGTTTATTTTTTCCACTTGATTCATCTATTGATGTAGTTAATGTAAATAGAATTGCTTCGAGGCTATATTATCTTGTGCCCATGGTAATCACTAACAGAATGATGTATTTTTCCTGAAACTTTATGTTGAAAAAAATTCAGTTTTATTATAAATTTTTATACGCATCATTTCATGCTACAAAAGGGAACTCACACTCTGCAGGAATAGATTTGTATTTTTTTCCAGAATGTTCTAGTCAGTGTAACTCTTGAATATTATTAAATATTCAGTTTATTCTGAGAGAGTTTATGAGTACTCTGAACGATTACATTACTGATATTCAGTGTATCTAAAAAAACTGGTGACCTGTATTTTTGTTTGGTTATCATTGCTAGGCAGTTATGTACCTTGTTGTATTATTGCCCTAGTCCCAGTTGAACATGACATTGTTAATCTGAGTTGTGCTGATTTTGTTCACTTGCTTCTATATACCGTTCGTTACTACTCATAACAAATTTTGTCGATTCATTTACTGTGGAAAGCATTACACAGATACAATATAAACTGTAGAAATTAAATGTATGCATAAAGTAAATTGAGCTTTTAAACGTCTTTTGACTACTTAACCTCCCATTAGTCTTTTTGTTCTTTTAAGGTACAATTTTATAAAACATATAGTATGCCTACTAGATTTTTGTGAAGTTTCCTGCATTATTTTTCGATGACTCTGTTAAAAAAATTCTCTGTAACCTTCGTAACGTAAGATATTACTATAACCTTCGTTATGTAAGATATTACTACAGCATTAAATTGCCATGCACATTTTATAACTGTTATTTAATATTTAATTTTTTTACAGGTGTAATATTATCTCAATGTATATTTTTGATAAACTAAACTCAACCGATTTTTAAATAGAGCTTAATTACATTTTAGTTGTACTGTTAGCATGTTGACTGCCACTCGTAACTAAATAATTAATAGATTAAAATGATTAAACTTTTAATGTTTGATCAAATTTATTTAAAGTTACCCTAACATCTTGGTGATCAGTGACTACTTTGGTTTGAAGAATTTGGTTTGGATGTGTAATAATTTCCAGATCCTTGCCAGGAATTGAACTTGAGACCTCTGCTTTGCAGCGTAGCACGCTAACCACTGGGCCATGGAGGCGGACCCAATCAAACTATTATAATAAATTTATACCTGTGGGTGTACTTTTTTAAATTATTAGCAAAGCACATTTCATATTTAACGATTGAACATAGACAACAACACTAACACAAGGATCTAACTTTAAACTGAAAACCTCCCTTTCATACAAACCCGATGCGTTTTTTTTTTTATTGCCAGGTTGTTTTATTGTACTGGTAGTGCATTTGATTGTTTTTTTTTAAGGAAAACATTAAGATATCATAATTGGAATAAATTAAAAGACTTTCGTTGATTCTTTAGATTGTTTTGGGTTGACTTCACTGCCATTTCTAATTTGTTTAATCTAGATCAAACTGAGAATCTAGAACCAGAATCTAGAATGCTCAAACAGAATTCGATCATATCCATTCCTGTTTTATCATTTTTAAATCCCCTTCTATAATTTTAATATTATCAAAACTGTCATTTGTGTTGGATTCATAAAGTTAATATTTTTTAGATTAATTGTTACAATTAATTAATAGGAAAACCACATTAATTCTGTAGTATTAAAGTTTTTATCAATATTAAATTGTAGAAGCATAAATAAAATTTAGTGAAACATAAACATCCTACTTCTCATAATTTGAATCGACGTGGTTTTGAAGTCACACAATTATTTTTTTAAACATTTTGATCTTAAATTGTTTTCTAGTCTTGAAAGTTTATTTGAACTTCACTGGTGGTAGAGGGAAGTTATTTCATCCATTCTCTGGACCAAAATTCTGTGAAATTTGGTGATACTCACAGTTTCATTTTTTTTTTTTTTGTTGACTGTACACCATACTTTAGGTAGCTTTCTGCGGCTACTAAACTGATTAAAGTCTTGGGACTGGGTGTAGTCGGCCAAGGATTGACCGATAAATACGCATGTACACCATGCTTATTTCGCTTACTAAACTTAATCAGTTTGTCTATTTCAATGCTCCTCATAATTATGTTTGTAAATTCAGGATTTTTTTAATATCCTGTTAATATTATTTTTATTTTAATACAGTATAATGTAGGTCTGAGTATTGATGTGTTCTCATAAGTAAGTTTCATTGGGCTTTTATACATTGCTGTAACTTTTTAAGGTCCTTAAAATTTAGCTGTATGAAGAAGCTGTTAAATTAGCTGTTTAAAGGAAATCTGCTATCTTTCGGTATTTGTTTCAAAATATTATTTTGGAGTTTAGTTAGTGAAGAAGAAATGTAATGACATTTGAAATTCTGTTTCTGTGAACCATCTTTGATTAGATTTCTTTCAACTGCATCTGTTATATTGGATTTTTTTAAGAGACCTCTTAATTTACACACTTATGAGGTGTTCTACATTTGAACTAGTAAATCAAGTGATGTCTTTACTATTAAATCTTTTATATTAGTCCATAATTTTTTTTTTTTTTGATGAATGAACAAGTAGTTTATTTTCATGTGTTGATTAACAAAAGGAAAATCAATCAGTTGAAGTCTTTGGCAGTCAACTTGTAAGGTACATTGCATGCATATTAAATACAAGTATTTTCTGTTTAATTTAAATATAAAATTAACAAATTTTATTCTTAAATATTTTGGGGGCAGAGCGAGCAAAAAATTAAATCCTTTATTTTCTACCCTGTAAATCTTTTCTTTCATAGTGTTATCTAAAAATTATGAACCATACATTACTTTTTAGATATTTTCAAGGCATAGTTGAACGATTTATAAATAAACATAGGTTAGTGACTTTCAGTTTCAAGTTGTTTTTGTTTTGATGGTTTAAAACAATTTTGCTCGTTTGGTAGTATTGTATCTTGTAATTTAATTAATGTTATTTAAAATTTGTATCAGAATAAATGGCTCGCTCCTCTCCTTTCTTAACTTGTTATAAATTAAGTGTACTTATAAGTCTTGGAAATTTATAATATATAAATAAACTATTTCTCAAGAATAATACAATAAATTACTGTATGTAAATCTTTTTTTGTCTAGAATAGAATTTATTGCATTTATTATGTTACAGCGACTGTTAAAATTTACTTCAGGTACCAGTTTTTAATTTCCTCATAGTGACAAACAAGCAATCATAAATTGATGGAAACTGTGTAAAGTGATTATTTCTTAATAACTAATAAAGTAATTAAATTTTAAGTAGGTCGTATATTATTCTATAAGGAATCGTTTTCAGTATGTTCTGTGATATCAAGGTTTGATAATCACGGGAAAAATTATCCATGGTTTTTTTTTAAATTATTGTCAAATTGTAAAGTTAATAGTGGTTTTTTGTCAAGAATTACCATATGAATACTAAATAATCATTTTGATAATATTTAAGTATAACAGAAAATGTAACTTTTATAAATGTGTTCTTATTGCGTCATGACCTACAAACATTCCACCAATAACTATACTTGGATTTGTTATTTACTTTTCCTTGTAAAATAATACAATATAATCTTAACTTAAAAGATAAATAGTCGTAGCTTGATTAAAAAACAAGGTATTTTACAATATGGGAAAACAAATTATTAAATTAAAATTTAAAAGTATTCTAATTATTATTATGCTGCAGATTGACTTGGTATTTTGTTCATTTTGTTGGGTGTATTCTTTTTTTTTTAGCTGAGAATACTTATTTGTTGATGTACATCCTCATTAAAAATCATTTTCCATATCATTGTTTTTAATCAGATCTATTCCATACTGGTCTCTGGCTCTGCTGTTTTTTGTTTTTGTTTTCATTGGTTTTTTCTTGTTCTATTAGTAGACATAGGTCCTAATGTATTCTGAAAAATGTTTTGTATAAATATTTTAAGACTAAAATTATTCATGAAAGTCTATTCCAATCTTCTTTCTAGACGACTTAAGGTTTTTAACAGTTAATGGTAATTGGCCAAATACACTTTAAAAAACCGGTTATAAAATAAGAATTTGTTATGAAACATTTTCGATTTTTTTGTTTTACTCCATTTACCATGTCAAAGTAACTACAGATTTCTGGTAGCTGTCTTTGTAATACAAGTTCTTCATTTTTTCATATTCATGGAAACCATTAATTCTGTAATTTACAGTCCCTAATCTGTAGATTTTTCAGTCCACCCTTATACTCCCAAATTTAATACCCGCAGACTTGAGCTTTTAATTCTAATGAATGTAATCGTTAGATCTTTTGCAGTTGTCTATATAATTGTTAAACTCATTAATTTTACCTGAAAGTCCTTCAATTATTTTTATAATTTGGTAGTTGTGCCAGTTGTGCAAATAAAGTCTTAAATTTAATTAAATGTTTGCATTAAGTACTTAAGCTAGTATTAAGTAATGTAGAATTAACAAATGCTTTTGTGTGTTATAGTAACGAAGTGATATTCTTTCCAGTAAAGGTCAAGGCAAAGAGCTTTTTATCGAATGGCCTATTTTTTAAGGTTCTTCTATTTGGATTTGTTTGTTTATATTGATTGTCTAATAGGAATGTACAACAGAATCAGCAACCCCAGCAGCAGCAGCAGCCTCAACAACAACCTCAGCAGACGCAGCAGCAACAACAGGATGGACCAGGTGGACCAGGAGGACAAGTACCGGGATCAGTGGGACAACAAGGGCAAGGTATGTCCGTTATTGGTCAACAGCAGCAAAGGGTGGAGAAGAATTTATTGCCACCCTTACCACCTCCAGTGGGACCAGGTTTGTACTTAACACACCCCTGCCACCATCCGGCTGCAGATCTTTTCCCAACCACAGAATATATCAGCTCTTTTCATATCAGTCGTTTTTGAACTCATATAATTTTGCTGTATTGAAACAGTAATTTACTTACTCATACCAATATTCTGAAACTTATTTACGTAAATTATTTCTCCTTCTTCAGCCTGTCATCATCTGTGTTGGATACAGGCCTTTTCTGTTTGTCTCCACAATTCTCTTTCGTCCACTTTTCTTACCCGGTTAAATCCTGCTACTAGGTCCAAGTTATTCTACTGTATTTGTGGATGACCTCTACCTCTCTTACCCAGTCAGGACCTCCATTGCTGAATTTTTAAAGTTTTATCGATCAACCATGTGGCCCATTTTTGTTTTACTTCTATTATCCTAGTTTTCCACCAAATATTGTCGTTTCTTTTTCTGTTTTTTAATATAATATGGAGCATTGTCTTTCCATGGAATTTTGTATCTTGGCCGGGCTCCCATCAGGCCTTTTGTATAGGACCATGTTTGAGAGGGATATGAGGTCGGGAAGTACAGACTGATTAAAACTGGAACTTCTCAATTGTAAAAGAGTTTTCCGATTCTTCAGGATTTTACTTTGCCTTCCAAAAGTACGCCATGCTGATCTTATGCACATCTCTATTTCTGCTGTTTGGCTTATTTTCTTCATTTAATGACTTGCTTCAGCTGTATTCAATGATATGCTGTATAACAAAGTCATCAACCATAATATCTTTGTTTTAATTTTGATTGCTTATAACTTTTTTAGATGTCTCTGTTTAATTTTATCCTATGGTTTTGGATTTGTTCTTCGATTCTATGAGAATGTGTAGTAATTCTTCAAAGCTGTTTGTTAGTAGGATCACATCAGCATATTTTAAACGGTTCAACCTTTTCTCATTAATCATCTTGCCTTTATTGACCCTGTGGAAGTTTGAAAATTATTCTCAAAACTTTAATTAATTATAACATTTTGTTCAGGGCTATTTGTTCTTAAGAGAAAATACCTACACAATGTTAAACAATTAACACAATGTTAAAACCATCTATTTCTGATTTTATTTAACCAAAACAGTATGAACACCCGCACCTCAGAAATTTCAAGGATACTCAGTATGTACCCATCAATGTTCAGCTATCAACACCACTTTCTGTATTGAGATTACTTAGCATTATGTAAATGTGAATGGTAGGTTCATGTTAATACTGTCTTTACCAAACCTATTTTTATCATTTGTAGCTTTTAATTTCAAACACAATTTTCAGCTTTTTTTTGTAAAAATTGTGACTTTTCTACTAAATATTGTTTGGGATAATAATTTCTAGTTGCGTCATCAGTTGCTCAAGTCTTTCTCTGGAAGCTGTAATTAAGTTTTCCAGCCATTTTTATCATGATCTTGTACTTTATTGTTAAAGTGGTAAATTTTAGTGCTACTTGCAGTATATATTTACAATTGTGTCAGTAAGTAACTGGAAATATTGCTGAGAGCTGGCTAGTAACACTATCAGCTCAAATTAAATTTTGAATATCTATCCTAAACTTTCAAGCTTCTGTTCATTTCCATAATATAACTTTGAATTTGAAATCAGTATAAAACTTACTAAGCACACATTATGAAATGTATCTTTGTCATTATTCCATACCTACACTACTACGTACCTACACACCTATACCTACACACACTACTACGTATGCATTTTTCTGATCTTAACAAAAGTTTTTAGTTATTTATGGATTGTTATTGTCATTGGCCCTTTGCTTAATAAAGCTGAGTTGTTAGTACTCTGGATGACAGACATTTATACTTCTTGAAAATGGATTTGAGTTCTGAAGAGGATGTCTTTTCTAATTATAAGTTTTATCTTCTTATTTCTAGAATTAGGTCCGGCTTGTTTCAGTATCCATCTCCTGAATGATTATTGCTTATTCTTATTTTGAACTGGAACCTGTCCAAACTCATCCAATCCAGATGCTTTCACTACAGTCTCCTATAACCTCTAATCCTGTAGCTCATGGTCAGAACGCCCAGTTCCTCACTTTAATCTGATATTTGGAATCTTTTCCTGCAGTGTACATCTGTTGTATTTCTTAAAAAGATTCATCTCACCTGCCTGGATTTGGTTGCCTGCTGGTTTTAAGTTTGTCCTTGTTTCACTAGCATACTAAACAGTCTGTACACACTGTATTTTATGTAGAATTATCTGTTGGATGGCCAACTGTTGTAGAATCTCAGACGTTTATCTTTCTTCACTTTATTCTTTTTAAGTTCAGAGTATTGTTTCGCAAATTCTAGAATCTGGTAAATTTATCTTCAATGCCTATATCCTTTTATTTGAGACATCACGTCCTAGATATTAATGACTTACCTACTGCCCGATCCCAAGCTTTGTGCAGCTGAGAGGTATGCATTACGTCACTACTACTATGAGAGATTACGTTAGTAGTAGTAACGTTTTACTAGTACTATGTTTGTAGTAGTCAAGGGTACTATCCAAACTACATATATTCTGTGTCGCCGTCTACAGCGAATAGTCTAAACAACACCCACGTATTTCACCGCACTAGACAGCCTACTGCCTAGAGAAAGAGCAATGAGATGATTAGTACAGTGTTATGATGTAGCAGTAGTCTGGTACTTCGTCTGTCCTCTTCATCCCGCTGCTGCACAAAGCTTAGATTCATACAGTAGTCTGGTTTTTGATCAGTAGAAGATATCTTCAAACAATAGCCTTCAAATTATTTAAAAACAAAACCTGCTCTGTGCAAATTTTCTGAAATGTCCTCTTTAATAATTGTTAGGTAAAGAATTTTAAAATATACTTGCTGACTTTTGTAAATTAATTTGCTCAATAGTACTAATTTTACTCCTAATGGCAAATTTCACAATTACATTAATACATCTTACAGTCTTATTTCACAATGTTTTGTATCAGTGTTATCTATTAAAATAAGGTGTAAATAAATAACTCAAGTCATCATAGTGGCCCATTAAAACAAATTGAACTTTGCAACGTCACCACCAGAATTGTAGCACCATCAAAACTTTTATTCAATTATTTTTTTATTTACTTCGCTAAATCTCGTTATGGCTTTTACCATAATTTTTGCAGAATCCTGAATGATTCCTCTTTACAATCATGTACTGTAAAGGTTTTTTTTTTAAATTCGTTCAGTAGAACTCGGTATTTAAGGACAAACAAATTTTTTGATGAATTATCATACGTGTTTTAATTTGAATGAAAAGGGCTGATTATTTTTTTATTTTTTTGTTATACTTAAAATTATTTCAGCCAGCTGAACTTTTCACAGATATGCTGAACATTCATTTCAGGTGAACCGACGTCATGGATTAATTTTTTTTAAATTTATATATATTTATTTGTAATCATTGTATTTATTTCTTATAATGTTTGTTTTCTTTACAGGTTATATTGGATGTTCTGAGATGTTAATTATTTTTATGTTTTTAATTTTTATGTTACTGTGGAAGGGAAAGTCAGCAGCCTTACCTTTATATATGTGGTCATTATTTCTTTTACAATGCTGTTTACCTTTTTTTTTCAGCGGTTATATTTATTGAAATAACTTCAATTGAATATCTTTGTTTTGTTATAATCATTATCATTAATTTATTTATTTTTATTTTTTGTTCATTGCATTTATGCATATTTCTTCATACTACTATATGTCTTTCACTAATTCTGTCAACTTGATCACATTAACATTTTCAAACATTTTTCTTCACACTAAAGTTTTTGTTTTGAATTGTAAATGTTTGTGTATAAAACCTTTCATTCAGGTAACTAACTAATTCCTCTTCATTTTAATTCAACTGTCATTCGTTTGCCTTCACAGTTTAATTTTACCTTTTTTTTAATTTTATACTCTTCTCTTTACAATTATTTATTATCTAACTCTTTTATTTAATACTATTTTCTTATTTTTAGGTTACTGTTTACTCTTTTCCAATTTATTTTTATTTATACTCAAAACACATGCACACAAATTTTTATTTTTTTATTTTTACCTTTATTTTCACTTTTTGTATTAATAAATATTTTAAGTTTGATCATTTTGACAATTTTATTTATTTTTATCTGTTTCTTTGTTTATTTTATCTCTTCTTTTTTTATAGCTGTTGAACAAATTTTGTACAAAGTTGTCTTCTTGCTTTTATATCAACTTCCTTGAATTTGTTTTATAATTTTTTATTTATTTTCATAATACAATGTTACTTGTATATTGTATTATAATTATAATTGTTTTATTTATCTAATGCATTTTGTTATTTCGGTTAATATTTTATACAGGTATTGATTCTTGTTACTGCGTAGAAATATCGACAAACGCAAGAGAGTTTATCTTTTGTACAACTACCGTATAATTACATTTCTAATTGTTTTTGTTAATTTTTTCTGATAATATTTCTAATAGTATATTCTTTTGTAATTCAGGTGATTGGCAAAGTTCAGCCAACAATCAACAATCACCTGACCAGCATCCTCAGCTACAAAATGGTTCACCAACAAGAGGTAATTGATTACTGTAGATTTAACAATTAAGTGTTGTTTTTCTGTGTATCAAACTCTGTACTAGTGTAGGGTATTGTGTAGATTTGATTTATTAAGAGAAATATTAGGATAGTTTTCTGTTAAAGTAATCTGAACTTTGAATACTCACTATTTGTGATATACAACGCTGGGGCTTTCAAAAAGTTCCCAGAATGGTGGTTCAACATACTAATGTTATGACTTATGATAATACTTACCTAATGACTTTCGAAGAAGGGCACACAGACACACACACACACACACACACACTTGCTCCATCAATCCTGCCATTATTAGAAGGCTTATTTCGAGATATGTTGTAGCCGAGTTGTCGCATTTGATTCGATTTCCTTCTTTGGTCTGGGAGCCGATGTTGTGTGCCACTCCAATGATTGCTGTTTCATCTCCAGGTCAGGCGAACGCCCAAGACTCATCTTAGATATCAGTTGACAGTCTGTTGGAGGAACGTAGGGTCCTTCAAACTTGTCTCAAACAGCTCGCTGGTGATTGTTATGTGACATTCCAGCTGATCCGTGTTCAGCAGCCTCGGAACAAACTTCGCATTGACATGTCTCATCTTCAAATCATCATATAAAATGGCATGAATTGATCTCAGTGAGATACCAACTTTGTTTGCCAACTCCACGATTGTCATTCTTTTATCATCTAGAAGCAGTTGTTTCACTTTTGCAATCATTTCATCATTTCAGGGCATCGACAGTCTCCCACTGTGCTCACTGTCCTCTAACGTCTCCTGCCCTTTCTTAAACCATGCAAACCAGTTGTAAACAGCAGACTTTTTTTTGTCCATTATCACCATAAACTTACTGCAGAGCTAACAGCGTCTCTGAAGCTAACTTTCCCAATTTAGACACGAACTGTGACATTGTGTTGACTGACAACCACTCGCATCCATGTTGCATGGAGCACTGATATGACTATGTATTGCCCAAACCTGTTCAAACAAGAGTGTGCTTGGAGTCATGTTGTTTCGGCTACCTTATCGCTTGTGTTTGGCGACGGCAAGGCAATTCTGGGAAATTTTTTAATGCCCCTTGTATTAATGGTAAAATGTTATCCGCAGGAATTTTTCATTAGTAGTTTGATTTCATTATTTTGTATAAGTAGTCTCCTTTCCTGCTCGTACTCACTGGTGTCTCAAGTAGTCGTAATTATCTATCATATTAATTATATTGGAGAATTGTATTGTACGTAACAATCTACTAGAAACCCCTCTGTGTATATCTATAGACTTTAAACATAGTGTTTTTACAAAATTAAGTAAATCCTTTAAAATTTGTACTGCAGCTTTTAATCAATCTAAATGACAATACTAATTTTCACTAGCCTGTAATCATTTTAATGCTGCTTAAACTTTCATCTTATTTAAGTGTACTATTATGTTTCAGTAAATCCACCATCATCAGAGTACATAAAACATTCTAATTAAACGTAATAATTAAAACTTTTCTATATGATGTTATCTCTTCAGTTACTTGTATAGAACCTTTTTATATGAAAGACTGCATATATAACACCTTGTAAAAAAGTTTTAATAATCAATTACTTTAGATTTGAATGGTTTATTTATTCTGATGATGTAGACCTGTTGAAACTTGTTAACGTAGATAAGTAAACAAGAAGAAAATTAAAGAGCATTAAGAAGAGAATAGGTCTAGTATATGCAGAATTTTGCAAAATAAAAATTAAATAAGGTTTGTTATACACACTCTTTTGAGGGAGGGTTATGGTAGCGAGCGATTTACTAGAGTTGTAGCCAGTCGGCACTCTAAGAAGAAAAAGAATAATTATTTCTTATTTACTAGACGCAATTTTAAATTTGAGAAACCAAAAATATTAAATCCTTGAACAGTTCAGGATTTTAAGGTACCGATGGTTTTTTTTTACTAAATAACTACCCATTCATGGTATGCCCTATACTTCATTATACAACCTTACTCTTCCTTACCCTAAATTTATGTATAACTTATCACACGTAAAAATATATTTTACTTCAGTGACTGAAGTATAGTATACTATACTTCACCTAAAATATACTATCACAATTTGCTACCAAAATAAATATATATATATATATATATATTTTATTAAACATCCCATGTCAGATTTTAAACAGCCGTATTGTTTAAAATTGAAATATATTTCTAACCACCAGAATACGGTAACAGAAAACACTTACCTGGTAAGTGTTTTCTGTTACCGTATTCTGGTGGTTAGAAATATGTATTTCGATTTCATCAATATTTATATGTGCTATCACCTATTATCAATGGAAGATCAATATTTTTACTAATATTTATTGAATACATTTTGAGTGATATGTTACAAATTGTTTTAGAAATTATTAATGTATTTAACATACTGCTGTTTTTCTACAGAAAAGGATTTTTACCGGTTGATGAAAATACAGCTTCTTCCTATTCATTCATTTATATGCTAAAAGGTCACCTTTTCGCTGCAACTATAGGTTTTTCAGTAACCAATCTTTTCATGTCTATATATGCTTATGCAAATAACATACCCATGATATAAGTCTCATTACTAATAAATTAAAAAATTAAATTATTAACACTTTAAAAAATTGAAATTGTGAATTTACATTCATGATTGAAGGTGGAGTTCTGAATATTTTTATAACAAGTAAATCATTGTATTGTATAATTTTCAAAATTATGTATGTCTTGAAGACATAGTAGCGATGGACTAAGTATGAGTGTAGGGTAGATCATACTTTCCTGCGAATTATTTTTTCTGTCTTGTTCATGAAACAATAGGAAACGAAATAAAATAAATGTTGATTTTTTTATGTTAATTAATGGTCTTATCAATACTAAACTAAGCTGTTTCGTATTATTGGTTAAGGTATTAGATTCTAACTAAATGGCAATTAACAAGAACAAGGATTCAGTTAACCATTGTTTTTATTTATGGATAATAAAACTTGTTGGCTATTTATTTTTTAGGGGACCATTAAAATGCCCCAGATTGTAACTACCGGTTCAATCGCTTAATTAGATACAACAAATGTAGTTTCAGTTATATACACAGATGTAAGAAATTTTATATTTAATTTTGGACCGAGTAATGGATTATCTTCATTTTATTTTATTTAAGTATTATGTTGTGGTTACTTATAAAGTTTGTGAACCAATGGAATTTAGTAAATTACTTTTTCTTCTTAACGTGCCCTCTCCGATTGAAGGTTGTCAATCATGATGGCTATTCAGACTTTGGATACTGCAGCTCTGAACAGCTCCGCTGAGGTACAACGGAACCAGTCGTGAAAATTCTTCAACCAAGAAATTCTTCTTCCCACGTCTTTCTTCCCCTGAATCTTGCCTCGTATTATCAAGTGAAGTATTTCATATCTTGGTCCACTCTTAATATATCCAGATATTCCATTTTCTTTTTTGGATGGTGTAAACAAGCTCCATTTTTGTTCCCATTCTCTGCAAGACTGTCTTGTTGGGTACTTTATCCATGCAGGGAATTTTTAGCATGTGCCTGTACAACCAAAGCTCAACGCATCTATTCTCCTGATATTCATCTTCTTTAACGTTCAAGCTTCCGCGCCATGTAACACTGTTAAGAAGATCTAACATTGAACCATCCTCGATTTCAGGTCAAGGGTCAATGATCTATTAAAAGGTTTTTCATTTTAACAAATGCAGAACCAGCCATCTCTATTCTTCTGTTTATTTCGGCTGTGTGATCATTATCTTCATGTACTATTGTACCTAAATATTAATACTTGCTAACTCTCTCAATTGCCGTATTGTTGAGCAGCAATAGCCTTTGTGTAAATTTTGGTCTTTTATGAACCACCATTGATATTTGGTCTTCTTGATGTTTATTCTCAGGTCGCTCCAGCATCATTTGGAAGTCTTTTCTACTTGATGCCATTACTACAGTATCGTCTGCATACCTATATTTAATTATTGTTTTCCTATTGATTATTACTCCAGATGTTATATTGGTGAAAGCTTGACGAACTATCTCTTCATATTGAATAACAGTAAAGTAAATTACTGCTGACATAGATTATAAACAGATACCAACACAAAAAAAAAACAGTTGAAGTAGAGTTAAAAGATATATTTAAAAAAATTACTTACGTTACTCATGAAACTGAGTAACTTAAGTTAAATGGAGATTTAATTTTTTTACTTTTTTAAAGTATATATCTTTGATAATCTTATGAACTTTTACAGTTGTATAGTATTTTATTTACAATTTTTTAATAGTTGTATTATAATTGACTTAAAGCGGCCCTGTTGGAATGCTGTCTGGTGGTAAAGGTGCAGTCTTTTTAAATTAATAATGAATGTTAATAATTTTCTGTACAAGTCAGTCATTGTACAGTTTTGTATCTGATACGTAAATAGTGTTTAACAAGTTAGCCAAACTTGTGAAGGCTGATTTAGGACATTAACATATTAAAAAAGTTCCTAAGATCCTTTCCTGTTTACCATTAGATTGTCTGTCTTGCTTCTTTTTCATTTGTCTGGCATTTTGTTTTTCAAATTAAAAATTATGTCTAGAAAACAAATTTAAGGTGTTGTGTTGAAATTGTTATGTATGTGCCCAACAAGGTCTAATTAATAATCATGAAGATTTGTAAGTTCTTGTTCTGTAAATCTATACTGAATAAACAACAACCCTTATTCACTTTAATAAAGCAACTTCAAACTTTTTTTTTCAAACTTCAGTTTGAAAAAAAATAAAATGAACAATAAATGAAACAAGGTAGGGCATATGTCGTAAAGTTCTATGATTATTTAAATGTCCTGAATTTGTACTTAAACTTGGGTAACTTGTTACAGAACACCCGGCGGTGCTGGCATTTTTAACTGCAATATTTTTTTTCACTCAGATACAATAATGGGTTTTGTGGGGCATATTTTATTATTTTCTGTAGTAATTTTTGTTACTGCTAGTTTAGTTATGTGTAAAAGATGATTGTAAGGGTTACGTGTTTAACAATTTTAAATTGCTAGTACAATTTATTTATTTTTTATACGCTTTGCTTCTTGGAATTATTGATGGGCCGTACTTTTTTGGTATCTTTAATTCAAAATAACAATTTAGGATCTCTGTAAATTTTTTGTTGCAGATGAGACCAAGCAACCAGATATAAAACGGGGTCGTTTAGGTAAATTTTTAAATGTGTACCTTATCTGTACTTTACTTTTAATTCATCATTTTGCTTTTATCAAACAAATTTGTATGGGAGTGCAGCAGTGTATATTTTATTTAGTTGTTATATTTTGACAGTATTAGACATCTTTATGTATCACAAACTTTTGTCGCTTTGTGAAATTTAGTTCGTGTAGGCCGTAGGCATAAAAGCTTCCTTCGTCACTGTGATATTAACATTTATTTTTGTGACTTAGTGTAATTCATTTCACTTCTGATGAGAACAATATAAAATACAGTCGAACTTCTGTACAACGAACTTCCAAGTAACAAAATTTTCTTTATAACGAATTCTTTCTGAACACCTTACAGTTTAAGGAATAATGCATGCAAAATTGCCTCCATTTAACAAAATCTGACTTCCCAACAACGAAGTGGAAAAAAAATATTTAAAGAAATTCTTTGTTATAATTCTATGGCAAATGGAATGTTTGTAGACTAGCTAAAGTAGTGATGAGTAACATCCGGTTGTTTTGTTTACAGTAACCTAGGGTGGGGTCATATGCATTCCTTTGCTACCCCCTTCTGGCCAATAGAGATTCAGTAGAGGTACAGTACACGTGTTTCCAAGAATTTAAAGCTGTTCACACTCCTGCCTTTTGTACGTACACAATACACAGTCAGTTGTTCGGTATCATTCGTATTGTTCACACGTGTTTTCTAGTCTTTAAATAGTTCTACTGTCATGCTCATACATTTCCCAGAATGTTGAAAAGAAAGTGTCTGAGTGTTTCGGATAAAGTGTTGGTAATTCAAGAAGTAGATAGGGGTTTAAAGAAGAAAGACGCAGCTAAAAAATTCAGCATTCCGCAAAGTTCACTGTCAACTATTCTTAAAAATCGCGAGTCTATACTTAAACAAAGCAAAGACTATGACTTAAACAGAAAGAAAATGAAAATGTGCGTTTATGATGACATTGATGAAGCGGTCATGAAGTGGATAACAGTTATGAGGGGAAAATGCCTTCCTTTATCGGGACCAATAATTAAGGAAAAAAGCTCTGGAGTTTGCGACTGCATTGGGCCACCATGATTTTCGAGCAAGCAACAGCTGGATTGACAAATTTAAAAGAAGACACAACATAATTAAAAAAGTAATTTCAGGAGTGAAATGGCAAGTGTTAACTCAACAGATTGTGAATTCTGGAAGCAGACAGTATTAAAAAACATTTTAGACGAGTTTGCCCAGAAAGACATTTTCAATGCAGATGAAACCGGGTTATTTTTTAAATGTTTGCCAAACAAAACTTTAACTTTTAAAAACGATCCTTGCTTTGGTGGTAAACAAAGTAAACAAAGAATAACAGTGTTAGTGGCTGCAAACATGTTAAGCAGTGAGAAACTTAAATTGCTTGTTATAGGTAAAAGTAAATCTCCCCGATGTTTTCGAAATACCAAGTCTCTGGAGGTTGATTACACTTTTAACAAGAAGGCATGGATGACGAATGCAATTTTTACTGAATGGGTGACCAAACTGGATAAGCAGATGGGTAAACAAAAACGAAAAATTGCACTTTTTGTTGACAATTGCACCGCTCATCCTCATGACATCAATTCAAAATTAGATAATGTAAAAGTTGTATTTTTTCCACCGAATGTCACTTCAGTTCTCCAGCCCATGGATCAGGGAGTGATAAAGACGCTTAAGCTGCATTATCGGAAGAGAATTCTTAAGAAAATTGTTTCTGCTGTTGAAAAGAATGAGTCTGTACCCGCTAATATTGTGGATCTCAGAGAATGCATTTCTGAACTAGCAAAAGTCTGGACGAACGATGTACGAGATACAACTGTCAAAAATTGTTTCTCAAAAGCTGGTTTCAACTCGGTCACAACAGAATCCGATATTGAAGACGACATTGCACTAAGTGAACTGAAAAATCAATGGGATTTCCTTCAGAATTCTGGACATGTCACTGACATAAAGCGATACTTGAAGACTTTTTAAATGCTGATGATCACATCGCTGTAGCCGATTTTCCAGATGACGATGATATTCTACAAAGCGTGAAGCCTATCGAGAGCTTAGAACAAGAGGAGGAGGACGACGACGGCGATGAGTGCGGCGGCAATCACCAGGATACGAACCCAACCGACGACGAAATTTTAAAGTCATTTAAAACCATCAGAAGAGAACTGCAACTTAAAGATAATGTGCCAGACAGTATTTTTGGATGCCTGAATAAATGTGAAACTTTTATTGAACAAGATGTTTTATTCAAGTGTAAAGTTCAGAAAAAATTACACATTTTTTTAAGTGAAATTGTGTCATAGTGTACAGTAATTAGCTACAGTTTTCCTTTGTTGCAATAGTAAAAATTGACTAATTTTGGACCTTTGTAAAATCGTATAGTGTAAAATCCTTTATAAGTCAAAAAATTAATAAGTAATTAATAATTTAGTTCTGAGTTTTAAATACATACGTACATACTACAAATAATAACAGTTCATAATGTGTTCGTTATTTAACTTGTGTTTGTACATTACCCACGAAAATACTGTAGTAATGTATTTGTAAAAAAATTAAATGCGGCCGTAACTTAACTTCCCAATAACGAATACTTCCAAATAACGAATTTTTCGTCTGGATTATGAATTTCGTTATACAGAAGTTTGACTGTATATAGTTTGTTTTTAGTTCTCATTACACCTTTATAGAAGTAGATAATAGCAACACATTAAAAAAATTGTTGAACACTTTGTAAAGTATATTAATAGGAGAAAATCCTTTTTTCTTTCTAAATTATTTTCTTAACAATTATAGTATATAAGCTTCTTAAATAAAATTATTTTAAAAACAAAAAAAATTGAGTAATTTCCTGCTAGAAGGGTTACCAAGTATTGCCTTAAGGTTGTTATTAAAACTTGCATATCATTTTATCTATGCTACTTTGTTCTGTTGTATTGTAAATTAATGAGACCACTTAAAGAACTTATGCTTTATTGTTACAATAAATGTTACCTAAAACTGTGTAGTAAACTTAAAAGATTTTCAGAAAGTATTCTGGAAAAAACACTGATTGCCCTTGTAAAACTCTTTTTATCCTCTTATATTTGAGACATTTACAGTTGACTTTCTTAGTGACTGAACACAAGCTGTATTTATTTAAAATATTCATTATTACAATATAATATTATTATTACATATTATGTAACATTTCCTAAAAAAAGTTGTGTAGCTTTAAAACCACCACTAATGTTAAAAAAGAATGCAGGTTGATTTACTTTAAGTAAAAACATGATGGTACACATAATTTTATTTTCAGTTGTAGTTAATTTCCAACTTTATGTACTATATAACTTGCTCTCGTTATGAAAACACTTCTGGTAGTGTAAGATGTTTTATTAAGACTAAAATAAATAAATTATATTTGTAATGATTTTACTGTGTAGTGACACTATTTGTGTGTATAAATATATCGTTTGAAGGAAGAGAGGTTATTCAAAAGTAAAGAATTTTATGTACATTTTAACATTCCCTGTTCAAGTACAAAAGCAAATTACTTTTTTTCCAGCAACATTTTATAAATTAAATTTTTGCCATCAGTGAATGTTTTTCTTGTTTTAGTTATTCCAATTTTTTAGTTTTTTATTACGTAAATATGTTTTACTTTTTCTTGTGCTATATGAATTTATAGAAAAGGAAAGTACAGTTTTTTTCCCATTTTTTGAAATAGAGTTTTCACTGGATATATGTATTCAACCCCCCCCCCTTAACCCAAAAAATATCTTTAGCGATTGGTCTGTGTGTGTGAACAAAATATCTCAAGAACAGAATATCATATGAAGTTGAAACTCAAGTTAAGTACCACTAGAGGACCCGACACAAACATTTTCATCAAAATCTGTCAACTGGACAGTTTATTCGTACTATTTTTCATTTTTGTGATTTTCTCAAAAATGGCTCTTATGATTTTTTTTAAATCGTCTCATATACTACATTTTTTATGCTCTATAAGGTAGGGTAAGCGCCATGTCTGCTGAAATTCTTGGGGAGGCTGTTCTCTCTTGGAAATTGTTTTTTAAGATTGGGGCCTTAATATGCATTTTAGAGCGTAAGTGTATGTAACTAAAGTTGTAGATCATTTTAAAATATTCAACTTTTATTTTAACCAGTTTTATGTGCAATACTTAGTTTAGCGGCAATTAGTGATTTTATATTGGTTTTTTTTTCATGAAAGTCTGTGGGATTTTTTTTAAGATTGCAGCCTTGGTATGCATTTTACGACAACAGTGTATGTAATTTAAGTTATAGGATATAAAGTAAATCTACAACTTTTATTTCAAACATTTTTTTTGTACAATGCTTAGTTTAGCGAGAATTAGTAATTTTATTTTTTCCTTAAAAATTGGTAAAAAAAATGGGGTAAAGAAGGGGGATTAAGTTTGCGACCTTACTATGTATTTTGTGACAAAAATGTATATAATCAAAGTTAAAAGAAATTAAAAAACCTGCAATTTTTATTTTTAATACTGAGGCCATTATTGATTTCCATATTATTAAGTTGCACAGAGGTTGATTTTCATTTTGTATCATTATCTCATGATTAAAATTAGATTATGTTTTTCATTTAAAAAAATGCTCATATCTTTTGTGAATTGTTAGGCTACAGACTGAAAGATTTTATTTCTGTGCATTAAAGCTTGAATTTGCCCAAAATGTAAAATTATCATGTTTTGTAAAGTTTTCCTTTTTTTCTTCATTCTTCAAACTCTTAACAAAAAACTATTCAATTTATCAGCACCAAAAACTAGAACAAGCCTCATCAACATTTCAATAGTGCCCTCCTATTTTTATAAGTTGCTGAGCTAACCTTCTTGAAGGTTCCAAATAGTTAATATTATACAAATAATGACATAATATGAATTAAAGGGTGCAAGTGTAGTTTATATAATACAATATGGCATTAAGTCAAGATTTGTATTTGTATAACCAGATTTTTACTCCTGTTATGGATGTGTGTGTGTTCTTTTAAAAAGTCTTAAGAAAATGTTTTAATCTCATTAATTCTTTTGACATAGTGAATGGACAGATTATTAATACATTATCTTATAATAATAAACACTATGTTATGAACATCTTTTATTCATTATATTGCAGATCTAAGGAATCGTCTTTTGATTTTTGTCGGTTAGGTAAGGATTGAAGTAAAACTGATAAAATGTACATGATTCTATGTAAGTTTTGTAAATTGCAGTTTTTACCGTTTCCATTCAGTATATTCAAAAGTAATAAAATTTCTAATGTTTTAGGTGGCAATGGCAATGAGCAACAACAACAACATCACCAGATGCAACATCAATCGCAGTCAAGAGTCGACCGTCCAACATTTAATCATTATTCATCAAAACCACAAATGTACAATTCACAGTTACCATTTCACATGCACCAATTGGGAATGTACCCTCCACCTCCTCCTCCTCCACCACCACCTCCACCTCCTTTAGAATCTTCTGTTTGTGGCCAACATATGGGGCAGTATAATCCTTCACCTTATTACCAACAACCTCATCCTCAGCAACCACAACCACAATTTAATCCTCCTCCTGCCGCACCACCTACTGCTGCTTCGGCTGGTGCAGGACCAGGTCCTGGCAATTATCCTCCATATTGGATTCCTCCTCAGTAGTGTAAATACTTCATTTATTTATATCTAAGTAAATTGTATGATAATAGAACATCTTTGTTAATTATTGTAAATATTAGGTTATTGTAATAAAAGTGTGTATTTGTTAATAAAGTGTGTTAAATAAAATTTAATAAAAATATTTTATCTTGTAAGAATCATATAGGTTTATTAAATACTCATTGCTGTATTTGATACAAATTTAAAGAACATTTGTTTCTTACATAAGAATGTACTTAATCAGCCCTTAACCTGGATAGAAAAATTATACATAATATTCTAATAAAATTTTGTATTATTACAAATCATAATAATTCCCTAGTTTCAAGTAATAAATCAAATATTTTTCAAACTAGGAAGGAAATTTAGTATTGAAATATGAGCTCGTGGTGTCATGAGCTGACAACTAGAAAAATATTAACCCTGATTAGCTATTTGAAGAGAAGTGATCCTATATTCGCTGACATTTTTCAAGTTAAGTATGCTTGTTGTCAGGTTAATTTTTCCACCATTAGTGTTTTATTTAATAAGATTACTCAAGTTAACAATTTTGTTTAACTGTAAAATAACTTTTATTTTTAACTAAGGATTTGATTCTATCACAACAAAAAATACATAAATCATAAACTTCGTAGAGTGGATGCGAAATAAGCTTGCCGGTTTTCTGAAGTGCGCAGGTTTATTTTGGTAATGGCATGCTCGGTTGCTTCAGCAAGTGGAGGGTATCAGGGCTGAACCAGCTGTGATCAGAGTCACATCGCTCTTGCAACATTATATATATAAGCTGAAAACATTAGTCTGTATTGTTTTGTATGTGGTAAGCGTTAATTGTTGTATACAATGTTTACAACTGAATGTTTTAAATGTCTCTAATAGATGATAATTTTCATCATTCAGCGCCTGTGATTTAATAGGTAATACTGTACGAAGACACAAAATCTACCGACTGAATTCGAACTGTTCACACAGCTACACCGGCAAGCTTATTTGTCATCCGCTTTAGTACACTGGCATAAAAACAAATTGCCAGATTGAATGATAAAAAAAAATTATAGTGGCAGCTTATCATGGTAGAATTCTGTCTCATAATACCATTATGGTATTTTAGTGCGGGGTAATTCTAGTATTTGCCCATAAACAGGCAGGTAGAGTGTTATATTATTTGCACTCAATCTGCTAGTTCCAGGGCTACAAAAAAAATAGTTTAATCTCATGGTTATATTTTACAATTATATGACTGAAGCATTTAATAACAGAAGGGGTAGAGGTGTAAAAGACACAATTCAGAGTTATCTCCTCTGAGAGTAATGAATTTCTTCTTACAGCCAACCCAGAGGTGAATAAAGTGAAGGTGTTATTTGCAGGGTGGGAAGTAGATGCTTTTCAGAAGGCCTGTCATGCTGATAAGCATACTTTTTTACTCAGTGACAAAGGTAATGGTAAACCACCTTGCTCTGTGTTTTACTTAGTAAAGCCTTTTGGCCATGACCTAAACAACAATTCTAGAATGGGTAACATGTTTAGTTTTTAAAATTCAAAAGATAGCTTTAAGGTTAGGTGTATGGTGAGAGCTTAGCTTATATTTAAGGACCTTAAATTGCTTACATTCCCTCACATTACACACATTTTTGAGGTGATGATGTATGTTAGGCAAAATTTCAATGTCCAATATTATAAGTCAAGAAACAGAAACAATTATTATGTGGCTAGCCACAACACTAAATAGTTTGAACAAAAACCTACTTATGTTGGAAGAAAATAAATCAATAAATGACCACAATTTTTAAAAGCTTGTGCTAATTTGCATTCTTTAAAAAAAAATCTGAAAAATTACTTGACTGATGAGACTTTTTACCACGTACAAGAATTTCTTTCTAAATAATGTTCGATCAAATAATCGATGTACTTGTACATAATGTATAGTGACTTCACGGTAAGAACCAACTGTTGAATCAACAAACTGCATCTGTGGTAGTACGTGTAAATACACCACACAAATACATGCAACAGCTTAGCATTAGTCACCAGGTGGACACCCACACTTTTATAACTGCTACAATAACAACGGACAGCCACGTTCCCTAACGTCAATAAAATCGTTCCCTTATCACTTAATTTTGTGTAGAATTCAGTTGCATACTACTCCGTATTGTTTATAGGCTTATTCAATGTTTATATTATAACATTGTGAACACATGAATATACAAATTCTTCATGTATGTGTCATTTTAAATTTTATGATCCTAAATGAGTTTTCAATTTAGTTGGCTTTGTTATTTTAAACCAGGTGGACATAAATAAAAGACAAATGATTATAAAAAAAATGTTTCATGTACTTATGGCTACTTTTCAACATATCCACTTTGTCGATTGAAACATTTGTCGTACCTATGTACAAGCTTTCAAATACCCTCTTCATGAATGCCGCCAATGATTTAGAGTCTTGATATTGTTTTGAAGCTCCTCATCAGTTTAGTTACTTTCCCAACATCTTTAGTTCAGGGAAAAGATGAATATCACTCGGTGCTAGGTTGAGACTATATGGCGGGTGATCAAAGATGTCCCATTGATATTGCTCAAGGAGTCGTTGGGCTGCACCAGCACTGTGAGAGGACGGATGTTGTCATGGAACAGAACATGCATACATCTTCTTTTATTTTGAATGGCTCTTCGCAAACTTTGTAAGGTTTCACAACAAACAGCTGCATTTATTGTGGTCCCCGTCAGCATGAACTCCACTAGAAACACGAGGAGTTTCAAGACTCATTACATTGGTGACAACATTTTATGAAGTGATATTGTTCAATGTCTAAAGGTACAAGTGTCTCCATCGTCAAGGTGATTATGTGCAAAAGTAGCAATAATTGAATATAAGTCTTAGCAAGACATTTTTTTTTATATTCACTTGTCTTTTTTCATGACCTACTGGAGGTAGAAATAAAAAACAGTCCACATACTTACAGCAACATTAAATGGCACAATATTAAATGTACATAATTATGGTAAACAACAAGAATAGTTTTTTTATAATGTTTTCTGATCATCAGTCTCTGCAAAGAAAACATCACTGTAAGAAGAAAAACATACTTACTAAAAATATAATATACTTAAAAACAACCATGATTTTATAATAATAAATATATTTATTGATCAATAATATATAAATAATAAAATGCACAAGTTTATTTAATTTATTTTTTATTATACTAGTTCATAATTCGAAAGAAAAATTATGATAAAATTTTAAGAAAAAGAAGAACCTTAATGGGCATTACACATAGATTTTTAAAAATATTTGTGGGTAAACAACACACATAATGAATAGACAATGGTTAATGTTGTTACATGTACAGTTTTTAACTGTACTTATTCTGTGTACAGTACATATAATTATTAAATAAGACTGAATAGGATTATTCAGTTTGATCTGGACTCAGGTACACTGGTACAACATTTTTGGTTGGGTGTAATGTCCTTAAGTAAATTACATGATCATTAATATGCATATTACACTTATAAATACAATGAATTATTGCACATTCAACTGGAAATTTTATATGCGGTACATTAAAAACATGACATGGTTTGGCAAATTATTTTATTGCATAATATGAAACATGGATAGTTTTGAGATTCTGCCGAAATTAGAATTTGATTTTTTACACTACCTAATAATTTTTCAACTAGCTCACCGCATTAATTCACACTATTCTATTCTGCTCCAATAAAGTTTCACATCATCACATTAAACAAATGACACACATTAACTTGATCTAGATCACAATTGACTGAAAAGGTTCACCTAAAAAAACATTTTCACTATGTGAATAATACAATCATTTTAGGGATTCACCAATAAAAATTCCAAGTTTGTGAAAATATGTATTGGATCCTACCAATAACATATAAAAATTGGTCCAGCCAATTTTCTTCTGTTTTTAGTTTGGTGTGCAACTTTTAAATCCAATTACAACACTTTAATTCACATGTTTGTTTAACCCTATGAGGGGCAGAAGGTACACCGAATACCACCTTAAAAGAGTGGTGGTTACTAAGTGAAACCATTTATATCCCTACTGTTTCTTAATTACTGGATCAGCAGCTATAGTATTTTTCAAAGTTGATGAGCTCTAAACGTGTACGCCTTGCCCCCTACCCACTTCATAGCTAGCCAATATTTGCTCTCGTAGCTCATATATTTTGTCAGACATTTTTTTTGGTTTTTCAATAACAAATAACATATGAACATTCAACAAGGTGATTATAGTAAAAAGTATTACATGTTAACGTGCTCTATAATCGATGTGTTCAGTACGAGATGCAAGATACAAGTGAACTACTGTGGTTCTTACATGGCACGGAATGTTTGTAAGGCTGATACATTCATACTCTCTGACAACGCTGGCAAACGTTCAGATTGGTCTAAATGCATGGAACAGCCAAGCTCATCAATCGTGAAAAGCATTATACACTGAAACAACCTTAATAGTTCCTTAACATGCCACTAGATTATATTCTGAAACAATATCAGCTATGAATTTACTGTTAACCTCAATCTGTTCTTGATTATTTACAACTTGCTTGAGTGTTCAATACATGACTGATCTTATGTTGGCTCTCCACAGCAGCCAACAGACATTAGAACCTGGTTCACTGATTTTGGTTTGACAAACCAAGTTTGTGGGTGTTGCTCTATTAACTCATTAGATGGAAAGGCAATCAATGGTCCTTCCAGAACCTCAGTTCCCTCTGAGTGCAATAAAGATGAGTTGAGTGTTTTTAGTAAAAAGCAGAAGAGATTCGAGTGGATCCAGTTTGTCAAAAAAATTGGCTCGTTAACCTTAGTAGTTAAAAACTGGTGAACATGGTTTTCACGTGCGTAGAGATTTTCATGCCCCTCAATTGGTTAACTGTTAAAATTTGTAGATTGTTAAATGTTATCAGTAGGGTCCAAGTACAAAAATCGTTATGTTTCACCCTAAACTGAGAATTCTTTTCATGGCAAAGCTAAATTGTATCCTAAAATGGCTGTACTAATATAATTAATATCTATTAAGCATTATGTAACAAGATGTATGTACAAATTTTCTAATTTATAACATTCATAAAAAAACAAAACTTAATTATCTTTTACACTGTTAACAGCACTGTCTCAGTAATCCATGTAGACTGTATAATCATTCTAGTTGGAGATTGTTAATTACTCAAGAAATCATTTAAATTAAATACCTGAAGGCAAGTTGAAATGCCATTATGTTTATAATTCAATAAATGTGAGAATTTCCACATTATTAAATAATGACTAGGAATACTGCTGTTACTAGGGTATTTAGGGAATCTAGGGAATGTTTAAAATCTAGGGTTCCCACAGAATAGCAAGTCAAAAAAATGTATGTTTCTTTAAAATCCGTACGCAAATTTAAAGCGGATAGTTTTTGAAATCTTCATATCCAATGGTTAAGTCCACGAAAACCTTTTTTTCAGGATTTTTTTAAAAATCTGTTTTTCTTTGTTCTTACATAAACAAAAAGATTTCACCAATTGATAAAGAAGAGTTGCATTAATATTGTTAGAAATCGGAAATAAGAATTAAACAATTTATTTTATTTACTACCTCCCAGAAAAACTGGAGTTTTCCAAGAAGTTTACACATATTTGTTTAAATTTTTACTGATTTAAGTCGTTTTAAGTTTAACACATTTGTGGTAGTTAAAGACATCACCTGCTACAATCTTGGATGGATAGTTATTTTTCAGTTACTCCATATTTTTACCTGTATCATTGTGGATAAATAAATAGTTTTTCCCAAAAATGAAATACAAAATTATAATTTAAAGATGTGATAGCACAACACTTGTATGACACTTCAAATTTTAGTGAGATCATCCACTCAACACAGAGGTGAATGATGAAACTTAGTGTTTGAGCATTGTCAGTGTGCAGTATAAAATATAGCATTCCGACTACCAAATAATACAGAGAAGACATTTTTGGTGAAATATGTAATACTTAACATCCCTGCACACTTAACCTTACTTCTCCAGATAAACATTTGTTCCGTATAATTGTGCAAATGGAAACGATCCCTTAAAATAACCTTTTAAGTTTAACAAAGGTTTTTTTAATTGTAAACTGCCTTTTAAATAACATCCCAAGTATGAGCTATTCTTACAGAGTTTCCATAGTTCAGCACCCTATCTACATATTACTCCAATAGCATTATTGACAAAGTTATAGCATGATACTGTGCAATACACACAAGCCTCTACAATTTATTTTTAAGTCGCATCAACATCTTGGTAATTAGCAACTACTCAGAGTTATGGAACAATGGGTTTAATTTTGTAATAATTATTTCCACACCCTGGCCACGAATTAAACCCAACCTTCTACTCTGTAGTCTAGCACACTGACCACTAAAGAGGTGATCAGTTTCTTCAATTAATTACAAGATAATTTACAGTAACCACAGTACACTTTATTAATTATCCCTGAATAATACTAGACTTCTGAGCAGTTGAAGAGCTTATTCAGTAAACATCAAACGAAGATGTTTACCACACAACACCTTAAAATCAAATAATTTAGTTTTATACAACTGGACATTCAAATTTTATGTTATTAACATTATGCAAAATACAATAAAATGCCTCTAAACCGAAATATAAGGGGGCGATTCAATTTCGGATACGCAAAATTCCAGATAGCACGCAGCATCACACTTTTAGGGTTAAAAACAGTAAAAAATTATAGTGAAATTTTTATGACTTGTTTATTGTATGTATAAACAAAAATTTCAAAAGAACAAAATGTAATATGGTGCAGTAATTAATATTTACAATATCTTTTTTAAATTATTTACAGTTGTTTTAAAAAAAGTGAGATTTTTGATGAAACCATTTTTTGTGGTAACATCATGCCATCGTTTTATTAGAAGCATGACCTGCAGGTGAAGAACGAGTAGACAAATTTCCAGAATAGTGAAACTTTATATTTGTAATTTCATGGAACATGGTTCTATGGTTTAACGACACTATTCATTTAAATGGAGTACAGTCCATACATACTATATTGAAATTGAATAATCACAAAATTAAAAATTAAATTTTTCAGATCCACTTCGGTTAAAGCGGATTATGGTAAAGCAAGTTTCAGCTAATATATATTTTACTGAACAAGAGAACTGTGCCAGATAAAAGATATACTGTATTTTCAAGGTTAGGATGTTGTCAGAGATGACCAATTTTGAAATTCAAATACATTTGTAACGCCAATGAAAGAGACAGAAAGAGTGGTAATACTGTAAACTTTTATACCAATGGGATGAAAAAGATTAAAATATGATTTTATATTAATTTTTAAGTCACATTAACAGCTTGGTTATTAGTGACTATGGAAGGTTTTGACTTGATATAATTTCTAGACACTAGCATAGAATCAAACCAGGGATTTCCAACTTGTAGGGTAGCACAACCGCTATGCTGTGGAGGTGGCTGGTGTGCTATTTATTTTTTATAAATTAACAGTCAGAGAAATTTCAGAAAATTTTCAAAAAATTTCTGGAAACAAAGTTAAATTTTTAATTAATGCTGATCACAATTTAGCCAATTTTGAACATTGCCAATTTTTTATTAATAATTTAACAGAAACTTGAAAAATTTATGTTAATATCTTGGTATCAATTAAGAATTGAAGAGGTAGGTCAAATTTTTGGTAGAACTGTTTAAATAGTAGCATGCTCTTTCACAGAATTGCTCAACCTGTATCTGTTTAGGAGATAAACCTCTTCATACTGGATTGTAATATTGCCTTTTATCCATAGAATGCTCCAAAAAAATTCTGAAATACTCCAACTACTCCTTAGAGCTCATAAAATATTACTATAATTAAAAGAATAAAAATGTATTCTGCTCTATCAACAAGGTTCCAAATAATCCACTAACTATTTTAGAGCATCATGATAACCATTGTATTTGATGAAAACATTCATTAAAAATTTTCAAATGTTGTTTCCTCGAAACTAACATTTTGCAATATTGCCATTATTTCACCTAACTCCAAAACTATGCACTAACTTTCTATAAAGTGATTTTCTTTAAAAAAATGGAGATTAATTTAACAGTCTGTTGATAAACATTATCTCAAATGACTGAATTACTGAGATAGTACTGCACGATTCAGAAGTCTTCACTAGAATACATAGATAGTTTCATAAAATAGGTATTACATAGTATGGCAGTTTAGTAGCATACCTGGTACTCAGTGCTTTACAGTGCTCCATTGAATCATACTTTAAGAAATCAAGACAATAATGGGTTACATAAAAAATAAATACATAAAAAATTATGGTATATAAATGATACACAGAGACGACCTGACAATTGAAAGACAAGAGTAATAGGAGTATACAATTATTATTTTCAACACTTCAAGGTTTTTTTTAGGACTGGTCATAATAGCTTTAATTTAACTCTTTTTCATCTTTAGCTATTAATCCTGAAATTGGTATGCAGCAGCTCACAATGTACATCTTTCATTAAATTTATCTAGGACTTCCTTTCTTCCTTACACCATCACCATACTTTTCAATTATTATTTTAGTAGTTCAACTTTTACAGTCAAACGCCGTTCACTTCTAATTCTGACATATTTTCTATCGCCAAACAGTCCGAAAACAAGTTTATCATTAAACACTTTATTACCATGAAGTAAAAACATGTATAAATTGTCAAAATAATGGCCTTTTTCTAAACAAAACATACTATGATTACTTCAGAGTGAACAATATTTCAACTCAAAGTAACTGAACAAAAAAATATGAAATATTTTTAGATTTGTCTACTTAGTTCTGTAATTCTGCTTAAAAGGTTAAAAACCCATTTATAATGTCTTTAAATGAAATCAATTTAATTATTGCTCTTAGAATACATATTAATATTTTTAAATGTAATGACAATCTCTGTATAGAAAGTCATGAATCGAGAACCGTGAAAGACAATACACATTTAATTTGGTTTGGCCAGTGATGGTGAAACAAAAAGTGGTTTATCACAACACAAAAAGAGAAATAAATTGTGTGTTATTCAATTAAAGCCTTCAGTGCTCCCTGAGTAATAAAGCTGACAGTGAATTGTTAAGATCAAATAAATTATACAAACTTGCTTGTTACTAAACATTAATACAATATTTGTGCATTCAATAGGAAGGAAAGTTTTGTAAATCTTTTCAGATATTTACAACATTCATAAGGACTACAGACATCTTTCTTATTTTTACTTTATACTACTGCCAATTGACACATTAAAACTGTATCGGATAATATTAATACAAAAGACAATCCTTATCAGATTTTGAATATTTTTCACAAAAGATGAAATGCTGCAAAGAACTTTCCAGTAAACACGCACTTTAGATATTGCCTTAATTATACATGAAAAATGACTCGAAAGGCAGTCAAAAAGTTAGCTGCAGAGCCTAAACATTTTTTTTTAAATTAAAAAAATTAATAAAGTAATTTCGATTTATGGTTAATATGTTTAAATCAGCTAATAAAATGCTTCCTTCATGTTTAATAGAGTGATTTTATTGTTGGCACATTAACATTTTGTCTGTCTTGTAGGAAGTAGTCCAAATTAGAATGTGTTCTATATGAACAAAGGTGTAATCCTCAAGAAGTCCATAAACTACTGAATGAAGTATGTAGTGAGTATAAACAACCAAAACAAAAAGGAGTTCACTCTAGTGGAAACATACTTATTCTCCACCCAAAAAAATAAAATAATATACAAACCGACGGAAGGTCGATGTTGACTAATTTTTTCAACAACCTGTAATGCATGCTCAGTTCTAACAGGCATTAAAAAACTGTTGCCCTGGAAAACTCACAAAAGACTTGGTTCTTTTGCCTGACAATGCAAAGCCTAACTTAGCAATTGCCAGAAAGGAACTGATTAAAAAAATAATTTAAATATAAAAAATGATAACATCCATGTGGATGTTAACATCCATATGGATGTTAATTTATATGTGATCCAGTTACACATCCATGGAAGTGTAACTGGGGCTCAGGTTTGACTCCCGGTCAGGTCTGGCATTTCTTCATCATTTATCACCCTTCAATGTCTACATTACCATTAATCCATTAAACAGTCAAACGTAAAATAAAACAAAAGCTGACGGTTCAAGACTCACAATTTGATTTTCATGTCTTCAATTCATTGCATGAAGCCTTTGGAAAAGAGAAATATCATACCAATGACCACTATGTATGAAAGCATGGGAAACTAATGTTAGATAAGGCATTTCCATGAATATATTAAGAATTCATGAAATGGTATGATAAATCTTTAAGTAAAACTAACAATAACAAAAATATTTTTGCAAACAATTTTTTTGGCAGCAAGTTAACTTCTTGGCTACACCTTGTAAAATAAATAATTAAATTGTTGTCATTAACAAATAAGAGTCCTTCAATATAACCTTATCAATTTTATGAACATTTTAAATAAATAATCAATTTAACTTCATAGGAAATAGAATACTCCATCAAATTTTTAAAAATAGGCTACAGATATCTGTTATTAAATTAAAATTAATTTATTTGATTCTTTTCTGTCACACCTGACTACTCACAAACTCTCCTTCAAAATTAAAAAATTCTTTAAAAATAGAATAAATGTAAGATTAAATCCCACAATATTTTGGTTTAAAAATTTGATCAATGAATGTTCTTTATTAGCTACCTAATAATTAGCTAAAAATTCTATCAATATTATAAGAAAATATCAAGTACGAGAATAATAATTTTACCTTAATTACATAAATGACTAATACAAGTAAAATAATAAATTTTCTTTAAGATACTTTTGATGTAAATATAATAATAATATTACTTATAAAATCAAGCTATGAACACAACAAACACACAGAGAGTTGTTCTTAAAAATATAATTCAAAATAGTTACTGCAACAAGTTATAAATTTATTTAATATTAATAAATTTTAAGCAAAAATAGATGGATTTTTAAAAAAAATTTCTAGACATATACAAATGCCCACACACACTTGCATAACACACTAAACAAGATAACTGTTATAATACAATATGTACAAGATAATTAAAGAATTTTACCTATAATAAGCATGATAAATTTAGGCGGGTGGGAGTTTGCTGTGTACTTCCCCACTTCCTCACCTCACCCCTCCCACCAGTCGAGCAATTTCTCCTCTCTTACCAGAAACTTATACCTTATTTTAAAATTTACTCTCAAAAAATGTACTCCGCCTATAATATCTAACACACATCAAGTGATAGGTTATTATAATGGGTGTTTTATTAAGGACGCAACCCTGATTATAAGAAGATAAGTAATACATCGGTAAATTTTCTGTCCCCCAATCGGTATGTTGGCAACAGTGTACTCAAGGCCAACTACCTAAGAAAGTTAAAATGTTCCAGTCAAGCATTAGTGAGGTGACAGCAGTCGTTTCGTTATACTGTGTCAGCAATGGTTTTTTCCAAGGAAGAACGCGTGTTTATTGCAAAGACTTACATAGCGAGTAAATCTTACAAATATGTGCAACCGGTATAGGTATGGCAGCGTGAGTTTATTCTCCTTGAGCTGTGTAAAATTTTGTTCCTCATCACTACAATAAAAATGATCCAGCAATTGAATACCATTTTCTTCAACCAAAGATCGAAACCACCAACAATATTGTAATAGTTTCTGATGGTCTGTAGCTTTCAGTTCATGAGTTACGCCAATGCGATAAGGATGCAAATGTAACTTTTTCGTAGCTCTGAAAACAGTAGTTAATGTTAGCCCAGCTTGCGATGATAATCTTCTAAGCAATTTTTTAGGTGATTGAGTAAAATGATTTTTCAAATCTTCGAGAACTTCCATGGTTAACTTTGTTGGCTGGCGAGGTGGTTTCTCATCGAGTACACTCCCAGTTCTACGGAATTTATTTATCAAATGCAATATCGACGATTTCTTCGGAACGGCAGAACGGGGAAATTTCAACTGAAACTTATCTTCCACACATTTGTAAGATTTACTCGCTATGTAAGTCTCTACAATAAACACGTGTTCTTCCTTGGAAAAAAACCATTGCTGACACAATATAACGAAACGAATGCTGTCACCACACTAATGCTTGACTGGAACATTTTAACTGTCTTAGGTAGTTGGCCTTGGTAGTTGGGACAGAAAATTTACCAATGTATAACTTCTATCTTCTTATAATCAGGGTGGCGTCCTTAATAAAACACCCATTATTTGCGACATATGCATTAAAAAAAATTCAAGTTAAAGAAAAATTTCAAACTGTTCTATTTTTGTGTTTAAAAATTGGGTTATCGTATTTGATTGTACATAACTACTGCATGTATGTTTTAAAAAGTAAGTTTATATTTCGTACGAAAATTAAAAGATGTAAATTACATTTTGTTTCACTCCTGACGATTAATGTAGATAATATAACTTTTCAAAATAAATAACTCAATTGCCAGGATTCAAAATTACGAAAAAAAAATCATTAATAACACATTAATATAATACTATATTATCCAACTGCAGTAAATAAATACAATAAATAATAAATACAGTAATGAAAATTACAGTGAATAAACTACTTTTATTTAACCTAACATGTAAAACCAGTGTACTTCTTGTAACACTGCAAAGAGAGTAAGGGGAGTCTATGAGTACATAGGAGGTTGAGGAAGAGATACACGAGCGAGAACTCGGCCCTCCTAAATTTTTCGTTCCCAATATAATAGTAATAACTATATCATAAAATACAAATTTAAAATATATATACACACTGAATTATAAACATATACAATGAAAAGTAGAATAATGTGTATTATTTGAATATAATGTAATATTTATTTAATTATACGTTATCAACATTTTAAAGTCTAATGTACTGTTATATTACGGTAATACATTTTAATATTATCTGTATTAACAATTTAAAAAAAAAAGATTACAACAATTTACGTATTTTTATCTATTTACAGAGTTGTAACATACTTAAACAAGATGCGACTTATTCTGTAAATTCCCATACAACATTTAGGTAATACGTATACAGAATTAAACAATGTATGGGAACGTGATACTTCAATTTCTTACAACCTAATCTGTGTAATGACCAATGAATTCCTTATAAAGTACTTAAAACATAAAATAATTAATGCACAGTTGTAAGAAATAAATCACAAATTTATCACTAGAATTACTTAACATGTTAATATAAATATAAAAGTTAATTTTTTTATCGGAAATACTATACAACAATGAACACAAAAATCTTTAGGCTTTCAAAAAATTATGTAAAATTTAATTTAGGAAATAAATCTTTCATAACAGAATTTAACCCATTAGAACTATGTGTTTCCATATGGCAAACCTATATTTTTATTTATTTCTCATGCCACAGAATTCAGATTTCCAGGAATGGAGATAAACTTATCTAGAAGGGAAAGAAGAGCTCTTTACTCTGATATGACTCATCATGAAATTGCCAGTCTATTTATTCACTTATCATGAGTGAAGTGAAGTTGCATTTTTAAAAGTTACACTTTATTAACTTTTCTATAGCTTTAACATTATTAGTTACAGAATGGTTAATATTTTTACTAATTTAGAATAAAATTTCTTACTTTCCATGCACTCTTTGTTTACTGTAGTCATTTCATTTAAGTGGTTATATTTTTCATGAGCCTTCTTATCATGATATTTACATGGTCAAAGGTGGTTTATTTAACAATTAACAAAATTTTAATCCATGTGTTTCTCAGAGAAATTTATTCTATTGTACAGAGGGTATTTGGAAAAGCTATTTTTTCTCATTATGTGGTACTACAGAAGTTGGGCTACAGTTTAACTACAGAAGTAAAACGGTTCTTTCAAAAAGCACAAAAGACACTTTATGGTACAGAAATAAAAATTGTTATTAAGTTCATGGATGGCAAGGACCAAATTGTCCGGTAATGGAAGTCGTATCTATGGTAAGAAACGATACTCATATGGGTACTTTTAAATGGAGCTGGTCGACCAGCTACAACTACAAAATTGCTAGTTCCAATAACAGAATTTTAGATTCTATAAGATACGATGATCGAACTGATCATTTTATAGAAGACACATATGAAAAACAAAGAAAAGATAGGCAGAATCAGACTGCTAAAAATCAACTGTAAAAAATTGGTGTGAAAGTCACACAGACTTTCTCTTGCCACTGCAGATAATGACCAATATAACCTATGTTTAATCTTTATTAAGTAAACAATGTAAAATGAAAAATGGCCGTTTCCGTGGCGTGGTGGTTAGCACGCTAGCCTACTAAGTGGAGGTATCGGGCTCAATTCCTGGCTAGGGTCTGGAAATGATTACATAGCAAAACCCATCATTACGGTTTCTTAACCCACCATAGTTGCTAATGACCAAGCTATAAATGTGACTTTTTTTTGTTTTGTTTAAGCCACATAGGACTACATAAGTTCATCAACCTAAAAAAAAAACTCATTTCAATTTTTGCAGTTCAATTTTTCAGTTTTTGGAGTCCTTTCCTGGTGTTACCTTCCTTGAACTTTCTCCAATATTCCTTCAATCCATCCGATCTTCTCTGCCGTTCCTTGTCAGAATACACAACCTTCTGTCGTTTTGTCGGTTAAATGTGACTTTAAATAAACAAAAAATATTTAAAATATGACCTAATTTTAATCATGAGTGAATGATGCAAAATGAAAATCAAACTCAGTTGGGTTAAATGTACAGAAAATTACTTTTTGATGCTAAACTAGACTCTGTAGAAAAAATGCGTAATAAAAGCTGTAGGTTTTTATTTCCCTGCAACTTTGATTACATACAATTGTCATAATATTTATACTAAGGGCCGCAATCTTAAAAAATCCCATTTTTTATCAATTTTGATGAAATAAAAAACAGAAAATCAATAATTGCTGCTAAACTAAGCGTTGCACAGAAAAATGTTTGAAATAAAAGTTGTAGGTTTTTAAATGTTCTACAACTTTGATTATATACGCTTTTGCTTTAGAATGCATATTAGGGTCGCAATCTTAAAAAAAACCATTTGTTTCCTACAAGAGCACAGCCTCCCCAAAAATTTCAACAAATATAGCACTTATCATATCTTATAGTGCAAAAAAGTGTAGTAAATGAGGTGATTTTAAAAAAAATCATAGAACCGTTTTTGAGAAAATCGCAAAAAAATGAAAAATTACACAAATAAACTACTACTTCTGATTGGCGGATTTTGATGAAATTGTTTGTCCAGTTCTCTTATGGATCTAACTAAAGTTAAAAGTTTCAAATTTGTGCAATATTTCGTTCTTGAGATAATTTGTTTACACAAATGCAGACACACAGACCAATCACTAAAAACATGTTTTTTTTTGTTCAGGGGGCCTGAAAACGAGTAGGTATAACCGGTAAAAACTAGATTTCGAAAAATTGATATGAAAACAATACTTTCCTTCCCTAAATATTCATATAGGGCAAGAGAAAGTAAATAGACATTATTAAAAATGCCCAGTACAGTAAAGCACAGATAAAGTAGCAGATTAGGTATAAATAACTAGTTTCTTATACTCTTATGATATTTTAAAACATAAGCATAGAACAAAGTAGAATTATATTACATTGTGAAATAAACACAGTGTAAAAATAGATTACACACGTACCTAGCATTGGCTTATGGTAACAGAAAAAATTCATGAACCAGTAAATCAAAAATTTTTTACCGTTCTATTCTTTTAAATTATTTTACATATAACTAAACCAAGATTTTAACGATAACAAAACACTGGCCATTCACAAAAAATTGAATTCCGGCGCTAATGGGTTAACGTTAAACAATGCATTTTTTGTCATAATATCTATTAATTGCACAGATAATAAATCTGTAAGTATGTAGTAAGACCCATGTATATGTTAAACTAACAAATACGTTGAACTAAACAAAAATAAAACAATCGTATTCAAAAACAATTCTTAAATTTTTAGTACCCACTCACACAAAAACTATTATTGATCAGTTTTTAATTTTCCCTTAACGTCTGAAGTTGGGATAACAAGCCAGCCAAAATACCTTCAATACCTAAGTTAATTTTGAACTAGTAATATATAACTAATAAGCAACCAGTTTCTTACTGTAATCATAGGGTAGTCAAGAAGCGAATTATTTTCTTTTCAATTTCTTTCAACTTTCTTTGCATTACAACTTCTTTCATTTCAACTTCTTTTTCAACTTCTTTGCATTACATGTTTACACCAGCTTAACTTACTTTACACTCAGTAAATTTTCATCACCTATTTCATAAACTTGTGACGTTGTAATAACCAAATGGTTGGCATTCCTACTTCACACTTTTTAGGTACATATTCAAATTATCTCTTAACTTATTTTTCACCTTTCTCAGGACCATGAAAAGAATTTCTTGCCGACTGTACATTTTTTAAATGAAGCTTTGTAACTATTTATTTTAAGTATTCATCAAAACTACGATGCCTATCGTGATTAATACTTCCCTTCCACAGTTTGTTATCTTATAGAACATTCCCAAACTTATTTTATTGTAAATATATTACATATTAAATTACAATAAATAACAACATTAACATCAGCCAAACACACTTAGCCTGCAGTGGAAAATATGCAAAAGCAAGAGCTCAACAAAATATGCCACTAAGATTTTATGAGGCTAAACAACCTTGCAGTATCAAAACACCTAGTTTCTGTTGAAAACAACAATAGTATCACACTAATTTATTCAATAATACAGAATTATTTATTATGTAAAATGCACAGATAAGACAAGTTGGATTTTCAGAAACATTTTTTTTGAGAACTGGATCATCTTACATAAAGGCTAATACAGTAATATTTTTTATCAAGCCAAAATTCTAATTTAAAAAATAAAACACTAAATGAATGAATTTATTTGCCAATGCTATTATAAATATCTTTAGTGAGCAAATACTATTATATTTTGATTAGTAACTAAAATCTCAGCTTTACAGAATATTTTCCAGAATTTTAACAGTGAATATGAAAGGTTTTACTTTCGTTTCATCATTAATTCAGGACAGGACAACTATAAGTTTATTGTTAACCTCTTTCCAAATCCAAAACCTATTATATGATCTAATTGCATGATTATATTGTCATAATACATCAACATCCCTAAAGCATTCATTGGTCACAGATTTTCATAATTTGTTTTCAAACAAAACATGGTTGTAGTCAACATTAAAAATATAAATGGCTCTATTAACCTATGAAAGCACAATTTTTTTAAAAATAAAACTATCTTCTATTAAAACAACATAGCTTAGAAACAGAAACAGCCCGAACCAAAATACTAGATTCTGGGAAAGTCTGGAACTCTTTTTGTTCTTTTATAAACTATTTGAATAAAAAAAACCTTAAAAATAATGAACATGACTTTTGTCATTATAGCAACAGGAAAAATACAGGACTAATAATAATCTCTCTGTTACAATATATAAACTGATGATTTGTGCCATTTTCTCAATCCATTAGGATTAATTTTATATTGCTGTATTTTTACAACAAAACTTAAACCAAAAGCGGCGTGACATTTAGTTGTAATATACAACTAAGTCGTAATAATTTGTATATAATTTAGTATAGATACTAAAGTCACGAGATTGCCTTTTGCGTATGGATGGGCTGTGAGGAAGGGAATTGAAAATACAACAGAGCTGCCAAACTCAACAGTGAGGCACTACTTGTACATTTCACCACCGAGCAGTTTCTACATACATTTGTAAGCTGTGGTTTATCCCGAGAAGATGTTTTCTTCATAAACCTTATAAGAAATACATGTGACCTGTAATATTGCGTATACCTTAATTACATGACTAGAAATATTTAACTTACTGTAATTACAGCATTATTACCACCGCATATTAGATTAAACTAACATTTCTCTTTACGGTAACAAACAGTTATATTTGTACAATTAACCTATAAAAGGTTCTGCGATATGCTGTATGTGCTCTCGGTATAGTATACCTTATTCCACTGGAACAAAATTTTCCACGAATGAATCGCCTTCTTTACTATTGCTGTCTCTGTCGTCTTCACTAGGATCTACCTAACCGTTTTCTTTTTTTACTAGTTGTCAACAAAACTGTTGAAGAATAGTTACTTCATGTCTTTAATTTCCTTCTTTACTTTTCAAATCGCGGAAAGAGAAACATCACAGTAGTTAGCCACTCGCACATGGCTTTTGTTAAGAAGCAGGGAAAGGCATTTTTGTTTAGCTTCAACTTCACAGCATTATTACACCGCATATTAGATTAAACTAACATTTCTGTTTACGGTAACAAACAGTTATATTTGTACAATTAACCTATAAAAGGTTCTGGGATATGCTGTATGTGCTCTGGGTATAGTATACGTTGTTGTGTTGGTTGTAATGGAATTAAAGCAGTTGCGCATACACACCGATGCTTTTCCCCCTTTACCCCTTGTTGGAAACAAAGGCAAACTCGTAACTCAAGTGACTATAATTATATGATGTACAGCAGTTACCATTAACAACTGAAAATATCACTCATTGCTTAATATGCTGTATAAAATTAGTTATCGATGGTTGCACCTTAACTATATTGGATGTCAGCACCAACTAATTTGATTTATTCGTCAGAAAAATTAAATGTATTATAAATTCCGTTACACAGCAACACTGTTAAATATTAGTTAATAACATGCACACACGCACTCATCTCAAAGTTACCACCTACACAAATCTTGGCAAACTCCTTTACTGAATAGTACATGACATACATTGTCATCACAGCCAATTTTCTACAGTTTCGAGGATCAAAACAATGATGCAGTAGCACTGCATCTAGAGAAGCTACCTGGAACAAAAAATATATTTTGATTAACTTAATACAAAATTTATGATCATATTTTATGTTCACTTTATAAAGTTAGTTTCCTCAAAACCAGCATTCAGGAGTGTTTTTAAAAGATATTTCAAGTAGACCCGAGCCTACTCAAATATATATATTATTACATTGTATGCAGCCTCCCTCGTTACGTTTAGTGAAGTTTCTATTTGTTGATGTGGTAGCACTGTCTACACTAGCACTTTTCGCATACTTTTACAATAAAAGGATAATTTTAAAGAAAAAGGGATAAAATAACAACAATGAAAAGGATAATAATGTGATAATTTACAATAACATATAATTACGATTCACAATTAATAAATAATACGAAAAAGAATATTATAGGTAGGTCTATATAAAACTAATTAACATGTCTGTATTTCGGTTATTTTTATGTAAAATCTGTCTACACACGATATACACTATAAACGTAATTAAGAAAAGCAACAAACAAATCAGGTTCTTCTTATCTCATAATTTTCCATGATATATGGTTGAGTTATACGATAATTAACTGTAGTTAAGACATAACCTCAATGGAAAGTATGTAAATCTTCACGCGCATAAAGTGCTAGTGAAGAGTGCTACCACATCAACAAATACAAACTTCACAAAAGATAACGTGGTAGGCTGCATACTATAGTAGCACCAAAAATTGTTTTATAACAGTGGTCTCAAACTCGTAGCCTTCAGAAGGCCACTTAAAAATTTTACAAACACTTAGCGGGCGGTATAATTCTGAACAACATTTATATAGGTTACCTCAAACTGGAGATTAGGCAGTACAAAGAGAAATCTCTTTCTTCGTAAACATAATAACATTTTTCTATTATACAGGCAACTTTTACAACTGATGTTTTTTTTTTATGTCTGACTGTTTTGCAATTGCTGCTAATTCAGATGGTGAGAAGGGTGATAGATGAAGATGAATGATGAAAAATGCCAGACCTGACTGGGAATCAACCCGGGACTTAATGTTTAAATGTATTAAAATATGTTTACTACTTAATCACCAATACTCAATCATTTACTATTTTGTAGTAGGTATAAAACTATAATTTTTAACATTGAAATTATCAGAATTCATCGCAAGCCGCATAACATCAGTTACTGGGCCACATATTTGAGACCGCTATTTTTTAACATAGAAAAGATCAGACCTGCCAAAAAATAAAGATATTAAAACCACCCCTCCCAGTATCCTTTAATACAATACCTTTAAAGTAAACAATTATAAATACCCAACAAATTTAGTTATCCTGTAAACTGAATTTGTGGTAGTAACCTTTAAAATGCTTTTTAATTTCGACAAACCCCATATTTTTGTTTTAATTTTTCTCAAATAAATCCTCAGTACAACTCCTAACAACAAACATTTACATCTACTCAACTCACCATGTTAGTTTGACAACTTTTAAACTTTAAGATAAAATTATAATAAAATAACATCATTTGAACATACAATAAAACTCTTTTGATGTAGTATGACAATAAACAAATACAACTGAAAGATTAAATACTGTGCTATCATTAATGTTAGTAGTTAGTTTAATAACTTTAGCGACTAATGCTTGATTCTATTATGAAAAAAATCTTGATGGAGCCAAACGTTCAAAACATCAAGCAGTTGTTATCCTAACATAAAAAGTAATACTGAAAAAATTAATTTTTCATAAAGTACAACTAGTGCAACTAGTCATGGAGGGAGTTTGAGGGATTTCAGCCCCCCTAATGGAATACTAATTTAAAATATTAGACTAGACTAACAGGGGAACTGAATTTGAATTTTGGTCAGGACTGGCAATTTCATCTGGTCAGGTCTGAAAAATTGAAGCCAACAACAATAAATCCTTAATGTACATAAGGGTCGAATGTAAAAGCAAATAAATCTTCAGACTCAGTCTCCAAAAACTAAAATCCTGGCTAAATGCCTGCCATTTACCATGACACTCACCACCTGCATCATATAATGTAAGAGATCTTTAAAAGGTTTCTACTAATCCTCTCTTATCAACTTCACAGCTTAACTTAGGCCGAGCGCAAGTTGAGCCGCAGCTCCGTGACATGAGGTGAGGTGACTCACCAGCAGTTTCTGTGAATCCCTGATATTGATACAACAACGCATGTTGACAAGCAGGGTGAGGTGGCGCAGTTCCTGGGTCACCTCACCCTGTGAATGTTTGTGCTCCTGCCGCAGTTTTTACTAGTGACTACAGCAGCTCATGTTTGTTTTATTGAAAAGTTGTAGTTTTGAAGGCTCGTGTTGGTAGAAAGAAGGAAAAAATTATCAAGGCAGTTCAAGAAAGATCAGTTTTGTATGACACCTCAAATTAGGACTATTTGAAAACAAAATTGAAATTGGAGATTTGGGACCAAATAGCTAAAGATATTGGAGTTTTTTATCAGAAAATTCATCCTTAAGGACGAATTCTCCGTGGCTCTTTCTTTTTCTCAAATAGCTGCTTTTTGGAAGCTTTTTATGAAATAATTTTCCAATTGATTTGTCTTCATTTAATTTATCAGAATCTGATTCTGAACTTAGTAATAAATTAATACACGAGTACATTGCATTCATTGCACACATTCTAAACATAACGTACGGACATGCAGTGACAAAAGAACTGCGCCTCAACTTTCACTCTCCCTGTGCGCAGTCGACTCTGCTGTGTTACCCTGCGTCTCAACTTGCGCCCGGCCTTAGAGGTGCCTCTGTTAAGCTGATATGCGCTGGGGGGCAAGGAAAAGATCCCCCATTTGTACGCCTGATGGACATATTCATAGAACAACAGTGATGTCATGGGCAATACTTTCCTACAATATTATTAACAAAGAAAATGAGACACCAGGAAGAAAACTTTGATCTTAAAACCATCCTCAATACAATAAAATAAAGAAAATACAGTTAGGCCAAAATTAATTTGTTTATCAATAATACATTCTTAAATAACTAGACAATGAAAAATGCAAATGTAATGGCTAAATAATACAAAAAACAGAATTATTTATAAGAAAAGGGAGACCAAGGAAGAGATGGACGCCGGAACAGGCTCAATTACAACCTAATCCATGATGGATGACATTGACGATGATTTAGCAGTTTTTTTACTTAAAACATTTTAAAAAAATCCCGTTTCATACTGTAATGTAACAACCACGGTAAAATTTTCAGTTAATAATAAAAACATGTTAACAATAATATTATATTTATTGTTACATTTGTATTTTTAATTATTAAAAAGCATGGAGATTACAAAAGCAAATATTAAGCCTCTTTATTTAGACTGAACTACCACCTTACACTATTGAAGGGACACAAACACAAAGCCTCTATTTTACTATTATAGGTGTACACATAAAATTACAGTTTTTTGTGTACTTTTTTGCACTGTAGTATGTTAAAACTAGTAATCTTCACTTCTAGAGCACTTTCTCATAAAAACATATTGTGAATGGGAAACTCTAAACCTTTGTTCTTAAATTACAAAACAGTGGAATATTTTTTTTTTTTAAATAATCTTTAATCAACTATAAAGCAAACATCTAATAAGTTTCTTAGATGAAACAATAATTTGACGGCAAACAAAATGACGAATTGCTTACACACAGAAGATAAGAGTTACAGATAACTGATAATTGTGTGTAAGTTTTCACTAATTTCACCGGGTTAAATAACTTAATCATTACTAAATACTGGATTTCTGAGTATTTTTACAGAAAATTAACAATATTGGTATTTTGATCCCCAATTTTTAACGCAATTTTTACAACTTAGTCAATGAACTAAAATGTCTATTATGATGATAACAAAACAATCATTTTGCTACAACTTAGTTGTTTGTAGTAGGATTGAAAAAAGTGTTTATAATCTTTGCATTAAAATTAAATATTTCATCTAGAAACAATACAACTACATGAAATATTAATGATAAATGAATATGACCATTCATACAAAATCTAAGTAGGTATCATGTATTTATAATCACTCAGGCATGTGTTATAATTAACAAAGGCCCACAAAATGTCTATTTGAACATGCAACTGTTTTGATGTTTAAGCGGATGAATTCAAACTATATCCTACATGGTTATTAAATATATGTCTGGGAACTGATGTAACTTATCTTTACCCTGACAATATTGTACCAAGGAATACACTAGCCGTTACAATTACGTTGTACCTACAGGCAGTAATGTCAAAAAGGTTTTATTTCACATTAATAGCTCTTAAACCAGCTACAATATAAATTCTATATCATTAAACAATATGTGAAACAACTCACCTAAAAATTTCTTTATAGTATCCAACAACGTTTCCTTCTACCCCTCATTCGTTTACGCTTTTCTTTACCACGCTGCTCTTTATCCTTTCGTATTTCACGAACTAAAGTATAAAAGGCATCATCAACACCCATTCGAGTCTTCGCAGAAGTCTCCACAAATGCTACACCATATTGTTTAGCAACTTCACGGGCTTCATTCATATCTACAGCCCACTGAGGCAAGTCACATTTATTTCCAACTAAAACCATTGGTACTTCTTCAGCATCCTTAACTCTTTTTATCTGTTCCCTATAAGTTCCAATATCCTCAAATGACTTTGCACTATTAACGGCAAATACCAAAAGAAATCCTTCCCCTGTTCTCATATATTGGTCTCTCATAGCACTATATTCTTCTTGACCAGCAGTATCTAATATATCCAACAAACAAGTTTCTCCGTCAATAACCACTTGTTTCCTATAAGAGTCCTCTATCGTTGGGTCATATTCGTCAACAAAATGGTTTTGTATTAATTGGATTGTTAGTGCACTCTTACCTACACCACCAGCTCCAACAACAACCAATTTATATTCAGTCATAATTAAGAATATGAAAATTAACGAAACAAAACCACTTACACGCCCGGCTCTAACACCAGTGCAATACACCACCTAGTAAAAATGACATGTTCACGAACAAAACCAAAATTGCTTCGTGCGTTTGCCTAGTAAAATGTTTTCTGCATGTTTATACTATTTGTAAAATAAACCACAATTAAATACTTAAAATAAACACTACGACTAACGAAAAACAAAACGTAAACATTTACCAGCTGACAAACGCCATGTTTTAGTTTTACGCGAACCAACCAAACTATATACAAATATTACTATGCCATGACCTTCGTGATTGTTTTCGAATGTTCCACACAATTTCTGTAAATGTGCAAATATTTAGAAAGTTTCTTGAATGTACAGTCCTGATAACATAGAACCGTTTTATATACATTTACACGCGTACGTATTTCAAATTACATGAGACAAAAACAATATTTATCTTCTACTGAATAGCTTTGTAACGGTAATATTATGTTATAATTCACAAGATAATAGCTTTCTCCAGAAGTGCATTTTATGATTAGTAGTAGACTCTATACAAAAAAGCGACTGTGAGATCGACGAATTTACTGTTATTACTTTTTATTCCGGAGTACCATCATGAAAACCGGGGATTAATTTCATTAATGTACAAACTGATTCAGATCCTACAATTCTTGAATGCTTTGCTCAATCGGCTTTTGTATTCGACCCACTGGCTCTGCATATTTGGAAAAAATGGGCGACTTAGTTATAAAAACAACAGCACATGAAAATAGGACTGGTCCAATTTTAATTAAAAGTAGGAGCTAACCATCTACGCTTATAGGTACCATGAAATTTAGTTAATTTTCCTTCGCTATTCTGTAGCTCAGTTATAACATTAAAGATAGGCTACTTGAACGGTAATTAAAATATTAAATACAATGTATTTAGTATTAGTAGGGAACATATTACAATTAAATTTTTTCCTGTCCTTTTTGTTCCGTTCTGAAGTCCAAAGACTGCGCATTCTTCTCATTCCAGCTCCAATAAATTCCTGTACAATGAACAAATGCATTGATACAAGAGCTGTTTTTGTTTAGTTTTTAGGATAACTTACTAATTATGTGTTGCCGGGAAGTGTAAAGCTACGCCCGTGTAACAACCGGGCTGGATGACCGTAACAAACAAGGGAAAGAAAGGAGTAGAGGTATTTTATGACTCCAGTTTCGTGCGTTCCTGAAAACATTGTTTTTGTTCCGCTGTAGTCTTTTATTTTTAGTATCCATGGTGAGTTTAATATAGGACTATTAAAAATACCGTCTGATCTTGAAGCTTGCGCATGGCGGGTAGATGCAATGGTTTCTCGTAGTGCATGAACTACGGGAAATTATATTCACTGCGTCATTTACAAATTACCTAACCCCGTCATTCATCTTCGAACTTCGAATATTTCAGCAGAAACCCCTGATATGCAACGTTCCGATATTCATAAGCGGGTGACTAATCTCTGTAGAATATCAGTACGCACAATAAGAAAAGTTATCACGGAATCAAATAAATTAGGGGCAAATGACACATTCAGTACACCAGGGAAAACTCGAGATCGGAAAATAAAGAAAACAAATCTTTATGGTTTTCAGAAGTCTGCTTTGAGGAATATCGTTTATAATTTTCACAAAAATTATCATCGACTACCAACTTTGGGGAAAGTTTTATCCAGCTTGACGTGCTGAACGTGCTCGCCTCTCATCATGCGGTCTTGGGTTCGAATCCCATTCAGGCACGGCATTTTTTCATACGTTACAAAAAATCATTTCATCATTCACCGTCTGCATTAGTAGTAATTCCAGAACAGTCGGACGTTAAACCAAAAAAAAAAAAAAAAAAAATCCAGCTTGAAAACAGAATATCCTGAACTGGAACTCAGCGTTTGTATAGAAACATTGCGGAAAATTTTGAACAACATGGGTTTCAGGTGGAAAAGAACGGAAGACAATCATAAAATTTTAATCGAAAAGCACATCTGATTCAAACGTATTATGTTTCTGAAAAAATTAAATCCTATCGAGAAGAGGGGTGCCCTATTATTTATTCCGAGTCGTATATCCATTCCGCCCACGGGAAACCATTCATAGTTTAGGTATCAGACGAACTAATGTCCCATAGCCAAGCGAGTGAGAGGGAGATATGTGGCATAACTACACATGCGCTCAAAGGTCTTTACCGTTATAATCCAAATCTGAAAAAATCTGCATGCATAAACGCTTGCTCACAACAATGAGTGAAATTAAAGACAATGTTATTGGAACGGCGCGTATGGCTTGTGCGAGTGAGAGCGTTATACATTCTCTCACTCCCACGGCTCGGGGCCTTTAGTTCATCGGAATACTGTACACGCTACCACTACAAATGTATCAGCTGTGAAACACTGCTGTCATTCATTCTCCCACTGCTATAAAAACGCACTGCATTCCTTCCAACTACACGGAGCTGGGACTCGAGCAAAACTGGACTGGTTGAGATCAAGAAATATTTTGTGTTGTGCTAGTATGTTTAATTTGGAATTATACGAACTAGTAACATTAAACAAACCCCGTTTAGAAGAATTTTACATTGATATTAATAATGGAAGAACACGGACACAGCGTATTAAGATTGCCGCCATATCATCCAGAACTCAAAATCGAATTAATATGGGCAAAAGTAAAAAACGACGTAGCGGCTTGTAATATTGGCAACGCAATAAATGACGTGAGAAATATGGTAAAGACAAAGTTTCAAGAATTGACTCCGGAATTTTGGAAGAACTGCTGTGACCATGTTCGTAAAACAGAAAATTAGTTTTTCGAAGCTGATAGGGGGAGCAGACGAAATGATAATTGCGCTTGGCAGCAGTAGTGATGACAGTGCTGATAATTCCGAGTCAGACACTGATGAAACCGATTTAGAAGTTCTACAGGTTTCTGTCTGCTTTAGCAGTAATTGTAGAACAGTCATACGTACAAACCAAAGATTTTTTTGCTTAACGTCCGATTGTTCTGCAATTATTGCTAATGCAGACGGTGAAGGATGAAATGATTTTTTGTAACGTATGAAAATATGTCGTGCCTGAATGGGATTTGAACCCAAGATCGCGTGATGGAGGCGAGCACAAAAATAAAGCTACAATGTCGAAAGATATATTGAATTAATATTCAAAATTTCTTCTTCTGAAGAATGCTTCGTAGAGGCTGAACCGCATGGGAGTTCATGTTATTAAATTGTTCGTGAAAGAGTATTAAGTTTTGTTGTTATGCATGTGAACGTAGATTATTTTTCAGCAACGAATGATGAAAAAGCAGAGACACCGTTTCCATGGCGCAGTGGTTAGCGCACTGGCTTACAAAGTGGAAGATCACGTTCAATTCCCGGCTAGGGTTCAGAAATTATTACGAGAAAACACACTGTTTTATGAACCGTAGAAGTCGCTAATGACCACACGTAATTTGTGCTAATTACCAAAATGTTGAAGCGACTTTAAATAAGTTGAACAAACTGACAGGAATACTAGCGACTCTTTAGGTTGGTGTGTGAACTAATTCTGTTTATAAGATTCGAAACCTATGTGGTATGAGATACGAGACAGGTTAAGTGTTTTTGTGTCGTGCCTACTTAGAGTGGTGATATGAAATATGTAGATTAAGTATTTGTGTGAAAATATTTGTAGTATTAAGATCATTATTGTGATTTCTGTAACTTTATTATGACATAATATTTTGAATTTGCATTTATATTTTAATATTATAATTATGAATGATAAACGTTTAACTAACAGCTTCAAGAGCTATGTGGGATTTGATGATGAGGTAAGTTAGGTTATGAGCGTATTTACATTACATTGTATGTATTAATTTGTTAAAAGTGGGTCGGGAGATATTTAACGACTTTTATTAAACTTTAAAGAAAAGTATTTGTAAAAAATGACATTTCGAATGAAAACATTATCAGCACAGTGAATAAATTTGGTAACCATAAATTTATAATTTCTATAATTTAATGTTTTTAATGTATTTGGATTTGTGCTATAAAAAAGTAAAAAATTAAATATGATGTTGCTTTTAGCTGAACTTTTGGAATTAGCAGGCATATGAACTTGAGCAGAGACCACCAGCTATGTTTTTTCAACTTTCAGTTGGTCACCTCATATTATTACCCTGTAGTTTTAAAATAGCGTAAATATTATACCAACTGACTTGCTTGACTTTGTTCTATTTGAAATAATACGTTCAGTGTTTTAACAAAAAAGATTTTTGAATCTTGTGTAGGTATTTATAACGTTTATATTACTGAAACATTCTTAAGTGTATTTAAACTATTTACTGCAGCTGGTGATGTTCTCAGTTACCAGAATATAGAAATAGTAGTTTTGACTTTTGATACATCTATTAATTCTTAAGCAAAGAATGCTGTATTTACATTCCATGCACTGTTTAGTTTTGTTGCATAGTTTATTGCATATGGCTTGGTAATATACTTACTAGTGCACCAATAAAACATTTAAGTGTATTTGCTCAGAAGTTATTATAAGCTTGAGTTTGATGTTAAAAACTCCTCCATAACATATTTTTGATTGTATCTTATTTCACTTAACTTTGAAACATTAATGTAAACAAATCATATGAGCATACAGTTGGAAGAATTTGACTAACCTTACCAATGGTCGATAGCAGACGCCCTGGCACCAGTTGCGAATTACATTTTATCAACATATTTTTGTGTTTCTGGCACAGTAATAGTTTATTTCCATGCTTTGTGTGTGTTAGTGCTTTATAAAATTATCGCAGTTAAATATTATTTCAAAACATGCGACTTTTCTCTCATCATTGGGTTGACCCGCGTTAAGCATTTTCGGTTACTACAATTACGCATCGAGTCAGTTGCAGAGTAGTGTGATTGTTTACAGCAGTTGCATAGATAAGTGAAATGAACTATAAATTTTATATAACTGGATTTCTCTTTACACAAGTAGGTATTACTATTATTAATGAACTGGTGATTATTTTGTTTAGTTTGAGACTATTTGTCTAGCCATTATTAGTTGAGACTAATTTATCTTCAGTTATTTTATGGACAGTTTACTGGATTCATAGCTGGCTGAGAGAAACTGCAGAGTATCTGAGATTAGAAGAAACTGATAATTGTAAATTATTGGGAAAATTTTGTAAATTAAAGTATGACAGTATTATTAATTCCTGTGTTAATACCAAATTTATTATTAGAACTATGTAATAAATAAGAAATGTTTTGTTGTTCACATTATCACTAAGACATGTTCATTTTAGTTCAGTTTTAGTTTTGAAAACTAAATAAGTAAAAACTGAAAAATTAAAGTTGTAATTGAGTATAAAATCTTTACTATTTTTCAAAGCTGATGGATGAGCTCTGAATGTATGCATTGCCCCTACCCACTTTATAGCTAGCCATTGACTTACCAGCAATGTTACCAATACTTGCTCTTGTAGTTCTGTTATTTTGTCAGCCATTTTTTTGGTCTTTCAATATCAATTATAACCTATGAACTTAACCAGCTGATTATATTATAATGTATTCCATGTTAACGCACTCTATAATCGATGTGTTCAGGACGAGATGGAAGACACGAGTGATCTACTGTGGCTCTTATATGCATGTGTAGTATTTTGCCAGCCATTTTTTTGGTCTTTCAATAACAATTATAACCTACGAACATACAACCAGCTAATTATATTATAAATTATTCATTGTTAACACACTCTATAATCGATGTGTTCAGTAAGAGATGCAAGATATGTGAGACTTATTGCGGCTCTTATATGCATGCACTTGTAATGTTTGTCAAGCTTATACATTTTTACAATCTGACAATGCTGGCAAACATTCTGATTGGTATTAATGCGTGGAACAGCAGAGCTCATCAACCATGAAAAACATTATAGGTGTTTTAGGAGGGTATAAATGATAAATCTAACAAAGCTAATGATTTAAAAACATTTTTTGTTACAGACTCTTAATTCCAGCAATGATGAATCATTTTCCGATCAGCTTAGCACTAAAACCTTACCAGGTAAAAAATATTGGCAAGTTAATGTTTATTTCTTTCTTCAATAACTTTTGTGTACAAGCCTGAAAAGTATTCTTTTGAGAAAAACTGTTAATTATTTATGAATTTTAAAAAATTTCCATAAACATTTTTTGGCTGGAAAACTTCAAACTATTTTTCTTAAAAATTATGTACAAAAAATATACTATGTCGAGTATTTTTACACATTTCTGGAAGCCCCAGAAATTCTTCCCTTCTCTTTTGCTCCACGGTTTGTCATTCTTGTTAAATTTTTTCCGCTCATTCTAATTGTTTCACTTTTTGTGGAAGCTCTTAAATTTAGCTATCTGATCTGTAGTTTGTTTGGAACAATTTTTGTTCTTGTATTCTGATCTATTCAATACCTTTTCTTCACTTTATTAGATGTCTATTGTCTTAATTATTTTTGTTAGTGATCTTTCATCCATTCCAGTACTGTTGCTCGTAGAATTTTAGACGTTATATTTTTACCATCTATTTATTTGTATGCAGTGTCATATTTAAAAAAAATATGAAGTCCTTTTCCTGCTTGTTCTTTTGTATTTTTCGTTGAAAGGGTCACAAGGTTGTAAAGGCTCTTGATAGTTGTCTTTGATCCACCATTATGTACTAGGTTCAACATTTCATTTTAGCTAGTTAATTTTCCTAGTACGCAAGTCACCTTTCCCAGCATGCTGTTAAAGATAGCAGGTGATAGCCTATTGTCCTGTCTGAATTCTAGATTTTTTAAAATTTATTAAAATCTCATTGACTGCTTTGATACTTTGCTCATTAACTATGTACTATAATTGTATGGAATCAGTAGGTTTTATCATATAATAATTTCCAGATTGGAAATCGAATCAAGTACTTTCCAATGTTCAGTACAGGACATTAACCTGTGGGTCCTGGAGGCAGCCAGAACGCTAGTTCTAATTTCGAATCCTTAGGACCTTTAGGAGACTTTCTCTTTACCTCAGTCTCTTGGTTTTAGACCTTCACTGAAAAATGCGCAGTGAACAGAGACCTCTGTTCAAGGCTAAAAGTGTGAGGCTAGATTCAACACAATAGTGGTTTGTGGTAGAAGCTGTCTTGTCATTTGTAAAGTAACTGGGGAAATCTTTGCGCATCTCTGGGCTCAATAACACCTGTAAGACTTCTAATAATTTTATTTGTGAGCTATTCTTTCTTTCAAATACATTTAAATTAATTTTATTGGGAAAGATAAAAAATAAATTGCCAAATATGAACTCTGTATTGTGCCCGTTATTGTGTTGGAAAATGCATTTGCTTCTCAGCGTCATTATTGAAACTTAAATAGTCATCAGTATAATGTAGCACTACAAAGTGTAGTTAAAAACACTAAATTCACTTCATGGAAAAGTATAAGCTGACTACCCTGAATCTTTAACCAGATGAGAGCTCCATATTAAAATGGAAGAAGTGTTTCCATTAGTAAAAATATTTAGTTCCAGGTACATTAGATTACACTAGAGTGCACAGATTATTTTTTAATAAGATCTAAAACTTATGTATTTCAGGTGAGATGGTCATAGCTGAAGCACAACATGTGTTAATGTTTGCTCCTGTTAGCGAAAACAAGCAAGGCAAATCTGGCGTCTTGACTGTCACTAACTTCAAGTTGTCTTTTGTGACCACAGATGAACGACCAAAAGATGTAATTATTACTCAACTTTGTAGTATAGTGTGTCTATATACTTAACAATGTTTCATATCCTCTTGTTCATTGTTTTTATTCAGTTAGTGTCTTTGGCTTTTATGCCAGGGGTTCCAGGTTTGATTGGTCAGATCTGAGATTTTTATGTCATTCTTCGCCTGCATTAGCAGTAATGTTCATAAAAACTGAATTTAAAACCAAAAAGTAGTTTTATACAAATGACTGAAGATGTATCATCTTCTGTAGATTTTTAATAAATAAAGTTTTTAGTTTCAATTATATGTTATTTACTCTGATGATGGTGGATCCACCGAAACACGTGTAAGTGAAAATAAAAGTTGACGCAGTTAAAAAAAAAAAGGTTAGTGAAATTTATTATATAAATTCATTTGATAAAATAGAATTACTTTCAAACTGCAGGATGCATTATAAAGATTTATTTTTAAAACCAAAAAGTAATTTTTTTGGATAGAATCATGGTTTCGTGTAGGAATTTTTGATCATCTCAGGATTTTGACTTTAAATTTGTTTTTAAAGCATTTGACCGTGTATGAAAAATAATAATATGAGTAAGATAAATAAAAAGAGTTGCGACGTTAATTTTCTGTTTTTCAGATGCATTAATATAATTTTAAGTAGACGGGTAATACAAATTTTTCATTAAAGTCAAAAGTAAAAACCTTATAAGTTTATTAATGCAACATGTTTACCATAATTAATTAAGTTCACTACAATAAAACATTGACCTTTGCACTTCTTCATGAAGAGTTTCCTTGGAGTTATGATTTACTATTTGCTTATAATGTTAGGTTGTTGTTAGTAACGATTTTTAAACTTTTAAGTATTAATTTTATAAACTACTTAAAACAGAACTAGAACTATTTTGACTGCTTCTTTGACATATTGCTAAGCCAAGTGTGGTTGTGGTCAAATTCTTGGCTAAGTTGGGTAAGATATTCCAATTGCCTGTTTCTTTGTAGAAGCTTAATATTAAAATAATTTCGAAAATATAGTGTGAACCTATTACTTTCTCTTGCCTATATGAATATATAGGAAGGAAAGTATTGTTTTCATGTCGATTTTTCGAAATCGAGTTTTCACCGGATCTATACGTTTTCAGACCCCCTGAATCCAAAAAACATGTTTTTAGCGATTGGTCTGTGTGTGTGTCTGTGTGTCTGTGTGTGTGTCTGTGTGTCTGTGTGTGTGTGTGTGAACAGAATATCTCAAGAACGGAACATCGTACGAACTTGAAACTTGAAACTTAAGTTACATACCACTACCGGACGCGACACGAACATTTTCAACAAAATCGGTCAACCGGAAGTAGTAGTTTATTCGTATAGTTTTTCAGTTTTTTGCGATTTTCTCAAAAACTGGTCCTACGATTTTTTTTAAAATCGCCTATTTTACTCAATTTTTTATTCTCTACAAGATAGGGTAGGCGCCATGTCTGCTGAAATTCTCGGTGAGGCTGTTTTCACGTAAAAACGTTGTTTTTTTAAGATTACGGCTTTAATATAAATTTTAGCGCAAAAACTTATATAATAAAAGTTGTAGAGAATTTAAAAACCTACAACTTTTATTTCAAACGTTTTTTTGTATAACGCTTAGTTTAGCGGTAATTTGCGATTTTCTGTTTTTTTTCTCACGAAAACGTGAGAAAAATCGATTTTTTTAACATTTCGGTCTTAGTATGCATTTTACGACAAAAGTGTATATATAAAAGTTATAGAAAATTAAAAGATCTACAACTTTTGTTTAGAGAATTTTTCTCTACAGAGCCTAGTTTAGCGTGAAAGTGTGATTTTCCGTTTTTTTTAAGCCAAATTGAGTTCGATTTTCATTTTGCGTCTTCCACTCATGATTAAAATAAGGTTATGTTTTTGAGGTTAGTTTTTGTTTATTTCTAATATTTTATTAATAATGTTAGGTTTATTATTAATCATTTGCATTGGCAAGAGAAAGTTGTGTGAGTGTTTCACACCAGATTTTTTTTGGTTTGTGTTTTAATTACTAAATGGCTTGTTTAATTATATTATGAAATTAGTTAAAACACCATATTTAATATTAATAAATATAATATAATAATATAGTATAATATATTTAATATTTATTTTAATCTGGTGTGAAACACTCACACGACTTTCTCTTTCCAATGCAAATAATGACCAATATAACCTAACATTAGTAATAAAACATTCAAAATAAACAAAAACCTAACCTCAAAAAACATAACCTAATTTTAATCATGAGTGAAGTATGCAAAATTAAAACCAACCTTGGTGTGACTTAATAATACGGAAAATCACTCTTTTCATGCTAAACTAGGGTCTGTAGAAAAAATGCTTAAAATAAAAGTTGTAGATCTATTAATTCCTTTAAATTCAATTAAATACGCTTTTGTCGTAAACGCATACTACGGCCAAAATTTTAAAAAATCCATTATTTACAGATTTTCATGATAAAAAAGTCACTAATTACTGCTAAAGTAAACATTATAGAAAGAAATATTTGGAAGAAAGGTTGTAGGTTTTTAATCTTTCTATAACTTTGATGATATTGTACACTTTTCCCTAAAATGTATATTAAGGCCGCAATCTTAAAAAAAGAAAAAACACTTTTTTCTACGAGAGCACAGCCTCCCCAAGAATTTCAGCAGACATGGCTCGTACCCTGTCTTGTAGAGTTTAAAAAAATAGTAAATGAGGTGATTTTTTAAAAAATTAAGAAGCCGTTTTTGAGAAAATTGTAAAAAAAGTGAAAAATTACACGAATAAACTACTACTTCCGGTTGAGCGATTTTGATGAAAATGTTCATGTCAGGTCCTGTAATGGTATCTAACTTCTGTTTCAAGTTTCAACTTCGTACAATGTTCCGTGCTTGAGATATTTTATTCACATACACACACATTCAGACCAATCACTAAAAACATGTTTTTTGGGTTCAGGGGGCCTGAAAATATGTATATCCAGTGAAAACTCAATTTCGAAAAATCGACATGAAAACAATACTTTCTTCCCTTTGTATGCATATAGGAAAGAGAAAGTAAATACGTTAAAAAAAATTATTATTGCAGTCAAATAAAACTACTGTTAATTTATTATGTCAGTTCTTATGTTTTTGAGGGATGATAAAGTCTTTTGTTAAGTGTATTAGGTTTATTATATGTATTAATAGTTTTGTTATGTAAGTTAATTTTTAGTCTTAATTATAATAAGAATGTACAGTATATTAATTTATGGCTTTTGTTGATGTTGTTTTTAGGAAATGATAAGTCAAGAGAATTTATTATTGGGAGAGTACGATGTATGTTTGTCGAACGTTGATATATTATACCAAGTTGGTGATAAACGACGAAGGTTGCTTCCTGGTAAAAATGTGTCTGAAAAAGTTAAAGGCCTGCTTGTTGTATGTAAGGTAATAAAATATATATATTAAAAATTATCTTAATTTACATGAAGTGTCCCATAAAGAAATTGCGCAACTTACAAGAAATTACTTACTTACTTACTGGTGAAAAAATTTATTATGTATATTAGCCTAAAGACATTAAAAATAATGTTTATAAAGTATAAAAGTGTATCATCTTCTACTTATTGTGGGTCTGTTTTGGTTTCTTATAAAAATTGAAATTTAAGTAAATACTATTTGGTTTCTATCAACTTAATTCATAGAATTTTATCTCCAAATACTCTACAAATTATATTAAAAATTGTATTTGATTATTGGCTAAAACAAGTATAGTCACTTCAGATCTAAAAATTTGGTTTTTTGACCTTTATTTTTTTGTGTTTCAGTTTTCTTAAAAATTATAGAAGACGAACTCATTTCATACAAACATAAGAACATAATAACATAAAATTGAACATGTTTAATAACGTTAATAAAATTAGTTAAGTTTATAAAAATCTCTTCTTTGAATATAATTATCCTTGAAGTCTGTCTAGGTTGAATGTTAAAAAAATTGTAATTAGTCAGGATAGAAGCTTTAAGTAATGTATTATATTGAATTTTAATTAAGATACTTTTGAAAATCACTCGAAAGAATAAGTTAATTAATTTTTTAAAACATTATCATCTTTCACCTATATTCTTGAAAACAAGAATGTCATCTATTTCAATTTTTTTAACATATGTTATGTAAATTAAGTATTATTAGAATAAACAAACCCTACATTCATAGATAAATTATAATTTAAAATTGGTTCACTACAATGAAGAAGTTGGGATGCCCATTTCTTCTGAGGTTGTCCAATACCATGTTTTGCCATTGGCTTGTTAAGTAAACTCCAATGGTTGTTTGATCATCTGGCATCCTCGACAAATAATTGCACCACCTTTGCCTATATTTTGAAAAGTTGATGGATAATAGATGGTTTTATAATGGAAAAGTAAATTTTTTAATTTTGTCAATGTTAAAAAAAAATTGTCAATGTTATTAAAGACATTATCCATCCCAATTTTTTTTTTGTTTAACAACTGACAGTTCTGCAATTACTGCTAATGCAGATGGTGAATGATGAAATGATTTTTTGTAATGTATGAAAATATGCCGTGGCTGAATGGGATTCGAACCCAAGACTGCATGATGAGAAGCAAGCACATTACCAACTACGCCAATGTGGCCAGCATTTTTTTACTGACTAATTTTATAAGAATCATCGTAATAAATTCTGTCATGTATTTTTTGCACGATGTTAAAAAAAATATATATAGCTGAAACAGCATATTTAAATACAGCTTTTCTAACAGATAACTGTGCAGACAGTTTAAAAAGGAATAAAGGGTTTGAAAAACCCATAGTAGGTGATGAATTTGGTGTTGTGCCAAAGTATTCTCAATTTTTATTGATTTTTAAGAAAAACATTATATTATCTGGGTTTGTTTTTGTATCTGCTACTTTTTGCATTTGCCGGCCGCATTGGCGTAGTTGGTAACGTGCTCGCCTCTCATCATGCAGTCTTGGGTTCGAATCCCATTCAGGCTTGGCATAATTTCATACTTTACAAAAAACATTTCATCCTTCACCATCTGCATTAGCAGTAATTGCACAACAGTTGGACGTTAAACCAAAAAAAAAAAAAATTTTTTTTGCATTTGTTTTTAGGCTGCTCTTCAGGCAAGCAAGGGAAGGTTTTAAATTGAATTTTTAAACATTTTCATGTAAGGTTGTTTTAAAATATCAGTTTTGCAGATATTTTTCTAGTTTTTGTATACGGATTGGTGAAACATTTTTATATATTTTGGAAACAATGTGTTACAGTCTACTTTTCTTAATAACAAGTAAAATTCTGCATTTTTTCTTAAATATGTATATCAGAGTATCCTCTGCATTTCTTATAAATATGCAATAACATTCATGGGATGCTGATTATCTTATGTTCAACCAGAAAAAAAATTAACACTTTAAAATAAACAAGGATTAGAAGTTAATTGCCGCTGATCAGAATAATTTGATTATAATGAATTTATGCACAATGTATTTATGGATTTATTTATGCCATTATACAGCCTTACTTTATGGCAATAAGGTAAGTAGAACATTTCATGGCCCAAGCTGATATTACTGGGGCTGATCCCTTTAACAACAGTGATTAAGTAAGCTATACTTATTTGTTTATAGTGATTTATTGCACTTTATTTATTTTGTGTAATGTGTAGGTATTTTTATCTTTTTTCAGAACATGAGGGTGCTAACATTCAGTTTTAAGTTTTCTCCAGTTGGCCACGGTAAAACATTGACCAATGCACTTCTTCATCATGCTTTCCCACGGCGTCATCAGTTACTATTTGCTTATGACTTTAGGTTTGTTGTTACTTGCAAATATTGATGTTTTGATTTAGTATTAATTGTGTTATTGTTTAGGTCATCAACCGAAAGGCTGGTTTGAACCTGTAGAGGTTTTACTAAGTAAAACGAGGAGTGTAGTGGTTTACCATTGCCTTTCTCACTGAGTGGAAAAGTACGTGTATCAGCATGCCGGGCCCTCTGAAAAGCACATATTTTCCACTCTGCAAATGACACCTTCACTTTATTCACCACAGGGTCTGGCTGTATAATGAAATTCATTACTTTCAGAGGAGATAAATCTAATTAGTGTCTTATACACCTCTACCTTTTCTGTTCTTAAATGATTCAGTCATTTAATTGGCTGACCATGTGATAAGAAACAGAACTATTTATTTTAGCCCGACAACGAAGAAATTGAGTGTAAATAATTTGACACTCCACTTGTCTGTTACGAGCAGCTATTAATTGTATAATGATTTATTTAATTTTCACTTACCTGTTACAGCTCCTATATCAGTTGTTTTTTTATATAATCCTAGTTTCTATTAACATGGTTTGGTGCATATTTTTGGAGAATATGTTTCAGAAAATTTATTAAAATTTTAAAAAAGTTTAGTTTGTATTTTATGTTCTGATGATGGTACCAAAACATGTCAGTAGAAAGTAGGATAATACAAAAAAAGGTAAAAAACAAGTGATATATATAGTAGGTATAACAGGCCAATGAAAAATTAAATATTTTTCAATGGGATCGAATATAGGATGCATTATAAAGTAGATTTAAAATTTATTTGTTTCTTATCAAAGGAAACTATTTTTGACAGCTTTTGTTGCTCATTGGAGTATTATCAACTGAAATATGGTTGTATTGTGTTAGGAGAAGAGGATTATTACCAAGAGAGATTTCCATGCTTATAAAATTTTCAAAGATACGAGGTATGTCCAGAAAGTATGTTTCGTTTGGTAATAAAAAAAAATTGTGTACAGATACAGAAAAATCATTTATTGCACAAAAATGTACAACTCTTAAACTACTTTTCCACATAACTGCCGAATTTTTGCAGGCATTTGTCATAGCGTGGTACTAGTTTTTCTATGCCTTCTTCATAGAAGGTTGCCTTGGCTGGGGATGAAGGTGCCTCCCATTCCATTGATTGCCGCTTACTTTCAGGGGTGTCATATGAAACCCAAGGTTCATCTTCTGTGACTATCTGTGACAGAAAATCTTCGCCACCTTCATCATAATGGGTCAAAAAATGAAGTGCACTGCCCATCCGTTTGGTTTTGTGTTGCTCAGTAAGAATTTTTGGTACCCAACGTGAGCAAAGTTTACGAAATTTCAGTTTTTCAGTAACAATTTCATGAATTAGTGATTTTGAGATTTGTGGAAATTCAATAACGAGAGCTCTAATTGTAAACTTACGGTTTTCCCTGATCTTCTCATCAACCGCGTGAACCAGTTGTTCTGTACACAAAGATGGACGCCCACTTCGTTCTTCATGGTGCACTTCACTACGTCCTTCATTGAACTGTCGGACCCATCTTCTCACCATTGAATCAGTTATCGCATTTTGTCCGTAAACTTTGCAAATTTGCCGATAAATTTCGATTGGTTTCACTTTTTTAGCATTCAGAAAATGAATCACAGATCTGATTTCACAAGCGGCGGGATTTTCAATCAACACCGACATTGTAAACAAGCACAACAAAGCGTAGGCGGCTGACAGCGATCTCAAAATGGCGCAGGTTTCTTCTTCTTGAAACAGAGCGTCTGCTGAGCATGCGTGGAACTGCGATCGCAGTGCTGCAGCGGATATAAATAGAAACGGAACTTACTTTCTGGACATACCTCGTATATGGCCTTTATTGTTTCAGTTTATTCTGTTGCAAGTTTATCCTGTTATTACTGATGTTTTAACTGTGTAAGTTTTAGTTGATATGAAACAGTCTATCAGTGGATCCTTGTTGCATGTCTTATAAAAATTATCCTGTTTTTATATACCATATAGCTATGTGATTACTGGCTAGCATTTTCATAAATGGTACTTGTGAAAGAGTTCATTATAGAGAGTGGGCTCACATGAATACTTTTTTCCTTGTTTGTTGAGATTAACTTACCTAAAATTGAAAATGTTAAAATTGTGTTTTTTGAGGGTTTTAATCTAGTTTTTACTTCTCTAAGAGTGAAAATAAAATGGAACCAAATCTCCATGTAAACTAGTCATACCTTTCCTATTATGGTTAATTTTTTTTTTTTTTTTTTTGCGCCCTGGAGACTCCAGGAGGAGTATAGGACATGTCGTCAGATGTAACACCTGAAATACATATAAGAAACACACTATGTATCACTACTATCAAGAAAGAAATTCTTGTACGCTATAAAAAGTTTCACCGATCAAGTAATTTTTTTAATTTTTTTTAAAGGAATTCAAATCCTCACAACACTTTAAAGATTGGGGTAATTTATTTATGAATTTTCTCCCTGCATAAGTAGGTTTTTGTTCAAACAATTTTGTGGAGTGATTAGCCACATAATAATCATTCCTGTTTCTCGTGTTATGATTGTGAACATTGAAATTCTGCAAAAAATTATTTTGCCTAACATACATAATCACCTCAAAAATGTAGAGACAGGGAACTGTAAGCAATTTAAGCTCCTTAAATAGTGGCCTGCATGAGGTTAGCTGGTTAGCTCCCACCATACACCTAATAGCTTTCTTTTGAATTTTAAAAACCCTATTCATATTACCCATGCTAGAATTACCCCATACTAAAATATCATACCGGATATGAGACAGAATGAGGCCATGATAAGCTGCCATTAGTAATTTTTTATCATTTAATCTGGCGATTTGTTTTAGTGCAAATACCCCAGATGATATTTTACTACAAACTTGATTGATATAGAAGTCCCAAGACAAAGATCTATCTAGAGATACGCCCAGGAACTTCACTGTTTCTACATGCTCTAAACTATTATTATGAATAAATACATCCACTTCTCTACTTTCTTTAACGTTATGTTTATTTTTGAACTGCAAGTAAACAATAATAATATATAACGTAACAATAATTAATATAACGTAAGCTGCAAACTAGCTCATTAGCATGCCTGGTAAATATGAGCGCATTTTTAAAGTAAGTACCATTATGAAATAAAAAGAAAACAAGTTGACTTTTTATAGTAATTTTATCTTTACATGAAAGCCTGTATTTTAATCTACTTTTGTACATAACTCCAAACAATATTAAGGGACTTATCATTTTGTACAACCAGCTTTTGAATACTACATAGAAATCTGCCATCTGATTAGACAACCACGGCAACGTGGTTGTTTTGACATCTTTATTGTCTTTGTGGAGCTGACCACCTAGATGAATTTTCAAATGGAGGAAACTCGTTCGATAATGACAAACTCGTAAAGCATCTGTTCTTTCTCACTTTTTCATCAACTTTCGGCACCAAGTCGTCAGTAATAATTGAAGGTCGCTCATTTTGTTCCGCATCATGCACATTTGTACGGCTATTTTTAAAAGCTCTTACCCACTTCCATACCATCTTATCGCTCATAATATTTTTCCATACACTTCACTTATCTGACTATGGATTTCAGCCGCTTTCGTGTCTTTAGCAAGAAAACGATTCACAGTCAGCGGGATTCTCAATCGGAGGAGACATTTCAAGTACTCATAACAAACGTAAACATGGTCGAATGATTCTGTAATGGCGTCTTTGGCTTGCCAATAGACAGCAGTACACAGTGTGCCAAATACCGACTGCAGCGCTGCAACGGCAGAATTTCAAAACGGTACTTACTTTAAAAATATGCCTCGTAAAAAGTGATTGTCTTTTTCTAGCTTGCCTAAGAATAACTTGTTTTAAGACCCACATATGTTGAATTTCTTCAGATAAATATTTAATTCATTACAGAAAGTGATGGACGGCTTAAAGGAAACTCTTAGTAAAGCAAAGTGTTAAAGACTAATACCAATTTCAGTTTTTAGACCCTTAATATAACTCTGTATGTTGAATTGTGTGTAAAAACTAATTGTCTGTTTCTTTTTTTTATAGAGAGCCATATTATAACTGTCAGAGAGAAACAAGTATGTTCAGTGATGCGGGTGAATGGGGACGGGAATTAGCTCGTACGGGGTGCATGGGTTGGCGGTTAAGTGGTGCCAATCAAGATTTTCAAATATCATCTAGGTTGGTTACTTATTAAAGGATGAATTTATGTATTCATTTTAATTATTCATTTTGGTAAATTAAGTAATTTTTTTTGGTAAAAATTGCATTGTTGTTGTTGGTATTAAGTATTGTTTCTGGATGTTATGAAATCTCACTATGAATGGAAAATTTGCTCACCGAACCAAATGATCAGATTTTATGTTATATTTTATTTATTGCCTTATGGGAAGAATATTCTTTTATGATTACTAGATCAATTTTTAAAAATGTTTGAAGTAAAAGTAGTTTGTTACTAGAAATTTAAATGCTTTGATATTCATTACTTATTATTATAATTTTAAATTTTAAAGGCATTTTTAATTTATTAGTTTTGAAATTGGATTTAAAAACAAAAATTGTTTTTCAAATATAACAGTGTTAACAATTTAAGTTTTGTATGTAAATTATTTCCAATTTTATGGGAGATGAAGTTATCCTAAATTTTATTATAAAAATATTAAATTTTTCCACTGACCTATTATAGCTTTTATATCACTCATTTTTTACCTGTTTATTATGTAATCCTACTTCTTACTGACATGTTTCGGTGGATCCACCATCATCAGAGTAAATAAATTAAAAAACTTGAAACTATACTTTGTTGTACCTTCAGCCATTTTTATAAAACTGTTTAATTATTCAAATTCAACTTCTTTCATATTTGTGGTGGCTTTCCGATGGTGACTGGCAAGACAAAGAGAGGTGGTGCTTAGGAAGCGAGATATGGCTGGGGGTGTAAATCCTCGCATGAATACAAATATACTTCTTTCGTATTCTGAATAGATGGCAGGAGCAGTCAATATTACTTCATCATTTTTTAGTTTAAACTTGTTCATTCAAAATGTCTTGCCTCTGATTATTTTAATCTTTGTATTAACAGAAGATCTCAAACTTTTCTATTTCATTTTTGTTTTTATTATTACATGGTTCTATTACACTGAAATGTTTGAATATTTTACCAAACATATGGTTCTCTTTTTTATATGATTTGTGTAATGTGATGTAATCACATTTCAGTTCTTTTTGGTGTTCATTTTTTTTTATGAGAGGAAACCGAATTTACCGGTACCCAGGTAGGGTTTACCTGGGGTATGCGGAGCTCTGCCGAAGGCAACTATCCGCCAAAACCTCTCAGTTCCTTTCTATGCCATCCCAACTTGCCGCAGGATCACCATTAGGCATAACTTCACAACAACCCAGAGATTCTTTATTAGCTGGATAACATTATCTCAGCGATTTCTCTTCTTATTACCCATTTATCCCCTTTTTGAGTGATTTCTTTTGGAACTAACGTAGCTGGGCCTCTGCTCTTCATTACTTTCTGGATGAACTCCTTAATGGCCTTCCACTTTCTTCTTCTGCAATCATAAAACTTTTTGGTGTTCATTATATCTTACTTGAAAATTACGACTACCATCGGTTTCATAATCATAGACACCCGAGTTTGAACCCCTTGCAACTCCAAAACTATGAGTCGGATTTTAACATACTTTACATCAAAATTTAGCTCATTTTATTCTGCGTTTACTTATAATAGTCATATATTATTAATGTTGTTTAAAATTGCCACATCGAGGTTGGAAGACAAAAAGACCCGGTTTTTTTTGATACCGCAACAAATTTCATGCGTTTAGAGATGTGTAACTCGATAATTATTTGATTGAAAAGTTTGAAATTAACACAACATAGAAAATTATATTCTTTATTGCATGTACAAAACTTCAATACCGTAAGTTATTTAAATATTGATTTATTAACAATATTCTAAACCCTTGCTATCTCGGTAACCGCTCGATCGTTCGGCATGGGCAAACAATCGCTTTATTTAACGTAAAAAAACTTTGTACAGATATGTTAATAATATGAAATATCGTTTGGCCAATGTTGTGGTAGAATTTTTAGAATTTTGAAGAATATATGGGTAATGCGGGAGGTGGGTGCTACTATCCATTTTGCCTGAATCTTACTGTCTATCTGAACTAACAATACAGTCTGTCAATTCAGGTAGACAGTCTGACAGGATGTCACATACACAAACCAGCAACATGGATAGTAACACACACCCCCCCCCTCGCATTACCCATCTATTTTTCAAAATTCTAAAAATTCTACCACAACATTGGCCACTCGATATTTCATATTATTAACATATCTGTACTAAGTTTTTTACGCTGAATAAAACGATAGTTTGACCGTGCCGAACAATCAAGCGGTTACCGAGATAGCAAAGGTTCAGAATATTGTTAATAAATCAAAATTTGAATAACTTAAAATTTTGAAATTTCGTACACGCTGTAAGAATATAATTTTCTAAGTTGTGTTAAAATTTCAAAGTTTTCGGTCAAATATTTATCGAGTTACACGCCTCTAAACACATGAAACAAATACAATAGAATTGATTGCAACCTGCAGGATGCAGTGTGAAGATTTATTTTTGATTGATATTTAATTTTATAAAGTTCAGTGCAACAGTTATCGATCTATAACACACTAAAATTTAAATTGCATTTGTAAGATTTCTCATTTCCCAGTTAATGCAGTATAAGGAACTCAATATATCTCATCAATTTGTCTTTAAGGGTTAATATTAATAAGTCTATTTTATGTATTGAACTACTTAAATGTATAAATGTATATATTAATATATCAGCTAATATCTTTGTATTTAGTACTTGGTTATGAACTTGTTTGTTGATAAAAATTTTATAAAATAGTTATCTGAATGATATGCACTTACAGTTAGATAATTTAAATGTTATTATATCATGGATTGTGTGTGTTTCTTTTAGTTTACCTAAATGGATCGTTGTTCCATCCAGTGTTTTGGATTGGCAGTTAGGTGAAGCAGCTAGGCATTTTCGTGCTGGACGTCCTCCACTGTGGTGCTGGAGTTCACCACAAGGAGCAGCTCTTGTACGAATGGCAGATATTTTACCTACAATTACTGACAGGTGATTAAATTTTATTTGTTGTATGTATAATGGGAAATAGATCATATGTCACTTATAATTAGCCATGAGATAAGGGCGCGTCATCTTTGCCATTTAAAACAGATCTTTCATGACAAAACACCTCTTAAGTTAAACAAATAATTTAAATCTGTCTCGTGGCAGAATTTATTTATTTAAAGTAGTATAAAGTTTATGTACACTTCTTTTACTGATTAATTCAATTTTTTTTATGTCAGTACCAGTACATTGGTTTATTAGTTTACCAGTTTATTAATATAGATTAAACAATTGTATTAATTAGTTAATTAATCTGTTCTTGAATACAAAATGTGTTGGTTCACTGCATTTATGAATGTAATGAACCTCTGAGTCCCGAGTTTGATTTCTGGTAAGGTCATTTTTTTCAGCACTATATCTTTTTCCACTTAACTTTGGAACTGATGTAAGCAAATAATATGTACGTACAGTTGAAAGAATGAGACTAACTTGACCAATCGTCTAAATTGGACGGCCAGGTAGCAATGACAAGTCATGTTTTATCAACATATTCTTGTTTATGTCTCTTTCTGGCAGAGTAATAGGCTATTACGGTGATTCTTTTGTGTAGTTCAGTGTTTTATCATTACATCCGGTAAATAGCAGAGTAGATCAGTTGTATACGACAGTTTCAAAAAAAAGTGAAATGAATTATAATTTTTATCTATGTTCCTTCAATTCATTATATGTGCAAAGCAGTTGGACATAAAATAAGAAAAACCCATTTATTACATTTCATCTGGTTTTTAGAGACTAAGTAAATAGAATACATGGTAGTCAACAGTGGTGGGTGGATGGCAGACTTTTCAAAACAAAAACAATAATAAAGTTTCTGTACTGTTGTTTTATTCCACTTGTATAATAAAAAAATCATAATTATTTAAGTTACTAAATCACTAAATTATTTAAATTTCTAAATAAAAAAAATCAAATGTTTTAGTGAAGTGTATCATTCATTAGTAATGAAGTGCCTGTTTTTATTGTATTTTTGAAAAATGTAGCTGTTGTCACTATGAAGATAAAAATGAATCACTTCAGGACTTTTATATGTGTATAGTATTGTTAGAACTTTCAGTAGGCTCAAATAGATTTTCAATGCTCACCGTGTTGTACTGTTGAATAGTGAAAGAAACCTACTACGAAACCTAGTGAAATTATGTGGGTCTACTGAACATACTTCTCTTTGTTAAGGAAAGTTTAAACAGACTCTTCAATCAAAAAAAAACTTTAATCTGAAAACGGTTTTATTGAAAGTGAAATTATTTGCTAACTTGATCCATTTGTTTTTTTCTAGAGTTCAGGAGAATATTATGTTGGAAAATGTTCGCAAGAGTCATCCAAAACTTGCCACTCCTGTTGTATTAGAACTCACCAAAGATTTACCTTCTCCTCGTGATATCCAATATAGTTTCATTAAATTACGTGAACTTTGTGCACCTGGTGAGTAGTTGCTATAATTTTAGTTTTTTTTGTAGGCTTTGTTTTGTCATGTTTTACAGTGTTTTCTGTTTTCTATTATTATCCTCTGAACTACAATTATTTAGAAGTTTAGTATATCTCTGATATTCCAGTTTTTTAAGATTTCTAGTTTTAGAAATTTTTAGATTTTTTTAGATTTCAGTTTATGTAAGTTTATTTACTAATGGATTTTTAATTATGTGCGGTCGAGTTTGAAAACAGATATCTTGGTAAACATTCGTCCAGTTGTCACGATGTTTACATTATATTTTGCCTGTTCAATTCTACGTTGGTTGGTTAGCTTAAATTGTTTTAAAAACTTTTTTGAGACCTTATTTTTTAATGAATTTCTGAAAAGAGCGTATTTTCCAGGTTACAATGTGAAAGAGATAACTTTGTCAACTTATATCTCCAAAACGGTTTGTCTGATCGAGTTCAAACTTTCCAGAAACATTTATCATAATGTTTTAAGGTTTCATTCTGAAGTTCAAACTTGTGGGACCGATAGTTTTTTATCAATAGCATTTTTTTGCAACTTTGTTATATCTTGATGTGGTAGACCCAAAAACATGACGAAACGAATTTTTATTTTTATCTTAATTTCTTTATTTAAATGAATCCGGTCACATGGAACAGTTGTAAGCCGTTTTTCAGATATGGTTTTTTTACTTTTTGAAAGGTGAGAAGGTGAAGGTGGTGTTTGGCCTAAGTGGAAACTTTTCTTTAACCTGACTGAACTTTAATCACCTAACAATGAAATTATCTACAATTTCAGAGAAATATAATATAATAGTGAGAATTTTATTACAGTGTATTAAATTAAAATTTTATTTGGCTCTAATCTCATGTATTTTTCTTTGTTTTGTACCTTATATGAAAAAAAGTTATAAACAATACTAATTTTTAAAATGTTGATGATGTATGTTTGAACTTGGGCAAAAACAAAATCTTTCTGCTAGTTAACCCATCATCTTTGTCTTGTGGTAAAGTCATCACTGTTAGTCAGCTGTTCAACAGCTGATTTTCGGAGATGAAGGTTCTGTGGTTCAAATCGTAGTAAAGGTAGTTTTATACAGTTTTGAATACTAGACATTAGTTATCGTTGTACTTTGATGGCTGGGTTCAATTAACCATACTCTCTCAGGAATGGTTGGGCTGAGTATGTACAAGACTACACATCGTACATCTCATCCTCATCACTGTGGGTCATGGGTAGCTTATTGTTAATAAATTTAACAATTGCAACATACATACATTAGGGATAAAAAAATTGATTGAAGGTAGACAGGACAAACAAATATATTTTGTTGATAATTTGATTTATTTAAGTAAATATATAGAATAAATTACAAAATTCAAATATTGCTGTTAGTAATTTAAAAACTTTGAATTCAACCATACGAAAAATTTTACACTGTGCTCTGAAAATGTGTATGTATATATAAATGGTACACTCATTCTTGGTGGACAGAGGACCTGAAAGGAGTTGTTGAAGAGAAAAAAAGACTATTTCTAAGGTGGTTGAACACAAAGGATGATGAAGACCTGAGAAATTATAATAGATATAGATATATTGTGAAAAAAGAAATAAAAACCGCGAAAAATGAATTGTGGAACATCAAATGTGCAGAAATCAGCTCACTAGTAGGTGGATCTAGGTCAAGGGAGGCGTGGGGAACGATTAACGTATTGAGAAAGAATTCCAATGAACGAAAAAGAATTAGCCCCATCACAGTAGATCAATGGAAAGATTATTATGAAATGCTGTTGGTGGAGAGTCGGGGAGAATTCCTCGATACTGGAGTTGATGTTAAAGAGACAGCCGTGAGAGGGGTGGATCCGATAACATTGGAAGAAGTGGAATCTGCTCTGAAAGGAATGAAGAATAACAAGGCCTCCGGACCAGGTGATTTGCCTATTGAGTTGATAAAGCACGCCACACAAGAAGTTCTAAAAATATTGTGCAAAATTTTCAACAAGTGCCTAAGGGGTGAGGATATTCCTAGAGAATGGAGAATAGCATATATACACTCTATTTTTAAGAAAGGGAATAGAAAGGATTGCGGTAATTATAGGGGGATCAGCATAACTTCATCTATCGGTAAACTTTATGAAAGAGTCCTTAAAGCTCGTATAGAATTTGATTTAACAGAAAGTGAAGAACAGAGTGGATTTAGACCAGGACGGTCCTGTGTAGACAATATTTTCACATTGAAGCAGTTGATAGAAAAAAGATTAGCAAGAGGTTTGGAGCTCCATGCCACCTTTATAGACTTAAAAAAAGCATTCGATTCTGTACCGCGCAAAAAGTTATGGACTGCTATGAGGGATTCTGGTGTAAATGCGGTCTACATAAACGCTATAAAGGAAATTTATGAAAACAATAAATCAATTATTGGGTTTGGAAGTCAAGAATCAGCTGCTATATTCCCAAATAAGGGCGTTAAACAAGGTTCATGTCTATCACCAACCCTGTTCAAAATTTACTTAAATAGTGCTCTCAGACAGTGGATCAGGAAATGTAGCCCTATGGGAATACAAACAGGAAACGGGCCCATATATACTATATTGTTTGCAGATGATCAAGTTGTATTAGCAGAAGACCAGCAGGATATGACATATATGCTGAACAAACTGATAGGAGATTTTCAGGAGTGGGGACTTGAGGTCAACATGGATAAAACAAATTATTTGAATATTGGAGGCAAGGGGCAAGACATACAGACAGATTTTGGTGCTATAAAAATGTTGAGGCAATATAATTACTTGGGTGTTACAATAAATGAGGATGGTAGAGACAATGAAGATATTTTGAGGAAGATAGGGAAGGGAAAAAACATTATCAGAGCACTGCATCCAATTCTGTGGAACAAAACACTTACAAAAAAGACAAAAACAAACATATATCAAGCTATGATAGAACCAATATTGACGTATGGATCTGAGGTGTGGGTAATGGATCGCAGACATGCTGCAAAATTGCTTGCTGCAGAAATGATGTATTGGAGAAGATGCGCAGGCTTATCATTATTGGATAAAGTAAGAAATGAAGTAATAAGAGAGCAGATGCAGGTAAAAGAAACAATACTAAGTAGCATTGGGAGGAATCAGGTAAAATGGTATGGCCACCTTCGTCGAATGAATACGGAGAGAATACCATTGAAAACCTTTGAATGGACTCCAAACCAGCATCAGAAGCGGGGTAGGCCAAGGAAAATATGGATGACCAATGTTCGACAGGAGATGGAAGATAGAGGATTGCGAGAGGGGGACTGGAGAGATAGGGAGCGATGGCGGAAGGGATGCGAGAAGCGACTCTAAGGTTGCAAAACTTGCTTAAAAAAAAAAAAAAAATATATAAATGGTTTGCTATCACTGTCGCGTCAGACTGTTGTCGATTTACATTCACTTTGACGTCCACTGCACTGTGATACCCGAATATCAGATGCCGCAATGCGATCTTCACATAACTGGCTTTCGGTGCAAGGTATTGTGGTCGTTTCATTCTCTATTTTTAATACTCTCTCAGGTCGGCAGATAAGAGGGTCAGTAACCTTGCATCTCTAAAAATAACTTTTTTTCAAATTTTATTAGAAAATTGTCACGGACGTCATTGAGTTATCAGAGTGAATAGAATTAATGTACTGTTTCCCCGTAGAATGTGGTAGTGTAAGTTGCCGTATATTTTTTACATGTATATTTAAACTGAACTATCGCATCTCTGACATCCACTAATTTGGCAACATTGCACCACAAATCGTACAATGTCGTTTAGTAACCAGGCACCCACAGAATAAGCGATTACGATCTTTCCTTAGTCTATGTAACACTCAATAAAATTTCCCTTATTAGGCCTATACTTATCATATCAGTCGGCCATAAATATTCATGCACTACTATTTGGTAACGGCTGTCTTTTATTGTGTAATACAGTACTCATTTTATAAATAATAGCAATAAGATGAAATGCAAGTATGTGTAATTTGTAAGATTAAATGAATACAACTCATTACTATAAAAAATAATAACATAAAAGTAATTAATTAATAGTAATAGTATTAAAGTAATTAATAGTAATTTCAGATGTTTGTGTGAATCTTACTAACATAGTACAGAAATTAGTCTGCTACTACAGCCGGTTTGCATAGCCTTTACAAGTTATATTGGGCAAATGATAAAGCAAATAGACTTAAATGAAAATTTCAAGAAAAGGATGCAGTAATTTTTTACCGCTATAGTATGTGTACCTATACTTTTTCGCTTTTGAAATATTAAAATGTAGATTAATGAACAATAGAGTGGATGAACGTGAAGTTAGTAAAATGACTAGAACCTACCATAAAACTAAATAGACCAATCAGGAACACAAACCAGCGTACTGAAACGTGTAAACTACAATATTTTCTGTGTTTTTTTATCTCTATATGTTTTTTACATAAAATTAATGAACTTTGGTTTAAAAACTAGTTATTAGTTACCCACAAAAGGTGCTCAAAGTGGCCCCTGTTCTGATCAATACACAATTTCGGCTTAAAATGGCCACTACAGTCTTCCTACCTCAAGCCATCAGACTTCTTTTTATGGGATTGGATAAAGTCAATTGTTTATTCAAAATAAAATAACAGATATATATTTTCACAGAGATGTCAGTTTCTCATCTGCTATCAATTTCGCGTCCACCCGATAAGAATATAAATAAAACATGTTATAAATAAATATTGTAATGTGAAAAAAGGTTTAAAATAGTAATATAAACACTTGTGTATTAATCATTGAAATACAATTCTTTCAAAACTCATGATCTAATTTACTAAATATTCGAATAATTTTTATTCGGCAAATTATTTGGCATAACCAATATAAATAAATAAAATAAAATAATTATATTCAATATTTTTTTTTTATAGAATTAAAAACTCTCTTTTCCCATAGACAATTTTTTTAAGTTGACTAACTATCCTGGAAGGAAACCGATACTGCGAATAGTAGTGTCAGGATTAAATTATTGTTATGGCTGGCGGATTTATTTCTAAATGCATTGTAATAAACAAGGTCATTTTGAAGAGGTTTCCCCGTTGTTCTGTCACCTTCCATACATGAGTTTATCGCACGCCGCTTTGGTTTCTTGTTTTCAAATTAGGCATAAACCAACCATTAACGATTCCATGAGCAACACCTTTCGTAATTTTTTTAGTACCCACCGGGTTGATCTAAACGTAAAGTCGTCGCCGCAAGTCACTATTTAACAGCTGATTTTCGGAGACCAAGGTTCTAAGTTTAAATCCTAGTAAAGTTAGTTCTTTTATATGGATCTGAATACTAGACAGTGTCTAGCACAGCCAACCGATGTACTTTGATGGTTGGGGTTCAATGAATCATACTCTTTTAGGAATGGTCGGTTGGTCTGTACGAGAATACACCTCATTTACATGTCATACATATTCTCATATCATTGGGTCAAGGGGTTACTTATTGTTCGGAATTGAAAAGATTGCACCTTTGTAATGCTATTTCATATCATGTAACTAAGTGTCACGGCTCAATTACTAGTTTTAGCAGTGTTACAGTAAATAAAACATTAAAGATATTTTCTTAACATAACTTTTTCTTAAACATAAAAAATAAAAAATGGACAAACAGTATATTATTATTAGCCTTCTTGTACGCTTAAAAGCAATGCGATAAAAAATTAAACTAAGAAATTAGAGAAATAGCAAACTTTACAAGACAGACCTGAACCAAGGAGGCCTATTTTAATATTTATTCTGCACCGATTTTGTTTCTTCATAAAATTCTGGACAGAGATTACAGATTTACCAGAAAAAAATGTTAAAGGTAGAATAAAGTACACCCATTTAGTTTTACTTCCTTTTCTCGCTAACAATAATCTGAACAAACTACATTTTTTTTATAAAAATACCCGGAAAAACGAAGGGCCATCGATTTAGGCAAAAAAGTTTAAATATTAATGAGTGGGGGGACCAAGAGTGAAGTTAGTACCATCCAGTTTACCTCGATTTTCTCGTGAGTATGAGCTAAACAATCGTAATTTTTATGGAACGTTTTGAAACAACAGCAGGACTCTCGATAGGGGTAACGATAAAGTTTAAATTGAATTTCTTAGCGCATCGCCACCATTCCTAAGTTTTTCACGATTTTCTCGCTAATTTTGGCAGACCAAACAAAACATTTTACAGAACAATCCAGAAAAAATAAGAGTTATCATTTAAAGTAAAAACACTAAAGTATTGAATGCATGGGCATATACTTACCACTCCAAAATTTTCTTTGATTTTCTCGCGTATTTGAACAGAAAAAAACGAACATTTTTGCAGAATGATCCGGAACAAACGAAGGGCTGTCAATCTATGTAAAAAAACTTAAAATGTTGAGTAGAGGGGGTTAGTGGGAAGTTAGCACCACCCAGTTCTTCTCGATTTTCTCACTTATTTAAGAGAAACTAACAAAATCTTTTAGTAACGAAACCATCCGAGACAAACGAAGGTCTGTCCATGAAGAGCAAAATAATTTTAAAAAGTTGAGCGGGGGGAGGCCAGTGTGAAGTCAGCCCCTCCCGAAGTTTTTCTCACTTATTTGGCGAAACTAGCCAAACAATTTCCGGAATAATCCAGTAGAAACGTACAACAATCAATTGTACTAGTTATTTTTTTTAAATTTTTGTATGGGGGGGCCAACTTTTACAGTCCTGGTTTGAACTTATAGAGGTTTAACTAAGTAAAACAAGAAATGAGGTGGTTTACAATTGCCTTCCTCACCGAGTTGAAAAATATGCTTATCAGCATGCCAGGCCCTATGAACAGCACCTATTTTCCACACTGCAAATGACACACCTCATGTTATTCACCACAGGGTCTGGCTGCATAATAAAATTCATTACTCTCAAAGGAGATAACTCTGAAAAGTATCTTTCACACTTGTACCTCTTCTGTTCTTAAATACTTCAGTCATATGTTTGGCTTATCATGTGATAAAAACAGAACTAAATTTTTTTAGCCCTGGAACAAGCAAATCGAGTGCAAATAATTTAACACTCCACCTGCCTGTTATGTGCAACTCCTTACAGTACTATTATTTTATTAAAGACAGTTGCCACTGACAATCAGAACATGCATTTTATTCGTCACTTAGGCGAGTAAATTTAAATTGATAAATTAAAGAATACCCACATCGAGAAAATTTTTACAAAACTGCGATAATTTTTTTACAAATGATAATAAATTGATAAGAGAGTAGATTAGTCGATTTTTTAAGTAAATTCCAGTACACTCGCAAATGTCCAACACTGGTTCTGAAAGTGTAGGTTAACAGACACTGTAATATCCCGGTACTGAAGAAACTTAGTGAAATTAATCGATAGCAAAAAATTCCATTTTATTTATTTTTTTGATTTATGTAAAGCTTTTGACCTTGTCCCATACGATTTAACCATAAAAAAATTGAGGTGTATGGTATTAGAGAGGCAGCTATTGATTGGATCATATCTTATCTCAGTGACAAAGAACAATCCGTCGAATTGTCATCCAATCACAGCAAAGTTAAAGCAAAATACAGATTTAATTTTCTACAAGTTAAAAGTGTAGTTCAACGAGATAGCATTTCAGGACCCTTGCTATTTCTAATTTTTATTAACGATCTTGCTGATTTTCTTACCCCATTCATTGTTATATTATTTGCTGATGATGTGGTAATATCTCTCGAAGATGAAAACTGTGAACAAGGTTTAAGACTAAAGAAGCTTGAAGTAAGCTTGTAGACTGTATGCAAAAAGTAATCTGGTTCTCAACTCAGATAAAACTGTGGCCAAGTGCTTCACTGGTCGTAAGGAAATTAGTAACCAAACTAAGAATATCTCCTTTAATGACAATATATCAAAATCTCCTGTAACAAGTCAGTTACAAATTTTTTAGAATTAATGTTGGGTAGCAAACTATCCTGGAACAGGCGTATTAAAGAACTTGTCTGCTATAAAATCTACTATTGAATTTGCTATTGAACTATTGAGAATTTAAAATTCTACAACTTTTATTTCAAACATTTTTTTTTGTATAACGCTTAGTTTAGCAATAATTACCAATTTTCTGTTTTTTTCTCACGAAAACGTGTGAAAAATCGAATTTTTTAAGATTTCAGCCTTAGTATGCATTTTCCGACAAAAGTGTATATAATGTAATTTATAGGAAATAAAAAGATCTAAAACTTTTATTTAAAGAATTTTTCTATTCAGAGCCTAGTTTAGTGTGAAAGAGTGATTTTCCGTATTTTTAAGCCAAACTGAAGTTGATTTTCATTTTGCGTCTTTCACTCATGATTAAAATAAGGTTATGTTTTTTGAGATTAGGTTTCTGTTTATTTCTTATGTTTTTATGATGAATGTTACATTATATTGTTAATTATTTGCATTGGCAAGAGAAAGTCGTGTGAGTGTTTCACACCAGATTTTTTTTTTATTTTCACTTCGTCCAATTTATAATCTTGCTAGAGAAGGTAACATCATCCCCCTCCTGGAATAAAACCACTGGATGCTTGTCAACACTAGTACTAATATTTCCACCCTCTTCTCTCATGACCTCGCACTCTTCTCTCCAATGCGTCCATCCTGGTGTCCTTTACGTTCTTCTTGGCATTGGATGGCAGTTTGATGGCAGAAGGGCAGTATGGAAATATGAGACTAGGGTTGACCAAACCAGGTTAAACCAGGCCAGATAAATGATGTCATCCTCATAACAAGATTCTATTTAAGAATGAAGTTGTAGATATATTTTTTATAGATTGTGAAATTCTTTCCAAAATTTTATAAAATTACAAAATATTGCAATAACATTTTACATTCGTGTTCATCAGTCAAAATAAAATATTTAAATGAAATATTTTTTGTTTCCTAAGAAACAGTCGTGATTTTAAAAACCTTTTGTTAATTTTTTATTTGTTAAAAAAAAATAATACTTCGGTCATTAGTGACTACTATGTGTTAAACGTGTAACAATTCATGACCGTAGTCAGGAATCGAACCTATGACCTTTCACATGGCAGTATGCAGCCAGTCTGGTGTTTTAACAACTTTTTGGTTTTGCTCAATGTTGCTTTACAACTCTTGCAAATGTTTAGAAAATCAAAATAGATATAAGAACAGAAAAAAAATCTTCCCTGCCATATTAAATTCTGTAGGAAGGATTTTTTTTTACTTTCTCGTACCTGTATGAATATAAAGGAAGGAAAGTATTGTTTTCACGTCGATTTTTTGAAATCGAGTTTTCACCAGATCTATACGTTTTCAATCCTCATAACAAGATTCTATTTAAGAATGAAATTGTAGATATATTTTTATAGATTGTGAAATTCTTTCCAAAAGTTTATAAAATTACAAAATATTGCAATTACATTTAACGTTCGTGTTCATCAGTCAAAATAAAATATTTAAATGAAATATGTTTTGTTACCTAAGAAACAGTCGTGATTTTAAAAAACCTTTTGTTAATTTTTTTATATGTTAAAAAAAATAATACTTTGGTCATTAGTGACTACTATGTGTTTAACATGTAATAATTCCAGACCCTAGTCAGGAATCGAACCTATGACCTTTCACATGGAAGTATGCAGCCAGTCTAGTGTTCTACCCCGGGGAAGTGGGTGCGACCTGAACATTTTCGGGTTACCAAATTTTTATGTAACTTTAACGCCAAAGAACATGCCGTCAAAAGATTTTTGTATTCTAAAACTTGAAATATTTTATATTTTTTGGATAAGGGTAGCGACCCCCATAGGACTCCGATTTAAAATTTGGAAAATTACACGTGATGCTACTAGTACGTGTAACTGATTATAAATAATAATTTGACGAAAAATCCTATTTTGAAGGTGTAAAGAAAGAACAACGTGAAAACGGCAAACCCCAAAAAGCTGAAATTTTGTTTTTTAAGTTTTCTCACCAAACCGTCAAGTTAAGGGCTACAATAGCTATATGGTTTTAAAGTACTTTGCAAGGGGTACAAAAAATATTCTATATAATTTTTCTCTACGATGCTCCGTTAAGGAGATAAAAAAAATACAACCCCTACCACAGGCTAGAGGGTGCTAATTGAGAATTTTTAGGTTATGAAATTTTTGTGTAATTTTTAATGCCAAACAACATGCCGTTAACAGATTTTTTTGTATTCTAAAAATTTAAAATTTTTATTTTTTTAGATAAGGGTAGCAACCCTCTTAGGACCCTGATCTAAAATTTGAAAAATTTCCCGTAATGTGGGGGGTACGTTTAGGAGATAAACCGTTTAGGAAAGGTTACTTGCCGTCAAAAACTCTGTTCGTCTCTGTTCAGAGGGCCCTGCATGCAGGGCCCTCTGAAAAGCACATATTTTCCACTCTGCAAATGACACCTACACTTCATTCACCACAGGGTGTTTTACTTAATATTATTTCTTGTCTTTTACTTAATACTGTGAAGAATTAAGGGAATGTATTGGTATTACAAACTTTATTAGTACTCAAAAGTAAAAGAATAGTCTACTTATAAGAACAATGTGACAAATTATTGAAAAAACGACATTAAAAAACAGTATAAAATAAAATCGGGACACGCGTAAACAGTACACCCATACCAACAAACGAAAGTTTGGTCAGCTTATAGAAAATTAAAAATAAATTAGGTACCGAAAATTTTAGAAATTTTAACGAAGTAAAATATTGAATTATATTGAATTGAAATAAAATGAAGTAAATACGGCATTTTTTAAACCAATTTGTACGAAAATCATACACCAAAGAAGGAAAGACTGCATTACTAATTTAGCTTAAATAATTTTTTGTGCTTTCGTCTGGTTTCTTCTGATTTAAAAATTAACTGAATTTTCAATTTTTCCTGATTAGTATTGTAGCTTTGTTCTACATTTGCTATATCCTTATTTGGTCGTAAGGTTTTGTGACAATAATGTTTTGTAAAAAGTGTAATTGTTTGTGTTTTCGTCTGGTTTCTTCTGACTTAAAAATTAACTGCATTATCAATTTTTTTTAAAGCGTTTTGTACTACGCTTGCTATGTCCTTATTTGTTGTGATTTTAATGCATGCTTCATTAAAAATCGTTTACAATGTGTAAATTGCAAATTTTGTAATTACCGTATTTTTCGGACGATAAGACGCACCCTTGTTTTTCAAGGCATAAATTATCTAAAAATTATTTTGACTGATTTTGATTAGTTTTTTATAACAGATAAATGTGATGTCTTTTATTGAAAAACAGCAAGTACAGAAGATACAATATATATAATTATTTCATAGTCATAAATTTACAAAAAAAACATGGATATAGAAACTGTAAGTACGTAAATTACTACTATCGGTTTCATAATCATAGACACCCGAGTTTGAACCCAAAGCATCTACAAAATTATGAGTCGGATTTCAACATACTTTACATCAAAATTTAGCTAATTTTATTCTGCGTTTACCTATAATAGTCCTATATTTTTAATGTTTAAAAATTGCCATATCGAGGTTGAAAGACAAAAAGACCCGGTTTTTTTTGATATCGCAACAAAGTTCATGCGTTTAGAGGCGTGTAACTTGATAAATATGTGACCGAAAAGTATAAAATTTTAACACAATATAGACAATTATATTCTTACAGCGTGTACGAAATTTCAAATTCATAAGTTATTTAAATTTCGATTTATTAACAATATTCTGAACCCTTGCTATCTCGGTAATCGCACGATCGTTCAGCTCGGGCAAACTATCGTTTTATTCAGCGTAAAAACTTAGTACAGATATGTTAACATGAAATATCGATTGGCCAATGTTGTAGTAAAATTTTTAGTCTTTTGAAAAATAGAAGGGTAATGGGGGGATGGGTGTTACTATCCATGTTGCTAGTTTGTGTACGTGAAATCCTGTCGGACTGTCTACCTGAATTGACAGACTGCATTGTCAATTCAGGTAGACAATCAGATTCAGGCAACATGGTTAGTCTAAAAGTAATTGATAATCCAATTTTTCAATTGTGCTTCTAGTTGAGGCCATTTGACAGCATGAGTTCGAAATTTACTAGTATGTTTCTTATTTATTATCTGCCTTGAGTAATACATCTTCTTGTTTCCGCCATTCCCGAATCATTTTTTCTGTTGGAGGAGGTAAAAAATGCCTTTCTACTGCCTGAAAGCCATTATCTTTTGCATATTGAACCACTTTTAATTTAAAAGCGAAAGAGTGCGAAACAGTCTTCACATTTTAAAATGCTATGGTTTTTACCGTAAGTAATATCGATACAGAAACTACTGTGTATGCTTAGAAACTTCAAGACAATACAGTTTAAAAACTACAGTACATCCTATATCATTGCATGGTTTGTTTTGAAATCCCTAGTTAATGAACGTGTTTAAGTAGAGTAGGGTAGTATTAAATATTATTATAGAAAGCATCTACCCTGAAATATAGCTAGTGTTCGGACCATAAGATGCATGGTAATTTTTAGGTCATTTTCCTACGGAAAAAAGTGCGTCTTATCGTCCGGAAAATACGATATTTTATTAATAATGTATCAAAAAATGTATTGATACAATATAAATGACCACGAAACTCTCGAAATTCTTTGAATAGGGAGGTAATTTAATTCATATTAAGGAGGATTTTTCAAGGGAATAGCATATAATTAAATTCGATTTAGGGAAGATTTTAAATGAGGAGGTTTGACTGTATTTGTAAAAATTAGGATATTTTGAATAACTTTAACAAATAAAAAATATACTTTCTTTAATTATTCTGGTTTTACATTGATTTAAAATAAGTACCTATTTAAAAAAACATTTTAAAATAATAGGCAACATATAATAATTATTTTGATGACTGGATTGGATTCCGTCTGAGAACGCCTTTGTTTTCATACGATGGTCTTGTGTGGAGAAGTACTAGGGTGAGATGTGAATATCTAACTACAATCAGTAGTACAACACAGAAGTGGCAAATGCTACCGTACACGTGCCGGTACGACATGGCAACATCGTTTACACTGTTGCAGGCTATGAGTCATAAGGAACGATGCCGGACGCAAAATTGTCGGTAATTTGTACGGACGCGAAATTACTCCAGTTCGAAAGGAGTCTGAATTGATAGCACAGTGAATAAAATTTAAAAAAATCTCAATCTTCAATATCTGGACAAACCAATACCGAAACTCAGGGTGTAAGTGTAACAAATACCCTGTATACTCTCATCAAAGTTGAATATACTCTTCAAATAAGCGATGTGCGAAATGCACGCTTTTTGAAAGGACGGGGAATTGTTAGCGGGATGTATATATATATATCCATGTATATATGTATATGTATATATATATATATATGTATATATATATATATATATATATACATGGATTGTGAGGAACTATGTTGGACTTAAGAGTGGTTTTAATGTTGTTTAAGGTAGTAATTAGATGTTTAACTACCGTTAAACAAAAAAAAAAAAAAAAAAAAAAAAAAAGGACGGAGTGTCTTGTGCAAAGATTATTTGATTTTAATAAAATTTAAATACTGAATTTTTGTTTCAATTACAATTGAAATAAAAGCATTGTACAGAACACAAAATGATGCATTGACATAGTCATTTGTTATTGGAATATGAATGGCACATAAATAACCATTCCGTGTGACGTTTTATTCATAATTATTATTCATATAATTCACTGATACAAAATGAACCATACTGTTTTCAATGTTCTATTATACCATGTTACTCTTCATGTTAAATTTTTAATCTACATAACTCAATGAATGGTATCAGCTGAAATAATCAGTATGGTATAGACTGCTTTGTATATCACCTTCATACTCAAATAATTAGTCTATTTATGCAAATAGATCCTAATTACTGTTACTTTTGTGAAAAAGACCCTTCCATCAAAAATTTTAATGGAAATGATTAGTTAAAGCTCTCCCTTAACAAAAACACCTTGTAAAACTGAACTCATAATCAATTGTTAAAAATATTTTATGGCTTCTTTTGGAAAAATTTTTGAGGTCATTTTTGGTGTATCTTCATTGACGATAGAGATGTAGTACTATGATTGTATCACTGACAAAAATTGTGCTGTGCATTGGATATATATGAAAAACAAAATTATTCAGCTGTAAATTTAAATGTAAATTTGACTTTAAACATTAGCATTTTCATTTATGTTGGACTAATTTAAGCAACCATTCTAGTTGTAAATATCTTAAATATTGTTCATTGCAATTGTATGTATTATTAATATTAGTATTAATAATAGTATTAATTGTATGTTTTATCTATTCTAATATTATAAAGACGAAGCGTGTTTTTTTATCCAGGCTAATTTCCAAAACTACTAAACGAAATTTTGACACCGTATTTGTATTTATATTCACAGCAACATTGTATTTTTAATTTCAAAAATGGTAATCCTAAGGCCCTAATGAAGATTTTCATAAATATGTATGTGTGTGTACATATGAGTACATATTGCTGTTGAAGTGGATGAAGGGGTTTGATGTCGGCGAGAGATATGGGCAGAGGAAATGTCAAAATGTTGCGTGTGTGTGTACTATTTTTGAAGTACTGTAAACACATACAAAGATCAGTGAGAGACGTACGCAGGGAATTTATCAAAACGTTGTATGTGTGTGTGTGTGTGTGTGTGTGTGTGTGTGTGTGTGTGTGTGTGTGTGTGTGTGTGTGTTTACCTGTATGTTGGAGTATACAGTCGACTAGCAGCTACACAATTTCTGTTAACGTATTTATTTTAAAAAAAATTGATCACACATGTTTCGCGTTCGAAGCTGCACAGGGTTTGCTAGTGGGCTAATATTGCTAATCTCAAAAGGATTGCAAACATCACTGGGTGAAAATTTGTATTATTAGTATTCAAATGGGATGGGCATTACTAGCCTAGATGTGAGAATCAAAATTCACAAGAAGTACTGGTGCAGCCATTTGGAACGGATGAGAGAGAGGACTGCTTGCCCCATTCAGCTTACGAGTACAAACTTACCAATAAGAGGAGTGTTGGGTGCCCAAGAAGGAGATGATTTCCAGAACAGGCCAAGCTGCCTAATCCATGAAGTGAAGAAGAAGTATTTGAATTTGGGTGCTACTTTTTAGAACTGTGTATCTTTGGGATGATATAGAAATGATATTAATTGGTGTAGGGTAGTTTTACTGTACAACACATTTTACTCTTACATTAATAAGTAGTGTAGAAAATTAATACATAATTATGTTTTATCTACCATTTTATGTCCTTATCTACCATGGTAGGAGCAGGAAGTTTTAAATTTTGACTTGTAATAAACGTTAATTTACTGAAGATGTGTACAAGATACACGAAAGCGCTATAAACATAGGTAAGTGTTTTATGTTACCGTATTCTGGTGGTTAGAAAATATATATTTCAATTTTAAATAATACGGCTGTTTAAAAATCCTACATAGGATGTTTAATAAAATAATTATGTTTTAATATCTAAATCGATGATTCAATTTACATGAAGAAGATATTAGCTGTCAATATGTGACTGATAACTTCACTTTTACCACAACATGATGAGATATTGTGAGATTAAGAAATATCTTTAAAATGTAAGGAGAAGACATACTACACTCGTTTTGGTGTACTGAGCAGTCGTAGATTACTACCAGAAAGGAAGAAAGAAAGATTCAGAGAGTGAAGTTTTTTAAATTAAGTCAGAAGACAAGAAGAGGTCAGGTGAGAGAAGTGGATATATGAAAAAAGCAAATGTGGAGTGTGTAGTGGAACAGGGAGAGGCTTAGTTGAAATGGTTTTGCATGAAAAGCAGGTAATAAAACAAAGATACTGAATTCAAAATGTTAAATCTAGAAATGAGGAGAAAACAGAATAAAGATCAGGAAGTGATTGTGGTTAGATGAAGTATAGGAGTTTATTCAGTGTAGAGGCACTGAAGGTAAGGAAGTGATAGGAGTGGTAGAGAAAGATAAAACAAAATACTGGTGTACCTGATGCACTACCAACCCAGAAAACTGGACAAAGAGAAGATGTGACTGATGAAGCTAGATACAAAAATTGTTTTGTAACAGAAATAACAATCAGGGAAATAAAAAAACCACGAGGTGTGGCAATTAAGTTCCGGGATTTAGTTATGGAATTGGCAACATTGCGTCATTCGTGAACATATGACCAGAAATAGGGGACCTTCCGTTTGTTGCAGCCGAAGTTTGAAGTCGATAGCATGTTTGGTGTGTGTTTTATGCGTGTTTTTCAAAAGTAATTTTTTAGTACTTTGTCATGAAAAGTTTGTCATGAAAAGTTTGTCATGAAAACGAGTGAGTCAAATTACAAGCGAGGTTAGCGAGGATTTGTAGTCCCGCATTCAGAGCGACAGCAGAGATTGGATGAGTTGGGTAGTCACTGGACATTAGACCTGGATATTTGAGTATGACACTGAGCCCTGTAAACAAAGTCAGCAGTGGGTGGAAAAGGGTAGGGAGCGACCAACAAAAACGAGAATATCCAAGTCATGACTGAAGGCAATGTTAATCTTTTTTTTATATCCACGGCATCATTCATCGTGAATATGTTCCTGCCAACTAGACAGTGACTGGGCAGTTCTATATTGGGGTTTTGGAGTGGCTGTGAGCACACATTTTACGTGTGTGGCCCAAACTCGCCGAGGATGGCCAGATCTTCCACCACGACAATGCGCCAGCCCATTTGTCATTTATTGTGCAAGAGTTTTTCGTGAAAAAAGGCATTCCAATGTTGTCGCAGCCACCCTAGAGCCGCGATATCATCTTCCCGGACATCTTATTCCCCAATATTAAGTTGCACCTCAAGGGAACTCATCATGGCAGTGTTCAAGAGGTCAAGGAAATTGTAACCGTGGTGCTAATGAAGTAACTTCGGAGGATTACCAAGGGTGCTTCCAATTATGGCATCATGAATTATGGGATTATGGGAATCATTGTGTAGTTAGAGGGAGACTATTGTGAAGGTGGATAATAAAATTTTACTCGTAACTTAATTTGGTTGTGTTTTATTGACAAATTCGCGGAACTTTATTGCCTCACCTAATATAATATAAATATATACCAAAACTAAAATTTTTTCGTATTTTGTGGTACTTTAGCCATATTGCTGTGATTGATATGTAAGTGTAGTGAGTATGGTCACACCTAAATTTCTTTATCATAATCCTCCTTAATATGGATTATATTAATATAGTATTAGCCGTAATATTCATTATGGATTTTAAGGTAAATATATTTGTAATTTTAATACAAGTGGGTAATATTCTGTATTACCATTCTTATATCAATCTTTAGATATTAACTTTAATAATAAATTATGCAGGGTGATAGTAATTGAATATCAGTCATTCATTTCAAGGACAGTTAGTTAATGAATGTATGAAGTTCTCTTAGCAATAGTTTAGACTAATTGTTTGTTATTTCAAAGTTGTGCTATTATAGGTTATAATTTAGGTTTGAGTAATGGCATAAATTAATGGAACATTAGCCATAGGGTATTTATGCTTTTATACTTCTACTACTTTCCCAAATAATCAGTTGTTTCCATTATATGCCTTATGTTGGTATCTGAGTGATTTAATTTTAAAATGCTCTTGATATGAAACTCCAGCCACTGAAAACTAAGGTGATTGTGGTCATTATGGTTCCTAACATGCAGTGCCACTTATTGAAGATCAGTATATTCAGCAAATTAAAAAATTTAATTGTTTAAGAAGTTGGATTATAGCAGATCTGGAGCCAGAGCAGTGGATATAAGAACGTGTAATGAAATGGTTGGAGCTGTGTTTAGTTCTGTTAACATAGTACATCTGAATTTGATCCTATCTATTTGCCATAAGAAAATCTTCCTTCTTTCATGAGCATTCTAATGATAACCAAAAGTGGTTTCGTAGAAAAAATAAACTAAAAAATAAAATTAGACACTTATGTTGTAATTATTTTTTTTTTAGAAGTGTTACTGATTAACACCTCTATTATTATCTATAGTTACTCGAGTCATGAGTTTGCCTATGGTTTTAACGAGGGGTAAAGAGGGGAAGCATCAGCGCGCGTGCGTGTGTGCGACTGCTTTGGTATCAGTTCGCCACCACAACAAAGTAAACTATACTTAGAAGACATACAGTATATCACGAAATATTTTGTAAATTAACTGTACGAATATAAATGTTTGTTACGATAAACGGAAATGTCGGTTTTTTGAAAACGTGGCCGAACTATTCACAGTGCTAAACGAAATCTAATATGCAATGTAATAAAATGTTGTGAAGTTGAAGCTAAACTAAATTACCTTCCTGTGCCTCTTAACAGAAGCCATGAGCGAATGGCTAACTATTTTGATGTTCCTCTTTCCATAATTCAAAATTTATAAAGAAGGAAGTTAAAGACAGTGAAGAAGATAATTCTTCTACAGTTTTTTTTTGACTCCGGGTAAAAAAAATAAACTGTTATATCAATTAGAAAGTGTAGCCGACATGTGAATCGTTATTACCTGTTATGAAAGAAAGGCTAAATTTTAGTTGGAAACTTTGTACGTTAGAAAAATTTCAAAGGAAATAGGGTTTTAGTGGAAAAAGTGTCAGTCACAACAAAGTATATTAATTGAAAGACTACATGTAGTTAACAAACGGTGCAATTGCACAGTAGTAAAATATACTGTCTCATTGTTGAGGTTGGCAGCACTGTCAGATTTCTCTTCCCTTCCTCACTGCCCATCCATATGCAAAAGGCATTCTTGGGACTCACTATCTATAGTTATTATTTATTTATTTTTATTTTATCAAACATCCTGTGTAGGATTATAAACAGCTGTATTATTTAAAATTGAAATATATATTTCAGTTATTATTTAATGATGGCCTATTGGTGTAATGGTCAGTGCAACTAGCTTCTATGCCGGGGTAGAACAGTCAGACATACACCAAAATTCTATATTTTCTGGCTCCAGACTTTTAGTTGTTGAATTATTTTTTAATGGTCTTACCTTACGACATGAATATTACTAGAGTTTGAAAAAAAGAATTTTTCTGTTTTTTAACCTAAAATTTTTTACTTTTTTGCTGCATAACATGGTATTTGTTTTACTGCTGTACTTTTCATAATACATTTGTAGATTTTTAAAGTTAATGTTGTCACTTATAAGTAGTTATGAAAAATTAAATTTTTACAATAAAATTTTGTTATTTTTGATGGGAATTTTTTAAATGTTTTGTAACAGTGTTTTTTTTTGTTCATAACTAGATATTGAGGGTACCTGAACATTTGGAAGTGGTTTGTCATTAAGTCTAAAACTTTAGCACAAGTTTCCCGAAAATTATTTTTTCCCGTGTAAATGCCCCATTATCTCAAACTATTGGAGGTATCAACTAAAAATTTTTGAAGCATTTTAAATATATATATATATATATATATATATATATATATATATATATATATATATATTTAGTGGATTCTTGATTACTGCAGTGGAATTGTTTAAAAATTTGACAAATTAAATTGGTTTTTAAAATTAACATTTATAAAATTGAGACATTTTTACAAATTTTTCAATTTTATTTCATCTCAAATATTACATATAAAAAAGAGCAATATTGGTGCAACACTTGTGAAGAATTTGTATTTTTAGGCCTGCAAAGTTTAAGTTAGTGACCACCAATGGGTTTTGAGAAAATGGGTCATAAGTAGGGTTCTATTTAGGTTTTTTCCATATGTCTAACTACCAGGTACAAGTCCCCTTGAGTAGTTGCTTTGGATAAGAATTGGTCTATGATTGATGTGTAAAAAATTATTTGACACTTTTATACTTTAATTTTCATTTATTTTCTTTATTTAATTCTATTCACAACATATCTTAGTAAAAAATATTTTTAATGTTTTTATGCTAACCTTTCTGTTAATGTATGATTCTCGAAACAGTTTACTACACATTATAAATTAATTAAAAAAAAAAAACTTGAATAATTATTAATACTTAAACTTTTTATTTTATTTTAGTTATATAGTGTGTAAAAAGTGAGGAACAATGTTATGTGTGTTGAAGTGTAAATTGACTTAAAAAATTACACCTCAGGGCTTTCTTTTCTCTTATCTTTTCGAATAAAATTTTTATATGGATCAATAAATAAATAAAAAAATAATGTTAATTATGTAATTGTAATACCCTGTAATAAATGTTAAAATAGGAAGTGTATAAAAGCAATATTTTTTTGTTTCGTATAAATTTTACAAATATTGTAAAAATTACAGAATAAAATCGTAAATTAAGACTGTATCATTATTATTACTATTTAGCCATGTTATAGTAATATAGTAATCAACTGAGTTGACTATTACTATATTCTTAGTTGTAATCCGAATGATATTGTCATATAATCAATGTCAGAGATAATAAATTATAGTAATTTGTGATATTATCATGCAAATAAATGTCACATGATGTTGTGAGTATTATTGGTAGATGTCTAATGTGGTAGTCTTTTTTATCTAAAAGTTTAAATAACCATAATCTCATTCAGATCTGTTGCTAATTTATCTCTACGACTTTTTATGACAATAAATATACTGTTCTTTCTTGGGATATGCGTTCAAACCATGGTAGAGTAACAGTTGAGTACATCATATACAAAACCTGGTAATTATTAACAGAATTAAGAACAATTAATTAACAGAATTAATTATTATAAAATTAAGAGATTTAAAAATGAGAGTAATTTTAGCATCCTATGTTTACAAGATATAAAGTATTCATTTATTACTGTATTTGTGAATATTACAAATTATAAAATTTATGTTATCTGCAAATGAAAAAATAGTCCTTACACCTAGACAGTAAAAAAGCAAATTATTATAAAAACTAATAAATCATAAAAATTTATGATTAACTTTCAGACAATAACAACAAGTTTGTGTTGTAACGAACCAAACCAGCTGCAGTTAAGTCTGTTTATGTTTGCTATAGTTGAGAGTATAAACAAACTCCAGCTGATTGGAAGGTAAACATTTTTAAAACTATTTAATTTATATTACAAAAAAATATTGAAAAGAGAGTTGTTTATATGGTTGCTAGGAAACTATAAGAAGAATAACTATGAATTTTGTGAGGAAGATGGGGACTGTGGTTCCAGACATCGAGTAAGATGGATGGTCCACATGTTAGTAAAAAAGTTTAAGTTAATATACATTTTGAAGACTATACAATATAAAAATAAAAATGACATTTAAAACGACGTTAAATTTGAAAATGTATGGGACATATATATATATTAAAAATAATAAATTAAATAAGTGACAATCTAATACATAAGAAAACATTAAACATTAACGTACATGCTGTAAAAATATAAAAAATTATTAAATAGAATTTGTACAAGATTATCGACTTCATTTTATTCACAGCAAAATCAGTATCCAGCTTGTGTGGAATATTTAGTATACTACAGTGTTTAATTGCAATAATATTCATAGATTAGAATCAAACTGATGGATTATTATTGAAAATCGGATGATCCTTTTTGAAAAAATTATCCAATTTTTTGAGGAATCCACTGGTAATTCATTTTTTGAACTTATTAAAAATTTTAATTTTTTTACCAATATTTACATATTTTTTTCTCCGAATAACTTTGTTTTACAGTAATAAGAAAACTGTTCATTGTTTACTGGTTATAGGTCTCTATTTTTATTTTATAATAATAATGATAATATTAGCTTTCTACCTTTTAAGCCAGAAAATATTTTTATCAGTATTGAAAGACATGCATTATAACTTACAGATATCTTTAAAATCGTTTAGTAAATTATAAAATTAAAAATATTACTGAATGAAAAAATTAATGAAAGTAATACTTAAAGACAAAATTATTAAATTAAATTTTATAATGGATCTAATTTAATGCTAATGAAAAAATTAATAAAATATTGTTATTGAAAGATTAAGTATTAGTAATGAGGTTTGTTTTCCTCCTCACTTTCATCATCATCACTATTTACTTTTGGTATTTCATCATCTGATTCATCTCTGTTTCTTTTGCCAGTAGGTGTTTCAACTTCAGGTATTGGATTATCTGATTCATCTACTTGTGTATCTATAACAGATTCAACTCCTGTTTTTTCTTCATCAGATTCAGTTGCTTTTGGTTTTTCATCAGATTTGGTTACTGGTTTATCATCAGGTTTAGCTTCCGGGGTTTCGTCATCAGACTTAACTTCTTGTGTTCTGTCATCATGCTCTTGTGCAGAATCAGCACTTGAGTTGATTTCCTTACCCTTTGGTTCAGTTACTGAATTGCCATCATCAGTTTTACTATCTTCTTCTGAACTTTCATCACTATTTTCTTCTGAATCGTCAGATTTTAAGCTTCTTGGTTTTTTCAATTTGAAATACATATCACCTGTTTTTATTGAAACTTTTGCTACACCAATTGTTGTTTGATATTCTTCTACATAATTTTCTAGGGAATCCTGATCAATTGGTCCAGCGAATGTCACGGTTGATGCTAACTTATGTATTTTTATATAATCTAATAAATCCAGAACCTGCTTCGAGTCCACTGCATCCTCTATAAATTCGGCTGGTGATTTGTTTTTTGTATCTTTGTTTGATGGTAAGAGTATAACCATTGAACCATGATCTGTGTTATCATCAGTGGTATCAGTTGCACTGCTACTATCATCATTATTGCTACTGCTGCTGGAATCGGCAGTAACACTATTATCTGATGAATCAGGACTGGTACAATTAATATCCCTGTTGTCACTTTCTTGTTCTTCTGATGAATCATTGCTTGTTTCATCTTCTTGTTTAGTATGTGTTTCAGTACCTTTGGTTTCAGATTTGGATTTTGGTGATTTTTCATCTGTTTTTTCTTCTTGATCTTTAGTTTTTGATGAATCATCTTTTTTTGGTGGTGTCAGTTCTATTGTTATGTCTAGTGAAGAACTTCTTTTTGAATCTGTTTTTCCTTTCGGTGATTCATCTTCATCTTCTTCATCCTCATCTGTTACTCCACACTTTCTTGATGGACATGTTGGCAACTCATCTTCATCGTCATCTTCATGTTCTTCTGTTGTGTCTTTTTGTTTTTTATCCTTAGAAGCTGATTCGCTTGTGTCATCACTATCTGCTTCCTTTTCATGTTTATATTTTGCATCATAATTGTAACTTTTCTTTGAATTCTCATTGTAAATAGCTGTTGTTGTAGTATCCTTATTTTTCCTCTTGGTTTCTTTATGATCTTTTTCACTTTTTGTGATGTGCTTGTTATCTAACGCTTTTGATGCTAATTTTACTTTAAGAGTTGGTGATAAGTTTTCTCCCAGTGGTTTTTTCTCAAATACAAAATCATCAGTATGCTGTACTTTACTTCCTGTGACTTCTGTCTTGTTTGTAGAGTGTACTTGAGTTTCAGATCCATCCTTTAATGATTTTTCTACTCTTGTTGTGTCTTTAGCTTGTTTGTTATGTTGTCTGGTTTGCAACTTATTGTAGTCATCTTTAATAGTTACTTGGGTTGCTTTTGATTTGCGTACAATAGTTGTTTGCTGATTATCTCTATCAGTAGAGGTTGATTTTGAAGTATCTGAGTCTATTGTTGTTTCTGCATGCGTGTCTGGTTCGTCCTCAACTCTCTTCACTCCTAAAGAATACGTTTTGAATTCTGAATCATGTATTTCTTTATTTTTGTCTGTAACATGTGTTTGACTGTTTGATTGATTTATATGTCGCTCGGTCTCTGCATTATTTTGTGCTCTTACATTTGTTTTACTGTCACTAAATGTACTGTTGGTAACAGATTTACCACCGTTATCAGATTTCTTCTCTGTTCTACGAGTTCCTTCTGAATGATCATGGTTTATTTTCAGACCTTTTAAGTCTGTTGTCAGTAAATGTCCATTAGACAAGTCTTGATGAATTTTTTCTCCGGTAAGATTTAATTTAGTACTACCATCAATGTGTGTGTTTGCTTCCACTGTTGAATCTGGTGTCTTTTCGTGTCTGTTACGATCCCCTTTGTAATTTGACTTTTTAGATCTCATAACTGTAGTTTTGGTTTCTTTTCCTAGTTTATTTGTATCGTAAGAAATATGTTTCTTCCAGTTTGAAGAATTGCCTACAGTAACATTTGTACCCACACTCTGCTTAAGTTCTGGCGTGTCTGTAAGTTCTGTTTTCTCTAATGAACCACTTTTTTCTGAGCTTTCATTTTCTTCTTCACTAGAAAGTTCAGATGATTTTAAAAATACATCAGCTGTGAAAAGATCGTTGTCATCATCATTGTCTGTTCCAAATCCAATGTCTACTATACGTGCCTGAAAGTAAAATAAAAAGTATAAATAAATTATGCTGACAAATATTTTACAATGAAACAGATAAGTAAAAAAAGGTTTTCTAAACCAGCGAATTTAACCTTTATTGATTACACCAGTGCTTTCGATAACGCTTAGAGAATTTACTATGAGGCATAAATTTAAAAAAAGAGTTTTCCTGATAATTTGAAAAAATGGTTTATACTTATTCTTCTGCTATAAGTCAAGCTAAAAATAATACTTTGTATACTGCCCGGCTGGTAGCTGTGCACATAGCGTGCGAGAGAGATAGAATGATAGGACGGCGATAGTTACTCCTTTGAAAAACATCACGTAACACAGTGTAAGAAGTTTGCGTTTTGTACCATATTGTATACAAATTATACACAGTCTAATTATAGCCCAATTAATCATCATGCTGAATCACCATATTATGATGAATTACAATTCAGTGTGGCTACAGAATTTTGTTTGTAAAGTTAGGTTATTTCCTTGGTTTATTGTAAGTTTCAAGCTTTCCATGCGAAAAATTTATTTTAAAAATTCGGTAATATTTAATTTGCAATAATTATGGACAATGCTAACAGTGTGGTGACAGGATTTCATGTATGAAGTTAGATAATTTTCTCGGTTTATTGTTAAATTTGTTTATTGTAAGTTTCAAGCTTTACGCGTGTAAAATTCAATTTTAAATGGATAGTTATAGTAATGGTAGTTATAATAATATTGTGTCATAGTTGTGAAGATTCAGAGTTCAGAATGGCTGTAAACTGATCTGGCAGTTTAGATAGGACAGGAGTAGTCATGTAGAATATAACAGTTACATTCTTAAGCTAGTAAGGGATTACTGATCTGTTGGAGGGAAGACCTAGAAGTTCATATAATGTGTGGAGGGATGATTAAATAACACCAGAAAAGGCAGATGCCTGATCCGTAAATGGAATTAGTGTATTGGTCATTGGAACTGGCTTCTACACCAGGAGTCCCAGGTTCAATTCCCGGTTAGATCTGCCATTTATTCATCCCTAATTTTCATCTACCAATCTTCATTGTCTGCATCAGCATTTATGTACAAAACAATTTTACATAAAACCAAAATCGAAAAATTAAATTCATTGTACCTAAAAGATATCAAAGTTTGTTCCTGATAAATATCAGGAATTATTTATTTATTAATTGGACAACTTGGAAGTTTATTAAATTATTTTGACTCAATACTGTATTTTATAAGTTTTTCATTTTCTCTGAAAGTGTGTAATAATTTCAGTTTAACTTAGATTGTGCGTTGTATTTATATATATGTATTGAAATATATTTCTAACCACCAGAATATGGTAACGTAAAACACGAAGATGTGTACAAGATACACGAAAGCGCTATAAATATTGGTAAGTGTTTTATGTTACCGTATTCTGGTGGTTAGAAATATATTTCAATTTTAAATAACACGGCTGTTTAAAATCCTACATAGGATGTTTGACAAAATAATATATATTTATAAGAGCTACAGTAATATTTTCATTACTCAAGATAAAAACATAAGTTTTTCAAATTTTAACAGTGTAAACCTACAATTTTGGTTTCGGTTTCTTGTCAAACATGTTTATTTACGAGGTCTGTTCAAAAAATAACCGAACTTTATGAATTACGCGCTAATGGGGATATTTAGTGACGTGCGGTTGGTGGCACACTGTTCTACGTCATTCCTTTTGTGAACACATTTTCTTGGATTGTTGATATCTCATTTAATTTTCGTGGTGTTCTGTTTTTAGTACGACGTGTTTAAAGTGCTAGTGACGATTTTTGTACTGTGCGAAATTCGGGAGCAAAGGTGCAACGTGAAATTTCGCGTGAAGCAGGGGAAAACTTTCACAGAAACATTTCAACTTTTGAAACAAGCTTAAGGAGATGATTCTCTGAGTTGTACGCATTATTGTAAATAGTTTTCTCAATTTGAAAGTGGTCGCCAGTCAATTGAAGATGACCCTCGACCTGGAACGCCTTTGACTTCAACTGATGGCACCCTCGTTAGGAAAATCCATAATCTGGTGCGTGTAAATCGCCGATTGACTGTTAGAGAACTTTCAGAAGAGGCTGGCATCTCAATTGGATCGTACCATGAAATTTTAACTGAAAAATTGAACTTGCTTTGTGAGTTGCAGCAAAGTTTGTTCCCCGTTTTATGACCGAACAGCAAAAAGAACATCGTGTGGTAGTTTGTCGGCAACTTCTTAAACAAGCCAATGATGATGCAACATTCAGGTAAAGGATCATAACAGGAGACGAAAACTGGGTTTACGGCTACGGCATTGAGACAAAAGTGCAGTGTTCACAACGGGTTGACAAAAATTTCACATTACAAAAATCGTCACTAGCACTTAAACACGTTGTACTAAAAACATAACACAAAGAAAAGTAAATGAGATATCAACAATCCAAAAACATATGTTTAATAAAGAAAGACGTAGAGTAGTGTGCTGCCAACCGCACGTCGCTAAGTATCCTGTTTGCGCGTAATTCAAAAAGTTCGGTTATTTTTTGAACAGACCTCGTACAATCCCTATTGAATAATACTTTATTAAACAATCATCCAGATAAAAAACAAAACACGTACATAACCTTGGGAGAATCAGTTAACAGGACTTGTTGGAATATTTTTCTAAGATAAGTAAATTGAGTTAAAAAATTTTAGGTTAGTTTTATTGTACTTTATAGTTTTATGTGTCCTGGGGGCATGTTCAGCAAATGCCTGAACAAACTATTTTACATTGTGTGCTATAATACCTTCCTGTTCCTTACCACAAAATTTTACAATCTAATATAAAATTTGATTTTGCTCCAAATAATTTAATAATAATTTTTACTTTTTCTTGCCCTGTTTTTAATTATATAAAGAAGGAAAATATTGTTTTATGTTGATTTTTCGAAATCAAGTTTTCTCAGGAAATATACATTTTCAGGTCCTCTGAACCCAAACAAAACATGTTTTTAGTGATTGCTGAGTGTGTGAACAAAATATCTCAAGAACAGAATATTGCACAAAGTTTAAACTTGGAACCCAAGTTAAGTACCACTAGGAGACCCGACATCAACATTTTCATCAAAATTTTTCGACCAGAAGTGGTAGTTTATTCATGCAATTGTCACTTTTTTGCAATATTCTCAAAAACGGCTCCTACAATTTTTAAAAACTTTCCTCATTTATTGAATTTTTTATGCTTTACAAAATAGGCTAAGCATCTTGTCTACTGAAATTATTTAGGGGCCTGTGTTCTTGCGGTAAAAGAAAGTTTTTCAAGATTGTAGTTAAATAAATATATTCATTTAAAAGCAAAAGTGTAGTTATAAATTATGACTAAAGTTGTAGAAAATTAAAAATTTACAACTTTCATTTCAAACATGTTTCTCTGCCAGTCTTAGTTTAGCGTCAATAAGGGATTTTCTGTATTTTTCCTCATCAAAATTGGTAAAATACGGAATTTTTTAAGATTGTGCCCTTAGTATGCATTTTATGACAAACGTATGTATGGTCAAAGTTATAGGAAATAGGCTATTGCTGGCCGCATTGGCGTAGTTGTTAATGTGCTCGCCTCTCATCATGCGGTCGTGGGTTGAAATCCCACTCAGGCACGGCATATTTTCATACGTTCTAAATATCATTTCATCCTCCATTGTACAGTTACAGCCCAACGTCGTCGTTAATGACCATTGCAGTTGATGTAACGTTAAATAAATAAATTTTAAAAAAATCTTACTTTTATTTCAAGCACTTTTTCTACATAGCTTAGAATAGCAACAATTAGCGATTTTATGTATTTTTATGTTCTACTGAGGTTGATTTTCATTTAGCGTCATTCACTTAATGATTAAAATTAGGTTATGTGTTTCATATTACAGTGTTTACTCATGATTAAACATAGGTTATATTGTTCATTATTTGCATTGGCATAAGAAAGTCAAGTGTGTGCTTCACACCAAATTTTTTTATTTACTACTAATTTTAATAATAAGAGGCTGGTTGTATGTCAATATAAATGATATCAAGATAATCTGTGAGAAGTTATGCTGTAAGTTTACTATTGTGAAAATAATATGTGTATATCTTTGTGTTTCCTCTACATGCATTACTACAGCATCAAATTCCAAGTGAAAAACAAATCTACAAAAGTTTGTGTTAAATTGTTAGGTTTCATTGTATGTAGCTTATAATTTTCCAGAACTTGAAGACCTTCAGGGCAACCCAGTCTGTCATGTGACGGAAAGTCACTGAAAGATATGGATTTTACTAGAACATTTGTATTTGATCAGTTGACGGTTGTGAACAAGTTAGCCTAGCAATTAGAAAATGTTCTAGTTCAAAATAGTATAATCATTCTATGTTGGCCCAAAAAGTTAAAATAATGAACCTGACACTATTAATAACCTTAAAGTTAAAAATAAACATTTACCTAAAATTTCAAATTAAATTATTAAAACTCTGTATTAAAACCCCAACTACTTTTAGATAATACTTTATTGCCTTTAATATGTCCTTTAATGATTTCCTAATCAAGTGCAGAAGTTTTAAAAATTCTTTTCATAAATTTAAGCATTATATAAACTGACAAAGCACTGCAGATTATACCCTGTTCTAACTATTGTCTATCTACATATCTACAGTGTAGTGTGTGCAGTAAGTTAGTTACTAAAATCTATGACTAACATTTAATTTATGGCAGTATACTGCTTTTATGCTATGACAAATATGTTTACATTAATGAATATTTTAAGATAAATTTATGCTATGCCATATTCTTTTATTCCATTAAGTCAATATATTTTTTTACAATTGTAACTGGTATTGTTTTAAAGCATTTAAAATTGATATAAGTAAAAAAGTCATGCACATGTTTTCCCAACACAGCTTACTTTTGAAAAGCTCTCAAAAATTGACAATTCTCCAAACAATTTAACTACTATGTTCCTGTTTTGTCAAAATAAGAATTTGATTGATTATTTGAAAATATGAATTCTGGAATATCTATGTTTTGTGTTTCAGTAAAAAAATTCTCTACTTTTTAAGAAACTAAAAATAACTTTCTGTAACCAATTTTTCACTGAAATATTTAATAACTCTTAATATTCTGGAACTTGAAGGTATAAAATTTGCTAACTGCAAAGCATATTCATTAAGAAAAAGGCTGTTTGATCATTAGAAAATTTTTTTATTGATGGTTTTAGTTTCCTATAAACATACTTCACTTTTCTACATAGTCATCGTTCACTTCTTAGCACTTTTTGTTATGCTGCACTAGCTTCTTTAACCCCTCTACATAGAAGTTTGCTGCTTGGGAATTGGACCAGTTGACAGTGGCAGTTTAAAGTTCCCCCCACTTTTTTCACACATTTTTATGGGTGACAAAACTTGGCTAACCTACACCAATGTAGAAACAAAACAAGTCAATTCAATGGCACCATTAAACTTCACCAAAGTTCAGGCAGTCTCCTTTCTCGAGCTGGAAAATGTTGACTACTTCTAGGGCAAAAAGGGCGTTCGTTTGGTTGTATTCATGGAATGTGGAACAATTGAAGCCTGCCTATACTGAAAAATGCTCACCAAACTAAGACATGCGATACAAATTCTACGACATGGGAAACTGTCGTTTGAAGTTGTCCTTCTCCATAACAACATTGAGTCCTCATATCACTGGCTTAACTGAATTTTGGTTGGGAACTTCTTGATCACCAACCCTACAGTCCTGACCTTGTATCTAGTACCTGTTCCCTCATCTAGTGCTTGAAAAAGTGAAGTAATGCAGCAATACATAAAGTGCATAGAAGTGAACAGCAACAATGACTGTGAAGTAGGTTTGTAAGAAACTAAAACATCAATAAAAAACTTTTCTAACAAATATCTTTTTTATGACCAAATGGTTCTTTACAAATATGCCACGTAAAAAAGAGAAATACAAAACAAGAATAAACCCAGGTTGTTAATAATAATGAAAAAATTAAATTATTTATGCTTCATTGCTGCCACAAGTCTAAACACCATAGATATTATTAAAATTTACATAAATCATGGTTTTAGTTTAATATGGGTCCTAGTATTGAAAAATTCTGTTAGTCAGAGAGTCACATTTGTAAGGCAAATGAAATATTTTCATGTAGGTTAATACATAAAACCAGTCAAGTAACTAATGACAAAAAAATTATTGAAGGTTATTCGTGTCAGTTTTACAAGAAAAATTTAGTTTAATATAAGCTTCCTCTCATCCTCAGATGTATGAAACTTTAAAAAAACTTTAAAAAAATTATTTATGTACAAAGTAAGTGTATTTAAAATAAATATGTTCTTTTTATATGGTTTTATATATTTTTTAATCGGGTGTGAAACTCTCACGACTTTCTCTTGGCAATGTAAATAATGAGCAATATAAGCTATGTTTAATCATGGATAAGCAAAATGAAAAACATAACCTAATTTTAAACATACGTGAATGAAGTTAAATGAAAATCAACCTCTGTAGGAGTTAAAAATACGAAAAATCACTAATTGATGCTAAACTAGACTATGTAGAAAAAATTCTTCGAATAAAAATTGTAGGTTTTTTAGTTTTCTATAATTTAGTTATATATATACTTTTGTCGTAATGCATACATACTAAGGCCACAATCTTAAAAAATCCCATTTATTGCCGATTTTAATGAGCAAAATACAGTAAATCAGTAATACACACTAAACTAAATGTTGTAGAAAAAAATTTGAAATAAAAGATGTAGGTTTTCTTAATTTTATAAATCTTTGTTTATTTATGATTTTGCCCTAAAATCCATATTAAGGCCATAGTCTTAAAAAGTTAATTTTTACCATGAGACCACAGCCCCCAAGAATTTCAGCATACATGCTGCTTACCCTATCTTGTGGAACATATAAAATGTAGTAAATTAAGTGATTTAAAAAAAAAATGGTAGGAGCTGTTTTTGAGAAAATTATAGAAAATGAAAAATTGTATGATTACACTACTACTTGTTGTTAACCGATTTTGATGAAAATGTTCGTGTCAGGTCCCTTTGTGGTACCTAACTTAAGTTCCAAGTTCCAACTTTGTTCACTACTCTGTTCTTGAGATATTTTGTTCACAATCACACACAGACAGGTTCAGGGAGACCTGAAAACGTGTATTTTTGGTAAAAACTCGATTTTGAAAAATTGACATGAAAACAATACTTTCCTTTCCTATACATTCAGATAGTTAAAATTTTCTTCATGTAACACTGTAGTTTCAATGTCTATAACTCGAGAATTTTCTATAATTCAAATTAAATTTGGTTTCCCTACGATTTACTCATTGATTTAATTTAAAAAGCCAAATTATCTTTTTGTTTTTAATGCAAAAGTGTACGAAATTTTTTTCGTAGCCTGGAATAGAAGGTCTATTAAATTGGCTGCAAGAAGTACGCGGGAAAAACTTTCCTGTATGAGGAATGCGCCGAGAAAAATCAGATCAATTAGTGATGCAACATTGTCATAACAAATTTAAAGCCAGCAGTAGAAGACTTGATGAAAATTAAAAAATCGTCATAGAATCGTTCAAAAGGTTATTTGTGATAGAAGTGCCTCAGTTTCTAAAGAAGACTGCTACAATTACAGGCAATCAATATTACCCCCTAATCAAAGAGTGCAAAACATTTGTTTAACGCCATTAAAACAGAATTATTTTTTAAATTTTTTATCTTAAAAAATTGATCAAAATTCTATAGTTTTGTTGTTCTGTATTTTGGCTTCTTTAACTTGAATTAGTCCCATATTCTCTACGTGGTTCGAGTTATAGAGATTCAACTTTATAACTTTAAAAGTAATATCAAGAACAATTGAACGTATTGCAGTAGAAAATTTGTAATTGTTTAAATCACTGAACATTTTAAAAAAAACATTAACCTACAATTTAAATTCATTATTGAGATTTTGTTTTTCTATTTTTGAATAGCATTTTAAACTGGCTTTCACATAGTTTTCCTAATTAGACTCCTGCTGTAGCAATAAAAAAGAAACAACTTTGTAAAAATGTTTAGAATATTATAATTGTTATTGTAAATTTCAGTTTTGTTTTTGATACAACTATTCATTGAATATAACTAAGATTATTCACCTTGTTATAATTATTTTTTCTATGGATAATAAAATTAATTAAAAATAAATTAATGCATATTTAATGTTTTCATAAATGCATCTTAATAAAAATCTTAAACTTATAAATATTGAAATAAAATAGTCATTATGATATTACCTGAATCGCAAACACACACAGAGTTAATATTATGATTTCTGTGTACAAATTCATTTTTATAAAATTAATGAAAAAGTACAGAAAATTATAACACGGTATAACATACTCTGTATAATCTGATACTTATATAGTTCAGTACAAACGTTTTATCACTGTTAACAACTTAATTGAAAAATATTCCCTTACTTAATTTAAAAAATTCCCTCTGTTGTGAAGTTGTGTCTTAATTTATATACGACTGAAATTGTAATGCTTTAGTTTGTATTGCATGATTATATTGTATAGTTAATCTAACCATTTAAAACTGAACTGGCCACCTCCTGAACTATTTTTAAAGGTGGTTCCCTTTGTAGCATAGTGGTAGCACGATAACCCTACAACACAGAGGCCCTGGGTTCAATTCTCAGCTAGGGTCTAGAAATTTTTACGATTTAAAATCCACTATTACATTACCCACCGTAGTCAATTTTAAATAAATAACAGAAACTTAACTATTCATTAACATTTTGTAATAAAACTACCAATAAGCCAATGGGTAGTCTTAGAGGAATTTTGGTATGATTGGGGTTGAAAATATCTCAGGGGTTGGTTTCATCATCTAGTTATTAAGGAAAAATATGATTATAATAGGGATAATTATTGAATTGTGACCAAACAAATAAGTAATCAAAAGGGTGAATGTCAGTAACTCAAAAGGCAGATGAGTACATATTAGAAGGAAAAAACTAAAATAAATCCATTTTTTATGGTAAGGCTGCGAACAACATACTTGCCAGGAACATTTTTGTTTTCTACCCAAAAAATCTGTAGGAACCCCAAATCTTTGAATGGTCAGCGAACAGTTGAAGTCCAGATTTTTTCAAAATGGTATAATTAAATCCAAAACAAAGAAAACTTCCATAAAACAGCATCTCTTAATTCACATGGAGATCATGGGTTATGATGATCATGAGTTAGTAATCTACAAACATTATTCTAACACAAGTATTTAAACAAGTATAAGTATCAATTTAAACAAGTATGTTACCAAAATTATTTTCGATTAAAGCGATATTTGTCAATGTAAAGATTAGTTTGTTGACGGGAAAATCATTCAGGACAAACTTTGAAGTAGCAGAAATTGATATGTTTTGTACAATTTAAAACTCCAAAACTTACAACAATATTTTCAAAGTTACTCAAACATTTTTTGTTAATACATTTAGTTAGTAACACATTGTTAGCACATTTAGTTCTGTTCGTTTGCAAAAGATTACTGTATCTATAAGCACAATTGGAGTTTTAACTAAAAATAAAAACACATTTCATTTCACGTATTAAAAGCATTAATTTAAAAGACCAATAATATGAGATTTTAGAAAGGATGTATGTAGTATGAGTAAACATGAATTGATGTGCATTTCTATTCCGAAAACTATTTGAACACATTCTGTGTTTAATCTGATTTCTTATGACACTTTTTGTAATACTTAAACAAATTTTACAAATGGCCATTAACATCAACTGAAAAGCCTTTATGAAATGAATTAAATGTGTGAAAGTTCAAGTCATATTCTTGTTTAATTTTACTCAGTGTGTAGTTATTTTTAGTTAAAAGTGTAAAAAAATTTTACAAAATGGCTGTACTTATGAAGGTTATTTTCAGTTTCGTTTGGCATGTCCAAGTAAATGAATGCGTGATCAATCTAATTCTTTTAATATGTGCCTTTCCATTCTTATTCTAAAATTTATGTGTCACATATATTGCATGTTATACTATGTGATACTAATAAACATTAACCAATAATATTTTATGTAGGAATATACTGCCCTACTGAGAAAGAAGGCAGTAAGCGCAAATAGCTGAAGTGTGGGAAAATGGATTTATAGTATTTTCGACAGCTGTAACACAATATTAATGTAACATGATTTTGTGATTATATGGTACAAAGGGAAGTTTTTTAACTTTTTTTAAGTTAAAAATTGAAAAAGTTGGTTACAACAATTAAAAAAGCAGATACTGCTTTTTTTGCCTGGTAAACATACCTGGTTGGTTGGTAGGAGAGGGACACATAGTTTAATTTATTTAATTTTTTCAAGCTCTACAGGCTGCTAAGGCTTGTGCCCAATATTTTATTATAATTTTTTAAAATCCATATTCAAGAATTTGTCCACAGATCAATATTTAAGGTGGTGCAACCTTAAACTTTTATGACTAAACGACAATGATATACAAAGCAGTAAATGAATTCAGTATCAAGTTCTACTACGTAAAAAATCAGTATCTGTAGCATACTAAGAAATAAGGCAGTAACTATAGTGCAGATACTGCCTTTCTCTTAGTATTTGAATATACTCTTCTTTTCCTTTGTAAGCCTGCCAAAAACATTTAGATAAAGCTTTTGAATACCTCGATATTTACGTAACCGTTATACGTAGGGCTTTTTTAGTAAGTTCAGTAGATTCTTTGGGCTCCAAAACATAAGAATACAACATATAAAACTCAAAATCGAGAAATTTGCAGTTACTGCCTTTTTTCTTAGCAGGGCAGTATACACTTCACTACTACCATTGATGTTGTGGTTAGCTCAACTGGCTTCTACACCAGGAGTCACAAATGTGATTCCCATTTATATCTGACTTTTTTCATCATTCCTTTTCATCTAAAACCCTTCTTCACCATGTACTTTAGCCTTAATATTCACAACAGTCAAACACAAAAAACACTATCAACGTAGTGTCTGTTTGGTTGCCTCAATTGAGCAGTTGTAATGTGCTGGACTGCAGTCCTAAATTTTTTGGGTTTAGTTCATGACTACAGTCCAGAAATTTTAACATGGTGAAATCTATAAACACAAACTAAACAAAAAATCACTGTGTACATAATTTTTTTATAGTTTATTAAAAGTACAAGGTAAAATATTTTAAAAGTAATCTACATTGCAACAAATTGAGGAAACATCTTCAAAAAATTAAGGGAAATAAAATTCCAAAGAAGGTTCTGAATCATAAGTTTAAAGGAAGAAGAGTCTTAGGTAGATATTTACATTGGACAAAAATATTCTGATGAGTCTGTACAGCAAACACCATGCTGAGAATAATAAAAAAGTGAACTAAAAAGTAATATATTTTTAAATTATTTATTTATAATTAATTAATAATGTTTCTATTTATTGTTACAGAAAGTGAAAAGCAGTTTTGGTTACAAGACAGTAATTTTTTCTCGTTGGTTGAAAGTTCACGATGGTTGCATGCAGTGTCAGCTTGTCTTACAAAAGCTTTAGAAGCTTCACGAATTCTTTCCAAAGATGTTACAGTGGTCTTACAGGGTAAGAACTTGTGTACTTTATAAACTTAATTTATTGTCAGTAAACTTTGTGTGTTTAGGTCATCAGCCAAAAGGCTTGATTTGAACCTCTAGAGGCTTTGCTAAATAAAATGAGGAGTGTGGTGGTTTACCTTTCTTACTGAGTAGAAGAGTCTGCTTATCAGCATACCCGGCTTTCTGAAAAACACCTACTTTCCACTCTGCAAATGATACCTTCACTTCCTTCACTACAAGGTCTAGCTGTATAATGAAATTCAGAAAACATTACACCATGTTTATGTTTATAAAATTAATAACTATTATTATAAACGACTAAAATACTCACTTATATTCAAGCAGTACTATATTTCACTTAATTTTTGATCAATTTTTAATGCTGTGTCCACAATGATTGATTACAATTTCATTTATATAAAAAATGTATAGGTTTTAGTTTGTAACTTACCAGAGTAAGGGATGAAAAATCAAATACGAACATTTTAAAGAATAGGTACTGATTGATGGCAGGGATATCCATGTAATAGCAAGTTTGTGTTAACATCAAACTTAAATTCAGAGACGCTGTTATAGAAATTGTGACTGTTATACGCACAAAGGCGCTAATTGGTGAAGGGTGATAGATAAAAATGAGTGATGAAAAATGCCCGATTTGATCAGGAATCGTACCCGGGACTTTTGCCACAGAAACCAATTGCCGTGACTACTGCACCACACTGAAATTAAGGAATGTATCAATAATGGAAAGGTAGGCAACAGCCCGAATGTATCCAGAGTGCTCTTTACTGCTGACTTCCTCTACTGAGGTATTACAACTAATTATGAATAGAGTCGTAGAAGAATGCTAAAATCTGGGACTTAATATAAATATAAATAAAACTAAATTACTTATGATAAGTAAAAACTTATTGCCGGCCGCATTGGCGTAGTTGGTAATGTGCTCGCTGTTCATCATGCGGTCTTAGGTTCGAATTCGATTCAGGCACAGCATATTTTCATACGTTACAAAAAATCATTTCATCATTCACTGTCTGCACTAGCAATAATTGCAGAATAATTGCAGTCGGACGTTAAACCAAAAAAAAAATCATGACACCATTAAATATAGTAGACAGCATTAGGTGTCTAGGATGTTGAGTGAACAAAGGATTAAGTGTCACAACAGAAATAAAATCATTTATTGAACAAGGCTGTACTACCTTTAGAAAAATATGGTGTGAAACACTCTGACAACTTTCTCTTGCCAATGAAAATAATGAATAATATAACTTAACATTAGTAATAAAAACATTAGAAATAAACAAAAAACTAACCTCAAAAAACATAACCTTATTTTAATCACGAGTGAATGATGCAAAATGAAAGTCAACCTTAGTTTGGCTTCATAATACGGAAAATCACTCTTTGACGCTAAAGTAGGCCCTGTAGAGAAAAATGACTACAGGACTACAAGACTACAGGACTTGTCATGTCCTGTACTCCCTTTCGGAGATGCAGTTATTAAAAAAATTATTCTTTACAAAATTACTCATTAAATTGTTTTAATATTGTAAACATGTATTACAAATTCTTCCCAGCATTGACATTGACAGCAGGGAAATTTTGAGTTTTAATAAGTCAAAATTTATTCATCAATGCTGTTGAATTATAATGATTCATTCACCTGATCGCAAATAACAACATACGTAATAATGAAACCATGTCACATGGTGTATATGCTGTTCTTTTGAGACAAATAAAATTTCATTAATACAAATTAATATAATTTTTTTTTAGTAATCAAATTTTTGCTTAAGAGATGGTAATATTGTGATAAGTTAAAAGGTATTGTGAAAGGAGGATTAAGAGATTGTAGGTGTTTTACGGTGGATAAAGTCAAAATAGCCATGATGGTCGCCCACATCCGTAGCGGATAGGCACTCAAAGAAGAAGAAGGTGTTTTACATTGATTCTTTATAGTCCAGTACAATTAGTTTTGTAACAAGATTAGTATTTTCTGTATTTAAGAAGCCTGTTATTTATGATCAGACATGTATGTCACTTTAAAATATTTCAAAACTGTTGAAATTACGTCATTGATTATTACGTCATGGTCAAATATTAAGAGTTGAAATTTATGTTGATTTTTTTTTTAAGTTAACATCACGTTACATTCACAGACTTTTTAATTTTATTAAATATTATTTTGATCAATTGTAAGCATTGCTTTTTCATAGTCAGTAACTCATTTTTGTAGGTAATTAATATGTACATAGATAACTAAACAAAACTTACTAGGCTTTTTCTTTTAGACCATACATTTTTTACTTTCTCTTGCCGTATAGAAATATGTGAGGAAGGAAAGCATTGTTTTCATGTAGATTTTTCGAAATCAAGTTTTCTGGGTATACAAGTTTTCAGGCCCTCTGAACCAAAAAAACATGTTTTTAGCGATTAATCAGTATGTGTGCATGAACACAATATCTTAAGTTCAGAATATTGTATAAAGTTGAAACTTGGAACTTTACTCGAATCTAAAAGTAATTCTTACGTGGCTGTAAATCTAAATTTATCTTTTCTCGACGGGTTGAAAGTTAGAGCACTGGATGTTAGCAAACAATTTAAATATTTTTTTTTTGGTTTTACGTCTGAATGTTCTGCAATTTCTGCTAATGCAGATGGTGGATAATGATGATAGTGAAAATGAGTGATGAAAATATGCCAGACCTGACCATGAATCGAACCCGGGACCCCAGTGTAGAAGCCAGTTGCGTTAACCACTGCGAGCCGGCCAATTTAAATATCTAGAAGTACTTTATTCTCTTAAAAAATATATTGTGCCTAAGCAACAAGTAAAATTGTTGTAAAAGCTGCTATGCGCATCCTGAAGCCTGAAGCTCCAACAAAAATTTTCCTTAATTTTTCAAAATGTTTTACCTAAATTTTTGTTTTCATTGATTATTTCTCAACCATATGTTAAAACACTTACAATCTTAGTCGATAAGTAAAGATTAATATTTTAAAAGGTATATTGCATTTACATCACACCATTCCTGATGGTATGATTTATAGTAAGAAAGCCAATGGTGGTTTAGCCTACCACGGATTCGTAACTTGGTGAAAGTTGGCAGTTGTGTGGCTAAATCTAAGCTTATACAGTCTAATCACCCATTTGTTCAAATGTACTTTCCTGTTTTGAAGGTTAAATACAAAAATAAGGATTTTAGTAGGCTCAAGTCATGTTCATGTTCGAGGATGGGAAGAGGTGCTGAGTATTTCAAAAAGAATTTGGAATGCTTTATGAAGATCATCTCCTATCAGATTTGAGGTTTATAAATGCCATAAAACTTTGGACTGATACATTGGGTACGAGGCTAGTCTGTGCCAGGAGTTTATACCTCCTGAGAGCAATGTAAAGTGTAGAAAATGCTCTGTTGCAAGCAAGTCCCTTTCTCATGTGTTAGATAACTGTTTTTCCAATATAGGTAAGTTTATCTGCCGTCACAATAAGTTTAAGAACTTATTCATTTGTGAGTTGTTATCGAACAACTATGAAGTAGCAGTAGAACAAACATTTTGTACTAGCAAGTCTGTATGTTTATGTCCTGATATTGTCATCGACTCCAGGACAACTAGTATAGATATATATGGCTTATATAGTATGTCTAATATAGATAGATCCAGTAGTCAGATACCCACTCATAGCTCCCCCAAAAACCACTGGGGTTAGGGATTCCTCTGACATACAGGAACTTGTGTGAGGAAATCAGAGGTTTTGTTGCGTTGTAGACATTACTGTGCGATATGAACTAGAAAAAGCTTTGTAAATGGCAGTGGTAGAGAAAATTAGGAAGTATGAGTCCTTCTCGAGTGAAGTGTGTAGGGTACTCAATTTTTAGGTACACCATGCAGTGTTGTGCCTCTTGTGATCAGTTCTGTAGGAGCTATTCCCATTTCCCATTTCTACGGAACAACATCTCTGTACTCTAGGAATTTATTTTGAAGGGTTAGTAAAGGCTTTAGCTACGATCTATCTTTGATCGTCGCTGGATGTTGTCTTGAGCCATATAGATCAATGACTGCTGAGGTCTCTTTTCAATATTTGTTATAATTGTATAATAACTCAGTTTGTTTTCAAAGTTTAAAGTCATTTCATTTTGTAAATAAATTAACCAAGTTGTTGGGAGTAGCAGAAAGAATCCTTTCAAAAAGAGAAGCAACCCCTTCATTCAAAAGTTAAATTTTTGTTTTTATTTTTGTTAAATACAGTCGAGCCAATATATAGCGCAGAATATATCCCATATGGCTGGAAAAATCTTACTCGATAAGGGTTCCAGTCACAGGTATGACTTGGGTTTGTGGAATTCTGATACAACAATGGACAATGTCTGATCATCCAAAAAGTTACTTCTTCATGATCCCCTTCTTAAAAACCAATTGTGCTTGCACAGGTTTTTCTGTTTTCCGTAGTTGAAAAAAGCAGTATTTTGGATCTTTGCTTATTACCACCCCTTAGACAGTTAGCCATGGGGGGATTCTACAAAAGAGTTACGATGTGTTGGCTGAGAAGTGTAACAAGTGCTGGTTGCAGTGTGTCCGCTGGTGTGCGTGTGTGCATGTGGGGAGTTGCATTTCTCTGTCTGGATGGTTTAATCAATGGCGGGGATTGCATCATTTGTTAAAACAACCTCCTTTCTACCCATCTAGAGTCAATGTTTGTTTGAAAGTTTTTTTAGACCTGTCTCCTGGGGACTAGCTGTGTGCTATTACTGAATTTAGTGTGTAAGCTTAATTGAAATTTGACGACTTATTTGCATTTCTTATGGTAAAGTTTTCAGAACTAAAATAAAATATAATTTCTACATCTTTTGGATGGTTTTAGTTTTTCTTTGAGATAAAGGCAATTATTACTTCCGAAAAGCTTATTTTTTGACCAAATTGAATCATGAATAGAATTTGGAGTAAGGTTTTTAGTTGCTTAGTGTAACCTAATAGATGTCTATCTTCTTCAAAGCCATCATATAGCACTGTCTTCTGGGTCATACAGGCTAGAAGTTGTGGGTTATTGTATTGTTGAAGTTTTTATTACATAATTTAGAGGCAAAATGTACAAAATGGAACTTATTTTTAGTGAAGTGGGTAGTTTTATTGTTTGTACATTTTTTTTTAATTTCTTGGCGAATAAACATTGTTTTAGGGCGAAAAAATTTAATTTTTCACATGTATTGTTGAAATTTGTGAAGCGAAATTTAAATCAAACTCACTGACAGTTCTACATGTTTGTACTTACAAACCTATTTTGTGAAAAATAGCAATAATAAGCAGTCAATAATAAGGCTTGCTTCCACCTCTGTCTCAATGTTGCACGCCCACACACTTGTGAGGTGTATTCTTGCTTTCAGCAAGTTTCCTGTAAGAAATTAGTTTATCTTTCTCGTAATTCTTCTGATTTCACTTAACTGAACTTCATATTAAGTTAATTCATTTGATATCTAAAATTCATCATTTCATTTATCGAATGATATTACTACAGTATACGATCCCTGGTACTTATTTATTAGATATGTATGACAAACAAATTATAGATACAGTAGTTAAAAAAATTGATGTAGATTGCAAAGTAATGCAAATCCTAATGATTCATTCCATTCTTATGAAGTTATCTTTTAATTGTATTAAGTTGTTGAAGTATTCTGTTACTGCGATTTCCCAGAGTGAAAGCTTTGTGGACATATGCCCATATCTCTCTTCACCGTGTATTGTGAATAGTTCCCTGATCATTATACAATCGTAAATTTGAAATTTTTCAATAACTGCATAAATTTTATTTAATCAGTTGTTTCAAAAGCCCATTGGTTAACATGATAGACTATGAAGTAGAAGATTCCTAGTTTAACACACACACCTAGGAACTGGAAATTCTAACATTCAAACTCACAGTTCTGTTACCAGTGGCAGACATTCAAGGGGATTAGGTAATCTGAGATGGGCCATAGATATCTCATACCTAAAATTGTAACATTATAAAGTTGTATTAGTATATAACGTCACAGTGAATTTTATAATTATTTATTGGCATTGAATTTTGTTAGGTAGACATGTTTGAAACAACATCATTTGGTCTACATATACAGGCCACCTCTAACTGGTTGTGATCTCCAGAACAAAAGGAGATTTGGTGTATATATATACAGAGCGGTACAGAGTCTCTGCAGTCACTGCATTCAGCAATAAGTTAAAATAGTGGCTTTGTGTATGACTAAAACAACTTTGTGTATGGCTAAATGACAATCTTTAAAATCATAGATCTAAGACCTAGCTGCAAGCTTGTTTATGTTGAGCTGTGTTGTCTATTGTGTGTTCCTTTGTAATTTTTTTCATTCTCTCTAAATCTTTCTTGGTGAAAAACTAGTGTATTTACATTAAATTAATATTTCAGTTTACGTAAACTTCAAATTTTACTTATTTAATTACAATAGTTATTTAGTATTTAACATTTCACACTTATATGTAGAGAACAGGGGTTATAGCTCATGATGTAAAAGGAATGGGGGGTTATTTTATGAAAGATTACCCATTATCTGGACCCATCATTCGTTACTGTCTGTAACTCATAGTAGTTGGAATAATCAATGCAACGTAAACAGGGTTTTCTGAAATATTTATAATCTTGTCTGTCTGTCAGTTCTCAAATGACAAATGTCATTTGACAAATGAAGAATGGTATTTTTTGCTGAAAGATTTGAATCATAAATGTATTCTAGGTGTATAGCTAGTTGGTAGTTATGTTACAAATGAAGACTACCTTTTGTGTTAATTATGAATATGTAATATTACATCTCTTGTATATGGAATATGTATAGTTTTTGGTTTCATTAGCATTTTTTAGAAACGATTAAAGTAATAAAAAAAAGTAATTGAAATTTTGTTAGCTGAACACTTAATAAATCATTTTGTCGCTAGAAAAGGTTAAAAATGTCAATTTATTAGCTTACAACAATGTATTCAATAAAAATTGTTTTTCTTGTATTATCACATTTTAGTTACAATGTGGTAAATTCTAATTCGCTGAAACTTTTTGCTATTGTGCAAATTGAACAAACAACATTTTTGTGTAATGATATTTTCTTGTATCATACATATTGCATTATTTTGTGTTGTTAATCTCATTCTAAACTCGTGGTAGTTTATTGCTGTTTAAATAACATTTAAATTATATGATTGCCAAATTCAATGTTAAACCATTTCATTCAATCAAATGTTTTTACTGACACTGAAATATATGGATTTCATATAGATTAAAGAATTTTTATGTATTTATTTTATTACTTAAATTAAATAATGTAAACTTTAGTAAGATAAAATTCTAGGTATGGAATGTATAAACACTAGTACTAGAAGGAGATAAACTGAAATAGAGGGGAGTAAAGTCACCTGCTTGTCTGTAGTAATTTTCAATTTACAAGTGCAGTGGAGTGTCAGTTATTCAAACTAATTGGGACCAGAGTGGTTCTGATAATCAAATAGTTCAGATAATTAAATAAGCTAAATACTGAAGTTTGATACACCGTACTGTAGCAATGTTTAATAGGCTAATAATAATAATAATAATATTTAATAAGCTAAATGTTTAATAGGTTATTAAAGGCTAATGTAAACTTTAGTTTAAAAAAAAACACTAATTTATTCCAAATGTAGAGTATTAAAGATTATTAAACAAATGGAATAATACAAAATTTCAAAACTGTATAAATTAATGAAATAAAAAAACTGTAAAATACTTCATGAAATGTTTTTTAACCCTTCTGCTACGGCGTGTTTATTGTTGTATAGTGATGTTCAATTGTCAAAACACGCTCCCAAATAAATTTATTTATCTAAGGCCATTACCGATAGAAAATTGTGAAAAAATTACAGGCATTTTATACAACACGTACGGTTATTTTTATTTTAAAAACGTAAAAATCTGTTGCGTTTTTACAGCGGGTGAAACACTTTCGCCCGTAAAAATTTGTAGGTTACTTTATATTTTTGGCTGTTACGTGCTAAAATTGAAGTTTATCATGAAATTGTACAGAACATAATTTGTAGAAGATATTTTCATGAATAAAACCGTGTATAACAATATAATTTAGAATAACATTAGCCCTAATAATTAATTGCAGTTTGAAATTTTCAATGTGCAAAGTGGGAACAGAAGCTGTAATATTCGAACAGTGTTGCTTTATCAAATTCCTGTCATTCCCCACCCTCTTGTTCACAATACGTATGTGAAGCGTATTGATGTTGAACACATATACAGTTACAAATACACATACAAAATTATAGGTAGTTCTACGCACCTTATAGATGAAATATTCCCTAAGTTACATTGTCTTGAAGATAGGACGACTTCAAAAGTAACTTGGCAACTTACAACTATCGTTTCAACCTTGCTTTCAATACATTTGCATTGTGTTTTCTATGAAATTATAGTGCCATTCAAGGCACGTAATTTGATATATGAACCGAACAAATAGCTTCATAAATACGTGTGCTATAGGCTTTTAAAGCTGGTAACTACCAGAGCAACTGAGATTGCCTCCCGTAGCAGAAGGTTTAATTTACTTGTACATTACTATACAGCCATTTTTTTAAATCTTGAATTTTTCTCTAAAGTCTCCACTGTTTCAAAGTTAAATATGGAAACTACTGTAGTAAACATTTTTCATTGAATTCTATGTCCATATTTTGGAGGTAAATAGGGCTATGCATTTCTTTTTATCAATGATGGTTCGGATAATTGATGGTTTGAATGTCTGACGTCCGGATAATCGACGCTCCTGTGTACTATTCTGGTTAAAAAGCATTGGTTCATATTTTTCAATGGTACTAATAGTAAAAATTACATTGTAAATAGAACTATAAATTAAAAAAAAAATGTAATAAAAATTATAATAATAATAGATAACTGTTACAAAGTTATAACTTTTAAAATCTAGAAAATATATTCGAACTAATTGACACTAATAGTAAAAAGACTGACTAATGTTTTCGCAAATAACTGTAGTACTTGATGTTTACTGGCTGACTTCCAATACTGGATACTGTCTAATTCCCATGTGAGCTGAAATTGGTGTACCAACTGGAAATTTCAGCTTGAACTGCGTCTTAGCAGGTCTTTGCTGACTAGCCACTAGACGATTAATATACCTAAAATTTTGAAAATTTTAAAAGTCACCTCTTATAGTTGACCATGGAATAAATAAAATGTCCTTTTTGTGTCTCTCAAGGTTTCATTAAATAAAAGTGTACACGTTTTACTCACCGATTAATTTCTTTTTACTTTCTCTTGCCTATATGAATATGTAGCAAGGAAAGTATTGTTTTCATGTCGATTTTTTGAAATCAAGTTTTCATCGGATCTACATGTTTTCAGACCCCCTGAACCCAAAAAAACATGTTTTTAGCGATTAGTCTGTGTGTGTGTGTGCACAGAATATCTCAAGAACAGAACATCGTACGAACTTGAAACTTGAAACTTAAGTTAGATACTACTACCGGACCCGACACTAACATTTTCATCAATATCGGTCAACCGGGAGTAGTAGTTTATTCGTGTAATTTTTCACTTTTTTGCAATTTTTTCAAAAGTGGCTCCTACGATTTTTTTTAAAATCACCTCATTTATTACATTTTTATGCTCTACAATATAGGGTAGGCCCTATGTCTGCTGAAATTTTTAGTGAGGCTGTTTTCTTGTTAAAAAATGTTCGCGCGTGTGTGTGTGTGTGTGTGTGCGCGAAGATTGTGACTTTAATATGCATTTTAGCGCAAAAATGTATAGTAAAAGTTGTAGAGAATTTAATAACCTACAACTTTTATTTCAAACATTTTTTTGTATAATGGTTAGTTTAGCGGTAATTAGCGATTTTCTGTTTTTTTCTCACGAAAACTAAAAAAATCGTTTTTTTTAAATTTCAGCCTTATGCATTTTACGACAAAAAAAGTATAATCAGATTTGTAGGAAATTAAAAGATCTGCAACTTTTATTTGGAGCGTTTTTCTCTACAAAACCGAGTTTAGCGTGAAAGAGTGATTTTCCGTATTTTTAAGCCAAACTGAGGTTGATTTTCATTTTGCATCTTTCACTCATGATAAAAATTAGGTTATGTTTTTTGAGGTTAGTTTTTTGTTTAATTCTAATGTTTTATTATGTTAGGTTATATTGTTAATTATTTGCATTGGCAAGAGAAAGTTGTGTGAGTGTTTCACACCAGATTTTTGAATTAAGCTTAGTGTACCCAGTCATTGCTCCCAGTGACCTAATTTCAAGTAATTGTTCTCTTTTATCTCTGTTTTCTTTTATCAATGTGTTCTCTCTTTTATCTAAGTTTTTTAATAACTAGCTCTCACTGCTAGCTTCACTTCGCATTATGATATTATTCAATTTAGTTAATCTATTGTTGTCCATCTACATTATATGTCCGTAAAACATGGTTCGCCTGTTCTGCATTGTTTCTATTAATATTTTTGACTCTTGGTGTTAAATATTTTATATAGATTATTTTAAGTTATACAAACCAGTTATATAATATGATCATTAGAACTAATAGGTTACTACAATATCAATGCTCATTGTAAGCAATTTTTATTATGATTTAGTAATCATTATGAAAAGTATATGGTATTGAGATGTGCAGTATTAAAGGTTTTTTCAAATGTATTGCAGCATTCAGTAGAATGTGTAGTTACCATTTTGTTTCTTAATCTATTGCGCTTCATGTGTAATTACACAATTTTACTGAAACGATCATATTTTGAGAAGAATAGTTTTGCGTGTTGGTGTAGTTCTTCACAATGTAAAAAAATAGCTTCACATAGACGTTTCTAATAGTATGAAATTAATAATTTGCCATAATTTATTGTTAGATGGTTGAATAATTTATTGTAGGTTGACATGAACACAGTTTTTTCACAGCTATTGTAGTAGAAGCATTGATGTTTATACATTAGTGACATACATGTAAGCTGTTTCATTTATGTGTAGGCTACATCATAAATATTTATAAAGTGATGATTGCTCAGTCTCCGTCATAAGTTAATCTAATTTTTTTATGGCAGCGGTAGTCTTCTTAGTTATGTAGTAGTTCCATCCAAAAAGTTCAATTTTTTTTGTGGATTGTATCCATGGTATTCCAAAAGGGAGTAGAGTTTTCAAAATTAACTTCCTTCTTTTGTTTGTTTTTTTTTTTTAATGTTTTGCACTTAAATGCTAATGCAAATTATGAAGAGTTATAGATTAAAATAAATGATGGAAAACTGCTAGACCTAACCAGGAATCGAAACCGAAAATTAATTAAAACCTATAAATAGTTTTTATATCCATTACTTTACTGTTTAATTTCAATTTTTTATTTTGTTTATTTACTTACCCCAGTAAGTAATAAAGGTCTTTATTTTTACTTTTGTTCAGTTACAAATATTTTTCCTTAAATTCTATATGACATTACTCATGGCCGTAGCCGTCTGAGAGTACCCCAGTAAGTATATCATATAATAATATTTTACCTGTATCTAGGGGATTCCAAAAAGGAAGTATAGATATGTCAAGATAAAACTAATAAGTCTAAATATTAAAGTAATGTTAAATTCATTACTTACCAATTCATTTATTACCTTCTCATAACTAATACTTGCTAATTTAGTAACTGTATTTTTTTGTCATCAGTCTCTCGACTGGTTTGATGCAGTTCTCCAAGCTGTTTTATCTTGTGCAAGTCGTTTCATATCTACATACCTGTAACACGTCTTTTGTAATTTGCTTTAGATATTCTAACCTTTGCCTCCCCCTACAATTTACTCCCTCAATATTACCCTTCATTATTGATAGACCAATACCTGGATGTCTTAAGATACGCCCTACTAGCCTATCCCTTCTTCTGGTAAGATGCTTCCATATACTTCTTTTTCCATCCACTCGCAAAAGAGCTGTGTTCTGAAGGAGCTGATAGAAGATGACTTCCAGCACTGTTTCCAACCATGGAAAATTCGCATTGAGCTTTGTAGGAATATAAAAGGAGTGTATATTAAAGGTGACAATAAGTGATTATGTATAAAATAAAATTTTTTTCGTTAGTCTCGTTATTTAATAGCCACACCTCGTGTGGAATCCAATTATGAGGCTCAGCAAGCCATTCCAACATTGAAATCCTTAAACAATTCAAACAACACTTGCCAGCTGAAATGAAGACATCCTATGGACTTATTTTAAAGTGACAAGACAACCTGTAAATTAAATCCACAAAGTCCCCCCTCACTGGGGTTTTTCTTTAATCATGAAATATAACAAAAAAAACTCATCTATTCATTATTCTGCTTGAGAATAGATTGTAGATTTTGTTGTAATTTAAAAAATAGTGTTATTAAAGTTATTTGTTACTTTTTGTTTCAGAGGCAGATGGAAGAGATTTGTGTCCTTTGGTAGCTAGTTTAACTCAAATTCTAGTAGATCCATATTATAGGACAATTATTGGTTTCCAATCACTAATACAAAGAGAATGGGTGATAATGGGTCATCCATTTTGTACAAGATTAGGACATGTGTACAACAGTGAAACCCAACAGGTTAGTTGATTTAATGTGTGTTACATTTTGAATTTCATTATTATTTGTGAGAAATATACAATACTAATTACTAGGAAATACTTTTATGATATCAATGTATATGACCTTATTGCAATCATAGCATATATTCTGTATGTTTATTGAAATGTTTCCTACTACATTCCTTTTCTTAAACACAGGCTGCACCTTAGGAGAAAGTTATTTTTCAGTGGAATATTATTTTGTAAACCATCAATACATAATGTCTTTAGATGATAATGCCATGTGCTTTTTATAAGCTCACACACAAAAAATATCATTGATCAACTGTCACAGCTATAGCTGTTCTTTTTTCACAGAACAGCACCTGCGATTTTATTAGAAAAATAGACTTAACTATACATTTGCTGATAACAGAAACATAGTTTGTGGCACAATTATTTTGAAAATAATTGAAAAGCATGGTAAATAGAAGAGCCAGTAGGGGTCACGCGCATGACCGGCCATTATGAGTAGGCTACATACCGTCATTAGCAAATGACGTCACCGGTGCTGAAGCACCATTTTTAAAAATTGTTCCTTCTACATTAAATACTAATATTGGGATATAATAATTATGTTTTGTCTAATGTAATAATAACAGCGAGAATAATAATGATAAAAAAGAATTGTAATGTAATGTAAGTAAACAGTTGTCTTTAGGTATTCACATTGTGTAATAAAAAATTTTCAACAAGTCTGTAATTCGTAATATAAATAAATAAATTATATTCAGTAGCCAACTTGAAGGAAAATAAAATGGCTGTAAATATTTAACAGTTAGGCTTACTGTTATTACAAATATTTATAGTTTGTATTCTGGAGAAATAAAACAACGTATTTTACTATAAAAAATTTATTGGAGGAGTTTACTAATTTTTTTTTTGCTTTTCCTTCCTGAGTCACGTTTCTAATCACCACATGATTTTCTTTTCAAAGATTGTTGCTTATTGATGTACTTAATTCTTGTAAAAGTCCTAGTTCTCACATAACACGTTATTGCGAATTCATCAACATCACATTTCAGCCTCCCAGCTAGGGTCTTAATTACGTTACTACCCGTACATTCATTAACGCCACTCTCCACAAAATTTGACGATTCCTCTTCCATTTGGATTACAATTTTTAACCACTCATCTATAGGTTTCATGTAATTATATTAGAACTCACTAGATATAAACACATACTAAATATTAGAAACAACAAAAATAAAAATTAAATACATAATAACTATTAGTAGGCCTAAATATGTACTAGTTCTTGTTATGTTCAGTAATTCATTTGATTAAAGTAAATGCACAAAGAATTCACATAATTACGTTATTCGCTAATTAGACAGACTAATAACATTCACAAATACCGAAATACAAACCGCTGGCCATGTTATTAAGCACCGGTGACATCATTGGCTACCGCGCATCCTTACGTGACCCCTACCATCTCTTCTAATTACCGTGTTGAAAAGTACCTCATACAACCAAAATTCAATTAAATCGTGATCCTACTGTTTTACAAACAATATTTTGAATGCTTCTTTAGTCTACAATTTTACAAATTCCTCTCTCACATGAATTATGATGTATCAGTGTAATTATGGTAGCAGGCTAGTTTTACAAAATTTTTGAAACAAGCCGTTTTATTAAAGTAATTTTTTTTTCATTTAATTCGTATGTTCAGTATCATGTTTCGTAACATAAATGATATATTGGTTGATTATTTTAAATTCTAATTACTAACGACTGCCTAGTGAATAAAATAGTACATAGGTTTATGTTTCACAGTTACCATACTTTTTTTCAGCTTCTGCTAACAAGTTATATATAACTCTGTAGAGCAATTATCATACGTTTTGTACTAAGCCATTAACAATTTCGAAAAAAAAAATTAGCATTTTTAATTTTAATGTTTAATACTGTGTTACATTGTAAATTTATTACAGTTTTTTACAAACTGTGAATATTGTAATCTCACCTGCAAAACATCTGTTTCTACAACTTTATTTTTTGTGGAAATATGGTACTCATAATGTTAATGTACACACCAGTAATTATTTGTTTAGCCTTATTTTAGTGTTTCTAGTCGAGTTGTTTCCAATGCAGTTCTCGCATTAGAAACATTTCAAAAAATCTGTTAAATTTTATTTAAACACTAGCAAAATTGAACATTATTGTAAACTTGTATTTATATTTATGTAAAGTGGACTCGTGTAGTACTTGTGTCATGAGTTTGCCTTTGGTTTTAACGAGGTGTAAAGGGGGAAAAGCATCAGTGTGCATGCACGACTGCTTTGGTGTCAGTTCGCTAACACAACAACGTAAACTATACTTAGAGGAATACAGTATATCGTGGGACCTTTTGTAGGTTATCTGTACGAATATAACTTTTTTACTGTAAAACAATAATGTCGGTTTCTTGAAAATGCAGTCGAACTGTTTACGGTGGTGAACAAAATGTAATAAAATATTGTGAAGTTTAAGCTAAACAAAAATACCTTTCCGGGCCTCTTAACAAAAGCCATGAGCGAGCGGCTAATTACTGTGATGTTTCTCTTTCCTCCATTCCAAATATAAAGAAGGAAGTTAAAGATAGTAAAGAAGATAATTCTTCATCAGCAGTTTTTTTGACACCTGGTAAAAAAAGGAAATAGTTTTATCAATACAAGCAATCACGATTAAATCAATAAAGAAAGTGATACCGACATGTGAAAAGTTATTGCCGGTTTTGAAAGATAGGCTAAATTTTAGTTGGAAACTTCGTACATTAAGAAAAATTTTAAAGGAAACGGGGTTTAATTGGAAAATGTGCCGTCACACCGAAGTATATTAATTGAAAGGCAACATGTGTGGTTAGCAAGCGGTGCAATTGCACGGTACTAATTATAGTGTCTCACTGTTGAGGCAGCACTGTCAGATTTCTCTTCCCTTCTTCACACCCCATCGATACGCAAAAGACATTCTTGTGAATCACTATCTATACGTGTAATTCTTAACAAATTTTACTTCAAAGTTTTTGGCATTCGTTTTTTTGGTTCAACTGTTCTGACCTTTAAACCTTCATGCTAATGTAGATTTTTCGAAATCGAGTTTTCACCGGATCTATACGTTTTCAGACCTTCTGAAACCAAAAAACATGTTTTTAGCGATTGGTCTGTGTGTGAACAGAATATCTCAAGAATGGAACATCGTACAAACTTGAAACTTAAGTTAGATACCGCTACCAGACCCGACACGACATTTTAATCAAAATCGGTCAACCGGAAGTAGTAGTTTATTCGTGTAATTTTTCACTTTTTTGTGATTTTCTCGAAAACAGCTCCTAAGATTTTTTTTAAATTGCCTCATTTACTAAATTTTTATGCTATACAAGATAGGTTACGCGCTATGTCTGCTGAAATTCTTGTAGAGGCTGTTTTCATGTAAAGAAATTGTTTTTTAAGGTTGCGGTTTAATATGCATTTTAGCGCAAAAATGTATAGTAAAAGTTGTAGAGAATTTAAAATCCTACAACTTTCATTTCAAACATTTTTTTTTGTATAACGCCTAGTTTAGCGGTAATTAGCAATTTTCTGTTTTTTTCTCACTAAAACGTGTAAAAAATCGATTTTTAGAGGATTGTAGCCTTAGTATGCATTTTATGACAAAATTGAATATAATCAAATTTATAGAAAATTAAAAGATGTACAACTTTTATTTAGAGCATTTTTCTCTACAGAGCCTAGTTTAGCGTGATTTTCCGTATTTTTAAGCCAAACTGAGGTAGATTTTCATTTTGTGTCTTTCACTCATGATTAAAATTAGGTTATGTTTATTGAGGTTAGTTTTTTATTTATTTCTAATGTTTTATTACTAATGTTAGTTTACATAGTTTATTATTTGCATTGGCAAGAGAAAGTCGTGCGAGTGTTTCACACCAGATTTTTTTTTTGTTAGTGTTAAGATGACCAGTGTACTTTCTCATAGTTAGATGGTGGGAAAGGAAGCATCGTACGTACACATACCAACAAAGACTGAACTGAAGATGTTTAAAACCAAGTCAGTAGGTGCAAATATAATTTGGGCAGATCAGTTCTTTTTAAGAAATCACTAATGTCTTCCAATTTTTTAGCAATGCTTGTACTGTAAGCATGTTTGTTATAGAGTACACTTGCACAAATCAGAAGTTGCTTGTTTGAATGAGTTTCATTAAATCCATAACAAAATGCAGAAAAACCTATTGACTTACTGTCTTTGATTGTACAGTGTGTTTTCTAATCCAAAAATCTTTTTGTCAAATTTCATTATGTTTATTTTCGGTCCTTATTTATTGCTATATAACAGATAATATAATTTGTTTTTATTAGATGTGCTAGAAGGTGAAAGGACTAGTGTTATACTGAATGCAGGAAATGGAAATAATGAAAATATTTTAATATTTTATGTAATGTAACTTGTCTTATTTGTAATTTCAGGCTCCAGTATTTTTGCTATTCCTTGACTGTGTTTGGCAGCTTCTACAACAATTTCCAACTGAATTTCAAATGACCGAAACATACTTGACTACTGTATGGGATTCAGTTTATGTTTCAACTTTTGACACATTTCTGTTTGACTGTGAAAGGGATCGCATTCTTTCTGCAGCAGTTAGTATTGTTTATTACTTTGTCTTTCTTAAGTGTATTTAATTGTCTGCTGGTACCGTGCTAAATGTATTGTGTTGACAATAGTAGTAGAGTTGGAAATGATTTAGCAAAGGATTCTAAAAATGCTGTGTATAAATTGTGTTTATTTTCATTTTTGAACAATCCAATAAATTTATAGCTTAACGAACAAGAGACTGCAGATGAAGGTGAAGCATAGTAACCTAGATCATAGCAACAGAGGCAATTGACTTTCATTAATAGTATCCTGTGTTGTCACTTAGTGGTCCCACTGTGGATGACGGCGTAACAAGAAGTCAGCTGAAGTTCGGTGGAACAGAGTGTGACTTAGCGATAGGGCAACCTCCACCCAACTTTGGCTGTTATTGGCTAGATCTCATCTGCAGTCTTTGGTTATTTTGGTTTGAGTATAGTTCATTATAGTGATTTAACATAACAAAATACATTTTAGTTAGTTGTTAATCTATTTTTTGCCTGAAACAGGTAGGTGGAGTGTTAAATGATTTGCACTCGATCTGCTAGTTCCAGGGCTACAAAAAGTAGTTCCGTTTCTTATCACATGGCCAGCCAATTATATGACTGAAGCATTTAAGGACAGAAGAAGTAGAGGTGTAAAAGACATTAGTTAGAGTTATCTCCTCTGAGAGTAATGAATTTCATTATACTGTCAGACTCCTTTGGTGAATGAAGTAAAGGTGTCATTTTCAGGGTAAAAAGTAGGTGCTCCTCAGAGGGCCTGTCATGCCGATAAACATACTGTTCCACTCAGTGAGGAAGGTAATGGTATACCACCTCACTCCTTATTTTACTTTGTAAATTCTCTAGAGGTTCAAACCAGCCTTGACCTTTTGAAGGTCAAGTTATCAGATGACCTTCAGCTGATAACTAACCTAGTTATTGAAAACATGTCCAATTTTTTAGTACTCACAGATTTTGTGATTACTAAACTTTGTAAGTGTTATGCTTATTGATGTCATCCATAAAACTCCAAATGAACATATGAAATCAAAAACTTAATTAATCCTGAAATAATTTTTTTTTTGTTTATTTAACGTCGCATCAACTGCAACGGTCATTAGCGACGACGTTGGGGTGGAACTTTATGCAATGTAGGATGAAATGATTTTTTGTAAAGTATGAAAATTGCTGTGCCTGAGTGGGATTCGAACCCAGGACCGCATGATGAGAGGCGAGCACGTTACCAACTGCGCCAATGCGGCCGGCTGAAATAATTTATTGTTTATCAAATTGGTAGATTTTTATTGAATCGTTTGGTTTGTTTTTATAGGATCCAAATAATCCTCTGACATTGAGGTCAGTTTGGGATTGGGGTGAGCAGTTCCCTGACAGGGATATTGTTTTATTCTATAATCCTTTATACCAGACACCTCCAGCTGGTAGTGCACATTTTCCAGATCATCATTCACCTCTTGCTGCAGCTGCAGGATTGCCTGTTCTACATTTATGGTCACAGTGTTATTTCCGGTTTATTCCAATGATTGAAATTATTGGTGGAGGTAAACCGCAGGTATGTTTAATCTGATCATCAATAATATGAATTGTCACACTAAGGTAAAAAGTAGAACCTTGGTAATACAAACCCCAGGAATCTGAACATCTTCTTTTAGTTTTCTGAAAAGATTTTATTAAAAATGAAGGAAAAATAATTATTACGAACCGGGAACAAAGCTATTAATTTTTCCTAACTTAAAAGAAACATTTGGATTGGTATTTAAGAATGAATACAACACCTTAATTAGTAAATACAAAATCAGCTATCTTCTTTTGACGTTAGGAACTAAACTCACTTAGATGCAATGTTGCACTAGTGCTACATAGACATTGCATCGTTTAGTGTAGTGGCATTGTAGCGTAGCGCCAGATCAAGTGTACTAGTAGCATCAGGATGCGATACTAGATCTGTTAAGATATCATCTTCTTCACTTTCCTTGGTATTATACTGATCATGCAAACAATGTCGTCATCTGTTAAATCTTGGTGATCTCGTTTTCAATCCTTCCTTGTTGGATGAGTCGAAGTAGGGCTTCGTTAATGTGCCTCAACTGGAAGATTAGTTTCTTCAAATTGAAGAATTGGCCACAGTCTTGTACAAGATTTGTGAATAAAAGTTTTAATGCATTTTTCCCTTGCTTTGGCAATCCAATTAATAACAGCCTTTTAGCACACATTGCCATATTAACTTTGAATCACCCAAGCTCAAGGTCATTACCTCCATCTTGTTTGCCTACAGCTGCACTGTATTGTGTGAATCACCACTAGCTCTTATATTGCTCTTTCACAGTGCACCCTGAGTCAATCAGTACTTTACTGCATTTTGGTATATCAAGAGTATTTTACTGAATTTCCCAGATAGTCCAAATTCTTCTGAATCCAAACTGATGTTTGCCCCAATTAGTTTGTATTCCTGAGGCTCCATTGTATTTAAATGAGTGTTGTTTTACATTTGCTGTCAGTTTATCATTTGAAGAGTGCAGGAGAAAACCTACATATCACAGGTTTTACAAGAGAGCAAAACCAAAGTTACATACACTTTAATGTAGAGGAGGAGGAGGTATTTTTACAAGTACAAGTTTTGTTTATTCCTACTCCTTCATTATTTGTACATAAATGATGAAAATATTTCTAAAAATTTATTAATTTTTTAAATTGATTTATTTGATAATGTTAGTCATGTGAGTAAAAGTTATCTGTGCATGCTCCAAGGTCAGCTGTTGGGGGACTGCGTTGTTTCTTCCCCTATTATACATTTTTTTGTGCTACAACTTATAACTGTTGGTAGTTGCCTGTACAAGGTGTATATAATGCTGTATGCGTTATGTTAATTATAGGTTTTGAACAAATCATTGCCATCATAATCTCATTTTTGTGTTGTTTTTCTACGTAAGACTACGTTATTTTTTCTTTTGGAAACATGCTGCATTCATAGCACATCTATTTGTTTTCAATATTAACAATTAAAAATTTAAAAACTGATTTTATTTACGGAAAAAAATAAAATAAATGAATGAATCTACGTAATAATTTTATAGAATAAAGGAATATTTATATAAAATTTAACAACAGGTAATGGTTGTAGGATTCAGTGCACTATTGGTAGGGAAGTTTCACATATGGCCAACATTACCGCTGGTTCTGCCATATACTTTGAATCAAACTATACAAAACTTGAGGAAAATACTGGTGGGAAAAGTGTTGAAGCAGACCTTTTAAAACTGCTTAGCTCTTCCAGTGCTAATGTATAGTTCAGTGTTGGTTGGGATTCCAACTGCTCAGCTAATGTCAAGAAGAAAGGCTATGGAGATGAGATTGGTAGGACCTTTAGCAAGGTATTGATTACTGGACAATTAAAGAAATGAAGATATTAAGATATTGAAGATTAGTCATGAACTTAATGCAACGGTGCTGATATCAGTTATTCAGAAATACAGGTAATAGTTGTGTAATCATTTTATGTGGATGCCAGATGATCAAACTCCCAAACAGGTGTTTATTTGCAAAGTAAACCAGATAACATAGTATTGGACAACCTCAGAAGAAATGGACATCCTGACTGCTTTAAGAAGTAGCAGATTGCAGAGTTGGAAGTTGGAATAGGCCAGGAAGCCTAATCTGTCATTTATGAAGATGTAATTAGAATTTATGAGTAGAATTGAAATAAACATTTTTCTGGGACTACTGTTTGTGTAATACTTGATGGCCTCCGGCAGAGAGGAGCAATATGCGAATTGTAAAACCATTTCAGAAAAGATTTCTAATTTTTTAAGTAACTAAAACGTAACGGAAATGACATATTTTTATAAATCAAAGTATTTCGGATGTTTTTGTATAAAATTATTTTGAAAAACACGCTTAATGAGATAATGTTTACTGAACTATACATTATCTCATTAAGCGTGTTTTTTGAAATAATTTTATAGAGCAAAAAACATTCAAAATACTTGGTTTTATAAAAAGTACATCGTTTCTGACAAGTTTCAGTTACTTAAAATAAATTAGATGCATGTTTTCTGAAATGGTGTTACAATCCGCATATTCCTCCCATCTGGCAGTGGCCATCAAGTTACAGACAGACAGTATGTGAATAAATAAATTTGTGGAAGTTGCATAGTAAAGGTTATCTCTTGTCAATCTTGGGCATCAGTGATTATGGCTTGGTACCTCCAATATGTGGCCCATATGTATTACAAAATAAGCTGTTTCGAATTGAAATAAACATTTAATTTACGATAAGTAATACATTCTATGCACATGATGATTTATGCAGGGTTAAACAATTTGTTTTTTTATTACAATTACAGGTGGATTTGACAACCAGAATGTTATTGTCTCAAATAGAGTCAGCCAGTGATGAGCTAATGGCCCCATTACCAACACCACAGGCAGTTGCTGCAGCTCCTACATTAGATTCATTGAGTAAAGTGGGGTCATTCTTTCCATTTAGTCGCCGTCCAAATGCTGGTCCAGTGACTGCTGCATTACTAATAAGTTCTTTGTCGCTGAACCAAAGTTTCCAGTCTGCTGAAATAATGTTAGATTCTCAGTCCATCTTAAATGCACCTGACTGATAGTAAATCAGTACTATGACCGTGCATAAATTATTTTTGCTTTAATCATCATGTACATAATACATATAGTGTAATATTTATCTATTGGAAGTATATTTTAGATGCATTTAGATTTATTTATTTATTGAATATAACTAAAATAAGAGATTAATATAATTAGGAAACGAATTGTTGAGTAATAATATTGAATTAAGCAACACCTAGAGAGAACTGAACTGTTTGGAATTTGTTTAATCTCCACATGCAATACATGTTTTTTTTCAATTATGCTGTTATGAAGGGTCAGGACTAAAAATGATTTAGAGTCAAAGATTGCTAATTTGTCAAGAATTGATTTTTCTTGTTAAAGGTTAATTTTTTCACTTTTCGAAGTAGGGAAAGATTAATAACATTACTAATTTCAAAGCAAAACGTGTTTTATTATATATAATTTAATGCAAGAATGTTTTCATTTAAAGGTAGCAGGACATTGATCATCTTTTGTATTAGGCGTCATCATCTAATGGAGGATCGTCTTTAAATTTGAAATCACTACCATTATCTTTTTGCAGATTGGCCAGAACTAAAGTTTTGTAGGATGTCTGAGCGTCTTGGTAATGACCCAAAAATATGTTAGATGAAATAGGTCTTTTACACTTAATTTTGTAAATTTGAAGAGCAGCGGTACAGTGTACAAGTGGCACTACCTATCTTTTGCCGATGGAACTATATCATTTAGTTCTTTAGCCACTATAAAAAATTTCACTAGAAACTTTATTTAGTTTATTTTTTTCAGTATTTGGTATGATTTTGTTTCGTCTGATTATTTTGGACCGTTTGAGGAACCGCAACAGCTTCATTTAAATTCCAAAATAATTACTCTAGTGTAAAATGAACTTATTTTGTGACTTGCCAATTTTTTAAATTTCTTATTCTTGTAGGCACAGGGAATTGTTTTTACAATTCTGAAAGGGTGAAGGGTTTATTCTCTGCTTCTAAGCAAGTCCCTTTTGGTCATCTTGTGTTTCAGTGTAAGATCGTGATCTTTCTTGAGCAGATAAAATCATATTCTCATTTTAGCCATATAGCTACCACATGGCACTGAGCACTTATTTTTGAAAAAAATTGGGACTTTCTTCTTTTTAGGCATGACCTTCATATTATATTATATTATATTACAGAGTATGTTCAAAAAGTTCTGGGACTGATTTAATATACAGTGTACAAGTGGCACTACCTACCTTTTGCCGATGGAACTATATTATTTAGTTCTTTAGCCACTATAAAAAGTTTCACTAGAAACTTTATTTAGTAGCTAACACTATTTTTGTGAAAAGTATGTTTCGCTGAGTCACATTTTTTACAAAGGACAAAGAGCTGCCATTAGATTTCATTTAAAATTGGATAAAACTGCCATAGAAATATTGCAGATCTTGACAATTGCATTATGGCAATGACGTTTGAGTCGAAGCAAAGTAACGAATGGTATTTACGGTTTAAAAATGGTCACCAGTCATAGAAGATAATCCAATCCAAAGGGGTACCCCTCTTCTTCCATTACAGATGAGAATGTTGAATGTGTGGCTCAGCCGTCTAATCCATGAGCCATGATTACAGTGTTGTCTGAGCAACGTAAGATATTGAAAGAAGCTTTCAACCATTTAATATGGTGCATGCACCCGGAAATGTACCACACATGTGATTGATTCTTGCTTCACAATATTGCTCCTGTGCATTATTCGTTATTGGTAACCCAGTTTTTATCTGAAAAATCAGTTACTGTGACCTGTCACTCACTATATTCACTGGATGTAGCCCTAACCAGCTTTTTTCGATTCCCTAAGTCAGACTGCCATGAAAGATGAGTGTTTCAATTACAAGAAGGCTATTCAACAAAATGTGGCGAGGTTGCTGTGAAGCATTTCAGAAGAAGACTTCTCAATGGCCTTCCAGAGGCTCTATGACTGGTTAAAAATTTGTATAGAGGGTAGAATACTATATTGAAAATTGAATAAAAGTTTTGTCCTAATTTTTTCTTTTTTTTTTAAAAAATCATTCCCAAATTATTTTGAACATAATGTAATATAACCAACCAAAATATGAAAAAGTGTATGCAAAAAAATCTAGTGAATTTGTGAGGTGAGATGTTAATAAAAATCACCAAAATTAATGCACGAGATGTGTAAGAATATCTTGTAAAACAGGTTTTTTATACATGTATTTAACCACTTCTCAACTGATAGTTTAATTGTAATTAATATATATTATAAAAATAAATTTGCGATAATTCATTTAGATTGTTGACACAAATCTGTGAAGCTAATCTGATTAATAAGATGTAGTGGCAGCTCATAATTAATAAGTAGGTATATTTCAGTATTACAATAATAAATGAAACGTAAAAATTAATAAATAATAGAATTTCAAATAAAGAATTGATTATAGTATGACAAAAATTCCAGTGTAAAGGAAATCTTGAGAAAATGCACAATTAATGAATGATGCACAAACTAATAAATGTTTTGACTTACATGAAAATGCGTTCTGCTGTGTTGTCACGTAAGTAATTTTACAGGTAACTCTAGAGAATATTGTGAAATGTAAAATGCACTACATAAAAAAAGTGAGATAGCAGGACACTGATCATTCATGAATGTTAGGCACCATCATTTAAGGGAGTATCCTCCACTAACTTTCAGTTTTTGAAACAGAAATAGTTTTTTAAACACACATAATATACACTTTATATTTTGTCTTATGCTACCTCACATGTGTAAACTATGTAGGCCTTCATATACACTTACATATACATAATTGTTAAATTTTTTTGGTGAACAGATTTTGTAATGATAATGTATTAAAGATTGTTACGTACGAGGTAGCCTATATTCAGAAAGTAAATTCTGTTTGGTAATAGAAACAAAACGAATTCAATACAAACTATATACTATAGTAAATTCGATAAATTTAGGTGGGTGGGAGTTTGATGTGTACTTCCCAACTTCCTCACCTCGCCACTCCCACCAGTTGAGCAATTTCTCCTCTCTTACTGCTCCTGTTGGCTTGAAAATTATACCTTAGTTTAAAGTTTACTTCACCCTTTATGCTCAAAAAATGTACTCCGCCTGTAATATCTAATACACATCAAGTGATAAATTTATTATATTTGCGACATATGCATTCAAAAAAATTTCAAATTGTTCTATTTAGTGTTTAAAAATTAGCTTATCGTATTAGATTATGCAGGACTACTTCATACTGCACGTATGTTTTATTACCTGTAAAGTTTTTATTTCTTATGTAAATTAAAACAAAATGTAAATTACATTACAATTTATTTATATTAATATTATATTATCCAACTGCAGTAAATAAATACAATAAATAACAAATACAATTAATGAAAAAGTACAGTGAATAAAACTACTTTTATTTAATCTAATAAGAGGTAAAAACAGTGTAATCCTACTTCTTGTACACTGCAAAGAGCATAAGGGGAGCACTATGAGTACATAGGAGGTTGTGAAAGGGATACACGAGCGAGAACTCGACCCGCCTAAATATTTCGTTCTTAGTATAATACAAACTGCAATTCATACACTTATCATTCCACGTTGTTCCTTTCATATAGGAGGCACTTGTCAGTGAGAGATAAAGAGCGATAAAAAGAGAAAGGTCCTTAGGGATGAGGTCAGGGCTGTATGGTGGGTGTCCAAATTGTCTCCAGCCAAAGTTCTATAAGAGTTGTCATGTCGTGTTTTCAGTGTGAGGTCTGGGAGCGTCATAAATTAAAAAAGTACTATTAGTGAGCATTCCTCAGTGCTTATTTTGTATTGTGCGACGCAGTTTCCCAAGCATCTCACAAACTGTAAATCTGTCGATGAATGTTGACTAAGTTTGAATGCTTTCCATTCAGAAAAGAAATGACAGATCTAATCTCACATGCAGCAGGATTTTCTATCAACTTTACCATTCTAACCAAGTACTATAAAGTGTAAACTACAGACAACAAACTCAAAATGGCGTCATCTTCTCTTTGGCTGAGCAACTACTGTGGATTGAATGGCAGTGGCAGCAATGCCGATGCAACAGATAAAAACGGAACTTACTTTCTGGATGTACTTCGTATTTGTTGGGGATTGTTAAAATGTGATTTCTTCATAATATATTTGTAATTAACTATCATGGGACCAAGTTTGTTGCAAAATTTTAATTGTATGATTTATTGTGGTAGTATTATTTATCATAAATGAATGTCTGTTATTTGAAATTAATGCAATTAATTATTAAAAATTAATTTAACGAATTTGGCTGAAGAAAATAATGAATGAAGAACACAATATTATTAGTGTTAACGGTATAATCCTTCCTTATTCAACGTTAAAATGGTATAGGTATCATAAGTTTTATTGATTTTGTATTGCTTTGAACGAAGTTGAGTAACATGTCTCATTTGCAGTCTACTAGTAAATAGAGTTTTTCAGTTTATGTTACATGCCACACAGGTCACTTTGAACTGATTTTCTTTCATGAATTAAAAAAGCGTGTTTATTTTTTCCTTAGTGGTGGTCTATATAATTTACTAGCTGCAAAAACATTTCTGTTTTTGTTTATCCTTTTTTTCCAACATCTGTATTTTAAAAGTCCAACATCTGACTTTTTCGAATGCACAAAAACAATATTTAAGCCTCAGACTTTCTTCCGACTGATTAGATCAAGGTGTTCATAAGCTTAAATCCTACTCCAGAAACTAAGTAATGTATAGATAAAATTTGATTTAAATTGGTTAACAATTTATGAATGCATAGGGGACAAACCAGCATTTATTTATATACATATATATATTTACAGTTCATCCTATTTATAAATATAAACTTATAGCATATCAAATTCTTATTGGATCACTTGGAAGAACACTGAACAAAGCTCATGAAATGATTTAGTATGACCTTAGTCTGTTAAAATTAAGAAATATGAGGTATGTGTGTGTGTGTGTGTGTGGTGCTACAGTTACTCAATTTCTGTTTGAGAGCTACTGGTTAGTATAGTACCAATTTTGGAGAACAAAAAAGAAATAGTATGAACTTAAAACTACCTATTATTACACTTGCATACTTAGGAAGTTTTTGTAATTTGTTGCTCTATTTTAATTTTAAATATTGAATGTTAACATTTTAAATGAAATTTTGTATTTGTTAAATGGAAAAAAGTGATAAGTTTACATTTATTATCTTTATTAAGAAGGTTAAAAAATCAGTTTTATGTATGTTCCATAAATTTACTATGTCAAGGACAAACAGATTTAAAAATGTTAACTTTTAAATGATACTTAAGCAGGAGTCTTCAATTTCCTGGTAACATCATCAAAGGCTTTATCTCCTGGCTAGTTGGTGACTTATTTGCTTCCAGAAGTCTTTGAAGGTATACGCTATCTTCAGTGCCGTACACAGGCACTGGAATTTCAAAGGTATTGAGGGGTGGACTTAATACTTGTAGCACTTCACAGCACTCACACTTATTTTAGGTTCACTATATATATATTTTTTTAAGAAACCATTTAAACTGAAAAAAAAAACAATTTAGTACAGCATATAAAAAAGTGTGTAGCAAACAACAATGGCTTGTTGTCATAAAATAAAGGGCGTTAGACTTACTATCAAGTCCAGCATAGCAACAGTGAGTGAAAGGTACCCGATACAGAAACAGCTGGCTGTACAAACACTCGGTTTTAATTGGCTAAAGACCATCACACCACGCTTATCAATCCGATAAAGATTAATTTACTTATATAAATTTTATTTGAGTACTGAAATATAATTCCTTAGTTTAAGAGTAAAAATGAATACAGTTCTGAACAACATATGTTTTTCTCCCAAAGTTTATTTGAAGGTCCATCACACCTTGGTCATTAGCCAACAGTACGAATTAAGGAATGGAGGGTTGGTTTTGTAATAGTTTTCTAGACCTTAGCTGGGAATCGAACTCAGGACCTCCATTTTGTAGAATAACTACTGGGTCACTGAGGCAGGCACTACCACAGTTATCTTTCAGGTTTTGAACATTTGTTTTGCTATATCCGAGCATTTAATCTGACTGCATATGAGACTACAAGAACCCAAGATCAAGCACAAAGTAAAATTGAGTTTTTGAGTATATCTAATTTTGAGATGATATATGTACAATATTCTAGATAGTAATCATATATTATTTAATTGTGTAATACAAAAACCACCACACAATAGATAACTCTCACCTGATTGAAAAAGTAATAGATCCTTTCATATATCATAAATTGCAATGTTACTACATCAGTGCATGCACACTTTTGTCAGTTTTTATGATTGTCAGGACAAACAGACAAGTGCGCATGCATTGGTGGTGTATTTACATTGCAATTGATGATGGATACAGGATAACCAAATGGACTTATTGACTTTTTTAATCTAGAAAGAAGAGCCATCTGTTGTCTAATTGGTGGTTTTTATATTATATAACTCTAAACAATATGCCAGAAAATGTTATAACAAAATTATAAGAATCGTATAGTACAAAGTATATTCAAAGAAGTTTTTGTTGTGGTAAGCGAAGTTTAATTTTCTTTTTTTTAAAGTCTCAGCTTATTTCTTACAATGTACAACAAATAATCAAACCTCATTATAATAGTTCACATGTTATTTTCTTTGAAATTTAAACTAGGATTGAAAACCCCTAAACGAAAGAGTAATTAAATAATGAGTATACGTATATAATATAGCTTTATTATATTTTTGAATGGATAGTTAAGAATTTAAATATTTTAATGTTACTTTAAATATAGATTAATTATGTACATTATTATTATGTATATATCTACATTTAAATTAGTTTTACATTTAAAAATGAATAAAATTGTTATACTAAAAACTTGTTATACATAAGATATAATTTATTTGAAATATATTTAATGTCAGAATATTTGAATGTTTCTTTCAATTTAAAACATTTGATTACTCCTCTTTTACTTGTGATTTTGTATTTCCGTGTTATTACGCACTACAATCTTACTACAGCTTATGCATTTTGCTAAGAGCTGTGAAACAGACATTGCAAGTCACACCACTGCATGCAGTACAGTATGGCTCGTGCTAAACTAGACCTCATGCGTTACTTGGATTTATTAGTTATGCAGAATTTAGTACTATTTTTAAATTTCTTATTCTATATTAGTTACATTTTTGCATTATTGTACCTGAAGTATAATTTAATATTGTAATAATTATACACATTTATAGTGACTTAATATACATACTATTTTACAAATATACTTACATTTATAAATTAACAAATATACTATTCAACGAAAATATTACATCCAAAGAAAAGTAGTCACAAACGTTAAACCAATTACATTTTTAAAATTGTGTACAAAGTATACATGCAATATGATTTAGTAAGCCACCACGGGTAGCAAAAATAGTTTAAAAAACAGACGCTATTACTTAAATGGTATCATGGGTGTCAGTCAGTCGATTTTGGAAACAATTAAGGGGTTTTGCAAATACTGACGTTGTAAATAATTCAGTATAGGATTTTTTACGTATGCCGATGTGACTGTACGTGATGGGAAAGATGAGGAACGGAACGTTCGGCTGCTAGTGCGCATGTCTGCTCCGCAGCTCTCAGAAAAATGCACGAGTTCTACTTTTGAATTATAAAAATTACATTACAGAAAGGGCTTATGTGTCAGTAGTAGTTAATAGCACAGAATATAAATGGTTCTGCTGAGTGATAGACTAAGAAGCAGTTTACTTTCAGGTAACTCATTCTCGACCCAAGCATTCAGCTTTTGCTATATAGAATGCTTACGCACTGCATCATAAAATCGGTCAAAGTTATTTCATTCAACGTAGTTATTATTACTGTAGTAGTTAAATTTTATTGTTTATGTCATCAGCCGAAAGGCTGGTTTGAACCTTTAGAGGCTTTACTAAGTAAAACAAGGAGTGAGGTGGTTTAGTAATGCCTTACTGACTGATTGGAAAAGTATGCTTATCAGCATGCCCAGCCCTCTAAAAAGTATCTATATACTTTCCACCCTGCAAATAACACCTTCACTTTATTCACCACAGGGTCTGGCTACATAATGAAATTCGTTACTCTCAGAGGAGATAACTCTACTAGAATTTTTTAAGGGCCTGCCACACAGAATGCGATCTACGTCCTGCGTTCCGGGCAAGTGATCGTAGTGTGCAAAATATTTTTTGTATGCTATGGTAGTAGCGAAGCATGGCACATAGTGCGTTTAGACTGTGCAGGTGGCAGCAGAACACTGCCGACGGAAACTGAATGCACTTGCGTTCGTCATAAAATTGTACTGTTTTTTACAAAGTTGTGAAATGTCACTCTAAATGGAAAGTTCATTGAGGCAGTTCGTTGCTGTCGTTATTTACATGACATAGCACATGAAAATATCTAAAAACAGTCTTCATGTGATGAAAGTTCTGTACATACTTTATTATACTCTCCAAACTGTAATCGTTTTTTGTTTATATCATGTAACCACACTGTACGTTTTTTCTTTGTTTTACAAAGATAACAACAATAGTAACAGCTCCTTCCTCTTCTGATGAACTCATCGGGACTGACTGAATGAACTGAACGCAGATCACATTCTGTCTGAACCACCCTTTACACCTCTACCTCTTCTGTTCTTAAATGCTTCAGTCATATAATTGGCTGATAATGTGATAAGAAACAGAACTATTTTTTGTAGTCCTGAAACTAGCAGATAGAGTGCAAATAATTTAACTTTCCACTTGCCTGTTATAGGGAAAGTATATTAGTATTAGAAAATTCTGGTATCTTCTTCTCCTCCGCTTCCTCATCTCTGTCCATTTTAATATAATGGACAGAGATGAGGACGAGGAGGTTCATGTATTATATGATTACTCTCCTCTTTAATTTAACCCTATAGCTGGCAATAACATTTTTCTAGACCAGCAGAGAATTTCTAGCATATGGGTCACCGAACCGTAAAGAAATCATTAAAAATTTTCTATAAATCACAAACCTTACCACGTGCCATATAAAACTTACAAGAAAACTTAGGAAAATAGAATAAATAAATTATTAAAATTTTAATCTGACAGTAAGGGGATGCTGAAGCTATTTGAAAATGATTTTTAGAGAAATATTTTTCTAAAATTTCAGATGACACTAGTGCTTAAAACTTTCTTATGCTCTGCTTACAAAATTCATTAGATACGAATCGTTACTTATGTTTATTTCAAAATAAAACAAAAAGATGATTCTATATTCAAAATTGAATAAAATACATGTACAAAAACATATCATGTAAACCAAGAAATAACCAAATTTAGCTCTAGGATAGCGTGGTTTTAACAGAAAAACACAGGCAGAATATCCAACTAAAACTATTCCATTATACACAAAAATTTACTTTATACATTACTAAACTATTGGACAAAACAGCAATACAGTCTGTAGATAAATTTAGAACTAAAACGACAATATTGCAATACTATGAAGTTAATCCGATTTTGTGACGCGACCGGACAATTTTGCGACATGACAGTCTCAAAATTGACAATTGCTGGCTCTAGGGTTAATAAAAAGAGATCTGTGCAGTTTATAGAACCTGAGCATATACGAGGGGGTACCCAAAAGTATCCGGAATAGCTCTGCTGTGGGCGGAGCTTGTGCAGTACAAATTCTCGCCACTAGGCTGCTTGTAGCGCTACTCATTGCCAGTTCAATGCCATTTTGTTCGTTGATCTAGCTTGTTCTGTTCTCGTGCAGTGATTGTTCTCGCTAGTGCTGTTTTGTGCTCGTGTCGTTTTTCATGATGGCAAGTTTTAATGAACAACGTGCGGCTGTGAAATTTTGCTTCTTGCTCGGTAAAAACGCCGGGGAAACAGTTGTAATGTTGAACACAGCTTACAAAGACGACGCTATTGGAAAAACCCAAGTGTACGAGTGGTTTTTGCGCTTTAAAAATGGCGACATGTCGATTGAGAACAAACCTCGTTCTGGACGACCGTCGACTTCCCGAACAGACGAAAATGTTGTGAAAGTGAAAGAAACTGTACGAACAGACCGACAACAGACCATTGACCAAATATCACAGGTTAGTGGGTTATCTTGGAGCTCAGTCCAACGCATTTTAACAGAAGACTTGACAATGAAAAGAGTCGCTGCCAAGTTTGTGCCTCGGGTTCTGACAGACACTCAAAAGGAACGTCGAATTGAAACGTGTAGTGATTTGAAACAACAGCTTGAAACTGATCCAGATTTCATGTCAAAGATCATTACGGGTGACGAGTCTTGGTGCTATGGGTACGACCCAGAAACCAAACAACAATCCAGTCAATGGAAGACTTCATTATCACCCCGACCAAAAAAAAGTCGTCAAGTCAGATCGAACATCAAAACAATGCTGATTTGTTTTTTTGATGTGAGGGGAATTGTCCATTCACAGTTCGTTCCACCAGGCCAGACGGTAAATCAAGCTTTTTATCTTGAAGTGTCAAGAAGACTACGAAACAGCATTCGTCGTAAAAGACCTAATTTGTGGCAGACAGGGGACTGGTTTTTCCACCACGACAACGCGCCTGCACACACGGCAATCTCGGTTACCCAGTTTTTGGCGAAAAACGGCATGGTTTTGCTACCACACGCACCGTACTCACCCGATCTGGCTCCGTGTGATTTTTTCTTGTTCCCACGCATGAAAAGGGGCATGAAAGGTCTCCGATTTAACAACGTTGATGATGTCAAGAAAAAAACGACAGATGAGCTGGCAGCCATCACTGAAGAGGAGTACAAAAAATGTTTAGAACAGTGGAAGCACCGGTGGGACAAATGTATTAGTTGTAATGGAAAGTATTTTGAAGGGGATAAGGTTCTTTTGTAAAAAAATTAAAAATAGTTTTAAAAAATAATTCTGGTTTCTTTTGGGTACCCCCTCGTATAGCTCAAAAACTTCAGTGATGCTATAGGAGAGGACCCTGTAAGACCGAAGATTGTGATTAATAACTCATTGGTTTTGACAGATATTAAACTTATACAAGTACTTGTCTTGATGTTGACAAATATGTTTTCAAAGAATATGTTTAATTACTTTATTACAAAGAGGAACAGGGCACATCAACATGCACTAATGACATAATGTAATGCCAGTTCCAACTCTTGTATGGAAGTGAAACTTGGGTTTTTAAAAGGAGAAGCAAACCGAACTTGGAAACTGCAGAGATTTTTATGGAGTTTTGAGGGCTGCATTAAAGAGGATAAAATCTGAAATTGTTATATAATTAAGAGTTGTAGACAACTGTAAATGAGAGAATCAGCTATAGTAAAAAAATCTAAAATGATAGCATTCTGTGGTTATTTTCCTGTTAAATCTAAAACTGTTAGACAATGTAATAAAATAATTTTATCTTTCAGCTTTTTGGGTTATAACATATCATACGAGGTGTGGCTATTAAATAACGAGACTGACATTATAAAAAATTTTATTTTAATTTTATACATAATCACTTATAGTCACCTTCAATATACACTCCTCCTCTATCCGTACTACGCTCCATGCGAATTTTCCATTGTTGGAAACAGTGCTGGAAGTCATCTTCTGTCAGCTCCTTCAGGACACGTGCCGCTTTCTCTTTTACAACTTCCACAGACTCAAATTTTGTCCCTTTTAATGCAGATTTCACCTTAGGCAACAGGTAGAAGTCACACGGTGCAAGATCTGATGAATAAAGTGGATGTTCTAACACTGAGATGCTGTACTTGGCTAGGAACCTCTTGACAGATAACTTGGAATGAGCTGGCGCATTGTCTTCATGGAGAACCCATGATTTTCCTTCTACATTTTGGGGCATTTTTTCCTTAATCTTTGACGTAGTTTAGAAAGCAGCTCAAGGTAGTAATATTGATTAATTGTTTGACCTTCAGGAAGGTACACAATCCCATGGATATAAAAAAAAACAACAATCTTCGCTTTAAATTTTGGCTTGCTCATTCGAGCTTTTTTGGCTCTGTGAAGTTCGGCTCTTCCAAAGCATGGATTGGCGCTTTGTTTCCGGATCATAAGTAAAACACCACGTTTCATCACTTGTTCCCTAAGATGAAATCTGCATTAAAAGAGACAAGATTTCAGTCTGTGGAAGCTGTAAAAGAGAAAGCGGCACGTATCCTGAAGAAGCTGACAGAAGAGGACTTCCAGCACTGTTTCCAACAATGGAAAATTCGCATGGAGCATTGTAGGGATAGAGAAGGAGTGTACATTGAAGGTGACAATAAGTGGTTATGTATAAAATTAAAATTAAATTTTTTTTACGTCAGTCTCATTATTTAATAGCCACACCTCATATGTTTATGAAGTTGATATATTTAGTAAGCTTGAACGGTTTAATAGACTGAATAGCACAATAAAGAGTACATACTATAAAATAAAGTTAAATTGGAAACTATTAAAATTTTACAAGGTTTTGTCAATTCACACCTGCCCATTAGGTAATGAGAAGTGGATGCCTACAATCCTACATATTCAAACATTACTGAGTGCTGGGGTCAGTAGATGGCTACGCCAAATCAGATAAGAGAAGAAATGGTATCACATACAGTATGCGAATATAATGATAATAACCCATCCGGATGGTAAATACACACCATAATGCAAAAGTTAGTGATAGCTAATGAAATGTAGGCAGGACCAATTATAAGTAGGTATAATGTAATAGGCTGTTGTACGAGTATTATCCTTGATCAAGAAAAGAGGAGTTTTAAAAAAAAGAGTATTATTGAAATGAGTGAATCAAAATTTTTATCAAGCTTTTTAATTTGAAAATTATTTTTCCTTGAGTATGAAACTAATCAGTTAACTGAGCTAGGACTGAACAGAATTTAAAACCAGATTATGTTCTGAGTGAATTGAATAGAAGGTGAGTTCAGTTTACGTCTTAGAATTAGTTCATTCAAAACAAAAATTTTCACTCTTCTTCAGACTAAATCTTAAACAAGTTGAAAGAGATTAATTAGGTTACTTTCTCAAACTTATCGAGAGCTCTAAACTGAAAAATCCTAAAAGTATTAATAATACCTAGAATTTCTTGTTTAGAGTTCAATGTATGCTTCTATTTAAAAGTGAAAATTAAGGTAAAAATAAAACATATGATTTCATAATTTCATTTACTTGTTACACACTTTTCCACTGAAAATTTCCAAATTGAAGAAACATACATTTTCATAATTCAAATAAAACAATCTCAGTAGTCCAGTCCAACCATTAGCCGGCCATTTACACAGATACTTACTGGCGGGTTTGGAACGCCATGTACCAAGAATGCATACAAGAGTGTGTGTGTTAAGGGGAGAGACGCATCAGATACTTGGATCGAGACACTTGGCGCGCGGGTTTAGCGTGTGACAAGCCCACTAATTTGAGGTCTAGAATGTGCCGTTCTTATTTCATCCAGTTGTGAATTCCATCCAAACCATTAGTTAACTATTGTTATATTCTTTCTTCTAAATATTTAGTTTTTATTTTTGTATATTTTAAATTTTTAGTTTTTTGTTGTTTCGCATTGAAAATAGATACACAATATTGGAGTAAGGAGTTCATGATGGAATTTATAGAATTGTATAGTTGTTATCCAAGTTTATGGAAAGTTAGAAGTAGTGAGTATACGAACCGCAATTTAAAATTAAAAGCTTATGAAGAAATGATTTGAGCTGTGTAAAAAAATCTAAGATAAGGCTGATAAAAAGTTTGTTGTGAAAAAAATTCAAGCGATACGGTATGTGGCTGTTTCCAAAAGAAATTTAAAAAAGAGTAGAGCAGTCAAAACGGAGTGGAGCCCCAGGATTATCTTCCCGTAATTTGTTTAAAAGGTTAACGTGTGTATACTCTCGTTTTTGTAACCAACGTTTTTTCCATTCTACGTTTCAGTTTCTTAGGCTTGTCATCAACGTAAAGAAATGTAACTGCTAAAGCCAAAGCAGGGATGAAGCAATAATTAAAAATTAAACAGGTCAGACTATTGAGAACACTAACGTAATATAACTAGGCCTAATTAAAAAATACATTTTTATTCTCAAAGATCTTCAATTAAAATAAAAGTAACTCAGAACTTTTCAAATTCTACTTTATTGTAAACTTTAAAAAAAATCATACCAGACTTGGTTCACAAAAGCGCAAAGTTTCACTGCGTAAAATCAGTTCTTCTAACTTCAATATACAGCATGGCAAAAAGTATTAACTTTTTACTACAATTTAAAAATCTGTTTTGATCCATGATGGATCAAAATGAAATATTATATAACAATATAATAATATAAATATATATATATATAATTATTATTATAAACAATAAAACATAAAAAAGTGTAGGTTTACCAACACTTAAAATTTTGAGCAAAATGAATAAAAATAAACTACTTTAAAAGAGTCACTTCAACAAATACTGAAATTAAGTGAATAAAGAATAGTAAGTGTTCAATTATTAACTTACGGTAGTATTTCTTTCACTCAATCAGTACTTACTGAAACTATGTGCAATTACTAATTATTTTAGTCTTTTTCAGTAACATGAAAATGAGGCATAATCAGATTTTATAAAAAAATTATGAAAATCAAAAAATCTTTAGAGAATGTACAAACCTATTAGAGATGATAGGTATAAGGAACAGTTCCATTTTGAAATGGAGACATTTGATAATTTAAACACTAATGAAACAAGAGGTGGTTCTATAAAATCTACACCTAAAATGTAAGTATTTCTTAGATACGTGTATGTATGATCAAGAATTCCAAAACGGTGTTCATAATAATTCTGAAATTCACAGAACCATATTTTAAAGATGATAAAAGCTGAGACTGACATCACAAATTTGAATCTCTGCCACAAATGTCAATAAAGTGAAATGAAGTAATAGCCTTCTTTTCAACAAATAATTTTAAAATGTCTTCCAATAATTTACCAGAAATTCTATCTTTATTGTTTCTTAGCTGTGTAACAGTAACATTTTTTGATAATAGTGGGTTATCTATTAACAAAATAAATAGAATATTTGATAATAATAATAATAATAATGAAGATTAAAGTGTTTAAAACACAAAGAAGCCTGTGGGGGTGAATAATTTATAAGGAAACGTTATAGATCATCCTTTAGTACAATACACAATTACTGCCTCTTTTCAGTTATTTGAAGAGTATAACATTAATTACATCGGAAATAGCAAAATGTTACTTTCTTTAACCGAAGTATTTATTATACTTAACCAGTAATTATTATATTTTTTCGGTAATTATGTTTCTTTAATCGCTGATTTTTATTCAATTAGCTCTTTGTGGTCATAAATTTTACACTTTTACAATACATTCTTATTCTATATGTTAAGACAGATATACAAGAAAGTACAAATTAAATTGCAGAATACAGTGCACAAAAACTAATAATAAAAAATGTGGGAAACTTCCTCACTTGTAGACTATTTAAAATTTCTTCTTTAGTTAAAACAGTTCTAAAAAAAATATCACAAATCTAAGAAACCAAAACAAAACTTAGGTTATAAAAAAAGGTTAGTACAACAATATAAACATGTAAGTGAAAATTAAAATTATATTATGCAAAAATAACAATACAACAGTAAAGCATGAACAGTCTAATCCAACCAAAATAATATTTCAAATAGGAAAATGACTTTACTTGGCATCCAAAATTAAAAATAAAACAAAATTAAACATATAAATAGAATATAAATAATTAAGGGAGGAAAAGTCAAAACAAACGAATAATTCATAAACTCCTTAGAAAACAAAAATAAGTCATTTTCTTATCTCATTACAATTTATCTGGTTATTTAAGTTATTTATGTTTATATAAACATAAAAAATATTACATCAATTTATCTGGACTGTTCAAAGTAGTAAAAAATATATTATTCTAAACTGATTAAGTTGCATAAAATTATTCCACTATAACATGGCAAAAAAAATTTAAAACACCTGTGATAACTAAATTTCATCAAAAATTAATATTGTTTATTTTGATCCTACACAATTCAAATACAAAAATAACTTGCCAGCCCACACGGTTTAAGAAAGTGATGGTTGTCTAGTCATTGCAAGTTATTACTAATCAGAACAATAAAAATAGACTTGTAATGTCTATTTATCATACCATATATCTTGCCCAGCCCACCACCCAATTACAGTTTTTGACTTTGAACCTCTCCTTAAAACAACCATGTGAACTGGCTACAACAAACAGAATTACTAATTCACTGACAAAAACATTATTTATAATCATTAAGTACAGGATTATTTATATGTACACAATTCGAGACAGCAGAGTGGTAACTTCTAAAACTAATACAATTTTATTTTGTACATATGACTGAAAAAATTATACTTATATACTGTAGTTTTCAAAGTAATAGAGAGCATTAGATGTGTGAAAATCTCTAGCAGATAAAGTGAGAGGACCATTATTATTTGATGATTCAACCGGTGTACCAGCAATACGGAATTTTTAATGTCAGCAAATTTAACGAGGGAATAGTACTTGTAAAAAGGGTAAAAGAGTTATAAACTACAATGAAAATAACAGTTTACCCCTCTCTTACTATATGTTTGTAAACTCTAAAATTATTTGTTATATTTACCATGAATAACCCATTTTTTTCATTAAATTTTACATATCTTTTAAATGGAATTGTGTACCATGATAGTAAATGAATTCCTTTATTATTATTAATATTTAATCAAAAACAATCATATACTCTTTTAAACAATAATATTAAAGAACGCCATTCAATGCAGAACACAAAACATTGCTATATTTTTGATGGGTTCTTATAGTGTTAATTAAAAAAAAAACATGGTTTATAAATTGTCATGTTACAAACGATTTGTAACGAAATACAATACAAACACGCACATGCACAGTTAAATGCAGAACTCTAAACTGGAAAGCAACCATGACATTTCTACTAAGACAGGGAATTATTAGTCACAAGAAAGAAATTATGCACTCTAATTTTATCATTGAACGAACCAAAATACTTATCCGTGATAGTAAATGTCTTAAAATACAAAGTTCATGTACACTGTCCTTATATGGAATGTTATATCGATGGCTGCATATTCCCATGAAAAAACTTCACGCGCATCCTCCTACAACATGCGACTGCTCTCAAGTACTTTGAAAACTACAATAACACAATAAGTACATACAATAATAATTGGACAGATGTAAGCTTCTAACACTATACTCAAGCAAACTGAACACACTGGTTGTTTAATTGCTTATTAAATAAACGGTTGGAAACATGGATTATTTTTTTTAATTTAAGAAAGCAGTTATAAATGGTGGGAATAAACACCACCATACTTCATGCAGACCATTATTTAAAGAATTTAAATTGTTTACGAATCCTTTACTCAACATTTCAAAGGTGATAATGTATGGTTAGCAAAATACCTATTCACAGAATTTAAATCACATGAGAAACAGAATTTACTACTACAGAGTGATTTTTTAGTCCTGTTACCCAATTGTTAATGTATGGTAATTTTTTTTCCAAGAAAGGGAAATTTTGTATTGTGACATGAAGTTGGTACCCCTACTCTATTGGTATAAATACGGTATTGTGAGTTGATTTTCCTTGAGCTGTGTAAAATTTTGTGCAGTTTCCAGTCGTGTTACGAAGAGAATGTCTATTACCCTAGAACAACGGGTTTTAATTTTTGAACAATATTTTGCTACACAATCGCACGCGAGTGAAAAAGAATCATTTCAAAATAAATTTGTTGGTGTTCCTCCACCAGAAAAAATGTCAATTTGTAGGTTAACAAACTGATTTCGAGAAACAGGTAGTGTTTGCGACAGAAAACATAGTAGTCAACCAACTCTTGATAGATGACACTAGAGAATGTGAAAACAAGATTGCTCAATTCTCCACAGAAAAGTTTACGAAAACTTTTCTCGCAAGTTGGTTGGTCATATTCGAGTGTTCAGAAAGCTGCTAAAAAATATAAATTGTATCCGTATCGCGTACGATTAGTTCAAGAGCTTCAGCCTCCAGATTTAAACAAGAGATTGTAATATTTCCATTGATTTAGGTCTTTCGTAAATGATAACGGAGTCAAAGTATTAAACACAGTGTTCTTAAGTGATGAATCTCGGCTCCATCTTGACAGTTATGTGATCAGTCCAAAACACTTGAATTTGGGATGAATCTTTTACACTTGTGTATGGATTTTGTAGCAAAATATTGTTCAAGAATGTAAACCTGTTTTTCTAGGGTAAGACATTCTGTTCGTAACACAACCAGAAATGGCACAAAATTTTACATAGCTCAAGGAGAATCAACTCAACACTGCCACATCTATACCAGTTGAGTGGAGTCCCACTCAACTGTGACTGTGTGTTTTGTGACACGAAGTTGGTGAGTGTCACAAAACATAATTTCTTTCTGAGAAAAAATTACCAGACATTAACAATTAGGTAACAGGACTAAAAAATTACTCAATCACAATACTAAATTGATTAAACAAAACTCCCTACTAATGCAGGGAGAAAATATATCAATAATTTTTAACAATCTCACAAAACTGTGTTAATCTGAATCTGTTCAAAAAACTAAAGAATACTTGATTGATAAAACATTTTATAATAAACACGAGTTCCTTTTTAAGTAACTTTCTCAAAAATACATGGTCACAATTTTTTTTAAATGTACTTAAAATATATTAAGGACAACATTAAATAAAAAAAAACTTGTAGGTCAAGTTTATTATTTTGTCAAGAGTTACGGTATGGCCTGAGTGCACACTCTAGTCGAGTGTTTTGCAGGACGGAGTGCGCAGCATTAGTCTCAATTACACACTAAGCATCCTGAAAGGCATCCTATTGCAGCAGTAGGAAACGCTTACCTGTTTGCGTTGAGTATCGCGTGCAAATGACAGTCAAACTAGTTTGTGTTTTGACAATGTTCAGTAAACCATGCATGTCATTTGAAGAAATTATTTCAGAAATTCTAGCAAAACCTGAAATTTGGTTGTCTTCACATAGCTTGAACAAGAAGAGTAGTTTAAACAGAAAAACCCAAAATTGAAGGTAGTGGTAATCAAAACCACTCACAAAAGTGATCAAAAGTGGTCAGACAGTGCACACTCTTGCAGCTGACTCCATGCTACACTCCTCAGAGAATGCTTTCGATTACTCAGACCAGGCTCTCTTGCCACAGACTGGACACTGCACGCCCCGCAGAATGCTTTTTCACTAAGGCCTCAGACTAATTCTTTTAAAATTCTGTATTTTAGCAATTAACAATTCTTATTATTAATAATATTTTTGAACGATACCAAATAAACATTAGAAACTTGTGTAAAAATACGTGAAGTATTTTTATATTGTTTAAATTCAAAAAAAATTAAAGTAAGCTACTGAAAAATGTCTTGTTCAATAAAAAAAATAACTATCCGGCAGTTCAGCAATGAAATGAAATCATTTATCAAAATACTGAACAAATAAACATCTGTCTACCAAACAAAATCATGAAATTAATTTGTTTTTACATAAAAACAGGAGAAAAATATTATATTTGAACTTAGAAGAAAACAGAATTGGTATCTTACTCGTAGATCTCAATGAAACATATTTAAATCCAACCGCACTTAAATCTTAATAATCATGCTAAAAAAATTAAATAATTTCTAACTTACAAAATAACCGAAAGTGCAAGAAATCCTGATGAAGTTTTACTTGGTTAATGTCGTACAAATCACTTACCTGTCTTCATTTATAATCACAGAATTTATAATTTCCAGATTGTATTTTATTGCCAAATACTGAAATCCAATTATTACATGTTTGTGAAAATGAATAGTTTTATTAAACTCAACATTCTATGTGCAGCCATCTGCTTTGCCTTTGAGGAATCGTATTCAACACAACATGTTACAAAATAAGGAGAATAATCAAGTTCACATACGACACAGGTTTGGGATGAACTAACGCTGAGTAAACAATTGTAAATAACACTTACTTCAGTTTCATTAACTAAACTATTCAATAATTCAACGGCATCAACACTGAAGTTATTTTCATCATACACGGCTAATTTATCCAGAATATCCTCTTTGTCAATAAATAGAATCTTTAAATCAACTTTATGATAATCGCTAATTGGTAAATTAAAATTTTCATTGATTTTCTTCTTCTTCTGTATAACAGAGTAAGCAGACTTTGCTTTTTCATCAACTTCATCAACTACCTCAGGTTCACTTTTTGGCTGCTCGGGAAAACTTAAATCTAGTTTAGAACCCAGCATAGTTTTCAAACGTTCTATCATTAGCTTTGCAGAAAGATGTTTTGCTTGTTTCTTTGTTCTGAATGTTCCAGTTTCCTTTAAGTTACCAACATGGCACTCAAATGTAAATATTTTTGCGTGTGGTTGGCCTTCTTCACCTGAGAGTTTATATATTGGCTCAGGCAACTGATTGTTACTGCATATAGAAATTAACTCGCCAATAGCATTTTCTTTTAAAGCACCATGATATGGCGATGTTATGTCTTCAGATTGTTCCTTTACTTCTGGTTGATGAAAAAAACTAACGACCGGATCTCTTAATAGGGACTGATCTATTGGCAATGCTCCTAAAGCTAGTCTTGCTGCTTCATGTTTCGCTTCTTTTTTTGACTTTCCTTCACCATATGTTGCAACTTCACCCACAGTCACCTTATACACAAACAATGGGTTATGTGATCCGACACCATTTACAACTAAATCATATTGTGGAAGAAGCATCTGGCGTGTGCAGTACTCTTGAAGGATAGAGACTGGTGTTTTTGACATTTTAATTCCTGACCTCCTGGAACAAAACATATGAAATAGCATTTTATATTGAGCAGAGTAAACATTTTTGCCATATTTCACAACTGTTGCAGGATGTATTACTTTCAGCTCATACAACACTAATTAACACAAGACTAAACTGTGTAATCACTCTTGTTTTTGACAAAAAGCCATTTTTCAACTACCTAGATAGTATAATCTAAATCTTTAAGTTATTAGGAATTTCTATTTATTACAAGTTGTCCTGGTCAAAACATATTGACAATGTATGTAAAAAATTGTAAAGAGCTATTTTTTTATTAGGAAAAATGTTAAAAAAACAATTATCAGAAACATATTAAAAAATTGCCTACTTTGCTTTTTTGACAGTATTTTGAGATATGGTCTGTTTATTTGGGAAACTCTTACACTCTCTTTTTCAGAACTCTTACACTGCGCTCAGAAACTCTACTATTTCATGAAGATCTAAATGAATTCTAATAAAAATATAGTAAAAATTTGAGTTTTGATTCTTTACTTATTCGTTATCAATTCACTTACCAATGAAAAACTGACAGCGAGGAAAAATTTCAGAGCACTAGATATGAATTAAACCACAGTACATCACTCTCTGGTAGAGGCCATATCTACCTGTAAATTACACATACATTAAAATTTGTAGACCTTGTTGAAAGAATAGGTTATAGATAATTGTGTGTACATGTAGAGCAAGAGTTGTGCCAATTCAAATTGTCCACAGTATAAGCCAAACTAAGGGTTGGTTTTCATTTTGCGTCATTCACTCATGATTAAAATTAGGCTTTGTTTTTTTAAGGTTAGTTTTTTGTTTATTTTTAATGTTTTATTACTAATGTTAGGTCACATTGTATTTGCATTGGCAAGAGAAAGTCGTGTGAGAGAAAGATTAGGATTTGCTTTCAAGCATTCCTGCTGCAGAGAGCAAGTGCATCTTCCACATGAATTTTATAAAAGCAATATTTTGTTTAATTACCAAGCAATTTTTTCTATGTTAACAACAAATGAAAAACTCAAAGCTGAAATCTGTTAGTGTTACTTTCAGTCTTAATATTGATTTGGGGGTTATTAGCTTTCACATTTACCCTGAGGGTTATTTACTTATGAGGATAATGATTTTTATAAATTTTGACAATCAGAAGTGAGTTCTACACAACTGTTTTATTTGAAATTATTTGAACACACACTGAAATAACAGGTTGATTCATGTAGTGAAAATACGAGATTATGAATTCTTTAACATTACCTTATTTTTTTTTTTGTCTTTAATTTTAAAATCTAGAACACTATACTATACATTAAAACACAATCACTAGATTTGATGAGAGTCATTATTAGGCGTGGAAGGAGGGGTCACACCCATCAGTGTATCCTCCAGGATGACGTAATCATACTATGATGGAGATAATCTTTATGAAAATGAAAACCCAACGGTGATGAACTTAAGAAGATGTGATGTTGAAGATAATGAAATGAAGATAATGGAAGAACGGTAACAGAATGTTATCGAAGAAGATCCCTACACCATAGCCGGCGAAGTCGTCGAAAATTTGGAAAATTTTGAATGGCCATTTGTCGAGCGAGATCGTATGGATGATTTTGCAATTTATCAAAGAAACTTTGATAAAGTTGTCGTGCAACGTCTTTTACGTAGGGAATACGAAGGTCAGAACCTTAATTATAAATCAGAAGTCAAAGATTACACTGAATCTAACAAATCTAAAAAAACTGATTATTTTCAACAGATATTTTAATAATTAATATTTTACATAAATGGGTTTTTTTATTTTTAATTATCAAACTGGACATTATGAATAATCTGAAGAACAGGCAACTAAATTTCCCATTACCAGTGTGACAACCCACCAGGTTGGACTAGTGGCATAGTCTGTACTGTGAATCAGCTGTTTAACAGCAGATTTTCAGTGACAAAGGTTCCTGGTTCAAATCCTTGTAAAGGGAGTTCACTTTTATACTTAATAGATCTGTAATTTTATACGGATTTGAATACTACGCAGTGGTTACCAAAATACTTTGATGGTTAGGGTTTAATTAACTATACTATCTCAGCAATGGCCAGCCTGAGTTTATACAACGCATTTTCATGTGAAACACATCATTCTCATCTCATAAGGTATGCTTATTGTTCTTAAATAGAACAGATTGCAACTTACACACATTACAGATTAAAAAGAGTTACTACATTGTGACAGAAATCAACTGCTTTCCATTACACCACCATACTTTTTAACTGAATAATTAACACAAAGTTAAATTCTCTTAAATTATTTCTATTGACTCGTGCTGATAAATTATCTTATTGTTATAATGTTATTATATAATTATAATAATTCAATAATACAAATACACTAAATAATTAAACCAAATCAACCACATCCAAAAAGGTCTCTCTTGATATTAACCCAACTCATAACAGAATAATCCAATGTTATGCTATCATTGACAAACACGATGCAATTACAAATCGTCTGCAAAAAAATTGATTCAGCTTCAGCAGAAAACGCTTAGCATTTCAATTTATCATTTGACCTAACGACTTTGTACAATGGCTAACGACTTAAAACAAAACACACCAAACATGTAAAAACACGACTGGGTATCTCAATAAGTTTCAAACAAAGCTACCGTATTATTACATCAGATTTCTACTATAAAAACATTTACCACATTTTCTAATTACATCTATATAAAGCATGAAAAGTTTCAATCTGCAGCGGTTTATAATCATAACCCTAAACTTTTTAGAAAAACAAGAAAGATAGCGCTTACCTTACTTAAAATTTTATCGTAACTGAATTAGCTTATTTTACAGAGAATTTTCAAAGTTCAAGAGTTCTGAAATTTAGCTTAACTCCATACTTATTGTTGGATAAGCGTTACACAAAAGTGCTTACGATCAACCTAACCTCTGCAGATTATAAACAACTGTCAGTCACTAAACGCGTAATTCGTGGTCAGCATGTTTGGGAAGTTGGTATGCCTAGACCAGCCTAGACGTACCATCAATACTATAGCCGTAATTGATCCTTGTTAGCCATATAGTGACGTCAGAATATAGCGTCATTTGGAACTAACATTTTTAGTCTTAACACAATAACGTAATATCGGAGTGAACTGAATTACTATAAACAGAATTATACAAGCCAGTATGACGCACTTCGAGTTTAGTAACACCTTCCTTAAATTACCTGCATTAATTTCCTGTGCTTGTAGCCTATTTTATTAAAATGACAATTTCAAGTCCTCGATATTCGTTAAATATACGCCAGAGAAGTATTTACAAAACCAAACAACAAATATGATCCTCCAAACATTTGAAAGAGAAGTATTTCTGAAAAGGTTTCAAATAGAAACTTTCTCCTATTATATTATAGTAATTACTGATCTTCTCACCCACAATTTGATTCCGAAACCTACTTGGATACATTTGAAGTTATAATAAACCGCACGAAAATGGTCCGATGGTAGTTGAAGCATTGTTGCCAGATCGCTGCCCGCACGTTCATTCAATTCCACAAATTTTTTTAAAAATCTCCCTAACTTGCCGCCTTAAGCTCTTTTTTAATAAAAAAAAAATCCGGGAAAATCCGGGACTGAGGGTTTCTAAAGAATCGTGTTTTATTACTACATAAATGTTATTATAATGTTGTGACCTTTATGGCAGTTGCGTGCGCACAAAGTTAGGCAACCTAAATTTTGCGTTTGACAACGAATACTGAGTTTTTGAAATCGATGACATATATTTTTTTTATTTATTCGCTAAGTTTTTTAGCTTTAATTTCATACATTAATTGGCATAGGTTACAGAGGAGAAAAAAAGTTATTTTATTTTAAAATATGACCCCCTAAAGGCAGCGATATCATGGCGTTCCATTAGAAATTTACGGCCGTCATTGTATTTTCTATATTTAAAACCAATTGACCGTAATATCCTCAAAACAGAATATTTCCAGTGTAGTTTATTTTTTGCTTTAAATGTAACTTTACTTTTTTGCTGTTGGAAATTCCCCTTTGCCTTAAGAATCCAAAACTGTTTTATGCACAAGTTGCTTGTCAAATCGTCCATCTGTGTTTGTTTACTTTCTCGTATGTAATGTTTTCTTGGAGTTCACTATCTGCTGAATTTAAGGTTTGTATGTGCATAGAAAAGTCTTTTCTGACGCACCGCATGGCTGAGCTGTTAATTTCATTATTTGATGAAAATTAATATTTTCTCTTTCTTCTGGATTGTCAGCTAAATTCTAAAAAAAACTTATACATTGCCTACGTACAATACATTATTTTTACTTTGTACTTTGATTTTTTATGTCCTTCCGACCCAGTCGCAAACCTATATTGTGGGGCTGAAGTCTTTCTGGAGAAATGAATGAAGTCTTTCGTTGATTGGCTTCGGTCTTCCATTATTTACCTCTAAACGATCGCGCAAATAGTTAACTACGTCTATTAGTAAACACAAATAAAAGTAAAACCCAACTCTTAAAACCTTTGAACTAATCGCTGCAAAAACTTCACTTTTCAATTAACTTAAATAACATTAATGATAACAACTACCTGACTCGAACTACACTTAATAACCAACTGAAGGAAGCTCAGAAACAGCCAGAAATGAATCGCTCGCTAAATGCTGTACCGTACGTGGTTACGTCACAGAGTGCGGGGGGGGGAGAGGAAGCGCTCCGTAACGTGGCGCATCCGACCATTTTCTTGCGGGCTACTCTAGTTAAGGCCAACCAATTTTTTGTGAGCGCTGGGCTACGCATGCGCATCTTGACTTCGACCCTGCATACCCCTCCGACCGACAGTTAGATGTACAGTCAGAGTATTGTTGAAAATTGACAACACCCATTGTGTTTTGTAGGCATGCTGTTCCATTGTTGATTACACACACTGCACTATTGCAGTACATACAAGACTATACTAATGCAGACGCACGTTTTGCCCAGCGCTCTCCTTACGAAAATCAGGCTGTACTATGGTTACCAGCAAGGCGACGAAGTAGAAACACCAAAGGACTGCTGTTTAAGGTGCGTGTTCCTGTTGGAGGCTAAATAATGTGTATTACTCTCCTATAAGTCTCTTTTCAGTCACTCTTTCAATATCAGGGAAGGTGGATAATTTTATGCATGACACAGCATGGTGCATGGGAAAGCATGAGTTAGAACGTTATGTTCGTCTTCTTTATAATATTTGTTTAGGCCTACTTCTACCTGTATTTCATTTAAGTTTCAGTTCATAGCCAGGAGTCAAACCGAGAAACAACTGTGATAGCGTTGATCGCAATAAGGTCCTGCTTACTTAAAAAACAATTTTAGTGCAACAAGGAAGAAAGTTGAGATAGTTCTGTCATTGAATCCTTGACGTCTTTATTACTCTTATATCTTCATTCACCAGTATTATAACAATGTATTATACTTTTGTACTTTAATAGATCTGCATTGGATGTTTCATATTAATTGTCAAGCAGTGAGACAAAAGTCAGTCGGAACATAAAAAATACAGGACATCAAAACTCTTATCTTTTATATTTCAATTGTGTTCCCTTCCTATCATCCGTAATGTTAGGTCTCCATACTTCTCAGGGAAGTTTTTTTTAACCAACGATACAGTTAAAAAAATCAATCACTCAATTATTGATAGTAGGTCTTCATAAATCGCTTCGGGATGATAAATTGTGCAGAGAAATAAATTAGATGAACGAATGTCATGATGTGTTACTGAAAGAGTTGTGAACCAATAGGCAGCTTCTAATCACCTATACGTGGTATCAATTCAAAATGCGAATTATTGATCATTGATTGACTAGATTTCATCTGCAGTCTTAAGTTCGTATGGCTATAAACCTTTGACGGACATAATATTGAGTCCCGAGATGCTGGAACAGAATTCTAAATTACCCCCACTAATTTATATTACATATTAGTTTCTCCCATAATTCATTGTTATCTAGAATATAGCCTTGAACAGAGGTCCTGTATTACTTCCCATACTTCAGCAAAAGTCCAAAAATAAGTGGTCGAGGAATAGCAACGCCCTTCTCGCTGCGCTTCACGACAAACTAAACCTGAACCTTAAGCATTTAACTTCACGCACAACCTTACACGCTGAACAGATAAAACCAATTAGTACTGGTGACAAGAGTTTTGATTGACATCAGAATGAATCACCAGTGTAAGGGGAGAAAATAAAACCTGAGAATAATTGACTTGTGTTATAAGAAAAATTAGGCAAATTCTATTTCTTATAAAAATGGTATATCTCTTAGATTTTTGGAAGGTTTTCATAACTTACTGAGCAGAAAGAATTCTGATGTGATGTAATTTTTTGAATATCTGTCTAGTAAGTAATTTTCAAACACTTTGAAAAAGGAGATTATAGGAAGATGTCATATTGCAGAGCAGTACTGTAACATACCTTATGCTTGTGTAATACAGTAGGTGGTATACAACACGATAGAATAGATATATAAAAAAACTAACCTTATCCCTAACAAATAAAATAAAAGATTACCTCATTTTAGCAATCACAATCATTTTTTCAAAATTAAAATATTACAATAAAGCTATATAGCGTAGTTACTAAAGGTTGCTGCCGGCCGCATTGGCGAAGTTGGTAACGTGCTCGCCTCTCATCATGCGGTCTTGGGTTCGAATCCCATTCAGGCACGGTATTTTTTCATACGTTACAAAAATCATTTCATCATTCACCGTCTGCATTAGCAGTAATTGCAGAACAGTCGGATGTTAAACAAAAAAAAAAACTTAAGGTTGCTAAACTAACAGTACAGTAATCTTAACCAAGTGTTAAGAAGAAATCCTGAAGGACGACGACCGAGAGGAAGACCACGACGTAAATGGTGGAGTCAAGTGAGGGCCGATATGGAGAGAATTGGAGCGACCGAGGAAGACGCGGGGCATCGAGAGAGGTGGAGGGGCTGTGTTGGTGCGGCTAAATATCTACTTAGATATGTGAGGCCATGGCAGTAAGTAAGTAAGTAAGTAAGTAAGGTTGCTAAACTAACTTCCAAACAGCAAAAGAATTTTTGAAATCTGTGTAGTAGTTTTAGATAACCCTCGTATAAACGAACAAATAAACAAGGATTACTTCTTTATATCAATAGCAAATAATGTATTATTATAGCCTTTATAATGCTTTATTATTATAGCCAATAATGTAATTACAGCAGTTGAGCAACCTTAAATTAATTAATGTATAGCATGTTCAGCTGCAGCTTGAAATCTATTCTATTTTATAAATTTCACCCACCATTTCAGCTGCCTTGATCATCACTTTCTACTTACAAATGTTTTAGTGGATCCACCATCATCACAGTACACAAAATATCATGTAAAACTTTTAAATTTTTTTATTTAAAAAGCTACACAAGATATTAGACCTTCAGTTACCTATAGAAAAAACTGTTTTACGAACAGTTTTATATAGATCTTCTGTAGGTTTTTAAGTAAAAAATTTTGAAGTATCAAATGATATTTTGTGTAGGCTTCTCTGATGATGGTGGACACACTGAAACATGTGTTAACACAAAGTAAAGATACCCTCTAAAAGAGAAGTATGGGTGTTAAGGTTGACAGCTGAAAAGGTTGGTAAAATTTATATTATATAAAATAGAATTCTACTTGTGTGATGGACCTTTCTCACCATCAATTTTCATATTTTGTAGTTTAATCAAGTTATTACACTTCTCCAGTTTTTTTTTTTCAGTAATACTGTTGAATCTAAATTTTGCTGTTACTTAGCATAATATTATCAGTCCAAAGGTGTGCGTGCTGACATTTGGTTTGATTACTATTGCATAAAATAAATACCATTTTAATTTTGTAGCATTGATTCAATTTTTTGAAATGTTGCCTTTATACAACAAGAGAAAGTACAAAATTGTACCTCGCTAAACTTCCTATGAACCTGCACTAAGTGCATTTTGATATTACTTCGCTCATTAAGTCAATTATTTCTTGATACTTTCTTAGAGATTGGAGGTTCTGTATCATGCAATTTTGCTGAACATACTGTACCCCAAGCAGAGAAGTCAGCAACCATGCATCCATAAAGGTGTCGGCAGGATTAAAGCAAGTCAATACTCAAAACAATCTGGGCAGCGACTCATGATGTCACCGCCAGATGGTTTGTTTTGACTACCATTTTCTATACCAATAAAAAAAATATTGATTTTATGTACACCTTAGTACATAAAATCTACCTGTGAATAATTCATTTAGTTCACTTCTTTTCCGCATGTCTCGTGCTATTACCTATTACTACATTGTATTGTAGGCTGGATGATAACAGTGTTATTTTACTAACAGGTTATGGAAAATCCTGTTATCGAACAGGCTGTTATTTTCAGTAACATGTTATCAAAAAATAGCTTTATTTCCCATCACTAGTAAGTAAGCCTAATAAGCACTAAGTTCTTAACTTAAAGGATTGATGAATATTATCAATTATTGGCGTCATTGAAAGGATTGTCAATATTGTGTTGGTGAGTGTGAAAACAGCCATTTTTACTTTCACTTGCCTATATAGAAAGGAAAGTATTGCTTTCATGTCGATTTTTCACCGGATCTACACGTTTTCAGACCCCCTGAACCCAAAAACCATGTTTTTAGTGATTGGTCTGTGTGTGTGTGAACAGAATATCTCAAGAACGGAACATCGTACGAACTTGAAACTTAAGTTAGATACCACTAGAGGACCCGACACGAACATTTTCATCAAAATCGGTCAACCGGAAGTAGTAGTCTATTCGTGTCATTTTTCACTTTTTTGAGAGTTTCTCAAAAACGGCTCCTATGATTTTTTTTAAAATCACCTCATTTACTACATTCTTTAAGCTCTACAAGATAGGGTAGGCGCCATGGCTGCTGAAATTCTTGGTGAGGCTGTTTTCTCGTAAAAAAATTGCTTTTTTTAAGATTGCGACTTTAATATGCATTTTAGCGCAAAAAGTAACTAGTAAAAGTTGTAGAGAATTTAAAATTCTTCAATTTTTATCTCAAACATTTTTTTATATAATGCTTACTTTAGCGATAATTAGCGATTTTCTGTTTTTTTCCTAACAAAATCATGTAAAAAATCAATTTTTTAAAGATTTCAGCCTTATTATGCATTTTATGACAAAAAAGTATAACCAAATTTATTCAAAAATAAAAGCTCTACAACTTTTATTTAAAGCATTTTCCTCTACAGAGCCTAGTTTAGCGGGAAAGAGTGATTGTCTGTATTTTTAGGCTAAACTGAGGTTGATTAACAGGTTGACTCCCAAGGCAATTTTTGCAATTTTGTTAACAAACCCGATACCTATTTTATGGTTCCTTGGCTTTTTTACTTTCTCTTGCCTGTATGAATATAAAGGAAGGAAAGTATTGTTTTCATGTCGATTTTTCACCGGATCTACACGTTTTCAGACCCTCTGAACCCAAAATACATGTTTTTAGCGATTGGTCTGTATGTGTGTGAACAGAATATCTCAAGAACGGAACATCGCAGGAACTTGGAACTTAAGTGTGATACTACTACCGGACCCAATATGAAAATTTTCATCAAAATCGGTCAATTAAATCACAAACCATGACTGGGGAAATGTTTTTTGAACTCATTTCTTAACAGCTCAGTATATGATTCAATGCAAACGAGCATCTAATCCGTCTCACGATTCCATTAAAAACACTATTATGTGAGAGACGATCAGTCTCTCAAAAGTAAATTTTACAGATCTGGTGAGAGACATATAAGTGTCTCATGGGAGTCAACCTGTTAAACCAACACGCTTTACGTCAACATGCCTTACGTCTTTCACTCATAATTAAAATAAAATTGTATTTTTTGAGATTAGTTTTTTTTGTTTATTTTTAATGTTTTATTACTTATGTTAGGATATATTGTTAATTATTTGCATTGGCAAGAGAAAGTTGTGTTGAGTGTTTCACACGAGATTTTTGGAAATCAAGCCAGCTGACAACTAATAATAGATATACAGTAGTTGAACTAATGAATAACCCAATTTATTCTCCACATAAAACAGTTTAAATTATAAAAATTTTCTAAGGAATGAAAATAAAATCACATAATTCATAACTTTATATTTTATTAGAACATAGTTTATTGTTATAAAATGTTACATTTAACTATTTACATTGAATTGATCTAATCATTTTATTCAGCAGATGTGCTTTACATGTATGAAACAAAATATTTCATCTTCTGTAGTTAATATCCTTATCCCAAACATTAAACATAAGTTTCTTCTACAACTTAGCGAGTAGTTAATAAGAAAATATGTTGAATAATTTTAACATATTTTTTAATAATAGATTCTTGAAAATAACTTGCTCACATAAAAATCACGGTTTCACTTATTTGGTTTGTTTTGAACCCTTACCATCTGACAAAAAATCTATTAATGTGCAATTCATTAGATATTTTCAAGCAATAACCAGTAAGGAAATAAATATACAACATAACCAAAAATTAAAAATTTTTTTTCAATGTTCTGTAATGTTCCAAGAAAAGCTATCATATTTTAAATAAAACACAAAAACATTTGTCTAATAAATTTAAAATTCTTTTAAGAGTATTTGGAGGAAAATAATCATGCAATTCAACATGAAGATGCAAAAGCAAAGAAAACTTTTTCAGAAATATGGTATTTCAAGAAAACATTGAAAACATATTTGGTTTCCAAAATTAGAAATATATTTTGATACACCAAATAATTATACAAGATTTGTTTAGTAATTATAGTCATAAATATTAACTGTCTTAATTCATTAAAAACCCACAGATTATTTCAAAAGTCGTTCAATTTTTCCAAAAAAGGAACATCAAGTAGTACTTATTAAAGCATCAAAATTTCTGATCATTTGTGATGTTCAATTGTTTAACTAATAGCTTAGTAAATCATAGTAATATTTAAACACACATCTTGTGTAAGGCCTCTTAACATTCAATATAATTCAGTTGTAGTTGTTTACAAATTATAGTCATTATTCTTTATTGCACAGTAACATTACACATAATGATTCATTAGAGAACTACAATACGACTTAGTGTGTGGAACTCTAGCTAGGCACATGACTTTGTGTACGCCATACTGACTGGGCAGGAGGTGGGGAAGTCATGCATTTTCGAAAACATGAGTCGCACTTCACTGTTAAAACTGTCAACACATGCTGTTTGCATTCGAGTAAATTATAAACTGATTATATCATATGTCACTCACAGAAATATAAACAAAACAAGAACTGATAACAACATTAGAATGTTCATATTAACAGATTTTATTATTGTGAGTAATATATAAATATACTTTAACATCAGTTGTAGTGTCGATATCGTAGGTCTATAATTCCTTTCTCTCGCATTTTCAAACTACAGGCACTTATGTACAAATATTAAGTATCAATTACGTGGTCCTTTTTTAGTTCACTTTTTCAAATAAAATTTCGAAAAATAAAATGTTAATCGCAAGTTCGGTAGTTTTATAATTAGAGTGCCGACCTGATCAATTTACAAGATTTTTTCAGTTAATAGAGACCTAAATCAAATTTAAACAGTAGGGCTACTTTATGTAAACATTTATTAATTTTATTTGTTTGCAATTGACCACACGTGTTAATAGATTTATTGTAACAAAAAAAAAATTAACATAGGTATTAAAGTAAATGAAACAAATAAATTAGTTTAAAGTGATATGTTTGAGTAAATGCTTAAGCGTTCGTATTAAGTGGAGTCAATATTTTCGAAGAGACTAGTATGGTGATAGCCACCGTGCACTGAGCTGGAGTTCCACACACTGTAATTGCATTTGTAGGTTACACTTTTAAAAGATCGGTAAAATATTACTACTGAATTACTTCTGTAGTCAGAATATTTTATAATTTAGTAACCTCAGCAAGAAAAGTAATGCACAAAAAACCATAATGAAAATTAATTCATCACTTGGTCGGGAGTTGACCACGTCCAAATGAACTAAGTATATATTATTCCATTAACAAAAACGTAACTGATAAGTAACTTTAAAATAAATATAAAGATACTGACACTAATAAGTTTCGACACATCTCATGACACCCAAGTTAATAAATCATCACAGAAAATAGACTGGTCATACCAAACTTTAATGCTAAACCTTTCCTCAGTTTCATTACGTCTTAAAAAGAATGCCTGGAAAAGCCAGAAACCACAATTTCATTCTTATCCAATTTTTTAACACATTCTAGATATTTTTATTACAAGTAAGTGTTTTAGGTCCATTTCATAGAACAACAGTTTCAAAAGTTGATTTGTATCACAGTTTGGGGAATACAAACAACTGCTAGAGGAACCAAAAATAATCACTGGACATCATGTTTACCAAGCCATTATCGCTTCAAACTACAATTGAATTTACTGCTCACACAAAAAATAGCGCTCAGAAAAGAACACAAGCCACAACTGAGAAGCAACAAGATTCCTGAAGTTTACCATAAAGCTATCAAAAGTTAGATATGAAAATAACTGAAAATATTTAAAAAAAAATTAATTGTCTTACATAGGAACAATTTTTCACACAATTGACCTTTGGAACATTCTTCCAAATAAAAATAAAATCTTTAAACATAAATCTATTTTAATTTAACACAAAATAGTTACATAATAAAAGTTTTGGGAAACTTCCTTGGGTGAAACATTATGTTTCTAAACAATAATTCACATCACAAATAAAAAATAAAAAAAAGAAACTACAAAATTCAACAAAATGCCTAGAGAGTCAGTTCTGGGAACTCATAGCTTATTTTAGCTCATAATATAAATTTTTATTTTCTAATAATAATAATAATAATAATGATAATCAGTCTGCTAGTACTAATTTAAAATGTTTATTGGTATAGTAAACCAACACATAATTTACATTCGTTACTAAAAATAATAATTCCTGTTATAGGAAAACTTATCGTAAATAATACATTAAAATCATAATTCGATACAAATAAATAAGTATAAAATGACATAAAATATCTTGTGCACAAATATTTACAAAAAGAAAGAAACAAAAAAATTTAAGGAATGAGATGATTACAGATACAATAAAATGTTACCATTTGTTACAAATACATTTTGTTTATGATATTAATAAATACTGTATTTACATTTTACCATATTTACAGATAATTTAATTACTGTACACCTAAAAAAATACTAATAAATAAAATAGAAAATTATTAATAATTAATTGTATACCTTTTATAATTATAATTATTTACAATAACTATAATCAATTATAAATTTAAATTAATTATTAATACTTTATTACATAAATACAAGATTGTTAATACAGTAATACCTCGGTATTTGTAGTGGTGGTGGTGGGGAGGGGGGAATATATTCCATTAATAGCAAAACTGAATCTACATGGGAATAGGAGCGAGGGCTGTCATCAAATAGGAATGAATCAGTCATTTCAGAAACCACATAATTCAAAAAACTAACTTTTGGAAGAAGTAAAAAACTGGTAATTTATTACTTTTCATTAAAAAACAATATTAAAAAATATAATTTGTTTAGAGGACTGTCCACTTTAATATAAAATATATACTTTTAAACTTAAGGTGTTTCTGAAATAATTGGAGTAAATTGCTAACTTACATTGTTTTCAGTAAAATACGTAGTTAGACTACAAAAAATTGTGTTCTACAATAGTATTCATTTACTTATTTCATTAGTTTGCATTAGTGACTTAAAATAATAAAAATTTATTACTTTAAGAAAGAAAAATATTGGTTTTCAGGACTATTCACGTTGTTCGTCGCCATCACAAACAGTAGTTAACTCCCTTGAAAAGATTTTTGCTTAGAAACTTCATTTAACCTCTTCCACTAGAAAGTAGAAATTAACTCTTAAAATATCATCCACTTTCATTTTTTAATTACCAGGAAGCATTTAGTAATCCATAAGGATAAGCCTTTTCTTAGAGTTATATACTTAAGAAAAGTCACACTTATGTGATTTTTGTTTTGACGGATGGTGTGTTTACATTCAGTTAGTCCTAAAATGCACAATTTTAACTTATGGGCTTCTGAAATGACTGATTCAAATGTTAAAATCCATTTTTTCAATCGCAATGTATATGTATAACTTTTGCTGACAGGAAAATGTTTTCTTTCTTATTTTTTATGTAAACCACTAGCTCACTTACTTTAAAAAATGCCACTTAAAAGCCGATCAAGAAGTTAAATTTAAAAAATTAAACGCATGATTTGTTTTAGCCTTTTCTTTTCAGTACAACACTTAACATCTTAAAATTGTTCATGTTGGGTCCTCTAGTGGTATCTAACTTAAGTTTCAAGTTTAAATTTTGTATGATGCTCCGTTCTTGAGATATTTTGTTCAAACACACACAGACCAATAGCTAAAAACAAGGTTTTTTGGGTTCAGGGGGTCTGAAAACGTGTAATTATATCCGGTGAAAACTCAATTTTGAAAAATCGATATAAAAATAATACTTTCCTTCCTATATTTATTCATATGGGCAAGAGAAAGTTAAAAGTAGATGATCTGAAAAATGAAATCAACTTTTCATATGTAAACTGAAGCAACAACCACATCAACTAAAGAAACAGAACAACTGACTATAGCTGACTATGTGATAAGAAACAGTACTATTTTTGTAACCCTGGAACTAACATGTCAAGTGCAAATAATTTAAGGCTTCACCTGCCTGTTTATGAGCATTACAAACTACTATGTAACAAAAATAAAATATATGATCGAATCAACGAAGCCAGTGATGGGGAAGCACAATTAAATTTTATATATATATATTGTTAACGTCGTTGCTACCCAGTCTGTACGTAACTTCGCTGTGTTGCTTTTGGTTTATTTAGTTGGACTTGTGCATTATCTATCGGGTGTTAATCCATGGTTCAATCTGTATTATCGACTGATCCCTTCCCTACCCACGATTCTTAAGTTCCATTTTCCATCCTGCTCTTCACTCACTTGTATGGTGACTGCAATTACAATCGCATCTTCGCTTGAGGCTCATTCGTCGGCGACATACCTAGCAAGGTATGTTGACCAAGGCTTAGTGCAATTCTGTGTTGCTTATATGAACTGATGCTTGTAAATGTGCTTGTCTTTATTCGTGTTATATTATGCTATTTGTGTGTGTTTAAATGTACTGTATTATTTAGTGTTTCGCAACGTTCGCCAATCACAACGTCTCCATCGTATCTAGATCCGCTCCACTCGTCTATGTTCAGTATCAAGTAAGTGGCTTCTTTTGTTTGTAACCATAAGTTTAACTGTAGAAGTGAGCGTTCCCACCCTTATCAATTCCTCTTTTCAATCTGCTGTATTTGCCTGTTAACTAGTTTCATTCCATGCATTCGTTTTGGTCGTAGACAGGACCCCGACAAACTGTCTTGGTTCTCCAATGTATATTTTAGTTGAAAACGCGGGCTGCTTTTCGGGAATTTTTCGACAAAAGGCTTAACATATATAATGAATAAAACCAGGGAATACAATATTATAGTTCACATTTAATATTCTAAGTCAAAAAAAGCAACTGCAAATACAAGGGGATTACTGTATTAACAATAATGAATAACTTTAACTTATCACTAGTGTTCCATTAACTTAATTCAATAATTAAGCTAAAGAGCCCAGTAAGTACAACAGTCATTTTTATGTAATTTTCCTAAATTTAAGTTGGTGTTTAAATAAACAAACTTAATATAGCCAACTCTCAGTTATATATTCTTGTGTATTTACATAACTAAATAAACAACTTGTCACAGTATACACAAAACACTAAGACGATAAATTTTCAGAGCAGAGACTCTTTCCTCACTGGATAAAATAGTTAAGTTCAATGATTACATTCTCACTGATGTGAAAAAAGACATGTTCTGAAAATTTATTATGTGTTAAGGCTCTTTAAATAAAAAATTAAACATCCAATACTTTTTTAACATTCGCTTAAAATTGATTTTTTGGATTTAAAAGCCTTGTTTTTAAATTTCTTAGTTCAAGAAATGTATTTATAAAACTACATTTACATTTCAGTATGAATGACGCATTCATGCATTTAGCAACCTTTCATAAAATAAGAAAACCAAATTTAATTCTAAACTTATTAAACTGTTTTACTGTAATTGCTTGCAGAGGCCACAATGTTGTTTCATATTTTGGAACCAGAAAAGAAAATACAAATATTAATTTTTTGTTTATACAACAAATATCACAAAAATTTTAGAGAAAACAATGATTGTAATGAATTGAGTGACTAAAAATTGTAAATTCAATAACCAATTTAAAATCTTAAGGACTCAAGTCAATTCATAAAAAATACACTAAATCAAACAAAAAATTTTTTTTAAAACCTTTCTAACCAAATCAGATTGAAGTGATACTCTAAATTCATGAAAACACAGCTTAGCATGTTGTAACTGTAAATTTTTATTTTGTACTGTTTTGTACTTCTTTACGTAACGTAAAAAATACTAAGTGTACATCATCTTTCCAACTTAAATATCAATACTGAAAAAGATTCATTAAAATGGGTGATGTAAATGTGACATGTAATAGTTAAGGAGAATCAATTTGTTTTCGATTAACACGTTGAACCCGGAGGCTAGAGTCACGGATGCTTCGCTAAGCCAACCCGCCATTGCAATGAAAAAACACTATGATGCATTAAGGCGGCATACGGCCATGCGAACGATCTTACTTATTTGTTCATCCCAACCTAGAAGATGGTATTTAGCCATATTTGGGTAAGTCAATTTCCTCCACCTCATACACTGTGAATTGTTGTAAACGCATTATAGCTTTTGGAAAGAATGTGTATGAAAATTGTAAAAAAAATTATGGAAATAAAGTTTTTTTATATCTTTTCACCAGCTAAATATCGTGTGGTATTAAATGCATTAGTTGTCTAGTTACTACGAAATTTATATTTGAAATTCATTTTTAGTGATTAGAAAAAACAAATTAAATAAATGAAAATTAGTAATAAAAGTACTTTTACTCGCGCAAAATTATTTCATGAACATGATTATACATTTGCAGTGTTTTGCAGTTTATCCTGCGTGGTATATACATTTATAATAATGTACAGTACATAAGAAATACAGTGTATAGAAATCACAAGTACTCGAAGCAACAGAAATTACTTTTGAGTAATAATTAAACAATTTGATGTAAAAATATATTATTCTAATCTTTTCTTGGTAAAAAGAAATCACTAGGAACAGAAATTTGTAGAATAAATGATATAATTACACCGCACTAAGAATAGACACTGATTAGTTTAAAAATTTATTCAAAAATTCCCAGCAGTAGGTAAGAAAAGATGACCTTTAGCGCTTGTAGGATCAGTCTCAATGCCTGAAAAGTGTTTACTAGCACTGCCATTATGCCATCAATTGAAGAAATATTACAGAAACAACGTAGGGTAAGTGGTGCCTTAAGTGTCATATGACCCTGTAAAGAGACTCAAACTGACGCCTTTGGGGGTCATTCGGTCACTAAGTACTAAGAAGTGTAAAAGAGACATGAATTATCAGTTGAATTTTACTTAAAATCACTTATCCTGCATAGACAAATCAATATAATAATTACAACAACACTAATTCTATGTACTTATGACTTCTTTCTATGTACACAAACCATACTGTACCATACTAAAATATTTTGAAGGAATAACTATTTTTTACATCAAATCATAGAGTGCACATATTCTGCAAGAAATTACAGCATTTAATTGTTTTATGTAAATACAATACTTATTACCAGAAAAGCTGTACTAAATTACTAGATCTGATAACTTGGAGCTGGCATAGTTTTATTTACATAGTCTAAAACCATTCATTGATTCTTTTTAGAGTATTTACTTGATATTCACTCTCATTTTAAATAAAATCTTTTTCCTGTATGGATAATATAATAACCATTATAATCTTCTTTTTTCCTCTCTCTCAAATTTTCCAAGTCCAGAATAATAAATGTAAACAACACAAAATAAACTTAAGCTTGTAATAAATGTAATTTTTTAGTTTTGTAGGCAAATTTGATTTTTTTATCATTGTTTATATTAATACCACAAAAATGTTATTGATTTCAACATCAGAAACCATAATGTCTGGTCAGTTTAAATACAGAGTCACTATTCATTGTCCTTGCTTTAACAGACAAAAATATAATGTAAGAACTCTAGAATAAAGGTAAAAAAATCATATTCTATAAATAATATCTGCTTCACCGCTACTTAATATAGCTTTTTAATGACCTTAAAACTGGAAGTAGTTTAAGAATAATATGATTATAAATAAACAGAAGTCTAAAAAAGGTGACAAGACTTTAATAAATAAAAGTGTCATACAGATAAATATAAGGAAATAAGTGTAACTTTTCCACAAACAGCTATAAAAACCAGATGACCAGAAAGAATTTGACTAGTAAGCTAGGAATTATATGATGTTCGGAGTGACAAGTTGATGTAACGACATCTGTAATACTTTTTTGAATCTAAAATATGTTTAAAAAAAGAATTTTATAACTCATTGATATGGTCCATAGTTATCTGTATGGGAGTTGTCTGAAAAAATCCTGACCTCAACATGAAGATGGCAGAATTTGTCAAATACAGTTGGGAAATGTGTTCACACATGCATTGAAATGTACTCCAAAAATTTCAGCCATTTTGGATGCTCAATTGTTGTTTAACAATCATTTTAGAGAGTCGATGCGAGTATTGCTGTAAGAATGGACAAAGTCTAGTATTGAGCGGTCATTAGATACTGTTTTTTCAAGGCAATACGCCTACGAAAATTAACGACAAGTTGGATTTTGTGTACAAGGACTGCACCATGATTCACCACCGTGAAATTTTGGGCAGCTGAATTTAAAACTGTACCAGCTTGGGTGGTGATGAACATCGCTCACCAAATGGTGCTAGACTACCATTAAATTAAGGTTACGGAGAGACTAGCACCATTTAAAGGACTTGAGCGATGTTATTGTCAGTGGTTGCATTTTTTGGCAGTTTCAAACATTATCGTCACCCAACCTCATACGGGTATTTTTAAATTCACCTGCCCAAAATTTTACAGTGGTAAATGATAGTTCAGAGTCACCGTACTCAGCATCCAACTCACCTTTAATTTGCATAGGTGTACTACCTTTCAAATACAATTTTATCTAATAACAGCTTGATACTAGATTTTGTCCATTCTCACAGCAACACTAACATCAACTCACTAAAACGACTATCAAAAAACTTAGCATACAAAATGGCTGAAATTTTTGTGAGTATATTTTAACACATGCGTGAACACATTCTCCAATGGTACTTGACAAGTGCTGCCATCTTCAATTTGAGGTCAGGAACTTTTCCGGCAACCCTTGTGTATATATGTATAACGACTAATCTATTAACTTCCTTCTTAAGCACCTCACTCTGTAAACATAGTAAGGAGATCTTATAATTAATGTTAACAACTTATAAGGACTTCAGCTGTTTAGAGACAAAAATCTGACCTGTTATGACAACACACAAAAATCTGACCTATTATGGCAAGTTTCATAATAATGAATGTGTTTACCTTACACTGTAATAAATATGTTCAATAACAATTGCAAAAAATTATAGAGTTAAAAAAAGTAAAATTAAAAAGTTATTTAAATAATGTTCATGGACAAATAAAAGTTTAATAAAGTTCATACACTGATACTATGTACAAATAAAGTTCAATCAATTTATACACTGATACTATACGCAAATAAAAGTTAAATTATATTCATAGACTGATACCATATTGAATACCATCCGCAGGATTAAAATAAGGCACAAAAATGTTATATTCAGCCTAATTACAACAAAAAATTAACTTAACATTTCTCTAAGAAGCAGGGAACCAACTGTTACAACCAGATTTACAGCACCACACATTTAACACAATTTTCTTGGTTAATTATTTTATCAAAAACATAAATACAAAAGCACAGAAATTTCCAGATTTAGTTTAACTTAAAACGACTAAAAAATGAAGAAATTAATTAAATATGTTGGCCTACAATACATTTTAACTTCGAATAAAAATCACATTTTTTTTTAAATTAATAAATTAATTTTTTTTTTTTATTAATCTACATAAAACATCAGTTTTACACCAATTCTACAGTAAACGATAAAAAATTAGACTGATTAGTTAAAATTATACAAATGCCTTTTTAAAATGCAGAAATGTTTGTTATTAAATATGGACTATCTCATTTTACTAACAAAAAAAAACACTCAAAGGGAATTAATATTTTACATTTAAACTATGCAGGAAAAATAAATTTACAAACATAATTTTGATGTATTGTATACTTCCATAAACCCAACCTTTGATAACTACATATACAATAAGACTATGAAAGTTTACCCTGGTAATAAATCACTTTAATTAGATTAATTTATTCTTTACATTTAAGTTGTACAGATTCAACGGTTTATATTGGATCAGCTTCTCAAATCTTAGAAATCTTATAATGTTAGATGGATTGAGCGTTTGTAGCACAGCTAACTTTTGTCAGCCTAACTTTTCGTAGTGAGAGCTTGACAATATAATTCAGAAGGATTTATTATTTAAAGCAAGGCTTTTAAGAGCCGATAGAACAGGCACTTTCCTAGTGAAAAGAAGATAATTGAGTAAATGTACCACTGTTAGATACAATGGTTTGCTACTCAACAATATGTTTAACTTCTTACACTATGTGGTGATCATATCACAACATATTTGATACTGATTATATCAACTAACAGCTTTATGGCATTTTCATGATACAGCTGTGCTTTTACATCATGAGGTTAGGTTATGTTTGTGTACATAGATGGTGAACAAGTTAAGGTAAGTTAAATCAGGTTTTTATGGGTTTCCTTGTATTTCTGCACCTTATTATGTTTACAGAACAGAATTTGTAGCAATTTTACAACAATACAAAAATCTTGCTACAAACAGTCTAGTCTCATAATTACAGATTAACCAGAAAAGATAAGTAATTTATAACTGTTTTTATCAAAGTATTTAAGAAACTTACTTTCTTAAAATGACCTAATTAATTAATACAGTTAATGTCTTCGATACAATTATTAAGTGAATCAGTAGAAGTTTGAATGCTCAGTGAATACCAAAGCTATTAAATCATTAACAGGACTGAGTTGATGCTTGAACTCATGTCATGACACGAATGAAAAATAAAAACATTTAGAACACTACTTTTTCTTAATGTTTAGTTATATTGTAAATTGAAAGAGTTACTAACAAATTAGTACAATATGAATATTTTTCATATATATTATTCCTTTTTCCAAGACATTACAAGTAAATAAATAAGTTGAGAACTATTATTAGTCATTATAAGAAAAAAGTATTTGCTTCCACTTAATGCCATTTATCTAAAAAACTGATTGGCTACGTCACTTAATACATTCATTCTATTTTAAATTATATAATGAGAAAGAAACCAGTATTCAGCAGTTAATATTGAATTTCAATACCTGGTAATTTAAGAATTGTAATATTGTACAGCTTTTTCAGTATGATACAACATTGGCTACCAGAAACTAAAACTTTTATATCACCAGAACACACAAATTAAGAAAAATTAAATTAAATTAAGAAAAATAAAAATATATTTTGAAATTATTTATTACTTGAAATATAAAGTATATACAGTTTTCTTTTAACTAAATTATACATCTGAATTTACAAATTTACAGCGCCTATTAATTACACTACAGAAAATTAAGTAAAATCATCGTTAACCAAAAACAATATTGATCACCACTGAATGCAATTACAGCTTGTTCAACAGTTAAAAGTTGTGTCCAATCAATCAGTACACCAAAATATTGTTTTCATACAATAAAAGAGAAATTAATTTTAATTCAATATCAAACTATAATGAAATGACTATATACAATAAATGAACATATTGATTAAATAAATAAATCTCCAATAACAATCATAAAAAATTAAGCAAGAAAAACTAACATTAAATGAAATCTTTCAAAACAATTATTAATATATTTAATAATAGATGTTTATGTAAGAATATAATAATTTGATTAAATCCGAGTGAACATCAAGTAAACTGAAACATTAACGTTGGTGAAATACTGCTGACAGTAAATTTTTTTATTAAAATTGGGATTTTGAATCTAGTGCATCATTAACAATTAAAAAAAATTACAAGCATTACTAATAAATTACAAATAAACAAACTTATAGTTAAACGAAAGTGTACAAAATAATACACAGAATATTATTTATTAACAGAGATTCTGATAATACAATAATTTGTATTACTTTTTTAATATATATTTTAACAATTCAGTTACAATCTTCAACAATTAGTAATGATATATTTTTTCAAAATACATCCGTTAATAATTTTTGAGTACTTTTTAAGTCACGCTCTATAATTTAATTGTATTATATGCTATAACATAAAACGAGTACACGATATTCCTACCTACAATGCCTTGATGTGTTAAGTCAAATTAGCAAGGTGAAAAGAAGCGATAAGCAAATATGACCCGATTGGCTACCAGTAATGTGTGTCACTGGGCCATATCTGAAGGTCGGGCCAGCATTTCTGTGTGCCGGCCGGTCCCCACTCCTAGCTAGTTCTTTGGCGTTTACCTGAAGGCTCGTTATTGCAATGTGGTCTTTCCAACATGTATTTTAACTGGGGCATGTACGTAAGGACATCACGAATTTGTATTAATGGAACTATTTCATTCGGTGACTTGCATTTCTGATTTTCACGAAGAATCTGCATTTGTTGCCTGAAAAAGATAAATTAATTTATTAGAATTAACTCGTCTTCACCTTTAAAAACCACAAGAAGGTTCTATCTTCTGAACTGCTTCAAAACCTGACCTGCACTCTTATCATTTTATTCCTTATGAGCCTAACTGTCAAGAAACTGTTGATTTTATACATATATATTTTCTGATCCATCTACACAATATTTAAAAAAAATTTGTCATATCTGCATAATAAGTGTTAATTAAAAATTTCTTGTCTTATTAATATACCACAGAAGTTTATATCTTTTTAATTGGCCTTCAGACCAGCCCAGCTAGTCAATTAATAGAGTTGCTATATCCATTTTAAGAAACAGTGTTTCTAACCAACTGACAGCCACACGTAAAACAAACTCCAAGAAGAGTCTCTGTTATCAACATGTAATATTATTCAGACCCCTGAATACAAAGTTATTCCAATAAATGCAGTGTATTTGTTTTATTTACACATCCCTACTATTTTTATATGCTGCAGGCATTGTTCAGTCTTCAGTCTCATTCTCATCCATGTGACTTATTCCATCCTCTACTTGAGACAGCATGATTTGTGTCTGGCTCAGTCCACAGAAACAGACATAACAAACCATAAAATGACGTTAAAGTTTAATGGAACATTTTAATACTAAGCCATAATTCAGTTCAGAAAACAGAATATAGAACACTGCCTACCTTGCTTTTTGTATTCACACTTACTTAACTAACTCCCACATTTCAACAATTTCAGAAAAAATGCGGAAGTCAGTTACTCTCAATCTTCCACCTTACCGCTCATCTTAACTACATGTTACTACACAGAACAGTTAAAAACACATTATTGTATAACCAACTTATTTTATAAATATTCAATATTTTTCTCATGGCTGACTCCGTACTTAAACAAACAAATGAATTAATTTAAACAAATGTAATTTAATAATGCAGAACACCAGTATCAGAATGTTGTGTCCAACTAAAACTACTTAGTAATCTTTTAATAAATCATGACTTACGAGTTTCCTTTGTAAAGATTGACTTTAAGAACTTCTTGTAACACCTTTCTGCATTTCTCCATGTCAACTGAAGGAAAGAAATAACTAACTAAGTCTGGGATTGTCATAAGCAGTTCGGAGTAAATAAAGGGTTTAGCATTTATGCATGGAACCATTTTTTCACTGACAAATGCTTTTTGAATCTGAAACAGAAAACATTAACTTTAATAAATATAGTGCTTGTTAAGTATATTTTGTAGATGATAATAACCATCCTAGTTTTTTACAATAAAAAAATCTGGTGTGAAACACTCACACAACTTTCTCTTGCCAGTGCAAATAATTAACAATAAACTTAACATTAGTAATGAAACAAAAGAAATAAACCAAAAAACTAACCTCAATAAACATAACCTAATTTTAATCATGAGTGAAAGACGCAAAATGAAAATCAACCTCAGTTTGGCTTAGAAATACGGAAAATCACTCTTTCTCTCTAAACTACGCTCTGTAGAGAAAAATGCTCTAAATAAAAGTTGTAGATCTTTTAATTTTCTATAAATTTAATTATATACACTTTAGTCGTAAAATGCATACTAAGGCCGAAATCTTAAAAAAATCAATTTTTCACACATTTTCGTGAGATAAAAAACAGAAAATCGCAAATTACCGCTAAACTAAGCGTTATACAAAAAATTGTTTGAAATAAAAGTTGTAGGATTTAAAATTCTCTACAATTTTTATTATATAAGTTTTGCGCTAAAATGCATATTAAAGCCGTAATCTTAAAAAAACAACGTTTTTACGAGAAAACACCCTCACCAAGAATTTCAGCAAACATGGCGCCTACCCTATCTTGTAGAGAATAAAAAATTGAGGCGATTTTTAAAAAAATCGTAGGACCAGTTTTTGAGAAAATCACAAAAAAGTGAAAAATTATACGAATAAACTACTACTTCCGGTTGACCGATTTTGATGAAACTGTTCGTGTCGGGTCCGGTAAGGGTATGTAAATTAAGTTTCAAGTTTCAAGTACATACGATGTTCCGTTCTTGAGATATTTTGTACACACACACACGCACACGCGCACACACACACACACACACAGACCAATCGCTAAAAACATGTTTTTTGGGTTCAGGGGGTCTGAAAACTTATAGATCCGGTGAAAACTCGATTTCGAAAAATCGACATGAAAACAATACTTTCCTTCCTATATATTCATATAGGCAAGAGAAAGTAAAAATAATTAGTATTATAAAGTCTTCGTACTATTTTAGACTAGATAATACGAATATTTAAATATTTTATCAGTTATCAAGATTAAATACTTCACACATTTGGAAAGATATACAATCCTGTTAATAAACCATAACTTATGCTGTTGTTTGTTTCACTTTTTCAGCTAACTCATATGACATCTTTTATTTATATTAAGTACTGCTGGTTCCCCTGCCCCTATAAGGAGTGCATGTGTGGGATGCACAGGATGGTTATTATGTTTGTCACATTACTGCAAACAAAACCATCATTCATTACGGCTGTAGAGGTAAAAAACAGATCACATAAATGTACTACATGTGCTAGCCTACACAGGATGTAAAGCGAGAGTTGTATATATAGTCGTTGCAGATCACTATAATTACGATCCACTATTTATTATACATACATTATCGACAGTAACCCCATAAACAGATTGAAGACTCATGGTAAAACAGATGGCAATAATATTATTCCAATGGAATGGACAGGGCTAGTTTACCCACCAAATAAAATGGCACCATCTGTATTGGAAGAACGGCAGACTAAACAATTTTTCATAACAGTAGCACTCATAGTTACTCAAACATTTAACCCTTTAATCAGTACGCGCATCATATGAGGTTTTTTATCCAAACCTATTCCAGTAAACACATCAAATGATGGTTAGTAGTTTAACGTGCCGCTATCAGTATACAATGTGGATTTTTTTTGTTTTCAAACTCTCCCAACAGATGTTTATAAGCCTGATTGTTTACACGACATCACTTGATGTGCGTACTTTTTGTTGTTGATGATAGTTTTAGGTTATCATTATACACCAGAAGTCGCAGTTTTTTACTAAACCGTTCTGTAATTTGTTTTACAAAATTTTTTTAAGTGCATTTGCAATACAAAGTCAATCATGGTAATATGCAAAACCTTTTGTTACTTTGCTTATAATTATGTAATTACTGTTTTCACATCACATAATTTGTGCATACTTTTGTAATGTATTACATGGTTGTATATTTATCTGTATTATATGTATGTCTTGTTGCAAAAAACTATAAAAACATTACTTTCTAGTACAATAATATAAGAAAACCTCTCATTTGAATTTTTTGAAAAATCTAAAACTCACTACCTGGGGCAAAAATATCACAACGAGACTTACTGAAGAAAAGGTTAATGTACAATAATGTCAGCATGAAAATGACTTATCCACTTCACTTTACCCAGCAGAGGTAAAGTTATGAACGGTAGACAATATTTATCTATCATTTTATTTAACTGCAAACATAGTTAAACATTTTCTTTAGAGGTTTTACAATGTTGTTTATTCATAAATTTTGGAAGGTGGACTATCTTAGGTGGTATATAATTTTTGAGTTAGTATCCTCAAACAACCCTCTTCACATAGGATATACACTGAAGCGTCAATTATCCGAAACGTCAATTATCCAAACCACCATAGATGGAAAAAAATACATATTTACTCATGCAGAAGCCTTTTCTGCTCTAGAAACAGCAATCCTATGGTGCGAAAAACAGGCTGCATTTAGTGCTGCTGAAGCTTTGTTCTTCGCAAAAGATGAGAGATGTTGCTTCTACAAAAAGTTCAGTCCTAGTTCAAAAGAAAATTCAAGATTGTTTAAACATCACTGTATAGCATGTAACAGGGCATCAAAAAATATTTCATAAAGGATTTAACCGTAGTTTATTTTATTCAGTTTTTGAAATTTTGTATTTTTCCGTTTGTTTTTATCTTTAGTACTCTACATTTGCAATAAATGCAATAATTAGTGTTTTATTTAACTAAAGTTTATTAGCCTTTAATAAAATTGTTACCATTTAGGTTATAATACATTGTTTCAGCACTGTGTATCAAATTACAATAATTAGTGTATTTGAATATCCGAACTATTTGATTATCAGAACCGCTTTGGTCCCAATTAGTTCGGATAACTGACGCTCCACTGTATTTGAATTTCCAATTTCGATCCCACACATATTAAGTGATTGTCTGTTAAATTCCAATTATGAAAAATAAAGAAATAAAATATCATAATTTACATTATACGATTTTTAAAATGTACTTAAGGAACTAACTCGGTACCTTGAAAGGAAGATGTGAACCAGATGATGGTGCTGCTTCCATAATTGGCGTGAGTTTCTTCCATATACTATTAGGATCATTATGTACTGGCTGTGGTGAACCCTGCTGAACAGTCTTGCCATTGCCAATATTCCCAACAGAGCGTTGATGTTGCTGAGTTTGTGGTGATTGTGGAGGTGATGACAGGTCAATTACTTCAGCTCCAGGTTGATATGATATATACCTATTTATAACAAAGAAAAAAATAGCTTTACAAAAACTATTAAAATTTAAAACAACACAGCCACAACAATTAAGAAAGAAAAAGAAAAGGATTTTATTAAATGAATTTTATAAATTATGGAAGAGATGGAAAGAAGACTTCAATGAAAATTTTTTTCACAAATGACACTCAACGATACTCATTCAACACACATAATAATGGTGAAAGTCAACTAGATTATTCAATTAATAACCAAAGCTGATTTTTACTTTCTCTTGCCTATAAGATTCATATAGTAAGGAAAGTATTGTTTTCATGTCGATTTTTCAAAATTGAGTTTTCACCGGATATAATTACACGTTTTCAGACCCCCTGAACCCCAAAAAAACCTTGTTTTTAAGCAATTGGTCTGTGTGTGTTTGAATAAAATATCTCAAGAACAGAACATCGTACGAAATTAAAACTTGAAACTAAAGTTAGGTACCACTAGAGGACCCAACACTAACATTTTCGTTAAAATCAGTCAACCAGAAGTAGTAGTTTATTCGTGTAATTTTTCACTTTTTTTGCGATTTTCTCTAATACTGCTACGATTTTTTTTTAAATTGCCTCATTTACTACATTTTTAATGTTCTACAATATAGGGTAGGCGCCACATCTGCTGAAATTCTTTGGGAGGCTGTTCTCTAGTAAAAAATGTTTTTTTTAAAGATTGCGACTTAAATATGCATTTTAGCGCAAAAATGTATTTAATAAAAGTTGTAGAGAATTTAAAATCCTACAACTTTTATTTCAAATATTTTTTTGTTAAACACTTAGTTAAGCGGTAATTAGTGATTTTCTGTTTTTTCTCATGAAAATGTGTAAAAATCAATTTTTTAAGATTTCAGCCTTAGTACGCATTTTACGACAAAAGTGTATAATCAAATTTATAGGAAATTAAAAGATCTACAACTTTTATTTACGAATTTTTCTCTACAGAGCCTAGTTTAGCATGAAAGAGTGATTTCCCATACTTTTAAGCCAAATTGAGGTTGATTTTCATTTTGCGTCTTTCACTCATGATTAAGGTTATGTTTTTTGTTAATTTCTATTGTTTTATTACTAATGATAGGTTATACTGTTCATTATTTGCATTGGCAAGAGAAAGTCGTGTGAGTGTTTCACACCAGATTTTTATTTATATACACCATTGATTGCAACAGGATTTGACAACAAAGTTTTGCAAGCTAAGATTCATAAGAGTGTTTACATTAAGAGAGCATAATATTACACGACAATACAGGGATACAAAGTTAAAATGCGTATCATAATCAGACTCATTATGTGACAGATTGTATAAATGTAAAATCTTTTACTTGTTATTTCTCGGATGTATATTTCATTTACCTTTTATTTAGCTATAAATATTTAAACAATGCCTCAGAGATTTTTGTTTTGGTTCAAGTTAATCAAAAGCTCATTCAAAAAGTTACATATTTGTACTTCTGAAGTTTCAAGGGGAAATTGACTCTTATTAATACTCAAAAATTAGCTAATAATCACGTTATTTCTGCTATTCTAATGTATTTAATTAATTTTAGTTACAATGAAAAAAATGTCTTCAATTCTGGCAAAAGTTATGTTTTAGGCCATTTTCAGAGCATGGTCATCGGTGACTACTGAGGATTATGAGACCAGAACGGTGAATTTCAACATTTAATAATGTCCAGTCACTAGCCAAGAATTGAACTAGAGACCATTTACTTTGTTGGATGGTATCTTAACCACTGTGCCACAGCAGCAGCCTTGTTGTTATTTATGAAAACTACTGGGAGCGATTATAACATTAGCAAAACAAACTGGACATCCATGCCCCTCTTACAACTTCAAATAAAAACGTCTCACTTGATTTGTATTATTTTATACAACTTATAATTCCCATTTCTTCCAGAATTTATAAAACTACTGTATAAAATGACCTGTTTCCACAAGGGAAAAATGTCACAAAGGAAAAATAATTTTATACACTGTTTATTATGTAGGTTCAAGATTTATTGTTTTCTTTTTTATTATGTGAGAACATCTGCAATACAATATTAAGGTTTATACATGCTGTTATTTTGTTTAATTTAAATGATTTGAGATTCTCAGATCCAATTTTTTAATTTGTAATAATATAAAACTTTGTTTTTAGCTGTTAAAATTTAGTTAAAATGTAAGCTGATGTAATTTAAATTTATATGATTAAATGTTTTATGATTAAAACATTTAAAATTGAACATGTAAAACAAATTAACACCGTGTAAACAAACTCTTCAAACAAAACATAAGATTAATACATTCTAAAAATAAGATGTGGAAACATAATAACATAAAATAGAACCTGTTAAATAACATTAGTAAAATTTAAAAAATTAATAAAATCAATTGAGTTTATAAAAACCTCTCCTTTCTATATAACTGTCCTTGAAGTCCATCTAGGTTGAATGTTAAAATAAAATTGTGATTATTCGAAGTTGAGTTCTGACAAAGAGAGAAACTTTAAGCAATGTATTAAATTAAATTTTTATTAAAATACTTTTAAAGTTCGCTTGAAAGAATAAGTTAATTCATTTTAAAACATTATTATCGTTCACCTATATTCTTAAAAACAAGAATGCCATTTGACCGCCTCCGTAGCGTAGTGGTTAGCGTGTTAGCCTGCCATGTGGAGGTCCCGGGTTCAATTCCCGGCCAGGGTCTGGAAATTTTCATGTGTCAAATCCCACAGTTAATGTTTCATAACCCACTGTAGTCGCTAATAACCAAGCAGTTGATGCGACTTTAAATAAAAAAAAAAAAAAAAGAATACCATTTGTTTTTGTTTTAAACATATCTTATATAAATTAAGTATTATAATAAAACAAACTCTAGGCTAGGCATTTGTTTATCAAAAAACCAAAACGTAAACAAACAAGGCTCATAAATTAATTAATTTAAAATTTGTTCACTGAACTATATTATCTGACTGGTCCTTATTAATAATAATAATAATAATTTACACTACTGAATTTACCTTGAATTGCTTCCATTTACAGGTATTAAGGGAGGTGGATATTTAACCTGTTGACTGGAACTATTATTCGTGGAAACTGGCGTTGAATTATGAGGATATTGTAAATGAGGAGGTGGAGGCAACATAGTGCCACCTCTATCTGATAAACCCATCAAGTGCATTGCCGTTGGATTGTTATTCATTGCTGCTGTTGTGCTATACCCAGTAGTCCTGGAAAAAAAAAAATTTTCAATGTTAAGTAGATCACAGGTTGAGATTATATGACTAATGCTAAGAATAAACGTTTAAATTTCAGTTAATGAAATATCAAAGTAATTTATTCAAAAAAATTGATTTACTTGAATTCAGTTAGAACAATATGATTAGGTACATTAAGATTTCTTTAACACCATAAAAAGAAAACATTCAGGCAAAATATTATGCATTAGCAATTAAAACAGAATGGCATTACACTACACACTTACAAAATAAGGGATGTAAAAAGAGACTACTATAATTAAATTTATAAGGGCATAAACGCAATTAAAACAGAACACGCGACATTAACAACACTACACTTAATGCCCAATTTAACCCATCAAAAATGTACTGCTGAAATACTGACATGACCTCTTATAGTTTAAGATTGCATTTATTCCGCATTATTTAGCTTAATGTGCATCACATGCAATCGGTCAATTAACAATCTAATTAATAAAAGAATGATAAATTTATGCAATAGAATTCTAAAATTTTAATGATTTCAAAAAAGGAAATCAGAAATTAATGCAACCGCTAGCAAATATTATGTTTTTTACAAACACATTTACTACATTTTCATAAGATCTAACTTGCTGGGTTTTTCAACAATACTTTTATTTAGCCATTAATGACAAGACGAATCACAGGTTGGTGGACAAAATAATCTATGAGAAAAATGAATAACAACTAATTTACTGTTGCAAATAAATATTTAATTTACACAATTGAATTTTATATGTTATCTTTCAAAACCTCCAATATTTTTAATTCAATACGCACACAGAAAAATTAAGTACTATTAGTAGTAAGAAAATTTTATGTATCACAAATCTTAGAAAGCCATTAGTAAAAACTACTGAAATATTTTAATATATTTCACAAATAAAATTTACCCTGGAGCTGAAGATAACAAACATAGTTTAATACCAGTTGGTTGGAGCCCTATAAACATTTGCAGGAATTACATTTGTATTTTATCTGAATACATAATACCTACTTTTAAGGAAAAAATTACCACAAAATACTTTTCTAATTCTGGGTTTATCTATACTTATTATACAAAAAAAAAAAAAAATTGAAAAAATACACCTGGAGACATGGCTAAAATATGCAAGTACCAAACTAAATTCATCAGATTAAATTAAATATAAAGATGCGGCCTGTATAAATTTAATTTGTAGCTGTACATACAGAGACACATACAAATTTGAAAGCTGCTTTTCATGGATTTAAAAAAGGGTTTTAAATTAAAAATAAAAACTAACTTGTTTTGTCAATATTATTCATTTCTCTGTAATACATAAAACCAAAGCAGTGGATCCAGGACTACATGACAGTTGTTTATTGGTGTACATAAAAATGCAATGTATTTAATAACGAATGCAATGTATTCTAATGTACGATACGCAATGTATTTAATGTAATGTATTTAATAACTCCCATACAAGACATAAAAATGTTCAAAACAAAGCTTAAGTCCTATCAAAAAAATTTTCAGCCAATAAAAGTTGTGAGATCTAAACCAATTTGTCCAGAAGGACATGAATTTGAATCTAACACAATGCTAAAAGGGCTTTCTTCAGTAAACCTAACCTAGCTTCTGGTTTCTCTTGTATCTAACCTCACAAATTATTGTCTATGTCCTTATAAGTAACTGTTATTCTAAAACCTACAACTTTTTATTCAACGACTCACAGTTAACAAAATTATTTTAAAATTATAAACACTGCAGACAAATAAAAAACTGTGTTCAAATGATATAGCAACACTTCAGATGAAATCAAACAAGAGTTCATGAAAGTTTTAAAAAACAACTACCAAAACTATGAGATTTCTAATTTATATCCCTAAATGAATATATTATTTAACTAAATAATAAATTCTTTAGAATAACATTAACTCCTTTAGAACTTTAATAACAAAAAAGTTAGTAGTACAAAATAAAGACAAGAATAAACACTTTAAATCCAGATGCAAAGCTCATTCTACTCGGATCATGCCAAGCAAGCATTAATAAAAAAGCAAATGGAATTTCACCCATAAACAATAATAATCTACCTTTAAAATTGTTAACTTAATTACATACTATTAAGAAATAATTAATTAATTTCTGGATAGAAATTGAAGAGTTTATAATTTAAATGGATATTTAATAGCAATCTTTATGATTTCAGATAAGTGTTTTTTTATTCCAAATAACAATATAATTACTTGGTTAACAAGACAAAACTTTTTATAACGTTTTTTCTATTTGACAAGACCTACAGGTATATCCTTATCTTCTAATTTTTATAAATTTATTTCTACAGCTGAAATACTTAAATGTTCAATTTATGTTTAGATACTTTTGCAGTAACAACACTGAGAAAATGTGTTTTACTATCAAGATAGTTCCAGTTGCAGACACAAAAAGTATCATTTAGTCTAGGGAACGCCAGGTAATAAGTCTTGGATTAGTTTTTGTACAAGTCCTAATAAAATTTACTAAGTATAAAGAACTTATATGTTTTAAGTTGTGAGAATTTCCAGACCCTAGCTGGAAATTGAACCTAGGACCTTGCGTTGCAGGCTAACACAGTACCATTACGCTACAGAGGTGACAAGTACTAATTTTATTTTCGTGAGTTGTATTTTTAATTACTAGCTGATTTTTCTGTAATTTTAGTTAACCATTAGTCTAAGTAAATATTACAGCAGTAGAAAAAGAATGAAGAACTTGCTTTTTTAAAAAAAAATTATATACTTGAATCTTAAACAGAAAATATTGAAACACTGATTCAAATTATCTTAAAATAAGAGAATACTTAAATCTGAAACAATAGCATACCTTCACAAATATTGAAATTTCCACTAGCTAAATAATAATTTTTTATACATTCAAGAAAGATATTTTTAGAATAAAGAAACCTAAATACTTTTTTCAAAATGTCAGTACTCTGCCAAGTGCCATAAATGTTTTGTATTTTAAGTTTTTGTTAAGTAAATATTTTTGACAGAACAAATAAAATACTAATTTATCTAATTTATAAAAACTCACATGATTTTAATAAAAAGGATGATTGGAGATTTACCTTTTCCTTACAGTTAACTTCTCAATTGAACTGACAACCATATTATTTCAAAAATGACAAACATATCGGATTCCACAAAACAAAGTACAATGTTCCACTACATATAAGAATATATTTAATTCCATTACTACTGGTACCACAATAAAAATATATAAAAAAAGAACTCTTATAACATCCATTACTTTTCAAAATACAATTTTTAAAAAAGATATATCTAGATAAAAAAACCAATCATTAAAGCAAGACAACTGAAAAAAATTCACTGGAACTCTGAGGCCAAATACATTATTTTTTTTATATTTTTTTTTAAACATTAACTCAAAGACTACCATAAAGTTATTATGGTTATTATCTACAATTCATAACAACAATAACCATAGAGGTTTGTTACTACTAAATTCTGTAAAAAATTATCTGAATGCATTCTCTTTTCCATAAAAACTACTTAAATTATTATATATAAAAAATCAAGTCATTACAATGACTAGCCACAAAAATAAACTGGTTTAGAGCTACTCCTCCAAACACAACACACTTGTCTTCAACTGGATGTTTGTTAATAAAGCACAAAGTTCAAAAAAATCAAGTTACATACAATTATCACAAACTTTTATAAAACTACATCTGTATAAAGATACCAGAGGGATTAAAAACAGTGGAGAACTCCAATTCTGAAGAAGTAATTATTAAGAGAAGTAAGACAAGGGTGTGGTCCATCACCCACTTAGTTTAATATTTATTTGGATGACTTGATCAGAAGGTGGAAGTCTCAAATACACACTGGTATTCTCATAGGAGAAGATAGGGTTGTAAACAGCCTATTATTTGCCGATAACCTAATAGTGCTACAGGAGAATGAGGATGACCTGCAGAGAACACTTTTTATGCTGAAAAACTCTGCAAAGAATATAAGTTGACAGTTTCGACGAAGAAGACAAAGGTAATGGCTTTCAGCGGGAAGGAGCCAGTCAGAAGCAAAATTGTAAAAGATAATATTTTGGAACAGATCTCCCACTTCCAGTATCTAGGTTGCAACATTACATACCAACAGGATAAATTGTTGCTTACAATAAGATGCACCGATTTCAGCAAATATGCGGAACTATCCACCGCACTTTAAAAAATAGCACCAGCAAAAACACGAGGGTGAGATTTTATAAAACATTAGCAGTGCCAACCCTACTCTATGGCAGCGAAACTTGGGTCCTATCAAAGCGAGAGGAGAGTAGATTGCAAGCATCTGAAATAAAATTTCTTCGACATATGTATGGGTGTAGTAGAGAAGATCGTTACAGAAATACCGAGATAAGGAAAGAACTCAACATCTTCTCTATAAACGACAAGGTATCTCAGAACAGAATGCAGGAGGATAGGATACCTAAGCAGACACTGGGCTAAAAGCCGGAGGGCAGGAGAGAACGAGGATACCCGAGAAAGAGATGGGCAGATTTGAGAGGTTCGGAATAGGCAGAGATGCCTGATCCTTGAAAGGCAGAAGAACAATAATAATTTACTGACAGACTCTTGCATGTTATGTCTGTGGTAAACGAGGATTTTAAAAAATGTTAAGAGATTCCAACAGACACATTACAGGTAAAATAAGTTAACCAGGTGTTCATTTTTCGGTATTGTTTTACTGCCATAGGTTTTCATTTGGTTGAGCCCATAATGCAGGTGGTGAAGAGTAACAGATAAAGTGATGACAAATTGATCAGGGCTCAAACTAAAGACCACCAGTACATTAGACAACTGTGCTGACCATTTTAATCTGACTAAAAGTTTAAAACTAATCTACTAAAATATATCTGTATTCCAAGATACAGAATGTATAAGTGATGGGGAATTGAAACGACCATGAATCTGTCAAAGCACATGCTATCATAAGTATCATTTTTAGCTTATCCTCATTACAGAAGAGCACAAACATATCCACCAAACAAAAACAACAATCATTAACAATGCATACATTTTTATGAATATTAACAATTACCAAACCAAATTAGAAATAACCATACTGAAATTTTTTAACAGAATTTAAATAAAATAATCAAATTAAGTTTTGAAATCCAAATTTTCAGTTACAAAACTATTACTTTGTTTCTACAATGATGTTACAGATTAGACAAAATTTCAGTATTTAAATAAAAAAATTACTGCTTTAAGTTCCAGTGATTTTAATAAAATTATAGTTCAGAATTTATACAATCAGGTATCAAGAAAAGAACACCATTAACATGCAGACGAAAGAAACTCCACTACTCACCAATCTTCCTTAGCGTAAGTGTGGAAACTAAAGGCAAAACGAAATTGTGCCTCAGAATTTGCAATACAAGCATTATAATAATTTACAAAATACAGTGCACAATAAAATTATATACAGACTAAACATAAATTTAAAATTCATTGAGACTTCAACTATATGTGGTAAGACAATTACAAACTACCATTAAGGAAAACTTAAATGACAGATCTGTTTGAATTATTAATCAACATTTAATCTCCTTTACACTAATATATTTCATAAACTTTAATATGACATTTTATTGTCAACTTTAGGACACAGAGATTAATGCTTCACTGACATGGACGGAGCAGAGCCAAGACAGGATACTCAATGAGTTATAATATATAAAAGATGAGGTATTCACAAAAAAACAACTGACAAACAATTTATACTCTATTCATCATAAGAAAGATATGTCGAGTAAAGACAATGCATCTGTAGTAGTGCGTGTACACCAAACACACTAATGATCGAGCCAGGTCATTCCCAACTAACAGAAGGTTGTAAATCAGATGCGCCGAATAGTGCCCAACGAATCATTTGTTTTCTTCTCTAATAAAAACACGATGACATCGTTTATTTTCAGTTGTTCGTTAACATTGTCCGAACGCTGACATTAGTTTGTTCTGTATGTGGTAATAATCTATTGTTAATATTTCATGGAGTACAAATGCATGTGTGCTTTTATTACTTTCTCTTGCCTATATGAATAGATAGGAAGGAAAGTATTGTTTTCATGTCAATTTTTCAAAATCGAGTTTTTACTGGATCTACACAATTTCAGAGCCCCTGAATCCAATAAACATGTTTTTAGCAATTGGTCTGTGTGTGTATACAGATATCTCAAGAACGGAACATCGAACGAACTTGAAACTTAAGTTGCATACCACTACCGGACCCGACACAAACATTTACATCAAAATCGGTCAACCCAAAGCAGTAGCTAGACAATTTCTGTTAGATATTTATTTTTAAAAAATTGATTAGGTCCTACACATGTTTCGCATGCAAAGCTGCGGGGACCTTGCTAGTTCTGTACATGGTTAAAAGCGTGTATAAGTTACGTGATGTTTTAATTAAAAGTGACGCATATTTTTCTGAGTCACCTGATGTAGCAGCTGATTCGATAACCTCTGTTTGTTTACTCAATATATCTTTCTTACGATGAACCAGGTACACATAACTGAACCAAGCAGTGTTTAATCTTTAGCAGCATTCTTGTGTTTTGATGTGTGGAGAGATAGAAAGGCATGGACAATCAATATTTATTCAAAAATAAATCCTTATAATGCATCCTACAGCTTGAAATAAATTTTATTTTATACAATAAATTTCAATAACCTTACTTTAAGCTGCCTTTATTTTTTATTTATCACAGTAAAGATTAAAAATACGGGAAATCACTTTTTCACGCTAAACTAGGCTCTGCAGAGAAAACGCTTTAAATAAAAGTTGTAGATCTTTTAATTTCCTATAAATTTGATAATACTTTTTGTCGTAAAATGCATAATAAGGCTGAAATCTTAAAAAAAAAATTGATTTTTTTTTACACGATTTCATGAGAAAAAAAACAGAAAATCGCAAATTACTGCTAAAAAGTTGTAGAATTTTAAATTCTCTACAACTTTTACTACATACATTTTTGCGCTAAAATGCATATTAAAGCCGCAATCTTAAAAAAACAATTTTTTTTACAAGAAAACAGTCTCACCAAGAATTTCAGCAGACATAGCGCCTACCCTATCTTGTAGAGCATAAAAAATGTAGTAAATGAGGCAATTTTAAAAATATCGTAGGAGCAGTTTTTGAGAAAATCGCAAAAAAGTGAAAAATTATACAAATACACTACTATTTCCGGTTGACTGATTTTGATGAAAATATTTGCGTCGGGTGCTCCAGTGGTATCTAATTCAAGTTTCAAGTTCGTACGATGTTCATTCTTGAGATATTTTGTTCACACATACACACAGACAAATCGCTAAAAACATGTTTTTTGGGTTCAGGGGGTCTGAAAACGTGTAGATCCGGTGAAAACTCGATTTTGAAAAATCGATATGAAAACAATACTTTCCTTCCTATATATTCATATAGGCAAGAGAAAGTAAAAAGTAAAGGCAGCTTAAAAAAAAGTTAGAGAAAGTTATTATATAAAATAGGGTCAACATTTAATCATAGCAGTCACCCAGCTTGTAGAGTGTGTCAAGATGGCTCAAGTCCACTGCACGAATAAGGTTAGTTAGTACCTACTCATTAGAGTTCTCAACGAGACTAAATAAAAAAAACAACTATAGTAAAACCCTGTTAAACACTCCTAATACACCAAGACTACTCAGAATCGATGAATTAACTGACCAAGGACAAAATGAGGGTGTTATCTCAATCACAAAACAGACGACTCAGAGCTTTTAGACAGACAAGTTACAAAACACAACTCGTAATAAAATCATATTTTTTGGGGCCTAACTCCAAATCTGTTCACCACATTCACTTAACATAGATAAACATAGATAACATAGATTCACTTAACATAAATTGATTCGCAAGTTTAAGTGCAGTACACAACCACAGAGGGGTAATGTACAATATTGACAGGTTCTAACATGTACGTTTCAGACCCCGGAATCAAACACAAAACATTTCACTATGCAGTGTGCTGCAGTCAAATACTCTAACCACTGGGCTACACAGGTGGCTGTTACTTCTAGTTTACAATATTTAATAAATATCTTACAGATACATAAGTATCAGATGAATCGATCATTTTAGAAAGTACGCAAATCAAAAAACTAACTTTTGACTCATTGTTCCTGAGGTAAAAATTAATAAAATGCTGAATTATGTTGTTTCAGTATGAAATATGTTGCTAAAGAACCACAAGAAAATTGTGTTATGGAATAATACTTATTTATTTTTATTACACTAGTTCATTTACTCGAATTGAGAAATCTTTGCACTACAATAAAAATTGAAATTCCTAACTTTCAAAAAATAATTGGTTGTCTGAAAAATGCATTTTATCATTATCACCAACAGTAGTTGTCTCCTGTATAAAGATTTTTGCAAGGAAACTTTCTTTTTCTAAAATTTACGACTTAACCTTCAAAACATCACCAATTTCAACTTAAAAACCCTTTAGGATAAGCCTTTTAGAATAAGGATAAGCTCGTTATTAGTAAAGGAAAGCTGGACTTACTATGTGATTTCTGTACAGAACAGTATTTTTACATTTAATCAATCCAAATATGTACTAAAGGCAAAAAAAGGTAAAACTTTGACTTTCGGGGGCTTCCTGAAATGACTGATTCAAATGCTATTACTACAAATGTTCTAATACCTCCAGGTTATCTACAGTAATTGTGCAATTAATTACTTTGTATAATTGAAAGTTTACTGTAACTGGTTTGAGTACAGTTTTTAAACTTATATTTAAAAAAAAAATTAATATACAAATGAACTTTACATTCTTTACATATTACTTGTCATAAAACAGACAGAGCTTCTTCAAAGCATTTAAGTTCCACACAAACACTTAGTACTTCAAGTCTGGATTGGAGTTGGTATGAATAAATAGATATTTCTCTACTACGAAAAACCAAGAAAATACTGAAGTGCCTAAAAAATATTACTATTTGTGCTTTGTATACATGCTACCATATTAATATTACAACAGTTTCAAAAAAAAATACAATACATCCAACAATATTAACAGATAATTTAAGATGCAGAGTAATAGATATAAATTACACAACTGAAAGAATATGAACGGCCAACCATGTAGTGTTCTACAAAGTTTTTATTATTCATGAAATCAAAAATTTTAAAATTATAATCAGTAAGTTTAAACTTTTCACTGTATTTAAGGCCTTTTGAAGATCATAAAAAAGTGGGGGTGAATAATTCAAGGTTTGCATAGGTGAATACACAAAACGTGCGAATTTATTACTTAACTGAAGCTAAAAATAATGAATTATTTTTCTAAAACATAACTGGGATTTTAATAAACAGAACAGATTAACATACAAACAAATTAAGTTTATATAGTATGGAGATAAATAAAAACAAGAACTATATTAAGAGGAAGGCATACCTGTGTAATCTACATATAATTGGATGAAATAATTAAGAAGAACAACCAACAGTAAATAAACAAAAGAATAAATAAAATAAACCGCCACACCCATCAAAATCATTCAACACACCGCAAAATTTTAATTACAAGTTAAAACAATGATTATTCAAAATTATTGCATTATCAATAATCAAATGACTAACGCTCTATGAAAACAAAAAAAACAACAAATTTCAATAGAATAGGTCAAATAAACTATCAGTTACAGATGGAAATTTAAACATTCAGAGCAATGTATATGTCGTATAAAAACCACTTTTCTTATACACAGAACCTAGAAACAGATGTGACCAAATTTTAGGGATCTTATTTTCAAGTGTTACCAAACCTTTTCTTTACATAATAAAATATCACACCACTTCAGTGTTTGTTCTTCACAGTGATAGAGACAAATGTAAAATATATTGTTAACACTAACACACAAGAACCATAGCTTATCAAAATAATTACTACATTTATTAAAAAAATCTAGCTAATCTACATGAATAAATTTATATACTGAATCCTGAGTGATAACATTATATGCATACTTATAACGTATTTTTACTGTGATAAACTACTCCCCCCCTGCAGTTTCTGCAGAAACTTTTAAAAAAATAAAAATGTGGTAATGCAATAAAGTTTTTCCCCTACTGTTCTTGTAAACTTACACAAAATTTTGGCTAGTTGAAAATGTTTAAACTTTAAATAATCCATAGCTGCAACAAAAATGAAATGGAGATGGCATGGTGAAATGAATAATCAGAAAGAGAGTTCAAAAATATGAGGGCAACATGCAAAATAAAATCAATTCTTCAAAAAATTGGGTCATAAACGAGGGAGGTTTGGTCACAGAAAGAGAAGTTTGATGGGAGGAGTGATCAGGCTCCATGGGACATCAAACTTTGCAACGTCACCACCAGAGCAGCAGTGCTGCGGAAACTTTTAATTCAATTATTTAAACTTTCTTTTTCAGGAATTAAACAAGTAGCCCCAAATTATTGTACTTAGAACACATTTTGGCTAATCAGCACAGTTGTTGTTAAGGTCATCACTCGAAAGGCTGGTTTGAACCTGTAGAGGTTTTACTAAGTAAAACAAGGAATGAGATGGTTTACCACTGCCTTCCTCACTGAATGGAAAAGAATGCCTCTGAAAAGCACATACATTCCACTCTGCGAATGACACCTTCACTTAATTCACCACAGGGTCTGGCTGTATAATGAAATTCATTACTTTCAGAGGAGATAACTCTGATTGGTGTCTTTTACACCTCTACCTCTTCTGTTTTTAAATGATTCAGTCATTTAATTGGCTGACCATGTGATAAGAAACAGGACTATTTATTTTAGTTTTGCAACGAAAGATTGAGTATATAAAATCAACACAGTATAAGAATTTTATTATCACAAGAATCGTAATGTAATAAATTCGCTTAACAATCTAAATATATAGATAAAAAATCACAATACTACCCGCATAATTGACAAATATTCAACCCATAATGATATAGTAAATATATGGTTGACTTTTCAACCACTTCGAGTATAAAAATCTTAAAAAAATGGAGTAAATACAAATTTTTTACAAACCAAACACAAAAAAAAATACATATTTACATCAACACTCAGTTTTTGACAAGTATCAGTGAAATCTAAAAAAAACTGTCCCAAATATTGAGAAAACATATAATGTATTAACAGACGGATATTACATTAACAATGCCATGTCAATGAAATACTACATTTAAGGTCAAATACTTTTTCAGAGACAAAAAAAAACATTAAATATATTTATAATAATAATAATATAGTATTTATTCATATGCATGTGTAGATAATTTACTTACCCCATAGAAGGAGGAGGCCCAGTTACTCTGACTAGAGGTGGAGGTTGGGTTACCATTTGTGCTGCTTGTGACATTGAATGAGGCTGCAAAAATAATTTCAAGTTAGATGTACAAAGACTTTTTTAAAAATTACACTGATTAAGTGCACATAATGCAAGAACTAAAGACTACAGAAATACTATACAAAAATTGATTTTTATAAATTAACCTTAATAAAAATTACCATATTTTTGGGAACATATTTTTGACAAGTACATTGTCATTTGACTAAGGTATGTGTCAAAATTAATTTTCTTTTTTTTTGCCACATTGGACCACTAAGCCAATCAATTTCTAGTGTTCTTCGGATAATGTATTGATGGTCTAGTCCTTCAAGTTTGCCAGTACTTTTTGAGACTTTCCGATCTTTGTTTCCATATCTCATCTTTAACCTCCACTGTGCGTCTTTCTGCTTTTTCCCAATAAAATCTTTGTGTTTTGAGAGTACTGTTTATTTTCTCCTTATCAAACGCGTCTTCAATTGCCGGTCCAATCTCATAGAGAACCCTCTTAATCTCTTTGATGTATCTTCCTGTTCAAGTTCCTGAGGATCAGTTGTTTCAATATTCCATTATTTGGCATTCTTAAGATGTGGAAAAAGTAGGAAATCCTTCTTTTCTTCATCATGCTAATGATCTGATCAATTTCCTTATAAACAGTTTCATTAGAAGGAATTCCCTTTACACCATTTTTTTTTTGATAATTATTGTTAAGGCAGGTTCTGATAATTCTGCTTTAAATTCTGCCCAGTGAATCATGATGTTGCTGCTGGACGGTTTGTTTTGACAACCATTTTTGGTACAAAAAATTTACCTTAAAGTGAATAATTTAATTCATTTCCTTTCCACACGGTTCGTTTCCTATAACTGCATTATATTGTAGGGTGAACAATAACAGTTGTATTTTAATAACAGGTTTTAGAATCCTGTTATTGAGCAGGCTATTATTTTCAGTAAAAAGTTATCAAAAAAATAGCTTTACTACCCATCACTAGTAGGAACACCAAAAATCGGAAATAAGTCCATTTTAATTTTTTAATTCTAAAATTAGATTAGAATATTCTGCTTTTTTTTGAAAAAATATGGTTCTACGTGGTCTAGTTTTTTAACAAAAATTTTCGTGGGCATGTGCACCAATTTCTACATTGAATAGTAGATACTGGTCTATTCTTATACTAAGTAAACCTGAATACATCTGAAATTCATCATTTAAATATGCTTATTCCCGGAAATGACTTTTTTTATATAAATGACCCATTTTCTCAGAAACTATTAAAGCTAGTGAGCTGAAGTTTTTACCACTTATTCTACTAATAAAGTAGATGCTATGATACTACAGTTATTGTGATTTCTCAAAATTGACTGAAATAAATAATATTTTCCACTGAAAAAAATGTGAAAATTTGTTACTTAAAAAAAAATTCATTTTTAAAAATTTTCAATATAAATTTATAATTCTACTATCGGTTTCATAATCATAGACACCTGAGTTTGAACCCTTGCATCTCCAAAACTATGAGTTGGATTTTAACATACATTACATCAAAATTTAGCTCATTTTATTTTACGTTGACCTATAATAGTCCTATATTGTTAATTTTGTTTAAAAATTGCCATATCAAGGTTGAAAGACAAAAAGACTTGGTTTTCTTGATACCGCAACAAATTTCATGCGTTTGAGGTGTGTAACTCTATAAGTATTTGACCGAAAAGTTTGAAATTTTAACACAAAATAGACAATATTATATTCTTACAGCGTGTACAAAATTTAAAAATCGTAAGTCATTTAAATTTTGATTTATTAACAATATTCTGAACCCTTGCTATCTCGGTAACCGCTTGATCGTTTGACACGGGCGAACTATTGTTTTATACAGCATAAAAAACTTAAGACAGATATGTTAATAATATGAAATATTGATTGGCCAATGTTGTGGTAGAATTTTTAGAATTTTGAAAAATAGATAGGTAATGCAGGGAGTGGGCGCTACTATCCATTTTCCTTGAATCTGGCTTTCTACCTGAATTGACAATGTAGTCTGTCAATTCAGGTAGACAGTTCGACAGGATGCCACGTACACAAACTAGCAACATGGATAGTAACACCCACCCCCCGCATTACCATGTCTATTTTTCAAAATTCTAAAAATTCTACCACAACATTGGCCAATCGATATTTTATATTGTTAACATATCTGTGCTAAGAGTTTTACGCTGTATAAAACGATAGTTTGCCCGTGCCGAACAATTGAGCGGTTATCAAGATAGCAATGGTTCAGAATATTGTTAATAAATCAAAATTTAAATAACTTACGATTTTGAAATTTCGTACACGCAGTAAGAATATAATGTTCTATGTTGTGTTAAAATTTCAAACTTTTCGGTCAAATACTTATTGAGTTACACGCCTCTAAATGCATGAAATTTGTTGCGGTATCAAGAAAACCGGGTCTTTTTGTCTTTCAACCTCGATATGGTAATTTTTAAACAACATTAAAAATAAAGGACTATTAAGGGTCAATGCAGAATAAAATGAGCTAAATTTTGATGTAAAGTATATTGAAATCTGACTCATAGTTCTGGAGATACAAGGGTTCAAACTCGGGTGTCTATGATTATGAAACCGATAGTAGTACCATAACATCTACAAAATGTGAAGAATTACAACCAGGAATTTCACTTCTGTAGCTTAAATTAGTTTATAAGAAAATGGGTCTTAAATATAAGCCATTTTAATGTGGTGGGAATCATAAGCTGATACTACTCCCCTTTACTATGCAATTTCTAAAATGATGTGTAGCTTTAGAAATAACTAAGTGAACAGTAACGCGCGTTGAACTAATGATGTACCTTCGTTATAAAAAGTAAGCAATATTGGTACAGAGAAAGAATAAATACATTTAAGATATGGCAAACCAAACAATCCTCGTTTACTCCATCATTATACAGGGATTATCATTATAGAAAGCACCATTATAAAAAAATACTACTTCATTCAGAAGGAGAAAAAAATCACCACAAAATTTAATTAAATGATGAAGTACCAATTGAAAAAAATACAAGAATTATTTGTGTATTACTCTATTTATACAACACAAATCATTAAATAAAACTATTACATTTTTGTATGAAAATATGTAAACATCAAACAACAAATGGCACTTTGTGCTTCAAGAATGTTACTTTTCAGTCATGAATACGCTCATAAGAATATTCTGGTACTAAATTACAATAATTTGAATATTACTGCTCTCAGTCTCTATTCAGTCAGCATCAGCTGCAAAGAACAGAGAAGCCAAATTTGTCGTCACTTTCTCTTAAAAAGAGAATATGCGAGCAAGGATAGAAAACATCATTGAGCAAAAATTTCGTAAAATGAAAATATTTTACTGATAAATATTTGTGATTTTACTCATTAACTCCAACATTACAGCATCACGACAATGATGATTGTCCCACTGTCTCAGCTTTTAAAAGATTACATCATTAAGTCATTTTAATAATAATGTGGTACATAATTGCTGCAAACTTTTAAGAGCAGACAAAAGCACTGTAATAAATATTTTGAGAAGTAAGCAATATATCTTTTAATATGAACATACTTTGAAATACGATATAATTCATTATTAAACCAAGAACAATTCTGTCACATTATACTGAATGGCCAATTATGGTACTTTGCACTGAATGGTACCATGCGATGGACAGTTTATCATTGTAGAACTTATTCTCACTTCAATAATTATACTTTAATTTTAATTAAGATTCAAAGGATTCTTCACAAAAAAATTAAAATTATGAAATATATCTCCAAACAGCCAACACAAAAATTAAGACAATAAAAAACTTAAGAAATCTCACCGAGGGATAATACTGGGTAGGCTGAGGTTGAGGCTGTAAGCTGGCTCTCACTTGATATGATCTATTTGATGACTGGTTCATCTATAAAAAAAATTAAACAAGAAATATTAGTTTTAAATCTAGCATACAGACATTACTAATTTGATAAAGGGCATTTCATAATGTTCTTCGGGTACGAAAACTGAGTACAAAAAAACTATTTCACTTATCTAAATGAAAGTTGTACGGGCCAAAGCAGGGACTTAAACAGTTATTTTTAAACATCTATAAATGTTCTATGTGTGCTCCTTTGGTGACACGGCACAGACCAACACGAAAGTCTAACTCCTGCCAAACACATTCTAACATGTCTCTTTCGACAGAGTTGATTGCATTAATTATGCGATCCTTCAGCTCAGTGATATCGTTCGGCATTCGTGGAATAAACACCTTGTCTTTCACATAGCCCCAGAGAAAGAAGTCACATGGCATGAGGTCTGGTGACCTTGGTAGCCACAGCATAATGTGTTGGCCTCCTTTACACGCGCGTCCTATCCAGCGCTGAGGCAATGTTGTGTCGAGGGGTACCGTCGACCTCGTTATGAAAATGGGCAGGATAACCATCTTGCTGGAAAATGAAGTCGTTGAGTAGCTGCAGCATAAGCCATAATTGTAATATATCCAGGAAAATCATCCCAGTTACTGTCGTTTCCGTAAAAAAGAATGACCCATACACTCGAGAGATTGCAAAAAAAACATTTGCTTTCGGAGAATCCTGAACACATTCCACATTAGTGTGTGGGTTTTCACTTCCCCAAACTCGCACGTTATGACAGTTTACTTGGCCGCTAATATGGATTGTAGCTTCATCACTAAAAATTATCTTCTCTAGAAAACCTTCATCAAACGACACCTTTTCCTGTATTGTAAACAAAAATCGAGCCTACGTGTTTTATCTCCATCAGATATATGTTGGAATAATGGAAGATGGTACGGTTTGAATAATAAACATTTATGGAGAACTCTACACGTATGTTTATGTACACCCATGCATGTTTTCGGAATTCCTAACTCTCTGCCTGCAGACGCAGTTGATTTTGACGGGCTGCGAATAAAACTTCCATGCGCACGTTCGACATTGGCATCTGAGGTTGATGGACGACCAGTTGATTTCCGCTTGCACAAGCAACCAGTTTCACTGAATTGTTTATACCATGCACGAATTGAATTGTCACTTGGTGGATCCTTACCGAAACGCATATTGCACAGTAATTACTGATTTTGACATGTGAAATTCTAACACACAAAACGACTCCTCGCTTCCTGTGGCAGCCATTTTCAGATATTAATCATAATAAAAGTCAATAATTTTCTTCAGGAGTTTTAATTTTACAAAAACTTAAAAAAATGTTTAACATATTAATTAAGAAGTAAATTAACACATTCGTGTTTGATTATTCCCGATGTCTGTTTGTAAGGTACAACCAAATGGACAAAAACTAATGCTATTAAAATGCTCCAATTTTTGTTTGTTTTTTTCAAATTCCTGAAAGGTTTCTCATTTTTCCTTATAAAGGTAGGATTTCTTTAAAATATTTAATTTTTTGTAACTTCAAGAATCTTGTAAATTCCGCTTATGGTACGGATTTTTAGCCAACTACTTAGGGCTACAAAATTAAGGTTTCTTTATGTAGGTCATAGAACAATTGAATGAAATAAATAGACATTGAACAATAAAACTCAACACAGAAGCACAGTTTTAATAATAATTAGCCTGTCTGTCTATCAAAGAATAATAGCAAGCCTCATTCTACACTCTAAAGATGCAACTAGCATCACTCAAGGAAATTCTTGACAAGGCTAATTTCATCTCATTTACTATGGCATGAGATTTTAGAAAAAAAAAACACTAAGTAAACCAGAACCTAATATTTTTTAATGAAGATGTATTTTTATCCTTTCAGGACCTAATTTTCTTTGTCATTGCCTAGCACATAGCACAAACAATTAAAATGTAAATTATTATTTTTCAAAAAAAAAAACAAAGATACATAAAAATAAATCTTTATAATACATTCTGGAGCTTGAAATTAATTACATAGTGAAATATTACAAAATATCAATAACCTTTACAGCTGCCTTGATCTATAGATCTTTAGATCAAAGCAGCTGAAAAAGTTAAGTTTTATTTTCGAATATTTTACAAAAGAAGTCACATGTTTTCTGCGGTTTGTTACATTAATCATTACATCTGAATAACCGATCCGATTTTAACAAAATTCAAAAACTTATTTTGTTTTGTCCACAGTCTTGGTTCAAAGTTAAGCGACACAACAAAAATTCAAAATTAGATCATACCTCTGATGGTAAAATATTTTTATTTTATATGTCTATTTAATACGTACAAACTATCAAAGGGACTAAAATTATGCTGTTAAAACGCTCCCAGTTTTTGTTTTGTTTTTTTCATAATTTCTGTTATTCTGTTCCTCATAGTCTAAAGGCAGGAATTGTTTGACATCATCTGCAGAGACTGGTACTCTGATGACTGCACACAATCATACTGAAAAGCTCTTACGTGATGAGAATTCCAGATGGTTGTACAAACCCAAGACCACAAGCTAATTTAGCTTGCAGGAATATTATATACTTTAAAATCTACATATTGCTTGGGAATATAATTGTGAAATTTTATCACAAGAGATCTGTTAAGTTTAGAATGTAAATTCTACAAACTAGTATGTACACACTTGTTAGTAACCTAACTTTAACATTACACTTGATGTAAAAAATGACACCTGACTGCCATTTTATAATTAATGAGCCTTTGAAAAGCAATGAATGCTAAATCAAATCATGCCCTCCAAAGAAAACACATGGTAGCATCTCAAAATTCCTAGTCATGTATTACGCTATTTTCCTAAGGATAAAAAAAATTAAGAAGCAATATTATTATTGGTAACCTCCCAAGTAGTAAACAAAAATTACTTTTTATTTAGATACAAAAAAATTTAATTAAATAGAATACATCAAGTAGGCCTGTTACATCACTTAAATTTTATTTCATTCATAATATATTTAGTTACATTTTCTCCCTTTGCTAACCAAGCAATCAATGTTGATGTACTCAATAATGTTCACAATACTTTTAATACGATCTGTCTAACCCTACATGTTCAGTAACAAACATCACCAAAAATTAAAAATTTCATTAGGGAACAATCAAATAAGATACAATCAACCCACATTTACCCGTATCCCAAAAAAATTTCAGTACAGTAAAATGATCAATCAGAAGCTCAGAAGTTTTGATATACATTATCTTTCAAAAGAAATATTTACTGCACGAAAACAAAATGAGATAATACAATTTTAACTAATTTGCCCTTACTATGTCGTACCATTTTAAGCTTGAAGGCGCAGAAGTCAGCAGCAGCATTGCCAAATCGCAATTTCCACGAGCTATTTGTATGAATACCTCATCCATACATAGATAACAATATTACAAAACTATCGGTATATTGCAAAACAGTCGGACGTTAAAACAAAAAAAAGTATTATAGTTTTTGATTTTTCCTTTCTCCAGTTCTCCCACAAATAGGACATGGCAGAGTGCAACGAGCATAAACAATCCACTCATTAACAGCAATCATTATAACAGGTTTTAATTTAATTGTTGTATTACTTACAAAGATTTGTAGTTTAAGCAAAATAATAGTAACAGTAATATAATTTAAAATAAAAATTATAAGTAAAAACAATAACAAGAAGGATAGATTAGAAAGAAGGGCGGGATCAAATGAGAACTGCGTTCGTGAATAACAGAAACCTATATAACAAAAAAATCTTATCATGGGATACAAAAATCAGGCACCATCAGACGGTGGTAAGACCAGAAGCATTGTACAGAGTAGAAACACAATTATAACTATATTGAAAAACATTATCAATAAAATAATGAGCACAGTAACAAGAACAGTTTGGACCATCCTAGGACCTAACAAAGAAGAAAACAGTTACAATAGATCCCCGTTCGAACAATAAATATACAAAAAAAAACTGAAAACATAATCCATATAATGAGAAAGAGGAGACATATTTTTTGGACCAGTAGCAAGAATGAACGGTAGCAAATTGACAAAACAAATTTTTGATAAAATAATATATCTCTTAACGAAACCAGCATGGTTCACAGTAACATTGAATGGACCTTAAATATTCAAAAATTGACACAGAAGACATACAGAATAGGGAAATTTTTAAGAAAAAAAAGGCAGTAAGCGATTTTCAGGGTAGAGAATAAAAAGGAAGAGACATGGACCTCACAAAATTAAAAAACTTAAGAAGGAAAGATCCAAAAGAATGAAGAGATTGTGGGAAAAAAAGAAACATGAAAAAACATGAAGAAGTAATTAAAATATTGATTTAGCATGCTCACTCTCTCTAAAGGGCGATTTTGAAAAAATATATTAACCAATAGAAATATTATTATTTACTTGATAACAGATCTTACGTAATATAAGAATAAGTATTATCTGGAAAGTACAAGAGAGAAGTAATGCAGAAAGTGGGATAATTATAATGAATGTTTACTATATTAAGCACATCTTCCGAAAGTGGCAATGCTGGAAGATGAGGGGCAAAATGAAGCCGTTAGCAACGCTAGATGTGAAAGCTCACTATGTATAATTACGCAGAACATAAGAATCATTCAAAATTTCTTAACAAATACTTAATAAAAATGTCTATTAGAAATAACAAGTAAATTATTAATAAATAAATAAAAATACTGACACTATGTTGTAATGACGAGATGGCCGACTGATTGATCCTATTTGATGCTGCCTGATAAGTAGGTTGTCCTCCAACCAAACCGGGCCAGCCGTTAGTGAGAGGTGCAGCAGTTTGAACAGGAGGAGGTGCTGAAGGTGGAGCAGTTCTGTTTGAAGGCATTGTGGGAATCACTTTGTTGACCACAATCGTAGTTGCTGCGTTAGTCGATGGTGGCGTAGCACCGGGAGGAGCTTTAATCCATGAGCCCATACCACTAGCTGCACTACCTTTTTGAGTCACTAATAACTGCGATTCCATTAATTTGTTCGGCCAATAGTCTTCAAATGAAGTACCCGCAGGAAAGTAACTTTTAATATCGGTTAAACTAATCACAGAACACGTTTCACTCGCGAATAATTCATTTCTAATACCCTGAACTTTACAACAGAATTTTAAATATGCTAGATCCCAATTTTCTAGTTTTTCGGCCTTCAATTTTAAATTATCCGTTTCACCTTCAAAATAAAACAAAGGTACATATTTATTACCATCACGAACGGTATACGGCACTACCGATTCTCCGTTGATACGTATAAAGCCACACTTGTCTTTTGCATCGTTACCGCAATGTAACAATTTATTATAACAAACGTCTAAAAAATTATAAAATTCACTAGCGTCTTGTAACCTAACTACGAGATCTTTTGTCGTAAAATGTTCTCGTCCAAACTGTAATTCACAATGTTTCATATTAATTTCATTAAAAAGTCTTGCTTCAGCTTCAGTGATGTAATAGCTGCGAATACAAGTACATGAATATATATCTGGATGTAAATAATTCATATATTTGCTTAACAGTTTTGTTTCCACTATACGCACAGCACAATACTTTTCATCAGGAGTTCTTATAATGTAGGGAATATGTATTCTGCTCATTGTCACCCAACCAAACCTCCCTAAGAAAAAACAAATAATATAGTATTAAAATGAGACATCAAAATTTTATTTCACACAAATTTTTTTAAAATACTATCAAAAAATAACACTTAATAATTACCACTGAAATGAACCAGTATCACGTTTGAAAGATTCATATTATGTTCACCCATGTTTCTTTTGAATACCATATACATTTTATAAAATGGATATTTCACACATTTCTATTAGCAACAACAATCTAGATAAATCCAAATTTAAAAATTTCATAACAAATTCTAAACAATCCTACTACAGTTCTTAACTTGGTTAACGTTAAACAAAAAAAAAAAAATTAACTTTGTTTTCATTTCTTTAACACTTCAATCATCACCAACATCTAACAGACAGAGAGCAGCTTTATTAATCTTAATGTTTATTTAGTTTCTTGTTGTCATTACAACAGCATTAACAACAGAATTTTTGAAGTGACATTATTTTGTTTTATAACATGATGTTTAATAATATTGCATTGAATCAATGTATCTATAATATTTCGTAATACACTAAAACCTTGCTTATTTAAATTCTGCTTATCTAAGGTTCTTGTTAACAAGGCGAAGTATCAGAATCAGCACTTACTAAAGATTAAATTCCTACTTTCATATACTAAAGGTTTTAACCACGAATTCTTTATAGTAACCACTCTTCTTAATAAATTTTATATTTACAGAATTTCATAACTTCTTTTTACACTCTAGTTCTTTGACCTTCTCTTTCCGCTCTTATCCAGCTTATTGGGGCGAATTAGCTGAACGGACAAGTGAGTTTTCACACATGCAATCTATTGCTTTTTGAGTATCGCCAGTCTTGTAGTATTTCTAGTAGACTTGAGCTATTATATATTTATTCGTCTAGAACGATTGTAGCTTATATTATATAAAGTCATGGCCTTTTGTGTGGATCAGCGAGTGTATAAACAGTTTTTGTAGTAAGTTGTGTATTGGTCAACCCATTTGTGAAGTTAGTGTTAAATGAGGTAAATTGTTCAAAACCAGTTTTTGCACGTAAATACCATGTACTGTATTGAAGCAGTTCCTTCATAGCGGGCAATTAGTGTACAAATGTTTTGGTTTGTAAGTAAGAATTAATTACCTATTTCATTGTAAATGTTCATACTTCCTACAAGTTAAGTTTACTTTAAATCTTAATTAATTTTTACAATATTCAAATATAAATTTAATCTCTAATCAAGTTAAGTAAATTAATTAATGTGTATGAAAATATTTTATAAATTTAAAAATAAGTTTTATTACTTAGAAATAAGCAAATCATGAAAAATCCCAAAATTAACAACACAATAAATTTCTTTTTCATTGCAGACTAAACAAAAATGATTTTTGTTTAAACCAAGGTTTAAGGAAACAGTTTCATTAGAGTAAATTAGCGATGCAACATGGTGGCAAGCAAAAACTGATACTTCAAGAACAAAAAAAAAACAATTAACATACTTTCACTGGGAAGTTTGGCTAAAACAACCACATTGTATATTATAATTATTCAGTGAAACATCTTCCATTTTCATTTAATTATCTTCGACACATTATGTTTTTGCACACTTTTGTAATTACGGTTTTTTACATTAAATATGTGAATTTGGTACACAGCCAATTTTTTGTTATTACTAGCTGATAATTCACAAAAATACAATTAATCTTAATTACAGAACTACTGTGAGTTTTAAATTGATTATACACTTATAAAAATAACCTACATACATGGATATGTTTACAATGAACTTTTATGGTCAGCTTAATAACAATGTAGCATAATTTTCTACGGGGCTTTGTGTTATCTTGACTATTCAAGGTACCGAGTTAAGGTAAATAATAAATCGATGATACTTGCGAATACAGTGAAACATTGAAAATTGGAGTACTTTGGTCACGTGATGAGAGGCGAGAAATAAACGAGAAGAATATACTTGTAGAAAACTGCAGAATATTATGCAGGGAAAGTTAATGAGTAGGCGTGGTCTAGGTTGAAGTAGAACAGCAAGGTTAATGAATCTTCAGGACAGGTTAACTCAGCACTGACAGGGTGGTACAATGTGAGTACAGTTACCCTTTTTTGTCTGGCAATCAACAAGCCTCAAGTGGCCTTGATGGTAGCAAATGTTTTCTGAGAACAAGGCACCTGAAAAAAAAGATGTACCCCTGGTCCCAATAACCTCAGAATGTACAAGTTTGTACTGTATAAAAAAGGTTATTAAAGTAGAAACCAACTCAAAATATTTTTTTTTACAGGGAATATTTACTGTACAACTTCCCTGCCTCACCGAATTTACTACATCAGTTGTACTGTTGACTCTGACACCTTATTTGTTATACAAGCTCGAAAGCTTGTGTGTGTTCCAGTGAAGGAGAACAATTCAGACATGGCCAGTTGGGAGTGGGAATGTACTTATGTATAGCAAAAATCTCTTTAGAAATACCTATTATTATGACAGAGAAGCTTGAAAGCATCAAAAAGTGGTATAATTTAGCAAGGTACATGAATGAAACACCAACCAAAAAAGAAAAATATTAAAATTCTTTCACAACCGATGGATATAACTCATACAAAAATAATAATTTTATGTCAACTCTATTACGTCAGCACAAAACTGAAGTAAAGAAAATGTTTAGTTGTTGTATACACAGTTTGCTTAAAAAATCTCTGTTGACTACGTAACTAGGCTGAACTACAATTTTATAAATTCTGTTTTAAAAAACACAAATTTTAAACTTATCGAAATAGCCACACAAAACCAAATGGTTTTACTGAAATGCGAATAAAAAAGAAATCACTAAAGGTGAATTTTCATAAACCAGCTTAATTATAGTAGAATGAAACTACACTTAATGTCCAATTTTATGGAACTGTCCTGGAATATACTTTATCAATTTCAACTAGGCTGATTGTGCTTAACAAATACTTTCTTTCTACCTACAATCCTTAGAAGATCCACTAGTCACAAATGTACGCACAGGTAGTAAAGAAGAAATTGTAGTCTCTACTTTTACTACAGTATCTTTAAGCTTAAATAACGGAGTAATTGCTCACCATAAAATGACATTTTCCGCCATAATATTTATAGCAAAAGAAAAATACCTACTCGTAAAAATCACAGGAAAATAGTAATATTATTAAAATTTAGAATGCATTAAGAGCAAAAATCGGCTTTATGATTCTGATAACATTATATTCGCCAAAAGATTGAATAAAGATAGTTGTGAAGTTACAAATTTTTGTCACCTGACTAACTTAAATTTGGGCTTAGAAATTTGGTAAAATTTTCTCTATTATATAATAAATTCACTTTTAATAGACAGAGAAACATTGATAAATATACCGAAAGAATTATAAGCAATACCCAATAAGATTATAAACATATAGAAGATCAACTGTTGTTGTTGTTTAGGTCAACAGCCGAAAGGCTGGTTTGACCCTCTAGAGTTTTACTAAGTAAAAACGAGGAGTAAGGTGGTTTACCATTGCCTTCCTCACCGAGTTGAAAGAGTATGCTTATCAGCATGCCAGGCCCTCCGAAAAGCACTCACTTTCCACCCTGCAAATGACACCTTCACTTCATTCACCACAGGGTCTGGCTGTATAATGAAATTCATTACTCTCAGAGGAGATAACTCTGACTAGTGTCTTTTACACCTCTACCTCTTCTGTTCTTAAATAGTTCAGTCATATAAGTGGCTGACTATGTGATAAACAGAACTATTTTTTTTAGCCCTGGACCAAACAGATAGAGTGCAATTAAAATAACACTCCACCTGCCCGTTTTGGGCATAGAAGATCAACTAACGAAACTAAATCCAAATTTAAATATTAATTCAGAGGAACTATCAAAATCGTTCAAAATAATATCAGAAGTAAGAAAAGGACAGAATATACTATCATTAATTCTGTTCAATTGTGCCCTAGACAAATTACAAGCAGAATGAAGAATTAATGAAAAATAAAAAGAATGAAAATAAAAAATAAAAATATATTCATAGAGAACTAACCCTGACTGTCTTGGTTTTTGAAATGATAAAACACTAATAGCAGAAACAAAGAAACAATAGAAGAAGTATAAGAGCAAATAGAGGAATTACACAAACAAGTTAGAACAGATAGGACTTCATTTTATATCCTTTGAAAAAACATAGTTATAGCAAATGATAGAAAGTAAAAGAACTGAAACAGAAAATATTTAGGAGAATGGATCATAAGACCTAAATCAAAAACAAACAATAAAAATTAGAATAGGAAAATAAAACAGCATAAAATTAATGCAGAATATAAACATAAAGAGGATTCTTTCATTGGATACAAAAATCAGACAATAGCGTAGTGTTACAGAAGCTATTAACAAGTTGTAACACAGACTAAACACAAAATGTGCAAAAAAGAGTAAAAGGAGGAATAAGAAGAGTCCAAATATTGAAACTGTAAATAATGATAGTCAATGTTGGGCAATGAATCGGCCAAGTAACAATAATAAATCCATAACATAGTGGATGAAATAAGAAAGAAAAGAATGAGATTCTATGGACATCTTGTAAGGATGATCCAAAAAGAAACTTACAATCAATAAATATTTAAAGAGCTAAATCAAAACAGCTGAAATGGTTCAAACAAACAGAAGATATAATGACACTAATCATGGATAAAGATATAATAGAAGACAGAAATAAATTCAGAAAAATAATTACAGAACATCAATTTCCAAAAGAAAAGTTGGGAAAAATAACATACAGAAATGGTGATAATGGGAAAATGTAATAATAAAACCACTTTCAAAATTTATGGAGACAAAATAGGAACTAAGGAAAAATAAGCTCCAAATAAGAACTCAGAACTCAAAGTCCTAATTTAATAGAAAAAAAAATCTGATGTGAAACGCTCACGCGACTTTCTCTTGCCGATGAAAATAATTAATAATATAACCTAACATTAGTAACAAACAAAAAAACTGACTTCAAAAAACATAAAACTTATTATAATCATGAATGAATGAAATGCAAAATGAAAACCAACCTCACTTTGGCTTAATAATACGGAAAATCACATTTTGACGCTAAACTAGGCTCTTTAGAGAGAAAAATACGCTAAAGAAAAGTTGTAGATCTTTTAATTTCTTATAAATTTGATTACTTTTGTTGTAAAATGCATACTAAGGCTGTAATCTTGAAAAATCCATTTTTTTTACAGATTTTCATGAAAAAACAACATAAAATCGCTAAGTACTGCTAAACTAAATGTTATTAAAAAAAAATTTGGGAATAAAAGTTGTAGGTTTTAAAATTGTCTACAACTTTTATTGTATACATTTCTGCACTAAAATGCATATTAAGGCCGCAATATTAAAAAACCATTTTTTTCTACGATAGCACAGCCTCCCCAAGAAATTCCCGCAGACCTACCTTATCTTGTAGAGCATAAAAAATGTAGTAAATTAGGCAATTTAAAAAAAAATTGTAGGAGCCTTTTTAGAGAAAATTGCAAAAAGTGATAAAATGACACAAATAAACTACCACTTCCGGTTGACCGATTTTGATGAAAACGTTCGTGTCTGGTCCTCTAGTAGTACCTAACTTAAGTTTCAACTTTGTACGATGTTCCATCTTGAGATATTTTGTTCACAAACACACACACACACACAGACCAATGGCTAAAAACATGTTCTTTGGGTTCAGGGGGTCTAAAACTTGTAGATCCAGTAAAAACTCGATGTCAAAAAATCAACATGAAAACAATACTTTCCTTTCTATATTCATAAAGGCAAGAGAAAGTAAAAAGACAGAACTATCTGTTCTCAATTATGTACGAATATGTACGATCATGCTCCACAAATACTTGCCATAGCAATTTTGTTAACCAATACCCTCCTAACAGTCTTTCTGCACTGATGGACTGAAATTATTACTACATATCAATGATATAAACTCAAAAGACCAACGAGTAAAAATTTAATTCTACAGATGAGCCCATTTAACTGACATATTGCCAACTACTGCATTCTTACATACTTTTTGCACAATTTGAAAGACTAGTGCAAAGCTTTTACCCCAGCAACGATTGCACTTTCATAGACCCATCCATACAAAAAAATTAAAACACAATTTTTTAACCTAATACTCTTGATATAAAAACTGACTCACTGTAATATAATTCAATGAATTTAAATCCAAATATTTTACTTCAGTAAAATTGTTTAAATATTGCAAATCATGGTGCAGACCAGTGGGTCTCAACCTTTCAGGTACTGTGCTCCCCCCCCCCATCACCACTATAAGTGGTCAGAACAAGTATACTGTGGACAATTCGAACTGGCACAACTCTTGCTCTACGTGTACACACAATTCCACATAAAGTATAGGTATCCATAACTTATTCTTTCAACAAGGTCTACAAATTTTAATGTACGCAAATGCCTACAACCTTATTTCAATGTACAAACATACAAGCAATTATTTCATTTTAAAATATGTATTTAATTTGTCCCAGTAAAAAATTCAATTATAAATTGCAAGAACTAAACTGCAAAACTCACTTAACTATACTCTACAGACGCACACAACTAATTAAACAAATTGATCTGAATATATTATAATGAACAGAAAATCATACATGAAAACAAAATATTAGTCACGTCATTATGTCTGACACATTATTAATAACAACAGTGAAAACAAAGCGTAGTGACCGTGCGCGAGTCGCACATTACAGTAGCGATTTGTATACTTTTGTGACTGTACCATCATTGTATGGCGAGGGGCGAAGAGTGGAGTAGATAAACACCGAAGCTGCTTGTGCCAATTCGAATTGTCCAAGGTATAGTATCCTACAATCGGAATATGAAAACAGAAGCTGTGCACATTAAACTTCAGCTAATTTTATACATAACGTATAACTTTATTATGAACATGTATAATCACTATTAGTAATAGCTACAGAAGTTATAATTTTTTAAATAAAAAAATATTAGAAAATTAGAAAAATTATTTTAGGTTATCTATCCGAAATATTTATGCATGTCATATCGGTCTACATTAATGAGAAGGCTCAAAACATCAAAAAATTAATGAAAGTACATATAGTAGGTCTGAAATCTAAATGTACATAGGTCTGGCACTGTTTGTCCTTAGTTAAGTTTTTGAATATTTGGTTGTAATTGTGACAAAGCACACTTCAAGTCACTTTAGACATCCAGCCTTGCTCGATATTTTTATTTTATGTACGCTAACATAGAAAATCCAGATTCACAGAGATATGTTGTTGAAAACTGTACCAACAACTTTGGAGATTCCAAAAAAAACTTGTGGGTAAACATGAAAATAACTTAACAAAAAATCTTCACCATTCATGGTTGAAAAGTCCGCGTTTGCTTGAGAATCACGTTTTAGGTCAACTGCTTTGTTTCTCAATGTAATGATTCAAATATATAAGTGATCATGTGAAATATACATGCCACTACAAAACTGAGAAAATCATAGTTTCAATTTTTTATTAATTTTTTTTCAATACACTCACGCCTCCCTTGAAATTCTTCTATGCCCCCCAGGTTAAGAACCACTGATGTAGACGACTGATACGATTCAGAAATAGCAGATATTACAGAAATAAATCCTTATGATGCATCCTGCAGCTTGAAATCAATACTATTTGATATAATAAACTTCACTAACCTTTTTTAATCTGCCTTTATTTTATATTAATCACTAACACATATTTCGGTGGATCCACCATCATCAGAGTAGGGGCGGTTCCAGGGCTGATTTTCGGGGGGGGGCCTATATTGTTTTTATGTAGCTCTTACTGTTTGTAATTGAGTCATTGAAAAGTCCTCTTTTATGCTGTATTGCTGTAACCCCAATTTTAATTCATTGAGAAATTTTTGCTACATCAAAGTCCATGTATATCAAGAAAATCTTGAAAAATGGAGGCGCTGACTGGATGTGAGTGGCTTTTGACTACTGACACTGATTGTTATCTTAATACTATTTAAAAATATATACTTTCTGTTTGACTCATTTTAATACTAAAACAATTATTGTTAATTGATAGGTACGAGTATTGGGATTCAGTTTTGTTAGAAATAATAGCTTATAGAAAATATTAAACTAAGTTTTCCTAGTATTTCGGGGGGGGGGCATGGCCCCTTCCCTGAAACCGCCCCTGCATCAGAGTATTTTAAGCCGCTTGAAACTAAAAATTTTTAAATTTATAGAAGATGTTACACAACTTCAGTCATTTGCGTAAAACTCTGTAAAGATACTGTAGAAACATTAATTAATTTTTAAATTACTGTAAGTAAGCTTAGTAAAAACAAGATGCCCATCTGCCTCATGATCAGACTCAAGGTACTAACAAATTTTCTTCAAATTATAACCAAAGCCAGTCAACTTCATTCCCTTAACTTTTAAGTTTGAAGTCCCAATTCATATAATTTGTTTCATAAACTTGTTTTTGTCAAATAAATTGTTAAATTAAAATATATTACAGTAATCATAGCAAGTATCATTCGTTTAAATATATGAATCAGAGTAACTTCATGACAGTTTTTACACATTAGTAATGAGAAGTGAGGGACAAAAAAAAATCAAAACCATAATTTTACGTACTCTACTCCCACTCTTAAGTCTAAAAATAAGCTTCTCTTGAAATGTTTCTAGCCTAATAACAGGACCAAATTTCTCCTTCCTACTACTTAGCCTAAAGATTGTAACATGATCACAAAAATATACTTGTACAGCTCTTAGAAAACTTGTATTAATAAAACTTCTGCACAGGGAAGGAAGGTACCTGAATAATGCAAGTGCAAAAACAGGTCAAGACCTAATAATTTCAGAATATGCCTAAAGATCACAAAAAAGGACATTAACATTACACTAACCTTTTTGACTTTGTTCATCAATGGCAGGCTTTTCTTTTTCTTTCTTTTTATCAGTAGAATCAGGCGATGGTTGACTTGGTATCACCTTATTACCGGAACGATTAAGGTAGCCAAGAATACTGGTCTGGCCTTGACCCAATGCTGCTGCTGTTGCTGCAGCATTAGTTCGGCCAACCTGTACTGGTGGCAAAGCAGCCATTTTAGCCTTATTCGCTTCGACCATTTTGGCCGCCAACTCTCTGATCTCTGCTTCATCTGGCTGCTCTTGTTTAACTCGTACACCTGGAAAATTAAAATAGAATAAATAAACCATAACCTACAATTAGTAGTACAAGTATATAAGTTTGTGGTGTTTTGACAATATGAGCTTTTGTATTAAATTTTTACATATATTAGAGATGTGGTTTATTACTTGCCAGTATTGCTTGAGATTTGCATTGTATTTCAATAGGCAATTACATGTTGCTATTCATTTTTCTAGTAAATTCTTTTATGCCTTTTGGTCATTGGTTTCTGAATAATGTAATGTATTTCTCATGTTTCCTAGTATCTTGTCGATGGAGAGTAGTTTAGGTGTTTAGCATGCATTTTTAATTAATTAGGTTGGGTACAAAATCTTTGCATATGACTCAGAAACATTTAGGTTTTCATTTTCTAAAACATGTTAACTTCTAGTGTATTATGTAATTCAAAACTGTAATTATCTACAAATTGTTGTGCTCGAATTACACCAATAAATTAACGATTCTCATTTATGGGTAATTTTTTTTTAGTTTATTTATTTATAATCCCATCAACAGCTTGGTCATTAGTGACTACAGTAGGTTGTGGAGCGATGAGTTGTGAGTTGTTATAATTTCCAAACACTAGCTCGGAATCGAACCCGGGATCTCCACGTGGTAGGCCAGTCCACTACCACTACACTACGAAGCCAGCGTTAAGGGTAATTTTACAAAGTTCAAGCGCATTAAATCACAGATAATATGTATTTATCCATTCCATCAGAAAAAAAACTTAAATAATAATATAATTCTTAAATTTAAAAAGAAAATACTGAACATTTTTGTTTAAGTATCTTAATTCAATACTGGAAATGACTAAAATTAAATTAGAGCTGTATTTACAAATTAGTTTGGTTTGATAACTGCAACAAAATCACCTGTAAATGAACTTGCTACATATGCGTTTTGTCGCCAGCGGCTCCCACCATTATCAGCGATATGCATACGGTTCCAGAACCGGCCGTGACTAGCGCTGCCGACACGCAGTAAGGAGTGTTTCCCCTCCACCTGGAAGGGGACTCGCGTGGAAGGTATTTAAACAACGGTATCGGTCCGCGGAGCTCATTCTCAAGCCAGCTTTCCAGCAGAGAAGAACCAAGAAGAAGAAGAAGATGAACAGCCCAGCCGAGCCCGGACGAAGCCATCCCTGGACGACGCTACCGGTGGCGGACGCCTCATTCCCGCACCGGTCAGCCGACACCACTGTGAAGACGGAGGTTAGCGCAGGCCCGGAGGGAACCGCCTCGGCCGCGCTATCGGCCGACGGCGTACGCCGACCCGACACTGCGGGGCTCTGGGGGCCACCACTGTCACGCTGCAGTGGGGACCCAACTGCCGCTGAGGGAAGGCTAGGCCTGAATCCGGTAGCCGAGCCGTCACCCTTCGGACACCGCACTACACACGCCAGCTCGCCGCGTCCGGCCACCTTCAACGGCCCTTTTCAGGGCCACCAAACTTCCAACTACAACGGTCCTTTTCAGGACCCCCAACCAATCAAACGGCCCTTTTCAGGGCCACCAAACTCACAAGTAAGGTTCTGCCACGTGTCGTCGGCCCCGGTCGGCGACAAGTGGCGCCCAACGTGGGGCCCTGATCGTTCAGAAGTTTCTGGACCCAGCCATGATACTACCGGCTACATGCCAGTCGGCAACACTGCATACACGGCGCCCAACGACATAGACCGCATAGTAATGGCCATTCGCTCAGCTATACCTGCCATGCTCACCGCCACCTTCACCGGCCTACCACATGAAGATCCAGATCGGTTTTTAAACCGGATACAGGCACAATTAGTAGAACAGAGGATTCCAGAGGAACAGTGGGTCGAATTTGCCGAGAAACAACTACGAGGAGAAGCAGCAACGTGGTTCAAACGATTCCACGGTCTACAACTTGATTGGCCCGAATTTGTCAGCCGATTGCGACACAACTATTGCGGGCTACAGACCACCACAAAATTATGGTCCGAACTCTACGGTAGGAAGCAAGGCCCGAACGAGTCCGTAGAGTTATTTCTGGTGCAGAAGACTAGACTCTTACGTCGGCTTGCTCCCGGTAGCGTGTCTGAGTTTTTGCCAATGCTTGTGGAGCAACTTAGGCCACAAATACGAATGCAACTACGAGCAGCGCCCGTTCAAGATTTCGAGGAACTGCTCGACCGAGCAATGTTAGCTGAAGCGGACGAAATGGAGATGCGGACAACACTCAAGCAGAAAGAGAAGCTAGAAGGCCACAGCGATCCTAGGCAGGGCTCGCTGAATCCAGTAGGCGGCTCGACAGGAGCGACCATGGAAGACAAATCGGCTCGACGGAAAAGTAGTCTCGCCCCTTGGTGCCACTACTGTCCAGAACGGCACTTCCACCGGGATTGTCCGGTCCTTAAGGCGAAGCAGGGAAACGACCAGGGGCCCCGGGCAAGCAATCGACCGGGGCCCTCAACCAACTAGGCTCCGACATCCCGAGAATTACTGTACAAGTTGCGGGACAACTTGTAAGAGCAGCGATTGACTCAGCGGCCAACTTGAGCTTCGCACGAGCAGACTTATTGCCCATGGAAGGAAAAAGAACACAGCAAACTACCAGCATCGATCTAGCGCTCAACAGTACTACTTGCCAGGCTACCGAAGAGGTTGAAACGGAAATCTTATGCGGAGGTATGAGAATAACCACGAAGTTTCTTCTAGTACCAGGGCTCCGAGAAGAAGTGATCCTGGGACACGACTGGCTAAAGAAACATCAGGCCGTACTTGACTACAGCCGTGGCTGCTTACACTTGGGTTGCGAGAACCGCAAGACGATCTTCTGGCATGATAGGCTCGAATCTGAGAGTACGGTGATTGACTGGACCGCCTTGACAAATGCAGCTCCCGTGGCAGTGCAGGAAGAATTAGAGGCCATTCTAAAGCGACATAAAGTAGTATTCTCCAGCGACCCTCTTCGAGTAACACGGTCCATGGTGCACGAAATTAAACTAAAAGAAGGAAGCAAACCATTTCGGCTGCCGATGTACAGGTACAGCGAAGAGAAGAAACGAATCATAAGGGATCAAGTCGAAGAAATGCTGAAACAGGACGTAATAGAACCCACGACATCGCCCTACAACTCGCCAATCGTCATCGCGAAGAAGAAAGATTCTACCCCTCGCTTTTGTGTCGACTTTAGGCGATTGAACGAACTCACCGAGGATGTAGACTCGCAGCTGCCACTCATCCATGAGACCATTAAAGACCTGGGCAGCGCTCGAATCTTCTCCACCATCGATCTGAAGAGTGGTTATTGGCAAATTCCGATGGAGGAGTCGGCCAAGCATTTTACGGCTTTCTCAGTTCCAGATGGCGGCCGATATCAATTTCGTGTCATGCCGTTTGGCCTAAAAAATGCACCCAGCACGTTCCAGCGACTAATGCAAGACGTCCTCACCGGTCTCCTTCGTCACTGCTGCCTGGTGTATCTGGACGATATCGTCGTCTATTCGGAAAACTGGGACGATCATCTCCGCCATCTCGACCTCGTACTGGAACGACTTCAGATGCACCACTTGACCTGTTCCCTGGAAAAGTGCAAATTTGGCCGGGACCAGGTTTCTTATTTGGGGCATGAGATCACCCCCGCCGGCAATATACCGCAGACGCAGCACCTGCAAGCCATCGTCAACCACAAGGCACCGAGCTGCAAGAAAGAACTACAGAAGTTTTTGGGCACATGCAACTGGTTACGGGAATACATTCCTCGTTTTGCAGAAATATCCGAGCCATTGACAGATCTATTGCGAGGAAGGAGTTGGAAATGGACGGAAGGCGCTCAACAAGCCTTCGAGAAGATTCGCCAGGCGTTCAATCAACCACTGCAGTTATCCAGGCCAGATCCAGAACTTCCAATGGTGTTGCAAACTGACGCCAGCCAGAAGGGAATAGGTGCCGTGCTGTATCAACTGACCGAAAGCGGAGAACGGAGGATCATCTCTTACGCTAGTGCAAAATTGCGCGATGCGGAAAAGAAGTACCATTCGAATGAATTGGAGTGCCTCGCTTTGGTGTGGGCGATAAAACGCTATCGGCCGTATCTCGAGGATCGCCATTTCATCCTGAGAACGGACAACAAAGCACTAACTTGGCTCAAACAGGCAACCGGGCAGAAGACAAAATACGCCCGCTGGGCCTTGTTGGTTCAGAGCTTTAAGTTCGAACTTGAGCACTGTCCTGGGCGAGAAAATGAATTACCAGACTTGCTGTCCCGGGATCCGGCAGAAGAAAGCACCGAAGAGTTGCAGGATGAGAACCGGCTGCACCCGGAGGAGAAGAGTCGTACAACCAACGAAGTCATCGTCCCACAACCTCGACTCCAAGAAATCACCGCGGCTCCTCTCTTCCAGCAGGTAAAGGAGGCACAGAACGCTGACCCCTTCTGCCGACAAATACGGCAAACTCCTGGGTCCGCAGCTGACGAGAATCTCCGAGTGGATGACGACGGCCTCATATGGACAACTCGACGCAGTACTGGCCCTCACGTGCGACCGCCTGGCGTATACGTTCCGCCTAGCAGCCGTCTTACCGTCATACGCCATTACCACGATGCCCCAGAAGCAGGGCACCCCGGAGCAGAGGAGACTCGACGAGCGATAGGCCAGGATTACGACTGGTCAGGAGTAGCTATGGACGTACGGAAATACATCAGAGAGTGCCGAACTTGTTCCCGCTATAAACGAGGACCAAACCCTGCGTCAGACCATCAACGAGTGAGAAAGCCAACAACATGCTGGAAGCACGTGGCCGTTGACATCATGGGCCCGTACCCGGAGACCAAGCGAGGAAACAGGTTTCTGGTAGTGGTTACCGATTTGTTTTCTAGGTGGGTCGAAGCAAAACCCGTCCCACGCGCAGACACAAAAACCATCTTCGACTGCCTGGAAGAGGAAGTCTTCTGCCGCTGGGGGTATCCTGCTGTCCTTTTGACTGACAACGGCACCGCACTGACAAGCCGGCTGTGGAAGAAGTTGTGCCGGCAGCGAAACATTACGCATTGGACCGCTCCCGTCTACCATCCCAGAGCGAACCCGACGGAACGACGCAATGAAGAGATTAAAAAAACGCTGCGAATAGCCCTTGAGCAAGATTTCGAACATTTAACTTGGGACCTGAGTATTCCACGCGTGCTATTCGCCCTGCGGAACCGAGCAAATGCAGCAACCGGTATGCCACCGAGCGTGCTGCTCACAGGGAGGAAGTTGAAGAGACCGGGAGATTGGCTCCACCCAAAGGCCGAGGAGTTTACACCGCCAGTCGAACAAAGAGAACAAGAGGCGGCGGAACGGCAGAGGAGGTATCAACAAAAGAAGTTCGGGGAAGAACGAGGAATGGCACCAGTCTTTCAGGAAAACGACTGGGTGTTTGTTAGGCGACACGCTGGACCGAGTGGACATGGACGATACGCCGGATTCGAGGCACCTTGGGAGGGACCATTCAAGGTGTTGCAGAATAAAGGACAGGTATACGAAGTCGACAAGAATGGTAGCCGGCTTAAGGTCCATCTCTCCAGAATGAAGGCTGCTCCACCAACAGCTGATACACCGAACGCCCCGGAGCAAGACCCCGCTGAACCTCCTGCAACCGTATGCAGACGCCTAGACGGGGGGGAGTTGTCGCCAGCGGCTCCCACCATTATCAGCGATATGCATACGGTTCCAGAACCGGCCGTGACTAGCGCTGCCGACACGCAGTAAGGAGTGTTTCCCCTCCACCTGGAAGGGGACTCGCGTGGAAGGTATTTAAACAACGGTATCGGTCCGCGGAGCTCATTCTCAAGCCAGCTTTCCAGCAGAGAAGAACCAAGAAGAAGAAGAAGATGAACAGCCCAGCCGAGCCCGGACGAAGCCATCCCTGGACGACGCTACCGGTGGCGGACGCCTCATTCCCGCACCGGTCAGCCGACACCACTGTGAAGACGGAGGTTAGCGCAGGCCCGGAGGGAACCGCCTCGGCCGCGCTATCGGCCGACGGCGTACGCCGACCCGACACTGCGGGGCTCTGGGGGCCACCACTGTCACGCTGCAGTGGGGACCCAACTGCCGCTGAGGGAAGGCTAGGCCTGAATCCGGTAGCCGAGCCGTCACCCTTCGGACACCGCACTACACACGCCAGCTCGCCGCGTCCGGCCACCTTCAACGGCCCTTTTCAGGGCCACCAAACTTCCAACTACAACGGTCCTTTTCAGGACCCCCAACCAATCAAACGGCCCTTTTCAGGGCCACCAAACTCACAAGTAAGGTTCTGCCACGTGTCGTCGGCCCCGGTCGGCGACAGTTTATACTAAAACACAATCATACATGTTTCTACCAACAATAACCTATTACTACTTCAAGAAAATATGTTTGAAACAGTATTATTTTGGTACTTGGATATAATTTTTTCATCATTTTAATGAATTAAATTGAATGCAATATTCTTAAAAATACATACCACAGAAAAAACAAAAACAAAATTATATTACAGTAGAACCTCTAACTCAACATTTTGTGGATTCGAGGGTGTTGAGTTATCCAAAACACGGGAATTTTGGATGGGCTTTAGTAAATCCACACAAATTAGACTCGAGTTATAGATTTATTATAAAATTATGGTATCTACAAAGAATATAGTATAGTACTTAATAAATTAGACAAAATAAATTTTAATTTCAAAGTTGAAAAAATAACAGATCATAAATTTGCCACGACTCATTCCACACTTTCTTCACAGCTGTGCTGGTCCGTCCTGATTTTTCCGCATTATGTTAGGCTCTTTCAGTCTGCGTTCTGTTTGACAAGGCCATAAAGAACTAGCAAAAAGTTAACTGAGCTAGTTTTCGGTGTAAGACATTATTTAGTGATAACTAATCACAGTATTATAATTAACTGCAGGTAAGTATACTTCTGTGAGGTGAAATAGAGGAATGAGTAAATTCCAGGAGGTCATCCTGCTATGTTGGATTGCTATAGTAACCATGGGAACTACTGTTCATTGCGAAGAAATTGTTTTGTCTGCCGCTTTTCCAGTACATTACCAAGATCTACTTCTCAACTATCATGTGTCATCTGACGTTGTTTATTTTTAGTAACCCTACTTAAGTTAACTATTTTTTAGATAGTTTTTATTAGAATTTAGTTGGTTCTATGGTCCATTTCATGTTCATTGGTTTTTCACTCACAAGGACAAGTAAATAGCCCAAATTGGAGAGTAGACGTAAGTAAAACAAAATAGTTCGAAGTGAAGCTGGGGAATCCATTACTGTAGTAAATTAACTGAACATTCCGATGAGTCAAGTACAGGTACGCTAGCGTTTCCTGTAAAACAAGCAACAGCAAATCGTGCAAAATTTTATTCCAGAAAGTCTAAATGGTTTCATGTTAAAATTCTGGAAAAATTAAAGACAAGGGAGGATGCGAATCACAGGCAAAACAAGGTACTCCTTCAAAAGCCCACAAACCAAAGCACTGTTAAATAAATGTAGTGTATGTAGGTGATATTGACCATAAATCAGAATGCACTACTGCAACTAATTCAAAACCAGCGGAGAACAAAAGTAAATCATATGTGATTAAGTAGTGCATTTCGCGGAAACTATACACATTAAATTGTTTTGTCTTTATTACTGTTCTTTATTATGTGTATACAGAATTGTATACACATAATTCCTTTGGCAATGAGTATTTTATTATCCTGGTTGATTTCACTATCAATACATCACTAATTTTGCAGAACTAACGGGTGTAGTTTGTTTCATTATTACAATCACCCTTTTCATGATATGGGAGCATCAGAGCCAATACCATTTTACTATGTGTTTGTCAAAAACCTCCTGACAATGAACAGTTAGCCCTACTATGTGTTTAGCATACAATTCAGTAACAACCTGCATCCCAGAATCTCGGTTTCATACATGCTTACATTCCACAATTTACGACGTCAAATTATTGATTAGAACCACAAAGCAAACAGTGAATGAATGCTACAAAAATGATGGCGCAAGTTTCTCGCAAAAGTATTAAAATGTAGCCTAAGCTGCAATTTTCAAATACATCCTAAATCTGGAACAAAATTCAGGAAGTGGATAAGAAATCTCGAAAACAATACTGTAATATTCAGCATCAAAAAAATAATAGTGAAAATGGAAAATATTACTGTCAGAAAAGTTCTAGGTTAAAAGAACTACATCGCCTATTCCACAAATTCCTGGTTGCCACTCTCGCCATAAACTCAGCTTAAACGCCCCAGCCAGCTGCCCCGTTGGATGTTAATCAAATCAATGGATAGATAACCAAACCTAAAGCCGCTGATATATAAAAAAGCAATAGTTCCTTATGACAGAAGATACCTACAAAATTAGATAAATAAAATACAAGTAGGCCTAACTATCCTCTGTTACGGTCACGTATAACACAAATACCAACGTATATAGTAAAATCTGTTGGTAAACCGTGAACATCAAAACAGAAAAAAGTAAAATTCATGGCGCAATTCAATGTGTCGGTTAGGAGATGACGTTCATGTGACTAATTACTTTCAAAAGTAACAAACACTGTATGGAATAAAATACACAGACAATAAATCTACATACAAATGCACAACTGTGATATAATCTTAAGAACAAAAAAATAAAATCTTACAAACGATAAAATAAAAGGGATAAATAAAAACGATTCGAAAAATGTTAAGATTCGAAACTTTGCAAACGTATTTCTTCAATGTAATTGTAAAGTTCGGTCCAATATGACTGTAAAACTCTTTGAAGAGTAAAAAGGGGAGATCAGATTTTTTTGAGAAGAATGAAGAAAAACGAGTAACAAGAAACTTCTCCAAACAAAAGTTGTAGCTACAATTAAAATTAGTAACTAACACTCTGGTTTCTTGTTTAACTTTGACGACAAAAACACGCCAAGTTATCGTACTTCAAACTTATGCGTTTTTGCCTCACCAGAAAATGTTCCTTCAAAGTTCATTAAATGTAGGCCTAACTATAAATTACACAATAAAACAAAAGAGCTAATAAAGTTCAGATGTAAGGATGGCAGATGTAAGGAACAAGTCCCTCCAGAACATTCTAAATTTAGCAAAACATTTCGCCCTCACTTCTTTTCTTCAGACTTTACTGAAATCCATGAAATACAAACTGTACGGCATTGGTGCGTTTTTTCTAGCCTGATTTGGTAAGTTAGTTTTATTTTACTTGAGTAAGTAGAAGCAAAAACTATATGGCTTGATCTTAGAACGTGTTTTGTACACAAACTTTGGGGTTTTACAGAAGTTTTTTTGGCTAAAATTAGACATACCTTTGCACCAATTTTTTTTGAGTTGTCCAACATTAACAATGACTACGACATTAAAATATCGTAAGTGAGAATGAACACGGAGGGGTTAAAAGAGGACGTAGTAAGGTAGGTGGGATTGAAGAGACTTGCTTCAGATAAGAAATTGAATTACACCAAATTCGAGAGAATACTAATGACAAAAACCGCTCTCTTTGGAGTGACTGAAAACTGATATGAGGAAACCGAAATAGTATTCCTTATTCATAATATTAAATCGAATCTCATAAAAAAAACGTAAATTTCGGAAAATTACTAAAAACGAATAAAATGTTATAAATACCGTAAAATGCGTACGGACCAAATAACATTTTTTTGTACACGGTGAGAATATAATACTACTTTAGTATCTAAAGATCAATTTCACACAATACAGCACTGTCAAATGCCACAGCCCTAATTCAACGTTTGGAAATATTTAACCAAAACGAGTCATACATCTACTTGCAGTTTTCACGTGCCAGCATACTTGCATTCATCCACATTTAGTAATTTCAATACAACAATAGAGTAGCACTAAAAGCAGATACAAAAGGATTAATCAAAAAGTGCGGTGAGTCCGCCAAACAAACAAACAAACTCGCAAAACAGTCAAAGATTGGACCATCGTTTAACGAATAGGTAATAAACTGGCTCGCGTACTATTTTATATATCTGATCAAGAATTCAACAAGAACATTTCACAAAGACAAAAAAGCAACTCTAGAGAAAATTGGTAAAAATAAAATGCACAAACCCTTAACCGAAACTAAAGTAACTAAAGCAACTAAAAATAAACAACTAAATAAAACTAAACTAGTATAAACTAGTTTAGTATAAACTAGTTTAGTATAAACTAGTTTAAACTAGTATAAACTAAAGCAACTCTAGAGAAAATTGGTAAAAATAAAATGCACAAACCCTTAACCGAAACTAAAGTAACTTCTCCATCTCGTCGGGGTTTATTTCAAATGGTCGGATGCAATGGTCACATGAAACTCGTATAAAACTTTACGAGGTATTTAACTATAAAAGTTCATGCATTTTTCTTTTTCTGGATGCTACACAAAATTACAAACCGTACGAATACTGGTTGAAACTACAAAAGACCTCGCCAAGAATATGTTCCGCAGCGCTATCACGAAAACTGGTTCAACCGGTTTGCAGGCACGCAGTAATAGACAATAAAGCCTACTACCTAGTATTACCTATCAATGTTAAGAAAGCGTGATCACATACATGATGCGCAGTAGTTCATTTTACGTGTTGTTGGCCTAGCTTATAGTATAATGGAGAGGGAATGTTGGGTCTCCAGCGCGCGGCCCTCCCTCCTTGCACGGAAAAGAAACTAGTTGCTCTGTGCACTCACACTATTTACTTGTGTTGTGGTCTACGTTTCGACAGTTTTCGTAAACAGAATTTTTCAATATTCTTCGCAGATTCTTAAACAGTATTTTTCAATACTCATCGTCGTTTCTTAAATAGTATTCGCAATGCCTCAGCCAAGATCGAACAGCAGATTAGGACGGGAAGTGGGTTTAAAAAGTAAAACTAAATGTGTAATAATAAATTTTTACAAAAAGATTACTAAAAAAAATCCAGAAATGTTACGATTAAAAATTCAAGCTCGTGTGGCTGACCTTTGCGGCATTTCCGTCCATACAGTGCGAAAAATTATAACAGAAGCAAAAAAACTGGGTAAAATTGGAAATTTCAGGACGCCGGGAAAATCTCGCGAAAGATTGAAGAAGAAAGTTAATATTGATAACTTTCAAAGATGCGCGTTGAGAAATATTGTGTACAATTTCCTCATAGAACATTAGAACCATTAAATTAAAAATTCGCATACCTACTTTCAGGTTACTTTTCCTTTGTTATTAGATAAATAAAATGAAAAAAGATGCAAATACAAAAAAAAATTAAAAATGGTTTACTATCGGTAACCCACCAACCCACTGGGTTGGTCTAGAGGTAAAGTAGTCGCCAAAATCAGCTGTTTAACAGTGATTTTCGGAGACGAAGGTTCCTAGTTTAAATCCTAGTAAAGGTAGTTAGTTACGTTTATACGGATTTGAATGCTAGACAGTGGTTACCGGTGTACTTTGATGGTTGGGGTTCAATTAACCATACTCTCTCAGGAATGGTCGGCCTGAGTTTGTACAAGACTACACCTCATTTACACGTCATACATATCATTATCATCTCATTGGGTCATATGGTTGCTTATTGTTCTGAATTGAACAGATTGCAACGTACATAGTTATTAGGGATTAAAAAAAAACTATCGGTAAATCAAATAATACCAGTCGCTACACATGCGTTCACGAGCGTAGTGTGTTGATGAATGCAAGCGTGCGTACGTGAATGCGAGCGTACATAAATGTGTGAACATTCATTCTGCCTCCCCACTAAGGCATTATCCTACAGCAACCTAACCACACTCTGCGCGTTCACTGCGCTTTCTTAACACTGATAGGTTATACAACGTTGAGAACACTAGAGCTGTGCATGTGACCTTGCAGTAGCTATGAAAGACGGGACGGGGTAAGTTATTGCGTTCCGAAAACATCATGTCGTTTTGTAAACATATTTATTTGGCTTTTTGTTGAAAACATTGTGTCAACAAACTTATTCACACGTCATATTCGTTGTTTTGGACTACATTACTTATTATGAAGCGTAAAATAGCTATTAAACGCAATATATTGGGAGAGTCAATGTTTTACAGCCGAGTAGTGCAGCAGATGCCGTGCGCTCAGCTATATGTCCAACTACTATACAACCAAATACACTTATTTTCTCTGTCTCTTCGAGCGTTGAGGGCAGAAATGATAGGAGAGCACATCAATGTTGCAGCAACCGAATACGAGAATAAATTTTTCATTATTACCTTTCCGACAAAATTAGTTTCAAATTACAAAAAACCATATCCGTTTAGTAATACGATAGATACAATATAGTCTTAGAATTAAGTAAGTCAAAACAACAGAATTCAAAATTAGATCTACAATAAAAAACATTCGTTCATAATAAATTTTGGTTACATTACTCTTATATTTTTTGGCACATTGACTTATAACGGGGATATTCATAGTTGTTTGTTAACCCCGGGTCTTTTTTCGAAATGTCCTCGCATTTATGGTCTTGTTTGTATTTTTAAACGAAAATTCAGCCGAAGTTATTTTCAGTGTTTACTTGGTATATCTGATGACGTAGAAACAAATTAAGGGCATTTTGAAAAACTGTACACAAAATCAAAATTTTGTTTGTATAGATTTGTAACCAGTACAATATAACAACATATACGCTGTATAATTTATATCAAGTCCTAAACAGTGGTTACCGGTGTACTTTGATGGTTGGGGTTCAATTAACCATACTCTCTCAGGAATGGTCGGCCTGAGTCTGTACAAGACTACACCTCATTTACACGTCATATATATCATCCTCATCTCATTGGGTCATGGGGTTGCTTATTGTTCTGAATTGAACAGATTGCAACGTACACAAATTAGGGATTACAAAAAAAAAAGAACGTCAGACAGCAAATAGTTTTAAGGTTTCCCGTAACATAGACTAATGTATGGAAAATGTTGGTATACCCCAGTCACCCGATTTTAGACCTTCGCTGAAAGATACGCAGTAAACCAAAATTTCTGTTCAGTTATATTCTGAAGATTAGAGAAAAAAATACGAATGTAAAGTAATATGGGGGAATTAAGAATTCTTTTCTTGTCTCTCTGGGCTCAAGAACGTCCGCACGACGTCTATTCTACCAAGACATCAATGACTCTCTTGAAGATTCCGAGACTGATGTGCGTAAAAGGAGAATATACAACCCACATTTAAATCATATACAACACATCACTAACTGTTCGTGTTCGTTAACGTGATGCAGAGTTCATCGACCTTGAACTCCACAAAATAGCAATAGAACTGCGCAATACCTTCTTCACATCGTATGACACATTTTTCTGTTAGTTTTGAGTTGCGCTTTGTGAACTGTTGTCAAGCGTAGCATTTATTTGGTTGCCGATAGGTGAAATTCAGGTCGTGATGTATTTTTGTTACGTTCTTTTATATCCGTTAAATAAGTACAGTATTTTTGTAAGTATCAATAGTGTTACAACCTGATTAAATTTCCGTCAAACATTATTGGGTTAATTTTTCGTGGATAGACAGACATAGCGAAGCCCGAAAGATACTAAGAATTGTGATAAACTTACCTGACAATTTTAAAGTGCCAACAACGCGCTAAAATTTCCCGTAAAAATCCATAGAAGATACGGTACTTTATTGCAATGTTTCACAAAGAAGAGTTGTCCATGTAAGAAAAGAAAGCGAAGATTTAGAAAGATCAAATCCTGAGGGGAAATTAATTATGTTGGGAAAACAAGAACGAATAGTGTCTAACAAAAACGTTAGAGAACAAAAGGCCGTATAGGCCTACTTAATAAAGAATGATGGTAGAGCTTGTCTGACAGCTTGAGTCGGTTATGTTGTGAATGATATCCCCTAACTGCATCACTAATCTGATACTGTACCACGCAACTGTTGACTACATGGTAATTTTTCTACTTTTTTAATATCACACACCGCTCTGTTTGTTTTTGCGTCATTACGGTTTTTGTGGATTGTCTCATTAACCATTCAATTTCATATCTGCTACAAACACATTGCGATCCAATAACTGTAAACAAAATTTTAAAATTGTTGTAAGTGTCGAACATAGTTTTAATATAGTTCTTTTAACGTTTCCTTTCTTGTTAGCCTATTACTGTATAAAATGATGTAATACTATTGAAATGTTAACACAGCGTCGTTTAACTATCCCTGATTGTTCGTGTAGCCAAAATAAGTAAACCATATAATTAAAATGATGACAAAATTTCGTAAATTATTGCTACTCATAGTTTAGATTAGAACTCTACTGTGTAGGTAAACAGAAGACCCACCCTAAATGTTCGTGCAGCCGACTTGAGCCGTCAGACACGATATACCAACTTAAAAAATAAACAAAACCTGTGTTACACTTTAATGTTAAATAAAAATCATTAGTTATTATTTATCAAACCAAACATCTTAAAGTTGATTTAATGAAAGCAAATCGGAAACTACTCTTGCATATTTTAAAATGAACACTACTTTATTCTCCTCCAGGTGAGTGAAACTACATTCCTTCTAGAAGCAAACAAGCCATTGTACAGGCCTAGGCATCACATTTGAATTATGCAGTCTTCGACTGAGTACAAGATAGTTTAACGAAAATTATACCTTCCATCTGACAGATTGAACTGTTACATACCAGTTAAACAGAATATGTGACACCGGATGGCGATATTAAGTGGCGAGTTTAATTTTGGTGGCCCTGAAAAGGGCCGTTTAAGCGGTGGTAGTCTTGATGGGAAGCGTCGGTCGTAGTCGTCGTGGCGGTCGAAGAGCTGGGCGACACGGCGTGCGTCGGGTCCGGTGGGCGTAAGGCTCGGTCGAGGGACCGCTGTGGGCATCGCTCGCGTCAGCGGGCAATGACGGTCCGGTCGACGGCTTATGGTGACGGGTCTCGGCGAGCGGAAGCATCATCTTCTCTCTTGCGGGGTCGTCGATTAGTCTTCGCTGGAGTCCGGTAGTCGTTTTGCCGATGGTGGACGTCTTGTGTGCTGTCTGGACCGTAATTGAATTTTCCTGTTGAGTGTAGCGCTCTTTATATAGTTGCCGAGAGCGCTGTGGTAGAGGGCGGTTACTGGCTCGGCCTTGATGACAAAGCCCTCTGTCGGTACGCAGCCGAAAGGTTTGTCGGTACGCCGCCAAAGGGCCTACCGCGCAGACAAGGGCCGGGAGAAGTATTGAAGGCCGGCAACACAGTAAATGAATAATTAGAAGGGATGGCGGTGACATAAGTACTGATAAAACTAATAACTGTATACCGGGTGAGCAACATAAAATCGAACCCATAACGTAACCGCTACCTTACAATGTTTTCACGTAAACTGCCAACACACAAGTTTACCTCAATATTTTCGAAGAATTCTAAGCACAATTAACAAATACCGAAAAAGAATACAGCTTCTTTCAACGAGACGGAGCAACGTATTACACGTCAAACGTTTCACTGAATCGCGTTCATGCTGCTTTCACAAATGAACGAGTTGTCATTCGTAGCCGGTGGCCTCCACGATCTCCAGAGTTGTCTACTTAAGATTTTTTCTTTGGGGCTACGAACTGAAGATGGACATTTAACGATAGATCAATACACCTGACAAAAACGTTTTGCGTCAGACGTCTCTCCATATGATCAGTCTAGCACAAAAATGCATCGATACTCAGGGTGGTCATTTTGAACATCATTACATTTTGTAACAAAAAGGTAAACAAATACAACATTTAAATTACGTTTATTGTTATTTTTTATTTAAGTTATCCGCATCAATCATACAAATTCATTACAACGTAACCTACCGATTCTGCAGAGGTTACGTTATGGGTTCGGTTTTATGTTGCTCACCCGGTAGGTCATTCAAAAAAATAATATTACAGGCCACGTCATTAATACGAATAATTACCTATTCACAAGTCAATGTACACATGTCATTCCCCAATAAAAAAAAAGTGAAATAATAGATCAAAACAATAATAAAAACCTAACGAGTCACAAGTCGTAGTTTACACGTGACGATTGCTTATTCGATTTGATTACCGGCATGAGTAACTTTGCTTATTTATAAGTACAGTATATCCGAACCCAGCCCATATGGTAAAGAGTGGAAGTTGTCTATAATCGTTACAAGTTAATAGTAGTAGAACTCGTGCATTTTGCTGAGAACAGCGGAACAGACATGCGCACTAGCAGCCGAACGTTCCGTTCCTCGTCTTTCCCATCAAGTACAGTCACGTAGGCATACTTAAACAATCATGCACAACATCAGTATTTACAAAATCCCTTAGTTTAGCATGAGCCATACTGTACTGCATGTAGCGCTGTGACCGCAACGTCTGTTTCACAAGAAAATGCAATAGATATAGGCCTACAATGCACTGTTTATTCTACATATACGATCGGCAGTAATATTCCTGGCTTCAACGCCAGAGGTCCCGGGTTCGATCTCCGGTTATTCTGACATTTTTTATCACTTATTTTCTTTTATCATCGTTCGTCTGTATTAGCGGTAATTAAAAAAAAATTAACCTAAAAAAATAATTCTGCAGAATGGAGGGGGACAAGTTAACGCGCCATATGAAATGATTACCATTTGTACTTTGGGTTAATTACGTTCAAGCTATATATTTGTTTTGAAACCAATGTTTTCTTCAGAACGTGTGACATAATAGGCCCGCAAGGAAAACATACCACAACTGTACAAAATATAACTACGTAATCTACGTATGTGTTTATCATAGAAAGTTGCAGCAGACAATGGTTTTGGAATGTGGGAGATCGGAGTCAATAATTCCGTTTGTTCTGCCCACCAGCCGAAATTTAAATTAGATTCCCAGAAAAGTCGAATAATATAATTTATACGCTTTGACTATCATCAACGTAAATGCCTCTAACTCTCGACAAGCAAAACAATGCATAAGATTCTCCGAGTCTAAACAACTTCCAATTGCTTACGTATTTATTAAAACTTTTAGCATTAGCAGTAATTGCAGAACAGTCGGACGTTAAACCAAAAAAAAAAAAAAAATAAATAAATAAAAATAGTGATAAAGTCGTCGCCGCGAGTCAATGTTTAACAGCTGATTTCCGGAGACGAAGGTGCCTGGTTCAAATCCTAGTAAAGGAAGTTAATTTTACACGGATTTAAGTACCAGTGTACTTTAACGGTTCGGTTTCAATTAACCATACTCTCTCAGGAATTACCTACTGGTGAACTTTAACGGTTGAAGTTCAATTAACCATACACTCAACAATGATCGGCCTGAGTATGTACGAGACTACACTAATTACACGTCATCCATATCCTTATCTCATTGGGTCATGGGGTTGCTTGTTGTTCCTAAATTGAACAGATTGTATACACATATTAAGGATAAAAAAAACATAACATGTAGTACATTTTACAAAATAAAAACAGTTTAACTTAGTTCGTTTACAAAAAAATCGCGTTCAAATTATAAGCCGTTATTATCATCGAGATTCAGCTGTTTAATAGATGATTTTCAGAGACGAAGGTTCCGTGATTCAAATCCTAGTAAAAGTACTTACTTATATACTCTATTCATCGCAAGAAATATTTTTGTCGGGTAAAAAAAAATAATGACGTCACTGAGCATGCGCATTATTTAAAAATGTGTACACGCTGATTAAAAAGTAACAACATAATACTTTTAAAAGTATTTTTATAAATGAAACTGTTAGGTCTATACCACATCATGACTGACGTTTTAAGTATTGTTGAATAAATTTATAAAAACGGTATACAGTAATCCCTTGGTATTCGCGGGTTTAGGTTATCCGCGGACTTTGTCCGTGGGCCTAAAATCTTATACAGTAATACGTACGTTTTCTCACCTTGTGTACACCGTACTTGGTGGGGAAGTCATACAATTCTGAAAACATGTGTTTGAATAAAAATGTTTTGGCGTCGTATCATGTTGAGTCACACACTAGTATGGCGACGGCCGCCATGAGCCAAGCTAGATTTCCGCGTACTGTACGTAGTAAGCGCGTCACCGGATATAACCCCACCCCCACCTCTATCGTACGCCCAGGCACCATACTGTAATTTCTCCGCACGTTTTCCTCCATGTGTCAGTCTAACTTTTTCGTACGTACGTACGTACAGTTCTTTGTTAGTTTGACGGTCTCAAACCATCAACGAGATCCTCAGCATGGCAACGCAGCTCGCTGATCACGTGTTGGAGACGGATTCCGTCATGGTAAGGGCCCTTCAATCCAAAAGAGGACTCAGGAGCTGATGATACCATACGAAGACTCCACAAGGAGTTTGAAAAGAAGAAGCAAAGAACCATAACTAACTATTTTAAAGCAACTTCATTTTATTATGCGTTCAGTACTGTAATTATTAAATATTCATAGATTATAATAATGGTAAAATGTTCCTAAAACTATTAAACACTTAAAACGACTACAGGACTACCTTTAGAACATAACCCCCATCTTTTCGTTCATATAATGTATCATTATCCGCGGTTTTACGAACCGCGGTAACCCTCCGGAACGTAACCCCCGCGGATAACGAGGGATTACTGTATTTTATTTCCATTCTTTTTCATAAATATATATGGTTACAAATTATGTGCATTACCTCTGATCTGTATGACGAAACAAGAGAACTTTAAAAGTAAACATTTTTATTTTAATGATTAGTCATCTAATATTAGTTTAGTCACTGGTTATTTCACAATTGAATTTGACGATGACTAATCCCAATCCATACATCTCTCTCCACATTTTTGACAAAGAACACGTTGTCATCGTTATATGCTACCAGTTCGCTTTTGACATCTTATTGTTTGGCATCGTTCTTACGCGCATTATAATTTTTTTCAATTAGGAATCTAGTGTTATAATATATTTGTTTTCATTTCTATTTAAAATTTAATCTTATAAATAGTTAAAAGCGCGTATCAGTTATCATTTTTATGCTTCCATTATGCATTTTTCTGAGTCACCGCTTTAGCAGCTGATTCGATGTAACCGCTGTGTTTTTGCTGAACATATCTTTCTTACGATGAACGAATAGAGTTACTTTTATATGGATGTGAATACTGAACTGTGGTTACAAATAAACTTCAGTGCTTCAATTAACCAAACTCTCTCAGGATTAGTCGGCTAGAATTTGTTCAAGATACACTTCATTTATATTACATATCCTCAGCTAGTTGGGTCATGGGGCTGCTTAATGTTCTTAAACTGAACAGATTGCAACGTAAACTATTAGGGATTAAGAAATTAAGTGTCCGTCATAAAAAAGAGTGATGTACAAAAGTTCCAGCTGTTTAAGTATTGTACCTTGCAGTAACATGTACCAACATAACGTTGTAATTTTGTAAAACTGATTTTTATGAACGTTTTTAAGAGAATTACAAATAAGATCACTAGAAGATTAGATTATTACAAAAGCAACTTGATTATAGCTAAACAGTAAGGCTAATTATTTTCTATTCAGTTTAAAAACCTTTTTTATTAACGAGCCGAGCCGTCAAGAATTCTTCAGACACCTTGTATTCAATGACCCCAGCAAAAGTCGTTGAACGACACAAGAGTAACACAATTATTTGAACCATCTTTTGAAAATTTTATATTTGCAATTCGGTATTGTAAAGTACCGTTCATTTCGTGGTCACCAGGTTAATTAAATAAAAAAACTTAAAAATTTAACTTCTCTGCCCTATCGGAGCTGCAACATACTGCCCCCTAAGATGAATAACAAAAAGAGCGTGCGCACAGAAAAAATGAGGGAGATGAACAATCATCTAACATTTTTACTTAAAACCTGTTTTTTTATCTTAAAACCTTTTTACTTTGCTTCAGGGATTTTTTAAATGAATCGATCAACTGAAATCTAAACGTCGAGTTTTTCGCGATCGTAATACTTTTTCACTTTACTCCTTATCAGAAGTAAAAAAATTCTTTTATTTTTTCGTAGATCCTACTGATAAGTAGGAAGAAAGAAAAAATAGGAATGAAGAAAGATAATAAGATTGAAAAAGATCAAAGGAATAAAGTAGTGGAAGAAGTGAAGCGTCGAGCCACAAATCCGACCGATAGACGGACGTGTAGTCTCCCTTCAACCTCCTCACATCACTAAGTGAAGGCTACTTTTATTGGAAACATTGCTACAGGCGGTTTACTTTCTAACGCTTTCATAGCCGAAATTTCGAAACTAAAAAAGTAAAAATTTTAATTTCTAAAAAACGACTCTATTGATTCGTTAAATAAATCAGAAATAAATTGTGAAATGGCGAATCCGCCGAATCACTCTTTATGTACAAGTTCATATGCACATGGATAATGTTCCGATACTGGAAGGTTTTTGGTAAATAACAATACAAAAAAAAAAAAAAATCTGGTGTAAAACACTCACACGACTTTCTCTTGCCAATGTAAATAATGAACAATATAATCTAACATTAGTAATAAAACAAGAAACTAACCTCAATAAAGATAACCTAATTTTAATCATGAGTGAAAGGCGCGAAATTAAAATCAACCTCAGTTTGGCTTAAAAATACGGAAAATCACTCTTTCACGCTAAAATAGGCTCTGTAGAGAAAAATGCTCTAAATAAAAGTTGTAGATCTTTTTATTTCCTATAAATTTTATTATACACTTTTGTCGTAAAATGCATACTCAAGCCGAAATCTTTAAAAAAAAAAATCGATTTTTCACACGTTTTCGTGAGAAAAAACAGAAAATTGCTAATTACCGCTAAACTAAGCGTTATACAAAAAAATGTTCGAAATAAATGTTGTAGGATTATTAACTTTCTACATTTTTTAATACATAGATTTTTGCGCTAAAATGCATATTAAAGCCGTAACCTTAAAAAACAATTTTTTACGTGAAAACAGCCTTACCAAGAATTTCAGCAAACATGGCGCCTACCCTATCTTGTAGAGCATAAAAAATTTAGTAAAACACGCGATTTTAAAAAAATCGTAGGACCCGTTTTTGAGAAAATCGTAAAAAAGTGAAAAATGACACGAATAAACTACTACTTCCGGTTTACCGATTTTGATGAAAATGTTCGTGTCGGGTCCGGTAGTGGTATGTAACTTAAGTTACAAGTTCGTACGATGTTCCGTTCTTGAGATATTCTGTTCACACACACACGCACGCACGCACGCACACAGACCAATCGCTAAAAACATGTTTTTTGGATTCAGGGGGTCTGAAAACGTGCAGATCCGGTGAAAAATCGACATGAAAACAATACTTTCCTTCCTATATATTCATATGGGCAAGAGAAAGTAAAAAAATATATTTATCAAACAATATTTTGATTCAAGTACATTAAAATGTTAAAATCGACGGACAAAATGAACAAAAGCTTTCTTTTCACCAGTACGGTTAAAATACGCACATTACAATTAATCACATTATAATAAGAGGCATGTCCTTAGAGACTTTTGGTATACAAACATACACCCCCTCATTCTCCATTACCCGTACCTCAATAATTGTTCCCTAGACACTGGAACACATACACATATACATTTTGAGGACACACACGGTCCATTCTGAAAAGACACTGCATAGTGTGCTTCAAATAAACAATGACTCATTAAACAATTATTGTTTAGGGAAAAAATGTAAACAACATCCTGCTCAATATATACGACGTCACATGTAATGTACATCAATGCATGGTTCCACGCGTATGAGTGTGTATTACTTTTCATGGGTGTCCGTAAAGAAAGGTGCGGAAACAACTATACTGATGCAGTGAGATGGGCGAGGTTGCGTAAGAAGACCCGCTATAAAGTTTCTGTTCAGTTGGTTTCGATTATAGACTGATATTATTCCTTTAATCCTTACATGTAAGTAGATATTAGGGATTACAATATGTTGTTTAGGTCAACAGCCGAAAAGCTGGTTTGAACCTCTAGAGGTTTTACTAAGTAAAAACGAGGAGTGAGGTGGTTTACTATTGCCTTCCTCACAGAATCGAAAGAGTATGCTTATCAGCATCCTAGGCCCTCAGAAAAGCACCCACTTTCCACTCTGCAAATGACACCTTCACTTCATTCACCACAGACGAACATTACATAAATGTATAAATCTCTTAACTGAAAAACACACCTTTCTGCGCACGGAATTACATCAAAAATGGTTAGGTGAACTATATATAAATTCAGATTAAATGGTACACTTCGACATCACCTTTCCGAATTTCATTTATCTTCTAATAGAGTCGACAACATCATTGAAGATTGGCCACATCTATGGTAAATCGCACTCTATCACGAACTCAACTTGACGAGTGCATACTCATAAATATGAGTTAAACTTGAAACTGAAGTTAGGTAGGCTACTACTAGAGGCCCAAATACGAACATTTTCATCAAAATCGGTCTACCGGAAGTAGTAGTATTCGTGTAATTTTTTCACTTTTTTTTTCTCAAAAACGGGTTCTACGATTCTTTAAAAATCGCCTCATTTTCTACATTATTTATGCTCTAAAAGTTAGAGTAGGTGTCCACTGAAATTCTTGGGGAGGCTGTTCACTCGAAGAAAAATTTTTCTTTTTAAGATTGCGGAATTAATATGCATTTTAGCGCTTAAGTGTATATAATAAAGTAGACAATTTAAAAATCTACAATTTTTATTTCAAAATTTTTTTTGTATAACGCTTAGTTTAGCGGTAATTAGTGATTTTCTGTTTTTTTCCATGAAAATACGTAAAAAATGAATTTTTCTAGTTTTTGGCCTTAGTACTATGCACTTAACGACAAAAATGTACATAATCATATTTACTGGAGGACATTAAAAGATCTACAACTTTTATTTAAGGCATTTTTCTCTATAGAGCCTAGATTTTCCGTATTATTAAGCCAAACTAAGGTCGGTTTTCATTTTGCATCATTCACTGATTAAAATAAGGTTTTGTTTTATGAGGTTAGTTTATTTGTTTATTTCGAATGTTTTATTACTAAAGTTAGGTTATATTGTTCATTATTGCATTGGCAAGAAAACGTCGTGTGAGTGTTTCATACCAGACTTTTTAAAGAGAACGAAGATATCAGTTTTTCAAGAAAACCAAACACCGATCCATATTTTTTAAACTTCAATTTTTACGTACGTCAGCTAAATGATTGTTTTACAAATAAACCAAACCAAAACATGTAGCCTAACATCAAGTATCACCTCAAATGTTTTTTACTACACAAGCAAAGTTATCGGAAGTGAATAGAAAGGGAGGCGATTTATGATAATAACGAGGCTGTCACTTTGTGACGTGCAATCAGATGGAAGTGGGCGAGACGAGATGAGGTTCGGATGCCCGCATAGAGCAAGAGCGTGCGCAAAAGGCGGGGTTCGAAACAATTTCACAAGCTCTCTTTACGTAATACCCTGAAATTGCCACTATAACCTTTACAATTTCTAGACTAGGGAGATCTTAAAGGCCACTTTTGACAATACATTGTACCCTACGTTCATTCTGAAGCTCACGCGTGAAGGTGTAAACACTCCCGCGGAAGAACCGTAAATGACTACTACGGTTTGTCGAGAGCCTAAATTCTTCAAGTAGATCCTGCATTCACCAAGTGAAACTTTTCTGTATTAAGTAGGTAGTTTAAACGACGCCTTGATAAGTCAGATTTTGGGATTGGTACGTAGCATACAAACACATTCAATTGGACATTCTTTCGTTAACCGTTTTTTTTTTTACATTATAATATTTAATACTACAAGATATCGTCGCAACAATAGTGTAGTAGCGAATCTGTTTTTTTTTGCGAATCTTAGTTATTACCATTATTGCACGCTACTTGGACTTATCTAGGATTACACGGTGATGAAGTATTGAATCTGCATAATATTCCGAAACCAAGAAAACGCCATGTTTTTTTTAACGTGTGTGCAAGATACATAGTAGTTTTACCATAGTGAACTGCTGAATTTGAACATTCGTCACTTCATAATGCGAATTATGTTCACTGTCCTCAAATTCACTATTTGGAGTAACAAATCTGCAAGATACGCTATTGCATTATTTTTATTATGCTTCCTACACTAATTTCAGACTCACTACGGTGGAAAAGCGAATCTGGTGGAAACGCTACTTCACAACACTATTTTTATAACCACAATCATTGTGTAGTAAAACAAAATGTACATGCAATTTCTACAAAAACATTAAGATTATATTGAAATATGATTTTACACAGAGTGGCAAAACTTATTTTTCTTCTGCAAAAAAATACTTTTGCAGATTCGCTAATTCACCATTTTTGAAACGATATCCTACACACCAGATATGTTTCTCAATCTATTTCATACCATAAAGAAGAAATGTATCTGTACATTTTTGCACGAGGCAAACTCGGAAACACCAAACGATTTTTAAAAATTCTTCACTATTGGAAAGCTTCCTACTTAACAGAACATATTCGAAGCGTGTTAACCTGGTTACTCCTGCTTATATTTCGTGAAACTTAATAAAAGAAACAAAAAACACTCGTATAGTTCTTATGAAACTTTAAGTCACAACAAAACGCATGTGAATACCATTGGAGGGGATAATTTTTCAAGGATAGACTCGAATTCCTTAAATACCAAAATTAGATTTTGGCCTGAAAATTGAGTTAAAAGGGTCTCTTCACCAACAACAGGCTATACGGGATTATGTAATTTTTAAATTTTGGTAGAAAAATCTTTGAGACTGGTAAAATGGCGCCATCTTTTTATTTTATTTGTTTGGGGTGAGGTTAGTTCTTTTATCTACCTGTTCCATTGTATTCATCTATTGTATTTCTCAGTGTATTGTCCAGCCAATGTATTGTACCGCTCTGCAATATATCATCCCACGCTTTCTATTTTTAAATGTTTGAAAAATTTTTACGGGACAGACACCAAAAAATAACGTCTCATCCGATTTTTGCATAGAACATTATGTAAACCTTCAAAAAATCAAATAGATTGTACCACTTTTAAGAAATAGTTAAACCTACTTCTTAAAATACATTCAATAATTCTCCCTTTCCCACTGATGGATTCATACTGATCTAAACAATATTTCTGTTTCCAGTACTAATTGGTTTAATTTGTACAGCGTGTTTTTTTTTTTTGCTTTCAACGCGTAAATTGAATTGTGTATTTAGGGGGGGGGGTTACACGCTTTCAGTTTAGTTCGGCGTGAAGCGCAGAGAGTGAGGGGGGGGGGGTTGGCTAATTAGTTATACATAAATTTTTGATACATCGCCGAATCCAATATCTTCCATTTTTCATTTACAAAAGTTCGAAGTGACAAGACAGAAGTCCCATCTGTAATCAGTTGACTGTCAAATCCTAACTGTTTATTTCATCCGGTTCCGCAGCTCGTCGATATTTGCTGGAAGAGGAGGAGCACACTCTGTCTGTATGTAACCCCATACAGCCTTCTGGAGTTAAATCAGGCGTTCGTGGTGGCCAGGCGATTGTTCCACATGGTCCAATGAAATTCGGCATAGCCTACCGACTGATTCTGAGTTATTTACTCTTTTCATCACTAAAGGTCACTTTTTTTAACTACTAACTTAGTAACATCCGGTAATAACTCAACGTTACTGTACACCTCAGAAAAGTCAAATCGGCACAGGTTTATAAGTACACGCAGTTCGAAATAAATTGATACCAAACATTAACATGGGCTATAGCAAAAAAACTTATACATTCTCAGATGAAAATTTACCTCGGAAAACAATTCAATACTAAGACCATCATCGTCATACATTTTGTAAGACAGATTACTTGTAACAACAATGTCAGGAAAACCAAATACATGAGTACTGAGTTAAAATCAATTGCTCGTAGGTTATCATACTGTTTTGACTGTACATCTAAGCAAAGGACGATGAGTGGATACATCAACAACACTTCGCCGTGCCATACTGGGTTATGGAAACCAGACGGTGCCACATCTTGGGAAGACTTGTAGAATAACAAAACTGAAAATGTCGTTGAGGATGCTAAAAAAGGTCGGTAAGGTCGGAAAGGTAGGCTAAAAAAGGTTTCTACTGTTCCTAGATAACAATGGCTGTGACTGACAGGTGCAATGTCGAATGGTGGCACCGTCTGTTTACCTCACGGCATTTTATTTCAACATCAAAATCTACGTTTAATACATTTTTGTAGAATACTATACTGATCTAAGTACGTTGAAACTGAGCACCGAGTAATTTTCCGTTCGTGGAAACCCCTTTTTAGCCGCATAAGATAATATGAAAAGTTAATAGTCATTTTAAAAATAAATTTATCATTTAAGCATAAGCGGCCACAGCTGACCTTGTCTTCTTTCAAACTAAACGAAACGATGTTCCAACACGACCGTATAGAGCCAGTAAGCGCCTTTAGGAAACCTCTTGGTGCCCCATACAAATGGAAATTCCACTGCAAGCATAACAAAGGACACAACCCTTCAGGGGTGTTGTAAAACTGACCTTTCTTAGTTTTGTGGCTCTAAGCAGGTACACAATATATGTGGCACTATCTGGTTTCCATAACCCGACAGTTCTTATTGTTAAAGTTATATATAGAGCTCACTCAATTTGATTCCATGAACAGTTATAATTAAAAGTAATTATTCTAATTTAAAGTAACGTACAGAACGAAGATCAGATTTTTATCGAACATTTAATTTTAAATTTAACATTGTTTCCTATCAGGAAATTATCTGACCTTCCGGCAAACTAAATCTATACTAATATAATAAAGAAGAAACGTTTGTTTGAATGAGGTAATCTCAGAAACTAAAGAACTGATTTTAAAAAATTTTTCATTGTTGCATAGCTTAGAGCTTCCTGATCAATATAGGCTATTTTGAAACTTTAAGTAAGATTAATTAAGTGAGTTAGGCGACTTAAACTGAAACGATGTCGCATGTTTTTTTTTAGTTTATCGGGTACATAGCTCTTTAAGTCCTCTGGATGGTGTATTTTTTGGGCTAGAAGTACTATTCAACTTTTATATTTCATAGAAAAACGTGAAGAATAACATTCGATTCAAAAAACATTAAAAATTCGGATATATTCAAAATTTTTATTTTTGTACTGTATTTCATATATTTGTTTTCATTCGACACGTAGTGAATGAGTCATATATTTCCAATTACTCTGCGTACCGCACCCACGTATTACTGTCTCTTATCTCAGCCATCTATCAACTGTCTCTTTCTTTTCCATCGGTATTCTTCTAAGCATTCTATTCAGTTCTATTAAATCGCAGGGACAAACATTTAAAACGGTGGACATCGATTTGAGACAAGAGTGCTTCCTTGACTCATGGACAACTTTATGTCGGACTTTCTAGAGCTGTAAGTCCAGAAAAACAATTTATTTTGCTGCCACAGGGCAACAAAACCACAAATATTGTATATAGAGAGGTTTTAAAATAATTTAATGAGGCCTACATTAGCTGCTGTGAAGCGAAGCGAGCGGGGGTTGCTAGTATCTGAAGAATCTGCTGGCCTGGGCATCTCATAAGAGTTAAGGCTGAAGACAGCAATAGATTGAATCGGCCCCACTTCCCACACCAACCATTCACAATCACTTCCAATGACACTATACTACAATTCATATCGTTATGAGCTTGAAGACCAATGGTGTTGAAAGCCGCAGTAGTGCCGGATCGTATTTTCGTAGTGCTACTTGTACGAATACCTCACATAAAACGATAATATGCAATTAAAAACTAGTAGGCCTACATCTATGATGTATAATAACAATATTTTTCCGTTATTATATATATTATTTTATTTATCAAAACTGTTTAAAATGTTTTAAAGTACTTTACATGAAACTTCGTTTCACCTTCACGTTTTACTGACAGTTGTTTGGTTCACACAACAAGCTTTGGTTGTTATTTCTTGAACCTTAAAATTTAGTACCTATTTCAACTCTAACAGGATCGTCGTCGACAAGACTGAAGATGCCTATATTCATGGATTTTATTACTCTCCCTTGCTTTTTTAAGTCCTTCTTCCTGGTTCTTTCACTTCTTGAAGGCTGTGGCGGATTTCTAAGATTGTTAAAACCATGTTCATCGACAGCATTCATTTTAACGATTCAATTAAGTATTTAGTAGTTCAACCGAAAGTAAGCGTAAAATGTAGTACAGGCTATTTCACAATAGAAACAACATTTAATTGATAAAATTATTAATTACACGAAAAGAAAAAGTTCAACATAACGAGGGTAAGTATAATGGTTACGAATGTTTACTGTACAAGCACGTCTTCCGAAAGTGGCATAGCTCAAAGACAAAGGTGAAATGGAACTATCGAACCGCATACCAAATCTGTTATCATGTGACAGACAATCCCGACTGTACTGCTTGTCATAATACTCCTGTCAATACGGTGCTGAGCGAGTGATGATGGGTACGTAAACGTTACTTTTCTAACGGTTATTAATACCCAGCACGCATCTACTTGACGTCATTCACACACATATTGATGGACACTATACCACCACCGTCATGCGTACTTACTAGCTTTAAAAAAGTATACGAGAGGGGATGGCGGAGAGGTGTACGCCTCAACACGAAAAAATATTAGCTCCCTGGTATAATAATACTAAACTTTGAAGTTCACAATGATATGACGCACATTATAATACTACTACTTTGTACAGCACTGGTATGTTTGTCCTTCCATGCTGACTTTGTCACGTACAGAAAGTATTCATTTCAAAACAGATGTGTCATTGTGTTTCAAATGTAATACACTACACTAATTCTTAACAAAATTACTCGCACTGTTATAGCAAATGAAACACAAGCAATTATGTCATATTTAAGCTACGATTTGTGACTCACTATTATTTTTGAATACTTATCAATTTTGATTCCAAAATTTAATTTTATAAATGGCATATTACTCTTACTCATTGCCCTAGCGAGCGGTGGTGTTTTATTCTAACGTTTTTTTTTTCAGCGCAACTAGCTTCTGAGCGAAGGGTCTCGGATTTGCTTCCCAGTCAGGTCTCTTATTTTTTATCACTCATTTTTATCTTAGTCTGTATTAGCCTTGTTGTTATTTAGGTCATCAGCCGAAAGGCTGGTTTGAACCTTCACAGGTTTTACTTAGTAAAACGAGGAGTGAAGTTATTTACAATTGCCTTCCTCATTATGTTGAAAAGTATGCTTATCAGCATGCCAAGACCCTCTGAAAAGCACAAATTTTTCACCCTGTAAACGACACCTCCAATTCATTCACCACAAGGTCTGGCTATATAATGAATCCATTACTTTCTGAGAAGATAACACTGACTAGTGTCTTTAACACCACTACCTCATCTTTTCTTAAATGATTCAGTCATTTAATTGAGTAACCATATGATAAAAGCCATTTTTTATAGCTCTGGAACTAACAGATCGAATGCAAATAATTTAACCCTCCATCTATCTATTATGGGCATTAGTCTTAATGTGCATAAAAGTCAAGCGTAAAACAAAAATAATTTGATCATTTTTCAAATTTTATTCTGTTTAACTGGTACATACCACTAACATTTGGCAGGTAAAAGGTCTAATTTTTAAAAAAATCCGGATTGTACACGATCGAAAACTCCACAATTCAAAGTGGCTATACATAAAAGAAACTAAATCTCCTCATTTTTAATCATACACAAAAGAAATTGATAGATGTAAAGTGGTTGGAAACATCTACTTTTGGTAGGACTATTTAACAAATATTGGATTTCAATCTCCTCGACAACAGATGATGTCAACACAGATCATCCTAACCCCAAACTTGTTTTCAATCATTAATAATTCTTTATTAAATTATTAGACGTAAAAACCGGACGCAAAATAAGCAGTTTCTGCAGTCACCCGTTTTATTTTATTAACTTAAGGATAATATCAACTCTCAAGTTGGTCTAGTGGTAAAGTTGTCGCTTCGAATCAGCTGTTACTGCTACCGTTACTGTTACCGCAGATACTTCGATGGTTGGGGTTCAATTAATCATACTGTTTTAAGAATGGTCGGCCTGGGTCTGTACAACACTACACCTCATTTACATCATCCTCATCTCATTGGGTCATGGACTGCTTATTGTTCTTCAATTGGACAGATTGCAACGTACACACATAGGGATTAAAAAAACATGATAGTATGAAGTGCTAGCCTAGCCTATCCTAGGACAATAATCCAAAGCTAGATACTATGTTACTTTTCGTATGTACTATGTTATTTTTCCACCCGCCTACGAGCCTGTGAGAATGAGAGTGGCATAAGTCAAACAAATTAAAATTGTATTAAGACACTTTACACAGCATTAAGTTATTCATGAAAATTATAAATAACCAAAAATAATTGTTGGTTTTTATCAAATACTTTTCGCCTTTCAAAGTGTCTTAATCAATTATATTAATTTTTTTACTTATGCCATTCTCATTCTCACATACCGGCTGGAATAGAAGCACGTAACAGGAAATGAAAAACAAATCGAGGCAAGCTAGAACTCAATAAGGCAGCTTAACTCAGTACTCTGATCATAACAGGCAGGTGGAGTGTTAAATTGATTGCACTCGATCTGCTAGTTCTAGGGCTACAAAAAATAATTCTGTTTCATACAATATGATCAGCCAATTAAATGACTGAATCACTGAAAAAGACACTAGTCCCAGTTACACAGCCAGACCCAGTGGTGAGTGAAGTAAAGTTGTCATTTGCAGGGTGGAAAGTAGATCCTTTTCAGAGGGCCTGGCAGATGATGATGATGATGATGATGACCATATTAAGTAAGCTAGGTACTTTTCTACTCAGTGAGGAAAACAATGGTAAACCATCTCACACCTCGCTTTACCTAGTAAAGCCTCTAGTGGTTTAACCCCAACTTTCGGCTGATGACCTAAACATTAATAACTTAGTACTATGAGATAAACACATCACAAAAAAATTCAACACAGTATACAGCGCATAAGGACTTATGAATCTGATAGTTAGGTGGTAAACAAAAGAACCAGAAGTAGGATCAATGCAACGAAGACTGTTCCGGAGGCGAAGCTGTGGAATGCCAAGAATGGTTACCAATGAGAAAATACGAAAGAGAGTGGAGGTAGAGAGCAATGTTTTAAATCACACTGACGAAATAAGATTGATATGGTATGGACATTTATGAGAAGAGCTGATTGAGGCAGATGGATAGCGTGAGTAACAGATTCAGTCCAGTAGGAAGGTACACGAGAAACAATCCCATTCCTTAACAGATCACCCGAGTCCTTAACAGATGTCATGTAGAGAACTTAAGAGGATTGGGGTAACAGGAGGCAAATGTTGAGAGTGTTAAGGCGACAACCAGAGGAAACCTGTAAAGTAATAATAATGTATACTGGTACAAATTTTGAGAAACGAAACTTGAAACACTAAAGTTAGATTCATACAATTTGAGTGTCATTTTGCTAATGATAAAAAATGTTTTAATTTTACCTACACAAACAAAAATGTAATGTAAAAATGTAAATGTGGTTTATAAAGACTTAAACCGTGAAGAAAAAATTTATATATACATACAAATATACAAAATCAAATTTGATGAACTGTGAATCAACATCTTGAACACAAAGTTGTTCAAGTTGGAGATGACGATGATTAGGAGTTGAAGTAGAAAAGATAAAAAAAAGTTTTAATGATTAACAAAATTGTAAAGGTAAGTCTAACGGTTTAAAACATTTCATAAATTAATACACTAGTGAATAATAAAATCACACAATTACGAAATTATAATCAAGATACATTCACGATTTCATTTTGATTCACACAGTTGTGGGTTGAAGGTAAAAACATTGATCAACATAACTGTCTGGTATTGAAGACCAGGGGGATTTCAATTTCTGATCCTGAGAGGATTAAAGAGCGTTTGTACTTCTTTGAACCACATAGGATGGTTTAGAAATTTGACAGCACAATGGACCCTTTGGGACTAAGTGCAAGAGATTAAAATCAATCTAGACACTAATATAATTACAGAAGACCTGTTTTGAAATAAGACTCTAAGATGCCATAATTTTTACAATCATGTAGAATTTAGATGCGTTAAATACTGTACTAGATTGTCTCGACATACTATGCCAGATGGAATGTTATTTGTTTAATAAACAATCCCCAAAAACAAGCACACTACTAATTGAACATTACACATCTTGTACCTCAAACAACATATTTTCTGTAGAAATTAAATCTTTAAAGGTATTACGTTAAACAGTTTATATTGGTTAAAGAATAGAAACAACAAAATATAAGTTGAATGCAGGAGAGAAAGCGTCAGCTGAGTTTTTAGATCCAAGTAAAGCTTTTGACTGTTGATCATTGAGTCTTGTTGAAAATATTAGTCATTACGTGCGTAGAACTTAAATGGTTCCAGTCTTATCTTACAGGTAGGGTACAGTGCAAGGAACAACCTAAAGTTATTTGAGGTAAACTTACAAAAATTTTGTCAATAAAGCTTGACATCCCACATTGTTCTTTATTGGAGACTCCACGAGGAGTATGGGACATGTCAGTAATAACACCTGAAATACGTATAAGAATCACAGAATGTATCACTACTATCAAGAAAGAAATTCTTGTACGCTATAAACAGTTTCACCGATCAAGTAATTTTTCAGATTCTTTTTAAAAGAATGCAAATTATCACATTTAAAAAATTGGGGTAATTTATTCATGAATTTTCTCCCTGCATAAGTAGGTTTTTGTTCAAACAATTTAATGGAGTTATTAGCCACATAATAATCTATTCTGTTTCTCGTGTTATGATTGTGAACATTGAAATTCTGCATAAAATTATTTTGCCTAACATACATAATCACTTTAAAAATGTAAAGAGGGGAACTGTAAGCAATTTAAGCTCCTTAAATAGTGGCCTGCATGTGATTAGCTGGTTAGCTCCCACCATACACCTAATAGCTTTCTTTTGAATTTTAAAAACCCTATTCATATTACCCATGCTAGAATTACCCCATACTAAGATATCATAACGGATATGAGACAAAATGAGGCCATGATAAGCTCCTATTAGCAATTTTTTATAATTTAATCAGGCAATTTGTTTTAGTGCAAATACCCCAGATGATATTTTACTACAAACTTGATTGGTATAGAAGTCCCAAGACAAAGATCTATCTAGAGATACTCCCAGGAACTTCACTGTTTCTACATGCTCTAAACTATTATTAAGAATAAATACATCCACTTCTCTACTTTCTTTAACGTTGTTTGTTTTTGAACTGCAAGTACTGACACTTTTTCCCATTAACTGTTATATATAAATAGGTTACCAGAAATCATACTTAACAATAGAGTTGTATTGTTTCCTGATGAAATTTCAGCAATACACAAAAATTTACTGATAGATATTATCAAAAAGAATACACAAACATATTAGCTTAGAATATGTGTGTAGTGCAATTTCCTGAATGAATTAATGTTAACAGTCAATGGAAAGAAGTGTCAGTATTTACGTATTTAAAAACAAACCTAATTTACGGCAAAATAGAAAAGTGAATATCATTGCACAAAATAATACATATATAAACAGTGAATTTTCTAAAAGTCTCAGCATATAAATCTTTATCATGAGATTTTTATACCGACCAAATCTGTGGTAAAATATCTAGGATATTTTCATTAAACCAAGTTGCCAAATTAAAGATGAAAAATCTGGTGTGAAACCACGATTTTCTCTTGGCAATGCAAATAATTATCAATACAACCTAAACATTAGTAATAAAACATTAGAAATAAACTAACAAACTAACCTCAATAAACATAACCTATTTTTAATCGTGAGTGAAAGACGCATAATGAAAATCAACCTCAGTTTGGCTTAAAAACACGGAAAATCACTCTTTCACGCTAAACTAGGCTCTGTAGAGAACGATGCTCTAAAAAAAAGTTGCAGATCTTTTAATTTCCTGTAAATTTTATTATACATACTTTTGTCATACAATACATACTGTCAATCTATAACTTGATGGCCTCCTGCAGAGGAGCAGAATCTGCCCGCTACTAGCCTTCTCAATAACATTTCATTATGTACTACCTTGGACACATCATGAGGGGGCCTAAGTACGAGATTCTGCATCTCATAATTCAAGGGAAACTTGTTGGTAAACGCTCGGTGGGGCGCAGACGAATATCCTGGTTAAGAAACCTGAGAGAAGTGTTTAACTCCTCGTCGCATGACCTTTTCAGAGCAGCAGTGGACAAGGTACGACTGACCATGATTATAGCCAACCTTCGTAATGGAGAAGGCACCTGAAGAAGATGTACTACTACTACACTGGACTGTACACTGGAATTAGTACATAATGAAGTGTTATTGAGAAGGCTAGCAGCGTGCCGATTTTGCTCCTCTCTGCGGGAGGCCATCAAGTTATAGACACACAGTACTAAGGCTGAAATCTTAAAACATTCGATTTTTTTTACACATTTTCGTTAAAAAAAAAACAGAAAATTACTTATTATTGCTAAACTAAGCAATATACAAAAAAATGTTTGAAATAAAAGTTGTAGGATTTTAAATTATCTACAACTTTTTTATTATATACATTTTTGCGCTAAAAAAATGCATATTAAAGCCGCAATCTTAAAAAACAATGTTTTAACAAGAAAACATCCTTCCCAAGAATTTCAGCAGACATGGCGCCTACCCCATCTTGTAGAGCATACAAAATTTAGTAAATAAGGCGATTAAAAACAAAATCATAGGAGCCGTTTTTGAGAAAATTGCAAAAAGTGAAAAATGACATGAATAAACTACTACTTCCGGGTGACCAATTTTAATGAAAATTTTCATGTCTGGTCCGATAGTAGTATCTAACTTAAGTTTCAAACTTGTACGATGTTTCGTTCTTCAGATATTCTGTTCATACACACACACCCACAGACACACCAATCACTAAAAACATGTTTTTTGGGTTCAGGGGGTCTGATCAGGGTAGATACGGTGAAAACTCAATTTCGAAAAATCGACATGAAAACAATACTTCCTTCCAACATATTCATATAAGCAAGAGAAAGTAAAAATTGCTAGTAGTAGTTTACAATGGTTTAATTGTACCTCGTATCCAGTACGCCATATTACTTTAAGGTAATTCATCACAGAGTACATGGAAAGAGTTTTAAAAATTCAGAAAAAAGTTGTTAGGTGTAAGGTGGGAGTGAACCACTCAACCTCATATAAATAATTATTTCAGGACCTTCAATTACTTACAGATCCTAGTTTGTACATCTTTAAAGCGATAATGTACCCTAAAGCAAAATACCTACAGAAACTAAATGTCTACAATCACAACAATAAATAGTTTGTAAAAAACCTACTTGATGCAGGGTTAGAAAATACATCAATAAATTACTACAAGCTTTAAAAAGTTGTGATAATTTAATTTGTTTAAAAAAAGCTAAAAAAAAGTACTTTCTACATAAAACTTTTTATTCTACACTAATTCCTTTCTAAATAGTTTTTGGTTGAAAAATAAACAACTTCAAATTAAACGGTCAGGCAAATTGTGTATTATTCCATATAAATGGTTGACATGCTTATTGAAGTAGGCAAGTTAATAGTGGTAATAAATTTATTATTATAGTGTTAAAATTTAGCCTTATTGGGTTTATCACGTACTTCCTTAAAAAAATTTTTAAATCCATAGCCAGTGACAATCCCAAAGAAAAATTCACCAATTCAAACCCCTGTTGAGTGGTAAACTCGTTAACATTGTATTTTCTTGCAAGAAATATTAAAGTGGAACCATATTATAGATACTGAAGTCACGAGATTGCCTTTTACGTACGTATGGGCTGTGAGGAAGAGAAGTGAAATATCTGAAGTGCTGCCAACCTCAACAGTGAGACACTACTCGTACTTTTCACTACCATGCAGTTTCTAAATACATTTTGTAAGCTGTGGTTTATTTCGAGAAAATGTTTTCTTCATAAACCCTATAAGAAATAAATGTAACCTGTAATATTGCCTATAACTTAATTACATATATAACTAGAAATGTTTGATTAACTGTAATTACGGATGAATCGCCTTCTTTACTATTACTGTCATCGGTCATTATCAGTCTCTCAAGTATCTACCTAACCGTTTTCTTTTTATACCAGGTGTCAACAAAGCTATTGAGAATACCTTCTTCATTCTTCACGTCTTAAGTTTATTTTTACGAATAAAAATTACTTCTTTATTTTTCAAATTGTGCAAAGAGAAACATCACAGTAGTTAGCTGCTCGCTCACGGCTTTTGTTAAGAGGCGCGGTTAGGCATTTTTGTATAGCTTCAACTTTACAACATTTTGTTACATTGCGTTCAGCACTGTGTTCAACCACGTTTTCAAGAAACCGACATTGTGTTTACGGTAACAACGGTTATATTCGTACAGTTAACCTACAAAAGATTCTGCGATTTACTGTATTTATGCTCTTGAGAATAGTATACGAGTTATGTTTGTCGTACTGAAATTAAATCAGTCGCGCATGCGCACTGATGCTTTTCCCCCTTTACCCCTTGTTACAAACAAGGGGAAACTCGTGACTTAAGTGACTATACAAGTATTTCCAGTAAAGCTCAACTTGAAGAAGGCAAACTAACGGTAAATGAATAGGTAAACTAGCCTACACAATGATGAAACTATTTAAGGTGTAATAAATACAAACCGGCTGACCCTAAAATAAAAACTCTGCTGTATTATAAACAGCCTATCAACAGTTAAACAAGAATTCTTTAAGAACTTGATGAATACTAAAAACAGCAAGACTGATGAAACATGACACAGTGGTGTTTCTTCCTACAATCAATTTAGAGGCATAAGCGTAAATTCAGGGTAGCAATTGTCACCCCAACAAGACATGAAAAACGAGGAGAAAATTTATAAATTCAATATTTTTGTTTACTGTTACCTCCAAAAGAATAGAAACCTAAAAGAAGCTTGTCCAATCAAACAAGTTCAGCATCCTTTGAGCAGACATTCTCCTATGTAAGACGCCTTAAAACATATTACAGAAATATCGCTGGTCAGGAAAGGCATTCATCCCTGGCCTTTTCGGCTATTGAATGGAGTGTGGCGATGGACATAAACAAAGTGATGTCAAACCCCTTTCTTAAATGATTAAAGTTAACAACAAACTTAAATGTTCTTAGAAGAACGGTGAGTAACGACTATAACACAGTAGTGCGATAGTTTTGTACTTACTGAAAAGAACGGTTTTAAATTAAAACTTCAAATAAAATTACACAACATTAACACAATGCCTAACTGACTGAGTGTGTTGTAAGATTAAAAGAGAGATGACATATATTTTGTATGCTTATGGAATATGGCTATGGAGGGGATAAATGTGGGAGAACCACATTAAACTATGCTGCATTACCGCTATTGTTGTAAACAAAATTTATTCTTTTACATTTTGTAAAATGAAGCTTATAAGTATACAGTTTAAACTTTTGGGCATATCAGGAAAGGATACTCTTTAAAACCATGTAAAAATTATAAAAATCTGTTCGGTAGAACTTAGTATTTAGAAGTTAATAGAATTCCCAATTAAATTACATTGGAAGCGATTTTGCGTTTTACGTGTAAGACCAAAGTTAAAGGTTGATAAATTACAATGATTGGTTTAGTCATTTTTTATGTAAATTTTAAAAAAAATTAGAAGCCAATAAACACATGTAATTTTAAAGTTCTACATTTCTGAAACCATTTTAATTACCTCATCTCTATTGAAATTGGGTAATGAAATGTATGTAAAAAAAAATTGGTTGTTAGCAACAACTTTGTACTTGTAAGGGCTATATCCCACTAGGACACCTTGGTAATGACACTGAGGTTACCGCAGCAACCAAGAAACACCACCAGTGCCGTTGGTACTATTCATTTCCAAAATGGAAGTTGAAGAGATAGCACTGCTCTTAAATGTGCGACAAAGAATGCTGGAGAAAAAAAAAGAGGAAATCTCAAAACCCAAGGAAGACACCCTACAAAAATTCATAACACCTGAAGAAAAATTGTTTATCACTTTAAGATATATCTTGAAATTTTAGAAAAAAAACTCCATACACAAATATGTCTATTGTTTTATGAAAAAGTCAGTTTTATGAAGTATCTTAGCGAAGATCTGCGTTGAATTTCTATTATCAACCTATCAGTATCAAAATTCATGATAATAACAACAACACTGTTGACAAACACGCAAGTAAACACTCTCTTTCACTGGTGCTGGTTGCTGATAACAGGTGGCTGAGTGAGTGACATACCATACAACTCTGCACATTTTATTGGTGGCGCAACCACGCCGACATGGGATGAGATATGCTCCATATGCTTACATGTATTCTGTGTGGTGTCACCACTGGTTGCGCCACCCTGGTGTCCTAGTGGGATACAGCCTTAACTGTCTCTCAAAATGGTCAAAAATCTACCATTTTAATGCTAAATTTTAAAAAATTTCCAAACCCCTTGCAGACCTGGGAGGTACTCATACCCCCTACACACCCCCTTTAATCCCTGCCAATCAAAAAAAAATCTGAATTTACACCTTTGATTAATGGTAACATCACAAGAAATAGAATAAATCAAAACCAACTCTTGCTCATGAACAGTTATTATATCGACTGAAATATTACTCTTCAATAGTTAATTATTAACTCTGTACATTAAACCAAAAGTACCTGACATATTTAATTATTGATTTAATATAAATTATCCAAGATAAATAGAAAAAATTACTCTTTTACCACACCTTTAATGAAAACCATACCTTTAATACACGCTAGTCAAACGTACCCCACGACTTTTATAGTCATAGAAATTATCATGAATATGTTATGTCCAGGACTCTTATCACGTCTATAAATACGTTTAACCTACAATTATTTAGTAAGCTGCCAGTTATACTACTTTACGTAAATCCTTCATCCTATTCCTATTGAAAATAATCATTTCATACACCTCGGTGCTTTTTTTGTTTGTTTTTTTTTAAATGGAAAACTATTTCATTCTGAAGCGCTTTAAATAGTTTTTGGATTCAGATTTTCTACAGTATATCCCACAGAATCATGCAGCAGATAAAAACAGACTACTAGTTGAAAGTCAGTAAAAAGGATGCGTAATCATGTTTCACTCTACCAACGCCTTCAGTCAAAACAACCGACGACAGACCGGATGTTTTATAAAAAGCCTACTCTACGAATTCCTTCTACTGGTACTGTCGCATTTTATATTTAGTCTATGTTTCAATTAGTATATAGCAAGTTTTATCTGATAAGCAAAGAACATTTTTTGTAACTCGAATGGATCGCACTAAGTTCAATTACAATTTTAATACATTTATGTTTTGACATGCTACATGGTTTCATGGGATAGAGTATAATCAAATGACTGGTAGAGCTGTGTCACTTCGTTGGTTTTCTCAATTAAGCCAGACTTGACCTATGCTACACAATCAATACTTCAACAATTTCACGTAGGCAAAGGAATTCGATAAGAACAAATTTAAAAAATGTACAGAAAAAATTAAAAAATTATATGCTAAGTAACTCTATTACTAAAATTCAAATTAATATGTACAATATTAAAACTTGTTACAGAAAATTACATTATAAATTTATGTTCATAAAATATAACATGCCATTTTTAAAACACACTGTTATAGAAAGAGATGTATCAAATTTTCAAGTGATTGTTTTCAATGGAGGTGTAATGAAAATAATAACAGGGGGTCTCGAAGGCTCTCTTTGTTCATCTGAAAATTGATAGTTTTGTTTTTGACACTAAAATCATCTCTTCATGTACTCGTTATTTAGTTACTGCATCAATAACAACAAAAATTCTCGAAATAAACCAATAAGCCACAATAAGCAAGCAAACTTTTGGTAATAAATTCACATCAACTGCTTGGTTATTAGCTATTACAGTAAAAAGGTTAAGGTGGCATTTGCTTTGTTTTAAGTGTTACATTCTTCAGATCAAGAATCAAATCTAGGTCCATGTGCTTCGCTGCCTAACTGACAGCATTCACTCCACCACTTTATTTATTTATACTTTTAAACTGCACCACAATGGGAACATAATATCTGTTTACTGACTGCAAAAAGAAATTGAATTTTCACGACAAACTAAGACTTACAATTTAATAAAAATTTTTAATTGTGTCATAGACAAATTCAAACAAACAATTCAAAGAATTTTTTTGGCTAGGCCCATAAACTAACAAGTCACTCTGAAAACAACATACGATACTGAATGAAAAAGTAGAAAACTAACAAAAAAGTCGAAGGAAGACTGCTTAAAAATTCAAATATATTTAAAATTCCAGTTGTGCATTTAAGATATCTCTACTTGTGTTTAACACAGAAAAAAATCAACAGACTGTACAGCCGATAACGTATCTAACTCAGACTTTAATAAAAATTACAGAAAATTCCCATCCCATCAATAACTGTCAACTTCTATTGAAATAATTATAATTAGGTACAAGAATGAATGTTTTACTTTAATTTCCTTTAATTATGATATGATGCACTCACAAATTAATGAAGACCAGCAATATTTCAATTGAATTTTTAATAAAAATTCAAACTTCTACTAGCTAAAGTTACAAAATACAATGACATCATAAATTTCAGAGGGAGACAAATTACTGCTTCAACTTGAAAAACGAAACAAAACTAAATTCCAGAGAAAATTGAAAAGAAATTAGGGTTAAATTTTTTCCTGGCAATAATTCAAAAACAAAATATTTCTGGATCAACTTTCATAGGAAATATTTTACAGTATTAGTTTCAGAAGTCACTTTTTTATAATTTTTTTTTGTATAAACCTACGCACAATTACAACAACCTCTAACACATCTTGCATTCCTTCAGGAAAACAAAAACTTACTACCGTTTACATCCTCTACAAAACAATTTAAATAAGCTAATTGATTAGCACTGTAATAAGAAAATAAACAAAAAGAAAAATCCCGCTAAAATATTGATGGCATTTAATACATTTAGGAAAACAAACTTTTAAAATAGTAAACATAAAGACTGACAATGTTATAAATACATTAATTTTTACAGCAATGTGAAGGCTATATCAACAATCACTAAATTCACAGACGTACGAAGTTCATAAGTTTCATTAACTCGCTGCTTCAGAACATGATGTCTAGATGAGTACGTTTTACTGCTATTTATAAATTTTATAAGCTGCTGTTCTACAGGAATCTTAATTTACAACATATTTTAAATACAAATTTTAAAAATTGGCAAAACAAGACCCATGGAAGCTACAATCAACTGGTAAACAAAAGCCTACGACACATGTAAACGTTTTTAGGTACTTACCCAAATTCTTACTAAATTTTAATTAAATAGGCTACTCTAAATTTTAACTTAATTAAAACAAATAAAATCTAACAAGTATTTCAAAATAATAGTATTTTGGGTGGTCAACTGCCTAAAAATTGGTCAAGAAAGCACAGATGTACAAGAACATGCAACAGCAATACATGACAACTTTAACAACCTAGCTCTAAAACTTAGTAAAACACTTCTAAAATTACATTTACTTTTCTTTAATAATAGCATACTTAAATTAATAAAAATCTGTATTGGTCTAAGAGGCAAAAATTTGATCTAAACTCAATGGAGATATCAAACATCCCTAGTCAAAACCAGGTCATCATCAGTTATTTTTAGGTTAAGTTTCTGCAATGAAAATCATTCTTATAATATTCCTAATATTATAAATCCATACACAAGAATAATATTTAAATAAACAAGACAATAAATAACATTTCAAGTAAACTTCCATTATTTCTTTACACACAAATGTACGAACCTCATACATACAAGGAACTGAGAATGTTTCTAAACAGAATTCAGTTTGGTGGGTGACCTGTCTAACCAGGCTACAGTACCAATTTGTATGTTCAACAATACTTAAACACAAGCTGTAGCCTACTTATTCTCTGAAACAACTCATTAAAACATAAACCAATTAAAAAAACACAAATTTCAATTTTTCACATTAAAAACACTGAACTATCAACACATTTTCGATTAACACCGATTTAATAATGCTTTCAACTAAATAAAAGTATTCCAATTCCATGTCAACTATTTATGAAGTTAATTTAGATTTGCTTTGCTGTATTTATGTTACACATTATATCAAGTCTTCCACAACACACATACTAGGCTCCTCCATATCAACAGTACATATCCTATTCCAACAACATCCTACCATAACCTAATCCCAAAAGGCTACCATAATATTCTCATGGTAAAGTAAGTTTAATGAAATTGTAATATATTAACATACCAAAACAAGCTATTTACAACAGACATTTAGGATTCTGTTCATTGTTAAACTTTTACAGGTTTTTAATTCACAGCAAAAACAAATAAACACAAGGCCAATATTACGAAAAATTATACAAGTAATCCTACGGTATACCAATCTTACTTTATAATTTGAATTAGGATACTCCAAGAAACCGAATCTGCATCTATACCAACTAAATATCATCTGTTAAATGATACTATATTCCACACCATTATACAAGTAGGTGAATTCCAAAAAGGAAGCCTACATCAACTAAAAGTATACAATATTTATTTTCTACAAACTGCAATAAATCTACAACTGGTAAAATAAGTAAAAAAGTAGAACACTAACTCTTCTTCTACATTTTTGGATCAACATGTGACAAGGAAGGTTTCACTAACGACCAGAAATATTCCGCAATTATTCAACCAATAAATTATTTTTAATAAACTTATTACAAAACACTGGTAATATGATTTAGGATGTATAACCATAAACTAGTAACCTAACCTTAGAAACAAAACATTACCTACGTAAACAATCTCCATATAAGCTACAAAAATTAGTTTTAATTCCTGATTAATGAAAAATACAAAACATAAACGTAAAATGTAAATGAATTTACCAATTTAACACCAAATGTAATATTTTGGAAAAAATATTCTTTCCAATGGTTAAATTACGGCGCTATACGCTATGTTAAACATATTTTTAATTTAAGTAAGAAATTTAGATTAAAGCAATTTTTTTTAATACTAACCTAAAAATAGGCCGCGTTATTACTTTCCAAATCGGAACAATAAAAACAATCAGTTCTCCAGATATTGCTAACCATAATTAGGGAGGTCAGTAAATAAAGTGGGACTACCGACAACAGTATTAACACCTCAAAAACTCTGTTGTTATTTACAAGTTACATTCACTAAATACTAAACGCTTACCTTCATTTAAGGCTGCAGATTTTGTACTGCTCGACAAGGCGGCAACAGAAGGCAACGCCATTATTTTTACGTTCCTACGGCCATGGGTTTATACAAACAACACTAACATTTTATCACTAACACATATCACTACAAACAATTAATTCATCAGTTGAATGTACATTCACATTTCGCACACATTTTCATGAAACACATAACACACATTTTCACTAACATTTCAACAACCTAATCTTAGCACGATTAGGCACGATACACTGTTCCCCTTCCACCGTTCGATTTTGAAAGCCATGGAAATGCCTTAAACTAGCCTCGTAGCAGGGTCCTAATTTTCTCAACAGTCTATCCCCAACCCGAGAAACATTTCACAGAAATACGAAGATAAAATCCTGAAATCTACCAATCAGAAGAAGCCATTTGTCGACGACAAAAAAGGACGCCATTATTTATTGTGACGTCACCACAATTTAATGGTACCTGTTGTGAGGCTACATTCAGATTCCCAAGGTCTTTATGGTATAGTCTGCGCTATCATAAAGATAACATATGCGCGCGCATGAGTTATAAATAATAAGGGAAGAAACATAATTAATGAGTGGGCGGGGCTTAAATTTATCCCAGAGATTAAGCAGTGTTTTAATCACGTCAATAAATAATCACCCTTGTTATCAATTTAGATTTGATGTGAAACTGGTTTGGTATGTAACAAATTTAGTGATAACACTGTTAAATCCTAACAATTACCCCCACCACCAGCACTACAATGTACAAAATTTTTGTCTTATCAGTGCAACAATGATCTTTCAATGACCTTGTTTTCCCTGAGGTTTGCTTATCTCTAATTTCAAAGGTCAAAGGTCAGTTTCTTGAGATAAGCTGATATTAATCAAATTTAATGTAGTAATTGGTATATTGAAATTTTCTCTGTACCAACAAAGACAATAAAGGTCTGAAACTTGTTTTTCTAATAGTAATTATTAAAATAACCGAGATAATTAAAATTGGATCTTAACATTAACAAAATGTACAATTTTATTTACTTAAAAACTTCAAATTTCACTGTAACCGCAACAAAGAGATATGCTACGGGAATGTACAAAGAGATTTTGCAGAGCTATGGAGGGGATGCTCATGAATAAATGCGCCGTTCGGAAAGTTCCTGTCCTTAATCGTATCTGAAAATAACGGCTTATTGCAACACTGTACAGTTTGTTGACTCATTGTAGAGAGAGATCAGGCAACACTGCTGACTTCTACGAGAGTAGCCCATGTGCTCATGCGCATTCTGAAGATCACCCAGGGAAACCAAGCAAGAGAGAGGCAATCAGTAGAAAGCAGGTGTGCCAACAGAACGATGAATTTTTCCCTCCAACTATTTTGATCCCAACTTGCGAAGAAAGTTACAAATTTTATAGAAAGTATATTATTTTTTAGTATTCTTTTACTCTTTTATTTTTATATTATCAGATTAATTTCTCGTCTTTCTGCATTAATAATTATTTTAAAAAAAAATAGATTGAAAATATTTTACTTAATCAAAACAGGGATAAAACACATTATACGGGAAACTAAATTGAGAACTTTTTCCTTAATTTATGCCCTTGGAATGTCCCCCACCACAACCAAATTGTTACCCCCACTTTGATTAATATTCAAGGTCCTTCAGAAAAAACGATAGCCTTGTTTTGTAAACTCGTTTGGGAGAGACGAGTGATAAAGTAATTTTACGAAAACGAATCTAACATAGTACAGTATATTTTAAACTGGTAGTATAGTTTTGAGAACTGTAACCTAATTAAATTAAATAGCTATTTTCTTCTTTCTGCTTTTAATCAATTTCATTGGTTCTTTTATAATGATCATAAAGTTTAAATTTTATTACGTAATATTGCATGTGCAATATTCTAAAATCACCTATTACAACAAATTGAATTGATTATACAGTAAATATGCGCATCGACGTTTATGCGCTTTAACTGTGTTACCATCATCTCTTCTGCGGCCATCCATTATATTTCTTACCTACTACGTACTTTATTGATTTTTCGCCCTTTACGTTAATATGACTTATTCGTGACTATAGTTATTTGGTATTGCACCAGTGCTACAAATACTGAATTTTTTATACCTAACAATATTTTATTTTCACTATTGTTATTGAAAATACTGCCGTAATTGTTATTGAACGAGCGAATAAAACCGTATCTCCAGTGTCATAGAGCAATATTTGCAGTTTGTATTTATGAGAAAAGAATTATTTTTAAAGTAAGCTATATTGTAATTTCTACATCTAAAGTCATTAGCGACTACGTTGTATGTAAAAAATTTTAACAGTGTTTTGGCGGTGGAATAGACCTACGTCGGAAACCAAAACTGAGATCGTAGTTTCAGTAGACCTACTCAAATAAGTACCGGTAATATTAAATTTAGAGCAATTTTTTATAATTTCTTCGTTGCTATCACTTTCTGTATTATATTTCTATTATTCACAATAATTCTTTCAGTAATAACTTATTCAATTTAATTTTTAATTGCTAAACTACTAGTTTTTTCTATTCAGTGAGGAAGGCAATGGTAAACCACCTCACTCCTCGTTTTACTTGGTAAAACCTCTACAGGTTCAAACCAGCTTTTCGGCTGATGACCTAAACAAACAAACAAACTACTAGTTAATGAAAGTTTTCTGTCACGTCTATTATAAAATAACTAATAACGTGTTATTATAAAATAACTGTTATAAGAAATTCTGGGTGTACATTAGTAGATTAATATACACGTACAGTAATGTGTAATTTTTTGTAAAATTATTTGAGATTTATCTGGATCTATCTTGTGTAGAACTCTTCTCATAGCGTACGCCAAGAAATACCCTCAACAGCTGTTTTCTGCAATTCATCACCACAGATTGGTTGGTTATTTACACAAAAAATGTATAAATTATTTATTTATTTATTATTTCTAATTTGTGTACGTTGCAATCTGTTCAATTTAGAACAATAAGCAACCCCATGACCCGATGAGATGAGGATGATGTGTATGACGTGTAAATGAGGTGTAGTCTTGTACAGACCCAGGCCGACCATTCCTGAGAGAGTATGGTTAATTAAACCCCAACCATCAAAGTACACCGGTAACCTTTGTCTAGTATTCAAATCCGCATAAAAGTAACTACCTTTACTAGGATTTGAACCAGGAACCTTCGTCTCCGAAAATCAGCTGTTAAATTCAGCTGATTTTGGTGACGACTTTACCTCTAGACCAACCCGGTGGGTTAAATTATTAACCTAAATTTTCTTCGGGATTCAATCTACCTATTTATGAAGACCGTAACAAAATTTTCAGTTGTCTTAAAAATATCCAGTAATTATAAAAATTATATAAATAGTAGTAACAGTAATTATGCCTTCCCACTCAGTGAGGAAGGCAATGGTAAACCACCTCACTCCTCATTTTACTTAGTAAAACCTCTACAGGTTCAACCCAGCTTTTCGGCTGATGACCTAAACAAACAACAACAAGGATGGATATGAGCTTTCTTACATCAGACTGTTATGTAAACTAATGCAAATCCAAAATGATATTAAAAAGCCCATACATGACCGGTAATCAAACCCGGAACCCCTGGCTTAGAAGGCATTTACTCTAACCACTACAGCACGAGCTGGCCAATAAGAATCAAGCAACTCTAATTACCGTATAGTATAAATTTCCGAAATTAAAAGAAGTAGTTTCACTCCAATAAATTCTAATTTTGTAAAATGAGAAAAATAAAATTATTTTATTGATTTTGTGAAACAGAGTAGGTGCAAAACAGAACAGAGACCTTTAGAATATTAGAAGAAAATAAGGTGTGTTTCAAATCACACTACCTTTTCGCTAACCTTTAAACAGTAGGCTACTGAATTTTACCTGTTTTTAGACCGATTTTGTTGCTGTGTCCACTGAGATAGTACAAAATGCAATCAAAGGATGAATGTAACAGTAATTCATTTCCCAAAACGTTTACACTTTCATATAGGATATTATGACTTATAAACACTACATTTACTTTACTCATAAATTTATCTCTATTTTTAAATTTGTGTACGAGGCGTCAAATTAATGGACATATCCTAGGACATTTCCCATATCTTATGGTAGGTAGGTTAGTGCCTCTTCTTCAAACACTGGGTCTCCAAGAAAGAAAATATCTGGTTGCTGACTCAAAAATTTTAAGGTGTAACCCTTTCTACTGGGTTTTGCCAATCGACACTAACGAGCCATTTCTGTTATTCAATTTTAAATTTCATGATTTTATCCATTTATATGACTGAAGCATTTAAGAACAGACGAGGAAGAGGAGTAAAAGACACTATTCAGTTATTTCCTCTGAGATTAATAAATTTCATTATAATACAGCCGCATCGTGTGGTGAATGAAGTAAAGGTGTCATTTGCAGGGTGGAAAGTAGATGCTTTTCAGTGGGCCCGGCATGTTGATAAACATACTTTTCCACTCGGGAAGGATGGGAATGGAAAACCACCTCACTCCTCGTTTTACTTAGTAAATCCTCTAGAGGTTCAAACCAGCCTTTCGGCTGATGACGGTTTTGTAGCTCTATGCAAGGGAATAAAATGGTAATTTTTAATTTCTCTTGCCTATATGAATATACGTATACAGCGATTTGTCTGTGTGTGTGTGTGTGTGTGTGTGTGTGTGTGTGTGTGTGTGCGTGTGTGTGTGTGTGTGTGTGTGTGCGCGCGCGCGTGTGATTCATGATTAAAATTCGGATATAGTTTTCATTATTTACATTGACAAAAGAAAGTCGTGTGAGTGTCACGCACCAGATTTTTCAGCCAAGATTCATAACAATAACAAACTGGAAATTCTACAACTTTTGTATTTAGTAGTCGTATATTTATGTCCAGTGCTTAGTTTAGCGGGATTTAGGTTTATTTTTTCAAAGCAGTCTTAAAATAGGTCTATTCCATTTTTGTCGTCACACACTGCTGACTACATAAAATTATAACTGTTGCGTTAAACTGCTTCATAAGACAAGATACTTACATATTTTTTTAATATAAATTTTTTAATATGTACGATACAAGTGTTGTGGATACAACATCAAAATCGGTTAATTAATGAGTAAAGTGAAATACTCGTTAATGATTGACAAAAGGATTAGTGTGGTTTGCCCGCCTATCGTTATGTGTAAATGCGGAAACCCTTACTGACGGACTCACTCACTCAATCACACACTCACTTAGTCCTCATTGATTCTCTAACTTCCCGACCAGATAGAAGGTTAAAATTTTATAGATCTATTATTTAGGGGTTTGACTGAAAAATTAGAGCCTTTATACTTCCAGCACTGTCGCTTAAGGGGTAAAAAGGGATGATAACCCTAAAGCAATACATAATATTTTTATACTTTCCCGAAGAGCTACAGTTTTGAAAATCGGCATGTGTATTTTTTATGTCGAACACAGGAAAAATAAAGCGTAAAATTAATCACGATCGCCTGCGCCTAAGGGATAAAAGGGTAAAAACTACGCTACAGCAATCGATGTTATTTCTATACCTTCCCCCAGAGATTCGGTATCGTTCAGTAAACTCTAATATGTAGTATAGATGTCTAAAAGTAATTTTTATTCAACCAACGATGTATACAAATTAAATTTTAAAGCAATTGCGTTGACACTAGTTCTTGACAAATTGTAAATAGAAGAACAGTGGGTTTGAACATGGAATAATCTACATGCCCTTGCCCGGAAACGAACGCCAGATCTTCCGCTTATAGTTACCATGCTGACCACTACACCATGGAAGCAGTGATTTATACCGTTATTTATTTTGTCATCAGGTAAGTCATCTGGTTTTATTTTCAAACAACCACCCAAACCCATGGCTGTTTTTTTATTTGTGTTTTTTGACAAAAACTTAAATATTGACACCCAGCAGGCTTTGTTGCTTTATATGACTTTCAGCTGGTCATAAAGTTGATTTTTTAACCGGTGTTTCTTACAGATTGTAAGGCCCGAATGCCAACTTATATTTAAAAAGATTAAAATCGTCGACTACATTTATTTGAGGTTTCGCAAATAATTTTTAATCTGCTGTATGTGATACACTTAGAGTCAGTATCTTCTTTATTTTGTTGCTACAACAGACAACAAGGTGAGTTTTCAAATGAAAAACTTAATATTATTATACAATTTAAAAATTTGAAATTTAAAAAATTAAAATGTGGACAACGCTGCTCTCGGCAGCGTTGTGGTAAGTTGCGCTGTGGAAGGTACCGGGATTCGAATCCCAACTAGAGTGAAAAATAACACGTTGAAAATCAATGTTGTTTACTTTCTCTTGCCCTATATGAATGAATACAAAAGAAAGGAAAGTACTGTTTTCATATCAATTTTTGGAAATCGAGTTTTCACCGGAAATACACGCTTTCAGACCGCATAAACCCAAAGAACATGTTTCTAGAGATTGGTCTGGGTGTACGTTTGAGTGTGTGCGCGCCCACTATGTGGGTGTGTGTGGGTGGGTGTTTGCGGTTGTGGATGTGTCTGTGTGTGTGAGTGAACAAAATATCTCAAGAACAGAATATTTTACGAAGTTAAAACTTGAAACTTAAGGTAGATACCACAAGAGCCTGACACATAGTTCATCAAATTCTGTCAACTGGAAGTAGGGGTTTATTGGTAAAACTTTTAACTTTTTTGCGATTTTCTCAAAAACGGTTCCCACGTTTTTTTTAAACTCGGCTCGATTCTATATTTTTTATGTTCTACAAGATAAGCAGGATGTCTACTGAAATTCTTGGAGGTGTGCTCTCGTGCTAAAACATTGCGGCCTTAATTTGCACTTTAGGGCAAGACTTATTTAATGAAAGTTGTAAGACATTACAAAATCTACAACTTTTATTTCAAGCGTTTTTTCTACGCAGCTTAAATTAGCGTCAAATTAGTGATTTTCCGTATTTTAAAGTTCTACAGAAGTTGATTTTCATTTGGCGTCATTCACTCGTGATTAAAATTAGTTTATGGTAATTTATTTTATATTGTTCACTAATAATTAAAAATAAGTTATATATTTTTTTTACATTGGCAAGAGAAAGTCGTGTGATTGTTTACACAAGGTTTTTTTTTTTTATAAATTGCTGCTTATAATCAAGGAAAATTGATGCGACTTTTAATAAAAGCATACAATTAATATGATAATACGGAGTATACAACTCCTGGGTGGTGTACACACATGTATTACGTGGTATTCTTGATATTATCCAACTTTGATATAAATGAATCTCAAGGTCGCAAATCTGGAAAAACCAATTCCAAAGCGGTATTTTAATTAGATCACACATTCGTGGTAAGCTAAGTGTCGGACAAAAAATTGTTTAGTTCAAAAGTTATAGCTTTTTGATTTTATATAATTTTTGTGCTTCATTGTTCTAAATGTATCTTAAGGCTGTATTTAAAAAGAAAGTATTTTTCCAAAGTGAACTCATCCCAGAAATATCACTCCTGGCTCCTAATATTATTGCAATTACGTGCAGAAAATGAGGGAAGTTGAATCCCAACCGTTACAACCGTTTTAGGGACACGGACATTGCCGCCGATTAGTCAACGGCGATATTAACTTGACTTATCTTAGAAGGTTGTAAAGAGGGAAGTCCAATTCCACATTTGGCGAGGGTCAGAACATTTTCAACCCAGTTACGGTTCAGTGTTCACCACAGTTTTCAATAACCAAGGCAACGACAGAAATTAAGTGAATATATAGAAACAAGTTTCCGTTCTACTTTAAGAGACGATTATTAATCACATTATGCACCCACGTTATTTACATATTATGCATTCACATTATTACACACATAGTATACATTATTTCAAGTGTCGATATGGAGAAGTCTACCAAAAATGCATAGTCGGCAAATGGTTTTACCTAAAGAACCAAACCAAAATTTATATTTTGGACTAATTTAGCTTAAATTCTGTTTTCATAATAAAAAGTAAAAGTAACAATTTACCTTATGGCAACGGGTTTTTTGTGAACTGTACCCACAAGACTTAGAAATTGAAGATATGGCATTGGCAAAAACTTTTAGTAAAAGTAAATTAACTTACAGAATGCTTGTCCAAGATGGTTAACATACTTTAAACAAGACCGGCGAAAACCTATTGACGAGTAAGCCCACTTACCAGTTCAAAGCTTCAGCTTTGAAGATTTTGTTTAAAAATCAAATTTTTGTTACAAACTTGGAAACTACGTTGCGTACAAATTAATGTAAAACACATATATTTATTTATTTTTTCTTTTATTTGTCATCGAGAACTGTACAGTATTGACAACCACCCAATTTGATTACGGGTTTTCGCTGTATTTTTGACGTGGATTAGGTATGAGTTTGAACAGGAACCCCCAAAAGAGTTTGTTCATGGATGGCTGTCAGCTGGTCACCATATAAAGTCGCTTGCCCTACTGGTGTTACGTAACAAATAATAGCGACTTTCTACCAGCTGACTGATTAGGCTGCCCCGAAGGCATAAGATACAAAATTCATCGAATTGTTATTCCATCTTGCTCCCATGGGAATAGAATCATTCCTTTCGCCCGTCGAAAAATCATTAACAAAATAGGTAATACTAGATTTAAAAATGATTTTAATTGGTACAAAAAACTAAATTTCAAAATTTAAATAATTTCATAATTGATAAAAAATGGTAGTAAATTATGATTTCTATTATTTAATATGACTGCACGTTATTTGTTTGTTCTTCTCAAGTTTTGACTCGTTAGACTGCCTCAGTACTACAGGAATGTCACGTAACGTGCTATTTGTTAATGTAAAATGGTTTCAACACAGGTGCGAAAAGGCACCTGTACAACCGTCTTACGCTCTGTCTGGCATTTGTATAACAGCCTATGTGTACTAAGGTTGTGGGGAACGAATATAAGCGTCACTAATTAAATGTAAGTTCATCAGAACTGGCCTAAATTCAATATGTAGCCTATTTTAATTCAAAGATTCACTCTTCCGTTTTAAACGTCGAAGTTAATTAACAAAAGTTGTCTATTTTTTTTAATGTCACTTCATTCAAGTAGTTAAGAATAAAAAGTTAAATATTTACTGTCAAGAGGGCAGTTAAATATTGAAAAGTTGAAAGCGAAGTTAAACAAAAAACTTCATGTTTAAAAAATTGATTCAATCTGCACATTACAGTCCTTTACAGACTTTTTACAGTCCTTGAAAAGACTAGGAATTAAATAAAAAGAAAAGAAAGTTATCTACGGTCTGTATTAGAATCAAACAGCTGTTTGGAATTGAGGGGTACGAAAAAGAAGCTGTTGTAAGAAAAGGTGTACGACAAGAATTTTCATTGTCATTTTAACTTGTAGCTATTATAGAAGAGGCTATAAATGAAGTGAAGGAAAAATTTGAAGCAGGAAAAAAAATTCAAAGAGAAACAATAAAAATTCTGAGATTCGCCGATGATATCGTGAAATGATACCGTGAAAATTAATAACAACAAAACGAAAGTGTTGTGCAGTAGCAAGAGTGTTTTAGAGGAGATGAGAAATTTAAAAGTAGGCAACGAAAACACACAGGAAGTTGGGGAATTCTGCTATCAAGGGAGTATAATAATAAAGGCACAAGTGATATCAAAAGTAGGATTGCTCAATCAGAAGGGTCTTTGAAATGAAAAACCGCTTACTGATTGCAAATATTGATTTACAGATTAGGAAAAATTTCTTTAAACACTATGTTTGGAGGATAGCATTATACGGGAGTGAAACGTGGGTGAAAGGAACTATAGAAAAGAAGGTGATAAAAGATTTTGAAATGTGGTGTTATAGGAAAATGTTAAAGATTAGGTGGATGACAAAATAAGTAATTTAGAGGTTCTTAGACGATTGGATGAAAGAAAAATTATATGAAAACATCTTACCAGAATAAGGGATAGGCTAGTAGGGGATATCTTAAGATATACATTGCTATATCAATAATGGAAGGTAATATTGAGGGAGTGATTTGTAGGGGGAGGCAAAGATTAGTATATTTAAAGCAAATTACAAAAATGTACGATGTTGTAGGTATGTAGACATGAAACGACTTGCGCAAGATAGAACAGCTTGGATAACTGCATCAACCCAGTCGAGAGACTGATGACAAAAAAAAGTTTACAATAAACTTGCGCTATCACTAGCTATTTTTCATGCAAAAATTTCTGTACATTAAATAACTAAAAAACACCGGCGGTTATTCAGGTAAAGTAGGTGAAGAGTTTTCTGGATAGTAACGAGGTTTATTTCTCTCACAAATTAAATATAATTTCTGTCATAATTATTTTTGTTTTAAAATGGAAATGTGTCGTGTAAAAAAGTAGATAAAATTATTGTATCTGCGTAGAGCGTATTTTCTTTATAATGTTTTAAAAGTAGCGCTCGTAATGGCCTTAATATCTGTAATAAATGCCCAAGAAGTGAAGAGTTAGACGAGTAGCCGCCGCTTCTCTTCCCAAGCGAGGGGTTTCAATGACAACAGAGTGTCAACGACAAACATGCACGCCTAGCTTTCCCACCTGTTCCTGAATAGTGAAGAGATTGAGGCGGGTCGACCAGCCTACTGCACCTGCATGTTCTATGTACATGTACATTAGGTGTTTTGTATTTGCGGTGTTGTTTAGGTCAACAGCCGAAAGGCTGGTTTGAACCTCTAGAGGTTTTACTAAGTAAAAATGAGGAGTAAGGTGGTTTACCATGCCTTCCTCACTTATCAGCATGCCAGGCCCTCCGAAAAGCACTCACTTTCCTTCCTGCAAATGACACCTTCACTTCATTCACCTTCACTTCATTTGCGGTGACAAACCGAAAAATTTGTTTTACAAGTTTTGTAAATGTGTATTGTACATTTTTTTTTTTTACTTTCCGTAGTCTCGTGGATACTTAGTATATTAGTTTTTCTCAGTTTTTTTGCAACTCTTCACCTATTTTTGAAGGCACAAGCTGTCACTGCTAAAATCCTTAAAAAGTAATGAACAGATCGATGTATTCGATGCTTACACAGTTTGTTTTTTTGTCTATTTCTCTAAAGAGAAATGACAAAATGACATAACAAAATGAAATCCATATGACCCCAATGGCATTATTATTAGTAATTTTTTGCGAGATCATAACTGTGGTCATTAGCGACTACTTTGCATCTGCATCATTTTAACGGAAAATTTCTTCCAAATCCAAGCCGGTACTCGAACCCGTAACCATGAGCATTTCAGTATTACATTTTACCTTTCAGTGACAGAAGGCTTGGTATTAATACTGTACAGCCTTTAAAACCTTGTGCAATGTATACTATTTAAAATTTTGGCAGTTAAACTATTAAGTGCTCTGTCTTCTAATAATGTCTTCCATTTATTTATACAATGGTCATAGATTGGATAGATATGAGGCTGCTAAGCCACAGGATCCAGGTTCGATTCCAGCATAAGGTCTTGAAAATTTTAATTCTCTGAAACTCACTATTATTGTCTGGTAGCCATTAATAATAACAACTAAAATTCGCACTTCCAACTGGGCACTTAGACGCTATACGGATTTAATATCCCTTGTGGTAGCTTGTTAGTTCACAAAGGAAAGGTCACAGATTAAATCCTTGAACATTAGCTACATTTTTATCCCACTCTTACTAACGTTCCATTGACTTTAGTCACTAGTGACCAAACTGTTGATTTTACTTTATTTAATTATTAAAAGTCGAATCAATTGCTTAGTTATTAGCAACTACTATGGGTTACGGTGTGAAATCGATGGGTTTAAACTTACAGATTAACATTTTTTTAGACCTGTTACCAACTGGTAACATCCATGCGCTTTGCAGTACAGTGTAGCGCTTGATTTTATTTTTTTTATGACCGACTAACCACAGTTCAGTGGTGTTTTTATGAACAGTAATTCTTTTGGTTTATGGTCATCGTTTCTAATGAACAAACTTGTATAAAGGTGTAACTTGTATGAAATTGGTAGACTCCTACCCGCGCACAAGCCATGGGCATTATGTGGGCAGTATTCCATTATGTTTGGTACTGGGAATTATTGGATTATTCGACTAATATAAAAAATAATTATAATAACGATAAAATTTATTTAGTATAACAGTATTATAATTATGTGATATCATAGAATTATACAAATGGAGAAAATAAATGTTTAATTTTGATGCTGATCCGAATAACGAGTTTTACAACCCTATTTTTGTTCAAATTTGTCAGCCTATTTTTATGTGAAAATTACTGGTTTCGTACTCACTTTATTTTATATAATAAATAAACTTTATTGTCATATAAAATAATGTACATTTCGTATTTTACATAAGAAAAGTCAAAAAGGACAAGAATGTTTACTTTCTAATCAGATCTTGTTTTTTATTCCTTTGTGTACGTTGCAATCTTTTCAATTCAGAACAATAAGCAACCCCATGACCCAATGAGATGAGGATGATGCGTATGACGTGTAGATGAGGTGTAGTCTTGTACAGACCCAGGCCGACCATTCCTGAGAGAGTATGGTTAATTGAACCCCAACCATCAAAGTACACCGGTAACCACTGTCTAGTATTCAAATCCGTATAAAAGTAACTAACTTTACTAGGATTTGAACCAGGAACCTTCGTCTCCGAAAATCAGCTGTTGAACAGCTGATTTAGGCGACGACTTTACCTCTAGACCAACCCGGTGGGATAATCAGATCTAACTAAATAATTTAGTTCCAAATGAGCAAATTACAATTGGCAACAATGAGACAGTAATAGTGGACAAATATAGCCCTACTTATCTCAGTCACGAAATTCGAATAACAAGAGACTACCAAACATGCGAACTGAAAAAATAACTCTCTTCTGGGCATCCAAGTAAGGGATAAAAATATCTTCAGGAACTGCCGACCTGTTTAAGAAGGAAAGTGTTTAACCAGTCGGTTATGATTTATAATCCTGAAATATTGGTCTTGACCATCGCATCTGCTAGGAAATTAAAATGACGCAACGAAAAATGGAAAGATATCAGTGGTTGGTGCGTAATTACGGGACCATATTTTGTATTAAAGGTCTACGTTGAAGAACTGATGTTACACAGATCGCACTGTTAAAATAGATTCGGGCCAGGACAGGTGGCGTCAATGAAGTGTAGAAGATGGACTAAGAGGCTGCTCTAATGGAGCCCGAGACCAGACAGGCAATTCTTGAAAAAAATTCTCAATAGACACAAAATGACGAACAGTCCGACAAATTCACGAGTTTCGGCTCTCCTTTTAAAGACATTCTGTATATTTTCCATTGTATATCATTTCCGTGCTCGATTACCGTTTAATGTCTGAAGAATTTGCTTTCCGTTACGACACCACAGGTTTTCGTTCCATACGCCGTCGTGGTCGCTAATTACCACAAAGTTAATGATACACAATAAATATTAAAACCCGTTTACGATTATAGCCGAGTATAAAAATTCTTTACGCATAATAAATTACTTAATTACTTAATAAGTCTTAAGTGTGGTCTAATTACCGTTTGGGTTAATTTGTCGTAAGTATTACCAACTAATTTACAAATTGTTAAGTATTACTTTATTACATTGAATTGTTTTTTTTTTTTTTTAGTTAATTTATGTGTAACTAAATGTTTAACCTGATTTGTGGAGGAGAGTAATGGTATATTGATGCGAACACAAGTAAATTAAAAAATATAAGATAAATTGCACATAGGCTACTTTTTAATTTATGGTTTTCCTTAATTGTCTATTCTAAAGTATCTATTAATCTTTTTATGTATAGCGTAATTGAAAAAGCCTTTACCGACTGATTCATTCATTCGCCCATCACAAATTCTCTAATTTCCCGATAACCTAGAGAGCTGAAATCCGATATTTGTTCCTTAAGGGTTGAACAGAAATACCATTTCATTTTTCAGTAATGACTTATCTTGATTTTGAATTTCAATCACTTCTGTCTAATGGGTATAGAAGGGGTGACAGCCCTATATGTCGATTTTTCGAAATCGAGTTTTCACCGGATCTAGACTTTTTCAGACCCCCTGAACCCAAAAACCATGTTTTTAGCGATTGGTCTGTATGTGTGTGCGAACGAAATATCTCAAGAACGGAACATCATACGAAGTTGAAACTTGAAACTTAAGTTAGGTACCACTAGAGGACCCGCACGAACATTTTCATCAAAATCGGCCAACCGGAAGTAGTTTATTCATGTCATTTTTCACTTTTTTGCGATTTTCTCAAAAACGGCTCGTACGATTTGTTTTTGAAATCGCCTCACTTGCTACATTTTTTATGCTCTACGAGATAGGGTAGGCCCCTTGTCTGCTGAAATTCTTGGGGAGACTTTTCTCTCGTAGAAAAAAACGGTTTTATTAAGATTTCAGCCTTAAAATGCATTTTAGCGCAAAAATGTATATAATAAAAGTTGTAGAAAATTTAAAAATCTACAACTTTTATTTCAAACATTTTTTTGTATAGGCCTAATGCTTAGTTTAGTGATTTTATGTATTTTTCCATGAAAATATGTAAAAACAATTGATTTTTTTAGGATTTCAGCCGTAGGGCCTAGTATTCATTTTACAACAAAAATGCATACAATTAAATTTATAGGAAATTAAAAGATCTACAACTTTTATCCCGAGCATTTTTCACTACAGAGCCTTGTTTAGCGTCGATTTTCCGTATTATTAAACCAAACTAGGGTTTGGTTTTAATTTTGGATCATTCACTCACGATTGAAATTAGGTTATGTCTTTTGAGGTTAGTTTTTTTTGTTGTTTATTTCTAAGGTTATATTGGTCATTATTTAAATTGGCAAGAGAAAGTCGTGTGAGTGTTTCACACCAGATCTTTTTTATCTCCTGATGTTATGTAGATATATAGTTTTAAAACTTTGAATGCATACTGATAGTAATTTTCACTCGCCTAATATTGTTTGCAATCCCAATTTTAACGCAACACCTCCAAGGCTAGTCTATTGAACGTATTAACTTCCTACACAACATTCTATTTCTTCTCTTATGGTAGAAGCATGGACACGAAATGATGCTAGTTGTGGTTTTCCCAGGCAATTTTATACATGATTGTACATGACCCTTTTTTATGGCTGAAGTAACACAACCCGTTTGTCTAGTTGTGGTTTGCTGACTTCTATAAAAATGGCATTTTTATCAAATAAAAGCTGTGTGATTTCATCCATTATAAAGGCAGATATGAAAAGTTGTAAGTTGGAGCCCATAAAAAAATATGCGCTCTAACTTAAAGCTTTTCATTTCCTTGACTAGTTTCTTGGATGCAGAACACTTTTACTGCATTTTTATTCTGTAGATCCAAAATAGGAGAAATGATACACTACCTGAAATCAGAGCTGGACGTTGTACAACTAGTATACTTACTTCCTGTTATACTAAAAAATAAGTAAATTACAAATAATCGTACTTATCTATTTGCTATCTGTTCGTAGATCTTGTCTTAAGCCAGAGTAAAGATATAATACTCTGCTATATTTGTAATAAAATATTTGAATTTGTGTCATGTAATTAATTTCGGTGCCGTCGGTTTTCTACAGAATCAATTGCTGCCGTTTAAATAGTAAATTCACTACAATAAAAGATGAGACGTCACAAAATTACTTGTGTTCTTAGAGAAGGTAATACGACTGTGTAAATGATATTCTAATAGAAATAATAACGTACTGATGGAGGCGAATATGTTCAGTTTGAATAGAAAGGGTGTAATTTTCCTCGTTGACAGGTTGTTGGCTTCGGAGAAGTGATAGTAGCCTTCCCTCATTCTCACCAAAGGCGATCTCAATTCTCACGTCACCACTTGATTCTAGTGCCTATCTTAATTTTACCTGGCCTAGAGCAAGAGTCATGCGCCTTTTTTGAGAATGAGAATTTGTTTCGAATAATAATTTTTACAATACTGTATTTTTTAATTCAGAAAATGATTTAACTCATATACACTAAAGTTTATAAAAACTTTAATATCTAATTCATTCCTGATAGGAGATAATCGAATCAAAAATTGTTTGGCGTAAAAGCCAGATGGCTGGCCAATATCTCAACGGGCGGGCCAAAAACAGCCATCTCGATACAGCGGTGGTAAAGTCTTCGAAGTCTACGCTAAATATCCCTGGTTTAATTCCTGGAATAGGTCAACAAATGTTATTACATTTAAAACTATGATAGTGATTTGTAAACTTGTCGTTATAACTATTTGCAATTGAAAGTTTAAATAAAATAAAATCTAATTAAGGGATTCGTTACAGCAATTTTGGGAAAATAGCCACTGTCTTTCCACCTCTTATTGTAAATTACAAAATATACGTTTTAAAAGCTGACACACAGGTCAAAATGAATTTCTTTATAATATAATTAACTGATGAGTTTAATTTTCCATTAACACATCAGGTTAGTTCCAGACCCCACGATCTGAATTAAATATGTTTAAAAATGTACGCAAGGAAGATGTAAATTATTAATAATTAATTAATATATTCGCACATCATCGTCAATTTTCTGATCTATCATTTTACAACTCAACGCTTTGATGTGAAAGATTAAAACATTAATATTACGCAACCTAGAACTGACTAGTTGTTAATTTTGTCCGGAATGCGGAGAAACTGAACTGAATTAGCCTCTCTGAAAATGAGAAAAGGACCGTACGCCCTTTCTCAGTTCTACTTACTTCGGGGTAAGTGTCCCCTTATCCATTCAGAGAAGAAATCATACAGACCCATACAAGCGGATATAACTATTGTCTACCACAGGTTACTTTGCCTATAAGAAATTCGTATGCAGTCTGCACGGGATGGCGGGGGGTTAGCATACTACATGTTGTACTACTTCAGCTAAAAATATCGTTTATCAAGACACGTCGTAGTGAGACATATCACGGTAACGTACTGGTAAAGCAGCAGTCTAAACCGTATTTCTTTATAATGAATTATAGTACTCTGATTACTACAAAAATACTGCCTGTTCCTAAGCTTTGTGCAGCTGAGAGGAACGCATTACGTCACTACTACTTTGAAAGATTGCGTTAATAGTAGCAAAGTTTTACTAGTATTATGTTTGTAGTAGTCAGGGGTACTATCCAAACTACATATATATATTCTGTGTCACCGTCTACAGCGAATAGTCAAAACAACACCCACGTATGTCACCCCACTAGGCAGCCTACTGCCTAGCGAAGAGCAATGAGATGATTAGTACAGTGTTATGACGTAACAGCAGTCTGGTACTTCGTCTGTCCCCTTCATCCGGCAGCTGCACAAAGCTTAGATTCATACAGAACACACATCTAACGGAACATAACAAAATATCAGCGTGAAAATAACTCGTCCCTCCGCTTCATCCCGCAGAGAAAAAGTTAAGAACTATATATAGTTGATGACGTAGTTAGTTGAGACTATTGAGTAGTATCAATGCATTTCTTATAGGAGTTAGGAACTACTATTCATAATGAAAACATTTAGCTATCGTAGCGTTTGCTGACACAAGTAAATTATGTATATTTTATTTACTATATTTATTTCGTGATAATTGTTGTTATACCATAATCTACACAATACATCAGCGGAAACTAACCAGAAATGTTATTACGAATATTATTAAACAGATAAGTTAGAGTATTATAATAATAAATGCAATTAATGATACTGTATGTCTAAATTTAGAACATTATGTCACACTGTTTTAATACCGTGCTGTAAAAGTTAGAACATCAATAGAATAGTATAAAAGTAAAGATAAGGAAGAGAGTGAGGAAGGAGAAAATTGGCCTGAAAATTTCACTGTAATATGTTCAGATTTTCAGAACAGTTAGTAAATCTATTTATGTCAATTTGAACAGTAGTCTCAACTAAACATGTCATTGAGTATAGCTAAATGTCGAAGAAAAAAAACCCGCAATGTAGTTCAAATGCAATACAAAAAAATCAATACAGTATGCAAGAAAAGCATATAAAATTGAAGGAAAAAATTGAAAGATTTGTTAGAGTTCAAAACCAATACATCGAACACAATAAAGCCTGTCTAATTTATGCTATTATTGTAATATAAATGTAACTTCCTTAACTTGTTTTAGTTATTGAATATAGTCATACGGCTCCTACAGTAACAAATCGGATTATGTTCCCCCACCCTAACCGATGTTTTCAGGATTGTCTATTATCTACGACGCATGAGTGTAACAAACGATCGGTATGTTCTCTTCATCGACTTTCTTCTCGTGCGCCAGACACATAGCAGGCCCCTTGATGAAACAGATGAAGACGATGTATGTGTTAAACCGAATTATGAGCAATCTCTATTCATTAACTATTTTTCGGGCAGTCTGTTAGCTTTGTTTTACTACTTCCTGATATTATTATGGACTTGACTGTACACTGCTCTTATATCCACCTGTTGTTCTTGGGATTGTAGACCTAATGTTCCAAAATTAACTTTGTTGGGTTTCGTTTCGTAAATAATATTTTCCAATGCTTGCACCCACCAGCTGTGATTGTACACTCCGAACTCGCAGTGTAATTTCACAATTAGAATTGTTTGTTCTGCGATTCTTTTTTTATAACTTCTGTCTTGGATTTACTGTTTGATTCTCATATCGTAATTTTTTATCGCATTGACATCTTCGTTTTCTATTCCCAAAAAATTAAATACATTTTAAGTATTTTCTATTAAAGTTAGGCAAAATATTTCCTATCTCGCGTAGAAGAATTTTTTCTACCGTTAATAAAAACAGTGTTGTTTAGGTCATCAGCCGAAAGGCTGGTTTGAACCTGTAGAGGTTTTACTAAGTAAAACGAGGAGTGAGGTGGTTTACCATACCTTTCTCACTGAATGGAAAAGTACACTTATCAGCATGCTGGGCCCTCTGAAAACACATATTTTCCACTCTGCAAATGACACCTTCACTTCATTCACCACAGGCTGTATAATGAAATCATTACTTTCAGAGAATAACTCTGATTGGTGTCTTTTACACCTCTACCTCTTCTGTTCTTAAATGATTCAGTCATTTAATAGGCTGACCATGTGATACGAAACCGAACTATTTATTTTAGCCCTACAACGAACAGATTGAGTGTTAATAATTTGACACTCCACCACCTGTCTGTTATGGGCAGAAAAACAAAGTAAGAACAGGAAATACAATCTAGTCTACTTCTTTAGTAGTTGTAGCAGATTTTTGAAACACATGCTTCAAACCAAATGCGATGGCATTTATCTTTCCGACTCACTGCGTACTTGTAACCGTTGGACGGAATGTAATATGTTTAAAAAAAATATTTTTTGGTCTTTACTTTCTGTTTTCTGTAGCCTTAACTTAACATATTACTGTTTTTTCAATAATGAATAGTTTTCACTTCCAACACCATTTATCTAATAACGTATATAAAAAATCACAAGAACGAAAACACAAAACATTTATTTTCAGAAAATTTTATAAAAATAGTAACAATCTAGAACAAAAGATTTTCTTCGACAAACGTCGCAGTCCCACTGCAGGTACATTAGCGTTTCGAATTGAATAGCTTTAGGTATGTCTAACAATAACGCATAAATAGGGATGGCAAAACAACCGGAAACACCCGAATGTTTAACTCAAGACATGCGCAGTAGCTGCTCCCACTTGCGATCGATATTGTAGCGTTGAGGCTGTCAAAGTACTTCACTATCTTTTTTTGTAAAAGTTAATTTTGTGAACTTTATTAAAATAAATATTCCTACAAAGAAGTACAACGGTTTTATTTATACGCTACTCAAACATTCATGTGTCAGAAATAATTTTACATTGTCAGGATAACATGTTCTCTGTTTTTATTCTACATAGCCTATGAAATTTTTATCCGAAGTTTAAACGCGTACCCAAAAAAGGTTAAAAGAGTTTTACAGGTTAAAATTCTGGATTGAATTACCGATTTCGAAATCACTGTTTAAAAAATTGAAAACAATCTAAATAAGAAGACTCTAATGTGTGAATTCAAAACTCAAATGTCGAAAGAGCAGTAACATTTTTTGAATTCAGTTTTTTTTAATATCAGAACCGTTTTCTAAAAGTTCAATTGAGTAAAGTAGATCGATAATAGATTTGGCGAACGGCACGATCGAATTTACTCCTGTCATCCGGATTTGAGTAACCTTAATCACAAATGGATTATGCGTTAGCCTAGGGCATTAAGAATCTTGTGACGCTACTAGAGCACCAAAATTTTACTATAAAGCAATTAAGAAAAGTAAATAACATGAAATTGAAAAACATCAGGAAGGAATATACGTATTTTCGATAATGGACAATTTTTAAGGAATTGTAATTAAAGTAGTTTTCAAAGATGTTCAGGAAACCCCATCCGTAAAACCAGTTTGATGGAAATACCACAGACTAGTTCTAGTAATTTTAAAAGCCTAATTTTGGGAAAATTTTATTTTAAGACAAAAGGCTATAGTAAATTGTAAAAGGCATTGTAAACACACAGAGGAAAAGTTATAGTTACGGTAGAGACAAGTCTGGAGAGCAGCTTTCGGATGTATTCATAAGAAACGGAATAGAGCACAGGGGAAGAAGGAGGAAGGGCAGGCCGCGAAGATCATGGAGGTACTGAGTGGACAGACTACGCTGAAAAAGGCTGGGTGATAAAGATCGGGAGCATAAAGAGTGGAGGAACTGTATAAGGAAACTGGAAGGGAAGCAACTGCTGTATATACATCTTATTATAACCAAAAATCTGGTGTGAAACGCTCACACGACTTTCTCTTGACAATGCGAACAATGAACGATATATTAGTAACCTATATTTAATCATGAGTGAATGATGCAAAATTAAAATCAACCTCTGTGTCTTAAAAATAAGGAAAAATCACTAATTGACGCTTAACTAGGCTATGTAGAAGAAATTTTTTGAAATAATTGTTGTTTTTGTTATTTTCTATAATTTTAATTGTATACATTTGTCGTAAAGCGCATATTAAGGCCGCAATCTTAAAAAATCTCAGTTACCCCGATTTTGATGAAAAAATACAAAAAATCACTAATTGACGCTAAACTAAGCGTTGTACAAAAATATGTTTGAAATAAACGTTGCAGGTTTTTAAAAGTTCTACAACTTTGATTATATACACTTTTACCCTAAAATGCATATTACGAGTATTGCCGCAATCTTATAACAACCATGCACAAAATTGTAGTCAGTCTCAATCGATACGAAATGAAGAAATCACACAAAAGGTTGCAGAAGATTTTGTATCCAGTCCTGATACATCGACTCCGGCGACCTTTTCTGAAGTAAGCATATTATCACGAAGAAGCGTACAAAGTGTTCAACAAGATGTAAAATTTAAACCTTACCGTCCATCTTTACTCAACACTCTTCATTAGAAAATTATTATGGTAGGCAATTTCGAATCTGTGAGTTCGTTGCTATTTTTAATAAGGAATATTCCTTTTTGCGATAAATTTTTGTGTTGTGATGAAGCGTTTTCCCCACTTAATACACATGTTAACCGCCATACTTACGTCTACTAGTCAGATAAAAATTCGCACAATGTATTCCACAATAATTCCGATTACAATTTTCAACCGCTCATCTTCCAACAAGATAGAGAACCAGCCTATATTGGAATAGAAGTTAGAAATTGTTGAACTTCCAAGTTTAATGAATGGATTGTTCGCTGTGGAACAATCGATTGGCCCCACGCTCTCCAGACTTAACTCCGTGCTCTATGGGGTATTATTAAGGAAATAGTGTTTACTTCAAACAGTAAAAACTATATAAACTGAAAATATAAATTTAAAATTCATTTTTCTCTGTTAATGACGATAAACAGTTATTATTGAATATTTTTGAACGGGGCGTTGTATGGGGTGCACAGAAAGTACTGGTTGACATTCAAAATAATTTCTTATATTTATGTAAGTACAGTTAGCACTATAAATTCTGTATTTTCTTGCTTTTAAGTTTTTCATTTGGTTTACTTTCATAATTTCCATTCTCGTAAGTATGCAAGTATCTCAAAATATTAGCTATAAACAAAGTTATTTAAAGAATAGTTATGTTTTTCATGTTACTCTGTTGTTGTTTAGGTCATCAGACAAAAGGCTGGTTTGAACCTCTAGAGGCTTTAAACGAGGAATGAGGAGGTTTACAATTGCCTTCCTCACTGAGTGGAAAAGTATGCTTATCAGCATCCCAGGCCTTCTGGAAAGTATCTACTTATCATTCTGCAAATGACACTTTCATTTCATTAACCAAAGGGTCTGGCTGTATAACATTATTATCTCTCAGAGGAGATAACAGCTCTGACTAGTATCTTTTAAACCTCTACCTCTTCTGTTCTTAAATGCTTCATTCATATAATTGGCTGACCATGTGATACGAAACAGAACTATTTTTTGTAGCCTGGAAATTGCAGATCGAGTGCAAATAATTTAGCATTCCACCTGCCTGTTACGGGCAAACAAGTTATTCTATTATGATAATTAGTGTAAGAGTATCAAACACCTGAGAACAGTCTGTGAGCTTTCTAAACCATGAAGTGAAGAAGAAAGCAGTAGAATGAAAACTAACAAAAACCGCAAGAGCATAAAAAAACTAGTATTTATTAACTTGCGACTTTTTTATTCTCCATCCGACCGTTTTGCAAATTGAAAAAGTTGATACAGACAGAACGTGCAATACAGGTTTATGAGGAGGACCTTGAAATAGGGCAGTGGGAATAGACGACCTAGACGATGGCAGAGTGAGGTCTCTTACATACAAAATAAACTCTCTCTTTCTGCCAATCTCTTGTCTTTCCCAATGGTTTGGTTATGACTGATCAAATATTTTTTTGACAAGGTAACTTATTTATTTGTCAAATAAAATGTACACTAAAGAATAAAAGGGAGTAAATTGCTTTCGTTTATTTTTCAAAATTTTTAAATTAATAAGCAGAAAGTTTGTAGCATTGTTGGTCCTTGAATATTATTAACTCTTGTTTGGTTCTCTTGGTCTGAAAGGCCTATGGTTGTTTAATTATTCGTACATCTTCAACATAATAGAGATCGGTTCCAATAATAATTTCATCTTAAGCTTGACTTTCCCCACCCATTTTTTTAATGAAGAAATTATATCTTTTACTTAAATTGGCAGGCATTCACACACAACTATGCATGCCTTGTACCGTTATAAAGGTACAATTGTACAAACAATGAAAGTTCTGGTAATTCTTTATTGCCGTAACCGGTAAAAACCTAATTAATAATGTAAAGGGAAAACCCCCATTGTTAGAATAAGTTACATTAAAATAGTAGTTAGGTAATAAGTTGTAAATATAGCCAACGGTCAATCATCTGATATTCATTAGGTGGGTGTATTTCCCCCCTCTGTGTTTTTGTGCGTTTCTTTCACCTTCCAACTTACAGCCAATTATTGGGATGGTTCTCATTCCCTTTGGCCCTCCACGTTGGTTGAACGGTTAGTGGGAGAGGGAGGCTTGTCAACCAGAGGTTTCCTGGTTCGGATCCAGGAAATTGATATCAGTTCCCTTGGGACTTAAGAGTGGAACATAATGGTTAGTTAAGAAGGAGCAGTATTTAAAGAAGTGACTTGGAGAACAAGGAGAAGAAGAAGAAGAAGAAGAAAGGGAAACATATTAAATTGGAGGTAAATTTATACGTGTATTTATTAAGGGTTTGTTAAGTTTTTTGTATTAAAGTCGCGGGAGAAAAAAGGTTGGCTGTATTTTTAAATAGGTTAATGACTATTTTATTAGTAGTTTCATATTAGTATTCATTAAATATTTAGTTTAAAGCAATGAGATAGTCTTATTTATTTATTTTTCTCATGCTCTGCTGATAGAGCTGGCGCCCAATTTTTATTATTATTATTTTTTTAATTCATATTGAAGTATTTGCCCACCGGTATAGTTCATGGTGGTGCAGCCTAAAACATAGTACACACATAAACGTACATGAGAGAAAAGAAACTCATTTATTTAAAAGAAGACGATTGTGTACAGTGTACATGTGTAGGAATATTATTTTTAATTTAAAAAAAAATAGTCAAGAATTTCCCGAAGTATCGATACAGTATCGAAGTTAGTTGGTTACTCATCGAAATTACTAACCCTGAAGGTACTTTTAGGGAGCACGAAGGATGTCCTGTAGTAAAAAAGAACAAACATATTTTTTACACGATACTAGTACGCGCGCGTGAGTGCGTGGTCAATGACCTCGGCTAGTATCTGGTGTTTGCCTTGCTAGGTTGCCTATTCTGATTCACGCTGACAGAGACAGCCACCTGCAGCCAGTACCGCAAACATCTTCCTTCCATTGATTAACTATATCGTTCCGGTTTTTTCAAAAGTTTATTTAAAAACTCTTCATTTGTTTACTACATCGTGTTTTCAAGCTGTATATTATGCAGCTAATACAAAAATCACGGTATTCTTAGCTTTTTTTTTAGTTAACAAGTCGTATTAACTGTTTAGCCTTAATACACATACTACTTCAGCCAGGAATCAAACTCGGGACGTTCGCTTTGTAGTGCAGCACGTCACCATACGCTACGGAAGTGGTCATTTTCATTATATCTGAATAAGTTCAATAAATAAAGTAAGTTTTAGAATCATGCTACTCCAAAAAGTTCATAAAGAAACTGACGAAAGCAGTTTACTACGTTCATGTCATAGTGAGTTTTTTGTGTCCTTCATTGTTCAGGCAGGTAGAAGAACACTCCGCAGCCCTTTCATTCTACCAGCCATTTTGAAAATAACGAATAAACCGGTTTTGTCAGAATTGTATAGAAAATGTACTACAGGTAGTTATAGTTATTCTATTCTTTGATTCTTGGAGGATATTAAGGGGTCATAATTTATACAAAAGCATTTGCGGCAATACCCCATATACTGGCGTTTTTATTTTCTGGGTCATTTTTGACCTATCTGCATTAATCAGTTTTACACTTTAAATTTTTAATCCTCGCTGGGATAAGAAAATAAAAGATTAACGTAAAAATGTATTTTAGATTGTACAATTTTCTTTGCGAAAAAGTTTACAGATCTTTTATTTCTAAAATTGGAAGATATATTTCAGAATTATCATGTAACTAACAGATGCAACTCAATACATAAAGTGAATGTCAGTAGACACTGTAATACTTAGAGGAATATTGAATATCCATCCACAGTATCGGGCGTTTCTGTAGTAGGTATTTGATGCACTGCCCAATGTTTTATTAATAAATGGTCAATAATTAATTATGAAGTGCATTTCTTAACCCATTGTTATTTAACACAGAAAAAATGATCACATGCTGAAAATTTAAAAAAAATAACTAGTTTTTGTAACAAGTAAGCCTTCATATTTCTGTGGCTGGTTTGTTGGTTAATGATCAGAGTAATAGGCTTCTATGCCAAGGATCCCAGGTAGATTCTCGGTCAGGTCTGGTAGTCACAACGCGCAAAACGATCTAACATCAGACAAAATAAAAACATATTTTCTGTAATGCACATTTCTATTATACTTTATGTCAGCTAAGCTGAGACCTGGTCAAAACAGTTTGAAAGAAAGTATCACGTAGCGCGATCCATCCAAAAAAATTTACGTTCGTTAAACAGAAAATTTACCATTGTTAATTTTGAAATAAATAATTTACTTTCTTATTGACGCAGTTTTTAACAAGACATGGTTGCTCTCGGGCATATTTGACGAGGTTCAAAATTAATGAAGTGCCGAAATGTCGACTGTGCGACAGTGAAGAGGAGGAGTCCATTGCACATATTTTTGAAAGACTATTTTGGCCTCGACAGAATGGAGACATCTGAGAAGATAGGCATTGCACAGTGGATCCCAGAGAGAGTAGGGGCAGCGATTCTGCGGGATGAGGAGAGCTGGAAGTTGGTCGCTCAGTTTGCGGAGAGGGTGATCGGGAGACTGCGGAGGGAGGAGACAGCTGGAGATCAGCGGGATCGCCCTCTCCCACAGTAAATCAATCCCGCCCCGATCTCAGAAAGTAGGCACACTAATTTCCTGAGCTGGTGATGAAAGAGATGAATGAAAGTGAGAGAGTGAGCGTCGGTCAGTGACAGCGAGAAGGGAATTAGGCTACGGTTCCCTTCCACGCCCTGCTGACAGTATGTAAATTTTTTACCCCGACATTTCTCTTGTAGTATAAACAGTTCATAGGTAGGTGGATGGTTCTTTACTGATGTCGGATCAAGTGGCCAGGCGGCGGGTTCTTGGTTGGTAGGCGGTTGCGGCCTCCTTGGGGCTGGGCGAAGACGCCTCAATTGAGTCCGACACTACTACCCCTGTCTACAACAATTGATGAACGTGAGTTTTTCTCGCTGCCTCAGATAAAAAAGGTTATCTTATTGTAATTCTTCTACGTTAGATAGTACTTCATCAGACGACACATCATCCCCGTTGTCACTACTTGAATCATGTTCCAAATATACAACAAGTTTTTTTTACCAGAGCTTCGCTCAAAGAATCTAAATCCCACATGCGTTTCTCCTCCTCTCCACGTGAGCTATTCGCTTTTCCCAACTATTCGCCGATACTTTAGAAATACCTATTCCTTAATACCTATTCCTTACATGTAGGAGCTTAAATATCTTATTATTTGTAGCCACGTAATCCTTCACCTGAGCCCACACTAAATCAATAGGATTCAGGTTACAGTGGTGCGGCGGCAATCGTAGCACATCCTTTACCAGTTATCTACTTTATACAAATTAAATTTAGGTTTAATTAATATGAATTTGCTTAAAAGTTCAACTTTCAACATCCTATTGTCGAATTGTACCCCTTTACTTTTTAACCGGTGAACTATCGTAATTTTTTTTAGAAGATCTTTACCTTTCTTTCCGAATGGTAGGACAAACAAATATTGCTTATAACAATTAAATTAGAATAAATTAATTTAAACAAAGGACTGATTCGATTGATAATACAGCATCTATTGAAATGCACAATATTGGAATTGTTTTATAGTAGGCTATATAGAAATGAAAGTTGGCAACGAGCGCCAGCCATTCGGCCACGCGTAGCGTAGACACAATAGTTCCAACCTTACTTCGAGAAATGTTGTTTACAGTAGTTCTCAGCTTACAAGAAATAGAGTATAATTGATAACGCGAACAGCAAAAGCTGTCTAATCATAAAAGTTTAACAATTTAGTAACATTGAGTTACTTACAGATTCTAATCGGGAATGGAACCGTGGTCACTGGTTTCGCCGGTGAGTTTGTTACTATATGCTGACTGATGTAGCAGCCATTAAAAGTAGCCGCGCGCGAGTGCTCAAGCATACATGCGCACTCTCGTGAATATAATATTGTCCTAGACTGTCAAAGAAAGTTTTATTATCAAATACTAACAACTAAAGCCACTGGGCTGAAAGTTATCCGTAAAGTCCTAAAATTAAGGGGACTGCAATGCAAAAATATACAGGATAACACGAATTTTCTCAAAAACGACCTAATGATTTTTTTAAATTTTGCCAGATTTGCAGACGCTTGGTAATGAGGTATGAGTAGTATCTTCCAGAAAATTCGTGAGGCGCTCGGGCTCTCATTTCAAATATCAGTTTCGTAATGTTATGCCCGTTAAGTGCAATTTACAGCAAAAATAAAAAAAATTACGAAAATTATTCAGAACAACAGAGTAAAAGTTTTCTACACGCATGCGCCTACTGAAGACTGGGGAAGCGTTCCGCTCTAACTGCCTCTTTGTGATAGATGGAGCAGCTTCAGTAACGATTAAAGGCTGAATCGACAATAGGGAATAGTATCAAAACAGAGGAGTCGGAGAGGCGAAACAGTACAAGCAGAGCAAGCCAAGTCTTCCAAGTAGTTTTAAAAATTGTAAAATAATAATGAGTCCGCAGCGTAAGCGTATTGCGCTAACCACTATGTAGCTTCTAAAGGTTTGGGAATCGATTCCCTGCTAGGGTCTGGAAAATTAATACATGTTTAAACGCACTGATAATGTACCAAAACCCCAAAATCCACTGTGGTCACTAATACCCAGCAGTCGATGCGACTTTAAATTAAGTGATTGATAAAAATTAAGAAAGCCACAACTTATGTACTCAATTTTTTTATCTGACGTCAATAAAAAAATAATTTGTTTTTTGCAATCCCTAACTTGTGTACGTTGCAATCTGTACAATTCAGAACAATAAGCAACCCCATGACCCAATGAGATGAGGATGATGTGTATGACGTGTAAATGAGGTGTAGTCTTGTACAGACTCAGGTCGACCATTCCTGAGAGAGTATGGTTAATTGAACCCCAACCATCAAAGTATACCGGTAATCACTGTCTAGCATTCAAATCCGTATAAAAGTAACTACCTTTACTAGGATTTGAACCAGGAACCTTCGTCTCCGAAAATCAGCTGTTAAACAGCTGATTTTGGCGACGACTTTACCTCTAGACCAATCCGGTGTGTTAAAAAAAAAATAAATAAAAAATAAATAAATAAGTGTAGTAACAGTTTGTAATTTTATGTGAAAGCCTGAATTAAAATCAGTGTTTTCTTAAATTACAATCTTAAGATGCATTTTTTTGACAATAATGCTTTGAGATAAATTGAATAAACCAAAAAAATATTATTGTGCTTTTTCAGATTTACTGACATTGTGTGATTTTAAACGACAAACAGAATTAAAATCATATTTTTTAAGTCAAGCCTAACCTGAAGTGCATTCGCGTCAAATGCGTAGGGAATTAAATTAGCTTCGGTAATAAGTCTGAGTACTATTTAACTACCTGTAATCATATAAAATATTTTAAAGAACGCTGGAAAAGATTTACAAATACGCCTATAACTCAGCACCACAGTAAATACACGGCTAATAGTGCGAACAGACTAGAATGTGACTTTCAGAAGTACTGCGGTGAGATGACGAACGATAGTGTATATCGGTAGCGATGTTACTGCAACATGTACTACTGTCTGTCTATAACTTGACGGCCTCCGGCAGAGAGGAACAATATGCGGGTTGTAAAACTATTTCAGCAAACATTTCTAATTTTTTTAAGTAACTAAAACTTGTCGGAAATGACGTATTTTTATAAAACAAAGTATTTCGCATGTTTTGTTCTATAAAACTATTTCAAAAAACACGCTTAATGCGATAATGTATAATGTAGTAATGTTTTGTTTTTCAAGAAAAAACTGCCCTCGTAACTTAAAAAATAATGATTTTCTGTTAAATTTTATTCCATCATCGTTTTCCATAATTATTACAGAACAAACCTGCCACATATTATGTTAATCTGTGAAATAGTTCGTTGAACAATGACGATGTACGTATTTGAAAAATGTATTTCAAAAACAAAACTTTTACTGCATTATACATTATCTCATTAAGCGTTTTTCAAAATAATTTTATAGAACAAAATATATGCGAAATACTTTGTTTTATAAAAATACGTCATTTCCGACAAGTTTCAGTTACTTAAAATAATAAGATATATGTTTCCTGAAACAAGGTTTTACAATCCGCATATTGCTCCCCACTGCCGGAAGCCATCAAGTTACAGACAGCAAGTATTATAACTTTTGCCGAAAGTTTGCCCCTACTATACTAGATACTGTAGCATCTAGATCTGTGTGCTAGATGGCTGTAGCATCTAGCCTACTTTAAAGCGAACTGTTATTATAGTCAATAAAATGAAATTGGTTCAATAATAATAATAATAATAAATCATTTTTTTGTTAATAGGATTTTGTCTCCTACAAATGATTTACATGAAAATATAATTTTAAATTATTAATTTTTAAAAAAATAAATTTGCGAGTAAACTCAATACAGAACATTCAGAAGTCTAAAACTAAATAGGAAATTGGAAACTTAACAACTGCTTAGTAAAAACTGAGTAAAGATGGCAATAGTCTATAATCGGAAAGCGCAAACCATAACTTTATGATAAGAACTACCTATATTAAGAAAATTAATAAAATTTTTACATGCAGTAGGGATCTTAAATTTCTACTCTGAATTAGATTGATCCACACTAAGTGTTTTCAATATTATTAAGTACATGGAGTATAACAAGCTGAGTAAAAATAAACAAAAAAATTAAAATGACTTCATGCCTTTGAGATATGTTGTTACAGGAGATTACTGAAAATAGTGTTGTAGACAGATAAAATGAGGAACACAAAAGTCTTGGCAAAGTTGAATAAGTACATGGAAATTGTGAATACTGTTAAACTTACTGTCTGTCTATAACTTGATGGCCTCCCACAGAGAGAAGCAGAATCAGCCCGCTGCTAGCCTTCTCAATAACACTTCATTATGTACCAACCTAGTCCAGTGTACTAGTTAGTAATAGTACATAATGAAATGTTATTGAGAAGGCTAATAGCGAGCCGATTCTGCTCCTCTCTGCAGGAGGCCATCAAGTGATACACAGACAGTTGTAAAACTGGAGTACTTTGGTCATGTGACGAGAAGCAGAAAATACAGAATGATGTAAAATATGCAGAGGAAGAGAGAAGGTAAGTCTAAGTTGATGTAGAATTTCATAGTTAAAGAATCTTCAGGATTGGTATGGTGTGAATTCAGTTGTGCTTTTTTCAATGGGCAGTTGACAAACTTGATGGTTGACAAGTGATCTTGATGGTAACCAATGTTATTAGAGAAAGTGATTTTGAATTAGAATATATAAATTAGATCAAATCTTTTTTTTTTATTTTGCTTAAATTAGAACAAATTTAAGATTTCTGTCAAAAATCAAATTAAAATCAGTTTTATGAGTTGTTCCATACTGCTGACAAGATATAATTTATAACTTCTGCAATAAATTACTAAATGTAAAGAATTTTGGTTAGATTTAATTCTGTAGCACGCGTTATTCTGTTGTAGATATATCAAATTTGCCAATAAATAAAATGAAGATTAACGAGAAATTTACTGTAGCCTGCTTTACCATTTATTTATTACATTTAAATTTTTATCATCATAAGAATTTCTTGTTAGTAAGGTGTTAGTGATTGTGAATTGGTATGAAGGAGCTATTGTTACAATTTTCAGATCCTAGTTGTGAATTAAAGTTAGAAAAAATAATTTAGTTGAGTTACCTTCAGATCCTCTGAGAGTTCTATTCCTCACTGACCCAGCCAATAAACTGAGGGTAAAACAATTTTTTTTGAATTAGCTACATATTGAAAAAATTATTTGTTTATTAACTTCATTCACAAAACTTTAATGTTACATAAAAGTATACAAATAGAAATAAAGTAGTGTATTATAATAAATAAGATTGTGTAATTTATTTTAAATAGATAAAGACAACATCGCATTCCCTTTATTAGATAAATATTGTATGTAAACATTTCTCTAAAATTCTGACTTGGGTTAATTAATAAGGGACCACAAATAGATAATTTAAATAATTTATTAAATGATAATGAAACAATAGTAATAATAATGATAAATGATATTATTCAGTTAAAAGATCTTTTAATAATAAAGTACATCAGATGGTCAGTTAATTTTCAACATTACAAAATGAATACCCTTAGAAATAATTTTAATAATTTATTAAGTAGATTTACATTAAAAAAACAAATAGTTTTTAAAAATGTTAAAGAAAATAACTCGTCAACAATTGATTCATCAGGAAATGCTGGAACATCTAAGGAATGTGATAATAATGAAAGTTATTGTAGTGAAAGTGTTAGTGAATTAATCAATAAAAATGAAATTAGTCTTAATCGAACACACAGTAATGATATGTATGAAGAAGAAATTGGTAATAAAACGGATGAATTAGAAGGAGAAGAACTTGTATTTGATAAAGTTATTGACACTAATGATAATAAAGAAAATCAAATTTGTAACGGTGATAGAAAAGTTGAGTTTAATTATTGTAACAATGAAATTAGTGAATTTTATGGAAAAGAATATAATGTGAAAATTATTGTGGCTGGAGATGCAAATGTAGGTAAGTTAAACAGATAATCCTGCATTATTTTAAACCAAAATTATGTAACACTACAATAGCAGGCAATGTTAAGATTATTTCACTTAACTTATTCGCTGTATCTGTGAACATTTGTTCAAACACTTTGTTACCAAATCCCATCAATTGGTTTACTTATTCATTATTACCAGTAAGTAGTTAATCCAATATTCAACTGTTGTAAGAAAGTATCCCACCGGTTTGGTCTAGTGGTAGAGTCATTACACAAAGTCAGCTGTTTAACAGCTGATTTTTGGAGATAAAGGTTTTGTGGTTCAAACGATTTTATACGAATTGAAAGGTTTACACGAATTTAAATAATAGACAATGATTACCGGTGTACTTTGATGGTTGGGATTCAATTAACCATACCTCTCAGAAATGATCCACCTGTGTCTGTACAAAACTATACCTCATTTATTTGTCATACACATCATTCTCACTTCACTGCTTTATGAAGTTGCTTATTGTTCTTAAATTTAACAGATTGCCATGTACACCCATTAGGGATTGAAAAAAAAAACAACTTCATCTTAATATTAGTTTCTATATCTTAAAAAGGGTTTTTAGTTTATTTGAAGTTGCATCAACAGCTTGATTTCTAACTGTTGATTATGGTATGTTGGGTTTCAACACGTTAAAATTTGTAAATTCTATTCAGGAATCAAAATAGGGACCATTCGTTTTGTAGTTTAGTACAAAAACCATTACCACCATGGAAGTGGTGAATAAATTTATTCGATTTGTTAGTTGATGAGGATTTGAAAGATTATTTTTTTGGCATGGGTTTTTTAAGTGTTTCTGCAGGTTTTAACAATATACTCATTTCCCAGACATAAATTGTCTTTAAGGTTAGGTTCTGTAAGGCTCTGCTACTGAGATTACTACCATACAATAGTAGTCAGTTGTTGAGTTGGGAAAAATCCCTTTTAAAAATTTGGTATACAACTTCTTTTTAAATTTAATCTGAATTAGATTGTGTCTTTTTAAAATAAAGCTAGTTTACTGTTAAAATATTTGTGTATAAGGAGTGAATATTAAATTTATAATTGACAGAGTTTTTATTGAGGTAACTTAGTCGGTCAGCCATTTAGTTTGGGAGGGCTGGGTCTGAAGAATTGAATCAGGCTTTGTGGTATGTTAATCTAAAATAAAATTTGAATATTTTATATTGGGGGGGGGGAGGGGTGAAGTCTCCACCCTTGGCTACATGTCTGCAGTCTGAAATGTAACAAAATTAAACAAAAATATTCTAATTACATAGTTCATTCCCAGTGAGAAACTATGAAAATTGTTACTCAAAGTTATCAATCCAACAATTTATTAGGTTAACATACTTCACAGAAATATTTTTCGTAACTTCAGTAGTTAACATTTGCTACAGAAGAGTAAAAATGTTGTTTAGATTACTGCAGTCTTAATATGGCTGATAATGTAAAAGGTTAAGTTTTGTGAAAAATTAAAAACATTGTTCTACGTTTAAACACAAAACTACCTCGTATGGATATTTAGAATTTTGTACAAATTATGAATTCTAAACCCATTTTTACACACTGCTATCTGTAATACGGTATTGATTTTATAATGTTTTCAATTATTTTTATGGAGCTGCTTTAATACAATGTTCTGAAATGTAATTAACAGAAAATAATAATTTCTTAGAAAAAAATGTTAACAAATTTAATTTAATGTCAGTTTATAGTCAATTAGTCATCATTAGTCACTATTATAATATTATATAATAAAATTATAATTATATTCATTAATACCTAATGTGTGTAAGTATGTTGCAATCTGTTTAATTAAGAACAATAAGCAACCCCAAGACCCAATGAGATGAGGATAATATTATGTATAAAGTGTAAATGAAGTATAGCCTCGTACAGACTCAGACCGACCATTCCCTGGAGTATAGTCAATTGAACCTTAACCATCAGAGTAAACCGGTAACCGTTGCCCAGTATTCAAATCCGTATAAATAATGAAATATGGTAATCGAATAAGGGACTCGCAGCATAGTCTGGTATGAAATTTAAATTTTCCGTTCGGGAGAAGCTGAAACTCCCAAGCTCCATTTCCTAGCTACGTGCCCGCCGGCTAGGTCTTGAAAAAATTAAAAGTCAAAACCCACCCTTCCAATTCCATGATGGAAAGTAGAATCGGCCCGCTAATAGCCTTCTCAATAACACTTCATTATGTACCAATTCCAGTGAACTAGTTAGTAGTAGTAGTGGTAGTACATAATACAATGTTATTGAAAAGGCTAGTAGCGGGCCGATTCTGCTCCTCTCTGCGGAAGGTCATCAAGTTATAGATAGACAGTACATGTTACTGTAACATCGTTACCGGAAACAGTATCGTTTTTCATCTCACTGTAATATTTCTGAAAGTCACGTTCTTGTCTGTCCGCACTAATTAGCCGTGTATTTACTGAGGTTCTGAGTTATAGGCGTGTTCGTAATATTTTCCAGCGTTCTTTAAAAAGTTTTATGGGATTATAGATTAAATAGTATTCAGTATAATTACCGAAACTTATTTAAAATTGCCTGCCTACGCAGTATTTTGTAGAATACTGGGAAGATAAATTAAGGCCCACATTCGTTGACCTACAGGTTGTTCTAGCTAGAAGCTCTTCCACCAACGCTCTGTGCTGCTGAGCTGTACTGTTTAGTGGTGGGGAAGCATCTTGAAGGGAAGTGATCAGTCTCTCCATAGTGCTAGCAGCATTAAGTGCCCAAGTGTACTATAAATCCTAAAAACATTCACTGTATTTTTATTTATTTAGTTATTAAAATGGAACCTTGTTGTAGTAGTGAAAATTCGAGCACGAGTGCTAGTGTACTACGGAAAAGGCAGGTAATACGCGGTCAGGCTAGGGAGTATAAAGTCAGTGTATACAATTTTATGAAAAAAGAAGCTGAACAAAACGGACCAATTTACTGACTGATGTGCAAAATCGTGTAACCAGAGCTATGGGGATTTCGCGTAGTAGCCTACAGTTCAAAGAATTTTGAAAGAAAAAAGAAAAAACCCTGATATGCTAATCAGAACACCAAATAAGAAAAGAATGTGAAGGAAAGTGAAGGTGAAGTGGACGATTTTGATAAGTGTGTTGTGAGAAGAACAATATATAATTTTCATAAAACAAACGCTGAATGGCCAACTTTGAATTTGCTACTCCCCGTTTTGCGGAAGAAAATTAATTTCAAAGGAAGTAAATGGTCGCTGTGGAAAATTATTAAAGATATGGGGTTCAGATGGAGAAAGGCAAACGACAACAGAAAATATAAAGTTCTTAACTAGTTTTTAGTCTAGCGTAGTAGCTGTAACAGAGTAGTATACAGTTAGAAAGAGAGGCAATGATCATTAAGTGTGAAGGAGACAATACTTGCCCCGTTGAAACTATCCCTACTCTACCTACTCACCCACCCCTTACAAGCTTCTTCCAAAAACAAATGTACTATATGTGCGTATTGTTGTACTTGATCACAACATAACGTCATCGTTAACGTTAATAACGGTTTTTTGTAACGGCTAATTCATTTTTTCTAAATTATATTAATTTAAGCAATCGTGTATTTCCTTTAATTTATTATTTAAATTATTTCTACATAAACTAGACAAAACAAAGACAAACTAGATACGACTGTGTGACTGTATGATGCGAATCTTTTGATTTGTGGTTTTACTCTGATCTTACTTTATAGGAGGTGCGCATGCGTGAACCAGTGATCAAATTATCTTTCCAGTATTTTAACAACTATCGCAAAACGTAGTAGCACAGATCAAACCAAATTGAGCGGCGGACACCCAAGTATTTTCCCCCTCTTTGTCACAGTTCTGTAACACACTTTTAGTCAATAATGAACAAGCTGTTAATGCTATTTTAAATAAACTAAAAAAAGTGGCTGGCACTGTGGCGTAGTGGTTAGCGCGCTAGCTTTCAACGCAGAAGGTTTCGGGTTCGATTCCCAGCTAGTCTGGAAATAATTACAAGTCAAAACCCACCATTTCAGTTGCATAATCTGACGTAGTCGCTAATACCAGACTTTGATACTTAATTTATACCTTCACAAAAATAAGTTCTAAACCACAACACATTTGTTTTCTATTGCCCTGTCTGATTAGACATTAATATACTATTTTATGAGAGTAGTTTTGTTGTGATCTGTTATTCAAACAGTTATAAATGCCAAGTTTGTTATTTATGTGCAGTTTATAGGTATTGAGTCAAATGTTAGATAAATGTTGAATATTTGCCATTCCATGATTTTAATTATAATAACAATTAATCAGGATGATAGTTTATAATATAAGTGCAATGTAAAGAAAGTGGTTAAAAGAGCCTGAATAGATCTAATGTTGATACGTTTTTATTGTTTTATTATAAAACTAGTTCCCTACTTGGGTTAAGGTTACCATATAAGATAGACGTACCTAGTGCAAAAAAAAAACAAACAGGATTTTACAACCCTTTATAAAACCTGATTTTTATCTCACCAGCAACCTGATTACATTGACCCAGTTAATATGCACAAAATGTATACTTGTTTCAGTATATTAGTGACTCCCCTGTACAATATAAATTATTGATGGTCTTTTCTAAGAATGTACAAAGCCCCACTTATAGTTTTTATCTACTACTGTCGATTAAAAAAATTTAAGAACACCTTTCAATAGTTTACTCAAATCCTCAGGCTAATTATTTAATTAAGTACTTTTTTAGAACAAATTTTACGTTTGCAAATATGTTTACAACTGTAGATGAATAGAACGGGTACGCTCCAGACCACACAGAGCGCCCTTCAAAGTGCCTGCTATGCAGCTCTATAAACCCGATCTTCGAAATGAACAGATGCGGCCAACCGCAACATGTGCTTGTGGTAGAGGATGATCCAATGCCCTCTCGGTTTGTGCTGTTATCAGGGTTGCCATATTTTGAGAAGCCACTAAAGCATACAAGCTCAAAAATTATCGTAGCCTAACATCTAGGTGAAATTATAATACAATTAGGTAAAGTATTAAAACATATTTATTTGTTTAAACCAGATACCAGATAAAAATTACCAACATTAATAAATATGTAATTTTATTTATTTGCTAATAAATACAAGAAGAAGACCTACAAAGCAAGTTAACATTATGCCTGTTGAGCTGGAAAAATAGTCTGTTTGTAGAATGATGGTAATTTTTCCTAATATACAAAAGTTTAGTCAGAACACGTAGATTTATAAAAAAATTGTTTATTAATAATTTTACTACCGTACGTGATTTGTTTGACCAAAACGTGTCTTGACAAAAGATGTTTTTGGCTTTAGTAGTATAACAGGTATGAAAACGTTCGGCTGTTACGTGCATACGCATTCTTACTGAAGTATAATAATCAGCGGAGTGTGTTATTGGTGGGGTGAGGGGTGGACGGTAGCAATTCATGTTCTCATTCAATTCTCTCATCTCTCTTTCTTTTTCACTCTAAACCAATCTCAGTCAGTGTTACCACACACTGCTCTGTTGAGTCGTTCAGCAAAACTATCGTATCTTTTCGTGTACGATATTAAGTATTCTCGTACATCGTACAAAACTATATTATTACAGTATAAATACTACTAGTTGATTCGTGTGAATTAATTTGCACAATAATGATAATTTATTCTTTACAAAAAATTTTACATTTACATTAACACTATAATTTACGATGTTTTTTCTCAGTGTTACTTATGAAATAAGATGTACACTTAATCACGTACCATAACGACCCTTCAAAAGGAACTGAACTTCTCAACGTCGCCACCAGAATAGTAGCATCATCGAAACTGTAGTAAAATTATTTTGTTGTTTGCTTCGCAAAATCTCGTTACGGCCTTTACCGATTTCTTTTACAGGTTTATCGCAAAATTCCGAAAGTGTTCTCTTTAAAACCATGTAAAAGTTATTTTTTTGAATCCGTTTGGTAGAACTGTGCATTAAAGGACAAACAGAATCTCCATTTAAAATACATTAGACCAGATATTGCGTGTTTAATATAAATGATACTTATCGAATATCTGGCAACCCTGGCTACTATGACCTCTCCGATTACTCAACAAAAATGTGTCGGGGAAACCGGTCGACATGGTTGTAAAGGGAGTGGTAACTCTGCGGCCCACAATCTGCACTTCCACACCCACTCGTTTTTGGGATTGGCCTCGTAGCGGCAGGGGTTGACCTGTGAAGTAGTTCATCCGTTACCCAAAAAGATCGGTTAGGGTTTTCTACCTGTAGTATCACGGGAATCGGTAGCAGTTGATCCTGTATAGGTAGATGGAAAGCATGATCTTTATTTCCAGTACTGTAATTACTTCGTTAATTTTTTTTTTTTTTTTTTTTTTTAATTTATTTATTTAGAGTCGCATCAACAACTTGGTCATTAGCGACTACGGTGGATTGTGTAACATTAACTTTGGGATTTGACATGTGAAAATTTCCAGACCCTCGCCGGGAATCGAACCCGGGACCTCCGCGTGGCAGGCCAATGCGCTAACCACTACGCTACGGAGGCGGCCACTTCGTTAATTTATTTATGGTTATTATGTAAAGCAAAACAACATCAGACGAATTCGGTGTTTGTCAATACTGTACAGTTCGTAATATTATAACTAATATAAAACTCAACAATACATTTCGTCCAAAAATATGTATTTTAAATGGATATCCTGTTTTTTCTTTAAATGCACAGTTCTATAGAACGAATTTAAGAAATCTTCAAGTGGTTTTAAAGAGGATGCTTTTGGGATTCTGCAAAAGATCTGAAAATGAAAATGTTTTGATGAGACTGCTGTTCTGGCGGCGACGTTGCGATATTCGAATTCCCACGATGCGATTGTTACAGCAGTATAGGATCGATTGCAGTTATAGGATCCTTATACCGTGCTGATTTGCCAAAAAGTTATTAAGTATAGTAAAATGGCCAGCTTATTAAATCTTAGAAAACAAAATTTAAATAACTAAATTCAATGCCCTAGATGTAAAGGATGTTAACACCAATTTCGGTGAAATTTAGTTAATGCTACCTTTTAAATCAGCAAGAAATTCTCTATTTACTGTCACCTATATAGTGTTGACTCCTATCTGCCTTACCTTCAATTTTAGAGGTTGTGATAGCCATATTATTTCCAAATTTCTTTAGATGTTAATAATGTTAACTGTATGTAATATTGTTTAGCTTTACACAGAATTCAAGTAAAACTTTTTCAAACATTATTGAATAGGTTAGAATTCTGCATCAAAATTGTCTTAAATATCTCAATCGAGTTTTGTTTTTGTTAGATAAACTCACCTTGTATTAGAGTTATCACTAACACAGAAAATACCAAAACTACAAAAAACAGAAAGCAATATAGAGTATTAAGTTATGTGGGAGTTGGGAGAGGGTATAAAAATTGTAAAAGTGTGAAATATTTAAACCTATAGACCAGAAGCTATGTTGGGTGTAAATTTCAAGATTCTAATACATACAAGAATTATGTTACAATAATGAAAAGGAAAAAACATTTCGTTTTTGGCTGTCCAGAAAAATCACAAAAATAGAGTTAATACCCTTTACATCTTAGGCACAGCATTATAGATTTGATAGTTTTGCTATTGCCCATATGGAGTGTTATATTAATGGCACTCAATCTGTTGGTTCCAGGGCTACATAAATAGTTCTGTTTCTTATCAGAACCAATTATTTGACTGAACTATTTAAGAACAGAAGAAGTAGAGGTGTAAAACACACTAGTCAGAATTATCTCCTCTGAGAGTAATGATTTTCACTATACAACCAAACCCTGTGGTGAACGAAGTGAAGGTGTCATTTGCAGAGTGTAAAGTGGGTGCTTTCGGAGAGCCTGGCATGCTGATAAGCATACTCTTTTAACTCAGTGAGGAAGGCAATAGTAAACTACCTCACACATATTTACTTAATAAAACCTCTAGAGGTTTAAACCAGCCTTTCAGCTGTTGACCTAAACGACAGTGTTCTTAATGAGCAAAGTTTGATTTGCTCCACAAGCCCCCCCCCATTCTTTTTAAGCAACCTGCATCTAAACTAACTACAGTTAAACCTTTCTTAACGGTACCATTATCCAGCCCAATTACCTCTAATTATCACCAATTTTTTTGAAGTACCAATTTTACTTTGCCTGAGACCCATATATTTGTTAACCGTTTTAGGCGACCACCCATTTTCATGGCCAGTGACAATCATGCAGTTGGTATTACATTTTTGTTGCCACCATATAATATTTAATGTTTAAAATTTACTGGCAGACAAAATTTTATAACAGTTTGAAAAAATACAAGCCCATCAAGTTTATCAAAGCAAAAATCTGTTTTAGGGATAGAGATCTCACTTAGAATTCACTGTGTGAATTTATTCCTCAGGCCATCTAGTAAAAATTATTTTATGAATGAATTTTCAATCATTGGTGGTTTGCAACATAACAGTTCAGAAAATCATGCCTTTCTTTACTTTGTTCGCTGCTTATTTTTCTTAATTAACAAATTTCAAACGTATTTGTTAGTTTTTATATTATTAAGTCATTGAATAATGAAGTTAATCTTCACAAATTATGTACCTATGTAAAAAAAATATATTTTCTTCTTGGGACTTTTGTAATGCCTGTTGGTATTAACATTATGTTCAACTGTTGTAGGTAAAACTGCACTGGTTGAAAGATTCGTCCATGGTAAGTTGTTTTTTTCTTAATAAACAGAGTTTTATTTGTATTGGATTTATGTTTGTTAATTCCAAACTATAGTCTACAGGACAAAATTAAACTTTCAGAGACTATATGGAGAATATCCTTTAAAATATGTAGTGGATTGAAGTACAGTAGTAAAAAAATTTCCAATCATAATCATAATTTGTTAGGATCTTGAAAATCCACCTAAAGATGAAGCCTTTTCACAATAAATAAAGATGATGACTTTTCTGCAATACTGTTTGTCTGTTTACTATATTGTCTTAATAACTGTCATACTTGAACTTATTTCTCAAATTCTGCAATGACTCTGATTCTCTGCGGCTTTTTTCTAATTCTGCTGAAGAAAGGACAATAGCAAGCTTAAAAGTATTCATAAAAAATTGCTGTAACTCCTGTTACTCAGTTGCCATTTCGGAAAAATGAAGCAGGGTTTTTAATTAAAAACAATCAATTAATTGTAATTTTTTTCTGTTTGGGGTACCTACATGAATAGGTACTGTAAACACTAGGAATTGCTTTGGTTAATGGATGAGTGGTACTAATTAATGATTCCAAAGATTTCCTGACTTTGGTTGTGCGACTGTGTGAATTAAACCAGTCATAAAAATATTGGGCAATTATTTCAAAGCACAAACATTGCAAATTTATTAATACTTCATCTGAAGTACTGTACATATTTTTTCCACAACAGTTTTTTTAACAACATGACACAAACAGTGCATTGCTAGTTTGTTGAGTAATCAGCTGTTCTAAAAATTACCCTCAATGGTAACAAAATTTATTAGTGACTGCCTCCGTGGCATAGTGACTGGTACGGTAGCCTACAAAGTGGAAGGTTCCCGTTTGATTCCCGGTTAGGGTCTGGAAATTTTAACACGTTAAAAACCACAGCTGCTGTACCAAAACTCACAGTAGTCGCTAATAACTGAGCTGTTAATGAAAAATAATAATAAAAATGTTAATGTGAAATAAAATATTAGAGGCCACTCATGTAGTAGAAGGTAGCTTGCTAACCTTCAACACGGAGGTCCTTGTTCGATTCCCAGCTAGGGTATGGAAATTTTAACACATTAAAATCCACCAGTACAGTACTGAAACCCACAGTAGTTGTTAATGACCAAGATGTTGATGTGATTTTAAATAAACTAAAAGAAAAATTATTATAAATCTTGTTTTCTATTGGAATAATAGCAACAGTATTTTCTGCTAAGTAGTTAACTGACTTTGTTTCAAATGAGACTGTGTATAGCCTTTACTGTAAAAGGAACTGGTTAAAGTTAATTTATTTTCGAGAGACAAATAAAACACATTGAGCATATTACATTTTCAAGCAAGAATCTACCAGATGTACTTTTTAGATAATTTCCTTTCCCCTCAGAAGTATGCTGTAGAACTTTATTAAATTTTATTAATCAAAATAATTACTGATATAAAATGTACATTCAAAAACACCATAATTTTTTCTTTATTATTTTTAGGTGAGTTCACTGGAGAATACAAATTGACACTTGGTATAGAATACAGTAGAAAACAAATAACATGGGGATCAAACACTTCAATAAATGTGGAATTATGGTAAGTTAGGTATTGATTTTAAACAACTACCTATTGTAAATAAAAATATGAACTTAAAGTTTGTATAAATATGAACTAGGTAACATCTTTTGGAGATTGCATCATGTCAATCAACTTGACTAATATATAAATTATTACAAACTTGAGGTTTAAAAAAATAGACATCTGACGGGTTATTAAGCCCTGAGATGCACAAAAAAATTCTAAATCTTTCACTACTTTACACAGTGTATTAGTTTCTCCTATAATCCATTGTTATGTAGAATCTAGCCTCACACTTTTAGCCTCAAACAGAGGTCCCAGTTCACTATGCATTTTTCAGCAAAGGTCCAAAAACCTGTGACTGAGCTATAAATAACTTATGTCACTAAACAGATAGTTGATTGGTTGAGTCATTCAGTATTCAAGGCGTATCTATGAAAATATCTGAAACTATATGTGTCTCTTAATTTGTCAGGAAAGTTAAACTGAAAAAAGATACTGCTGTTCTAATTTTTTTTAGTTGCAGTAAAAATGTTTATATATACACACACGTTAATACTCAAATTTCTTTGAACTGGATATCAGAGGTAGCATTACTGGTAAAAACTTATTATTTTTGAGACCATGTTGTTGAACTAACTGGCTTTTAAAACTAAATAAATAAGGATTCTTTTGCTTGTGGTTAAAATTTTTAAATTATTGCGTTAATCCTTTAATATAAGCATGTTATGCAAGGAACAAAAAAAATCAAAGCTCCTTCTTAGGTTTAAACGGCTTTTTTCGACTTGAAGTGGTTTCTTCAAGTCTTCTTTGTATGTTTTGAATAAATCACAAAACTTTAAAAGAAATGATTTATCTACCTTGAAACAAAAGAGTAGCTGGTGAATTATTAAAAATAATTGTTAGATAGTATTTTCTATATTTTATTGTTTCGCATATTTTTGTCTACGGCATTTAAAAAGTTTTTAGAAAGGATACTATTTTAACTGATATAATAAATTAAAAATTTTTGCAATTGAAAATAATAATTTACATTTTCATTTCACCCTAAACTTTCCAGAACTTTGCAGTTCTGATACTCATGCTACATAGTTTTGAAAAATTGTTTGCATCACCAGAACTGAAAAGTGAATTGTTATTTTAAATCCCAGCAACCTTCAACGCTCCTTAAATTTATGCTGTTTAAATTAGGTACTTAACATGATGGAATATAATTTTGTTTTAAATACAACTAGTTATAAATACAAATACAGATTAAAGCACATAACAGACATAATTCAGATAAAACCTTGTTAAAACCATCAATTGTGTATATCTTTAGTCTTATTAAAGACATCTTTTGTTTTTCAGGGACATGAATGGAAATCGTGAACATAAATGGATTTTACAATGTGCTTGCAGAAATGTGTAAGTTAAATAAATGATTATTATCGTAGGCTAATGAAAATGTTACTCAGAATTTCTTTAGGACCATAGCAGCCCTAAAAGATTGCAATATTTAAGTTACACAGGTCTGACAGACACACACATAGTGAATACTGTAAAAATGATTGTTTATTAAAGTGTCAAATTGTATATAAGTGTCAAGTAAATGACAACATATTGAATAATTCAAATCTATTAGAGGAATTCATAAGGATTATGATATTATTCAACAAGAGGAATAAATTAGTATATGCTGGTTTTTTATACACAATTAGAGAAACCATTTTTCTGCCTTTTTTGGTGGAAATGTGTTTTTTTTATTCCTATAGTGTGTACATTGCAATCTGTACAATTTAGAACAATAAGCAATCTCATGACCCAATGAGATGAGATGATGTATATGATGTGTAAATGAGGTGTAGTCTTGTACAGACTCAGGCTGACCACTCCTGGAGAGAGTATGGTTAATTGAACCTCAACCATCAAAGTACACCGGTAACCACTGTCTAGCATTCAAATCTGTATAAAAGTAACTACCTTTACTAGGATTTGAACCAGGAACCTTTGTCTCCAAAAATCAGCTGTCAAACAGCTGATCACGATGACTTTACCTTGTAGACCAACCTGGTGGGTCAGAAATATGTATTTGAGCGACTGAGTGAGAAAATTTTCCAGACCCAAAATGATTTTGAACATGAGTCTTCCAGCTTCACAATGAAAAGCCACTGAAGAAATGGCAATATACTACTTTATTTAAAATTATAAAAAAACTTCTGTGCTCTGTATGGTACAGAATTAATAATATTAATAATAATAGTTGTAGAATATAGTTGTATACATTATCAAGCTGAAGAGTTTGGACTCATTTTTGTACTCTGTAATCTGTTTATTTTTTCAGACATGCAGCTGTTATTGTGTACGATACATCAAGACTTGAAACACTTTACACCAGTGCAGCAAGAGTAAGTAGTCTTGTAACAATCTGTTCTTTATACTTCAGCATTTAACTCGACTAGATATTTCTGTAGGAAAACAAAATGTATTTTTATAGTGTGTTAGCCTGATGAGTCAGATAAATTATCAGAGAACAGAGAAATTATGTAAACATCCAATTATCTGAACTCCAGTTATACGAATCCTAAGTATCCAGATTGATAACAAAATAAAAAAGGATTTTCTGAACAAAAAAGTAATTACTGAAATTTATCAACACAGAGCATGGATTTTCACAAACACAGGGTTATTAAAATAAAATGTTAAAACTCCTGGCAGTTCTGAATGGAACACAGATGATGTGAACGAGAGGACACAGAATAATTCAATACACACTGGATATCAGATATTGATAGGTAGTGAAATAATCCAATTAAACTAAATTATTATCCCCAATGAACTTAAGACTGCAGATAAGATTTAGCCAATAACAGCCAAGGTCGGATGTGAGGTTGCCCCTTCGGTAAGTCACACTCTGTTCCACTGAACTTCTGTTAACTTTTTGCTAGGCTGTCATCCACAGCGGGACCACAACGTGACAACGCAGGATATGATTAGCCTACCGAAAGTCAATTGGCTCTATGCTGTGATCTAGGTCACTATGCTCCGCCTTCATCTGCAGTCTCTATTTCGTTAAGGTATAATGTGAAATTATTAGAGCAATGAATGAATCTCAACAAGTGGAAGATGATGTTGCTTTAGTTGAACCAGAAATGGGACCTACTGCAAGTGATGCAGCAGTTCGTTTCTTTTGATACAGCCTTAAAATGGATGGTAAATAAATTAGGCTTGTTTTTACTTCACATGAAATTTAAATGTTTTGCATTCTTGCAATGAAGATATATACAAATTTTCTTTTATTTCACAGCATAAGCTTTTTCTTCTTCTTCTTCTTTAAGTGCCGTGTCCTCCTAGAACATTGGCGATCAGTCGCATGACCTTCACTCTGTCCACAGCCAACCGAAATAGTGTCGTGGTGCTCACCCCGCACCACTGGCGAAGGTTCCTAAGCCAGGACGTTCTCCTACGTCCGGGGCCGCGCGTCCCCTCTATCTTCCCCTGGATGATCACATGCAGCATTCCATATTTCGGATTTCTCATCACGTGGGCAAAGTACTCTAATTTCCTTCTTTTTATGATATTAAGCACTTCTTTTTCTTTGTTTAGCCGCTGCATTACCACTTGATTCGTCACTCTGTCCATCCACGATATCCTCAACATTCTGCGGTAAGCCCACATTTCGAAAGCCTCAATCCTCCTGCACATTGCTTCTGTGAGGGTCCATGCTTCCATCCCATAGAACAAAATGCTAAACACATAACAAGCGCAATAAGCGTATTCGCAGCGCAAGTTTTAACTCTCTACTTGTTAGTACCCTTTGCATTTTCCTAAATGATGTTCTCGCCTGCTCTATTCTGCATTTAATCTCCTGCGACAAGTCCCACTCCTCGTTCACCCAGCAGCCCAAATACTAAGCTTTTACAATCCTTTAATTATCTGAATTTCTCCTTGTACAGATCAAATTCTGCATTAATTAATATTTTCTTAATCAAAATGGATTAACAAGCAGATGTAATTTTTAATATACCATTACAAATCAAGTAACTTAGTAATATGTTTGTTCCTCTTTTGCGTTCTTATACAGAAACTGTAAGAGATTTTTTCTAATTATGGTTTTTCACCAAGCTCTTACCTGTTCCTATTCCAAATAATATACTAGCATTACTTCCATCACATGTTGTATTGCCAAGGCCAGAAATATCTTCAACACCATAAATTCTGTCTTTAAAAGCCACGATTTAACCCTTGAAACTAAAACGAGACTCATGAAGTGTTATGTGTTCTCAGTCTTATTGTACGGTGTTGAGGCCTGAACTCTGACCAAGGCAACACTTAACAAATTGAGAGCGTTCAAACTTTGGTGTATAGGAGAATGCTGTGAATATCCTGGATGCAGAAAATTACTAATGCGGAAGAGCTATGTTGAATGAAAAATGCAGCGGAATTGGTCAGCATAATGAAGGCGTGAAAGCTGCAATATCTTGATCATATCATGCAAGATGAGCGCTTTAATGAATTGTTCCAAAACATTTTACAAGGAAAAATCGGCAGTAGAAGAGCACCAGGACGTAGAAGAATTTCATGGTTGGCCAACTTGAGGGTATGGTTTAATAAAAGCTCAAAAGAACTCTTTGGGATAGCTACTAGTAAGGTAAGCATTGCCATTATGGTCGCCAACCTTTGGAACGGAGAGGCACCCTGAGAAGACCTCCATCACATCATTGTCTCGTATTCTTTTTATACTGCTTAGATACTATCTGTAATAATATGTAATATGACTATCAAAGCCTGTGTGGTTCAGGGTAATCAAGTATTCAAACTAAAATGACTGAATTCCCCCCTCTTGTCAAGCTAAATGTAATTATGTTGCCTTACCTTCTTGGTTGGCCCGTTGGCATAATGGTTAGCATAACTGCCTTCTACACTGGGGTTCCGGGTTCAATTCCCAGTCAGGTCTGGAATTTTTTCATCACTCATTTTTATCTATCACCCTTCTCACCGTCTGCATTAGCAGTAATTGCAAAACAGTTGGACGTTAAACAAAAAAAAATAAATAAAATTTTCTTATCATATAAAAAAATTAGTAAAAATTAACTAGTTTTGTATTAAAAAATTTGTTATTATTGTTTCAGTGGGCTGATAACATTAAAGACATACTAAGAAAACATAACTCCAGACCAATACCACTGATTCTAATTGGAAGCAAAAGTGATTTACCAGGTGCAAAAATCAATACTGAATTTTTAAGTGCCTTTTGTTATGGTAATGAAATCGACGGATGGTTTATAACATCAGCAAATTTAAATACCGAAGTAGGTGAGTAAAATATAATTGAAAACCTGCAAAAAAGCTTAAACTCTTAAACTGAAAGTTATAATAAGAAATAACTAACATAATCTGTTTCTTAATATAAACTTTAAGCAATAATGAGAATTTGCTTGTATACTATTAGATTGAGGAAGAGTCAAAGATTTAAATTTGTATATTGAAGAATGAAAGTTTACAAATTGTGAATAGAAGTTTTATCAGTAACTTTTAAAAATTATTTGAAATAAAAAAAACAATTACAACCAAAATATTAATTATTTAAAAACGAGGTCAGGTTAAATAAAGGAAAACTTTAGGGAACTAAAATTAAAGCAACCATCATCTTCATCAAGGATCATCCATCAAGGACCTTCATTGTCCACTTAAGAAATATAAAAAATGAAAGCTTTATTATACATTATAAATAATTTTTATCTTTTTATGTTTTTTACATTTATTTATTCAATAAATTAAATTGTAGAAATTTATGAATATGATTAGGTCTAATTATTATAAAAATTTTTGACGACTGGATAGAAAAAAGGTGAATGTTCAATTACTTCAATTTTCTTAAAGTAATCAAGATAAACTTAATAAAAATTTTAATACAGTTTAGAAAATATACAATCCTAATGTTTGAAAGTAAAATAAAGTCCTTATGTTTGCAATAGAAAAGGTGTTTATGTTCACAATAATATTCTGCCATGGTGATAGCCATAAGTACACAATTAAACCCTTTATTAACTCATAAAATTCTAATGACTTGTGTTACACTCAATTTCTTACCAAGATCATTTCTTTGTATAATCAGATTTGTTTTGTTCAGCCAATTTTTTATGGTGTCAGCTGATTTTTTGAACTGACTGAAACATTTGACAGAAATATAATATTTTTCTTGTTCTTGTTCTTCTGATCTTCTTCCTCCTCCATTACATCAACCCTCCATGGAATTGGCTAGGTTAGGTTAGGTGGTGATAACATCTATCTCTATACTCTGTAACATTCTGTCAATTAGAGATTGCAGGTTCAGTTCACCTCTCATGTTCATATCATGAATAAATTACCCCAATCTTTAAAGTGTTGTGAGGATTTGAAGTCCTTTAAAAAAAAATCTGAAAAATTACTTGATCAGTGAAACTTTTTATAGCGTACAAGAATTTCTTTCTTGATAGTAGTGATACATTGTGTGATGTATTTCAGGTGTTATATCTGACGACATGTCCTATACTCCTCCTGGAGTCTCCAGGGCGCAAAAAAAAAAAAAAAAAAAAAAAATTCCTTCTTCTGTCAGATCTGGTGCAGCCATCCTCACAACATTCTCATCTTAGTACTCTGTAACCTTTGTGTATGCTGCCTGGAAGCATCCAAGTCTTATTACCAGAGAGACTTGGAGACCTGTCCATGGTACAGTAGTCTACACTGATGGCTTCTGCTCTAGGGGTTCCAGATTTGATCCCCCATCGGGTCTAGCGTATTTTCAAGTCATTTTCATGTATTACCCTTCTCAATGTCCGCAATACCAGTAATTGAAGAAAAGTTGGATGTAAAAATAGAACAACAAAACCTTATAAAATATTTATACAGCATACAGTCAAACTTTATTTTTTAATGCTCTTTTAATAGTACGATTCAGTCTTTATATTGTTCAATAAATACGTTGACTTCACCAAAAAGCTGAAAATCAGGATGTCTCCTCCCGAAAAGCTGGAAATGATTCTTTTATTACATTATTTATAACTATTTTAGATATGGCAAGTAATAACAATGGAATACCATCACTTAAGATTTTTAAGTACAATTTTATAAGTAACCTTGTTAAAATAACTATTTTGTTCCTATTTTAGATACAGCAATGACATTCATAATACGAGCAGCAATTGAAACAGCCATTCAAGAGACTGAAGATAAAGCAAAAGGTTTTAGACTTACACAGTTTAAAGAGCAACATAAGAAATCATGTTACTGACATCATTATTAACAAACAATGAGAAGAACTTGAAATTCAATAATAATAATATTCTTCTGAATGTTATAAGCAATTTTTCATGTCTTATGGTATTACTAAATAAGAAACAAAATGAGGGTATTATAAATCATTTAGGCCTAACATTAAAACTGACTTATAAAGGATACATCTTTTACAAGCTTTTGTTAACAATCACAAACAGTTTATGATTCTAAGACATGATTGAAAAAACTTATGTAGGGCCTACTAACTCCTAAATGTAACTAAAATTTTAACTAAAAGAAATAAAATAAAATTTTTAAGTATGAGGACATCCACTGAAACGGACAATTTAGGTTAAATGAGGGCATTCGAAGATATGAATGAATCTTTTAAAATTGTATTAGATAAATAAAACGAAGCCAAGAGAATGGGAAAGTTAACTGAAATCAAATTCCCAAGAAATTAAATAACCTTTTAATCTTTCCTCTAGAATATTTTTAGAAAGCTGTGTGAGCTATGTGAATATTTTTAGAAAATTACTGAGAAGCTAAAATTAAAAACTAAATTAAATCAGAGCTTTAAAAATTACCTTAAAAAATGACTTACTTAAACTTATCATTTATAGATAAGTAAAACACATGTGATAAATCTGTCTTTTAATTTTTTTTATAACCACTAACTAATATCACTTATGATTTTAACTTAAAAGTCTTTGCATAAATACCTACACTTATCTACAGGCATTAGGAATTCTTTCACTTCCTTAACCATTCTTCTTCATGTAGCATCTCCATTACGAAGGTGTGCTAGCATCATGGCAATCCTGACCTTGGAAACTGTAGCTCTAAATAGGTCGATGGATGACAAATTAAACCACTCTCGCAGGTTCCGTAGCCAGGAGGTTCTTCTTCTTCCAACCGATCGTTTGCCCATAATCTTTCCTTAACCATATTAGGTATTAATTCAGCATATTTACTAAAAGTAATTTTTTTTATTCAAGTATTGTATCATTTCAAACTTTTTAATAATGAAACATGCTTAACACGGTTATGTAAATAAAATAAAATACTTACCTGATTTTAATACAAGACTTTTTCTTTCATGATTATTTTCCTTTATCCTCTTGCTGCATAAACTTTCACAACGTGAACAAATGTGGTGTGAAACAATCACATGACTTTCTCTTGCCAAAATAAATAATAAGCCATATAGCCTAGTTTAATTATTAGTAAATAATGTAAAATAAAAAAAACATAACCTAATTTTAATCATGAGTGAATGACGCAAAATAAAAATGAACCTTCTGGAGTCTCCTGGAGGAGTTAAATAACTTACATAAATTTTTATGCTTTATCTGAATAACCTTTAAAAATTAAATTAATTGTAAATTGATTTGTTTTTTAAAATAAATTATTTTATAATATAATATAGTTGTATTACAGTTACATTAACTGTCTGTTTGTCAAAATAAAAAAAAGTCTGAAACAAAAATTCTACAATTTTGATTTCAACCGTTTTCTTTTTAGTTTAGCCTTAATTAGTAATTTTCCATAATTTTAAGTCGAACAGAGGTTGATTTTCTTTTTGCGTCATTCACTTATGATTAAAATTAGGTTATGTTTTTTTCATTTTCACACAATTCTTTTTATATACTATGTGTTTATTTTAATTAGTGTTTTAGATATGCAAGTCTGTAAACTTTGTTTTCAAATGTTATGATTGAGTGAGTGGATTATAGCCTCCAGCATTTCTCGCAGCTTAATCTTGATCCTATCCTACCAGTCATCCTCCCTCATGGCCAATTACCTGATAAACACTCTCCCACCAGAACACCTTCTACACCTCATCTCTGGCATCCACCTCCATATCATTTGAGGCCACCTATCTTCAGGCGTCCTCCTCATGTGCCCATACCAGTTCAACTCTTTTAAACCCAATTGTGGAAACATTGTTTTCACAATTCTAACAACAAACTCAGCTTCAGCCTCATTTCTCAAACCTCATTTCTGAGTCTGTCCAATCTCATTTCTCCACAACTCTGACACTAATAGTCTATCTCCAGTGCTCCCAGGTGTTTTGCAGTTCTATCTGTCATCTTCCACACCTCTGCTTAGTGTTGGGCTATTTGATTAAAAATTATTAAAATATTCAAATACTGTTATTATCTTTTATTCAACTATTTTGAAAAATATTCAGATAAAAGTGAATGAATAAACTATTTACAAACCACAGTTTATGGACTTCGAATAATTCAGTTGTCAAATAAATTCAACATCAAATGAATAATAATAAATAGTACGATTGAGGCCTCTGAAATACGAATATATTTTATGTTTAATGTGCCAAAAAACCGTCATTTCATGGTTTGTTATATCTGTTTCTGTGGATAGCACCTGATGCAAGTCATGCTGTCTGAGTAGAGAAAGAAGTAGGATGGGCGGAGTTTGGGTGTCAAAGAACAGGGAAACAGTGGAGGATGGAATAAGTCACATGGGTGACAGGGAGACTGAAGACTGAACAATACTGACAGCATAAATGCTCTCAGATAACTATAATATACTTTTAGAATGTGTTTATAATAATGAGTACACTGCATTTATTTGAATAACTTCATATGTTTGGGGTTTTGAGTGGTATTATGTATCGATAAAATTAACGCAATATGTAGCTGCTAGAAACTTAACTCATAAATTTTATTTGAATAAAATGTTTGTTCAAATAAAATTTATTTGATTATGAAAATTAGTCATTTGTTCCATGACTACTTCTGCTTCTTATTATAGCCTACAAATTACTCAAATCAATTTTTCTTGTTTATTCAGATTTTCAGTTATCTAAATCAGGTCCAGTTCCATCTAGTTCAGTTGAATGGGAAATTACTGTTAATGTAGTAGATACAGTTTAACCCAAATAAGTATGAATGCATGAGGATTGTGGCTGAGTTGTGTCCCTCTTCTACTGTTGTTGACAGTAGTATCAAACTGGGTGTGCAAAACTTTACAGTCATTCTTAATACAGCCACACAAATTTTCCCACTTCCATTTTTTACCGGGTGTTGAAATACTTGTTCCTGGAGTAGAATTAACATTCTTCCTTCTTATCTAATATTTGAATAATTATGTTTTGATAAATTTGTATAAAGTGCTGCTCTTTCTGTGGCTTTCACTGCTGGCAAGCGCAGTTTTTTGTCCAAGGCCTCTTCATCACATACCTTATCAACTTCATTCACCATTTTTCGTGCTTTGCAGTGTATAATTACCTTTACAACGTTTGGTGAAACTCTCCATTTTTATGTTGTATTTTTACGCACTGATTTCACTAAACTGGTATATACCGTAACCGAAATTAACAAAACATTCAATCTAAATAACACTTACAGATGAGTATATGTCTAAACTAAACACAAACAATAAGAAGAAATGTGTGCAGGCTATATGATGATATGCTACTGAACTGAATACATACAGTGGACTGTATAGACCTAGAATGTCTATACACCATCTATATTAGAAAGTCTGTATTAGAACTGTCTGTATTAGAATATCTGTAATTTACTCTAACACATTTTCGGTAATCCAGTAGTGTAACTAGTGAGAATGTGGTGGTACTAACACACATGCAGAAAAATTACCTTGTCCCTTTCTTCATATGTCATACTCATTCTAAATATAGCCAAACTGTATGTTTTTTGCAAATCAGTAGTCAGTTAGTTTCCCATATTTTGTGATGGATATAATATATACATCTCACAAAAAATACTGATTGACAAAATGGCTATGTACACTGAACATGGTCAATAATGTTCAAGACACATTATAAAAAAAATACTAGAAACAAGATACATGATAAAACATTTTATTACATAATATTATAATATTGATTCATTATAATTTTGTACAGTCAGAATGCTAATAATATTTTTCTTAGTTATAAATTTCATATTAATAAATCTTTATACAATAAGTCATTTACATTTAAGTATACATATCTATTACAATATATATACTTTAAATAATTATCTAAATTTCAGTTTTACTTTTTAATAAAAAAATTAATTACTGTATGTTATAAAATATATTATTTGATGTACATTTGCGTTTAATAAAATAATTTTATTTTTATTTATTAAAGTTAGTTAGTTGCTGTGTTAAATTGTTGTTGCCTTTGTAAATATCTAGGTTATTTATTTTAGAAAAATTATAAGCAAAAATTACAAAAACTTTTTTTTTTATTATGGGTGCTAACCACAAAAAAGACAAATTTATAAAAACTTACCTTAAACAGAATTATGAAATACAAAAGGGCTGCATAAAAGGTGTTCTAGAAAAGTTACTAATGTTATTTACCCTATTACAACCACGCTTAAACTATCAATTTTGTATATTTAAGCCTTTTATTTATTTTCCCTCTATTTTCTTTTTAATTTTAGGTTATTTTGAATACTTGACAAATACAGTTATTTATTTATTATCTGTCTGTGTATGTATAACAATTTTTAACAATATTCTCTTCCACGTTTTTTAAGCTGTTCCAGTAGCAAAAAGAATTAGTTATATTAGAACTTAATCTGATTCTATTTTTTATAGTAAAAGGTATCAATTTAAATATTACTTCTGCAGTAAAATTGGTACACAAAAAAAATCAAATTCTACAAGTCCAGTTAACAGATAAAATAAAATATTTTCTAAATATTATATTACATGATGCATTTTATAAATTTTACAGATGTTGAATTCATTGCAATAATGCACATAAAAAGAACCCTGGTAAGATGAATGTTTATTTATACCTATGGGATTTAGATAAAAAATCTTTAAATCTTTGTTTGAGAAGTGGTTACGAAACTGGAAAAGAAATTTTCCTATGGAGAAGAAATACTTATACATGGTGACAAAAATGTTAATTACTCGTAACTTTAATAAGAAATTCTTATTTTATATACTTTTCAATTCTTCTCCAATTAAACTTGTAACCTACATCAGCATTATTTAAAATACTGTCCTCTTCAAATTTTACTGTACTACTCTGAAAACTCATTGCTCATTTGTTACAAATAAAATTAGGATTATTAATAAATAAACTAAATTTATTTTAATTTTTTTATATTTTATAAAATACAAACTCAAGTAAAGAATTAAAAATAAATAAATAAACCTATTTAACTAGTCTAAATATTTTTAATATTCCAAATTTTTTGAAATTCGATAAGAATACACACAGCAACTTAACAAAAACTAATTGAAATATTTGGATAAAAAATATTCATTATGTTGATGCACTCTATCAATATTTCAAAAATAAAATGAATAAAATACAAATTTATTACTTAAAAATAATATTATACAAATATGTACTACTGTTAAGTTATAACAAAATTAAATGTAAAATGTATTAACTAAAAATTTCATAACTGTATTAATTTAAAGTTTTCTTTAAACTACATTGAAATTTTTTAGCCAGGAAGTTTTACAAATATAATTTAATTTTATTGATTAAAAATTAATTTTTAATCATCCTTGCATCATTTAGGCACTTACAACAAACTGACTAAATTAATCGCAAATAAATACATATAACATTCCTGTTTTTTAATTATTTCTTTAAAAAATAATTCCCTGTTCTTTTTAATACGAAAATGAACTTAATTTCATAATGACTTTGCAACTTTTTTTTTATAAATCATAAATAAACAAGAAGTGAATGGTAAAAAAGTAAAGCATCTTGCTGTTTCCTTATAATTTTTTTATCTTTTAAATTGTTCAATTATTACTTTATGAATAATAAAGTTCTGATTATTATTTAAGATGGTGGTAACAGGAAAGGTTGTGGATAGCCACAAATAACATTAACAATAGAGTGTTCAATCTGTATTTATTGCTATACTATGATACAAGTAATTACTAAAAAGTTAAATACAAAAATTACAAGTTTAACAAAATATACATTGTTAGAAATATTAAGTATACATTTTTGAGGCTCAGGTGTGTTTGGAAATTGCCACTTGCTGCTTCCACAATCTAATGTTAGCATATTAGACTACAAAATAGATGGTGTCAGGTTTGATTCTGGCTAGGTTTTGGAAATTTTAATGAATTAAAATTTGAATACTATTCCGCAACCTTTTTTAATCTTTACCAAGTTAATCATATAAAATTAAGGTAAATTTAAAAAAAATTCCATCTATATTATGGTAAAATATTAAATGCATTTATTTCATCAATCAATTAAATCAACTGATACAACAGTCGTTAAATATTTTAACAGGTTGGATATGTTGTGAACATTTTTCATTTTGTAGATGGTTATTGAACCTAGGACTTTTAGTTTCACTGTACAGCACATTTAATAGATTGGTGAGGTAACCCAATATTAAATATATTTCTTACTAACAACTCTGCACCGAGTAAATGAGTAGGTTGATAGTCTGTAGTTGTTACATGACGAGTTGTGGAGTATAAGACCTCTCACTTTTCCTAAGCTATTTCACCTAGATATCTACTTCTCCTAGTCCAACTAAACCGTGCTAAAGACTAATTTTCTGACTATTGTCTGTTATAAAAACTAGTTCAATTATAAAAGACCTATATTAAATAATTAACTTCCTTAAAACATTTCACTTAAGAATTCCTAAATGAAACTGCTATTAATAGCTGAAATAAAGTACAACAAAATGAAACACAACCATCTGTTCTCAGCTTACTCGGTGCAATAGTAACTGCAATGTGACTGTTGTGCATACAGTATGTGCACATATCCTCTACACCATTTTTGTTTTTAGGATTGCTCACCATAGCCAAAACAAATCTCAGAGTTGTTATGGAAATGTACTACAGTATGGTCGTAGTAATCCACCCCCTAGTTCAACGAAACCTCCAGTAATTTGAACGATCACTTATCATAAATTTAATAATTTTTTTACCATTTAGAAAAATTCTTTAAAAACGTCTAATAATGGAGTATGGCCACTGAATAGAATGACATTTAAAGCAGCAGGTAAACCTGATGCCGAGTGGGCTTTATACTCACCCAAAAGTGAAGTTTTCCTACAAGGAAATGACAGAGTAAGACAACTTTCAAGCCAGTATAAGCTGGCTGGACAAATTCAAACAACGATACGGTATTAGACTGTTAACTGTTACTAATGAAAAAAATTCTAGTGATATCGATGATTTTATGGACTTAAAAACAAAATTCTAGGATGAAGTAGAAAACTGGGGTTTAACAGCAAATCAAGTTTGCGATGAAGATGGTCGGCATTGAACTGGAAAATGTGTCCTGGAAAAACTTTAGTTTATAAGGGGGAAAAGACTGCCGCGGGATTCAAAGTTGAAAAAGATCCTATAACATATTGCCCGTGGAGTAACAGCACTGGCAATCACAAGTTACCATTGTTTGTTTTAAAATTTTGTTTTGTTTTAAAATTATATGAAAATAATACTATAACAGATTTCAATAAAGGTGTAATTTATAATTTTGTGTTCTCGTATTTTGCTAAATCTGTATTTTTTATTCTATAGTATATCATATTTGTAATTTGAGAAATCTAAGATTGTAGACATTAATAATTTGCACAAATCAATAATCGATAATCCAAAGGTAGGACATCTTACGTGTTCGGATTGCTGCAACTATACTGTACTTATACTGTATAATCTCGTACATTTTTTAAATAACAACTAGTACCACAAAAAAAAATCAGAACTTTATATTAATAAAATATTAATGAAATTGTAGTATCGTATGTGATAATTAATTACCTAAAAGTACCATTTATTTAATAATTTATTCATACATTATTAATTAATCAAATTAATTAAACTAAAATAAATCACGCTGCTTCCTTTTAATCAATTAATTTATTATCCTTTATAAAATTTCTTACAATTATTATCATTATTATTATTATAGAGAGCTAACAATTCAGCCTGTAATTAATGTTATATAAACATTTTTTTTATACATTAATATTTCAAAAAACATTACACGAATATATTATAAAACAAATACAGTAACATTAAAAATGATAAAGACAAAATACAAAATGAATGTAAGTGTATTAATAATATACAGTATGAATACAACATGAAGTGTATATGAAACTATTTTTACAAAACATAAGATTACATAAAATTCAAAATAATAAGAGTACTCTCATCTTGAAATCGACAATTTTTTAAATTATTATTTAATTGCATAATTAATAATGTTATAAATATATTATAGTTAAGGGAAACAATATTATCACATGAGACAATAAAAAATCAAAAAGATTATGATATATTTCAAATAACACAATAATTTAAATTTTAACATTTCATGTAATTTACCTAACATAAAGATAACAATTATTGTTTTCTTTATTAAATATAGTGGAACCTCGGGAATGCAAACTAAATCGGGCTAATCTCACTTCGGACTCCAGAAAATTCACATTGTCCAGGAAATTTGGTAAAATACTCTTGAAATATTAAATGCAGTAGAGTATTGACTTTGGGTGTTCTGTGAAAGGGTATGAAAAGAGCTAATGGCAGTTTACACGGTATAATAAAGCTGTAGGCAAACAAGTTGAGGGTAGTGACCTTGAGCTGGAGTGGTTCATGATTACTATAACACAATTACATTTAAGAAACTAATCTTCTGGTTCAGGCACAAAAGGAAGACTTACTTCAACTTGTCCACCTGATCCCTGGATGAGAAGAAGCAGAAGAAAAATCTCTCCATGAATGAATTGCAAGTGACAATAACGGTCAACAAGTTTAAGTGACAATGAAAATCTTTCCACATTAAATAATCAAGGTCAAAATAATCCCGAGGAAAATAAAGAAGTCTTGACAGACCTTGTATTACATGCAGATGCTGCTAGTGCACTTGAACTGGTGCTACCCTATGTACAACAGGATAATGGTGCTACATTGGCAGATGTGAAGTTTATACACACTAGCACAACATTGCATTGTTAAGCAGGTTTAGTTCCTTATGCCAAAAGAAGATAACCGATTTTGTTTCAAACAATCAATGTGCTGTATTCATTAATAAATGCAAATTAAGATGATTCTTTTGAGTACGAATAAACATTAGCTTATTACTAATTCATAATAGTTATGTTTCCTTGATTTTTTAAAACAATTTTTTAGAAAAACTGAAAAAAGATGTTTATTATACGACATTTTAGATTCCTCGGGTTCAGATTACCAAGGTTCTACTATATTAATTATGAAGATATTTCAAGAAATTATTTGAAAAATGACCCAAAAGTACCCTTAAACTTTCAATGTTAATGTATTTAGAAAATACATATTTTGTATATTATTAAATTATGTGGAAAAGAAATTCTTAAACATGGTATTCATGAATTAATTATGTTTCCTATATACAGACACAAAGAAATATTACCTCAATAAAATTCATTTTAATGTTATGATACAACTGTAAATGTACTGAATAAACATATATGTATTTATTACTAATCACAAGTTTTCGAGCTAAAAAATCCTTTTTAAAATTTCTTAATAAATTTATTGAGCACAACCACAACAGATAATATATTAAAACATTGTAATATAATATTCATACTTTTCATTTTAATACTGTAAATTATTAACATTATATTTTTAGAAAATGTAATAATATTACACATAAATATTATTTAAATTAAAAAAAGAAATACAAAATCAGAAACTGTTAAAACACACAAAATGAATTTAGTCATGCCCCATTAAATGTGCATGGTAGTTACTTTGCTACTAATATTAATAGTGATCTGTATTTTATAATAATTTATTATAAATATTTATATTTACAAATTCCAATTATAGTAAAAATACAAAACATCAAAATTTATGTCATAATTAAAATATTATCTTTAAATTTAGAATTAAACATTTAATGCATATTTGATATTGGTTATCTAAACAAATAAACAATAAAAAAACTGTTTTTCATAACAAGCTTTATTAACATTAAAACATGACAGTTTTAAAAATTATTAGTAACACCATTAACTTCTTTTAAGAATAACAATTAATAAATACCAAATTATATTTTTTATGTTTAAATGCCAGAATTTTCAATTTCTTGTGTTACTATACTGTTACTAATAAATTCATAATTTATCCATTAGAATGTATTTTAATAATAAATTTATTCATTTTTCCATAAAATAGCGAATAACAAAATTTAAATTATTATTTTAGGTTAAAAAAAAATTCAAGATCTGATTTTGATACTGTTTAGAACATTATAAAACTGAAGTTTACCAGAATATTTTTGTAACTATAAAATTATATTATTTATAAACTTCTCACAAAATTAAAAAATGAAAGCACAAAATATTTATCTCCAGAATATTATTTCACAAAGTCAAAAGATAATCCATTATAAGATATTATTTCTTTCAGATATACACCATCTCAGTTTATTTTAGGAATGTTGGTCAAGCAAGCATTAGATGATTTGCTATTCTGTATCACTGAACAATTTTACTAAGTAACAAAGCTACAAATTATTTTACTTTTTTCAAATTTCTTTATTCCACTACAGTAGATTTGAAGCAATAAAAATAAGATAAAATTTAAAACAAAATAAAATTTTAGTAACCAAAATAATAGAAATTCTTAACTGGAAATTTTATATGAATAATAACCTAATGTACGAGTAAAAACTTTTGAATCTCTGAAGATAGCTACATAACAGAAGTACATTAAGCTTATTTAACATTTTTTACTTGTTATTGGGAACAGTTAACAATTGAAAACTTCAAAATTTTATCACTTTTTAAAATTATTTTTGACTTTGTTCACTATGTGAATTGAACAGAGATGCTTAATGGAGTTTGTTCATGATCAGCTGGTCACCACACAAAATTGCTTGTCCAACCGATGCTACTTAACAAGTAATACAAACAAACTGACTGGGCTGGGCTGATGGCCTGCTTAAGGAAATTTTACATAAATACTAAATAAGTTTTTTTCTGAGACAATAAAATTACACATAATAGTCAAGATTATGTAAAATTATTACTATAATGTCTTTTAAAAGTGTTGTTAAAAAGAAAACTGCACAGCAAAAATGAATTTCACAGGAACTCTTCATCAATGGCCCAATTTTTAAGGAAAAGCAACTTTTGTATTTAATTTGTAAAATGGAAGAGAATTCATTACAAGTGATTGCTGGTTTACATAGTGGGAAAAATTGCATGAGAATTACTAACATTTCACCTTAAGATGAAAAATTATTGATCTAAATACATCTATATCAGCTTATCAGCCCTTTCTGTTGTTAGTAATTAGGTCTGGTGACCAGGTGACCACTGAGATTGATTAACACAGCTTATTTATTGTGAATTAATTCACTTTTTTCAAATAGTCAGAATAATAATAATAATTTAAACAAATTTTCTTCATAAATGTTCAAGTAAAACATAATACTTTCGGGGATTAAATAAAAAAATGTTTCTTGCAATAAAAATATTGAAGAAAATAAAATACATGATCAAACTTTTAAAATATTCTGAATCCTGAAGTAAGAAAATTATTTATGCAACTCAAAGAAAACCCATGGTAAAATTATATTAATTTTTGTCAAATGTATATATATTTTTTGTTTTTACGTTCTAACATTTTAAAATGAATTCAAGATTTTTATACAGTTAGACATTAATCCCCAGGAATACTTATTTTAAACCAAGTACAAATTATTAAAAAAAAATACATTTTAGATTCCAATATTACAAATATTTATAAATTTGTTAAAAAATACATTGATAAAAAAACAGCAATTACAAATTTACATCCAATATAAAATGAATCGTGCAAAACACATTTTCAAAAGTAATAAAAAATATACGTACATATAAATTACAACAATAACAATAATTTTATAAAAGAAGAGAAATATTTGGAAATGTAATAAAGTATAAGTAACGTTTAATGGTAAAAACGAACAGTTTATTTTTAATAATTCAATGTATATTCCAGTACTACAATATACATTAATCAGTTCAATATTTCACACAAAGAACCGTGTGATATTTTTTTATAAAAAAATAAAATAATTATAAAAAATAATTAATAACTAGTGATAATACATTATTTGATCTGGTTACAGAAGAAGGTGATGGTACAACTTGTCTTTCATCTGTACCATTTTGTTCGAGTTCATGTTGTGGTTGAATATCGTTTAAATAAGGAGAAGCAACGTGATAAGTTAGATCATTCTCATCATCACATTGTAATCGTTTAACTGGAGAAGCCTCGTTAATAAAAACAGTTGTTTGTCTTAAATCATAATTACCTTTTAAATAATCTATTGAATGTTATGTTTGGGTGAACAGAATTTGACGTTCATCTTCTATATCGCAATCATCTATATCATCATTAATTGTTCCTGAATCTTGAAATAATTTCATGTGTTCGTCTTCTGAACCGATTAAAAGTTCTTCTTTACTATCATTTCTGGATTTGTATGATCTTCTTTGATGCATTGCAAGTTTTGAATACCTGTGATTTGTTTTTGACTGTCTTCGTCTTACCTGCAAAAAACCATACAGAAATATTTAAATATTGCAGTATTAGTAAAAGTTATTTAACTGCATTCTGAAGCAAGAGGTACATTTAAAATGCAAAATATTACAAATGGAGATTTGTTCTACTAAACTGATTTCAATAATTTTCACATGGTTTTATAGAGGAATCTCTCAGGATCCTACAAAATCTGAAAATGAATATTGGTTAAAACAATAACAAGATTTTAGAAAAAATAAGAATTTCATAAGTGAAATTACTCTTTAATTCTAAACTGCCAAGTGATCTTAACACATGCTTATTTATGGAGATTAAATTGGTCGATTTTTTTGTGTTGATAGGATCCTTATTCCACACTGATGCATTAAAATACCACAAATCTTATTTGCTAATTAAATTTTATAAGGACACATCTTAAATAATAGAATAGACTTGTAGGTGCTGCCACTCCTACAAAGACATTGCAAGATTGCAAAGTTTGATTTGATACATAAGATATTTCCCACTCTTACTATGCACCCTACATCTAATCTAATTGCAGTCAAACTTCTCTCAGTGACCATATTTATCAAGCAATCATCTCTATGTAAACCTATTTTTAAAGAACCGATTCTATTGTCACCAACACTCTTTCTAATTAATCATTTACTGTGTTGCCGGCCTTCAATACTTCTCCCGGCCCTTGTCGGCGTACCAACAAACCTTTCGGCTGTGTGCCAACAGAGGGCTTTGTTGCCAAGGCTGAGTGAGTAACCGCCCTCCACCACAGCGCTTTTGGCAACTATATAAAGAGCGCTACACTGAGCCGAGAAATTCAATTCCGATCCAGATAGCAGACAAGACGTCCACCACGGCACATGGCTACAGGACTCCAGCAAAGACCAATCAACGACCCCGCACGAAAGAAGATGATGCTTCCGCTCGCCGACTTGTCACGGTAAGCCGTTGACCGGACCGTCATCACCCACTGACCCGAGCGATGCCCACAGCAGTCCCTCAAGCGAGCCTTACGCCCACTGGATCTGACGAAGCAGCCATTGACGCACTACTGTGAGGGAAGAAGATGATGTCTTTGCTGGACGATTACAACCCGTGTCGCCCAGCTCTTCGACCACCATGACGACTGCTTCCCATCAAGACGACCACCACTTAAACGGCCCTTTTCAGGGCCACCAAAAATTTAAAGGTTTTAACTCGCCACTTAATGTTGCCATCCGGTGACACTTTTATGAATGAGGGCTAAATACCTCTCACCCTCTTATGTGACCACCCCTCTTTATCTTCATGACCAACAACCATCATTTCATTTTTTAGTAGGCTTTTTTTTTTGTTGTAACCATGGAACATTTAAGATTTCAAATTTATTAACTGAACAAAATTTTATGAACAATTTGGAAACCAAATGATATAAGCCCACCATTAAAAGTTTTATCACAGCAAAAATCTGTTTTAAGGATAATGATGTCACTCAGGATTCATTGTGCAAATCTTTTTACAAGGGCCAGCTAATTTAATGCCTGCAAACATGTAAGAGCCAACAAACATACAACACCAAACCATACAAATGCCTTAAAACCATTCTTGAGCTTTAAAGTTTTTAAATTTATAGCTTAGGTTATAGTTTTTACAGTATGAAAATGTATTGATAACTAAGGTACGAAGCCTTGTTTTCTCTAAAATGTGTTCATAACCAATGCACTGTTCCAGCTCTTCTGTAATCTATGAAGAACATCTGGAGAACAAGTTCTTTACTTTGATAAAAATGACCACTTCACTGGCAAAGTTTACACTTTCACAACTAACAAACAGTTAAGCGTGCTGAGTTCGTCAAACACTGTAAAATGTTCTGAAACAAAATTAATTAGTAATGGCATAGCTACGTCCGAATCTTACAAAAAATTTTCAAAATTCACTCACTGCACATCGGATACATTTTGCTAAACTGTTCTTCTAAAAAATATTCCTTTAAGGTAAATCTCTCTTGGATGAACACTTTCAGCATAATCATATAGACAAAAACACTCTTGAACAGACAAATACTCTTGCACTTGCCTCAAAACAGTTAGAAGTATTGGCTAGTTGTAAAGGAAAAGCAAGGTGTTTATTTGAACAAAGTGCATACATTTTTATTTTTGAGGAAGACCTACAAGGAGAATGTACAAATACAATGCAATAAAACAATAATAAAATGGTTAATGACAGACATTATACTTGAAGAAAATATAATAGTAGTTAAAATTATAGTACAAATTTATGGTCAACATACCTGAAATGCATAGAAACCGGCAACACCTACAAATACAACTGTAATAAGTGTGATTACAGTGAATGCAGTAATAGTAAAAATTGGTGAAAATCCAGATGGTGGTCCACTTTTGAGACTGGCAAAACTATTTGCATGACCCAATAAGGCTTCACCATTCTCATGTGAAGCTTGCTCAAAAGTTATTCTTCTTTTACCAGCTGGTGATGCATTATGGCATTCACCTATTAAAAAAAAGAAACCACAATGTAAATTATTTGTGTTATTTACACTTAATCTATATTATGACATTTTTGTGGAAATTTTCATTCAAGTAAATTCCCTATACCCCAATGAACTAAAAACTGCAGATGAGATCTAACCAATAACAGCCAAGGTTTGATGTGAGGTTGCCCCTTCGGTAAGGCACATTCTGTTCCACTGAACTCCAGCTGACTTTTTGTTAGGCTGTCATCCACAATGGGACCTCAACATGACAACGCAGGATACGATTAACGAAAGTCAATTGGCTCTGTGCTGTGATCTAGGTCACTATGCTCCGCCTTCATCTGCAGTCTCTAGTTCGTTAAGGTATAAGTTTAATATTTAAAATAATGATCAATAAATAATAAGCTTACAGAGTAAATAAATTCAATAAGTCTAGGCAGGTAACTGTAGATAACCCTCCCTAATTTCACACTCTAATTCATTACCTTCTACAATACCGCCACCCACTTATGGCATAATGGATACAGTTTTTTGATTCTACCAAAATACAAATGTAAAACATATAAAAATGTAACCTCATATATAAAAAAACTGGCAGGTAGTCATGAAATATTTGAATAAAAATTATTCAAATATTAGAATAATTCTCTTTTATATGTCAACTTGACTATTATGAAAAATATTCAAACCACTGTTTATGAACTGCAAATAATTCAGTTGAAGCCAAATAAAATAATTTCACTATTACCATTTATTATAAAACGAATGAAACAAACAATGATCGAGGCCAGTGAAATAAGAATAAATTTAATATGTTTAGTGTGCCTAAAAACCTAAAAACGTGAGGTTACATCATGGTTTTTATGTCTGTTTCTGTGGATGGTACTGGACATGGATTGTGCTGCCTCAAGTAGAGAGAGAAATAGTACGAGCGAGGTTTGGTATCGATAATACTATGCAGCGCGTAGCTGCTGAGAATTTTATTTGATAAAAATTATTTGATAATGAAAACAATTCATTCATTCCATGACTATCAGCAGCCATTATAACATTATTTCATTTCGCTGAATTTTGAATTTCACAGACAAAAGTGTTAAAATAAGAAGTAGAAATACAATGCACATTTTTTATATATTGAAACAATTCTTAAAAAGTTAAAAAAGTTTACTAAGAGCTGGTGGTACTGAAGAACATTTTCTTTTATCACTTTACAATGTTATCATGATAAATTAAGCTCCTGATAATTTTAAATTGCAATCAAATTTTATTATAATACATAAGTTTTTATACTTTTAAAAACATAATAATAAGACTTACCTGTTTCTTTATCACAGGAACAACAATTCTGTTGGCTTTGGTGTGTACAACATGGAACACATTGGTTGTTCAATTTATCGAGATGTAATGGAAACGTACAAGAAAGACAAGAGAATGGTCCAGCACCAGAGCAAGTTTTACATGAACTATCACAAGGTTTACATAACTGCGTTGGAGGATCATAATACTGAGACCCTAAACATTCCATACATAATCCACCATCTAGCATAAAATGAGGAGGACATGACGTACACTGTAGAGGACCTTCACCTGTAAGAAATACCAAATAGAATTTTACAAAATTGAACAACAATAAGCTATACATAATGAAAAATGTACATATTTACAAGGATTAAATAATAAAAACAAAAATATGGGTATCATTACAGGCACTACCAGGGCTGTGGAACAGAAACTAAGTCTAGTAGAAAAAATTGATACGTCCTATTTTAAAAATGCATAAAAGAAATCCAAAAACATTAATTTTGTTTCAAAGAGATTCTTCAACTAAACATTCCAGCATCAATTCATCAATTTAATTTTTTTTTACTTTTTTGGAATTGAGTCCCTACAAAAGTTAGAGCCCACAAGGAGTTTAAAACCAGACACAGCCTGTCAATCTCTTCTCAGCCCCACAGTAATCCATTTGTTGTTTGTCTAATCACATAGAATTAGATATATTTATTTGTAATATTTAAGACCAATATGAAGAAAAGTTGCAGCAAGATTTCACTAAACATGAAATGACTTGCCATTTTTTCTTTTACTGGGAGATGGTGCACACACTAATGACGTGACATAAAGTGATATAAAGATGAAAAAATGCCAGGCTGGCTGGGAATTATACCCAAGGCCCCTCGCATAGAAGCCAGTTGCACTAACCATTACACCAATGGGCTGGACATTAGCTTACAATGCTTACTAAACTGTCTTCAGTTCAGTTACTTCCATTGACTAATACAATTATGAAACAGAACATCATAGGGGAATAATGGTGTTAAGCTAGAGCATTATGTCCAAAAAGAATGGAATGAAGTCTTAAAATTCAAGACTCCAGTAACGTAACCACTGTAAATATGATACTGAGTAATATTAATCAGGACACTTTCAGCCATTTCTTCACCATAATTCTGGAACAATTAAAGTAATGAATCCTTAAACAAAATATAATTACCTTTGCATGTACGGCAATAATGGTGACATTTTTGGCAGCCAAAATTGCTCATAAAAAATCCCTGAGGACATTCTGGGTGGCATTCACCTCCAGCAAGTTGCCACCCACGAGGGCAAGTAACACACTGATCTCTCCGAGGACCACTGCATGTATTACAACTTAAGTAACATTTGGCACAGGTTCCAACATCACTGTAATACCTAAAATATGAAAAAGGTAACAATAATTAAGTAAACTTTATCAATATTTTGTAATATAATACACATCTTTAACACTTCAAAATACATCTGAAACTGAATGAAATAGTATTTTACAGAGGAACAGTTTTGCAACCATTGCAGAAAATTTCACCATATCTAATTTACATACTATTTGTATAGTATGGAGGTATAATTTGATACAATTTAAAAGGAACACAGTTGTTAGAAATCTTGACTATACAACACCAAATACTATTGAATATAAAATAAATCTAACTAACCCCTGTGCACAAGTTGCTCTACATTCTCCACTTTGCAGCTGCAATCCAGTTTGACATGCAGTACAATTTATCCTTGACACACATTCTGTACAAGAATGCAAACAAGGGACACAGAGTGACTGTTCCGAATAAAATCCAATCGAACATGCAGCTACACATGATGAGTTCTCTAATAGCAATGGATTTGGACACGTCAGACAATTACCAGCAGAAGAGCCATCACAAGATTCGCATGACGAATGACAGGTTTCACATTTTGAGCTTCCAAAAAACTCACCTGCAAAATAATTAAACACAAATATTAGTTGAAGTTAGTGTCACAAAATGTAACTTGCAACAATAACTCGATAAATACTTAACTATTTCAATATAATAAACAACAGTTTTTAAAAACACTGATATTTGTTTACTTTTTCAGGTCCCATTGACTTCTAAAGCTATACATGATTTCAATTTTGATGTTACAACATTCTGCATTGCAACATCACTGAATTTGCACACCAGTACACTAAAATAAACCAACACTGGGATACACAATAAAACCTAGCAAAACAACTTTTACTATCGAGATGATAACATAATTTTAGTTAACTCACATTGCAGAATCTCATAAAAATCCTGTATACAATTTCTAGATAAACCTCATCTAAATAAATTTAGTAAATTGAGATATATCAACAGACAAAAAATTGTAACAGGATGATTCATTTTTTTAATTGAAATATGAATCATTATTTAGATATTTACTGTTATTAATAAATTAAACAGTATTTCCAAATTGATTTCTGAGGCTGTGTTGTAGAAAAATAAGACTTTTTTTACTGTAGGCAAGATACAATCATGTCATACAAATCCCAACCTGGAGGACAAGGGACTCTTCTGTTAGGGCAACTATACCTTAGTCAAGATGAGGCAGTTGTTATTTTCAACAGATCCTCCCAGGAAGAATTCTTTACAGAGCACTGAGGTACAGACCTGAGGGAAAAGGGGTGTGTCTTGGAGGAGATGGTCAGAGTCGGTTTCCTAATTTATGTAAACAGAAGCAGGCATGTTTGCCTATAAAAAATACTATAGGTATCTATATTTTTGAATTATGATAAAGAATAGAAGATCAGTGTTCTTTAACTTAAAAACATAGTAAATACTTTGAAAAATGCAAACTTGAACTACAGTTACCTATGTTATATTCTAAGGCACCAAAAATATTTGGGCAGTAGTCAAAAGCGAATGACAGGGAGAATGAAAGATAATAATATGAAATAATAATACATTCCCATTAATTATAAATTATTATACAGAACTTAGATTTTCATTGAAAACAATTCAAATTTACTTAAAAACACCAATAGTTCAATATAACAGTGATTACTTTATTTTAACTGCACTAAAGTAGATCTAGAAGCAAAATTATCTGTACGTAAAACACTAACCGTTTTCATCTTCTTAGAAATTATTGTAATGTTTACTAATAAAAATACATTCAAAAAACTGAAAAAATATATGAAAATTATTCATACTTGGTCCACAGGCAGAACTGCCAGTTTTTATGCAACGCCCTTTTTTATTTGGTGTATAATCTGGTAGACATGTAAGACAAGTAGCAGAGTTACAGGTGGCACATCCTTTCGGACATTTCATGCATTCACGTCGCTTTTTATCTGCAAAATAACCATCTGGGCATACTGTGTAGCAAACTCCATCTAGAGCCATTCGACCACTACGACAAGTTACACACTGTGATTCACTTGAACCAGTACATGTCTCACATGATGAATGGCAAGGTGCACATCTACAACAAAGAATATTAATGAATTACATATTTTTTACCACATTATAAATAAAATAAAATAAGGACCCATAAATCTAACAGTCTGAACTAGCAATAATAATAATAAAGTTTGTAAAGATAATCAGTTAGTATCAACTTATAAGCATCATTTACTTCAAAATAAATTCTCCAAGTTTGGTTTAATAGCAATGACCAGAGAGAAAGAGTACGGGTACCCTTGTTTCTTTTAGATATTTATTCACGAGAGATGACAGGTGTCAACTGAGCACTATTTGCTTTTTTGTGTAAACTTAAAACTTTTCTATTAGTTACTTCTAGTGCCTTCTTCTTCTTCACTACACAGATTAGGCAGAACAGCCTGTTTTGGAAATTACCTTCTCCTCGGACAACCAACACCCCTTCAACCATTTAGCTTACAATTCATTGCCAATCTAGGCAAATGGCTTTCGTTCACGCATTCCAGATAACTATTTTAATGCCTTCTAATTAATAATAATAAATTTAATTATCATTTATGACCATTTCGGCTGGTTAGTACATGTCTACAAACTAACTTTGATGAACTTTGATGAAGAAACGAAATAGTTTTAAAAAACTTAATAGTTTTATGGAAGTAAGTATTAGTGAGTTATTAAATGAATTTTTCATAGTAACACGTTTATTTTTATATCTCTTTGCACAATGGAGATAAAAAATTAGTCTATTTTTTGAAAAATCCCTAATGTGTGTACGTTGGAATCTGTTCAATTTAAGAACAATGAGCAACCTATGATCCAATGAGATGAGGATGATATATGTATGACGTGTACCTAAATAAAATGTAGTACAGACTCAGACTGACTATTCCTGAGAGAGTATGGTTAATTGAACTCCAACCATCAAAGAATAATGGTAACCACTGTCAAATATTCAAATTCATATAAAAGTATCTACCTTTACTAGGATTTGAACCAGGAACCTTCATATTTGAAAATCACTGTTAAACAGCTGACTTGCAGCGACGACTTTACGAATACATCAAACGGGTGAGTTAACAGTCAATTTGATTAGAAAATGGTGAGGTTGGGTGTGATAGCAGGCATTTAACAACTTGATGGGTAGTAAGAAACACTGAAAACAGTACACACTAAATTTTTAACTTAACTGAATTTTTATACCTCAATAACATAATAGTATTAGTAAATTATAATCATAAGCGGCAAAGGGGTTGAATAATTTGAACAAGTCATAAATAACCTTACCTGTAGTCATCAGTCTCATATGTATACATTGGGCAAGCGGCATAACATTTATTCTCAAACATAACCAAATGATGATCACAGCTAGTACAATGATCAGGTCTATCTTGACAGCTGGCACAATTTGGCTCACAAGGAACACAAGTAGCTTCATCTGCATCTACCAATCAAACATAATAAAATTAAATACATCAAATAAATACAATAGGATTAGTATAAATAAAAAATATTATTTAATAACAAAATGACATTTTTTGTGTATACATACTTGAAAAGAATTACCTTATCAAACGTCCTATACAGGTATTTTTAACAGCCGGATTATATTAATAATCAAAATTTATATTCAGTATTATTTTCTTTAAACCCCCAGTAATACGGCAAACAGTACACACTGACCAATTATAGCGCTTTTGTCCATAAAATGCACATCTTTAGTAATTTTTTATACATTATTTAAAATTTAAAACATCCTACTTCCACCATGGTAGATAAGGACTTGAAATGAAATGTAAAATTAGATGCAAAAATTTGTTACTTGCTGTTTAAGAATTACCATTGCACCCACAATTATTTTTAACATTTAAAAAATATGCACAGTGTGGACATCATAAAGAAAATTATACATTTGATCATTATAATAGTTAAGCAATTTAGGGAACTTGGCATGTAATTCACACAGGGGTTTACATGATAAAGACAAGTAAAAAATCATTGTACTGAAATGCATCAAGTAGCCTACCATAGAAATCTATTTACGAAAATTACTTTGAATCAATAAAATTAAAATTCTTTAAATCATAAAGAAAATTACTTTGCTCTGAATGTCTGAAACTTTAAAACCTACAGAAAATGTAGAATCTTCAGTCATCTATATAAAACTACAGTTTTGTAGCAAAATAGAATTATGGTTTTAAAGTTTTACATGACATTTTATTTACTCTCATGATGGTGGATCCACCGAAAAATGTGTAAGTAGATCACAAGTATCAAGGAAGCTGAAAAGGTCAGTGAAATTTATAATATTTTGATACTGTACTATTTTTATGCCGGTCCGTCGTTCGTGTTTTGGCCACTGTTGGCACTGTGACATGGTTGCTGCTGCCAATAGATAGCGCAGTGGTCAAACCTCTCGCAGTGCATGTGCCAGTGGTAAGATATACCTGAGGGACCAGTGAAAGTGATAGGAAAAGGGGAACAGTCAGTATTGATCCAATCACTTGAAAAGATCGATACGGAGAAGGAATTGACACTCAACATTGAGTATTTCTTGCTCCACACGCTCACTTCCCTACCCTTCTCTACCCTTCGCTTCACCAATGACTGCTCCTTATGTAGGCAGTGGTAAACGGTGCGTGCTCGCTGCGTTGGCGACTGCTCCTATTCTTTTAGGCAGCGGTATAGATGACCCTTCCCCTTCGGTTCACCAGTGACTGCTCCTCTTGCAGGCAGTGGTAAATGGTGCTCGCTGCGTCAGCGACTGCTCCTATTTGTTTATGCAACTGTACAGATGACTCTCTTTTCGCTTGCCAGCAGCTGCTCCTCTTGATGTAGCGGCGAAGGTATTTCCTCCCCAACCATTTTTTCCTTCTTGAACTACGCCACCGGATGCCCTGCCACTCAGTCCGGTCCTATGATGACTCAACTGATTGGACTACTACAGCCGGTGGTGACAATTTATTTATTTATTTACTGATTTCAATTTATTGATTTCAAGCTGTGAGATGAATTAGATTTATTATTATTATTATTGTATTAATGTAATACTACTTTATCATGACTGTGCTTGTGTAAATATGCAGGCCTACAACACAATACTTACTTTCATAGTAACCCTCAGGACACTGTTGAAGACATACAGCAAGATCAGTAACCCTCAGATGTGCAGGAGCACATGTAAGACAAGAATCTTGTCCTGCTCCAGCACAAGTTTCACATGATTCATGACAAGGCCAGCATACACCTCCTTGGTTAGGGAAGCTTCGAGGTGGACAACGGCTTACACAAGTACTAAAACATAAAACAAAAAATGTAATATTAAGTAATACAATTTTAATAATATCAGATTTCTATATTTATTAAAGTTATTTATGGAGGTAAGAAATTCCTAAAAAAACTATCTACTATTTAAAAAAATACTAATCAGTCCTATTGCAACACTAGTCATATAAATGAAGGTCCTCTACTATAACCATACATCAATTACAAACAGAGAATACTTTTATATTTTTGAGAGTTTATTTTAGTTTTATACACTTAAAAAATTGGTGAACTAATATTTACACTTAAATCTGACTTGGATGCTTGTTATGCACAACACACATTTGAAGCAATTAAGTAGCCAACAATTAAGGTAATACAACTTTGAAGCAAAACCACTTTTAACAATTTAAACAGTACAATATTTTTACTTTCTCTTGCCCTATTATGAATAATAGGGACGAAAAATATTGTTTTCATGTAGATTTTTTGAAATCAAGTTTTCACCGGATATACACATTTTTAGACCCCCTGAACCCTGAACCAAAAACATTTTGTGGCTATTATAATAGTGTGCGTGTCTGTGTGTGTGTGTGTGTGTGTGTGCATGAGAATATCTCAAGGAATATCGTATGAAGTTAAAATTTTAATCTTAGTTAGGTAAATACCACAAGGAAAACCGGCACAAACATTTTTGTCAAAATTTGTCACCTGGAAGTAGTAGTTTAAGGGCAATTGTTCGCTTTTTTGCGATTTTCTCAGAAACGGCTGATTTTTTTACAAACTATCTCATTCACTAAATTTTTATGCTCTACAGAATAAGCGCCATGTTTGTTGAAATTCTTGGGGAGGCTATGCTCTTGATGAAAAGAAATGGTTTGTTTAAGATTGTGGCCTTCATATGCATTCTAGGGCAAAAGTGTATATTATCAAAATTGTGAAACATTTAAAAACTTACAACTTTTATTTCAAACATTTTTATTGTACAACGCTTAGTTTAAAGGCAATTAATGATATTCTGTATTTTTTTCATAAAAATCTGTAAAATATTGGATTTTTTAAGACTGCAGCTTCAATATGCATTTTACAACAAAAGTGTAAGGTTTATAATTAAAGTTATAGGAAATTAAAAAACCTACAACTTTTGTTTTAAGCATTTTTCTCTACAGAGCCTAGTTCAGAAGCAATGACTGATTTCCCATACTTCTAAGTTCAACAGAGGTTGATTTTCATGTTTTGTCATTCACTCATGATTAAACAAAAATTTGTTTTATTAACATTGATCAGAGAAAGTCATGTGAGTGTTTCACACTAAATTTTTTAAGTTTTTGTTAACTGCATCCAGGAACTCTATTAACACAAAAATATATTATAAATCTTTTCTGACATTTTTCTCACAATCTAAATCAGTCTAGTTAGCTAATAATTCACAGTTCAATAATTTACTCTCGTGTATTTTCAAACAAGTTTTCTATTAGAGTAACTTTTTAATTATTTAAACAACAGACAACTACAGTTTATTCAAAATTGGAACAAATTAATATTGTACTTACTTATCTAATCTGTAGTGTTTACAGCCAACACACTGAGTGGGTCCTTTTCCATAGCATCCTTGAGAATCACATTCAGGATCACAGTTATGCAAAATTCTTCTTACACTATTATCACTATTGGAATCACCTGATGGAACGACATTGTTGTCAGTGGTAACTATACCAACTGGTGAATTTTTATCAGCTCCTAATGGAGCTACGGAACCCTTTATAACAAAAAAAAAAAAATTATTTCATTTTTATTAGTACAATAATGATAGATATTTATTTTAAAAAAAATTGAAATTATTTATCTTTTATTACTGTCATGACACTATTAAGTGGTATTAGGGGCAAAATACTTTTTGTTATAATCCAGTAAAGAAATCATAGAATTTTTGTGAAAGCTACAATTCCTTCCATTACGTAACCTTTCATATTCACTTGTAACTTGAATACTTTCTACCTATTCTCAAAATTGAATATTACTTCTTTTTTCTTTGTCTTCTTCTCACAATCAAGGATTAGGCTTCCGCCTGTTCCGACTTACAAGAGCGACATACAACTGAATTATTGTCATCTTTTGCGTTAAGTATTTAAATACTTAACCCAGTGTCAGTAGGCACAATGCTGAATCTAGAATTGTTTTAGAGGAGGTGACAAGAGTGGGTGAAACCCACTTGCCCCTCTAAGGTAATTTCGAAGTTTCCAAATTCTTCAATATGGTGGTAGTTTTAACAAATTTCTTTAAAATTTCAGTCTTTATAATAATATTATACAGTATATCCATTTGTATTAACAAAGGTAAATTTTCCACATACATACGCAGGTGGCCACTGCCAAACTGATAAATAGATTTATAAAAAAGCCAAAAGCAAGTGGCTTTTAATTTGTGGCTAAAAAAGATTTTGGGATAGCACGCCAAACAGCGGCAGCTAGTCAGTTAACCATATGCTTACATATCTAATGAATTTACAAGTACTTTAGTAAATTCAGCAACATCTTACAGCAAATTTCTTCACTTATAATAATTCTTTTCATTCCAAAAGAAAACAGTAGACATTAAATTGCGTTAACATGAAATTTATAAACCTTATTCCAAATGAAGTAAATTTTCAATACTAATTTATTGTTCACAATAACCACGCCTAAATGACCAAAGATATTTTGAAAACCATAATAACCACAAAAATGCTAGAATACAATCAAATTAATTTTGCTTTCATATAAGAAGAACAAGATACCAGAGAAGGCCAAATTAACGATTTGTACATTGTATTATGCACCAGTAGTGCTATATGAACCGGAAACTATATAGAGGGATGAATGAGAGGAATTGGAGTAGGTTACAGGCAGGGGAGATGAAGTTCTTAAGAGCAATAAAGGGTAGGAAAAGGAGAGATAGAATAAAGAATACCAAGATTAGAACGGAACTAAATGTGGAACGTATGAGGGAGAGGGTGGAGAAAATGAGAATAAGATGGTGTGGCCTTGTGAAGAGAATGGGGGAGGAAAGGTTGCCTAGAAGGATGGAAGAGGGAAGGGTGGACGGAACGAGATCAAGAGGAAGACCAAGGAAAAAATGGAGGGATGAAGTTAAGAGGAATGTGGAGGGATGGAGTTACAACTGGGAATGAATAGAGGAGGAGAAATGGTGGATGGACAGAAGGAAATGGAGAGGCTTGGTGAACACCCAGACCCGGCGATAGCTGGAACGGGCACTGGATATATATGTATAAGAAGAACAGCATTTCACAGTGATATAAATTGTTTTTATGGTTTAAGATTCTTATAAAACTGTAATCCAGCAGTACAAAATGAACTCTGAGTACACACTTAGAAATAGAGTATTCTAGATTATGTTACTCTTTTCTCAGAAATTTATAATAAATAATTTAAAAGAATTGTAGTTTTACCTTTGGTTCACTGCCAGCTACACTAAAGATGTTTGGTAGATTACGAAAAGCTGGATTATTAAATATATCACTAGTACTATAAAAGTTACTTGAAGGAAAACTAAAGCTACTGCTACTGCTGGCTTGAGACTGTTGGGTCTGTTGGGCTACTGGTGGTTGTGGTTGATCCGCTGACCTTAATCTAATTGGATTAGTTGCAGTACCATAGAATATTAACTGCCACTTCTGAAGTATACCTGTAAATTTAAAAGTAGTTGAATTAAGATTTCTATTCTAGCACATGTAATTAAATGACTTATCTAAATACAAATTTTTTCAGATATAGAAGAACAGATTAAAGATTGTATAAGAAAAGATATAATTATAATGATACTACACAACAGTAAGAAGGATTCTAAATGTGTAATTCAGAACAGTAAGACTTTGTTGTCAAGGATGCTTATATTCACTTAATTTAATTACTGTATACTTAAAGTTATCTCATTTGCAAGTCAAAGTTTGAATTAGGCAATTTAAATAATTGTATTTTAACAAAAATGTAGATAACGTTAATAAAATTTCCCCTAAACTAAAGTCAACTACTATTAAGTATACTTATTTAAAAGGAAAATTGGTTATGAGTAATAAAACTTAAAATTTTCATCATACTTCCAGTGATCTTGAGCCCATTACTAATAAACACAATTTTTCATAATAAACTGTAAAAATAATGCAGTAAAACCCTGATCATTTGAAACCTGTTTAACCACAACGAATCCAAAAAATTTATTTTTTAATTTGGTGATTACTCAATTTCAATATAGAGTATACGGACAGTACAGCATTTAAAGATGTAGCGTCGTTAAAGAATAGAAGTCCAATGAAATAAATTACGAACATGAAGTTTCATTATTCTGGGAATTTGTTTACTCATTCTTCACCTCCACGATGAGCTTCTGATAAATCGATGACGTGGTGTTGCAGCAAAAAAACCGTTTCATAAAAAATCTCACACTGTTTTAAAAAAACTCTAAATAATTTAACATTTAAAAAGATGTAAATACTAACTGCTGTACAATATTACATTTTGTTCTCTTGAAATTTCTGTATTTTGGTTTACATTATGCAATAAACAGTCATAAAAATTTCCTTGATTTTGCAAAATATAAGTAATATTTCAGAAGAAAAATTATACATTCCTAATGTAATGTTTCAAATGGTCTGTGTGTAAAAATATCTTTAATTATGTTTTAATACGTTATTACTGTTTTGCTAAATTGCATAATGAAATAAATTAAGTCCATTAGTCAATACAAAATTATCTATTACACATAATAAAAACTTAAGATTACATGATCAACAAATTAACATGTGTGACAAGTAGTTGGTTGTTTTACCAAAATTTTTGAGATGAAACAAGTGATTTTGCAAGCTACTTATGTTTAATATATTATTAATATTAATATTTCAGTGATATTACAAGCTATATTATGTACAACCAGTAAATTTTTAAATGTTTTACAGCCATCGACATTTTGAAACAACTCTAAGCTTGGAAATGACTTCCAGATTATTTGACCTGTTGTATCAGGGTTGATTAAATTCTAGGATTTATTTTTTCCGCGAATTTCTAAACATAAACAAATACGTATATCATAAAATTGTGGTACAAAAACAACAAATTATATTTGGTAGCTTCCTTTCATAAAAAAAGCATTAAAAAGGTACATAAAAATGAAAGAAATTAAAAAAATATTCTATGTGCCTAATAAGAATCTTTGGTACCCTTCACAGATAACCTTTTCATAGATTGACGAATCACTCCTAGTTGGGAAAATTTAGGATTAACTATAAATTCAAAAATACTTTGCTAACAAATTACCTGGTCTATTAACATGTCTATTTCCATTATTAATTATCTGTAAGGTCCATCTACCCTCCACTTTTTCGCCCCAGAAATGGACACTAAGGAATGGCCAATCATCAAAATTAGAACTGACAACATCTCGTGGTCTTTCAAAAAGAAGTGTCGATGTTGTACCCATTGGAGAAGTCAACATTATACGAAGGTTGCCACGTGGGAAGAACCTCAATGATATTTTGCACTGTACATGTTCTAGGAATCTAACTTCATTCAATGTGCCAATGCAAGCATTTACATCCATTGAAACGGTCAGTGCACTCCCGTAAGATGGATCAATTTGCCTAAAAAAATCAAAATACAAATATGTAAGACAAAAAAATAAATTTAAAGAGTAAGTAGTCAATGATCTTGGTTAACACTGTTTCTCTTCTAAAGAATACATTTTAATAAATAAATCATTCACTCAAACGCTAATTGTACCCTTAGAGAGTGTATAAACTTTCTACAATATAATTACTTAATTATACAATTTTAAGAACTTTTTAAGCTCCTTAACTTATCTCTTGATTGTTCATAAAAAATTTGTCACCACAAAAATTGAATTAAAATTCCACAAAGGCCTGGCAAATATAATTTAGTTAAACTGAATCATAAAGCATGGCTTTATCGCCTCCAGATTAACTTTTCTAAGAAGATGAAAATCTGAATTTTTTATAAAAATTCTACCTGCAGTAATATTAAAGCTTGCTCTGATCCTAATTTATCTTTTATTCAGTAACGTATTCAGTTTAGGACAACTGTTCAACCATTTTAAATTATGTAGTGCTGTACTACATCTAGCTGAAAGTTCAGCTTTTAAAAGCAAGCATCTTACTTACATACGTACTTTACATAGTTATACTTAGTTACTTAGGGCAGTTTTTGATGGAAAACAGTGACCAGAAACTCCAACTCCACAAATGAGGTTAAATTATCAGCAGATCATTCAACTATCCCAGGAATACACACTGTATAGATGATAATTTTTTTTGGTGCAGATTGATAACATAAACTGCACTTTATTTTTCTGTCAGTTGGCAGAATGACAGAGCCACTCACTAGAAAAATACCATATTCACTAAAAATATCAGAAAAATGTGTTTGAAATACCAAAATGGTTATTTATTGCTAGAATAAGTTCCTATGAGAAGAATATTTAATTTAGATAATCTGTCGAAGAAGTTTAATCTGACTACAATAATAAACACAAAACACATCTGTACTTCCACAAAAAGTTTTTTAAAACTATACTTAAATAATGTACTTTAATAAGTCTTCAAATTATCATTAGACAACTACTTAAAAACCAGCTGTAAGCTATAGGTAATTATAATTATAAACCAATACAAGTTGTAGGAAAAAGTAACTATACTATTTTTCAAGGCTGATGAGCTCTGAACATATGCATTGCCCCCTATCCACTTTACAGCTAGCCAATGACTTGCCAGCAACGTTGCCAATACTTGCTCTTGTAGCTCTGTTAAATATTTCGTCAGCCATTTTTTGGTCTTTCAATAACAATAACCTATGAACATACAATCAGCTGATTATATTATAAAGTATTGCAAGTTAAAGCGCTCTATAATCGATGTTTTCACTACGAGATGCAAGACGAGAGTGAACTATTACGGCTCTTATACGTATGCGCAAGTAATGTTTGCCAGGTACAATCTGACAACGCAGGCAAATATTCTGATTGGTCTAAACATGTGGAACAGCAGAGTTCATAAACTGCGAAAAGCATATTAATTACGAATGTTATGGTTTTTCATCGGTAATTCGGGACACTACAAGATTGTAGATTGTAGTTGTGATAAAAAATTCACCACCTGCTAAACACCATAACTTTCTAATTTTTCAAAAATTTGAATTCATAATACTCAAAATATTTAATCAAATAAACAGAAACTCCGTTGCTTACAATCCGGGTTTTAAATTAAAAATCATAATAAGTTAATTAAATATGGTTTAATAACTATACTTACCTTTCTTCATTAATTTCTTGAGATTTACAGATGTGCTGTGCAGGTACTGGAGTCCACTGTTCGGCTAAACTAACCATTGCTTCACCATCCATCAAACCATAACCAAATTTATGACTCACTGTTGAAAAAAGAAACAACAAAATCAATCAACTCAGTAAAAGCTGATAAAAAACCTTTAGTAGATATAGTTTTTTGTTAGACCTGGTTTTAAAAACCAGGATTATTACATTCATCAAAATAATTATAATTTAAAAAAGTCAATTTTGCACAGACAAAAAGATATTCATAGAAATCCCTATTGTCTTACCTCGTCTTTTAATACCATTTGTGATCCATCCACTTTCTTTCTCTAAAGGTGAAGATTTTGAGGTCAACACAACAATAAACTGCATATCACGCCATGTGAGATCAGGATTAGCTTCTAATGCCAAAGCACACATACCAGCTGCTAATGGTGCTGATGCAGATGTACCTGTACAATAATGAAATGCATAGTATTGTAAAATTTCATACAGAAAAATCTGATAGAGAATAGTTCATATCTATATAATTACGAGTAAATTGTGATTTCATCAGTACAATTTCTCAAAATGCCCCAAATTTTGTATCTACATCAGTCATACCAAGTAAACACTGAAAATATGTTCAGCTGAATTTTTGTTTATCTCTTTCTTTATTATATCACACAAGAATTGCTGGCTCAAATTAAATGAATTTTAGTATTCAGGTAGTAAACATACTTGGAACAACATAGACTTTAAATTTTTTTAATAACACAAATGGGTGAGGGAGTTCAGAGGGAGGGATAAACAAAAACCTACAAATATCTTCATTGTGAGTTAATGTATCAAAAAATATCATACAACCAAAATTACAAAACATTTAAAACCAAACAAGTTTTGTTAAGTGACATTTTTCATTTTAATGCAAAATAATGGAGATATTTCCAACATTATAACATGAAAAAGTCAGCCTATTCTGTTAAAATACAATACTACTAGCTGTTACATACTGTGTAATAGTGTTTTGTGCTAGCACCTGCCCACAAACCTGGTCTCCAGTCCAGTGACTCTGCCTTCTTCAAAAGCTTTTAAACAGTTACCTTTCTTTCTTTAGTTAACCACCAAGAAATATTTCTTTATGGTTCAGTTTTATATTTAACAGAATCAAAACTGCAATTTCATTGCCCTGCAGTAAGTAATTTAAATTACTACAGTTATATTATACACAAAGATTCACAATGGGACACGCTTTCGTGTTCAAGACTTATGTTATTACAGCATGGGGCCGGCCCATGATGTAGCAGTCAGTTCCAAACAGGCTTCTAAGCTGGGTTTGATTCCAGGTCTGGTCTGCCATTTTTTTCATCTGTATATCACCTCATATCATTACTTACACGCAAGCCAATGCTTATGTAGGCATCATTACTCAATAACAAATTAAAGCAAATTTTCCTGCGGGGTGTAGCAAAGAACAATAATTGTTGTCATACTAAAGTTTTATAATTTCGAGGATTTGTTTTTTTTTTGTTCAAACGTGTTCAATAACCAGTCAGAGTTTTCTTTATCCATACATCTCTACAACGCTTCCAGCACTGTTTCCAACAATGGAAAATTCTCATGGATCGTTGTAGGGATGGAGAAGGAGTGTATATTAAAGGTGACAATAAGTGATTATGTATAAAGTTAAAATAAAATTGTTTACAACGGCAGTCTCGTTATTTAATAGCCAAGTCTCGTACATCACATTTCTTTGTCCAGATCTTTAAAGGTAATTGCTATACAAGGAAGCCCTGCAGAATTACGTAATCTTAGAAAAGAAACAAAACGACTAACATAATTTTTAAGAAAAACACTTACCAGTGTGTTCAACAGTGCATATATGGTCAGGTCGCAATTTTCCATCCATATCTACAGTAGCTATACTTTTATCATGACCAGGAGTACCAGAACTGTAAGTTGTAGCTAATGTTGACGAACATTCTTCTAAGTACCAAGGTTTGTATCTGTAACATTAAATAGTACATTATGAATTAAAACAAACCAAACCTAATATCTCAATAAATTCATGAATTATAGAATATTTAGTTACAGTTATGTAAAAAATCTGGTGTGAAACACTCACACAACTTTCTCTTGCCAATTCAAATAATTAACAATATAATCTGAGATTAGTAATAAAACATTAGAAACAAACAAAAAAACTATCCTCAATAAACATAATCTAATTTTAATCATGAGTGAAAGACGCAAAATGAAAATCAACTTCAGTTAAGCTTAAAAATACGAAAAATCACTCTTTCACGCTAAACTAGGCTCTGTAGAGAAAAATGCTTTAAATAAAAGTTGTAGATCTTTTAACTGCCTATAAATTTGGTTATATATACTTTTGTCGTAAAATGCATACTAAGGCCGAAATCTAAAAAAAATCGATTTTTCACACGTTTCCATGAGAAAAAAACAGAAAATCTCTAATTACCGCTAAACTATTCGTTATACAAAAAAAATTTGTAAAACTATTTAATATTTAGGCCTATGTATAATAGAATTGAAACAAGAACCTAGCTTTAAAGACAGATGTCTTTTTACTTTCTCTTGCCTACATGAATACATAGGAAGAAAAATACTGTTTTCATGTCGATTTATCAAAATTGAGTTTTCACCGGATCTACACGTTTTCAGATCCCCTGAACAAAAAACCATGTTTTTAGGGATTGGTCTGTGTGTGTGTGAACAGAATATCTCAAGAACGGAACATCGTACAAACTTGAAACTTAAGTTAGATACCACTAGAGGACCCAACACGAACATTTTCATCAAAATCGGTCAACCGGAAGTAGTAGTTTATTTCTGCCATTTTTCACTTTTTTGCAATTTTCTCAAAAATGGCTTGTACAATTTTTTTAAAAATCGCCTCAATTACTAAATTTTTTATGCTCTACAAGACAAGGTAGGCTCCATATCTGCTGAAATTCTTGGAAAGGCTGTTTTTTCGTAAAAAAAATAGGTTTTTAAGATTGCGGCTTTATTAAACATTTTAGCGCAAAAATGTACATAATAAAAGTTGTAGAGAATTTAAAATCCTGCTACTTTTATTTCAAACATTTTTTTGTATAATACTTAGTTTAGCTGCAATTAGTGATTTTCTGGTTTTTTCATGAAAATCTGTAAAAAAACTAGATTTTTTAAGATTTCAGCCGTAGTATGCATTTTACAACAAAAGCGTAGGTATATAAGAAAATTTATAGGAAATTAAAAGATCTACAACTTTTATTTAGAGCATTTTTCTCTACAGTGCCTAGTTTAGCGTGAAAGAGTGATTTTCCGTATTTTTAAGCCAAACTGAAGTAGATTTTCATTTTGCGTCTTTCACTCATGATTAAAATAAGGTTATGTTTTTTGTTTATTTCTAATGTTTTATTACTAATGTTAGGTTATATTGGTCATTATTTTCATTGGCAAGAGAAAGTTGTGTGAGTGTTTCACACCAGAAACACCGTCCTAATATTAGGACGTCAAGGTTTAGACTAAAAAATGCCGGCGTCGTCCTTTTATTAGTACGTTGACTAAAAAATTCATAGGATTTTTATTTTTCACTTAAATTTTATAAACAACGTATGAAAATAATAAGTAAGAAATGTAGATTGAAAAAATACTTTTTTTTTTTTTAATTCCTAATATGTGTACGTTGCAATGTGTTCAATTCAGAACAATAAGCAACCCCATGACCCAATGAGATGAGGATGATGTGTATGACGTGTAAATGAGGTGTAGTCTTGTACAGACTCAGGCCGACCATTCCTGAGAAAGTATGGTTAATTGAACCCCAACCATCAAAGTACACCGGCAACCACTGTCTAGTATTAAAATCCGTATAAAAGTAACTACCTTTACTAGGATTTGAACCAGGAACCTTCATCTCCGAAAATCAGCTGTTAAAACAGCTGATTTTGGCGACGACTTTACCTCTAGACCAACCCGGTGGGTTGAAAAAATACATTAGAGTTTTTTATGAATGTAATTGATTAATATTGATTAAAAAACAGTATTTTTATATTTTACAATACATAATGATTTTTTTGTGATTTTTGCATAAAGTGATATAGGCCTAAGAGAAATTAGTAAAATAGTTTTATAGTGATTTTTTTTAAATTAAAAAGGAAATTTCCATAAAAATGTCTACGTACCATTTTATTTTTAAATTGTAAGAAATATGCTCCAAGTTGAATGTCATACAAGATCAAATTTTTTATGAACAAAACAAACAAATCATTAAGATACCTTGAAAAATAGCCATGTTATGGATAGACATATAAAATGCTACCAATCGCAAAAAAGGAGGCTGGCATTTTTTTAGTCTAAATCTTGACGTCCTAATATTAGGACGCTGGCACTGTAAGGGTTAATTAATAAAAATTTAGAAGTTTCTTATATTCTCAAATAACCACACACTTTTATACAATTTAAAATGTTTTTAAGAAGTTCTTCAAAAACCTTTTCTGATAATATCAGCAGATTTTCTTTTCAGATACTTGCAAATTTTATATTTACCCCGGCATGTCATAAGATAGGTTTCAATAACATTATTTTCAAAGATTTGGCAAAAATACACCAGCTGAACTTATTTCTGTAGTCGGACCATGTTTCCAGTAGTATCAAGTTCTTGTAGTAGTAAGGCCATGTTTGAGATTGCAAATGATGGCTACAGACAAAGCAGTTGAGCAAGAGAGACTGGGACTAGCTTATTTCAGTAGAATTGGATTTAGGAGAAAGAGTGCAAATATACCCAGACTTGCATATAAAATAGTACTACAAGAAAAATTATGAAAGTGATAAGTCAATAATGGACACTGTAGAAACTGTTGTTGAAATAGTATGGTTGCTTTCAAAGGATGGGTGTTGACAGATGATCTAGAAAGATTTTTGAAATCCTTTAAAGAGAAAGCGCACAGGAGAAGACCAAAAGATGGTTGCTAAGAAGAAGTGCGGCAATGAGAGTGACAGATCATCAAGATGGAGATTGTGTCAAGAGTTATCATTAGTATTTAGAATGTACTTTTTTTTAACGTCCGACTGTTCTGCAATTACTGCTAATGCAGACGGTGAAGGATGAAATGTTTTTTTTGTTACGTATGAAAATATGCCGTGCTTGAACGGGATTCATTTAGAATGTAGTAGGAAGCACTAACCATATTGCAATTTATGAAATAAAACAAGATAGCTCCAGTAATTTTATATTCTGGTTCAGAATTCTATGAAGGGTGGATCTCCACAATGGTTTTAAACAGCTACACAGAGGCTGTTAAATATTTCCACCCCGCCTCAGGAAAAATTAGCACCCTATAAAAAGAAATCTTAATAAGGCTTCAAAAAGTGGAATCCTAATTTTATGTAGAGATCAGAGAAAAATATTACATTCCTTAGTCATTATCAAACAGAATAAAAACATAAAAATGAAGGGTAATGAAAAGGTTTCTCAATAAAAGCACATAATAATCTTGGATTTCAATAAAAATTATACTATTAGCCCAAGTAGTAATATAAAAAGAAGATTGTTAAACCTAAAATTATAGTTCTGATTCCTATCTAGTATCTAATACAGAAAACCTACCTTATGTAGCAACAGACAAATCAAAGTATTCCAAAATTAATTAAGGCACAGTTGAAATAAGTACCTCATGCAAACAAAGTAACAAGTTACAACTTAATACACTATTATGAATACAAAGGGAGTTGCATGAATTTAAGTCATATTGTGTACAGTGGGCTTACCAAAGAGTTTTGGCATTAATAATTTACACAGTGGTTAAATGTAAGCAACAGGTTAAGTTAAATCTTTTGTAATACTTTAGACCACTTAGAGAATACACAGACTGGAATTAGTACAAGATTACAGAATAACATTTTTACTTTTAATACAACTAACTTTTTAATTTTAATTACATTTTTAAATTGCCTTAAGAAGTTTTATGTTTTATTCTAAACAATCAGTCTCTTAAGTGTTTATTTACCATGATGTAACATTTGAAAATTTTCTAAGCAAAATGTTTTTACAATAATTTACATTGTGTCAAGACAACTTTTAAATTTGTGGATGAGGCTTAATATGAAAACAAAACTCGTTTTAATTTTAATAGGACAGCTTCAAACACTGCACATTGCTACAGGTTATAAATGGACAGTGAATTTGTCTCAATACAAAGAAAAGTTTAATCAACTTAATAAAACATAATACATTCAAAGCCAAAAGATTCAAGAAGACATTTTACAACCTCATACGTAATAAAAAATTAAAAAAAACCCAGAGTTATAGCCAAAATACACAAAAAATTTATAGTGGGATCAAACAAAATTGTTTTTTTTTATTTAATAAAAAAGTACATTCTGGTCTGGGATTAGACCAACTTATGAACGTCTCATGTCTTACAACCAAACATTTTGATTCATTAACTATGAAGATAAACTCATTTGTATCTATATCCACTTATCTGTCAACAAAAATCACTTATATTCAATTCCAATTATAACAGGATTTGTTTATCCCTGCTAATTAAAATATGAATAACTAAACTACTCAACTAAATAACTAAAATTTTATGGAGAACTTTGGTAGAATGGATGACAACCAATTAACAAACACATTTTTAAGACATTAAATAATAGACCTTAGGGACCAGATAAAAGTTTTAAAGAAGTCAGAAAGGATACAGAGAAAACCAACTAAACTACTAAACTAAATAACTAAAATTTTATGGAGAACTTTGGTAGAATGGATGACAACCAATTAACAAAACACATTTTTAAGACAGTAAACAATAGACCTAAGGGATCAGATAAAAATTTTAAAGAAGTCAGAAAGGATATAGAGAAATCCAGAATAAACCGAGAAAACTTAATGAACCGAACCAAATTCAGAGAACTAATTATGAACTTTAAGGGCTTCCATGAAAACCAAAAACAGAACAAGGGGTGGGCAGAAGAAAGGAAAAAAGCCTACCGTGAGCGAATGCTAACAATGTGGGCTGCAAAAAGAGATTCCAGAAACATCGTAAGTCATTTCACGTGATCTAAAATTGACCATATATATAAGAGGAAACATGAAATGAATGACTGAAACAGACAATTGCTGACATGAGATTCTACTCAATTTTTAGACAATGCTACATTTTAAACAATATGAGATAAAGCATTGTTTACATACGTATTACTGATTAATGTATTGGTGAAATAAATTCTCTGTCATTAATATAAATATTAATAATTTTAATATTATTGACTACACTGATTATGTTGCAAAAAAGAATATTAAACAACTGCATACCTAAATATATTTGTTTGTAATTGATATTAGTACTGCTGTAGGCCTATACATTAATCAATTAAATAATTTGTTAAGTCAAAAATCTTAAAATTTTGTTTATACTAAAATAACTTGTGGTGAAGGGAGTTACTACAGTTTACTGGCCACCTGGGATAGTCAAGTTACAAGTTTTAATGAAAGTTCAGTAACTCTCAAGACTAAGCTTTAAGATTTGTTGCCACTTGTATTATATACAATTTGACTATAAATTGTATAGAAATGGAATTGTAAAAGTTATAAGTGAAACTTTACTCAAGGGAATAAAATCTTATTAAACTTTTTAAAATAAAATTTAAACACAAGTCAAAATGTGTAGACATATGTGTAGCCATTGATGAATACAAATCATATTCAAATCAACATAGTTTATGGGTTCTAACCAATACTGAATAGTAATAGAAAATACAAAATCTTATTTCTGAATGTAATGTATTACACTACTAGATACCAGCCACTGAATATCTCATAAAATAAATATCCGGACATCACATGAAATACAATAATGTATTTCCTTTGTGCATTTATCAATACGCCTTATTACCCATATCATTATAAACATTGTAAACAGTTTATTAAAAAAATCTGGTGTGAAACACTCACACAACTTTCTCTTGTCAATGCGAATAATTACCAATATAACCTAACATTAGTAATAAAACATTAGAAATAAACAAAAATCTAACCTCAATAAACATAACCTAATTTTAATCATGAGTGAAAGACGCAAAATGAAAAACAACCTCAGCTTGGCTTAAAAATACAGAAAATCATTCTTTCATGCTCAACTAGCCTCTGTAGAGAAAAATGCTCTAAATCTTATAATTTCCTATAAATTTGACTACACACTTTTATCGTAAAATGCATGCTAGGGCTGAAACCTTAAAAAAATTGATATTTACACGTTTTCGTGAGAAAAAAACATAAAATTTCTGATTACTGCTAAACTAAGCGTTATACAAAAAATGTTCGAAATAAAAGTTGTAGGATTTTAAATTCTCTACAACTTTTATTACATAAATTTTTGTGCTCAAATGCACATTAAAAATTTTAAAAAACAATCTTAAATCTTAAAAAAACGCAATCTTAAAAAAAACAATTTTTTTTTTAAGAAAACAGCCTCCCCAAGAATTTCAGCAGACATGGCGACTACCTCATCTTTTAGAACATAAAAAATTTAGTAAATGAGGAGTTTTTAAATAATATTGAGGAGCCATTTTTGACAAAATCGCAAAAAAGTGAAAAAGTACATGAATAAACTACTACTTCCAGTAGACCGATTTTGATGAAAATATTCGCGTCGAGTCCAGTAGTAGTATCTAACTTAAGTTTCAAGCTTCAAATTTGTACGATGTTCCGTTCTTGAGATATTCTGTTCACACACACACAGACCAATCGCTAAAAGCATGGTTTTTGGGTTCGGGGGTCTGAAAAAATGTAGATACGGTGAAAACTCGATTTCGAAAAATCGGCATGAAAACAATACTTTCCTTCCTACACTATATTCATATAGGCAAGAGAAAGTAAAAATGCATTAAGTAATTAAAACATTCATCTACCATTAAATTACTTCCATTACACATAATTACTTTAAATTATTGTAGACATATTCTTGTAAAGGATGATTTTTGGATTTTTTTTGTTTTACATAGACTATTTTGGAAACAATTACATTTTCAGTAACAATATTTACACATGATGGAACTTCGTACAACCACTAGCTGGCAGAAGAGATGGGGGTAATCCTTTGAAGAGATGGACTAAATAGCAGTGGGACTGGAACTGACCAAGGATAAAAAAAGGGAAGAAGAATATTTTACAAGAAACAGACAGCACTTTACAAATAAAGAACATGTTCAAATTAATATATTTTTCGATTTACACTAGGACCAACTGTCAAGATTTGCTGATGGAATCTTTTTAGCCCTGATGACATAATGAGTCCTCCTACATATTAAAAAGAAACTGAACTGAGGATTTTTGACTTCTCAGCTGAGTATAATAAATCAACCAAACCACAGAAGTCACAAAAATAAACTTGAATTAAGAGCACCTCTGTGGCATACTGGTCAGTATGCTACACTAAAAAGCAGAAGGTCCTGGGTTTCATTTCCACACAGAGTCTGGGAAATTATTACATATTCTATAACCAAAAGTAGTCACTAAATGATCTAGCTATTGATGCAATTGAACATAGAATACAAGAACCTTCAATAAATTTCACATTATTATGTTCTCAGTATGTGCCTATAACATGAATAATGCATTTTAATAATGTATTGAATGACAACTTGTCATCAGCAATACTGTATGAAGAATTTTGTAGTACCTGAACCCGGAACCCTAGCGTAGAAGCACTAAGCCGACAGGCCAGCCAAAACAATAGACTGCACACGATTGTAAATCAGAAGGTCCTAGTTTCAATTTCATAATTTGTAAATTATGACATATACTGTACATACAATAAAACCTTGTTATATCGAGCTAATGACTGGCTGTACCCTTCCCTATATATCAAAATCCCAGTATAACTGAATTGCAATTGCAGTTCAACAAATATTTTTTATTGCCCCCATACAAATGTGTAATAAAAGTACATAAAAGTCATAAAAAGCATGTTTAAAGCCTGGAGTATTAGTACGTACAGTTGGAATTACCATTACAATAGTAAGTATCACCATTACATATTAATTTATTGCTGTCGTTTGCAACACTATTGTTTTCTTTATTTTGGGCGCAATGCCATTCACAAAAGAATAACATTGCGAACGTAATACATAAGCGAGTAAAAATTGAGGGATTTTCCTTTCTTTTAACTTCTTTGCACTTTCATTCTTTTGTAAAAATGTCCGAGCCAAGCCCGATATACCTGAATTTCAATATCTTGAGGCCCAGTATAACGAAGTTTTACTGGAGAGTACCGCCAGCCTTCTTTAGAAGAATTGGAAATTCAGAGTTCTAGTTGATGTTTTTTAAAGTTTGCGAACAGAAAATGTCTTTGTATGTATTTGCATATGTAGGAGAACGTAAGATCAACGAGTGCTTTAAATAGAGTAGACCTACTAAGTGGTATTTTTATAATATAATTTGTTTATTTTTATTATTTCATCCCTTATGTGTGTACATTGCAATCTATTCAATTTAAAAATACTAATCAACCCCATGACCCAAAGAGATAAGGATGATATGTATAATGTGTAAATGAGATGTAGTCTTGTATAGAATCAGGCTGACAATTTCTGAAAGAGTATGGTTAATTGAACCCCAACCATCAAAGTACACCAGTAATCAATATCCCAAAAAATCAGCTGATTTGTGGTGATGATTTTACCTCTAAACCAATCCGATAGGTTAAGTTTGTTTATTAAACAAATATTTTATTATTTAATACAGTTATTTTCAACGACAAAGTTTATTTATAGTTAATTTTTAGTTCAGAAAATAGGAATAGTGATTTTGTCTACAATTATTATTTAATTGTGTTTTCTTGTTCATCCAGATTTTTGGTTATCCGGACTGGTTTATTCCTATCAAATCTGGTTTAACAGGGATTTACTGTATTCTCTTATAGTAAATAATCTAATACATTTCATGGTTCAAGAGATAATTAATTTCTAGTGATAGTCAAAATCAATACAATATTGATGTACGATCTGACCTCAGCACTTGTACCATAAAACTTTATTAGAAAACAAAACTAAATAAAATAAAACAAAAAATTATAAAATTTACTGACTGAATATTTTATGGATTGTAAATTACATAAAGACAAAAATTTGCATACTAAATAAAATATACTAACAAAAACAATAACAAAATGTAAATTTTTTCATTTCACAAGTTCATTACATGAAACTTCTATTTCAGAATAAAATAAATAAAAACTAAAAAATAATAAAAAAATAGGGTTCTGTAATAATACTAATGCCAGATGGTGATAGGAGGTACAATTTTATGCAATAAAATGAAACAAACATAAGTAGTATTTTCAGTACTGTTTAACCAACTTTTCATTACACAAGTTGTACACTTTACATCTTGTGGTTACTCGAGAAGCTTTTCATTTTAAAAACTTTTATAACTTATCAAGTGTACTAGAAGTTTTGTTACATTTAAGGTGAAAAGTTTATTTAATTTATTATCTTTCATTTTGTATCATTGTTACTTATACTTTAACTAGTCTATACAATGTACTTCATGTATAACAATAAGAACCAAGATTTTCACCCTTGTTAGAAATTTTTAGTATTATTTAATTATTGTTCTGTATTGTTTAAAACAAAACCATGTTAATTATTAACACTTTCTTTACTGAGTTAAATAACTCGCATCAGAAGTAGGAAGTTCTAAAATATAATAACTTAAACACATGAAAAACAACACAGTTAAAAACATTTTCAAAATTACAACAAGATTATATCAATGTACAGACTTTTAAAAATTAATTACTTAGTACTGTTACACTACTGGTATATGATAACTGAATAGAATAAATGACAAAAGGTTAACAAAACACATTCTTAGGAGACTATACCTAAGGAGTCAAATATGTTTTTTTAAAGAAATCAGAAAGGGTAATAAGAAAACTGGAAATAATTGATAAAACACAATGGACTGTACTAAGTTCAGACAATTGATTCCCGACTTTAAGTGCTTCCTCGAAGAGCAATAACAGAACACCAAATGGAAGAAACAATGCCAACAAAGAAAGAATGCTGAGACTGTGGACTGCTAAAAGAGCTTCCAGAAATGTCGTAAGTTACTTTTCTGTCGAAAATTGATCTATAGGAAAAATTCTATTACATACTAGATCTATGTACCGAGTTTCACGATAAATTTCAAAATAGGACATTAAAACAGTCAAAAATGTTCATCATGTCATATTTTTCTTTATTCCTCAGACCATCATTTTGTTTAGGCAATTAAAAATGATACCTCTTGAACAATTTACCACATTGTAAAAAAATTTAACATTCAAGTACCCAAAATCTATTACAAGTTAAAATGTAATATTAAAAAAAATTATCTTCAAAAATTTCAAATTCTCATTCAAAATTTTAATTACTTTTTAGTCATTACTTAGTTTTATAAAATTCAGTTTTTACAATTTTTTTGTAATCCCTAATACGTGTAAGTACACTGCAATTTGTTCAACTTAGAAAAATAAGCAACCCCATGACTCAACGAGATCAGGATGATTTGTGTATGACGTGTAAATGAAGGTAGTCTTGTACAGACACAGGCCAACCATTCCTGAGAGGTATGATTAATTGAACCCCAACAATCAAAGTACAATGGTAACCACTGCCTAGAATTCGAATCTATATAACGGTAACTACCTTTATTAGGATTTTATCTACAGAACCTTCGTTTCAAAAAATCAGACAGCACAACTTCGGAGCAACAACAACTTTACCACTAGACCAACCTGGTAGGTTTTTTAAAATGTTAAGAATTTTATTATGAGCAAGATGATGTCTAATTCATTTAAAACAGTAGAAAAATACCTAACATTAACTGTAAATGTTTAAGGATTCTTAATACGGACCAAGGATTTACAAAAGATTCATACATACATAACACAGTCCTCTATAAGTATATTTGAGAATACCTAAAAATATTTTCTTGATGCACTGGGTACAAATACATGTTAATATTAAATTGTTAAAATTCTGTGTAAAAAATAAGATAACTTTGAGAGAAATTTTAATTTAGTTACTCAGAAGAATATTGACCGTTACCATTCAATAAAGGAAAAAATTCATCGTATAATCAAAATTTTTATTGGTAGGTATCACTAAAAACATCAATAAACTGAACTAAGCATGATTTAAATAGAAGTGAATATTACACTAATGGTATTTTTGTCTTTGAAAGTAACTAAAGGTCTTCACTCCAGTTCATTAATGAAATATGATGTGTAAAAATAATCTCAGTTTCTACAAATAAATTAAATCATTCCTCCATTATAGAAAGTAATTCAGAAAAAACGACAACTCACAACAAATGGTTAATTATTACTTTATTTCTCATTTCTTTTTTTTTTTTTGTAATTCCTAATGTGTGTAAGTTGCAATCTGTTCAATTCAGAACAATAAGCAACCCCATGACCCAATGAGATGAGGATGATGTGTATGAAGTGTAAATGAGGTGTAGTCTTGTACACACTCAGGTTGACCATTCCTGAGAGAGTATGGTTAATTGAACCCCAATCATCAAAGAACACCGGTAACAACACTGTCTAGTACTCAAATCCGTATAAAAGTAACTACCTCTACTAGGATTTGAACCAGGAACCTTAGTCTCCGAAAATCAGCTGTTAAACAGCTGATTTTGGCGACGACTTTACCTCTAGACCAACCCGGTGGGTTATCTCATTTCTAAAAAAAAAAAAAAAAAAAAAAAAAAAATTGGCCACCTTCTTAGCATAGTGGCTAACATGCTAGCCTACAAAGCAGAAGGTCTCAGGTTCAATTCCTGGCTAGGGTTTGGAAATTTTAACATGTTAAGACCCGACATTACAATACCAAAACCCATGGAAATTACTAATGACCAAACTGTCGATGTGACTTAAAATAAACTTAAAAAATAGAAACAATATAAGGAACCAAATAAATTGATTACAATTAATTAATACACTGTTCAGCAATTAGGTATGGTTGACTAAGGATATAATTAATTACAAAGTCAATGAGCAGATGTTAAAACCATATTAATCATGTTTGTTTTACCAGTTACCAAAAACAGCTGTTTTTTTATGACTAATTATTATTTTGAGCATAATTTTTGTAGGTAACAATATTTTGTTAACTCAGTATACAAGCTAAATTCTCTCTATAACTAACTAGTATGAGATAAATAAATCGATCTGCAGTTATTTCATTGTGAAAAATTTAAAGAAAATATGTTTTGTTACTTTAAGAGGGAATCTTATCATCAATTTTTTATGTTTGAAATCTATGAAAATTTCTATAAGCTTGATTTACAGCTATTCTGTTCATTAAATTCTGATTGAAAATTGTTTCAGAACTTTACCCTCATCCTCAAAATCAAGGTGGGGTTGAAAAGCAGCCATTAGTTTCAGAAATCTTAACTTGGGTGTACTTCGACTGATTTATTTGAAATTGGTATCAAATTGAAGGGACATCCCATTCTGAAGCACAATACATGGTTCCATTATTCCATTTAATCTTAAATTTTAAAAAGTTCTCTAATAACAGCAACAATTTTGATCTACACATAAATAAAATAATTTCTGATAGTGTTTAAAGTACATTATTATCTTTTGCATGCAAGAGCCCCTAGAAAACAATATTATAAGTAATTACAAAAAGCCTTGGAAGTCGGTTGAGTAAAAGTTATAATATCTGAAAAATGGTAAAGCTCAGAAAACTTAAATTTCTAGGAACTGTGAGTTAAGTATTATAAGGATTTACTCAATACTACTTTCTTACTTTGTGTAGTGTGGTACGTTCAACATTGCTTCTATCTCTATGTAACTAACAGAACTTATAAAGAATAAAGTAGGGTTTTAAATGAAATAAACTTTATTAATATATTTAAATTCTTGAATGAAATATTAAACTTCTAAAAGTCAAAATTGTTACAGAAATATTGTTAATTTTGCTATGACATTGCTTTCATTTTAATTTATTTATTGACATATAACAAATATTATTAATACAATAAACAGATCATTTTGTTCAGAAAAATCTGCTTTATAAAAATATCTATTAAAGAATTTTTTGACTAGATTCTCCACATCTGTACATCACAATTATAAAACCTTTTTACAACTGCGACTTCAAGGTTGTTAAATACGTTCAATTTTGGATTTTAAAATTTTAAAAGAGTAAAATAGAGAGTAAAATATTATAACCTGTATTATTATTTTTGTGTAACAACAATATAACCTGTCTCTCATACCAAATTAAACTATGGAAAGCCTTGATTAATAATTACATTTTATTAGATAGACAACATTAAAGACTTACCCTCCTTGTGTAGCACTAGAAATGGATAAAGTGAATATACTGTTAGTGTAACCATCACAGTTACAAGAATCAGTGTGTCTTCCACCATTTCCAGAAGCCCATACAAATATTGAACCTTTACCTCTTCTTCCCTAAAATGCAAAACCATAATAAGAAAAAAAAATGAAGTAAAATAAATTTTTACATATTTTTTCCGGTTTTACAAATCCTACATATTTTTTTTAGTATTACTTATTTGTTTTTCATTGTTGTTTAGGTCATCAGCCAAAAGGCTGGTTTGAACCTCTAGAGGCTTTACTAAGTAAAACAAGGAATGAGGTGATTTACAATTGCCTTCCTCATGAAATGGAAAAGTGTGCTTATCAGCTTATAAGCATGCTGATAAGCACACTTTTCCATTTCCTCTGAATAGCATCTAATTTCCACCCTCAAAATGACACCTTTATTTTCTTTACCACAGGGTGTAATGAAATTCATTACTCTCAGAGGAGATAACTCTGACTAGAGTCTTTTACACCTCTACCTCTTTTGTTCTTAAATGCTTCAGTCATTTAATTGGCTGACTGTGTGATAAGAAACAGAACTATTTTTTGTAGCCCTGGAACTACCAGTAGAGTGCAAATAATTTAACACTCCACATGCCTTTTATGGACATTTTTCAATAATATAATATATTTTAAGATAAATTCAACTTAAATTGCAACTAAGATTTTAATATTTTGTTTATCCCATTTTCTTTTTTTAGAATTAACTTAATACTAAATTCTAAAACCAAATCAAAGACTTCAATTAAATACTGTATAGATAAACCTTTCATAAATTACTACACCGTAGAAATCTGAAGTTATTGTAGACATTTTAAATTCCAGAGCAGAAATTCAAATAAATGATACACACATTACACAGCTCTTCCACATCTTATACATATTACATTATACACAGCTGACCATCGTACATGAACAAACACCTTTGGGTGTCCCTGTTCAAATTCAGGTTACGAAGAAAAATCCAGCAGCAAGAATTACCAATAACAGAATAATGTTAAAAATTTAAAAAATCTACTACTGTTCAACACATTAATTTTAGTTTAGTTTCCTTCAGATTTTTTAGCAGAAATGTGTACAATATTTAAAGTTCATGAGTAATATTTTACTGCAAGCAAAAATTTTTCTTTTTATACTAAAACCTTCTGAATTGTTCTACTTTTGTTATTAAAATATTCAAATAAAAATTCAGTGTAAGCCGCACAGGGAACGCTGGTGAGTGCGCATAGTGGGAACATGTAATTACGCGCTTAACCTTTATTCAATTGTTGGTATTTAACACGAGTTCCAGTAGCAGCAGTGATGATGCATTATTTCTAATGGAAAACATTTACACAAATTTATCATCATTTAAAGACGATACCGTTAATGACATTAATTAGAACAGAAAATGGTACAGTGAGTATCATCATCTTTTTTCGCAATTAAAAAAGATAGAGACAGGTTTTTTTTAAATACATGAGAATGACTCTGGAAATGTTTCATTGTCAAAAGTAGAACTTCATTTACAACAACAATGGTGTAACTTGCATAAGCAACCAATATTACCGGAAGAAAGACTTGTGATTACTTTGAGGTACAAATTTTGAACATTTTGACTACCGGTATTCAATATTATAAAGCATTGTTTGGCCAGTAATAATCTTTTATTAAATTTATTTTTATAAACCTATGTTATAATTAACAACTTGTTATTATTTATGAATTTGTATTATATGACACCAAGTACCTTAGCAACCTGCCAGCAAGCAGCAGGTAGGTTTATACAAAACAAATCTGTGAGCTGATAAGCGCAGATGACCAGCACACAGGTTTCCCCACCAGCGTTTTTCTGTGAGACGTCCGATTAAAATATAATGGCATATTCCTACTCACAGGCTCCCACTTGTAAGCGACCTGTGACCAGTGTTCACTGTGCGCTTACCCTAACTTTAGTTTCAGTTGACCCAAAGTAAATAAATTGCTACAATTTGGAAACAACTTTGCATTTGCTGTTCCAGTATCTGAAACTGAAGGTTAAACTATACTATAGTTCTGAAAAATGTCAAGAATCACAGTGCATCATTATTTTAAACTGTAGTCATTTTTAATTTAATTTTGTGAAGTGAAACTGTAAAATTTTGGTTCAAATCTGTTATTCTATTATTAACAAACTTTGATAGGAATAATTTTATTCATTTATTTAATTATATTCACATGAAAGAAATAAAAAACATCCAAGGTAAAATAATAAATGCTTACACTCGTAACTCCATTGATAAATGCTCGTCTTGCTAATGGTCCTGGGCCATCTACTGTTTTGCCATCATCTTCTGGACCCCAGGATGCACTGTATATATCAATATGATCAGGATTTAATCCTAATGCACGAGCTTCAACAGCGTCATTCACTGTACCATCTAACATTCTGACACCTAAAACATTAAAAAAATTAATACTGAATTAAATTTTCATTAAAACTAATAACAAAATTTAAATACTAAAAACAAACACGGCAGAACAAATACATACATACACAGAAATAAAACAGCTGAAAATTTATAAAAGTTTTTTCATGAAACAAATTATTATAAAGCCACCCAAAAATATTTTTTTTAAATGTATTTAGTTTTTATTACTTTTGGGGATACAAGGATAGTGAATGAAACTGGTAATATCCTCTTGTGACCATCACACGGGGTTTTCAGGCAATTTCAATTTAGGTAACTTCAACTTTGATTACACAGAGTGAAATTTCTACTATGTTATTTTTATAAATATTTAAAATGATTAAAATAGACTTTCTACTAATTGACTTTCATAAAAAAACTCCGACACAATATTTTTATAAGTTATAAAATATGAACTACACATTAAGTAATATTCATCAAACTATAAATAAATTTTGAAATAGAAAACTAAATTCATAATTTTTATTATAAAAAGAGCATTAATAAATTAATTAATGATATGAGTAACACATAAAATGGCCATATTCAACATGACTCATGAAACTTCTTTTGTCCTTAAAAGAATTGATTTGAAAATTACACAATTATGTATTGTATAAATAATAATCGTTAATAATTATTATTTTTTAAATGTTCACCCACAAGGTTTTGAATGGAAGTTATCTGAAATAGGTAGGTCTTCCCTAATTATTTCCTGATAACCAGATTTTATTCAGTACGTATTTTCCAAATTCAGTTAGCATCCAAATAATAAACTTGTTAAGTAATACATTTTCCATAGAAAAAATAAAGTAATCACCAGAATACACAAAATTATCATCATCATGTAGCGTCATGTATCATCATGTATCAAGTTTCACATGATACTTGATACATGATGTAGCGTCATGTATCATCATGTATCAAGTTTCACATGATACTTGATACATGATGCTACATGATGATACATGATGATGATTTTGTGTACTCTGATGTTGGTGGGTCCATCGAACCTTGCATAATTAGGTAATAATGATCAAGGCAGCTTAAAACGTTATGAAATTTATATTATATAAAACAGAAATAATCTATAGTTTAGCCGCTCTAAGTTTGCTCCTACTGTCAACAAACCAAAACCAGCTACTACAGGGTGCACACTAGAGTCCGTGACTTTATGGATGTCGTATTCCTATTAAGTTATCTATTTTTTAAATTATAAGTACTTAAAGTACTAAAAACATCAGTCGTGATATGATGTAGGCCTAACAATTTAATTTAGAAAAATGCTTTTAAAAGTATTTTGAATTTAAATACTTTTGAAAGTATTTAGTTGTTACTTTTTAATCAGCATGTACACATTTAGATATAATGCGCATGCTCAGTGACGTCATTATTTGTTTACATTAGGAGCAAACTTAGAATGGCTGAACTATATTTCAGTTTTATTTTTTGTACCAATACAATAAGAATGAATAAAATTTCACACTAAGGTATGGCTTATGTCTGAAATAGTAAAAACATTTTATCTAGATTTCATACGATTTGCGACAAATATGAACCAAACAGGATTGTTTATTGCCCATTTAAATTTAACATAGGTACAATTAATCTAAAATACTATATTGTTTGTTCATTAGTTTCAAGAGTCCAATATTTTATAGTAACTAAAACAGAACAGTTACTAGTTAATAATATTGATTTATGATGACAGCATAACTCATATTGATAACATTTAATAACAATAGTAATCCATGTACATTTGAACAATCATAAGTACAATCCCTGATGTTAAATGATTCGCATCATGCAGTCATTATTAAACCAATCTGTTCTCTCACTCCCTCTTTCTCTCTCTATACACCTCTCTGTCTCATACTATGTGTTATATCCCTCATCCATACTGCCCCTGATTATACTCTCTCGCTTGCATCCTCTTTAGTATCCCCCCATCAACATAATTTCCATGATCCATTGTCTGAATACGATAGCAGACAACTATTAGCGTTAATTTTGATTTGGCCATATTTAATGTCATGTAATCCAGTGGTTTAATAACATTCAAACGTATATTACCTTTCAATACATGACGAATGAGATAGGTTATGTTGACCAGTTGGTCTGCTTGGTATTAAATGCATTATTTATACCTAACATTTATTATTTACCAGTATAAAATAGTTTAAACTAAAAAGAAATAATATGTTATTATAGATTGTTTATTCAACCTTCATATGAACAAATTTTTGTCAATCAAAAGGCTATACTACTGTTACGTCCCAGGTTCGTGAAATAAAATTCAAAAGCTTTTATCGAAAATCCAACTAGTGTTTTGTTTTATTCAAGAAAGAAAATCTTATCAGATCCAATGTTGAAATATTTAAAACAATTAAAATTCTTAAAACAATTAAAATTCTTAAAAAAATTAAAATTCTTTAAATTCAGTTGGAGTAATTATTAAATCTTCTAAAATACTTTCGTCAAAATAAAGTTGAAAAAAAAATTAATAAATTATTAATATTTTGTTTTCTTTTTTTTTATAAAAATTGTATATCACCTATCCCTTTAAAAGTTTTAAAAGAGAGTGAGGACAACAATCCAATTTATTTAAATTAAGAAAATTGTCTTTTTCTTTTTTTTTGCATTTTTGTTACGTCCCAGGTTCGTGAAATAAAATTCAAAAGCTTTTATCGAAAATCCAACTAGTGTTTTGTTTTATTCAAGAAAGAAAATCTTATCAGATCCAATGTTGAAATATTTAAAACAATTAAAATTCTTAAAACAATTAAAATTCTTAAAAAAATTAAAATTCTTTAAATTCAGTTGGAGTAATTATTAAATCTTCTAAAATACTTTCGTCAAAATAAAGTTGAAAAAAAAATTAATAAATTATTAATATTTTGTTTTCTTTTTTTTTATAAAAATTGTATATCACCTATCCCTTTAAAAGTTTTAAAAGAGAGTGAGGACAACAATCCAATTTATTTAAATTAAGAAAATTGTCTTTTTCTTTTTTTTTATTTGTACTCACATCTGACGTTGTGTAAATAAGATCATCTGGTGGTACATTGATGTTGATGCTGTAAGAGTGTTTATGTTTACGTTGGAATGTCGTTACGTGCGTACTGTTCGTTATGTTTTGTTTTGTTTTGTGCGTACTGTTCGTTATGTTTTGTTTTGTTACGTGCGTACTGTTCGTTATGTTTTGTTTCCACTGTCCGTTATGCGTTAGGTGTTCGTATGTGTATCTCCTATTACAATCCTATTACAATCTTCCCCTCCCCCCGGAGAGTAAAGAGAAGCACACAGTACGTGTAAGCAAAATAAAGGGGGTGAGTGTTAAAATGAAAAAGAGAAGATGAGTATGTAGCAGTTGTCGGCTTGAGATGGTAATATACATTCATTTGGGGCCCCATTCAATAAAACATTCAAACAACATGCAAACAGCATTTTTTTTTTTATTACAATCATCCCAAACTCGAGGATCGCTACAGACAGCACCTAAAAATAAATTATGTAATTTATGAGTATACTATTTAACTTTTTTAATATTCGAAATATGTTCTTTAGTGATATCTCCTCCTACAGTCTTACGAAGTAATGCTGTAACTGGAGTAGAGAAGCCAATGATATAAAAAGGTTCAGACCATCGATACGCCATTTTGGCACAAATATTTTTTCGTTTTGAACTAACGGGGTGAGTTTTTAGCAGAACTTTATCTCCCACTGAAAATGGATTGGGATGGCGTGTAGCATTATATCGACGTGCCATATCATTATGTGATTTAACTAGTTTTCTTCTAATCTCACACATCATATTACTAGAACGTATAGGATTTCTATGGAGGATATCTTGGATATTCCATGCTCTATCTAATGGAGTGTGAGCTGGAAAAGTATGCAATATGTCAAATGGGCATTTCCCATGAGCATTATGTTGAGCCATATTGAAAGCTAATTGAAACCAAAATAAAGATTTGTCCCAAGTTGCTTGAGTCTTTGCATGATACGCAATAAGGATAGATCTAAGATTTCGGTTTAAACGTTCTGCATGCGATGGTTGAGGGTGATAGGGTGAGAGGGTGGTTCGTTTTATGCCTAAATTGAAACAAAAGTTTTTAAACATTATGGAATTAAAATTTTTAGCATTATCTGTGACAATCAATCTTGGAATAGAATAACTTTGGAAAATACGTTTTAATTCATGTATAATAGAGGATGTATTAGTGTTTTTTAACGGGGCTAACCATGTGAATTTTGAGAAACTATCGACTACCACTAGAATATATTTATATCCTTGATTGGTTTTTGCTAGGCTACCGACGGTATCAATAAACAGTGTGTCAAATGGCGCTGTCGGAACTCTGGAACTGAGATTTCCCCATTTATAATTTATCCCAGGTTTGCTTCGTTGGCAGGTCGTACAAGCCTTGACTTTCAGAGGAATTTCTCGATATATATCTGGCCAATAAAAATATCGTGTGATTTTGTGTATAGTTTTCTCAACACCTAAGTGTCCACCAATCTCCGAATCATGAAAATATTTAAATACTAAATCTTTTAAAGAGTCGGGAAGTACGATTTTGGTTGGATTATTATGTTTATTTTTTGAACATAGGACTCCTTTGGATAAACAAAATTTACTATTCCTTTGTTGTTTTTGTTGTAGGATAAAGGTATCCTGTTCCTGATGTAGTTTGACGTCTGTAAAAGATAGGGGGAATTGTGACAATAAACTATTAATATAAGTTATATCCTGCGGAATATCTTCGTTATTTAGATCATACATCCTCGATAATGCATCGGCAACATTATTATCTGAACCACGGATGTGATTAATTTTAAATTTAAAGACAGATATTCGGAGTAACCATCTAGCTAATCTACCTAACTGTTTTGGTTTGGAAAGAAGCCAGGCTAAGGCTTGATTATCAGTTTCTAAAAGAAATTCGCGATGTGTTAAATAGGTCCTGAAATGATCCGTTGCGAAAACAACTGCAAGACACTCTCTTTCATATGCTGAAAACTTTCGTTCTGCTTCTGTTAGTGTTTTAGAAGCATACGCTATAGGTTTCCTAGATCCTTCTTGTTCCTGAAGTAGGACAGCTCCTAGACCTGTATCAGACGCATCCGTCTGCAAAATGAAAGTTTTGGAAAAGTCTGGAATTGCTAATACCGGTGGATTAGCGATTGCCTGTTTGAGATCTTCAAACGCAAGTTTTTGAGCGTCGTGCCAGATAAACGGAGTGTTTTTGCGACGTAATTTATTTAGTGGTTCAATTCTATCAGCATAATTCTTGATAAATTTGGAAAAATAATTAACCATACCACAAAATCGATGTACTTGTTTTACTGTCATAGGCTGTGGGTACTGTAATATTTTTTGTGTCCTATTTGAGTCTATAGAGACTCCTTTGTACGACAATACATGTCCGAGAAACGGTATTTCATTTACAGCAAATGTCACTTTATCAGGATTAACTGTAATGCCAGCTTTCCGTAAAATTGACAATACTATTTTGATATGTTTAACATGCTCTGTAAAACTTTTTGAATATATTAATATATCATCCATATAATTAAATACAAATTTATATTTAATATTTTTGAATAATGTATTCATAAGGCGAGTTAAAACTTGCGCACCAGTCGACAAACCAAAAGGTAACCTTTCATATTCGTACAAACCATCTGGTGTACAAAATGCAGTAATTTGACGAGATTTTTCTGTCAATGGGATCTGATGGTACGCTTGTGCTAAATCTAACGTACTAAACCATCTTGCATTGGAAAACCATTGGAACGCATGATTTATATTCGGCAAAGGTTGTGCCTCTGAATCAATTATTAGGTTAACTTGACGATAATCTACAACTAGACGACTAGTTCCGTTTGATTTCGGAATTAAAAATGCTGGGGAAGAATAGGGGGAAATACTTTCTCGAATTACCTTATCTTTTAATAATTTGTCAATTTGTTGTTTCATTTGAAACGTTTTTATCGGATTTAAAGGATAGGGTCTAGATTTAATAATTTCATTATTTTTAAGTACAATATCGTATTTCAATACATGAGTACAACCTAATTTAGTTGTAAGAACATCAGGAAATTCTTTACATAAATCATTAATTGTATTTTTAATATACTCACTTTGTTCCACGTTGTTAATTTGTTCTGGAGATAGGTCGGTTAAGTGAAATTGTTTACCTCTTGCCCAATCAAAAGTTATGAAAGATTTTGTTGGGTTAACTATTGCGCGGGTTGTTTGTAAAAAATTCATCCCGAGTATTATTCGGTGTTGTAATTTGGATAATATTTTAAAATTCACTTTCCATGATAATTTTTGAAGATTAACCTTAATCCAAATTTGTTTATTTATTTTTAAAGGAAATCGATCAGCTGTGAGACAAATTGCATTAATGTTTTCTTCCTCTATAATTGCCTTTTTATTTTTTAAAAATGTATACAGTTGTTGATTTATAATATTATGGGTGGAACCTGAATCGATAAGGGCATTAAATATGTTATTTTTAATTTTTATTGGTAATGTTTTTAAAGAATAATTACAATTTAACTTATTTCCTTTCAACTTTAAATATTTACTTGAATTATTTTTACAAATGCACATCATATGTTTATGGTCAGTACATTTGTAAACATTTAGTTTTTTGAAACATTATTATTTCCTTTTTGTTGTAAAAGTTTACAATTTCGTTTGATGTGACCTAATTTATGGCAATAGAAACATTTTAAAGTGGTTGCAGGCATTTGTGATCTAACGGTGTTGTAAGTTGTATCTTTTAATATATTTTGTTTACCTCGTGAAGGTACTATGCTATTTATATCTTGTATTACGCTCGTATCACTTATTTTAGATACGCCGATGTCATTCAGAGTCCTAGCATAAACTCTCTCATATACATAGGTATCTAGTTTATTGAAATCTTGTAAGTTACGAGGTTGGCCAATTATACCTATATGTGCGGCGTATACTTCATTTAAACCGGTTAAAATTATATTAATTAACTCACCTTCTGTTAGATCTAATCTTAATACCTCATGGTGTTCTAAAATTTCTTTTATGTATTCATTAAGTGTCTCTGTTTGCGACTGATTTCGGTACAACAATTTGAGTTTTAATATTTCTTTCATTTTTGGCGTTATTAATTTGTTGACTAAATCTCTATGAAATTGATCGAAATTATGATTATTTTTAATTGAATTCTCAAAGATTTGTTCAGTAAAGCCTGTCATAAATTGAGTTAACAATACTAAAGGTAAATCTACTGCATAGCGTTTCTGAATTTGTTTAATTATTTTGATATTTCGTACTAGTATATCAATATCACGTCCATCAGTTATAGTTAATTGCTTTAATTCATTTTCAATTGGATTTGCAATTTTCGTCCAATTGAAGTTTAACTCACGATTAAAATAGGCTGGATTATGATTACCTACTGCATTCGGTATTAATATATCAGGAGTTTCGTTTCTAAGAACAGGATTTTGCATTACTGGGGAATGTAAAATATTAATATGGTTAACACCAAAATTTTCTTGTTGATCAAGTAAGAAATCATTTCCTAAATGTGCGTTTTCAATATTTATGTTGTTTTGTTCTAAATTAGGCTCAATTTCGAAATTTTGTAACCTATTAAGTTTCCAAATATCAAATTCTCCCTTTAAATTTTGAAATCCTACAAGTTTATCTGGTTTATTAGTTAATATGAATGTTAATAATTTATTAAGCCTATCATCAAATGTTTCGGCATTATACTTTTCTACTTCAGTTAAATTTTCTAGGTTTCGTAACTTTACCAAATAGTTTTGACACTCCGTCAGTTGTTTGTCTATGTCAAACCTATGTAGCGTAGTTAAGTCAATTTGTCGTCCATTATTTAAGAGTTTTTGTAACCTTTGTCTTTTTTGTCTTACGTTTCCTATTGTTGTACTTTTTCGTATTCGTAATTGGAAATTAACGTTTGTTTCGTCTAATTTAGTGGGATCAAGAATTGGTGCTACTTGTCTATCCATGTTTCTACCTGTTTATTGTTTTCTGTAATGATGACTATTTAAATGTATGTAAACAATGCCTTACCAGATAATTTCAATACACTTGCCAGATGTGAGATTGTTACGTTTTTTGAAATTGTTATTGATAATTGATTTTTATGAATTTTAGAAGATTTATTGATGTTATTTATTGAATTTTTGTTTTAGTTTTTATGATATTCTGATTTATATCCTGGTTTATCCTTGTCGTATCTTGGTTTATCCTTGTTTAATTTCCCGGTCGATGCACCATTTTTGTTACGTCCCAGGTTCGTGAAATAAAATTCAAAAGCTTTTATCGAAAATCCAACTAGTGTTTTGTTTTATTCAAGAAAGAAAATCTTATCAGATCCAATGTTGAAATATTTAAAACAATTAAAATTCTTAAAACAATTAAAATTCTTAAAAAAATTAAAATTCTTTAAATTCAGTTGGAGTAATTATTAAATCTTCTAAAATACTTTCGTCAAAATAAAGTTGAAAAAAAAATTAATAAATTATTAATATTTTGTTTTCTTTTTTTTTATAAAAATTGTATATCACCTATCCCTTTAAAAGTTTTAAAAGAGAGTGAGGACAACAATCCAATTTATTTAAATTAAGAAAATTGTCTTTTTCTTTTTTTTTATTTGTACTCACATCTGACGTTGTGTAAATAAGATCATCTGGTGGTACATTGATGTTGATGCTGTAAGAGTGTTTATGTTTACGTTGGAATGTCGTTACGTGCGTACTGTTCGTTATGTTTTGTTTTGTTTTGTGCGTACTGTTCGTTATGTTTTGTTTTGTTACGTGCGTACTGTTCGTTATGTTTTGTTTCCACTGTCCGTTATGCGTTAGGTGTTCGTATGTGTATCTCCTATTACAATCCTATTACACTACTATATACAGTGGTTTTTTTTAAAATGTCACCATTGGGATCCAAAAAACGATAAAAATTACAAGAAACTGTAAATAGGGAACCTTCCCTAAATTGATTTTTTTTTATCACAAATGTGTGCAACGTTGCAATCTGTTCAATTTAGAACAATAAGTAACCCCATGACCCTATGAGATGAAGATGATACCTATAACAAGTACATGAGGTTTAGTTTTGTACACTCAAGTCAACCATTCCTGAGAAAAATGGTTAATTGACCACCAACCATCATCAAAGTACAAAGGTAGTTACTGTCTAGTATTCAAATGTTTATAAAAGTGACCACCTTTTCTAGGAATTTTTTTTTTTTAATGCCTAATGTGTGTATGTTGCAATCTGTTCAATTCAGAACAATAAGCAACCCTATGACCCAAAGAGATGAGGATGATATGTATGACGTGTAAATGAGGTGTAGTCTTGTACAGACTCAGGTCGACCGTTCCTGAGAGAGTATGGTTAATTGAACCCTAACCATCAAAGTACACCGGTAACCACTGTCTAGCATTCAATCCGTATAAAAGTAACTACCTTTACTAGGATTTGAACTAGGAACCTTCATCTTCGAAAATCAGCTGTTTAACAGCTGATTTTCGAAGACAACTTTACCTCTAGACCAACCCGGTGGGTCACTAGGATTTGAACAATGAAACCTTCATCTTTGAAAATCATCTGTTAAACAGCTGACTAATGGAGACGATTTTACCACTAGAACAAACCATTGGGTTAAATTAAAAATATTATGTTACCATATTTAATATATCCGCCATTTTAGCTTATTGATATATTAACCATTTTTCCATTATGGTGGACGACTTCATGTATTTAAATAGTAACCCCACTTCTTATGGTGAATTTTGATAAAGATATAATTTTCAGGCATTTTTGCTTATTTGTATTTATCCACAAACCCAACTATTTAGGAGATTTATAACCACTCAAAAGTGAATTTCAATATTCAGTGTTAAAACAAAAGTTGGAGTTAGTTGCTATTTATTTTGTATGGCAATAACAAGACAATTGGTTTTTAGTGAAGTTAATTTTTTAAAATAATCATTAAATTAAATTAAAGATGTTTTAAGAAATTGAGTGGCCGTAGCTCTTACTATACCAAAAAATTATGTCTTCTATCAAAATCTACTATAAAAATTATGGTCGCTCTTTAAAAATATGAACTTTTCAACTGTATGGGAAAAGCTGGATAATTAAATAATGCTAATTCACATTTTTAATATAGTGAGAAAAAGTAAGGAGAATTCCTCATTTAAAGATGCGTGTAATGTTTACAGTTTTTAAGTTTCCGATGGTGATCCACTTAAAAAAAAACACCTGTGCATTATTACAATTAAAAATTTTGCCAAATAAGAAATGTATAGTATTACTTTATTAATTTCAATAGGTGGTATCAAAATTATTAAAAAGAATCTCTTTAGTAATTATTAAAAAAAAACAGTAGTAAAATACATTGAAGAAAATAATGACAGGTCATTTCTATGCCATAGAAGTTCACATGCTCAACTACATCCTGGTTTTGATTCCTAGAGTATAGGAATTTTAGCACATTACAACCCAATGTTCTATAAATAATAATCAAGAACATGACTGTTCAGAATATGTATGTACACTGTGACAAGATATCAGATTGGCATGATTTAGGTTTTTTGTAATTTGAACAAAAATACTGAAAATTTTTAGTTAAGAATGTAAATTTATAAGATTTACAATTTTTAAATTTCAAATTCTATAGAAGTCTCTATGCCAGCCAGTTAGTCAGTTAGTAGAGAGTTGCTTTGAATTATTAAGTGACATCAGTGGAGCAAGTGGTTTTTTTTTTATGGTAACCCGTTGACAGCCACACAATAATAAACAACAATGAATGGTCCTGATTGAAATCAAGCTGAAAGAACAAATTTAACAAACTGAAGTGATAAATTTGAGCGGTTGTTCAAAAATTAAAGCGGTTCTTGACAATAAGATAGTAAAGCAACTGTACAAAAAAAATTCTGAAGAATAACGTAAGTTATTCAAACGTAATATACACTAAAGTATAATCCTTGTTAAACCGGTGTTAAATGGATAAAAAATTAGAAAGTACCTTACTGTATAAAATAAGACATTAAGCAAGAGAAAATTAAACTGCAACTTGCTTTGTCTTTATAATTTAACATTAAAGGAAAGTGATTCAACGGAACACATTCTTTCGAACAGCAACAAATGATAATTTATTTAACTTACTGAATGTTTGAAAAAGTTTCTGAATAAAATTTCTGAAAAAGTAATAAAAATAAGGTATTACTTTACTATGTTAATAACAAATATTTAAATTCCATTAACAAATTAACATAAAGTAGGCTACTGTTAAGTGCAGTGCAGATTGTCACGAAGATAACAGTTATCTTCTACTCATAAAATTTACAATACTTTAATAGAAAACGGTTACAAATTTATGTATTTTACACTAAAATACATCTTAAAATGTGTCAAAATTGAATTTTTTTGAAATATTTAAACATCTTCAAATGATTGCTGATTACAAGTCTTCATTTATTCGTGGGAAGAAAACATTAACAAACTAATGAAAATCAATGCTATTTTTCTATGGTTCAAATTCCGTGGGACACCTGGTATACAACACAACAGTATCTTTGTTACAAAATATGTTTCACGTCCCCATTTTCCATTCTGAGAGAAACCAAACTGAGTTAAAATGTCTTCAGTTAACAATGTCAAATTGGTTAAAAATTTTACACATTTAAATACTTTTTAAATGTTCCTTACTGAAATGACCTAAAGCAACTTATTTTCTGTAAGTTAACCTATTTTCAGTTTAAGGCAATCAAGATCTTGTGCTTCATGTCACTTGGTCTAGTGATGCAGATTGTAATTACGGTGAAAAGTGAGAAAATTCAGAAGTCATGTACATTTTCAAATTTTTTAATGTAGTTTCATCTCGACTGGCCAAATAATTTTCAGAGAGGTAGCAGAGTTCACTAAGTATAGTCTGGACTAAAAACCACATTTGTAACTTTAACCAGTGAACATTAAACGATCAAGAAACTAAAAGTCATTTTTCTCAAAACTACTCTTTGGTGCATAATTTAGTGATGCACAACACTGTCCAACTGTCCTGTCTAAAAGAATAATTTGGTACAAGCAAATTTTGTATGAAATAGTATTATGTACAGTGAATGTACACATTTTATAAAATTTTAAATACACACATTTTATAGTGTATATGAAGCCTTTCTAAATAGTTTTTGGTTGAAAAATATAAAACTTCTAATAAAAGGTTTTGTGACAAATTTTGTGCCCTATTTGATATAAATGGGTTGTTGACATGCTTTGAAATAAGCAATAAATATTGGTAAGTAATGAATTGATCATATGTTAAAATTTTAACTTATCAGTTTTATCTGACATGTCCTATGACACTCCCCTTTGGCGTCTACTGGATGGTTATACATAAAAAAGTACTTTAAATTTTTGTATTTTTTGCCCATCCATAGTAAAAGAATTTGGCAATGCTTTTTCTACGAATCAGTCGATTTTCTGTAAGGAATATCCAATAAAGCATTTATAAGGATCTGATCAATACACTTTTGCAGAAGTTTACAATAAAATAATTAAAAACTCGCTAAAAAATCTAGTATTTGCAGCTGTTTTTGGACTCGGTATGTACAGTATAGAATAAGTAATGTCTTGGATGGCATTTTACGTTCCTTGAGTTGAAATAAACGAATCTAGTAGAAGAATGTTATATTACAACAGTCTTAATATAGACAGTGGGCATTCTGAACTGTAGTAAATGAGACACAAAAGTTTAAATACTACTGATGAACACTAAATTATTATCTTGAGAAAAAAATGTATTTGTTAGGGTATAAAACTAAGGGATTCATAGTCTTAAAATAAATAAAATTGGTAAGTAACTACAGAAAGTAATGAAAAATAAGATGCTGCATCTTCAGTAAGTAGTAACTTGTACAGTTTGCGGCAATCAGTCCAGCGCCTAGGGATGGAAAAGCAAGAGAGACTAATGGAGCATCAGCACCATTGCATTTCCCCTGCAATCTTAGCGTATAGTTCGCTCTTTTACAGCTCTGCACAACGCACTCTGACTGAACCACAATTAGACCTTACAGTTCCGAGTAGAAACAACAGAAGTAGAAAGATAGGAAAGTCAATAGTGTGCATACACAACCAAAATGCCACAATACTTAACTTGATCTATACCAGCGCTTACGTTAATAACACTAATCTTAAAAAATTAGAAGATGTGGAAATCAAAATTTAAAGTAAAATAATAATCTGAAATTTTCATAATCCGCTTGATTATTTTGAAAGGATATTGAGCATTTTAAACGAATTAAATTTTGTAATGCCGCCTCCATGGCACAGTGATTAGCGTGTTGGGCTATCAAGCAGAAGGTTCCAGGTACGATTCCCGAATAGGGTTTGGAAATTATTACATCCCAAAACCAGAAGCATCTAATAAAGCATTGTAAGAAGCACTATAATGATCTGATCGATACACTTTTGGAGAAGTTTTCAATAAAATATTTAAAAACTTGTTTATTAAATTAAATATTTACAATTGTTTTTGGATAAGAATGCAAAATTTTAGGGTTTCATACCCCAAAGTAGTCACTGATAACCAAGATGTTCATACGACTTATAATAAACTGAACAAATTGTAATGAATGTTAAAAAATAACTTACCACCAATACTGGCATTATAAGCGACACCAATACCACAATAGTTATTGAAAGCAATGGCAGCTACTTCCCCAGCACATCTTGTGCCATGTTTGTTATCACCATTATCTCTAGGCATTGGATCATTATCATTGTCATTGATATCTGTACTGGCATTGCTGTCCTGTAAAAGAAGAAAAATAAAATTGTAATCATTAATTCAATAAATAGTTCAACTTAATAGATACATTAAGACCGATTTAATATTACAAAACTAAATATGATACAAAATCACAAAAAATAAGAATCCATTTAATCTGGACGCAAGTAACAGATGTAATACACGACCCGAGATCTACACTGGATGTCCATAAAGTCTGGAAACGGCTAAATTTTATAAGACTAAATGTAACTATACAAACAAAATAATTTTAGTTACTGTATTAAGTTACTATACTGTTAGAAAAAATAGATGCGCTTAAAATGTAACGGCTATCTTGGATCTGCGATATTCTTTAACTTTATTATTCTAAATGGTATTACAGTTTTATCACAAACCACATACACACGCGCACATTACTACTATACTACACATTACTACTATACTACACATTACTGCATTACCACACATACATACTATACACACATTATACTATAATATGCTGTACTATACTATTAGTACTACACACAAGTATAGTACAGTATACTACTAGTAATAGTAAATACTACTAATATACCTACTATTATTCTATGTTTTGTATTATACTTTACTGTGTGTAGTAACTATAGTACTATGTATAGCCTATGAGCCATGTATGTACTATGTATAGCCTATGTATACCCACAAGACATACATATTGTATGTATGAATGTATGCATTATTATTATTGTGACACTTATTTTTAAAGTCCGTTTTGGGATCTGGGTAAATTAAATAATTAATACAATAAAGTTTAAAAGTTTAAAAGTTTATTTATTACAACTAAGAATTACAATTAAATAAGTGACTAAAATCTACTAGTACATTACAATTAAATCATTTAATAAATAACAAACTAATTATAATTAACTATACAATAAATAACTTAACCAACTTACTTAATATTACTTACAAAAATTATACAGAATAAACGTTAAACAATACACAGTAACGTTGACCTATTCAAACGTAACCGTTAAGCGATTCGCTCACTCAAATACAGACAAATCAAGAATGAAACTGAAACTAGACCGTAAACAAACCGGCGCTTATAATAGATGGACTAATGGAGAGTTCGAGAAAAGACAGAGATTTACAATACAATAACAAAATACAAATTTTTCTGATAAATCTTCTGGATAAATCTTAACAACTGTGAACTAATTAGGATTGAATAGAAGGTGTTATAAAAAGGCCAATTATCTAAATAGGTACCCATCCGACTCCATCACAATAGTCGTTCAACAAAAGGCGGTCTACCTGTGCTATTCAAACATTTATAACTATTTCTTGGAAATCTATTGATCACTCTCTTATTATTTACGTTACCTAACATTATTAAACTCGTGGTCCTCCTCGAAAATTCTCGAATACTCTTTCCTTTTCGATATTTTCACTTTATTATAAAATGTGTATGATCTCGATGTAGAATTAAAAAACAATAATAACAGCAAAAATCGCATAACGGTAGTTCCTTTCGTTTTATTAGATATTGGAAGTTAACTGTGTAAATGGAGTTAAAACGGCTACTACCAACCTCGAATTTTCATTAATTAATCGAAAGTTCTAATTACGAAATTTTATAAAGAAATAGCCTACCTACTCATAAAATTTTCATAATATCTGTTATGAATTTAGTGAGTTATTTTATTCTTAGTGCAGTTATTTATTTATTTTTCCTTTAATTATTCATAAAGATATTAATTAACTGTACAAAAATATTTATATAAGTAAGGTTTAATGAAATTACAGACTATGGACAACCCGTAAGGATTAAAGAAAGTTTTTCTTTAAGAGAACTGACGAAACAAATAATTTTGTTTAATTAAAAAATAAAATGAAGAAACAAAACTCTAAACAGCAGAAAGGTCAACTTTCTAAAAGATTTTAATTAAAATTTCATTAATATTAATATGTTTAATTTTTAAAAAATAATTTAAAAATTTAAGATATAAATAATACTAAATAAACAATTCAACATCATTTAAACAATAAACAACACAATCCTATATTTAAGGGTAAAACATGGTGTAAATTAAACATGGCTAGAAATAAAAATTAATGTATTTATTGAACAAAGTTGTTATGATAATCAACAAATTGGAAAACTTCTTTTATATAGAATATTAATATATTGTAACAAATTCTGTTGAAAGTTAAAACAAACTTTAGTGTAATTTGTAACGATAAGTAAGAAAAAAATAATAGGGAATGGCGGTGATTTTACAATAGCTGTTAGAAACAGATCCTGAAGATCAACTATAATCAACAGAGAAATGAATCGAAGAATCAAACAAGAGGTATTTGATGTATCTAAACGAGCAGACAAAATGATTTGCTAGAGTTCATAACCTACTCAAAACAAAGTACAACATAATAACATTAGTGTGTCTGTGTGAACGTAGGCTAAACAACTATGGAGAGTAAAATATCTAGTAATATTGAATATTAAAATTTGACGAAAACCGCAACAATATTATTTAACCTACGGATATGTTCAGGAGGCCTATTTTACTACGTCGGTTAGCCACAGTTAACTTATCAAATAATTTCTATTCGTGTCTTACGCACACACTGCTTTTGAATATTAACAATAAAGGTAATTATTATAGCGTAAAACAGTGTACGAAGTTGAAGAAAGTTTGTTTACTGTATTTGATCCGGTGGTCAGAACTTACCCAATTTTATGCAATACTGCCTGGCCACAAAACAGATCATAAAAGCTAATATTGTTATAATGAAGATAACAGACTGCACAGAAGTATATTATAATACAATTATATCAGATATTAACTACTAAATATTTACTTTTGCAATGAGTCAACACTCGGATGCACTTCTTCAAGTTTATAGATTAACTTTTTAAAATCATTAAAACTCGATTAAAAATAAACGATTTTTTTAAAAATAACATTTTAAACACTGACTAATAAAGTCTAATATATAATTAATATTCAAAAATACAATTATTTCTAGAAACACGGAAGCAGCATCGAAAATATTAACCTGTTGAAAAAGCAAGAAAAAGTGGGACTACACATTTTCTTAAAAAGAACTAAATATACAAAGAACATCAAAACACCCCCATGTCACTTGAAGACACAGAATAGAAAAATTGGAAAAGTTGATAGCTTGAAGTGCATACGAGGAGCTAATAGAACCGAATACCAGCGACAAAGAAGCGAAAAACAGTAGGCAAGGAAATATGGATACTGCACTTTAAAGACTCACAATCTCTCTAAGAAGAAAACACTTTCAAGACAAGCCAAGATTAGATAGTATAATACTGTGATAAATTATGTGTGTATGTACATGAACGAATGCCTTCGAACGACTGGAAAGGCTGGTCTAAAAAAAGGACATTTGTGAGAAAGGTAAAAACTGTTCAAGAAAAACGAACTTATAATAAAAAAAACATCAGAGAGTGAAGGTTAAAACCACAGACCTAAGAGGTCAGATAAAAGTAGTTCAAAATAGTCAAAAAGGATATCGAGATATCTAGAGTAAGTTATACATACAAAATATATTACACCGAACCAAATTCAGACAAATGATTACTAACTTCAAGGGATTTCCCTAAGAACAAAAGCAGAACACCGGAAGGGCGGAAGAAAGGAGAAAAACATATAGTGAAAGAATGCTAAAAATATGGGCTGCAAAAAGAGCTTCCAGAAATGTCTGAAGTCATAGCCTACGTGATCTAAAATGTCGCTACACTAAAATATTACTAATATCACAGAAACGATATAAGTTCACTGAAGAAAACGAACACAATAATATAACTTGTAATCAGACAATGTAAAGCTTTCCTTTTGTATGTTCTCTTGTTAAATAAAACAAATAAAAATATAGCGACTGATAAAAACAATACGCTTTCGAATTATACAAAGAAACAGTCATTTTTAGAAAACTCTCAGGAACAATATTCGTTCACGTAAAGGAATTAATCCGGAAGCTGATTAGCTAATCGAAAAGCAATTTTAATCTGATCATTATAAATTTTACATGTGGCTGTACAACGGTGATTTATTATAAAAATGAACGCTTTATTATTTTGAACGGACACAGCTATTTAGAGAACCAAAACAGAAAAAAATATTAAAAATTCAATTGATATGTGATTTCCCTAGGTCTATGGAAAAATGTTTTATGAATTATTGAACGTAAAATTAAGAGAAAACCATACAATATCACCGTATAATAAATTAATTCCGTTAACGATCACTTTAAACATGTATTTCCTGACAATTAGACAGTTGATCGTTTTACGCTAAAAGCATCCTATGGTCTTTATTATTTGAAACAGAAGTAGTTTAAACAGACAAAACAATAACAGGAAGAGCCACTCAAGCTTTCGAAGACAGGCAACAAAATATATTGTGTTTAGAATGAGGTCAAAACAGTGTAGGAAGTGGAGGTTAAAATTTTTTATTTGTAATCGAATGGAAGTTGCAGAGTGTCGTTCTAGAGCGAGAACGGGATGAGAAGCCTGAAAGCGATGTGTCTGGGATTAACAGAGTACAATACAAGAAGCATCGTCTCACCATCCGATGTCCAGTATTTCTATTGTGTGTCGTGAATCTACGCTTATTGTGCCTCCCGTGTTGTCGCTCACACACTGCACTGGCCATGTTGACCAGCTGCTGTCTTATTCCCCCATTTTTTGCCGTCGTGTTAGTTTGGTTGGTGAGAAAATGAGAAATGAAGTTACTTGCCTTTTTGGAACCATTATTCGTATCTTATACTTATTTCGCGACATTAATTTCTAAACGTTAGATTAGATTGTTCCCCATAACAGGAAGGTGGAATGTTAAATTATTTGCACTCGATCTGCTAGTTCCAGGGCTACAAACAAATAGTTCTGTTTTTTATCACATGGTCAGCCAGTTATATGACTGAAGCATTTAACAACAGAATAAGAAGAGGTGTAAAAGATACTAATCAGAGTTATCTCCTCTGAGAGTAATGAATTTCATTACACAGCCAAACCCTATAATGAATGAAGTGAAGGTGTCATTTGCAGGATGGAAAGGAGATACTTTTCAAAGGGCCAGGCCTGCTGATAAGTATACTTTTCCACTCAGTGAGGAAGGCATTGTAAACCTCCTTATTCCTCGTTTCACTTAGTAAAGCCTCTAGAGGTTCAGACCAGCCTTTCGGCTAATGACCTAAACAACAACAGATTAGATTGAAGAATTTTTGTCAGCAGTACATTACGAACGTTACTAAGCGTTGTTCAAGTTAATTACGTTACACCAGACAAAAATCATTCAACATATATATTTATGTAGATCTCACAACCAATATCATCTGACAAACAAAAAGCAATTCGGTTTTCCCTCGGTTTAAAAACTGAATATTACTTGCGAAAAATGTAACGATACTCGAAGATAAATAAACCTATTTTACAATCACTCATATGAAAATATAATGTTAAACTAAAGAAATTTATTAGCAAATTTATTTCTTCCATTGTCATTTCTGTATTTAAAAAAAGTAATACTGTCTTATGATTCTAAAAAAATAAGTGGAACGATTTTATACTTACGTATTTCGGTATAAATTTAACGATTTTTTGAAAAAAAAATATTCTATAACTATTTATTGTCGAATATTTACAGTATAGTAAACTTTTCGTAGAAACAGGAATAAACTTATGGGTTCTATTTAAATTAACATACAAAAAAGCGAAACCTACCCACTGACTCACTCACTCATCAAGAAATCTCCACAAAATTTCCAGAATCATACAAGTCTAAAAATTTGAAATTTGTCATATAGTTTCCATCTGGGTTCGGTGCTTACTAAGAAATGATTCTGACAATCCTATTCTAAAATAAGAAAATGTAAAACTGACAAATCTGTTTTTTCCCCAAAATTAAAGCCATTAGATCGAAAATTCACATAACAAAAATTGAAGATACTAATTTAAAATTGTACTATTTTTATACTTAGTTTTTTATCATCCACATCTTGGTTTAGATAAAATTTTGTTTTTTCTAAAACAAATCGCATTAAAATCGGCGTTTTCATAACTACGCCCTTGAAGTAAATTTCAGTAAAAATGCATAAAACCAAAGTAAAAAAAATAAACGTGGTACGACGTTTGTTTTTAATATTTTCTCTCCAACGACACTTGTTTAAGCGAACATGTGACTTTTCTTTTCTGGACCGATACAATAGTACGAGTATTATATACTCGAAAAATCAGAAGGGGAAGCTGCCTAATTAGAAGGGGGAGCTGTTTATTGAACACTGAAAAGTTTTCGTTAATTAAAAGTAAGCTCTTTCGAAATATTTTAAAGGATCAGTAAACAAAATGTTTATAAATGCGAAGTGGAACGAGCGGGAGGTTGCTAGTAAGGAATATATAAAAATTGAAAAATTCAACCAAGATTAAAAAAATCATGGTGATAACGTTGCAAAGTTAATCCATAAACCATAAATATAACGCAACCGCTACAGCATAAGAATACGGTTATAAGAATATGGAAAAACAACTACAAAATTCAGTAATAATTTATCGACAGTTTTTTCAATTCTGCTATGAAGATAGAAGATGCTTATAGAAAATATTTTTCAATAATATTAACATAACCGAGAAGAGTAATGACGCTGTAGTTTTGAAGTTGTTTACAGTGGGGAAGAATGTTGAAATTAGCCGAGATAATGGAATACTGTTTTTAAAGAAAGTTTCGAGTGTAGAGGTTAGAGACTTGGAATTAGCTGTCACTGTGAAGTGTAAAGAACATTCATTGGAAGTTAGAGAAGGAGCGAAAATGAGAAAGAGAGAAAACGTGAGAAAGAGAAAGACTGATCGAGAGGGTGTGTGGCATGACCCAAAAAACGATAAGAAACGATTTGATAAAATAAAAAATTCTTCGTATCGGGTCTAAGAAAAAAACGAAAGAAGCAGGCTGAAGGAAGATTAATAGAAACCCCCATTATGCTGTTAATTATTACAGATGGGTTTTCGTAATGAGTAATAATGATGAATTACTTCAAATTATACGAATAATTAGAAACGCGACAAAAACTACCATTAGCCTAAGGGGGCGAATTAATAACCGATCCAATCTTTAATAACACAAAAAATACGTAATTTATACTAAAGCATTACGTCAATGATGGAATATAAAGTATAGTAATAAAAAAGAAATCATTAATAAGAAAACGGAATGACAAAAAATGACATTTATAAAATTAGGCTTAGAATGCCAATAAAATTTTAACAATTCAGCACGGCATTATAAAAGAAGATGAAATTGATTCGAATACGGAGAAGGAAAGTAGAAGGAATAAAAAGGTAACTTATTTCGCGTTTTACGTAAACCGTTTTTACGATCACAAAAAACTATTTTTAACAAAAAATTTAACTGCTCAAAGATGGAGAACAACGGTTTACTGACAAGATTAGAGTGCATTTTAATAGTGAGAGTAGCTTCTGATATATTTTTTCTTCCGCTGTTAACAGGAAGGTACTTCAGATAGGAATCGAATATTAATTTATTTTATGTGGCTGTATTTCTATGCTACACGTTGAATGCTCGTTAAAAATTCTAAGCAAAGTGTATGTACGCATTTCTGAGACTGTCGTAAAATCAATTGAAATAAACAATACGAAGATTAGGTCAATTTTGCTAAGTAATCAATGTGAAAATATAAAATTTTTATAATGTCTCAGACTTCAAGTAACGAGGTGGTATTATGAACTGCAGAGACTGGTAAACGGATAGAAAATTAGTTCACATTTCAAGATACTAGTTAAAAATAATACAAAAGAGTTGTAAACAAGATTGAAAAATTGGTTTTGATTTTGTAAAATACGAGGCGAATGTATAGTATGGTTGTCAAAGTTTCTGTAATATTACTGTGTAACAAATTAATTTTACGCCAATTAGTAATGTAAGGATCAAAAACTAAATATTAATACTGTAGATTATATAAAAATTATGTTTAATTATATTTTTAGTTAATTTACAACCATTTACACACCAACAGTTTGGGAGTTGGCGAATACGGAGGGTAAAGAAACAAGAAAGATTAAAATTCAGACCCCAGCCGAGAATCAAACTCAGGACTTACAGCATTGCATTCCAGCACTCTACCAGTGTTCCATAGAGGCGACCAATTATGATTTATTTTTAACAAAAATTTTTTATTGTAATTGCAATGAAATCCCATAGATTACGGCATTCTAAAATTTTTTTTGAAATCAAAAATAAAATGAGTACCTAGGCTTATTTTTGTCACGCAGGAAAACAAAGTTTTGCAAGATTACTGGGCCAACCTTAAAACAAGGTTTATTAATTTTTGTATGGTTATCCGTCAGTAAACAAATGTATCAATAATAAAAATAAAATATTTATTCACAGACGGAATTAGGATAAAACTTGTTTAAAATCAAAACTTAGAATTCTCTATATGAAAACTATTTTTTTTCATTTAGACCTTATCATTAAAAATGAATAATTGCAACAGCTCGCCTCCACAATGTAATGGCAGCGTGCTACACTACGACGTGTAAGGGCCCGGGTACGACACCAGGCTAGGGTCTGGAAAATTTACCACCTTAAATACCAACGTGTCTTAACTCTGTACTCGCTAATGACCAAGTTATTAATTCGACTTAAATACGCTAAAATTATATTTCGAAGGCGTGGTCATTTTTAGTAAAAACTTTAAGTGGGCATCAAAGTACCAGTTTAAAAAAAAACAATATTTCATAAATTTTTAAACGATATAAAGAATTATAAAGTTGCTATCAAGCATTAAAACACAGTATTGTGAAATAATGTAAAGAGATCGTTGACTGCAGCGTTCACTTCATAACCAGATTGCAAATTTAAATTATACAATTTGTAGTATTGTAAACTATTAATAATAGTGTTATTACATACAGACGTTTTAATATTTATAATGAATATTTTTGCCCACAATGGCTGGAGAGTTAAATTAATTGCACTCAATCTGCAGGTTCCAGGGCTACAAAAAATAGTTATGTTTCTGATTACGTAGTCAACCAATTATATGACAACTTTAAAATGACTGAACTAAGAATAGAAGAGGTAGTGGTGTAAAAGACACTAGTCAAGAGTTGTCTCCTCAGAGAATAATGAATTTCACTATAGTACAGCCAGACCCAGTGGTGAGTGAAGTGAAGATGTCATTTGCAGGGTGGAAAGTAGGTGCTTTTCGAAGGGCGGGGGAAGCTGATAAGCATACTTTTTCACTAGGTGACGAAGGTAACGGTAAACCACCTCCCTCCTCGGTTTTACTTAGTAAAACTTCTAGAGGTTCAAACCAGCCTTTTGGCTGTTGACTTAAACAACAAAAATGTAAAATTAAAGTTCATAAACAACTGAATAAACATTTGATTCAATCACATTAAAAAATTATCTATTTAATTCAGGTTGTAACGTCTTCTAAATCCTAATCTTTCCTAAATAAGTAGGATAGCGTGCCGTACTGACTTAGCATTAAAAAGTAATAAAATTGTGATTGGTATAGCAATCGACACCACAAGGCAGAGCATTATAAGAAGTACAAAAAAAACGAAAATTATTTTCTAAATACAAAATGACAAGAGTATAAAATAATAATGTAATTTATTTTTAAGCTGTGAGTGTATTCATGGAGCAACGGACGCCTCCGAGCATTAGTGACGTACCAGATAGAAACCCGAAAGGTCACAAATTAAATTTTCGGTTATCTGGAAAATTTCATAAGTTAAAATCCATTGTTTAAGTTCTTTAAAACACTACAGTCGCTAATAACCAAGCGGTTAGTTAATTTGTAATCTAATAATCATATTTGAGTATGCAACAGGAAAATCCACTCAAGACTAGTTTTTTTTTAATTATGCCAATTTCCGTTAGATGAACACTTGTAAAAGTTTCCTGAATTAGAAAATTTTAATTAGGTCAGTGAGTATCCAACATCAAATACGCTTATTTATTCTTTTATACTAGAAAAATTATTATTCTAAAAAAATACATCACAATTTCTGTAATTACAACAAACCGATATGGAAAGTTGAGTGGCACATGCAAGATGAGAATAACAACGGTTGCATACAAATAATCTCTTTGGGATTTCATGAATTTTTTGTGCCCGTCTCTCGTGAGATGATTTTGTCAACTGTACAACGCAATGGAACAAAGTCTGGTTTTGTAAAGGTTAGTTTTAATAAAGCTGTATTCGTTCTACTATCCTCACAACCAGGGGTTTGCATTTATACCCCAAAGCGAACCTGCACTCCGTAACCCCTTTGCATCGCTCACCTACCGACCTTTCCATCACGAAACAACAATAGTAACAGAACAATTAAAAATTTAACGCAGGTGAATATCTCTCAGCAATTGTAATGGTGAAGCCATAGGGTCGGAGAGAGGCAGGGAGGCAGAGCGATTTGTTCATCCCCAGGGAATTGCAGTTCCATTAACAGATCGGGTCACTCGCTACTGGTTCGTTTTATTTAAATTTTATTAACTTTTTTCTTTGATAATTTTTTTACGTAATAAGTATGTGACAGAATGACTGTGATGGCATATAACACGGATAAATTAACAGAAAAATTACATTAAAGAATACTTCAACGGTATGTAACAATATACAGAATTTTACTTTTATAGTACTTAGATAAAATAAATTAATTACTCATTTTAGTTCAGAAAATTAACTGTACAACTCATACTAACCTAAATGTGCATAAAATAACATGTTAATGTCACATTTAATAAAAATATAACATGTAAATTTGAAATATAATTGTGAGATAGTCCAGTAAAGTAAAAGAAACTGTCCTATTTTTTACAGGGAAAGTCTGAGTTAAATTAAATCAGTAGCAGAAGAAAAAAGAAATAAAAATATAATAAGGAAAACAATTTAATAACAATTTTATTCCGGAAAATTAAAACAACTTTTCTCTTTATCATGTTAATTTAAAAAGATAACTTTTAAAAAATTTCTGTAGTGTTAAATTAATATAAATAGCGAAAAGTTTTGTAGTAATTTATGACCAAATAATTTAAGCAAATAAGGTTAACACGTAGAACACAGTGTTTATAGAATTTCACATTGTAACAACATAGAATTTGTAACGTGACTCGGAATAACAGTACGTTAATTACTCAATAATATTTAGCAAAGCTATCTATTACTCTAAAGTACAGTTAGTCTTTTCTCACGTTCAATGATTAATACAATAAAAACAAGTAAATAAACATAAATATTGGTTATACTAATTAAAATGACAAAGATGCAGAGGAAAATTATTACCTAATGACAATATACAGTACATACTAATAGACTCCAGCTGTATAAAATTATTACCTTCTAAAGTTTATTTTTATTTAATTATAATACTGTTTTGTGTTACAGATCTGTGGTTCCTGACAGCGGCGGCTATGCAGGTGAAGTAGGTGAATAGTCTCTTCAAATACTTTCTGGATAATATCGAGATTTATTTCTCTTACAAAATAAGTATAATTTTTATTATAATTAATTATTTTTTGTTTTACAATAAATTAAGAAGTGTCATGTAAAAAAGTACATAAAATTATTTTATCTGCTTAGAGCGTTTTGTAATGATTTAAATAGCCCTTATAATGATCTTAATATACGTAATAAATGCCAAAGTGAAGAGTTAGACGGGTGGCTGCCATTTCTCTTCCAGCGCGAGCGGGTTGCCATGGCAACGGCAATACGCACGCCAATTCTCCCCACCCATCCCCGAATAGTAAAGAGATTGTGGAAGGTCGATAAAGCCTACTGCACTGCATGTTATATGTAAAGGCCAAGCCAATTGCTGTGAGCGCTGGGCTTCGCATGCGCATACTTGACTTCGACCCTACATACCCCTCCGACCTACGGGTAAGCGCACAGTGAACGCTGGTCACTGGTACTGATTCACGGTGGCCAACGCGCATAATGGGAGCATGTAACTACGCGCTTAACTTTCATTCAGTTGTCGGTATTAAACATGAGTTCCAGTAGCAGCAGTGACGAATTATTTCTAATGGAATATTATTTCCACGAAATGATCAATTAAAGACGATACCGCTAGTGACATTAATAAGAACAGAAAATTGTTCGGCATAATCATCTTTTTCCACAATTAAAAAAAAGATAGAAACAGGTTTTTTAAATACATGAGAATGACTCTGGAAACGTTTAATTTTATATTGTTTAAAGTAGAACTCGTTTTCAAAAACAATGGTGCAACTTGCACAAGCAACCAATATTACCGGAAGAACGATTTGTGATTACTTTGAACATTTTAAACGTATTTTGAACTTAACTACCGATATTCAATATTATAGAGCATTGTTTGGCCATTAATAATCTTTATAAGTTATAGTTTTATAAACCTATGTTAAAAATTAATTTACAAGTTGTTATCATTTATGGATACGTATTATACGACGCCAAGTACATTTAGCAACCTGACAGCAAGCAGCAGGCAGGTTTATTCAAAACAAACCAGTGAGCTGATATGCGCAGATGACCGGCGCGCAGCTTTCTCCACCAGCGTTTACTGTGGGACGTCCGATTAAAATATAATGGCCTATTCCTACTAACGGGTGATTCAAAAAGAGCGCCGGTTTTTAAACGGCTGGTAAATTTTTGTTTATCGGTTGGCAACATTGTTAGACCTCATTTCTATTTCGGAGAACATTCCGATTGACGATTCAGTTGTAGTTTCTCTTGTTCGCAGAGTAGTACTCTCGCAGTCTGTGTCTAACCATGGAGACGTTTACTATTGCACAACGAGTGTTAATCGTCAAAACATTTTACCAGAGTGGAGAGAGTTATGCGGCTACTGTCAGGCGACTTCGCGGTACTCTAGGACGTAATGAAGCACCGAATGAATCAACAGTTCGCAGGCTCATGAAAAACTTTTTCGAGACGGGTTCAACAGTCGACCTTAAAAGTTCTAGACGTCGTCGTTCTGGCCGAACTGAGCAGAACGTTGCGTTGGTTCGTGACAGTGTGGCTGTTAGCCCAGCAAAATCAATACGTCGCCGTTCTCAACAATTGGGTTTACGATGTTCTTCTGTACGGAGAATTCTTCGGTACGATCTCCAATATCACCCGTATAAAATTCAGTTGACGCAACATTTGAAAGTGGCAGACCACCAGAAGAGACGACAGTTTGTTGACTGGGTATTGAGAAAACGGCAGGATGATGACACCTTCGCAAACAAAATCATTTTCAGTGATGAGGCGCACTTCCACTTAAACGGTTTTGTAAATAAACAGAACTGCCGTATGTGGGGTTTAGAAAACCCTCGCTTGGTTAATGAAAGGGAAATGTATGCACAGCGAGTGACAGTTTGGTGCGGCTTTTGGTCGGGCGGTGTCATCGGCCCTTACTTTTTTGAAAATCAAGAAGGACAAGCCGTGACAGTAAATGGAGACCGATACCGTACGATGATTAGGGAGTTCTTGTGGCGTCATTTGGATGGAATGGACATTGGCGAGTTGTGGTTTCAGCAGGATGGTGCCACCTGTCACGCTGCACGAGAAACAATGTTGTTGCTCCGTAAACGGTTCCAGGATCGCATCATTTCTCGTAATTCCGACCATCAATGGCCACCAAGGTCGTGTGACTTGACGCCTTGTGACTTTCATCTTTGGGGTCATCTGAAGTCATTGGTGTATGCCAATAAACCCCGAAACATCAATGACTTGAAGGAGGAAATTCGACGGGTTATCGGGCAAATGGAAGTCGAAACTTGTCGTGCAGTAATATCCAGTTTCATGGACAGAGTTGATGCATGCCAGCGCAGTAGAGGAGGACACATGCATGACATTATTTTTCATACATGAAATCGGAAGGTAAGATGAACTTGTTGATGTATTTATTTTCAGTTTTTCAATAAAATAAATCCCTTAATTTGATATATCAAAACCGGCGCTCTTTTTGAATCACTCTATAGCAGGCTCCCGCTTGTAAGTGACCAGCAACCTGCAACCAGCGTTCACTGTGCGCTTACCCTACCGTTAGATGAACAGTCAGAGTGTTGTTGAAAATTGACAACACCCAATATGTTGTAGGCATGCTGTTCCATTGTTGATTACAAATACTGACTGCACTATTGCAGTACATACAAGACTATACTAATGGAGACGCATGTTTTGCCCAGCGCTCTCCTTACGAAAATCAGGCTATACATTTATCTATTGTACGTGTACGTTAGTTGTTTTGTATTTGCGATGCCACACAGTAGTTACACAGTGCGTATGTGTGAATTTTACATTTTTTTTACTCTCGGGAGTCTCACGGATACTTATTAGTATTAAACTAGTTTTTCTCGGTTTTTTCCAACTCTTTACCAACTTTTGAAGGCACAAGCCGGTACTGGTATCTAATCATACTCATATTTGTTTATTCATCTCAAACGTTTCCATACAGTGAATATTTTCTTTGGAACGAACCTAACATCACATTTTCATACAACAAATATGTTAATCCTATGTGGGGTTGACTTGAGTACTGTTTCGATTATAGCAAATAATGTCGATCCCTTGTGGGGGTAACTCTTTACATTTCTCCTATAGCACCGGTGTATCTTAATGGTTTAAGTTCAATTAAACATACGTCTCAGGAATGGTCGGACTGAGTCTGTACAAGACTACACCTCATTCCCTTCAAGCACCTCATTTACACGTCATACATAATATCATCCTCATCTCATTGGCTCAAGGGATTGCTTATTGTTCTAAAATTCATCAAATTGCAACGTACGCACATTAGGGATTAAAAAAATGTTATTTTTTATGTTTTACACGATCGGAAGGGAATAAGCCACCCAGTTAAAACATAGCAGGTTTACAAAACTTACAAAATATATTTCTGCCACAATTTGAGGATCCAGCAGTTATAGAAAATAAATTTACAATCACGTCAAAAATCTAGAAAATTGACGTAACTGATGAAACGTCACACATCTCATAACCAAATTTTTGTCAGAGTAATACGAATAACTTATCTATAAATTCGAAGAAAAAAAACATAAGTATCAAGGTCTTAGAGAAATATGACGAGTTTTATATTAAAATTTAAAAGCAGTAACTTAAAAGACTTGAAATAAAAAAGGAAAAATGTTATTAAAATTTTGACAAGTTGTAATAAAAAGGGTAGAAGTACCTGTCACATCATATAACTTGGACGATAACAGTAATAAGAAATTTGTGCCAAAGTTATTCACTTTAAAGACATCAACAATGTCTTCGATGCATTTTCTTTTGTTATTACAAACGGTTTCATAACTTAAACCCTTTCCATATTCAGATAGACGACATTAAATTCTTCTTCATCTTCAGCATTTTCACATTCATTAAAAATCAACATTTTTGAATGAAGGGTCACGGGAGTGGAAATGGAAACAGAAATCTAGAAATTATACTTTCGCATTATGCAATTAATGAATAAAACTTAAGTTGAGTTTATATTCCATTATCAATTGTAACTTTTCCAATTATTGCGATCTGAAAAACTTCAACGCTTCTATTACATAGTGCAACTGGGGATGGATGTACGAGTAATTTTATTAAATAAAAACTCTTCGTCGCATCGATAAAAAAGAGAGAACTTATGAGAATCAAAGATAATTACACGGCATGTATCATACGAAAATTAATTAAAAACTACTAAACACTTATTTTTCATAACGAGCACAAAATAATTTTATATATCACGATTTTAACAGTTAATTAACATTTCAGTTCATAAAGGAAACGTGCATGACCCAATAGTTTAATAATAATTTTATAGTTTAACCCTTTCATCGTAAACCATTATGCAAGGATGAAGTAATAATTATAAATATACTGCATTACATATTCATCACACTCTGAAAACAAAGTAATAAACACCGTAAAGCCGGGCTTAATTACAAATTCTGTAACTTGGAGAAGAGAAAAATAATAAAAATTTTATTCAATAGAACAAATTTAATTACATATATTTTTTAATTATTTTATAACGTTACAGAACAAAAAATATACTTTACAATTATTTAATTCATGCACAGGTTTTTTTATACAAATTCAGAGCTGAGATGATTAAAACGGTTACATGAAGTGCATTTAAACTATGTTTACAAAAGAATTAATTTACATTAAATTATAGCCTATACCAGGAAATTAAATGAACATTATTTTTATAATTACCCGTTTAAAATTAATAAAGAAGTATCGTTCCTTTTGATTCGGATTTTTAATTTAAAATATTATTATTTATAATATGTAATTTGTTTAAGTCTTAACGAATGACAAAATTTATTGTATAAATAGAGCTAAAATTAAAAAAAAAAATCTGATTACGAGACGTAGTGGTAGTGCGCTAGACTACAAATCGTACGACAGTAGGTTGGTCCCCGAAAAACGTCTGGAAATGTTAATATAACAAATCTAAACCAAATCTAAAAATCTACTAATCCACTAATCTACTAAACCAAATCTAAAGTAATGGCATTCACTGGCAAGTTCCCTACCAGATCTAAAATAGTAATTGATGATACAATATTGGAACGGGTGTCACAATATAACTACCTGGGATGTGACATTAGTTTTAAGGAAGATATAGGCATTGAAAAGAAAGTAGGAAAGCTCCAATCAATACGTGAGACTATAAGCAGGACCTTAAGCAAGAAAGCGAGGAAGGAAACAAATTAAATTTTATAAAAAGATGGCTACCCCAGTGCTCCTATACGGAAGTGAGTCGTGGGTCACCACAAAACCACTGGAGAGTAGTAGAGAGTAGTCAAAACCACTGGAAATGAGATTCCTTCGCAAAATTAAGGGATGCCAGCGTAGAGATCAAATAAGAAATAAAGACATACGCTCAGAATTAAATGTCTACAATTTGAATGAAAAGGTTGCAGAATACCGACGAAAATGGAGGGAACATATTCAGAGAATGCCCGCGGGAAGAATACCATTGGAAATTTAAAAATATCAACCTCATGGAAGGAGAGATGTTGGCAGATCACGCAAGAGATGGCAATAGTGCTAAAAAATTAAAGGCAACAAAAAACAATAATAAAGGTTGTGAGTCGGAACAGGACAAGAAGGCCTAATCCTTGTGAGTAAGAAGAAGAGAAGAATGTTAATATATGATATCCAACCGAAATTGTTCCTTACATCGCTGTAGTCGCTATCAACTATGATTCGACTTTAAATAAATAATAAAGAAAACAAATTCCTTAAATTGAAGTAACATTTCATGTACATAACAGACCTATTTTATGTAGAAAATTCTATTAAAAACCTACAAACGGATCTCACCAATACGAGTTAACGCATTTTTTTTTGTTTTGGTTTAACGTCCGGCTGTTTTGCAAATTGCTGCTAATGCAGACGGTGAAGGATGAAATGAATTTTTTGTAACGTATGAAAAAATGCCATGCCCGAGAGGCAAAGAGGCAGAGTTAAAGCAGGATTACATGGAGTGAACCCAGTGGTTTAACGAAAATACAAGATTTACTGAAATAAAATCTCTAGTGATCCAGTCAAAAGTACAAAAAAGTTCAACACTGAGGGTCAGAGGTGCGACATTCGTATACAGAGTTCAGTTCGGTTGATTCTTGAACATTTAATGACGGACAATTAATTAATGAAAAGTTAATCAACACAACTCTTCCGCTAATCACCCGCGTTGATCAATTCTAATGAAATACGATGTTAATACAGTCCATTCCGGTTTAATCGACCCCGTTGTTCAACGATGTCGACTCTTGTAAACTCGTGTTAAGTTACAAATCAACAAAAAATAACTCAGAAAGCCTCAGAATCCCTAGCACAGTATATACTAAGGCAAAGGTTCGATACAAAGCTATAATCTGGAGAAATTGAACATGGTTTCACAATATTACTGAAGTTCATACATAAAAATATTTACCAATACTCCCGATATTGACACAATAAATAAACTCCTAAATCATTTTTAGAACAACTTAGGTCCGTCTGTGCGAAGAAATGGCAGAGCTACATCATAATTCACTCATAATAATGCAGGTGGCGTTAGAACGGAAGAAGCGGTTCACAGGGGGCTGTATCCAATAAACAATCTATTTGTAGCACATTTTGTATGGATTTACATACATTCTACATCAATTAAACGCGGTGAATGAATTCCGCATGTGAACTGGTATGCTGACAGTCGATCACGTGAACTGCTTACTTTCAACAATCAATGAACACAGTATCTCGTAAACATTCTGAATGAATTCTGCATGTGAACTGGTATGCTGGCAATCAGTCGATCACATTGTCTGTTTAACAATGTCTGATTCAACAATGTCTGTCATTGGTTTTAGCAGCTGTTATTCTCGTGAATTGCTCACTCTCAACTTTCAATGAATAGACCTTAGAAGAATAGAATCCAAAGCGGAAGGTCCAAAGTTCGATTCTCGCGTAGGATCTGGACATATTTTATCTACCGACATTGTTTCTTAACCAACTATATTCGTTAATGATGAAACTGTTGATGCGACTTGAAATACACTAAATTAGGATCTGTGTGTTCAGAACCTGTATTTAGGTATTGTATCAAAGTTCCTGCATTTTCCAACATTTTCATACTTTTGATCCGAAATTTTAGTCGCTAATAAACGTTCACAAACGTATGCAATAATTATTATGCGGCTGTATCAAATTAGCACAAATGAAAAAAGTAACTGAAAAAATAAAGTATATAAAACAAAGATTTTTGATTTTCGAACATCTTATTGTGAATTTTAATTTCCGACTATAATTTAATTTCCTTACTAGCTGAAATGCGGTGAAATGTTGAATTTGAGTTCATGGCACGTCTGTGAGGCTTGTTTGTACGCGTAAACCGTACATATCATACAATTTGTAAAACAATACCAAAAAGAAGACGTGTTGGCTTTAATACTATTTATTTTAAATGATTAGAAAACAAATTAAATACACTGAAATATGATACACAACACAGTACCAACTGTTGTTGTGTGAAAATTAAAACTTGTGACTCGTTTACTTTGTGTAATTTAATAGTAAAAAGTCAGAAGTTTCAGTTAGTTATTATTATATTGTTATTTAGGTTGAAACTCGGGCCGAGTTTCCAAGTTTAGTATCTCTTAATTTATAAACCAGAGAGATTTTACTTCGTTTCCTTTATCTTCCATATTTTAATTTTCAACACTTCTTTGTAATTGCATTTAAAATTCTTCGTTTTAAAGTATTCATTCTGTTTTCTTCCAGGTTATATAAATTTAAACCTCCTCAGAATTTAATGCAATTTAAAATATAGTATTCATCAAAAAAAATTAAAATAAAAAAACTTTTGCGGTAAAGAAAGTTTGTATCAAAATAAAGTGATGACACTTTATTTTGAAGGAACAGGATTTTACAGGATTCAGGTGCGTTCCAGCAGATACAACATCTAAATGACGAAACAGAGACAATTCAGAGAAAGCATTTTTGCTTTTTACAAAACAGATACTCAGATAAATATTTTTTTAACTGTTTCTCAAATTATTCTAGCCCAGGGTAAATAAACTTCTCATGGAAATAATTTTAATGGTTTTACAATTCGGAAAACACGCTCCTCAAAACTAAATAAATTAAATATCAAAAGTCTCCAATCCCATTCCGGCACGGCATAGTTTCATACGTTACAAAATATCATTTCATCCTTTACCGTCTGCATTAGCAGTAGTTGCAGAACAGTCGGACGTTAAACCAAAAAAAAGGACCCTAGGACTTGAGCTTCATCCGACATAAAAACTATCGAAAATCCGTATTTTCATTTACGTTTCTATTTGAAGCAGCTAAATGGTCAAACTAAATGAATAACTTCAAAAACTCGGCTAGAATTTATATACTCTACAAGAAAATTCAAATTTTTTCTTTGGTAATGCACTGTTAAAAGAGTTATTAGTCATCAAAGTGGAAATTGACACATTCCGATGAATTCGGAATAAACACTCATTTTTTAAAATTAATTAACTAATTTAATAAGAAGTACATGATTATTCCGCCAGACCGAAGTCTGTCTACAGAAACAGTAAAATAACAATTTTTTTACTTAGTAGACATAGTGACTTAGAATAACATAAGAAAAAAGTAACTAATCTAATTTTACATAATTAACTAATTTAATTTTTAATTTAACATAAAAATAATTGTACAAACTCTTACAATTCTTACAAATAAAATACTGTATAAAAAATATGTCGGCATACCTAAAACAAAATGAAAAAAATACATTTTAGATAACAAATTCAATATAGCCTATTTCGTATTTAGGGAAATATTATTTTAAAATGGACTCATTTTATATATTCAGAATAACGTTAATATAAACAAGGAAAATTTGGACTGATTACTTTATTTTCGCCTCAATCAGTTTTGAAAATACTAGCCTATAGCTACTTGGAGTAAGTGAATACTCTTTCTACTTATATAGAATGTTACGTTTATCTATTTAGTAGTAATAACCCTACACAGTACATAAATGTACAAATCTGGTGTGAAACAATCACACAACTTTCTCTTGCCAATGCAAATAATGAACAATGTAACCTAATATTAGTAATAAAACATAAGAAATAAACAGAAAAAACCTCAAAAAATCTTATTTTAATCATGAGTGAATGATACAAAATGAAAATCAACCTCTGTTTGGCTTAAATATGTACGGAAAATCACTCTTTCACGCTAAACTAGGCTCTGTAGAGAAAAATGTTCTTAAGAAAAGTTGTAGATCTTTTAATTTCCTATATATTTGATTACATACACTTGTGTCGTAAAACGCATACTAGAGCTGAAATCTTAAAAAATCGATTTTTTACACATTTTCGTGAAAAAAACACAAAATCATTATTTACCACTAAACTAAGCGTTGTACAAAAAATTTTTGAAATAAAAGTTGAAGTTTTTAAATGTTATAAAACTTTAATTTTATACACTTTTGCCATAGAATGCATATTAAGGCCGCAATCTTAAGAAAAATACTTTTTTGTACGAAAGCTCAGCCTCTCCAATTTCAGCAGACCTGGCGCTTACCCTATTTTGAAGAGCATAAAAAATGTAGCAAATGAGGCGATTGAAATATCGTAAGAGCTATTTTTGATAAAATCTAAAAAAAATGAAAAATGACATGAATAAACTACTACTTCCGGTCGAGTCCTCTAGTGGTACCTAACTTAAATTTCAAGTTTTAACTTCGTATAATGTTCCGTTCTTAAGATATTTTGTTCAAACACGCGCGCGCGCGCGCGCGCACACACACACACACACACACACACACGCACACACACACACACGCACAGACCAATCGCTAAAAACATGTTTTTTGGGTACAAGGGGTCTGAAAACGTGTAGATCCGGTGAAAACTCGATTTAGAAAAATCGACGTGAAAACAATACTTTCCTTCCTATATATTCATATAGGAAAGGGAAAGCAAAAATAAATGTGTAATAAGATACAAAACTGGTAAAAACAACTGTTATTCTATTATTAGTTAAATGCGAATTATCCCAAGTTTTATGGTCCATCAAGAAATAAAATAAATAAAATAAAGTTAATTGGATCGGCAGTACAATACTGAATCACTAAAAGTACAAATTACTTTTAAAGTGAAGCCATAGTCTTTTATTTATAGTAACAACCCCAATATGACGTCAATTCATTTTTACACCACTATGACTAGTATCTAGACTTGAAGCTTATATAATAATATTGTACTTATATTAGTATTACTCTTTTACATAAAATAATAATTTATTATATTTTTCAAATAGGTAACCCGTTGTGAAACAACAACATAGAACAAAAAGTATACCTGTACTAGGTAATATTACATTATTATTATTTTTTTTTGTCATCAGTCTCTCGACTGGTTTGATGCAGTTCTCCAACCTGTTCTATCTTGCGCAATTCATTTCATATCTACATACCTGTAACACCCTACATCTTTTGTAATTTGCTTTATATATTCTAATCTCAGCAATAGTGGAAGGTACGGTGACATATGGGGCAGAAGTGTGGACCATTACACAAAACATGAAAAATAGAATCAGTACAGTGGAGAACAGATATTGGAGAAGATTTTGCAGATTGACGTTACGAGATAGGGTAACGAATATAAGAGTAAGAGAAATAATGGGCATTGAAGACTCAATAATAGACCGTATTGAGAGAAAACAACTGCACTGGTATGGTCACATGCGAAGAATGAGCAACGTACGAATCCCACTGAAGGCATGGAACTGGAGACCGCAGCGAAATAGAAAAAGAGGAAGACCGAGAGGGAGATGGATGGAAGGTATTGACAGAGCCATGGGGAGAAGAAACATGGAGGAGGAGTCATGGCAAGACAGGCAAAAATGGCGTTTTGACTGCGACAAACGACCCATAGTGTTGTAAATAGTCGCCACTATATATATATATTCTAATCTTTGCCTCCCTCTACAATTTACTCCCTCAATGTTACCCTCCATTATTGATAGCCCAATACCTGGATGTCTTAGGATATGCCCCACTAGCCTATCCCTTCTTTTGGTAAGATGCTTCCATATACTTCTTTTTTCATCCACTCGCCTAAGAACCTCTAAATTACTTATTTTGTCCACCCACCTAATCTTTAACATTTTCCTATAACACCACATTTCAAAAGCTTCTATCCTCTTCCGTTCTACAGTCCCTATCACCCACGTTTCACTTCCGTATAATGCTACACTCCAACATAATGTTTTAAGAAATTTTTCCTAATCTGTAAATCAATGTTTGTAGTCAGTAAGCTGTTTTTCATTTCAAAGGCTTTTCTAGCTTGAGCAATTCTACTCTTGATATCACTCGTGCTTCTACCATCCTTTGTTATTTTACTCCCTAGATAGCAGAATTCCCCAACTTCCTGTATGTTTTCGTTGCCTACTTTTAAATTTCCCATCTCTTCTAAACCACTCTTGCTGCTGCACAACACTTTCGTTTTTTTAAAATTTTTTTTTAAAAGTGCAATTCTTTTCCAATCAATTTTTCTTAAATCTAAAAGTAATAAACTTTAAGCAAAGACAATAAAAATCTGACTATAAAATAACGTTTTTAGAATGAAAATATAAAACACATTATGTAAAAGCCATATTTTTGCTGATTGAATAATAAGTAATCCTATAATCCGATCCCCTTAACAACTTTGATGTTAAAAATAAGGAATAGGTATAAATTACTTCCTATGTAGTAAATGTTATTCATTTTTAATTAGATTTATTTTATCCTATAATAACTCTTATAAATTCACTTAAGTAACAGTACAAAAATCTTATTTCATGTGGAAAAAGATCTATGTTCAAAAAAGATTCTACATTCGAAGAGCTGAATTTTCCAGTAGGCTATTTTTTGTGCTAATACCAACATGCTGATCTATCTACTATACCACCAAAAATTTGTCTTTTTTCTTAAGAAGGGGTATGAAGCTGGCGGCAAAATTGGTCATTTTTAAACGAGATTGATTAAAATAATACTTTCCCGGTTTTCGTCGCAGACTTTAAAACTGGACTCTTCACGGTAGCAAGATGTTTGTTGGATTTTTCCTGAAAATCGATTGGATCGTTAGTTTTTGAAGCTATACTTAAGATATTTTATTCTAAGAAAGAAAGAAACAAAATTACGATACACTTAGTACGAAAACTTAAGTGCACGAGATTAATCAACGCATTTCCGGATTTACAATTATCCCCACTACTAGCTGATAGCAGTAGCTAAACTTATACCACTATATCATTCTTACTTTGTCATACTACTAGCCAGTATAGATACTGAAGTCACGAGATTACCTTTTGCGTATTGATGGGCTGTGAGGAAGAAAAGTGAAAATCTGACAGTGCTGCCAACAGTGAGACACTACTCGTAAAGTTCACTACCGTGCAAGTTTCTACATACGTTTTATAAGCTGTGGTTTATTCCGAGCAAATGGTTTCTTCAGAAACCTTATAAGAAATAATGCTACCTGTGATTGTCTATAGCTTAATTAAATGACTAGAAATGTTAGATTTACTGCAAAATTTTCTACGAATGAATCGCCTTCTTTACTATCGCTGTCACCGGCGTCTTCACTATCGGTCTCACTAAAATAAAATTAAAAGTAAAACAAACCTGGAGCAGTGACAGCAGGGGGAGCGCTCGGGGCTCTCAGCCTCCAATGTTGCCGCTAATTGCAGTGTGTTACCAGCACTGGTGCTGTACGCATCATTTGCTTGCCTCCACTCCCTCTCTTCGCTTTGCTTTCTCTAGTTATGAGACGTATTTTACAGTAAAAATGGTTGCAAAAATACATACCAAACTTGTTTGCAATTTAAGAAAGTACAGTACACTCTTTATTGGAAGAGCGGAGCGCTACTGAAATATGACAACGCTGTCACGAAAGGTTGCCATGAAAAATGCTCAGCGCTGGTTGGCTGAGAGCGAGCCAAGACCCCAACCGGCGGCTTCGGCTCCCTTCGCTTTCGCTAGCTCCAGGTCTGTTTTACTTTTAACTCAACTATTGTATCTACCTAACCGTTTACTTTTTTTACCAGGTGTCAACAAAACTGTTGAAGAATAGCTTCTTCACGTCTTTAATTTTCTTTTTTATTTTTCGAATTGTGGAAAGAGAAAAATCACAGTAGTTAACCACTCGCTCATGGCTTTTGAAACAAAAGCCATGAGCACATATGCCTTTCTCTGTCTCTTGGCAGGGAAAGGCATTTTTGTTTAGCTTCAACTTCACAGTATTTTATTACACTACATATTAGATTTCGTTCAGCACTGTGAATAGTCTGCCCACGTTTTCGAGAAACTAACATTTCTATTTACGGTAACAAACAGTTAAATATACAGTTAACCTACAAAAGGTTCCGCGATATACTGTATATGCTCTGGGTATAGTATAAGTTGTTGTACTGAAATTAAAGCAGTCGTGCATGCGCACTGATGCTTTTCCCCTTTTCCCCTCGTTGCAAACAAAGGCAAACTGTGACACAAGTAAGTATAGCTGTAGGTAAACACCTCCCACTATATCAGTCTTACTAATTGCCCATCGGCCAGATACTGAACCATACACATTGAAAACAACAGATTTCAGGTTTAAGGGTAAATTCCACAGCACTTCTGGTCTTACGTTTTCCTATATTACGCAAATAACTATATAGTGGGAGATAAATTAGACGAGAAAAAGAGAAATATTCTACTCTCCTATAGCGGGAAATCGTTAGTTTGGTTTTTAAAATCATATACTATAGGAAAGAAACTTCGTGAACAATCATTCGAGTATTTGGAAGAAATAAAATCATTGTTTCAAAAAAGTCTCCATAGCTTCTTTCACGTAAAAAAATACAGTTGGAACCTCCAGCACTACAAACTTAATTTGAAATGAAAACATTAGAACTACCGAAAAAAACGAATATACGTAATACACGACTGCTTTATATTAACCAATATTAATTTAAAGATATTCTGATCGTGATTTACATTTTGATACACATATATACTCGTACAATACATAGTTATAATGGTGTAACGTAAAGGTTCTATTTTAACAACTTAATTGGTTCTTGGAGATCGGTTTTATAATGCAATAAACTGGTCGTAAAATATACCCCATTTTCAACAATGTTATATAAATAATATGATACATCCCTACAAACTAAATTAATACTACAATAAAATCAACATCGAAATAATTTAATTTAATACAAAACACAGAAAGTAACCTTTGTATGTAAACAATAATTTTATTGTGCCCTAAGGAATACTGTATATTATAATAACATGCTGATATCACACGCAATTTAATTTTGAATTATACAAAATATAAGAAGAATATGATAATGTATAGCAATTAATGAAAGATGAAACATAAATACAAAAATCTGGTATTAAACACTCATACGACTTTCTCTTGCCAATGCAAATAATGAACAGTATAACCTAACATTAGTAATAGACAAAAAAACTAACCTCAAAAATATAACCTTACTTTAGTCATGAGTGAATGATGCAAAATGAAAACTAACCTTAGTTTGGCTTAATAATACGGAATATCACTTTTTGACGGTAAACTATGCTATATAGAGAAAAATGCTTGAAATAAAAGTAGGAGATCTTTTAATTTACTATAAATTTTATTATTATATATATTTTTGCCGTAAAATAGATACTATGGCTGAAATCTTAATCGATTTTTTTTACAGATTTTCATGAAAAAAAAAACAGGAAAACCAAAAATTACCGCTAAATTAAGCGTTATAGGTACAAAAAATATTTGAAAGAAAAGGTGTAAATTTTTAAATTGTCTACAACTTTGATTACATACACTTTTGCCCTAAAGTGCATATTAAGGCTGCAATATTAGAAAAACTATTTTTTTCTACGAGAGGACAGCCTCCACAAGAATTTCAGCAGACATGGCGCCTAACCTATCTTGTAGAGCATAAAAATGTAGTAGCTAAATGAGGCGATTTTTAAAAAAAATCGTAGAGCCGTTTTTGAGAAAATCGCAAAAAGGTGAAAAATGACACGAAATAGGTTAATTCGGTTGACCGATTTTGATGAACATGTTCGTGTCGGGTGCTCTAGAAGTATCTAACTTAAGTTTTTAAGTTTCAACATTGTACGATTATCCGTTCTTGAGATATTCTGTTCACACACAGATACACAGACCAATCGCTAAAATATGTTTTTTGGGGTTTAAGGGGTCTGAAAACGTATATATCCGCTGAAAACTCAATTTCGAAAAATCTACATGAAAACAATAATTACTTCCCTTTTATAAATTCATATAGGCAAGAGAAAGTAAAAAATTTAATGAAAATACAATTGTAGAAATAAAAAATGAGTAAGCTTGTGTGATAACTTTATTGAGAGACGAGTTGAATTTCAACACGTGGATGATTTACAATTTGATGACCAGGGTTACGGGGATCAGTCACAGTTCTGTACAACAACTACGTTACACAATATAGTACTTGTTTTTATAGTCCGTTATTACATTAAACGTACAATATTGGCATTGTAAATATAAATTGTCAAACAATAAAAGTAACTATCAATATTGCTATACTGAACATTTTACCCGCTCGCGTAGTGATGCATGAATATTGTATCGCTCATAAACAACAGTCGTACATTAATAATTATTACATTATTTAGGTGTTATTCAAGAGTCAATTTAATCTGTCAGGTTTACGTTTGTACATTATGCTATACGTTACATAAGCAGATAGTTATTTGCCGGGGGATGGGAAAAGAGTAGCGGTTAAGTTTTGAATAGGAATAGAGAAGCTTTTGGTTCAATTCGGGGCCTGATACCCACACCACCAACACAGAAACAAATTCATACAATGACATACTGTATTACAAACAGGTTTTGTTTGACTGGTGCTCGCATTAGCATCGCAATTAACATTAACACACACGGCGTTGAGCCCACTCGACCTCTCTTTTGTACATTGTGTGTTTTGTTAATTTATGAGTTGTACGGCAGTCACGAGGTCGGTCATTCGTTGAGGCGGAACACAAAATTAAACGTGCAGTGTGGTTTTAACTTGGAATTGAGTGGTCAGGTAACACGCTTCCTGATTTATGACCATCACATGACCACATCACCGGCCCGTACAAAATAACCAGTCTCTCCTTTCTATTTGCTCTTTCTCATCCGCTGAATGTCACATCCGCACTGTACTTGTTTACATACAAAGTCGGCAAAAGAGTAGTTGATTCTCAAATACCATAAAGTATAAAATTTAAATAATGAATATAAAATATTTATATAAGCGATACAACTTAAAAATACTGTGCGTAACCTACAAACGATATCATTTTCAAAAAAGTGAAATTCAATTAAAAAATTATTTTTATTAACATATTTCAATATATTATTTTATAACGGAGAATCCAGAAGGCAGAGATGAGATTTCTTCGAAGGACTAAGGGATGTACACGCTTGGAAAGAACAAGGAATGAGGAAATAAGGTCGGGATAGGGTATTTACAACTTGAACGAAAAGAAAAAGGATTATCGCCAAAGTTGGAGACAGCACATAGCAAGGACGTCAAATCACAGGATACCGAAGCAAGCGCATTGGTATGCTCCAACAGGTAAAACGGATGTCGATAAACCTAGGAAAAGATGGAGATAGATGATATAGTATGTGAGTTCGGAACAGGCTGCGGCCTAATCCTTGGTTGGAAGAAGAAGAAAAGATAACCATATCTCATTATTAACCATTACCCAGAACCTGAAAGTAAAATATTACTTTCTTGCAATTATTAAATTATAAATATAATATACTCAGTAAGTATTAAGATGAATTATTATCGTAAAAATCCCTTTCATGAGACGACGCGTCTCATAGCCGGTGGCAATTTTTAAAAAGGCTTACCTTTGACTTATGGGACAAACCATTAATGATTCCTGTATCTAATCTTTAAAGAATTTAATAACACTTATTTTGTTTACAAATTCCGAATTCGATTTCTTAATTTCGGGTTTTGGGCCACTTCCGGTCAAAACCGGAACTTCATACCCAATGATTTCTGTATCTACTCTTTAAGATCAGGATGACCAGGATTTATTCATTTAGTTTTACCGTTTTTTCTATGACTGATGCTGGGTACAGCAAAATAGTTATCTTGCTATAAAACGATATTGAATATGTACAGTTTCTTATCCAGTTTGGTATTAACGATGATTTTACTCAAAACATTTTCAATTTAGAGAAATTTAGACAATTTAGAGAAATGTTAGTTGCGTCCTCTTCATCATAAATATTTAAAGCTGTCAAAAATTCACAATCTCTTACGTATAGTGTTGCCTTACTGGCCAACACAATAAAGTTACAAAAATGCTAGCATGGCAAAGAAGGCACTCCAATATAAATATATTCGTGATTTCAAAAAAGCATGTGTTAATATTCTGCAGTTAACAGAAAATAATTCCAATTTCGTTCAGAACACGGAAAGAATATGGCAGAATATTGCCGTATCGTTAACGAAACGGTGACATTAAATAAAAAATGTAATCGACGTCACATCCAGTAAAAGTAAGAACTAACCAGAAAGCAGCATTCTGACAAATTACATTACACTGAATGAGACCATTTGATTGGTTGATATCGGTCTAACATAGTGAAGAAATCTTATACGTTGTCTGATTGGACAATATTAACCAATCAAAATGTCGCATTAGAAGAAACCTAATTGGTTAGATTTGAGGCTCCCTTATTGGCCGAGATACTAGACTCTGATTGAACCGATATTATCTCTGTATTTGACGTCACACGCCCATCAATGTTAACTTGGCCCGCCTTACTCACGCAACCCAGATAATTCGTTTTTTTTGTGTATCATTTTTAATATACTTTTTGTTTGTACATTTTTATCATTTCGTATATTTATGTTAAGCACATCAATACCGTAGGTTAATAAATTTTCAATTATGTTTTGTGACGTTTGTTCCTTACTGATTTACGATCTGGTTTTAATAGATAATTAAAGAGTGACATTTATACTCTCTACATAATCTCTATAGACTAAATAAGCCTATACCTTTTCAACACACACTAAAGAAGAGAAATTCATAAAATTAGTTTGACCATTGCAATCATTTAATTGTAGTAGTCAAAGTACAAGTTCAGAAAATATTTTTATGCCATATGAATATGAATTACATTACAGAGTATTACACAGTAAGTCAGTAGTACAGTATATAAGATTACGATGTTGGCCGATCGACCATCCCAATTTGATGAACTATTATTAGTACCTCATCTTATCTCATAAAAATAGATGGGTTCTTATAAGAACATTAATAATATTCTTTATTTACACAATACATTTTTCAGTTAACATAAAAATAGGTAAAGCTCCGCTATTAAATTTGTTTACAATTAAATTAATACTTCTTAACAGTGAACTTCTACAGTGAAGAATTACACTCCACAACAAGCCAGAAACAATTTCTGAAATTGCAAGGGAAAGGATATTTTCTCCTTTTTGTTTTACCATTTTTTTTTGATTTTTTTTCTGTGCAGCAAAACCGTTATGGGACATAAAGAGATTTTACTAAGTAAATAACAAAATAACTGAATTAAAAAACGATGGTGCAACTATTCTGGTGGAGACGTAGCGAAAATTAGTTGATTTTACATGCCGTTATGGTGACGGGACTTGTTTATTTAAATACATTATCTTATTTAACAATCAACGGTACAAAACAAGAATATAAAATGTTCAAGTAATTGTGAAATTGATCGTTAAGAATAAATTAGGATTATTGTACAAATTAATTAGCACCGAACTGCTAGAAATATAAATAACTGGTAAATTTTTCATCAAAGAAAATACAATGTATAAAATCTTATTACTTACATTTACACCGAACTCTATTTTTTTTCCTCACACGAGGTCATTGACACGTTAGTAACTCGCTGTTTTTTTTATTCATGGTAGTGTTGCGAATTATTTTAAGCTTTTATTTGATATATAGAACTGTTCCTTTATGACGAAGCAACACATTTGCGGAAAATATGATTTTCCGGATGCTTTTCACGCACAACGTGGGAGTGAAAATAAGATTCCATTCGAGAAGGAACGTCGGTGACGTTTTCTTTGTGTTTGGCTGATAACTGACTAACTTGCCGACCGACGTACGGTCGTACTTCTTAAAGCTTAAAGCAAACTTAGACCGACTTCTGTGAAATATAAAGTGAATGAATTCCTTTTTATTGTGCCGTTACATTTTACATATTGTAGGTAAACACAACTATCTTTCGAGATGTAGTATTTCAAGTAGTATTAAATTTTATTTGATTTTGTTGATTCTGACGCTGTATTTGTAAAAATTTTAATTTTCTGTGGTAATGAGCTCTATTAGAAGCAGCCGCGCAGTATTTATGTATTACAAACAAAAATATTAACTTTGCGCTGTCAGATTAAAATTCTTTCGCCGAGCGCTCGTCAATGATGCATCAGTACCAGAAATCAAAATGAAAGGGTACCAGAAGCGCCTAGGCAAAAGCATCCAATAAATCCACGGTTACTATACTATTCTAAAAAAGTAACCGTGGATAAATCATTTATACACCCATATCGGAATAACACAAACCAAAGAAGAAAAGTGTTGCATAAAGAATTTTAATTGAGGGTTCAAATTATATTTTGATTTTACTGCTTGCTACCTCCCTTTATCACAGCACGGCACGACCCTTTTTACAGAAAATCGCAAATTGCCGTTAAACCAAGAGTCGGACATACCGACATTAATTTTAAATGTGTTAGCGCACCGAAAAGATTGTAATTTTGAACAAAAACCCGAGTTTGATGCGAATTTCAAATTTAATTACAAGTGCCAGTAAAATCAACGTCAGACAAAAATTATAGTACACAAATTGAAGAGAGATTAATTTAATTTTCGTTACCTGCACGTTATCGTTAAACTACACGGTTAGGCTAAAATTGAGAGAAAACCTATTTTTTTCCCACGAAAGAAAAAAAAAGACTTTTTCCCCACGAATTTTCCCAGGGAAAACCATTTAAGCCACCTTAATGAACATAAAAGTATCTTTAAAACCATTTTTGAGGATATTTAATTTTTGCAAAGAAGTAAAGTAACCTTTATTTTGGGGCTAGTTAGGTACTCTAATCCTCGAAACTCCTCCGGAGGGTTTTAAGGTAACCAAAGTTTTCAAATTTCAGCATATCGGTTCAGGAGTTTTTTCTTCAGTACGATTAATAAACACACACGGTCATCCATACAAAAACCATACTTTTTTGGTTTTATGAGCCATGAAACTTGAAGATTAGTTAAAAGCCAAGTGTTGAAAATTTTTTCTCGTCGTGATACTTTCTCGTTGTACAATAAAACAACGAAGATTTGTTGTAGATAGAGCTTAAGTAAGTACAAATTAAGTATACCTAATAATTTTTACATACCAGTTCAAGACGAGTATCAGTAACCATAATAAAAATTGGTAGATTATTTAATAATCGAATACAAATTACAAGCTTATTACACAGTTCTTTTGAAAAATATTACATTTTATTTTAAACAACATAATATAATTTAAATAATAAGAAAACTTAGTTTATTACATCTACATGAATTTACGTGAGTTTTATTTTATTACAAAGCAATAATAACGACTATTTAATATTATATCTGATGAAATTAGGTTCGTTAAGTGAAATGTTGTATAGTGACTTAATAAGTTTAATCCGATTACTTAATATAGGTTCAGAGAATTCCAAGCTTAAGGCTACTCTTCAGTACCATGTGTTTATGTTAGGAAGCGGTGCAGGAACGTGCGTTTCACTACGTTGTAGGTATTTGATGAGCGTGCGTACCTAGTGTATACCGAGTTGATACGGAAGATTGCTGAGAACGGGTCATGTGCGTGCGTATAGTCCATGTCTATTTCCAGTAACTATGTGGTACAGTACAACAGTTTTCAGAAGAGATGAAACAAAAGATTGCCATCGTGTGAGTGTGTATGTACGTTTGAGAAAGGAGCGAATTCCTCCATTACTCGTGTTAAACAATGGAGACGCAGGGACGGACGATGGTTGCGGGGATTTTGCTCAACATTGCTGAGTCAACACTAGTTAATGGTTGCTGCGGTATCAAATCTCTGTCTACAACATTTTCTGGACCTCTTTTTTCCGCTTTTCTTCTTTTATTTTTATTCTTCATTTCTTTTGTCTTTGTACTGGTCGTGAAAAGACGTACGTGGGAAGGGGAAGGTTAGTTCAAATAATAGCTGTTACAATACAATATGAGGTATTGTGTCTTGTCTATCCTTCAGTGCATTGTGTACGATTACTGCAGTTAGTTGACAAAAACACAAAACAAACAAATGGGCGGAAAAATTTACTAACATTCTCGCAAACCTTCAACCCAATCGAAATTTAATAACTTAGAATAAATTTATTGCTACAAGATTATAAAAAGAAAAACTTAAAGCAGCGTAGTTGGTAACGTGCTCGCCTCTCATCATGCGGTCTTGGGTTTGAATCCCATTCAGACACGGCATATTTTCATACGTTACAAAAAATAATTTCATCCTTCACCATCTGCATTAGCAGTAATTGCAGAACAGTCGGACGTTAAACCAAAAAGAAATAAAAAAAAATTAACGCGGTTTATGAAAAATTAAGGTACAGCCCGTTAATTTTCTCTCTAATCTTAAGGTAGTATAACATTTAGATAGGCAGAAGCATGGTATGCTATAGTGAAATTGTTCTTCAGGACTTAAGTATAAATTTCTACACTCCTCAGTTTTGCAATGTGCTTATAAATTTCTTTACAAATTAATTACCTAGGTCAACGCCATTATCTGTATTTTTTTAAGTCGCATCAACTTTGTTGTTAAGCGACTACACTGTAGCATAATTAATTGAACTTCAGTTGTAGGTACATCTTTTTTTATTAATTTAATCATGTTTAAAAAGGCAAAAATCGTCAGCCCGTTTAGACACAAAGGTATGCTCTAATTCAAATTGTACTCAAATTGAAGACCCGGACACTCAAAAAAAAGGTCCACGGAATACCACTTTTTAAAAAAAAATTCTGAGAGACATTGATGGTAAATTTTAGATCATATTTAGACGTTAGATGACTATGCGTCAATTTATAATGACCGATTCATAATCTTGAAACATTGACTTGCTCTATCCATTATTCGATTTTCGAGATGTTTCAAAAGTACTTTCTCCAATTCGTTTCAATCTATCACTTCCATTAGCGAGCCAACCGCGACCTCATTTTTCTAGAATTTCATTGATAATAATTGTGTGATGTCATTATAAGAAGCCAATTTTGTAGCTGATACCAATCATTATTATTTTACTTATTTTAAGACAGATATTTGAAACCGGATTCATTACAACAATTACGAGTATAATTTTATGTGGTCAGTAATATCAAACGACTCAATATATTAGACCAATGCAGTTTAAACTATTTTTTTTAAGACAGAAAAAATTCCGACGGCCAAATTTTCAATACCCGGATTTAAAGCCACTAATCAAGTTTCAAGACTCATTAAACCCGAGAAGATATAACGTTTTGTTAGAAATATCTGTTTATTCGTTTGAGGCAATAACTACGAGACTGTTGGACTAACATTGAAGAAATGCTCTCAAGCAATATCACATAGGTACTTTGGAATAAACTAAATATCCCCAAATACTTAATTCCGGTTTGAAAATATTCAAAATATATTTTTCTCAAAAACAGCTTTGACGATTCTCAATTAAATTACTAATTATTAAATTTTTGGGAATATTAATACGGTATAAGTAATCACAATAACATTCATGGAAACATACTCCTTTCATTCAAAAACATTTTTTTCAAAATAACAGCCTTAGTGCACTTAGGGTCGAAAATAAACATAAAGAAAATTAAAATGCTTCAACTTTTACAGCAAATTAAGTATTTGAAAGAGAAAACCAGCATTAAAATTGATTACTTCAAGTTAAAGCGTTTAAAACGTTAAAAGCGTTTAAAGGGAAAACTTCTTTACATGACTTTTGTGTCCGAAGGTTTAGCCTCTACATGTAGGCCTAATTTTATGTAAAATCCGCATCGTAAAACTGATTCTTCTATTATAATCTAAGAATTCAATGTACGGCAAAAATATTCAAAATAAACATTAAAGATAAGCAAAATTGTTACAACTTTTGTAAGTAATATACCTATTTTTATCCAACGCTTAGTTTAGAGTGTAATTTGTATATAAAAAATATTGTTTACAATTTGGTCCATTCTATATTGAACTATAAGTCGATAACAGCTTTAATCTTAAAACAATTGAGGAAAAACCGTTAAAAATAGACATAAAAATTAGAGAAATATAGTTTTATGTGAATATCAGTGAGAAATTTAATGAAATCTGCCACCCTTTTTATTACATTCAAAGTACAAAAACAATATTAAAATTTTTGTTTGAAAACAAACACAATTTTCTTTTGAAACTAATTAATTAGAATACTTCCAATAATTGCTCAGAATTTGAACCACATGATAAAGTTTATTTTCTACAACACAGTACATAGAACGTCATCTATATTACAGCGACTGCGTTTATTTGTCGTGTATCACATTTACTTTACAGTGCAATATCAATGGAAATTAAGCGTAAAATAACATCATCAGGTAAACATCTGTGCAATCATAGTAGCTGTAATTATAGATAATTTACTTATTACATCTCCTCCTAGCGAGTACAAGACCTTGACGTTGGTGGAGGGGCTTGTGTGCTCCTTTGACCCGGAGAGCTATGCCGGCGGTAGTGTAACTACTGGCAGGGCCTCCCACCGGACAGGTCGAAGGGTAGGAGCCAGACAAAGAAGTACTCTAAGCAATGCTGCTGCCTTGTAGATGTGGTATTGATTTATCAAAGGCTGAGGGAAGAAAACCCTGAAAGAAAATTGACCGGTCCTCCTGGTAGGGGGTTTGATCGATGGGCCTGCACCCCGTTATCTGTAAAAATTACCTCACGCAAAAAATCCCATAAACTTGCCTCGAAAAAACAGGACTGGAATCTCGGAAAAACAAAAAGGACATACCAAACAACGAATTAGAAATCGGAAACGGATGATCAACTTTGCAGCTTGGAATATACAAGGAATAAATACAAAAAAAGGAGAAGTGGCGGAAGAGCTGAAGCATTACAAAATTGATATAGCTGCACTTACGGAAACAAAAAAGAAAGGATTTGGCTTTGAGGACATGGATGATTATATGCTCTTTTTCAGTGGAGTCCCAAAAAGTAATAGAGCGCGAGCTGGAGTTGCTATTGCAATAAGAAAACAACTTAAACCCCTGGTAAAATCATGGGAAGAAATTGATGAACGTCTTATGAAAATCAATTTGAAGATGTTGGGCCATGATGTTGTTGTAATTGCAGTTTATGCTCCCACAGATGACTCAAACAACGAAATAAAAGATAGTTTTGAGGATAAACTAACAGACTTGTTAAGTAACATTAATAAGAGGAAAGAAATAATACTGTTAGGTGATTTCAATGCTCGAACAGGTATAAGAATGAATGATCCAGTTGTAGGACGCTTTGGAGAAGATGTTGTAAACAATAATGGAACTCGACTCATAGAGACATGCCAAACTTTTGAGCTCAAGATACAGAACGGTCACTTCCAAAATAGGGATATTCATAGATTCTCATGGATCCAACCAACAAGACAGCTAAGATCCATCATTGACTACGCTATCACTAGGCAGAACACCTCACTTAACGTTCATGATGTAAGGGTATACAGAGGTGCGGAGTGTGGAACTGATCATCATCTACTCAAAATGGAAGTATTTCTACCTATCAAAAGATTGAACAATCATATGGAGGGTAATAATAACCAAGACGAATCTGGCAGATTGGACCAGAGGAAATATATGACAGAAAGTTTGAACGATGACTCAATCAGATTTCTTTATAAATTAAGACTATCCTCCAAACTTCCAACCTACACAACAGGTACGGCAGAAGAAGAGTATGATGTATTGAAAGAAGCATTACATTCCGCAGCTAGAGAAGCGCTTGGTGAACGTGAAAACAGGTAGAACAGAAGAGAAACTCATGGTGGACGGAAAGTATCGAGAAAATTGTTTTGGAGAAGAAAAGGTTGTATAACAATTGGCTCGTGACAAAGAATGAACAGGACAGAAAATTGTATCAGCAGAAACGGAAAGAAGTCAAAATAAAGATACAGCAATTCAAGAATGAAGAATGGGAAAAAACATGCACAAAAATTGATCAGTATATTGGTGGCACACGGACAAAAGAGGCATGGAATGTTGTTAAGAACCTGAGGAAGGATAGGAAAGGCATAGCAATAGATCTGATAGGCATTGACAGATGGAGGATTTACTTCTCTAAGATGTTAAAAGAAGATAGAGAGGTGTATCTAAAACCGTGGGGAGAATATGAACCTGTCGGCCAAATAGAAGAGATAACAGAAAGAGAAGTGCAAGAGAGTCTTAAAGAAATGAAAAATGGTAAATCACCAGGTCCTGGAAGTATCCCAATTGAGCTCTTGAAAGCTGCAACTTCTAGAACTTTTGAAATCCTTGCATATATATTTAATAGATGCCTATTCATGCACGATAAAATTCCCCAAGATTGGAAGCTTGGCTACTTGACACCGATCCACAAGAAGGGATCACGTGATGACTGGGCGAATTACCGGGGTATCACAGTATTAGCTACAATAGGGAGACTGTATGGACGCATAATAAGGAAGAGAATTGAAAAAGAAATAAATATAGGTGAAGAACAAAGTGGATTTACCGCGGGACGCTCTTATACTGACAATATGTTTACATTAAAGCAGCTAATTGAAAAGAGAAAACTGAGGAATTTGGAAACCCATTTGATATTTATCGATCTGGAGAAAGCTTTCGATACGGTACCAATACAGAGACTTTTTGAAATCTTGGATAAATCAATCATTAATAAGCATTACATTTCTGCTGTCAAAGAAATTTACAAGGACCAAATAAATGTGATAAAAATAGGAAATAAAGTGTCAAAGCCATTTGGTACAGATAAGGGCGTGCGTCAAGGCTGTTGTCTCTCTCCGACCCTGTTCAAAATCTATCTGGAGGAGATATTAAAGGACTGGAAAGGAAAGTGTGAATATATGGGTATCCCAATAAATAACGAATATATCTACTCACTCTTGTTCGCCGATGATCAAGTAATAATGGCTGGTGATGAGCATGATATTCATTACATGATCAAAAAACTTGCTGATTCTTATAGGAAAAATGGAATGAAAATAAATTTCAAAAAGACCAAATACCTAGTTTCAGGAGGTACAGCAAGGGATCTACAAGTAGGAGGTCATAATGTGGTGAAATGTGATGAATATAAATACCTGGGCAGCATAATATCATCGGAGAGCAATTCAAAAAGAGAAATCACAAGTAGAATTGGACAGGCCAGGCAGGCGACACAAACATTAAACTCCATACTCTGGTCTACAAATATAAAAAAATGTACGAAAATTAAAATCTAACATTCCATTGTACAGAGTATATTGCTCTATGGCTCTGAAACATGGGAATTGACCAAAAGAGACAGGCAAAGAATAAATGCTGTGGAGATGGATTTCTTGCGCCGGAGTAGTTGTGTTTCAAGGATGGATCGAATACGAAATTCGGAGATAAGGAACAGAATGGGGAAAATGGATACAACAATGGAGCAAATTGAGAAGAAGCGCCTTATATGGTTGGGACATACACAGAGGATGAGAGATGAAAGGTGGCCCAAGAGAATGCTGAATTGGGATCCACCTGGAAGAAGAAGAAGAGGAAGACCGCCCGAACTGTGGAACAAGCAGGTGTATTCCGATATGAGGAATAGAAATCTGGTGGAGGGGGACTGGATGAACCGAGAGAGATGGCAGATTGGGATGCGAGAAGCGGCTGGAGCTGTAGATCAAACTCGCTTATATATATATATATATATATATATATGTACTTATTACATGTAGAACTGATTTATAACTTAATGTTCTATATTAGGATGTAATAGGGAAATTCCATCAAATAATCCATTTAAATCGAATATTCCGTTCAACGATATTAAGCAAATACATTTACTTCTAGGTTGTTTTTCAGTACGAAATATTAAGAGTTCTGAAATATACGAACGAATGAACATGATGACGAGTAATCTTACATTTTCAGAATATATCTACATTACTGATTTCTTCTCTTGAAGCCCAAAAATGTTTTTAGAAATATGACTCATCGTTCAACGTGTGTTTGTGCGTGCGCGCGCGCGCGTGTGCATGTCCGTGACCGTGAGATGTTTGTTCTGGAAAAATCTACTAAATTTATTATGCTCAATATTGATAACCAACGTTTCTTAACCAACCGAGTAAGTGTTTTTGGAATTAACAACGTAATCCCAAATTTAAGGGTACTTTAGTACATGGGAAACAATTGATTTTTAGTTTTTTTAAAGTCGAATCAACAACTTTTTATTGACGACTACAGTGGGTTATCTAACTTTAACGGTGGGTTTAGATATGTAATAATTTCCAGATCCTACCCGGGACCTCCCCGTTGTAGGCTAGCGCACTACCACTACGTGAGAAACAATTTTTTAATTATTTTTCAAATTAACTAGCCTTCGAGTCAACCCAATCAGTTAGATAGTAGTAACTTACTATTAACGTTTAATTATTTTCAACTGTACGGACGAAAAACTTTGTAGAATGACCAGCTGACACATAGGAATAAACTCCTTGAGGGACCCTGTTCAAATTCACCTATTCCAAGTAAAACATTCAGCAAAACACCGATTTCGAAAAATCGACATGAAAACAATGGTTTCCTTCCTATATACCATGTGTGACTATTAAATAACGAGACTGACGTAAAAAAATATTTTTATTTTATACATAATCACTTATTGCCACCTTCAATATACTTTCCTTCTCTATCCCTACAACGCTCCATGCGAATTTTCCATTGTTGGAAACAGTGCTGGACGTCATCTTCTGTCAGCTCCTTCAGGACACGTGCCGCTTTCTCTTTTACAGCTTCCATAGACTCAAATTATGTCCCTTTTAATGCAGATTTCACCTTAAGGAACAGGTAGAAGTCACATGGTGTAAGATCTGGTGAATAAGGTGGACGTTCTAACACTGAGCAAAAAAGCACTTGGCTAAAAATCTCTTAACAGATAACGCGGAATGAACTGGCGCATTGTCTTGGTGGAGAACCCATGATTTGTCCTTCCACATTTCGGGGCGTTTTTTCCTTACTCTTTGACGTAGTTTAAAAAGTACCTTCACTGGGTTCCTGAAGGTCAAACAATTAATCAATACCTTGAGGTTCTATCTGTTTCCTAAGGTGAAATCTGCATTAAAAGGGACATGATTTGAGTCTGTGGAAGCTGTAAAAGAGAAAGCGGCACGAGTCCTGAAGGAGCTGACAGAAGATGACTTCAAGCACTGTTTCCAACAACGGAAAATTCACATGGAGCGTTGTAGGGATAGAGAAGGAATGTATATTGAAGGTGACAATAAATGATTATGTATAAAATTAAAATTAAATTTTTTACAACGTTAGTCTCGTTATTTAGTAGCCACATCTCGTATTCTTATAGGCAAGAGAAAGTAAAAATGAGTGGATTCCGCAAACTGATCATCGAGGTCTCGATAAAAACCATATTTGAAATTAAAGAGCTTAGGTAGATGCACGCATGAAGTAGGAAAAATCATTACATTACATTACATTATTATTATTAAATTACTATACCTACGATACATTACATTGCTATATAATTAATAAATTAACAGATTCTGTAGATATTTAACTGAATTTTCCATAGTAAATAAATACCATTTAATATGCATACACTCAATCCACATAAAGTATTGATTGCTTTTGGATTTCTCGACAGTAGACTTGTAAGAAACAACAATAAAGTTGCAACCAGACTCTTGTCGAAAACTTGTATATTACTTAGTTGGTCGTACATCTTACAAGAAGTTAGATATTTAAATGTACAATTGTGAACTGCCGACTGAAAGGTTGGTGAAACAGTGTTACCAACTGCAGTAAAAGTTAAGTTTGCAGACATTGCAATGTAGCAGAGTATTCAGTATGAGTAGGCGATGTTATAATACGCTTTATTGCGGAAACGGCAATTAAACGCAGCCGTTTAATTGCTGGATTGAATCAGTTTTACAATTATTTTAATTATTTTTACAGCACAGTCATAAATAACGAAAGTAAAATTAGTTTCTTAATGAAAATGAATTGGATTACATCAGAAGCAAAAATATTATACAATTAAAAAAAAGTAATTTATTTCATTCAATCGTTTATTTTTTGTATATTATCATTATTCTTTTCCTTGCGTGGCGCAGTAGTTTTCGTGCTAGAATTTAAAACGCAAAACCTCAACTTTGAATCCCTGTTAGGGTTTGGGAATTTTAAGACTTTAAACTCCACAATAGTCGCTAATGATTGAAAGGTTAATGCGACGTTAACCTTTCACCGCACTTTGTCGTACTAATACGCTTCATGTACTGGCGTCAGCTGCAGCTGCTGCAATCAACAACCGCGATTTGTACGAATTTTCACTTTGAAACCTTCCTTACTGCCACAATTCTGTCGTCCTGTTGATGTTTAAAGTCGTTTGTTTATAAAAAAATGAGGTTACAAAAACATCGTGTTATCAATGAGTTTTCTTTCGAATGCTAACTGATGTAAATGCAAGTCATATAATTTCTTGAACTACGACATTGCAATAAATATAATAGTTGGTACATACATAACAGATATAATCACCTCTTTTAAGTGACAAAATAAAGAATTACTTAACTAGGTACACGTTAAGTATAAATAGATCCATATTCTGACCTTTGAAAGTAACCCTAACAAATGACGATCACAGTGACTAGCAAAACTAAAAAAAGGTTAAAAAACTAAACTAAAACAATATATATTAAGAGTAAATAAAACATATTTCCAGAGTGTACTCATTAAAAATGAACACTCATGATATAAGAACTTTACAATTTGTCGGTAAAATTATTTAAAACAAATTATATTTCTTCATCTACAGTAAAAAGATTCAAAACGAGATCCATTAATAAAAATTTTTGTTAGCATTTCGTTCGTTTATAGCGGACTGATTTGAATTGTGCCAACGAACGCTGTAGGTGAATATTGTGGTACTTTTCTTAGTTGCCGGTTTGAACTCGGTTTTCGTACTTCTTCACATTCAATGCTGTTTTATTTATTTCCCAGGAGGAGTTGAAAACAAATGAACTGCGGCTGTGTATCATATAGTTTTGTGGTGGAATAAAAGGTGAGGGGAAGTGGAGGTAGATCGTAGTCGTTTGGTTATTCCTTACCACTGAAAAATGTTTCTTCCTACCCGTTGTTTTCTTATGAATATTGTTGGTGCTGTTGTGTTGGTAGTACTGGACATGACGTATGGAATACCATCTGAAAAGAATCGAGTTATCACTACATCTCCCGTTCTACTTTTTATCACGCACGCGGGCGCACCCGCCCGCTTCCTTTTGTCTTGTCAAGTCTCAGACAATTCTCTTCACATATGAATTGTGTATTCATGAGTTGGACTTAACCCTTAGGGGGTTAAAACTTTTTCCTCTTCCTCGTTGGCTGTAGTTTCCTTGAGTTTATCACATTAAAAGAAATACCAACAATGTTTGACTTTTTCAAAAAAAGAAATTTTGAACGGATAGACGTGTATTAGTAGCAGTGAAAATCAAAATGTGTTATAGATAACGATAAACTGACTTACATTTTTCATTTTCATTTTATGAAATACATTTTCACAACATCATAAAAAATTTAATGCATCACTATCAAAATATAAAATCAGTTCACTAAAACTTGTAAGCTTACTTCAATATTTTCTTACAACCAACAGAAAATCACATAGGATTTACTCACATTTATTGTCAACCGTATGTTGAACTACAACTATATGATGTAGAATTCTTAAAAAAACATGTAGAGCCAATCTGACAGAATTTTTTTTTGTTTGGTAAAAACTTATTTGAAAGCGTTTACCTGTTGAGTTTAGTATTTTTGTTTTGTTTTACGTCTAACTATTTTGAAATTTCTGCTAATGCAGAGGATGGAGAGTGATGATATTTGAAAATGAGTGATGAAAAAATGCCAGACCTGACCGGAATCGAACCCGGGTCCCCAGCGTAGAAGCCAGGTGCGCTAACCACTTTGTCAACGAGCCGGCCCGTTTAGTAAATAATAACAAAACTTTTCATAAAATAACCCAAAGTAGGTTAAGTAATCTTACTCAGCATTATTCTTCGATTGCCGGTAATTGTCACATCCTACATTACTCACAACTTGCTGCAAATACTGCAATCTAGGTCTTTCTTTGCTTCTTATACACACCTCATATTCTTCAATTATTGATTTAGTCATAATTTTATGTCTTAAATATAACCTATCAATTCAGTTATTCTAATCGTTTTTTTCTTTATCGTATTACACAATTATCTCCATTTTCCAACCAACCCCAGTACAATAGTCTACCTATAGGGTGATTCAAAAAGAGCGCCGGTTTTGATATATCAAATTAAGAGATTTATTTTATTGAAAAACTGAAAATAAATATATCAACAAGTTCATCTTTCCTTCCGATTTTAGGTATGAAAAATGATGTCATACATGTGTCCTCCTCTACTGCGCTGGCACGCATCAACTCTGTCCATGAAACTGGATATTACTGCACGACAAGTTTCGACTTCCATTTGCCCGATAACCCGTCGAATTTCCTCCTTCAAGTCATTGATGTTTCGGGGTTTATTGGCATACACCAATGACTTCAGATGACCCCAAAGAGGAAAGTCACAAGGCGTCAAGTCACACGACCTTGGTAGCCATTGATGGTCGGAATTACGAGAAATGATGCGATCCTGGAACCGTTCACGGAGCAACAACATTGTTTCTCGTGCAGCGTGACAGGTGGCACCATCCTGCTGAAACCACAACTCGTCAATGTCCATTCCATTCAAATGACGCCACAAAAACTCCCTAATCATCGTACGGTATCGGTCTCCATTTACTGTCACGGCTTGTCCTTCTTGATTTTCAAAAAAGTAAGGGCCGATGACACCGCCCGACCAAAAGCCGCACCAAACTGTCACTCGCTGTGCATACATTTCCCTTTCATTAACCACGCGAGGGTTTTCTAAACCCCACATACGGCAGTTCTGTTTATTAACAAAACCGTTTAAGTGGAAGTGCGCCTCATCACTGAAAATGATTTTGTTTGCGAAGGTGTCATCATCCTGCCGTTTTCTCAATACCCAGTCAACAAACTGTCGTCTCTTCTGGTGGTCTGCCACTTTCAAATGTTGCGTCAACTGAATTTTATACGGGTGATATTGGAGATCGTACCGAAGAATTCTCCGTACAGAAGAACATCTTAAACCCAATTGTTGAGAACGGCGACGTATTGATTTTGCTGGGCTAACAGCCACACTGTCACGAACCAACGCAACGTTCTGCTCAGTTTGGCCAGAACGACGACGTCCAGAACTTTTAAGGTTAACTGTCGAACCCGTCTCAAAAAAGTTTTTCATGAGCCTGCGAACTGTTGATTCATTCGGTGCTTCATTACGTCCTAGAGTACCGCGAAGTCGCCTGACAGTAGCCGCATAACTCTCTCCACTCTGGTAAAATGTTTTGACGATTAACACTCGTTGCGCAATAGTAAACTTCTCCATGGTTAGACACAGACTGCGAGAGTAGTACACTGCGAACAAGAGAAACTACAACTGAATCGTCAATCGGAATGTTCTCCAAAATAGAAATGTGGTCAAACAATGTTGCCAACCGATAAACAAAAATTTACCAGCCGTTTAAAAACCGGCGCTCTTTTTGAATCACCCTTTATAATCATCTTCTCAATCAATTTTTTTTAAAATTTAACCCCATAAAATCATAATTTCAAAATACTCAAGCTTCCCTTTACTCTCAAATTACGTTATACCAAATACAACGAATCGGAATGATTACCAACCGAAGAGAAAACTTACTCGTTCGTGACAGAATTTGATAAAGTATTTATTTTTATTTATTTATTTAATCAAATATACATTGCAGTTAATTACTAAACTAAGCATCACTCAATATTTTTAACTAAATAATGTACTTCTACACAAAAACTCTTTTTCACAAAGAGTTACGACCGCGTATAGGAGTACGTATAAGAAAATATTTAAAAACTATTACATATAATATACTTATAACTAGACCTCGGATCGATATGCACTTTTTTGACCCAAAATATGCATGCAAATATGCCAAAAAAAAGAGAAAATATGCACCAAAAAAGTTGAAATATGCAAAAATTAATGCAAAAATAACAAGCTATTTTTAATAATTTTGTTTAATTAATTTAACTTTGAAATACATTATATTTATAAAATGTTTTAAATAATGAATACGCTAATCTAATCATAATTTAACCACTTAAACCGTAATCATCACATTTAAAAAAATTGAAGTTTTAAATAAATAAATTATGTTAATTGCATAAAATAATCAAAGTTTTTTCCAAATTTTCCACTTTGTAGCTCCGTCTTTTGTCAGACAGGACGTTGTTCATTGCTGAAAAGGACCGTTTAACATCACACGAAACAATTGGTAGGAATTTCAGAGCTGAAATTGCTAGGGGGTCACTCATTTCCAATTCCATTTCATCCGCAAGCTCTCCCTTCAAAATTCTTGAATGCCCTTATTCTGCTCGGTGCCTTCACAAATTTTTTAGTTTTTCACAAGTTTTCTGGAAATTTGTGTAAAATATGCTTAAATATGCAAAAATACCACAAATATGCAAAAGGGTCCGAAATATGCACAAATATTCAAAATAAAGTTGGGGTTTTTTGGTCGCAAATCATTCAAAAACACTCAAAACAAATTATAAACTTATTTTAGAACTTAAAAAAAAAGATATGCAAAATCCGAGCACTACTTATAACTTATACTTATAGCTAAAATACTTTTTTTTGTAATCAGTTTCTCGACTGGTTTGATGGAGTTCTCCAAACTGTTCTATTTTGCGCAAGTCAACTAAAATACTATTAAAACATTTTAAAAAAATCTGGTGTGAAACACTCACACAACTTTCTCTTGCCAATGCAAATAATTAACAATAAACCTAACATTAGTATTAAAACATTAGAAATGAACAAAAACTAACCTCAAAAACATAACCTTATTTTAATCATGAGTGAATGACGCAAAATGACAATCGAACTCAGTTTGGCTTAAAAATACGGAAAATCACGCTTTCACGCTAAACTAGGCTCTGTAGAGAAAAATGCTCTAAACAAAAGTTGTAGATCTTTTAATTTTCTATAAATTTAATTATATACACTTTTGTCGTAAAATGCATACTAAGACCGAAATGTTAAAAAAATCGATTTTTCTCACGTTTTCGTGAGAAAAAAAACAGAAAATCGCAAATTACCGCTAAACTAAGCGTTATACAAAAAAATGTTTGAAACAGAAGTTGTAGGTTTTTAAATTCTCTACAACTTTTATTATATAAGTTTTTGCGCTAAAATTTATATTAAAGCCGTAATCTTAAAAAAACTATGTTTTTACGTGAAAACAGCCTCACCGAGAATTTCAGCAAACATGGCGCCTACCCTATCTTGTAGAGAATAAAAAATTGAGTAAAATAGGCGATTTTAAAAAAAATCGTAGGACCAGTTTTTGAGAAAATCGCAAAAAACTGAAAAATTATACGAATAAACTACTACTTCCGGTTGACCGATTTTGATGAAAATTTTCGTGTCGCGTCCGGTAGTAGTATGTAACTTAAGTTTCAAGTTTCAAGTTCGTACGATGTTCCGTTCTTGAGATATTCTGTTCACACACAGACACACACACACACACACACACACACAGACCAATCGCTAAAAACATGTTTTTTGGGTTCAGGGGGTCTGAAAACGTATAGATCCGGTGAAAACTCGATTTCGAAAAATCGACATGAAAACAATACTTTCCTTCCTATATATTCATATAGGCAAGAGAAAGTAAAAATAAACGAATAATTTTGTTAAGCAGATTTTCCTTATAAAAGGAGTGAATTAAATGATTAAATTTACACAAATATCAGTAATAGCATAATAATAAATGTAATAACAATACAAATTAAAATAAAAAGTTACACTAAGATTACGTATATTTGCAACACAGAAAAAACTGTTATTTTATAACTAAAACTACTTTACAAAATATTTTAAACAAATGAAATTTGATATATATCTTTAATGATAATTAATTCAATAAATGAGCATAGAAACAGAAAAATATCGTATTAAAGAAAAGTAAAAACTAACAAGAGAACACTTATTTTAAAACTTGGAAAGATTTCTTAAGGTCTTGCTCGTAGATCGAAAGGATACGTATGATATTTCAGATATTAATGTAGTAGTTTTATGGACAAGTGCGATTATCATAATATATATTTTATAAAATTAGTCTTTCATTCTGTGTTCAAACGACTCTAAAATGTATATAACCTATGTTCTCTCACAGTTACCACAGGACTAAAACAAATTACGAGACTCGGAACTTATGAGACTGGATATAATACATGCAGGTTCCACGTTTTTGAAAGTTTAATATAGTGAACTAGAGAGACTGTAAGATGTGGTGAGAACACATCTAAAGAAACTTTACAGTGGTGGATTATAAAGCGTACAACGTACTCAGCAATTTTCGACCACGATGACAGTAATGAAGGTGAAGGAATGTGGAGATAAGAGGTTAGATTAGTTCTGCCTCACCAGTGTCACCACAAACAACTCACTGAACAAACCAAATCTACAGTAAACTAATGTAAAGTCAGCCGAAAACCAAACTAACATTACAAAGCAGATAACAAATCTCACAAAGAGTATCACACATCTACTCACCCATTTACTTCACAACGAAATACGTTTGAGCAATTCACGTTAAGCACTAAAGCTTACGCAAAATACTAAGATAAACACAAACTGACACACGAGTTAAAATAATATCCTTACCTCCATTCCATTTATTTAAAAAAATTCCAGACCTTTCATTCTATTCTCTTCTTCTTTGTATAAATCTGCACAGCTTTATTCACGTAGCCCTTACGGTTTTACTATCTTATTACACATTTTAGAATATTATTTACGGTTGTACGGATGGGTTAACAGAGCCAATAATAGTCACAGGTACGTATTCGATGTAATAGTCGAGTGGAATGAAGAATAAACGTATTAAGACTTCAACCAAAATCTGTTACGGGATTTATGCCGTAGAAAAAGTTACTCCAGTAGACATTATTGTGCAAACCATGTCGACAAGCCACATATTATACAAATTGCATAATTGAAGTAAAAAACAAACACTGATAATCCAAAAAAAAAAATTGATATTATAAACCATATTCATAAAAAATTAGAAAATTTATAAATAATCAATTACTTCCCGTGAATCTGAGCTGAGATAAGATTGACACAGCTACCTTTTAATTGTCAGAGATATGGAAATGAATACCCTTTTTATTTCCCGATCTCAAAAACTAGAATGCGAATAAACATTGTAAATGCAGAAATTATTGTGGACAAGGTAAAAAAATTTTCCATAAGCACTCTACTCTTCGTAGCTTGTTCATTAATTAATTAAGTTATTTTACTACTTGGAAAAACATATATTATATATGACAAAGCAACAGTTTACAGATCATTCTGTACTTTTATAACAAAGTTAATTAAAAACAAATGAACTAACATGTAACAAAGTATGAGTCACCCACAGTTTATAACGTAATACTTGAGTTACAATTTTATGTTACTAATGTACCACTCGTCTACTTTTAACATAATAACCCTGTCTACAACAACGTAGGCTATCTGATGTACATCCTAAGAAATAGATAATCGTAAAAAAATACATTCCTAGTTTCAATATTAAAAATGTACATGCCCAACAACTAATTGTTCTATTTTCTAAATAGTACTGAAATAAACAGATGCAAAAATGACCCCCTAAGCTTTTGTTTTTATTTAAAAAACCATACGATGAAATTACACTAGAAAAATACATAAAAGTTTTAAAAAAACAGAAATTTATTACCCTAAGGTAAAACATTTTAAATAGAATTTATAAATAATTTTTTACTCGAGCAGAAAAAGCTTGTAATAAATTATGTTAGTTTAAAATTTTATTATTATTTTTTTAAACTGTTTTCCTTAATTGGTTGGTATATTGTTTCAACTGTAGTACGCAGCTTTATATATTATTTTAGAATAAAAGTGTATATTTAAAGTACATTGTTAACACGAACTTGCCTTACAGATTAATATTTTGTTGTTTAGATCATCAGCCGAAAGGTTGGTTTTAACTTCTAGAAGCTTTACTAAGTAAAACGAGGAGTGAAGTTGTTTCCTATTGGCTTCCTCACTAAATGGAAAAGTACTGTCTGTCTATAACTTGATGGCCTCCGGCAGAGAGGTGCAATATGCGGATTGCAAAACCATTTCTATTTTTTTTTAAGTACCTAACTAAAACTTGTCAGAAATGACGGTTTTTTTTGTAAAACAAAGTATTTCGCATGTTTTTGTTCTATAAAATTATTTCGAAAACCTCGCTTAATGAGATTAATATAAAATATAGGAAAAGTTCAGGTTTTTTAAGAAAATATTGTCCACGTAACTTAAAATTAATGATTTTCAGTTAAATTTTATTGCATCATCGTTTTCCATAATTATTACTGAAAAAACCAGCCACGTATTACGTCAATCCGTAACGTTATTGAACAATGATGATGTATTTAAAAAATACGGGGTTTTCTTCAAAAACAAAACTTTTACTATAATAAATTATCTCATTAAGCGTGTGTTTTTCGAAATAATTTTATAGAAAAAAAAACAAGCGAAATATTTCGTTTTATAAAAATACGTCATTATCGACAAGTTTCAGTAACTTAATAAAAATTAAATATATGTTTTCTGAAATATTTTTATAATCCGCATATTGCTTTCTTCTGCTGAAGGCCACCAAGGTACAGACAGACAGTATGCTTATCAGCATCTGAAAACCATTTATTTTTCACCCTGCAAATGACACCTTCATTTATTCACCACAGGGTTCAGCTGTGTAATGAAATTCATTACTCTCAGAAGAGATAAAACTCTGACTAGTGTATTTTACACCTCTACTTCTTCTGTTCTTAAATGCTCCAGTCGTATAATTGGCTGACCATATGATAAGAAACAGAATTATATCTTGTAGCCCCTAAACTAGTAGATTGAGTGCAAATAATTAGCACTCCACCTGCCTGTTATGGACAAACAGAAGAAAATATAACATTAATTTGTCTAGAAACATCAATTGCGTAGATATAAGGCAGCAAAAAGGAATAAGGAATTTGAAAATTTAAGATTATGTCTAAATATTACAACAATTAACAACTAGGAATCGAAAATTGGGACCTTATGCTTTTACCAGTCCGTTACTCCAACCGTGATAACAGGACAATTATCTATTACTTATAAACGTTTTGTAATATTTAATTATATATTACATTTAATATTATATTATTAGTTATTATATTATTAGTTTATTAATATTATATTTAATATTTTAAAATGCCTGACAATCAATAAAATGTTTTACAAAGGAACAAAAAGAAAAAGAAAGCTTGTTACTTGTAGAGATGTATTAAGTGACCGTAGAGTATATACTTTTACGGACATAGCAATCATCATCAGGCTTTAACGATTTCATCGCACTCGTAAGTACGAAATGTTTGGTACACCAAAACAAGTTAAAGCCTAACATTTATAGATTCAATAAACAGTTTATAAAATTAAATTTAACTACACGGTTACTTCAGAGAATTATTTGTAACAGAATCTAAGGGAATATCTGAGAATTTTCGTTACAATTTTGGTAAAAATTGAATAACACACACCAATTTATATGTTATAAGCAACAATGGTGTTTAATATGACACGGATGAAAGAAAATCTGGTGTGAAACACTCACACAACTTTCTCTTGCCAATGCAAATAATTAACAATACAACCTAACAGAAGTAATAAAACATTAGAAATACGCAAAAACTAATCTCAATACACATACCCTAATTTTAATCATGAGTGAAAGACGCAAAATGAAAATCAACCTGTTTGGTTTAAAAATACGGAAAAATCACTCTTTCAAGCTAAACTAGACTCTGTAGAGAAAAATGCTCTAAATAAAAGTTGTACATCTTTCAATTTAAAAAAAATTGTAGGAGCCGTTTTTGAGAAAAGCGCAAAAAAGTGAAAAATGACACGAATAAACTACTACTTCCGGTTGACCGATTTTATGAAAATGTTCGTGACGGGTCTTCTAATAGTACTTAACCAAAGTGCCAAGTTTCAACTTCGTACAAATTTTGTCCACACACGCACGCACGCGCGCGCACACACGCACACACACACACACACACACACACACACACACACACACACACTTACCAACCGCTAAAAACATGTTTTTTGGGTTCAGGGGATCTGAAAACGTGACTATATTCGGTGAAAACTCGATTTTAAAAAATCGACATTGAACCAATACTTTCCTTCCTATATATTAATAAAGAGCAAGAGAAAGTAAAAATTAATACCCACAATAATAATGTCCATCAGTTGTTTGAGGTTGCCTACAATCTGCAACACACCGGAGGAAAGTGTTGATTTCACTACTTCATGGATTTCATTACCCCATCAACAGCTAAGATCATTGACGATTACGTATGAGGAGTGGAAACTAGCATTCTACCTACACTCCATGGTTTTTTTTCTAACTATAACTAGTTTTATTGGTTCACTCCCAATGTAATTTGAGATACATAACGCACTAAGAACAAATAAATTATTTCTTTACCGCTTTAAACGTGAAAAATTTCATAGAAGCTCAATTCCCCTCGCTGTTAATAATTGAACTACTTAGAGTACAGAATGATAAACCATTTTCGTTTAAAAATAATTAGATAAATCAGATAACAGTGATTGTGGTAATACTAATAAATTTGAAAGCAAATTTGTGTCGAAACAAAATTAATTATAAAAAAACCTTATGAAAGAGGGGAAATAATATTTCCGTTAGCTCATTATATGCAATCAACCGAGAACCGTTTAGTACATTATCAGTCACTAATGTAACTAATTAGATAGAGAATAGATAGCCCAAAGCGTTAAAGAGAAGGGAGAAGAATGGGTCAGAGAGAAATAGAAGAGGGTAAGAGAGAAAGAGCATGTATCAGAGACGGGTTATTGGTGAAAGTGAAGGCAAGCTAGATGATGGAAGACTGGTAAGGGTACTTAACGTTGTTATACCCGTTGTCCTAACACAGTAACACCACAGAGCGAGCTGGGGGTGACATTATGCAAACCCTGTTCATTCCCTAGAGGATCTAAAGGAAGTGGAAGTAAGAGCAACGGCCTCATTCCATCATCAGTGTCATAAGTTCCACCTCCTCATTCCCCAATCTTGGTAGCTTTAGTGGTAAACCGAGTTACTGTAGTCCGTAGTCGACTATGAAGCACTAAGTCAGTAAGTTAACAAAGTTAAGTAAAGTTAAGTTGAATAATAATAATCTCCTTAAGGATGAAAATAATACGCACGTTCTGTTTGAAAAATTTACATCACATTAGAGATAATACACATAAACAGACATTCATAACGAATTAGCGACATTAATTTTGAATAAAATCTATAACGATATGTGTAATAACAAAAAACAAAAATCTGGTGTGAAACATTCTCACTACTTTCTTTTGCCAATGCAAATAATGAACAATATAATCTAACATTAGTAATAAACCATTAGAAATAAACAAAAAACTAACCTCAATAAACATAACCTTATTTTAATCATGAGTGAAAGACGTAATATGAAAATCAACCTCAGTTTGGCTTAAAAAAAACCGAAAATCACTCTTTCACGCTAAAATAGGCTATGTAGAGAAAAATGCTTTAAAAAAAGTTGTAGATCTTTTAATTTCCTATAAATTTGATTACTATATACATTTTTGTCGTAAAATGCATACTGAAATAGTAAAAGCGAAGGCTGAAATAGTAAAATAAATCAATTTTTTACACGTTTTCGTGAGAAAAAACTCAGAAAATCGCTAATTACCGCTAAACTAAGCATTATACAAAAAAATGTTTGAAATAAAAGTTTTAAAATTTGAAATTCTCTACAACTTTTATTATAATACATTTTTGCGCTAAAATGCATATTAAAGCCGCAATTTTAACAAAACATTTTTTTTACGAGAAAACAATCCCCTTAAGAATTTCAGCAGACATGGCGCCTACCCTTTTTTGTAGAGCATAAAAAATTTAGTAAATGAGGCGATTTAAAAAAAAATTGTCATAGGAGCCGTTTTTGAGAAAATCGCAAAAATTACACGAATAAACTACTACTTCCGAAAATTTTGATGAAAATATTTGTGTCGGGTCCTCTAGTGGTATCTAACTTAAGTTTCAACTTCCTACGATGTTCCGTTTATGAGATATTCTGTTCACACACACACAAAGAGACACACACACAGACCAATCGTTAAAACATGTTTTTTGGGTTCATGGGGTCTGAAAACGTGTAGATCCGGTGAAAACTCGATTTCAAAAAATCGACATGAAAGCAATGCTTTTCTTCATATATATTCAAATGGGCAAGAGAAAGTAAAAAACAGATTTCTGCACAAAACATTTTTGTACGAAACAGAGCTGTAATTACTATTATACTTCAATTCTAAAACTTAAAATATGCGGACTTATAAACAACATTAATTTATTGAAAAGTTTTGACATAAGTAACCATTTGTACAGGCTTCTAACACAAATATACAGGTACTACACTCAAGGACAATTCTTATACAAAATATAAAGCAAGTTATTATTATTATTTTTATTTACATTTAGCACTGGTAAATAAATAAATAATGTAAAACTAAACACAATTCTTAACTAAATATGACAGCACCGTAATTTATTTACCACAGAAATTAAATATATTTATTTACAGGATTGATGTATACTGAGGGATGATGTATTTATTTTAACCTAACATCTGAAAACATGTATGTACGTTACGATGAATACATGTTATCCACGTAAATACATTATTTAAACATAAATATGCACTGTGTTACCTACAAATACATGGGTTACACAATAGCATTTTCATGGAAATATTAAATGTTCTGTTCTGAATTGATCACAGTTAATAAACCTGTAATCGTATAACAAGACACACGAATACAGTAAATGATTAATTGGGAAAAGTACAAAACACCATTACCTGTACACATATAAAAGCGGAGTACACTCAATCATGAAATCACCAGGACCACCAGGACTTAACCTTGAAAACTAGTATGTAGGCCTAAGTTCCACTTGCATAGTAGTTACTCGCTAAAAAACTATTTTGAAAACTTTTACTTAAAAAAAACTTAAAAAATCATGAAAAGTGTTCCGAAGATTACTACTTAAAGGTATATATTTTAGACCAAATATACACATAACACAGTTTTAAAAACCGAAATTTAACAACTTTTGTTTATATTTTTATCCGACGTTACTTAATTTAGCGGCAATTTTTAATTTTTTGTACAACCCTCATAAAATCAGTTCTTTAAAAGATAAAGCAGTAAATGATTAATCGGGAAAAGTACAAAACACCGTTACCTGTACACATATAAAAGCCTCAAAAATATTAAAAGTATAGTAATTTTCGCATTAAAATGTTCTCTCAACCAAAACTTACTTGTATTCTGCAAAAAACTGCGTTAAAATAATTTTTTCAAAATTACAGCCATTAAGTGATTTTAACGTTTGTGTATTAGACAAAAATGAAAGATAATAGAAGAGTACGAGTTTTTTTAAATATTTTTCTGTATAATGTTAATGAATGCGAAGCGAAGAGAGCAGGGGCTGCTAATTTGGAAATACGTTATTAGATACCGTATTTCGTTCGACTTTTAAAAAGTGCTTAACACTAAAATATCTCCTGGCCAGCCGTCAGTCACCCAGAAAGCAATTATCTAGAGTGATTTTTTAGTACTGTTACCCAATTGTTAATATCCGGTAATTTTTTCCAAGAGAGGGAAATTTTGTTTTGCGACACGAAGTTGGTAGCCCAAGTCGACCGGTATAGATACGGCAGTGTGAATTGATTCTCCTTGAGCGGCGTAACATTTTGTGACGTTTCCAGTCGTGTTACAAACAGAATGTCTTTTACCCTAGAACAACGGGTTTTCATTCTTGAACAATATTTTTCTACGAAATTGTACGCGAATGTGAAAGAATCATTTCAAATTAAATTTTTTGTTGTTCCTCCGCCAGAAAAAAGTGTTAATTTCTAAGCTAAAAAACCGATTTCGAGAGACGGGTAGTGTTTGCGACAAAAAACGTAGTGGTCGACTCTTGACAGATGATTTTTTTTAGAGAATGTGAGAAAAGATTGTTCAATTCTCCACGGAAAAGTTTACGAAAACTTTCCTCGTAAGTTGGTTTGTCATATTCGAGTGTTCAAAACGCTGCTAAAAATTTAAATTGTATCCGTATCGCGTACGATTAGTCCAAGAGCTTCATTCTCCAGATTTAAACAAGCGATTGCAATATTGTTGCCGTTGGTTTCGGTGTCTTTCGTAAATGATAACGGAATCGAAGTTTTAAACAAAGTGTTCATTAGTGATGAAGCTTGGATCCATCTCGAAAGTTATGTGAATAGTCAAAACACTCGAATTTGGGATGAATCTTTTACTCGCGTACAATTTCGTAGCAAAATACTGTTCAAGAATGAAAACCCGTTGTTCTAGGGTAAAAGACATTCTGTTCGTAACAAGATTGAAAACGGCACAAAATTGTACACAGATCAAGTCACACTTCTATATCTATACCGGTTGAGTAGGGCTACCAACTTCGTGTCACAAAACAAAATTTCCCTTTCTTAGAAAAGAATTACCAGACATTAACAATTGGGTAACAGGACTAAAAAATTAGTCTGTATTATAAGAAGTTTCTTTTTTTAGTGATGATGCCTACATACATTTTGGCCTGTGCGTAAACAATGATTTGAGGTGATATACAAATAAAAAAAAAGCCAGACCTGACAGGGAATCAAACCCGGGACCCTGGCATAGAAGCCAGTTGTATTGACCACTAAACCAATGGTAAAGATAGAGTAAGTTGAACTACGCCAGAATTAAACCAGCAATTTGGCAAAGTGATCAGCCGAATCACATCACTAGTGCCGTAGTTCAAATTCAACCAAATGCAAAGTAAAGAAATCGTTAGTAACAAATTGATTGGGCGTTAATCAGCGACGCAAAGTTCTAGATAACATCAAAGCAACTAAAAAAAAAAGAATAAGGTCTTTTAAATATTAAAATAAATAACAAAGCTTTTTTCAGAAACAGTTTAAAGTTATAAATGAATATACTCAAACAAATATCAACTCCGATATGGCAGTGTAATATTCCACGTCCTGTAATTTGATTTCCTATTAATAATTTGTACGAATAACGGTTTTTTTAAATTAGTTACATCATTTGGTTCGGTTATTGATGATTACTAAGTCTTTGAAATATTATTTGACAAAAACAAACGGTTAAATTATAGTAATAATGAGCATTTGAAAACACAACATGATGACCAATCATGAGGAGAATTTCAACAAAAAAATAAAATATTAGGCTTTGGTCACAACAATTTGTGTAGAAAAAATGTTATAAAAGGCCAAGTAAAACAGATAAATGAGGTTGAGATACCAATGAATATAAAAGATGAGTAAAAAGTCGACTTTTTTTGAATCGGGGTTAAAAAAAAGTTGAAAAAGGACATAACCCTACGTGAGGTTGCGGTGGATACTTGCTAAGGGATGGGGTAAAATCGAATGAATAGGAGAGTTTTTTTGACACCTTCGATTACTAGCTACGTAGTAAATAGAGGGGAAAATTTGCCAAAAGAAATATGTGTAGATGATGAAGGACGAAATCCAAAAATACAGACAATATCCTTATCAACGTAACGTACTGTAAATACCAGACAAAACGTTAATACGTCTCAGTGTATTTACGAATACATTTACAGACATTTATCGGAGAACTACTCTCAGCTGTATAAGAGTGAGAATTAAATGTGAATATATTTAAGACTTTGGAACTATCTCACTACTTTCTGTCAATGAAAATTAGGTTAACGCTCTAAGTAGCTTATACTGGAACTGTAATATACACCATAGAAATGTTATTTACTCTAAATGTTAGTATACTGTATCATGAAGTAATAAAACAACATTAATATAATATTGCATAAAATAAGAACCGTTATAAAATAATGTTAGATGATCATCTATTAAAAATAACTATAATAAATAAAAAAAATAATAAACAAACAAAAGATGATGCATAAATATTATTTTTATTTTTAATAATATCCGTTCCAATTTCATACACAATAGTGACTTAAATGTATCTCATATTAAATTTTCTAATAAAATTTTATAACTCAAGTTTTTAATAACAGCGACGTAATTTAAAATCAATATATTATCAATATACACAATTATGTAGAACGTAGAATAACTTAATCTTTTAGTATTTTGTTATACCTAGCTAATACTGAAGAATTAAAATAAATCTCACCCTTTAAATTACTCAGAAACTAAACTGATATAAGTTACTTTTTCGCCCTATTTGGACCTACTGTTCAGTGATCAACGGATCAGATAAAAAAAATCTGTTGCGAAACACTCACACAACTTTCTCTTGCCAATACAAATAATGAACAATATAACCTAATATTAGTAATAAAACATTATAAATAAACAAAAAACTAACCTCAAAAAACATACCCTAATTTTAATTATGAGTGAATGATGCAAAATAAAAACCAACTTAAGTTTGGCTTAATATGGAAAATCACTCTTTCACGATAAACTAGGCTCTGTACAGAAAAATGCTCTAAATAAAAGTAGAAAATCTTTTAACATCCATTTTTTACAGATTTTCATGAAAAACCCCAGAAAATCAGTAATTACCTCTAAACTATACGTTTACAATTTATTTCTAATGTTTATTACTAATGTTAGGTTATATTGTTCATTATTTTCATTGGCAAGAGAAGGTCGTGTGAGTGCTTCACACCAGACTTTTGGTTTTAAAATCATTCTGTATGTAAATTAAATAAATACACGATTAAAGTTATTCATAATAAAATAATGTTAACATCTAACAGAAATATACGAATATTTGGAAACAGAATAAACAAATCCTCAACTTCATGTAAAAATTGAACGGAACAGTACATTGGTAAAGTCGAGAAAGAAATAGTCCTAACATAATAGAGGATTTATATACTGACAGAGAATTTGTTGGGTAATGCACCAATAAAATGGAATTTTCTATTAAGTCCAGAAATTCAAGACGAAGCTTCTGTCTCAGGAAGAACGAAAGGTTAGCTCAGATAGAAAGACGAACAACTGGGATAATAAGAAACAACAACAGCAAAATGGGCTACTATCCGTTTGATATTTACCTGGTTTCTAAGGCCGTTGCGACAAGAAAAATTAGTAAAATATTTGTGGATGAGAAGCGAAGCGAGTGGAAGTCGCTAGTTATATTACAATATAGCAATAATAATCAGATAAAGAATAAAGAATTAATTAAAGAAATGGTTAATTACACTGCTTCAGTGAAATTCCTAAAAAGGAAAATTAGGCTAGTCCATAGTTTTAGTCAATGTTTATACAAAAAATTCTAAAAGAAAAGAATTATTTAAAAATGTTAAAAATACAAAGTAAACAAAGCGGTGTATAATGTAAGTTAAAGTTGGCTTTTCAACAATAATAAAACGTATCAGGGAGGGGAAAATGTATGTTCCCCTCTCCATAGTTTTTCTACCATAGAAAAAATATTACATGTTAATACACACGAGCACACATACTCATATTTTGGATTGCTGTTTGTTATTCAAAGTCACGAGCGAAGCGGGTACTTTTTTACTCTCTATTTCACTATACAGCTAACGCCCGTGCGGTATTTCTCATGCACTGACTCTGTTTTTAAGTATCATAAATAAAGCTAGGAAGTGATGGTCTAGATTTTATAAGGCAATAAAAACCACTGTGCCGTCCTCTCTTGCACATAATCCTATATTATACAATATAAGGGTTATATATTCGGATAACCCTATAACTGACGTTAAACAACTATAATATTACTTCAATTCAAATTTATGATTTATTACCTCTTGAGTAATACGAACGATTTATGTGTCTCATATAACTATCACCGTTAAAACAGTAACTGTAATAATAACGACCATAGAGAATCCAGGAAAATTAATTATTTCCGTTCAAACTTAATTTTTCATTTCTAAGATCGCTTTAAAGCTCTCTTTCACGAAAAACACTAAAGATAATAATTTTTCTTTTCAAATATCATAACCGTTGGTTCAATCATTAGCATCCAAAATCTAAGTGGAAAGTCCCGGTTTGATTTCGAGCAAGAGTTTGAAAAGTAATCAAACGTACCCTATTTATCATGTAAAATATTTTCAAATCTGTCGTAATCACTAATAAATTAAATATCTAATAGCAAAACATAAAAAAAACACGTAATTTCATTACATGTTACTATGTACAGAACTTACAATCTAAATTTTTTTAAATTTGGATTTCTAAGAATAAATTCCAAATTTTTAATATAAATTCTTCTAGATTATAGTCCTTAAATTAAAGTAAAAACGAAAGAAAATTATTACATTTTGACCTTTATTATTCCTAATTTATTATTCCAGCTCAAGACTTAAGAGGCAACAATACCACACTACAATCCTATTTGTTCCTATTTATATTCCTAATATTTATCTTTAGACCGGGCGCACACACGACCACTTTTGGCCGCCACCGGTAGCGGCCACAAGCTAGGGATTGCCTTGCCTATGTAATTGATATGGACTCGTCGCACACACAGCGTTCGCTGCGCCACACGGTAGCCACAAGCTGCGGAAGTGGACATGAATCACTGCTTGTGGGGCTGCCACCGGTGATCAAGTTCCAGCGCCCACTAAGCCACGCCACTACGCCACAACCAGTTGGATTCACTCCTTTGATGTTGGTTTGTTTATCTCGGAAATAGAAACCCGCCCAGCAATTTGGGACGGACAAATAATGGAAATACTGTACAAGTAATTACTATACTGTATAAGTAATTATTATAGTAGTACATAAAATGAAAGATGAAGAAACCTGTGTTTGGAATCGCGTATTTCACTAAGTAAAAAACATAAAAATGTCAGGTATGACTCGTTTTAAAGCTTGGTTTCTTGTTATTTTATTTGTATAAATTACAAAACACGAGAGTGAATTAGCCATTTTCTAACGATTTGTAAACAAAATGTGTACTTAACCATTTTTTAGCCATCTTTTTTAGTCCATGGAAAACTAAAATAACAATTTTTTTATAAAACGTTTTAATTCCTTTATCCTTTGTAATAAAAGGCTAAATTTTAGGCGAAATTAATAAGAAAACATGAAGGACACTGATCGTAAACACCATATTTTTCCTCTTAAAATTGATCGTGCTACATAGTCTGAAACATGGAATAAGTGAAAAATGCGCTAAAAACGGGCACATATTTTGTTTTTAAGTTGCTTGAAAATACGTAATACACTTTCGTGTTTGGTATGTAATTTATACGAATAAAATAACAAATAATCACGCTTTAAAATTGACAACAGAAGCCACCTTAGCAGTACAATATACACAACATAGACTTGTAACATCTGAAGAAGAGGCACAAGCCAAGAAGATTTACAAACATGTAACCTCTTTATTTTATGTTATATGTACTTATGCTACGTCTACTTAATGCTTTACGCGCGCATTAAAATTTAATTTAGTGTTTCATACATACTTACTCGCCACTCCAGCGGCGCTTACGTGTCTCGACCTCAGAGGAGTAGGTGGATCAGAATTCATAAGTGGATCAGAACCATTTGCCACAAGGGGAAGTTCGGCCACCAAAGGAGTTGGGTGGATCACAACATTTTGAAATTTGAAGATATGAATGTTTCAAAATTTCAACGTTGAATGTTGAAATTGTTGTTTTATACATACTTATTCAGTCTTTGATTTTTTTTTTTTTTGAAGCAGGAGGATTCTGTATACACTGAGCGGCACAATTTCCGTATGTGATATTGAAAGTAGGTTAACGGGCACTGGAGAGTTTTATTGCCAGAAGACGTACTCAGCGGTACTTAACCTATCCTACGATAACCAGTACTGTACTGTATCTTTTTTTTCTTTATTTATTCCTAATTTGTGTACGTTGCAATCTGTTCAATTCAGAACAATAAGCAACCCCATGACCCAACGAGATGAGGATGATGTGTATGACGTGTAAATGAGGTGTAGTCTTGTACAGACCCAGGCCGACCATTCCTGAGAGAGTATGGTTAATTGAACCCCAACCATCAAAGTACACCGGTAACCACTGTCTAGTAATCAAATCCGTATAAAAGTAACTACCTTTACTAGGATTTGAACCAGAAACCTTCGTCTCCGAAAATCAGCTGTAAAACAGCTGTATCTACCCTGCGGACCCTGCGGTCCTAACATACGGTAGGAACCATCAGTGTGGTTCAACATTATGATCAAGAATTTCTACTTTACTTACGCTTTTACCATCTTACTATTGGTTAGTTCATCGCACTTTGATCCCAGACTAATTGGTTTGAATGGTTATTAAGAAGTTGATTGTAAAATTGACTACGAAAGGAAGCGATTATACGTTTACCGTCGAAATTTTGAAATCATCTCGGAAAATTTTATTGTTTTCATTAAGACAATAAGTACATATTTCTGCAGTTTATCTAACTTTAATTAAACACTTTTGAGGTGAACACCATTTATTAGCAGGACCCTTGCGTTTTAATGTCATAAAATTGAGTTTTGCAAGAATGCTTTGGCTGTGAGTGTTCTTAATGTAACAGGATTGGATGTTAAATAAATTTAAAATAATAACAATAATAATGAAAATGTTTAAAAATTACAGATTTAATTATTTTAAAGATTTGTGTTTACCGAGAAAAAATATTAGATGGCTAGTAAATACATCCCAAACCTCTGATCAACTCTGCGGAACCGAGGATTGGTGTTACTTGGTAATTTTTTTTGACTTTGATTCTTTATTTAGAAACTATACAATACAGTACAACCATCAAAAAAGCTTAACGAAAATTGAATAAACAAATGACGTGAAAAATAAACAGAAAATAATTTTTTTTAAAGAATATATCCTACTGGATAATTCAAAAGTTGAACAGTAAAAATAAATTAAGAAAAATACAAAACAAATACACGAAAATCAAATAATGTACACATAACAAGAATAACATAGAATACAAAGTACTTAGAATAAGAAGCAGCGTAGAAAGTAACAACAATAACAATAACAAATAATATAAGTACTGTACGATAAACAAAATGAAATAAGAAATGAAAAATATTTAGGGTACATGAGTAATAAAGATCTGAACAACACAAATAATAAATTATAATTACAAAAGTGAAATGTTAAAGAATTATGAAATCTGTAAAATAATATGGATATCTTTTAAGTATTATATTTATATATAATTTTATTATTAGATCAGTAGATCTTTATTCCATTTTCTTTGTAAGCGTCGGTGGGTTAAGTTCTGTCTTGGTAAATTTAAACACCGATTTAAATAAAAATGATAAAACAATAACAACGCAATATATTACACTTTTTCATTATTACAATTTGTAACTATTTTTTTTGAAAATATGTGAATTATTCTCTTAAAATCATGTTATAGAATATTTGTATTTTTGTTTTAGCTTTTATAACATATTCTTAAACTACAAATTTCGATTCTGTACGTATTGAAACAAATCATTTAAAGATTTCACAGTGTACCGTACTGAATATAAAAATTGTGTAGTTCCAATACGTTATAAAACAAAGGGGAAATAGAAGTTGTCCAATGATCTAATTGTACAGAACAGTAGAAGATTTTAGAAGAAAAATGATGAAGTTCACTTATAAATTCTACGAAAGGAAAATAACAAGTAGGTTGTTAAAACGTCACACAGTATCACATTTATTACTTACAATAAACAGAGTTACTGCAAACAATATTTCTTAAAGTAAATATACAATAATTTGTTAAATTGATTCAACTCAATTTCGGTACGGAATTCAATTGAATTGAATGGAACAATGAAGCCTCTGTATTCTTGAATTTATTATGTAATAAATTCACCTTCCCTGGATTGACTTATTTTGATCTGGGACACATAAGAACTCAATATACACTTTGTTACGTACCGTATACAATAGAGCATAGTCTTCTATGTAAGTTTCAAACCAATTTTCTCTGTTCAATCCAAAGACAATATTTTTATTCTTTAATAGTAATAATATAAAATGAAATTCAGAAAATTTAGTCACGTGACTGTTAACTTATCCTTCCTGATAAAATGAAAGTGGAAATACGCACACTTTTCGTTTCCTTGGTGGAAATTATCTTTTAATGTTTCATTGCAACAGCGCGCACGGAAAATTTTTAAAATTATTAGGTACTGCAATAGAAAATTATTTCTAACGTCACAGGAGAGCACTAAATTAACTGGTTTATTGATTTTTCTTGATTTCATTCAATTCCTTACTTTTTTCTATATACCGCGTTTAGAATACAAATAATGATTTTCAAATTTAGAGCTCTTTGGAAAGGCACAGAAATAATACTAAGTACTGCATTAATTACATGTACTGACAGTTATCCCGTTTCTACCTCATAGGCGTAAGTAATAGAAATTCGAATGCATTATTTTCCCATGTACCTGTCACTTGAAGAATACCTACAATGACATTTAGAACTGAAGCTCTTCGGGAAAGTATGGAATCGTATTGGTCAGGAGATTCACCCTCTTTTTACCCTTTAGGCGCAAGGGTAGAAAGAAAAAAAAGCGCTAGATTTTCTGTTCAACCCTATACATCAATAGTGCCGAATTTCAGCTCTAAGTGATCGGGAAAATAGTGAATTTGTGATGAGTTTGTCAATGAAACACTGGGCACTTTCGCACTTATATATAGAAACATGGGCATACCTAAGATCAAAACTATTTTTGTTTGTTTTTACAGTCAGACGGTGGGAAAGTCAGTTGCGGGGGGGGGCAAGCCATGGTCATTCAGGTTGCAACATTTTATTGGGCCCTCCAATAAAACGTTACAGTGGCTCTAGATACTTCTAGATTTTACACCATTTTTCGTCACAAATTAAAGATTTTACACCTAATTTTTTCATATCATCACTTTATTATAATCATTTAATTATTATTTTCTTTTGCTTCTGCCCCTCGCTGGGTACGCCCATGCATAGAGACAAAGTTATTGATCAATTGAAGCTGGTAAAACTTATTCGATAAAAAACTACATAGGCAACTTCGAATCTGCTTATGAAATTTAAGTCCTGAAAACAACATATAAATAATAGCAATATAATATCCTTATTTGGAATTCAAAAAAGGCAGAAAAACCGAAAAGTCCAAAATTCCGGTGAAACTTTTCTTAGAGGCCCTGTATGATATTTAACTGATATATAAATATCTTACTAGTGGATGAAATTTAAGATTTTTCTTGAAGTCAAATTATTATATTAGTCCACAAATAGATTCGAAGCTTAACTAATTAAAATCGTGTCAGTTCTAATGGCAAATCAATCCAAGATTTTCAGCTTAGTAGCCAAGCATTAAGCCACGGAGGAATTTCATTTAAAATTTCACAAAATGTTTTTGCAGACTTCAAACTTAAAGAAAATCGGTATGCATTTCTGAAAAATTATACTCTATTCTTAAATAATTATTACAAGTAGTATTAAGTTACAAGTAAAGCTGTTTGACTCCAGTGGTCGAAAGAATCATAAAAATGATAATAGTGAGATTGTGATCATACGATAAGGTTATTAATACGAATTAACTTTATTTTGAGCCTTCAACATTTTAGTACGTAATGGTAAATCTTTGGATGCACACGAGAACTTTTTATAATAAAAAAGTTCTTTGGTTGAATAAGAACTTTAAAAAATATATATATATTAGACGTATTTTCTAAAAATCTAAACTATAAGAATATAAGAACAGGAAGAATTCTTACATTGTGAAATAATAAATAAATAAATATAGTATAAATATAAATTATGAAGAAGTAATTGTACTCTAAAACTATATAAAAAGTGTGAAAATAAGTTTTTACACGGATACATTATCAGAAATACTTGTAACATATAGTTTGTCAACAATGCTAATTACTTCTATAGTAATTTTCAGAAATATACAAAGTTATTGCAACAAGTGTGCACATACTGTGTACTCCACTAGTAAACAAAATGAATGTAATATTAAACGCTGTGCAAATCTACAGAGTAATATCCTGTAACTGTTAATAAAGGAATAATACAGCTAGAGGCAGACATTATTACAACTATCTTCATACCTCATGATTTTCAAAGAACAGACATAAATGAAGTAAGGAATTGAAAAGTAAGGAATTGAATGTTAATAACGAAATGCAAACAGTCAATTCACTTTTCGAACTTCGAATTGACTTATTTAAATTAAACATTTATGGGTTAAGAATAATAAACAAAAATGAATTTTAAGTTAACAAATAACAGTAACAGTCAGCTAAAATTATGTATATCAAAAAAGATAATTAATAACTTCCAGAAAATATGTCTAAAATTTAAAGTAGAATTATAATTACATCGATTAATAATACAAAGTATATGTTAATAGCTAAAGCATATCAGAACGTTGGTAGGATATATGTAGGGAACCAATGCATTGAAAGAGTCCATGCTTACAAGTACCTAGGCACAACTGTTAATGAAAACAATGACAGCTCTCAAGAAATTCGCATCTGAATAGAACAGGCCAGAAAAACATTTATAAAGATGAAGAAACTGTTCTGCTGCCGAGATTTAAGCCTTGAATTAAAAACACGTCTCCTAAGATGCTATGTCCTATCCGTACTGTACTATGGGATGGAGGCTTGGACAATGAAGAAGATTGATGAAAGGAGACTGGATGCATTTGAAATGTGGCTGAACCGGCGAATTCTGAGGATTTCATGGGTGGAAAAGATGACGAATGTGGAGATGTTGAGACGTATGCATAAAGAAAGAGAAGTACTATTAACAGTGAAGAAAAGAAAATTATTGTATATGGGACATGTCATGAGGGGAGAAAAATATAAAATATTACAAGTGATTGTCCAGGGGAAAATCCAAGGAAAGAGATCCTTGGGAAGAAGACGAAAATCCTGGCTGAAAAACCTAAGAGATTGGTATGGTTGCAGCAACAACGAGTTGTTTAGGGCTGTGACATCAAAGATAAAAATCGCTCTGATGATTGCCAACCTTCGAAGCGGAGATGGCACCTGAAGAAGAAGAAGATAATAGAGAAAGACAATATAGATAATAGAGAATACGAGCGCACATAAAATTCAGGACGGCATTTTGCCTAAACAAATAAATCATTGACTTCATAACAGATTTTCATATACCATCTGAAAAAATTTGTACAATATTTTGGGAAGGTACAGATATAATACGTGTAAATTTAGTGTGTGTGTTGTGTGTTTAGGTCCTCAGCCGAAAGGCTGGTTTGAACCTCTAAGAGGCTTTACTAAGTAAAACGAGGAGTGAGGTGGTTTACCATGCCTTCCTCACTGTTTGAAAAAGTATGCTTATCAGGATGCCTGGCCCTCCGAAAAGCATCTACTTTCCACCCTGCAAATGACAACTCCGCTTCATTCACCAAAGGGTCTGGCTGTATAATGAATTCATTACTCTCTCAGAGGAGATAACTCTGGCTAGTGTCTTTTACACCTCTAGCTCTTCTGTACTTAAATGCTTCAGTCATAGAACTATATTTTGTAGCCCTGGAACTAGCAGATCGAGTGTAAATAATTTAACAATCCATCTACCTGTTATGGATAAGTGATTGTATGCCTTAAGGATGAGTGATTGCAATGTCAATATTTCAACTTTACAATTCAACCCATAAGGAAAATATGCACCGAATTTCAGCTCTTTAGGTGATCCAGAAGTTAGCAAATTAATGAAAATGAAAAGGCGAGTGGATCAGCCGGTCAATTAACCCTTTCGCATTTACTCGTATTTACAAGTACCTACGTAAATAATAACATTAGAATAATTAAGTTAAGTGTCAACAAAAAACCTAACGAAGTTTATAGTTTATACAAGTGTTAAAAAGAAGAGTAGTTATGATACTAGACAGATATGATGTGGTCAACAGGACAAGCCATGTAGAAGAGATAATATTGATGAGTGGCGTGTACATGATGTCAGTAATTGAATAGCATACTAGATGCTGGGGGTTGGTTGGAAATAAGAAGTGGTTTGATGATGATACTTCTTTCTTCGTCGCGAGAGATTTATAAGCAGGGATATGTCATTATAATTTCTAGAGAAGATGAAGAAGTGGAAGAAGAATATATATATTTTTTACGTTAGGTCTCGTTTGATGGATGAGTATAAGGGATTGTAATAATGAGTCGCACAACAGTGGTACTGAGGAACAGGAACAGCTCAGCGGCACGGTGTGGATTAGGAAAAGCCCGAGTATAGTAGGGTTGCTGTATAAGAAGAAGTACAGAATTACCACATAGCATCAGACAGGAAGGGAAACGGGGGATTCAGATAGAAAGAGAAAGATCTTGTGATAAATGATGGAGGATTAGAATAGGAAAGGGCGAGACGGTAAAAAGAAGAGAGTGTTAGTGGATAATAGAGAAGCAAAGAGAGATTCAATGAGTGATGATCCCCAGAAAACAACATACACGTCATTCTTTGTCATCTCTTTCCTTGGTATACGACATTACTGAATGTAATGATGACCGATACACGATTCAGTATTCTCATAAATCCTCGCCATATTAGTTTATGCATGAAAAACATTTCATAAAAGGAACGCTATTGTAATTATTATCATGCAGTGCATCGTGTTCCGTTTGTCCATTATTTTATTCATTGCTCTTCGGTAGAAATTCAAAAAGAAGACTTCTAGCAACATTTAGAGATATCTTGATATTTTTACCGATAAATATAACCTTTAAGTATTTTATGACTATAAGATATTAAATATAAGGTATTTTATGATTTTGTTATTAATCAGCAACTTTAAGAACGAAAAAGGAAGAGTTGAATATGAAGACGTTATCTAAAAAGAATTAGTTACTGGGAAGAAGATCGCTCTGATCCTAAAGAGATTAAATTATTAAAATACAAAAGTTTGTTGAAACCTGTTTGGATGTACTATATCCATACAGCACCGTAAAAGTAACACTCATTCTATTAATTTTTTCAGAACTAACTACGAGTATAAAGGTAATCCAATGCTACTTAGATTGAACGAGATGACAAAATTAATTTGTATCATTCTTCTGTAAATCAACGTATTTCAAGCCATTTGAACCCACAAGCTCAGGAACCGTTTATAGAGAGTAGGTATTTTATAATTATTAATCAGAATTCTAATAATCATTCGCGTACTAATGAATTATCAAAGTCTATGAAACATTTTAAGTTCATATATGTTCTGTTTTAACCAATTATTCTCCTTATAAAGCCATCTCCATCAATAAATATTGGTTACAACCCTGATAAACCACTCTCAGCCGTGTGTGCGTACTTATGTGTGTCCAGTCTCTAATATTCTTCAACTATGATAATTTTTTTGCCAAGGTCTGTGAATTACCCTCTCCTTTGCCCTCAAAAATAAGTCTGAGAAGTTCATAATTATCACATCCGTGTAAATGATCAAGGTAGCCAATTTAACTAGTTAATCGGAGAATTATTTAAAACGCAAGAACAATTTAACGAGAAACGTCTTTAACAATCCAGTAAATTTCATTTTATCATAAAAATAAAATGTAAAAACAGAAAAATTCTCAAGTTACAAATCAAAAATTACACAGCATCGCTTAAATTAATGGAAAGCTGTTACAGGTTCAAATAACAGTAGAAAAATTAAAATTTTAAAAAACATCATTGACAAAAATCCAATTAAACAAAAATGTATTATTTGAGTGTTCTCTTGAATTTTTATCTGTTTAATGAAAGTACGAGTAGAAATTGAGACAGAACACAAAGACAGAAGCGGGATCGGTTACGTTTAATTTAATGTGGCACTGATGTTTTTTTCGTAAAGGAATTTCTCAACACAAACGGAAAAAACGTAATAGGATGTAATCCAATAAGAACTACGAGGAAGAGAGGTTGGGTAAATGAGAGAATGAACGCGGGTGAAGTAGACGGTGGATGGAACCACCGAATTTTACTTCTGGTTGTTTTATTTAGAATTAATAACATTTAAAACAACTTCACTGTTGTAGGCCTACCAAAAATATCGTGGTATGCTTGAGGCGAGCAACGTGCAATAGAACTTTACCTGGGAGACCTCGTACAGAGTGTGAAAGGGTAGGGTGGTAGCTCCGTAACAATTTCATTTTCTTTTATCAGGACCACCAGACTGCGATGGTAAGGACAAGACATTACGCAATTTCCTTTATAAAAATATTTCCTTTCTAATAGACTGAAAATACCCCTTAAAAAAGAAAAAGGTGTAGAGGACAGAACAGCTATGAGGGAGGGGTGAGGGAGTCAACATAAAACGAAGGAAATTGCCAAGAGAAAATTTAATTTAATTTTCTTTTAACTGTCTTCCTTTACTTTTTTATACTTTGCGTGCGTTTTTAGATATGCGAATGAGTTTAATAGGGATACACTTACCGTAACGTAAATTAACTTATTACTTAAATTTATTATAACAATTTAAGCAATTGCATTACCATTAACAAAATTATTGAAGGTAAGTAAAATTTAGAAAATTACAATCAATTTTATCATATAATATTATGACAATATTTGTAACAAAAACCATGATTTTTATAACGAATATTAGTGTTATGTTCGAGATAAAGATTTTAATTTACGGAGTACTAATAACTATTACAAATTATTGTTCCTGATGCAAAAACCAGCACATTCATGATGGTTTCATTGTGATTTTTATATCATGATGAAACCATGATGGTGATAAGCTTAAATTCAATGAGATACTTCTTATTAATGAGTATGTTAAGAAGACGTGTATTTTAAATTAGAAATATTTTAAGTGTTTTCTTAAAATCAGTGTAACATATCTGTGTCCCGCTAAGTCCTATTTCATCGATCCTAAAGTAAACGTGTGCTTTATTTTCCTCTTTAACCTCCTCTGGGAAATGGTCGCTGAGTGTAGTGTACGCATTTTTTTGAATAAATAATGTTATGTATATCTGTGAAGACGTTTGTAGTATTCTTTAATTATAGTAATAACCCAAGAAATTTGAAGGTCATTGTATAAAATCGTGAAAAAAATTGTGTATGATTCCGTACGTGATACTCTTCTATTAGGTTTCGGTTTGATAATTTATTGATTATGATTGAGTATATTATGAATATTACAATTGATGTGATTGAGATTAGCTTAACTATTGTGTGGTCGTGAAACTATCTCACACTGAGCTGTTTGCAAGTGAACCGATTCGCTGTAAGTAGTAGAACCGTATATTTGACAGCCGTACACCTAAATCTATCTTAGTAATAGTAAAAAAGACAAAAACAATGTTATTATAACAGAAAACGTTACTTCAAAACATGTTTTGTAGGCAATGGAATATTATCACAGACAAACATAAGTACAGTGAAGGACCGGAAAAGCTCTTGGGAATTACTTAATCGTGGCACAAGATTACACAGGCTACATTCACATACTGAAACCATTACTTTAATTATAAGGAGATGACACATACAATTTTACGTAAAATTAAATTGCTTGTTATTTATTCATTTACTTATTTACAATGATACTTAAAAGCAGCTAAATATTTTTATGCATAAATACCTAAAAAAATAAATAATTTTATTTACAGCAAAGGAAAACCCTTGTCTGCCGGGAGAAAGCCGCACTTATTCTATTTTAATACTAGGAATGTAAATTACATATTTTATTACCCTATGCCGGAGTTAGTAAATATGCTTACGAAATTGTATTGTATATGTTTCAAAGAAAGAAAAATTTCAAAAATACAATAATATTATATACTACATAAACATATTCAGCAACAATCACTTATTATTTGCTAATATAACAACATTATTACCGTCATTTTATTATATTAGCTTCGTCGATGACAACGAACAAACCTACAGTCAACATAACAAATATAATTTATCGAATAAACAGTTTCCAATATTCATTTTCCAACCAATGAATATAAGCTGAAGAAAATAAATAACTAGACATAAGTCGGCAAGAAAGGGTTAACCAACCATATCAGACAATTATTAAGCAACGTCACAAGATCTGCAGGGTCTAAAGATCTTGATGTTGTGGCAACATACAATTAATCCTACCAAATATAAATGCAAAATAAATACAGACATTAAAAAAATACATTTTAGTGATTATTACAGAAACTAAATTACATAACTATTTAATATGTAACTTAAAAATTAGGTACACGGAAAACGTTTTAATTTTGTCAATTGATCAATTTATATAAAACCTATTGCATGTAACTGAAGTATGTAAGGTACTTAGTAATTATTTGGAATTGAATGATCAGAGATAAAAATAGAAAACATGGTCACGCGAAAACGTGACCATAAACGCATAAACTTTCTAGCTATTCAATAAATCCCCCTTTTTTAATTCCTAATGGTATTATGATGAGATTTTTGCACGAGGAACAATTAGACAAAATAAAAAATATTCATTACGTAATGCCGTAAATAATGTTTCCTTAATCCATATTTTTTAAGTAACTATAATTATTTTTAATAAAATCATATCGATATACTAACAATAAAACCGCTTGATTCTTTTATTATACTTAATACAGAATATCCTCAAGAAATTTGAAAATGTGTTTAGAAAAATCTGTAAAGTTTTTTGTAAAATTTATTTTTCAGACAAATTATTTGTGTATAAATCGAGTCCTTTTTTGTTAAAATTAGTAATTTTGTATGCATTAATTCGCGCAAGAGTCAGCTCGGATAACTAAAATTTAGTTTTAAAATACAAATCTAAACTTCACTTTTTCAGCTTTATAAGTGATTAAAACCTCTAGCAGTTTGAAACAATTAGGCTACCGTCCTGAACTAACTCTGGTCTAGTGCTGTAAGGCACCCGCTATAATAATAATAATATTATTCTATAGAAGTAATTTTTATTCATCCAGTGATGTATTCAAACCTAATTTTAACGTAAAACCTTCTGAGATTTTTAATTGTTTGTTCCTCATAAAGGTTACGGGTGAAGTTCAATCATTCAAATTATAAATAACAATTAATTACAGTTTACTACTTAAAACACGAACAGATTGTTAAAACGGTATCACTTCATTCGTTTCATGACAGATTCTTTTCACACGTCGGGGTAGATTTCTGTTTCAATAGTAGAACATTTTAACACGTGTAGACCTACTCTTCCACAATCTAGTCGCTAATGACTAGAACAGATACGTTGAAACAACTTAAAAAATATAAACAAAGTTTGTTATCATTTTTCATTTAGAATAAAAAAAATATATGGTTGGAAAGACACTATCTTTTAAAATTAACGAGTGAAATAATTTTGTTTAATTCATAAGATATTTTTTCATATTTCATTTTTATTTGTGTAAGCCAGATTGTTGTTCACTCTGTACTAATTAATATTTAATTGTTTTTGAATCTAAAAGAAAATAATTACTTTTTTATCAGAGCAAATTAAAAATGTTTTTTAATAAATTAAAAAAATGTTATAATTAAAAACACTCACAATTTTTCATCAGAGATATGAACTCGAGAAAGCAGCACGAAATAATGTTGTTTGTGATATGGTAACTTAAAAACCCAACATCAATATCCACCAAGACCGCTAACAGAGAAACATTATGGGAAAAGGAAAAATAACCTACCAACCTCCTGTCGTTTCAGAAAATAAGACGCGATGTTTATCAAGCCGTATTTCTTTCTTCTGCGTAGTGATTTTTTTACATCGACGTTCCTTTTTTTATTAAACGTTCTAGATTACTTTGTTTTTATTTACCCCATGAATCATACAGAATTTAATGATTAGGGTCAAAAAATAGTTCTAGTACTGCAACGTAAGACTAAAATTCAATTACATAAGGGAAAAGTAAATCAGTTTTCAGAAAAGTAAGCCTGTCGATCTGTTCCAGCACCAATTCTGAACCACCAAACCGATTTGAACTAAATTTGTGGGGCTATTTTATATTGGCCCTGGTTTAAAAATTTCTAAAATATGCGTATATTTTTTATACGAGAGGCGTTGTCATTCTTTCACTGCGAGAAATAGCAGTTAACATTTATTTTTATAAGATATGGAATAGAAAAAGCATACAAGAAGTAGAATTGCAAAAGACCATATATTCTGTACACTATTTGTTTGTAAATTTTTGTAAGCGATTTGGCCAACAATTTACTAAATTTTAGATAATGTTGTCAGGTTTTTTATTAATATAAAAACGCTAAGTGGAAATTATCCGAAAACGACAAAGTGTAAAGTGTAGGCACAATTGCTACATTTGTAAGAATATTGGTGTTTTCTTAATTTAGTATGAACCCAATAAGGTCACACTAAGGTTCAGATATTTATCTTGCACCGGTTTGATGAAAATAATAAATATTCTAAAACAAGATAAACATGTATCGAAATACGAAGTAATATTGTTCACTCTATAGAACATAATGTGAACCAAATTTATAAATTTTTGATAAAATACTATTAAAAAAACGATAATTAGGCTATTATTAAAAAAACTCAAACGTGATAGAGCAATTACCACTTTAGCGGACGGAATGCCAACAGAAAATCTGAAATCTTTCAGTTCTCATCGAGAACGACTATCATTTCCATTCTGATCCGTACGCTACATATTCTATTCTCAGAACGACAGTATCGTGATGAAAAACTATAAACAATAAACATAAAAAAGAAAACGCTTCATACTACTGAAAAGCATTTGTATAGCAGAAATAAAACCGAAGATGCTGTAATAGAGTTTTATGAGACTAGGATGTAGGAAAATGCACACCAATACGCTGGAATTTTAATAGCGTAAATTTTTATAGGCATAAAGTTTAACATATGAAATACATACACGAATTCGTTGATAAGCAGCGTTATACGACACGTAGAATCTGGTAAATTTAAGTAACACAATTTCATAACATACATCCAATCACCTTTACAACTCGTACAGTACAGTGCATTCAAATGTAAGAATATATAAAAAGATCGTTAAACAAATTGAATCCGAAAAATTGTACTATCATTGTTTCATAGAAGAAAAATACAATACAAAATATTGTATTATAATGGCGGGGAAAATTTATTCTAATCCACACAGTTGGTAGCTTACTGGACTGCTACGTCAATAACCCAATCCCAGCTAAAATTTAAGAATATCTAACGTGTTGCTACCTATTGTAAAATTCTAAAATATCACGTAAAGCTACCAATTTCTAACTAACCTAGAAAATTTATATTTTACAACTACCTCAATAGTGACTAAGAAAAACGAGAGTTAGAAGCCTAACTCGAAAAAAGTTAGCAGTAGCGCAATAAAACCTCCCTTTTATAACAAATCCAAACCGGCTGGCTAACTTTCATTTATGATTAAACCGGTAAAACAAGATCTATTTTTTTTCATTAAATTCAAAGGAATATAACAATAAATTCAACATTTTTACGGCAGGAACGTCTTTTGTTTGAAAAAGAGGAGAAACCTTTTGTTATTTTACTGATAAAGAAAATTTGTCGAATCAGCGATTTTGCATCAGCAGTGTTAGAAACTTTAGAATTTCGCAAAATCTCTTAATATTTAAAGGTGAAATTCTAATGGTTTTAGATATTTTCGCGGTAAAAACGTATGTAATTTCACAAGTGAAACGCAATCATTACTGCATTCTATAAGAGCGTAAGAAAAATCCTATCAGACATTTACACAGTGATACAATTATATAGAGTACTGGTACGGTCTTTTATTATTAACAGTAACCGCCTCCGGGGCGTAATAGTTAGCGCGGAGAACTGCAAAGCAAAAGGTACGTGGTTCGATTTTCTGCTATAATGCTTTTCACCGTTGCTGAACTCTGCTGTTCCACGCGTTTAGATCAATCAGAACGTTTGACAGCGTTGTCAGATTTAGGAATGTAACAGCCTAACAAACATTACGCGCGCACGCGTATAAGAGCCACAGTAGTTCACTCGTGTCTTGCATTTTTTACTGAATTTGTCAATTTTATAGAGCGCATTAACATGCAATACTTTATAATATAATCAGCTGGTTGTGTGTTCATAGATTATAATTGTTATTGAAAGACTAAAAAAAATTTGCTGACTTAAAACATAACAGAGCTACGAGGGCAAGTATTGGTAACATTGGAGGCAAGTCTTTGGGTAGCTATGAAGTGGGTTGGGGGCAATGCGTATGTTAACAGCTCATCAACGCTGAAATAGTATAGGGATTACACGTCGAAACACTGTTTCTTATATCAAAGTAGTGTTTAATGACCAAGCGTTAATAGGACCACAAATACAAAAAAAAAGGAATATCAGTAACAAAGCTGAATACTTTTACTTACATTCTAATAATTATCTTTATAAAATACAGTAATACACGTGATTTACGTAATTGGCTTAAGACAAAAGCCTTCAATTTTTTTTTTTACATTTAAGCAACTACCGCTTAGAATATTATATGCTTATTACCCACCGAGTCCGTGTTTATTGAAACTTAAAAATTCCGAATATACTTAATTCTATGGAAGTGAACTGTTCCTAAATATTCTTAATATCACGAGACACCGCACCGAAAATTAAATCTTAATACTGTAAAGCATGCCACTTTCTCATTTCCGTCAAAGGATTAGGAGTTTTAATAAAAGCTATTCAACGACAATTACACAATATGCTACTGCTGACCGAGTTTACCTATTTCAGGTAATCTATACGTATGATAAGCAAACTTAATAAAAAAAGAAAGAAAGTTACGTAGCGTTAGACAAAGGTAATTGCTAAATATTCGGGTCACAAAAAGCCGCAATGTTTAAATTATTCACCCCAATCAGTTTACATAATAAATGAAATTTAAACTTTAAACAACCGAAAAATGGAAAATTCATTTACCAAAGTTTTTTTTAAAGTTAATCTAAAGTAGTATTAACATCTTGGTAATTAGCGACTACTTTTGGTTAAGGACGGGTGGGTTCGAACGAATAATAATATTCCATAACCCCGGATCCTCCGCTTTCAGGTTTACACGCTAACCACTGGGACACCGAGGCGGTCATCAAAGCTTTCCTAGTCATCAGCAAAATGTATCATTACTAAACCTACCTAAAACTGTTAAAACATTGTTTATGAAGAAACACATGTGTTAAGACATGAAGGGAAATAAATATTTTGAACGTAAAAACAAAATTAATAAAAAATTTAACAATCATATAGGCTTACAAGAAACCACATTATGACCTCTGGGAAAGACTTTGAGGAAGAAAAGAAGGGGTTGGTCACTTTGCACTTTTGCACTGGCTAATATCAAGGTGTAACCCTACATTTATTTTTACTTTCTCTTGCCTATATGAATATATAGGAACGAAAGTATTGTTTCCAAGTCGATTTTTCGAAATCGAGTTTTCACCGGATTTACACATTTTCAAACCCTCTGAACCCAAAAAACATGTTTTTAGTGATTGGTGGTGGTGTTGGTGTGTGTGTGTGTGTGCGCGCGTGCGCGCGCGCGCGCGTGTGTACTAAATTATCTCAAGAACGAAACATCGTACTTAGTTGAAACTTAAGTTAGGTACCACTAGAGGACCTGAAACGAACATTTCCATCAAAATCGGTCAACTGGACGTAGTAGTTTTTCATGCAATTTTCTCAAAAACGGCTCCTACGATTTTATTTAAATCGCCTCATTTACGACTTATTCCCAAAAATTATTTAATTTTTAATGCTCTACATGATAGGGTAGGCGCCATGTCTGCTGAAATTCTTGGAGAGACTGTTCTCTCGTACAAAAAATGTTTTTTTAAGTTTGCGGCCTTAATACGCATTTTAGGGCAAAAGTGTAGTAAACAATACAAGTTGTAGAAAATTATAAAAATCTTCAACTTTTATTTTAAACATTTCTTTGCATAACGCTTAGTTCAGCGGTAATTAGTGATTTTCTGTTTATTTTCATGAAAATCTGTAAAAGAAATTGATTTTTTAAGATTCCGACTTTATGGATTTTACGACAAAAATGTATAATCATGTTTATAGGAAATTAAGGAAGCTACAACTTTTATTTCAAGTATTTTTCTCTATAGAGCCTAGTTTAGCGTGAAACAGTGATTTTCCATATTATTAAGCAAAACTAAGGTTGGTTTTCATTTTGTATCATTCACTCATAATTAAAATTAGGTTATATTTATTGAGGTTAGATTTTTTTGTTTATTTCTAATATTTTATTACTAATGTTACGTTATATGGTTCATTATTTTCATTGGGAAGGGAAAGTCGTGAGAGTGTTTCACGCCAGATTTTTTATATGAGTGTGAATTATTCAAACCAGTAACCATGCGGGTTTAGACTACTAAAGAGGTACAGACTAATTTTTGCGGACACAACAATACAATCTACATTAAAATCTAGCACGTGCTTATATGAATAATATCTTAACACTAAGAAAGTTTACCATGATTACGTGTAAGCTACTTAATTTCCCCAATAAACATAATAATAATAATAATAATAATAATAATAATAATAATAATAATAATAATAATAATAATAATAATAATAATAATAATAATAATAATAATAATAATAATAATAATAATAATAATAATAATAATAACAACAGTAGTAATTAAAAATCTTAAGAATCTTATGGAACAAGAATTTTATTAATACTTTACAATCAATGATTAAAATCATAAACTCATAAAAATTGGACGTGGTTGTTAAAGTTTCATATTATATTAATCTCAGTAAATGTTAACTAGTGGACTACATAAAAGACAGCCGTTATAAGTTATACAGATGATAAAGTAGATATTTAAATGTCAAGAAACATAAATATTTTTTATCAATTTAATGAAGCGTTGTTAAAAAACACTTGGAGTTGTGTTACTCTTTTAGATAGCCTAAATGTCACGCGAAAGGTGTTTGAGATGGTGTCGTACACGTCACGCGATTTAAGTTCTTTAACTACGTTCATAAAATTTAAGAAATACCATGAACACAGAATAATGACTGCAGGATAATTCTCTTAATATTGTTTTAAAGAACTAAACACCTTATTTTAAATATTCTTTATCCACAGACAATAACTGTATGAGATCTTTATGATAGTTGTTCCCGTATTAGAGAAACTAGTAAGCAGCATTGCATGTTGATTCTATATATATAATTAACCATAATTGTTTTGCTTACACGCGTTTAAGTTTTATGTTGTCAGACACTTTTATATAAGGTACGGTTGCAAAGAAAACTAAAATGGAATTTCTTTAGTAACCAACATAAAATCCGATGACTTTAAATTTTTAAGATAAGTTTTTAAGACTACTTTTTAGAAACTAAAATTCAAGTAACAACAGACATAAATTTGAACAAAACTTCAACACTAACATTGCTATTTTAAAGCTTATTATTATTATTATATTTTATTAATACTTTTAACATAAACTCTGACCACAAATACTAAAACGGGGGTCATTACTTAGAAATAAATTTTGTAAACACTCAATACGAAAAAGTTTACACAATTTACTTTCAAGTTATATATTGTTAGAAATGTTACTGAATACTTTAAATTATTACGATATTATCTAATATTATAACTAGGTTTTATCACTCATGTTAATGTTGCTTGTGAAACATAGTTAAAGTCAAAGCCAGTATGTTCAAAATCCAATTGGTGATGATAGATGACAGTGAAAAGTAAAAATCAATACCAATCTCTTATTTTCCTTCTCCTCCTTTTTCTTCTTTATTTTTGTTCTACCTTCGGGTATTACCCTCTGCCCATAACAGATAGGTGGAGTGTCAAATTATTTACACTCTATCAGTTCGTTGCAGGGCTAAAATAAGTAAGTTCTGTTTCTTATTACATAGTCAGCCTGACGATGAAAAGACTGAATCATTTAAGAACTGAAGAAGAGGTAGAGGTGTAAAAGACATTAGGCAGAATTATCTCCTCTGAGAGTAATGAATTTCATTATACAGCCAGACCCTGTGGTGAATGAAGTGAAGGTGTCATTTGCAGAGTGAAAAATATGTGCTTTTCAGAGGATCCGACAAGCTAATAAGCGTACTTTTCCATTCAGTGAGGAAGGCAATGGTAAACCACCCCTACTCCTCGTTTTACTCAGTAAAACCTCTAAAGGTTCAAACCAGCCTTTCGGCTGATGACCTAAACAACTTCGGATATTAGGTACTAACCTGTTCAGGTAGCCATCATCTGATAGGCTTGCTAACATATCTCGCGCTACATGGTTGATACTGAACCGCCATCAAAAAAATCTATCGGAACTCAACGTAACCAGATGCTCTTACCACCGTCTCCTATAACCTTTTGTACGGTCAAGGCGAAAACTACCACTTCCTCTCTTATTATAACATTCGGAATCTAGCTCTACAGCGTATATATCTATTTGTATGTTTCAAAAATTTTATCTCAGCCAATTGGATTTTGAACATACTGGCTTTGACTTTAACTATGTTTCACAAGCATAGAGTAGAGACAGCCAGTCCCCCTATATATAAGAACACAAATATATGAAAGTTAAACCCTTCTTTGAAGTTTGACCATGTTCACAAGCATAGAGTAGGGACACCCTATCCCTGTATAAATAAGAACACGCTTAAAATCCAGGACACGAAAAAATGATTCTTACAATATAAGCACTATTTAAAATAAACTTTTGTAGTGTGTAACTTTTTTGTCTAGGGGCAATTTCATATAAATTTTACATAAAAAACCAATAAATCAGATTTACATAAAATTGAATCGTTCGACATTTCTGGACACATAAAATTGTTAAAAAGATACAGCATCAAAATCAGCTTTTAAGTAAGTGAAATGTTATTATGTTTGAAGATAAGGATGAAAGTTAGTGCGGTTATCAAACCACTTTTTTTAATGTGGTGGAACGATTTAAACCCAGACAATGGTATTCAAAGAAGATTGGTAAATAACAGACGACGGTTTTCATGAATCGTTCAACGGAAAGCTCGGTAACAGGATGAAGAGCAAAAAGACAAAATTGTTTACTTAAGAGGAAGTGGAACTAGCTAATTAATAAGAGGGTTGGTGCCGTTCAATTTAGGCATAATTTCCCTGAGGATACTAACTTGTTCAATTCTGACCTTCGCTGACAAACTTTTTTACTCAAAGACTAAGTCACTCTATTAATTGTTTCTAATTAATGAGTAAAATCACAAACTCTTAATACAACGCAAACACGTTCAATTAAAACTAAAATTACGTAAAACGATTACATAAGAAAAGGTTTTTTCTAACTGTGATAAGTTTAGCTTCATTGATTAATTTTTATAATTCAACGACAACGAATAAATTTACCCGAATAAAAATAAATTCTGAAAAATGAAAAAATTAAAATTTTAAATCATGGTTCTCACTTTCATGTTATAACTATCAATAGCAGCTGCGCTGTGCATAGACTTATTGCTAGCAGAGTGTTTCAGTTTAAACTAAGCTTGGAAACATCATAGGATGAATAAAAATTACTACAATATAGAATATACTTACTGAGGTGTAGAACTGTACCTCTTTGGAAAGTAACAGAAATATTAATAATCACTGTTGTAGGGTAGTTACCTCGTTTTTACCGTTTAGGTGTAAATGACCGTAATTAAAATTGTTTACTTTCTTAGAATAACACAAAAGAGGACAATCATGGTAGTTTTACTCACGCTGAAACTTAATGCTTCAGGGCGATAAATTTTATTGCCCTAAACACTGCCATATCATGGTTTGAAAAACAGCTAGAAAGTACAGAGACACAGCTTCTTCTGAGTAATGAGGATACGGCTCCAAAAAACGAACTTCCAAGCTAATTCAACCAAAATAAGTGATATTTTCAAATTAATTTCTAAAAAACTATCACATTAATCAACTTAATTGTTTACTTGTTATTGTCAGTATCTACAATATTCGTTTTCTATGTTGTAACTCAGTGTACGTTTTATTAGTGAACAGCTCTCTTAAGTTGACCTTTAACGAATGTTCATTTTTTATTTCCATTATACAATAAATCAACAAAACGTCATTATACGTATCATTTTAATTTGCTCTCCTTCTTTTAATATTATGTATTACAGCAATAAATTGTTGACAAAAAGTCGTTCGAAAATTTAAATGAATCAATAATTCGAACAGCCTAAGGTCCCAGTTAGTTCTGATTTTCAATACTACAATAATCGTGTACAGAGAATATTGAAAATAAACTATTGGTAGAGTTTGCGTTATGTTTTACACGGTTAACAAAAAAAGACGAAGTTCGATCCACAATAAATTAGTTCAATGAGTTATGGTATCTGAATTTATTTCATTTATGCTTACTCAATTCAGGTGAAATACAATTTATGAGTAACAAGTTACGCTTTGACGAACTGTGTGGTACTTCATAAATCAAATCATTGAGCGAAATTTTTCTTCTGATTTTTGTTCAACCTGAACATAACCGCACATAGGCCTACTTTGGTATCTTAGTAAGACTTATTTAAGCTTAACTGCTTTCCACCTGATAGATATTTTACTCGGTTATCTCCTCCCGAATACACTTAAACCGATTTATACTGCATTCTGTCGGTTAACTAATTCATCCGATTTTAAGTCTTTTTTCTTCTTTTCTTTTTAATTTATCGCCGTTTTTCCCACATTTCCTTTACACTTCCTTTCACATACACATATACAGGCGGCTGAGTTTACCGCCACGAAAACAGTCGCTCCGTTTAGCATAACCGAGATTTATCTGCCGACGGGTTCAACCCTCTACTCCGCAACCTCATCCTCTGCAAGCTCTACCAACCACCCCCGTCACCGTACTTGTTGTCATTGTCGACGTCGTTGTTGCCGCAACTGCCGCCTTTGGCGTCGCCGCTGTAGTAAACTATTCTTTTTTGTTATTCTTTCGCTCTGCTGCACTTGAATACAATGTAACGACCGCGGCAAGAAACTTATACAATAATAAATTATTATTAAATGATAAAATTTATTATTGTATTATATAGCCTATGTTATATGAAGTGTACAACTTAAATTATTAAACATTACGAAATTTAATTTTGTATAAATTTTCATCATATACAATATTCACCGACTTTTAGAGTAGACAAAAACGTTTAAATAATATATGTTGTTAGGTCATCAGCCAAAAGGCTAGTTTGAACCTGTAGAGAGGTTTCATTAAGTAAAACGAGGAGTGAGGTGGCTTACCATTGCCTTCCTCACTGAGTGGAAAAGTAAGATTATCAGCATGCCGGGCCCTCTGAAAAGCACATATTTTCCACTCTGCAAATGACACCTTCACTTCATTCACCACAGGGTCTGGCTGTATAATGAAATTCATTACTTTCAGAGGAGATAACTCCGAGTAGTGTCTTTTACACCTCTACCTCTTCTGTTCTTAAAGATTCTGACATTTAATTGGCTGACCATGTGATAAGAAACCGAACTATTTATTTTAGCCCAGCACCGAACAGACTGAGTGTAAATAATTTAACACTTCACCTGTCTGTTATCAGCAAAATAATATATATATACATATATATATATATATATATATATATATATATATAGGAACTAGACCTACATATATGTCTAGTTGACAGTAGGTCAACTAGACCTACTGAAGGAAGTTGCGGAACGGGTAGGACTACAAATTTCGTATGAAAAAACAGAACTGATGACAACAATAAAAGGTGTAACGGATAAGGCATTGAAAACAAAATATGGGAAGATTAACATTGTGGATAAATTCAAATATCTGGGCGAAATAATCATGAAGAATGGAAGTGACAAAAAGGCGTTAAAAGCCAGGATTAAGAAATTGGATCTGGCATATTTAGCTACTAAAAATATTTACAACAAAAAATGTTTCTCAAGAACTGCAAAGTTAAGACATTACGAGACAGTAGTAAAGCCTGTGCCTTTATATGCATCAGAGACATTGACCTCAGAAAATAAAGGACTTATAGAAGATGTCGAGAAGAGAGAAAGAAGGATTCTGAGAAAGATCTATGGGCCACGATATGATGAAGAACACAATACCTATAAAAACGTTTCAAACACCAAATTGTATGAAAATGTAGAGAGGATGTCAGAGACTTTCAGAAGAAGGAGAACACGATTTTACGGGCACATAAAGAGGATGAGCAATGACAGACTGACAAAGAAAATTTTGAATAACTTTGATAATACTAAGACTACTTTGAAGTGGTTTATCAATACTAAAGAGGATCTAAAAAAACTTCGAGTTAAAGAAGAGGACATTTACGATAGAGACAAATTTAGGCAGAAGACAAATGACAAAAGGATAAGTCTGACTGTGCAATCTGCAAGAGGAGAGGGTACTGGTGGGAGGTGGACGGATGAGAGAAGAAAGGAGCATTCCGAACGAATGAAGGCTTTTTGGGCAGTTAAGAGGAATGACATCCTGAGAAGAAGAAACCAAGATGCATAGTGCTTAACGTGATCCTTAGTTGGTCGATCAACGAATTAAGTAAGTATATATATACATATATATATTATATTCCCTTTAGTCACTAATGGGAAGTACTATATTAAAAAAAATTTTTAAATCCATTGTAAAAAGTACATAACTACATCAAGAGTAAATTATAAAATACCGTAGTCGTTTATTCATTTACGAACAATTCTGAAGAGAAAGTACCTATTTCACAATATCTGAACAAAAAATATTGATAAAATCTAAAAAATATATGGTTTATATATCTTTTTTACGTTATGATAATTTTTTTGGTGTAATTTTTTATAAATTTTATAATGACTTTATTTTTAAAGCGATTGAAAATAAATAAAAAACACATTTTAAATAACGTTAACTACGAAAACAGGCCGCCTCCGGGGCCTAACAGTTATAAACATTATACACCGACTTTACTTCTAGAGTAGATAAAAACTATTAAAAATAATATATGCATCAGTTTCAGTCTCTAATGGGGATACTATATTAAAACAGTGTTTAAATCCATTGCAAAAAATGGTTGTATTGAAAAATAAGGGCGTATTAAGTAGCGCATCAGGTAACATAGTTTTTATCACAACTCCAACTCTTTATCACAATGTCGCTAATAGAGATGACGAAAGGTGATAGATGAAACTGAGTTATGGAAAAATTCCAGATCTGACTGGAAATCGAATTTAGGACCCATGACATTAAAGCCAGTTGCCCTGACCACTACACCACGGGTCGGCCGTGATTAGTGGTCAGTTTTAAAATCATTTCTTTTACGGAAACTATTAAAGCGCAAATATTGTACTATAGTATTTTTCTTTTAAGCTGAAATACACTGTAAACAACATTTTACGAAGTAAGGTTGGATCTGTTGTGTCTACGCTACGTGTAACCGGTTGGCTGGCCCCCGTCGCCCTCTTTCATTTCTATATAGGCCTACCAGTCGTAACTTGTATATCATTTGTAACCTGAATCCTACTCAGTTAGTGTTTGGCTCAGGTGAAGGATTACTTGGCTATAAATAATAAGACATTTACGCTCTAAGAAGTAATTGGTAATTGGTTTGCTGGCATTTCTCCCGCCACCTCCCCTCCGATTGGTCGCCCGATAGTCTAGACCCGGAGGCTGTTTTGAAGAACAGCAAAAGAAGAAAATTTAAACTAATAATATAAAACCTAGTTAGGACTATTGTTGCCAATTTACGTCGTACCAGCAAGTGTTTGTCATCATTATATGTTTCCGGTAAGAAAAAATAAATTTTGTGACCTGGTGCCGTTTGACCTGGGACAACCCCTTAGTTATACTACGTGACAACGATAAAACTTTCGCTACTTCGTCCAGGAACTCCCACACCAGAGCGCTATGCACCTTCCGGTTCAAGCTCTCACGTACCGTGAGGGGAGAATTTTCCCATTGGCCTTGAAGCTCCAGGGTCAGTCGCTGCCTGGACCCCCCCCCCCAAGAGCGGGGCAGTCGTACAATAGACGGTCTCGTGACTGGACCTCCCCGCAGACACACGAATCATCATCCAGCAGGCAAAACCTCTTTAAATAAGCCGCAAACTCACCATGACCAGTGAGGATCCGGACACCCGATGTCCTTATTAAATAAACACTCGAGGCGCACCAGCCTCCCAAATCCTGTATGAATTCATACAAGGATCTTCCCTTAGACGAAGTGTTCCACTCAGCAAGAGGAAACTTTTAGCAATTGGGGTTTCAAAAGTATCGGTGAATAAATGGAAAACTGACTAGCTCACGGTGGAAAAGGAGGAGAAACGCATGTGGAATTTAGATTCTTTGAGCGAAGTTCAGTATCAACGACACATTTCTAAAATTTTGTACCGGAGGTTCAGAGACAAACTTCAAAATCATAATACTCCCTTGATACGCGACATGAATTCTCCAGACCTACCAGGAATACCACAAAGACGACTAAAACGCCAATGGAGTAGAGACATAATAAATTAACACGATTCTAACTAATGACGTGTAAAAAAAATATGAAATTAAAATTTTTAGAAAAAATAAATAAGTGTATAAGGATAGCCGTATCGTTATTATTAATTTATGAACAAAGAGAAAAATGGAAATGTTAATGAAATTTCTTCACATTGACGTACATTGTATTTTTATACATAACCACAATCACACAGTTTAATATTTATGTTTGCTTTGTGTTAACTGCTTCGATGTATCGAGAGCACTATGTTTGGAACCTTCTGGAAGGCTCAACCTATTATATAGATGTCCACTAATGATTTAATGAGTCTTGTTCAACAATTTGTGCTGCCAAAGTCAATAAAGTTTTGTTGTCGTTCAGAGTTTGATAACTAGTTATTTTAGAATAAAGAATCATTGTCAGGTTAACATTGTTGAAAATACAGTCGAACTTCTATAACTCGAATCCTCCAAGGATGGGGGAAAAATCGAGTTACAGGAATTTCGAGTTATGGAAAAATAAAAACAAAGCAATTAAAAAAAACAAAAACAGAACATTCCACATAGGCTAATACAGTACCCTACAAGATGTGGTATATGTAGGCCTACTGCACATGCGTAATTTCGTAATACAGTACTGTACGTTGCATTTAGCTTAGGTATTGGCTGCAGTGTTAAGTACTGTACAATTGTATACAGTATTCCAAAATTACGCAGTACATGCTGAATACGGTACATTGTACCGACAGACTATGGTTATATTTTTCTGTGGTCGACCAAAGATTCGTCGATTCAATGAAATTCATTGTTTTGGTTTACGCCTGTTAGGCCTAACAAAGGCAACCAGATGACTTTGAAGCTCTGTTTCCTTTTATGGTCGAAAACATCCTTTTATAATGAAAGAAGCAGCACTGTACCTTCATTTATCAAAAGACCAACTATTTTGAGAACTATGTGCAAATTTTGCCAAAACAAACGAAACAATTAGTTCGGCTACGAGAAATGGCTAAATTCGAGTTGAAAATTACTTTTTGCATGGTAAATCCATGGGAAGGTTAAAGGGGACTGAAAGTCAATTCAATATATAGAAAATTCGAGTTATAGACGTTCGTGTTATAGAAGTTCTACTGTAATAATATGATTAATTGGTATTAATTAGCATTAACATTGTTTTCGTGCGCGCTAAATAGAAAGAAATGAAAGGTACAATAGACTCATTATACATATATATGTTGCTTTACAACATTATGTACATACCTATAGCATTATTATACATAATATTACAGCTTATTTTCGATTAGACTGGTGTAAGTTAATAAGGAAAAACTTAGTAAGAACAAATTCGGTTTACCGTAATTTGTTGACTACTATGTTATTTATTTGTTAAATCACAGATAAAAAGTTTTATACCAGGCTTAGCTTTTGTACGACGCAATAATTGGGCTGATGATTCAGAAACAAAGCTGAAAAACAACAAACATTGGTTGGTATTTTCTGCTTTGAAATTCTATCACAAACGGTACGATTCGCGAGAATTAAAACGTTAACGTTAATATAAAAGAATTGTCAAAAAATATATGAACGCACTTTGCCGGGATTATTTAAGTTTTGTATGTTTTTTATTGCATAATTTTACTGCAGTGACAGAACTATTTTCCTGTCCTACCCTACTTGTTTAAATTATAACGATAAAAGCCGTTCTACTGAAATACAATTACAAAGCTGGTTTGTACAACCAGAATTAAATTTACATTACAAACAAAATAAATACTATGAACACAACAATTCAAATCCTTCTTTTTAAATAAAATATTAAAATAAAAAGGAAGTCATTTTTATACTATAAAAATTACACGATCATGCAAAACTTAACAAATTACTCCATTGCATGAACTACGATCAAAAGTTTCAACTTAAATAATACGTTTGGATGGCTGGGTTTTCTTGAAAAGAAATCTACCTTAATTTTTTTCCAGACGACAAAATTTGATATAAACAATAACATCGTGCCAAAAAATGAACGTATTAACATATAATGAATCGATAATACAAAAATAAATATTAATAAAAAACAGAATACGATATTAGAGCTTGTCTGACAGCTCGGGTCGCCTGCGTTGTAAATGACATAAGTCCTCACTTTGTTACTCATCTCTTCAGTAGTTTCATAGTCTATTTTTTACAATTGTACAGTATCGAGCCTAAACTAAGAAACTGTAGGATATTTGCATGGTTGTATGTCTCTGCTTCATTTTGGTTTTTTGAGTATTGTACCACTAGTCGTTATTTAATATCACACGAGCAGCAAATGAATTGCAATTCCGTTATCGTTAGTGTAAACGAAATTATAATTTTTGGGAGTCTTTAACATAGTTTTATTATAGGTGATTTTATTTTTATAGTAAGAGACATTTCTATAGAAAGTTTTTGCAGTACATATGTACATCCCCCCTCCCCACTAGCCGTGTATAAAATTTCCCGTCCGCTGGTACACACACATACATACATTTTTATGACACACACGGTCACTTTCTGAGATGACCACTATATAGTATGTTTCAAATAAATAATATGAACCATTAAACTTTTTTTTATTTTTTTAAGGTCGCATCGACTACGACGTCATTAGCGACCACGTTACATATAAATACATGATAAATACATGATACGCTATATAAATACATAATGAATAATAAAAAACAACTTTTTTTGGGATAAATTGTATAAACAACACTCTGCTCAATATTTATAATTACTAAGCAATGTAATATATATCAACGTATGGTTGCATGTTATAAGAAAAATTATTTATTTTTTAATTTTGACAGTTTGTTTTATCATCAACAATCTAGGTTGTTGCAATAATGTAAAATAAAATTATTGCAACAATCAGCTGTCTTTAAAAGTTAAATGTTGCTGAAGGAAATATTTAGGTATTTAAAATAATACTGAATTTGCTTCTAAAAAAACAAATTTTTAAGTAAATAATTTTTAGATGATAAAACAAATTCTCAAAATTAAGAAATAAATAAATACCTAATTTTTTTAATATTTCCAATATTTTTTGAATAATAAAAATATTTTACCGCAGATGGATTCGACCACCATTCTTTACATCTTCGGACCAGAACGTTACCATTACTCCAAACATAATGCGAAAAGTATACACAATTTATAATACTTAAATGGAAAACGGTTATAAATTTCTGTATTTAAGCTAAAATACAGCTTAAACATATTGATATTTTTTAAAAGGTCTAAACATTTTCTAATGATTCCTGACTATAACAAATGAACACTGTGTTCATTTATAAATGAATGTTCATTCATTAGTGGGAAGAAAATATTAACAAACTAAAGAAAATCAATGCTATTTCCCTATGGTTCAAATTTCGTGGGACGTCCGGTATGTGTGAAAATTAAGGAGAAATATGAAGTCAAAAACTATTACCGAAGTGGTGCGGTGGTTGACAACGAGACTTTGCGTACTCAATGTACACTATACACAGTACACTATAAAATGATACGAAACTATCGAAATAACATCACTATTCTGTCCCAAACTTTACGTGCAGCCAAAATAAGGTATGTGATGAAAACATTTTTAATAAGTGTCTGCCATTTTAGAACAGATTATCTAGTGTGTAGGTATGTTTACCTATCTACAAATGTTCGTGCAGCCGACACGCGTCGTCAGATAAGCCCTACAATGATACAATGGAGGATCGTTTACATAAAATCTAAATAAAAATATTTTTACGAAGAATTTAATTCCACCTGTCTCAGATACATCATCATAAACGACGTTAATACTCCCGCCCGTTGTGATTTCAAACCAAATAATACCATAAAATCGTATTATTAGTACTTAAATGCTCATCTATTTTGTGGTCGTCCAGTACCACGTTTTCTAATTAACATAATTCAATTCAACACAGATCAAGGGTACCATACAGAAATACTGAAAGTACTAAATTCTTTACGAATTTTACTGAAGTTGAATTTTTCATTAAAAGAAAATGCTGTTTAGAATCGGAATCGGTATGAGATTTATAAAATGAATATTTTTAAGATATGCATTTTAAAAATTTTATAAGTTTACATAAACTAGTTTCTACTTATAAATATATCAGAAAATTAGTTGTGGAAAAACAGTTGTAAAATAAAAAGTTGCAGTTTTCTACCCTTTGAAGAAAACTAACTAGAAAACTCCGAAGTAATATAACAAACCTGACATATGCATAGAAATAAATAAATAACAAAAATATTTATTCCTGCATATATGAAATAAAAACATACGAGACCATTAAATAAACAAACGAATGAAAACTAGACAAAATAAATATGAAAATATAATTCACCATTACTACTTAAACATACAATATCATTGAATTTTCTCATACAGAAGAAAATAGAAGTACTGAATAACGAGCATTTAGCACGGCAAGTACAGAAACAATTTCATCATTTTTTGTTTTTAATATTAAAACCAATAATGCACTTTATTCATGTACACAACACACACCCACCCGCATGAAGTTTATAAAAACAAAATTCGCTTACTGACTCACTCACTTATCAAGAAATATTCAGGAACACAAGGCATAGAAACTTGAAATTTGGTATGTATGTTCCATTTGGGTCAGGTGCTCGCAAAGAAAAAATTTTGAAAGTTGTTTTTTATGGAAGAAAACTTGAATTTGTGAATTTTTAATAAAATATAGCTTCAATTCATGTCTTAGACCACTATTACATGAAAGAACAACAGAAAAAATGAAAATTCAAAAAGTTAAGTACTATTTGTTTATATCAATCGGCTTTTAGTTTAGGTAATTTTAAATTTTTGCACAAAGAATTTTTAAATTGGTTCTTCTAAAATTAAAGATTTAAAGTGTACTTTACACCGAAACATAAAAAAATTAAGAAAATCCAGGACTTCCCGCTTTACAGCGTAGCACAACTACGCCACGGACGCGGTTAATATCTGTATTTAATGAAAAATATTTTAAAGTTTTCTCGCGTTTCGTGAAATGGCACAGGGTTGCCGCTGGGTATCTTCTCGACATACGACAGTACAAACATTAAACACTAACTAAAATATATGTATTGCTGGTTGTGGCTTCTTGCACAGTTGAAATTTGTTCATAAATAAAATAACAAAAATGGGTAATTCTGCAAAAAAACCGTGTTAGAATAACTTTTTCCGAAATTAAAGGGTTTTAATGCATTTTATATATATAAAATTGGTAAAAACCCAAAGGCAAAGACAACCAAAGCAAAACGATTTTTGTTTTAACATTTTTTTTTTGTGAAAGGAAATAACTATGAATGCGAAGCAAAAAATGTGGAATTGCAAGAACATGTATAAAGGTTTTAGAAGTTAACTATTTCATTAAATTCATTTATATTTGTGGTCTAATAAAGGCGGATATAGGATTGCCAAAACCTAGGAGGTCGTGCATATGTACTTGCGTGCGCACGAATTTACCATGAGTAAGAAACTGTGTCTGTGGTTTGCAGTAGCCTCCTTAGGGAGCCATAATTAAGGGTTGCAGTAATGTCCCGCAAAACCACCACAAATCCTTAAACTTAATACTATTATATTATTGTTATTGCTATTACAGCGAACTAGACTAGTTAAATACTCTTAATAACAATACTGGTTCTCAATCTGATTTCTGAACCATGTACTTCAATGTTATTTATCTGTTTCATGTGCACTTCGATACAAATGGTAAAGAAGATTTACTTCTACTTAGAATATAAATTGAAAGATATATATTAAATTAAAATGAGAACGTTATTTTCTAAAAGTAATTCAATTTAAGGTACAAAAATATATTAAAGATGTCTTAAGAATGTTTTTCAATGCTGAATGAATTCTCAGATATATTTTAATTTAAACTGATATTAAAAAAAAAATTTAGTTGTTTTTGGCAATGACAAGAAAACAGAAAAAATGAAAATAAACAAAAACGTACGACAAGGCTGTTCAATGTCTCTGACGCTACTTAATATTTACGTTAATAAGATTTTAACAATTTGGAATCAACTAGTTGACTCAGGCATTAAGCTTTGAAATAAAGTGTTCCTAAAGTCATTTCTGTACGCAGATGACCCTGTTATTATTTTTGACACAGAAGACAGTCTCCAATATGCCATTTATAAGTTGCACAACATTAGCGCAAAATTTGGTATGAGAATATCGGCGCAAAACTCAAAGGTTATGGCATTCAAGGGAAGATAGCCAGTTCACTCAAAATTTATACTTGGCAACCGAACGATAGAACAAGTTCGAGATTTTAAATATTTAGGATGCAAGATTTCCTATGACAAAGATGATGCGTGAGTGAAAAAATGGCAAAATTCAGCGCTGTATGTGGTTCTATTCGCAGGACCATAGGAAAGAAAACGAGAAAGGACACCCAAATGAAATTTTATAGACCAATGGCTGTACTACTCATAACACATGGGTGTCATTACAGACGAATGAATCTCGTATGTCGATTACAAATATAAAAATCGTAATTATTACAAAAGAAAATTATTTTTATTTTTTGGCTGACAGGTGAAACATTTTATATCCTACATGAGTCATTTGTTAAAAAATAACTAACAAAATTTGCAACAACAGAGTTTTTAGTACTCGTCCAAATGTCAGACCGTTATGACATCTGTCTCTTTGTCTTCCGCTTAATCATATTAAATAAATATAGAATTTCACCCGTAGGTAATTTTCAAGTATTATTATATTCTTTTCTAAGTAGGCTACACTGTAAAACCAATAGCATTTTGATGAAGTACTGACCTAACTGAAAGACAGGCAGCTCTTTAACCTGACAATGCAAACGGGAAGGTGAGGGAGTCAGACTGTTGTTGCAAAAGTAGACTTTATAAGAGAACAGAACATTTCCGCTTACATATCTGCCCGTCAGTTTGCCTTACCAACATCTCTCTGTATCTATCTTTTACAGTTGTTACATAATCTTGACTTTGCAAAATTTTATTCAACACACAATGTTCTGCACAATGGAAATACAATACACGTCATGTCAGGAACTGTACTAGTGAATATTGTAAAGCATTTTAAAATAAATCTTTGCACTCCGTCGTATTTTAGTCAAGCAGACTTGCCTACATTACTTTAAATCCCCTTTTATACATCTCTTTTATGTACGTCAGACAACTGTTTCAAATTTATAACATAATATGCTAAATTAACATCTGACTAACATGGAGAACATACCCAATGGATTAGAATATGCGGTTATATTCAAATGTACTACGTTTCATCAAACCGCAACGTCAGGTACAGAAATTTTTCATAAAATTTCTTTCAAAACTTCATTATAAATTTCAGTGACAATATATATATATCCCTTCCAGCAGGCAATACAATTTTAATAGGTAAGACAGTATTATTGTTCATAATAATTTGATTTGTATATTACTTTCTCTTGCCTATATGAATATATAGGAAGGAAAGTATTGTTTTCATGTCGATTTTTCGAAATCGAGTTTTCACCGGATCTATACGTTTTCAGACCCCCTGAACCCAAAAAACATGTTTTTAGCGATTGGTCTGTGTGTGTGTATACAAAATATCTCAAGAACGGAACATCGTACGAACTTGAAACTTGGAACTTAAGTTACAAATCCTTACCGGACCCGACACGAACATTTTCATCAAAATCGGTCAACCGGAAGTAGTAGTTTATTCGTGTAATTTTTCACTTTTTTGCGATTTTCTCAACAACTGGTCCTACGATTTTTTTAAAAATCGCCTGGTTTACTCAATTTGTTATTCTCTACAAGATAGGGTAGGCGCCATGTTTGCTGAAATTCTTAGTGGGGGTGTTTTTACGTAAAAAAAGTGTTTTTTTAAAATTACGGCTTTAATATGCATTTTAGCGCAAAAGTTTATATAATAAAAGTTGTAGAGAATTTAAAATTCTACAACTTTTATTTCAAACACTTTTTTGTATAACGCTTAGTTTAGCAGTAATTAGTGATTTTCTGATTTTTTCTCACGAACACGTGTGAAAAATCAATTTTTTAAAGATTTCGGCCTTAGAATGCATTTTACGACAAAAGTGTATATAATAAATTTTATAGGAAATAAAAAGATCTACAACTTTTATTTAAAGCATTTTTCACTACAGAGCCTAGTTTAATGTGAAAGTGTGATTTTCCGTTTTTTTAAGCCAAACTGAGTTCGATTTTCATTTTGCGTCATTCACTCATGATTAAAATAAGGTTATGTTTTTGAGGTTAGCTTTTTGTTTATTTCTAATATTTCATTAATAATGTTAGGTTTATTGTTAATTATTTGCATTGGCAAGAGAAAATTGTGTGTGTTTCACACCAGATTTTTTTTATTTTATTTTATTCATGTGTAATGATGTATTTCAGTTCTTGTTAATACCATTTATACTGTACATTATTAATGAACAAAAATAGATACATCTTTATACTGCATTCCGCAGCTTATATTCAATCCAATGTATAAGAATTTAATTTTTTACTGACTGTTACAGCTTCTGGATCACTTGTTTTCTACATAATAATCCTACTTTTTACTGATATGTTTCGGTGAATTTACCGCCATTAGAATACATAAAATTGAAACAAACTTTCTACAACGAATTAAAATTTTGAAACGTTTAGTTTATCAAGGATACAATGAAAATTTTAATAAATTTTAAAAAGTTTAGTTTCTATTTTATGTACTCTGTAGATTTTAACATTAAACACTGATGACAGAAAGAAGGATGACATAAAAAAGGTAAAAAAAGTGTTGTAGCAGCTGCAGCAGGTGACTGAAAAATTAAATACTTTTACAGTAGGCAATATAAATACATTGCTATTAATATAATCTATAGGTAATGTTTTTTACTTTCTTTTGCCTATATGAATATGTAGGAAGGAAAGTATTGTTTTCATGTCGATTTTTCGAAATCGAGTTTTCACCGGATCTACACGTTTTCAGACCCCCTGAACCCAAAAAACATGTTTTTAGCGATTGGTCTGTGTGTGTGTGTGTGTGTGTGTGTGTGTGTGTGTGTGTGTGTGCGCGCGCGCGCGCGCGTGTGTGAACAGAATATCTCAAGAACGGAACATCGTACGAACTTGAAACTTGAAACTTAAGGTACATACCACTACCGGACCCGACACGAACATTTTCATCAAAATAGGTCAACAGGAAGTAGTAGTTTATTCGTATAATTTTTCATTTTTTTGCGATTTTCTCAAAAACTGGTCCTACGATTTTTTTAAAAATCGCCTCATTTACTCAATTTTTTATTCTCTAAAAGATAGGGTAGGCGCCATGTTTGCTGAAATTCTTAGTGGGGGTGTTTTTACGTAAAAAAAGTGTTTTTTTAAGATTACGGCTTTAATATTAATTTTAGAGCAAAAATGTATATAATAAAAGTTGTAGAGAATTTGAAAACCTACATCTTTTACGCGTATTTCTAGCATTTTTTTGTGTAACGCTTAGTTTAGCGGTAATTAGCGATTTTCTGTTTTTTCTCACGTGTGAAAAATCGATTTTTTTAAGATTTCGGCCTTAGTATGCACTTTACGACAAAAGTGTATATAATAAAATTCATAGAAAATTAAGAGATCTACAACTTTTATTTAGAGAATTTTTCTCTACAGAGCCTAGTTTAGCGTAAAAGTGTGATTTTCCGTTTTTTTAAGCCAAATTGAGTTCGATTTTCATTTTGCGTCATTCACTCATGATTAAAATAAGGTTATGTTTTTGACGTTAGTTTTTGTTTATTTCTAATATTTTATTAATAATGATAGGTTTATTATTAATTATTTGCATTGGCAAGAGAAAGTTGTGTGAGTGTTTCACACCAGATTTTTTAGTTTATTTAAAGTCGCATCAACAGCTTGCTCGTTAGCGACTTCTGTGGGTTTCGGGATTGTAAGGGTAGGTTTTAACGTCTTAAAGTTTCCAAATTCTACCCGGGACCTTCTGCTTTGTAGGCTAGCGCACTAGTCACTAAGCCACAGAGGGGGCCTATAGGTAAATTTATTATCTGAACATGAAGAATTCAAAGTTGTTACAAATGAAATCTGATAAAGAACATAAAAAGCGTGCTTTTAGAGATCATTAGACAGAGCTAAAATTTCATTAATTCAGAACGGATTCAGACCATCACTTTGTGTGTAAAACACACAAAAATACTTCAAGATTTAAGAGAGTTCTGAAAGTACCTTAAAATACCAGTTTTAATCAGAAGAAAAGTTTAATTACCACAATGATAATAAAGTACGATGTACAATTTAGGATGATAAGGTGTTTGCTTCTTAGTACTGACCAAAAATTGACTTGGAATCAATTATCTTATACAAATAAAACGACTTCTTCTGAAGGTAAAGTAGCTATATAAATTGATTTATCGTAAAATTTCCGTTAACATACTGAAGATACAGTTAACTAAAACCTGCTAACACCCAAATTTATGTACGGATTGCAACTTTTCGGCAGTGTAAACACAACTAATTTTAAAAATTCAATACTTCCAATCTAAATGTCTTCGCTTAATAATTTAATCACTGTACTACGTCAATAATTTAACTTAACGTAACGACGTATACTGTATTCAATGAGGGTTGAAAATACGCAATTTACGTGAATAAATGTTCCGCCAATGAATGTGGAACTATTCACAGATTTTCAGCATACCAGTTGACATTTAGAATTCATTCACAGGGTTTAGTTGATGTAGAATAGGGTATAAATAAACGGTTTATTAAACACAGCCGCCTGTGAATTAGTACTTCCGTTCTGTGTACTTTTTGAATATTATATTTTAGTTTGTGAATAGTAAAACTGTTTTAATGTACTCTTATTTATGTTGTATTCTATCAGAATTATGTAGGTGTTTTTCATTATTTGTCAAACAATTTTATGGGTTATTATGCACTCACTATTGAATAGTTACAAGTAATGAAATATAATTAAAAACTAAACAACTAATTAAAATTTACGGCAATAAAAGAAAATTAAATTTCACAGAACAGTTCTTTACAAGAATTGATGTCATTAAAAATTATGTTTGAGATTTTGTGTAATATATTTTAAGCCGTTGTAACTAAAGAATGAAGTGACAGAAAATAGGAGTGGTAGAATGGAAAGAAGAGATTTATGGAGTGGCGCGAGTAAAAGGGATTCAGTTAAGAATGTCTCAACCATCTCACATCTGAAAAAAATCAGGCAAGATAACCGAGAAAAAGGCAAAGGAAGCTGTAAGTAGGAAAGCAGTAGTACAGTGTAAGAAAAAACTATAAAGAATAAGGAATAAAAGAACTGTAGGATAAAAAATGATGGATAAGAAAAACTGAAAGAGTAGAAAGAAAGATGAGAAATTGGAATTATTAAGGGCAAATTGCTTTCGAAAAGTCAAAAACATTTTTATATTGGACTCTGGGCGACGTAACGGGGAACTGAAATCTCATCCTCAATCCGTCTTATTTTCAGAACTGCCGGACAATAAACCTACCCGTCCAATATTGCACAATACACTTTCCTTCAGCCGATCATAATTCTAACCAAAATACTCACTGGACTCGAATAGTGACTGTAGTTCTTTGTGATACATATAAAACCTTGTATAGTTATAACAATCCCACAGCAACAGCCATAAAAATGTATCTATGTGATACATTATACACAATAAAACCTTGTTGACCGTCTCGGTGGTGTAGTTGGTAGTATGTTAGACTATAAAGGTCTCGAATTAGAGTCCCGGCTAAGATATTTTTGAAAATTGTTACACCGAACTGGATATACGAATTATTCTATAATTGAGTACATAAATACTTAACCAATATTATATAACCAATCATAATATTACACTAAACAATATTAATTTTGCAGTAACGATCGAAATGTTGATGCAACTTTACATAAAAGTCAATTCCTAAAATGTTGCGGACACGTTTATTTTTGTATTAAAGTAAGTGAAATTATTTAATGGAGTACAGTGGTGTAAAATCATGTAACCACTATTATGAAAAGAGGATGGAGATATCGACAGAGAACACTAATATCTAAGTCGAATGAAATAATTATGAATACCTTATCAAAGTGGAAATATGGGTGTCAGACTTAAAGAGAAAGGAAACAGTGATTTTGATGAAATTAAGAATTGGATATACAAGGTTGACCTCTGGATTCATGGTAAGTGGTACTAATAAATCAATTTGTGATACACCCCTCATTGTTGGGCACACATTGGAAGAAAGTACAAACTACACAGATCTTAAAAGAAGATTAAAAATGAAAGGAAGAATTAAAGAAGATTGTTTAGAGTTTGAAAAAAGGATGATATTCTTTTAGAAATAATGCGGATTATTGTTTGATCATAGTATGACTTCGTGTGGGAATTATTTTTTTATTAAAAAAAACTTCTAGGCTTTTGCACATACGAATACCGTCCTTTACTACCCCTACAGGTACTATGAAGACATTTTTTGTACAATGATGCATCAAGTTCCTCATATTCGAATATTGTTGGAAGAAACATTTGAAGCTTCATAATTTACTTTGTATTATACAGCCAGACCCTGCGGCAAATGAAGTAAAGGTGTCATTTTCAGGGTGAAATGTAAGTACTTTGCAAAGGGTCTGGCATGCTGATAAGCATACTTTTCCACTTAGTGAGGAAGGCATATATAAACTACCTCATTCCTCGCTTTACTTAGTAAACCTCTAATGGTTCAAACCAGCCTTTCGGCAGTTGACCTAAACAACACTTTAAAATACATCTAGCTACTACGACAAAAATGAATTATTCAGCCTACAATTTTAAATCTCCGTTTCCTCACTGTAGACCTACTGATTACGTTCTCATTCTTGTTATATATTTCTTTGTTTGAGTGTTGTCAATTAAATTCCGCTTATTTTTTTCTAGGCGCCTATAAATTTCGAACTATTTTCCTTTCTATGCTTACTTTCAGCATATTTTGAGTGTTTCCGCCCCGCACAAAGCTTCAGGTCTTATTAATGACTCGAAGTGTCCGAGGTTTGGACAAGGCATTTTTATTGTAAACGCTTCTGGTATTTTTAAACGAATGTTTCTTTAAATCTGTTCCCTAGGCTACCTTTCCCGCTAATTCATACAAACTTTTAAAATGAAAAAAAGGATGATAATTTCATCTCAGTCTCACCTTTAGCTGTAATTTGAAAATATTTCCATTTTATTCCTATCGAAATAAAATTTTAAAAACTACTTTCTTAGCAAGCACTTACTACACAAAAAACCTACATAGGTACAAAATTAAAAGTTTCCAGTTTCTTTGCCTTCAGGTTCTTGAGATTTGAGATGAGTGAAAGACTGAGTGAATTTCCTTTTATATAAACAGAAACGCCAAACACTACAATATTACACTAACGTCAGCCATTATTCCCATTCCTACTTTTAAAAATTTACAAAAAATAGTTGTTATAAAACCTTAAAAGCAACGGAACAGTAAGAGAAACTTTACGAACGGTAACAAATGATTGATGAGTAAAAAAACTACAAAAACTATGGTGCAGAAGTGGTTGTTCTTAGACTCAAGTGGGTCAGAAGAGGAAAAAGGAAGGTATAGTTATAAGGAAGGAAGCTGTATCAAGTCACGTGACAGTTGATGATATCGTAGAGTGATAGTTCCGTTCAGTTTGGAAACATACATTTCCCTATCATTAAACAAAACTTTTCCCTACCTCCAAATTAATTTTGAAATAGCAGGTATAACATTACACGAAATAGGAAAATTTTATAGAAATTTAATGTTATAATAAGAATTCCACAGAACTTTAACCAATTCTTATATTCTTTTATTCGCATTAATAATTCAACAGCAATGAGCAATGCTTCTAAGATTCGACTATGTAATTTCATTATATCAGTTTAATTAAAACAATTAATTATCTCTCAGAAACAAGGAAACTACGAAGTCTTTAAAGTATTAACTGACTGATAAGTTAGAAATAGTAGTAACGGTGGTCTAGTGTTAACAGTAGTTTAACTTAAAATGGGTTGAAAACAACGGATTTGTTTCAAAACTTTAGTCCTCAGAACTTGAATTTTAAAACAACATCCGGGATAACTTTAAAATGAATAGTGCTTCTCTCTAAAAGTTAACTAAGATACGTATCTGTGGTTAAATATACAGTGTACTACGAACAAACTTTTAGGATATGTTCTACCATTGAAAATAAAAACTAAATCATATGCCTACACATCATAGGCCTACACATTATTCCGGAAAAACGTTGTGAACGATTAACGACTAGCGAAAGAGTTCGCCATGATTTTCTGCTCCTCCGATAAATTACGCCACATTGAAATTCCTACAAGACAAATTTATTACAAAAATCTTAGGCTGGAAATTAAAAAATAGCCTCAAAACAGTCCCCCGTATCATTCAAGAAATTGAGAAATTTTACACAAAAATTTTTGGAGAACTTATCCTAATTCCGAGTGGAATATTATGAATTAAGTTGATAACAGATCACCTCCGCTGCTTAGTGATCAGCTGTAGCATGTCATAACGTGATTGACATTGTCCATGCTACATTTTAGAATATTACGTATGTATGTTAAATATACGTATAAACTTTTTCTACAATTTTTTTAATAATGAAATTTCTAGTGTGAACAAAATAAAAATAGTCATATATTAAATTTTATTTTAGATGTAATTTAAAAAAAAATTAATCTAAAGAACTAAAAATGTAAAGATAAACAAAGACTCAGCTGTTAAATTAAGAGTTAAAATAAAAGTGGTAGACGGACAATGAATTATTGTTATTGTTTTTAGGAAACATTTATAAATATCTTAATAAATAAAAATTTGTTTTGATGATTAATGGTTTTGTTGTTTTGATGAAACATATACAATTAATAAAAAAATACAACTAGTAGAAAACAAGAATTGTAAAAGTGTACACAGGTAAGATTGATTAAAATTTAATAAAAAATTGCAAATGAAAACAGAATGCTACACAGCGCGCTGGACTAAAGAGCGGAAGGTCGCGGGTTTGATTACCGGCCAGGGTCTAGAAATTAGTAACCAGTTCCATTCATTGTTTTATAACTTAAATTAGTCACTAATAATTATCCAAGATGTTGATGCAGCTTCAAATAAACCACATAAAAGTTGATAACCAAATACGAAGGTAAAAATTTCATTTATGTACGGTATGTACATCTATAACAGACTGGAACCTGTACAAGGTGAAGTTTTTTGCAGAATTCTCGATTTTTAAGATTTAAACTATATTTTAAGATTTGGCTATAAGATTTCTAAAGATTCCTGCACATTTTAATAAATTCAGTTATATAAGATTGTAATTAAACTGTATGTACATCTATAACAGACTGGAACCTAAGTGAAATATATATTGGCCTACTGAAGAGTTTAGAAAGTCTACAAAACTAAAGCCAAAGACAAAAAAAAAATTGCAAGACAAACCTTGGTTCAAATAATGAAAGAGAATAGGATAAATTTTCGGAAAAGGCGGTAAATATTATTGTTAATAGCATACACCTCGCGGCTTCGCACGCGAAATATGTGCAGGCCTAATCAATTTGTTTAAAATAAAAATGTAACAGAAATTGTGTAGCTGCTAGCGACTGTATACTCCAACGTACTCTCTCTCCTCCCTCTCTTCCTCCTCCCCCCTTAACTACCTAGCCTCCCCCATCTCCACCCTTTCCCTCGCTACCTCTATCTCTCACCTCCCCTCTCTCTCCACCACACACACCCACGCGTGCACGCACACACGCTCATTTATGTAAATCTTTATTAGGACCCATTGGGTTATCATTTTTAAAAATTTAAAAATAAATGTTGCTGTGAATATGCTGTCAAAATTTCATGAAAATCCGTTCGGTAGTTTTGGAAATTAGCCTGCATAAAAAACACGCTTTGTAGTCCAGGCTGTGAGCTCGCTCCTGTTAGCAAAATTATTCGGACTCGGTTTCTTTGCACTATCTTATTCAAAATTGGTCCCTTATAACCAATCCGCAAGAAACCACGGGCCACCGTGGTCGAGAAATTTTTTAAACAATTTTTTTTAAACAAATTGCAAAAATTGGTTTTTTGGCCGCGGACAAAATTTTTTCAGGTTTTTTGGATCATTCTGAACAATAAAAGTCCTTAGTAACTTTTCTCTATAGTTAATAGTTTTCGAGTTATAAGCAATTTAAAATTTGAAAAACGTAAAATCAACCATTTTCAATCCTCTATATCTCAGTTAAAAAACATTATTTTTTAAGTTAGAAAGTGCTTAAAGTAAAGTTTAAATATCCTTATACAAGATTCTGATGTCTTTTTTGAAATTATTTTATTGCAAAACCTTTGTTTTAAACAGTTAACAATGCGCGTGCGGCGCGTACAACAATTAATTAGGTATAACTTCAAGCGTCGGAGAAAAATCCATCGGGTACGTATACACAGCGTTAGTGCGAGAGAGACGCAACATGCAGCGCGTGGTCGCGGTACGCGCCGCGCGCGCATTGTTAACTGTTTAAAACAAAGGTTTTGCAATAAAATAATTTCAAAAAAGACATCAGAATCTTGTATAAGGATATTTAAACTTTACTTTAAGCACTTTCTAACTTAAAAAATAATGTTTTTTAACTGAGATATAGAGGATTGAAAATGGTTGATTTTACGTTTTTCAAATTTTAAATTGCTTATAACTCGAAAACTATTAACTATAGAGAAAAGTTACTAAGGACTTTTATTGTTCAGAATGATCCAAAAAACCTGAAAAAATTTTGTCCGCGGCCAAAAAACCAATTTTTGCAATTTGTTTAAAAAAAATTGTTTAAAAAATTTCTCGACCACGGTGGCCCGTGGTTTCTTGCGGATTGGTTATAAGGGACCAATTTTGAATAAGATAGTGCAAAGAAACCGAGTCCGAATAATTTTGCTAACGGGAGCGAGCTCACAGCCTGGACTATTGTCTTTATATTAAGAATAGATTAATTGAAATGATAAGATTATAAACAAGAACGAAGAAAGATAAAAAAAATCTATACCAATTAGGCTTAATGGACTATGTATAGTAATTGGGTACTTACATAATTAAGAGCCAAATCAGGATGATTTGTTTGAATTCCGTCATCCAATATGGAGACAACAATTCCTTTCCCGGTGTAACCCTTCTGCCAAGCACCAGCAATATTCATATCGAAACCATCCTTAGCACCTCCATTCTGAAAAAAAAACATAAATTTATTTCAGCAGCAATAGTATTCATGAAATTACATTTAATCTAGTCGCACAGAAAAAATACGTTATGAAAACTTTCAAATACCTACTTCATATTTTTAAAAATGTTAGGTGTGACAATTAAAAATATTTAAAATATCAGGGTCTGTTGAGCAAATGAATGATTTTTTTCACCATAGTCAACAACATTAGCCTACTGCTCACGCACGAGAAGCATTTATTCAGCATTATTAAGAACTAACATCAACTAACAATGGTGGAATGATACAAGGATCCATTTCACCAGATACGTTAGCACAAAAACAAAGGATATGATCCAAGATAAATATAATAAAACCATAAGGTATATTGAGAAAGAATTTTCAAACTGTTGTGAAATAATTTAAGATACGAAATTCTGTTTTTCAAACGAAGTAATTTCTTTAAGCAGATGCTCATAATATTTTATTATACGCCACACAGTATTTCACAAGATATGCAACAAGTACTACAGAGTACCCAATTGTTAATGTCTGGTAATTTTTTTCTAAATAAAAAAAAATTTTTTGTGACACGAAGTTGGTAGCCCTACTCAACCGGTATAGATATGGCAGGGTTAGTTGATCCTCCTGGAGCTGTGTAAAAATTTGTGCCGTTTGCGGTCGTGTTACGAACAGAATGTCTTTTACCCTAGAATAATCGCTTGTTTAAATCTGGAGGCTGAAGCTCTTTGACTAATCGTACGCGATACGGATACAATTTTAATTTTTTAGCAGCTTTCTGAACACTCAAATATGACAAATCAACTTGCGAGGAAAGTTTCTGTAAACTTCTCCGTGGAGAATTAAGTAATCTTGTTTTTACATTCTCTAAAACGTAATCTCAAGAGAGTTGGTCGACCACTATGTTTACTGTCGCAAACACTACTTGTCTTTCGAAATCGGTTTATTAGCCTAGAAATTTACATTTTTTCTGGTGGATGATTGCAAACAAATTTAGTTTGAAATGATTCTTTAACACTCGCCTACGATTTCGTAGCAAAATATTGTTCAAGAATGAAAATCTGGTGTTCTAGGGTAAAAGACATTCTGTTCGTAACCCGACCGGAAACTGCACAAAATTTTACACAGCTCAAGGAGAATCAACTCACACTGCCGAATCTATAACGGTTGAGTAGGGCTACCAACTTCATGTCACAAAACAAAATTTGCTTTTCTTAGAAAAAAATTACTAGACATTAACAATTAGGTAACAGGACTAAAAAAATCACTCAGTATTAGTGAATGCCGAGTGTTATTTTCATCAACTTCTATCAACCAAGTATTAAAACAAAACAGTTCTGTTAACGAATAAATGCTTCGTTTAGTTAAACATTAGGATCGGAAGAAGAAACAAATTTCTTGAAATTTTTAACGGGAATGTCATATTTTCTCTTGTAATCAACTCCCTTTGACCTTTACTTATTTTATGGGTGAACTATATATTTTAATATTCAAATAGCGAGTGCGTAAAATTTAAAGAATCATACATCTCCTGCCAAACACATGAGCAGAAAATTCATGAAAAATAGTTACAAAGTCTGATTTAATATAAACATTCCAATGTTTTCTAAAGCCCTGGTTTTTGGATCATAAAACTTTAAATGCCGTTTAAAAAGTTTTGAAAAATCATAAACTAGTTTGTAGAAGTGCTGGATGATAAGTATTCGTATAGCTACAGAATATACCTTTCTTATCCAAACCACGGTTCACCTTAGAACATCTCTGTAAAGAGATAGACGAGAGAGTGGAAGGTCACTATAAAGAAACCAGCTGTAGATTTTTAATACTTTAAACTGCTTGCTAACGTACAATTAATTAATGCGATCACTTAAGATAGAGCAGTAGATTGGACAAAACCAAATGGAACGCTATTAGCTGAAAGATTTTAAGTTTTTTTCTAAAACATAAATTTAAGATTTGACTATAATCTTAAATCTACTTCTGAGAAAAATGTTGATCTCAACAGTCTATTACTTTAGAGAGACATCATTCTGAATAAATAATAATGAGATTCAATGCATTGTATCAACTCTCCTTCACAATAATCCTACAAAGTAAAAATTCAACCCTATTGTAAGATAATAAAAATCAGAACAATCAAACTACTTTCATCATTATACTTTAGAGATTCTGACGAAAATAAGAATTAACAAACCTATTTACGATACTAAACACCAAATGTTCAAGAAAAAATCTCTATTAAAACAAATCTTCTATTAATACAAATAAAAACAATATAAAATTTTATTTTACCTTATTTAAAAATCTAGAGTGAAATACCAATCAATCTCTTGCCAATGCAATTAATTAACAATAACCTAACATTAGTTAATAGCCTATTTTTAATAACCTAACCTTATTTTAATCATGAGTGAATGATGAAAAATGAAAATCAACCTGAGTTTGGCTTAATAATACGGAAAATCACTCTTTGAAGCTAAACAAGGCTCCGTAGAGAAAAATGCTTAAAATGAAAGTTGATGATCTTTTAATTCCTATAAATTTGATTAACTTATATACACTTGTAAAATACATACGAAGGCCGAAATCTTAAAAAAATCCATTTTTTACAAGATTTTCACGAAAAAAACAGAATATCACAAATATGCCCTACCGCTAAACTAAGAATTATACAAAGAAATGTTTGAAATAAAAGTTGTAGATTTTTTTGTCTACAACTTTTATTACACTCTTTTGTCCTAAAATGCATATTAAGGCCGTAATCTTAAAAAAACAAATTTTTCAACAAGAGAACAGCCTCCCTGAGAATTTCAGCAGACATGGCACCTACCCTATCTTGTAGAGCATGAAAAATGTAGTAAATGAGGCGAATGATTTTTAAAAAATTACGTTTTACAAAATGCTCATTAAACTAACATTAATTTGGCCGCCTTCGTTGTTCACTGGTTAGAGCGGCGGACTTCCTTGCACTGCTACGCTGAAGTTCCTGGATTAGCCACGTTTACCCTAGAGAGTGGGAATTATAACTCATTAAAACCAACCGATCCCGTACCGAAACCCATAATATAGTTAGGCCTACCAATAACTTTGATGCGAGTTTATTGAACCACATTGTAAAAGGCTTCGCCATGTCGCTGCAACCATAAGTTCCTTTTCATAAAAATTTATTTTTTATGTGTCCGTACTGATTGGAATTCATATCAGTCATTCCTCTTCTTAGATGTCGACTACAGAAAGAAGATTGGCCCTGGTAAATCGCTCTCTATCGTAAACCACACTCAAGAGTATGCGTACTCGTCTGTACATCGTCATCAACCTTTCTGGTTCCATCGCTTTCATTTTCTCTGACATTGAAAATATTTTTATTGTTTCATAATGTGTCCGAAGTTCGTTAAATTTCGTTATTCTGTTCAAGCTTCCAGTGAATTCTCTCGTGGATCCGATCCCCAATAAGACAATTACTTCATAATTCGTCTTTTTCTCGATGACGCTGGACTTCTGCGTTGGCTTCCATTCCCATATTTCCATCACGTCTAGTATATCTATGTACTGAAGTTTCAATACCAATGTTGGAAAAGTGAAACTCCCATGAAGTAATAGACTCCAGATAAACTTTTACACAAACTATCTCATTATCACGACATTTTTGTGATTATTCAGCATCAGTTTTGTATTTTACATTTAAAACCTTGATTAGGTAAAACTATACTTCGATATATCTCTTTACGACTTCTGTTGTCATTATTTACAAAATTTCTAAGATAACAGTGTTGATCTACATAAAAATGCGATGAAACTTTAAATAAATTAGAATGCATAAAATGTACAATTTCTAGTGTTTTTCAGAATATTTAATTATGAGAGTAATAACTAAGTAATACTTACTTTTTCATAATTTTTTTTCATTTATCTTTATCAGTTACTACACCGGAAACATTAATGATCCATCTTATTGTTTAAATATTACTTACATAAACGTATTAATATTAAATTAATTAAAACAATAATAATTTATTCTAAATAAATATTATTCCCTCTCCTATCTTATTTTTTAAATCGCCGCGAGCTTTGATTTTTTAAATCAAATTACAGCTCTACATCATTTCATTTTTATGTTGCTCTCTCTTTTGTATACTTATAGTCTAAAAAAATTAAACTAAACTAATATGAAACGATAAGAAAACACTATGGAATATTAAAATATAAAAATATTAGTAAGTAGATATAAAAGGATATTTAAAAAATTAACTTTTAATCATGAAGACGTAATCCAAGAGCCCAACAATTTTTTATAAATACAAACACGGTAAATAAAATATTCTGACACAAAGTATCTATAAAACTTTAGAAACTCAGAAAGAAAAGATAAACATCAACAAATTAATATACTTTTATGCATAAAAATAATGAATTCGTTGCAATGCTCAGATGGCAAAGCTTTGTTTTTAGAAGCATATTGAATATTTTGTAACCTGGTGACCTACATTAGTTTTAATTACTTACCCGTACAATAATAATGAAATAAATGTAAATAACGATACATATAAAAAAAAGTTTAAACTTTTAGAATAACATAAAGTGAAAATTGAATAAGTTCGAAGATAGCCATAAAAGCTTAAATAAAACGATACTTTTATATCAGCTGTCATATAAACCCTCAGCATAGAAAACCTATCGCTAACACTTTTTATTAATAAAATATAAGTAGCAATTTATTCAGAACGGTTTATTCAAAATAAGCTATAAAATAAATTATGAATAAATGTTCAATTTCAAATATAAATATGATAAACATAAAAGGATCAGTTTATTTTTCATAGAATCGTGTTTCATAAGTCAATATTAATCGTTAATAGTATCATTATTATAAAAGGAATTTATACGAAAATGAATACCTAATGGTGGAGAAAACATAGCAATTTTATCAACAGAGGTTATAAACGATGTGGATTAGCTAATAAGTAATAATAATTCAATCTAATCAATCATAAAACCGCAAATACGGAACACTGGACGTATGGGCTCTATATTAGAAATTCATAGTGTAGGGAGTGAAACACAATTACACGGACTCTTGCACAATATTTAATGAAACATTAACTGCCATAAATTGTCAAATAAATAATGGTCACATTTTAATACAACGGCGGCAGTTTGTTATTTCGATTATTTTATTGATATAGATTAAAACTTCAAAATAGATAGCTTGATAAATTACATTTATATGATAAATTAATAATTCTGCAGGGAGATATTCTACAATCATAATAATTGTGTCGATATGCAAAACCTACAGTTTATACCATACAAGATGGATCGTAAAATATTTTTGATATTTGAATGGCTTGTAATAATCTGTTGATTTAATAATTCGGTTTGATTATATGGGAGTGTTTGTGTGCGGGCGCGTACGAGTGCGTTGTTTAAGATTTAAGTAAGAGTACGATTCGAAGGATAGGGTATACATTAAGGATATTCTAAATACATAGCCTTTGCTTTTTCCTTTTAGAAGAGACCACATTGCGAACCTCTTTATTATGAGATACGTACTGTGACATTAATAATAGTAGTAGTTAGTGGTAGACTAGGAATAGTCAAGGTGAGATAGTTCTTGTATGAAAAAGTGTATTGTTATGTGACTAGCAATGCTACATGAGAAGGGTGGAGTGGTGGTGTATCATTTGCGATAATTGGTTCCTATCGTACTTTCTTGTATTCTTTTGTGATTTAAGTTTTGTTCAATTTCTACTACTTTCTTATTTTGTATTGGTGATTTAAGACAATTTCGCAGAATCTATTTTATTTACTTCCTTTCCGCTACAATCTAACTTTTCATTATTGCTTTTAGATTTCGGAAGAAAGCTTCGTATTTCAATTATGTGTTTATTACCGCGTCTTTTCTATTCTCTTCTCGAAGCCCAAAATAGTACACTGTGGACAATTCGAACTGGCATAAGTCCTGCTCTTCGTGTACACACAGTTCCACATAAAGTATATCCATAACTTATTCTTTCAACAACACCTACAACTTTCAATGTACTTCAATGCATACAACTTTATTTCAATGTACAAACAAATAAATAATTATCTCATTTTAAAATATGTATTTAATTTGTCCCAGTAAATAAAATAAAAGTTTAAAAAATTATAATAGTACAAGCATTACCTCAACAACGTTTGCTGCTTCTTCTTTGCACTAAACATTTGTAAAAACACGACTTAAGTTTTTACGATACTGAACTATTAATCTTTATATTCTATATTACACTGCGCTACACTCTATCCGTATTTTCATCATCATCTTCTGAGAAGTCCGAACTGGCGTCTCCTAAATTGATGACGAAACGTTCAATTGCGTTTTCGAAAGGCCCTTGCCACTTCCGATACTCATCTTCGTTTTTCTAAATATGATCACAACGTTTTTTGCAATCCTCGACTGTGACATCTACATTTCCAGCTGCGCCTCGCGCACGCAACTAACTAAACGAATTGGTCTGAATATAAATCAAATATAACTGGTATTCAACGAACGAATTATTAGGGTTGCATGAGTAAGGCGGGCCAAGCTGAATGTGATGCGCGTGTGACGTCAACGGCTCAGGTAATACCTGGCCAATCAGAGTCTCGTATTTTCAGCCAATGAGAAAGCCCAATTCTAACCAATCAGATGTCTTCTTTTACGTCATTTTGATTGGTTAATATTGTCTAATTGGTTATATTACTGTACTACGTCAGACCGAAATCAACCAATCAAATAGTGTCTTCAGCGTTTCGTCATTCGTCAGGATGCCGCTTTCTGATTGGTCCCGTACTCTTACTGGGCGTCACGTCGAGTGAGAATTTGACATAAGGTCCACCCAATGTCAACCTCTAGTTAACGGTGGGGCAGAACACATGAGAGTACCTTCTACTCGTGACTTATAATTTCTAGGTTGGTATCACTTACCAAATATGTAGTACCTCATTGTAGAGATATTTCGGATACTAATCGAACTTGAAATTATTTTCTGTTGCTGCTGAATGTTTACACGGCTTTGTTTAAAAAATCACGAATGTTTATTCGAAACTGAGAAAAAAATGAAAGAAGAAAAGAGAGTGATTTCTTTTTCCAAGTTGTTTGATTTTAGCAAACTAATTTTTGGCCAGTAATGTATCATATTTTTAAGGGAATGACTTTTTACAACTTTTAAATAAAAATTACGATACGTAGGAGGCAACTGAAATTTCTAATTCAAAGTATCTTGAGACGGATCACAGTTAATATCAAACCGGATAAAAAAATATACTTTAGTAATTCCGTTTTAACAAGACTCGTATAACAAGATTACTATTTTGCACTACCATTGAGCATTAGTTGAAAAATAAGAAACAATAGTCTAAAGAAATGATGATATAATGGCCGATGTAATTTCGTAGAACTGAATTGGGTTCGCTAGTCTAAAATTACGTCACACGGCTTCCGTATTTACTCAAACTAGTAAATAAACTCTGAGATGTTGCTCATGATCGACCACAATTTCGTATCACATTGATGCGATGGCGTCCAATAAGGAACTTCTACAAAGTTAGTTTCTAATTTAAGTTTATACGACTTTCTTTTAACAAACTATCAAAGAAAAGTATTTCTTGGAGTTACTTTCTAACTAATAATTTTAAATTAAAACGATAAATATAAGGTACTAATGAATAACATGACAAATAACACATGTGGATTGTTCGAGAATAAATCTTTAGGAAGTAGACTAATCAAGAAAGATATATATCAATTAGGCGAAGAAAGAAAATAATTGTAAATTAATTAATAATGATTAATAAGTCAAAAATAAAAATTTAAAATATGATTTACGAGACAGCTCTAAATCCAATGTTCATATTAATGAAACCAAATAATCGTTCGATTATGTATCACACACATTTTATTTTTCTTTCTCATGTATTAGCAGTATCAATACCAAGGCATCATCATCCATTAAAGCTCAGGCCACCCGGACATGTTCTAACATTTATTTCTTCTATGGTCGACCAACATATCTTCTTCCACCGTATGCAGCGCCACCTTCTTCTTCCACCATGTTTGCAACGGCAAACGAGTCGCCCTAAGAAATAAGATTCCCAATTTTCCTAGTACTTAATAATACTGATCAAATATGTTACATTTGATTATATTTTTACATCATCGTTTTCCCAATGATCTCTCTAGCACAATGTTTAACACTGCTCAGAAACGTCATATTACCTGTCTGAATGTGAAACACCTGCTCTCTGATGCAGATCGTTACTTCACTACCGTATGTTAATACAGACATAGCTGATTCTTTATAATATCTCAATCGTCTCTCGTATTGTTGTTTTTAAAAACCCTGTACGATATAGCCACTGCTAGTACTAAACCCGGGATTCATCTAGAAAGTGCAGAAAAGAAGAGGAGTAATAACCTCTTTATAACACCTCAGTCCATCTGGTTCGAATGGAGGGCATCACTCAATGAGGATCTTTGCCTGGGGATACATGAGAAAACTGTTAATGGTCTCAAAAACGGAAGAGGAAGCAATTCCCTACGGCGGAGAAGCCAGAATAACCTAGGGGAGTAAACCCTGAAAGATAATTCTGTAAGCTTAGAGGTACTAAGATGGCAACCTGATCACTAAGCCTGCCTAGGGCAGCGTCCGTTCCACGGCCTTGGGGACTTGCTTTCTCTATTAGAAAGCATGGAATGAATGAATCTAAACTGGACAGATGTAAACAGAATAAATAATACCAACAATACGAAATAATTCGATAACGATTCAACAAGCTTCATCTTTTAAATTATAAATATTGTATATCATATAAGTATCCGATTTACTAATCTAAAACATTCAAATGGATATCCATTAAAAAGATGTGAATTGTCACTAGATGAAAAATAAAAGTAACCACCTATTTAATAACACTTTAACAAGAGTAGTAGGTTCACTGAAGCGACATCAAAAGAATCTAAAATCTGCTCGTTAATGAATGTAGTATTAAAACGTACAACATTAGTCAAAAACAAATAACAAAAAATAGAATGTTTACAACCAATCAAAAATCACATGCCTTAGTATTCATCACTTTAATAACTAACTGTAATATATATATATATATATATTAAACCTGAGAAATGGAAATATGCTTTATTATTATTATTATTTATGGTAAATAATATATGTTATCCAATACAGATACACTGTTTATTTACTGTGGATACACTGATCCAAGACACTGTTTATTATAACCAGATATGCAAAGAAATACAAATTATTCCACTCGAATAATATGCAATCAGATTATTTTTACCGCATCGTACCAATTTATTTATTACAAATCAAATAACAATAATTTGTTACAAGTGTTTCTTTTTAATAAAACAGAACACATGTGCCATTTTCATTAAAACAATTTTTAATAAAATACCTATATAAGATTTTATAACAGGAAAAAGCACTTTCAAACTGCTTTTATTACAAAACAAGGAATGTTGAAATACTTAAATAATTATAAATATTCCTTGAGGTTTAAAAGAATATTTAACAAACTTTTTAATTAGTTAAGTTGATAACTAAACGTATTTTTATAAATTATTTGTCTCTATAATGTAAAATGTATGGAAGTGTAGCCTATTTATTAAATAATATCAATTCTTTTCAACTTATTCAGATTAATCTATTTCACGACTTGGTGAACTTTTACAGCTTGCTTCGCTTCGCACTCATAAATATTTTATTAACAGATCGGTTAACACTGAGTACTATAATATTTAGAGTAATTTTTTTTAAATAATATAAACCTACAATGTTCAAAAGGTAACTAAAAATTGTCCCGACAAACTTTTTGAGTATGCACTACCGCAATATTGAATGGGTTTAATAAAAGAATATTTTAATGTAGTTTTATAAGAAAAAGATAAATCTCTAATAAACTAAGTGATTATTTAAAATTAAAAATAACAGATTTATCTATAATCTGTTCTTTAAAAAACAATAAATGTTAAAATATAAACATCGTTCACATACATATTTTGTTACAAATATAATGAAGCTACATAAAAAAAAAAACCAAATAGCCTATATTAATTAAGGCTACTAAACTAACAAGTTGGGTTCCTCTGTTTAGCGTTCGTATTGTCCAATAAATTGGACAAACGTGGTGCAATTAAATAAATACCTAATTTTTTATACGATTCAACCCGATTTTCGTACTCTACAGTAAAATTTGAACGTCCTTATTTTACTGTTAAAATAAAAAGATCTTTGTAATAATAGTTTGTCAAGCACCAGGATGCAGCCGTCAGAGCTTGGAGAATCTATCGCTGAAAATTGTGAATAATTCTGATAGTTGAGTTACTGGGTGCGTGCCCCATAACTGGAAACCGTAAGTGCAGACTGGTTTGAGAAGGGTTATATCAAACAGAAGGTTTTTTTAGATATCAGTCCGAGTAGCCAAAAGAATTGTCTAAATATTAACTCTAGCCGTTTTCGTTCTCCAATCCAGACGTCTGTCTAATATACCTACGTAGATCCTGTCTTGGCTTACACAGCCAGTTTATTCGGTAGTGTCTGTGTGTGGAATTTGTGTATTGTGGAAATATATTTAATGATGAAGAATAAATGTAGCATTGAGCTTTTTCTGTATTTTTATTCGGTTTTATATATTTTTACGTACAATTTCAAAAAATCTATTTTGCGATTTGCTGCATTGTGTCGAAAATCACCGTTAAATAAAGCTTCGTAATATAAAAATATCTAAAAAACTGTAGCATTTGTAAGTTCCTTTAACCTTCGTTAACTGCGTTTTCGGCCTAAAATATACCTTAAAGCACTGGTATTTAGAGAACCGATTTTAATTCAGTTTTTCAAAGAATCGTAAATTGCCAGTACACTAAAAGTATTACAGATACAATAAAAATTACAGATACATTAAAATATTACAGTAACATTAAAAATATTACAGATGTAAAATTTTTAATGTTCTTTAACTTTTGTAATTTTTAGTCTGACTTAAAATACACTTTAAAGTTGTAGCTCAAAAAAAAGTTCACGAATTTTCATTTTACTTCCTTAAAAATTGAAAATGTACTTTCTTAGTTTTTCGAGAATCTTCGACCGACATGGAATTTACAGATCAAATTTCCAGTTTCTAAGGCTTGTGGTTCTAAATATTTCATGATAATGAATAGAAATCATCATCATTATAATTTATATCATTGGTTAATTTAAAGGAATAAATAGAAGGTTAATTTAAATGTTCGAATAAAAAATCATAAACTTGTTAAAAACAAGAAAAAGGTTTTGTGCTAGCTTAAATCTATAATAAAGTGACGATTGTTCACTATCAGTAATTTTCCGAATATTTTAATTTTTGGAAAAACTGGAAAAAAATTTTCAGTTACAAATTTGTCATTTAAGTCTAACCCTATACTGATCCCATTAATTCGATCTACAACAAACATACGTAAATTCAAATATTCTATTCAAAATTTTTTGAGAAATACAAATATGAACTGAAAATGCAAAAGAAATCTTAATATCAGTCATTTTCATTATCAGTATTACTTGAAAATCAGCACTGAATGAAAACATTAATTCACAGAAATTAAACAACGGAGATAAAACACAATGTGAACAATTATGAAACGTTTTACTACATACGGTTAAAAGTAATGTTTTATATATACGATATTATAACGGGCGACGTTGTGACTGAGAAATGTACAGGCTGGCGTCAGAGCATCGACGCTCACAACTGGTGTTTATGGAAAAGGCGTCGGCAGAGCTGAAATGTACTCTTGTATGGTTAACGCTTCGCTGGTTTCTTCCATTACTATTTCGGACGTTTCTAAGAGTAAACAAAAAAATCAAATTATTTACACATTCTTTAACATTCCAATTGACCGGCTAAATTCAAACAATATTAGAATAACGACGAGACATTTATTGGGAAGAATATTGCGAATACAGAAAGCAGAAGAGCGAGAAAACGAAACCTTAAATCATAACACCAATCAAAAATCGAACCGTCCATGCGAAAACTCATTTCTTTATAAACGTATAATAAATTATAGATACAACAGCGAAATTCACTCACTCATCACGAAATCTTCAATACCAAAAGGCTTAGAAATTTTTAATTTTATACGGAAGTTCAATTTAGGTCGAAAATCCCCACAAGAAAGGACTTTAAAAATGGGTTTACTTCTAAAATTTCAAAAAGAAAAATATTACAGAAAACATAATGTCTTTCAAAACTGCAACTTTTTTTAACCTTTATTCAAGAAATTCACAATCTGTTAGATTCAATCAGTACGATAACACAAAACATGAAAAAAATTAACATAAAAAAAGTGAGTGAAGACACAGCCCAGTGACAGAACTCTGACGTAAATAGATAAGTGTAGCATTTAGATCACTGTAATGGGTACAACTTAAAAACGAATTTGTGGTAAAAGTTTAAATACCACAAGTTATACAAGATTTAAAACGCGATAATTTTTTTATTTAATGTTTTATGACCTGATCCGACACTTGGTATAGCGGAAATTTACGATACTGTTAAAAAACCAGGTTGATATTCATTCTTCAAAATTAGCGTTAAACTTCTTTTACATATTTTTTATTTGTTCCGTTACTTACAAAAACGACTTTACATGAGATGTGTGAATATGACTACATATTTTTATGTATGTATGAACTGTAGTTTATTTGTAAACTACGCGGCCGTTATTTTCTCAATGTGTTTAATCCTGTAAAGAGTTTCTGCTGAGTTTTCTCTTTGACCACCTCTGGGGAAAGTCAGGCAAGTGTGGTGTATGCATTTTTTAAATTAAGTCTTCCTTATCTTTGTCAGTTTTTCTATGAAATCGTCTGTAGTACTCTTTGATGATATTAATAAAGTAAAGGGTTCGTAAGTCGTTGTGTAAGGTTTCCTCACGCACGTACCAACGGGAGTTGGCGATAATCCTGAGTACTTTAAATTGAGCTGCTTTTATACGACACAGATTGGTATTAGCAATGGAACTATCAATTTGACAAGCCTACTAAATTAAAAAGATATCTGTAGAAGAAAGTCTCTGTTTTAATGGTAGGTAAGATGGTTTTCCATTAAGACCGCATAGAAGATTTCTTCCGTTAGACAATGGTGCTTTTTATTTTCATCTGGCTCGACTAGGTTAAACGTTTGTCAAGTGAAACTCCTAAATATTTAACCTGATTGGATTGTGAAACCTCAAGAGTACTTGAGGTATCAGTACTTGTTTAGCTTTAGGTTTTTTGTTTAGTTGATTTTGTTTAGTTTAGGTTTAGGACTTGAGGTGTACCTGGACGAAGAGAAAATGTAATATTTACAGATTTGTTAGGTTGTACTCAAATTATCCATCTTTTAAGCCATATCGAAATGTTTTTGACGTATGTTGAACGGTCAGAAAAGCATTTTAAGTAGTTACGGAGCTGTAAAGACGATATCGTCAGCAAAAGTTACTGGCAAGATGTTAAGAAGAACTGGTCTGTCCGCCGTGAAAAGTTTATATAGAAAAAGGAAAAGAATTGTTCCGTGGGGCACTCCACAGGGTTGATAAGGTGGATTGAGGACAAGGTGTTATATTCTCGAACTGTTAATAAAGGACCGCCAAAAAGAATTTCATTACTAGAAAGTAAGTCAACGAATAATATTTTTCAGCTGAACAAAAGATTCTGGTGCCAGACCCGATTCAATGCTTGGGCAACATCAAGAAATATTTCATTCACATAGTTTTCTTTTGAAACCTGAAGTTTGTTTATTTCCTTTAGAGAACTTGTCTGAGAGGCATGGCCGCCTGTGGAAAACCACCCGCCAGATCTTGCGACATTATAGGGCCTACTACAAAATCCCTCTAACATAAAGCCGACGGATCTTGGATTCGAACGGACATTGATCAAGCTAAATTATTCCTTGAACACTTCATTTCGGTATTTCAACTGCATCGAAACATAAATGACAACGAACATGAAAGTACAATTAATCACTCATTACCATCCTCTCTTCAGCTAAATCTTCCACCCAAATCTTTGTGTCACCTGCTGAAGTCAAAACTGTCATTCTTAACTTACCAAATAAGAAAGCCTCAGGTTATTTTTTAATTACTGCTGAAGTACTGAAACAACTTTTCTCTTCAACATAATTTTATTTGACGCTTAATTTAACAAATATATCTTTCTTTTAAAATTGCATCAAAATATGTTAATTCATTAAACCTATAATTGCGGTATTGAACTTTCAAGAAATTACGTGGACATTTTTTGTTTTTTTTTTTACTAAAAGAGGTTTTTAAAATAAAAATGCACAGAATTGTACGATCCGTAAATAAAATATACAATTTATGATTACGAAGCGTTAAGGGATTGCTGCTTAAGTAGTCTATGCTTTAAATCCGCCGCCGATGAAATATTCTACAAAACAAAAATTACTTCTTACTTTAAATTGACAATTTTAATCTAATTGAAAGAATTTTATTTTATTTAGTTAAAGTTATCTATATATTTTAAGTTTACATTTATAGTTGAAAAAAGAAACCAACAATCTAAGGCGAATAAAGAAAACCGGAATAATGGAAGATTGCTTCATTTTACTTACAGCTGATACGCATTAACGTTTGTGAAAATCTGTACACGAGAATAAAAAATCAGCAAAAGAGAGGAGAATGAAAAGAAATCATTTCTTTCCTCCCTAGTGAAATCATGCGTGAAGTTGTTTAGACATATTTTCAATATAAAAGGAAACACATTAAGATGCAACTGTTATATTGGTATACAAAATTTTCCGCTGATTGTACGGAAACGATTTCTTGACAAAAAAGGTAAAGATTCTGTTATATTTCAGTTTCACTAGATATTTTCTGAATACAATACATTTACTTGTAGCTCATTTTCACGTACACTAATTATTATTATGGATGGGCTATCTGAACCAACAAAAACAGAGTTGTAAATAAATAAATGTTAGTATTAACTAATAAATGGACGGACTAAACATTCTAAGTGAAAAGCCGAGTATAAGCTGAATAGATTTAGACATATCAGAGTATTTGACATAACTGGTTAACAATGTCTCAACAATAATAACTTATGACCTTTTTTAAAACAAAAAAACTGGTGAGAAACACTCATACAACTTTCCCTTGCCAATGCAAATTATTAACATAAAACCTAACATTAGTAATAATACATTAAAAATAAACAAAAACTAACCTCAAAAACATAACCTTATTTTAATCATGAGTGAATGATGCACAATGAAAATCAACCTCAGTTTGGCTTAAAAATGCGGAAAATCACTCTTTCCCGCTGAACTAGGCTCTGTACAGGAAAAAGCTCTAATAAACGTTGTAGATCTTTTAATTTCCTATAAATCTGATTGTTTATATACTTTTGTCGTAAAATGCATAATAAGGCTAAAATCTTAGTCTACTTTTTCACAGATTTTCATGAAAAAAAATCACTAATTACCGCCGAACTAAGCGTTGTACAAAAAAAGTTTGAAATAAACGTTGTAGGATTTTAAATTCTCTACAACTTTTATTGTATACATTTTTGCGCTAAAATGCATATTATAGCCGCAATCTTAAAAAACCATTTTATTATGAGAAAACAGCCTTTTCAAAAATTTCAGCAGACATGGCGTCTACCCTATCTTGTAGAGCATGAAAAATATAGTAAATGAGGCAATTTTTTAAAAAATCTTAGGAGCCGTTTTTGAGAAAATCGCAAACAAATGAAAAATGACACGAATAAACTACTACTTCCGGTTGATCGATTTTGATGAAAATGTTCGTGTCGGGTTCAGTAGTAGTATCTAACTTAAGTTTCAAGTTCCTACGATGATCCGCACTTGAGATATTCGGTTCATACACACACACACACACACACCAATCGCTAAAAACATGTTTTTTTGCGTTCAGGGGGTCTGAAAACGTGTAGATCCGGTGAAAACTCGATATGAAAACAATACTTTATATACTATATATTCATATAGGCAAGAGAAAGTAAAAATAATACTAAGCAATTCAATAATAGAAATGTTGCTCATCATAAAGCACAAAATGGCAAATCTCAACAGAGTTACTGAATAGCGAATTGGTTTTTAATCACTTTTTCTTAGAATCTATGTTCTTAATGCACACATTATTTATACATTTAATGCTAAATTATTTAAATTTTAAAAGGAAAAACGAAGTTGTCAGTAGGGATGCTCTTGTTTCAATATTTTTAATGTATTTCCGCTGTTCAAGAGGTTTATTGTATAGTTTTTTTAATACCTGAAATAAACACAATTCAACTTAAAAATATTAGCAAATAGCTTCGGTAACTGTATCAGTATTATCTAAGAACATTTTAGATTACTAATTAATACTGAAACGTATTTTGAATTTTCCATGCTGAGAAACTTCCGCTCAGAAGTCGATAGCGTCACGATGGAGCAACCAAGGCGATCTTAAATACCTTTTTAATTAGCAAATGAAATATGAGAAGATATTACTTGTCTGCATAAATCACCGACAATAACAGTAAAATACTGAGAGTACTCAAATTCCGATTTTAACTGAAGTTAAGCATTAGGAGATTTGATGGAGGTCACTCTTATGAAATTCTAGAAGTAATTAATTGATCAATATTCATCGAGCCAAAATTTCCAATTTCCTTAAGAAAGTTATAAAAGTTAGAAATTGGTTAAATGAAAAAAACGAAATATTTGCTCCATAAGATGTTTTACCAATTATGTTCTAACATAATTTTTTTCTCTTTATATTTAGATTTAACACGAAACCACGAGGTTCAATAATTTTAAATTTTAATGATCAAAAAACATTAATTTAAAGCAAATTTAAAAAAATTACAATTTTCAAGGTAACAATCTAAATCAATCATTCACAGTTTGATAATCAACAACTAAGCAATTTTTTGAGAATTTTAGTGATATGGTTAATCATCTTACTGTGTATAAAGATGCAATCAGTAAAACCATTTAGTTTGTTCTTACCAACAATTTCCTGAAGTTTACATTATACTATTTACAAAAATTAATAAATTGATAATATTATCCAGTCTGCACAAGATTTTAGAAAAAAATTATTCACGTTAAAACTACAAAGTAAGTCAATTTTTAACAGCCTTTTGCTGCTCAAATTTACTTTTTTTAAATATTAGATTTTGTTATTAGCCTATCTACAATTTATAGACAACAAATGCATAGGTAATAGAAAATTTTTATTTTCGCTTCCATTAGAGAAATTTGTAGAGACGTTTCGCATTGTTTAATTGTATGTGTAACTAAGTAATTACTAAATTTTTAGAAGGAAAATATCCTTTAAACTATACAATCCATGGTAGATATAGAAATAAAAGGAGGAACACAAATTCTGTTAAAAGTATCAATGAATTTTTCAGAATTTGAAATGAACAAATATTAAGTACAGAGTGCTGTAATAAAATAGGAAAGATTATGTTGAGGAAAAAACAATCAAACGAGAACTGGATATAAGAACTGTAAAGGATAGAAAATGTAAGGGTCATCTAAAGACAAAAATAAAGCGAAGGAGCAATGGAACAGTTAAACAAGAAATAAGAATTTCTTTTTACAACGGAATTGATATTTAGGGAGTACAATAGTATTGGGAGATGAAGGACCGGAATTCCCATCTATTGGAACACACTTTAATTACAGAATGAAGAAATAATTTTTGTAAAAGATTTTCTACTCTTTATTTCCAGCAAAAAGGAACAAGGCAAGTAAGTAGAATGAGGACGAACTGGACGATGATGACAACTGTGCGGGGGATGCAATAATTGATAGAATGAGGAGATGACTCCGACTGTAGCCCACAACAATCGCGGTGTGGTCACCGCCACCCGTCCTACCCACAACAGATTGGATGATCAGATTTTATCTTCTTAACTCCCAACGTAGCCTTTCTTCTCGACTACGCTCTTCTTAACTCATACCAGTATTATATCTCGTGACCAACCGCTATTATTGTTACTACTAGAAGCAGCACATAGATCCCATTCTCAGAAAATTTATTTCAACATATACATTTTATAAGTACGATATGTATGACAATAAACTAAGCTATATTTACTGAAATGAACATAAAATTCATTGCACTAAAATCAAAATGTCATCTATTTATACAGTATATATTGCAACAAATCCGTATATATAAATATGAAAGCGCTCACTGACTGAATCATCACTAAATCTCAAACTTCCCGTTAACATATAAAAGTAAAACTCGACAAATTAGTTCCTTAAGAGATGAATACAAAAATTAAAACATTGTAATATGTCTACTTGCGCCTAATTGATAAAAATCGGGTTACTACTTTAAAGGAATAAATATTAATTTTGTATTTTCTGGATAAAAAATATGAAGTAATATAAAGTAATTTTAAGTCGATCCAGGCCTTTCAATCGAAATTCTTAAGACTTGCTTCTGGCGCTCCTTTTTGTAAGCAATAAAACCCTCCACGACAGTTTCAAAATTTCGACATTAAAGATATTAAAAAAACGATATTTAAAAAAAATACAAATTAACTACCCCGTGATCTAGCTACAAGGAACTTCCCGAATGTGTGACGCCTAAAGTGAAAATTGAGTAGAGACCTCTTGGTCTGAATAACAGACAACACCCGTAGTTTTATAACTGAGAATGTAATACCAGGTACCTTTTCTCCTTAACGTACAATTCCCCACCGCCATTTAAATATCATATACGGAAATTGTCCAGCTTAATGTACAGTACCGTAATAAAAATACACGACAAAATAAAAAAAAATTTCTCAGAGGAACAGTTCAAAATTGGAACCCGTTTTCTCACAGTGATACTGAGAAAAACAAAGAATTTATATTTTGGTCACTTACTCCTACGGAGTAGAAAGTGGGTTACTACCTTAAAGCAATATACGTATTATTTTTATACTTTTCTAAAGGACTACGGTTATATAAATCGGCACGTACGTACAGCAAATATTACACAGAAAAGTAGTGTTCATAAAGTTAAACCGGGATAACCTGGCAAAGTAACAAACTACTTTATTGTCGTTAAATACATCTTCCTCCGGCTAGGACTTAAAATATACTTGTAATAATTTTAAAATGTAAACTTATTTACTAACATCTTTAAGTACGTATTGAAAAAAAATTAAAACCACGTCCAAATAAATTTAACACGCTCGTAGCTTATCAAAACGAAAAAACACACTGTCCACTCAATGGCAGGAACCCCGTAAGACGTTAACTGGCTGTGGACGGAAAAACGATTCACCAAACAGTGTCTTTTAATTACCTAGGAGTATATTTATCGAGTGACAGACAACTAGAAGAAGTCGAAACTCGATGTCAAAAATGCAGCAAACATCAGCAATTACATCCGAAAGGTTATTTGGAAAATTATATTTATATATAAACGAAGGGGAAAATGATGTATGCGGCCGAGATAAAAACAAGAACCACTAAAACTAAACGAATGATGTAAACCACTGAAACGTAGACTTTGAAGAATTTTAAGGGAGTTACACTTAGATCTCGGATAAAAAATCTCAATATCAGAGAAGAACTTAGGTTACAGGATGTTGTAAGATGGTAAAGGTCACGACAAAGGTTTTGAAGGAATCATGTGGCAGAATGAATCCAGAGGGTCTGAAAAATTGGAACCACAAATACTGCAAACCGAAAGACCAAAAAGTGGCTCTTAAAGCAATGGAAAGATAGCGTCACAAAAAGCATAATTCGACAAATTAAACAGATAATAGTCTTTTTTTAGAGAAGGAGGAGAAGGAACAGGAGGATGAAGAGAAAGAAGAAGACAGAGAAATATTGAAACAGCAAACTTCTATAAAAATTACATTTCATATTTGAATGTCTTACTTGAATACTTTAATTACTTTAAGTAAGCCTATTAATAACATACAATTTTGCTCTAAATTTTGACAATATAAACATATTTTGTAATAGTACAGACAGTCAAGGACTAAAAGCACATCCTTTACATTCAAACAAATTAATAATTTTTGTTTCTTTTAGCGGAAAACACTCATACATATAAATACAAAATGAAAGAATATGACGCTACGAGTGGTTTTAACAAAAAGTTGAAAATATTAGCACGAATAAATTGATAATAAAATTAATTAATTAAATAACAATTTGTAAAATACAAGTAATACTCCTACTTCTCTTTTCTAAAGGAAATGATGTTCTTTTGAAATGAATTAATCAGAACTCTTGCTAAACGTTTTTGGTTGTTCAGCAACCTAAAATAAATTAACTTCATGAGGATACCCATTACTTCTTAAAATATGATTACTTAATATGAAGCCTGTAAAACAACTTTTTAAACCTAATTTATCTACAACAAATTCAAATATATAAATTTATCCATGTTGCTACAGGTACTAATTAAATCGTATTAATACAGTATTAACATACTTACAAACAAATCAGTAATGTTAAGTTACTGATATGAGTACATTTGTTCATATTTAATTTTACCAGTTGTTACATGTAAAATTAATTAATATTCATATAAGTTTGAGAAGGAAAAACTATGCATAAAAACTTTCAATGCGTGTTCAATTAAAAAAAAAATATACAACGTAACAAATTAATATTTTTGGCCAAATATTAACATTTTAACGCTTCAATTACATTAAATGTCATGTGATGAAAGTTATTTTGGATAATTTTTAGATGCAACTACAAATTATTTGAATTTTAAATAATATGCTCTGTAAAATTCACAGATCTATGTCTTTGGCTCCATTTATCAGCTGAAACTTCTTACCGATCTTTACGTTAAGGATCAATATCCTCGAATACATAAAAAAGATCATTCTCCCACCTACTTTTAGCCCAATCCTTTGCAACTTTTCCGACGTGATATGTTCCAAGATAACAAAATATTTTCTCATAAATCTGTCGTTTCTAGAGTACAAAAAAATTAATAATTTAAACATCTTTTATAGACATAATAGTTAAGAATAACCGAAACGAAAGAAATTGAAAATTTTCACATTTCCGGTTTTTGCAAATTATTAAAATTCAGTAACCTGAATTCAACGATATAGGTGTAATTTGTTGGGAGTTTTGAACTTTTTTTTAAATTAAAAATATTTTGAATCTTCACGTTATTTTTTAAACGTAACCACTTGCATAACAAATTCTATTTTCATAAATGATAACAGATAAATACATATTTTTTTTTATTTTGTGCGATATTTTTTGTTTTAAAACTATGTTAGCACCAGATCACCTGTGAATATAATATTAACCTATGAACTGTAAAAAATAATATATGAGTTATTTAACGTTATAATGTGTTCTCTTTAGTTTTTCTTGTTTCCCGCAAACAGCAATTTTTACATAAGGAACATTTTCTCAACCATCTGTGAAGGGATTGTAATGGAATTTTTCTACAGCCTATCATACCATAATTTCAATGTACCGAGTTAATATTACAGTAAAATAATGTTTAAATATTTATTTTCCACTAATAGGAAAAACTTATAATTTTCAAAAGTGGTAATTTAAAATACAAAGACTTATCTTCCTAACAATATATTAAGATGCTACTTCGGCTAAATTGTAAGAAGAAAATATAAAATTATAAATAAATATTCCAGAAGCCAATGATCCAAATTTGATTGAAGAAGAAGATATAAAACAAAAGAAAGTATAATTTTTAAAAAGTAATTTGAACCAATTAACAAAAAATTAAAAGAAAATACAAGAAAATCAAGATTTATTTTAATTATGGAACAAACTGCAACAATTTGATAATTTTAAAAGTAAGCAGATGAAATTTTTAAGGAATTTGTTAATAACTATAAAACCGATTGCAACAATGCATCGATCCCCATTTGATTCCCAATCGATAGATGGGCAAGAAGCAATTTAGAAAACTGCAAGAAGTCAAGAATAAATCGTAATTATAAACTCATCATCATCATCATCATCATCATCTGTCAAGGATTAGGCTCCATGGCCTGTTCCAGCATCCATCTCTTTTTAGGTCTTCCCAAGCCTCCCTTCCCTCTAGGTTTATATTTCCATGCTCACAGAGGAAGACTGTGAGCTGGCAAGCGAAGTAAATGGTTGGACCAGTTTCTCTTATATATTCTTAACATTTCCAACAGTGACTGAACATTTACTCGGCGCGGATAGCTTCGTTACTTACTAACCCGGTACAACCTTTGACTCCCCGCAAGAATCTCATTTCAGTAGTGTGGATACGAGATTCATTCCTCTGTAATGACACCCATGTTTCACTCCATACGTTATGAGTGGTACAGCCATTGGTCTATAAAATTTCATTTGGGTGTCCTTTCTCGTTTTCTTTACTATTGTCCTGCGAATAGAACCACATACAGCGCTGAATTTTGCCAGTTTTGCACTCATGTCATCATCTTTGTCATAGGAAATCTTACATCCTATATATTTAAAGTCTCGAACTTGTTCTATAGTTCGGTTGTCAGGTATAATTTTTGAGCGAACCAGCCATCTTCCCTTGAATGCCATAAACTTCGAGTTTTGTGCCAATATTCTCATGCCAAATTCTGCGCTAATGTTGAGCAACTTATAAATGACATATTGGAGCGTGAAGCCTGTCTTCTGTGTCAAAAATAATAACTATAAACTCTTCATTTATAATTTAACTCTTAATTAATAATAATTGAACTCATTAAACAATACTAAAAAAAATTTATTTATTTTCAGATCAACATATTTATATTGGAATATTTTATACCAGTAAAGTCATTAACGTAATTAGAATTATATTTACAGTGTCATCAATAGTTATAAAACTATTTCAACAAAATCAATTCAATTTATGTAACATCAATTTTTGTTTAATTAATTTAAAGTTTGCGTTCATTAAAAAATTTCATTTATGTTCATCAATCAATTCTTTTTAGTTCAATTTCAACCCCTTTTAACCACATTTAGCGCAAGTTATCGTAACTAAAATGCTTTAATTTTTTAGTATCACTTAAAGAATATGCATTCCGATTTTCAGGACATTTTGAAGAAGGTATAAAAATATTTGCATTTCCTTTTATCCTTAGATGTAAATGGTCAAAATGCAGATGCTTCAGTTCCATTTATTTAACCCCTAAGAAACAGATTTGCCGAATCGAAGCTCACTAGATAATAGGGAAGTTAGAGAATAAGTAATGAGTCAAATAAAAGAGTCAGTCACTGAGTATGCTTTCGCATACATGCATATTTATGTATTTTCAGAAACGGTTTCGGAGTTGAATACTAACATTATTGAACAGAAACATTTTTAAACATTGCCTATGTTTTATAATTCCATTATTCTGTCGTAAAATGTAAGAATGACATTTGGGATATACATTAAATGAAATCTGTAAATAAAATCATTTTTAGGTTACTCAATTCAACATGGCGGCGTACTGGACAAACTTAAACATGAAATTACTTGACTGTTGATTTATTTTTGGGCATACCAAACAAGGGAGGGATCATTAGAACGGACATATTAGGGTAACATACACAACTGTTAACCAACACACTTCAAAATTAATCTGATTCCAATAATTAAATGTTTAATTGAAATTAAATTTTCTGTTATTTAAATTAATATCAGTTTTATTACAAAAAAACAAACTCAGGTTAATAAAAGAAAAACATAGCGTAATTAAATAACCTTCTCCAAACGTTTTCATTGAAAACTAACACGCCTACATACGACCGCCTACAAAAACAATTTAATTTTACGAAATAGCAAGTAAATTTAACTCTTGAACCAAGAGAGAGCATAGAATTCTCTGATGAAAAATAAAATTGATAAATAAAAATTCTAAACATGATAACAAAAAGATCACAAATGTTATATGTAAATACTTTTCCACTGATTTAAAAAAAATACTCTAAAAACAATGACATCTAAATTCTGTTTGCAGAAAGCATATAATAAGTATGTTTTCTAGTTAATTAGTAGGCATATATATTACACTTTATCAGCTAAATTGAGACCTAGTCAAAACAGTTTTAAAGAAAAAATATTATGTAGCGTGATCCATCCAAAAAAGTTCACGTTCGTTATACAGGAAATTTACAATTGTAATTATTAGGAATGATGGCCTCCACTCACCCCTTACAGCCATCCCAACCTCCATGAAAGGAACTAACAGTGAAGCGGAGACGACGTATATGAGTTGAAGAAGTACAGCAACAGATAGAAATCCTTGAAACGCTGCACTTACCTATCGGGATGTAAATCCAGGGGGCGTCAAAAGAAAAAAACACTAACTACATACATGCCTATAAGTAAATTTGTGCAGGGATTGGCAATGATACCACATCTACAGCGTGGAAAGATAACAATGAGAGAATAAAAACACTAACAATAAGAAAAAGAACCAAGCTAACAGCCAAGTAAAAACAAATATCAAAACAGGAGTCCTATTTGACTTAATAACACTGGTAGGCTACTCAGTTCACCTACCAACTTGTCATAAGGTTGTGTCAACTGGACCAACCCATCCAACATAATAAAATTTTCCTCGTCAACATTGGTATTTTCCTGTTGAATATATCAACCCCCCGCAACCGTTCACAACATTCTTAATTTGAAAGCATCTCTCCAGGGGAGATATCCGAGTCTTTACCTTGTAGTCCAAAAGCCTGTGCCCTCTGGAATTCACATATGGTACGCTACATGCGCAATATTGACATCAATAGTAATTATAATTATAATCTTAGTATTTTTTTTGTCATCAGTCTCTCGACTGGTTTGTTACAGTTATACAAGCTGTTCTATCTTGCGCAAGTCGTTTCATATCTACATACCTGTAACGCCCTACATCTTTTGTGATTTGCTTTATAAACTCTAACCTTTGCCTCCCCCTGCAATTCACTTCCTCAATATTACTCTCCATTATTGATAGACCAATACCTGGATGTAATCTTAGTATTATAAACATTTATTTATAACTAGGCTTAAAGTTGTTAATTGTAAACAAAGTACTGTAATAGGTTACTTTATTATAATTCTATACCCGATAAAACTTCATCAGACGACACATCATCCTCGCTGTCACTACTTGAATCATGTTCCATATTTACAAGTTTTTCTACCTAAACTTCGCCTAAAGAATCTAAATCACACATGCGTTTCTCCTTCTTTTCCATGTGAGCTACACAGTTTTCCACTTATCCACCGATAGGCCTACCTTAGCAATTCCAATTTGAAAAAGTTTCCTTACTTCTTGAGCTTAAATGTCTTATTTTTTGTAGCCACGTAATTCTTCGCTGAGGCCACATTACTCAATAGGATTCAAGTTACACTAGTACGGCGGCAATCGTAGCACTGAACAGTTGCTTGCCTTTGCCAGTTCATCCAAATTCATACAAATTAAATTTAGGTTTAATTAATTACAATTTGCTTGAAAGTTTAACTTTGAATAAGCTACTGTCGAATTGTATCCCTTAACTATTTTACCAGTTAATTATCGTAATTTTTTTAGAAGATCGATTAGGAATCTTTTCCTTTCTTACCGAATGGTAGGATAACCAAACATTTTCCATAACAATTAGATAAGAATAAATAAAAAAAATTTAAACAAAGGACTAATTCGATTGCTAGTACACAATCTACTGAAATGTAAAGTATTGGAATTGTTTCACGGTATACACGAATGAAAGCGAGCAACGGATGCCAGCCATCCGGTTACCTGTAGCGTAGACACAACAGATCCAACCTTACTTGGTAAAATGTTGTTTACATGTAGTTCTCTACAGAGTATAGTATTAGTACACGCCATGAAAGAAGTCCTTTGTGAAGATGTTGCCACTCAACCAATTTAATAGAAATTTCTAACTAGAACACAAGTCCCATTTCTGTTTTATTTGTAATTTTTAATGCAAAAGTCAATACTTGGCAAACTATTGTTGTAAAATTGCATGGTTCAGTCGAAAAATCATTTCCCAATCTTTACGTGAAGCCAAAATAGCACTTATTTTAAACGACCGCCATATTAAAACGGAAAATCGGAATTTCACTTTTTAAATATACAAATTTATAAAGAAAACTGTGATCTTTAAATTTATCTTTTTTATGATCTGCAAAAATAATTAAATCAAACGAACCAACGCAGAAAAGATCAGGCTTTAATTTGGTATAGCGTTAAACATTTTCCGTTCAGTCGTTTTTGAAATAGAGCTCTTCAAACACCACAGACTTCCTTCGTAGCGGGCACTTTAGACGTTTGACTGGGCGTCTTATAAATCACCACCCAATCTCGTGGTTTAAAAATTAGTTAAAGCACGATAAACGACAGGCAGATGTCAGCGTAGGAGTTGGAATAGAGATCTATTGGGTTTACCATAAACTAAACGTTAGCCGAACTACTAACGTAATATGCTGTAGGTATAACCTTTCTGTTAAAATATAGGATGCTTCTGGGCAGTTTTTACCTCCTTCAACAACCTGCAGTTTAATTTTTAATCATTTAGTGTAAAGGTGGATATGCTAATTTTATTAGAAAACTAAATTTTGAATTAAAAGCAAATCTACGGTAAAATAATACTGACACTTTTTATACAACCCTAATATCGTAAATATGTAATATAAAAAAATAAATTAAAGTTGCAACAAATTCAATAGAATATGTGAAAAAATAATTGAGTTTACATTAAAAAAAATTTAACCGTTTTACTCACGCTGTAACACGGTAAAAGTTTACACATTACATTAAATTTTTTTTGAGATATTGTAGTTTAAAATGAAGTACGAAGTTTTAGTCTTATAATTAAAATTTATTCCTTAAAAACATTTATGTATTACAGTTAAATCGTATAATGTATTTCATTTGTGTAAACTTGTATAAAACGAATTATGTGGTAAATTCAGCTCTAAACTTGTTTTCTTGATGATGTCCCAGTACGACCTCTTCTTAATGAAATTTTATTTTTACCCTTGATAAAAGAAAGAAATAAACCTCATCAGATGACCTACTTTCTTAAAAGTTTATTAAATTTACTTTTTAAAATAACAATTCTATTTGAAGGTTACCCCTGTCAGATTATTAAAAATTATTTTCTTCATTATTTCTTTTTACGGGGAAATAATATCGTACGTTACTACATCACAGAAATAAATATATTTAAAATAAATAAAATACTTTACAGATAATTTCAATTAAATTCTATTTCATAGAAGAAAAGGATTTTGATCTATTCAAAATATTTACCTTGAAGTAAGTGGTAGATTTTTTTTTTTTTGGTTTAAGGTCCGACTGTTCTGCAATTACTGCTAATGCAGACGGCGAAGGATGAAATGATTTTTTTTGTAACGTATGAAAATATGCCGTGCCTGAATGGAATTCGAACTCTAGACAAGTGGTAGAGAATTAAAACCTGTAAGGCAGTAAATAAAATTATAACCTTAAATACACGACGGAAAATCACACAAACTTTCTCGCTGATCTTTAAACAGTTATAAATTTTACTCACTTGACGTCCTATTTTGTCGTGAGGTGATACACGGTTGTATAATTTCACCCTACTCCCTTTGCTCAGAACATATTTATATAAAAAAGCAAAAGTAAAAAAATTTATTTAGCAATTTTAAGCCTTTTGGAATAATTGTTGTAGGCCCTGTACAATTGTACAGCCTTTAAGAAAGTAAAACAAGTAACAGTGAGTTTTACGAAATGATACTCATTAGAGCGGTAAGGATAGGCAATATAATCATAATATAGGTAGCATTTGATAAGTTCGATCATATGGTAACATGATGATAGCGCAACTGACTTTTACGCCAGGGTTCTGGGTCCGATTCCCGGTCAGGTCTGGCATCACTCATCATTCATCTTCATCTATCATCCTTCTCACCGTCTAAATTAGAAGTAACTGCTAATCAGTCGGACGTAAAAGAAAACAAGAAAAAAATAGATTATACCGAAAATTCGGTTGCTTATTTTTCTGGCCGGTTTCATCTTCTCCAGTAAAAAAAGTTTAAAATAAAATTAGGCTCAATTTTTTTTTTTAATTTTTTCATATCCCTAATGTGAGTACGTTTCAATCTGTTCAATTCAGAACAATAAGCAACCCCATGACCCAATGAGTTGAGGATGAAGTGTGTAAATGTAAATGAGGTGTAGTCTTGTACAGATCCAGACCGACCATTCCTGAGAGAGTATGGTTAATTGAACCCCAACCATCAAAGTACACCGATAACCACTGTCTAGTATTCAAATTCATATAAAACTAAATGCCTTCACTAGGATTTGAACCAGAAACCTTCGTCACCGAAAATCAGCTGTTAAACAGCTACCTCGCGACGACAACTTTACCTCTAGACCAACCCAGTGGATCAATTAGGCTGAATGAAATTTTTTTTACTGGAGAAAATGAAACCGGCCAGAAAATTAAGCAACCGAATTTTCGTTACACCTCGGTTGTTTACCGCCCCATTTTCAAAAATGAAACATACTTTTGTTCATAACAATAAACCTAACATTTCAGATAATAAAAAGCCTTAAAACAAAACTAATGGCTTTCGGGAAAAACTGTTTTGAAAATGTTATTTGGCCACCATATTGAAAAATAAAAAATGCATGGATCGTATTTTTAAACTTTTTAGGGTACATGATGCCAATATTTATACCAAATTCCAATCCTTGATATAATGGTTTTCCTGAAAAATAAAAAATGGCGGATAGAATGAGAAGGAAGGGTTAATCGACATTTTTTCATATGAAATATTTTGTTTTCTTTGGTATATAGAAAACGAAAATGAAGCGCGCGCTGAGGCGTTTTGAAACACCCGCTATACGATGATAGGTCATACGGTGACATTTATAAGTCCGAATGAAAATCTAGGACTGACAAAAAATACACATAAAACTCATTGCTATTGGGAATAATTAATAACACTTAATAGGTAGCTTAAAACATGAAAAATGAGAAATATTTTGGTACAACTCACGAATATAATACTACATTAAAATCTAAAAACGAGAGGAATATAAATAGTCTTTGGTTAATTGATTTTAACAGAAACTACGAACGTTTACTTCCGAAAGCGGGAAAAACTTCAACATATATCTAAGCAAGAGAACTCACATGTTTAAATATTCAAGGCAATAAAATGAATATTTTAGTAAACTCTACACACCATGAAACGTACAGGATTTCCATAAAACTGTTATGACTGATAATAAAAGATATAAGCAAGTCACTTTTACTGAAACAAGCAACGATATCATTTAGAAAGTTAATTTAAATTTTGAGTTTAATGTAATGAAACCATTTAGCGATACGGTCAAGGTTGAAGCTTATTTTCAATCAGTTTTCAATTGTCACGGTAAAAGCTTAACACTCAGAAAACCTTCAACCACCAAAATTGTGATGTTAATTAAACATGGTTTACTCATTTGGCTCCCTGAAACTACAGTGATAATTTGAGACATACGATACGTTGTGTTATAATTTGTTTTTGTAACTAATTAATTTTTTTTCAAATATGAGACAGTTTTATGAAGTGTAATAAGACAAATTTAATGGACATCTGGAGCTGTTTATGTTTGAGTATATTGAAATAAATATAAATAATTCCAGCTGATTAAGATAAAATATTTAAAAAATTATTTAATTCTCATAAACAAAATATGGTTACTAAGCAACTAAGAAGAAGAAATTATTGTAAATTATTTTAATGGGGCGTAAAACCTCAAGATAACATGTTTTTTTTATTAAACGTCCCATTCAGTTATTCATTTATTCATAATTATTATAAAAATATATATTAGAAGAGGAGTTGTGTGCTTATTATATTGAGTATATGAGGAAATGATAAATGTACAAAGATTAGTTGAATTTTGTTTATGAATAGTAACTTATTTTTATTGATAAATTAACGATTATTAAGTTGTTTTATATTTGATTATAAATATACATAAGAAAGATTTACGTAACAAATAAACTATTTAATGTGAATAATGTTTTATTGAATGAAATAGGGGACAAGGTAAAATTGAAAAATAATAAAATCAAACTTGAAAGCTGATACAACACCAATTAAAGAATACAATATTAATAAATTAAAATATAAATATCTTACAAATTTGGCATACCCTTGTGGGGATTAAATCGTTTTATTACAGAAGGTTTATATAATATGAAAGAGACGAAATAAACGTATCGATGTTAATAGAGTTATTAATTAAACCAAATTTAATAAAAACTGAAGGTACATAGAACCGCACTAACTTTCTGGCAGTTATAAATTTTACTTGATATATATGTTATACCATATTTTGGTATATCAACAAAAGTTAAAGTCGACGTGTCAACGATGTGGAACGATTCATCAAGGTACAGACGAATTTTTAGGCAATTCTTTCATTAAAACCGGAAATAGACGCTTGGCTAAGATTTGGGGCGCAAACACTATTTACAAAAGTTGAGGGGTGGTTAAATATTTTTTAATTTTTTAAGAACATTTTTGTCTTTCGATGGGTTCTAAGTTGTACCTAATTTCAGAATAAACCGACTTTGGTGTAATTCTAAATAAAATTAAAAATTGGTTTTGTACGAAGCGTCGGATAAAGTAATAATAAAAATAAAAGTTGTATTATTTTCAATTGTATTTTATTTCGTTTAGAGCACGTTTTCCCTAAAATGCAACGCACGGTTGTAATCTTAAAAGAAAACGAATTCAGCCTCTCCACGAATTTTTGGGATGACATTTATACCACTTTATTGAACCCATAATATATATATAAATTAAGATACTTTTTTCCAGTGTAACAAGACAAAAACAATTTTGCTTAAAAAATGGCTTTAAAGATTTTTTTTATTAAACTTATCTCATTTATTAACACTAGCTGGGTTCAATAAAGTGGTTTATATATAATTACGAACAAGAATGGATTTCAATTTTAATGAGGTTTTACAGAAAATTGAAAATTGCCGTTAAACTTAACGTGAAAAAAACCTACATTACTAACAAAATTTATACATTATTGTCTTCTCTTTAATTTTTGTATCAATGATTTTTGCCGTACCATTTTGAGCACGTAAATTCTGAACTTACTGATTTTTACACAAAATTACAAGTCGCGGTTAAACTAAGCGTCCGAAAAAAGTTGAACAAAAAGTTATAGAATATTTTTTTAATTGCTTTAATTTTTGTTGTATGTAATTTTGGCACAATATTCTCAACAGCAAAGCTTCTGCACCAAGTTTTTGATAGATGTGGCCTAAGATATCTTAATGAGCTCAATTAATGTAGTAAATTGAAAGACGTTTAATCAAACTCATTACAGCTGTTTAAAAAAACTGACTTTAGTATTTTCACTGAAGTAAAGTTACCTTAATGTTGAAGCAACATAAAATAATTTCAAAAAGATTTTTAGATAGTTTTGAAAATTTTTTAAATTTCAGTTTAAACGGTCCAGTAGTTATTGCTCCAGAATGAAAAACACATACATATAAAGTCGGAGATCCTTGTAGGCCTATATAACAGTTTTTAGCTTCAGGAGTTTAACTGAAATTCAGGGAGATCAAATAATTTCAAATAAATGTTTCTCTCTTATATCACTTTCTCACTCTAAACTATAGATAAAGTAATACATATCGTCATAATAAAAATAACAAAATAGTGTTGTCAAAACAACGGTAGGTAATTTGGAGCATCTGATGCAGCTGTTATTACTTATATGTAAGTTATTATAATATAACAAATAATCCGTAACATTATTATTTTAAAGCGTATTAAAATTAATGTCGCACTGGTGGTGATGACAGTACTGCTCCTGGTGGGGTGGTCTAGTGTACTTAGCAATAGAATATAATAAAATTTCTCTACCTCTCTTCTGCGGTGATGACAACACGGTCGGATCCCGGTCGTTGGTACTTATATTACGTGACTTTACAGTTTGAAGGATTGCCCAAAATTATGACCATCATCAATTGCACCTGCTGCTCTGAATGCTTATTTATGTTACGGTCTATATACGTATAATTTTAATGTGAGTATGTGTGTGTTTATGTCCTAATTTGGTTTGTAGCCTCACACCGCAAAATCTTGTCTTTTCAAATATTTTATAAATGTTATATATATTTTTTATAGTTTGTATGACAAAAATGTGTCTGATATCGAAATGACAACACATTTTACAATTCACCTGAACATCTTTAACAATATAAAATTAAAATCCCTTACTGACTGACTGATTCATTTAAGTTAATCTTGTTTTTTAAATAAATATTCTTTTTAATTCTAAAATAAATATAAATAAATTAATCCACATATTAATGAAAAAATTAATAAAAGTTAAAGTAAAAAAGTTCAAGGAAAACCGCACTTCTGCACACACATTTTCAGGCAGAGAGAGATAGATAAAACAGAAAAACAATACAGAATTTTAAAAAATTGTAAAAGAAGAAAAACACAGAAAACATACGTAAAACGAATCAATGAAAATAAAAAGTTGCAAAAAAAGAAAAACTATTCTGAATTAACTTAGTAGGAAACGGTGCTACCAAACACTTATTATGATACACAGAGACTTAAATGTTAAGGTTGTTTGTGAAGAAATAAGACTTCAACATTAGATATCTAAAAAGACTGGATAGCCGTCAAAATTACTTAGCAATGAATTTATATATCATACCAGTGAAAAGCGCCGATCAGAATGACAGAATATTTCTGAACTTACAGTGAAAGTAAAACAACCATATTGATTAAATGTATGTTGTGAAAATGTATTAATAAGTTATATTTATAAATTTGCTCATAACATGCAGGTGGAGTGTAAATTATTTGCACTCGATCTGCTAGTTCCAGGGCTACAAAAATTAGTTCTGTTTGTTATCACTCGGTTATCCAATTATATGAATGAAGCATTTAAGAACAGAACTGGTAGAGGTGTAAAAGACACTAGTCATAATTATCTTCTCTGAGAGTAATCTATTTCATTATACAGCTAGACCATGCGGTGAATGAAGTGGTGTCATTTTTCCGGGTGGAAAGTAGATGCTTTTCAGAAGGCCAGACATGCTGATAAGCATACTCTTCCACTCAATGAGGAAGGCATGGTAAACACCTCACTACTCATTTTACTTAGTAAAGACTCTAGTGTTTTAAAGCAGTCTTTCGGCTGATGACCTAAACAACAACTTATTTACCAGTACAAACAGTTGAGCTGTTACATTTATTATTTTTTGCTGATTGCGTAATTCCAATGCAGAAGAAATACAAATTTCGATCACTTGCTCTAAAAGGCGTAGAAACGAGATAAATACTAAAAAGCTTTTTTACGCACCTCTCTAAAGAATTTAATTTTAAAAATCGGCGTTAATATTCCTAAAGTGTTACTTAGATAGGAAAAAATTGGAGTGAAAACGGAAACAATAAAATATATAAACCAATTTATTTAATTCACCCCTCTAACAAGACTGTCTCGGCGCAATTAGTAGTTTTTTTTAAAAATAAGGTTGGTGTAAGTTGTAAATGCATTATTACTAAATAATTGCCAGTTGTTCATAAACAATTTTACATTTAATTACTGCACAGAGCTATCTGTAGCTATGTAAAACGTGATGGCAGTTTATTCTAATATTTATTTCAAGTTTTCACAACGAAATACAATAATTCAAAAGAGTATCATATAATTTGTCTCAACTTTCTAAGTTACTGTTGTACGTGATACAGAATTAGGCTACCAAATGATATGGAGTTACCAAAAAAGCTTTTGATGCGTGGGCGTAAAAAAAAATGATAACACCAACGGAGTTATCTTTTTATGTTATACTATTTTTTATTTGCCTTTACCATAAAACTGTTGTTACTTCTTTGCACATCAAAAGTAACTACTAAAAACTCGTAAATAGAATAAACATATTTTTTTACTGTATTTATTCTTAGCGGAAGTTTTTCATAAATTCTCTGACAGAAGTAATTTTCTTAATTACAACTTCGTGCAGAAAACAAATATACAATCCATCGTTATTTTAGGTTGAGCTAAGTCAATTGTCAATTAATTGGGTTTGTTATAAAACAAGTTTTTAGTCAGTTTCTGTTCTCTCTTTAAGGTACAGAGAAATTTAACCTTCGTTATATTAAGGGAAAAATACTTATGTTAAAAACCTCTGAGTATTGTCCTAATTTTTTTGTTTCTCTTTTTCTATAAACTTTGCTTGTTCTAGATTGTAGTTATTCTGTTCATTATAGTGTTTTTGTATAGCCTAATTTAAATTTAGTATTATTTTTATACCATAATAGTTTTGTATACTTCTATATTCTGCAACAGACAGGTGGAGTGTCAAATTATTTACTCTCAATCTGTTCGTTGCAGGGCTAAAATAAATAGTTCTGTTTCTTATTACATGGTCAGCCAATTAAATGACTGAATCATTTAAGAATAGAAGAGGTAGAGGTGTAAAAGACACTAATCAGAGTTATCTCCTCTGAAAGTAAAGAAGTTCATTATACAGCCAGACCATGCAGTAAATGAAGTGAAGGTGTGATTTTCAGAGTGGAAGGTAGATGCTTTTCAGAAGGCCAGGCAAGCTGATAAGCATACTTTTCCATTCAGTGAGGAAGGCATGGTAAACCACCTCACTCCTCGTTTTACTTAGTAAAACCTCTATAAGTTCAAACCAGCCTTTCGGCTGCTGACCTAATCAACAACACTTCTATATTATTTCATTGTATATTGTATGGCCAAAAGTTAAGAATAATAATGTAATGAGTTGTAAAAGAGGAGTTTCGAGCTTTATCTGTAGCTGTTAATAGCACTATTTTGTTAATAAATAAATAAAATCTTCAAAAACTATAGTCCATACAGCTGATGGCTGTTTCATGCAGAACTGCTCCTAATACTGAATTACATAATTCAAGATATTCAGTAATGGCAGAAATATAAATTATGTAGTAAGTTACTGCACAATTAATCACATTAGTTTCTCGATTTTTCAAAAAACTTTAACGGTAGTTAGACCGATTATCCATTTTTATTATCAGTTCGCAATCTTAGTTAAATTAACCGAGATGTGAATAAGAAATGCAGTAATAGAAGAACAAACACAGGGAGAAGGAAATAGAAAACGAGAAATGGAAACAAAATGAAAAGTAACTTTTGCAATTTATCGTACAACAAATAGCAAGCAGCAATATACATCATGATTAATAGTAGACAAGATAAAAGTCATTAGTATTAGTAGAATAGAGTAAAGCAAAGTAAGAAGGGTGAGTGTGATTTCTACAGTGCAGTAGAACCGCACCAGTACAGCGATGCCAACATAACACAAGTTAATACGTATATAGGTACGGCTTTACTATTTGTTATCTTCAAGTCTTCCCCAACACAAAGTAGCTTCTTCTAAACAACACACCAATAACCCCAACGTGGTGCTATCACTTCCACAAGATTTCTCTCTCGTATGGGAAAACTTTACAAGTTTAGACAAACCCTGATAAAATATTATTTATATTTTAGAAACTCTGCCTCGACTGAAAGACGTTAGGTGTATCAGTAAACATACTGGCTGCAACGAAACAAACCTGGGTTATCAGACGGAAATAACCAATTCATTCGACAAATTAGAGTCGATATAGATAAAACTTCATACACGCTCTAGTTTTAAATAAATCTCTGAAATATAACTTGTGGTTTAGTAATACACAAGTAAAGTTTAATTTATCGCGATGAAATTTCATTCATAAAACTCACTTCAAAATTTTGGATTGCAACAATTTACATTATTTATGAATACTTCTAAAACTCTTCATAACTTCCATACCAAAAAAACAGATTTTAAGAAAATATTATAACAGATATGAACTAAAATTAAAAATTATTCTCCAAATGTGAACATTTCAGAACAAACAAACCAACAGCGTACAAATTCAGGCCAACATATGTAATGGTTCACCTGTCCAATTAGACTTAAAAGTAATACAATATAGAAACTTGTACAATCAAAGTAAGTATAAATTATATACTTGCTTAATTTTATTTTATACTAAAACTAGTTGCCCGTAACGGGCAGATGGACTAATTGCACTCGATCTGTTGGTTACAGGGCTACAAAAAATAGTTCTGGTTAATATCACATAGTCAGCCAATCATACTGAGCTATTTAAGATCAGAAGAGGTAGAGGTGTAAAAGACACTAGTCAGAGTTATCTCCTCTGAGACTAATGAATTTCACTATACACCCAGACCCTCTGGTGAATGAAGTGAAGGTGTCATTTGCAGGGTGCAAAGTGGTTACTTTTCGGAGGACCTGGCATGCTGATAAGCATACTCTTTCAACTCAGTGAGGAAGGCAATAGTAAACCACCTCACTCCTTGTTTTTACTTAGTACAACCTCAAAAGGTTTAAACCAGCCTTTCGGCTGTTGACCTCTAAACAACACTAAAACTAGAGGAAAAAACAAAAATCCCTTAACTAATCCACTGTCTTCAATCATATTCTGACTAGGATTACGGACTCGGAATTCTGAACAGACTGCTGATTCCCTTACTGACTAGAAAAATTTGAACAGTCAAATTTAGTGCTAAAAAACGCATTCTTGAATTCAAACCTATCCCACTAAGGCACTACTGAAACCACAAAAACTACATTCTTTAGTTAAAATACATTATTCTTCTCTTACATTTCAAACTCGCATAAAACATTTTAAAACTTTTGTAGTTGCCCACAAAAAGACCTGTCTTCATCATCGGAGGACTTACAAGTTTGCAGTGAAAATTAGCCAATCGATTTAAACTAATTTTTTTATAAAATAATTCTGAATTTAGAGGAAGTGAAATGTAATTTATGTTTGCCCTTGTCATACTCTGAAAGCTAAAAAAGCATGAAAAATACATTAGACGCCATCATAAGACCGCCGCTATTTTAATACGATACAGAAGAAAGAACATTTTCATATGATATTCCGTCGGAACCGCTTTCTTTTACTCATAGTAATTTTTAAACGACCTGAATCGATATAAAACAACTAATTAGCAATATATAACTTACTAAACGTAATCAATTTAGTTTAGCAATCTAGTGTGCCTGTACGCTAGATTGTTGCCATAATGTGCATAGTTGCTAAAAATGAGAATTCAATATAAATCTCTAACAGAACATGAATTCATATTGTTTTTATATTCAATTTGCAACATAATCAAAGGTGTTACGTTCATTACTGTATATAAGAATAAAATCTTAAACTATAAGAACTTAAATCCAACGAGCTTATAAGAAAGTTTCATAAAAACAAATAGAATGCAATACTAAAAAATCCTCTATCTACATTCAGTAAGCACATTCTTATTGCGACTATTGGGTGAGTGCGTTTGTGTAAACAAGTGTTGTTAAAGCAGGAGAGGGGAATGTGCTGACGGTGTTTTGCCGAGGATTGTAAAGGATATTAGAGTACGGGAGATTGGCAAGAGGGAGTTCCAACCGAACAGTTGTCTACCTCAAAACAAGACCACTGAACCCCAGACCTCAAACCACTACTCAGTTCATCCTGTACTCTATACTACCGGCTGCTTCTGGTCTGTCCCAAACAATTTCCATCCCAATTGGAATTAATGCAGATTAGCCTGAATTTACTTCTCATGTTTGTGAAACCTAGCCTAATCTATTCTCAAGCATACCGACTTTCCCACACAGTCCCACTTACGCCTACCGAAATATGCTCTCCTCAAAATCACAATACGTTGAATATACAAACACCGTACGTCGGGGTCACATATTGCCATATCCCTAGAAACTCTGTGAGCAAAATCAAATGTATCTGAAAGTACGAACTAACCACTACATAAAATCATAATACAGTTTTCATAACTCTACCTAAGGAAGACTTAGTATGGTAAACAACAGCTAGAACATTCTATATTCGTTAAGTTGATTTCTGTAACAGAACTGATAAAAATGGAAATATTCAAAATCCGTAATAAGATATTGTCAATTTATCTTGTTGACGGCCTTAATTGTAAATTAAGCAGTCTGCTATTGTTATCTCTTAATTTTTATGTAGTATGCTAATTACATCTGTAACTAATTGATGGTACACGAATTAAATCAAGCGAAATTAAATTGCTTAATATTTATCTGCTTCAATATAATTCAACAAAAATAATATTCATATGCCCATCAAGAAGCTACAAACAATAAGCTTGAAATAAGCGTAATTGACATGGTGTTAATTTGAATTCGGAGATGAACTCTCACTAAATGTCTTCTGTATTTTAATAACTACCCAAAATTAACTGTTGATTTGAGTCAATTCAATATGTAATACATGGGCATAAGCGATAACTCTTCCCAATAAGTTATTCAATTATCTAAATTTCTAAATTATCTTATATTTAAATGCTAGGTAAACGCTAAATAACATAATTAGAAAAACCTGGGCTCTAAAATTCTGTAGTTTACTGCTAACCGATGAATGAACCAAGCTTTTGTGATGCCTTCATGCAAAAGACTTATGAAATCAATAAGTCTTTTGTTATTGAATTATTTTGTTTTTCTCTTGGGATGATTACATAACATGTTACAACCATCAATGGCCAGAAGCATACACAACTGTTTCTCATTATATTTCAAAATGTTTTCCATTTTCTTTTAGCAAAATAAGAATATGTAAGAGGAATATCGAAAAAGATAAAAATTTACGTTTCACAATAAATTGAATGTGACCGCCTCCGTGACGTAGTGACTAGCGTGCTGGCCTACAAAGCGAAAGGTCCCGGGTTCGATTCCCAGCTAAGGTATGGAAGTTTTACCACGATAAAACCAATCGCCACAGTATAAATCACCAACATAAAGAATGTAAGGCGGTCTGTTCTAGATTTCCGCTACAGATATTTCATAAAACATTTACTTCTTTTAAAAAGTTTCTCAACGCACTTTCACATATCAGTGTTATTAAAAATTTGATTGCGGGTATTTTGGTTCTGAAAAATTTTAACGGAAATCCAAACATTGAAAAGATATTTTGAAATGAACAACACAATGATATAGGACTCGAGTCGTTGTTCAGGGAAAATACTAGTAGTTTGGCCAAGCTCAATTAGTTTCTCCCACTCGCTGCCTCGCGATTTTTGTACCTGTGACCAATACCAAAACCCTCAGTAGTCGCTAATGACAAAGCTGTCGATGCGACTTTTAAAAAAAATCAATATATTCAGCACCCGATCACAAAACTAAAAAAGTAATTACAGCTTTTATTAAGTCTCGTTTAGTTCTCCGGAAAATCTAGTCAGACGAAGATATGATAATTACTTATTTTGCGTTATTCCACTCTGTACTCTACTATGCGGTCACGCAGTGAGGCAACTTAACCGAACACCTTAAGATTTTTCGCATACAAAATACGCAATAAGAATTATTGCAAACATTCCAAGGCATTTTTCTTGCAAGGGTTATTTGTTATATACAATATTCTCCCCTTACCGTCTCTTTATACATATGAAATTTTTAAATTCGCGAAAAGGAACACTGTGTTATTTGCAAAAAATAAATACAATCATAATTATGAAACTCTACACAATGATGACTTCAGAATCGAAAAATATATAACTTCAAAGTTCTCAATAGAAATTCACTACAATTCTGTTCGGTTTTTTAACAGATTACCATCTAAAATAAAACTCCTTAATTTAAAAAACTTTGATCAAAAACCTTGAGTAAAAGGTTTTATAACAAAACATGTATTTTATTCTGATCAGGAGTTCTTAAATTATCTTACCAGGAATGCTCTTCAAATTTAATGCGTGTAGAATTTAGAATTATAAAACATTGTTAGTGTAAATAAATAACTTAGAATTCCAATGTACAGTTTAAGTAGTAATTTAATGAAAAAGTTATTTTATTGTTTTAGTAAACAGTTAATTATAACAAAATTTGTTCCGTAAAATAGATTTAAACGTACGAATAACTGTATTTGACGATGTCTATTCCTTTTTTGGTCGCTGATAAATAAAGATTTATTTATTTTATTTATGTATTTTATATACTCATATTTTAACTTAGTGTAAAAAAATTAGAAAAACAAAACTTACCAAATACCATTGTTCTTTAAATAATGGATCCGGAAATACGGCAGGTGCAGGTCCAGCACCTCTGTAATGTGCGTGATGTGACGCAGATACTTGTTGGGGTTCATACAGACTTGAAAAGTCGGAACCAAATGAAGAAAATCCAGCACCCTCACCAAAATCTCTTTTCATTCTTTTCTTTTCATGTTGCTGTTGTACCCATGAGACCTGAAATAAAAACATAAATTAAAATGTAATTCATTTCAAATATATTCTCTTAAATTATAGTTTAAATACCAATAATAATTAAATTAAGTCAACAAAAATAATTCATTTGGGTAACGTACAATATTATGAGGTTTAAAAGTTACAAAAAACAATCACGATAATCCCCAGACGAATCTAGAAGCCTAGTTTTAATTATTTCATGATCTACAGAGTAATTGATGCAACATTTAAAAACTGTGCTAATTTGATCAAATAGTAATCTAACCTGTAAAAGAAGTTAAGTAATGTTAATCTACTGTACTTTAGTTATTGGAAAATCGTTTTACGAATAATCAATTGCAAAATTAGCCACTGCAAAACCATCTTGGCTTTAACTGATGTGTAATTCAATAAAAAAATTCAATGACACGGTTTTTTATTTTATTTGAAATAAATATGTTTTTTTTACTTATCAATCACAAAATTACAACATATATGATGATTTATTAAAAACTGAGTATCAACTTCATTTCCAATATTCACAACATGGTTACATCACATATATTAAAGAATATTGATTCAACAAGATGGAATAAAAATAAAGGAGGAGGGTGGTACGATAAAATAAAAGGAAGATCTGATGGGTAGAAGGATAGGAAGGGAGAAGTGACAGGTTGAAGTACTGAAGTAGGCCTCGGTAGGTAGGGGGCAACGGCAGTGAAGGATTTCTGAGGTCGAAACCAATTTTCATGACTTGTTGGTCGATCAAATATTGTATCAACGTGGATCAAACGTCACCAGATTGGAGCCACTTGAAAGATGAGAGGCAAGTACAGGGAGGCGTACAAGAGAAATTGAAAAGCTTTTTACGGCGTCTAACCGACCTACACAACTACACCTCTACCCCTTCAATAAATTGAGATTCACATCTCAAAATCCATTTATATTACTACTCTTACTATTACAACTGTGATGTATTTATATTTGACAAATAGTATTACTCCAACTCTACTATTACACAGATTATTTAAATTCAATCATTTCGGTTTGTTTTCACAAAAATGAATTAAAACAAAAGTCAATTTTTGTTCAAGGATCTTATTTATCTTCTTGTGTATTCACTAATAAAAAATATACTTCTTAAGATTTTCTAAGTGTTCTACTTATAGGATTAAGTTTCAACGAATTACACGAAATAACATTTGCGATAGCTGGATGTCATCTGATCTTAGCGTTTCATGGCCCATGAAGCCAAAAAATGGAGTTTTCGAAATATGTCTGCCAATGTATGTACGTGCGTTTTCATTTTCTTCTTATTCGTAAAGAAATAAATAATGGATTATTACGGTAACACTTAACAAAATAGCTTTTCCTATCTAATTAGTTATATGTACTGAATTTAGCTACATATGCTCAAAATTAAGAGTAATTTATTCCGGTGAAAAAAATCCAATTACAGTAGAGCTTCGAAAGTTCGAACGTTAAAAATCCGAAAGTACGAACTGTATTGTCTTACATAAATAGTGATATTATGCTTAATTTGATATACGATCGTCAGTGAAGAAAAAGTCAGAGTGAAAGTGACAAAGATAACTAATAAAATTTTGAACGACACAGATACTGTAAACTCAATTATTGTTGAAAACATTCGGAACGAAACTGCAGATGAAGATGAGAGAGCAACAGAGGAGGACAACTACGCCGGTCAAGTACATGCTAAAGAAATTACTGTCCTAGAGACTGCCATCTCATGGTTTGAATTACACCAGAAAGTACCCAAACACAGCTTCTTCTTCTGAAAAGGATTAAGAATCTGGCTGCTGCAAAGAGCTCTTTGTAGTATTCCTAACTAATTTAACCTAAAATTAGTGACCTATTCAACTTCTTAAACGCAATAAAATTAATCTACTTTATTTTTACTTGATATTTTCAGTAGCTAAAGTAGATTGTTTTTTTATCTCGTGCTTCATAGTACGTTTTATTAGTGAACTGCTCTTTTAATTTTAACAATCATTAACAAAAATGCACTTTTTCGAGTATTTCCATAATATAATTAATATCAAGAAAACATTGTATACGGTAATTTTTTACATTTGCTTCTTTAAGCATTATATGTAACGGCAATACATCGTTATTAGAAGATCGTTCGAATACCCAAACGAATCGATAATCCGTACTGCCAATAGTATCCGTTAGTTTGGGTTTTCCACGCTCTACTGTGTCTTAAAAACTACGGATTTAAATTTTTTTAAATTAACTTCCCGCATTTACTACACTGGTTGAGGGCATGAAAATGGTATAGGCTACCGAGTAAATTTATCACTTAAATCATAGAAAATCTACTCTCACTCGAGAAATTGTTTTTTATTGCATTAAAGTCGGTTTGATTTAAAACTAGACATAAAGTACGCCAAAAATGCACATAAAAATAAAACTTTAGCGACAATTTTCAATTTTAAAATTAAAAAACCGAATTAAAAAAGTCCATTCACATTCAGAGTAAAGTCGATCCACATTGTTGACCACTTATAAATACATACAGCTGTGGGTGAATACAACATCAAAATCGGATAAACGTAAAATGTACTACTTAAGCATTAGCGAGAAAATTATAGCGGTTTCGTATCATTTATTTCAACGAAACATGTAAACCAAGCTTTCTACAAGTAAATTTAAACAAGCTTTCATCCGCAGTTGTAATTGTATCTGTATGCATTAATCGGAATATCAATACTCTACAAATGTAAGGGAGAGCGACATATAATCACAATAATTACATTAGGTTGTTCAGAGCTCGCTGACAGAGGAAACTCATTACACGAATGAAGGCAACGTCAGTACGGGTTCGTAAATGTATGTAACAACATAGTTTATGTAATGTAAATTAACATACTATCGTTAATGAATTTGATTATACATTCATCAGGACTTTAGTTATAAAACATTATTTGTTGACACAACAAAAAATTTACCATTTTCTTTTTAATATCAATTGATTTAATTCATTCTTAGACGGAAGAAATTTTTTTTATTTCAGAAAAAATATTTTTTCATTAAAATTTGAAAACGTTCTGAAACATAAACAGCATTTTACGCAGTATATTTTAATACTCCAAATTGTTTTTTTTACATCATTTTGAATAATAATTCCACGTATACGTGCAACAAATGTCAAAGCACTTTTTTGGCTGTTTTGAAATGTATCAAGTGTAATATCCGAGTTTATAGTAACCCAAAGAAACACATAAAGTGTTTATACATTTCTAAGTAGGATTCCGTACACAAATAATGTAACTTAAAATTATATTTACGTAAGTAGGAAGAACAAAAGCAGAATAACGGGTGGACGGAAGAAAAGAGAAAAGCCTAGGAAAGAATTTAGAGCTGCAAAAAGATCTTCCAGAAAGTCTACAGTCATTTTACGTTTTCTACGGTAGCCCTAAACGGAATAAATATATAATTATATATAATTTTATAATTTAATTAATTATATATAATTATAAATTATATTTGACAATTAACACAGAAATACTGAGTGAAATTCAAATAGTTTAGAGCTTTCTAAGTACTATTACTTTATTTATTTTTTATTTATTCCAGCAAAAACTATCATAGCCAAAGGCCAAATAAAATACATTTAGTAATCACAGTAGTTAGTTGAACGAATCAATTGATTGGTAATGGCACATTCATTACAAAATTATACAGAGAAGATAACAAAATACGTATCATATGCTCCTTTCAACACTTAACTTCTCTGACGAGGTCCTACGTTCGATGGTAAACGTCGGTTTTAATTATTTTGTAACTGTGTTTGAGTATTTAGCTTTGGCTTCGTATTTAGCCTAGCTGAGAGTCACACCTGAATGAAACTGAATGAACCTGATTGAAACGCAACTGGGTTTACCTGTGCAGCAATTCACACTAAAACTAAAAAAAAACCCAGCAACAAGCAAAGATTAAATTGAACGGTGTTAAAAAAAAACGATTCCCTATAACAGATAAAGCTAAATAACTTTGTAAAGTTGTATATGGTAGCCGATACAGTCAGACGTGCATGTCTTCTCACGCTAAAAATACAGAACAATACAATTTGTAGTTGTTGTTGTTAAGGTCAACAGCCGAAAGGCTGGTTTGAACCTCTGGAGGTTTTACTAAGTAAAAACGAGGAGTGAGGTGGTTTACTATTGCCTTCCTCAGTGAGTTGAAAGAGTATGCTAATACGTATGCCAGGCCCTCCGAAAGGCACCTACTTTCCATCCAGTAAATGACACCTCACTTCATTCACCTCAGAGTCTGGCAGTATAGTGAAATTCATTACTCTCAAAGGAGATAACTTTGACTATTGTCTTTACACTTCTACCTCTTTTGTTCTTAAATAGTTGTCATATAATTGGCTGACTATGTGATCAGAAACAGAACTATTTTTTTAAACCCTGGAACCAACACATCGAGTGCAATTAATTCAACACTCCACCTATACCGATAAATTATAACTAATGTAGTTATACAATTACCACTGCTAAATGGTTAAAGTGACAATAATTCCCGATTACAAACAAATTTTTCACACTCACTTATGAAAACCATTTGTTATACACAATGTAAATTCAGGTTAATCCAGTAAAATATTTACAAAATATCAGGAAGCATATTTAAAAAAATTACAATTATATCTGCAAAGCTGGGAAGAGTTAAAAGAAGCGTGAATTGAATTGAATATTGATATAACTGTTCTAAAATGCATTTTATCTGTCATTACTCTATGGAGTTTGTATATAAATTAATTATAAAACCTATAAAATATAAATTTATATCAGTTTTACGAGTATGTATTTTATTTACATTTAATAAATTTTCATTAAACGCTGATGAAATTGTTGTCGATTTGATGACTATTCAAGAGGTAATAACATCGTTTCATTTCAGGGAGCAGTAAATTAATTAAGTACTGACCTAGAATAGGACTGATGACTAATGAGAACCACGTACAATATTTCAATTATTAAATGAACGAAATTTCATTAGAAAAAATGAAAAAAATAGAAGAGATGTATATAAATGAAATACATTCGTACTTAAACACATCGATAATTAATAATTAGCTTGTTAGCCATTCATGATGTTACATTTATGAATCGCTTGTTTCTGGATAAATAATTACAGCAATTTTTGCAAAAAGATAACTAGAAAGATTAATTAAAAAGATATTGCTACTGTTATCTTTCCTTTTTTCTTACTTATTAAAGGAGAGGATTGTAATTATAAAATTTAACTAACATTTAAAACAAGATTTAAATAAAAGTTTATTTTACATAAAGCGAATGTACACCCGTTCTATTAGCTGATTTCAACAGACGGAATATTTAATACCGCACTTCAATTTTTTTCAGTTTCTATCAGCAACAAAAGTTTACAACTAATGATACAATTAACTACATTCTAAAAGCTGCGCCCTGGTGCACGACAAGCAACTACATTTACAAATAATTATTTTATCTATTATATTATTCCATCAGTTTGTTTTTGTCTTTATTTATTTATCTTTACTTAAATTTTATTTTTATTCACAACTGTACAACAATAGGAACGTGCAACTATTGAATGAAATGAATAGTTTCTGATAGTGACTTGTGTATGACAGGAAGTGAAGCCCCAGCCCAATGAACAAAATTTCGACGTGGATTCAAAACGCAGAATAAACATGAAACATTGCTGTTTATATTATGATTGTGTTATGATAAATGTAGCATGCGTAAAATGTAGCAATGAGTCTTAATGTAGTAACAAAATAATAAAAACAAATTAATAAATCACACGAATCCAGAGATACAAACACACCCACACCTACCAAAAAATTCACATGGAGATTAAAAAGATGCTGGAATAGAGATCTTATATAAAACAGCAACAAGGCTTTGCCAATAGGTAATTTCCTCAATCAAGATGAAAACAGGACATCAAACACGTAGAATACATCATAAATACTGCGGGTAGCGTAAATATACAGTTGCAGTTCTTACTAAATAAAGACAAAAAAGTTAGTAACAACTAAAACTTTTCCTGTTATACTTAAAACAGATAGGTTACGAAAACTCTATTAAATTGAATACTATTCTAATTACAAGAAATAATTTATATTCACATATATTTCTTAATTCAATTTAACTAAGAAAACAAAAAAAGAAATGTTTTGTTGCTTCAAAAGACATGTTTACAAAGGATTTACTAAATTACGTTCAATAAAAATTAATTTAAATAAGATCAAACATTGTCCTCACATTTAAAATTTATTATATCAACGAACATTAATGAAATTGCATAGTAGGCGGCCCCAAGAGACCACTATACTACCATCGCCCTACAGAAACATTGTTTTCCAACTTTCATTTTATAAATTAAATTTACTATCTGCAAAACAAACTACAACGATTTCCATTTCATTCGATTTGAAAAATCTTGTTAAAATATTACTTATGATATTTATGTTATAATTACTCATTAAATACTTATGTTTTATAATTTCAAAAAGTTCTCAAATTTAAATTTATATAAAATTCTAATTAGTGACAGAATACCGGTCGTTAAGATACGGTGTTTAATAAAATATCATAAAATGTTGTACTTTTTACTTTCTCTTGCCTATATGAATATATAGGTAGGAAAGTATTGTTTTCATGTCGATTTTTCGAAATCGAGTTTTCACCAGATCTACACGTTTTCAGACCCCCTGAACCCAAATAACATATTTTCAGCGATTGGTCTGGGTCTGGGGATTGTGTGTGCGTGCGTGTGGGAACAGAATATCTCAAGAAAGGAACATCGTACGAACTTGAAACTTAAGTTAGGTACTACTAAAGGACCCGACACGAACATTTTCATCAAAAACTGTCAACCGGAAGTAGTAGTAGTTTATTCGTGTCATTTTTCACTTTTTGCGATTTTTTTCAAAAAAGGCTTCTACACTTTTTTTTAAATCGCCTCATTTACTACATTTTCATGGTCTACAAGATAGGGTAGGCGCCATGTCTGCCGAAATTCTTGGGGAGGCTGTTCTCCCGTAGAAAAAATGGTTTTTAAGGTTGAGGCTTTAATATGCATTTTAGCGCAAAAATGTAGATAATAAAAGTTGCAGAAAATTTAAAAACCTAAAACTTTTATTTCATATATTTTTTTTGAATAACGCTTAGTTTAGCGGTAGTAATTTTCCGTTTTTTTATCATGAAAATCTGTAAAAAATACATTACTTAAGATTTCAGCCTTAGTATGAATTTTACGACAAAAGTGTATACAATCAAATTGATACAGTTGAGCGGAGTTATATACCAGGATTATTTTACATATACTGTTGTTTATAAATATTGTTTAAAATATTGTAAAAGAGGGACTTCGAAAATACAGTAATACGATAATAGATCATGCGTAACATTTATTTGAAATTTGAAAAGAATTATTTTTATTAGTCTGATTCTTCTTTATAGTAGTAGCAAGCAAGCGAGTTCGGGTAATTAATATTGCTAGTTTTGCTTCTTATTATTAGTACAAAAATATCCCAGTAGAACCTGCAAAGCATGCTATCAGGAGTTAGTGGCTCCAAACAGTACAAGTGTCGAAGCAGTAAAAACATTTTGTTAAAAAAAATAAAAAATCTTATTTCATCACGTTTTCAAAACGTAACAATGTTAATCACTTATTAAAAGTAAGGTTCTTAAAATCCGGTGAAAAGTTTTACATAAATTTACGAACGAATGTAAAATAATAGTTCATAAAACCATACATAAGCCTATCTGAAAATATGGATTACAGTTGAGGGGAACGGGAAGGAAGTCTTGACATTTTTAAAAGAAGTCAAAACAGTAGCTACAAAAAATCATGGATATCAGTAACAAATAAAGAAGACATTTCATAGTTTAGTGATCGTTACCAAAAGAGGCTAAACCGTCATTAATAATTATCTGGCTCTCCCATTGATAATCAATCAAGACTCCAATTATCACAGACTAAAAGATTTAATGTATTAGATTTACCGTATAGATTTTAAATTTCGTTCTTCATTGTGCTTATTTAAAATTAATGTTATTTAAAATTTAGATGCTAAATTTTTCACAATTTTTTATTGGTTGAATCAGATGCAGTGTACTTCTGTTTCTATTAATGTGAGTTTCTGTTATTAACAAAATTACTTATTGTTCTCATATTTTATAAAACAGATTGTAATGTCACAGGATTGTTAATGAAAAATAAATAAATATGTTAATTTGGTGTTGTGGCGAATACTTGTTGTCCTGTATGGAGCATTAGGGTAAATGCTTAGTTATATTGAAGATTCTTAACTAATATATTACAACTTTTAAAGAAACCTGACAATTTGTTTAATAACTCAATACTTTAAGCAAATACGTGTTCCTAGAAATCCGTCAGACATTGATTATAACATAGATCGCAAAAGCAATTAGTTGACTGTACTTCTGCTAAGACGGACACTTTTTATAGATAATTTAAAAGATTTTTGCAAGAATAAGTAAAACTTTTTTGACGTTAAAAATGTATTGTTAGCAAATGTAAAATAAACATACCCTGAAAAAATAAAAGATTATATAAGAAATATTCAACAAGAAAGAAAAGAGGATCACGCTCGTATTATGTCAAAGATACCAGCTGCAAATAACGCAAAGTATGGGATAATGGCGAGTTGTCTCATTTTAAACCCTCATTCCTTGTGCAAGTAGAATAATTTGCACTTCGGGCTGTTAGTTTGGATGTGCGTACATCAGTTATAAGAGGAGGATGGTGGAGTCAGGAAGGTTGTCAGACCAGAGAGAGCGAGAGAGAGAGAAACACGTTGTAATTGAAGGGATTGTGTTCTTTCTTGCAGACAAGCTGTCCAATTCCTCACTGTCCTCGCACTAACCACCCTCAACTACAACGCACACATCATTCGCATCTAACACCACGACACAAAACGCACTTTCAACACAAAAGCAGTCTTTTTTTCGCCTGATGATTTGTACGGCTGTCTACTCAGTGTTATCGACACACGGCCTCCTTCCCGCTAATCGTTCTCATCCTTTCCTTTTTCTCCTACCATTTTTTCAACGATTTCGTTTTGTTATTCCCATTTTCCCGAACAATACACCAAAATGTCTCTGTTTTCTCTTAAACGTTTCTTAAAAGCATAAAAGATCTACAGTCTTTTTTCTGAATTCTGTGCTAATAAGTCTATCTTCATAAGTAGATCTCAAAAGCATACTTTTTGAGAAATAATTTCTTTTACTTGAACTAAATAGCGTTTAATTTAATAGTACTGAAAATATCAACGTCAATGGAGAGCTATAATACAATATTTAATATTCAATGTTTATATTCAATTAATTAATATTACAATTTCATATTACTCATGCAAATATCAGTTTTATGATAATCATATTATTTTATGTGCATAAAATTTGACTACAGTTAACTCATTTTCGCTAAAATGTGTTAAATTATATTATATTTAGAGATATAACACTACCGCTGTGGTATAAACTGAAGCAGTATTAGAAAAATGTAATAATACACAAACAGGAGTAATCTGTACACAGGGTACTTTACCAAAGGTTTATCTATGAATTCATTCAACTAACATATTTCAAAACACAAAAATGTAATTAAGTTATACAAACAATTTTTACTATGAATATGTCAACAGTATCCAAAACTTATTAAAAAAGTAATCTCAACAAAATAATAAGATCGGTTTCCAAAAAAAACTTTTGACATATAGTTCACTTGGACGAAGATAGGCAAAGCGGAACCAACTTTTGCAAGAATATAATATTCAGCATAAATTTCAATGACGAAGATAAGATATTCCAGCAATACGGCGTCACTTGTTCAAGAAAAAACAAAACACTGTTATGCAATATTATGTAATATATAGATATATCTTCATTGATCTCTGAAAAAAGGAAACATATTGACTTATTGACTGTTGTAGTTTATATAATATACACTTGTATAGTATAATATATTGCAATATAATATTGCAGTGTATATATCTACCCAAGAGGATCTACTTACTATACCCCACGACTCCATCATAAATCAACAGACTTTTATAAACAAATAAAACAAAAGATGACGTTCACTCGCCCCCCCTATCAACCCTCCAAGGTTTCTCTCTCTCTTAGAACTCTTCTGAGTGGTTTAGTCGGCAGTAGTTTTGCTGTCAAATACCGAAAGATATGATTTATATAAAATATCAAGACACGCACACTGAAATTCAGCGTTTCAAGCGCATTGTTATACGTGTGCTTATATAATTTATACAACAGTTATAAAATATTAGTTATGTTTGTTGTTATAGTAAGTCATAGTTTGGTAAATGTCCGCTGTGTGACTGTAAGCCAAGGCATCTTTATAATTTTTTTCCAACCCACCAGTAAATCCTACTACTTGTATATTCAATTCCTACACTACGCAGAACAAAAAAACTAATAAACAATATCAAAAAATCTGGTGAAAACACTCACACAACTTTCTCTTGTCAAAGAATAAATAATTAACAATAAAATCTAACATTAGTTATAAAACATTAGAAAGAAACAAAAAAATTAACCTCAAAAAACATAACCTAATTTTAATCATGAGTGAATGATGAAAAATGAAACCCAACCTTAGTTAATACTTAATAATACGGAACATTACACTTTAACGCTAAACTAGGCTCTGTAGGAAAAATGTTAGGCCTACAATAAAAGTTGTGGATTTTTTAAATTTCCTATAGTTTTGATTAGGTCCATATACTTTTGTCGTAAAATGCATTACTACGGCCAAAATCTTAAAAATCAATTTTATTCCAAATTTAATGAAAAAAAAAACAGAAAATCACTAATTACCGCTAAACTAAGCGTTATACAAAGTAATGTTTGGAATAAAAATTGTAGGTTTTTTAATTTTCTACAACTGTAATTAGGCCTATTTATACTTTTGCCCTGAAATGCATATAAAGACCGCAATCTTAAAACAATATTTTTCTACAAGAGCGCAGCCTCTCTAAGAATTTCAGCAGACACGGCGCCTACTCTGTCCTGTAGAACAGAAAAATGTAGTGAGGCGATTTTTTAAAAAAATCGTAGGAGCCGTTTTTGAGAAAAACGCAAAAAAGTGAAAATGACACGAATAAACTACTACGTCCGGTTGACTGATTTTGATGAAAATTTTCGTAACGGGTCCTCTAGTAGTACTTAACTTAAGTTCCAAGTTTCAACTTCGTATGGTATTTCGTTCTTGAGCTATTTTGTTCACACACACACAGACCAATCGCTAAAAACATGTTTCTTTTTTGGGTTCAGTGGGTCTGAAAACGTTCAGGTCTAGTGAAAACTCGATTTCAAAAAATCGACATGTAAACGATACTTTCCTTCCTGTATACAGATATAGACAAGAGAAAGTATAAATATATAGTATCAGCTTTAAGTAAGAATAGTTAAGAGATTTTAATATTATCTGTGCTCTTTAAGTACATGTGACTTTAAAGCATTATATATAAAAAAATCAAATTGGTAAAAATTTGTTTCTTAACTTGTAGGTGAAAAACAAGAGCTACAAATTACAAAAAAAGCCTCCAGGTTAAATTCACATTTTATCTTTATATAATTAAACTGGTACCTACTGTTAAAATAAATTTAAAAACTCAACTTTTGACCTTTTGCTTCGGTACTTCGTCTTTTTTATAATTACACACATTAATAATAATAATTTTGTTTTCTTTATCGTGCATCATACAAAATGGTGATGGATACAGGCATTGAGAAGTTTAGGAGAATAGCGAATAATTCTTTTTGTTGCCTAAGGATGAAGTAGGTTTATGATAGAGGATATAAAATTGAAGAGATGTAGGCAAGGCCCACATTATATTGATAGATAGGGGTATATATATGATACAAATCCCCCATATTATACGTTTCTTTGAAATTCGACACTCAATTGAACTTGAAATAAATCTCTATGGCATATTGGTTAAAAAGAAGAAATGCATTACTACCCAAAAGATAAATAACTCTATGACTTACAATTGTTTAACACAATATACTGCTAAATAATTATGTACAATAAAGATATTAAAAAATTATTTGTAACTCAATAGTATCTGCAAATAAATTGAACTACAATTATCGTACTATTATAGTAAAAAGTCATTATTCCTGCCTTGGCGGTACAATAGTAATAATTTTGATTGCTATCCTCAATGAACTGGGTTCGAATCCAGTTCCAATTTAGAAAACGTTTTCAAATCTTCATTGTTCAAAAAAGAAACAAATACTAGTTATCTACTGCGTTAAACTCCATAGCGAAAGGCTTTTACAGGGTTAAATTGTTTAAATTTTGAATTTTGAGTTATTGACTGAGTTACTGCTAGTAACGGATCACAGTCAACATCAAACCGGAGAAGAAAGTATACCTGATTAATTCAGTTTTATAACAAGATTACTATTTTGCTCGACCAACGAGCATTAGTCGAAAAACAATAAACAATGGTCTAACAAAATGATGATATAATGGCCGATGTAATTTCGAAGAAGTTTTCTGGCTTTACTGATATTTCATTCGTCCCTGTATTTTAAAATGCATAAAATTAATTTTGCCCGTAATAATCATTCGTCCCTGTATTTTAAAATGCATAAAATTAATTTTGCCCGTAATAAAAAGGTAGAGTGTTAAACATTTTTTGCATTCAATTTGCTAGTCCCAGACTTAAAAAGTAAGTTCTTTTTTATCACATGGTCAGCCAATTATATGACTAAAGCACTTAAGAAAAGAAGAGGTAGAGGTGTAAGTGACGCTAGTCAGAGTTACCTCCTCTGAGAGTCATGAATTTTATTTTACAATCAGACCCTGTTGAGAATGTGTCATGCGGAGGGTGGAGAGCAGATGATTTTCCGAGAGACTGGCATTTTGATACGGATAATGAATAACTCTTTGAGAAAGCGAGTTAAACCAGTTCACGACTCGTCTCACTCAGAAAAAGTTTTAGAGGTTCAAACCAGCCTACCGGCTGCTTACCTAAAAAACAATTTCAACAGCTCAGCATTTTCCTTTTTTAAGTTTACTGACAATTGGATTTGAAACAAATAATATAATTAGCCTACCGTGCTTAAGAGAACGCATGTTCTCTTAGCTTAATTGTTCGTTAGCGGAACTTTAAAAAAAATCTGGTGTGAAACACTCACACAACTTTCTCGTGCCAATGCAAATAATTAACAATAAACCTAACATTAATAATAAAATATTAGAAATAAACAAAAAACTAACCTCAAAAACATAACCTTATTTTAATCATGAGTGAATGATGCAAAATGAAAATCAACCTCAGTTTGGCTTAGAAATACGGAAAATCACTCTTTCTCTCTAAACTAGGCTCTGTAGAGAAAAATGCTCTAAATAAAAGTTGTATATCTTTTAATTTTCTATAAATTAAATTATATACACTTTTGTCGTAAAATGCATACTAAGGCCGAAATCTTAAAAAAATCAATTTTTCACACATTTTCGTGAGAAAAAAAACAGAAAATCGCAAATTACCGCTAAACTAAGCGTTATACAAAAAATTGTTTGAAATAAAAGTTGTAGAATTTTCAATTCTCTACAACTTTTATTATATAAAGTTTTGCGCTAAAATGCATATTAAAGCTGTAATCTTAAAAAAACAACGTTTTTACGTGAAAACAGCCTCACCCAGAATTTCAGCAAACATGACGCCTACCCTATCTTGTAGAGAATAAAAAATTGAGTAAACCAGGCGATTTTAAAAAAAATCGTAGGACCAGTTTTTGAGAAAATCGCAAAAAAGTGAAAAATTACACGAATAAACTACCACTTCCGGTTGACCGATTTTGATGAAAATGTTCGTGTCGAGTCCGGTAGTGGTACGTAACTTAAGTTTCAAGTTTCAAGTTCGTACGATGTTCCGTTCTTGAGATATTCTGTTCACACACACACACACACACAGACACACACACAGACCAATCGCTAAAAACATGTTTTTTGGGTTCAGGGGGTCTGAAAACGTATAGATCCGGTGAAAACTCGATTTCGAAAAATCGACATGAAAACAATACTTTCCTTCCTATATATTCATATAGGCAAGAGAAAGTAAAAATCGCATCTGATAATACTTCATAAAATTTTTATGTTCGAACAAGCGGCCTACATCAACACATATTATAAGCTTAACACTCTATAAAATCACACCCGTCAAGATTATAATAATTTTTCTGCTTATACTTTCGCTACTACAATATGCCGTCGCCTAATTATTTTTTTATTCATCTCATCTGTACAAATTAGGTGTTAAAGGTTAAAGTTTTGTACAGTTTGTGTAGAAGATATAAATTTTACTCATAAATTTCCCGTTAACTAACAGATCCTAAATCAACGAGGAATTAACATCACAAAACGTTACGTGACAAAATATTTTTGACTACGCTAATACAAAATACGAAAATAAATCTATCAAAAATAACTGGTATTCAACAAACGAATTATTAGGGTTGCGTGAGTAAGGCGGGCCAAGTTGAGTGTGACTCGCGTGTGACGTCAACAGCTCAGCTAATACCTGACCAAACAGTCTTATATTTTCGGCCAATGAGAAACCCCAATTCTAACCAATCAGATGTCTTCTTTTACGTCATTTTGATTGGTTAATATTGTTCAATCAGAGACGTTATATTACTGTCTACGTCAGACCGATATCAACCAATCAAATAGTGTCTTCAGCGTTACGTCATTCGTCAGGATGCCGCTTTCTGATTGGTCCGTACTCTTACTGGGCGTCACGTCGCGTGAGAATTTGACATAAGGTCCACCCAATGTCAACCTTTAGTTAACGGTGGGGCAGAACACATGAGAGTACCTTCAACTCGTGATTTATAATTTCTAGGTTGGTATCACTTACCAAATATGTAGTACCCCATTGTAGAGATCTTTCGGATACTTAACAAACTTGAAAATTGTTTTCTGTAACTGCTGAATGTTTATACGGTTTTTTTAAAATCACGAATGTTAATTCAAAACCGAGAAAAAAGACAAAAAAAAATTAGACTGATTTCTTTTTCCGAATACGATTTTAGGAACCTTATTTTTGGCCAGTAATGTATCATATTTTTAAGGGAATGACTTTTTACAGCTTTAAATAAAAAATTACGATACGTACGAGGCAACTGAAATTTCTAATTCAAAATATCTAGAGACGGATCACAGTCAATATCAAACCGAAGAAGAAAGTATACCTGATTTTTTTTGTGACTGTACTGCCATTGCATGGCGAGGGGTGAAAAGTGGAGTAGATAAACACCGAAACTGCTAGTGCCAATTTGAAATGCCAAAGATATAAAAAATGGATTTTTAAGATTGCGGCCGTAGTATGCATTTTACGACAAAAGTTTATTTGCTCATATTTATAGGAAATTAAAAGATCTACAACTTTTATTTAAAGCATTTTTCTCTACATAGCCTAGTTTAGCGTGAAAGAGTGATTTTCCGTATTGTTAAGCCAAACTGAGGTTGATTTTTAATTTGCATCATTCACTCATGATTAAAATAAGGTTATGTATTTTGAGGTTAGTTTTTTGTTTATTTTTAATGTTTTATTACTAATATTAGGTAATAATATTCATTATTTGCATTGGTAAGAGAAAGTTGTGTGTGGTTCACACCAGATTTGTTTTAATAGTTTTTGACTGCAATGGTTCTAAATGCAATGACTGTAGTGGTTTTAATATCTACGGTGGAATTTACAGAAATACCCCTAAGTTGAACTCAACATGTCCAAATATGTTTTAAATTTTATCTATAAATATTTATTGGTTTGATTTTGACATGAAAGATTTCTTACCAAAAATTTAATACATTTTACGAAAATTTAGACCAATTTTTAAAAAATATATGTCCACTTTCCAAGTAAGGCAACGATCTAATTCGACGTCGGTTAAATAGGAAAACTGATCCAACTTAGAAAGGAAATATCTAAAATTTCATCGAGGGTCCATCAAGTACTTGGTCAACGAATAATATCAAGTACTTTGGTCAACCAATAACATCAAGTAGGCTACTCTGGTCAACCAATAACATCAAGTATTTTGGTCAACCAATAACATTAAGTACATGAGTTAACTATTATTAATGATAACAATAGTTTAAATACGTCTTGATTCGAAATTTGTCCAGTCACTAGGATTTCTTTCGGAATTAATTTAGTTTCTTCTGATGCGATATTTGGTATTTTAACAACTTTAATCTGGACAGGTCATCATCCCAATAGAAAACCGGTAACAGAAAATGAGGAGCTTAATCAATTCTGAAGAGCATACAGTTTCACAAAAAGAAATACAAGTGAATAGTCAGATTTAAAATTAAGAAGTTTTTTTGTGAAACCTCTTTGATTAGTAAAAATCACAAAACTGAGATAAGTTAAATAATTTATAAAACCAGCGGTTTAAGTAATTAAAGATGTTCTAATATATCTGACAATACGCAAATAAAAATGAGACAAATTTATTATTGAATATGTCCTGATAAACTTTTAGGTACGTAATACAACATGGTTCACTGCTTTCAATATTAAGTGGATTAATTTAAAGCCGAACTGGAAAACTAATCCTCAGTCGTGTCTAGCGTCACCAAGTCATTTACTCAGCTGATGTAATTTAACTTTTCAAAGCTATCTCGTACTGACCTATTTATTGAGGAAGCCTGAAGACCAACCCACAAACGCTGATAAATTAATTATGGGATTTTATCATTTTATTAATTACATTTTGAATACTAAATCAGAATACAAAAACTGTTATTGACTCGCACTGATCTAAAAACAGAAATCAAAGAAACATGAATGCGAAATTTTTTACTTTCTTTGGTTTTATTTGCAACTGTGCGGTTTTGCACAACAAGTAAATAAGCATACAATTTATATTTTTAAACATGATAAAACGTTAAAGAAAGAACTAGTCATTAGAAGGACTTCCGCAGTTAATTACTAACAGTAGCCATTTTATAATTTAATTATTAAGACTATTTAATTCATATTAGTTATTTTAATTATTACTATTTAATGCTTTTAATAAGTTTAATTAAATTTTTCTTTCTTTGTCAATATGTAATTTGGACTATATTAAATTAAGTTAACCCAAGTCTCTAATCCATCTCATGCTGAGCAAACGATACGGATTTCCTGGTAAATGCAGAGATCTTAGTTCGCGAATCTATGAGTTTAAATTGATAAGTAATTTTAATTAAAAATGTTGATACATTTCGTGTACGGTGTAATTACTAAATGGGATATTTAGGTTTGAGTGAAGAGTGTGATTTGATACAAAAAAATGGAGTATCAACTAGTGTACAAACCAATTTTAAATGAAACCGTTGAAATTAATACATAATTGTATATTTTTCAATGTTAATATATATTTTAATGCAAACTATTTTATTTTTAATACAAACATTCTGAGAAATGGTACTCAGTACTGAAGAAAACAACAACAACAATATAGAAACTTGTGTTAGTTATTCTTCAAAATCTTAATTACCTACATTAAATATGTATTTCTTTACATAGGTGATGAATAAGTTGAAAATGCAACTAACACTTTTGAGATACTGGTTAAGGTTACACTTTCAACAATGTGATTTTATTGTAACGGTAAAATAAAACAAAAATTGAAAAGAACTAACAAATTCTTGGCGAAAGAAGTAGCCTATTAAATACAGCTCTGATTTAAAAACCTAACTACGTACCTAATTTAATTTTTAGGAACGCAATTGTATTCAAAGCACATAACACATATACTTTTTTAGTTTATTAATAATAAACATGAATAAAAAAAATTTCAAAATACAGTTTATATAAAACTGCAACAAAAACATAATAAAAATATACGAAAAAAGAATAGAATGGAACAGTATTGTTTACAATACAAATTAACAGCAGAAAAGTTAGTTAACCTATGATTAATTACAGAATCAATTTGAAGATAAAACATGTCAAGACTATTACGGGAGAAAATAACCATTAATAATATAAAAAAATTAATTTATCAAACTAAACCCGGATTTGATTCGACGTTTCCCCGTTCAACAATAAATCTAGAGTACATACATTATTCATTTTTTCACTGGAATTTGGTGGTTCCGTACAAAACAATTTCAGAGTAAGAATTCATATTTCGCTAAAAGATTTTAGAACTCCATTAAATGTAATACCACCACGTTTATAAAGCATTAGCATCACGTTTACCGTTCTGAAATAGCACATTTACCCTGTATTTACTTAAAATTGTGATTTCCAATATGTGAAGATATTTAAAAACAAATTTATTAATTTGAAAGGTGACGACTCCCCTCCTAGGGAGTACAGGACCTTGTAGATGGTGGAGGGGCTTGCGTGCTCCCAAGACCCGGAGAGCTATGCCGGCGGTAGTGTAACTACCAGCAGGGCCTCCCAAGCCGGACAGGTCAAAGGGTAGGAGCCAGACGAAGAAGTACTCCAAAAACGACGTCGTTGGGCCAATCACCCACACGTTGAAAAAGCGGATTCAAAGTCACATAAATAGCCTCGGACAGGACAGGAATTTTCGGAATAAAAGACTGGACAAACCTAATTTACGATTTGGAAATTGGAATATACGCACTTTGACTGGAAAGGAAAAGGAAATAGTAGAGGAGATGAAAAGGTATAAAATGAGTGTTCTAGGAGTTAGTGAGATTCGGAAAAAAGGATGTGGAGAGAGACAATTGGATGATGGATATGTGCTCAGATATTCAGGAACGACTGATGCAGGACGGTTAAAAGGAGGAGTTGGTGTCATACTGGACGAGAACACTAATAAATTAGTAAGTGGATGGGAAGCCAGGAGTCCCAGGATTATAAGAATTGATCTAGAACTGTCAGAAAATATTTCCATTATTCAGGTCTATGGCCCAACTGATGATGCAGATATTAGAGAAAAGGATTGTTTTTGGGAAGATCTAGGTAGAACAATGGCAGAGGTAGAGACAGGTCGAAAGGCATTTATAATGGGTGATTTTAATGGAAGAATAGGAAATGATGAAACAAGATGGCATGGTTGTATGGGAAAACATGCCGGGGAGTCAGTGCGGAATGATAATGGAACACGTCTGTTGGAGTTCTGTATTGGTCACCAGCTGCTGATTGGAAATACGTGGTTCATCCATAAAACCATACACAAAGTCACTTTCGTGGCTGAAGGCAGAGATACTCAAAGTATTATTGACTACTTTCTGTACCCATCTACTATGAGATATGCAGTAAAGGATGTGAAGGTTATAAGAGGTGCAGAGATCGATACAGATCACAAACTTCTTGTTGCAGACACCAGTTTTCAGAGAAAAACCACAATGAAGCAGAAAGTCTATCAAAGGATTAAAGTAGAGGAATTGGAAAATATTGATAAACAGAATGCATTTCAGGCTGAAGTGGAGAGAGAATTGACTCTAGCTGAAGCTCAAATGACAGATGAAGCTCTGTCCACAAATATTGAGGTTCAGTGGAAAAACATAAAGGAAACCTTATTAAAAGCAGCAAATAAGGTATGTGGAAAAAGAAAAGTGGGTCAATTCAAGAGGAGAACAAAATGGTGGACAGAAGAAGTGAAACAGAAAGTCAAAGACAAAAAGAATGCATATAGAGGATACATTAGATCGGGAAGAAATGAAGATTGGCGGAAATATATTGAGTGCAGAAACCAAGCAAAAAAAAATAGTGAAGGAGTCGAAGGTGAAGGCTTGGGAGGAATTTGGAAATGAAATCGATAGAAATTTCAAAAATAATGTAAAAAAGTTCTGGACAATTTGCAAAAGTATACGTGGAAAGTTTGGAAAACAAGTGAACTCAATAAAGAATAAAGAAGGGAAACTGATGACGGCTACGCAAGATGTACTTGAAACCTGGAAAAAGTTTTTCGAAGATAAGTTCAAAGAGGATAGGTTTGAGGAAGCTATCACTGTAGATGTGGTCAATGATGCAAATGTGGACTATCAAATGAATTCTGATATAACAAAGGAAGAGGTTAGGGATGCAATTCGAAAAATGAAGGTAGGGAAAGCAGCAGGAATAGATGAAATACATGCTGAATACCTGAAGAAAGGAGGTGAATGCATAGTGAATAGCCTAACAAAATTATTGCAGGAAGTCTGGAAACAGGAAAAGATTCCAGAAGAATGGGAACAAAATATCATTATCCCACTGTATAAAAAAGGTAACTCAACTGATTGTGAAAACTATCGCGCAGTGTGTTTGTCATCGGTTGTACTGAAAATTTATACCCGAATTCTAGAGAAAAGACTTCGTGTGGTGGTGGAGGACCAGTTTGAGGAGGAACAATGTGCCTTCAGACCAGGCAGACAAACTCAAGACCATATTTTCTCGCTGAGATCAATCTGTTCGAAGTCTATAGAAAAAGGAAAACGGGTTTATCTGGCATTCTTGGACCTCAAAGCAGCTTTCGATACGGTCCCAAAATGTGTTGTATGGGAGACGCTGGTTGCCAAAAACGTATCACCAAAATTACAGCGAGCAATAAAAAGTGTTTTTAATAATGTGACTGCAGTGATCAGAACGTGTGGAAGGATTTCAAGACCGTTACAAATGGAAAAAGGAATTAAGCAGGGAGACAGTTTGAGTCCACTACTTTTTGTGATGATAATGGACGAAATTAATAAAATCTGCAAAAGACGAACTGACAGAATGATGGTGGGACGTTGGAACTTGAGGCCCATATTTGCTCAAGCTTTGTTATTTGCAGATGACATAGTTCTTATTGCTGACTCTGAAAGAAAGCTTCAAACTGCAGTAATTGAATGGAATGAAGAGATTAAAAGGAAAGGCATGACACTGAATATCAATAAGAGTAAAGTGATGGTGGTTAATGGCTTGGAAGGTGAAAGAATTAGGATGGATGTGGAAGGACAGGTAATGGAACAGGTGAGGTCATATGAGTATCTGGGTACAGTAGTAAGGGACGATGGGAAAATAGATGATGAACTAAGAAATAGAATCTCTAAAGCTAGTCGGGCCTTCTATGCAACCAGAAATTGTATTTTTGGAAAAAAAGAAGTGGGTGCCACAGTAAAAAACAGGGTCTATAAAAGTATTATTGAACCAATAGTCCTGTATGGTGCAGAAAGCTGGCCCTTGAAGCAACAACAAATGAGCAGAATCAGGGCAGTTGCAATGAAGTGCCATAGAAGGACAGCTGGGAAGACATTGAGAGATAGAGTAAGAAGTGAAAGAATCAGGGAGGAAATAGGAATGAAGGATGTGAAGGAAGTAATAGATAGAAAACAATTGGGATGGTGGGGTCACATACAAAGAATGGATGACGAAAGGAAAGCCAAGCAGTATGCAAACGTAATCGTTGGCGGGAGTAGGAAAAGAGGACGTCCACGATACTCATATGATGAGCACATACGAAGATTGGGAGAGGAAAGAGGCATGGCCCTAGGGCAAATGAGACGATTGGCGGCGGATAGAGTACAATGGAGGAAGTTGTCCGAGACTACCCCGACGCTGTAAGGCACATGGGGAGAGAGAAAGAAGAAGAAGAAGAAGAAGGTGACGACTCACTTGTATTTCTTTCGACGAAAAAAAGTTTTTCAAAATTAATTTTTTTTTCAGAATAAACGGAATTTTTTCTGTTTCTTGTACAACACGGTAAAAGCACTGAATGGTACCTGATATTTTAGTGCCAATACAGACACAATACCAACTAAGCAAGGAACAAAATCGATTTTGGTTTCTTAAAAGTTCTATCAACTCCTGGGTTATTATCAACTACCGAGATGTTTTCTCGATGTCACGTCCGACTATTTTGTAATTCTATTGCTAATGCAGACGATAAGAAGGGTGATAAACGAGTGAAAAAAAAATGCCAGACCTGACAGGGAATCGCAACCGGGACCCCGGCTACAAAAAGGGTTCCGATACACTATCAGAGGGCTTTACGTGCAGTAATTTCCAAGAACCTAGGCGGTAATCAAACTCGTAACTTTCCGTTTTGCACTCAAAACCACTGCGCCACGTATGCGGACAAGAAAAAACTTATTCACGCTGGACTCGGATCAATCGGACTGCGACTTGTCCTGAATCGTTACGTGAGGCGCTGACGATTCAAAATACGTCACTTTAAACGTTCATTCCGATACCGCAAAATAAGAATTTACGGTTTCACCGAAAGAAATGTAAGCCAGTCGTCAAATTTCAAATTATTAAGTCACCTAATAAATCATATTAATCAAAGAATTGTAACTTAAGTTCAGCAATAACACATTATGAGCTATATATTTTTGTTATTTTATATGATATACTCGTATAATGAACAGCAAAAAATTTTTGGCTGTTCATTATATATCATATGTGTAGTGGTGCAAACAAAGGAAAATAATGTTTAATAAAATAATATTTGTTATTTTATATATTTTTTCCCCATTACGTCATCAAAATCATTTAAATAATATACTTTTATTTTGTCTTTAATTTACAACATAAAACAGAACTAGAATCAAATATGTGGTGAGAAAATTAATCAACAAACAATGATTTCCCATATTTAAAAGTGAATGAACTTAGTGCTTCTGTCTTTATTTTTACTACTATTACTGTATTAGCGTGTTAGTAATTAGAACAATGTTTTAGTAACTTAATACAAATGAAAATACGAAGATGGCTGTTAGAATATTATATATACTACAATATACAAAAAACAATACAAAAAAAATTAAATCAAATGTGTAAATTTATAAAACTCATCCAAAAAGTATAAAAATCATAAGCTCATAAGGTTATTGGTCTAATGAATATTTTTCTTTTTCCTTCATACTTCCATTAACCAAATGGTTACTGCTTTTTTATATCCTATGACGTCCGGGATATTATAATAAAATACTAATATTTGTTTTTATATTGCATCATTTTTTACATTTTCAGTATAAACGATGTTATATTTTAACTGAATTAATTATAATACAATCATCAACTGTGTATCATAGATTTGCAAACACAAATAAATATACTAAAGTATCATATAAATAAGCCTTCGTAAATACGGAACTTATAAAAATATTTTTTTCTGTCAATATACGTTATCATTATGCGTATTTTGTAGTGAACAAGAAATTATACGAAATTATTAAACCGATTTAGATAAGTGATGTTTTTCGGGAAAGAGCTAGGCCTCTAAACTATGGAGAAAATAAAATTATAATAACTGATGGATAAAACAATATCCGGCACAAAAAAGTAGTCAACTCATCTTTCTTATTATCCGATAAGCTGAAATATTAAATGTAAGCTCTTCTAGATATTATAATAAAAAGTACTAAAATACGTTATCTAAAATTCTAACCATTATAGAAGCCAAATTTTTCAATCAAAGTTTTTCGTTATTAAATAATTTTTATTCAATAAAATACACTTACATAAAAGTAAATACTGAAAAGTCCCAGTAGCTTATCTTACAGACAACTGACACTAGAGTAGTAACTGACTAGAGTAGTTTAAAGGATTTGGTTCACATCGATGGGAACATCTTCAATTTCTTTAAAAATCCCATTTTTTACCGATTTTAATGAGAAAAATACAGAAAATCACTAATTGACGATAAGCATCGTAGCATCACTAAGAGCTGAAGAAAAGAATATTTGAAATAAAAGATGTAGGTCTTTTAATTTTCTACAGCATTGATTACATACGTTTTTGCCCTAAAATGCATTTAACGACTGCAAACTTAAAAATAAATTTTTTACAACAGGAACATAGCCTCCCACGAATTTCTATAAACACAAAAAGTATTGTACTTTCTATTTAAATATTCACAAATATTGAAGTCCGCTTTTTAACTTTTCTATAACACTAGTCGAAGCGGTACAATTTACCTTTTTATCTTATACTAGCGACGGGTTGATCTGACCTGGAAGCTAAATTATTGGATTTTAACTAAGTTTTAGCAATAACGTAAGTATGGAATGAGCATCTTGTTGACGACAAAGTAATACTGAAATCTAAAAAGTGACAGCTACAGGATTTACTAAATGAACTTGGCTAAAAAATTAATAATTTTTATTTGAAATTCATAAAAATCGTAAAACAGAACACTGATGTAATCATGATAATGGGAATACTGTATTCTATAAACATTACAGAAAACTGGAGTATTTATCGCAAAGTACCATTTTCATGGAGTAATATTTCGCGCGTTTACTATGTTCTGTATATTCAGATCTCACTGCAGTTCATTACATTACACCGTTTTACCTATTCATATGCAATGGTATTTTCGGTCCCGAGTGCACCAAAACACAATACAAAAAATAAATAATTTAATACGTCCGGTATTTATATTTACCCACACTTTCAAATAAGTTTTTTTTAAACCATCAATCAACGCAAGAGTAAATACAAATTAACAAGTAACAACTGACATGAAAAATTCAGATGTAAAACAGAATTACAGATGAGATATAGTTAAATAAAAGTAGAACATTTTCGTAGCATAGTGGTAATATTATAAACGACTTTGCGGGAGATCCTTGGTTCAATTCTTCGTTGGAGTCTAGAAATTTGGCACGTTAATACTCAAAACACTAAAATACTAACACACTATATTACAAGGTAACACTATAAAATACACAGAAAGGGTGTTTTCAGACGAAGAAAAAAAACAAGGTCCGATAGAGTGAAAATACAGGGAAGAAAACTTCAAAAGAGATCCACGAAGTAATTGACTAAAGTGATCCAATGTGGTCAAACAAGATTAAAAACAAATCATAAAAATTTTGAAATTTCACAAAATTTTATATTTAATATAAAAGCACTTCATGTCTTAGTATTACTTTATCAATGTCGTCATGTAAATTTTAATGTGATTTTTTATCATAATTGTAACTTATCAAAACTTATGTAACTTGGTTGATAATGAACTAGAAGTTGATGCGCACTTAAATAAAAAAGAACTATGAGAAGAAATTACACATCAATAATTCTTTCAATAGACGTGATTTATAAGCAGAAACATAATAAGAATAAATCCAATATAATAACAAAATTTAGGCAGATAATGTGGAATATAATTATATATATGACGTGTCTATCTGAAGTACAGAGATCGTATTTTAGCAGAAATAGACTACTGAAAACGGATATTGTGACGGGGTTATGAGATAAATGCAGTGGTTGCTGGTAAAGGAGGAAATAAGAAAGTGAAAGGGGTCGAATTGTAATGGCCCCAGTGGTAGTTCAGCTTGGGCAGCAATTCCTCATTCTCGTCCATAACTGAATGCTGCTTTGCTCTTTTGGAAGGTGGGTTTTTCCAATATTCGCCAGCTGTATGATTTATTGTTAAGGACATCCATGGTGAATCTGCCAATATAAGACCCGATCACCAGTATATATATATTGAACACTAATACTATCAACTGGATTTATTGCTCTGCGCTTCAGAGCAGTCATTACAACGGAACACACAGAAAAGGACGTATAAAACAGCTGGTATGTGTTAATACAAAATACACGTGTTAACAAACACTACATAGTAAAACAATATACACATAAAGCTATTTAAAAGGTTAAATATAATGAAATAAATACTAAATGAGACCTTAATTTGTAATAAAAGAAAGAGTATTTCCGTCAATGTATACCTTTATTAATACCAGTTCGTTACCTTAATTAACAAAAATATTACAGTAAATGAAGCCGTAGAAATAACCCATATGCTCCGATAATGATAAAATATATTTTTCTTTAAGCTTGTTAATTAAAAATTGTAGAGAATATTTCAATTTTGGTTTATATTTTGTTCTTTAAGAGATTTAATAATTTAACGAATACTTTTGAGTTTGAAAATAATTATACGAGAACTCGGGTCAAAGCATCATTATAACAAATAGAATAAAAGAAGAAAAGTTATACTCTATTAGCGATAACTGTTTCAATATGGTTATCGGCATAAAACGGGTAACTAAAAATTACAAAAGCCTTTGTGAACAAAAGTAGACTGAAATGACTTACCGTAATTTACATTTTCGAGCTCCGAGATGAAACGTGTTACATAACAACTGATAAGATTTCATTTCTTTACAACTTACATATTCACCATAGGTCTAGCTGAAGAGTGAGATACCTTACTTAGTAAATATAGATGCTTTTATGTACCTATTTCAAACCACTAATACTTATTTTTTCTACATTTTTCTCCAATTTTTAGCATCTTAACCATGAATAAGAGAGGTGAAGTAAGAAACCAAAACAAGGTAAACCCTACAATAATCACATAAAAATTGAAGTTGTGTTTCAAAGAATCGAACAGATTTACAAGAAAATAGCAAAAGTAGGAAATCCAGCTACAAAATTTTAAAACATAACACAAATTATTAAACAGCGATGTAGAAATGAACAGACTTTTACATAAAAAGCATAATCTGACAACTACAATAAGAAACAACAGATTTTTTTTCTTTCAATACAATCACATATCGTCGGAGGTCCGTAATTAGCATTAAATAGCTGTAGTGCCGTCCTGCCAACCATGTGCGCAAAATCTTCAGCTACGATTCTCTTTTTAGCCCAGGGTCCACTTAGCTCGGTAAGATGGATCGCAGTAATGAGTACTTTTGGTAACGCACGATACGACTGAAGTATACCGGTTTTCTTGGTTTACTTTCGTTAATTGCAGGTCATAATCATTCTATAAAGAACCTCTATGTTTGTTTTCTTCTTCAGTCAAGAAATTCAAAACATCTTTCTGTATACATTAAGAAAGAATTCACACGCCTCGTAGTATTTTTAAGGGTCCAAGCTTCTATCTCGTAAAAATACTACTGGAATAATGTAACATTAAAATATTTTTCAGCAGATAATATTTTTGAAATCTCGGTTAGTTAGAAGGAATTCCATCGTCATAAATGCGTGTCGCCCATGCTCGATTCTGGTTTTGATATCTGGCTTCCGTCCACAGTTTAGATTTTTGAACGTTCCCAGATACCTGCACTTACAAAATTCTGAATTCCATCAAATTAATAATATTCCAATTATTGAACAAGATTGTTTGAATAAACATAATACTACATCACGACCAGAAACTGACAACTACTATAAGATACAAAAGATTCAAAAAAATTAAATACGTATTTGGCTCAATTACCACAACGTGTATCACTTCATCACAGCAATTACATTACAAGAAGGCATGTATTTGAAACACTATTACGAAGAGCTGATGAGTATGTCATGAGTTGTGTAGAATTGCGTTAGTAGTAGAACTTAGCAGTAGGTAGAAAGATGATAGCAAGGAAGGACCAAGTTCACTTTAGTTTTGTCGAGTTTGCTGACGTCACAAGAATAGATAGGCAAAGCGAGGCAAGGATGGGATAAGAAGTTGTTAATCCCGGTTGGAATTAATTGTGTCCAAGTTGTATTGATTGTCCAACCCTTGCCTGGATAATCCTACCCGCTGATGGATGAGGACAACAAAACTTCCCTGAGGACAAATTGCAACTTGTACGATAGTAGCCTTTACCGTACTTTGCACCAGTCCAAACTCCCCCACAATGTTTTCGTAATAATAATATAATAATAATAATAGTTGAAGTTGAACTCTTCCTTTTTATCCACTGCAGTAATTACTTTTTAACTCTTCCGCCATTCTTCTTTCTTTCATCGTCTTCCGTTGTTACATTATCTAACAACCCCCTTACCTCAATTCCCAATACACGCCGTTCCGTCTCGTATCTTTCACTATACCGATGTCGTTACTATAAAAACTAGTTCACGCATTCAGACAATAAAGAAGATCCAATATAAAAGAAAAAAATGTTATAAATTACTTATCGCTGTAAAGGAATTAGTTTTTACTAAAGAAAACAGCATGACAAAATAAACAAAAACAATTATATTAAAAATAGCGTTTCATTAAATTTCTACATGGATTTTTGTAGCGAAATGTCCACATTATTGCACGAATGTAGCTCAGAGCTCATCAGAGAGAACAGATGATTACTTGTGAAGTAGAAAATGACACCTTTCTCTCTCGGTCCGTACTCAAATACATACAAGTTCCTTATTACCTCTCAACTTTAAGGAACTGGTATGGCTCACATTAGAGCGTTAACCTAGATATAAAGAATTTTAGTAACATAAACTAATTTTAGTAACTCTGGGCACACGAAATGTAAACACAAAATTAAATCAAAATGTTCATGAACAATCGCATAATGCCGATAATTTAAAAAAATATTGAAACAGTGAAAGAGATATTTATATAATAATAAAATTATGGAAAATCATACTTTCTCGCTTATTTTAAAGTAACAAAATTATTACTAAACCGATTATGATATGTATCGACAATAGTTGCAATATGTGTGTGAAGAACAATATCGAAAAACTCAATATAGAATGAATCGATTTTAATGCAGAGTTTTTTTTTAAATATAAAATCACTAATGGTGGCGAAAGTAAACTCAGGTGGACAAGAATAAAATACTAACGTTGTAGAATATTAATTAAGGCCTTCAATTTTGTTCTAAGCATTATAAATTGCATTATTCTTGAATTTAGAAGAAACCTGATCTTGATGCGGGTTTTCTCTCAAAATTACGGATAACTGAGCGTCGGATAACCGAAATACGAGAATATTTTCCACGAATTTATTACTCATAACGAGAGTCGTTTTACTGTGAACATTTTTAATTTTTATTTTAAAGAGCCATGATTTTATTAACTACTGATTTTAATAAAAAGCAAAGCTACACGATTCGGTGATTATTACTAATTTAAATAGACGTTTTCAGTACTTTTGTAATTTCTGACTTTAGTTAAAACTGAAAAAATTAATTAAATTACTCCACTTTTACTTAACACGTTATTATTATACTGTATTTGCTTCCTTTCTGATTTTATTAATTGTTTGCCATATTATAGCAATAAATATTTGTGGTATATTGCACGACAAATATTTGTAAATCGTTTGGTGAATATTACTACTCGTAGTTTATGTATTGGATAAATTACAGAATAGTTTGAACATGGAAGGTTTACTATTTATCGGTACTAGTAGATTATAATTAATATCGTTAACAAAGCACGAGACTTTGAAATAAGATAGAACGATGTTACAGACCTGTTCTGAGGTACTAATAGTACTTGAATAACATGATGAGGGGAAATCTTAGATTATGAGATTGCGTATAACCACATGTTCATATTACTGCGTTTAACGTAACTTATTAATTAAGATTACTAAGAAAACATGCATATACATACAAACGCACACGCGCGCGGGTTGTACGTTCACAATTATTACTAACGTAATCTAATCAACAAGTATACACGTTATATCATATTTAGGTAAATTTCAAGTCGAAATAGTTCCATTACAATATTGTTATCAAGTTCTAAAAGACAATGTTCAATTAAATTTATTGCAGATTAAAATAACGTAATATCTTAATAAACTCTTTCCAAATAAATACACATTTCACGATATAAGTAACAAATAACGAAAGCAGCACAAATAAAAAAAAAATTATAGGTTCCAGGCCAACCTTATCAGTTATCTTGTGGAAGATAGCTGAAAGTTGAATACTTAAGTAACAACGGTTTGACCAAATACGTAAGGTATCCTGCTGACATCCAGGTAAGAACACACACCAGTGGGCATTCCTGTTCAAATTCACGTTAATACAAGCCATAAAATTATCAAAAAGCAGCAAACAAAACCAACCGAGTGGTTGTCAACAACGTAACAGTTCTCGATAATCAACAATACACAAAATCAAAAGCAGCAATAAAATATATCAATAAATTGATGAATTTAATCAATCTACTCTTGCCATTCAAAACAATTAAATCTTTATGCCAAATATCGATAATAACTAAAGAAATGGTGAGGTACATTTCAATTAAACTAAAAAGTGATGTGTAGAAAAGGAGGAATCAAGAAGACTTGTCTGAATTTTTATCAAAATTACGGCCTATAAATGAGATACTATTTTATTTTTTCTTTATTGATGAGTACATATGACTTGGCTTGAGCGAAAGTAATAATATGAAGAGATATCAAGATCAAAAAAATACACGATCTAAACAGGAATCGAACTCTGGACCCCTAGCATAGAAGCTGACCACTACGTAAACGGGCCGACCAAAATATAAAGAAAATTATACACTCTTTATTTCAGTTTTTCTCTAAGACACATTAAAAGCTTCGTCATTACTCACTTCAGTAATTAATGGGATTCTTATGATGAGTTTTAACATTTATAAAATATCTCGGCCCTTGATTGAACGCAGGACCTTCCGCTTTGTAATCTTGTAAAACTCCATGAAGCTTAATACAACTGGACATAGGTGGCCTGTTGTAATTATATTTCAACCAAAAATTGGTTTTTGGTAGTTGTAAAATAACTTAAAGCAGTTATAAACCCCTAAAAGTAAAATAAATATTAAAAATTCACAATTTTTACAAGGGTTCTTCGACAGGTCAAATCACAATACGCATGATAACTAAGCCGAAGGTTCTCTACTCGATTCTCAGTTCGACTAGAAAATTTTAACGGATAGTTTCATAACCCATCATGTAACTCAACGTAGTTATTCACAATCCAGACTTTAATAAAATAAGACTAGGATAAAAAAGGACTTCTAAGTACACTGGGTTACAGTAAAAATAAATGCCTTATTTTACAGATTTGAATGCTGATATCTTTTTTATGGAAATTTACATGTAGGTGAAAATTTATGTTTCGGATTTAGATATAAATTCTGAATAATAAAAGAAGGGTAAATTGGTATATTTCAATATAAGGGTTCTATAGAAAGAATTAAGAGAGAAAACAAAACAGAATCGCACAGTCGTATAGCAAGAGGAATAATACGATAACATAGTGAAGTGTGATGAGATAACATTATAGGCAGTTACGACAAATTATTACGCTATAAAACAGACAACAAAAACAGCACTAGGCTACTTGTGGAAGTGGAAGGACAGACTGAAAGTATATTTTTATTATACACATGTATACGAACCGGTATTCGAAGAGTAGAGTTAATATCTCTTCACAAAGTTATATTACGGAATAAAGAAAACGAAATAGTGCATTAAATTACCATCACATCTGATAGAAAAGTAGTAAATAAATAGTAAAGGTTAAGAGATACGGAAGAAGAGGTCATACCGTAGAGGACAGTGCCAGGACTATAATAGTATTTACAGTATTGTAAGGGAAACCCCTTCCCTAAAGTACAATTTTGTGGTCCTGTCGGGATAGTAGATGGTCGAATAGCACCGGAAATGACATCATAAAACTGCCAAAGCCCGCGTCCTATCTGTACTTCGTGCCCATTCTTTCTCTTTCCAAGAGCATAACTTCATCTTACGATATAGCCTATAATAATACACTGCTGCCGCGGTGTGGTGATAACTCCCTTTAGTTGTTTTGGGATCTCTTCAGTTATAAAATGTATTGTTTTGAAACATAAACTTATAAGTATGTTATATATTATTTAAAATGTCAGGTACAGAACTAAGATAAAATTTAAAAATTGCTGGTAACATTCAGCGCCCGTGGAATTTGGCCAAACATTCAAAAAGCGCAAAAACATTTGAACAAAAGCAATAAAATAATACCGTTATGCACGGTGAAATACAAACATCAAAAACGTTGGGTTTAAAAATGCAACAACATTTTTTATTTGTAAAACCATAATAGGCCTATAAATACTGAACGCCTACCAAATATATTCGGCAAAACCCTTTTTTGTAATATTTTATTGTTTATCTAGAATCTGTTAACATATTTTTAACAATTCCTAAATTTTTGTGATGTTTCAAAAACGTGATTTGCTTTCTGTAGTTCGCATTCTTCCCTGCAGTCCTACAACTAGCTCTCCGCAAAAAAAATTCCTTGGCAAGGTGGTTCAAATTTTCAAATATCTTAAAGAATATCAAGTATCGTCATAGTAAATTCTTAAAGCGTATATTTTATTTTATAAGCGGTTGATGGTGTCCAGTACGAATGATACGTTTAGATCATGTTGTTTACGTAGGTTTGAATTTATATTTTACTCGTATAACGGTACAATAATAACTAAGCGAAGGCATTTAATTTGGTAGGAATTAATTTTTCTTAAAATGCTTATTTTCAACACCAGAAAAATCGTAATACATATATTTATACGAACATTAGCCCAACATGCAATTAAAAAAAAAAAAAATACGCGTAAATAGTTCATGTCTATAAACTTAAAGTTAAAGTTTCGTGTGTCTTTATGTATGTATATGTATACATGTTTGCTAAAAACATTCTGGACCAATTTTATTAAGAGTCTTAACAAATTATTTCTTGAAACTTACTAATGAACACATGAATTTATTATAATAATTTTAGAAATTAGTGAGGAAAGTTATGAACAAAAATTTTGAGATAAATTATTCTGCTATTGCATTCATTTTAGTTAAAACAGTTGCTGATCAAGAGAAGAAAAAATCATATCTTGAACGAATGAGAGAGTGAGAAACAAACAAGTGATTAAGGCTGGCGCTGCAAGCAAAAATCGAAAGAAGAAGGGGGTCCTGTCTACATCAATAAGTATTCAAAATTGGCTAGTGTATTAATTAAACACTACAGACAGATTTTCCTAATGGTTTTAATATACAAATATCTATCACTTTTTATGTTTGAACCTGTAAAAGTACGTGCACGGAAATAACATCCGGAATTAAAAGTATGAAGAAGCTAACTAAGTGAAGTAGATAAGTTTAAAAACAGTGGCTAACTTTTGTTAACAGTAAGATTGATGGTTAATAGTCTTCTTGTACATAAATATAACAACATGTAATGACTGTAGTGTGTTTAAGTTTTAAGTTTAATGGTGTAGACACCATTATCCTCTGATATATTACTCATTTACTATATACAATATATAGCACACATATATTTCTTTATAACAACGTTAACATTAGTACTTTCGTGCTACAGTATATTTCTAACTCTACTTTACCAACGGAACGACAATATTACAAAACGCTCTTCCTTTCGATTACAAGTTTACAGTTCGTACAAAACATTAAACACAAAAACCAAGTCCTCAAAAATAAAACGTCACTTTAACTCTAATATCTAAATCAAAAATAGTTCGGTATTCTCTAATTCTTAATACTGTAATTTGACAACGGATACAGAAATTCACTTAAATGGGATCATCTTTTGAGAAATGGTTAATAAAGAGGAGAGAAAAAAGTTAACGAGAACAAATCAACACATATCACATTTACACTACGGAAAAATGACTGTTCACCAGTAACGTTAAACAACATCGCACTACCACACAACACAACAGTAAAATACTTGGGACTACATTTAGATCGTAGCCTCACATGGCAACATCACATAATAACTAAAAAGAAACAACTTGAACTGACAGTACGTAAACTACTATGGTTAATTGGTAAATACTCACCTTTGTCAAACGAATCAAAAACTATTTTATATGAATCCCTTTTAAAACCCATGTGGACATATGAGCTTCAATTGTGGGGTACATCCTGCACTTCAAACAAAAACATATTCCAACGTTTCCAGTCAAACTTCTTGCGGCGGGCCCTGTAAATTCCGTGGTACATCAAAAACACCTATATCTATGTCGATCTTAATATTGACTCAGTGAAACAAACTTTATCAAAATTTAGCCGTAAATATGAAGAAAGACTCAACAATCATCCAAACTTCCTGGCTCTGAATCTACTAAATAACATTGATACCGGGTTTTCAAGACTGAAAAGACATATTGTTTTTGGTTTAGGTTATAGGTTTTAAACAACATGGTTACACTTTTTATCTTTTTTTCTAACTAATATACTTCAAAGCCATCATTGTATTTATCAAAAATATTAATTTATTAGTATTTTCGATTTCATTAACATTACAATGAAATCGAAGTCATGTTAATTAAGATTTATCAAAATTACTGATTGTTCTATTTCAAATGAACAGATTGTAATGTTGCAGAATTGTAAAATAAATAAATAAAATAAAAACGGGACGGTACAACTGTAGAGGTACAGCTGTGTTGTACCTATGAAATGTTTATTGACTAAAATTTTAAATTCTAAATTACATTGATAGTAATTATAATTATATTTTTTAATTATTTTAATAATTTCTGTGAAATTATTTCGTTTATAATCGTTAATATAATATTCATGTATTCTTTTTAAAATAAAAATTTTTTAAATGTTGATTTATTATAAGACAGAACTTATATGATGGGGACTTTAAATTTAGAGCTTCAAGAGCGAACAATATAATTTTGTGTAAATGGACAAAGGCCTGAGTTAAAGTAATAATCAATAAATAACTTATTAATTAATGTAACTTACATTGATTAATGGGATTTCAATAAACAAAGCTACATGTAATTCATCTGACTTTATTAATTAATATATTATTTTCTGTGTGATTTTCAGGTTAAAATATATTTACGAGTAACGAAATAACCATTTAATGTGGAACGTTGCAGAGCACACGAGTTTTATTAATTTATAACATTACTTAGATAGAAGAGTAGGCCTATATATTTAGTGTATTATGAATTTATTTAGTGTTATACGAATAGTATTTATAGTGTACATTTATACTATTTTTCAGGGCTGATGAGCTCTGAACGTACGCATTGCCCCCTACCCATTTAATAGCTAGCCAATGACTTGCCAGCAACGTTGCCAACACTTGCTCTCGTAGCTCTGTTATATATTTCGTTAGCCATTTTTTTTGGTCTCATTATCATTTATAACCTACAGACATACAATCAGCTGATAAAGTATTGCATGTTAACGAGCTCTATAATCGATGCGTTAAGTACGAGATCCAAGACACGAGTGAAATACTGCGGTGCTTATACGCATGCGCGCGTAATGTTTCTCAAGCTGAGCAATTCGTACAATCTGACAACGTTGGCAAACGTTCTGATTGGTCTAAAAGCGTGGAACAGCAGAGCTCATCAACCGTCAAAAGCATATTAGTAGGTAATCTATATTTTATAATTAGTGTATTATGGATTTGTTTTTTTTTTACTTATTTATTTAACGTCACATCAACTACAATGGTCATTAGCGACGACGTTGGGTTGTAACTTATTGTGAATAATGAAGGATGAATGATTTTTGTAACATATGAAAATATGCCAAGCCTGAGCGGGATTCGAACCCACGACCGCATGAATTTAGTGTTATATGAGTGGTATTTATAATGAACATTTAGTAGGTAATTATATTATTTTAAGGTAATCAACAGATTTAGGATAACTCTCTGCATTACATAATAATTTCAGCCTGTTACAATAAAAAGGGTCAACAGCCGAATATATAAGAAAAATAACTGCCTCGTTAATCGTCAATCAGTATAAAGACTACTAACTTACATTTATTTTGGCCATCAGGCCAGCCCAATCAATCGGCTAGTAGAAAGTGGCTACTATTAATTTTAAATGATGATTTAAATAACAATGAAATTACAAGTATATACTTAAGAAAATTAAGTGTTAATACAAGATAAAAATGGTATTAGAACTTGTTTCGTTATTTTCTTTGAAAGAAAATTGTGTTTTAGTTTTATCTTAAAACACACCGTAAGAGTAAAATACTAAACACGTCACGGGTAAAAATGAGCACAAAGTAGTTGAAGAGCAAATCGGGGCTTTGCGTTAAACTCTATAATATGGAATCATACATTTATATGGCTCAGAATTTCTTGTGAATTAAAGTTTCGCTTAGTTTAGTGCACGTACGTAATCTGGATAAGATAAAAACCTCTATTTTTCAGATTTCGTTCTACAATAAAATTATCTCAGGAAAGAATAAATTACTAAATGGAAAACAAGTGCTTCGAATTCATGCATAAGGAGAAAAAAAATTCTATCTGTAAATGCGTAAGCACTCATTGAATTATAATTAATTCTCTAACTTCCCAATCCCCTAGCAAACCGAAATTTGACATATTTGTTTTTTACGCATTAAATAGAAAAATTAAAGAATCTGAAATTCGACAACTTGCGTTCCTTAGGGAAAGAGTAGAGTGGTGTAGCTGTTTTAATATTACTACTTTATACCATGTTAATTCTACAGCTCCCCGAAGAGCTACAGTTCTAAAAATCTGCACGCGCATTCTGTTAGTTTACAATACGTAGAAAAAAGAAATTTAAAGCATAGACAAATGAATTTTTTTTAAATTAGCCGACACGTATTATATTTACTGGTCAGCTCTGATTTGTGACGGGGGCCTCGAGCCTCAAGAGGCACTACTGACAAGAGGGCAAGCAGTACACACTCCGCAGATTGGCCGACCTGGTTTCAATTTGCCTTCAAACTAGTTTTAAGTTATAACTTAATTTAATTTAGTATAAGGAAACAGTCACCGTCACAATTTGAACAAATTAAAAATTCTTAGGAACCGGCCTCCTGCTCTATGCCGTTAGGTGACCAACCTGGTGGGGAGGTGGAAGAAATGCCAGCAAACCAATTACCAACTATTGGTCAGCTCAACTTTCTGCTAAGCCAGTTGTTTACGGTTTGATTTCCAGTCAGATCTTCTTTTATCTTTATCTCACCCCATAACTTTACCTACGCCCAAGTTAAGGCTTATGTGGGAATCATTACCCAAAATAGTTTAAGCTTTTGAATTTCGATCACTTTTTCTACACGAAGAAAGGGGGTTGAATACCCTGAACCAATAACCAATAATCCTGATCTTTCCTAAAAAGCTGCATTTCTGAAAATCCGCCGTGTGTATTTTTTAACTTTTAACTAGAAAAAGTGAAACGAGGAGTGGAACCAGTAGAAGCAATAAATACCTTTAATTAATACTTCCATCTAAAGCTGCGCGCATTGCAGGCGCAATCACTAGTAACAAAAAAAACTGACTGCTAATGCAACGTAGTTATTAGTTTACAATAAACAATTTTCATAGTTCATTTTGTTAAACAAATTGATGACAAAGATATCAAAAACAAAAATAATTTATAAATTAAAATCCTTCTTCAGGACTGTGCACTATTTTTACTTTCTCTTGCCTATAAGAATATAATTATAATAGGAAGGAAAGTATTGTTTTCAAGTCGATTTTTCAAAATCGAGTTTTCACCGGATATACACGTTTTCAGATCCCCTAAATCTAAAAAATAAGTTTTTAGCGATTGGTCTGTGTGTGTGTGTCCATGTGTGAACAGAATATCTCAAGAACGGAACATTGTACAAAATTAAAACTTGAAACTTAAGTCCGATACTACTACCGAACGCGACACGAACATTTTTATCAAAATCGGAACCAGTCAACCGGAAGTAGTTTATTCGTGTAATTTTTAACTTTTTTGCGATTTTCTCAAAAACGGCTCCTACGATTTTTTTTAAAAATCGCCTCATTTAATACATTTTCATGTTCTAAAGGATAGGGTAGGCGCCATGTCTTCTGAAATTCTTGGAAAAGCTGTTCTTTCAAAAAAACCGGCTTTTTAAGATTTTACCCTAAATATGCATTTCAGCGCAAAGTGTATAAACAAAAGTTGTAGAGAATTTAAAAATATCAACTTTTATTTCAAAAGTTTCTTAGTTTAACGCTTAGTTTAGCGGTAATTAGTGATTTTCTGGTTTTTTGTTCATGAAAATCTGTAAAAAATCGATTTTTTTTAAAGATTCCGGCCGTATTATGCATTTAACGACAAAAGTGAATACAATCAAGTTTATAGGAAATTAAACGATCAACAACTTTTATTTTAAGCATTTTTCTCTACAGAGCCTAGTGTAGCGTCAAAAACTGATTTTCCGTATTATTAAGCCAAACTAAGGTTGGTTTTCATTTTGCATCATTCAGTCATGATTAAAATAAGGTTATGTGTTTTGTTTATTTCTAATGTTTTATTACTAATGTTAAGTTATATTGTTCATTATTTGCATTGAAAAAAGAAAGTTGTGTGAGTGTTTCACACAAGATTTTTGAAATAAGTAATTAGTGATGTACTTAAACAATATGTATAACGAATAATTTCGATTAAAACGTCAGTTCCATGAAGTTATCCGTTCTGTGAAAACAGTTTCATGCGAACAGAAATACCAGTTACAGAAGTGATGGTGCTGCAATGGCAAATACATGTTCAGTAGATGACAAGGTAGTCAAATTACACAATGCATAACTGAGAAACGCGTTTCTAGTTTCCTGTATGCGATAAGGTGAGTTGTTATTGGTGTTGGCCTATACATAGTTCTAGTATAGTTTACATCAACCAACCTGTCAATAATTATTTGTGTAACAGATAATGTTTGTTACGAGAACGGCTGAGTAGGGTAAAGGGATAGAGAAAGACAGACTATTTGACTGATTCTCTCAGTACTTCCATAGCTGCAGGTAAGTATCAAAGTTATTACCTGGATAATACAAACTCATACTCAAAATCAGGCCTCTGTAGATGCAACTAATCGTAAACCTTAATTTATTACGGAAATAAAAAAATACCCTCAACCGTGGAGCAGCAGTGAAATACATGACTAAACTGGAAACCAAAATATTCCAGGTACATTTCCTCACTATTGGCTAGAATTTTTTCTCAAGTTCAATTCTACAGTTACTTTTAACACCAATCGTGACCGCTAATAATTAAGCAGTTTTTCATAACATTATAATCCTTGCGAGATCAATTGATTACAGATTTTCACAATACTAAAGTAAATAATAATAAAAAAAACACAATACTTACAATTTGATTAATATTTTAATAAAACACTGCAATAAGTGGTATATGCAAGTAAAATTAATATACAAATTTTGAATCTATCACGCGAACCTCACCTATAAACCTCACGAAATTAAATCATATTATTCCATATGTTGTTGTTTAGGTCAACAGCCGAAAGGCTGGTTAGAACCTCTAGAGGCTTTACTAAATAAAATCGAGGAGTAAGGTGGTGTACAACTGCTTATTAGCATGCCAAAAGCATGCACTTTCCACCCTGCAAATGACACCACAAGGTCTGGCTGCATAATGAAATTCATACTCTCAGAGGAGATAACTCTGACTATTGTCTTTTACACCTCTACCTCTTCTGTTCTTAAATAGTTCAGTCATATAATTGGCTGATATGATAGGAAACAGAACTATTTTTTGTAGCCCTGGAACCAACAGATCAAGTGCAAGTTATTTAACACCCCACCTGCTCGTTATGGACTATGCCCATAACGTGGCTACGTTCCGTATGTTACCTTTAAACATTGTAATCCTTGCGAGATCAATTGATTACATATTTTCACAATTCATAAATAACTGGAAAAATTGAACTACAAAATTGGTAACAAAGTTAGGACTTTTTTTACAATTACAGTCTTAGGACGTCTACGCAAATATAACCTCAAAAATAAACTAACTAAATTACAAAGTTCGTGATGCAGTATATTAGTTAAATAATCAACAAAATTAGAAAATGTTTTTTTTTGCGAGAACATTTGATGTCTTTAGTTAAGGTTGGTTCTGGTATTACATGTTACCAGAAAACACGTAAGGGTGTGAAAATCCTTAATGACTCTAACCGGCAATCGACCTGAAGACTGCGACTAGCTAACAACTAATCAATCAAGGCTGTGTTCAGGTCATCCACCGAAAGGCTGGTTTAAAACTCTAGAGGCTTTACTAAGTAAGACGAGGAGTGAGATGGTTTACCATTGCGATCCGAGTGGGAAATTACGCTTATCAGCATACCGGGCTCTACGAAAAACATCAAAGCACATGAAACTCATATCAAAGGTATCCACAAAAAAAAACAATAGCTTTAGTATAGCATTTTAGTATAAGGTAATTAAAGAGGGAAGAAGAATCTTGGAAGAACTCTACAACGCTGGGAGTGATTTCTGATATCACCATATAGGGGTGACAGCTTTCACCCTGCAAATGACACCTTCACTTCATTCACCACAGGGTCTGGCTGTACAATGAAATTCATTACTCAGAGGAAATAACTCTGACTAGTATCTTACGAACCTTCTTAAGAGCATAGAACCAAAAGGAAGAAAGGGACCTCCAATCACCAAAGATGAAGTTTAGAAAGCGCTAAAACATGTAAGAAATGAGAAGGCCATGGGACCAGATGGAATACCTATAGAAATCTTGAAGGTATTAACAGAGACTCATAGGGCAACAATACTAGAGATGTTTAATGAAATTTATTATACTGGAGAGTTTCCAAAAGAATGGCTAATATCAGTATTCATTCCCATACCCAAGAAACCAAATGCACTGAAATGTGAAGAATATAGGACAATCAGCTTGATGAACCATATTCTAAAAGTCTTCATACGAGTGATACATGAACGCATCTATAAAAAGCTGGATGATAGAATAGCAGAAAACCAATTAGGATTCAGAAAAGGATTTGGTACCAGAGAAGCATTATTCACTGTACAAACACTGATAGAAAGATGTCGAGATGTTAATTATGATGTTTTCATATGCCTAGTTGACTTTGAAAAGGCTTTTGACAAAGTACAACACCAAAAGTTGGCAAAAATATTAGAAACCTCCGAACTTGATGACGAAGACGTGAGAATCATTGTCAGCCTATACCGATACCAGAGAGCCATAATAAGAGTGGATCAGCAGAAATCTAAGGAGATACCTATAAATCGGGGAGTAAGACAGGGATGCGTACTTTCCCCTTTACTTTTTAATGTCTATTCAGAAGAATTGTTTGGAGAGGCATTGGAGGAAGTAAATGAAGGCATATTTATTAATGGAAGACTCCTGAATAACCTTAGATATGCAGATGATACAATTCTCTTTGCAGACAGCAGAGAAGGGCTACAGATCTTGGTTGATCGTATTGTCCAATACTGCGAGGGGTATGGAATGGCACTGAATACAAAGAAAACAAAGATCATGGTGGTCAGCAAGAACAAGATTGACGAGGTTAGAGTTTATGTCAAGGGAACACCTCTGGGCAGAGTACATAGCTGTCAGTACCTGGGTTGTGAACTAAATGAAGATTGGGATCGTAGTAGGGAAATAAAACGACGCATTGAGATAGCCAGAAATACTTTCAATAAGATGAAGGCAATACTATGTAACGGAAAACTGAGCATAGATATTAGAACAAGAGTACTGAGATGCTATGTATTTTCTATCCTATTGTATGGAGTTGAAGCCTGGACAATCACAGAGACGATGGAGAAAAGACTCAGTAGCTTTGAAATGTGGTGTTACCGAAGAATGTGGAGAATATCCTGGACAGAGCACATAACAAATATGGAAGTGCTAAGAAGAATGAAGAAGGATAAGGAACTGCTCAACACCATAAAGAAAAGGAAAATGGGATATTTCGGTCACATTCTAAGGAACGAAAAGTATGAATGGATGCGGCTGGTCATACAAGGGAAGGTGGAGGGCAAAAGGGGATCGGGAAGACGACGCACATCCTGGTTGAAAAATTTACGACAATGGTGTGGAAAAACATCAATAGAGCTTTTCAGGACAGCAGCAGATAGAGTGAAGTGGGCCATGATGATCGCCAATGTCCTTAGGGATGGGGCACCTTAAGAAGAAGAGTATCTTACACAAATCTACTTCTTCTGTTCTTAAATGCTTCAGTTGTGTAATTGGCTGACCAGGTGATCTGTTTCGTAAATAGAAACAGAACTATTTTTTGTAGCGCTGGAACTAGCAGATCGAGTGCAAATAATTTAACACTCCACCTGCCTGTTATGGGCAAAATCACGGTAATAATTTGGTAAATGTGTAACAGTACCATCAATCAGATGTATTACAGTGTTTGCTTATTTTCTATACATTTTGTTATTTAATTTAAAAACAGCCTCACATTGGTAAACTATCAATATATAAACTAGTTTATTGATTTTCCCGGTTTCACCGTATAAGGAAGCCGATTTTTTAGAGCTATACCAAAATATATGTATTACTATAGAGTAGTTCTCTCTTTTTTATTCTCAGGCGCAAATGCAAGTGCGTCAGTATTTTGTTTAGCCCGCAAAGAAGATGTATGCTTAATTTTAGCTTTCTATGTAATCAGAAAGTAAGAGGATTAATAATGAATGGGTGAATGAGGAGATATATAGTATACTACTAATTGTTTAAAAATTTATATCATGTATTCGTACATATCATGAGGTAATATTACTAGTAGGAATACGTATAGATCAGACAACTACGTAAGGTAATAGTTATTTTGATTTTTTAAATTTCGTTAATGAATAAAAAACGTTATCGTTAACTTATTCTGATCTCTATTATTGGTACAAACTCAAAAAGTTTTCTAATCATAATAAATTCAGAAAAGTTAATTTTTTTCTGAGTATAGTACAAGTACGTGGAATATTTTACAATACAGTATTCACGGGTACGATATTATTGGTTTCTTTATGCCTTACAAAAACGATGAAAAAATACGCGATAAAAGTATAACATTCATTAAAATAAAATGCGACGGCGCTCATTTTTATTATTCCGAGTAGCAGATAACGATAAAGGACGGATTACTCGATGCAAATGTACAAAATAGGTAGGTTAATGGCATGTATAATAAACTGCAGTCTGAAAAGCATGGTTTTGTAATATCATAGGGTAAAATGGATATCAGTAGAGGATCGCCAATTAGTGGAAATTTTCACAAAGCGGGGTGAAAGCCAGCACTAGTACTGGAACGAGGAGAACGATATTATCTACACAATCTGAGCACCCTCTGCCTCCTTGATTCACCAGTTCACTGCCAAAGATCACGCGAACTACCACTCTCCAATCAACCTGTACAACGCTACACATTGCAGTACCGCATAAGACCAACCCTCAGTCTAAATTATAAAAAATTAACATAATTTTTCACTAGCCTCTAATATTCCAACCGAGTCGATGTGTTCCCATTATATCAATGTCAGAAAGTGAGGACTACGATTAGGGGTCTCATAATAATTTATATTAAGGGAAACAGAAATTAATGTTCGTGGAAAATTAGTAGTTTCGCCCAAAAGAAAACAGTTTAACCAACACGATCGTACATAAACTCTTTTAGGTTTTCTAATAGTTCTATTACAATTACTAATACATAAATAGTGCTGTTAAATAATTCATAAATTATTGACTAGGGGTCGCTACTCGAAATATACTTACTAAACGTAAATCAAGAATAATAATCTTAAAATTAACATCAGGAAATTACAATAAAAGGTATTAAAAATTCTGTAATTAAATTGTGGATAAAATTAAATAAACACTAATAATACATTAATATTCTATTACAATAAAAAGTATTATCAGATATATATAACAGACTGACGATTTGGTAACATCACGAAAATAGTACCAGTGTTTACTTGTTAATAAATAGTTGATCGTATCTCGCGATTTGAAATAAAGGGAGGGAAGAAGAAGCTTGGAAGACCTTTACAACGCTGGGAGTAATTTATTTTATTTTCAGCTTTCTATTAAACAAATTTGCCCATAACAGACAGGTGGAGTGTCAAATTATTTACACTCAATCTGTTAGTTGCAGGGCTAAAATAAATAGTTCTGTTTCTTATTACATGGTCAGCCAATTAAATGACTGAATCATTTAAGAACAAAAAAGGCAGAGGTGTATAAGACACTAATCAGAGTTATCTCCTCTGAAAATAATGAATTTCATTATACAGCCAGACCCAGTGGTGAATGAAGTGGAGGTATCATTTGCAGAGTGGAAAATATATGCTTTTCAGAGGGCCCGGCATGCTGATAAGCGTACTTTTCTACTTAGTGAGGAAGACAATAGTAAACCTCGCTCCTCGTTTAACTTAGTAAAACCTCTACAGGTTCAAACCAGCCTTTCGGCTGATGACCTAAACAATATCATTACACAAATAAAACATTTTGATGCCGGAACAGGCTAGTTCAGCTATGCTGTGAACAGCAGAAAAAGAAGATCTACAGGTTTATAGTTAATAGCTTTAAAATCATAGACGGTAGCTCATATGCAACAATGTTTTATTGCATTAAAAATGGCTTTTAGATATAGAGGCTACAGAAAAATTATTTTCGACAATATTAAATTCTTTGATGTTTAGTAGTTTTTCTCAACTTTGTTTATTGCATAAGCTCTTTGATTCGCATATATTGGACAAAATAAAATCATTTTAAAGTAAACATAATAATGATAATTAATGTAAAACATAGTAGTAGTTTCAGTTTAACGCTACCAACACAGCACTAAAATATCTATATTAGGAGTCATTCACCTAAAGTACAGACAATGAAAAAAAATGATAAATTTTGTTTTTTATTCATTTACTTTTATATTAATGCATTCTATACTAATAACAATTGATAACTCCCGTTTATATACCCCTCAGAAACACCAAATTTCCAAAACGAAGTCTTATTAAAATATGTAACTTATAAGTTTGTCTTATTACTGTATAGTATATAACATTTTCCTTTTAGTAGACGGTTTCTAGTAAATGAAATAGAGATGTTATCATTATAATAAATGAATAAACTAAATAAAGTTCGCCAAAAAGTCAATAAATAATACCACATAAGGCAGTACAATATATCTTATAATACGAGAGATATTCACATAGAAAAATTAAGCAACTTTTCAACTAAACAAGCAGTAACTTTATAAAAATTTCTAAAGATAACACGGCGTCTGGTCTCCAACCTAGTTTTCAGGTACAATTAAGTTCATTAAATTGCTTTAAATTTTCAATTATGCACGAGAATAGTACGGAAGCTAGCTGATAGCCTCACATGAACTATGGCTGGCCCGTTGGCGTAGTGGTTAGCGCAACTGGTTTCTACACCGGGTTCCCGGCGTCGATACCCGGTCAGGTCTGGTATATTTTCATCACTTATTTTCATTATCATCTTTATCCACCGTCTACATTAGCAGAAATTGCAAAACGGTCAGACGTAAAACAAAAAAACACAAGAACTGAAATGAACTTACTGACACTAACGTTGCAAGACTTTGGCGTTAGTACAAGTAGGGGCGATCCAGTTGAGTGACTATTAAGATATAACAGTCCGAGTTAAATAAATGTTATAAACGACAATGAAAAAAAACTAGTAAGTTGCCTTATATTCTAATAGTAGACCCATAGACTATACTGGACCGTAACTTTTTAAAAAAAAGAGAAAATTAGTCATATTAGGAAAACATTATATGTTTTTAGTTAAATTTAATAATCAAAAAAATTCACTTAGTGAATTTTTATTGGATAACTAAAATTAATTACTTAACAGTTGCGAAATTTTGCTAGTAGTAAAACAATTCTATAAAATTGCATCGATAATAGCAGAACACAAATCTAGCTGTCTAAATAGATTTATCGACACAAATGTAAATTGCTGAGGTAAACCCACTAAAATAAATGACTCAATTTTCAGAATATGCACACAATATAACTGTTATTTTTACAATAACATGTTTATTCAATTTACATTATTATACTACAAACTAGTTCAGAAATCAAACGCTAGGAGTATAATTTCTTTATAACGATAATCATGGTTTCTCCTTAGCGTGATACGGTAATATTTTGGCACTTTAGTACGCATGCGATATACTACAACGCAGATAATAAATGTGATGGAATTCTATGTTCTTGTATAATTTGGATGGATAACATAGCACCCAAATAACTTCAAACCATTTGTGACGTAACGCACTAACATTATTAATCTACGGAACTGATATTACAAATTATACAGTAATATTGATTTCTCTTTAATAAAGTGTAGCTACTAAATTGAGACAAAATCTAATGAATCAAAATAAATTAATGGTGCTACAGTTTTGATGGCATAGAAAACTTCTTTTTTTTTAAATGAATATGAAAAAAAATTTAAATTTCGTAAATGGGAAATTAATTACTACTAACTCATTCACTGATCATAAAATTTCCAGAACTATGAGGCCTAGAAATTAGAAATTTTCTTTTTAAGTTCTATTTGAGTAGTAGGTGAAAGTTAAAAAGGAAAATTTAAAAAAATTATATAAAAAAATTCTAAAATATGTATTTTATGTCATAAATATATATAACAAGAATTAAGAGCTTCCGTAGCGTAGTGGTTTGTGCGCTAGCCTACAACGTGGAGGTCCCGGGTGCGATTACCGGTTAGAGTCTGAAAATTTTCACAAGTCAAAATCCACTATTCCAGTTACATATCCCATCGTCATCGATGGGATAATTGTTCACAAGAACAATCTTAATTAGCTTAACCTATTAACAATATCGTTGGCGTTAAAATTAAGTTATAACTATAAAAGAGACTTGTTTCTCCAAAATATTTCATAAATTGTTTCTGTAAGACCCGTAAGTAAACTGAAATATTTACGAATACTAAGCGAAGGAAGCAGTCGGTCTAGTTCTAAAGGAAGTTACACTGAATTACGCTCGATACAAGTTTTGTAACAAAATAACAGGAAATAAATCAGTAAAAAGATTTGAAATATGATTTTTACAAATTTTTTTTTTTATATTACTTTGATAAATCCTGCAATTTTAAAGGCAGACCATCGATATAAAACACAGGCACTTTCTTGTACACGACGCTCCATCGATTACAAAAGCCTGTAAGATAGAAAATGTAAAGAAAAAATGGTATTTTAGGATTTCACCTCTTTCCCATTGATATATAATGCCAGTGGTTGCCATTATAATGGTTCATTCCGAAAGAAGCTGGAGAGAAGTATGAGCGGACCTCAGTTCCGTGTGATTTAAGAGCGGGTGTGCATAGCAAGGCGGAGCGCACAGGGACACAGCTATCCCCTATAAAAGATAAACCCTGAAAATAGTAGCAAAGAGTGTCATATGTTTTCATAAAAACGTTAAAGGGATCCGGCGAGTGGCGGTTTTCATTTTGAAGCTCCCACTCCTCGACTCTCCCATTCCAAAATCCCTAAAAAAAGTAGTCTGCCCTCGGGACGCCCCTGGTGGCCGCGTTAACGACCTTACCCCTTCCCTTTAACCCTCAGCTCTCCTGTTTGAAGAAGGAAGCAAGGCGTGAAGGCTTGAGATCCAATTTAGCTCGTATCGCCTTCCTCTAAGGAATTGTCACACTAAACCTACAAGCTATGGTATTTCCAACACACACCGACTCTCTAACACCATCAAATCATGTATGAAACAACCCGCCGCATCAACTCCACCGTGTCTTAACAACAGCCAATATTTGAGACTTTATTACATTCAAAACATTTATATAGAAATGAAATTCTTCTCTACACAAGCACAAAATACATATGAAACCCATAAAAAAATATTGTGTGCAGCGTATATCATACTCGAAACGTATACAAATTTTCTGGTCGCTACTGATAAGAATATAAATGAAGTCACTTCAATAACATTTTACTACTGAATGTAGTTCCATTTTATTGTATTATTTTACTTAAACCAATGCACAGAATTATTAGATAAATAATGTCACGTAACCTTTTACCGAACAACTTGATTTTTCTTATTATTTACTATAATAATAATAATAATAATAATAATAATAATAATAATAATAATAATAATAATAATAATAATAATAATAATAATAATATTAATAAACTAACTTCTTCTAAACCATGAGAACAAAAATAAATCGACAAACACTTTTTAATAGTTTTTCTAGGAAAGTTGATCTGAGAGCTAATAGATTTTCCACATTAAATCAATCAGTAGCTAATAAATCTACCATTGTCTATCCCATTAAATTAAAATAACATTATACATTATGAATGTAAAAATAAAAAGCGTTTATTCTTTAAACTAAGTTTAAATCCAATCACCAAAGCAACTAGTTGCAGAAATGTACAAACATCTGATTTGAATTATTTTATAAAATATATGTAAATGATTTATAAATTTAATTTTGTATTTGTAGCATAACAGCTGAAACACTATCTCATAAATTGATATAAAATATGTTCAATTAATGAATCTTGTACTTAAAATTTAGATTTAAATTTAAATTTTAAATTTTGGGCTGCCTCCGTGGCTCAGTGGTTAACGTGATACACTGCAAAGCGGAGGTTGTAGAATAGCAGCAGTCTAAGTTCCAGTACGTCATTGATCGAAGATCCAATTCAATTAATCAATTGTTGTTAATTCAAGAAGTAATTTAAAAATAATCATAAATAATAATCAAAATTGAACAATTTCTAATTTAAAATTTAAATATTCTAAACAGTAATTAAATATATCAAGATGAATTATAAGAAGAAAATAAAACATTCAAAAAATTAATTCCAGAAACCAAATATCTCAAATTAAAGCAATAAAACAAAAGATAGTATAATTTTAATTAAATAATTTGAAATAATAAGAAAATAAGTAAAGGAAAATAATAAAGTATCAAGAATCTAAAATTATGAAACAAAACAAAATAAATTTGATTATTTTAAAATATGAAGAAAAGATTTAAATAAAATTTATTCAAAAAAATAAAACCAATTGCAACAATGACTCGGCGCCCCCATTTGATTCCCGGTCAATGGATGGACAAGAAGCAAGACCAAGACTCCGAGGATAATTCAAGTAGTAATTACAAAAAAAAAAAAAAATTTGAGCTCATAGCTAGTACATAATATTTATATTATATATTAATATTTAAATATAAATTGCAATAAATAATAATTATATTCATTAATAAAATTCATTAAAATACTTAGTTTTATAACATAGTGTCATCACTAAAAAAGGTCAAACATTTAATAATTTTGTAATACAGTTTTTCTTTGTTAATTTTTTAATTTTTCAACTTTTTCGATTTTATTAATTTATTTTACATTTCAATTTGGGTTTTCATTTTATTAAAATTAATTTCATTACATTTTGGCGCCCAACGTGGGGCCAAAACAATTTGTACTGGCACATTAATTGAATTTATTACAAGGTTCCGGGTTCTATTCCCGGCCAAAGTCTGGAAAATGATTACAGCCTTAAACCCACCGTTCCTCATCCCAAAGCAGTTTTTAATAACCAAGATGTTGATGCGACTTAAAATTAACTAAATATGTATATGTAACGTTTAAAAGAATAAAAAGGTAAAATATTTTTTATTTATTGATATTTTAAATTTTGTATTTAAATTTACGTCAATTCCAATTTTAATTATGTGAAATAAATTTTTCCACAGCTTTGAAACCCTCAAATAAACAAAAAAAAATAATATAAAATAATTAAAATATATATTTTAATTATATAAAACGTTTTAATGAAAATAGATTCAGAATAGTTTATAAAATTTAAAATTTTACACATTTTAAAATTAATTGTGTTTTAATTCTGTGTTTTATTTAAAATATGAAAATAATAACAGAGGAAACGGTGTAGCTTTCACCTATTGTTTAAGCTTTCGTGCCTATATCTCATACTAGTCGGATGGATTTGTGTTAAGCTCTAGAAGAAGATTAAGATATTACAAGAAAATATCGACGAATTTGAACCAACAAAATTAAATATACATATTTATAATTAAATCTGTCATTTCAGAAAGTCCATAAGTCAAAAATTCGAACGTTTGGAAAAATTAAAAAACTGGTAACTTACTACGTTTCAATAAAAAAACAATATTAAATATATAATTTGTTCAGGGGCCTTTCCCCTTTAATATAAAACGTAAACTTTTGTTTTTTTTAACGATAAGCCACGTGTTAAAAAAAGTTGAAAATTTTGACCGTTTTTGAAATGAATTGGAGTAAGCTGCTAACCTGCGTTGTTGTTAGACCAGAAAAAATTGTGTTGTGTAATAGTATTCATTTATTTATTTCACTAGTTTACATTAATGACAAAATAGCTTTTTGTAGTAATAAAAATTAAAAATCGTAACTTTCAGATAGAAAAGTGTTGGTTTTCACGACTATTCACGTTTATCGTCATCGTCACTAACATTAGTTATCTTTCTTAAAAAGATTTTGCATGGAAACTTTGTATAGCCTTTTCCCCTAGAAAGTAGAGCTTAAACATAAAAAATCATCTACTTTCATCTACTTTAATTCAGTTAGTCCTAAAATGTATTAAAGAAACAAATGTAAAATTTTAACTTATAGGCTTTCTGAAATGACCGATTCAACTGAAATAGATAAATATAAAATATATTGAAGAAGAAATAAGAAGATATAGGTACTGAAGAGTAAAGAATTAATTAAATAGATTAAAAGTAACCCACAGTAGGCCATCATTGAATAAGTTGCTTTAAAAGTGGAAGAAAAAACTTTTTTGCTACACAAATACTCATCGAGGCATTACAAGCATTATTTATTGGTGAGAAGCAATATCAATCATTCTAAAATAGTTTAAAGTTTTATAATTAAGTAAATTAAATTAATTAAGTAAATTCATTTTCAAATTAAAGTAATTTAGGTTTTCATTAAAATCAAACATCATTCTGTTACAAAAATAGAATAACATAACGTAATTGAATTGATTAAAGTTATATTTTTCATTTAAATTCAAATTGCCTTGTGTTATTATTTCAATTTGTTACAGAGCAATGCATTATTTAGAACGTTTCATCATCTACCCACACAAAGTATTAATCTATCAGTAATTTCATAATTGTTTCTATTAATAATTTCAAAAACGTACCGCCTTCATGGCGTAATGGTAAGTACCAAGTATGGTAAGGCCTACAAAGCTGACAGTCCTAGGTTCGATTCCCGACTAAGGTCTGAAAATTATTAAAAGTTAATACCCACCGTTCCAATTCCATAACTCAACAGTCGTAAATGAAAAACCTGTTGATACGACTTTAAAATATAAAAATCTGGTGTGAAACACGACTTTCTCTCGCCAATGTAAATAATGAAACATACAACCCATGTTTAGTCAAGAGTAAACAATGTAAAATGAAAACATAACTAAACTTTAATCATGCGTCAAAGACCCTAAATGAAAATCAAACTCCAAAAGTCTTAAATATGCGGAAAATCACTAATTGATGCCTGAAATAAAAGTTGTACGTTTTTTAATTTTCTAGTAGTATAAACTTTTGTTGAAAAACGATCAATTTTGAAGACCGCAATCTTAAAAAATTCATTTTTACTGATTTTATATAGAAAAATATTTACATTTTGTTTACATGTGCGCAGATGTAAAACGATCATGACTAATCTAAAGAAACGTACTTTTTTCAATACCTTTCAGAAGAGTTCTAAAAATCGGTACGCGTATTTTATAAGCGATCCCTCAATTGGTCTATATTGAAACCTTTGCGGGGGCCTTTGCTACTACATCACTTAATATAAAAATGGCAAAGCTGTCACTCATTTGCTTGTCACTAATTTTCTGATTCCTTGATGATTTAGAAAGCTGAAATTCGAAACATTTGTTTCTAGTAGCTTAACATAAAAAGGGTTTGCATTTGAATCACTTACGCCTAAGTAGCTAAACGGGGCGACTACCCTAAAGAAATACATTGTATCTCCATAACTTCCCAAAAGGTGACAATTCTAGAATTCGATATTAAAATTCTTAAAAAAATACTTAGAAAAATAATGAAAGTAATGAACCCGAGGAAATCCGGTTTATTTAATGCACAGAAATCATTTGAGGTAAGTAATAAGTCTGCATAAAGCAATGGGGTAATCGCTAGTTTCCAATGAATAAAGTCAATAGGTTTATCTAAAACCATACTTATATTTAACATACATAATTAATGATTCAGTTAAAGAAGTGCTCAGTATTAAGTTGCTAGAGGAAATTTAAAACTATCTAGAGGAATAACTACGAAGGAAATGATATCCATACACTCATTATATAGAAAAATCAGGATAAAATAATAATAAGAAACTGTGCCTTTTTGATTTTGTATAAGAATTAGAGGTTTAAATGTAATCTTTACTTTGAAGTATATTCTTAAGCCTCGGGCTTCAGTAATGCAGTGGGGACAACAGTCTTTAATAAGAATATGCAGTTTCTTTATGGATAATTTATTCGAGCTTGTAAAACTTCACTTAATTTTACATTACCTTTTCTTTCCAAGAAAAAATATTTATGCAAATTTCTTTTGAAGTTCATGAAGCAATAAAAAAACACTAACAACTTATTAAAAAAAGAACTCTAGATTACCATCGCTGTTAACATAACAAAGATTGAAAAGCGATCCGCGTGTGTTTGTATTGCGTCTATTATTTTTGTATATTCGTTAACAAAGGTTCTGATGATACGAGGTGGAAAGGGACATGAAAAAGTCAGAGAATACAAATCAAGTGATGGAGTAGAAACAAAGAAACAGAGGTGTAAAAAATGTTATTTTTACTCTTTTCGCTTGTACAACGGAAACCAAACAAACGCACCACCAAACGTAAGTAACGTTGGACAAGGGGAAGTACGGATTGTGTTGCGGCGTTGCTAGATAAAGTAGTCGACAGCGTCCACAGGGGCCCGAGGGGAGTAGCCTCCGCTCTCCACTTGCTCCTTTTACACCGCTTCTCATGCATGCTTGCGTAACAGTGCACCTCCGCCACTCTAACCGCAACTGTATTTGTTCATGTCGGTCGTTATAATTTCCGAGTGGTATATTTCACGACTACAGATATGTGTCTCCATGTAACACTGACAAGGTATTTGCATTAAACCACGTAATCAGTGTTTCACCCTCTATGTGCATAATTACTCTTCGCTTCTCTTCACTGGTCGGCGGCCTGTTTCTATTCTATTGTCTATGCTGTGCAGGACCGAGTAAAATATTTCACATCGCTTGTTTCTGTTGCTTCTATTACTATTATTATAACACGACAATAGGTTTACAACAATTAATGTTATGGATGTCTTAGTACCATACAATTTATACTCGCATTAATAAATTAAAATAAAACAATCTTTTTTTTACCCAGGAAATATTAATTATCTTGAACAATGTGACACGGTAGTATGAAATTTAAAATGCTCATACCAGACCAGAAAGTTCACATTAGTGTTAGAATATTCTATATTACTTTTACTATATTCGGAATGTACAAAATTACTTTTCCAGTACTTGTTGATCAGTTAGTCTAACTGTTTCTAACAATCATGAGAAAAAAAGGTAGAACAACCATAGTTATAGCCGATTATCAGCTCACTTTATTATCAAATATTTTCAGATCATAATAGTACACAACAACCGTACAGTAAAATACAAAAAATGAAGAATACTGTTGAACAATCACCATTTTAAATAATCCCATTTGAAAACTAGGCATGTCAATTGAAAGTAACATAACTACAATCTTTATAAATAAATGCAAAAGCTCTCAAATTAACTCACTTATCACCAATTCTATAACTTTCCAAACACCTAAGAAACTTAAATTTGCCAAGGTTTCTCCTTAGAAAATAAACAGAAAACTTAAGTATTGCATTTCGACAACTTATTCCTAAGGAGTAAGAATTAAGGGGAGGGGTGACTACTTTCGGGCAATACATAAATTATTTCCATTTCTTTTCGAAAAACTATAATTTTAATCTGCATGAATATTCTGTCATTCCTAAGAAAAGTAAATCACTTAAAGTTTGACTATTTTTTCCTAAAAAGTAAACACAGAGTGACTACCTTTAAGCAAACCTTAACTGTTTAAGGGACAATAAATAAGTTGATTTGGCACTTAAGCACAATACAATACACATAATTTTTCTGTAATTAATTAGTATGTTTTAATGTTTGGCTACCCGATCAAGATTTTCGTAGTTTTCCTTAGCTACTCCAAGCGAATGACTCATCAGTTTCCTTTATACGTTCTGTGCAGTAGTATAAACTTCTCATTATCTAAGCCAAATTTGTATGTAATATAAAACGTATATTATTACACGTGGTTTATTAATTTATTAATACCGTTCCAGATCTGAGAGCTTTAATTCGATATATCGGGATTAGTATTCAGATGGTGATATTTAGAAAACAGTATAGTGTAAAAAAATAAATCTATCAATTTACTTAAATCACCTCTTTTACACTAACAATCAACCCATGTGAATCCCGGATGCAATTTCCATAGCGGTGTTCAATTATTTTGAAAAATAATAAACGTATACTTCTGGTTAATTAAAAAAAATAATAAAAATAATATCTGAATGCGTTGCACATACTGTTTTTGGAGTACAAAACTACCAGTAACAATGGCATTAAATTCAACGCGGCTTCAGGGCCGTCAAACGTATGCCTAAAACTTTTTTCTTCTAAAAAAATATGAAAAAATAACAACAAAGGTAAACAAAGGTACGAGGGTATATCTTGTGACCTTAGTGGTAGTGACAGCATGAATTGTGTCATCCAGCCGCAGGGATAAAGACCAAAATAGAGTATGGAAAGGTATTCCATGATTTTTCATGTTTCAAAAATTAAAAATGTTAACTGTCATACCTTTCAAAGCACACACAATATTTAATTCATTCAACAACAAACACAAACTGACAAAAATCGTAACCTTAGATGAGGAATTATACAACGAATTATGTTTACAATATTTAAGTGAAATAATTTTTCCCTGTAGCAAAAAAAAAGTTTCTCATTAAAATGCATATTAAGGCCGCAATCTTCAATTTTTTTTTCTACGAGAGCACAGCCTCCCCAAGAATTTCAGCAGACCCTATCATGTACAGCATAAGAAATGTAGTAACTGACGCGATTTTTAAAAAATCGTAAAAATCTTTTTTGAGAAAATCGCAAAAGAGTAAAAAATTGTATGAATAAACTACTACTTCTGATTGAACGATTTTGATGAAAATGTTCATGTCGCGGGTTCTCTAGTGCTACCTAACATGTTCCAAGTTTCAACTTCGTACAATGTTCTCTTCTTGAGATATTTTGTTCAAGCGCGCGCGCACACAAACACACTCACACCGCTAAAAACATGTGTTTTACGTTTAGGGTGCCTGAAAGGTGTGTCCGGTGAAAACTCTATATCGAAAAATCGACATGAAAACAATGCCTTCCTTCCCTATATATTCATTTAAGGCAAGAGAAAGTAAAAAAGATCAGTATTTTCCTATTTATTTTATTTCCCTTCTTAAATTACATAACAGTTAAATTTAACTGGGCCTGTTTGTGTTAAAATACGAACTGTGTATACCTCAAGAGAATTCTGCACACAAACCAATTTATAATTTAAACATCGATGATTCATTAAGTGGTAAAACGAGATTGTTAAGTGAGTGAGTGATTTAAGTGAGTAAATAGATCAGTAAACAATTAACTCAATTTACACACGTAGTCTATTGATTTAATTAAATAACACGGATTAACATTTGCGAATGATTACGTAACATTAAAATTAAATTATTACCGTATTATAAAATCGAAATCAAATAAAATACTGAAAAGAAATTTTCCAACAGGATTAATATTATTCTGTAACAGCTAAATTGGAATTTAAGGAATGTTATTTTAAAATGAATCAGTGTAAGATATTTTAAAACAACAAAAACAACAGCCGGAGTTTTAAAAGCCAGGGAAAAGCAAGTGAAATCCTTTTTCCAATATTAGGGAATTATCGAACGTTAGTCAGTGGGAGTAAAATAACATTTTTGTAAGCATCGGAATGATGGTAGGGGTAGTTAGAAAATTAAGGGATGGTAAAAGATGGCTAAAGGGGTGCGAAGAAGAGTCGGGTGCGGCGCACAGCTTTGTCAGGATAGGGTAGTTTTAGTACTGGTGTTTAGAATGAAAGGACGGTCAGGAGAGGGTGGGATGCTAGATTAATTAAGACAGTTTGGCGAGGAAGCAGAGGGTGAGCCTAGAGGGAGACAATGCGACCGACACGACATACAGTGCTATACAGCTCTAGCTACAGCTACTAGCTACTGAAAACTAGGAAGGTGGGCGAGGCGAAGCAGAATTGAACACATTCCTCACTAGATGGCATCGCATACCATGAACAGGCCGACCTGTTCTGGTCACAACATTCCGACACCTCTAAAGGTATTTAATATACTACAATGTAATAGACTGCTAACATCTTACTTAAATAATCGTAATAAACAACGAAAGAAACATGAATTCACCAGAGAAAATTAGATTACAGTAATTTCCGATAGAATATATAAAATAATTTGATGCAATATTAAGTCACCACTGAAACGAAAAATAAGTATCAGTTTAATTAATACATATATGCCATCTAGATTTAATAAAACATCCCAAATAAAATCAACGTATCTAATGATAATAAAATAAAATATTCTAAAGATTAGAAAAGGGATTTGTCATCTTTGATCGGTCGTCTTTACTTTGTACATCGTGCCTAATTATTTTTCATTTGTTTGTAATTTAAAAGCTGAAATAGGCGTATACAGAAACGTTCTTGTTATTGAAAGTGTAGATTTCTCATGAGCATGAAGTAGACAATCTCCGAAAAAACAAAAGTTACAACATATAAATGTGTTCATCTTGCTCTTTTTTTAAACGAATATCTAATGCTTCCAAAAAAACCTCTAGAGAATTCGGCCCGAATAACAGCAATCAGAAATGTCGAACATGAGTTTTGCACAAGTATGGTTATTTGTTTATTATTGGACATACATTAACCTACGGCCTTTTAAAATTATTAGAATGAAAGATAAATAGCTGGAGATTTATTTTTTGTAATTCATTAAGGTCGCATCTATAACGAGGTTATTAGCGAAACCGAAATACAAAAATACATTAACATTTACAGTGGCTACATAAATTATAGCAGATTAAATACACTGAATTAAAAACAATAACGACTAAACAAAATTATGATTACATAAATTGAAAAGTGTTATAGAAAGAGAAACTTTTACAAAAAAGAGGTGTTATCAAAACGTTCAAAGTACGAATATTTTAAATTATTTATAAAAAATAGAACAGACAGAACAACGTGGGTCAAATTTAATAAAAAATAAAACTGAGTTGTACCAGAATATTACAGAAAATTTTTAACAAAAGAAAACCACTTTACAATTTAAACGAAACTATGTTAAAAACGGTAAATTTACTATTTATTTTTAAAAAATGTCAGAAAGACCTTTTTTAATAACAAAATAATGAAACCACTGCAGTTAAAATAATGTATTTCAGAAAATGCTCGATAGAAGTGGTCGAAATTCAAATCGTTTAGATTTCTTTTCAATTCTTAAGGAACAAATGTGTCGAATTTCAGTCTCTATGACTGGGTATAGTAACAGTGTTGAGTGAGTGTGTGAGTCATTCAGTCAGTCAGCCAGTAAAAATATCTCGTACACATAAATAAAGGAAAGTAAATTTAACGGATTATGAACACGTGAGTAGATCAACGTAAAATTTCGCAAAAAAATGTAGAAGAAAATAGTTTGAAATATGAGTAGAAAATCATTTTCAAACATAAACTTACAATTTTTCAGGTTATTAAATTTTACGTCCAACTTTATAAGAATTTCTCGGTTCCTTTTAAAAATAATTTACTTGCAACAGTACATAAAGTTTCGAGAATTACCTAATTGAAGGAATAATCTATAATACCAGGGATCCAATTTAAAACTTATCACTAGTAGTTCTTTTCAACAGAAAATGTTCATAGAGGCACTAATGTCTTTGAGTTATCTTAGGAAGAGCTATTTTTTTGTGCGAGGAAGCTAAATTGAAGAAATTTAAGGAAGGTAGTTATTTAAGGAAGCAATTTTTCTTTTAGGAAGATCATTTAACTCTTTTTTTTATTGCACCGGTAAGTACTTTAAAAACCGAGGTCTGAACTACAAATGTTTTACAACATTGTAGACACTTTTTTGTGAACGAAACACTTTTAAGCACTTTATGTCATGACTCAAAAGATTCAAATATTTTTTATCTCTCATTTAAAAGGCTACACTACATTAGATATTGTAATAGCATATTTATTTAACTCAGATTTTAAAAATATAAAACGGACAACAGTTTTACGTAAGCATTTGCACTAGCACATTAAAAATAATACACTATATTTCATCAAGATAGGTCAAAATAAATAAAAGTTGGTTAAAATTTTGAAATTTGTATAACAACACTCTTATTTTACCATAAATAAATTGCTATTTATTTACGATAAATTTTATCGTAATATTGAGTTAAATGAAATTTCACTCAAAACATACCGGTCAATTGAAAAAATGGTAGTAAATATACATAAACTGACCTATGTTCCCGGCCGGCCCGTCATGTAGTAATCATTGCAACTGGCTTCTACGCTAGGGGTCCCGATTTCAACTCCCGAGAAGGATTATTCATCAATCATCCTTCATCGTTTTTATTAACATTGATGTGAAAATCATCAGGATGTAAACAAAAATTCATGTTCCATAGTTCTCTTGGCTCATGTTGAAGTTAACAAACTCGGTCAATGGACTGAAACAATCTTGAGAGTTATTTCTCAATAAGGTCTGGAATCCTTCACGCCGTCTCCTTCCACAAACATAGTAACTCTTATTTACATTATTACAATATTTCCATAATTGTTTCTATAAATTCCACAAATTTCTATAACTATTTACATAACAAAACATACCTAATAATTTTTACCAACACCATCATTTTTTTACATTTCTAATACCGTACTCATTCTATTTTTCTACGTGGAGGAAATTTACATATCCAATTACTTATTATTAAAAAATTTAGTGTGAGAAACTCTCACACGACCTTCTTTTACCGATGTGAAAAATGAACAATATAACCTATGTTTAATCATGAGTAAACAATGTAAAATGAAAAACATACCCTAATTAACTTCAAACAAGAGTGAATGATGTAAAATGAAAATCAACCTCTTGTCGGAACTAAAAATAAGGAAAATCACTAATTTGACGCCGAACTAGGCTCTGTAGAAAAAAACGCTAAAAAACTGTAATTTTTTTCATTTTTTATAACTTTAATTATTAACACGTTAGTCGCAAAATGAAAACTGGGTCATAATCTTCAAAAAACATTTCTCTATCGATTTTAATGACCAAATCACCAAAAAATCACTAATTGACGCTAAAGTAAGTGCTGTAGAAAAAATGTTTGAAATAAAAGTTGTAGGGTTTATAATTTTCTCAAGCGTTGATTACATACACGCTTCCCTAAAATACATATTAAAACCGCAATCATAAAAAATACTATGAGAGCGCAGCCCTCCAAGTATTTTGGCAGACCCTATCGCTTCCCTAACTTGTAGAACATAAAAAATGTAGTAAATGAGATTTTAAAGAAAATCATAGGAGCAGTTTGAGAAATCGCAAAAAAGTGAAAAATTGCACAAATAAATAATAATAAACTTTAACATAGAATTAAATTATCTAAATAATCTTTTTCAACCCTATTCCTTCCGGTGACCGATTTTGATGAAAATATTCGTGTCACATCCCATTGTGGTACCTAAATTAAGTTCCAAGTTAAACTTTCTATACTTTTCTGTAATTAAACTGTAATTTACTTTCTGTAATTAAACTGGCTGTTTCAGGTAAACTACACTGTTATAAATACAGTATAAGAATAGGACAGAATGTAAGGTGAATGTACAGTAATATTTCTTGAAAATTAACAAGAAAGATAACGATGTAATAAAATATACATAATGAAATATCAGTTTGCCAAACCATGTTACATAGCTTACGAAAATACAGAACAGAATGATTGAAATATATTTTATTTACGGACTTAATATTAACTACGGAAAACTTTACATAATTTATGAGGGATAATGATTTCTTTCTTTCATTAGGTTTTGTATATATCGAATTAACAGAAAGTCTTAAATATTGGAAATGGTATCGCTATTTAGGATTGTAGAAAGACAAGTCGATATTATACAGAGTATTCTGTAGCCTATTCTATCGATAGCCGATACATCAGTCTCAGTCAGAGGTTCCATTGTGAGGGGTTATAAGTTGTACGTTGGTAGGCCGGCTACCAAGAATAGGATGTAGTGACGTTCAATCCATCAACGTTGTTGACAGTTGTACCGACCCTACTGATGTCATTAGCACACAGCTATTCGATCAAGCTGAAAGGATCCTCTCTATCTGATTATAGAACATACAAACTAACTGACAATTTATTACTTTAATCAGATTTTTTTGGATCTTGTTTACAACTTCTACCCTTTAGTCTGTAATTATCGCTTAGTCATCAAAACCAAATAATGTTAATAGCAAATCTGTAATTAATACAAATACTGTTAATTACTGCCCATAACAGACAGGTGGAGTGTCAAATTATTTACACTCAATCTGTTCGTTGCAGGGCTAAAATAAATAGTTCTGTTTCTTATTACATGGTCAGCCAATTAAATGACTGAATCATTTAAGAACAGAAGAGGTAGAGGTGTAAAAGACACTAATCAGAGTTATCTCCTCTGAAAGTAATGAATTTCATTACACAGCCAGACCCTGTGGTGAATGAAGTGAAGGTGTCATTTGCAGAGTGGAAAATATGTGCTTTTCAGAGGGCCCGGCATGCTGATAAGCACACTTTTCCACTTAGTGAGGAAGGCAATGGTAAACCACCTCACTCCTCGTTTTACTTAGTAAAACCTCAAGAGGTTCAAACCAGCCTTTCGGCTGATGGCCTAAACACATGACCTAAACACACTGTTAATTAATATATAGTTAGAAAATTTTTAAGGTACAAAATAAATACAGATAAAAGTAAATAAATAACCAACATAACTACGAGTATAAGATTTCAATATTTATTAACCTCCTTCTTCTCTTCCACACAAAAACTAGGGAATCGCCTTTTCTGTCAGCCCTCCTTTCTTTCTAAGACGTTCCACGCTTCTACAACCGGCTGGTATAAAACGGCTGGTCAATTTTGGAAGCGCTTTTCTACCAATCGTTCCAAATGCTGATTTTAATGATCTAGGACACTGATACTTTGGACCAGGTACAAGCGAGTATTGTTGTTTAGGTCAACAGCCGAAAGGCTGGTTTAAACCTCTAGAGGTTTTTATAAATAAAAACGAGGAGTAAGGTGGTGTTCAACTGTCTTCCTCACTGAGTTGAAAGAGTATGCTTATCAGCATGCCAGGCCTTCCGAAGAGCACTCACTTTCCACCCTGCAAATGACCCTTCACTTCATTCACCACAGGGTCTGGCTGTATAGTGAAATTCATTACTCTCAGAGGATACAACTTCAACTAGTTTCTTTTACACCTCTACCTCTTCTGTTCTTAAATAGTTCAGTCATATAATTGGCTTGATTATGTGATAAGAAATAGAACTATTTTTTAAAGCCCTGGAACCAACAGATCAAGTGACATTAATTTAACAATCCACCTGCCTGCTATGGGCATAAGCGTGTATTAGAAACAGATGTCAAGTACGAAGCAGAACTACTCAGAACATTCTGAATCAGTTATTCCTGCATTCCGCCATGATAAGTAACTTAAGTAATTTAATAAGCCAATTTAATAATTTAATTAACCCGCGATCAAGATTGAACCTCCGCGCCAAGATTTTAATATACAAATCCCTTTTCAGACAAATCTGGACTAATGGTATCCAGCTCTTTGGAGTAGCGGCAGAGAGTAATCTTAAATCGATCCAGGCCTTTCAATCAAAATTCTTAAGACTTGCTTCTGGCGCTCCTTTTAATGTAAGCAATAAAACTCTCAACGACGGTTTAAAAATTCCGACAGTAAAGGAGCTAACCGCGTCCTTGTATAAAACATTTCACGTAAGACTAGATGATCATCCACACTAACTAGCCCGTGATTTAGCTACAATAAACTTCCCAACTGTGCGACGTCTGAAGCGAAAATGGAGTAAAGACCTCTTGGTCTGTATAACGGATAATACCCGTAGTTTTATACGGGGGATGTACCACTGGTTACCTCTTCTCCTTAAAGTAAAATTCCCAACCGCCGTTTAGATATCATGTAAGAAAGTTGTGCAGCTCAATGTACAGTACCGTAATAAAAGTTAAAGACAAAAAAAATAGGACAATGAGTGACGGAGGCAAAAATATTAAGTTTTTTGCATTAAGCATACTATAGTTTGTCCAATCTGAATTGGCGCGCGTATCTACAAAGTTGAGATTACACCTCTCTTCGTCCCTCGCCTACATGTAGAAGATATTTCACAAATAACGTGACACAAAGTGAGTGAATTGTTTATTTATTTTTCTTGATTAGAAGGAAAAATATTTAAACTGTCTGTAGTCTTAGGAAAAACCCCGTACTTGTATAGATATTCGGATTGATGCGTCAATTCAGTTTGGACTTATTGTAAGTATCTTTATTTGTATAAATAATTTTTTTAAGATTTTAGAGTAAAAAAGTTAGAGAGAGCATCATTTTGTTAAGAAGTGAACTCCGGACCTTCTACTTTGTAAAACACGCTATTATTATTATTATTGTTATTCAGTAAGGACTTTCTATACACTGGGTGATGGTGTACAATACAGTACAGTAAAGTTCAGGTTAATATATTTTTTTCAATTTTTAAAACTGTATTAATCTAGAAAGATGATGTTAAAAGTAGAGCTGTGCACAATGCAGTAACTATTATATTAATTTTATTTAGTGTTACGTTAAAGAATGTACTATAGTATTTATGTATGTATTTTTACGAAAATATTAAAAAAGATTAATGATTGATAGTTTAACTAGTTTTAATCGACAAAATAAAATATATAAATACAATTTTTCTAATGAGAAACGAAATTTTAGTTTACTCATGATATTCATAAATTTAAATTTATTTATAACCGGATCTCCTTTGGTGTATGAAATAAAATGTTCGTTATTATTGAAAAGCAACCTTAATGGATATTAAATAAGATGTAGTAAAAGAACACACATTTATAAACAGCATAGTCTGTTAAGTTTAAATATAATGTACAAAATGTAAAATATAAATAATTCTAGTCATAAAAGCATATTTTACATTCATTTAAGGAAAAAGATCTGAAGACTCGGTCTTTTAAATGGTGTGCAATTGAAAATAATAATAATTTTTATTTTATCGCCTCCACATCACCCCTTATAGCCATCCCTAGCCTCCGAGATGCAATAAAATACAAACAGGGAAGCGGGACGGACCTACTTAGTGGAAGAAAGGCAGCAAAACAGATCGAAGTCCTTAATTTGCTGCACACCTATCGTGAACTAACGGAAGTCAAGACATACACAAAAGAAAAACACCTAAATTAACTAAAGTTAAGTATCAATTGGACCTTATTCACATGGTGACAATAAATATTGTAACAAAAACAATAAAAAAATATCTAAACTACAGATAACAAAATACAAACAGTAATTAAAAATAGTAAGTAAATAAATAAATAATAATAATAATACAAATTTTATTTCCCATATATATATTACACATTACAAAATAAATAAAGTACCGTGATACAAAATTACTAACATTGTACTATTACGCTAGAGGTAAAGGAAATTATCCCATCCAACTATGGACAAAACCATGTACTAGGATGAGTTGGAAACTTTTAAATAAATATTCGAAAAATAAGATAAAAAATTTTATTTTAAAATGAGCTGAAAACATTAATGAATTTTACATTGCTACATTATTTAATATGAAATAAAGAGATATAGATATCAAATTTAAAATAAATAAAGAAAAAGTATGATACGCTTATTTTATAAAACCAAAAGAAAAACTAAGCAAATAGAATGCTTTTGCACTAAATAGACAAATAGCCAATAAAATGGACAAAAGGATGTTCAACTTCATGATTACTACCACATGTATAACCAAAACGTTAAAACATTCATTAAATTATGCAACCTTAAATGTATTATACAACTTTACAATATAGTAGGGTCAGAGATATAAAGATGTAAGGACTACCGAGAAGAAAGAGACAGAGTGAGTGAGAGAGTACTAGAATGAAAAGAGGAGGACAGAATGTGTATGTTGGTCGTAGAACTTCTTCACCAGTTGAGTACTTTGAGGTGGCGGAGGAGAAATAGGGTTTTGGATGGCACGCAGTCGGTTAATTATTCACCTGTGCCAAGGGTGTTGTTAGAGTGTTAGAAGGAGGGAAAGAAGAGATGAGGTTCCAACTCTCATCCTACACGGTTAACGGAGGAGGAGAAGGGTAGTGTACGCCAGTTGTTTCCCTTCATTATAACTCATGTGGTCTTTCACTGGGTTTCTCCACTCTCTTTCACACAACACATGACAAAAATATTGCATTAAAGTTGAAGAAACTTCAAGCAGAATAATCCAGTAAGATCATGGATAAAACCTCCTGTTATATTCTAATCATAAAACAACCTTTTTGTTTCCACAGAATTTTCCAGTGATGTATTCGCATGTTGCTACTTTTCTACACTGGACAAGCCAATTACAGATGAAAAAGCAAACACACGACGACGAAGAATGCAATATAAATGCCATAAAATATTTAACTCAGTTTTAAATTAAATTTCAAAACAATTTTATTGTCCATAAAATTAGACGGTAAAATATAAATTACAATAAAATCGTATCACAAGTATGTATATCTATGCATATCTACGATAAAAGCTTAGTCGACACTTTAAACCAAATAGAGGTCAACCAAGTAGAACGTAAAAGAGTAATCAGCTCATCCCTCCTAAAAATAGTCTCAGAGAAAGAAGGAATGATGACAGAAAAAACATACATACGAATATAACAGAATACGACAGTTACAATAAAGGTAAAAAGACCATCAAACAAAATTCCACCAACGAAATAGCCATGTCCTCAATGTTTACCAACAAGCATATATGACAATGAAAAATATTTGAAAAATGTTTAATATAAAATAAAGGTTGCTCATATACAAGTAGATTTATACACACAAATTGAAAACGTGTTTCTGTCATCTGGAAAATAGTTGTGCACAATAAAATTTTCTTGTCCGTGTAATAATGACAACTAGGTAACCGTAGCAAGATATTTTACTGACTACATTATTGAAATGCAAGCAACTAAAACATAACGTAATGCAGAACGAAAAATTTATATAAAAACTTATTTAATCCAACCAGTACGTATCAATGAAATCCTCGATCGGGCTGGAATGGAATTTCTTAATTCCGCTCCGTATAACATAATATGTTTAAATCCAAACATATGTTCTTTTGGATTTTAACTTTATCTTGGTCTATATAAATATGTAAAAAAGAAAATTGTTTTCACGTCGAGTTTACAAAACCGAATTGATACCGTAAATACACGTTTTCAGGCCTCCTGAACCCCCAAAAAAACCTGTATGTCTTTCAGACCGATTTGTGTGTGTGTGTGCGCGCGCGCGCGTGTGTGTGTGTGTGAATGAGAACAAACATCTCAAAAACAGAATATAGTTAAAACTTGGAACTTTAGTTAATTACTTAACTTAGTAATTAAGTAGTGGAGTCCTACTAATGAGTAGTGTCCTCCTTTAACGTCTATTGTAATGTTTAAACATTTATATTGTATGCATATTTACTGGTTGTGCAAAAGCGTACAGTAGTACATAAAAACAAATTAAGTGAAAAAGTTAGGTACCACACGAGGACCCGACACGAACATTTTCATCAAAATTGGTGAACAGCACGTAGTCGTTTATTCGTACAATTTTATACTTTTTTGTGATTTTCTCAAAATCGGCTGCTACGATTTTGTTTAAAATCGCCTCATTTACTACATTTTTTATGCTCTACAAGATAAGTAAGTAAGTAAGAGTAAGTGGCATGTCTGCTGAAATTCTTGCCGGGGCTAGCTATTGTAGTAAAAAAGGGGTTTCTTAAGATTACGACCTTAACATGCAAAAGTTATTTTACAACAAAAACGTATATAACCAATGTTGTAGAAAATTAACAAAACTTACAACTTTCATTCCAATTTTTCTACAATGCTCAGTTTAGCGTCAAAAATTGATTTTCTGTATTTTGCTCACTTTTGAAGATTTCGCCCTCAGTATGGATTTTTCGACAAAATTTAATAAAATAAAGTTATATAAAATTAGAAAAACCTACAATTTTTTTTAAGAACGTTTCTCTATAGAGCCTGTTTTATCGTCAGTACGTAAGTGATTTTTTCGTCCTACAGAGGGTGATTTTCATTATGCATAATTCACTTATGATTAAACATAGTAGGTTGTATAATTTATTATTTATATAGGCAAAAGAAAGTCGGCAAGTGTTTCACACCAGTTTTTTTGTTATAATACACATTTAGGATATTCCGAACAGGACCCGGTCCCAATCATCCCGGATTAGCGCGGTTGTTGTTTGTATTACGAGTATATTAAAATAACCCTACATTTATAAACAAAAATTATAATTTACAATATAACGATTTTATTTTTCATGACATAAAAATATAATTATATATATAGAATTAATTATTATACTATTAGTTATAATATTACATAGTATAATACGTATTTGTGCAAAGCCTTTACACAAATAACGGGTACCTTTTATCACAAAAGTAACAAAATTTAATTGAACGTTATGCGCTAACGTATTTTCAAAAGAAATAACAAGCAAAATAATAATAAAGAGAATTATGTTTACCAACTAAAAATGAGTGTAAATGAATTGTTGTGGTATTAGTAGTGGTTAACAAAATAATGGAAATAAAGGTACATACAGTATTGTTCTCTTCATGGACGCCAGTTACTTGGTTCATTAGTGACATGTCTCAAATTCATTAAATTCATATAAATAAAATATATCCCATTGTATAGTTTTGCATCAAATCAACCGATAAAAAACTGTGCAGATTTTTTAAAAATATTTCAAAAAATTAATTAAAAAGTTACTATTTAAGCACAACTTCTTAATAAATTTTAATATTTTTTTAATACTTCACTAGTACTATGTGAATACAAATAATATTATTAATTGCAATAAACGGTACAGCAATTCGCAAAACATTTCCCGCTTATCTTTAAGAAATAAACTTTACAAACGATTTTGATTTTTTCCATTTTATGTTAAACTTTTTTGCACATTACTGCTAATGCAGACAATGAAGGGTGACAAATGGAAATGAGAGATAAAAAATACCTGGCCTGATCGGGAATCATAACCGGGACTTTTGATTCAAAAACCATTTGAATGGTCGGTTTAAAACCACTATACCAATGAGCTGGCGAATGTATTATGATTTTTTTTCCTTAATAAATACAATTTTATCGGGGGTAACAAGGATATTGAAATATTTAGTGCGGAATGGACCATTTTACTGCAGTTTTCTTTTACAGAAAATTAAATGTTACTGCAAAACTAACCTTTAAGCAAAAAGTGAATTGTTTGAGATTATCAAAGTATACCCATAACAATTAGGTAACGCAGATTACTTTTTGTGGTGTTTAGAAAAAAATAATTATCTTTCAATAATTACACGATATATTATATACTGGTAAAGTTTTGATAATTAATTCGCTCTAAAATAAATAAAATAGTTTATAATTTACCAATTTGAAAATTAACAATCAATTTATAAATTCTTTTTGGTTTAGTCTTTTTTTGACAGGTATTTAACTGTTTATTTATGTTGTTTGAAATTTAACCACAAAATAACTGGAATTCCATCATTTAATTACGATAATTGTAATTCAGTAATTCGAATAAGTTGCAGTGAACAAATAAGAGAAGTATTAAATTTCAATAAACAGGATCAATGTTTGTATGTGTTTGTTTAGATAATATTAAATACATTAATCTAATAACATCAATTTGAAATTTTGATATTCTTTTGTTTCATATTTTAATAACATGTAAGCCGACTCACTACATGATATCTTAATAATGTTGAAACATCCCCTTCCTTTGTACATAAACACCCCATTTCATATCCTGCAAAGCCTATCTTCTGCCGTTGCTTTCAAGCGATACGCTTTCACTGAAATGCCTTGCATATAAATTTTTATCATATTAAATTTCCTTTATCTCCTAAAAAGAAGGAAACCATTAAATTACGTTTTAAGCAATTCAATATTCAGAAAGAAAAGCACGGATAATGAGGCACACAAAAAACATTGACACATAAAAATGTAGTAAAAGTTACGGTAAATGTACGTCACTTATGTGTGTGGTAAGACAGTAAAATTTTGCTTAAGTAAAACTTTTATCAGGTCGTGAGAGATATTACATAGTAGACTATAATACATAATCTTAACGTACATTTCCTTCAGTTAACAATCTGATGTGAAACACGCACAAAACTTTCTCTTGTCAATGTAAATAATGAATAATGTAGGTAACCTATGTTTAATCGTGAGTAAACAATGTAAAACGAAAAACGTAACCTAATTTTAATCATGAGTGAATGACACAAACAGTAAATCAACCTCTGTTCGACTTAAAAATACGGAAATTACTAATTGACGCTAAACTAGTTTCTGTAGAAAAAAATGCTGAAATAAAAGTTGTAGATTTTTTAAATTTTCTATAATTTTAGTTACACACTTCTGTCGTAAAATGCATACTAAGGCCGCAATCTTAAAAATCCCATTTACCGATTTTCATGAAAAAAAACAACAGGGCAAGAGAAAATAAAAAATTCGTTATGCCACCTTACTAATAAGTAAAATACGTTTTAACTCCAAGGGAATGAACTAACAAGTGTACACAATATAAAAGTTAAAAAAAGAACGAACAATAACTTGGATTAAAATGCACCTCTACAAAGTATTTTGGACACCTTGAAAAAAATTGGACACAGAAGTTTGAAAGAAAGCTCGGTTTTATCAAACGTCATAATTTCACAAACTTTAAAGTTCTACGCAGTTTGACAATTCGATGGTTAAGTGCACAGAAGTAATAAGTACAACTTCAAGAAAAATGAGTAATTTGCAAAACTTGATAGGAATGCAATATTCTAGTGTACAATTTCTAGTGTTTGTAATGTACTACTTCTAGTGTTTGTGTATACTTGCCAGTGTACAGTTTGTTGTACATTTGCTGTACAATGTGTTTTTGTGGATGATAAAATGCATAACTAACAAGTTTCACCATTCACATTCGTGCCTATAGAGAATGATTACACAAACAATTTAAATGCATTTTGTGCAAAAATATAAAACAAGTGTGTTATCACATCTCACGTTTATGAATTTAATATATATAATTTTAAGCAAAAATATCTAAAATTTTATGTATTTCCCTACACCACACTGTATAATATTTCACTGTATAATAGGTAATACGGCCTAAATATGGTAAACTGGATAAAAACAAGTCCATACAAGATTGTGGTAAGTGGTGTCTATAACTGCCAAAAATGTGTTAAATACGTAAAATAGTAGTAGGTTACTAACAAAACTCCCGTTTTTCTGGTACGTAGTTAATTATTTTCTTAAATTCTTATTACGTATTTTTAATTATATTACTAAAAATTATTATTACAACTCTACATAATTAATTTGTTATAGTCTTTTGACTTAAGTAACAACAGGTTCTAAGGTGCCGTTCTAAAGAAAGGTAATTTTGCATTTGACAATTTTGTACACTTTATTTTGAGTGATGATGCCTTGGCTTATGCAAAGGTAATGAATGATATGAAGTTATAAACAGATAACAAAATTGCCAGACCTGACCGAGAATCGAACCTAAAGTTGTAGGTTAAAGGTTGAATTCTTTCGGGGTGGTAAAAAAATTTGCTAGTTACGTTCACAAAAATTATTTTTAATAAAACAAATTTTTGTTGAATTTAATAAAAGATTCAAACAGAGATATTACTGGAAAAAACAAAATTTTTCAAATAGCGAAGCGAGTAATTGAAATAGAATTACGAGGGGATGATTCAGTTAAAAAAATTAAATCATGAACAACCCCTAACATATAAAGTTAATTCTTGGTAGGCCGTTAAAACAAAGTTAGCCTTGGCCCTTTGGCTACTACACAACTAGTATTACTACAAGCTTCATAAACCCTTGTAAACCTTGTCTTTCTCCCTAATAAACCGTGAAGAGGGGAAAGATGCCGTATAGTCAGGGTTGTTTACGTTGAAGAAGCTTTTCATTCATTCTTTGCAGGATCAAAGAGTTTTCTCCTTTTCCAAAGAAATATCTACTCCTTTGAATTTTCTCACTATTATTTTAAACGTCCCATCAAATAAGATAACGACGTCAGGGCAATTTAGACGGATAATATATAATTCCTGATACAATGAACACAAACTCTGGAGATTTTCTATTATAATGTTTCAACAGAATTATAAATGTATTGCAGTTTACATTTATTCAGTCATTTTATTCGTTATGTTGAATTCATCATCTTTCCTTTATTAACAAAATGAAGCCATCATAGTGAGTCAACCTTACACAAACGTATTTGTATTGAATTAGTTTAATAGAACAACGTTGTTTGAACAGGCGAAATACTATGGAGATGTTTCATGAGTGAAATTCGTCATTAATATCTAATAAACGACAACTACATTATTAGGGAAAAGCTAAAACCCGTTTACAAATCAGACTGCCTAAACAAATACATTCGGGCTACAAATAAACGGACAACTATAAAAACACTGTTATACTGTAAAATAACAATTCAGAAAACAATGGAACTTGAAATAATATCAGTTAAAATATTGTTTAACATTCTGTTCTTTATTCATAGTTTCTTCAATACCATAATAAACAGTCCCTTAATAAAATATAAACAAAATTAATATACAGTTTATAGTCGTTGTTCTTTTACATAAAAGTTCTGTAATTAAAGTTACAGCATAGCGATGGTTACAGTAACATTTTATATTATCTTTTCATTAGATTACTTTATTAATTAGTTTTTAAAAATATTAAACGATTTACATATTTAAGTTATGAATTGTTTTTATTTAAATATTTTAAGAAAAATACGTCATCAAATTACAAAAAATTACTAGAATATATTTCATAAATACATGCTCTACTTTATAAAACATTAAAAACTTTATTATTATTATTATATTACGCTGGTTAAGAAATTTAATCATTTAGGAAGTTTGATTACAGCAGATCTGGAGACAGCCATGAAAATAAGAACTCGTATTGAAATGGCGAGATTGGCATTTTCTAACATAAATCTACATGTACATAGAACAATTTCCTTTCTGTGAGATAAAAGTAAGTCAAGGCATGCATTTACTCTGTCCTGTTGTATGCTATGAAAACATGGACTTTTAGTACTTAATTCAAGAATCGTTTTCAAACTTTCGTGATTCAGAAAAATGCTCAGATTTTTTTTAAACGGTCATGTTACGAAAGTTGACGTTTAGAGACGTGCCAAAAGTAGGAAGACTGTTCACCTTCGTAATTTACACAGGATGACTAATATGAGTGACATATTTTCGAAAGCAAAGTTGAGGTTAGAGGAGATCTGGTTGAAAGAAATGCTCATGGTTGAGGAACATAAAAGACTGGACAAGCGTACACAGATTCTTTTGAGGGTAGTTCACGATCGACACTCTAAGAAGAAGAAACTATATAATGGTTTACCAAAACAAAATTAATTTCTACCGAAAAATGTACTATGCTAGTACATTATTCATGCTAGTAAGATTTCATTGAACGAACTTCTTTATTCGATACATTAGACTCCACGTTTTACTTGTTTATTAAATACATACGAAGTAATATGTGAAGCCGTTAAAGATTTACATAAATGTAACCCACCCATCTTGTTATACGTCTTAGCTGCATCACTATACCGAAATCAAAGAAAGATAATAGTATAGAAAGTTATAGGATTGAATAACATAGTATATACATTACACTATAGTACACGTTATAGTATTACGGTGTAGTAATACAACTTACCTTTTATAAGACATGTATGTAGAAAAAACTATAAGATTGGTGGTAACAGTATTTCTTATAGTTTTCACATTATTTATTATAAAGCAAAAATAGTATTTTGAGATCTTACAACTGCACATAGTACATGACAAACAATCATATTTCAAAGAGATCTAGTTGTTTCCACCATTGAGGAAGAAATTTCAAGTTTTAGTTAGTAATTTTTAGTTTTAGTAAAGAACAAAAACGGCTTCAGTTGCCAAAATAATGAATAATAAAATAAATTGACAATTAATTAGCTACAAGATACCAATGGTTCAATAGAACGGCTAAAACTGAAACATTCAACACATTTTTTTTGTCAAATATCTTAAATTTTGAACTTTCGTTTTTTCATAGTTTAGCTTCAATTTATCAGTAAAACTTTTTTCCAAAAAATGCCTTCTTCAGAAGTTATCGTTTCTCTTTGCAAAATCCTATCTATTGTTCTGTAAAAAAATAGATTGTTAATGAATCCAATTGATAAAAAAGTAGCCATAACTTCCACATTACCTAAACAAAATTTTCGGATTACCAGCAACATTTTATACGAGATTAATTGGTAAGAATTAACTTACTACGTGAGACTTTTGAATCTGACGAGGAAGCAATACCATAAACAAGAGATTGGCCAATATTTATCTGCTTTAAATTTACTACAACATTTTTACAAATGCACACTGCAATAAATACTAAAATGCACCAGTTAGATGAATTACATGTTAGTGTATTTTAACTAAATACCAACAAAAACTGTTAAAAATAATAATAAAACTCAATCAAAATTTCAGACAACCTGTAATCATTATAACATTTTCTAAAAACTAATAAGATAGGTAAGAAAATTTTTAAACAGATCATTACTTCATAAGAATTATACTGATCATTAATTTGAAGTTCTCTTTAAACCAAGAAGTTTTATTAATGCTATCGCTACATGCAATAAGTTACAAACGTTGTGAATAATTATATATATAATACAATCACAAAATTTTGGAAACAAATCCTGTTAATTGCTTATGTACAGAATTGTTACATAATAATTAGAATATAAAATATTTTTTTAGAAAAAACTGGTAGCAGGTTGCAGAAAGTCTAATTAAAGTTTGTAAGTAAATAATTAACTTACGATATTAATTAACTTTGATCACATTCTACTTGAAATACGAATAGTTACATTACACAATTTACTAAACTCCATGACACAGGTTGCACTAATTTATAAAAGAACAAAAAACAATTATAACGGTTTGATTGTAATGAAAAATAAAGAAAAAAGTAGGCTACATACAGTAAAACCAAAATGAACAAAAGCCAGCAAACTGTTTGTAAATACATACAACCATAGGAATACCAGATCAACAAGAAGTATACACACACCAAAGCAGGTAGCCTACATATTATGTATTATATACCATAACTAACGTAAAAGCGCAGTTTAAATAATTTTTATATCCTTCCGGAAAGTAGTAAAATAGATACCATATTATATTTTTAATCAGTTGATTGCACATTTATGAAAATATAGGGCGGAAACCGTTTGGAACACCGACGAATATTAGATTAAAGCATCGCTTGCTATATAAATCTATTAAATATCCGTATAAAGTTTGAGTAAAAAAGTAAAAAATAATACAGTACTAACTTCATAATAAGTGAATTGATCAGTTCTTTTTTGTTTTTTAGTTGTGATTATTTATCAAGTGCATTTATTTTATTCTGAAAGAAAACACTTGTGCTAAAACAATTATTTTCCCTAAACTGGAGTGAGTTATAAAGAATAATGGAACTGGTAATATGTGTGAGTATATAAGTGTAGTTCGCCTTTGTATCCGTGAAACACGAAACTTTACGATCAGCAGTACACCGTCTATCAATCACTTGGACCCCTTCCCACCGTTTGGGCTGACGACATAGACTTGGCCATTTTCACATTTCCCTCTGTCCCTAACTTCAGTTAACTTGGCCATCAACCTTTATTGTAAAGTTGAAAAAGAGATTAAAAAAAATTGCTGTTAAGATCCCAACAAGGAGAATGAGAAAGTTAGGAAAAGTTATCAAGTTAATTCAAAAATAACAATCGGTTTTACTTAGTTGAACTTTAGCCAACTTATCACATTTGAGACCTTACTTATGCAACTTAGATTCTCTAATAAAGTTTGTATAACAAAAAATAAAAATTTTAAAACCACATATCACATCGTTGCAATACGAAAATTAATAACAAATTTCGGCCTTAAAATCTCATTTGCGTTTCCATTATTTTTTGGAGATCAATACATTAAAATTTAAAAGATATCAAAGAAATTGGGGAAGTTATATTTTGTTATAAATGGTCACTATACCACGTAACTAGGCGATTCTAATTTTCTTAAAGATGCATTTTACGAGTTCACTCACTGGGCTAACCCGAAGGCCAAACAAATACTTATCTGATCAGGAATACATATCTGTAAGATAAATTTAACAATCTAGTTGCAAAAATCAAATTACGAACTTCATAAATTTTTGGCCTTTCCTCCAAACTTGGAACAGAATTACATACATTTAGCTCACATTCCCACCAGTCCTCGTAAAATATAATTTTTGAAAATATTTTAAATTCATATGATTATCACATAATAAAAAATCTGGAGTAAAATATTCCCCGACTTTCTCTTTCAAATGAAAATAATGTAAAATACAACTTATGTTTAATCGTTAGTAAATAATGGAAAATGAAAATCAACCTCTGTACGACTTAAAATTACAAAAAATCATCAATCGACGCTAGAATATGCTCTGTAAATAATTGCATGAAATGAAAGCCGTAGATTTTTTAATTTTCTATAACGTCAGTTTTATTATACTCTTTTGCTGTAAAATGCCGCAATCTAAAGACCATTTTTTGCTAAGGCCGCAATATTAAAATCCCATTTTATACCTATTTTAATGAGCAAAACACAGAAAGCACTAACTAACGCTAAACTATGCATTGTAGAAAAAAATATTTGAAACAATAAACTGATTAATTTTTTTTACAGTTTTCCAACACACTTTATTTTTTAGGCATTGTTCTAAGAATACTAAATCAGATTTTGGGATTACTACTTTTTTAAAAGGTACTGAAACAATACATATTTTTTACGGTAGTACTTTCTTCCTAGGAGTGAGTGGGTCACTTCCGATCGAAACCGGAACTTCAAACCCAATCCAGGCCCATTGACTTCTTGTGTCAATTACGAATCCGAAAACCGTTTGTTGCTATCTCTAGTAGTTTCTGACATTTGGGTGTGACGGACGAACGGACATAGAAAAATGAAAGATGACAATTTTCAAACCTGTCACCAAATGAAAGTCGTTTTCTGAATTTAGACTTTCTAGGTAATCTGGACGTGAAAGAATAGTGACTGTGACTGTAAGTGAGCGCGTTAGTCATTGAGGACATCCGAATATGCGTATAAATAGAAATTAACACAACGTATTACAGAGTAACTTATAATTGAATCGGTCATTTCAGAAAACTCATTAGTCTAAGTCAAAAAACTAACTTTCGGAAAAATTTAAAAAACTGGTAATTTACTACGTTTCAATAAAGTACAATATTAAAAAATATATTTTTCTTTGAGGGTGTCCCGTTTAACATAAAATATATACATTTTTCTTTTAAACGATAAGCCACTTATATTGAAAATGTAGACTAAAGCTATTTCTGAAATAAACGGCAGTAAAATGCTAAATTACGTTGTTTTCTGTAAAATACTTTGTTAGACCAGAAGAAAATTGTGTTGTACAATAGTTAGTATTTATTTAGTATTTATTTATTTCACTATTTATTTATTTTATATTAGTAACTTAAATAGTGTTTTGCAATATTAAAAATTGAAATTCTTAACTTTAAGAAACAAAAGTTGGTTCCCAGGACTATTCTCTTTCTTCGACGTCGTCACAAATAGTAGTTATTCCCTTAAAAAGATTTTTTCATCGGTATTTTGTATAGCCTCTTCCACTAGAAAGTACAGCTCAAGCTTCAACAGATCATCCACTTTGATTTTTTATTTTAGATTTATTTAGATTTTGTAATTAGAGGAAAGCACTTTACACGCTTAAGAATAAGCCTTTTTAGTGTTATTACTTAAGGAAAGCCAAACTTATGTGATTATTGTAGGGGTATTGTGTTTAGATTCGGTGAGTCCTAAATATATACTAAAAAATAAAATGTAAAATTTAACTTATGGGCTTTCTGAAATGACCGATTCAATTACGATCAAGATGTGCAACAAAATGTATCCAGATTTAATACGGTATGTGAGCTATGCGTCGAAGCTGAAAGGCAACACAAGAAAGGATACACTGATTAAGTTTTAGAAGGTGATGGTCACACCGATACTTATGTAGGCTATGGAAGCAAAGCTTGGGTGCTTAACAAGAAACAAACGTCAATGATCCAAGCAGCGGAAATGAGGTTCCTTAGACATCTTAAAGGATATTTCGTATGAAACAAGATCACATTAAGATTGAGGTGATAAGATATGAATGTGGAACTCAACCACTGCATGAGCTCTACACAAAATATAAAGGACACTGGACTGATCATTTATTTAGAATGTCACAGAACTACCTTTGAGTCCATGGATTTATGAACCGAGGGGTACAAGAGGAGTAAAAATACCGAGGAAGAGATGAACGACGGACAGGCCCAATTATAGCATAATCCATGATGGACGACGACGACGACGCACATCAGAAATCGTAATTACTTAATACTATTAAAAATGTTACAGAACAACTATTGAATATATATTTTTCAAGTTTTGTCCGGTATTGAAAATAAAACTTTATAAGAAAGTACAACAGTAGAATTAAAACGGTACGTCTAAATTGTTTAAAACAACGGAAACAACGATAAAAAGATCACACGTTAAATACAACAGAAAAATGTAGTCATTGTTAGGAGAAAATTGAAAGCAATATTTCCATAAGCGTTATGTTCATTCAAGTGGGCTGTAGAAATGTAAATGCCTAAATTTTTTCAGCTACACTCATAATCCAACAAGGGCGGTTTGGAATGAACAAATTCTTACTATTATCGGATGAATTTAGTGATTCGTTTTAGGCTTCCGCCTAATTGTTAGTCTTGTACGCTAATATAATCCTTTCTCATCTCTGGCACTGTTCTTTTATAATTAAAATTCTGAATGAGATTAAATGAGGGTGAAAATATTTAATTGTAAAAGAGGTATAAAAAAGTTTGTTAAAAGGGTCAAACCACCACCATAAGCATTACCAGAACTCCTCCCGCCTCTGGTAAGTGCTCGCTGGCCGGCAGGACAAATGACGTTATATATTACTCATATACATCCTCTTCCCTCCCCCTCCATCACTATCAACTTAAAACTTCTAAAACTTTTTGCTACATTTTAACGGATCATTAAGTTCGCTTTTAATATTATTTCGTATTTGGTTCCAACAGTTTAAAATAGTAATCTTGTAAACTTAACCCTATCTGACATAGTTTATTAATTTAAACTTTTCCATCTAAAACTAAAAAAAAACTTAATTTAATTTTCTTAATTTTAGCTTCACCACAGCAGAGATAAAACATAATCAAAAATTAATTAAGTTAGCTTGGTCTTCTGTATTCATTAACATTAGTTTCATTAAGGCATTATGACGAAATGCATCACAAACTTTTTACTACAAAATTCCCAAAAATAATAAATTATGTATTTTGAAATAACAGGGGGCCCCACAAATACGAAACGCCCGTACAAGTACAGCAACTTTTAATTAAATGTATTTATTTAAGGTTTAAGGCTGCGAGAAGACTCCTCGTCTTCTCCAACTTCTCGTAGGAGAGACAGATCCTTTGTTAAGAAATACACCTGAAAAGAGTGGACGAACAGAACAGGTTACAAGAGGACTGTATAACAAGAATGAACAATTGATGGAAACAATACGAAAATGGAAACTAAAATTTTGTGGTCACGTAAATAGAATGGATGATAAATGATTAAAATAAAATTAATTTTTGATATTAAATAACTTTAAAGTGACAAGAGCCCATAATATTTATGTGTTACGTCCAACACACTTATGACTTAAAAGACTAATGAACATAATGACGGATGATAAATGAAAATGAGTGAAGATTAAATACCAAACTTAATCAAGAATCAAATCCGGGACTCCTGGGATAGAAGCCTGTTGCTCTGACCATTACACCAACGGGTCGGCCAAAAGATTAAATTTAATGCCGTTCGATACGTGGTTTAAGAAAACAAGAAGGAACTTCAACCTGAAGAAATAAAACGAAAAATCATACTGAACTTAACCACGTAGGCCTACAGACTGAAAATTAAAGACTTTAACATAAAGTAAATACAGAACAGTAGATTTCCGACAGAGATAAGTCCAGTCTACAGAAAGGAAATGTTGAAATTATGAGCAGTAAATTACGCTCAAAGAAATGTTTAATGTAAGTTAATGTGATCTTTAATTACATCCATCCAAAAAATACTTTCATCCAGAGAGGTATTTTATACGGATGTCTATCAAAAATGAGTTCGTTAATCAAATAGTATACCTTTGAATTAATAAGTATGGTTTTGGCCTAATCGATAAAACGGGTATTTCCTTTAAGATCTAGAAAAGTTCTTCTATACCTTAAAGTAAATTACTTTGAACATTCTCCTTCAGTTAATTTCTAAATATTTATTGCACATTATATTTCAAATTAACTGAAGACAAGTTATCCCTTTAAAAAATGATAATAAAATTGTTAAATGAAAATGTTTTTTTCAGTTGTAGTACAGAATAATTTAGAATGCGCTGTTGAAATTTTTATAAGGAAACAGTTTAAAAATATAGAAATTTGTTCATACTAATACTTCAAGATTGAGAAACTAAAAAGGTATTAAAAGATTTAACTAAGCGTAACAAAGAAAAGTAATCAAACTCTTATAGCTTTTTCTTTTATTCGACACAAAATACTTTCCCGCTATTTTTCGCACTCACACTATACCCTTTGATTCATGTACTACGTTTTCTGATTAGACAGTAAAGATGAAATTGTGTTTTTCAAACTTTTCTTTACACGTAATGAAATGTAATCAATCAGTGCTTTTTATTTTTTTTCTATTTTATACATACTTTTTTAAATGTGTTAACCTGATTAAGTTAAAATGTTGGAAAACGTAAGTTTATAAATGTAACTTGAAGGTTAAAATATTTTACAAAGTAAATTGTTTTTAATAAATGGACAACAAAAAATTAATTAATTCAGTAGATAAATACCGACAAGTATTATGAATCATTCTAAATTTATCTACAATTAATAAAAAACGAGGAAGGATTATTAAAAACAAGAAAATAAATAAATTACCAACTTATGAGCTTATTACGTTAAATTTTGTACAGCGGTCAATCTTCACTCGGTAATGGGAATTAAAAAGAGATTACGATTCACCGTGCAGAGAAAGAAATGTATCGATTTAATTACTAGACACTCTTTATCGAAAACAACCAACCTACAATTTTAGTGAACTCAGGTAATTTTTTATGTTTCTATAAATAAACCAACATTTCCACTAATTACTGACGGTCCGAGTCCTTAATCCGAATTCTAAATGAAGCTCAACGAAATTAGCGTTGATAGTGAAATTCAGAGAATTGTTCTACGTAATAAGATTAATAAAGTTTACAATTATGGGCGAATTCCGATTAAACTGAATTCGATATCTGGTCATCTAGTAGCCAATTGCGTATTATTGGAAGGGGTCTGAGTATTGCACCTTCAGAGACAACATTGTTTCTAAGAAGGGGTGAGGATGACGGGTGTTGTTGTTTTTGCTGGTGCTGCTATTCTTAGTTAATTTGAAAAGCCTTACTTGAGTTTAGGTTTAGAGAGGATTGAGGCCGCCTTATTAAGTCGGTCGTTACGAGGGTCATTAAGGCTGCGGTGATCTTGTGGGAAGGAGGAATAGGTTCAATTCAATGCGTGTGCACTATTGATGATGCTGTAACTGATGGGGATACAATCGAGAAGGGGAATCGGGGAACCGGGTCATTGAAGCTATACAGACAAAAGCTAAGCCCCCGAGTTACAGTTGCATTTTCCCCTGCTCTGTAAAGAGAGGAATAGCCAACAGAACGAGAGGGAATAGAATCGAGGGAAAGGAAGCTCTCACAAATCCAATTGCTTGCTGGCCACTACCCATCTTCAACCCCTGCCGTACAACCGCCCGTTCGACCCAAAACTCCACTGTTAGTGACAAAACAATCACTACAGCCAGTCCTTCCTTTACTTTCTAACCTCATATAACCTCTACCCGTTTTACCTTCAAATTCGCTTCTTATTTCCTTCTACTACTTTTTCTGTTTTGCCGATGGCCCTTCATTTTCTTTTATTTGCTCTTCTAGTGCTGTTAATGAAATAAGCTAAACTCCAGTCCTCTTCTGTACACTGCATTCTACTTAACAGTCTCGACATAACCTTATTGCCTGGCCTTGCCCCAAGCTAGCGATCTTTATTTACAGAGTACAAACACACAAACATACATACATGACCACTTAGTTCTTAAAAAAGAAAGAGAAAAGATATTAAACGTCTTCTTTCTTTATAAAGACCGTAATTAAACAACCACTTGACCCATTCGGCTTTGTTATTTTCTATTTGAAAATAAACAAAATTACAAAAATCGGGAAACGAAGATAACCACAGCGTAACGATAATCGTTGCAATAAGAACAGTACTATATCAAGATAAAATAATTTGATCTCTTAAGTACAATTATTATAGTTACGAGTTTTAAGTAAACAACATTTAACAAGTTACTACATTTGTGATAATAGGTTTAATCATTTTCAACGTAAATGTTTTAAGACAAATTGCAGTATTTTTAATTCAAACAGCTATAACGATACATCGAAACATCATAATACCGAAATTTTTATAGCCAATTAAGTGTGTTTAATAGATCCGTGCAAACCCAGATATTTTCTGATATTGTTTGCACAAAAAAAAACGTAACTTATTTTATCTTTATTGGGATATATATGCTATACGAGTATAAGTACTTTTTATCAGAAATATTATTGGTATGCGAGATGGATACAGTAAAGTTTACCTTGCGCATCGTCAATGCTACTTGACTTCGTAGAAGCGATGCAAGTACTGTTATAAGTATTATGATACTATGGGTAAAGTACCCTTGTAATATACTGTGAATAGCAAACGCATCCTTCTTACCATCACGTAGGCAAAATAATACACACAAGAAATATAAAATTTTATGTTCCACGCATTACTTTTTTACTGAAAACATCCCGTAACTTACAACACAATACAATTCACATACAAAAATGCATTATTAACAGCTACATCTAGATAGCACATTATCAATAGCTAAATTGTAAGAACAAAGAAAAAAATCTGAGGAAAATAAAATTTTAGAATAGTAAGTAAATATATATATAATTCATAGGCTGAAAAGTGTTAATATTTGGTTACCTTCACGATATTTTAATTATTTAACTAAAAAATAAAATAAAACAAATCCTGGCTTCAATTGTTAATATGAATGTATTGTTTCCGTTTTTAATTTTTCAGTTAGTTTATATTAATTTATTTCAGGTCGTATCAATAATGTAATCATTAGCAAGCAGAATAACAAATCAAGTCATTTATAGACTTCTTAATATAAATACCACGACAATATTAAAAACGTAATGTTCAGGTTATTTAGTTTGTATATTTAAATTTATATGTCAATAAGAACTCATTCTCTCCCTTAATCATCAATAATTATTACTATCACTAATTGTACACACGCGCAATTGCTATCATTGGTCTTGAGTAGATTAAAGAGATTATTCCACCACAATAACTGGGTCTTTTAAATTTTCGATTTCTGGCTTAGTCAGCCAGAATCTTTAGATCTGAGTAGATTAAAGAGATTACCACAACAACTGGTCTTAGAAGTTCTGATATTGGGTATAAATGCAACTGTATGGGTCATAGGGTCTGAACCTGGTGGTGAGCAGCAGTACAATGGGCCCTGCGGGCTTAAGTGCAATGGATCTTCAACCTATACCTATACATTCAATTCTTATAATCAACAAAATAAAATCAAAACACGAAGAAAAAAATTACGACCGGAATAATTTTTGATTCATCATCGATTAAGTAAGTAAAACAATTATTACTTCCAAACAAACTGTAATATTATTGCAAAATGTAAGAAAAAAATAATAAGAATAAGGAATAAATTACGACAGCTAACTTTTCTGATTTTTTTACTGTATAAAATATACAATAGACCTATTTTTTTATACTGCGGTACTGTACTAAAAGAAACAGCGAAAAAAGTAGCTCGAGAAAGAAAAAGCTTGTAATAACGGCGGGAAAGGATATAAGAGACAAGCCAATATTGAATTGTGTTTTATAATATTATTGCTGATCCTATTGGGTTCTTATTCGATGTTCTTTTGTTTTAGTTTAGTTTAATGTTACTGAAGAAGTAATTGAAAGTTTACGGGAAAAGTTTGCAAATAAAAAAACAAGAGGAAAACAAGAAGTTCAAACTATATAACAGGTGAAAAATCGAGTTTTCTACAGTTTAGTTTCGTCTGTACGAGAAATGAAGTTTACCGAGAAGAAAAGTCTTCAGCGGTTCGATTTTCCTTTCAGTTTTTTATTTCCTTACTTTGTATTAAGATAAATGGCAGGTTTAATATAAGTGCTGCTATTACCATTATACAATAATAAAACATCGTGTATAAAATCTTGTAACACATCCCATTCACCCATAACTTACGAAATATCTTCAGTTATTTACCATCCTGAATAGTCGTATAATCTTTACAAGAGCACTCATTTATTAAACACAATAAAATTACTCCCCTCAATAAAAACATTTACCAGGAAGTCGTTAAATCATAACATTACAAACAACTTATTTATTAAATATTTTGAATACAACCGACTAACTAACAATCCTAACGAGACAAATTGCACGATTAAATCTTCCTCGAAATCTACCAAAACGACTGCAGAATTTGTAGAATAGAGACCTAAAGTAATATAAATCAATTATAATTAAACAGTTAAATCAAAATTCATTTTTAATGCTTGTTTGTTCCAAAATTAGTGTTAAACTTTTACAATTTTTCACTCTAGAACATACTACTGGGTATCAATGGCCTATTTCATGGCTCTTCCTTCCTTTTTAGGATATTTATTTGTTGTAATTTTACAATTATAAATAAAGACAAAAAAATAAATATAAATACTCTATTAAAAATATTTTACTATAAACGTAAATAGAATTTTATTACTTTAATAACATATGAATTATTATAGCAGCAACAAACTTAAAATAAATCAGTTTGATAATAAAAATTTTCTTATTAATTGAATTTCGAATAATAAAACTTACCTAAATAACACGAGAAAACGATAAACTTATAAAAATCGATTTCAAATGAACTTGAACATACCTGAAACAAAAGAAAAATACATTTTAAGTACTAAATTTGAAGTAAATAATTTATGGTTACATAATATTATGTCGAGCCGGGTTACCAATTTTTTCTCCATGTAATTCGGTTACAATAAAGAAAACTAGAATAATAGCTGTTACCCAAACTGATGGTAAGCTCAAAGACTCAGTACCCTAATATAAAATCCTGCTTACTGTACGTACTTAGGTACATCTAACCCGTGTCAGCAAAACTTTTTTTTGTCTGATTTTCATTACGGTACTGTACATTGAGCAGTACAACTTCCGTATTTGATAATTAAATGGCAGTGGGGAATTTCACTTTAAGGAGTAGAGGTACCCAGTGATAGATTCTCCGTTTAAAATTTCGGGTATTGTCCGTTATTCAGACCAAGAGGTCTCTACTCTATTTTCGCTTAAACGACGCACGGTTGGGAAGTTCCTTGTAGCTAGATCACGAGCTAGTTGGTTTGGATGGTCATCTAGTTTTTCGTGATATTTACTATACAAGGACGCGGTTAGCTTCTTTTACTGTAGGAATTTTGAAATCGTCGTGGAGGGGTTTATTGCTACATAAAAAAGAGCCCCAGAATCAAGTTTTAAGAATTTTGATTGAAAGGCCTGGGTCGACTTTAAATTACTCTCTGCCGCTATTCCAAACAGCTGAACACCATAAGTCCAGATTGGTCTTAATAGGGATTTGAATATAAAAATCTTGGAGCGGAGGTTCAATCTTGATCGAGGGTTAATTAAGCAGAAGAGTAGTTTCTGGCGGCGATTAAGTTCTAAAACTAATGATGTAAAACTAGTAATGAAAATTAAAAGTTAAAATTTTAAAAATGTATTCATTAAAAAACCACGAAAATATGTCCAGATACAATGTTAAACCCGTGGCAAATTATTTATTACATGGACTCGCCATTATGATTTAAAAAATGATAAAAGTTATTTTAAAAAAACCCCTAGCAAACCAAAATTATGAAGGCAATCAAATTCCAGGAGAACTTATGTACCTCTGCCTAATTTTAAAACCAGTAACTTCGAATTTTCATTATATAAATTTGAAGTAGGTTGGGTATTTCAGTTATTTTAACATTATTTCAGTTATAAGTTATTTCAGTTTGGTTATTTCTGTTATTTTTGGTTATGTCAACAAATTTTAATATATTACATGAAATGGCCTAAATAGTAGCTAAAACAGAATTAAAGCATCCGAATTAAGTTTATTAAATTGTACAAACGTAATACCACTATTTCATGCTAAATACTTCAACATTAAAACTTTCTTTAAATACTATAAAACCTTCCCGATTTCTATTTAAATTAAATATTACAAAATAAAACTTTACAAAACAGTAGTAGAAAACCAGTAGTTGACGGATTAATTGTGTAAGAATGAAGTGATTTAACAGCTAGGAAAGTTTTCATTAATTCCAATGACAACAAAAATTATAACCGCACTTATGATCTTAAAAAGCTATTAAAAATTTTAAAAATTATAAAGAAATTAAAAAAAAAACAAATTCATTATAAGTAATTTTGTAACATAACTACATTCACAAAAATGCGAGCAACCACCTAGCAGCTTTCTTTGTCATACTTATATAGCTTATTTACTATTTTTTATACTACATTTATACTGTATTAGGATCATAATATGTCAATAGTTTACTACTATTATGGCTCTGTGGGAGAGTAAGCGATAAAATATTACCTCATCAATTTTGTTTTTCTTCTTTATTCCACAGATTTAATTATGAATTCTTGCGTATCAGTTTATTCGTGTTTCTTAACTGTAGCTGTACGTTACGCGCGATTTTAATGTTTATGGTTGTATGTAAACAAATCGTTTCTTTCTATTTTTTAAAAATTTTTTATACGTATTACTTTGAGAAGCTGTGATTTTATTATTTAATAAATACTAAATACCGCCTATATTAATTTATTTAATTTTGCTGAGCGTAAATAAAAATTACAAGATGAATAATTTTGTCTTTAATCCTTAATGTGTGTACGTTGCAATCTGTTCAATTCCGAACAATACGCAACCCCATGACCCAATGACGTGAGTTTGATGTATATGACGAGTAAATGAGGTGTACTCTTGGACAGACCCAGGCCGACTATTTCCGAGAGAGTATGTTTAATGGAACCCCAACCACCAAAATACATCGGTCACCACTGTCTAGCATTAAAATTCGTATAAAAGTAACGACTTTATTAGGATTTGAACCAGGAAACTTTGTCTCCGAAAATCAGATGTTAAACAGCTGACTCGCTTCGACGACTTTACCTCTAAGAAACAATAAATAACAAGGGAATATAAAAACCACGCATAATACATAACTAATATATCACTACTAATAAGAGAATTTATAAAACTGGACTTAAGTAAACATGATCGATAAATTTAGTAAAGTGACGATGATCTATTAGCGTTGCAATTCAACCCGGGTCAAATTTAATATGTAAAATGACCTAGACTAATTTAATAAATCGGGTAAAGTGACAAATCTAATATCTCCGTATTTGCTAGAAAGCTCGCATTACTGTGTTTCAGACTACAGTAAAGTTTCAATAACAAAAAGAAAACAGTATAGCATTCATATACTGTTAAGATACACAGTTTTAAGTCAAAGGTAATCGGTAAAAAGATTTACAAAGGAATTACATTACTGGTAAAATTGAATAGTATCGGTTAATTACCTAATAAAAAACATCTTACATAATGGTCAACGCATTTAACGTATCTTCTAATTATTAAATTGGTTGGTTTAAAGTAGGTGAGGGTCACGGTAGGGGAGGGATATTATCGTACAGAAACCCCTACAGGGAGCAGAACGTGAAGAACCTGGTAATGAATGAGGCAATTAAGGGTGGAAAACATAAAAATGAAATTAAAACCCCCAACTCTGTTTTAAGGCTCTTGTACTTTTTACAATGCCTCTGCTACTGAACTAATTTTAAAAACTTATTCTACAACCAGAATAATAGTGGAAACGTAGAGGGAACCCTAACAGACTCAAAAACACGACTCCTTTGCGAATTAAAAGTGGAAATGGGGAAAGAAAAACAATGATTTTTATTTTGTTCTCAGAACTGAGTTCCTTCTTTATGCCTACAAGAAGAGTATGCAGAAATTCAAGTATACTTTCCACTTACGCATAACCCTCTGTATTTAAATATAATTGCAGTATTACGTAGTGAATGATACTAATATAACTTCAAGCTTAATTCTAAAGTTTATGAAAAAAAGAAAGAAAACAACTTCTTAGAAATTCTCATCCATCTCGTTAAAAATTCATATTTCTAATTCATAAAGTTGTATTTCAACAGTCTTAATACAAAACTTATCTGCAGTATATCATTTATGTCCTTAAGTTATATCTCTACAAAATAACGACGAGGATTAACCTCTTTTGTAAACAAATCCCGTTGGTTGAATTCAATTTATTTCCAATCACATTTCTGTTACCACTTACACTTTCTATAAAATTAAAATTAAACTGTTTGTACTTAAACTGCCTTTACAAAACATTTTTTGTAAACCACACAGAAATCAGATCATGTTGTTACCCAAAATTAAACTTATTAAACAAATTATTAGAAGTAAGAAAAAACATTTTCAGACTAAACACGTAATCGATTTCTAACAAACTCCAAAAAATAGACAAAAGAATTTTGAGAGCAGATATTCATTAAAAAATCCAATTTCAAAAAACAAATGGCGGTTAACCCCTAACAGCATAGTATGCAAGGATAACGAACGATAATCGACACGATGAGAAAAAAGAGTTGACTCAACGGCCATCTCTGTAGATTACCTAACGCAAAAGGAAACTATAAGGATCCAGGATATTAAGGCAGACTTGAAGGACTTAAACATAATGAAGGAATGATCAAAAATTGAGAAGAAAAGAAGATCTTGAAGGAAAATAAACTAACCCAACTTCTTTTCCAGAAAGAAAAACAACCTAACTACATCATAACAGAGAAAATGAGGGCCGCCAGATCAAAAAATTTGAAGCGGATGTGGAAATGAAAGAGGCAGCATCAAGATAACTACGTAGCTCGAAGACCTAATGGGTATGACTTCAGTGCTCCTACCGGAGCAAAAACTAAAGGGAAAAACCGACAAAAATTAAAAGAAACTATTAAACTGGATAAACGCTAAAAATTATCTCTGGTGGATAAAATAGGAATATAAAAAACAATCATAAGATCATTAGAATTATCATCGTACGAATCATATAATCATTGTTTTAAAATAATAGACTGTAAAATAAACAAAAAATAAAGTTAAATAGAAGTTTCTACAGATGACAGGAATTTAGATATTCACATATTGTCCACTGTCGGGTATTTTTGCCCAGAAATTTATATTTTTTTAAAAAAATAATTCGGCTACGTTAATAACTCGGTTGGAAACGCGCTTTATTTTAAAGGATATAGGATACGACCACCAGAGCTTGAATTAGCATTTAAACTTACATTTTCAGTTAATATTTACGGCTTAGATGTTGGTTTGACTTTAAAAACTAGATTATATATTATTTTGTAGATATGTTAACAAACTGAAAATTACAACTCACATAGTGAAAGTAATTAAATTATTCTGGTATATTTAAAATAGTATTGTTACAAAAAGATATATATATATATATATCTGTATTAAGTTGGAGATTATTTGTCCACCACACATAACATATTCCCGTGTAACGGTACCAACAGTATTACAATGAATCAGTAGATTGCAGAGTATTGTGGTGAATAGTGATTCGTATTAACTGTTAGATCGTTCGCCACCACCACCAGTTGTGTTACCGCCCGAGTATCCGGGCAACTGTGTGACATTGAGTAATGTACGTTAACCGAGTAATAGTAGTAGTTGTTAAAGCACTAGTAACAGTAGTCGTAGTAGTAGTAGTAGTAGTAATAGTAAATGGTCTGGTCTAGCGAGGAGACCTAACACTACCTCGATGGTATGAGTAGGGCAATACCGACCCATTGGCGCGTGAACGCCTCTCGTTGTTCTGCACGATCGCAGCACATCTCTACATCAATCCCCTCTTCAATTCCATTTCCATCAACTATCGATGGACAACCCTTTAGAAGAGCAAAAGAGGAGTAATAGGAAGAAGCAGGGTAAAGGGTGACCTCGGTGACATTATTGGCACATTCCAATACCTTATCTTGTTTGTTACCTAGCCTTCCTTCCATTCCAACCCTTACACAATTATTCACGCTGTCGTAGAGCACACCCCCTTTTGACACAACACTCGCCTCAAACAATTCACACGTAATCTCCCTTCCTTCTGTCGCCTACCTCAAATATCTCCTCCTCCATTCCACATCGCATCAATTTCCCTGTTGAATAACAATTGCATTACTATTTTATCTACGCGTAAAAAAGGAATTGTCGGCACATTCATTTTCCTTTTCTCACACATCTTTCTGACACAGCAGAAAAAATAATTTATCAGTTGATCCAAATACTCCTATTCTGTCAGTTGTAATTTGAATTACAGCTAATTACCCCTTAAAATTATGGAAGTCCTTGATAGATAGAGTACAACCCAAGAGATCTATTCACCAAAAACAGAAACGTGTCACCATACCATATAATAGAAGCAATAAATATCTGCTACATCAACTGATAATACAGGGGAATACTGAAAGAAGAATATGAGTCTGAAGAAGATAAATTTCATGTTTAATAATCCTGATAGAGAGATTCGGCTACTTTTCAGTTGATCTTTTGAAGAGTGTAGCATACCGGGTTCAGATAGCTCAGATGATGTCCCAAATCCAGCTAGAGAGGGACTAAATGAAAAATAATTTTTGAATACTACTCTAAATTTATTTAAATACGTAGGTTTGTTATAAATCATACAACAACCGATGACAGATTAATATATTGTGTGTTACGATCACTGTTTGTCGCTTTCAGAGTACTCCTAATAAACAAGGGGCCAAACTGATGTGACATCAAAGTTCTGTTTGACAAAACCACTATAACTAACATACTTAGTTATCAAAAATATCAGCTTAACAAATAGTCTTTCATTAGCTCACACTCTGGCTACTAATTTACTTAATCAAACCTGTTTAGTTGGTTACAATCAACAGAACAGTTCCTGAATAGAATCTTGAATTAAAGAATTCATTCTAGCCTTATAATTTAAACCAGATTGTTAATCTAATTTGTACTCTATTCCAAATTTCAAAAACAGTAACATTACACAGTCAAGTTAAAAACATGGGAATGTGAAAACAAGTGAATTTTTCAGAACTGAAATACTGTACGCTGTAAACGAAATTTAAAAAATTAACCTGACCAAATATTTTCAATATTACAATTATTAATTTTATGAAAAATTATCAAAACTATCACATACTTCATAAAACTAAATAAAATCCGAAATATTTTAGAAAACACTAGGTTGTGTTGTGAAACTAATAAAATTGTTGGTTTTATTTCTATATAAAATAATTTTATTATTGCTATTAATTTGTTTTACTAAAACACTCACAGGTATAAAACTAATAAAAGTTAATAGGCTAATCACAGAATACATAAATCACACTATATTAAATTGTCATACGTCAATTTTTATATCTACTCTTACATTATGTACGAGTTAAGAAATTAACCTATTTAAGTACGGATTCTTATGTCCTAGGATAAGTGAACTTACTGTTTCTTCTTCAAACACCAGGTCTCCCAGAACTAAAATATCAGGCTATGAGCTCACAGATTTATAGGTGTAATCATTTCCCTCGTGTATTTCCTGTCGACGCTAAAGAACCAGTTCGGTAACTCCATTTTGAACGTTATGATTTTTTATGTACTTTAGATTGAGAAGCAATTTGTAAAGTTTACGAACTAGGTAACAGATAACCCTTTGGAATAACATTTTGTTATAAGAAAATCAAAGAATTATTTTTTGAACTGTATTTCTGAATTCATTTTGGGAAGTTGCATTTTTTAATAAAATGGGAAAACTCTGAACGTACTACGAATGATAAGATTGAAGTATTCAAACAATTCACAACAAATTACTAAGAATAAATAAGAGCAACACTAAATAGTCCATATCATGGTTCTCAAAGTGAGGGCGCGATTAAGGGTTTGGGGAAAGGGGTGCAAAGCTTTTATTTAAAATAATAAATAGAGTTTTGTATCGACCAAATAAATGAAGTGAAATATTCTTTATTTAAAAAATTTAGTGTAATTCGAAAGAAAACCTAATTGATCTTCAAAGTGCACTGCCTTGGAAACAACATTTAAGGAATATTCGCTAACGCCCTTCTGGATCAGTGTCCAAATGAATACCCTTTTTGAGTGAAAATGCCTTAAAAATATTCATGCCCTCTGAGAGGTACTACATATTCTTGTGACACTGGATTTTATATCTCGCTACCATTAAGACCAAATATCGTTTAAGATTAGATGTAACAAGAAAACTTAAGAGTCGCACTGTCGGAACTGACTGCACGTTTCAGAAAGCTTTGTGCCGAGAAACGTCAGGTTCATCCATTACATCAGTAGTCTTAACTTTTGTTTGAGTTATATTTAGCAATAGGTAGGTAGCCTACTTATTAAAATACGTGTCCTGATCTATTTGTAATTATGTTTTTAATTATTTCGGCACTGAACCCATTGTCCCAATAGGAATAGGCTATAATAAACATTTAACTATAATAAGAATTACCAGTATAAGTGTTTTCAAAAAAATGTCCATATAAGGGGGGCGTGGCTAACAGTTAACCCATATAGGAGGGACTCGAAATAAAAAGTTTGACAACCGCTAGTTTATACTGGATAAATGTACGAAAGTAACAAAGATTGTTAAAAATACAGTTGCTGAAATTTTAAGTCAAAAAGTGAAACGGTAATTTCTTATCATTACCAGGTAAGAAAGGCAAGTGACAACAGCATTTATATGAAAGTACTTTAATGTACTAAAGACAAACTTACACGGTACTGATTAAACAATTCTTAGCACTCATAATGAGTTTATCTTTTGTGCTTTTAACCCGTCTTTTCTTTCCGGAGCTTCAAAATAATAATAACAGAAATAATAGAGATACCCGTTTTTTGGTTTATCTTAGTTGGTGGAGAACATTAAACCCAGTTCTTCATAAAATAAGGGTGGGAAATAGTGGCATCACCAGAGAAATGCGTTGAAAGCCATAGTATAGATGTGTTAGGTAAAGTTTGTATGTGTATATTGTAAGGGATGGTTTCTTGCAATTGTCTCTACAATCTACCCTCTCGCTTACCTCACCTCATCTTATTTCTGCATTATTATTTCCCAGCTCTCCCAAAAACCGCTTCATGAGTTTACGTTTGTAGAAATACTTAACCCCCTCTACTCTGTCGGTGTTGTTACACTAACACTAACATTATATAAACATTGTATTCATTCTATTTTCTCTTGGTTTCATTTTTACTCTTTTTTATTACTTTCTCTCCGACCCTCTCTCAAAATCTCTATCTTTTTTCTTTCTATAACATGCCTTGAATGGGTAGTTTCATTTCCTTTTTTGTTAACAATTCTTTTTCATAACGGTTACCATATAGATCGGTAAGGTGTGTTTAAAATGAAAAACATGTTGTTCTCATAATACATCCTCAATATCATTTTTATATAATGACGTATCATGGTCATTGTGTAAATCGTTGCTGTATTATTGTTGACGTGTATGTGAATACACCAAGCGTTATGCGTTACTCTCCAACAAGTCATTTCTTTTAACAACTTGGTTAAAGAAAAATGTTTTAAACAACTACGAGACATGCCATCATCATCCACTAATCTACAAAAAAAACTTTGCAGAATCGTATGCAAATGCAATATTTAAAATGACATATTTTTACAGCTATTTTTATGTAACAACCTTTCGTAAAAAAAATGTTACGTGATACAAAATATCATAAGAAACATATGAAAAGTAACATTCTTTACGTTTCACTCGGTAATCCTGAATGAAAAATGCAAAAACCTATAGAAAATACTAATTCAGAATATTTAAAACAAAATAAATTGTTATTACTTTAACAAGAGAATTTATATTCATGACAGCATAAGAAAATATTTGATGACAGGTATACTAAAATATGTAACATGACCTGCTGATAGTAATCTGTAGGCTTTTATTACAGCTTATTTACCTAATTATTCTTAATTTTAAACATCCATTGCTAAAACAAATATAGATATACCTTTTACAGCCAACCATTTTTCATGACTAGTATTAAATACATGATGCCAGTTAATAAGAAATGATAAATACCACATCTGATCGAGAATGAAATATTGATCCTATTGGATAAAAGCCATCAGCACTGACAGAAAAAACAACTTGAAAGCAAATGAAGCCATGTAAATAAGCCTGCAGAAAGTCAGCCCGCTAATTCAAACGAAAGGTGAATGTTGCGATGTTCGCAGCACGTAGCTAAATAGATGAATAAAAATGTTAAAAAAAACTTTCCTTGTTATAATTATTTTGTTGTTCTGGATCAGCCCCTTAATTTCCACAACTCGTCGCGGAACATTTCTTATAAAAACAAAATACGAAAATCTTATCAGCTACTTTATTTAATATACCATTAATTACATTAATTATAAAGTTTAAATAGTACGGCGATGTTATTGTCAAAGGTTGGATAAGAAAAACTGACATTATTTAGAAAGGTATTAAATTAAACTCGGAAGGATCTACAATATATTCCAATACAGATATTCTAAATACGTATACCGCGCATACCTTCAGATAAAAGATACAAAATCGATCTTACTGAAGTTTTTAGCAGACTACCACAGCTTGTATCGTTTCTTGTTTCATTTTTTAATATACCAAGTATAACATAAAAGTAATTCTAGTAAAAACAGCAATAGGTCTCCGAGAATAATAACGTTGCGCATGAACGTAGATATGGATATAGCTATGTGTGTTCACATCTCGCTTAAAAAACCTTTATAAAGTACGTTTGCGTGGAAGTTTCTTTATAAACTGAATACCGGTAGTAGCTAAAGGATGGGAATGGTAAATATGTAAACATTTCGTTTGGATATTTCTTTTACTTGTATAAAAAACCCCGACTGGGGACTTCTTTTGAAACAATTTAAAAATGTCTTGTGATCTTTTACTGGCTCAATGCATGCATAAACACACCTTATGTTTTTACATTGCTAATTTTTTTTACCTTACTTTCCTTGATGGTACGTGCGTGGACGCACGCACATTTACAGCATTGTATTTGCAATATTATGCTGTAGTACAAAGTTTTATTAAGACAGAACCATTTTAAAGCTTAAAAAACAAATTCCTAATAATAAAACTATGAGTTAAAAACAGAGATAAAAATATGGAAAGAATTAAATAACAAAGAAATTAATTTTATGCCTGTAAATTTCATTAAAAGACTGCCTATAGATTCATTAAAAATTATTGTTCTAAATGTTGACTATTGTATCTTAGCGACTAGTGACAAGAATGGTACAACATATAACTAATTATGTACATAATTAGCATGAACAAACTCATAATTTCTTTTTTACACTATCGTAAGCAAACTAAACGTTTTTTCCTTTTTTCTCTTTATTTAGGAAATTCAGAATCTGTTGGAAGCAATCAGTGAATGTGATAAAAAATTTGATTAACATTTGATTAAAATTGTGATAACAAAAAACGTGAATAGATAAGTGTAGTAATGGATAGTCAATTACATTACTACGTTAACTGATGAGATCCCAACTCCATCGACGTTTTAGTCGTCTCAATGGATTGTTTGAGAGAGTCTGCGTAGCCAGATTTGAGATGAATGGGTTATGGTGGTTTACGAGTTTCTTCCTAAATTTTGTATAGAGTTTTAAGAAAACGTCATTTATATAGGGTACGTCTAGGTCTGAGTGTAGCGTTTTATTGGTTACATAATAGGGGGCGTTAACTATCCTTTGCAAAAGCTTTGAAAACGGTGAATTTTTGCTAATACCGATGGTTTTTCACAGCAGTAAAGCTGACTGGCATAGCTCCATATTGGTCGAAGGTAGGAGAATGGTTAATTTAGATGTAGTTGGTAACTTAAATTTGCGTGAAAAGTCTGTACAACTGTTTGAACCTGTCCAATTGAACTTTAAACAAGGGATTTTACTTATTGTATTCTATTGAATATCGTCCCTACCACAACCAAAGTCTAATAACAATTAAGTGTTACAATGAATTGTTTGTAGTATTTTTTAAGAAACAATAAGTTTCAGAACCCAGCCTGGAATTGAACCTAGAACTTTTCCTTCGTAACAAAGTAAGATAAATTAGTACGCATTGATCTCCATTAGCAACCAGCCTTGTTTTATAATAATTTATTGTGTAAACATTGTGTTGTAGTATCTAAAATTAGGGGGCGGGATCCAGTAAACGGATTTATGAAATTCTAGTTCTCGGTAGCATGAAATGGAAAAATTAATAAATTCATTATAAAAATAGAATCTGAAAAAGCACTGGAACACAGAGCTGTTTGCTATTAGATATAATATAACACTTTCAACCGCAATACATGACGGAATCGAGAGAAAAGCATACGATATAACGTACAAATCAAGTATACTTTTTTTAAGTTTTATAACATTAGAAAATAAATATTGATAGAGATTAGGGCCACTGGTATTGACTCAAATTAAAAATCATCTGTAGTTGTTGGTCAGGTTAACATTTTAAATGTGTTTATGATACATACAAAAAATATAAACTATTGTCCGCCAATTAAAAAGTTAAAAGAAATAGGAATCGGCAATAGTCGTCGCTGTTAATTTTCAATTTGTCTGTACGACAATTCTAAAATTTTGATTGTCAGTGGCAATAGTTACTATCATCTAAAATGATAATTGCCAAAGGGTTTTGATGACGTTAAAGTCTGTCTTGGTATTATTTGTTTCTTTCTCGAATTTTGTTTAGAAAACATTCATGTGTAAGTCATGGTGAATTACGTCATTGTTCATGAACCAACAGGAGTCAATAATAATACTAAAAATCTTCGATTGTATAGACGCTGCAAGATGGCAAAATATGTGCGCCCTTCCGCACACATTTTTCCCTAAATACACTATTGATATTTTTATTCTATAATGTTTCAGTATAGTAACATTTTAAACAAAGGTTATTTAGCCTTTCATTCTTACGTAATCTATTTAAAATAATATTAAAAGAACGTACCGGTGTCTCAGTTAAAAACATACTCAACTATTCATTCGAAGGTTTTGGTTTAAATTGCTCAAAAATCTCTGGAAGTACCCCAACATTATATTTCTCTAACAATGTTTGGAATCAATAAACTCTTGATGTTTGAATATATGTGATATGCTTGAAATTAATCTTATAAACAGTTACCATTATATTAGGAAAATAATTTTTAATTATAGTATTTAAATTGCATGAAAGATGTGTTAAGAAGGCCTTAATAATGTAAGTTCTAAAGACCAATTGTATGAATTGTATGACCATTGTATGATAATATGCTCCTATTATTTCCTAATAGTGTGATAATATCAGTAAATAATAAGCTCCTAATGTGGTAAATAATATATCTTCAAATATGCCTAACAATCAAACAAACAAACATTAAATTTATATTTACTTTTTTGCCCATAGCAGAGACGTGGAGGGTAAAATTATTTCCACTCGATCTGCTTATTCCAGGGCTACAAAAAGGTATATTTCTTATCACACGGACAGCCAAATTTATGACTGAAGCATTTAAGGACAAAAGAGGTAGAGGTATAAAAAACAATAGTTCTAGTTTTCTCCTCTGAGAGTAATGAATTTCTTTATACAGCCAGACCCTGTGGAGAATGAAGTGAAGATGTCATTTGCAAGGTGGAAAGTAGATGCTTTTGAAAACGGCAGGCATGCTGGTAGGCATACTTTTCCTCTGAGTGAGGAAAGCAAAGTAAACCACCTCACTCCTCGTTTCACTTAGTAAAACCTCTACAGATTCAAACCCGCCCGTCGGCTGATCCCCTAAGCAACAACCAGGAAATTATTGTAGACTGAAGCAAACGAATACAAAAATACGTGCAAAAAGAAAATTGTTAAATTTGCAATAATTTAGGCTAAATTAAAATTAGATTTACTTTTCACGATTTTTAAACATTTTTGTGACTTATTATGTTATTAAATAGAGCGCAACTGATTTCTATGCCAGAGAACTCGGGTTCGATTCCCGGTCTATCGTGCATTTTTCATCACTTACTTTCAATATTTTAATTGTCTGCAATGCAGAACAAAGAGGAATAAAATTTAAAAAAGTTCTTTTATTGAGATGCTAAATCCTTTTTTTTACCCCTTCAGCAATTAATAGTTTACAATGACTGTGCCACACGTTCATTATTCTTTAAAACATTTTTATATTTTCAGCACTAAATATGATATATCAGTTCAAATGATGATAAAATTTCATTTTATAACTAACATTAGTAAAAAGGCACAAACAAGAATTGTAAAGATACGAAAGGAGTAGATGCGTAATTTTCCTGCCTTGTATTTATCACTCTATTATTTTTTTTTTGAACCTGTCTTTCCATTTTCTTCAGTTCCAGATTACAAAAAAGGGGTTATGTTACTATAAAAAAGGAAGTATAACCATTATTCATTTTTTACTTATTTTCTGTTATTCCGGTTTCGTATAGCATCCTCGTTTTCTCTTTCCTGATTTACCGGTAGAGGATTCTGCAGTCGTCAACAAAGAAATTTCGTACATATGAAATGACAGGAAATTTCTAGTATTATTATAATATTTTTAAAATAATAAAATAGAAATAAATAAGACACACGGAAAACAGAGGCGTCAACAGAATGTTATAAATTATCTTAACGTTATTTATTTGTCAATTTATTCCAAATTAAATCAATCAATATTACGTATTTACTGTTTATAAATGACAAATTTCATCATTGTAAAATTTGTGATACATTAATATTGTGATTATATGATTTTTTATGACAGCAAAATTTACAATCAACAAAATTATTCAAACATAATAATGAGTTCTGTTCGTTATACGTTTAGATCGAGGAAAACCTTCGTGGGGGGAACTGTGGATTTAATCTATGTGTTGTCTTATCGCTTTAAAATAAGTCAGTAGGATGTATTTGTTTCAGCTGACGAGTCTCAGTTGAAATGTCTAAGAGTGAGATGGCGTGGTGATTCGGATCTTCTTTGGTATTTTGTACTGTATAAGTTGATTTCTTGCTGAGCTGTAGGATAAGTGTTATATATGGTGTTCGTTATAATAATTTTTAAACAAAAACGTACATCCTTACAGTTAAGGTACAATTTGTATATAAGAAATTCAAAATATTTAAAGAAACAGATCATAGATAAAAACTGAATAATAATTAAACTTATCAAACAAATGAATTAGACAGTCTTGGTTTATTAACCAATTGCTTTTCTTCATGATACTACGGCTGGAAAATACCTTAAATTAAAAAATGCATCAAATTGAATTAAAAAGTTCTGTGAAAATTATTTTTAAAAAATTCCATTTTAAAACGATAACATAAAACTGTCAGTTTATAATGTAATAAAAATAATGTCTGTTACTGCCATAGCTAGAACTGTAACTAAAACATCTTATTAACAGTCAACTGGTAAAAGAAGTCTAATTTTTATAATATTTAAAAAAAGTACATTGTTTTGCACTTAACGTTTCATAGAATATTGGAATATAACGTTGAACAATATGATCCTAATAAAAATAAGTACAGATATACTGAAACACTGAAAACACTAGATATATTAAAGAAACTAGCAGCACAAATTTCTAGTTTTCAGTCAAGATTATCTAATCGGGAATCGTAACAGGACTTTTCGCTTTTTAGTTTAGCATGTTACAACTACACTAAGATGTAGCTAATTTACTATTTTATTTATTTATTTTTACAAAAATAACAAATATACCTATTGTAAAAACCATCACTAAACACTAATTCTCCAACAACCAGATTACTTAGAGAGCTGAAATTTAGTACAACTGTTCCAATGGAGTTGAAAAAAACAAGTTAAGCATTTTCACTTTGATTACTAGCTCCTAACGAGTAATTTATTGTTAACTTGTAGGAATAAGTAAATTATCATAGATAAAAAACTGAATATATTATAAACTTATCACAAAAGTTCGTCTCTGTTATTTTAATTTTACTTAATTTTCATCACTCCCATAATAACCATAAACAAAACCCATAATAACAACCTATAATGTGTTGTCTTGTCGCTTTAAAATTAGTCTGTAGGATGTCTTTGTTTCAGCCTTGAACAATGTAATCCTACAAAAAATAAGTACAGATATACTGAAACACTGAAAACACTATAGTATACATCCCACAGAACCGTGCAGCAGATGTAAACAGACTACGGGTTGAAAGTCAGTAAAAACGATGCGTAATCATGTTTCACTCTACCAACGGCTTCGGTTAAAACAACCTGCGACAGACCTGATGTTTTATAACAGGCCTACTCTATGAATTCTTTCTACCGGAACTGTCATATTTTGTATTTGTATGTTTCAAGTAGTATATAGCAATATAGCAAGTTTTATCTGATAAGCAAAGAACATTATTTGTAACTCGAATGGATCGCGCTAAGTTCAATCACAATTTATACATGTATGTTTTGACTTGCTGCACGGTTTCATGGGATAGAGTATAATATGAAAACACTAGCAGCACAAACTGCAAGTTTTCACTGGGTTTATTAGTCTGTCAAGATTATACCATAGAGGTGCATAGAGGTGTAAGGTTATGTCTATAGAAATGAATTACAGATTATTCTTATATATTCTCGAAGAGTTATAATTAAAAAAATCGGCAAGCATGCAAAACGTAATACATAGAAAAATAAAAATATTGTTATTTTGGTTACTTGCTCATAAGAGGTAACTAACTAAACGCAAAAAATATAACTAGTGTATTGTTACAAAGAGCTGAAATTCTAAAAGCTGGCGTAATATTCTTCATGTGTTAGGCTACCTAGAAGAAATAAACTGTGGAGTGAAACCGGGAAAACCAATAAACCAATTCACAATTGCTAGTGCTGTATAATTAATTAATATATGTAAAAAAACAGGGCTATTTACATAAATTTAATCAAAACACGATTCCAGGTTATTTAAATGTGCATGGCAATTCTCAAAATACAAGTTAGTAAGCGGTATACTCATTAGCACCTAGAGCATAGCCGATGTTACAATTGTCAAGCGGCCTAAACATAGAGAGGATATTCTGGCTATGTCGTATTACTCTATCTCGCCGACGGACCACATCCGTGTAGTTCAGTCGGGCTTATTGTCCATAACAAATACCCTACTATAAACAACCAAAATAAATGTGTACCCATATCCAAATAGCACAACAAACTCATCCCTACTTATTGTTTACAATGAGATAAAGTCAACTCGTATTTAGATTGATTTTTTTTAAATTGAATATATATAAATTTACATTTACGTTTAGAGACTAAACTTAAATTCAGCGACTGAAAGGATCTGTGTTTGTATTTAAATAATGGTACCTACTTAATACTCAGCATTTAGTAAATTATTTGATAGACTACCTAAAAATTGACAATTAGCACCAGAGCACAGATATTTTCAAGTAGGTCTAGCCATTTTCAATTTATCGTCATCCATTTACTAAATTATTACTCGACTGATTTACTATTTTATATTTCACACTAATATTTAAGATATTTACAAAATATTAACACGTTGAAACACATTAAAAAGAATAAAATAAAGTTACCAACGGTACGGACTCAAACTTGGTACTGATTATCTCAAAGAACCAGGCTACTAAAAACTTTTTACATCAAATGGACGTACTGTCAGTAGTTAATTCGTAATAAAATTATTCACCGTATTTTTTGATCACACCTCGTAAGTACAAGATATTTATCCATAGATATCAATTGATATTTATAATGTTTACTTTGTCATTTCTGTAGCAGATAAATATAAAATACAAAATGTAAAGCTTAATTAGATTGAGGAACAAAGTTCATAAGTAACCAAAACACACGAAATTATTTTAGCATATATTTTTTATCCGGATCTACACACTATATAAAAAACCATCCCGTTTCAACTATTCTTTTTGTTGGATTTTTGACTGAGTTAATATGAATTTGAGCAGGAACCCCCAGTGGAGTTTACTTATATACCGGTCACCATACAACGTCGCTCATCCGACAAATGTTACTTTCAAATGAATAGCGACCCTAGACTAGCTAACTAACTTGACTAAGCAAAAGATAATGTTAATTTCTAAATTTTGAATGATGACTAGCGGGTACTGCAACGTCTTACTTTTAAATTGTTTATTTTCAATCTGTTATTTTTTTAACAAAGTTAAATTCTTTTGAAATCATTTTTTTAATATAATGTAATTATTGTAGCGAGATAAAAATATATGGTTGTATTTAAAGTAATAAATTAATATATAATGTCAAGAAATAAAAAATAATGTAACGGATGTAATTAGTAGTTGTCAAGTCGGGCGTTTGTCGGGAGAAGACCGACATCGTAACAATAAACTCTCAAGTAAATTTATTGATTATTGAAAGTAAACTTTTAAAATAATTGAACACGTGCAGGTCCAATGACTGTATCAAAGTACTTGTGCCGAGGAAACGGTTGAAATAATAGTTGAATGTGATTGGTTAAAAAATTTGAATCCTGAAAGATGATTGGATATTATAGATTTTATAAATAGTTTCAAGGTGAAATTTAAAACGACGCTTCTTAAAAATGAAAAGCGGGGGAGGAGTTCCACTTCAGCAGTCCTACAAGGAGGATGTATGTGTGCTCCGGACAGATAAAATGTAACAATGTGCTAAATAGTAAGCTACAGTAATAAAATGTCTATCAGTTAAATAATCAGTTTTGAAACTAGAACATCTTGTTTTAAAAATACATACAATACAACGAATAATTAAAGATTAACAACCAACGCAAATGATTTAACTACATCGTACGAACTTTCATTGGATAACTACGAAACTTCGAAGCCATGGCAGGTATTTCAACAATAAGTAATATTCTGTACAGAATTTATCTAAAACACTAAATTCAATTTAAAAGCGCTATTTCTATTTTATTTGTAAAAAACATAATTTTAAATTTGTCATTTTTGTAAATCCTGTGTGTAAAATTCATTATTATTTCAGATATCATTAAACTTAAATTTTATGTATAAATGTGTTTTTGTTTCTTTAGTCAACTTCTTTCTACACAATGAAAATAGTCGTGGTAACGAACCTACACCTAAAACAAATCTTTTAATAAATTCATTTAAAATAAACTCCACAGATTCAATCCTACAATTTTGGCATACACTGTGGGAAGTAGTAACACATATACGCAGAATACGGTACTGCATTATTAAAAGCCTTTAAGCAAATGTGATAAAAATACGAATAATAACATTCTTAGAATTATAATGAGGAAGGCAATTGTAAACCACTTCACTCCTCGTTTTATTTAACAAAACCTCTAGAGATTCAAACCAGAATTTCGGGTGACAACCGAAACAAGAGAATCAAAATATAAAACACACACAGTAGTGTTTCAAAAAAAAGGTTAGACTGTAAACAAAATATAAAAAAAAACTTAACTAAACTGTGGATAAATATCTTGAACATGAAGAAGTTGAAGCTGAAGACGACGATGACCATGATGCTGTTTACGAGATGATGATTAGTAATCTGTACACATATAATGATTACATGGTACATGTCTGAATATGTTTGTAATTTGAAAAAATGGCTGCTACAATTTATAAAAATGAAAGCTGTTTTTAGCTCCAAGATTAACGAATTAGTTTACAGAGCTTATACCATTAGAATTTAGTTAAAAATAAAATATTTCACTTAATATAACAAAATTTTATGACTAATAATAATAAAAAACGTAAGATTTAAGAAATATTTAGAATAAAAAAACGGAACTATAAACCAAACTATATTGAAGAAAATTTACTTCAATTATCCACGTATATTTTCTTGTGGTACTAATTGTTCGATTATAATTTAATTTTGATTTTGTTATTGTTCATTATTTGTGCAGAGTGACTATGTAAGTGAACTGTATTTTGAAATGTTTACCGGGAGGGTAAGCAATTACTAATAGGGATTTTTTTTAATTAATTAGTTTAGAGCGAACATAACCTTCCAATATGGAAGATGTACAAAATAGCGAAAAAGACATGTTTGACGTTGAAATTGAGTCGGCCCTGTCAGCTGGTCAAATTCAAAAGAAATCAGCTGTTAGAGATCCTAGATTTCGCGCTTTTTCTGTCAATATGCAACTTGATGTTAACAGCAGCTGTGATTTAATAAATTCTCCGACTGAAATTGCTACTTGGCAACAAGTAGGTAAAAGTAAATTTAATAACAGAAAGAGAGTTAGTTCTGACAAAAGTAATGAAAAAAATAAAGTAACGAAATTAGATGAAAATAGTGGTAGCCCTATTTTAAGTCGAAATAAATTCAGTGTCTTAACTGAATTACACATAGATAACGTAAACAATGTATCTGATTTGAAGAAAAGTGAACCTAATCCGCCTCCAATTTTTGTGCCAGGTGTAGAAAATATTAATGATTTAGTTAGAGAACTTGAAAATATTATTGCAAAAGATGATTTCTTTTTGAAAATAGTTAATCGTGATAGTATAAAAGTAAATACAAAGAATTTAGCGGCTCATGAGAATGTTGTTTACATGTTTAAGCAGCGCCAAATACAGTTTCACACTTATCAACCACGTCAAAAAAGGGCGTATCGGGTCGTCTTACGCAATGTGCATCATTCGGTAGCAACTGATGAAATTGCCGATGCGATTACTCAGTACGGGCACACCGTTAGAAATATTTCCCCCATTAAACACAGGGAAACAAGACAACCGCTTTCATTGTTTTATGTGGAACTTGAACCTAAAGATAATAACAAAGACATTTTTGGAATAGAATTTTTGCTTAATATGAAAGTTAAATTCGAACCACCTTACAAAAAGCGAAACGATATTCCACAGTGCAAGCGTTGTCAACGCTTTTTCCATACCGAAAAGTATTGTCAGCGTGAACCGAGGTGCGTTAAGTGTGGAGACAACCACAGTACGATTTGCTGTACTATTTCGAAAAATGAACCAGCTACATGTATTCATTGCGGAAATAATCATCCTGCAAGTTATAAGGGCTGCCGGGTTTTTCAGGAGATTATTAAGTCCAGATCTTCTGCGGTACCTGCCAAACGGTCTAATGCCGTCAAAACTCCCGTTAATGAGGTCGGCAATAAAGATACCAGAACGCGTTCAGTAGTTTCAGGTATGAGTTATTCTCAAGCAGTTAAGAAAAATCATTCTGTCGACAATTGTGCTCATGACAATCAGCAGGGTCCTGATATAGCATCCGTTATGCAAGGTGCGTTTACACGGTTTGAATTAATTTTGTCAATGCAGGCGGAACAAATAACAACATTGATTAACTTATTAACTACCGTTATAAATAAATTAAAATGAAATATTTTTATACTATAGCAGTGTGGAATGCGAACGGTTTGATACAACGCCGTCACGAAATAGAAGTATTTTTAAATGAAAATAAAATAGATGTGTTGCTTGTATCAGAAACCCATTTTACTGAACGGCACTATATGCGACTTTTAAATTACAGCATAAAATAATATGTCACCACTCATCCCGATAATTGGGCGCACGCAGGAACGGCTGTGATTATACGAAATTCGATTAAACACTTTGAGCTTCCTAAATATAGAACAGATCATATTCAGGCAACAAGCGTTTGTATTACAGACTGGGCTGGAGATTTAACTTTAACATCTGTTTACTGCCCGCCTCGGCATAACATTAGCAAAGATCAATTTCACGAATTTTTCAACACATTAGGTGCAAGATTTTTAGCTGGAGGAGATTATAATTCTAAGCATACGTTTTGGGGCTCGAGACTTATCAATCCAAGAGGCAGGGAATTGTACAAAACAGTTCAAATTAATAACCTTAACACTTTATCCTCTGGTGAGCCTACATATTGGCCGACTGATAGACGTAAGTTACCAGATTTATTGGACTTTGTAGTTACCAAAGGTATTTCTAACAATTACCTTGCGGTACGCTCCAGTCAGGATCTGTCTTCAGACATATTCTTTCAAAAACCTTTGACATCACCGGGAGTAGACTAATAGGACGATACGAGGAGACCTCATTTTCCGATTTACCTGGCTTCAATATCATGATAATCTTTGCTACCTTCCACTGGCTAGGAAAATATCCTAAGCGGAACACAGCATTAATTATCATAGTAAGCATTACCAGGGCTTTTCTCGGTAATTCCTGTAACATCCTCCCTGTAATGAGATCGTATCCTGGGGCTTTCTGAGGATACAATTCAGAAATCGCACGCTTAACTTCACGAACTGTAACCCGTTCCAAATGGTTCCGTTCCATAATGCGGGTCCATTACTACCGATCTTAAAATTTCTGCTTCCTGGGCCGGGTCACATTGCACATCATGGGGCTGAAAACGCTGCTCCAAGTGATCTGCAAATAGAAGCGCCTTGTCACCATCACTTCTAGCCCAATCATTGCTCTTTATCTTTAACGGTGGAATAGGCCGGCAAGGCTGTTTAACCTTTTAGTCGCTTTCCACAGGGAGTAATCTGTATCAGCCGTGGGACTTAGATTCTGAATATAATCATTAAACGTTTCTTCTTTTACATTCAGGATCATCTCCTTTAGTTCACGTGCAGCTCTGTTGAAGTTGGTTCTATCCTGCGGGTGACGAGAATACTGCCATAAACGTCTTAATCGGCGTTTCTGCACAATCATCTCCTTAATCGCTGTAGGATAGTCCAAGTACTTGGTCGTAGCTTTTTCTTCAGGTGTTGACTGCCAAGAAGCGGTCTGGATGGCCTCATTAAGGATTTCTACAGAATTTTCAATATCATCTGACGTTTGTAAAGGAATATTAAGTTGGATGTCTGATTGTAATAAGTTACGAAAATTACACCAGTCAGCTAACTGACTGGTGTAATTTTCGTAACTTATTACAATCAGACATCCAACTTAATATTCCTTTACAAACGTCAGATGATATTGAAAATTCTGTAGAAATCCTTAATGAGGCCATCCAGACCGCTTCTTGGCAGTCAACACCTGAAGAAAAAGCTACGACCAAGTACTTGGACTATCCTACAGCGATTAAGGAGATGATTGTGCAGAAACGCCGATTAAGACGTTTATGGCAGTATTCTCGTCACCCGCAGGATAGAACCAACTTCAACAGAGCTGCACGTGAACTAAAGGAGATGATCCTGAATGTAAAAGAAGAAACGTTTAATGATTATATTCAGAATCTAAGTCCCACGGCTGATACAGATTACTCCCTGTGGAAAGCGACTAAAAGGTTTAAACAGCCTTGCCGGCCTATTCCACCGTTAAAGATAAAGAGCAATAATTGGGCTAGAAGTGATGGTGACAAGGCGCTTCTATTTGCAGATCACTTGGAGCAGCGTTTTCAGCCCCATGATGTGCAATGTGACCCGGCCCAGGAAGCAGAAATTTTAAGATCGGTAGTAATGGACCCGCATTATGGAACGGAACCATTTGGAACGGGTTACAGTTCGTGAAGTTAAGCGTGCGATTTCTGAATTGTATCCTCAGAAAGCCCCAGGATACGATCTCATTACAGGGAGGATGTTACAGGAATTACCGAGAAAAGCCCTGGTAATGCTTACTATGATAATTAATGCTGTGTTCCGCTTAGGATATTTTCCTAGCCAGTGGAAGGTAGCAAAGATTATCATGATATTGAAGCCAGGTAAATCGGAAAATGAGGTCTCCTCGTATCGTCCTATTAGTCTACTCCCGGTGATGTCAAAGGTTTTTGAAAGAATATGTCTGAAGCGGTTGAAACTAGTTATAGAAGATCGTCATCTTATTCCGGACCATCAGTTTGGGTTTCGGCAGCAGCATAGTACCATAGAGCAAGTGCATCGATTGACAAGCGTCATCCGTGAATGTTTAGAGGAAAAGAAGTACTGTTCGACTGTTCTGTTAGACGTTGTTCAAGCATTTGATAGAGTCTGGCATCCTGGTCTACTCCATAAATTAAAAGCTGTGTTTCCGGAGAATCTGTACAGTGTTCTGGTTTCGTATCTTAACAAGCGGTTATTTCAAGTCCGGATTGGAAATCACTTAACGGGTTTGAAAAAGATCAAGGCGGGTGTTCCGCAAGGAAGCGTTCTGGGACCAATTTTATATGTTCTGTTCACAGCTGATTTGCCTGTCCTTGAAAATGCAATCATTGCCACCTTTGCTGACGATACAGCAATAATGTCATGTGATGCAGACCCAACTATTGCGTCACGCAGAGTGCAGATGTATTTAAGTGAGCTGGAAATCTGGCTGACAAAGTGGAAGATCAAGGTGAACGAGGGCAAATCTACGCATGTAACGTTTACTACCAGAAGGGCAACTTGTCCTCCTGTCCAATTGAATGGCAAGGATATTCCACAGGCAAAAGATGTAAAATATTTAGGAATGTATTTAGATAGAGGTCTGACTTGGCGCAAACACATTCAGATGAAAAGGAAACAGCTGGATTTAACATTTAGGAAGATGTATTGGCTCGTTGGTAGGCGTTCTCAGCTTTCGATTGGCAACAAACTACTTTTGTACAAATCCATGCTGAAGCCGATTTGGACCTACGGAATTCAGTTATGGGGGACAGCATCAACTTCAAACATCGAGATTCTGGCAACGGTTTCAATCAAAAGTTTTGCGGATCATACTGAATGCACCGTGGTATATTACCAATGCCGATATACATCGTGATATGGATGTGCAGACGGTACGAGAAGAAATACGAAGTTTCAGTTGCAAATACATCGAACGTCTAAACAACCACGTAAATCACTTAGCACTGAATCTCTTAGACAACAGTAATGATGTCAATAGACTAAAACGTGCTACAGTACTGGATCTCCCAGGGCGATTCTAATAGTGTGATTTTAAAGTGTTGTAAATATTATAATGTTAGTATTATGTAGATGCCTGTCGTGTTTGAGTGTGAATGTTGTGAACAACTGAATGAACGTTTTAAATTATCTCCAGAAAAGTTAGGTGTACATATATTTCGAAATCATGTGCTTATTATTTATTACTTATTTGTTTTTTCGTTTTACAGGAGGTTTTGTTTACTTTTTTATTTATGTTTTATTTATTTATTTAAAAAAGAACTATCTAATTTTGATTGTAAATATTAATTAAGAACGGTATAATATGTTTTTAATGTTATAGCCTAATTCGTTAATTACACCAGTGGGTTGTAATTTTTCATGAGTTATATCTATTTGATAAGTTGCATTTATTGTTATTTATAACAGATTATGCATTAAAAAAAGTTATATGAAAAAAAAATTATCCACATTGTTTAACAAAATTGATATTGTAATTATATAGTCAATTTGGAGAAATATTGCTGAGACAAAAAACTCAAAAGTAACAAAGAACAATCAAAAATCATTATTTTTATAATATAATCATAAAACTGACAAATTAATAAATTTAACTGAAAAAACTACCATAACATTAAAAGTAAAAAATTTACAATTTTAGTTTGCACAATAAATATAAAAAGTTAATGTTACAACATACAAGTAACACATGTTCAAAAGTAAACCAAAACTGCAGGGATAGTATTGGAAGCAGTAGTTGTCGAACAGATTGTTCAGTTGAATTATTTCAAAGTAAATTATCAACGTGCGAATAACTTCGATGGGTCAAACAATTTAAAGCAGACGACCCAACAAACGACTAACTTAACTTCATCTCGTTGATAATACAGAAATATAGAAACATTCTCGAGTTGTTTACGGCTTTATTAAATTCCTTGACAATAAGTGCTCTAATTTACCTGAAATAATTTGATTTCAATCACAGTGTCTGTACAACATTTAATATTTCACTTAAAGAATTCTACATAAATTAAACATTCTCAGAATAATTTGAAAATTAATACGAATTCCTTCGTTAATTTAACTGTCACCTTAACTTTTTGTTTTAAATTTAAATATTTAACAAAGATGAAATAAACGTATAAAAACCGAACTAGCTCTCTCGCAGTCTCAACGTACCAACAGACGGATTGCGAATGGACGGACAAGCTTTCACAAAAGCTAAAATTTTATGTTGTCAACAAGTAAAATAATAACATAGAATGAATCAACTTTAATTAAATCTTTTACAAAAAATCGCAAATTGCCGCTGAAAAAGTGTTAGACAAAAAAATACTACATAAAAAGTTGTGGGATCTTCGATTATTTAAAGGCTGTAGAGCGCACGTTTTACTAACATTATATTTTATATAACCTAACTTATTTCATAACTGGTTTTTACGAAGGTTTTGAAATAAAATTAAAAATAGGTGCTAAACTAATAATCTAAAACAAAACTTCAAACAGTTAATTATATTTTATATAAAAAATTTCACTAACCTTCTTTTTAAATCGCGTCAACATTTATCTTTACTTACACGTGTTTCGGTGGATCCACCATCATCAGAGTAAATAACATAATTGAAACTGAAAACTTTTTTATATTTATTTAAAATCTATAGAAGATGATACATCTTCAGTGATATGTATAAAAGTTTTATACAAATGACTGAAGATGTATCATCTTTTATAGATTTTAAATAAATAAAAAAGTTTTTAGTTTCAATTATGTTATTTACTCTGATGATGGTGGATCCACCGAAACACGTGTAAGAGTAAAGATAAAAGTTGACGCAGTTTAAAAAGAAGGTTAGTGAAATTTATTATTTAAATTCATTATATAAAATATAATTAATTTCAAACTGCAGCAGGATGCATTATAAAGATTTATTTTCGAACAGTTATACTTAATACTTGAAGCCTGTTTTTTTTTCATAAAAAATTGGGTACGTTACAAATATATAACGTTACAAATAGGGGGTATAAAAAGTCTGCAAACAAAAGTAGACTACAGGAGTTGTAAATTTTTTATGTAACCGGATGTTGAAAATAACGAGTAGCGTTTCATAACGTTATTAGAATTAGATGCCCAGAAATGGGACGTTTGGTTGTTTTACCAAGACAAGCAGGCTGGCGAGAGGGTGATCGAGTCGTCCATAAAATAATTGTTTCCTCACGGGGATCTGCGTCTGAGTCAGAGGCCGTAACACACTGGTGCGAACTAGCTTTTATAATGAACAGCGAGTGGTTTAACCAATTAGAGAGAAGTCGTTTTTTGATTGGTCAAAGTTTGCCGTTGTTGTACACAAGCCAACCCCGCCTCTCACGGTTGTATAGCAAGCGCAAGGCAAAATTACAGAGCTTAAGTAGAAAGGGCATTGGTAACTTTAATTTATTTCTATCAATTTTCATCTAAAATTCATCATGAGGTTATAATTTTAAAAACAGATTTTTCTGAAGATACCAGAGATATCCATACGTCCATTTCCTGAGATACCACGTATACCACGATCTTAATTATCCCAGCTGAGGAAAGTTGAATAAAATCTGTTATAGCCGGTTTTTGATAAAATTTAATTTTTGAATTTTTGCACTGAAGTAAAGTACCTTTAATTTTGGGGCTATTAAATACAAAACCCTTTAGGGTTAGTTTAATTTAAAAATCCTAATTATTTAAATGTTGGGCCGTTTGGCCGAGTAGTTTTGACTCGAAAACGAATAACACACGTACGCGCGCGCGCGCGCACACAGATACAATATTAAGATATCCTCCTTTAAGTCACTTTTTTGGCTTCCGAGAGTTGTTGGAAAAAAGTTCAGTTGCAATTTGGTTAGCAAATATTTTGCCGCATCGTAATACTATCTTATTCTATAAAATAGAGCGGGCGAGAAAATAAAAATAAAATATTTTATTATTACTCAAAAGTATACAAAAAAAACAACTTTCGTTTTACAAATTACTTTTTTAATAAATAAGCAACACACATCTTAACAAGCTAAAGATGAAGTTTATTTTACAAGAGTATTATTTTATTTTTTCAAGTAATTTTAGAACTTGTTTGAAAATATCGGTCACACGTCTAAAAACAGCAATGTAGAAGTACTTATAGTAACAATGTAAATGACTTTTATTTGAATTGTAAATCAAGTCGTCAAGTAGTATAATAAAAACACCATTTTTACTACCCATTAATGTGTATTCAGCGATAGTACTATCAGTAGAATTTATAATTTAATCAATACAAACCGACTACACTTTCTAATGTTTTTCTATGAAATATCTGACTTTAAAAAACGAACAGCCAGTTAATAAAACACATTTTGAATTACATCTCTTAATTCAGAAATGCATATTGGATACCAACAACATACCGTAAAAATCTTCACCGATTTACTGACCTATCACTCATTCTACAACTTCCCCATCATCTTCTTCTACTTTTTCTTTCAGTACCATCTCATAATCATTACAAGTTTATGAAAATGAAATACTTTTTATCTAATGCAATTTTAAAAAGAACTTATCTTTGTACCCTGCCTAGTACTTACATATTAAGTTATTTTCATTACTTCCATTTTTCGTTTAATTTAATACCAAAAGTCCATTAATTTACGTTCAAGATTATCGAAATACTTTTCAAATTGTGTTCCAGACTACACAATACATTCCGATTTTTTTGTTTTTTTTTGTGTTAAAGAATGTGTAAATATTTTAATGGACAATCAATAAGTTGCCTTGTGACTATGGCATAAAATATTATGAATAAAATTTATCAAAAATTATTTTGTAGTATATTAGATTTAGTATACAATATTTGACTGTCAAGGTTTACCTAGCCAATCGAAGCGAATGCTTGTCAGTGTTTTTTTGCGTTCTGTGCAGTTTTACAACCTTAAGATTTCCGACCCCAAATTCTTTTTGACTTGTCATAAATTATAACGTATATTATTTTTCGTGACAATAAAAGTTTATTTTTCTCCTACCGTTGGAGAACCGAGAATCGAGCAACCAACAAGCTTGAATCCTCGATACAGAAGAAAATAACTGTTGTGTTGTTCTATCATACCTTATACGCAAATTCTTCAACCGGGAGACTCTCCTTCACCCAAAGCCTGTCCTATTGGACTTATATATTGGGCTTTTCCTTATATAATGAATTGTTAAACCAAGTATGTCTTCCGATCAAATAGAGAACTCAAATTCTGTATAATTGTTCTTTAGGGGTTGAACAGAGATTCTAAATCTACTGAATTTCGTTGACTTGCACCTACAGAGAGAAAACGGTAGCAGCCCTAACGTAATAAATTATATTTCTACGCCTAATCGAAGCACTACAGTTCTGAAAATTGGAAAACATATTCTGTAAGTGAAACATAACAAAAAAAGAGCATGGTTATTACTACCACTTGCGTCTAAGGCCGTGGTTAATTGAATGTGAGTAGTAACGAGTATTAACTCGTCCGCGTAGATTTCTACTAGTGGCTACTCGTACGAGTAAAACAAACAAGGTAATTTGTATCAGGTTGGTTTACACTGCTTGCGAGTACTCTTACGAGTGATTGGAACGAAACAAGTTGGTTTGTTTTCTCGTACTAGTAAAGTGTGGCTGCTATGAATCTTGAACGTTTCATCATCCACTCGTTAGGAAAATTACCTATTTACTAGTACATAATATAACCACATGAACTCACACGTGTACCACACACTCGCATCCAATGTAACCACAAACTAAGGGCAAAATGAGGAAGGTCTAACTATCCTACAGAAATAAATATTACCTTTAAATCTTCCGAAAGAATTACAATCATAAAATTAAACATACATATTTCAATGGAAATAGTAATCTTTATTCAATTTGTGATATTAACAAATCCAGTATTAAACCAAACTTTCTGAGGCTGGCAATGAATTCGCGGGCAGTCCTTATATTAACAGTTCGTACTACAGATATCCGACAACTGTCACAGATAAAATTGACGAATGTGCTTAAAATATAGAAAAATATTCTAAATCCAAGATTTGATGTATTTATATACACACATCTAAAATAATAATTATTTTATTGAACTATTTAAAACCAATTTATTAATAATCTGGTTACAACGGAAATGAGCTCACTTAACATCACATAGAACGATGGACTTAATCAAATAGCTTTCATAGTAAATTAATTTCATTTATTATCTACATTCTAGAATAAAACATAGTTTGTAATCAGGACAGTGAAAATATGAATGACAACGAACGTCTAAAACCAATTATTTTGTCTGTATGCATGTATATTTTGAATCAATTCAAACACAAACAGGGTACACGATGAAAATGGACACATAATACAAACGAAATAAATTACAAAAATAACAAAGTTTATTTAGACCATACAGATTGGATAATAACGAAGGCATGACTTCAAAGGTTTAATTAAGCTTACATTGTTTTGTAAAGTTAACTTCATCAAGTTAATTGCATTTATATTCAATTTAATCTTTTTTAAATATTGAGTTAACGAACATAAAAATAATGGTTTAATATAAATTTTAGTATTATCTAAATAAATAAATAAAATATAACTACATACAAAGAAATTAATAGAATAACTAAATGTTGATTAGGTCAACAGCCGAAACCTGGCTGGTTTGAACCTCTAGAGGTTTTACTAAGTAAAAACGAGGAATCAAGTGATTTACAATGCCTTCCTCACTGAGTTGAAAGAGTATGCTTATCTGCATGTTAGACCCTCCAAAAAGCACCGTATTTCCACCCTGCTAATGACATCTTCACTTCATTCACCACAGGGTCTGGCTGTATAGTGAAATTCATTACTCTCAGAGGACATAACTCTAGCTAGTGTATTTTACACCTCTACCTCTTCTGTTCTTAAATAGTTCAGTCATATATATAATTGGCTGACTATGTAATAAGAAAAAGAACTATTTCTTGTAGCCCTGGAACCAACAGATCGAGTGCAATTAATTTAATACTCCACCTGCCCATAATGGGCAACTAAATATAAAAAGTCGATTAATTGCACTGAATTTAGTTAAATTTATAGCAGAAAATTGTCGGTATAAAGTCGATTATAAGGGTCTTGTACACGTGGATAGAAGAAGAGAAAAGTAGTTTCGAATAGTAGTTTTCAACAGTGACTTCGTTTTATACTTTCTCCACGTGTTTTCCTTTGAGGAAGAAAAGTAGACTAGGGAAGAGCTGTACAACAATGTTTAAGGTGTTTAACTTCGAAGGAAGAGAGGAGAATAGAATTTAGCGACTGAACGGTCCGACACAACTATCCTTTTCCACTATCCCCGTGTCCAAAGTCCTTAAGTCTAGCACGACATGTTATTGTACGTATCTTTACAGCGTACACTTTTCAAGTTCAACTTTCGCGAATAGTGTGCTATAGTACAATATTCGCAAAAGTTGAACACCTCATTTACACGTCATCCTAATCTTATTGGGTCATGGGATTGCTTACTGTTCTGAATTGAACATATTGCAAAACATTAGGCATTAAAAAAAAAAGTTACTCGATAACTCATCCAGATTGTTGTAATTTTATCATTTATACATATATATAATCAGAAAGCTTCACTGACTGATTTACTCAGCCACTTATAACTAGTGCTTCTACCTCCCGTTCATCTACAGAGCTAAAATTCGGCATATTATTACTTACGAGTTGAATATAGAAACTAAACCAAATTGCACTTCTGTCACTTGCGCCTAAGTTTACGTTCAAATGTTTCTCGACCGAAAAAATCCCAGATCTGATCGAGAATAAAAACTGGGAACCAATTACACTGATAACTAAACTACCGGCCGGCGAAACATGAGGGGTGACAACTCGAAAGCGAAATATAATACTTCTATTTCTTCCCAAAGAACCCTTCTTTGAAATATGTACGCATATTCTTGATGAAACAACTACGAAGGTAAAGTATTTTAATTACGAGCACGAGCCGGAGGTGTAAAAATCAAGTAACTAACCCGAAGAAATAAATATGATTTCTATACTTTTCCAAAAAGATAAAGTTTGAAAAGTAAACGTGTATAATACTAGTATAATATATTTTTATTTATCCATTAAGTCAAACTTAATGCAACCTCTTCAAGGTTAGCAAGTAATACGTGTAAAGCGCGGGTGCAATTGCTAACATAAAAAGTAAGTTATAAGTCATAATGAATTGAGTTTTGTATTGTAATTTTGTACTTCTTTCTGAAATAATGTGTACCTATAAGCGTAACGATTTCTTTACTGTTCTATCGACGTAGTAATTATGTCTCTTTTATTCCCGATTTTTATTCAAAAAGAACGGCTAAAATATAGCACTGATTATTTTTAACTCTCCATTTGATTCAAGTTTTGATTCAAACGCAAACTCGTTCGTGCCCGCCTCTCTCGTTCTATCGACCAACTTTCTTGCTTTTCTTTACTTGATGAAACTTCTAATCTTGGCTTTTATTTTTATTTTCTCATCCCTCATTCTAGGTTGAATTAAAAAAGAAGAAGTCTAGAATTACTCCCCTTTCTCTCTCATCTCTCATTACTGACAGCGGTATTTTTTCTTATTAACTTCTTTCTCGTTTTATTTTTTAAGCACAGATCAGGTGTAATCGTCAGTCAGTCAGATTTGATAAATGTTTTACATCGTAACCAATTCCTCCCTCTGCCTACTCTGTATTCTTTACCGTCCGTAAACCATTTCGTTCATTTCTGTTTATCTAAATTGCCATTACTCTTGACTTCTTTACTCTCGACCCTCTTCCTTTACTTTATTTGATAAAGTATAATTTTAGATCGAACTTTATCTCATTTTTTACAACATAACAGGTTTGTTATTCAAACTTTAATTTTTCTTTTTTCATCCGTTATAATTTGTAGTCAGTTATTTTCTTTATTCGTCGGTTTATTTATACAGAATTACAATTCACCCAAGTTAGAATTTCAACACACAAATTTAATCGTTTCAAGAAGATTACACAATTTTAATCCTTTAAAGATTAAGAAGTTTATAGAAGTAGGAGTTTTAGTTGCAGTGAAATTTTTATAAGATATGTTAATTTATCAACACCAAATCAAGATTGTGTTTAGCAACTTCCATAACAACCCCAGTAATTTTTCTTCCATAGAGAAACACGTATGATGGGAATTTCTGATGGATTGCGTACAACCTGAACTTATTACACTGCAACCAAGCTAATCTATATTAATTCGGACCGGGACCTGTTCGGATTTCGTCACATTAGAATTATCGGAAAAATTTGAGTACTAATAATAATACAAAAAACATATCCAAAAACTGAAAAATACAGACAAACATAATACGGAGCAAATAATAATAGGCATAATACAAATAAATATCCATAAACTGAAAAATACAGGGCGGTTCATTTAACATTCAGTAGCAGCAATAGCACTGTAGTAAAACTCTTTTGCCAAAGGTCTTCTCCTGGTAAGATGGTGTGTCTAGCGTACTAACAAACAAAAAAACTTCAGTTCAAAACGTTTGTGTCATTCTCATTAACATTTAGTAACATTTTTAGCCTGTAAAACGGCCTGTCAGCGGCTACAATAGTACAGGCAGTTTTTGACCCCAAGCACGTCTCTTTGAAGCCACCCGACCTTTCAGTCCTCAAGGACGGGGGAAAAACTTGATCTTGTGAGTTATACATAGAACAGCACAACGACGATACGTACAAGACGTCATGTTTATGAGGCGTTGACGAAGAAGTAATGCGTCATCATCAAAGTTTTTGACATATCGGCAGCAAACAATTATACCCCAACGAACTAAAGACTGCAGATGAGATCTAGCCAATAACAGTCAAGGTCGGGTGTGAGGTTGCCCCTCCGCTAAGTCACACTCTTGTTTCACCGAACTCTAGCTAATTTTTTGTTAGGCTGTCATCCACAACCGGACCACAACTTGACAACGCAGAATAAGATTAACGAAAGTCAATTGGCTCTGTGCAGTGATCTAGGTCACTTTGTTCCGTCTCATCTGCAGTCTCTAGTTTAAGTTAAATAGTGATTTTCTTGTATAAACTAAAAGAAGTGTTTTAAAAGTTAGCTATTTATATTGTAAGTATATCTTGTATTAAGAACTTGGTTTGTGTTCGTTTACTGTTCTTAACTACAATGTTTATCTTTCCTTTACAAACTATAAAAAAGAAGTTTTATCTTTATTTATTTTTATGTTTGGAAGCCTAGAAATTTTTTCACTACTAAGCACTTAGGTTTTATTTAAAAACACGTTTTAAACGTAAAAACCATGTTAGAAAACATTATATATCAGTTCGGTTATCCGAAATTTCGAATTACCGGGGTCGTTGTATATGTCTTTCGCTAAAACATGTTTGAGTTTTTTTGTCAAATTCTCTGTTATGCCTTCTCTTATCAATGTTTTAATGATTAGACAGAACTATAAATAGGCTGTCAAATTTTAATTGGATTAGTAATGTAACAGTGTTCCTAGGATACCGACAAACGATAAATTAACTTCAAATTATTAAATGAGGAGCCCATTAAAACGATCCTTCTCACCGACACGTGCAGCATTCGTTGTAAACAATTCAGTTCTTCCTATCTCACCAACTCGGTAGCGTTAATGCACTGATTGCGGAACGAGAAAGAGGAAGACGAAGGAATTCCACAGCGTCAGTGACTCTAGCTTACAGAACAGACTGACAGATTGCACTAACACTAAGACACTGGTGTTACTGTGTACCATAGAAATCCTTAAAGTAAATCTGACGTAAAATGTGAAATATCTCAACAGTAGGGTACAGTTGAGTGCGCACGAGCAAAATGAAGTAAGCAAGCTATTTCATTTTCTCTCTTCTTAACTATTAAGTTGCTCTATCTAGCAGAATATATTTAAAACGATTAAAGTTTGTTTTGTTATAAATGGGAAGAGTGGCTCCACCACTTTATTACATTCCCCTTTCTGCCAGAATATTATCTTCCCCTTGAGTGTCTACCCTAAAGGATACAGTTTAAATATCTTTAAGACACTACCCCTCAAATTATTTAATATTTTGATTAGGTTTTTTATGAGGCACTTTTATCAAATTTTTTATTACTTCTTTAATAACAACTAGGTATAATTAAGTAGCAGTGACATTAATAAATCAAAATTCCAACCATATTCAACAATCAGGGCCGCCAACAGCACTATTAACTGACAAAAGTTTCATAATATAAACTACACTGGTTTCTGCAAATGTGTTCAACTCAAAAAATAACATTTGTATGTACCTGACATGCAATTTTAAGAATACCAAATCAACTTAGGTAACAATAAAACCATCACATGGCAAGAACTAATTACCCTTTCAACCAACTTTTTTTTAAATAGTCTTAACGCGTTTCGGTTTCTACAAGGAAATCTTCACACGGGTAAAAACTAAGACAAACTAAAACTAGTAAACCAATGGAAATCATAAACTTTTCTTATTTTTAGTAAAATATTTCTATTTAAACTTTTCTATTTAAAAAAAATATATAAAGGATAATTCAAAACTCAACAGTAATCTCGCGGGTGATGATTTTAGCAAATAGCTAAAAATAAGAAAAAAATTCACAAATACATAGGTCCAAAACGCTTCCTTACCGAGTTACGGATTGGAAAGGTTTCGCCCGGAATTCAGGTACTCTAGTGAAATAAGGTCAAACTAAAATTTTAAAGCTTTAATTAATGAAGAAAGTTTTATGGCATTTTATGGTTTTACAAGAAAAACAAAAAAATTAGGACTAAAAACACTTTTTTACGTTTAACATAAAAATGACTTAGTTAAATACTTAATTAAGCCATGTTTTTTTAATTCAACACATAGAAAATTTAATTATGGAAAAGTTAAGTACGAATAAATAATTAACCACGTAAAAACAAATTCAAATGAATAAAATTTGACTTTTAATGATAACAAAACCAGAATAGATTAGCTTTACTAAATATTACTATTTTTCAACAGAATGAAATTATTTTTTCGTAGGTTGGCAATAGGTAGTACGGCTAGTTTTGAGCATAAAAATAGGTAACATTAGCCCTACATTAAAGTTGAGTTTGGGTAGGTAATATTAGTTACAAAGCCACTATGATATACGAGGTGTGATCAAAATATAAAGTGAATAATTTTACTTCGAACAAACTACTAATGCTACATCTATTTGAACTAATAAGATCGATAGCCTGATTCTTTGAAATAGTCAGTGTCAAGTTTGAGCAAGTTGTAACTTGTTAGTTTGGTTCCAGAGCCGGAAGAGTGAGGTCGTGTTTACCGAGTCTATCGCGCATCATGTATTTCGAACAACGCGTAAACATTGTTTTGTTTTAAGTCGCAAAAAAGTGTCAAAGATGCTCATAAAATTAAAGCATGGGATAATGTGATAACTCTGAAGATTGTTTATAAGTGGTATAAGCGATTTAAAAGCCGAAAAAAGTCGATTGAACACGAGCAACGGATGGGACAGCCTTTAACCTCAAAAACAGATTAAAACGTGCAAAAAATGGCAAAACTGGTTTGTGCAATCAGGTGATTGACAATTCGAGAGTTTACCGACTCGTTAGAATCCGTGTAAAACATTTTTAACGATAATTTGCAAATGAGACGAGTACCTATAAAATTTGTTTCTAGATTTTTGACGCCCAGTGCCAAAACAAAATTCTGTCTGTCTACATCCACCTTACCTTCAAGATCTGGCACCATGCGACTTCTGGGTCTTCTCAAAAATAAAAACAGTGCTGAAAGGAAAACGTTTTGACATCACTACCGACATTAAGAGTGCCACGGCAGAGCAGCTGAAGGCTCTTTCGAAAAAACCTTCGACACATGCTTCCAGTAATTTAATCAACGTAGGAGAAATGCATCGCTAACCAAGGAGAGTACTTTGAAGAAAATTTAATCAAATTTGAAGTAAGCTTATTACTTTTCAATAAAACTATCCACTTTATTGTTTGATCATACCTCGTACGTATTCTCCTAACTTATTGGATGGGTGATTAAAATGTTAGAAGATATTTTATAGATTTATAAATAACACAATAAAATCGAGAAGAAATTTGTCTTACAATACATTATGGAACCCTATCTTGACTACCGAATGTTAAAAATACCTATACAGAATTTAACAAAAAAAGATAAAAAATAAATATTAATTTTAGTAAAACAAGCAATGCAGTTAATTTTGTAAACTTTAAAAGACATTTTAGTGTTATTAGTGGCATATATTAAGAGTGGTTATTAAAACGAGTACATCTTAGACAGTATTTTTTTTTAATGTACAAGAATGAATAGTCACAGATCTTTTATCAATTGTTAAATGATTGTTTGAATATATTTAACGTAAATTTATTTACTGGAGGTGCGTTGTGGACCATAAATACCTGCAGCTACAAATTCTAGAGAGCAATGACACGAACATAGTTTATATTAAATCTCTCAGGAGGTCAACCTAAAGTTTTATTGGTAGACTCTACTAGTCTGAAAGTTACTCTAATTAGATATTCTGTTTAATTTCAGCCTCCTTCTACGGATTCTCTTATCCTCTTTCCTGTAATATCTGGCTGGGTGAATCCCTTTGGGAAATCTAATGTAGGGGAGACCCACTGTAGCAAAGTGTAGAAATGTCAGTCCCTTAATACAAAATGAAGTAGGTAGGAGTAGAAACAACAGTAACACAAACTGCGCACCAACGCTACTTTTAGTAACTGAATGTACTAGAAGTAGAAATATACGGATGTAGTATATGCACAAGCAGTATATTAGTAAGTCGAGTTGTTGCTCACTGGTACCCATTTTCATCATACTCGTTTTAATACTCAAGGGAAACGGGGATATTAATTTATCGCCATCCTTCTCATCAGAAGTAAGATCGAAGCAAATTACAATTCCTCCCTCTCGCAACTTTTTATTGTATCTACTCACCATTCTTCGGAATGGGAAGCTAATTATTCAAAAAAAAAAATTTATTATACCTATCCAAAACTATTGCAATAAATTACAAAATTGTCGGCCAGCAGCAGTTCATCCCTCCCACCCACCCTTACCGCGCCTAAAGGGAATAAGGGTAGCAGTATTCTACTGAGCCTAACGGGACTGACTGAACGGGAGGGTGTTTAGCGCAGAAGGTAATGACCCACAACTGTTTCATTGTTCTACCCCACACCATCAAACATTACTGATTTATTACGTATTATTCTTTTCTTTTGACAATGTTTTAAGAAAGAAAAATTTTCTTTTACTTTAACAAAAAAAGACAAAAAAGTGGCTAGATGTGTCCCATAAACAAAAGAAAATTATATAAAAGAACAACTTATTACTTACATATATATATATATTCAATCTATATTTTAAGGGCTTTCTCGTTATTTTCTTCATGGAATAAAGAAAACTGTCAAACTTCCTAAATAATAATAATATAATGAATAAATTTTTATTCGGTACAGCTGAACAACTAAAAAGATACCGTACCAGAAGAACATGGAAAAAGTTAAGAAAACTGATAAAACAAAAATGTCTGACGAATCAATAAAGGAAAATTAAGCACACAGGAGAATTTTTTTGCGCAATTGAGAATTCCAAGGAAAAAGCAAATACTCAACACTTTTCTTCACAAGGTTTCAATTTGGCAAATTATAATCTCAAGAGAACCGAAAAATTTTATACTGCATTGGACGTTTGCGTAACTTTCTGTGCATATATATATATATAGTATTTTTTTTTGTCCCATAAAATAATTTTTAAGAGTTATGTAAAACGGAAAAGTAAGGAATGATTGATCCCTGAAAGAATAATACTATAAAAGATAGTGTCATCTTATAAATCACAAATTCTTTTCAAATTTTAAAATTACCTGCATAATGTTATACAGTCCGAGTTACTCAGTAAGCTCTAAGCTCTCCAACAATGAAACAATGTTTTTAATCGATTGGGTAGTTTTTTTAATTACTCAAGATAACAAAGAAATAAACAAGCGTTACTTCTTTATAATATTAGTATTCACGTCAAGTGTTTAAACAGTGTATAAATTAATCTACAAACATTGTTAAATTTAAACAAATGCGTAGAAATAGCTGTAATGCTACCACGAGCTATTTATTTGTTGCATTAAATACTTTACATAATCCTTTTCAGCAGCGCTTTAATTTAATATAATTAGGTTTTTCTAGAAATGTGCGATAAAAAAAGATAGTTTGTATGGCAAACACTTATCGAAAAACATTTTTACGATTAATTGATCACAGTCGATGATGAAATTGTTTTTGTTAAATTTATTTGGTAAAAATAACTTTTTATACGTTGGTAGTTAAATTGCTTATACTCTTTTACCATTCAGTTGGTATTGTATAACATACAATATTTATAAAATGTTAATAAATCTTTCTTTTTCCATGAGTAATTAATGTTTTCCGAAAATAACAATTTGGCTTTAGGCCGATAACTGTAAATGTTATTAGAATGGTGGAGTGATAATATGCTTTACGGGGAGGGTAATATCAACACGATGTATGCGTGTGGGAGAAAGAGAGATAATGAATATGTGATATGAAAGAAAAACACGAACGAAGAGGGAAAATAGTACAGGGATAAACTGGAAGAGGCACAGAGATTCACAGCTCGTTGAACAAGGCACACCGCTTGCGTCTCGCTCCAACGAGTGGGAAAATCATTCGATTTGTGTTCGAAATAGTTTCGTTTTTGGTTAGAAACATAAAAAAACTTTGGTCTACCCTTCACCCACCACTATATCTTTTTAACGTTAATTTCTGTTTTCCTCCATGTCTGTCGTTATTCTTCTGTAAAGTCAGTCAAATTATGATGCCATTCAACTGTTGTGAATGCTTGAACGACTTGCATGTTAATGGAGTTGCAAAAGTTTCTCTTTAAATTTTGCTCGGAACGTCTACACTTAAGATGTTTTTATAAAAAATCATGAATTCCTGTTCCGATTTGTAAATCATTACAGAATATTAGGGAACCAAGCAAAATAATTTTCAACTTAGATTCAAGTCAAAATTTACAATAATCTATTACTTCGAACACCAATAAAAGTATTTGGTAGACAATATTAAGTACTACAAATATCTTTGTGCCGTTATATGATTACAGCTACCAATGTACAAGGATATCAGTAACTGCGAGATATGGTACCTTCCTGTTATTATAAGATAATTTCACGACACGAACCTCATTTAACCATCAAAAAACTCATTAGTAAAAAGCGGGGAAAATCTGAACTAATTCTCAGACCAGGTTTCTAGATTTTCTTATTAGACGACTCTACAAACGAATCATGACAGAAATCAGTAGATGAAATAGCCAACAAACACCTATCATATTCGATATATTGATGGTTTTTTAACTTTTTTTTATTTTGCAATTGTATAAATACAATCAACAAAAATGTTTACAGTGTGTATTAATTAAAAATATAAAAATTAAATTGCATTGATTAATACATTAATTTAATTAAATACATTGATGTATTTGAAAAATAAACCTGTTTTTTTAATACACAGAATAAAATTTACAATCAGTCTGCGCACGGACAATAAGCAAATAGTTTAACAAAGGAAATAACTTGTCAGAAGAGCACCCAGAGGTATATCTTCTTTACAAAATAATAAATTTTAAAGGGCTGACTATATTGTAAGGCAACCATATAACCCTGAAATTTTTAAATTTTTGTAGAAAATACAGAAGAAGGCTTGGGTGTCATAAAATATATTTGGTAGTCAATTTATTGGACAACAGTAATACAATACAAAGGCTAAAATGGAGGCACCCGATAGCCGTACTTATTTCAGTGGCGGCTCGTGCCTTCAAAATAAGAGTTGCAATGAAATGAGAAAAACTAGTATACTACAGCCTCATTTTCGTAAGGAGAGCGCTGGGCAAAACGTGCGACTGCATTGGTATATCTGCCCATAACATATTTATTTCTGTTTAGTATCACATGGTCAGCCAATTAAATGACTGAATCATTTAAGAACAGAAGAGACAGAGGTGTAAAAGACACTAATCAGATTTATCTCCTCTGAAAGTAATGAATTTCATTATACAGCCAGACCCTGTGGTGAATGAAGTGAAGGTGTCATTTGCAGAGTGGAAAATATGTGCTTTTCACAGGACCCGGCATGCTGGTAAGCGTAATTTTCAACTCGGTGAGGAAGGTAAACCACCTCACTCCTCATTTTACTTAGTTAAACCTCTATAGGTTAGAAACATACCTTTTACTGTTTTAGAAAGGTATGGCCCTGCTACAGGTTCAAATAAACCTTTCGGCTGATGACCTAAACAACAACAACGCATAGAATAGTCTTGTATGTACTGCAATAGCACAGTGTACGTAATCAACAATGGAACAGCATGCCTACAAAATACAATGGGTGTTGTTAATTTTCAACAACACTCTGACTGTACATCTAACTGTAGGTTGGAGGGGTATGCAGGGTCGAAGATGCGCATGCGTAGCCCAGCGCTCACAGCAATTGGCTTGGCCTTTAATAAAGTATCCACAAGACACCCAAGAGTAAAAAAAGCAAAATTCGTATACAAATACATACAAAACAACTAACGTCCACGTACATTGAACATGCAGGTGCAGCAGGCTGATCGACCTATTCAGGGACGGGTGGAGAGACGTGCATGCCGTAATCAGTTTTGTTGTCATAGCAACCCAATCGCGCTAGAAGAGACGCGGCGGCCACCCGTCTAACTCTTCACTTGGATATTTACTACGTATATTAATATCATTAGAAGAGCTATTTTAAACATTAGAAAGCACTCTAAACAAATACAATAATTTTATGTCAGTTTTTACACGACACTTCTTCATTTATTGTACAAGAAAAAATAATTATAACAGAAATTATTATTTTGTGAGAAATAAATCTCGATACTACCCATAAAATAGGTGACGAGGCTTTTCACCTACTTCACCTGAATAGCCGTCGCTGACTTGTTTAATAACTTATATCTCTACTATTGGCTTTTTTCAAAATTTAGCGTCATTAAATTATTGTAACACACACCAACGACTTAACAGTAAAAGGTATCTTCAATGGGAGAAATCTTTTCAAGATAAGTAAGTATCTGTGTAACATATTTATTAACTGTTCTATTTAGAACAGATTATAGATGAATGTGTCAATAAAAACAGTAAAAAATATTATCAGTAAAATTATGAATGAAAATAAATTGAAAGTAATCAAATAACTCAGGTTTTGTGGCAAAATATTACATTATTAAAGACTATTCCATGTGATATGGTTTTTTTCACAGGTGGTAATAAAGTAACAAAGTGTAAATAAATAGTGTTACTTTATGATAGTACCTATATAGTTACTACGTGATGACTTGTTATGTTTTTAAGAAAAGAGCACTTTGTCGCTGGTAATGTGATACCGTCTTTAACAAGTATACAAGAGTACGATGTCACGCGACATCACAACTGTGGCAACGTTGGCGATAGTGGCGTTGGTAAAAAAGAGGATGTACCAAATAGGTTGTAAGAGGTTCAATTGCTTTACCGTACTGAACTCTACCGTAGAAGACGGGGAAGGAAGTGGTAAAAAAGTATGAGGGATGAGAAAGGGGTGTTACAAGTAAGAAGACTCTTCTTTGATGGATTTTCGTTGTTCTTTTTCAGGTGGTATATAAGATCACCTCTCTCTTATACCAGCAGAGTTAAAAGCCCTTTGTTTTATGTATTGAATCCCACACAGCACCGCCAAAGCTTCCAGACAGCACCTCTCGTCCACCGTTACCGCACTAACTTACCACAGCCTAGTTCAATTTATATTCACCGCTTTAATGCTAATATAATAATCTTCACACAGTATGCATCTTACCAAACTTTTAACAGAACACCATACGCCAAAGAGTAAGATATGCCTTCCAAAAGAAACAACACTTTATTACATTTACCACTATATACGTATCATCTATATACATGTATTTCATTAGCTAGCCTCTACTACTCTGCGCAAAATTTAAAACAGAATAAAAACTTTATATTATATTACATGATTTACGAGCAGAATCTTATAAACTACTGTATTATACGTACATTTATATACATGTGGCCTATTCCTAATAAATTAAAACAAATTTAAAAAAATTTTAATTGCCCATAACGGGCAGGTGGAGTGTTAAATCAATTTTGCACTCGATCTGCTGGTTCCAGGTTTACGAAAAAATAGTTCTCTTTCTTATCACATAGTCAGCCAATTACATGACTGAACTATTTAAGAACAGAAGAGGTGTAAAAGACACTACTCAGAGTTATCTCCTCTGAGAGTAATGAATTTCTCTATGCAGTCAGGCCCTGTGGTGAATGAAGTGAAAGTGTCATTTGCAGGGAGGAAAGTAGGTGTTTTTCGGAGGGTCTGGCATGCTCATAAGCATACTCTTTCAACTCAGTAAGGAAGGCAATAGTAAACCACCTCGTTCCTTGTTTTTACTTAGTAAAACCTTCAGAGGTTCAAACCAGCCTTTCGGCTGTTGACCTAAACAATAAATTTTCAAATAATTTTTAATTTTAAATGTAATTTATTAAATTAATTCTAAATTATTACTGCTGTAACAAAAATGATCCTAATCTTTTTGTATTGTTTTTGAAAACCCAATAGGCGTGTGAGTATGTGTTAGATCAACCCTACCGGTTGTGGTTTGCTTCACAATCTCATAATTTTTGAAATCTTTTGGCATACTTTTGTGTCCTGTCACAAAAAAGTGCTTCCAATAAATTAAACGTCACTTACTAATTCCTCATTAACAGATTTAGAAAAAAATTGTAATAGTTCTTGCCTACTGATATTTCAAGGGACGTAGATTAAGACCGAACATGGAAAAACGAACTAAATAATAAGTTACAATCGTAAAGGTTTTACACCTCCGATATTGGTTCAGAATCAACATCTGAGGCTGAAATAATACAAAAAAAATTTGGTGTGAAACACTCACACTACTTTCTCTTGCCAATGAAAATAATTAACAATATTATCTAATTATATTAATCATGAGTCAATGATGCAAAATGAAAATCAACCTCAGTCTGGCTTAATAATACGAAAAATTACTCTTTCACGCTAAACTAGGCTCTGTAGAGAAAAATGCTCTAAATAAAAGTTGTAGATCTTTTAATTTCCAGTAAATTTTATTACATGCATTTTCGTCGTAAAATGTATACTAAGGACAAAATCTTTATGAAACCATTTGTTTACAGATAATCATGAAAAAACCAGAAAATTACTTATTACCACTAAACTAAGCGTAATACAAAAAAATTCTTACAATAAAAGTTGTAGGTTTTTAAATTTTCTAGAACTTTTATTTTATACACTTTCTCCCTAAAATGCATGTTAAGGCTGCAATCTTAAAATAAACAATTTTTTTCTACGAGAGGGCAGTCTCCCAAGAATTTCAGCAGACATGGCGCCTACCCTCTCATGTAGAAAATAAAAAATGTGGTAAATGAAACGATTTTTTAAAAAATCGTAGGAGCCATTTTCAATAAAGTCGCAAAAAAGTGAAAAATTACACGATTAAACTACTACTTCCGGTTAACCGATTTTGATGAAAATGTTTGTGTCGTGTCCTCTAGTAGTACCTAACTTAAGTTTTAAGTTTAAACTTTGTACGATATTCCGTTCTTGAGTTATAAGTATTCCTACACTACCTTAGTATTTTGAGAATTTTATTCACACACACAGACAGACAGATAGACAGACACACACACACACACACACACACACACCAATCGTCAAAAATATTTCTTTTTGTTCAAGGGGTCTGAAAACGTGTATACTCGGTGAAAACTCAATTTAGAAAAATCGACATGAAAACAATACTTTCCTTCCTAATATTCATATAGGCAAGAGAAAGTAAAAAACTAATACAACACAAACAGTCGACCGACCGCTTGTGCAGCTCACAAACTTTGACCTGACCTTCTGAACCGTAACACAATCTAGCTCTCTCAAATGTTCAGTTAACGACTCCACTTAACCGGTGTGGTCCGATACTTAACGGCTCCCTCATTCAGCTAGACCCGTAGTCGAATGTGTTAGTGCTCTGATGCGACAATCCGTGAAGTCAGCATTTCTAATCTTATTACCTAACATCACCTAACCATCGGACAAAACCCTCAAATCCAATATCCAATTACCTTACTTTCACGGTTCACTCTTTGTTACACCAGAGACCAATTGAAAATACAGTTATGGAAATACGTAATGGACACGGACAGAAAAAATTAAATGTATTCCTACACTACCATAGTATTTTGAGAACCCGATTTATGAATCATATTACATAATAAAATAATATTGCAACCGCGTATGGGATTATTGCTAGATTTAGAGAAGAGCATTGAATAGACAGCTTTGTAGATTTGACCGATTTTTTTAGTTTTATTCTACACTTTACAGCTGTTTGAGAAGGTATACAACTGAAATTTATTGATTTAGGGTAATAGTCACCTTTTCTATGGGATAGCGGTCGAAATTCAAGTGCTCTCTAGTCTAGATTTTACTTAGGTACAGAATATTCATGCCAATTTTTTAACTTTAACTCTTCGGAAATGTATAGATATAATGTCTATTGCTTTAGAGTAGTATCCCTGTTTTCACTACTTATAAGGAAGTGGTCGAAATGCAAATGTTTTAGTCTTCCTCTCCGTAAGTACTGAATTTCAGCATCTAGGTGATAACGAAATGGAGTTTAGTGAATAATTGAGGGGTTTCACTTTATAACTTTAATAGGAATGTTCTGGGTTTGATTCCCAGCCCAAGTCTTGAAGTTTTGTCAACTTGAATCACTTTTACTTCCTCTTAGCTATATGAATAATAGGAAGGAAAGTATTGTTTTATGTCGATTTTTCCCAATCGAGTTTTCACCGGATCTACACGTTTTCAGACCCTCTGAACCCAAAAAACACGTTTTAGCGATTGGTGTGTGTGAACAGAATATCTCAAGAACGGAACATCGTACGAATTTGAAACTTAAGTTAGATACCACTAGAGGACACGACAAGAACATTTTCAACAAAATTGGTCAACCAGATGTAGTAGTTTTCGTGTCATTTTTCGCTTTTTTGCGTTATTCTCAAAAACGGGTTCTACGGTTTTTTAAAAATCACCTCATTTACTACATTTGTTATGCTCTACAAGATAGGGAAGGCGCCATGTCTGCTGAAATTCTTGGGGAGGCTGTTTTTTCGTAAAGAAATTGTTCTTTAAATATTGCTGCTTTAATATGCATTTTAGCGCGAAAATGTATGTAGTAAAAGTTGTAGAGAATTTAAAATCCTACAACTTTTATTCCAAACATTTTTTAGTATAACGCTTAGTTTACCGCTAATTAGTGATTTTCTGTTTTTTCTCACGAAAACGAGTAAAAAATCGGTTTTTTTTAAAAGATTTGAGCCTTAATGTGCACTTTACGACAAAAGTGTATAATAAAATTTATAGGAAATTAAAAGATGTACAACTTTTATTTAGTGCATTTTTCTCTACAGAGCCTAGTTTAGCGTGAAAGAGTGATTATCTGTATTTTTAAGCCCAACTGAGGTTGATTTTCATCTTGCATCTTCACTCATGATTAAAATAAGGTTATGTTTATTGAGGTAAGTTTTATTGTTTATTTCTAATGTTTTATTACTAATGTTAGGTTAAATTGTTAAAATTATTTGCATTAGCAAGAAGTAGTTGTGTGAGTATTTTACACCAGATTTTATATTTTATATAGTCGCTAATGAAAAAGCTGAGGTCGCAACTTTATGTAATAATACCTAAATAAAAACTGTATCTCTAGTAGCTTAATAGATCTTATCTTAATTTACATCAACAAGTACCATTTGTTATTATTACTATTATTGTTTATTGTTCGTAGCCTAAATGAGAAAATGAAAATTCATAAGAGAAACTGGTGCAGACATTTAAAATGGATGAGAGAGGTCTGTAGCCTCGTTTAGCCCATGAGTACAAACCCCCGATGCGAGGAACGTTGGACGTCCGAGAAGGAGATGGTTTCCGGAACAGCTGTGCTTCCTAATCCATGAAGTGAATAAGAAGAAGAAGTACTATTTGTTACTTAAATAATCGACTCTGTTTACACAACATCCCGTATCAATACATAACATAATAATTTCATTTGGGATGTTCTCCAACAAATTCCTAGTTCCAAAAACAGAAAAATCGTTCATGGTGTAATAAAAATTTACAATTATTTAATTTCATAATAAAAAATTTGTATCTATCCATGTGGAAATCCATTCACACTACTTTACGTAACTTAATTAAGTTGCAGATATTCTCTTTAAATGTTTGTACTACTTTAAAAAAAAATATTCAGACCGCCTCCGGGGCGTAGTGACTAGCGCGCCAGAATACAAAACATAACATAAAAAAGTTATAGGTACATATTGTACGATACCTCCAAATAAGAGCTTCCACGCATGACTTTTGGCTTTAAAATAACAATATATAAAACGAACAATCAATATTATACTGATATAACATAAGACTTCAATAATTTAGAATTTTGAAAGTGTTTTAAATTGCCACATAATATTTAAAAGAAAGAAAAAACAAAATAACGTAAAAAACAATAACAAGAAAAATTGGACAAAAAAATATGAAATTTTTAATTTAATTAAATTACCCGACCTAAAAGTTATTACTTTTATTTTCATGTTCGTTTACCTTATTTGTGTACTTTAAATTTTATTTTCAATTTTTTACTTTGTTTTTTCAGCTTTCTAAATAAATAAACTCAGTATTAAAAAACGGGTATTATCTTTCGTCTCTGATGCGTACCGTGTTATATAAAGGACAGGCTATATTTTTTTAATTTTCCTCACACTGTATATTACTATAACGTGTTGAAGAACAGAATTTGTTTGATGACAAAAACGATTAGTAAAAATAAATATTAAAAATCGTGGAAACGGAATACATCAAACGGAATACAAATTATAGCCGGAACGTATTTGTTATATTTTGTTGAGCAGAAATTCGTGTATGCGTGCGTGTAAAGAGGATGTACAACACACCGTTAAATAAATATTACGCACATCATTTAACAAACGTGTGGTAAATACTCAGAAATGGCAATATTCCACATTCAAATGTTCATGAGTTATGACCAAAGCAGAGTATTTTTTAAAATTTTATTAGCCTATTAACTAAAATAGCCTACTAATATTTTAGAAAAGGAACATTTGTTTGTTAGTCTGTACAAGGTAATCACAGGAACTCCAAGCGATTTTAAAAATTCTTTCACTGTTGTAAAACTTAGAGCTTCCTGAGGAACAGTATAACATACGATTTCAATAATTTACAACTATGAAAGTGTTTTTAATTACTACATAATATATAAATACTAAATTATTTCTTGTAGTAAATTGTTATTTTTAGTAAGTGCGCACGAAGAATCAATTTGTACCATTGTAAAAGTACAATTGCACAAACAATGGAAGTTTTGGTAATTCCTATTTATTATAACCTCCATTACTCAGTAACAACCCAATTAATAATGTAAGCGAAACCCCCTATTGTTAGAATAAGTTACATCAAAATAGTTAGACAATAGGTTGTGAATATACCCAACGGTCAACCATCTGATACTCATTAGGCCGGTGTATTTCTCCCTCTGTATTTTTGGGCCTTTCTTCCACCTACCAACTTATAGCCAATCACTGGGCTGGTTTTCCTTCCCGTTGGCCCTCCAGGTTGGTTGAACGGGTAGTGGGAGAGGAAGGCTTCTCAACCAGAGGTTTCCTGGTTCGGACCCAGGAAATTTAAATCAGTTCCCTTGGGATTTAATAGTGAAACAGGAGTTTGTTAAGAAGGAACAGTTTTTTTGGAGAACGAGGAGAAGAAGAAGCAAGGAGAAACATATATATTTGGAGGTAATTCATTTTGTATATTAAGGGTTTGTTAGTTTTGTTTTTGTATTAAAGTTAGTTTTGTATAAAAGGTTAGCTATATTTTAAAATAGATTAGGGTAATTTAAGGATAATTTTGTTAATAATACTAATTTAGTTAGTAGTAGATTCATAAAACATTTAAAGCAAGAAAATTTATGGTCTTATTTTATTTTTCTCATGCCCTGCTGATAAAGCTGGCGCCTAACTTCTTTTTTATTATTAGTTCATATTAAAGTATTTTCCCACCGGTCGAAGTTGAAGGTGGTGCAAATTTCATTGGTTTAGACCGATAAATAAGAAATTGGATTGTAGACAAATAAACTGATAAATTGATAAATAACTAGACATAAAATTTATAGAGTCCCAAACAGGACCTTCCTTTTGCTTTGTAGGCTAAAGCGCTAATCACTACGCCACGAAGGCGGTCACGTAATTTTTAAACTTTGTAAAAAAATGGTTATAATAGGCCTATGACAATTTCCGTTTTCTTTCCTTTTTTCTAAGTTATTTAAAGAACAGATACTGAAAAAAAATGTCACGTCAGATTTCAGCACAGAAAATTATGTAAACCTTTCAAAACTCAAAGATATCACAGCATTTTTAAAGAAATACATTTTACCTACTGTTTCTGATAACACACATTTACTTATTCGCAGGTTATATTTTTTCTGTCCTTCCACTGGTGGTTTCATACTGATGTCAACAAAATTTCTGTTTCCAGTAATAAATCGTTTTATTTGTACAATCATGATTTGGCTTTCAACATGTAAGATTGTGTGACAAGTTGAATGCTTTAAATTTCGTTTGCTGCAAAGCGCAGCGAGGGGGTTAATATTTCTAATGAAGAAGATAGGATTTTGTATTAATTAATGTAATTTACCGGATAAATTTTTGTTCACTATTGGAGTTTTGTAATAAACACAACAAAATTCACAATAAGAAGGCTAAGCATTAAATTTCGTAGATTATATTGCAGGGAAATAAAGTGAATAAGAAAAGAAGTTGGACTGGATGAATAAACAAAACGTTATTAATTTAATAAGCCAGCAGAGTAAGGAAGAAACAGAACGGAACGTACGTTAACAGAGAAAAGGTAAGGTACTGAATTATATTAAGCAACACAATACAGATGCAGTAGCGTGAAATAGAAATAAAAACGAGCGAGAATCAAGAGGGTGAGAATCGTAAGGTAAATTAAGAAATTAAAAATTAAAAAAGAATGAGATGAAGATAGTCAGTGGACAGAGGTAAAGCGGAAGAGAGAAAGAAGAAGAAGAAAATAAAGGAAGAACAAATGAAGTTGACATAAATTCTATTTGAAAAATAAAACTCATCCCTTAGATGTAAAGAAACGAGGTACAGAGATGAAGGTATTGTAGCGAAGATAAAGCGGAAAAGGTAAATCTCAAGATTAAATTGAAATTTTAAAAGGTGCAAATTGAAAAGGACCCTGCCCGACCGAGTAAGTTATATAGATATTACTTGTATAAGTTATGAGCGAATGAAAATGAAAGATAGAATGACGCAGAATGAGCGAAAACGAGATGGTAATTTAGAGGGGGATAAAAGAAGCTGTGTTAATTTGACATACCGTATGACATAATCGTTGTTGTCTTTAGGTAATATCTCAGTCTACCCCTACTACAACCAACTAGAAAATTTAATATAAAAGAGCGCAGCGCACCAAACGCAAACCTACCCTCCACTTATCCATGAATTTATAGTCTTCATCAACTATAATCCCTTCTGTCTTTCTTCCTGAACATAAATTAAAAAAAAACCATCAATATTTTCTTAATTCTATTCCTTTCCTAATTTATTCAAGCCCTGTAAAACTACATATCCATTAACAATATAAAAACTTGATATTCATAACAGAAATTAATAAATAAGTCATCAAGTGGAGGTGCGCGAATTCAGTTATTCACCCCATGAACGTTATGAAGGTTTTAACAAATTGGCTTTTACTGGAAGATGGTGAGGACGAAAGAAAAACTTAAAAAGTAAACCTTCTTTATATGATGCAATAAACACTCGTGATTTCACCACTATACCCCTACAACCAAATCTATTTCTAATTTATTCATTGAAAACTTTTAATACCTTATTTTTGTTGATTTTCTCTTATTGAAGCTAGTAGTCCGTCAAAAGTTTCACCTCTTTTCTAGATTTTAGGGAACAATAATGATTGGTTATAGCTAATCCCTAAATAATTTTTTTTTAAGTTTCATTTTAGGATTTCCTATTCCAAGGAGGGCTAAAATAATTGTACTTCTTCCAAACTATCTCCTTCAAAAAAGTTGAAATGTACATCAAAGGGAAATGTACATTTCAATATCAAATGTTGAAGCTCAAGGAGTTTAAGCGAACTAAGTAAGACTAAGTTCTTGAAAAACAAAAATTGTACTATAAGTTGTACCATTTCTAATCAACAAATTAAAAGTTTTAGATATGATATTGTATTGACGTTTATAAAGTTTTTATACGCCTTATTGTGGGTTAACATTCAGATCAACCAATCAATAACAGAAAAAAATACGTTTAGCAACAAACTGAATTTTAGAACAAATAATAATTATGTAACAAACAAATTTAATTTTGAAATAGACTGGGTAAACAAGAAATAAAAATTTCGTTCGACCCGTTGACAATTCACACTTAGCTACATGTGTTTACACAAAAATTGTTGTTTAGGTCATCAGCCAAAAGGCTGGTTTGAACCTTTAGAGGTTTTTTTTAAGGAAAACGAAAAGTTAAGTGGTTTACCATGCCTTCCTCACTGAGTTGAAAAGTATGCTTATTAGCATACCAGGCCCTTCGAAAAGCACACATTTTCCATCCTGCAAATGACACCTTCACTTCATTCCCCATAGGGTCTTGCTGTATAATGAAATTAATTACTTTCAGAGGAGAAAAATTTGATAAGTGCCTTTTACACATATTCTGGTCTTAAATGATTCAGTCATTTAATTGACTGACCACATGATAAGAAACAAAACTATTTATTGTAGCCCTGGAACTAACAGATTGAGTGCAAGTAATTTAACACCCCACCTGTCTGTTAAGGGCAAAATACACAAATTACAAACCGCTAAATTCCAATTCCCGGAACGATGATGAACAGTAAAAGAATTTCGTTGTGAGAAAAACCATTAGAAGGGAATGGTGTGGTTGAGTACTTTTGAAAAATAACGTGGACGAAGGCAAAAAACTTTAAGCCAAGATAGTTTTGAGTAGAATACCAAAGGCTTATCGTTTTGCAGTAGCTGAATAGTTATATATCCTTAAATATCATTATTCACAGGTTGACAGTTTAGCTTATGTAAGCCAATACATTCCTCTTATAACCTAACGACCTTGAAGATTGGTCATGGAACACAAAGTCCGATAGAACTCGAGCATAATATTATAATAGTAAGCTGTAATTTAGTTGCAATAATTTATAGTACTGTAAAGAAACTTGTAAAACAAAACACAAAATTAGGTGATAGATCAAAAAGAGTTAGACAAATAATTAAAAAATATTATTAAGTATTTTGGTACACCTGTTTAAGATTAATACCAAATACCATATCCAGTATGAATAAATATACCGGGTGAGCATAAAGTCTTACCCTGATATAAAAATTTATTGCAGAATAACTGTTTGACATAATAATTTAAATTTTATGCTGTTACATAGGTTAGTGTTAATAGTTTTTTTTAAGATTACTTACATTAGTAAACTTCAACGTGTGCCCCCTTGGTAGCTCGGAGAATGTCGAAGCGGTATTCCAGTTCCCGCCAGGTGTTTTGTAACATGTGTTCTGTCACAGTACCCACCAAGCTTGTATCCTAGCCTTCAGTTAGTCAACGTCAGCAACTGGTGTGGCGAAGACTCTATCCTTGATATAGCCCCAGAAAAAAAGTCAAGGGGAGTAATGTCTGGAGAGCGGGGTGGCCAGGGTGTTGGACCATCCCTTCCAATCCACCGATCCGGAAATGTTTCATCCAGGAAATTACGCACTATCAAAGCCCAGTGGGGCGGTGCCCCATCTTGCTGGAAAATTATCCATGGTTGATATTCTTCTAACTGTGGTGCAATGAACTGTTGCAAAACATCTAAGTAAATGTTAGCGTTAATGGTGTTTTCCGTGAAGAAAAACGGCCCGAAAACCTTATTATGCATGAGGCCGCACCAAACATCACGGAAAACACCATTAACGCTAACATTTACTTAGATGTTTTGCAACAGTTCATTGCACCACAGTTAGAAGAATATCAACCATGGATAATTTTCCAGCAAAATGGGGCACCGCCCCACTGGGCTTTGATAGTGCCTAATTTCCTGGATGAAACATTTCCGGATCGGTGAATTGGAAGGGATGGTCAAACACCCTGGCCACCCCGCTCTCCAGACATTACTCCCCTTGACTTTTTTTTCTGGGGCTATATCAAGGATAGAGTCTTCGCTACACCAGTTGCTGACGTTGACGAACTGAAGGCTAGGATACAAGCTGCTGTGGGTACTGTGACAGAACACATGTTACAAAATACCTGGCGGGAACTGGAATACCGCTTCGACATTCTCCGAACTACCAAGGAGGCACACGTTGAAGTTTACTAATGTAAGTAATCTTAAAAATCTATTAACACTAACCTATGTAAAAGCATAAAATTTAAATTATTATGTCAAACAGTTATTCTGCAATAAATTTTTATAATCAGGGCAAGACTTTATGCTCACCCGGTATTTTGGTCGCAAAGACAATTTAGTAAAATTTCATCTCCGGTACTCTCGTTATTAACTATAGAATGTAGAAATGAATTAAATGTATGACCGTTTAAATAACCTATACGTTGAGTATAAGGTGTTATATAATGCACATTAAACATATGGTCAACTTAAAATACCGCTGAAGATGTTCCGTTGTGGTTTCCCGTTTGAAACTGTAGGTACCAGTCGTACTTACTTCTAAGCACCTTTGTATAAATGAATGTAAGTAGTTACGTTCTCACACAAACGTAAGCGTTAGTAGACTACATTATAAATAATAATTGTTGTTAGAATATGTGTAAGGTAGTTGGAATGAGAAATAACAGTTTCTACGAGGAAAGCATTAATGATACAGCATATGAGTCGGTTTAGAGAGAGGAACCTTACCAAACCTGAGCAATACTCATTCTACCAATCGTAATAATGTAAGTAGGTTAAGTACGTGGAGGAATGGTGGAAAGGACGTAAAGGACAGTAAAAGGAAAGGATCCGATGTAAATCACTGAGATTTAGTCCCTTAACCTGGAGGGTGCCCGGTGTGCTACAGTACTCTAGAAATGCAATGCATTGCTATTCATTTCCTACGAATATCCTCTATTAGAATTCTCATTCATCTACAGGGATTTGGGTGTTATACATAAAAGCAAATTCACACAAATAAAAATTTAGTTCGTAAAATACAAGAATGTAATAGAATACACACTATGAATATTTACCTCATTAAAAACAAATTATACATGATAAATAGACGGTCCGCAAATCGCACTACGTTCTCGTAAATTTTCAAGTACTACAACACTTTTGGTAATTTTAAGATCAATCTTTATGACATTAAAACAATGGTTATAATTTAATGTGGTAAATAATGTTAAACGACTTCAACAAGATATGGTTTAATTTTAATGCGGTTTTTTACAGAAGATTACCTATATACAAAATTTCAACAAAATTATCACATTAAAATAATTACATTTATTTATAGTAAACATATATAATTTCTGTTCTATACTTAGGCCCTAAACAGGACTCTTTAAACGGTAACAGAAACGGAAAATCTTGCAGTTTACATGACTTACACAGACTGGTAAAGTTAGATGTTTAAGAATAATTTTTTCTTAATAAGACTCAAATTACAATACGACATACACGTACAAAATAAAAGTCCAATTCATCAGAAACTCTTCTCCCTTAATCAGAGAAATTAAATCTACAGAACAATTAAAATTAAATGTAATCTCTCAGGAGCCGATTTTAGAACTAAAAATACATTAAAATGTTCATATAAACTAAGGTCCGTAAACTCTTCGTTAGTGAGTTAAACGTGACTAATTTTTTCGCCTGAAATACGGTAACTCCAATGAAATTAAATAACGGTAATAAACAAAAAATCGGAAATCAATTTTTAAATTAGCCTCCTCATAAATTTTTCAATAGAAACCAGTTGCTGTAGAAGTGAGGGAAGTTGAATAAAAATTAATGCAACCGTATTTGAGAGATTTGGATTTTGATAATTTATTCATAGTAATCGTAAAACAAAAACAGCAAGAGCAAAACTTAAAAACTTATAAAGAAAGAGTTGAGAAGGTTTGAAAACACTAATATTTGGGAAAAATCGTTGCGGAAAATAACGATGAAATGTTGTCATATCGAACGATTTAGAGGTTGTGTTACAAACGTTACAAACGCTACAAACGTTACAAACGTACAAAGGATCATGTTACAAACGAGGGAGTTATCAGAATGATATATGTAGAGAGAAAGAGACTGTAAGAACCGTAAAAATACGAAAAGTGCAATGCTTGGATCATATGATAAGAGGAGCACAATTTACTCCAATATATAATTTAGGGGAAATTTACTGGCAAAAGAGGTCGGGGTGGAAAACGCATATACTACCTGAACAACATAAAAAGTGGTTTAGGTGCAGCTCCACTGATTAGTTGAGAGCTACAGCATCCAAAGTCATGAGTTGGCAACCTTCTTAGAGAAGCCAGCACCTAAACGAGAATGGGTCTCCATAGTCAATTCTAAAGAATACTCAAGGGTTGGCTGAAGATACCTTAGTTAAAAAATTTCAGCCAAATCGATGCATTATTTTTACTTCAGAAGAAAAAACGTGCGCGTGCAAGCGGTCATCACTATTCCTTTAAAACCCCCTTCTTTGGTTTCAGGGATTCATGAACCGTTTTGCTATAACATGACCAAGATAGAGCACGAGAAAGTAAAAATTAAAAATTTAACAGCACAAAAATGATAATTTTAATAATTTTCGTATTGAAGTTTATAAATTACCGAAATCGTTGTTATGAGAGACTACTAAAATAATTAACTGCTTATGAATAGCGGCGATATGAATGTTGGATTGCGATAAAATATCAACGAGAGCCCTTAAGCATTCTAACCGAAAGAAAAAGAGCGAAAAATTAACTGTACGTTAGCTAAAAATGGACAAAAATTGGTAAATTGAGTCAGAAAAAACATTAACCGCGAGCAAATAATTTTAAAATAATGTAACAAAAATTTAATTAATTTTTTCAAGAAAAAACACAACAATAGAAGTGCTTTTAACCGATATCAAATTTAGGAAAACATAGAGAGAACGTTTCATCCAATTCAACAATTTACCGTGTTCATATAGACTCATTTAGGAATTTTACATTCTCTGCTCGACCCTATTAACATTTTTCCATTTCAGCTGTAAAATAGAATTTTTTTGTGCTCGGTGGGAAGTTTTAATTTAGTACGCCTTTGCTTTTAAAAGAGAATTCCTCTGGACACCTATTATTCCTCCTCACCATCATCAACTTAATTATTTTCACTTCCAACATTTGCAGCGAACTTTCCACCGACATGAACTGACACGGTTTTCAATGATCCTAAATTTTCTGGGTTAAATTTCTTTTCACACATTACATTTTTTAATCTCTTTCGTTTTAATTTATACGTTAAGAATTTCGTTCGCCAATGTTTATCGCTTGATTTTGTTTTAACATATAGTTACACAAAGGAATCATCTTAAAGGAACACCCAAGTACCCTTCAAGTGTATAACTATATTTAACAAAATACTATAAATATTATAGATGTGATGACGTCAGTGTTCTCCATTTTCAGAACCAGTTTCTTGAATCTGGTACCAAAATCCGTTAAGAAATACTGTGAACGAAATTTTAAACACTACAATTTCTAATTGATTCTGTTAACCAATTCTAAAAACTAGAATACAAATATAAACGTTCTCACTGACTGATTGATATACTGACTCACTCACATACTCATCATTGATTCCGTAACTTTCCCATCACCTAAAGGTCTGAGTTTCAGTAAATCTGTCCGTCAGGAATTGAACGAAAAAACTAAAACATTTACATTCCGACAACTTTCCCCTAGGGGGTAAAAAGCGGTAACAACCTTAAAGCAATGAATATTGTAGTTATATCTGTTATATGTAGTTATGTGGGAATTGAAAAAGAGACAAAAGGATCGCCTAAAAGCGGTGGAGATGGATTTCTGGAGTTGTAGCTGTGGTGTGTCGCGGATCGATCGAATTCCGAATTCTGAAATTAGGAGAAGAATCGGCGTTCAAGGAAATATCATGGATACCATATCCCAGAAGCAGTTAAAATGGTTTGGCCATTTGCAGAGGATGGAGGATGGCAAGTGGCCAAAAAGGGTATGGGAGTGGACGCACGCCGGTAAAAGGAGGAAGGTTAGGCCGGAAGTGACATGGTTGGATGGGGTGCAAAAGGCAATGTCTTTCCCGCAGCTCTCCGATGAGAACTGGTGAGACAGAGAGAGGTGGTGCTTAGAAAGTGAGATACGGCTGGGGCTGTAAATCCTCGCAAGCAAAAAAAATCTTCCTAAAGAACAGTAATTTGGAAATGCACGAGTATTCTCTAAGAGATACCTAGGAATAAAAAAAACAGGTAACTACCTTCCGGAAGAGAAATACAAGTCTAAAACTAAGCATATTCTAATATTAATAAAATACCTGACACATGAGTTTTTTATTTCACATGATAGTATATTTTAATTTAATCAGAAATACTGTATAATACGTTAGCGGGATTATTCAAAAAGTCTACAGAACCGCTACAATAGGTAATATTTATATCAGTTATTTAATAATTTTCATGATTTTAATTTATCAAAAGATTTTAAAAAGCATTTGCATATATTAAGATTCGAATTTCTTGTGATTCATTAGTAAATTATATGTACTTATTATTAATACAGTACAATTGAAAGAACACTGTGAATGACTACACCGATTAATGTAAGTTATCAAACAATAACGAATCTAGTAATTTACTAGGATGTAGCATATCGTTATTGTTTTTATTACAATACGCAATTTGTTATTCTTAACGGATTTCCGGCATTTCGTTGAATCTTATTAATATCAAAACAGACGGAAGTGGTTTCTTTGTACTATTGATGGTAGTGATAGTAACGTTTTGTTTAGAGATGCAATAAAGCGAGTTATAGTTTATTTTAGTGTTCAAGAGAATATTGTGTATTCAGGACGAACATGCATTGTTTATTATTGGCAAAGTAAAACGATGACTTCTGTTCAAACAATAAGATGAAGAAAACTTAACAATAAGTAAAATTATAATATTTTATACCGCGACAGAACAGCGCCGTTACGGCGACGCAATTCCATATTGTATGAATCGTTAAACGCGACGTAAAATCGTTGGTTAATGGACGAAACCATATAATATTTCTGCGTTATATAATACACGTTATATAATACACCCTGCCCATAACAGACAGGTGGAGTGTCAAATTATTTACACTCGATCTGTTAGTTGCAGGGCTAAAATAAATAGTTCTGTTTCTTATCACATGGTCAGCCAATTAAATGACTGAATCATTTAAGAACAGAAGAGGTAGAGGTGTAAAAGACACTAAGCAGAGTTATTTAATCTGAAAGTAATGAATTTCATTATACAGCCAGACCCTGTGGTGAATGAAGTGAAGGTGTCATTTGCAGAGTGGAAAATATATGCTTTTCAGAGGGCTCGGCATGCTGATAAGCGTACTTTTCCACTCAGTGAGGAAGGCAATGGTAAACCACCTCACTCCTCGTTTTACTTAGTAAAACCTCTAGAGGTTGAAACCAGCCTTTTGGCTGATGACCTAAACAACATATAATACACCATACAACACATGGATTAAGCGAAAACAATTAAATCTTAAATTTCAACAAATGTACTGGGTGCTTAACAAAGAATCGAAATTACCAATAAAAAACAAATTATTAATTTACAAAAATTATATTCAGACCAGTGTGAACTTACGGAATCTAAAAATATCGAGATACTTCAAAGATTCCAGTCTAAATTCTTACGCACAATCACAAATTCTTCGTGGTACATAACAGAAAACATACTTCATCGCGACATGAACATTAAAACAGTACACGAAGAAATTTTAAAACACAGCAAGAACTACTAAATTAAATGGAAACACCAATTTGACCACGAAGCAATCAATTTACTAGAGCACAACTCAAAGACGTTTACAAAAATTCATCGATCTGTTTCAAATTAATAGGATTTTTCATATTTAATTATTTTCTTTTTTATACAAACATTTAATAAACCTTTTAAAATCATATTTAGTTACTCATTTACGTATTTAGTTGTGTAAAGAAGTTGTACCTACCGCTGGGTACTTTTTAGCAAGCTATTTATTTTTGTGAAATTATTTACTCAATGTCCCTGCGTGGACACACTGAAAATTTCATTCTTAATATAATTTTAATAAAAAATGTATGTAACAAAAGAGCGGTCAATTTCAGTAACTAGTAATACAGTAGAACCATTGAAAACTGTTTTAATAATTATTTTTTATAGATTATCAAAAATATTTAATTATTAATTTTAGGTAAATACTCGTATCAGAAAAAATCAATAGAAGGAAGTTGGTTAGTCGACTAGTAATCATTTTATGATATTCACGTTGTCAGATATTAATGGAAAACGTTTGAAAACAAAAACATTCGTATACTTAGCATTAACAAAGACGTTTTGAGTGGAGAATGTGTTTTTTTTTTAAATATTTGATTCCGTATCACATTTGCTGAAGAATAGAATGAACCACTACTCAGCGGTATACGGCTACAAACAGTATACACTCTTGTAACAACAGTAAAACACACTGGAACAATAATTTAGATTTTTGTCGTTGAAACATTAATTTTTGAATTTTCTACAACAATGTTCCTTTAATTATTAAACTAACGATAACATTGATTAAAAACACATTATATTAAATTGATTTAATGATTGTCTATTATCTTATTGATTTTTGGAGATAAAATTTCCTGGTTCAAATCCTAATCAAGATAGTTAGCTTTATAATGATTTGAATAGTAGAGTGGGTACCGGTGTACTTTGATGATTAATGTTTAATTAACCATACTCTCTCAGGAATGGCCGGCCTGGGTCTGTACAAGACTACACCTCATTTACACATCATACATATTATCATACTTATCTCATAGATCCTCAGTTCTATTAGTTCGTTCGTATTAGTTCTACTACACATATATTATTTCTCCGATATTAGAGGTAGTTTAACGAAAATGATGAGTAAGTTTAATATTATGTATTCACATACTACTTAGCTATGGATAAACACTTTGGAAACATGTCCATGAGTTACTTCAAATAAATTCAACTTCACCTTTCAAAATACATCGGATAAATAAAAACAATTACTTTATAAAACACATTTTTATAGTTAAATTTTAACCCAGCAGGCTGGTCTAGAGGTAAAGTCATCGCCATGAGTCAGCTGTTTAACAGCTGATTTTTGGAGATAAAATTTCCTGGTTCAAATCCTAGTCAAGGTAGTTAGCTTTATAATGATTTGAATAGTAGAAAGGTACCGGTGTACTTTGATGATTAATGTTTAATTAACTATACTCTCTCAGGAATGGCCGGCCTGGGTCTATACAAGACTACACCTCATTTATACATCATATATATATTATCATACTTATCTCATAGATCCTCATCTTATAAGGTCATGGGTTCCTTATTGTTCTGAGTTAAACAGATTACAACGTAGACAAATTAGGGATAAAATAATTAAGTAAGATGCGTAATCCTACACAAATTACTTAAAATGATGTAACATTCAATGATATATAATCTTCAAACGAACAAAACTTGTTCATCATAGGGTACGCCAATATAAATTATATCAAAGCACACACATCCTTATCAGTTGCTACTTAGGCCTACTTGAAACAAAAGCGTGTGGGCATAAATATTCATGAACGTTCAGAACACGAAATACGTTACACTAGAAGATTCACAAAATCTTCTCAACGACTTCCTAAATTTAGTTATTCCTACCATAATTATGGCTGGATTTACTATAATGATCAAAATTGTAAGATTCAATCCTTAAAGATTTTAAATTTACAGAAATGAATAATTTACATACGATATTAATTAATGATGTGATTACAGTTAAATGCAGAAAAATATGCAACACAATGACAATACAGAAAAATAATTTAATTAAAAAATAGTTGGTACATTGTTTTAAGTCTCTGAATAAAACTCAAACATTTTTAAAAAGAAAGTAAGTTTAATTCAATATGTTAATATAAAATGAAAATTACATTGTTACCTATTTTCTCACAAAAATACAAGAGAAATATTTTATTATATTATTAAATAGCTAATACAAATGCATTTATAATAAAATATCTATAAAATACAATCAAAACTATTATTCGATGAATTGTTTAAATAAAATAATTTGTATTGTTGAGCCATGTAATTAATTTTCTTTTGTTTGTTTTTGTAATTGAAAGTAAAAATAGTTTAATAAACAATAGAATATCTTAACTTGTGAGTATAAATACTATGTAATAGTAAGAATTAACACGTAATGAGTTACACGAGTTAATACTGGTCATAAAAGCCGCGGTCCTAGGTTTGATTCTTGGTTCAGCTTGGCATTTTTCATCACTCTTTTTTATCTATCGCCCTTCTCATCTTCCACATTAGCAGTAATTGCAAAACAGTCGGAAGTAAAAAAAATTGTACTAGTCTTATATTTGTAAATTATTTTTCAATAAAATTCATCGATTATGGTTAGTTAATTAAGTTTTTTTGTAGTAATGGGAAATTGTTTTCCTTTAAATAACCACTTAATTCGAATAGTGCATTTTGGTTTTTTGCAGAAGTAGACATAAATTTTGAAGAACAGAAACATTCAATGTTGTTTTCTCATGATGGTCACTACATTCTATTAGCTTCACTTAATTACCAGACCGGGCCGTTAGTAAAGAAAAAGTCTCAGATTCGATTCCCGTCAATAGTGCATTAGTATTAATGTGCAAAACAGTAGGAAGAAAAATAAAAAAGTCTTAAAAATTCAAAGTGTCTTTCTATTTTAGCTGACTGACTAAGCTGGCTCGAAGACCGGATCTTGAAATTGATCATAAAATTTAATTATCATAATCTAAAATCCGTGTGTTAAAACTAACTGTATTAAACATGTAAGTTTATGAGCTAGAAATAACGAAAGAACAGGTTTTCAATGGGGAGGAGAAACTACTTAAAAACAAGAAAACAAAATTAGAAATCAAAACTCCGATAGAAACAAAGCATAACATAACAGAGAATCAGAAGTTCCAGAGATCTACAAGAATGAAAGAGTGTTGGGCAAAGACGAAAAGATCACAGGAAAAACATGTAAGTTTCAAAACCATAAAACCAGTTTTATTTTATTTATTTATTTTTTGCTTTGACTTAAATAAGGTTGAAGAATTACATGAGATTACAGCAGTAAAGGTACAAGTAGTACTAATCATATTTCATGCAGCGTATACGTATAATTTTCATGGTGATGACTTGAATATTCCATTATCACGTAAAAAAATTTAAGTGGGTGGGGTTTGACGTTTATAGGTTTTCACCCAATACGGCCAAATAGTGACACTACCACTATGTTTTGTTTACGAATGTACTGTAATACCTTTAAAGAATTAAAAGTGAAATTGGGGCTGATGTGAGCAAAAAAAAGTAATATTATGTTAAGCCTTAGGATTAAAAGATATACGAGGATATATATAGTATACGCGTATATATAACTATATAAATTTTGTTAATTTTTGACGTAATTAATATTAGTTTATCATTATAAATGACAGTATTAAAAAGCCTCAATGTTAAAACTTTTATCAAATACTAAAAATTCGTGTGTTACTTATGACTAAACATCAGAAAACTTAAAAAAATTAATTTAAATCTACTTAGAAATTGAACATTTTCAGTATTACACTAACAAAAGTGCTTTCACTTTTTTAATGTAGAAAGAGAATATATGTCTACGGTTGAAGTGAACGTGTGCACAATTCGAAATTTGAATTTTACTTTAGTGAAATATGGAATAGTGAAACAGTAGTAACGGCTATTTTATATCGAATGCGTCACATATTCTTCGTTTCTACATTATTGTAACCATTCAGTATTTTATTGTTATGTTCGAAGTGGGATCCAAAACTCGTTTTAGATTCTTTTTAGTAGTTTTACTGCGGGACGATCTCAGTTAAAGTAAAGTATCTACTATCTCAGGGAACGGTAAATAAGGTGAATGTGTTAGTTAATATATGGATACACGTATAAGTGTAAGTAGTACGGAATAAGATAACGCGATAAAGTATATAGAGAGTTGAGTGAGAAGAAATTGCATCAATAACCGATTTGTTTAAGTCAAGTCGAAACAATTTGTTCGGATGATGTTTAGTATATCTGCTTTTAAGGATAAAGATACATTATGCCTATTCTCTACTCGTGATCCTCGTTCGTTTCGCTTTGTATCCACAAAAATATATTTTTATTTTACAGAAAACTATAAAAAAAAAAAAAATACACTTTTCTTGTTTCTAAAATTTTAAAGATGGGTTAACAAATACAGAGTGATTTTTTAGTCCTGTTACCCAATTGTTAATGCCCGGTATTTTTTTCTAAGAAAATGAAATTTTGATTAGTGACACGAAGTTGGTAGTCCTACTTAACCGGTATAAATACGGCTGTGTGATTTGATTCTCCTTGAGCTGTGTAAAAATTGTTGTCGTTTCCCGTCGGGTTACGAACAGAATGCCTTTTACGCTAGAACAATAGCTTGTTTAAATCTGGAGGCTGAAGCTCTTGGACTAATCGTACGCGATATGGATACAATTTCAATTTTTTAGCAGCTTTCTGAACACTCGAATATGAAAAAACAACTTGCGAGGAAAGTTTTCGTAAACTTTTCCGTGAAAAATAGAGCAATCTTGTTTTAAATGGAGATTATGGAGATTGAGGAATTTTGTTCTAAAACGTCATCTGTCAAGAGAGTTGGTCGACCACTACGTTTTCTTTCGCAAACACTACCTGTCTTTCGAAATTGGTTTGTTAGCCTAGAAATTGACATTTTTTCTGTGGAGGAACACCAACAAATTTAAATTGAAATGATTATTTTACACTCGCGTACGATTTCGTAGCAAAGTATTGTTCAAGAATGAAAACTCGTGTTTTGGGTAAAAGACATTCTGTTCGTAACACAATCGGAAACTGCACTAAATTTTACACAGCTCGAGGAAAATTAACTCACACTGCCGTATCTATACCGATTGAGTAGGGCTACCAACTTCGGGTCACAAAACAAAATTTCCCTTTCTTAGAAAAAAATTACGGGACATTAGAAACAACTGGGTAACAGGAATAAAAAAATCGCTCTGTAGTATTTATGTGGAACCCATCTAATGTAAGTATTAATGAAAATTAGAACACCGACCAATCTTCCAAAAAATCATCAACATTACCAACGCCCACACACTTCAAAATCTCATTCAAAGACAGCAACAAGAGCATCTTGAATAAAAATCGACTTCAAAAGTGTGACCATACTTGTAAAACCTACTACGCAGTAAAGTTCACAATGTAAAAGAAATTTTTTTTTGCAAACCAACCGACAGTTTCCTATTCAACGTGATGAGATGCACCTAATAAGACTCACTATAGGATGTAAAATTTCTCACATATGGATACCTAATCACACAACTGTGACATTCAAATCAAAATTAAACACTTCTAAAAAAAAATCTTAACAATTCGTAGCAGATTTAACTTATCTCCAAGTTCACGTGACTTTTCTAAAGACTACACTAAGTCTAACTTGGTAGACAATATATTAAAAAGCATACCCCCATATTGAATAATTTAAACACTTAATGGTTACTGTTGTAAAATAGCCTTCTTGAAGCCACTAAAAACCTAGCTGATGATGTAATTCAAAATAAACTGTAAAAATTCCACTCATTTTTATTTTAGTTTTATGCATGTTAAATGCATTTCTACATTATAAATCTTGAAGGCATTTATTTTAACGCGGGTATTTTGCAGCAAAATCGAAATTGCCGATAAACTAAGCATGGTGTAGAAAAACCAAATGCAATATTATAATATTATTCTGTTCTTTTTTAATCCGTTTTGTTTATATTCTCAAACAAAAATATACCTTAAATCTTTAATTTTTACAAAAATTGATTATCCTTCTTTCTTCGAAATTAGTAAATTGCCGCTAAAATAAGCGTTTGTTGAGGAAATATTTAATGTAAAAATTGTAGCATTTTTATCTTTAAATTTTTTCATGAGCATTTTCTATTTAAAATACAACTTGAAGCTGTAAATTTGAAAAAAAACACGAATTCAGAAAAATCAATTTTTTTCCTCTAGAAGTTAATTTTTCCAAATTTTTTCTTTGAGTACACAACCAGCCATACGAAACCAGTGTATAAAATCGTAAGTGTCTAGGCCTTCTAGTTCTGGAGGTTTCGTGATGAGTTAGTGAGTGGATTTTGCTTTTATAGATTCGCTTATAAAAATTTAATACTTGAAGAACGCGTGTATAAATTTACAATAGGGTCATTTTAAAAAGTGATTTCGAAGATGAAATAAAGTTAAGAGACAATCATTGCTTTAAATATGATGTGGTTCAATTTGGTATCGACGAGTCGCTCCTCAGTCTCAATTTTATTTTAGTGTTCTTTCGCTGCCTCCGATAAACTCTCTCATTCCTTTTAACGTTTTACGTATATAGGCTTACACTATTTCGCAAACGAACTTCTTCAACATTTACACACTAGTGCCTTTCTTTCCGCCTCGTATTCAACATGACGCTTTCTCTGTTTTCTTGACAAATCGACGTACCCGGTTCGCCAAATGACCACTTTGCTAACCCGACGCCAGATTTTATATTACCTCTTCTATCTTGTAGTCTACGAATTCCACGCAATATATTTCTGTTCATAAGATTATCTTACTTTTTATATACCTCACCAATCAAAAGTTTATTTACCAAAACATACGTTCATTTCTTTTTATTGTGACTATAAACCGTTTCGGTTTATTTATTTTGCATATATTTGAAATATTTATGTATAGCCTACTATTTCCCCAAAAATCTTTACTAATGTTAGGCTCTACTATCGTAATACTTTTTAAACGAAATATAGGCTGAATATCCAGATAAACAACCAATATCAACAATTATATAAAAGAATAACGTATCTGTATGTATATATATAGTATATATAAAAATACAAAAACACTAACGAATCACTAATGCTTTAACTTCCCGATCACCTTGAGCTAAATTTCAGCACAATTGTTTCTTAACGGATAAACAAAAACAAAAATTCAATTAAATTTAGTTTAATATACAGCATTAGGAATTTATAATTGAAAGCATTTTTTAATCTTCCAAATAACCAACAGAAATAACGCAAATATTTTATTTGTTTTTAATTCAGGGCCACGGGAAAATCGTTAAGAGTTCATTTTTAAAAGAAATTAGTTTTTACCGTCATGATCAAGATAGCCTGAAAAGATTTGACCTCGTTTTAATAAAATAGTTAATATCGTTCCTAATCCAAAGAAAAACACCTGCAAAGATATACTGTGAAGAAAATAATGATGTCACAACTTAAATTACCAAACATTATCAGAATCCATTGCCGTTATAGATTTAAGAGTTGTTGAGAATCAACTGATAGTTTTTAAATTATTGTGCATGCAATTGAAGAATTTTTTTTTAATATCTTAAGTGAGTACGTTGCAATCTGTTCAATTTAGAACAATAAGCAACCCTATAGCCCTAAGAGATAAGGATGATATATGTGACGTGTAAATGATATGATATATTCTAGTACAGACTCAAGCTGATCATTCCAGAGAGAGTATGGATATTTGAACCCCAACCATCAAAGTACACCTATAACCACTGTCTAATATTCAAATCCGTATAAAGTACCTACCTTTACTAGGATTTAAATTAGGAACCATCGTCTCAAAAAATAAGTTAACCCACCGGGTTAACTTATTATTCATCTACAAACTCTTTACAATATTGTTTTCTAAATTGACTTTCTTGAATGGTTTCTAAGAAGATTTCGTTTTGACTTCAACTGAAATACTATAGTGGAAAATATTAGAGTTCAGTAATACTGATAAAAATTTAAGACAATGAATTGTTATTATTATTAAAAATTTATTATTAATTGTAAACCAAGACTGAAGAAGATTGATACGAAGAGGTTCTAGGGACCCTGCTTGGGTCGCCAATTTCTCCCGAGAATCTCGGAAATTTCATGATTGCAGAAGAAGAAAGCTGGAAGGTCATTGAGGAGTTCAGTCAGAACGTAATGAAGAGTACAGAAGCTCAGCTGCGTTAGTCTCGAAAGAAGTCACTCAACAAAGGGGCGTAAATGGGTGAAAAGAAGAGGATTCACACTAAGATAACGTTATCCAGCTAATGAAAAACCACCGACTTGTAAAGTTATGCCTAACGGTAATCCCGTGGCAAGTTGGGATGGGATAGAAAGGAACTGAGAAATTTTGGCGGATAGTTGCCTTCGGCAGAGCTCCGGATCCCCAGGTGAAGGTTTACCTACCTGAATACCGGTACATTCGGTTTCCTCTCGTTAAAAATATATAATTGGATAGACTAGGTTACAAAAAAAAAATGAATTAAATATAAATTCCAGTGTAACTCCGTAAAACTACTTTTTTGATTTCTGAAAAATTATGTTAAGTGGACGCCAATTTTTATTCCACTTGACCCTTTACTATATGTACTATATTCAAATAAAAAGTACATAGCTAATATTATATTGAGTTAAATTTTTACATACGTACTTCATGTGCACTTAACGAATGTATACAAATCTTATTTGAATAATACTACAGAGTTACAAAGTCTGTTTGAATTAGTTAGGTCGGCTGTTATCAAATATAGTGGTATATAATAAATAACCAGAAATGTACGTTTATTAATGCAGTTGAATCACGAGTTGTGTTAGAAACCAGCAATGTACTCGTACAACTGTAATATACAACAGGGCTGTTTATACATAGCTGTTTAGATTGTAACTGGTCTGTCTGGGTGGGCACTGTATAACTTCGTGTCTTTTGAATTAATTTCCGAATTTCTCATCCTACAAACTGAATCATTTTCATTCTCCCTCTTTTACATTCATTACTAAAATTAAGACAATTTTAGTAGACTTAAAAGTAGATATACCAAACGATGCTGTTGTCTACTTTTGATTTATACACGCCAGTAACTGGGATGTGTCTAAAGTAGCCTCATAAATTTCGACATTCTAAACTCTTTCGTTCAGTTGTTGAAACTCGAACCGAACTTTTCTCTTAAGAATTTGTCACTTTGACAAACAACGGTGATCGAGAAATTCCAGTATCTCTTGTATCGCACACAACTCCACAATATCCTTTAAAAACCTTTATTCTAAACAATATACATGACGCAAATAAAACAGAAACAGAAACTCGATAAATTTAAATTCAATTTACTAGTACATTACGGTTACTTATTTAATAACAACCTTTATAAAATATTTTTATATGATGTAAATATTTAATTAAAAATTATAAAAGGAAACTATATTCTTTCTTTACTTTATTAATACTAAAATAATAATAATACAAATGTGAGATTTTGTCTACTGGCCAATCATTAGGTTTGTCTATTAACTGAAATTTGGTGAACAAGATTGTAACGATCCAGACCGTGTAAATGCTTAACAGTAATAAAAAGTGATACATTCTTATAATATTTTAGTCGGTTGAAATCTAAATAAACAATTCACATCAGTTTACAAAATTATAAAACAGAACGGCAGATTTTTAGGCTTCAGTCCATGCATCAATACAAAACATACTATGTTGTATGGGGCTGCTCAACTATTCTTAGGTCCATCAGTCATAAAATAGAATGGCGTCATACGCTAAGAAAGAAAGGTAGTGTATACTGTTTAATAATAATTCAGCGAAGAAGGAGGTGCGTAAAATGTTAAATTAAAGCAAAACCAAAATGTGACTTATGTAAAGTTTCTTTACACAACAAATCTTTTGCTGAATATTACGATAATTAATTTCATTTATGACTTTTTATTTAGTTAATAAGTTTAATCTGTAATATATATTTCAAATAAAAAGCATATTTTGTACATACTGGTTAATATTATTTCATTTCCTGGTAATTCCACAAAATAATCGCATGTACACACCTCTTATCCATAAGTGATATGGAGCACACCTGCCCAAGTTTATGGGAATCTCTTCCCAGTTAAAAAATATTAATTTCTAGTAGGCCTACCTCATTTTTACTTTCTCTTGCCTATATGAATATATAGGAAGGAAAGTATTGTTTTCAAGTCGATTTTTCGAAATCGAGTTTTCACCGGATCTATACGTTATCAGACCCCCTGAACCCAAAAAATATGTTTTTAGCAATTGGCCAGTGTGTGTGTGTGTGTGTGTGTGTGTGTGTGTGTGTGTGTGTGTGTGTGTGTGTGTGTGTGTGTGTGTGTGTGTGTGTGTGTGTGTGTGTGTGTGTGTGTGTGTGTGAACAGAATATCTCAAGAACGGAACATCGTACGAACTTGAAACTTGAAACCTAAGTTACATACCACTACCGGACCCGACACGAACATTTTCATCAAAATCGGTCAACCGGAAGTAGTAGTTTATTCGTGTAATTTTTCACTTTTTTGCGATTTTCTCAAAAACTGGTCCTACGATTTTTTTAAAAATCGCCTGGTTTACTCAATTTTTTATTCTATACAAGATAGGGTAGGCGTAATGATCGCTGAAATTCTTGGTGAGGCTGTTTTCACGGAAAAACAAAGTTTTTTTAAGATTACGGCTTTAATATGCAATTTAGCGAAAAAATTTATAAAATAAAAGTTGTAGAGAATTTAAAAACCTACAACTTTTAATTCAAACATTTTTTTGTATAACGCTTAGTTTAGCAGTAATTAGCAATTTTCTGTTTTTTTCTCACGAAAACGTGTGAAAAATCGATTTTTTTAAGATTTCGGCCTTAGTATGCATTTTATAATAAAAACGTATATAATCAAATATATAGAAAATTAAAAGATCTACAACTTTTATTTAGAACATTTTTCTCTACAGAGCCTAGTTTAGCGTGAAAGAGTGATTTTCCGTATTTTTAAGCCAAACTGAGTTTGATTTTCATTTTGCGTCTTTCACTCATGATTAAAATAAGGTTATGTTTATTGAGGTTAGTTTTTTGTTTATTTCTAATGTTTTATTACTAATATTAGGTTTATTGTTAATTATTTATATTGGCAAGAGAAAGTTGTGTGAGTGTTTCACACCAGATTTTTATATTTAGTAAGGTAATGGAAGAAGGGTAATAAAATAAAATACTGCATACTTTAAAAAAAAGTTACTAGAACACTCGTATATAGCTGCCATTTACTTTGTTAAAAATAATTTATTTAAGTCTATCCATGTATATTCTAACCACGCGTTCGGATTTTTCTGCTCGTCACTTAATTACGGTTTCTTCAATAGTTTTTAGATTTTTGGTAAACTTCTTGATTTGATTTCATCACAAATAAGGTTTTACCATTTTCCTTCGGAGGTTCAGAAATCTTATTAGAATACTTCTTCGATGGTTTTCCTCTTTCTCCTTTCTTATAAATGGGCTGTCTCTACGCCATTGGTTTTCAGACCGTATGGTAATATTTTAGTTTCGTATTTATAGTTATGTTTTTTGTTGTAAAGGAATTTCTTTAAAATTTATAAAAAACTTTGTATTATAAAATAAAATAATTATTGGCCACCTCCGTAGTGTAGTGGTAGCGCGCTAGCCTACAACACGGAAGTCCCGGGTTCGATTACCGGCTAGGGTCTGGAAATTTTGACAAGTTAAAACCCACTGTTTCATAACCCACCGTAGTCGCTAGTAACCGAGCTATTGATGAAAACTTCTTTTTTATTGTTTTTTTATTTTTACGGTCATATGGACCACTTAGAATCAAACTTTGGAGTTCTTTTTCTGAACTGTTTTTCTCTTTTCCCAAGATCCTTTCATATTTTCAGATCTTGCTGCTTTCCTCATCTAAATAAACCCTCTTCTCTCTTGTTTCCTCTTTAAATTTAAATCTTATATTTTTAACTTTGAGCATTTTGATAGCGAAAATTCAACCTTCTTTACAAACAAACAAAAAATTAAATACTGTTTAATCAAAGGCAATTTAATTATTTATTTATCACTAAAAAATTGAGCGATAAAACATGCCACATGATGAGATAATGTCGATAATAATTAGGCCTGTTGTAAATAAACTAAAAAAAACTTTAAAAAATTCTTAAAAGATACAATTAAAAGTTTTTTTGTATACCTTCACTCATTTACTGTTTCTAGTAATTACAAAACAATAAATTTTTCTCTTCTATGTAAAATGGAATTATAGGATGAAAAAGTTAAATAAGACAAAATGAAAAATAATCGTATCCTTCCAGAAAGTCTCAAAATGAATTACTGGTTGTGTCGTGGCCACGTCTTATATTAAATAATAACACGCTGAGTAAATTTCTGAATTCGTCCTTGCACACTTTACAATGGCAATTTACTTTTGCAAGTTACAAGCGACAATAAGAGACATCAACAACAAACGCAGCACAACTTTAATTAATTAACAGAGTGTCAGGGTAGTTGAAGTACAGAGAAAGGAGAAAGAGAGAGAGAGAGAGAGAGAGAGAGAGAGAGAGAGAGAGAGAGAGAGAGACAGAGAGAGAGAGAGAGAGATAGAACGCGTCGCTGAGGTATTGTGACAGGATGGGGTGAGGAGGACAGATTAATAAGCTAGTTCAGAAGTAATATTCCTATATATAAAGCAGAGGAAGAGACAGATGAAATATAAAGTAAGCTTCTTTACAAACAAATTCATTTACAAACTAAGAAAATAAAACATAAAACTATAATGTAAATTAAACGTCAAAATTCATAACAAAAGTTCCTGTTCAAATCTGTATACATTATATGACAGTTAAAACGAAGCGTGTAATATTCAATAGTGTCAAAGAACCTTACATTAATAATACACTCACACAAAAATTAATAAATAAAAAAGTGACTTAAATCTAAAATTATCAGCTTAATGGACATTTATTATGAATTTTATTTCACATTTATATCACCACATTTTTACTTTCTCTTGCCTATATGAATATATTGTAAGGAAAGTATTGTTTTCATGTCGATTTTTCGAAATAGAGTTTTCACCGGATCTATACGTTTTCAGACCCCCTGAACCCAAAAAACATGTTTTTAGCGATTGGTCTGTGTGTGTGTATACAAAATATCTCAAGAACGGAACATCCTACGAACTTGAAACTTACGTTACATACCACTACCGGACCCGACACGAACATTTTCATCAATTTCGGTCAACCGGAAGTAGTAGTTTATTCGTATAATTTTTCACTTTTTTGCGATTTTCTCAAAAACTGGTCCTACGATTTTTTTTAAATAGCCTCATTTACTCAATTTTTTATTCTCTAAAAGATAGGGTAGGCGCCATGTTTACTGAAATTCTTGGTGAGGGTGTTTTTACGTAAAAAAAGTGTTTTTTTTTTTAAGATTACGGCTTTAATATTAATTTTAGAGCAAAAATGTATATAATAAAAGTTGTAGAGAATTAAAAAACCTACAACTTTTATTTAAAACATTTTTTTGTATAACGCTTAGTTTAGCGGTAATTAGCGATTTTCTGTTTTTTCTCACGAAAACGTGTGAAAAATCGATTTTTTTTAAGATTTCGGCCTTAGTATGCACTTTACGACAAAAGTGTACATAATAAAATTCATAGAAAATTAAGAGATCTACAACTTTTATTCAGAGAATTTTTCTCTACAGAGCCTAGTTTAGCGTGAAAGTGTGATTTTCCGTTTTTTAAGCCAAATTGAGTTCGATTTTCATTTTGCGTCATTCACTCATGATTAACATAAGGTTATGTTTTTGAGGTTAGTTTTTGTTTATTTCTAATATTTTATTAATAATGTTAGGTTTATTATTAATTATTTGCATTGGCAAGAGAAAGTTGTGTGAGTGTTTCACACTAGATTTTTTTCTTAATTCAATATTGTTACACTATTTATATTAATAAATCATTCATTTAAATTTTTAATGGAACAATAAATTTTTGTTTCAAGCTCTTTAGCCTTTGTGGAAGGTTGCCCAGTAGATGTCCTTAGCTCATTCGTTTTTATGTATTCCTAGTAACCTGTGGAATTGTTTGCGTCTATTAAGTAAGAAACTTATAGATCATTATAAATATACATGTTTCTTATGTAATAAGGGTGTCTGTTAGAATTATAAGTTGACTGGACGGCACAGAATTGTGATCGAGCTATATTACTCAGTTCATCGGATCTGCAAATTTGCTGGCTATATATCCTGATTGCTTTCAGATAGTAAATATACAAATTTAATTTTTTTTTATACATAGAAAGAATGATTATCTACCATTCAGGCTGAGTAAGTACTTTTTTCTGCGTGTGCGTGTTAGATGTTTATTGAAATGTATGAGGTTTCCATTTATTTCTTTTGTCAATAGCGATTCTAAATTTAATTGGTGGGTTAAATGTGTTGGTGCAAACTGAAAGAAATTCTTACGGCCGAAGACTTAAAATAACGTAATTAGATTTTGTTGGAATTAAAGGGTGATTCAAAAAGAGCGCCGGTTTTTAAACGGCTGGTAAATTTTTGTTTATCGGTTGGCAACATTGTTTGACCTCATTTCTATTTTGGAGAACATTCCGATTGACGATTCAGTTGTAGTTTCTCTTGTACACACAGCGAGTGACAGTTTGGTGCGGCTTTTGGTCGGGCGGTGTCATCGGCCCTTACTTTTTTGAAAATCAAGAAGGACAAGCCGTAACAGTAAATGGAGACCGATACCGTACGATGATTAGGGAGTTTTTATGGCGTCATTTGGATGGAATGGACATTGACGAGTTGTGGTTTCAGCAGGATGGTGCCACCTGTCACGCTGCACGAGAAACAATGTTGTTGCTCCGTGAACGGTTCCAGGATCGCATCATTTCTCGTAATTCCGACCATCAATGGCTACCAAGGTCGTGTGACTTGACGCCTTGTGACTTTCCTCTTTGGGGTCATCTGAAGTCATTGGTGTATGCCAATAAACCCCGAAACATCAATGACTTGAAGGAGGAAATTCGACGGGTTATCGGGCAAATGGAAGTCGAAACCTGTCGTGCAGTAATATCCAATTTCATGGACAGAGTTGATGCGTGCCAGCGCAGTAGAGGAGGACACATGCATGACATCATTTTTCGTACATAAAATCGGAAGGAAAGATGAACTTGTTGATGTATTTATTTTCAGTTTTTCAATAAAATAAATCTCTTAATTTGATATATCAAAACCGGCGCTCTTTTTGAATCACCCTATACTTTGATTTTCCACTCGTGTAATTATTGACAGAGTTTTGGTAAATAATACTATAGGTTACCTGAAGCATAAAGGTGCATTTAGGGAAAGTATTTTAGTATATTTTGCATAAGCAGCAGATAATGTTTGGTCTCCTGTAGGGATATCTCCAATGTAAACGCTGTACAGTAGAAGAGAGTACAAATACTTATAGAGATCTTGCTTTAACAGGTTTGAGAGAAGGTATTTTTTACATTTAGAATCTGGAAATAAGAAACGGGTTTAAAATGATAGTATGTTGACAGAAGAGTACTTTTCAATTTATTCGTACATACGGGTCTAAATTCTAAACCCAATCTAAAGTTTGACTGGTATCAAGGAAATATCAGAAGTGTAGAGTTTACGCTGAGAACCTGTAGCTATGATCGAAATGTAATAACAAACAAAATACGGAACAACTGACAACGGAAATTAGAAATAGATTTACAATTAACACAGTTAGATATAAGTTTATTAGTAGTATAACCTATGGCAGGATTAAATTAGAAAATTAGAGTGTATTTAAGAAGAGGCAGTTTGTTAATTATCTCCAATAATTAACTGTAATATAGCGCACTTTATCAATTATTAGATATCTCAATTAACAAACACACAAACAAACAAACAAGTGAACGCAATCGGATACAGTTAAGATACTTATTACAACTACCCCTCTTTATGCTTTTAACTACTTCTATAAATTAAACTACCCCCATTATGACATACGAACCAATTAATTATAACTTTATTCGTTCCAAGAGAAAGTATATTGTTCATTACTCTATCTGAATCTATTTCATTTTATGACCTCTATTATTGGTTTAATAGGAAGGTACGTACGTACGTACGAAATCATATGAAATTTCTGAGAAAACCTTTTAATAAATTAAAAACCGCCACTAACTTTCTCGCTAATAATAAGAACAGAAAAATAAAGTCAGCGGGAAAATTTTGGTATTTTACGACTAAAAATTAATAAAAAAAACCGAATCTGAATTGATCCATGAACAGCTGCAGATTTCGAGATTTTTTAAAAATGGTACAAGATTTAATCCAAAACAAAGAAAACTGCCATGAATCACAACTGCCATGAATCTGGAATACGCTGCAAATTTGCAGCGATTATCCAATGTAAAACTACATTGAGGAGTTGAGACCATTTTATGGAGGCAATAATTTTATTAAGAACGGATCGGTATGGCTGGTTGATATTTAATTAATGTTTTATTAGGCAAGATATATATTATTTAATTAGCCAAGTGAGTGAGTGCCGAGCATTGATACAGGCCGCTTTTGTTTGTGTAAGGTCAATAAAACAGTGTTCAAATTTCCTATATTGAATCAAATTATTTGTGCATTTATCCAAGCCATTTATTCACTCAACCAATGGCAAATCATCAAAAATTCGGGTTATAAGAAAAATATTAAATTTATATTTCGTGCTTTAATCGGGAATTCGGAAATAAAAAAGATGGGTGATGGCAAACCTGCTGCCCATGGAGAGCTTCAAGGAAGCAGGGATCAGTCCAGCAGGAGTTGAGACCAAACTTGGCGAAAAACCATTATCCTTACTATATTACACATTTACTGTAGTTTAGTAATAATTAAAAATAAAGTTTACTGTAATTAAAATGTATACCGACATACAAATATTTGCCAACCGTTTTTATTGAAGTTAAACATTTTTGGATAACCAATTGAAGAAACACAAATAATCCATACACTCAGAACTACGTGGCACAAAAAAAGGATCAATTTTTTTTTATCAAAATAATTTAATTTATAAATTTTTATTAATGAGTTTTCAGTAAATATTTACCCATCGTAATAAATCTACTGGTACTTAAACGGTTAAAATGTTAACTCTCAAATGCTTACCTGAAACAGAAAAAGAAAAAAATCATTATTTATAACAGTTGAAAGTGTTTTAACTATTAAAAATGTCTATTTACTAAAAGTAAAAATTTAAAATTACAAAATTAATTAATAATAAAAAAATTCTATACAGTAATAGTAATAAAAAAACAAAATATTAGTAACTTATTCACTTAATATTATTTATTTATTATTATTTATTTTATTATTAGTATTATATTTTATATTTATTATTATATTTTATATTTATTATTATATTTATTATATTCATTATTATTTTATATATTTATTATATTTTATATTTATTAGTATTATTTATTTTCTAATGATAATAGAATAACTTTAAATAGATTTATTGTTGCACTCTTTCAAGATAAATCCTTATTTACCAGTTCTTTATTCTATTTATTTATGCCTTAGATTTTTTTGTGAGGATTTGAACGCACTAACTTTCTCGTATACATTGAAAATACTACACCAAACTTATAAGTTTAGCAAATAGTTTGAAATTTGAAATAAAGCAAGACAGAACAGAGAGAGTGGTCACTCAGTAAAAAAAATGAAGTAGTGAACGAACGTTAATGTTTCTAAACTTTACTATTTTAGATGGGATGCGGTTGGGATCATCTGTTAGCTCCATTAAAGTATTCGCAAAATTTAAAATTTTTCTCCTGTAATATATTTTTGCCATTTTAAATACTTTTCGTTCTGAAACTTTCTTGTAGATTTTTTAAAAATAATCGTTAAATATATAGGTTAGAGGCCTCTCTGACTTGCTCACTCATCACTGTATCGCAGAGAAAATCTTTTTTTCCTGTGTCAGTGCTTCAAACTCTTTGAAAGAAAAGAGTCTCACTCTTTTCACACGAAGTGGCCTTGGCCACGCCGCCACGTCATCTAGTAATTAAAATGAGTAACTTCAGACGGAAGTGGCAGCCACGTCGCAGCTACGTGGCCACAAAACACGGGTGTTCGCTCCGTGTCTGCTGCGTCGCCATTCCGGCGGTGAGTGGCCACGTTTTACATTACAGTGAATAGTTCTGTTCATTTGAGTCGTAACACATGCAGCGACTGGTGAAATTATAACCTATAATTTTCAATTAGCATTGTAAAATGATAAACAATGGAAACTGACACAGAAATGTTTATAGCTGAAGTAGTACGCTCAATCGTACACATTTACAGAATTGGCTCTCATCTTTTCTCATAACTGCGTAAAGATTGTAAAACACATCTTTCCTGTTCTATCGATTAAAAGAGGTCTTACCCAAATTGTTCTTTGCCTCTGCCGTTTCTTCCGATACCAACACAATAAAATAGCTTCTTCAACGTTCATTCCGTTTAATATCTACAAAGAAACTGGCCTGACCAGGTAGCTGCCACGCGACTAGTCACTTTCTTTAAGGCAACGTGCCTATTAGCAGCGTGGTCATGGCCTAACGCTAGTCACTACCCTCTGGTCTACACACGGCGCTGTGCGATGATGCGTACGTTCATGTTATTTTTAATGGTTAGTTACATCCAGAATGCATCTACTATGCGTCATCTACATGCGCGCGCACACATACACAATGATGGAAATTATACTCCCACCACTGTCATGCGTACGAACTAACTCGAAAAGTAGGAGTGGAAATAGCAGAGAGGTGTAAACCTTCACATGACAGAATATTTGCTATCTGGTAAAATTCTTTAAATCACGATCATCTTGCAAGGTCCTTAGGGGCTCAACGGAATTATTTATTAAAATATTTTCATGTCGATTTAAAAGACAAAAAAACCGGTTGACAATCAGGGCCGTTGAATAAAGGAATCCCTTATTCAACGGCTCTGGTTGACTATACCCTTAAACAATACATATTATTTTCCTGAAGAGTTTTACAGAATATATCTTAAGTAATCATAAATACCTACAAATCAAATAACACGCATTCTTATTCTTCTAGTAATACATAAGAAAAGAAGAGCATTTGTATATTTTTACAAACAATTTATACAAAGTAGGCCCTATTATATGTATCCAAATTACTATAAAAGAAAAATTACAGATAATGGCTGACTTAATTAACTTGTACTGAAATCAGGCCAATAATAGAAATCCATAGTGCTGTAACGTTTAATCTAGGTCCTTTCGGAACCTGGTTGTTAAATTACAATCAAACTCCTTTAAACTTACACCAATTATTTATTAACAAATAAATAAATTAGTACATTAAATACTTAGTGTTAAAGTTCTAGTAGATTACAATATTGAATTACTTAACTTTAGAGTAAACTAAATTTATTACAAAATTTTATTAACTTAAGAATTAAAAGTAAACTTAACTACGAATAAAATACGGCTATTTAAAATTAAATACAAACAAAGACTTTTACTCAAACTTATATTACGGAGAACTGCTCATCGTTAACGTTAAGAACTAAACTGGTTTTTATAACCAAACTCGCCTTATCACCCTTACCTTACATAGTACAAACATTCACTAACTTACTAAAGAGCCGGCTTGTTTTTATATTTGAATACACAAAAGGATCTGGAAGAGTTAATAAATAAACAACAAAAAATTATAAGGACTTCTGAACCTATTCTACAACAGCCCAGACAATTAAATACTAAAAATTTAAAATATTACTAGAACCGACTCGTAGCTTCTGTTAAGTAATAGAAGATCAAAAAATGAATAGTCAGCGCCAGGTAATATTTTATACAACAAATGCTATCAACAAAAACTTTTGTTTGTCAAAACATAATTGTACCTATTCCTCACAATACTATATTTGCGTTGGTTGTATAAGAACAACAACTTTATTATATATTTTGCCTCTTATATATAAATTAATTTCTTTATAAAATACGTCTTCCACGTCAAAAAAGTGCAGCGATTTCAAACATCAAATGTTTCAGCACAGCATAAACGTAGTTTTCAGTTACTTCCGCTAAAATAACTATACAGCTATAAAGCTACCGGTATTATTTAGGTTGTGATTACAACAAAAAGCGTAGAAAAAAATAAAAGTAATCCAACTTACAAACGATGGAAATACATAATTTAGCTATAGAGAGTAGAGAGAGAGAGAGAGAGAGAGTATAGAGAGTTAGTTATAGAGTTATAGATTGTAGGTAGAGAAAGACAATGTTGTTTAAGTAGTGTCTGGGAATTATTTAAAAAGAGTCATAGGATACGTTTTAGTTTCATAAATTAAAAACAAACCCTATTAAAATTAACAAGATCACAAGGAAACTAATAAAAAGTACGGTAATAAAGTATTTATGGATGTTAGTTCTTTTGTTTCCTTTCTAAATAAAAATAAAAACTGGGAAAGTTATAAATCGGTTCTTTTATATTCAACTCTTTTGATTGTACTCGGTTAAAGAAACGGTAAACTTATTTCAATATTCGTTATTTTTAATTAAAATCAAAACATTCAGACGAGTAAAGTAAATCAGAGATTTTCTGAGAAAATAAATTCAAACATTAAACTTTAAAAAATACGACCTAGGTTCGTATAATCAAGAGTATTTTAAATGGTCGTAAAGGAGTAGGATTCATAAAACCAACAACGAACTTTTAAATGAAAGGTTTTCACGCCTTTACTAGTGTTAAAAGGTAATAAACAAGCTTTCTGAACAGCAGTTAAAGACTGAAGAAGGACAAGAAGAAAAACACACACGATAAAGAAAAAACACCGTGTTAGATTGTAGGAAGAGAATGAGATAAACAAATATTCAGTAGGACATTAAATACAAGGCGTTTTAATTGTACATGCAATATATTTCTCTAACGCAAAAAAATATTTCTTACTTTATTTCATTTATTTTTTCCTAATTTATTTATTTATTTAATGTCGCATCAACCACAAAACTACCTACTGTTGCCTGCTTTTCACCACGTAAAGAACAGAACACGGTTTTATTGGAGATAAAATGACAGAGATTCCCAGTCATTTTATTTTAGTTGAAGCAGCACAAGTATGCTGTATTAATCTATACCAAGTACAACTTGGTTAAACAACCACCGGATATTATTTATAAAAGCAGCAAAGAGTAATTTCCACAAATTTAGTTTTTCCAATAAAAATTTCTAAGGATGGCAACTGAGGCTCTTGTGTGTGTGTCAAATGCAACAATCCATGATTGAAAATTATGTTTATACGTTTAGCTCCAACACCATTTACTGTCTTAATTTTTATATATTTTTAGTTTTATCAAAAAATATTTTATATTCTAACCACTTCAACTGAGAATTTTGTGAATCTAGGGAATACTTTAATGAAAGCATCTTCCCGCTCCATGACACACACAATGTAAAACAAATTCACAAAAAACAGAGGTTGTGAAAGTGTACAGCGAAAGATGTAAAATTAAAGACAAAAAATTGCAGCTGGTCACTTTCTGCAGTAATGCACATAAATTGCTATACAAAGTTGTACACAAGCCGCCGATTACACGGTACATGTGGTCCGATTATACTTAGTTACTGGTACTAGCGGTTAGTGCTGAACCTGGAGGTTTGAACGGTATCAAATAATTCTAAATGGGAATTTTTTAATAAAAATTCTTAGAAATCGAAATAGGCTAAGTAGAAATGCTTGTTTTTATATTGATTCTTTCTACAATGTTGTCGATTGTTTGGAGAAACTATCAGATCGCAGTTAGCACCTTTTTGTGATTCACTCAATTACTGAATTATGAAAATTGTAGTCGAAACGTTGGAAATAGTGTCGTTGCAGGACCGGAATTACGTTAATAGTGTTTGGGTGCGGGTGACAACAAGTGATTTGTGGACACGTAAATCAATTGTTTTGATTTGAGAGGCATTATACTTATAGTCAAGTTTAGTTTTGTAATTAATTTAAATAAAGTAATCTAATTGTATTTGTTATAAGTTTAATAATTGTAATTATTAATTGCTATAAATTTAAAGAAAGTTTGTTTGTTGTTTATTATATCCAGATCCCGAACGAACCCAGGTAAGGTTTAATAATACATTACAGGCATAATCAATAAAATTATTTATTGGAAAACTTTTTCAAGATATTTTATATTGCATCAATAACTTAATGCGACGAGGGATTATAAAGTAATAAATGTATTGGTAAAGTAAAAAATCTGGTGTGAAACACTCACACAACTTTCTCTTGCCAATGCAAATAATTAATAATAAACCTAACAGTATTAATAAAATATTAGAAATAAACAAAAACTAATCTCAAAAACATAACCTTATTTTAATCATGAGTGAATGACGCAAAATGAAAATCGAACTCAATTTGGCTTAAAAAAAACGGAAAATCACACTTTCACGCTAAACTAGGCTCTATAGAGAAAAATGCTCAAAATAAAAGTTGTAGATCTCTTAATTATCTATAAATTTTATTATATACACTTTTGTCGTTAAGTGCATACTAAGGCCGAAATCTTAAAAAATCGATTTTTCACACGTTTTCGTGAGAAAAAAACAGAAAATCGCTAATTACCGCTAAACTAAGCATTATACAAAAAAATGTTTGAAATAAAAGTTGTAGGTTTTCAAATTCTCTACAACTTTTATTACTTACATTTTTGCTCTAAAATTAATATTAAAGCCGTAATCTTAAAAAAAACACTTGTTTTACGTAAAAACACCCTCACCAAGAATTTCAGCAAACATGGCGCCTACCCTATCTTTTAGAGAATAAAAAATTGAGTAAATGAGGCTATTTAAAAAAAAAATCGTAGGACCAGTTTTTGAGAAAATCGCAAAAAAGTGAAAAATTATACGAATAAACTACTACTTCCGGTTGACCGATTTTGATGAAAATGTTCGTGTCGGGTCCGGTAGTGATATGAAACTTACGTTTCAAGTTTCAAGTTCGTACGATGTTCCGTTCTTGAGATATTTTGTATACACACAGACACAGACACACAAACACACACACACACACACACACACACACACAGACCAATCGCTAAAAACATGTTTTTTGGGTTCAGGGGGTCTGAAAACGTATAGATCCGGTGAAAACTCGATTTCGAAAAATCGACATGAAAACAATACTTTCCTTCCTATATATTCATATAGGCAAGAGAAAGTAAAAAATTACCCACATTTTAGTCAGAATCTCGGAACTGTAGTATTGGTAATCTCATACAACTCGCACTTAAACATAAATATGGTCACCGCAAAAAATTATCATCAGAAGGATTAAACTTCATTTTACAAAACTAGTAACATTTCTCTGTTGAATTATATCGTATTTCAGAATAATGAAACAGTTGTCGAATATTTGTGTGAACACACAAAAAGCGCGGAGGCATACATAGAAATATATTGAAAAAAATGTAGTAACTAGAAGTAAAACAAGAAAATTAATAAATTTTCTTTAACAGATTTATATTCATAAAAAAGTTACATATGCCACAACACATTAACCAAAAAGCTTATTTTAGTCAAACTAAACCCAAAATCCAATTAAGAAATATTCGCTAAAAGTTTTAGAAATGTTAAAAATGATAGAATTACGTAGGGGATTAGGTCGGTTAATAGCAATACTGATAAAATTAAGTTGTAAAACTGGGTTGAGAATATAGAAGACAAGTCAAATTGTTCCTCGGTCGACTAACAGAGGAGGTTGAACCGGTGAGTTAAACTTGCTTCCATTTGTAGAGTGTGAAATGGAAGTGCTAGACGAAGGAGGGTGGAATCGAGGGAAAACTTTAAATTCTATTCGGTGGGAAAGTTAAGTTAAAATCAAGATGGAAGTCGTACTCATACAAGTATACGGTTTAACTTTTTATGACATTATGTAAACCAGGCACTAAAGCATAAGGTACATGTAATTTGACTTGCAGTGATTTCAAACGCCAATCTTACCGCCACGTTACTCATACAACATATATATCCTTGTAATAACAATCTCTTTTGCAGTGAACATTTCAGCAACACTGTAATCACGTTATAAGTATTGTGCAACACAATGATAAAATAGCTACACGTCTGCACCTCTGCTTGTACGGAAAATTTACATTTTGTTGTAGTTCTTTCACTGATGCATAAAGTTTTGTTAAACATGAAAAAGCATATGTAGCATTAGCCTACATAAAATTAACAACAATCGCGGTAACATAACAATACTTTTATTAAAAGAAAACTGATAACTCCCGCACATTTCTGATAATATCTAACTAATATTTTATTATATTTACAGATATTACAAACACGGGCAAAGCGCTTTTAGATATAACGCAAATTAAAAGTACTTATGTATTTCTCTAAACGGATAATTTAAAACTTACGTTCTTCAAGGCCAAAATCAGAAATATTCTGAACTACTTTATTGCCACTACGAAATTTATAAGCATTAATTCTACAGTATTTGTCACAAATAATCAAAAACAAAAATTTCTTACATCTATTTAAGCTACAGGAAATATCCTGCAAATGCATGATTACGCAACAATATTATCACCGGCCAACTCCATTGGCCAATAGTTAAGAGTGCTCCGCTGCAAAGCAGAGGTCTAGGATTCACTTACCGGCTAGAGTCTGGAAAATTATTCTATGCGTACGGGAGGTAGAAAATGGTTTTGGACAGGTAAATAATTTGTTTAGATTGTTGGATAACAGTTTCTTAATTATAGCCAAGTTTAGTTTAAGCTTAAGTCTTGTAATCAATTCAATTGAAGTAGTTAATCTAATTGTATTTGTTACTCAGCTAAGTTTAATAATTAATTGAGTAAATAAATTAATTGTTGTAAGTTTAAAGTATGTCAGTTTGTTATTTATTATGACCAAATCCCGAAAGAACCTACGTATAGGTGTTACAATATTGAACATTACCCAAAAATAACTCAAATACAAACATTTACTTGAAGAAGGTTGCATGTAAGAACTCATAACAATTTTCTGTCCAATTTTTATTGTGTAGATAGGATATCTTGACAAAACTGTATAAATGCAACAATTATTTGAAGTCTAGTCCACTGCAAGAATCATATGTACATAAAAGTGCAGGGAAGTACTGGAAAACGAGCTACCGATTAATCCATTGTCGTATAGTATATGAGAGAACAACTTAATGCAATTGGTTTACACTGAGGAATAATTTAGGCGTATAAGACATTAAAATATTAATTAATAGACTGTATTGTTAGACTTTAATCATAACCTATAAAGTTACTTAGATATAATAATAGTCCTCTACGAACGTAATAATAATGCTAATGATAATAACATCTATCATCTCAAATGAATGAAGACACTGTAAAGGCTGAGTTAGACAATGACGGAAAGTAGAAAGGGAAACGAAAGGAGAAGGAGAATAATAATAATGATAATAATTTGACATTGGATGGCAACGTTTTGAGACAGGTTGACAGTTTTACTTGAGTACCTTAATAAGCTCCATTTCTCCTATAACCTACTACTTTACTTTACCATTCTTTGTTATAAATATATATATTTAATAACGAAACAAAAAATGAAAACATTTCTCAAAGGAAACATTTAAAAAGTATTGTTAACACAGGCATCTGCATCAAGTTAAACTGTATTACCATAAAGATGAAGAATATTTTTAAAAAGAGTTGAAATATATTTTAAATGCATTTCTTTCATTAACTTAAGACGAATAAATTTAGCAATAAAAACTTTAATATATAGCTACAATATTATGGAAATGAATAAAAATTACATAAATAGTCAATGTTGTTTTTTATTTTATTTATTTTTTATCAGTGATGATGCCTACATAAGCCTTGGCTTGTGCGTAGGTAATGAGGTGATATACAGATGAAAAAATTCCAGAACCGATCGGAAATCGAACCCGGGACCCCAGCATAAATGCAAATTGCGCTGACCATTATATCATGGAACAGGAATATAATATTAATTTATTACATATATGATAATGAACAACAACCAAAACAAAACAAAATTAAATATAAAACTCACCTCAGAGTATTATATTCATTCGAGATCTTTCGTCTCCCTCGGAGACATCATCAGGAATTAAAAAACACACTAATCACACAAAACATAAAACATTAAAACAATTATGGTCGCAGACCACGTCAATTGTTCAAAAAATAGATATCCTACATCGATCATTCCGCGCGCGGTTATTCGAATAACCGCAAAACACTGAGGAATAATTTAGGCGTATAAGACATTAAAATATTAATTAATAGACATTATGGAAATGACTTAATTTATTACATAATGATTTATTATTAATTAACTTATCATTATTATTAATTAGCCACAATCTGAGTCTGGACTTGAGAATTCGTGTGCTGAGGTGTTACATCTTTCCGGTGCTGTACTATGGTGCAGAGGCCTGGACTACCAATAGGCAATGTGAATGAAGACTTGAGGCCTTTGAGATGTGGGTTTACAGAAGGATGCACAAAATATCTTGGACAGAGAGAGTCACAAACATGGAAGTCCTAAGGAGGATGCAGAAGGGAATGGAAGTGATGATCGAAATCAAGAAGAGAAAGCTGGTGTACCTCGGCCATGTCTTGAGAGGTCCAAAATATGAAATCCTTCATCTTGTCATCCAGGGAAAGATTATGGGCAAACGATCGGTTGGAAGAAGAAGAACCTCCTGGCTACGGAACCTGCGAGAGTGGTTTAATTTGTCATCCATCGACCTATTTAGAGCTACAGTTTCCAAGGTCAGGATTGCTATGATGCTAGCACACCTTCGTAATGGAGATGCTACATGAAGAAGGAAGATTAATTAACTAATTAATTAATTTGCTACTACACTGGTTTAGAGTCAGCAGAAATTTGCTACTACACTAATAATAATTGTTTTAATGTTTTATGTTTTGTGTGATTAGTGTGTTTTTGAATTCCTGATGATGTCTAAGAGGGAGACGAAAGATCTCGAATGAATATAATACTCTGAGGTGAGTTTTATATTTAATTTTGTTTTGTTTTGGCTGTTCATTATCATATATGTAGTGGTGCAAACAAAGGAAAATAATGTTTAATAAAATAATATTAATTTATTATATTTTTTAGTGTAAATAAATAAATAATTTTTATATGTCAGCAACCCAATTAATTAAATTTATTTAACATTATCTAAAATCGATAATTATGTAAGCAATGTTTATTTTATTTTATTATCGAAAATTTCTATAATTTACAGCAGACAGTTTGATCACTGCGCATGCTGGATATTTGGCGAGGATTGCAACAGGAACACTGCAAGGATTAGCTCGCTGAACAATAACAGAACACGTCTCATAACAATTTAAACCCACTTAAAATTTCAACAGATTATAACCAACCGATACGATTTTGAAACAAATTGTAGTAACTAATGACCAAGCAAAAGTTAAACAATACTTTTTACTTTCTCTTGCCCTGTACCACATGGTATAGCATATAACATGTAGTACAGGGAAGGGAAGTATTGTTTTTCATAAAGTTGACACGACTAAAAAAAATTAATTGGCAAACTAATTGAAGGCCAATTTTTTTAAATCGTAATTTATGTCTTAAGTCTGACCGGCCAGGTGGCCCGGTTGACAACATATTTGTATCTACAGCAAAACAGTACCATATATTAGTAGAGTCAGCAGAAATTTGCTACTACACTGGTAATCGTTATGAAATGATAAGTTAAACTACCAGGGGTTTATTTGTTCATGTATATATTTTAAATAAATCTAATGGAGAAAGCTCCCCAAAATCTTCACCTTTTAAATTGGAGATTAGTAGTTACGTTCAAATTATTAGGAGCAGGTAAGTTATTTTTTTGTTAAATCTCACAATCTAGGTTTTGAAACTTTATAAAACGGTGAAATCGTAAACAACCACTCTCTAATCCGATCGCGAAAAACGAGAAAAGTGACCACTTTAATTTAATAATATATAATAGAAATTATAGGTAGATGGAAAACGTATGTAATACATAATAGCCATGCACTACATATTGATAATGCTACCTCAGGCAGGCTTAAAAATAGCTGACGATTTTCATAATGATGAGAGAGATTTAGTTCAACTTGGACAACAAGCGAATCTTGAAGTCATAGTTCACTGTGAAGAAGCCATCCCAACATGCGACGAAAATGACGAGTGGGATTTGTTTACAACTGTTACTGAACAGTGCCAAAACGACAGCATGGTGGAAGGTGTAGCACTAACGAGAGTGACTTCAAGGGCGAGGAAGAAGTAGAGGGAGCTAAAGATGTTTCTGTAATACCAATAGGAAAAAGTTTAGAAGCTCTCAGTGGTTTAAAACACATGGCCCGAGAACAAAAAGTGCCGCGACTGCTAGATTTACTGGAAGAAGCTGAAGCTATCATAGAAAAGACAGTAATAGTTGCAAAAAAAACAACAAGCTGTTAAACAAACAACAATCGAAAATTACTTTAATTAATTTTCAAACGATTTATTTAAAAATGTTTTCTCAGTTTTAAAAATGTTTGAGTTATATGTGATAAACTAAAGTATCTCACGTTACGAATTATTATTTTAAGCAAGTTTTACATTATGCATAGTAGGCTATCATGCACGATGTACAAAAAAGTAACATCAGTTGCTGTATTGACTGGTAAGTGGTGATGTTTTTGCTACAATTTATTTTTGTTAAAATTTTATGTAAACAATATTTTTGGGGTAAATAATCATACATTTTTCATAATAATAAAGTTATTTTAATTAGGGTATTGTCCTGACCTCCACATCTCCAAAACGACCACCTCTCAAACCGACCACTTATTGAGTTCACCGTACGCGGTCGTTTGACTGTAATTAAGTTTTTAGATAATTCAGTCCAACAATTTGAATTGCTTAGGTACAGTTAAAGGTAAAAATTAACCTTTACGTGTTTAAGTACGCACAAAATAAATTGACAGAAAACGAATTAGGCCGTCACTACAAATGGAACAAAAACACACCATCAGGAAGGTAGATAAGTTAACAATGTAGTGGTTCATGCGAACTTGTCGCTATTATTGTCAGCGAGCCAACATAAGATAACGTTAAGTTAGGGGGTTAGCTAGACGCAAATAGGTTGACTAACAGATTGTGTAGTTAATTGCTGTAATTTCAATTTAAGTCGTTCCGAGACTCAGTAATTAAGCTAGCTACTGTTAAGTTGTCTTTTCCTGGATATCTAACATTGTAATTCTTATTTATGCGTACAATAAAATACGTAGCAAGCCTGCAATATAACCAAGGAAAAAGAAATTAGTATTTGATCCGCTGTTTTATTCACCCAGATACAAAGAACTGTTTCTTTTCAAGAATGAATAAAAAAAAACAAAAATTACTTTTAAATATCTTTTTTTAATTATTTATTTAATTACCCAAAACAACTTGGTCGAAACAAGCCTTCCCGTCACTACCCTTGTGGACTCCATTAAAATTTTTATAATTATCATTATTAAGAAAAAACTGAAGAAAATTATTATACTTTTATAATTATATCTTTCTGTCGTCAACTTTTAAACCATTAATTAAACAATTTAACTTTTAAATTGTTTGCTCGTTGTAACATCTGTTTTAGTTATAATATCTTTGTTAGCTGTCTTCATAAATTAGACAAGAAAGTTTTAATATACATTAGTATTTAAAAACTGTGTAATTAAGAAATATATATAAACAATTTATTTTTTTGTTTAGACTATGCGAATAGAGAAACTAATGAAAGTTGCAGTGCTTTATTAAATATAAATTTTAGACATTATTTTTGTAATAAGTTAATCTTATTGATCTATAAAACTTACTTTGAAAAACACGGTGATTATATATCAGTAAATAAATAATGTTCAGTTATATTAGATAATCTTAACGTTCTTGCAAGGTAAAAAAATAAATCGGAACCCAGAAAGATTTGTTTTTTCATAGATTTAATAAATTCTTATCGCATAATTACATTACTCCTATTTCATCTACACCACAGTGCCTGAGGTTCGAATAATAATCTATATCTACCTTTTATGAATGAGGTGCTACGCCTATTTCAGCCTCAAACCACCTTTTCCTTGGTCTACCCAAGCTTCTTCTTCCAATTAGGCAATATTGCACTGTTTGGACTATAACCATTTCACTTGTCATTCTTGTAACATAATGTTTTCATCGAGTCCTGCGTCTGCTCATTTTCTCTAGGTTGGTTTCATATCTGCCCAGTTCTCTCCTGGTATCACTACTACGAATCTGATCTTGCAGGGAGAATCCCTTCACCGATCTCAGGAGTCATATTTCAGCGGCTTCTACTTTCCTTAATTGAACTTTTCTTAGCACCCATGTCTCGGAACCATATAGCAGTAGGAGAACTACCATCACGTCATAGATACGTATTTTTGTATCTTCCCTTGTTTTCTTTCTAAAAATTTTGTTACAGTCTGAAATTTATTTACATTTTTAAAAATTTCTTTATCATCTACCTATGTGACATCGCAGCCCAGGTAAGTAAAATGGGAACCTTGTTCCAAAATCCTGTTATCAAGCACAATTTTCAAGCGAACTGGATCTTTACCAGCGCAAGCCAATCTTCGTTTTATTAGCTTCGAAAAATCGAATACAAATAAATCTATTGTAAAATATTTTCAATATTAGTAAGCAGATTTTTGTTATTTAATTATTTTCTTTAATATCGTTAAAGTTAATTAAAATCTAAAACTTGCTTCTTACTCACGAAATTAATGTGAGTGGTTTTGAATAAAAAAATTTATTTTAATTTAACTTGTCACGAAAACGATACGGAAAATCAAGTTGACATTTTTTGGATCTTCTACCAATATATTCTTCATTTTCTCATTTTTGGGTAAATGTTGAAACTTTGATCACAAAAACATAAGCATATGCTACAGGATGTCACAAAAAGTGAATTCAGTTGAAATTAAGGTATTAAATTTCTTATAATAAAAAAAGAAGAATATTTTCCCTATACAATACCAGGAAAATCAATAGTCCATTGAAATAAATATTGTTAATTTTATTTTATACAGCTATATTTTTTATTAGATTGAAAGTACTAGAGAAAACCTTTGCCAGATTTCTTTGGCACATCCAACTGACTGCCTGAAAAGTCTCTTTTAGGACTTTTGAGCAATAATCTTTCTAGTTTTTACCCAAATGTGTAATATTTAATGTGACGATAGGGTATTATACATAATGTTTTAGAACAAATATAAATCAAAACTGTTGCAGTATCATAAACATACAAAAAAATAAACAAAATTTAAGTTAATCTGTAAAAAAACATTTTTTTAGGCAGAAAATCAAATGTAGCGAATGAAAGTTGTTGATTGTGGCGGACAAGGGAATGAGAAGGAAATCGTTTGAATAGGGCTGGGGCACAACAATATTCGCTTTCCTACCGAGCATCAAAACAAGCATCACTACTCATCACTACCTCCCCATATACAAACTACCGCTTCTTCTTCCGAGATCAACAAATTTACATACATTTCTATTCGATTCCCGGTAGCTCTTCTTCATTTTTATTCCTCTTATTCATTGTCTGCTTCTTCATTTTTTATTTGATATCGTCTCACGATTTAGAAACGTCGTAAAACGTTGCAGGTTTTTTCCATTCTTTTTCACTCCTGAATCTTCTATCTCTCTCTTATCCATTTCTTTTATTCATATAAGCCACCAGCAAAATTTCTTTTCTATTTCAACGTACATTGTATTGAATTGTTGTTGTTAGGAGTGTATGATTTCTTCATTTTCATCTTCACCGACTCTTTATCTACCCACGCCAAGAAAAACGACAACACTTTTTACAATGTAAAAAGTTTTGAAAAACTTTTGCGATTTATGGTGAACCTCTTAACTTCTAAAGAGGACACGATTATGAAGAAGAAAGCATTTTATTTTATATGATTATTCTGGGAATCATTTTAAGTTAAATAAACTAAGCCCATAAGAATATTAAAGTTTTGAAATCAATTTAAAAAAAAACATGACACATTAATACTGATGAAAGTAATACTCAAAATAATTAACACATAATTCTGTGAACTCTCCACGCTTACAATTAATTTAACGTACAGGGCGATTATAAATGAAATACACACTAACGATACATAATAAAAATTTACCTCGCGAAGGTGAAGACAGTAAATGATACAATTTTACAGAAATTTTTTTTATCTTCATGTTGGTATAACTGCTGTTGTGTTATATTAACGGTTTGAGAAGATGACTGGTACTCTAGCAAAGAAAACATTTTGTGTATTCAAATTAGCAAACACAAACTTGCTTATTGTCAAGCAGCAATGTTTCAGAAAAAAAATTGTAAATCACCACCAACAAGAAAATTATTCTACGACTAGGATACATAGTTTTAAACAGAGGGTCTGTGTGAAAAGAAAACTGTTGGTAAACCTCCTGTTTCAGAAAAACAAAATACTCGTGTCCGTAAGGTGTACCAAATCGACTAAATCAGTAACCGGGGTAGTTTATCTGGACGTGCTAAGTGAATAGTTCTAATGCTTCAACTTCAGTAAGGTAGTGACAATTTCGTTTTTGTACAACATAGAGCTCCGCCTTACTGAAACTTACAGGTCCATATTTATCTGAATGAACGCTTTCGCAGCCAACCGCATAATAAATATGGTGTTTATGTGTTGGCCAGCACGGAATTCAAACTTAGAGCCAAATAAATATTTTTATGGGGTAATGTGAAGCATAAATTTTTGTACCGACCCTTCGTGTTGATGTAGATAACGTAAAACAACACACATCACAAACGCTGTTGATAACGTAGACCGGGATAAAAAAGCAACTGTTGTGGATGAATTCGACTACCGTGTAGGTATCAGTCGTAAGACAAACAAAGTACACACTGAACATTTATAGATGCGAAAGAACTAAGGAAATTTTCAATATAATTAGGTTTGTAATCATTTCAACTCGTAAAAACAAGTTTTACAAGCTGTATATATTTCATTTATAGTCACCCTGTATTACATACAATTACACGAACGATTAATTTATTAATAACTGTAATGGTTTCAAACGGATTAAAGCAATTATAATGAATATAGATTTACTAATATGAAACTAAGCTCTTTTGCTACAAAGTTCATTTTAAAATAAAGTTACCATAAAATGTAAAATAATTACTATAATAATAATTAACATTACAACTGAATCGAATTAAGTTTTTACTTATTAATTTATTTAATGTAGCTCAACAAAGCTTACTCCATACTTTGCGATCACGATTCATCGACGGTCTGAATGCAATGTAGTGTAGTACAACAACGAAGTAAAATGAATAAGGAGAATCTATTGGTACTGAGGCACAAGAAAACTTTTTAATATTACTCATAGCTGTTAACTACGCAACGGCTCGGAGCTTGAATCCCCGCCTGGAATAATAAAAATTGTATCTATTAACCAGGATAGTAATCTACCAAATAAAATCTCCCGTAAGCCCGTATCCTGAACAACGGTAAACATACCACCGGCATAAAAATATGAATGCAACCTAATCGTATAAGAAAATTTTTTTGTTGACTTCCTCCAGTTAACATCCAACAATGAAGGAACTAACCTCTATAGTAAATTTGGCGAACGACTAAATACCATCCCAATCAAGTAGGCCGTGAACTTTTAATTTGTACGACATCTAAAGCGAAAATGGAGTGGAGACCTCTTGGTATGAAAGACGGACAACACAAATATTTTTAAACGGAGAATGTACCAATGGGTACCTCTTCTGAAAGTTGAATTCCATACCGCCCGTTAAAAAGTAAATATTATGTACGGAAATTTTGCAGCTTATTATTATTATTATTATTAGCTTATTATTATTAACACTACCGTAATCAAAATTAAAGACAAAAAACTGCATCCAGGGGATACAAAAAAAGATATCATATCAAGATAAAAACTAATAAGCCTAATCGTAAAGACCAACACTATGTTAAGTTCATTACTTACTAACATTTATTAACTTTTTACTAATAGTTACTAGCTTCCTTAAATAAGCGTGTCATCTAATAATTTTTACCAGATAACACAAAATTCACTTCAGCGTTTACGTAGAAATTTAATTTTCAACCAACAAATTTTTTATTTAGAAAGGGACGTTCGTTACCCAGTTCCGTTTAGAACTCCAATTTCAACAAAAAATCTTTGAGGCCATGCTCATATGCAATGCGGGCACAATTCTAATACAATAATAAGGATTAGAAGACCGTTTACACAATTTCTAAATTAAATTTAGAAATTAATTTTCAAATATTAAAAAAAATTATCATAAAATTTTAATTTACGGAAAAGGATACATAATTTTATAGAAAACAAAACAAAATTACTGATTAAGTAATTTAACTAAAGTCAATGAAAAACAATTTTATCATATATTTCGCGAGTTCGCCGACTACGTTTTATGTTTCTTCCAACAATGAATGAAAATAGAACAACACGACTAAAGGTATCACACGGACTCAAACAGAAACAAAATGTATAATTCCGTTAAAATCAAAAGAAAACGATACACTATTTACGAAAAGCGTTATAATTATTAGAGGGAAAAAAGATTAAAGTAATTTTTCTTCCTTCTTAATCGGTGATCAAATCGCACTTTGTCAGTTAGTAGGCCTAACTAAACCTTGGTCGCATACGAAAGCAAAAAAGAACTGGGTCAAAACAAACTTTTATATCGAAAAGAAGTTGGTATAAAAACGTGTCATTAACAGAAAATTCTTAAAATTATTAATTTTTATTAAAATTAAAACGAAATAGTTTATATTTTTTTAAAAGAAAACTCTTTAGAAAGTTAATATCTTTTCTCTCTGGAATTTGGTTTCCTGGAATTTTAAATAACTCCCACTTTTCAATGTACGAATAGATTAAACCTTCACCTCGAATCTCTTTATATTAACGTAAAATACTCATTATACGTATAAACTGAATTACAATTTAATAAAATTTACCTCGTATTTTCCCGTGAAACATTTAGCAGATATTATTAACCTAAATATATCAAAATATTATGTACCATTAAAATTAAAGAGCTTGAAGGTGCAAACTAACGAAATTATAGTCTTAACAAAGATGTGATTTAAGTTCTTTGGCTCCCACCATTTTAATGAAATATACGAAATCTTCCTATGTATTACCCCTTCATGAAAATTTATATTATGCAATTAAAAGTTTTTCAAGATTTTTTACTTTTACTTTTCAAAATCACTTTCTCATGCATAAAACACCTTCATGCACTGAAAATCTGTAGTGTACACTGCATCCTCTGAGATATCAGTAATACAGGATACATTTTTCGAAAAAGAATTTTTTCATAAGAAATAGATAACACCCGTTTTACTGTTGAATATAAATGTTTATAACCACAGTTACCAGTTATTCTAAAAAGATAATATTTTGCATTTTGGTGAATAAGGGTTCGGAACATCCTAAGACCTAAGAAGAAAGAAGACAATTACAATTGACTTGGTTCGAACAAAGAGATATTCGACAAAACTGCAAACATAATCCATAAAATGACAATAAGAATCTTCTATCTTCCGTTCACGTGGCAAAAATGAACGATAGTAGGTTGTCAAAACAAATTTTCGATAAAACAATAAATCCCAAAACCAAACAAATATGATTCACAGTAGCACTGTACGAAACATGAAAAATCGCCACGGAGGATACATAGAGAATAGGAAAATTTTTAGAAGCAAACCAAAGAGTTATCTTCGGGAGAGAGAATGAAAAGAAGAGACGTGAACCCCACAACATTAAACAAACTAAGGACAGATCCAAAAGAATGAGGTTATGAGAGAAAAGGAAACGTGAACAAAAAATTAAGAAGTAATTAAAATATTGATTTGGTGAGCTCTCTCTAAAGGAATATTCAAAAAAATATTAAAATACGTAAAGTATGATGTCACCTACATAACTAAAATTCGTACATAACATTTTTATCGTTTTAATCTAAAGTCACAAACATCTCACTTTCCCTTTTTTGCGATATCTTTCAACTCTCACTTTTCGTTTGACGTCAGAAACTTTCATCATATCTATCCACTTTCACTTTTTGTTTCAAGTCCGTAACATACCACTTCTTCTTTCACTTTTTTGACGTCATTAACGTACCGCTTTTTCTTTTGCTTTCGCTTTTTGTTGGACGTAAAAAACGTTTTAGTACCACTATTCACTTACACTTTTTTGACGTTAGTACCATACTACTTTCTCTTTATCTTTCAACCTTCACTTTTCTGACGTCAATAACATTCTACTTTCTCTTTAACGTTTTGTTTAACGTCAGAAAATTTCATTATGAATCCGCTTTCACATTTAATAACACTTTTATCCAACGAACACTTCAATTACCACAATATGAACGACAAAATTACGTTTAAAGTAAAATGTACGATTATTGCATTATTCTTGGAGGTCACAACAAATGCATGATCATTAGACATAATAATAATTAGAACTACATAGTAACTAAATAACAGCAGTAATAATACAATACAAATAGTAAGTAAACGTAACAATATGAGATGCATACTATAATGTCAAACGCAACCACAATGCCTTAAGCAAATAGTAGAACTAAAGCAACAATTTGGATTATAAACATTCCCACATTTGGAATGATAAACATAATACAATTTCTAAACGGTACGTTAAAAGAAAATTCTTTCAGATTTGATGCAGATGCAACACTAATAATATTAGCAATACCGAGAATTTTAATTTATTTATTGTTTAACTCAATTTAATTAACAAAAGACAAAAGAAAAAGAAAATATTTAAGCGCATTGCACCATGCTTTGGTGTAAAATACAGTAGTTTACAATAACTTTTAAACAACACCATTTGTTAAAATATTCACAACGTGCTTCAGATTTTTTAAATTTTTACCTTTTAATTTTTGTTGCAGAGAATTATTTTGTTTTCAAGAGGCAAAGAATTTGATCGATGCATTGTATTGAATTTTTGACGTTAACTGATATAAATTTTAACAATGACCCTTAGTAGCGTTTGTCCAGTAGCCAGGCAGCCAGTTGGTGTCTGAAGGACTCAAGGGAACTTGCTACCATCTAGCTAACTGATATGACTGGGCCGACCCTGAGAATATTTATTAACTTTAACACCATTTTAGCATTTAAATATCGACTGAACATTATTAATAACCACCCAATATCATTGCTGCTTTGGACAGCCCGTTCGCGAAGTGGTTAGCGCAACTGGCTTCAACGCCGGGGTCCCGGGTTCAATTCCCGGTCAGAAACATTTTTTTCATCACCCATTTTCATTATCATCATTATCCACAATCTGCATTAGCAGAAATTGCAGAACAATCAGACGTAAAACAAAAACAAAATTAGCTGTACTTTCGAAATGGAGTAGCCGTAAATTTGAAAAGGGAGCGTCAACAGAGTTTGTTCACATATAGCTGTCAGAGTTTACCATAAAATTTAGCCCAACCGATCTTGCTTGCTAATCAATATTAGCTTTCCACAAAATGACTGACAGAGCCTTAAGTTATAAAAGAAATATTGTATGTAAGAATATTTAATGATAAGACGTATTCTATAACGAACGTCATTCATAACTTATTCACTCAAGTTATAGAAAGTTATGTTTATTTTTTTCAATCGTATCAGCAGCTTGTTTATTAACTAATATAGTGGATTAAAGAACATCACAATCTGTAACCGATTTGGACATATGATTCCCACTATGATTTAAGGGTCCACTAATCCGGTTAATATAACTAGATTTAGTCCTGCCAGTAAAGAGAAATTTTAATTATAACGGAATCCCCTAGGTGCGTATCAAATGAGACTATTCACAACAACCTACAAGTTTCTGAAGTATTCAACACAATAACAATAAAACAGTACTATCGAAATAATATAAAATAAATAAATAAATAAATAGTTGGTTTAGGTATTTAAAAAAAATATTGGTAAATATTAAGTAGTTTTTGACGGGCCGAAATTTTTTTTTTCATTTTCTGTTACAGGTATTTAAACATAAAAAATCTGATTCTGTATAAAGGTCTATTGAAACTACTGTAAAATTTTGAAATTGATTGGTTAAATAGTTTTTGAGAAAATGTTCCTTATGTTATCAAGGTGGAAGATAAGGATTCCGTGTACTCTTAAATTTCAACACTATTACTTTTACTATTTTCTTTTTATTTTCATTGTAAATAACTGGAATCATTGTTACACTCCTACGCAACATAATACCATTTTTTGCAATATTGCGGTCTCTAACGACACCGGGACTGAGGGAACCAATTTAAATAAATAAATTAAAACGTTACAATAAGAAACAAGTTTATGTAAAAACGAAAAAATAAATAAAAATAATAACAGCTGTAAAAAAGTATTATCAGAAGAAAATAGTCAGCATTTTTATATATTTGAAAATGTTCTCAATTACTCTTAAATAACTTACATAATTTCAGAAAGAATACAAAAAAACCAGAAAGTAGAGTACTGTATTTTTATCATTATTGTCGACAAAATTACTTTTTTAAATAAGCAGAAGGCTTCTTTTTATTAAAATGAAAGTACTTTTAGTCGTAATTTATTTCTTTGATAACAGTGCCTCTTAGGTAAAATATTAGAATTTTTGGAATAGCCTACTACACAAGAAAATAATGCACCCTATCTTTATAGAAACTACTACATTTACGCGCATAAATATACTGAAAAGGTTAAAAGATCGGCAGAAAACGAAACACGATTCCTTATCAGTTCCATAAATTTCTATTTTTATCAATTATTAATGATGCGCGAATTCCAGTTTTAATATTTTAAAAAGAAACGCTCCTATACTTGAATATATTTCTCTGTAATACATAACACTCACTATTTCCACTTTAAAAAAGTACTTTTATTCTACAAGGAACAAATGTTAAATGTTAAAAAACAATTACAAATGTTTTTGATTAGGATGGGTTTGTAAGAATGTCCCGTACTATTACTAGCCTACGTTTCGCTACATTAATATAACTAGACTTTTCAAATTTAACAAATAAAAACATATAATTTTTTTAAATTTAAACTTGCATCACAGCTTGGTCAGTATAAATACGGAGGTTAAGGACTGGAACAGTGGGTTTTGGCACGGAACCTCCACCTAGTCTTTTATAGATTGGGCCCAGTCAGTCAGCAGACAGAAAGGCTCTAAAACACCAGAACGAACAACACCAGTCTGAGGTTGTTAACACCAGTCGAGCGAACTACTTTGTAAGGTGCTAGCGTATAAGCCATACATGACAAAACATTGGTTGTCACTTTTCAAATTCAATGAATAACAAGATTACAAGCGAAATGCTGTGAAAAATTGAAGCTAAAAATTATACACCACGAACTGATATCTCCCCCTTATTTTAAATCGGTTATAGAAATGGATGAATTAAACCGGAAAAACTTAAATAAATACTTTGTTTAACCAATCAGTCAATAAAAGTGCAATAATTGTACTGACTTAACTGAATGGAACAACCATTCTAACTTTAATTTAAAATACTCTGAAGCCAACTAAGAAATGAAATAAGAACGGAACTGGATGTTTTCAACCTGAATGGGAAGATTGCAGAATATCGTAATCGATGAAGGGAGCACGTAGAGAAAATGCCTGAGAAAAGGATCCTCCTCAGTGTTTTGCAATACAGGCCGGTGAGGAGGAAAGATGTTGAGAGGCCACGCAAAAGATGACAATAATATGGTAGTTTGTCGCTGTTCTGAGTCGGAACAGGCGGAAGCCTAATCCTTGATTGTGAGAAGAAGAATAATCTGAAGAAGGTGGTATCACCGCAAAACGATCGTAAGTTTTAAACATAAAAACTAAATAGCAACCGAAGAGAAGTAAGAAATAATCATTTATATTGTAATTTATAAATTAAATGGTTGTCGGCAGAATTCATTACAAGAATTTGCTTGTAAATTAAAAATATAAAAAATTATTATTCCGTTTTTTAATAACACTTGGAAGTCAAGTTTCTTTACGTTTTAGAAAACAGAAAGGCACCTTCAATCGTACCAGTTTTATTACAATAAGACATTTCCTACCCATAAATTCTTAATTTTTAGTGGATTTTCGCCCTGCATTTTACAAAACTGATCAAGAATAACTTCCCTTTGTAATCCTTGAGTCACAAGTATTAGCTCATCTGATGTAACCAGAATCATTCTATTTTTCATAAGTCCACTTTGCAGGGCCGTTTAATATTTTGATAATCGTTTACATAAACATACACTACAAAAAAAATGTTTCTAGAACGTCCTAACCAAACTATAAATTTTTCGAGTAAACTATGTAACATTATTTATACCTCTTTTGAGGTTCCCATACACACACATTTCGAAACAGAATAGATACTGTCAAAAAATAAAAACAGTATACGAAATAAACAATAAAAAAATACGATCGCTTTCATAGCAAAGTAGTAAACACTTTAGCCTTTAAAGCGGAAGATTCCGAGTTAGATTCCCAACTAGGGTGTGGAAATCTAAAACCCCGTTCCAGTTCTATAACTCACAGTAATCGCTAGTGGCCAAGCTGTAGACGGAAATTTAAATACTCTATAAAAAGTTATTTACTTAAAAGGTGTCATACTTCATTATTATTTATTTAAAATAAGAGAATACAGTACAATTCGTAAGAAAAAACAAAACATGAATAAGCATATTTTTATCAGTGGTTCCTGTAATTACTATTTGGAAATGGTATCGCCTTTTGCAGTTTCTACTCATACCCAAAAGTAATTTCTCGATTTATGTTCCGTTGTATTGAATACCGTTAATAACAGTTTCAATTCTTAGTTTTTATACCTACTTAATAGTATTTATCAATACAACAGTTAATCTAGATTTAAAAAATGCCATGTTACTTGAAAAATTGATTGATTCCCAACTTGCCGATACCTGTACATCACCAGTTGCATCAATCAGGTAGGTCAACTCAGTATAATTGAAAACCAGCACGTTAGGTGGAATTTGCCGACAAAAATGTTCTTCGGTTAATTTTATTTAGTCTATTAATAAATTATACACAACTACAACAAGGTATTTTAGAATTTCACGGCTTCCAATAAAAGCAACATAAATAGAGACGGCCCAGTCGATATTACAGTATATGTGTTGAAAGATTACTAAGAAAGCCTTCGTAAAATTTCATCGTTCCAGCCTTTTATTACATATGATACGAAAGTTGAATCAGGTAAAGGGTTAGGCTGAGTCGTGCCGGAAGGCATAAAGGTTACAGAACGAGTTTGAATGAAGGCTGAGGGGGTGTCATGAGAGGTGCACCGGAGCAAACCACAGTGTCACGATTCCAATATGCCTTTTTCACTTAAGACATCAATAAAAAAGAGTTGAGAGTGTTTTTATTGGTCGGCGTAAGTTCCTCGGGGACTGGAGAAACTTACCCAGAAATTCCTTCACAACTTTTATTACGTGTGAATTTTTCCCTCTTACCTAACTTGAGTAGCAGGAACACAGTTTTGCAATCACCACAGTAACACAGACACTTTTTTATTCATTCCTCACGTGAATTTTACTATACCATACAAACTTCTCATTCATACTTTAATAAGCAATTTAAAGCTCAAACTCGACACAACCATTCCATCAAACGTACTGCTGACATATTTAATAATTTACAAACATTTCAAGTACTTTTAAACCTAATCAAGTATTACCGAAATTAATAAAACTTTTAAAAAAATTAATTTTAATGTAATTTGGTAAAGCAAACAAAACAATTTCACAAACTGCATAAGTAAACAAATAAATAATTAATTGTTTAAATCATTTTAAGTTGTCATAGGTGCTATTAAACACGGTTCGTCACGAGCTACGTAAATTAATTTTATTTACCCAGTAAGCCTACAAGTCATACTTAAATTTAGAACATTCAATAGACGAGCTATTTTGTTTTGTTTCATAAATTAAGTACTTTCCTGCAGCGACACTTTTTATAAATCGTTAATTCGTTAAAATTTGATTTTATTATGAAGTGTTGATGAACAAGTGAAGTGTAAAATTTTAATGTTACGTATAATATGTGTAGTGCAATGAGTTTGTTGAAAACACGTCGGATGGATGTTTGGATTTTTAATCGTCTTGTTTCTGAGTTATCCAGTAAATTCATGGCAAGATACTTGACAGTGCGATTCCAATATTCTTTGATATGGAGTGCCATGTCTAGAAATCAGTTCTTTAAATGTTGTAATGTTCTGTTAACCATCTAATTTATTGATTAGTATGTACCAAGGTGCACTAATGATTGAACTGAAGATCTTGTTTTCAAAAAGTTGCAGTATACCACTAGTGCCGTTTGAATGTTTGTCAAAAAACTACCTCGATCTTTAGCGATTGGAGGCTTTTACTAAACATTTTTCAAAATCCTGTTGGGATTCAAATACAGGACCTTCCCATTTGCAGTTCAGCATCAACTAACGTGCTACATCATTGCGCTGCACTTCTAATGAATAGTGCCAACTACTTAGAAAATTTTCGCTTACATTACCTCCAACACAAAAAACTTTACGCGGAAAATTGTAAAAATCTCACTCATATGCGTCGTACACAGAATATGCATAGAATATAAATGGATGAAACTAATAATTTTTAGAACTTTGGTTTTATAATTTTTGTTCGGATTAAATACGAACGGAATACTTAATAATTTTACGATTTGGTCTCTGTAAAAACGCCCTCACCATTTGGACCGATTACTGACGTTAGTGAATTCATCGTTTAATTTTCTAATTAAAGGACAAGACATTATCAAAAAAGTTTTAATCCGCATTATTTTCATGAAAACAGTACATATTTGTACATATAATAATAGTTTATTATGGTTACATTATTGTTATTATTAGAAGGGATAGCGCTGTGGACCTTACGGTACTGCTTGACAACAAACTTCTACTTAGAGACCACGTGACAGCAATTGTGGCTAGAGCCCGAAGAACGCTTGGACTTGTTGCGTGGATCGGAAGGGACTTTGCGAATTCTGGATCACTGGTACGACTGTACAAGTTTCTGGTTCGCCCCATACTTGAGTACAGTGCTTCCGCTAGGAACTACCCACGGGAAATCACCGAGAAAGAAATAGAAGGTGTCCAGAAAGATTAATCACTATTCTGGAGTTTAGGGCCGGGCTGAAGTTTAGTACGTACGAAAATACGCACAATAGAAATAAGCTACAGAAGTTGAGTGTTCGAAGGATGATTCAAAAGATTGTTTAGCCCTATGTGTAGGCCTACAATATCATACACACGAACGTCGATGTTCAACCTATTTGGAATATAAACTGAAGGGTACCGTGTGCCTGAGTTAAAAACCATACGCTATTATCTGGCGTTGGCAATAGTCGGCGATCTTCATAGATGCATTGACGCTGTAAACGAGATAAATTAAAAGATTGATATTTTTGAAAGGAAAAATAACCTCAAGACGGTTATACAAAACAACATGAAGGAGAGGGAAATTTAACTTATTTTTTATACTTAATTGTTGTTAGAAGTCATTTGTATTAGTTACAAATTTATCCTGTTAGTTATTTATGTTAATTTTTTTTGTATAAATACTTTAGTTTGTTAATTCATCTAATTTTTTAGCTTTTGTTTCTTTATAATCTGTCACGGAGATCCAAGACATGATGCCGTTTTAAAGGTCCGGGGGTTTGACTATTGTCTAGTAAATTTAGAACTAACTGATTTAAATGTGCAGGCAATTTAATGTGATATTTTTCGCTGAGTCTTCTTTTTTCTTTTTTAACAATTGGAATGTTTAAGTACACATGAACTTCAGTGTTTCTTGCATACCAAAGAGCATTTACCAAATTCCTTACAACTTTATTCTGAAACCTTCGAATAATATTTATATTACTGTTACTAGCAGTACCCCATAGCTGAAGGCCGTACTTCCAGACAGGGCTGAGGATAGCTTTGTACACTACTATTTTGGTTTCCAATGAAAGAGATGACTTTCTGCCCAGCAACTAATACATTTTATAAAGTTTTACGTCCACCTATTTTCGTTTCATCGTAATGTGCATCTCCCATGTTAATCTCTTGTCTTGGTGTAAACCTAAATATTTCACATCACTTTCTTGAGCCAATATTTCATCCAATCGAGCTGGAGATCAAACTTTCTGGTTCAAGCTCAATGTGACATTATTTTTTATATTGTTATGTGAGTTTGTTGTATTCACCTTTATCTGCCACTTCTGAAGCCACAACAAAATTTCGTTTAATTGGTTTTGGAGTTTTTCCGAAGCTGTATGCAGGTCTTCACAACAAACCAGAATCGCTGGATCATCCGCAAAAGCTGTAATTACATTGTCGGATTCGGGTATATCTGCAGTAAACAAAGAGTACAGTACTGATCCAAAAACCGAACCATGAGACACTCCAGCTTCAAGGTTGTAAAAAGATGAAAGTTCTTGAAATTTGACTTGTAAGAACCGATGTTCTAAGTATGATTTTAAAAGTAAATAAAAGGGTTGTGGTAAAAACGTAAGGTTGTGTAAAGATATTTGCTTTTTGTTTTGCCTGTTTCCAAGTTTGCATGTTTGTGTGTGAACTTGTTTTATGTTCTACGTAATGTGAATATATTTTTATTTACTTGTGTTCGAGTTTATGAAGATAAAAAAAATATATAGAAATCGTTAAGAGAGAAACTGTATTTTAAATAATATAATTATGTGCAAATACATACAATATTAATTTAATATAATAATATAATTAAGCATCCAAAGGCTTATTGCCGTTATATTGTACCACCTCAACAAAATACCTTCCACCATAGTGGTGGGAGGAGACGGACGGTTGTAGTGGAGTGTAAGGAGACCGTGAAAATATTATTATTATTATTATTATTAATAGGCTACGTTTATGTTGTTGTTGTTATTATTATTATGTTCATAATTAATTAGTATAATTAATAACATTATTAGTATTATTATATTATAATAGGCTAATTGTAATCATTATTATCGCGTAATATAATAATTGAGCATTGAAATTGCAACGATATAATTTCACCTTGCTGATAAAAATACATTTCTATCATAAATACAAACATAAAAATCTCGTGTGACAAACTCACACAACTTTCTCTTGCCAGTGCAAATAATTAACAATATAACCTAACATTAGTAATAAAACATTAAAAATAAAAAATTAACCTCAATAAACATATACTAATTTCAATCATGAGTGAAAGACGCAAAATGAAAATGAACCTCACTTTGGCTTAAAATTACAGAAAATCACTCTTTCACGCTAAACTAGGCTCTGTTAAGAAAAATGCTTTAAATAAAAGTTGTAGATCTTTTAATTTCCTATAAATTTAATTACATACGTTAAATGCATGCTAAGGCTGAAATCTTTTAAAAAAATCGATATTTTTACACGTTTTCGTGAGAAAAAAAACAGAAAATCTCTAATTACCACTAAACTAAGCGTATACACAAAAATGTCTAAAAACAGTTGTAGGATTTTAAATTCTCTACAACTTTTATTATATACATTTTTGCCCTTAAATACATATTAAAGCCGCAATCTTAAAAAAACTATTTTTTACGTGAAAACAGACTCTCCAAGAATTTCAGCAAACATGGCGCCTACCCTACCTTGTAGAGCATAAAATTTTAGTAAACCAGGCGATTTAAAAAAAAATCGTAGGACCAGTTTTTGAGAAAATCGCAAAAAAGTGAAAAATTACACGAATAAACTTCTACTTCCGGTTGACCGATTTTGATGAAAATGTTCGTGCCGGGTCCGGTAGTGGTACGTAATTTAAGTTTCAAGTTTTAAGTTCGTACGATGTCCCGTTCTTGAGATATTCTGTACACACACACACACACACACACCAATTGCTAAAATCATGGCTTTTGGGTTCAGGGGGTCTGTAAACGTGTAAATCCGGTGAAAACTCGATTTCGAAAAATCGACATGAAAACAATACTTTCCTTCCTATATATTCTATAGGCAAGAGAAAGTAAAAAAAGAAACACAGATACGTCAATTGTTTGTTTGTTTCAATGTGCCGCACAAACGCAGGAGGCGTTTCCTATAAACAACGTAGTACTAATAAAGGCAGAATAAAGCATAAATTAAAATTTTAAACAAGGATCATAAATAAAACAGATAAGTTATAAAATTCTTTAATGTTTGGTTGTTGCACAAGCGCCCAATTAAGAAAACTAATTGTGTTGAATTCTTTTAACAGAAAATAAAGAAAGTTTATAAAAAGAGAATAATTTTGTGTAGCACAAAACATAATAAATAACAGGCGCGGCGTTTATTTTATTAAAAAATTTAATAAAAACAATTTTAGAGATTCTTTGGCAACTAATATCTACAGGGTAATAAAAAACCATTACGTTATTTTTTAATTTAAAACGTTCCGTTTCGTGTTTACTCTGAGAGATTCGTATCGGAAGAAGAGGGAGGGGCTGCAATAATTTTTAACAAAAGAAGCAGCATCGCCTGTTTTCTTTCGGTTTAGTGTACTGGTATGCATAGGCTCAAAGAGAGGGAAGAAATCACCCTTAAGTTTTGGAGCTTAATTAGGGACCGGGTAGAGGACTCGGCCGCTTTAGGCTTCAAAGCAAACCCTTACATTAAGGAAACAACAGCAAAGTTGTTCTTTTGTAAAACTCTTGACAAAACAAAACGTAACACTTCTCCCACCACTATTCTTCCACTGAGTTCGTTCAGACACGTCTACACCCCTTCCGCTGTTCACGTCTATTTAGTTGATGACAAGTAAGACGACTTCATTCACGTTACAAAGGAATCTAGCGAATCGCGGCACGTGATTATATCAATTTCCCACCCTCACTCGTTCTTCTACTTATCATCCCTTCTCTGTATCAACAGTAATAAACTAAAATGACAATAGAAGAATGTAACGATACTACCGAAAGAAAAGGAAAACGGGAGTGAGTTACCTGCATCCGCCGCCGCCGCTTCAACTGATACTTCATTCAGAGAAAAAGATACACAAAACAGCCCACAAGTCTTTGCTTCTCACTTTACATCAGCATTATTATGAAAATAGTTAGTACTTGAACATTAGTAATACAGTGCAAACAAAAATACACCAGTATTACAACAGGACATTTCAATCTTTATAAAACATTTAGATGTAAAATCTGTACTGAATAAGTTTTTATCGCTTATTGATTATGAGTAATATAGGTAACAGTATAAATATCAGGAAAATGAAATATTATTTTCATACAAAACCTTTTTTTTTACCTCAGGTACATCAATGTTATGTAAGAAATTATAACAATGTAGACATTTACAGCTTTGCTTATCGGCGCCTGAACTAAAAAATTACAATGCTGAACCTTAATAAATGGGAAGAAAAATCTAACTTAGGTAATTCACCGGGAGAACTTTATTTCTCACTTTCAGAAAATAGGTAAAGTAAATATTCCTCTGTATAAGAGCCAACATATAGAAACGTCACTTTAGAATAACCGTAGCATAGCAATTCACGATACATATATCAAACGAGCGATCGATAAAGAAGACAAACAAAATTCGGAATATAGGATATTTATGTAGTTGAATTGAGAAAAAGAAAACCACAAAATATAGCTGTAATGGAATTGGCCATCTATATATTAAATATTAGGTTAGCAATCATCATGGATTGAATCAAAATTATCATTAATTTTAGACCTGTATGTCGTTGGGGTGGTATAGAAATTATAAAGAGTGATTTTTAGTCCTGTTACCCATTGTTAAAATCTGGTAATTTTTCTCTAAGAAAGGGAAATTTTGTTTTGTGACACGAAGTTAGTAGTCCTACTCAACCACTATAGGTACGGCAGGGTGAGTTGATTCCACTTGAGCTACGTAAAATTTTGTGCCATTTCCAGTCGTGTTACGAACAGAATGTCTTTTAACCTAGAACAAAGGATTTTCATTCTTAAACAATATTTTGCTACGAAATCGTACGCGAGTGTAAAAGAATCATTAATTTAATTTGTTGGTGTTCTTCCGCCAGAAAAAAATGTCAATTTCTCGGCTAACAAAACGGATTTCGAGAGACAGGTAGTGTTTGCGACAGAAAACGTAGTGGTCGACCAAATTTTTTGATAGATGACGTTCTTTTTTTATAGAATGTAAAAACAAGATCGCTGGATTTTCCACTGTCTCTCGAAATCGGTTTGTTAGCCTAGAAATTGACAATTTTTTCTGGTGGAAGAACACCAACAAATTTAATTTGAAATTCTTCTTTTATACTTGCATACCATTTCGTAGTAAAATATTTTTCAAGAATGAAACCCCTTTGTTCTAGGGTAAAGGACATTCTGTTCGTAACACGACCGGAAAGGGCACAAAATTGTACACAACTCAAGGAGAAAACACACTGCCATATCTATACCGGTTGAGTAGAGCTACCAACTCCGTATCACAAAACAAAATTTCCCTTTCTTAGAAAAAAATTACCAGACATTAAGAATTGGGTAAAAGGCTAAAAAAACACTCTATATTTATTACTGCAGGATAGTTACTCCTTTCAATCGCTTACGCTCACGTGCTTGTAATTAAATTGTTTTATTGTCTTTAAGTAAAACTTTTAGAACATTTATGCCAATTTTTAAAACTGTAGCTCTTTGGAAAGGTATAGAAATAACATGTATTTTTTAGGGCTGTCACCCCTTCGTAAACTTTAGGTATTGGTAATCGTTGTACAAATTTAAAGTCAAATGAAATAGGTTTTCTTTTTAATCCTAAACAACAAATGTCCCGAATTCAGCTGAATGTGTTTGGGAAGTTAAAGGATTAATGGCGAGTTTGTGAATCAGTGAGGACTTAAACATTTATAAATAGAGAAGACAGATAGATGTCACATTTAACAACAGTTTTATGGCAATCAAATTTAAAGAAAGTATGAAAAGAGAAAGAGACACGGAAGAAATTACGTAAGCTTGCCGATTAATGTCAAGTGAAGGTTTAATTTCAAATAATTACAGCTCGGTTGCTAAATTATTACACACTAATACAGCCTACAGTAATCACGGTAGGCAAGATGATTTATATATTTTACAAAACTTAAATAGCAAATGAAACGGTAAGTTGGTGCTTTAATTAAGAGGAGAAGCTCCAATGCAGATATTACGTAATTTGTATTATAAAGTACTGTAAACAGAAATAAAGTTTCAAAGCAGAAAGTAACATAGTGTAGAGCCTTATAAAGAAAATGTAGGTCATCATAGAAGTACAACATGAATAAGGATTTGGAATCTCTATCCTACTCTTTCTCACTATACTACTCTTTCACTCACTCTGACTCTCTTTATTTGCCTCTAATCCCAAAATATAACTCTATCTTTGTTATTCCCCGATGTTTGTTTAAAGTAGAGTTTTCATTAAGTGGAGTGGAATTTGATAAACACCTAAAGGCAGACATGATTTGATGATCCACCGTATATAATCACACATGCATTATATTCAGTAAATCAATTCACGCCTGATAGAAAATGATAATATCAGTCACTAAAATCACACTGGCTTTGTTGCAAAATAAAGTAGGACATTTCACTACCATCAGTGCACACTAAACCACAAATTAATAAATTCCAAAAAATTTCTCAATTTTTAACACATACAGATAACAAATTAATTAATAAAAAGGTAAAAAAATTGCATTAACTTCTCGCTAAACTTCTGGCAGTACCAATAATTTGTCTGTAGAAAAAAAGAGTTGGCGGAGAGGCGCAAAACTGGGTGTATACTACCATTTCAAAAAGCCAACATTGGTACTTTTCTGTTATGGAAAAGGCACTTATATAGAGGAGGTAAAAATATTTAAAAGCTACCGAAAACCCACTTACTAAACAAAATCGTTTACTAAACAAACTCTCATCAACTTCAAAGATACGGTTTTCACCGCCTATTTTACCTGTAGGCTATTCTACCGCGAAAACACAAACTTGTCTGATATACCTATTCCAATCCACAGTCGTATTGTGGTTCACGGGTCTTTTCCGTTTTCCGTATGCAACTATCAAATCCGAATTCCCTGAAGGGTTGCACACTTGTTACTCCCACTCCATACCTTACTGAATACTCATACTGAGACAGACACACTCACGCACCCGTACACACGTCCTTCCCAGTCACAGTATATGGTACTATGTTACACTTTCTGTGTTTTATTTCATATTTTGCTACTACTAATTTACTATTAAGTATATTTTTTATCGAATTTTTTGCTATTACTAGGCTACTTTATTCCAAAAATTCAAACGTTTTTCAAAAATTGTCCATACGTTATATTTTTTAATGATTTACATTCAGAAGAGAAAGTCGTGTGAGTGTTTCACACATACTTTTTTAGTTGTTACATATTCTGGGATTATGTAATAACCCCTTTTCCTGAAGGAACTCTGCAGTATCTTCCTCCGTCCGAATATTATCAAGTAACTGTACAAAATTCATAGCAGACTGTATAGTAACTAACTGTGAAATCGGAGTGGAGTTGACACTACGCAGGAATATTGCTAGTCAGATTGGCGCGCTAGACGCAGGAGTGGGAGAATTGTGTAACCCTTCAGGGAATTCGGATTTGACAGTGGCATACAGAAAACGGAAAAGACCCTGGTTCATTCCCAATTGCTCCTCGCACCATGAGATTGAGTTCAATTCCTTGCACCAACTATAAATAAAACGCACTATTATTACCAAAGGAAGTTTGCTGCGAACAAACCAATTGTCCATACGAACTTCTATTTTCTTATTGCACGACCGAATATTGCACCTCCGCGACGATTTTCAATTGGTGAAATATAAAAGCATTTCGTTTCGAAAAAGCATTTTCACATCGTTTCGTTTGCGGCATACGTCGTTTCGATTGTAGGAAATTAACAGCTTCTTCCTCCGTTTTTGGCAAGTTCCATATTAAAATTCGAGTACTCATAATTACGCACGGTATCTACTCCGAGAGTGACAGTGGAACAAAATGGCAGACAGATTAGATTAGGACCGACCAACTCAGACATGCAGCGCGCTGTTTCAGCTAATACGAGGTAGGGTCATAAGTTCCCGGACTTAGATAACAAAAATTTATTGAAAATATTTATATCGTTGTTACCTTATTTTCCTTCAAATTACTCTCCTTCTACATCTACATACTTACTTCACAGTTCACACAACTGTTGGAAACACTCCTGAAAGCTGTTTCAGCCGCGTCGTCGCATTTTCCATCACCTCTGATGAATCAGCAAAACGATGTCCGTTCAATGTCATTTTTACCCGTGGAAACAGGTAAACATCCGGTGGTGCAAGATCGGGAGAATATGGAGGGTATTCCAGAGTGGTGACATGGTGGAGATATCTTTGCATGGTATTATTTCACCGTTTGGGATCAATGTGATGATCCATTTTCATGCAACAAAAACCAGCCATTCCCGGACCACTTTTTTTATTTTGGTCATTTTCATGGGATTGCATTTCGTAACCATTTTAAGATCTCTATGCACAATTCTTTGTTGACTGTTTTCCCTTCAGGGATAAATTCATTCGCCTGTCTGCACTCGAGTTGTCGAACGCGCTCCATTCTCAACTGTGGTGGAAGTGGAAGGCCGCAGAGTCTGAACGGCATCTTCAATTTGTTGCGCAGCCGTCAAAAAAACGCTTATGCCACTCGTTAACTGCCGTTTTCTTCATCCCATCGTTTCTGTATACTTTCTTCAACATATCACGAGTCTCCGAGGGTGATTTCTCCAGCAACACAAAATTTGATATTGGCACGCTGTTCTGATGACGACATTTCACAATCTGTCGAAAGAAAAAAAATAAATCTAAAATATCGTACACTGCACACAGGAAACCAATTCTAACTGCCTGCTGAATGGCGCAGTATCTTCCATAGTTGTGACGCCAACCTCCCAAATAAAATTTCCCTTCCAGCAAACAAATGCTTGACTTTAAGCTACCATTCCGGCAACTTTTTGACCCTGCCTCGTATGTAGTTGTTTTCGAAATGGCAGATAAGACTAGGACCGACCAGTCCAGACATGCAGCGCGCTGTTTAAGCTAATAGTTGTTTTTACTGAGTGCCGTCCCCTTAAAAAAAAAGTACCACATTTTCTTTTTTTTAACTCATAAAATGTACGTATTATAAAAGAACTTATATGATAGATAAAATAGAGGTGTATATTTTTTGTCCAGTGGTATTTTCAGGTACATAGAGCCGTTAAAAATTTATTTCAAGTTTTTCTGAAAATTCCAATTTTTTGAAATTTTTGGTATATTTTCGTTTACACCGTCGTTTTTTTACTTTCTACCCAACAGAATTGTTGAAAGATAAACCGTATGAATAATATTAATTTTATTGACTAGTGGTAAATTTTATAAAATATGATGTATAAAATTTTGAAGCCAATATTTATGAATATGCTTGAAGATGCAATACAATTCGCAAATATTATGCTTCATATAATAACATTTTTACGGTCTGTTTGTTCTGTCTTTTTTTTGAAAATGTGAAAGATTTTTCGATTTACGCAATGTATAGAATGGAATTTAGAATAGCTACAAGTACTTTTGTGTCCCAACGTACAGTTTTTTTACAAACACTAAAATAAATTTGCATCAGCATAAATTTACTGGGCATTACCTAAATAAATTTACTTAATGGTATACGATAAATGACAGATATCCATTATTAAAGTTCAATACATTAATACTTTATAACAGAGAAATTTTATATTAAAGTTAAAGTTCACATCGCACTAAAGAAGAAGGAAACTATAAAAGCATAGTGGTGCTGATTTAGTACATTTCACGATGTCCGTTACGTTTTAATGACACATAGTATGACGTGTTGTACGGTGCCCATATGTGAGTGAGTTACCTTTATTACTGAAAAACGTAATAAAAAGATAATAAAACTTTTATATATATATATGTGGCCAACTGAATCACAAACATAGATTTACACTAATAAAATATTAACCTATCTCTGTGTTTCACAGAAAAGAAGGTTGAGTCTTTTTTACTTCTCTTCTAACTTAATTCTTTGTCAAAGTATGGAAACAGCTTGATCAACCTCAGCTTCTTCTAATCCACAAACTTTACTGTAAATACTTTATTTGAAACTTAATGTTACGTTTCTAAATACACAAATATAAAAAAAGTACTGTGAAGGTCCACACATACATTTTTTGACTTCTTATAAAACTCACTGAATGCATCATATATACAGAGTATTTTCTAAGTACCTTTAAGATCTTAAATATTTTTAAATAGCAAACCGTATTTTTTTTAAAGTGGGTTTGATAGTGGACATAAATTAATGGTATTTCTATTCAGTTGTAAACATATTTTCACCAAAACCCAATCGTTTAGAAGTTACAGCAATTAAATTTTTTACGTCTTTACACCGTTATTAATAAAACTTTCTAATTAGATGAATGTAGTGAAACTGAATCAGTCCAGTAACCAAATGCGGCATGAAATTAGCAAAATAATCTAGTTTAGTGCACGGGTTACGTAACGAGATAAGTGATTAAGATTACGCGAAATAATTATAGGTATGAGAAGTTTCAATAAAAACCTATTCGTAAGAATGACATAAAATTTTAGCACTTTATGATGGTCGGAGTAAACCCTAATTCCACTTTCTTTTGATGCGTCTATTAACAGAGAGTTGATGTTTAGAGAAAGATCAGAATTTTGGTTTAATAAGGACCAATGGTCTTGAGTAACAAATTATACGTTTTACTAACAATTTCGGAAACTGTAACGATTTTTAAATCTTTACGCAGTCTTTTGTTTGTTACATAAGAAGGTGCGTATATCATAGCTCTTAGAGCTTTCGACTGAATGTGAAAAGTTGTTTTGTGATAAGCTCAAATATTGACCCAACGTAAAGCCAAATCCGTCCGATTTGGCTTAAAAGTTACTTCTATGTGTAGTGGTATTCAAGACCTCCGATCACTTAAAACTGCGATCACTAAATTTATTATGAGATACATTAAAATTATAACTAAATAAATATAAACCAAGTCCAATTCTTATTTTATTTATGAAAATTTAATTTCGCATTTGAGAGGCTGTAACTCCCGAATGGTTCTGTTTGGGGAAAAAGATAACTGAACAAAAGTGCCTTAAAATTATGTCTTCTGTTAAAATCTACTACATCTAGTAGGAGTTGCTATTAAAAAAAGAAGTTGTCCACTGTACTGAGAATTCACATGTGAGTGGATACAGCTCCAAAACGGTTGTGTTTGGAGAGAAATAAAACAGAACAAAAGTACCTTAAAATGTCTGCAATTAAAACCCACCATAAAAAGGGGTTGGTATTAAAAAAAATTTGTCCACCATATTGGAAAAGTGGCTGATATTAAAAAGTCCTGATTTTAATGTCGGGGAAAAAGTACGAAAGGTTCCGCATTTAAAATTACTTACAACTAAAAAAACCCTGTATGCGACATATACTATAATGCAAATAACTCTCCATTAATCCCAAAAAACCTCTTAATCCGGTGTTAATAACGCATGTATTTTTACTATATTTCACGTTCATAAAAAAACGTTATTTTATGAGTCAGCTTCTCTAGAAAGACTTGCAATATAATATGTATCATATTTGGTCTGTAATCGTGACATAACTATAAACATAAGTAACCGACATAAAATACAGTTATTTCGACAAAAATATGTTTTTACTGTTAAATTCTTACAGTAGAAATATGTTTATGCCTGTACATAAACAAGTTTACGACAAATATAAATGTAAACAAAAATATCGTATGTAAGGTCCTGAAATTTTAAAAAAAGTTTAACGAGTCTAATAAAAAATACTACATTTTATTTTATAAAATATTTTTACTGAATAAATTTCAAAGACGAAACTTTGGCCTGTTTGAACTTTTACCTGTACACGACACAGTTTGAAAATTTCAGAATCAATTATAACCATGATGGTAAATTGTAGTGGATAAACCTGTATAACAAATTTATTGAATAACCTGTTGCCATCCACTAAATTCAATCGTTTTTAATTTTCGTACGGTCACTGAGAAAAGCAAGTGGCTTAGTACAGACGTTAAGTAATTACCCGTACAAAAAAAAATATTTTCATTCTTTAGGCCAGAAATAATCTGTTACATTAATAATATATTTCTGTACTATTTGATAAGAAAATGAGACGGAAATTTATTGAAGATAAACCTGAAATAAACCGAAAATTGTGTTTCACGGTGTCGGCATCTTTAAAGTGAAATTTATGACTCATCTTCAATCTAATGTACAAATCCATGCTGAAGCCGGTTTGGACCTACGGGATTCAGTTATGGGGACAGCATCGACTTCAAACATCGAGATTCTGCAACGGTTTCAATCAAAATCTCTGCGCACCATACTAAATGCACCGTGGTATATCACTAACGCCGATATATATCGTGATATTCATGTGCAAACGGTACGAGAAGAAATACGAAGTTTCAGTGTAAATACATCAAACGTCTAAACAACCACGTAAATCACTTAGCACAGAATCTCTTAGACAACAGCAATGATGTTCATAGACTAAAACGTGCTACAGTACTGGATCTCACAGGGCGATTCTGATAGTGTGATTTTACATTGTAAATAATATAATTTTGATTGCAAATAACCATCTAATTTTGATTGTAAATAATAATTAAGAGCAGTATTATATGTTTTAATGTTATAATTTGTCAATTACACCAGTGGGTTATAATTTGTTCATGGGTTAATTCTAATTGATAAGTTGCATTTATTGTTATACAACAGATTATGCATTAAAAAACAAGTTATATGAAAAAAATCTTCAATATTTCGGATTCAGATGTTATAAAACGTAAACATCATTTGTAACCCAAGGATCAAACATTTTTTCCTATGAAAATAGCTCATATCGATAAAAGTGAAGTACGAAACGCTTACTTATTTTAATACTATACAAGAATGAAATTTAAAATAATTGAACTGTAAGATCGTTACACATTTCCTTTAAACAAATACTGTTGTACCAAGCATTTTACACATGAGTAGAAACAATTTAATTATTGAAGTTGACATGTTATTAATCGCAAGAATACGCTAAGAAATAAAGATATTCAGTTTCAGGTAATACCTTTCCAGGTCAGTGGATGAAATTATATAGCTTTTAGTATTAAATAGTTTCTGTAATAGAGTACATTACACGCACAAGAGATATTACTTATATGCATTACACTTTTACTGTCGCCGTATGATACGAGGAATTTAATCATCTTATTTTATACAGGGAACGAATATTTTCAGCTTGAGATAAAATCGGTTACGTGAGTAGGTGAGAAGACAGTTTATTATCGAGTTGCATGTATATTGAAAATTTTACGCAACAACAGCCAAAATTTTGTTTGAGTCTCTCCACCAGGAATTTTGGTTGTAAAAAGTAAGCTTTATAATGTTTCAAAAATGAGGAACAATAATATTATATATTCAATAAACAAAAAAATTTGCGTACAACTTCTAAGTTAAATTGTAATAATAATAATAATAATTTATTTCCATTCCAACGTAAAATACATTCCGTAACGTATTATAACAGAAATTAAACAATTCAAAACCATACGCAACAATTTATAACAGACTACATAAAATAAAATACACTTTACAACTAATGGAAATTAAGTACTTCCAAAGGTTAATCCTGACTCGGAGGTTACCATCACTTACAAATAAACTTAAAAATGAAACGAAAAAAAAATTAAAAAAAAAATTTTTAAGAAACGCTTTTATTTAACAATTAATCAAAAGAAAAATGAACTAAAAAGAAAAAAAGAAAAAATTTTACAAAAAAAACAATCACAGACCTTACAGTTAAAATAAAAGCGTGGCGCATTAATACATATATTATTACAACGAATGTTTTACAATAAATATTACAACGAATATTTTATTACAACGAATATAATATTACAACGAATATTTTACAATAAATATTATATATATTAATGCGCCACGCTTTTATTTTAACTGTAATATCTGTGATTGTTTTTTTTGTAAATTTTTTTCTTTTTTTCTTTTTAGTTCATTTTTCTTTTGATTAATTGTTAAATAAAAGCGTTTCTAAAAAAAACATTTTTTTTATTTTTTTTGTTTTGATTTTTTGTAATTTTTTTTCTGTGATTTTTTTGTAAATTTTTTCGTAGTTTTTTTTATTTTTAGTTAATTTTTTTAAGTAATTGTTAAATAAAAGCGTTTCTTAAAAAATTTTTTAAAATTTTTTTGTAATTTCTTTGAAATTTTTTTTTACAAACACCTCCACAGCGTATTGTCATCGAAGATAAACAAGTGTGCAAAGTTTGATTCATATTGATACGGTAGAAGTATTAAAATTTTAAGTTGCAAGATTTGATGGATCCAAGAGTAAGCTAAATAAAAGCGTTTAAAAAGATAAAATGACACTTAGTGCAAAAAACAAAACAAAGAAAAATACAGTAAAAAGTTTGTGCCTACTTCACAAGTTCTAAGAAAAATACAATAAAAATAAAAAAAAAACAGAATAAAAATTACTCTCACTCAGCCAAATACAAACAATAGAACATAAAATTATTATGAATTATGGTATACAACTTCATTTGAACCTAAACATAAAAATTAAATAATATATTTATCGACTCGATGAAAGAAAAATTATTAAGAAATACTAAAGATTCTTGAATATCAATATTATTAATACAGTACGTCATAATAAAGAAGCTGGTCATTAATTGAAAAAAATATTTCTGCATTTGGAATTTCAAATAATATTTCAATAAACAACCTTTTCCTACCCTGATATGTCCAATTAACTAATATATCCTTAGAAATAAGATTAAATATTTTCGGAGCCATGCAGTCAAACGTACATAAAATTAAATTATACATTTAAATTGTTATTATAACTGTTAAGAATTATTTACAGTTCAACAAAAGCCTTTAGTAAATATGGTAAAGTTTATAATCTATCCCGAAAAAGACAGCAATCATCATCGTTGCATATCGCTTGATCTATTTTTGGTTATTGCAGTTGATAAAAACTTTTTTTTCTTGAGTCCAGACGGTTTCTAATTTTTCATTAAGACGGAAAATGACAAAATGTTTTGTTTGATGATAAATTGATGGAATAAAGAAGTGACAAGTAGTTTAAATCATAAAAGAACACATGTTTTTAGATAAGAGAATATCTTTTTGGTTAATTTGATTGAAGAAAAATAGATAATTTTATAGTTTTATTTTAATAGTAAATTGAAATGTATTTACTTACTTGTAACTTACTTAAGAAAATACGAAAAAGACATACCTGGAACAAATTAAAATATTGTTGTAATTAACTATAGACACAAAATGACATCTACATGAAATACAAATAAGCCCGTAACAGGCAGATGGAGTGTTAAATTACTGGACTTGATCTGCTAGTTCAAGGGCTACAAAAAAAGTTTTGTTTCTTATCACATGGTCAGCCAATTATATGACTGAAGCAGTTAAGAACAGAAGAAGACGTGTAAAAGACACTATAATAAGCACGATAATATTAGGCTGGTGGGATTTTGCTGAGTACTTCGTCATTTCCTCACTTCGCCATCCCTAAAGTCGAGCAATTTCTCCTCTCTTACTGTTCCTGCTGACTTGAAACTTATACTTTACTTTAAAGTTTATTTCACCCTTTACGCTCAAAAAATGTACTCCGCCTTTAATACCTAATACACATCAAGTGATAATTTATTATATTTACGATGCATACGTTCAAAGAAAATTAAAACTTTTATTTTCTAGTTTAAAAATTAGCTTATCGTATTTGATTGTATAGGACTATTGAACGAATGTTTAATTACTATAAAGTTTATATTTAGTACAAAAATTAAAACATGATGTAAATTATATTTTTTAAGCTATATTTATAATAATATATTATCCAACTGCAGGAAATAATACAATAAAAAATAAAAAAAGTAAATGAAAGAACACAGTGAATAAACTATTTTTGTTTGATCAAACACGTAAAGACAGTATACTTGTAACACTGTAAAGAGGGTAAGGAGAATCTATGAGTACAAAGGAGGTTGTGGAAGGGATACACGAGCGAGAACTCGACCCACCTAAATCTTCCGTCCTTAGTATAGTCAGAGTTATCCTTGGAGTGTAACGAATTTTATTATTATACAGCCAGAAACGGTGGTGAATGTAATGAAGGTATCATTTGCAGGGTGGAAAGTATACTCGGTTCATTGTAAAAAAGACATCTCAAGTAAACAAATAATGACGTCACTGAGCTGCGCATTATTTAAATATGTGTAGACGCTGATTAAAAAGTAACAACAAAATACTTTCGAAAGTATTTAAGTTTTTATGCATTTATTGATCAATACTTAAAACATCACTCATGATATATGAAGTAGGCCTAACAGTTTCATGTATAAAAATACTTTCAAAAGTATTTAAGTATAAAATACTTTTAAAAGTATTTTTATACCTAATTACAGACCTAATTATCGAAATACCCTCACTCTCTTATCACTAAATCTCAACTTCTCAATCGCATGCACAGCTGAAATTAGGACCCTTTGTTCCTTTGGGCTGAACCCTAAGAAAACAATAAATAGAATTTCATATTTCAAAATAAGAATTTCAAAATAAGCAGTAGATGCCTTTATACAAAATAATATCCTAGATCATGTGCAAACAGTGAAGTTTCAAGAAGTGTCCTAAATAGGACTTTATCGTGGGATTATTATACCGATCAAATTTGTGGTAAAATATCATCTGGAGTATTTACCTTAAATCAAATTGCCAGGTTAAAAGATAAAAAATTGCTAATAGCAGCTTATCACGGTTTAATTTTATCTCATATTAGGTATGCCATATTAGTATGGGGAAATTCATCACAATGTAATATGGAAAGAGTTTTTAAAATACAGAACAAACTGTCAGGTGTATGATGGGAGTCAACTACCTTACCTTATGCAGATCACTATTTAAAGAGCTGCAATTGCTCACAGTTCCTTCTTTGTACATTTTTGAAGTGATAATGTACGTAAAGCAAAATACCTTTTTACAGAATTTAGATGTTCACATCCACTACACAAGAAACAGAATCGATTATTATGTTGCTAATCACAACACTAAATTTTTTAAACAAAAACCAACTTTTGCAGGTAGAAAATACATTAATAAATTGCCACATGGTTAAAAAAGTTGTGACAATTTAAGTCATTTTAAAAAAAGCTAAAACAAAACTTGATTGATGAAACATTTTACAGTGTGCACGAATTCCTTTCTAAATAGTTTTTGGTTGAAAAGTATTTAACTTCTAATGAAACAAACATTGTGTGCTATTTGATACAAAGGGGTTCATGACAAGCCTACTGGAGTAAGCTACTGCTTACTCCTGTAAGAAACAAATTTTTGGTGGTAAGTGAGGAATTTATCATTGTGATTAACTTTTTGTTTATCAGTTTTACCTTGACATGTCCTGTACTGTCTTTTGGAGTCTCCTGGATGGGGGAAAAATAAAACGGTAAAAATTAAATGATAGCATCACATATAGTTTGATAATACTCCAAGTTATAAAAAGTAATAAAAATAACTATTTCTATGCGAATTAATTAAAAAATAGTAATAACACAAAGTAGAAAAATATAGGGTTAAAAAAAGTAGGGAATGCTGTACCTATCAATATAACGTACACTACACCCTCAGGTCTCTAGCAATAGAAAAGAAAATAATTTACCACAGAAATATTTTTATTGGGAAAACATCCATGTTAGAAAAATAGGTCGACATACCAATTATTGATTTGACATATACTACCCGAATCTACAGTAAATTTTCATACAGTTCATTCTCAAATAAATAGTAGACTACCAAATACTAGCTCAGTCTGTTAGTTAGTTTTTATTGTCATACTGCAATATCCATTTTAATTTTACACCGAATGTAGAACAATCCCGTTAAATACTATGGATTAAAAGTATTTTATAAACATTTGTCTCTATTAAAAAAGCAATCCTTATCCGTAGTTAGTCTACGAAGTGAACATACAAACATTAAAACCGAAGTACAAACTCAATTTTTGTTTTTAGTGCTAATGTCCGAATATATATTATTTATTGCAGCAAAATCTACAATATATTCTGATATACAATAATAAGCAAATGGTTTCTCCTTATAACGTACAATGACCGTAAAAAACCCCCAATGGAGTAATTTTGTAGATTATTTTTTGTGTAGTTTTTGGCTTAAAAAATCTTCGTAGTATGTCTCCGTTCAAATCGAGTGAGTGTCATTTAAATTGTCTAAGAGCAAGATGGCCAGATAATTTGGATGTAGTTTTAGATCCTTTGGTATTTTCTACTAAATTTATTGATTTCTTATTGAATTGTAGGAATATTTCAATCTCTTTGTAGTATCTATATTGTTCTTTATGTACCAAGATTATGCTGTGATTGTCCTCAGTAGTTCTGATTGGAACCTTTATACGGTTTTAATATTTGTATGACTTGCTAAAAAATTTAAACAATACTACAGAATCAGTATCGAATCTACAAAACCGGTAAAAAAAAACTATAACAAGAACGAAATAATTAGGCGGGTCGATTTCTCGCTCATGTATCCCTTTAAAAACCTTCTATGTACTCAGAGACTCCCCTTACACACTTTACAGTGTTACAAGAAGCCCACTGTTTTTACACGTTCGGTTAAATAAAAGAAGTTTATTCACTGTACTTTTACATTTCCTGTATTTATTATTCATTGTATCCATTTACTGCTGTTGGATAATATATTATTAATATAAATAAAGTATAAATGGAATTGTACAAAAGGTACCGCAATGAGATAATTCTATAATTTACATAAAAATTAATGAAACACTGGAAAAATAATGACAACCGAACTGAATAACTACTAAAGGATACAATAACCGAAATGAACATTTTTTGAGCGTCAAGGGAGTAGTAAACTTTAAAATAAGGTATAAGTTTCAAGTCAAAAGGAGCAGTAAGAGTGTAGAAATTGCTGGATTGGTGGGAATGGCGAAGTACACAGTAAACTACCACCCGCCTAAATTTATCGTGCTATTATAGAAATTTTTACTGGTATATTAACTAATTAATTAAATGTTACAGCTTTTCCTGCGTATCACTTGCAGAACATGGATACCGGTTGTTAGAACTGCAGCTCTTCTTTACACTATAGAAATAATGCATATTGCTTTAGGGCAATTACTACTTTACACCCATTATGGGCAAGTGATACATATGTAAACGCTTTAAATTTTCTGTCCAATCCCTAAGAAATTATTGCAGAATTTCATCGTTCTAAGTTGGAGAATTAGTGATGATAGTGAGTGAGTCAGTGAGGGCTTTCGCATTTATACATACAGATTTGAAATTGAAATACATAATTTGCATAGTTCTACAAGTAAATACCATATACTTCGGAATCTTACCAGAACACGGATGAAAATTAACACGTTCATGACATACGTTCATAATAAATAATTCCACAGGCCGATGGGCAGTTATTCGCTATTTAATATAGGAAGGAATTCTGCATTAACTCATAGAGTAGCGTGGCTGCCAAGTATTCAGAGGCTTGCAGAACATTGATTTCTGATTTAGTCCAGGAAGCTAGAATTGTGGTAGAAGGACGTAATATATTTCAACTACGCCTTATTAAATAATTCATCCTGATTTCCATGTAGAGAGAATAATGTTGAGAAATAAGCTCCCTCAGTAAAACATTCATTCACGTAAAAGGGAGATAATTTAGTCTGCTTAGAACATAACACGACTGATAAGTTAATGCTCTCAAAATTTAATTAGTTCTTCGCATTCACGGCAACTATCAACTATTATTAATAATAAATACCATTGACTATAATTAATTAATAACGGTATACTTAATTCTGGTTGTGTGCACAGAAAACCAAAGTAAATATTCAGCAACTTGATTAATTCTCGAATTATATAACACTCAAAAGATTATAAATACTCAAAAGACATAAGAAAAAAATTACTTTTTAATACAATATCAAGTTTATTTTCTAAGAAACTGAAGAACATAAGTTTAAATAACTTAAAAATGTCTACACAGAGGTGCATTAAAGAAACTGATTTATTGATTTTCCCGGTTTCACTCCACACCTTACTTTTTCTAAATATCGCTTTAAGAATATTAATGCCAATTCTCAGAATTAAACCTCTTTGAGAAGGCATTTCATACATCATATTTATTTATTTATTGTAGTTACTTCATTTCTGCTCATTTAGAGCGTGGTCGAAACTCAAGTGCTTTACTTTTCCTAATAGTTTTATTAAGTAGTTATCGTTCCTAAGAGTAGCCAAATACATTAGAATAATTATACTTGTACCTAAAATTATAATTGGTATAAGAATCCACAACCACACAATTACAAACGAGCATATGATTACTTTACACACAGCTACAGAAACGCTATTCCGAAGAAAATCTGTGAACTAACATCCTGATATTTAGATTCTGAACGACACGGTGTTTGTTAAAAGAGGCACCAAATTGACCTATGCTGGACATTGAAAATCATAGTTGGATATGTTAATTTTCCACCCTTGTGCATAATTTAAAAGTAGATTTACATGCATATCTAAAAAAACTATGTATCGTTAGGTTATTGTTGTTTAGGTCATCAGCCAAAAGGTTGGTTTGAACCTGTAGATGTTTTACTAAGTAAAACGAGGAGTGAGGTGGTTTACAGTTGCCTTCCTCAGTAAGTGGAAAAATACGCTTATCAGCATACCGGGGCCTCTTAAAATGCACATATGTTACACTCTGCAGATGACACCTTTACTTTATTCACCGCAAATCGTTAGGTTATTTACATATAAATAATTTTTATTCATAATAAAATTATCACTGAACGTAAAAAAATTCAACCTGACAAGTTAGATTTAGAGTTTTGAAACGCTACAGACTGTATTTGAATACGTCCACACAGAAATCAGGGAAGGAGTAACAGACATAGTTTGCGTCCGGCATGTCACCACACTATTTGACTACCAGGTACCCATGAAAAATAACAGAAAATCAATTACCGAGTCTTGAATGACCACTGAATTCATGAACTGGTATCAAGGAATCAAGCGCTGTAGCATATGGTAACTAATATTTAGCTAAAAGTGTTTGTAACAAGGAAGAGTAATATATAAAACTTGATAACATTAACACGTCTACATACCCATTCTTCAATTAATTCGTTTTTTGCAAACTTTGATAAAGGATAAGTCAACTTAATACTAATAAAAATATAATAACAGAGTTTTCCTAGATATCACTTGCAGAATACGCTTGTGAAGTTTTATAACTGTAGCTCAGCAGGAAGGTATACAAATGATATGTACTGCTATTTAGTAGTAATTTCCTTTTGATTCTTTGGCGCTAATGGTCGAAAAAAAATAATTTTTCTTTGCAAACCCTAAGTAAGAAATTTTAGATTTGGTGACGAGTAAATGAATGAGAATTTTTGCATTTAAATACACAGGTATCTATATTTTTACTTTGATTTTACAATTACGTTTTAGTATTAGGCAGTGAGTAATGGAAAATATTTCAAGCACTACGTAAGAGGAACTGAAATGTAACTTAAAAGGAAAATAAAATTTTAAATTTTTTTACATGGCATTACGGATTCAATATTGTCAATCATCTTAAAAATAAAAAAGTGGTTTCGTCTGGCGTAGAAATCAGCGACAGCTCTCAATAGAAGTCATATGAGTAGAAAGCAATGTATCGAATCATTATAAAGAGAAAAGTATTGATGCGTTAACTTTAAGTACAATGGAGACGAAGTATAGTATGGTACAAACATTGTTACTTCTATCGATTCGGTACAGAATACAAATTTCAATGTATCAAAATTGTAATATGAAAACACCTGAAATTAAATTTAACGAATTATTATTATTGCCAAGTCATACATGGATTTAAATAAAATGTTAAATTTTATTTCGAAACCATTAATAGCTTACTGCATTGACAGGAATAGACTTTTTATTAGTGCCAGAACTTTTGTTTGAGAGACACCGAAAGAATTGATCTGGAGGTCCTACCGTTGAATTCATTTTCAAAACTATGTATTTTAAAACAACTCTGTGCCTGTTTTATACGTAAAAATAAAAAGTTAACCAGTCTGTACATGTAATATTTAGTTTATAAAGTCGAATAAACTGCATCAGTTATTAGGGACTACAATGCGTCACTATACAGAATAGGTCGGGTTTAGCGTGTATTAATTGCAAACCCTAACTGGGAATTGAACCCGGGACCTACAGCTTCAGTGTCTAGGAAAGTCTAGCGCTCTAACCGCTGAGCCACGTAGGCGGCCAAATGTAACTTTTCACAAAAAATATGTGTTGGATTGATTTTTTAAAATGCAAAACAATTACACACGATTTAATTTAGTTGTTTTAAATTCTTACTGATGCTTGCAGCAACATCCTCCTGCCCCAAAAATAAAAACTTAAAATTCACCGAAAACTGGTAATTTTGGACCATTAGGCGATTCCAATTCTTCACCGGCACCACCCGTACGCACGCAAATGTCTTTGTTTACGGTGGAAATCAAGGATCAATTCACAAATTGGTTCAATCCAATAAAAATATAAAATTTAAATAGAAACTACCAAAACTTCAGGAATTTTAAGTGCATCTGTAATAAATTACAGTAAAATTGCAGTTAACCACTCTAATCACATTTCGTAACAGTCATGGAAAAGGAAACACGCTTCCTGTAGTTTCTTAGAAATGCAGTAGATAAACTTTGAGATTACTTCTTTGTTCAGGTGCACGTTGCTTTACCATGACTTTGTTTATATACTAACTTTCAACAAATATTGACTTAGAAACCATTAAGTTAGAAAAACTAAATTAACTAGAAGATTGCTAATCCCAAATCGGTTATTCGCAACAACACATACAGTACTATAATCTGCACGATTCATGGATATTTTATTCTGTATTTAAGGTTACAAATTAGAATAAGTAAAATTAGAACCTCCGTGGCCCAATAGTTAGAGCGCTACACTGCGCTGAACACTACAAAGCGGAAGGTCCTACCTAGCTCTAGGACCTAGGAAGGTCCTAGCGGGTTTGAATCCCGGTTAGGATCTCGCATTATTAAACTTAAAACCCACCGATTCCATACCACAACACATAGTCGTCGCTAATAACCAAAGCAGTTCATGATACCAACTCCATTGACCTTCAAGCTCACAATGGTATGGTAGTTAGTATAACAAGTACATAACATTTCGACCCGATATATTATTGTAACGATTATCATGATTTTGAACATTAAACTCGCCATTCTAAAATTTATTTACGGAGAACCATTGAGTTTAAATTTTTGTTTACAATGTGAACTTAACCAATTTAGAAAAGAATTACTACGGGGCATATACACATGATAACACATAAAATCGTTCGGGCACAGTAGAAGATAATATTAAAAGAAAAAAGAGAAAGTACGGTAAGGTTTATAGGATTCTAGAAAATCTTGGCAAAGTTACATTTTAGGAAGCAAACAATAGAGTAAATTCAGAATCAGAAGGCGTTTGTTTTAGCGTCTCCATCAGACTGGAATATAACATTTTCTTAAAACGAAAAATTCATAGTATGTGATTGATCAAGACGTCGAACACAGTACATTACTCTGAAGAATTTAAGCACAAAGAATTTCTAACTAACACAACTTTTTGTTAGAATGTACATATTTATTCAGTATAATATAATTTATTAACACCAAAAAAATAACAATATTTATTTAGAAGATTGTAATATTGTTAAATTATAATATTTATTTAGGAAATATATTTAACAGGGTTTCGTTTTTCTTTTAAAATAAATACTATACAGCTAACAATAATAATCAACATAAATATTAATAAAAAAATATAACAATATAACCAATAAACCATCACAAATATTGGTTTCTATGTACAAATAATCACTACATGGCGTGTTGGTTAACGTGCTGGATTACAGAGCAGAATTTCCCGAGATTCAATTCCTGGTAACGGTCTGTAAATTCTAAAACGTTAAAACACACAATAATCAATAAAAATTTATGTAAATAACAAAAAAAAGATATTCGAGATGGCACAACCAACTGCCTTAAAAGCAGGAGATTTTATGTAATTTTATTTTATAAATAATTTAAGTGATATACTCACAGACGAACAAAATTAATAGTATTTACCCAGGATTTTAAAATCAGTTTTTGTACAAGTATAAACTATGAAACAATACCAGATTTCATCAAAAGAAAGCAATAATATAATTTTATTTACACAAAAGGTTCACGCAGTTTTTCAATCTATACATTTAAAAGGATAGGATTTTCCCAGTTTGGCCTCAGCTCCCACTGGACTGATTCTGATCAACCTTCTTTTAAATTGAACCTATCCACATACAGAATTTACATCATCCATCGTTATTTTTTCGAATTCGTTTTATTATTAACGCAGAAAATAGAAACTTAACATTTTTTACAATCTGGTTCTTAGAAGAGTTATTTCCGTGTTTAGTAACTTTGTAACCTCCATAAAGACTAAGTGGTGCTGTTTTGCAATAGTTCTTGTCGTTTTTGACGAAATAATAACACTTTTAAAATTTTAAGGATGTACAATAGTACACTTCAAAGTGCCAGGTTTTCATTAAAAAAAATTACACGCAGAAATAAAATTCTTTGCCAAGTCCGTGCGTCAATTCTTTACCTTAAAAAGTGGACCAAAAAAATTAAAATCTGTAGTTATTCAGGCGCTCTATAAGCTCGGTGACCAAATTTTCTAAATTTAAGTAAAAAAATTAGAAGCCAAATGGCCTTAATTTTCTCGCATTTACACTCATTAAACAATTGCCTAATTTTTTATGATCAAGTTGGAACCTTTATTGACTAATCATATGCATGAATTCTTTTCTGTCGGTTATTCATTACTGATTCATTTAATTTACATTTTATTTTCTATAGTCACTTGAGTCACGAGTTTGCCCGTGTTTGCAACGAGGGGTACAGGGGGACAGCATCAGTGCGCATGCGCGACTGCTTTAATTTCAGTAAGATAAACATAACAACTTATACTATATCCAGAGTATATACAGTATATTGCGAAACCTTTTGTAGGTTAACTGTACGAATTTAACTGTTTGTTACCATAAACAGAATTGTCGGTTTCTCGAAAACGCGGTCGAACTATTCACAGTGCAGAACGAAATCTAATATGCAATGTAATAAAATGTTATGAAGTTGAAGCTAAACAAAAATGCCTATCCGTGCCTCTTAACAAAAGCAGTGAGGAAGCGGCGAAGCGGCTAACTACTGTGATATTTCTCTTTCCACAATTCGAAAAAGAAAGAATGAAATTAAGGACGTAAAGAAGCTATTCTTTAACAGTTTTGTTGACACCTGGTAAAAAATGAAAACGGTTAGGTAGATACTACAGAGACTGATAATGAAAACGCCGATGACAGCAATAGTAAAGAAGGCGATCATTCGTAATTACAGTAAATCTAACATTTCTAGTCATGTAATTAAGCTATAGGCAATATTACTGGTCATATTTATTCCCTATAGGTAAGGTTTATGAAGAAACATTTTCTCGGAATAAATTACAGCTTACAAAATGTATGTAGAAACTGCACGGTAGTGAAACGAGTAGTGTCTCACTGTTGAGGTTGGCAGCACTGCAAATATTTCACTTCCCTTCCTCACAGCCCATACAAATGCAAAAAGAAATCTCGTGACTTCACTATCTATAACAAACTAATTTTTTATTACATATGATAGTTTGTTTGATTACTTCGATGATTTGGATTGGTGTCTTTCCTTTAATACTTTTTTAGCACTGTTTGCGCTGACCAATCTTTGTTCCGACGAAAAAGGTCAAAAAAATGGAAAGTGATAATTTTGTAAAAGTTATAAATAAAAAAACACACACGTCAACAAAAAACAACACAAATTATACATTACTTATAATTAACAAAGAAGATCGATATAACAACATTAGGTGGTAAGAACAATGATTTATAAATTGAACAAAACAAATAAAATTGCAACGTTAAATCTAAGTGGACCCTAATTTCATCTCTTAGACTTTCATAATGTGACTGAGTACATGCAGTAATTAAAACAAAAATTGCGTGATTAAGAATTTACAAAAGTTTTATTTGTAACAATTTCCCACAACTTACGCAATAAAATGCACCTAAATCATTGAAAGGGTACATTATACAGAATTTTACGTTCCTCTATAATTGATCACACATTTTTTTAAATAAAAATATTTTACTGTGATTTTACTTATCGTTTTATTCACTGATCTATTGAGTGAATTTTTCTTCCATATACTCATTAACTAATAAAGATTCAAAACAAACAATGCTTAAAAAATAATAGATTCTTTCTAAAATGTTCAAATTCACGGGTCTGACTGAAACTCCAATAGTGTACTCAACTTCTGTGATATTTACAACCGTCGGAGGCGACTCCGGACGCAGTGTGGGTGCAAGTTAGAATACTACTGCAGCTACTGAACCTGCTTTTTTTAATGATAAGTTATTGTTGATCTACAACGTACTGCATTTTAATATTTTTCAGCAGGTCTGACCGCACATATAAATTAAAATTAACGAATAGACTGTGACGTATTTTATAATTTATTTATACGGGTCGGTGGTCGATTTTATGTTCTGTTAAGGGTTGACAGATATATAAGGGAAATAAAATCCATCTATCAATTAATATTTACTAATTTTGACGTATATGATGATTGGTCGTGGTGATAGGCCAGTTTTTGTTCGTATAGGGTATATCTATTACGTAGTTGTGTGTCTGTGTAAAAGAAAATATATACAAATAATATAGATCATGTGATATGTGCGTATCTGTCTGTCTATGCGTCTGTGTGGCCAGTCACAGAGTTGATTAAACAACTGATGTTAGGGGTTATGTGTTCCACTAGTGCTCGTCCATGTTTTGGTCCATTACAATGAAATACGTTCAACTTTCTCTGCGGTGACCACTCTTCCCACCGGTAAAAACCCACCATTACATAAACACACGCCGACTATTGAACAGACCGAACAGAAAATACGAGCAAATATTTCACACCGTGTGTCACAGAAAAAGGGATGGGTCAATGCTTAGCATATACTTTACTAATGAATGGACGAATGTATGGAAAGAGATAACCCTACAACATGCGCATCGGTTGTATACGTATTTGTAGGCTCAGATTCAATACCGAAGGGTGAATGATGAGAAACCATAGATCGGGTCATGAGTTTTCGATTACATTTTATTTACTGCTCTCGTCGGAATGATTTTTTTCTTCTAAAATTGGTTATGTAGGCAACAAAAGTCTGATTCCTATATGAATTACATAAATCTTCTATTATATTAAATCTCAAATCCCTATGAGTATACGTGTTCGTACATTCACGTCAGCATGTTCTTTAGATATCAGAGAATATTTAATTTCCGTTCGATCCTCACAACAATTTCCATTTCTAGACAATGGAAATATAAATATAACTTTTATCTGCCAACCGCAATACCCCATCAAATTAGTTACAGATTGCCAGCCGCTTTATATTGTTATATTATTCGATTGATTTTACGCTTCATCCAATCGAAATACTTCACATGAATTTTTGTATTTGTTCTTCCAGTTTTAATTCATATTATTTCTATTTACTCTATCCTATGTATTCATTGATAAGAAATATTTATATTACCATGTAATATGCATTATAAAAAATTATAAAATACATCACAGCGTATTATTTTTTCATCATCTGTCAAGGATTAGACTCAGCGTCCTGTTCCCGCATCCATTTCTTTTTGGGTCTACCCGAGCCTCGTTTCCCACTAGGTTTATATTATGTCCATGCTCGTAGAGGAAGTTTGTGCGCTGGCATGCAAAGTAAATGGCTGGACCAATTTATTTTATATATCCTTAATGTTTCACACAGTGACTGAAAATTTAACTCGGCGCAATGCCGAAATCCTCACTCATTACTCCCCAACTCCCTTAAAACCTAAAGAGCAGAAATTCGGCACATTTGTTCCATATGGGTTATTAAAAGAAGTGCGTTTGCAGAAACGTAAAACGAGAATTACTTTTAAGCAATAAACATTATTTCTATACTTCCCAAAAGATACATTTTTTAAAATCGACAACCGTTTTTGTAAGCAAAATTTTGGGTCCAGAAAAAAGTTATTAAACCCATTTTCTGTACAGAGAACATGTTCAGCACAGCCTAATAGCAGTTGGTAGTAACAGGCTTTCCTACCAAACTAGATAAACAAAGTAGGCCTACACGTAATTAGAAAAGAATCGAATTTGTATTCTATAGATTAGTATATTTTATCATAAGTGTTTCAGTTAAAAAATACATTACGTTTCTATTTTTTCAATTTCGTCCCTACTGTGACGTGCTGCTTAAACTGCTAGATTTCAAACGAAAAGTCCCGGTTTCAAATTCCAACTAGGATGTGAAAATCTTAAGCACGACATTACACCATTTCATAAGCAGCAGTAGCCGCTATCATCTAAACGGTTGATGCGACCTTAAATCTATACTTCTATACTACTATAATAAAGAAGAAACGTCTGTTTGTTTGTTTGTTTGTTTGTACGAAGTAATCTCAGAAACTACTGAACTGATTTTAAAAAGTCTTTCATTGTTGCATAGCTTAGAGCTTCCTGATCAATATAGGCTATTTTGCAACTTTAAGTAACTTTAATTAAGTGAGTTAAGCAACTTAAACTGTGACGATGTCGCATTTTTTAGTTTATCGGGTGCATAGCACTTTATTTTTTCAAAGTTCTCTGAATGGTGTATTTTTTGGGCTAGAAGCACGATTCAACTTTTATATATCATAGAAAAACGTGAAGAATAACATTCGATTCCAAAAACATTAAAAATTCAAAAATATTCAAAATTTTTATTATTGTATTGTATTTCTTAGATTTGTTTTCATTCGACAGGTAGTGAATGAGTCATACATTTCCAATTACTCTGCGTACCGCACCCACGTATTACTGTCTCTTATCTCAGCCTTACATCAACTGTTTCTTTTTTCCATCGGTATTCTTCTATGCACTCTATTCAATTCTGTTAAATCGGAGGGACAAACATTTAAAACGGTGGGCATCGATTTGAGACAAGAGTGCTTCCTTCACTCATGGACAACTTTATGTCGGACTTTCTAGAGCTGGAAGTGCAGAAAAACAATTTATTTTGCTGCCACTGGACAACAAAACCACAAATATTGTATATAAAGAGGTTTTATTGTATAGAGAGGTTTTAAAACAATTTAATGAGGCCTACATTAGCTGCTGTGAAGCGAAGCGAGCGGGGGTTGCTAGTTAACAATAAAAATTATGATAATTTTAAAATTTTATCTGCTTTTCTTTAATTTTTTTTACAAGTTCACTGTGCATAATTTCGGACATTATTATTTTCAATTTGCTGCATTTAATGAAAATTTCACTACAAATACATACAACTGAACAACGTACACAATTATACATAATATAAACACACTTCTTATGAAATTACGATAAGAAAAAGAACATTTTTGGAGCATTTCCTTATTATAAAAGATGCAATTGCTCAGAAAATTCAAATAAGTTATAGGTTACATTAGGTTTTTAAAAGTAAAACTTACGGTTTATAAATTTAAATTCTACGACTATGCTGTTTTAACAAAACTTATAAAAGCTCTTGACACCTACAAAAATAATAATAACGATAATGTAGGTCACAAAAATATAGGTCACCATACTTGCTTTATAAATTTAAATGTAAAACATCTCACGAACGAAATAAAATGAAATCAAAACCCACTTTTAAGAGGAAATACAAAACAATAAACGAAGAAATGTCCAGAAAGATGAATGTAAACTAATTTGATATTTTAATAACAAACATTATACAGATGAAAAAGCAAACTAACGGGTGTTTCAAGAAGGACGCACCGTAACATTCAGAAGATAAAAGTAACGAATAGGTAAATTTCATGTCTCCTTTACATGTCAGTTGGCAACACAGCATTCAAGGTTAAGATATTGTAACAATTGAAATGTCGTTATTATGCATCAGTGCTATTCCAATACTCATTTGTCTCAATTCCGCCGTCGGTGTCGTTTTCAAAACGAATGTCTGTTTATTCTTGAGACTTAATTCGCTTATAAATCTTACGAATAAGTAAAAGACGAATTTCAGATAATATTTCTTAATTCTTTTGTTCTGAATCAGTTGAAAATTTTGCGATTGTTAAATAAATTTCGTGAGACTATGAATGTACAAGATCGCAAAAGCACATCCCTCGGCGTCCTGAGATAGGGACTTTCATTTTTTGACAAATCAGTGTATTGTATGGTTTATCGCGATCAGTTTATTGCAATGTTAGATTTACTCACTGCCCATAACAGACAGGTAACGTGTCAAATTATTTACACTCAATATGTTAATTGCAGGGCTAAAAAATATAGGTTTGTTTCTTATCAAATGGTTAGCTAATTAAATGACTGAATCATTTAAGAACAGAAAAGACAGAGGTGTAAAAGACACTAATCACAAAATAACTCCTCTGAAAGTAATGAATTTCATTATACAGCCAGACCCTGTGGTGAATGAAGTGAAGGTGGCATTTGCAGAGCGGAAAGTATATGCTTTTCTGAGGGCCCGGCATGCTGATAAGCGTACTTTTCCACTCAGTGAGGAAGGCATAGGTAAACCAGCTCACTCCTCGTTGTACTTATTAAAACCTCTATAGGTTCAAACCAGCTTTTCGGCTGATGACCTAAACAACAAATTTACAGGAACGAGAATGATGGTCCCAGCAGGATAAAGTTATCTGCCATACTGCCTATGACACGCTAGTTTTTTTATGTTACAGGATTTTCTTGGCCAACGTTTGATATCGAAAGAGTTGTGGCCTGCAAGATCCCCAGATCTTACACCAGCAGACATTTCTTGTGGAGGTATTTAAAAACATTACTCATACACTTGACAAATTGAAGACGAATACTAAACGTGGGATTTTCAACAATGATGAGCAAACATTACAAAGAAGTGGCTACAAACATTACGAAACGTGCGCGAACCTGCATTCAAGTCAAATATTTTTTTGATTTAATATTTTTGTACAATATTCGTGTCATCTAGAAACGAGTTGCATCCTTTTTGAAACACCCGTTATTATTCTAATATGTTAATGATATTCGCAGATAAGAAAAACTACTGTAATTCAAAATTATGAAAACAAGTTTAAATAGCGAGACAAAACAGAGAGAATATAAAATAAGAATACCATTACACAATTATGATTTAATACTGAATAAATACTACCATATTTCTTACAAGAACAACCAATAAAAATGAAATTTACACCCTAATAAAAACAAAGACAGTAATTTATTTTGGGGATAATTTTTAATTTATTTGTAATCAGACCATAGTTAACTTTTTTTGTCATCAGTCTCTCGACTGGTTTGATGTAGTTCTCCAAGCTGTTCTATATTGCGCAAGTCGTTTCATATCTATGTACCTGCAACACCCAACATCTTTCGTAATTTGCTTTAAATATTCTAACCTTTGCCTTTCTTTACAATATTATCCTCCATTATTGATAGAACAATACATGGACGTCCTAAGACATGCCCCACTAGCATATCCCTTCGTTTGTTAAGATGTTTTCATATATGTACTTTTTTCATCCACTCGTCTAAGAATCTTCAAAATACATATTTTGTCCACCCACCTAATCTTCACCATTTCCCTACAACACCACATTTCAAAAGCTTCTATCCTTTTTCTTTCTACAGCTCCTATTACCCACTTTTCACAATTAACTAATCAGTAAATTATTAGGAAACAATATGTAGGCATAAAGAAGACCGTATTTAAACATTTTTTAGGGCTTTTTTCAAATAACTTTTACTTTAGTCACAACAACGTTTTAAAATTTGCAATTCTTATTTTTATATAATTTAAATTATAAATAAATTGTACTTTTCTTTAAAACAATACGCAGTCTGAAATACCTCGGATAAGAAATCCTAGAACGTATTCAGGACAGATGCGGTAACAATAGGAGTAACAACACATTACGAACTTTTTTGGAAGAGGTTAAAAAAAAGTAATCAAAAGACCGTAAGTCGTTTGGAGAGAAGAAAACAGATTACAAGTAGTTTAAAACAGAAATTGCATCGCAAATGGTTTTCTCAAGTGGAACAATAAGGAATACGTGACAACGCCCTCACAGTTTTCTCAGTTAACCAATCCTCAACTACATCGAAGACAATATGCATTTGAAGCACATTGTTACTGATGATTACATCGTACAGTACAATAAAATTCCAATTATCCAAATCCTGGGTTATCAGAACGGATGCTAAAGAACCATTTAGTTCTTCAAGAGAACGAATTTTTTAATACAAAAAAACACTCGTTTTTAGTTAAAAAGTGGTATAGGTATTTTCCGTGAAATTTCCCTTACGATGTGCATTCCTTTCAGCTTTCGTAAAACACAAGTACACACTAGGGAGACAGAGAAGTTAATGCTTAAGTTCAACGCGTTTTTGGTCAACTTGCAAATTTTTGGGCTACATCTCATTAATTTTTCAGCATTACTGTAATAGTAACTTTAGTAGTTACGCTGTACAATTAATGAGACAACATCTCATTAACATTACATCTCATTAATTTTTCAGCATTACTGTAATAGTAACTTTAGTAGTTACGCTGTACAATTAATGAGATGTAGCCCAAAACATCTGGAAGTTGACCAAAAACGCGTCGAACTTAAGCATTAACTTCTTATGTATCATAATTTAATCGCGTCACATAAAACAAAATTTCTAGCAGATTGATTTTAAAAATATCAATATTTTTTAATACAGTGACTCCCTACTACCTTTATTATTAAATCAAATTTTAAAGCACGTACAAATTTTGGAAAGAATAAAAGGATTAATAAATACAAAACATATTTCTTACTACAATAAGCAATAAAAGTATCCAATAAAACATTATAACCAATAAAACAACGAGATAAAATGCAAATGTACAAGTGTAGAAGTTTCTCACATCTAGATTATCGAGATTAAAAATATTTGACTGAAAAGTTATTTTAATTTGTTAATCGAGGAATAACCGCAACTTTACTGTTGAAGGAACAATGCAAATCGTATGATATAATCTAAATGATTTGGAGAATCAGAACGATGTGCTACGAAGCGAAAGATGACATAGCGAGTGGGCTACCGAATTTATTCAAGACGCCACTCTTCATAAGTTAACATGGTATAAAGTGAATAGAATAGGAGCACCTATTTTGCGTAATGTATAGTTTCGTTAACGTATGACAGTTAGCTATTCACAATACGAAGAAATCGCTCGCGCAACCAACGTAACTTAACAATTGAAATGGACCTTTCGGCTGATAAACTTGAGGGTGGTCTGAACGCCGAAGTAAAATTTAATCACTTAGTAGATGTTAAGACAAACTCGAAAAAGTAAGTTCAATGTTTTAAAACGTTTCAGTCTGTAAGTATCTTCGCTGTTGTCGAGGAGGTAAAATGCGAAAGGATTTTGATGCTCTTCTAACATTTTAAATATTTCCCGTCGCTACGTTGTTTAATTTCTTCTTTTATGCAGGCCAGGTTTAGATGGTTGTGCAATATTTCTTGATTACGGTACATACCATGGAGCTGCAGTGATCAGTCATAGGCATTTTGATTGAAAGCACTGCAGTATTTCTATTGTCGCCGACTGCCCTACCAATATTAGCGCCTGCAGACGGTCTCAGTACCGCCTGCACGCGCGGAGCGCTACAGACGCGCAGAGCCAACAGTACCTCCCCTTCACTATGAAATGGACCCGCCTGAGAAGGATTTAAGCGACAGCACCGGCCCAAGAGAGACACCCTCCAGTCAACTCTCAACCGGAGAAGAACAAAAAATAAGAGCTCCAGACCGAAGAAGAAGAGCCCAGCCGAGACCGGACGCACCATTCCTGGTCTACGCTACCGGTGGCGGACGCGACATTTCCGCACCGGTTAGCCTTTGCCAACCCGGAGAGAACCGCCTCGGCCGCGCTATCAGCAGACGGCCTAAGCCGACCCGACACTGCGGGGCTCTGGTGGCCACCAATGTCACGCTGCAGTGGGGACCCAACTGCCGCTAAGGGAAGGCTAGGCCTGAACCCGGTAGCCGAGCCGTCACTCTTCGGGCTCCGCTTCCAACCACCAACAACGGCCCTTTTCAGGGCCACCAAACCAACAAGCAAGGTTTCGCCACGTGTCGTCGGCCCCCGTCGGCAACACTATATTTGATAAACTAGTTGTACCACACAGCTCTAACATTTTATACCTTGGACAATTCGAATTGGCACAAGCAGCTTCGGTGTTTCTACTCCAATCTTCGCCCCTCGCCATGCAACGACGGTACAGTCACAAAAGTACACAATCGCTACTGTAATGTGCGACTCGCGCACACGCTTTGTTTCCACTGTAGTTGTTAATAATCTGTCTGACATAATGATGTGACTAATTTGTTTTCATATGTGATTTTCTGTTCATTATATATTCATACCAATTTGTTTAGTTAGTTGCGTGCGTTTGTAGAGTATAGTTTAGTGAGTCTTTGCAGTTTAGTTCTAGTAATTTATAATTTAATTTTTTTCTGGGACAAATTAAATACATATTTTGAAATGAAATAATTATTTGTATGTTTGTACTTTGAAATAAGGTTGTAGGCATTTGCGTACATTAAAATTTGTAGACCTTGTTCAAAGAATAAGTTATGGGTATACTTTTTGCGGAACTGTGTGTACACGTAGAGCAAAACTTGTGCCAGTTCGAATTGTTCACAGTATAATCAGCAGCCGTTTAAAAAAATTCAATTCGTTATTAAATAATAACAAGATCTTGTACTATAAAAATCTGAACAACAATTAAACTTAATAAATTTACAAAGCTCAAAAAAATCACTAGTGCACTCCTATTTATGTAGGTTGCTAAGCTAGCCTTCCAGAAGATTCCAAACAGTGACCAACTAGAAGACTCCAGAATATTCCAAATAGTTAACACAATACAAACAACAGAAACACTTAAGTGTGTAATTACGGTTGTATAATAAAAACTGACTTATGCCAATGCATTTGTACGAAAGTTATGCAAAGTTTAGCTTTCTCTATTTAAACTGACATATAGATAATTCAATTCTCCAAATAGTAAAATCCTAAGCAAAACTGACAAACTGATTTGTTTTCATTTTTACGCTCGATAGAGAATTCTTACAGTTCTAATCACAAATAACGCACACCAATCGCTGAAATTATTCAATAAATCCTACACTTTTTCTTTTATTTACTTTCTTGAATGTGTAGTCTACCTATTGCAAAATGTAAATCTTGGTTGTTAAGTCGTTTTTTAATGCAGCTGTTGAAAACACTTATTAGAAATAAAATTATTTTTTAAGTAAAAAACTGATGATAGACTCATTATCTGCAATACTGTAACAATTGATTAGATATTCATACGAAAAATAATAACTTTCTATACTATGGAACTTAATTTACCGAACTTGTACATTATAAGAGTTGGGAAAAAATGATTAGACATATTGAAAGTGTTTGAAGTCTAACGGCATAGGCGTACTTCTTTTTTTAATGAATGCTATCTTTCTTTAGAAATTTGCTTGCTTAGAAAACTAACTTTTGAGTTCTCATCAACTGCTTTAATGCCTAAGTTATAAGTTATATAAGATAGATTTCTGTAAGTTTCTGTAACTTTTCCTCAATGAAATTAAGTAATATTAAAAGTTTGAAACTTTCAAATTGAAAATAACTATAATTCCTTTATTAATCGTTTCTAGTTTTTTTTAAGATGAAAATAAATTTTGTTTACGATGTTTAATTAAAATATAAAAACAAATGTGAGAAAAACGAACAAATACGGTGAACCATGCTTACGGTCGCTTTATTAATAACACGACAAAGAAATGAAAGGAAGAACGATAATGTAATGAAACAGTATAAAATTAAATGGGATGGAAAATTTTCATTAAAATTTTTATTGCTCTTAATCGGATGGTGGAGCAATTGAGTAACGGTTTAAAGAATAAATATTTTTATAATCTTGAACATGTTTAGAACCTGTTAATTTATCTAAAGTAACAATTGTAAAAATTCATATACTATTAAAACATTGTTTGAGCCTAAAGGTCCAAACCAATTTTAAATGTTATATACTTAACTTACTGTTAAAGTTCTCGCTATAAGAAAAGTCCGTAATGTTTGAACAACTAATTTCAGAAACAATTAAACAGAAAATTTTAAATGCTACGCTAAATTAAGGCTAGTGCTTTCTTGCGCTGATTCTTCTAGCAGGAATTTTTTTATTTAGAGACACAGAAATTTACATATTAAAAATACCCTGTTTCCACCTTTTTTCGTAATGAGATTCATCCAGGCTGTATATAAAAAATCGGCGTTCGAATAGGTTAAAGTTCACAGAATTTTCCACAATGTGAATTTTTAAAAGTAAAATTCAATGTTTCGTCTTAATAAGCCGGCCATTTAAAACAACGCTATGTTGGTTATATTTACAGAAAAAAATTTAAAACAGGCCGCCTACGTAGCGCCATGGTAGCGCACAAGCTTACAACGGCGAGGTCCCGAGTTCATTTCCCGGCAAGCATCTAGAAATTATCACAAGTCAAAACCCACCATTAAAGTTAAATAACCCACCGTAGCCACTAATAAACTAGCTATTGATGCGACTTAAATAAACTTAAACAAAAATTAATACAATGCTAGACTTAATTTTTATTGCAGCATTCGCAAGACTAATCCAAAAATCAAACCTTTTACAACCTTGAATTTTGAGTTTAGCATTTATTTAAACTCCTGATCCAAAAATTTTGCATTACAACATAAAATTTCTCTTTTCATTGTCTTCATATTTTATTAGTTCAAAAATACATTTCTTGATTTATATCAGGATCCGTTTATTGTTGTTACAATCGTTTTTAACTGGAATAGTTCTGTATTTCGACTTTGGAACTGGCAAATGTATAGCTTCTGCATTTTGCTGAGAACCGTGACAGACACTGCGACTCACACCTCTACGTGCACAGATCATGGCTCGGGCTAAACTAGACCTCATAAGTTACTTGGATTTATTGGTTAGTATGCGGAACTTAGTACTATTTTTATAATTCTTATTATAAAAATATAAGTTACATTTTTTTATTATTGTACCTGAGTATAATATAATACTGTAATAATTATACACATTTATAGTGACTAATATACATATTATTTCGCAATCAAAATTATCCAGCCGTGTAACAGGGTTTCTTTTCGTTTCCTTTGCGGAGTATGAAAGGAAGACTGAGCACCACTGTCAATTTCAGACGAATCCTTTAATTTGCTTAATTGTACTTACGGACACTTCCGATGCTGCGGCTGTTCTCTCTATTACTTCCCTGGGATATACCTTAGGTATTTTTCAGATATAGCGTCACTTGTTATACATTTTAATGAATTAGACAAAACCTCTCGCGTTAGACTATGTAAAATTCTACCACAAGTTTAGACATGGTAATTAATTAAATGAAACGATACATCTAAAATATTACAAATATAAATAAACAAATACACTTTTCGACGAAAATATCACATCCAAAAAAATTAGGCACAAATGTTGAATCAATTACAGTTTAAAATTGTGCACTAAGTATAGCCTACAGGCAATATGCTTTAGTAACCCACCACGGGTATCTAAAAATAGAGTTTAAAAACAGATGCTATTACTAAAATAGCGTCACGGGTATCAGTCAGTCGACTTTGGAAACAATCAAGGGGTTTTGTAAGTATTGATGTTGTGCATGATTCAATACACGTTTATGTATGCCTGTGTGACAGTACGTGTTAGGAAACACGAGGAACAGACGTTCGGCTGCTAGTACGCATGTCTTTTCCGCGGCTCTCAGCAAAATGCACGAGTCCTACCTATGAATAGTACCTACTCAATATGTACAAATAGGTTTTTACATTACTTTGTGCAGAAGTACTGTAATAATTTACTTTGTTTGATTTTGGCACGAGACATATGCTGCCAAAATGTCTCAATATTTAGGCTTTAGCAAATATTAAAAGTAATAAAATTACGTCTGCCTACTCCAAAATTATGTTTGATATATATATATCTGTTTTGGAATAACTTTTAAACAAATTTAGATCTAATTGTCTCCCAATTGAAAACGTAAATACTAAATTTCACCACATGATATTTAAAGGGATTAGAATATAAGTATAGGCCTACTTGGTAAGTCGGTAGATATGCTTGTAAAAATCACTTTGTAACACACACCTTTAGTGATTATTGATAGTACAATATGAATCCTAAAAAGATAATAAATGAATAGATAATATTATAATATAAGTATATTAAGAAATAATAGTAACTTTTATCATACCCTTTAATGTTGTTCGAATTAATTCAATCAATATCTTTCTTAATATGTAAATAAGTCTTTTAACATTAATTCTCTTTGAAATTCTTAAATATTGAATTAAGCAACAATAGTTGGCCTTAGCCCTTATCTTGTAAAGACAACGAAGTTCACGCTTTGCGTATCCAACAATGAGTGAACTAACCACTTATTGTTCTTTTAAAATCAACAATATTAAATAATTAAAAATAAATAACAGTAAATAAATTATAATAACTACAAAATTAAAAATTTAAATTTTCAGAACGTATATGTAAATTACTGAATTGTAATTTGATATGAGATTTAATTTATTTAAAAAAATATTAATAATTAATAATCAACAAATTAAAATTTCAAATAAATCTGTGAGAATGTTTCTACATGTATCTTAATACAGTGAGCTTGCTCAGCTGTAATGTTACAACTATTCTAGATTCATCAATTATTGAAAATAAATGTTTTAAAAACAAAAACTAATTTTATTCACTTTACAGGTTTTTCTTCTTTCCCTATTCAGTTAAAGTAAAATTAGGGTAAATGTCTTTGTAGAAGTAATAAAACACATGCTTTTAATTATTTCCTTGGGTTTTTACTAAATATATTTTTATCTAATTACAACACTATCTGTTATTAACAGACTGAAATTGCACAGTAGTAGATCAACTTTTTAGAACGCCAAGTAGGCTACCAAAGTCACCGTTAAATTGTGCCAAAGTTGGACTAATGAAACTAAGAACTTTTGCTATTTCCTTCTTTTTCGTTACCAATAAGAGAATCAATTTTTATATCAAAGAAGAGTGAAAGGTACAAAAAAAGTTAAAAAAAAGACGAAATGAAGAAGGGATAAGAAAAAGTGAGAGAAGAAAAGGAAAACGTTCCGATGACAATAAGAAATAAGATTAACAGCCGATTAAACTTCAGAAGAAAAATGTCGAATCCATTCCTTCCTTCAATTTCTATAGCATACCCCTCACTACTTACTGCCACAGTAACGAACTACATTCACAGCGGAGGAAACTAACCTGGTACTTTCTGTTCACAACGATGCAAAAAATGCATCGCACAACAAAATATTATCTTTATTTACAACATAGTTTAACTTACGTTATGAGTTTAAATTCTTGTGTTCAAAATCATGTAGTCTGGAATTTAATTTTCACAATTTTCATTGTAGCAATGAATTTACGACCGATTCTAATAAAAACGTTCAGTTTTTGAGAATATCCGTTTTGAAAATAATAAGGAAATACCATTGTACTTGTTCTGGAGTGTAAAATGGAAAACTACTAATTTGATATGAAAGTACGTCAATTTTCTCAACACTTGATGTTACATAATTATATACCTCATACATATTTCTAGTAGAATAAAGACATCATTTAGTAGTTTCTCCAACTAAAATAATAAACGTCTTGAATAAAGAGAATTTTTGTCGATTATAGATCCTAGAAAATAAATATAACATTCGTTTGTAAGTCTAACGACAAAATAAAGACGAATAACGAAAACACTGTTGTAGAATTCATTAAAAATAAATTTGTCAATTTTTCAGTACTTTCACTTTTCATTTTACCAGACAATCAGCAAGAAGCGTAAAATAACGCTGGATAATAAAACTTATCCAAAACAGAAGATTTTTTCATAACAATTCTTAGGGAGGCACCAATGATTTAACCACAATTATCATCCCCCATTTACTACTTGAATGATTTTTTACAATCGTAAACAAAGCATTAAAGAGATAAAACAAAATTATCAGTAGTTGGTAACGTGCTCGCCTCTCATCATGCGGTCGTGGGTTCAAATCCCGCTCAGGCACAACATATTTCCATACGTTACAGAAAAATCATTCATCCTTCATTATACACAGAAAGTTACAACCCAACGTCGTCGCTAATGACCATTGTAGTTGATGCAACGTTAAATAAATTAAAAAAATGAATAAAAAAATTATCAGTTCTTCCAGTACTGATTTATTATCTTACACTGATTCACTGATGGAAGTGACTTCAGGCACTAAGAACTTCACTAGTCTAGACTCTTTCAATAAGTTTTATAATGATCATACGAGCAATAATCTTGTAAGTTCCAACGAAGACATTACAAATAAAAACAAATCCATATAATACAAAAGGACTGTAATAATCTACAATAGGTTCTTATTATATAATAGTTCAAATCAATTATGTTTGTATTTTATAAATTTCTAGAAAAATTTATTTATACTTTTGATTAATTTACAATGGGGAAACTATTATATCGTAGGTACAGTATAATTAACTTAAAGAGTACTAAACTTTAAATTTTAAAAAAGTGAAGTTTAAAGAAAATACATTTTACGATAAAAATAATCTTGTGACGGAAAAATTTTCTGTGAAGTACTTAAAATTAAAACGATCTGAGTGAAACTCAACGATAGATTTTCGTTCACAATGGAGTTCACTGTGGAAACACAATCCTTTATAAACGAATGAATAAAGAGAAAACAGTTCACTGTAGAAATAATCAGCGGTGTAATTAAAATAGAATGACATAAAAAACGAGTGTGTTGCGGGTTAATAAATTAATAATTATTTAATACTACAGTTTTATAAAAATCAATTTCTTAATTAAAGTTTTCTTTTTTATAAAAAAAAAATAGAATTTTTTGTACGGTTACATGATTTTTTAATGTTCCAGAAAACTGTGGATCTATTATATAATAATATCTTTTAACCAACTTCCATATTGTGCAACAGAATAAGGTAAGTCTCCTGATATAAGGTAGATGAGAGAGTCCAGGCCGCCACTTCTAATGGAGTTTCACCGTACTAACTCACAAGAGTGAACGAGCAGGCGGCATTCTGGGAAACATTGCCAAACCAACCAAACCCAAACTCCCGCCCAAACCAGACTTGACTTTGGCTCCGGACCATTTAAAACAATCCGAAATTTATGTTGATAAATGCAGACCACCGCTTAAAAGTGTTCTTGCACGCATGCGTAAACACACTAACTCCAAAAACAAACTGACACACAAATATATTATTCAAAGGCTTTCTTTTTTTCTAACAAAACAACCAGAAACGAAGAAGAAGAGCCGAATATTAAGAAGTGCTGAATGAACAAACCGCTATTCAGAATAAAATCGAGCTGTCAAACCTTTACTATTTAATAGAATGAATCGCTGCGGTCTTCCAGACGGTCCTGTTAAAATTTAAACAACTTTTATTCCTGAATAATTCAGTAATACGTATTTTACATAAACACATTATAAGTTAAAACTGTATTACAGAACTAAAAATACAGTAATAAGTAATTTTCTTATCGCTCAGCAATACTACTGTTATACATATACTGTAGTTCCTACGCCAATAAATATGACAATAATTTATTTCTAGGAAACAATTTTATAAGATAATTCTTTTTACTTTCTCTTGCCTATATGAATATATAGGAAGGAAAGTATTGTTTTCATGTCGATTTTTCGAAATCGAGTTTTCACCGGATCTATACGTTTTCAGACCCCCTGAACCCAAAAAACATGTTTTTAGCGATTGGTCTGTGTGTGTGTCTGTGTGTGTGTGTGTGTGTGTGTGTGTGTGTGTGTGTGTGTCTGTGTGTGAACAGAATATCTCAAGAACAGAACATCGTATGAACTTGAAACTTGAAACTTAAGTTACATACCACTACCGGACCCGACACGAACATTTTCATCAAAATCGGTCAACCGGAAGTAGTAGTTTATTCGTATAATTTTTCACTTTTTTGCGATTTTCTCAAAAACTGGTCCTACGATTTTTTTAAAAATCGCCTGGTTTACTCAATTTTTTATTCTCTACAAGATAGGGTAGGCGCCATGTTTGCTGAAATTCTGCGTGAGGCTGTTTTTACGTAAAAACATTTTCTTTTTAAGATTGCGGCTTTAATATGCATTTTAGCGCAAAACGTTATATAATAAAAGTTGTAGAGAATGTAAAATTCTACAACTTTTACTTCAAACATTTTTTTGTGTAACGCTTAGTTTAGCGGTAATTAGCGATTTTCTGTTTTTTTCTCACGAAAAATCGATTTTTTTAAGATTTCGGCCTTAGAATGCATTTTACGACAAAAGTGTATATAATTAAATTTATAGAAAATTAAAAGATCTACAGCTTTTATTTAGAGCATTTTTCTCTACAGAGCCTAGTTTAGAGAGAAAGAGTGATTTTCCGTATTTCTAAGCGAAACTGAGTACGATTTTCATTTTGCGTCTTTCACTCATGATTAAAATTAGGTTATGTTTTTGAGGTTAGTTTTTTGTTTATTTCTTATGTTTTATTGCTAATATTAGGTTTATTGTTAATTATTTGCACTGGCAAGAGAAAGTTGTGTGAGTGTTTCACACCAGATTTTTTTATCTTTAAAGTACGATGTACGTTGCAATCTGTTCATTCAGAACATAGCAAACCCCATGGGCCAGTGAGATTAGCATGATGTTTATGACGTGTGAATAAGGTAAAATAATACTGCAAAAACATATTAATGCCGTGTCGCAGTAGAATGAAAATATTTTCGTGAAATTATGTAGTTAACAAAAAATAAATAAATAGGTAATTTTAATAAATTACTTTGAATACATAATTTAAATGACATAGAAAAATCAATAAAACAACTAATGAGTACAAAAGTAGATGGAAGAAATAATGTTCAACAGATGGACCCAGGAAGACCCCTTTTCGAAGCACTAAGGAAGATAGGGATGTAGGTAGGCCTTGAAGGAGATAGTCAGAATTAGTTTTCTGATTGATGTGCATGAACAGGCATGTTTAAACGCGGTGGAAGTAAAAAAAAAACTACAGCCAAAACAATTTAACTGAATAACTAGATTCAATATTTTTTTATAATTTTATATAGTATATTACATTTTAAATTAATTTTTATTGATTGTGAATTTATCAAGTTTAGGGCTGAACTCATTACATTTATATATTCGTGCGAGGATTTATAGCCTCAGCCGTATCTCGCTTCCTAAGGACCACCTCTCTTTGTCTTGCCAGTCACCATTGGAAAGCCGCCGCAAAGACATGCCCTGCACACCAGCAAACACGTCACCTCTGGCCTACCCCTTCTTCTTCTACCGGCTGGTGTCCACTCCCATACGCTCTTTGACCACTCCATCCTCATCAAATGGCCAAACCATTTTAATTGCTTCCGGGATATGGTTTCAATGGTATATCTTCGAATACCAATTCTTCTCCAAACTTCGGAATTTGGAATTCAATTAATGCACGACAACCACATGCAGCTCCGCCTTCAGAAATTCAATTCCATCGCTTTTAGGCGATCCTTTTGCCTCTTAGTCAATACCCACACTTCCCCACAATAGGTACACACACACTCCAGGATTACATGGTAAATATTAATTTTATGTACTATTAGTTAATCTTTAATTTATCTTAGGGCATATAATATAGTTTAACTAAGCTTTAATTTTCAGTATTATTAATCTCATGAATAATTAAATTAAATAACTGACTGGCCCATTGGTGTAGTGGTCAATGCAACTGGCTTCAATGCCAGGGATCCCAGGTTCGATTTCCGGTCAGGTGTGACAGAGTTTTATTACTCATTTTTATCTGTTACCCTACACCATCGGCTTTAGCTTAATAAACATAACGTAAAACAAAAGCTAAAAAAGGAATATTAAGAAGGAAAATAAAGTAATAAAACAAATTTGTACTTTATCACAAAGCATTTTTTGCTGCTCATTCAATTCTTCCAAAACTTCCACAAAGGCGTAGAGAACGCATATTTATAACATGGATTACTTATGAACACACTTTTCTTCATCGTAATTTAAAAAAATATGTTGAGTTGATTCGCGGAGCCTGTTTCCTTTTAATTCACTTTATTATGATTAATTACTTATTTCCACGTAGGTAGGCCTACTATTTAAATTGATTTAATAATGAAAAATTGATAAAATAGGGGAAAAGAAATGGAGGCGATAAAACAGCCGTTAAAAGAGATTTACTTTTTTCAAGTAATTACAGAACTAATGAAAAATCTATTAACCTGTTGAAAAAAGGTCACCACACCAATGACCTCACACTCTTGCCCGATTATAGAGGTAGTGGAGTGTAGAGAAAAACGTTTCAACCCTCGCTCTTATTGGCGAGTGGCCCACACACGCGACCTGGCAATCTGTCCGGTAAAACCAGTCGATCAGAAAACCAAAGAAGAATAGAAGTAGGGGGTGAATGGGGTAACACGATAGAGTAAAACGAGATAAGAAATGGGGTACAGCGATGCTAGTTTCTATCCTCACAGATAATTATGAGTTTATAATTTCTATTATCTGAACGGCAATAAATTTCGAGAAATTTATTACTATCAGAACATAATTAAATTATCACAATAAAATATGAATCCTTCATAAATCGTATAAATGGAAGTTTCATTATTATGTTACAGTAGCATAAAATTAAACTATCGTCCCAATAAACATTCACCAAGAAATTTCCATGTTACGATCAATCTTCTCTAACCCAAAATGTTATCAAACCCGAAATGTTCAGTGGCGTATTTAAATATATTAAATACATTTTTCAGTCTTCTCAATTTCGGTCATCTAGTAATTTTATAGACCAATTTTAACGAATATTTAACATTTAAAGTGGTTTTTAAAAGCTAAAATAATCAGCATTCTTTTTTGTTTGTGTATCTTCTATCTTCGGTGTACCATTTTTTCGCTTGAGTTTTTTGTGGAGACGTTAAATTTCGTAACGTACATTTCATGTTTTGTAAAGAATCCGTAATTTACGTAATTATTCATGTATTTCGTAATAAAGGCTTCACTTTATCGATATAACCAAGAGTTATTTTCAGTAATCATTATTTTAAAGTCTACGTACTTATTAAATTTCCAATATATCATCAACCCTTTTAAGTTATGGTTCCTCATGCCTACTCGTGTTATCTTTCATGTTCACTGTCTTACCACCAAAATTATTCACTATGTGCCCGGTGTATTTTGTCCTTCTTTAGTTTGGTCTTTCAATGAATTCTTTATTTCATACTTTTCTAAGTGATACTTCGTTAATCGTCTTTTTCTCAGTCCGGCTGACCGTCTGCTTTCGCCTCCACACCTTTATTGCTTCTAATCTTGTGTTACCACTAAAAGTTTAGTATTCACTTTACCATTAGGAATATTAAATTGATAAAGGTTTAAATCATAATATATTGGGTTATATTCAAAAGCCTTCGCTCTCTGGGTTATTCAAGACTGTTATGATATTCCCCAACAAATCTATAACTCGTTAATTTTGCGTCATTATTCCTTATTGTGTGTAAGAAAATAAATGTGATTTAAGGGCCTATGAAAACTTATGGGGGAGAAGTTTTATACTAGTCAATCCTAAATTCATAATTAACATAACTATAATTAATTTCCTAGATAATGATATGCATACGGTATACAGATAAAGAAAATAACATTAAACATTTTTCACAAAAATATTTGTTCTTCTGGATTTTCAACAGCCTGTCGTTGATGTGAGACTAATGGTATTTATGAGTGTATTATTTAATTTAAATTTTATTGATTAATGTTTTCAGTCTTGAATTTGTAGCACATAGTTTGATAATTTTGTTATGATAGTTATGATAGTTATGATAGTTTGGGAAACTGCCCATTAACGGCAGGTGGAGCGTTAATTATTTGTACTCGATGTGCTAGTTCCAGGGCTACAAAAAAAGTTCTGTTTCTTATCACATGGTCAGCAAATTATACGACTGAAGTATTTTAGAACAGAAGATGTAGGGGTCTAAAAGACATTAGTCAGAGTTGTCTCCTCTGAGAGTAATAAATTTCACTATACAGCCAGACATGTGGTGAATGAAGTAAAGGTGTCATTTGCAGGGTGGAAAGTGGGTGCTTTTTGGAGGGCCTGGCATGCTGATAAGCATATTCTTTCAACTCAGTGAGGAAGGCAGTAATAAACCCACTCACTCCTTGTTTTACTTGGTAAAGCCTCTAGAGGTTCAAAACAGCCTTTCGGCTGATCTACATGAGATATTATTTTAGGTTGTGACCTAAACAACAACAAAAAATTATTAATGTTACATTTTTTAAATATTAATTGGCTTTTAGATAAATCTTTCAAGGAAGATATTAAAAATTTACTAGAAGGAACGAAATTTTAAGAAGGCTGTTATGAATAATTTAAAATGAACTTGTAAAGAATAGGAGGATAGAAAATATACTAAACAAGCCGTCCTATTGTTCAATGAACTCCACTTAGTTATTATTACTCTATTAATAACTATAATTTATTTCCAAAAATTATTTACATAAATCGTCCTTACAATACCACGTAAGGTTTTCCATGTCCTAGGATATATCATTTAGGACTTCCTTTTTTAAATTCCATATGTATCTATTTTCTATTCATCTATTCATTTCATAAAATAATGTAGATAATATTATTTTACGGAAAAAATAAGTTCATTTATTAGGAATCGGATAATATTTTTTTTATAAATAATACTTTGCACGCTTAGCAACAAAAATCACGAGTTTAGAAGGGTAGCAAATATTCTAATATTGGAGCACATTTCTGACTAGGTTCCAATATTCAAAGAGAAAGAGAGGCAGTGATGAAAGTACTAGTGGGAGTGGACGAATAAATGGAACGAAACCCGAAATAACAGAGGGGTTGATAGTTATTCAGGATTAAGAATTATAGAGTTGTAGGTTGCATCAAAAGTAGCGTTGGAATATACCATTAGACAGAATAAATTGTAGTATACTGTGATAATAATAGGAATTTCACAATAAGAAGAAAGGAGAAGGATGAGCGGAGGCCGTGCTGGTAATAATACATCATTGGAGGATCGGTATTAAGATAACTGACATGAAATATTCATAAAGGAGTTTCTGGTGCCCCCTACACTACAGTATATAACTACACATCACGTCCCAACCGACACTCCACCCCGTCGCCACACTGCTAAAATACTGAAGTACTCACACGAAGACACATTGGTACAAAGTGCGTAATCTCATCACACTCGATAAAACACAATCCAACTCGCTCATCATTCCCTATAACCAACCCCATCCTCACAAATTCAATCCGTACAACTTTGCTTTCCGTACTTTCTGTCTTAGATGACACACCATTTCACCGTCAGAATTTAATTGTTTTTGGGTAAACGTATTTTTATCTAACATTTCTTTAGATCTGTCAAACCTTTTAAACAGTAGATTAATATCATTATTATCGTACTTCTACTGATAGAAACTTTATCGTTTACGAGTCTTTTCTTGCAATCTTTGATAATTATATAAACCCCAAACATCACTGAGTCACTCACTCATACCGCCAAACAAAGAATATTTATATTAAAAGTTTTAGGTATGCAGAGTTATTTGGACCGTAGTTGCTTGCTAAAAAATGATGAAAATGTTGCTATCAACGGAAGAAAATAATTAGTGTAATATTTTGGGTACTGATTATTCAAATTACAGGAAAAATTTTTAACCTTCTAAACATTTTGAAAGTTTATGTTAATAAGTAATAACATTCTATTAAAATATTTCAATACAAAATATTATATCAATAAATAAATTATAATATTAATGAACACGAAGCGAAGCGAGGAATAGTTGTTAGTAAAAAGTTAGAAGAAAATTGTCTACTTTAAAACTATTGTACACATACTTCTTAATAAAGTAAAACCACCGTTATAAATTATAAAGATTTAGAACCCTGTAAATTTACGTTCGATCGACATCTTTAAAGTTACCTCCATTAAGTAATAGGGCTACATTATTCACCGACTAACACAAATTCTTATTATTATTAATTCTTATTATTAGTGTAATTCTTATTAGATAACAATTTAAAATAATACATGTTTTAAGGAAATAAACTAATAATTTTAAGAAATAATTCCAATAAAATTATTTAGTCCATCACGTTTCACTGTTGTCCCCAAAATGTAGCAAACTAGTTCTACTGCCCGTAGAAATAAAACACTGACTAACTTATTTAAAAGTTCTTGATGTTGTCATTCATCTAGCATTTGTATCTTAAATCATTAAGTAAATTATTGTTAACATGAATCAGCTTTGTTTGTGGCAGATCTTTCTTATTCTTTTCTCTTTATGGTATGTTGTTGTTTAGGTCATCAGCCGAAAGGCTGGTTTGAACCTGTAGAGGTTTTACTAAGTAAAACGAGGAGTGAGGTGGTTTACCGTTGCCTTCCTCACTGAGTGGAAAAGTAACCTTATCAGCATGCCGGGCCCTCTGAAAAGCACATATTTTCCACTCTGCAAACAACACCTTCACTTCATTCACCACAGGGTCTGGCTGTATAATGAAATTCATTACTTTCAGAGGAGATAACTCTGATTAGTGTCTTTTACACCTCTACCTCTTCTGTTCTTAAATGATTCAGTCATTTAATTGGCTGACCATGTGATAAGAAACAGAACTATTTATTTTAGCCCTGCAATGAACAGATTGAGTGTAAATAATTTGACACTCCACCTGTCCGTCATGGGCAGAGTGTAATTCTTATAAGATAAAAATTTAAAATAATACATGTTTTTAGGAAATAAACTAATAATTTTAAGAAATAAGTCCAATAAAATTATTTAGACCATCACGTTTTACTGTTGTCCCCAAAATGTAGCCAACTAGTTCTACTGCCCGTAGAAATAAAACACTGACTAACTTATTTAAAAGTTCTTGATGTTGTCATTCATCTAGCATTTGTATCCTAAATCATTAAGTAAATTGTTGTCAACATGAATCAGCTTTGTTTGTGGCAGATCTTTCTTATTCTTTTCTCTTTATGGTATAGGTATTGGAATTGTTCGGGCTTCCTTCAAGCGTTTTCTCAGACTCCGTTATTGCGGTTATCAACACATAGGATGCTTCGGAATTCTGAGCTAATTAAACATCTCAAATTGGGAAGAGTACAGTTTTTTTTTCAAATATGATGAACAAACCCCTGCACTTGAAACACACCCAAGTCTTTAAGATATTCTGATCTGTTATTCTAACCACATAGGAATAAACCCTCAAGCTGTTTAGGAATGCAATTTTCGCCTCCTGAATCGTATTCATATTAATATTTTCAGTACTCAGTCTTCATTTCTATATAAAATGTGAGAACTGCCATGGTATTATGCAATATAACTTGACTTCCTATGCTTGAGAATCTTCCCCATTCTACCATACATCACGCAGAACCTGTTAATCATCTTTTACAAGTCATTATTAACACAAATTTTAAAGAAACTGATTTGTTCATGAAATTATGGAAACGTTTTGTCGATGAGAGTACAGATTACTATTAATGTTTATGTATACAACAAAATAAAATACAATGTTTTTCAATTGCTAGCCTCAGATTGATGCAATAAATGGACTGGTTTATTGACTTCCCCGGTTTTCCCAGGTTCACTCCACATTATATATTTTTAGGTATCGCTTTCAGAATGCTTCTGCTGGTTTTCATAATTACAGATTTTTGTGAAGGTTTAGGAAAATATTTAATGTTTTAGGATGGACATACCATTTCCACACTTTGAGGAGCAAGTAGAAGAAAGCAAAGTGTTTCTTTTCTATTATCATGTATCATTAACAGAATACGCCTTAGCTTTTAGGAAAATTATAGTAATAATATTAAAAGTTTTTATTAGCCATTTTTTTCACCTCTATCTACCCCTTACAAGTACAAGAAATACAAGTAGTCACAAGTAGAATACAAGTAGTCGAAATGCAAATGTGTGATTCTTTTGCGTATCACTAAAACCGAATCCGAACTCAAGATTTTTAGAACATATTCAAGGTGGTGAAGAAAAAATACTTGTTGCTTTAGAGTGGTTACTGAGCATTTGTATCTCTTAGGCGCAAGTGATAGAAATACAAATGGTTTAGTTTTCCTGTTCTAATCCCTAAGAAACACATAGGCCAAATTTAAACTTCATAGATAAATCGGAAAGTTAGGGAATTAATTAGTGGTAAGTGAGTGAATCAGTGAGAAAGGGTGGGATCAGGGACAGGGTTATGTTTTTTGAAGTTAGTTTTTTGTTTATTCCTAATGTTTTATTACTAATATTAGGTTATATTGGTCATTATTTGTATTGGCAAGAGAAAGTCGTGTGAGTGTTTAACACCAGATTTTTTTTATTTTTTTTTATTATCTCTTCTTTTCTTTTCTTTTTACTTTTGTATTGTCTTTTGCTCACTAATTAAATAAATAAATAATTGCTTTCAGAACTAAATTCTCAATGAAAATTATACTATTTTCATTGGGAAAAATAATCGTTTATTAATAATAATCGTTTATTGGTCATTTAACAAAGTTATTGGGCATCAAACGTTAAGAGGACTGTGTTTTCTACTAAGATTTTTTGAATATTTCATATTTTTTTTCAAAAACTGGTATACTAATAACCACGAAATTGCGAGCTTCTTAGTAAACCAAGCAGTCGTGTACTTCCACCCGTCGTGATTATGATAATGGATATCGAATTTGTATACTGATAAACTATGTTTTTAAATACATTTAAAAACAATTTGGCTGATGAAAGCAACTTAGCATAAGAATACCGATGAATGTTTTAAAAGTTATTAAGTCAGCACTAGGTCACATGTTTATGGATATCGTATAATAAGTATGTACCTATTCAAAATGTTACACTAAATCTAAAGAGATGGATGGTAAGAATCTAACAGATTTTACGCGCATTGCATTTAATCCTTCCGTATTAAGATATACTGAATACAACGTCAAAAAGGACTTAAAATAATCGCAATTTATTATGTAAATTAAGTCAAAATCAATTTAGGAGAAAGAGAGACAAAATAAAGAGGATAGCTGTTGAGGTAAAGAGGAAAGGATGTGATACGAGCGGGGATGGATATATGGCATACTGAACGAGAAGATGATAATACATAAGCGATTTCAGGAAGGGTATTTATTTCAGGGTAGCAATCTTCTCACTCACATCACCTCATCCTGTACCGCACACATTGTCACTATTAACTTTGTTATGTGTAGTCACGTTCATCCAGCTTACAGTAGCTGCTCATTTGGTAGACACAATTCATTCTACTCGATACACACACACACTTACACACCCAATACTCACATACTCGCAAGATCTGTCAACAAAGATTTGTTAATTTCCATCACGTACTAGAATTAAATTATTAAAACAAAAATGTAAAATTAATTTAGATTTAATATGGTAGCGATGTAAGTAATTAACTGAAAAAATATGCTATACATAAATACTAAAAGTATTTATTTTATAATAATAAAAAATCCACTATGTAAATAAAATACAGACAAATAAGGCCGTAATTTTAATAATATAACTGTAATATTAACGGCAAAGGAAATCATAATCTGCGACATTTTGACTGTCACATACAACGTACCAGAAAAAATATACCCACTGTCCTTCCAAAAAATTTTCTTTCCACTGTCTGTTCAGTAAAACAAAATATTACAGGACAGTTAACTGCAAAACTCTCTTTTTATGCATTTCAATTTATTAATTTTTTACTTTCTCTTGCCCATATGAATATATACGAAGGAAAGTATTGTTTTCAAGGTGATTTTTCGAAATCGAGTTTTCACCGAATCTACAAGTTTTCAGACCCCTGAACCCAAAAAAAAAGTTTTTCGCGATTGGTGTGTGTGTGTGTGTGTATGAACAGAATATCTCAAGAACGGAACTTCGTACGAACTTGAAACTTAAGTTAGATACTAGGCCTACTACCAGACCGACACGAATATTTTCATCAAAATCGGTCAACCGGCAGTAGTAGTTTATCCGTGTCATTTTTCAGTTTTTTACGATTTTCTCAAAAACGGCTCCTACGTTTTTTTTAAATCGCCTCATTCACTAATTTTTTATGCTCTACAAGATAAGGTAGGCGCCAAGGCTGCTGAAATTCTTGGGAAGGCTGTTTTCTCGTAAAAAAATTTTTTTAAGATTGCGGCTTTAATGTACATTTTAACACATAAAAGTTTATAATAAAAGTTGAAGAGAATTTAAAATCCTACAACTTTTTTTTCCAACATTTTTTTGTATTTTCACGATTTTTTTAAGAGATCAGCCTTTTACAACAAAAGTGTTTATAATCAAATTTATAGGAAATTAAAAGATCTACAACTTTTATTTAGAGAATTTGTCTCTACAGAGCCTAGTTTAGCGTGAAACAGTGATTTTTAAGCCAAACTGAGGTTAATTTTCATTTTGCGTCTCCACTCGGTTTAAAATAGTTTTGTTTTTTGAGGTTAGTTTTTTTGTTAATTTTTAATGTTTTATTACTACTGTTAGGTTATATTGCATTGGCAAGAGAAATTTGTGTGAGTGTTTCACACCAGATTTTTCCTCTTTAATGCTTTATTACGACTGTTAAAATGATGATGATAACTGTATTAAAATTATATGATTGGGGTAGGGCCTCCCCCCCAAGAATTTTTATCATAAATCTTAAGAATTTTGAAAAAAATTTATAATTTAGGAGGTCTCTACTCCAACATCTTTCTAGGCGCCTTTTGGGATTTTCAAGTTGATGTAAAATCTAAACGTACAAGTGGGTTATCGTGGTCTTATGATTTGTGAAAGCGTTTATGTAGGCCTAGTTGTTCAATAGAATTTTGGATAAAAGGTATTTGCAAATCTGTGTGTAAGGTTTTGTTACTAACGTAAAGGGGTACTTTGTATTATAAGGCGTAATGTTTTTGATTGGAATGCCTGAACGCATTGTAAATTAGTACATTCAGTTGAACCGTAAATTTGGGAGCTGTAAACCCATATAGGCTTCAAAATAGAACAATGTATGCGTAGTTTCGTGCCACTAACAATTTTTATCGTTTATGAATTAGGAAATACATTAAACTTAAATTTACAAATTAATTTCTTTCGCCTTCCACATAATGAAAGTTACCATTATTCGTTTTCCATAAGTAGTTTTTTATTGAAAAGTCCAGTATTTTTTTTTTGAAGTCGTATCTGCATATGGTAAAGTGATTAGTGGCAACAGTATCGTTAAAAATAAATAAATGAATACATTAACCCTTCTGCTAAGGAAGGCAATCTCAGTTGTCTTGGTATTTACCATCTTTAAAAACCTATAGCACACGTATTTATTGAGCGATTTGTTCGGTTCATATATCATATTACGTGCCTTGAATGGCTCTATATAATAATGTCATATAAAACATAAATAAATGACAATGCAAATGTATTGATAGCCAGGTTGAAACGATGGTTGTCAGAAGCCAAGTTACTTTTGAAGTCGTCCTATCTTCAAGACAATGTAACCTATGGAATATTTTCATCTATAAGGTTCGTAGAACTACCTTCTATATCAGAACAATGCGTAGATGCTACAAAATCAAACCTTTTCGTCCTACGTGCAACTGTTGGCGTGTTATGCGGAAATTCTGAGAGTAAACATTGTCTTTCTTCGTCAAAGCTCCCTCGACCTGTTTCATGGCCTATTACAAACCCTATCTTTTTACCACTACTAAATAATTTTGTATATACATTTGTAACTGTACATGTGTTCAATGTCAATACTATTCACATACGTATACTGAACAAGAGGGTGGGAAATGACAGGAATTTGACAATGCAACACTGTTTGAATATTACAGAATCTGTTGTCACTTTGCGCGTTGTAAATTTCAAACTGCAATTATGAGGGCTAATGTTACTCTAAATTACATTGTAAAACATGGTTTTATTAAAGAAAATGTCTTCTACAAATTATGTTCCAAAAATATAAAGTAACCTACAAATTTTTACGCGCGGAAGTGTTTATAAAGTAACCTACAAATGTTTACGCGCGGAAGCGTTTTGCCCGCTGTAGCTAGCGAAAAACGCAACCGATTTGTATGTTTTTAAAATAAAAATAACCGGACATGTTGTATAAAATGCCTGTAATTTTTTTCACAATTTTCTATCGGTAATGGCTTTAGATAAATTAATTTATTTGGGAGGGTGTTTTGACTATTGAAAATTCACTATACGACGAAAAACAAGCCGTAGCAGAAGGGTTAATTAATTTCTTTGTTAAATAAAATAACAAAAATATAAAATTTTACGGGTCAAAAATTTCGGGTAGGGAATAAGAATGTTACATCATTGCGAAAAACTTAAGAAGGAGGTTGACCAATGAATTGGTTAGTACAGAAAAGTGAAAAGGCCACAACGATCTACTGACCACACGCTATTAGACTTTACATGTGGGGTTGGATGAAGTCAATTGTTTTTTTTTCTTTTTTTTAGATATGACCGCATAGGATCACTTTAGTCAGCCCATTAACCAAGTCTCTTCGATGGGATTGTTCGGGCCTTGCGGTCCTCCCAATACTTCTTCATACGTTCCGATCTTTGTTCAATTTCTGGTGTTGAAAAAATTCGTGTTGTGAGTTTTCTTCTTGTAAGTGTGAAGCGGGTGTATTTGTTTTGGATTTTATTGTTTAATTTTTTTTTAGTCAATTGTTTATTGAAAGCGAATTAACACAGAAGACGATCTACGGAATCGAATAATAGAAGCTGCAATAACTTTTATTAATACTTCTTCAGTTATGATTCGAGATTCGAACGAAATACATTAATTCTTTAACCAACGGAGGCCATTTCGAGCAAGTAAATAAGCAACACCTTCTGTATTCACACGTTACAACTAAGATGGCCCCAAATTTAGGCAAGCCAAAATTGTAACGTCTCACGTAGCCTTGTGTAAAATTACAGACGCAGTTTACACTAGAGACTGATTTACAAAAAGGAAATAAATTAAACTCAATTTATAGAAACAAAAGGCTAACGAATTACGATTTAACAAAAAAATAAATTTACAAAATTTGAATTTAATACTCTTTAATTAATGTTTAATTTGTGAAACAAAGAAATTAAAAATAATTTAATTTAAATACGAATTTGCCCTGGCTTTAATGTATTTTTAATTTAAATTGGTAAAGTGGTCTTTGAACAAATGCAATTTGAAAATGTACCAAAGTATCATGAAAGATGTGAAATAAAGTTTTTAATCTTAAAATTTATTAATTAAATTTTGAAACTCGTGAAATTTTAAACTCTCAGGGTATTTAAAGATGTTAATAAAGAAATTTAATATTATAATATACTTGTTTGTTTTGTATTAAACTTGTAGTTTGTTGAAGAACTCATTTTGTTAATCAATCCATGTTAAGAAATGAAATTATTTATTCTTGTAATCACAAATTACTGTAGAGATCGAAGTTTTATCTTGAATAAATACAAAAAATACACCTTCATAGTCTTTTTCTCAGATTTTATACTGCTTCGCTAATAATAAATCAAATTAAAGATAAACTTGAAGAACCGTAGACATTTAGTTTTACAATCAATACCGCACCTCTCACGTTAACCTCTTGCCTAAGAATGAGGCACTGATCAATGTGGACATAGTCTCTTATAGGTTTTTGTAAATTGTTCATTTTTCATGTTGTAAACTGTTCATTTTTAATGTTGTAATCTATGTTTCAAGTTGTTTACACTTGATAATGCAATTAAATGTTCTTTTGAATGTTTTTGTTTTTAATTAGTATTTATAAGTTTGATTAAAAGTTTATTTAATAAATTATTCACTATTCCAAGACACTCAAAAGAGTAATTTTTTTAAATAAAATTTTATAAATTAATTATTTGAACGTTGATTCAAGAAGCAATGTCCAAGGATACAAAATAGTATTTAATAATGTAGAAAATTGTTTTTAATTGCACTTAATCACTTTTTATTTTCTATTGTTATGACATTATTGAAATTGCACAAAATGACGAAGAATAAAACATACAGAATGCATTCTTACCCTTTATTTTTTTTGTAGTTCATTTTTCTAGTTTTTAAAATTGAATTATCATATACCCGTAAGACTAGTTGATAAGCTTTTATTGCCAACTTGCGAAAAAGTTATTTCTTTGTGCTGAAAAATAGTAATATTTTGGTCTTATCAATAAAAGAACAATTTTAATATCTTGCATATATGTTTCACTTACTTAATCTACATCAATTTTCTCAGAATTCAATATCTTATTTGTTGATTTTAAAGAATTAATGGCTTAAATAACCATTTAACAAAGTTATTTTACGTAAAACTAATAAAGTTTTATTTTACACCCCTATATTTTGAGTTGTATATCATATATATTAAAAACTACGAAAGTGACAGTTCTGGGACCTGTTTTATTTAATTTTTCAGGTAAAAAAACATTAGGAGCCATAAAATTAGCCTCTTAATTAAAGCTTAAAATTTTCACTATGGCCTCAATTCACCAGGATAACTGAATACCGGACGAAACTTTTCGCAAGCCTAAGTCGGTAAAGAAGCGTTTCGGACCTGTGTCTATGAACATTTTTTTCTTACGTTTAACTATACAATCAGCTCCCAAGAGATTGGTGTTAAATTTTGAATCACCCTGCATAAATATAAGTTAAAAATGATGAATATAAGTTTATACAATTTTTTTAACATAAATTTAAAGACTATCGATATTAAATTTAAATTAAAAACGAATAAGAAAGAAATATTGATTACAAAAAATACTAAACAATTTAACCAAAATGAGGGTACACAATATGCAAAATTAAATAAGATTTAATTACGAAGCCCCCCAGTAAAGAAATGTCCTACTGGTGCAGTAATTGCTCAGCGAATAAATTAAAAATACTTTTTAGTTTGGTTTAGGCAACACTTTTCTGGAATGTACGATTGTTAAACGTTTGGTTGTTGTCCATAAAAATGAATGATGTTTAGGTCATCAGCCGAAAGCCTGATTTGAACCTGTAGAGGCTTTAATAAGTAAAACGAGGAGTGGGGTGGTTTACAATTGCCTTCGTCACTGAGTGGAAAAAATACCCACCGAAAAGCATCTACTTTCCACCCTGCAAATGGCACCTTTACTACATTCATCACATTCGTACGTTACACAGTTATACTACAATCATCACGGTCTGGCTGTATAATGAAATTCATTACTCTCAGAGGAGAAACTCTGCCTAGTATCTTTTACACCTCTACCTCTACTGTTCTTAAATGCATCAATTATATAATTGGCTGACCATCTGATAAGAAACAGAACTATTTTTTGAAATAGTAATAGTAATATTCCACTGGAACTAGCAGATCAAGTGCAAATCATTTAACACTCCACCTGCCTGTTATGGGCAGAAATAATGAATATAAACATAATATGATTTTCTGGACACATGTTCCTCAATAATTTATACGAGTGACAGTAGGACTTGGAAGACTTCCACATAGATATTAAGTTTTTGTGTACTAGAAAGTCTGAATCGAAACTAAAAAAAAATCTGGTGTGAAACACTCGCACAACTTTCTCTTGCCAGTGCAAATAATTAACAATAAACCTAACATTAGTAATAAAACATAAGAAATAAACAAAAAACTAACCTCAATAAACATAACCTAATTTTAATCATGAGTGAAAGATGCAAAATGAAAATCAACCTCAGTTTGGCTTAGAAATACGGAAAATCACTCTTTCTCTCTAAACTAGGCTCTGCAGAGAAAAATGCTCTACATAAAAGTTGTAGATCTTTTAATTTTCTATAAATTTAATTATATACACTTTTGTCGTAAAATGCATACTAAGGCCGAAATCTTAAAAAAATAAATTTTTCACACATTTTCGTGAGAAAAAAACAGAAAATCGCAAATTACCGCTAAACTAAGCATTATACAAAAAATTGTTTAAATAAAAGTTGTAGGATTTTAAATTCTCTACAATTTTTATTATATAATTTTTTGCGCTAAAATGCATATTAAAGCCGTAATCTTAAAAAAACAAAGTTTTTACGAGAAAACACCCTCACCAAGAATTTCAGCACACATGACGCCTACCCTATCTTGTAGAGAATAAAAAATTGAGTTAACCAGGCGATTTAAAAAAAAATCGTAGGACCAGTTTTTGAGAAAATCACAAAAAAGTGAAAAATTACACGAATAAACTGCTACTTCCGGTTGACCGATTTTGATGAAAATGTTCGTGTCGGGTCCGGTAGTGGTATGTAACTTAAGTTTCAAGTTCGTACAATGTTCCGTTCTTGAGATATTCTGTTCACACACGTACGCACGCACGCACACGCGCGCGCGCACACACACACACACACACACACACACAGACCAATCGCTAAAAACATGTTTTTTGGGTTCAGGGGGTCTGAAAACGTATAGATCCGGTGAAAACTCGACTTCGAAAAATCGACATGAAAACAATACTTTCCTTCCTATATATTCATATAGGCAAGAGAAAGTAAAAATGGTAAAAAATTATGCAAAGAATCACGCCGAAAATTTCAGTAGTTTTTTTTAATGCTTTTGTAATTAGTTAAAATCAAGTGCAACATTTTTTACTCAATACTATTTTCTAATTTTTTAGTTCAGTTGTTTCTTTTAATCAGATTTACCTAGATGAATTTGGCCTATCTCTTAAACCGCAATAAAAATTCAAAAAGAGTAGTGAAAATGAGTTGGAAATTTATTTAAATGTTCAGTCCTAAGTTTTGAAATTCAGTATTCCCAAATGAGTTATCCTGTGCAGTAGTAAACGTGTAAAAGACATTCATATAGGGTGTGTCAGTGGTGGACGACTCTCTATTGGCCAATCACACGTGCCAAATTGTTTTTGCATGAATTGCACGTGGTGGTAGTGCGATGTTAGAGTGAGGGTGAATGTAGCTGTAGCTATGCAGTATATTAGGGAAGCATCCTGTGGGGCTGTTTTTCACTTAGTATATGGGTTGATCCGACAGTATATTCCTTAACATCCCCAACTTACCTCACTAAACCGCACTCCTTATGATATGAGTAAAACAGTCCTACTGTAAATATATCTAAGTGTAGGTTACTACGTTGATTTCCTGAATATTGTTATCCTTAGAAACCGGGGTCTCATTCAGATGTATAAAAAATTTGATGCAGATTTTTTTATTCTCTTTTTTTATTAACTTTATGTTTACATAAATATGAATAGCTTTTGATCTTTTTCACAAAATGTGATCTTTTGTACCATTTTTTTGTATGTAACTATAAGCTTTAAGCAAAGACAATCAAAGTCTGAATAATAACGTTCTTTAAATCTAAATATATAACACACTCGGCAGTCTGTTTCAAAAAACTAAACTTTGAACAAAAACAAAACAAAACTTGACTGAAGCGTGCATTAATATTTTAAAATAAGAAGTAATTGAAGCTGAAAATGACGATAATGGACTCCATGCCAGCCGTGCTTAATGGTATACCAAAGTTAAAACTGTTAAGCTTCTCAAACAATCTTATATGTTGAAATCCAAATCACGTTGTACAAATAAATCCAATTATTAAGTACCAGAAACGGATTTTTTTTAATTTGAAGTCGCATCAACTGCTTAGTTATTAGCGACTGACCCACCGGGTTGGTCTAGAGGTAAAGTCGTCACCAAAATCAGCTGTTCCACAGCTGATTTTCGGAGACGAAGGTTCCTAGTTCAAATCCTAGTAAAGGTAGTTACTTTTATACGGATTTGAATACTAGACAGTGGTTACCGGTGTACTTTGATGGTTGGGGTTTAATTAACCATACTCTCTCAGGAATGGTCGGCCTGGGTCTGTACAAGACTACACCTCATTTACACGTCATACACATCATCCTCATTTCATTGGGTCATGGGGTTGCTTATTGTTCTGGATTGAACAGATTGCAACGTACACAAATTAGGAATAGAATAATATATATTAGCGACTACGGAGGGTTATGTATTGAGATCAGTAAGTTTTTACTTGTGAAAATTTCCAGACCCATGCCGGGAACCGAACCTTGAACCTCCGCGTTGTAGGCTAACGCGCCAACCACTAAGCTACGGAGGCGGCCTCAACAAAAGAGGGATTTTAGATATCCCCTAAATAACTTTTTTAAAAAAAGATAGGCTCTTGTAGGATGGTCCATAGTACCTGACTACAAAGTACAACAAACTGTATACAACAGATGGTATAATAGTTTAACAGATAAAAGTACTTCCCTCCCGAACAAATGAAATAAAAGCCGATTTCATTTTATCAATTAAACATTTTTGTTATTTAAAAAATTCCGTAATGCCATACAGCCTATTTTACTTAAGAAACTATGACAATCAGTTAAAGAATATTTATTAGTTGATTAGTTTCTGAAATTACCCCGTACAAACAAACAACAAATATTACTTCTATATTATATTAGCGTAAAAAACTAATGTCATAACAGAACTAATATTACTTAAGTCATTCCTTAAGCTATTCTATAAACTAAATTAGGCTGTTGTTTTTTAGGGTTATTAATTACGTGTATAACCTGGAAACTGTCTACTACGTCACAGGTTGACAATTGCATAGATTTATTTGTAACTTAACAATAATCAAAACGTTACACTTCATTTTCTACGTTATTACGAATTATTAACATCAAAATCATTAGAAGAGTTTTTATCCAGCGTTATAAGTAGTCTTGTTAATAACACAAATAATTTAAATCCTTTCGTATTATAAGTATGTATTGAAGGAATGCCGGAGAAAGACGTTTTGCTGTGCATATTAATAAGCTGATTAATATAGGAAAATTTATTTATTAAAGCTTTTAGGCAGAATTTACTTGATATTATCGTAAACCCTAAATAAGCTTGTTGACTTTTATCTTTATCGCCTATTATTTTAAAGTATTAGGAAAAACATCATGGAGCCTACAGATTCATAGAAAATAACGTATACACTGAATAGCAATAGCAATAGTTAATAGCAATAACGTTGCAGGATGACGAGAGCTGAAAGTTGGTCGCTCAGTTTGCGGAGAGGGTGGTCAGGAGACAGCGAAGGGAGGAGACATATGGAGATCAGAGGGATCGCCCTCTCCCACAGTAAATCAATCCAGTCCCGATCTCAGTAAATAAGGTAAGCACACTAATTTCCTGAGCTGGTGATGAAAGAGATGAATGAAAGTGAGAGAGTGAGTGTTGGTCAGTGACAGCGAGAGGGGAATTAGGCTACGGTTCCCTTCCACGCCCCGCTGACGGTATTTAATTTTTTTTTAACCCGATATTTCCCTTGTAGTATTATATAAACAGTTCCGAGGGAAATAGAGGGTTGTTTGCTGATGTCGGAGCAAGTGGCCAGGCGGCGGGTGTTTGGTTGGTAAGGCGGTTGCGGCCTTCTTGGGGCTGGACGAGGACGCCACAATTGGGTCCAACACTACTTCCCCCATTGTGAGGAAGTGAACATGAGTTTTTCTCGCCGCCTCGGATAAATAAAGCAATAACGTTAATGTAAATTCCAGTTGACATTAGACCGGCTGCCTCAGTGGACTGTTGGTATAGCTACAAAGCGAATTTCATAAATTGCTAAAATTATTTAAAGAACTTTCATATTATAAATTGAATTTATTGTCTGGTTGAGTCAGTCAAGTTTCAATTAAATTTCTTTCACTTTTTTTAAATAATAGTCTACTGATATATCTATGATACCAAAAATAACTAACTACTTTCTTTAAAAATTTAATTGTAATATTGATTTTTCAATATTGAAAAAATTAGGGTTTCAATCCACTAAAAAAAAGATGATAAAAAGATGGTAAAAGATGATGTCATATTGTTTACACACAAATATGTAATTTATGAAAAACCGTGTAAAAACATGATTAAAATATTGGCTACGTAAAAAATGAAATATGACATTAATTTTTATCTCTGTAAAAACATTTAAGCAAGCAACCTTACTGGAAATATTTTTAGAAATAATTTGCGACAAAAATATTTTATGAAGTACTGGAGTGATAACTCAATATAACGACGTGATGACTCGACTCTTTTGTGTGGCAACGAAACCTGGGCTACCAACTTGATATATGAAAGCTTAAATTTGAAATCAATGTGATTGTAACAGGGAAAATAAACAGAAAATGGAAGATGCAGAGATAAATTTCTATGAATTCAGTTGTTAGTGGAAAGAGAGGATTCAAAAGTTCGATGTAAGGATTGTTGCAGACAATCAGAGTAAACCAAACAATTAAAAATAATTGACTCTTAATAACAATAATTGATAGTAGCATTAAATAAAAGGGGCATTGTTAAAGAATGAAGACATAATTTCAAAATAGGTTCTGGGATAGAGCCCAGAGGAAAGAAGTTGTGAAGACCTCTACAACAACGGGGCAATATGTTGTAAATACAGCATCCAAATGAAAACATTTTGGTGCCAGAACAGGCAGCATGGCTTGTTTCGCAAAAATGAAAAAGATAAATATGTTTTTTAAATTTAACTAAACATAAGCATTGAGGATCACAATCTTTGAAGAAGTAATTGGTTTACAAAAAAATATGCAGTTATTTGTAATATTGGGTCAAATTCACAGCATTTTGTGAATTCGTACACGATATTTTGTGTTTTTTTATGTATTTCAAATCCCTTTGAAACTATCTGAAGAGTTACGTTTTCCAGTTTGATTTATAGCAAGAACCCTTGTATGTTGAAGGTGGTGCTTTTCTTATGAATAGTATATTGGTAGAAGGAATATCAAAGGTAAATTTAACTTGGTACTCATGGCTATTCATAATTTATATATTCTGGGCCAATAGTGATACGTAGGGGGCTGAAAGTGTAATTTAACTTTGTTGCTTTGATGACATTTTGGAAACTATATACGATAGTAGTAATAATAAACGAAGGCCTCTTTATGGAGTACGACGAAATTTTCTTGTTTGTTTCTTGGAAATTCATAGGTGTACGAAATATTATTGTTTGTCCAATCGATTTCATATAGATGCTTCTTAACTATGAACTCATGTAAACATATTTATTAAAATCGCTTGGTCAAATAGAAAAGGTTGTCCATCTGAACAAAGTCGTGCATATTTGTAAGCAAACATAAATTATTTTATTCAAAATTTTTTACATTACCAATTGAATGAAACTATAATTCGTAAGTAATAATTGGTTCCTCACCTGAAAACAGAAAAACAATAGAATATTAAATTTATTTTTTTTACTTAAGATTAGTAATGAAAATAGTAATGAATTTCACTATACAGCCGGACCCTGGAGTTACTGAATTGAAGGTATCATTTGCAGGCTGGAGAGTAGGTGCTTTAAGGAGGGCCGGGCATGCTGATAAGTATACTTTTTCAAATCAGTAAAAAGGCAATAGTAATCTACCTCACTCCTCGTTTTTACTTAATAAAACCTGTTCAGGAACTAACCAGCCTTACGGCTGTTTACCTAAACAACATAAAAAGGTATGACTGTAATAAAAGATAACGTAGAAGTACGTAGAAAAATGCAGTAAAAGTTAATAAAAATCCAAAAATAAATCATCAGAGCTTTTTCCTGGAGATACAGTATACTATACGTCATAATGTTTCTAAGTGATGAGTTTTAAGTAAATTTTAAATATCTCAAATATTCGGATAGTTAGATATTAAAAGTATGTCTAGTACGCAGGTACCGCCCCTTTCGGTGTACTTGCGCATCGGTTGAACATAACAAAAAGATGGACTCCCCGCCGCCAAGATAACGCCCGGCAGTTGTTTTAATCTTAAAAATTGTACAGGAATATAAGAATTGTTTTTATATAGGTCTCTTAGTGATGAGTTCAAAGTAAATTTTAACCAACTGTATTTCTGAATAGTTAATAAAAAATTGTATACTAATAAATAAAAGTTAAAAGTAATAAAATGTCTAGTACGCAGGACCCGCCTCTTCTGGTGTACTTCCGTATCGGTGGGACAAGACAACATGATGGACTCCCGGTCGCTAAGATAACGCCGGGCGGTTGATTTATCTTAAAAATGGTACAGGACTATAAAAATTATTTTTATATATGTTTATAAGTGATGAGTTTTAAGTAAATTTTAAATATCTCGTATTTTCGGATAGTTAGATGGTAAAGGTATGTGTAGTACGCAAGTACCGCCCCTTTCGGTGTACTTGCGCATCGGTGTGACATGACGACAAGATGGACACCCTATTTCCAACATAACGCCCGGCGGTTGTTTTAATCTTAAAATTGTACAGAAATATAAAAAGTGTTTTTATAAAGGTTTCTAAGTGATGAGTTTTAATTAAATTTTAAATATCTCGTATTTCTGAATGTTAGATAGCAAGAGTATGCCTAGTACGAAAGTAACGCCCCTTTTGGTGTAATTGCGCATCGGTTGGTTATGACAACAAGATAAACTCCCGGTCGTCACTATAACGCACAACGGTTGTTTTAATCTTATAAATAGAACAAAACTATAAAAATTGTTTTACAGAGGTTTCCAGGCGGTGAGTTTTAAGTAAACTCTTAAAATCTCGTATTTCTAGATAGTTAGATAGTAAAAGTAAGTCTAGTACGCAGGTACCGCCCACTTCGGTGTACCTGCGCATCGGTGGGACATGACAAGAAGATGGACTCCCGGTCGCCAAGATAACGCCCGGCGGGTGTTTTTATATCTTAAAACAGGTACAGGACTATAAAAATTGTTTTTATATAAGTTTCTAAGTGATGAGTTTTAAGAAAATTTTTAAAACCTCGTATTTCTGGATTGTTAGACAGTAAAAGTATGTCTAGTACGCAGGTACCGCCCCTTTCGGTGTAATTGCGCATCGGTGGGACATGACAAAAAGATGGACTCCCGTCGCCAAGATAACGGCCGGCGGTTTTTTTTTGTATCTTAAATATGGTACAGAATTATAAAGAGGTTTTCTATAGGTTTCTAGTTGATGAGTTTTTAGTAAATTTTTAAAATATCGCATTTCTGAATAGGTAAATAGAAAGATTATGTCTATTGCGTACTAGACATAATACCACTAGAAAGGGGCGGTACCTGCGTAGGTACTGTCTTTATTTGTGTACTTGCGAATCGGTGGGACATGACAAGAAGATGGACGTCCCGTCGCCAAGATAATGCCCGGTGGTTGTTTTAATTTTAAAAATGATACAGGAATAAAGAAAGTGTTTTATATAGGTTTTTTAAGTGATAAGTTTTAAGTAAATTTTAAATAACTGGAGTTCTGAATAGTTAGAAAGTAAAAGTATGTCTAGTACGCAGGTACCGCCCTTTTCAGTGTACTTGTGCATCGGTAGGACATGACAAGTTGGACTCCCTGTCGCCAAGATAACGCCCGGCGGTTGTTTAAACCTTACAAATGGTACAGGAATATAAAAAGTGTTTTTATATAGGTTTCTAAGTGATGAGTTTTAAGTAAAATTTTAATAACTGTAATTCTAAATAGTTAGATAGGAAAAGTATGTGCAGTAGGCCTACGCTAGACACGCCCCTTTTGGTGTTCTTGCGCATCGCTGGGACATGACAACATGATGGACTCCCGGTAGCTGAGATATCCTGCTAAACCGAAATTTCGGATAAACTGAACTAAATTCTAATTTATTTTACACGCGTTTTACGCCCAAAATCTATTTTAAAATAAAAACTACTTAATATTTTAATAAAAAATACGAGTATATTTTAATAGGCTACAAAAGAGAATTTTTTTAATGAAGTGTAGAAAAGAAAACAAATATTATTTAAGTTCTTAATACAAGATGTAGACCTACGTTCAAAATAAAATAGCTTACTGGTAAAAAATTTCTTCTAGTTTAATAAAATTACAAGAAATTATACATTTTCACTGCTGCCTGACTGCTAAACTAATATTGTTTGCTGTCGTATTAACGAAAACCAATAATAATGAAGCAATATTTCGCCAGCGTCTCATAAATATTTCGTGTGCAAGTGCAACATTGTTGTGCTGTTTTACGCACTGAGGAGCTATTTCCAGTGCTTTTGACTTAAGCAGCTCCATGTTGTATATCATCATTATATCATATGTATATCATCAGTTTCTTCGGAACATATATATGCCGGAATCCGGCATGAATGCGGAGACTACTTCTGTAAACTTCTGTAAACTGTAGAATTTCATCGTCAGTTGTCACAGCCACTCGTCATGTCATCTTCGTCTGAATTTTTATAGACTAGAATTTATTGAAAGTGCTCTAACACATCCCCACTTTCATCCACTCGATATGGCGTATCTACATAAAGGCGAGCTCTTGCTAGGGACAGTAGTTCAGACTATTTTATGTGTTTGTGTGTTGTATTCAGACTTAACCATTCCTATGTTACGTGCCTAAAATTGAATTTAGCTATTTTAAAATTATTTTTGTTATTACGCATTTTTTTAGTTAATCCGAACATTAAAAAATCCGAACAGGTCTCAATCAGTTCAGGTTAGTGAGGTTGTGTGTTGCCAGATCGCATTTTCCATGTGATACTTATACAATTACCTTACTCACACAATCATTCGAGCTCGATACAACGATAGTATAATATATTCATGCGAGGATTTACAGCACCAGCCGTATTCCTAAGTACCACCTCTTTCTGTCTCGCCAATTCCCTATCAGAGAGCTGCCCCTAAGTCATTGCCTCCTGCACCCCATCCAGCCTGTCACTTCCGGCCTACCCCTCCTTCTTCTACTGGCTGGCGTCTACTCCCTTACTCTCTTTGGCCACGAACCATTCTCCATCCTCTGCAAATGGCCAAACCATTTTAACTGCTTCCGGGGTATGGTATCCATTATATTTCCTTGAACGCCGATTCTTCTCCCAATTTCAGAATTCGGAATGCGATCGATCCGCGACTCACCACAGCTACAACTCCAGAAATCCATCTCCACAGCTTTTAGGCGATCCTTCTGTCTCTTTGTCAATACCCACACTTCCGCAGCATAGGTACATACAATCTCCAGGGTAGCATGATAAATATTTATCTCCGTCTCCTTCCATATTTTATAATTCCAAAAGACAGAATTTAACTGTCTTAAAACCCTTCGCCCTTGCGAAATCTTGCAGTTTACTGCCGCTGAACTTGTTCTGCTCCTATCAAAGATGACTTCCAGGTATTTAAAACTTTCACAGCTTTTCACTACACCCATACCCTGCTGAATATCATTTTCTGGCTCACCAATAGTAAAGTGTTCAGTATTGTTTACATTTATACTGAGGCCCCATCTTTCATACTCCTCTTGCAACTTCCTCATCATATAGCTAACATCATCGTGATCTCCAGATATGACAATTTGATCATCCGCAAACGATAGTATGTATCTATAAATAGCGTAAGTTACTCATATTTTATAGTTCTTTTTGATTTACAGATTATAGTTATATAGTTAAAACGTTATAGTTTACGTTGTTTATTGTATGACAGAACCTTAAATTAGTTTTAATTTTTTGTATCCGTGCAAGACAATTTCTCTATGTTCTATGCTCTATCTTATGAGTTCTATATTCTGCAAGACGATGGAGTGGTTGAGTTTAGTAATGCTAATCGTTGAACCTCACAATGATATGACTCACACTCAAACTAGCTAGGATTGCTACAAGCATTTCTACAAGCTATAGCTAGGCTATATTAAAATCAGTTTTCATATATAACGTTTATAAAACCGTACATACCACCAAATGTATGTTTCAAACGGATTATGCAGTAAAAAGATGGAATCAGATAATTTTTTAATGTAAAATGAACCACAGTTATTTCAACAATTTCAGTGTAAACATGTTCATACATGTCAACGGTAACTTTGTATACCCACGTATGCCCACAAGTGAGATTATTCGCTAAAATATAATTTTTATTTTTTTGTGACTTTGAGGTTGTAATTCTTTATTCCTTTTTTATTTTAATTTTGAAAATTTAGCTCGAAGAATTATTAATTCAAATGTAGCGTAGTAACGGAAAAATAGTTTTGGTCGAAGATCAGAGTAAAGAAAAATTTAAGTAACAGACGTTAATTAATAAATCGTAAGAAAAATAAACCGTTTAAAAAAATAATCCAATTCATTTTTCTTTTCCTACTTATTTTACTTCAACTACCCTATAATTTCAAATGAGCTGTTTTAAAAATTGTAATTTTTATTTTTTTAACATTATTACTTCATTACATCATAGGCGTGTTCTCATTTTTCTTTTTGAGAATAACGAAGACACTTTTTTAAATTGAAGTTTAAAAATAAACGGAAAAGAGGTTTAATTTGACGTACAATGTTACAAGAAGAAAAATATAGACGTACTTAAGCATGGGTGTTTTTCAAATTAAGATCACCCAAGTATAAAATATCGCTATTAAAAAAAATGTCAAAAAGAAAGACGAGATACGGAAAAGCTCAAATTAAAGAATTTTATATTACAGAGACAGAAAATATAAAAATAAGATAATTAAGAAAGAGAGTAGATGCTACTTGACGAAAACAAAGAATTAGTTATTTTAAAAGTAATTTCCCTGTCAGAGACATTCTACCAAATGATGCAAACGATAAAGCAATCAAACACCAAACCTACAGAAAAGAAATATGCTACCATAGGCCTACGCTACATAAAAAGTTATAACTTTGTGAACTGAGAGTAATGAAGAAGGAAAGGAGAACTAAATATAACGTACTCATTGAAGTTCTGATAACACAGAATGTCTGATTATAACGAACGGCACGTCAGAGTACTTTACGGCAGGAATAAACTCAAGAATCACGAGTCAATCAGTACTTGATTTCGACAATACTCTTAAATATCTTTAACAACGGAGGCCGAAATTTATAAAGGAACGTGATCTCTTTTGAACAAAGAATAAATCAAATTTTCACACTTGATATTGTAATGCGAATCGTAAAAATCAGCGTTCATCTTTGACAATACCATGATGAACTTAGGATAATAAAGAATTGTAACCCGCACTTTTCTGTAATAATCTACTAAAAAAACTTCCCTGAATTCTCAATTTGTAGATTTAAAAAGTACGGTACAATATCGTGTGTTTATATTATATGTTATAGTTTTTGTTTAAAACTGATTGTAAATAATCTTCAGATGTTAGAAAAATAATTGTTTAAGAATTGAATAAAGAAAGATGCCATTAAAGACAACAAAACTTTTGACTTTTAAAAAAAATTCAAATATAGGCCTACATTAAAATGTTTATATTAATCATTGATGTTATTAAAGTAGGCCGTTCGTACTTTGCAATAACGAGTAGTATATTTTAACATATATATACTTCTCAATTTAAATTGTTATTTATCCAGTAGTTAAGTAACACGTTCACTAATGATTTCCATGTTCACGCGACCTTAGATTCAAAAAATCAATGAAAATAACTAAAAAAGTCTCACGAGAAACTGAATCAAGATTGTAGGCATTGAGAAACCACCAGGCAGAATCAAAAATCAAAAACATAAAATTGACTGAACAGTCACTAGGTTACTTGGTATTACTGGTATTATCTTGTAACTGTTTCCTGCTCGCCTACGTGGTCCAGTGGTTAGAGCGATGCACCACAAAGCGGAAGGTCCTGGAATTGATTCCCGGATAAGATTCTCGTATTACACTTTAAAACAAACCAATTCCGTAGCGTAACCCGTAGTAATTATTAATAACCTAACCATTTTATGTGACTAAAATAAATAAAAAACTATTACGTAAATATAAGTTACTGAGAAAAAGTGAACAACATTTACTTTTTTACATTCTATTGAAACGTAAAAAAAGAAATCCGGGATTCATTATATGATAAGTAAAAAGTAACTTCAAGGAATTAGATAATAAAATATGTACATGAAACGAAAAACATCTTTACCGATTGATTCGGTCTTTTAAGTATTACTTTAAAGGATGGTGTAGAATTTGTTTGAGTTTCAAGAGGATAGGATTAGGTTTTTTCACGTTTTATAAAAAAGGAGAGGCCGAATGTTGATGGCGGTAATAGTAGGGGTTCGGAATTATACAACTGGATTGAATATCATTCAAATACAGCTGCGGGCTTACACATCGCTATATACTACTGTTGTACAGCTTAAAGGTATTTTTTTAGTCCTTTTTACAAAACGAACACTGAGCCAAACATTCCTAACCGCTGTGCTTGCATCGAATGAACGAATCATTCAACAACTCCAATAACCTCGCCCCGCCTCCATCAACATCATCCACCAATACTTTCCTTTAATCAGAGTGAAACAAACATTATACACAAACATATTCATAAACTAACAAACGTTCAAATATCCTTGATATTGGATATTGAATTTTCGCTGAACGCGGATACTTGAGCATGTGTGTTCCGTAAGCTCAGTCCTAACTCCGAAGAACTAAGAAAACTCTTTCAGGAGACAACGGAATAATAAACAATGAATCCTTACACAGTGTCTTAATTTGTACTAAAAGAAGCTAATACGAGTACAAGATTATGACTTGCACAGTGGCATTTATTGTAAGACGGAATTATGTTATCACTATGTTCTAAAATATTTCACTTAGTAGCAATTACACTCAGTTAAAGAAAAGGCGACAGTCTGGCACTGATAATGTACAAACTCATCATTATACACCATCAGATAAGGCTTACACTTAGATTGGCGCCATACGTGAAAACGCAAGAAAAACAAGAGTGGTTTAGAAGAGATGGGAAATTTAAAAGTAGGCAACGAAAACATACAGGAAGTTGGAAAATTCTACTATCTAGGGAGTAAAATAACAAAGGATGGTAGAAGCACAAGTGATATCAAAAGTAGAATTGCTCAAGCTAGAAAAGCCTTTGAAATGAAAAACAGCTTACTGACCACAAACAGATTAGGAAACATTTACAGATTAGGAAAAGTTTCTTAAAATATGATGTTTGGAGTGTAGCATTATACGGGAGTGAAACGTGGGTGGTAGGGGCTGTAGAAAAGAAGAGGATAGAATCTTTTGAAATGTGTTGTTATAGGAAAATGTTAAAGATTAGGTGGGTGGACAAAATAAGTAACTTAGAGATTCTTAGGCAAATGGATGAAAAAAATAAGTATATGGAAGCATCTTACCAAAAGAAGGGATAGGCTAGTAGGGCATATCTTAAGACATCCAGGTATTGGACTATCAATAATGGAGGATAATATTGAGGAAGTAAATTGTAGAGGAAGGCAAAGATTAGAATATATAAAGCCAATTACAAAAGATGTAGGGTGTTACAGGTATGTAGATATGAAACGACTTGCGCAAGATAGAAGAGCTTGGAGAACAACATCAAACCAATCGAGAGACTGATGACAAAAAAAAACCTGAAAACGGCACATTCTATATACTAGAGGAAAACAATTAATTATATCCATGTTATAGTGAATGTATTGGCTTTTGGGCAATAAATCAAAGAGGTGCACTAAATAAAATAGTTTACTGCTTTTTCAGGTTTCACTTCACACATGACTTTTAACTGACTTAAAGTTAGTTTTAACAAATACAGCTATACGGAAATACGTAGCAACAATAACTATTGCTTAAGGAAATCCCATTTCTTTTATTTATAAGTAAGTTGTCGAAATTCTATTGCTTTATTTCCCTAAGGTAATACTTAACAAAATGTGCACGCAGAATTTCAGAACTGTATTTCTTTGAAAAGATTTTGTTTTAATGTTGCCACACTTTTAATATTCCTTAGAAGCTAGTGATCAACATGTAAATGCTTTAGTTTTACAGTTCAATTTCTGTAACATACTCGTATATATGTGCCAAATTTTACCTGTCAAGTTGATCGAGACGTTAGAGAAATTAGTACTGAGACTGTAAGTTAGTCAGTAAGGGCTTCCACATACGAGGTGTGATCAAAAAATACGGTGAATAATTTTATCAAGACCAAAGTTATAAGCTTGCATCAAATTTCAATTAGGGCCTTATCTCCTTCAAATACTCTTCTTGGCTAGCAATGACCTCATCTGAATGTTGGTTCCATAATTGAAAGCATTTCTGGTAAGCTTCTTTCGAAAAAACCTTTTAGCTGCTCTGGCGAGGCCCTCTCAATAACGGGAATGGTGTCAAAACGTTTTCCTTTCAGCACAATTTTTATTTTTGGGAAGGGCCAGAAGTCGCATGGTGCTATATTTGGAAAGTAAGGCAAATGTGGACAGACATGAATCTTTTTCTAGCCGAAAACTATGGATCAAAAAGTGAAGTGTGGCACGGGCGTCAAAAGTCGGGGAACGAATTTCGCACTCGCTCGTCTTATTTGCACATTATCGATTAAAATGCTTTGTTCGGACTTGTACGAGATGTTCAGTTCTTCAGTAAGCTCTTGAATAGTCAATCAGATGTTTAAGCGAACCAGTTTTACCACTTTTTACATGTTTTTCATCTGTTTTTGAGGTCGAAGGACATTCCGACCATTCCTCGTTTTCGATATAATTTCTGCTTTTAAATCGCTTTACCACTCGTTAACAGTCTTCAGAGTTCTATTATCGCCATACACAAATTTTCACATTTCATGAGCTTCTAAGGCACTTTTTCGGTACTGAAAACAAAATAATGTTACCGCGATGTTCGAAATCCATGATACATGACAGACACGGTAAACATGACCTCACTCCGACTCTGGAAGCAGGCTGACAAGTCGAAACTTATTCAAACTTGGTACTGATTATCTCAAAGAACCATTTGAACTTTTTACTTCAAATGGACGTAGTGTCTGCAGTTCGTAGTAAAATCATTTTTTTGATCACACCTCGTAAAAGTATCGATTTTTTTTAGCGTTTTAGATCTTAATTGACAATTACACAAGCAATTTACAAAGTGAATGTGATAATAATCATGAAACATTGCTTTTCCTGAAGACTTAGAGCAGAAAACCATCTATCAGTTAAGACTTCAACGGGATTTTTTTAGACCATATAGGCTTAATTAATTAATTTACTTTAGTATAATTTTCATTATATTGATTAATTATCTTTAAATGTATTTAATTAATTTTTAATGCAAGCAATGAAATAATTAAATCAATGTTAAATCAAACTATGTCTCTAGTAATTATGTCTCTGGTAAATTTGGGACACCTAGATCACGTATAAGTGGGTTTTCATTGAACACGTAATGAATGCGTAAATCTATGTGGAAAGTTCTCTACTGAATACGAAAAAAGGCCTCAGTAATCGTCCTAGGTACTTTGGACTTTTTATTTCTGATATGACAGACAGTTTGGTCGTACCATAAGTTTGGCTTCCATAAACCCAAATCGGTTACAAAAAGGTTCGATAAACGGTCAATTTTAGATAAAGTGGTTATTTAGGGAACGAGAAAGAAGAGTTCTTTACGTCGCTGGTCTAAAGTTTTACGTTTTATACTTACACACCAAAGTCAGTCGTCTGTCAATGTTTAACAAGCGTGACCTAACTTTATACTAAATTAAATAAAAATTATTTTATTGTCAACTTTATAAAATCATTGAAAAGGGTAAAAACTTTATGCATTAGAACACAATACAAAAATAATAAAATATCTGCAAGCAGACAACATACATACAACAGAGAACTTCTGATTTAACATCACTTATTTTCTCCTATTATTTCACTTATTTTTAGTTAAGACTGCGTAAACATACTGTGGGTTAGTGAACGTTATAATTCAAAAGGATTTTATAGATAATGATATCATACATCAACAGTATTCAATAGCTGCTAAGCAAATCACTCGCCACCATTTACTTTCCATCAACGTTCTGTTTAGCACATTTGTCTATTACTCTACCTCATCATATTCAGAAACAAGATCCGTTCCCAAGTGACGTAACACGATGGTGTTATTCTACAGAACACCGCTCTCACTCGGTCTCGATTGTTAATGCAGTGAATTAACAAGAACCACTTCTACTGTAAACTTCAACAGACCACCACCCACAACGGCTGCTGTACGGGCGCTTCACAAAAGCTCCTCATAAAATCCCTTCCCTTATTCAGCAAATAATGTTTATTTGCTGTTGCCATAGGACTATAATTATTACAACAAACTCCCGAATCAATATGTTCTTACCGCCCACGAAAACCGAATATTACGAATTATACACTATCAAAGACCAAGTTACAGAAACTAGTTGAGTACAATATCAAACTGATCGAGTTTATACCATAATAATTAACGTAGTAATTAAGTAATCTACATTAAATGCTCTCTTAAAGTCAATATTCAGTCCTTCTACTTATTAAGAACATTTGAGACAACTTAAAAAATTTTAGTAGACATTTCTGGAAGTTCCTTGCAATCCATATTCCACATTTTCTCACTAAAGGCTTTTCTCCTTTCTTCCAACCATCTGTTCTTTTTTTGATCCTCACGGAAGCCCTTGAAGTCAGTAATTAGTAGTTTGAACTTGGATCGGTCCGAAATATTTTGTCAGTTTCTTATATAAATAAGATTATTTATTGGATTATTTTTGTATAACTAAGGTCTCTATTAGAATAGGCCGCCAAGTGGCGCAACTAGCTGCACCACCGGTTGCCCTACACGTGTCGCTGACTGAGTCACCGGTGGCGCAGCTAGTTGCGCCACTCGGCGGCCTATTCTAATAGAGACCTTAGTTATACAAAAATAATCCAATAAATAATCTTATTGTGATGATCCAACCAAAAAGCGATGCCAAGGATGTTAATAGTTTCCATCATACAAGTTATTCTTGTTATCAGGCTCAACCAGAATTATAATTAAAATTTAAAATTGTATACTCCAACAATATAATTTAAATGAGTTGTAACTAAATTGTTTAAAATATGCATTGATTAATATCATAATGTATTCAACGGAATTTACTCTATACTGTATTCCAGCTTAAACAGCGCACTTGTATTCTACATTTTAGTAAATAAAAATTGTTTTATGTTAAATAATTTTTGTAGAGAACTGTGTAACACTAATAACTGGGTTCCTGAAACAAAAGAATTTATACGCAGCACAATAACTGAATATCTGTAATTATACGCAAGTATTCGGAGTACTGTAAAGTGTTTTCGTAAATGATTATACAAAAGAAATTACGTCACAAGATATATCTATACAACTAAACAAGACAATTCTTTTTCCGTAAATACAGCAACGTTAAGAATACCGGAATTTATTAAGTGAATGAGAGAAACTGTAAACTGAGAGATGTTAAGCTGATCTGAATTTAAGCCGGAAAAGGATTACAATGTAAGCAAACAAAACATACGACCGGACAGGAAGGGTAATAAAGAAAAATACTCTAGTACCGGTGTTATAACATAAATACTTGTAATAACACTTTGTATCTTGGTTTTACGCGTATGTTTGAGTATATGTGTCAGTGTGTTTTTGTCAGCTGGAAAGACTTCACATGAGTGGATCAACTTAACAGAAGCATATAAGTATATCCGACTTACTTTTTATCAAAACTCAATTCTATCTCTTCCATCTTTTCCTCACCCTTTTAATTCACTCACTTTCTCACTCACTCACTTACTCACTCACATACATACTCTCTCTTTCTCTCATACACACATTATACCATTCCAGCAGAACAGTGAGCATGCGCACTAACGTACCATGTATTTAAGACCGAAGTTAAGGCGACGTAGTGGAATATGTTATAACAAGTAATGAAACCCAATGCATAATGCACAGATGTTGTTTCCTGTTTCCCGGAAGGACTGAAGGGACACAATCCGCTCATGCATTGTTAAAGGATATGTATGCCGCTGGCACAACAACCCGGGGGTAGTAAAAGGACAAGCATTCAATGAAGGTAAAGGACGCAATACATACAGAAAATTTATGCAGTGTCCTCCCAAAAAATTTCTTATTTATTTTTCACTCTTTAAAAACATAGAAACAATACCTATTTACATTTACATCATCCAATTGGCAACAATATTAAAAATGGAGGACGAAATATTGGAATGTAAATAATAAAACTACATTATAATTATCTAATAAAACGGTAAAGTATATTTTAAATAATATTAAAGTTTTACTAGCAGCATCAAATGGTGCATTAAATTTAGCGTACAAGTTATGTATTTCCCGGTTTTACTCCACACTACACATTTCCTAAGTATCATTACAGAATTTGTAAGAAACTTTTCTGAATTACGCTCTTTAGTATAGTCCTTCCTCTAATGTCATATCCGCAGTGGACGTTGTTGACCATCATGGTACATCAAATCCTATCTATTACAGATCGGACAAGGTCGATTCAAGTGAGACCAGTCCATTATCTTGGGTTTCTCAGCCAGAACCTTTTCTCCATACAGTTCTTCTCTGTAACACGAGCCTCAAAACCTCGTATTCTTCCTCTTCCTCTCATGATACGTCCAAAGTAAGAGAATATTTCATACCCTTGACAGTTCTCAGAATATCTCTTTCTTAATTCTCTTCATTATTTTTTCATTCGTTACATGGTACATCAAGGAGACTCTGAGCATCCATGTAGTCCAGTATGATCAATGCCTCAACTCTATAATATAATATTGAGAGGACAAATAACATCGAATAAACAGTTCTCTGGTCGTATTATCTAACAAGATACAATACAATGTTTTTCTAAAATGGTTAAATGCATTTCTTGCATTCTATTTCATAATTTTGATCTTCGAGGATCTATATAATTTTTAATCAATCAGAAACCACGGTTTTCTTGAGATAATACAGAAACTGTTAAAAGGTTTATGAAATTTACTTCCATTTTAAACTGTACATGTAAATGGTTGAACTTTAAGAGCTTAATTTTCCTAGGTTTCACTTACGATTGGTAATTTTTTTTAGAGATAATCAATGTGAGTGGGTCCTTTGGAACGTAAAGAAATACAAATATTTCATATTTTTGTTCAACCGCTAACGACCAATGTACCAAATTTCAGCTCTCCAAGTGATCAGAAAGATATTGAATTCACAGCTTTCGTATTCATATAGTATACAGACTAGCTTTACATTAAAAAAATGCTGACGTAAAATATGTTTAAAGTTCAAAACTGATTTTTCAGTTTGTTGACATTATATTACTGTATAATGTTATAAATCGAATAAAGAATCCATCACCCGTCCCAATTACTCAAAGTTATTCTTTACTGTTAAAGTTACGCTTTGAAGCAGTTGATATAAAAAGGATAATTTAAAAGTTTGAGTTTATTAAATTAAATGTAATTAATATAAGAGAGAAATATTAAACAACATTCAGTGATTATTACATTAATAACCTGAAGTATTTCGGCTCTTTATTACAGAAAGAAAAGAATAATGTTAATCCCTCATTATCGTAAATAAACGTAAAATTATGCGGACTGTTTATTGGAGGTCTATTATAAAACGAAATGAATTTAAATGTAGAAATAATTTTAAAAAGAATCAAAGAAATTCATTTTAACTAACGATACGAATAAAAGTCATTCAATTCACCCGATTCATTTTAATGCTAGTTCAATCCCACAAGAAGAATGGAAGAGACGGAAATGGCAGTAAAAGAAAATACCGATACGAGCTCTATTTTATAGCTTCACTGCTTTATACAGATTGTATTTACTTACCGTCATCCTGCCGGTACACGCAACGTATTTATTACTTGATAATCCTTTCAATGAGAATAAGTGATTACAAATAAACGTCATCAAAAAAAGTTCAATCGATTCGACATAACGAAAGAACACGATTGCATTGCTTAGCTTTTGCTACAGCTAGGCTTACCATACGCCCGAGTTTGACCAGAACATTGTTTGTTTTCCGCCCATTTGCCAAATATCCCGATCACAGAATTAGAATTCTAGAAACATTATTTGAGTTGAATACAATTCCAGTAGGAAGTGGGGTTTCGTTTTGAATACTGCTCTAAACGACTTTAATGCGGTATGTGTTGGAGCAAACTTTGTTTACTTTACACTTACAGTAAACCAAAACTTTTCATTTATTGTAAATATCAAGACATGATAAATGGTGGATAATACCTAACGTCTATAAAGTATAGTCTATAAAGAAAACGAGTCAATAATCGACACCATGAGAAAAAGGAGAGTTGCTTTTTTCAGGCACCTCTGCAGACTACCTGATACAAGACTAAGCAGCTCCTATTTAAAAACTTAAAAACAAGATTCAAAATAAATGGCCCCACGCAATAAAGTCCGACATGAAAGACTTAATCATAACCGAGGAAATGAATCAAAACCGGGAAGAAAATGAAGTGTAAAACAATAGTTAGCTTTGCCCACTTCCCTTTAAGGAAAGAAAACAATTTAACACTATTATAACAGAGAAGATGAGGGCCGCCAGGTCTAAAAACATGAAACTGGTATGGGAGTGAAAGAGACAGCAGCAAGCTAACTCCGCGGCTCTTTCTTCAAAGACATGAACATGGAATGACTCAAGTGCTCCCATTGGGGCGAAAACTAGAAAAAAGAGAAGAAGAAATAAAACATACAATTTTTTCAGTTAATAAACGTAGTAAGACAATAACAGTAAATAAGAGAATCATTTATTATTGTAATAAATAGATTAAACGTCTACAAAGATTGAAGGGATGTAGAATTTTAAATTTGGGTCTGGATACAGGCCTAAAGGACATAGAAGCGATGTGATTCTAGAGCGATTGGAGTAATTTCTTAATTTACAGCCTGGTCATAAAAAAAAGTTTTAATGCCAGAACAGGCTAGATGACCATCACTATGTAGAAAAGAAGAAGAAGAAGAAGAAGAAGACATTAAAGGAAAACCAATTGGATGACGTGTAGAAAAGCGAAAAAACACTAAACACCGATCCTACGCATGATAAAGTTCTGGAGATATTGGACGGACAGTAGGCTTGCAATTGTTAAATTTCAAAAGACAGTACACAGATTATTTTGGACACTTTTAAAGAATGGATGAGTATAGTTGGACATAATCAATTTTTAGGATATTAAATTATAGTCAAAATAGTTACACAGGTAATTTAAATACATGAGAAAATATCTTAAAAATTGAAATAAATCGAAGAAACACTGGATCAAACCAATACAAATTATCAATTCCTGACTTTAAGGGTTTCCATGTAGAATTAAAACAAAAACAAGGAAACAAGGAAAGAGAGACGCTTACTATAAACGAAAAATGAGCTTCTAGAAATGTTTAAAGTAACTTAACGTTATTTAAAACGATTCTAAATTTCAATAAACTTTATCAGTTAGTTTTTCATATGAAAGAATACCAATGTTATAAACAACGTAATGGTTATTTTAATTCCAGACTCCCTCTTCCATCCCTCAGTAAAAAATTACCGCAAGCCTAACTATGGCGTATACAAATAGGCCAGACATACAAAGGGAATATGAGAAATTGGTACAGATAAGGAAGCTGCCGGTGGTGTATTGGTGTTCCAGAAAACAGACAGAGAACATGCACTGTCAGCAGGAGGTTATATTCCAGGTACCATATGTCTAAGACAGGCAGGTGTTGGTGAACGTGTGTGCATGTATGTGTTTGTCATAGATTATGTTCATATTTCTTCACTATCAGTAAAGCTGTAAGCTACCGTCACGAAAGCTGATAAATGGCTCTCACTTAACGCATACGTGGTATATAAATATCACAAATACGTATCACATTGAATGTAACTTCCAGTTTTTACTAACTTATATCATTATTTGAACCGTGTTTTAGTTTTTATCGTATTAATTCCAATCAATTTACAAACAAAACCCTTATTTTCGGTAATCTATAGCTATTCTATACCCAACCTTAATTTCAACATGAGCATTTGAAAAAAACTGATGATAGCAGCTCCTGAGATATAAAAATTACTTTTTATTTAATCTTATACCTATAACTTACTTCATCTAATTATTTTAATAAACTAATAAAAGTAGAATTCAGATTTACCTGGGGGTAATCATACTAGATTATTATACATAGAAAAACATTGAAAATTTTCTTTCACAGACAAAAAGGATACGAGGTACAAGTCTTTTTAAAAAGATTATGTGTTACATCGTTTTATGTGGATTTAGTAATAATAATAAAAATCTGGTATGAAAGACTCACACGACTTTCTCTTGTCAATGCAAATAATTAACAATATATCCTGTCATTAGAAATTAATAAAAAAACCTAACTTCAATAAACATAACCTAATTTTTATCATAAGTGAAAGACGAAAAATGAAAATTAACCTGTTTCGCTAAAAATACCAAAAATCACTCTTTCACACTAAACTACGCTCGATACGGAAAATGCTCTAAATAAAAGTTGTATATCTTTTAATTTCCTATAAATTTTATTGTATACACTTTGTCGTAAAATGCATACAAAGGCTGAAATCTAAAAAAGTCGATTTTTTACACGTTTTTGTAAAAATAAAACAGAAAATCGCTAATTGCCGCTAAACTAAGCGTTATACAAAAAAATGTTGCAATAAAAAGTTGTAGGATTTTAAATTCTCTACAACTTTTATTACATACATTTTTGCGCTAAAAAGCATATTTAAGTCGCAATCTTAAAAAAAAACAATATTTTCACGAGAAAACAACCTCCCAAGAATTTCAGCAGACATTGCGCTTACCTTATCTTGTAGAGCATCAAAAATGTAGCAAATGAGGCGATTTTTAAAAAAAAATCGTAGGGCCAGTTTTGAAAAAATCGCAAGAAAAGTGAAAATGACACGATTAAACCACTACTTCCGGTTTACCGATTTTGATAAAAATATTCGTGTCGGGTCCTCTAGTGGTATCTAACTTAAGTTTTAAGTTTCAAGTTCATACGTTTTTTCGTTCTCGAGATATTCTGTTCACACACACGCACGCACGCACGCGCGCGCGCACACACACACACACACAGACCAATCACGGAAAACATGTTTTTCTTGGGTTCAGGGGATCTGAAAACGTGTAGATCCAGTGAAAACTCGATTTCGAAAAATTTACATGAAAACAATTCTTTCCGTCCTATATATTCATATAGGCAAGAGATAGTAAAAATGTGTAATGGTTATTTAAATAACTTTCTTTTCATCTTTTACGATATTTTTGGACGTTTCTTATACATATTAAAACAAAGCATAATCGATAAAGCCATTTCTTCCAAAAGGTAGATACAGACTATTTTTAAGAACCCAGGATTTTGAATTCTGAGAATTCGATTAGAAAACACCGGAAATTATTCTTCTTTACCGTTAACAAAAACCAGATTTGAATCCTTACCCACGCCCACCTGGTCTTTAGCGTTTCTCCTTTGTGATCGTCCTTCGTTTAGGACAATTTTAACCTATATATAAACCTTTCCACATTTATTTAATTCGCCATAACTATCAAATGTAGAAATGGAATTATATTTCAATGACTAAATCAATCGGATAAAAGTGATTTGATTTCACTGACAGCTATCCATAAATGGTTACATCCAGTTGTGATATAAGTCACAAGTAATTATCTTTTTACGTTCAAAAACATCTTTCTGTGATATTTATATAGTTTCAACTAAGACATTTTTATGAAAAAAAAAGTTTACAACCGATTTATGGGCAGAAAAAGGCTTGCCTGAAATGAACTACATCAATAAACAAACACGAACACGTTTGTTAAATCACTCAACTTTGATAACAAAAACGTCGTATAGAAGATTTGCTTCAAGAATTTAATCACAAGGCTTACTCGAAAGAAAATTACTTCTTATTCTTCAATTTTCCAAAACCAGTTGATAATTTCATTGGTTTTCCCCAAAACCTCTTCCCCAAGATCTCTTTTTCCCAAAACTTTCTTCATTGATTCAGTAAGTAATTATCTTTTGATACTTATAGGTATCTTTATTATTATCTTCCACTATTATAGGAAATTTTATATTGACACTATTTTAACTAAAACATCTGTACTAAAAATAAATACGTATCATAAGACATGACTTTGTGGTCCAACACTTAGAGCACTAGACTGCGCTGTAATGCAAAGCGGAAGGTCCTATGTTTAATTCCCGGCTAAGGTCTGGAAGTTATTGCAAGTAAAACCCACAGATTCCATACTGAAACGCATAGTAGTTGCTAATGAACAAACCAGCTGATGCACTTTAAAAAAACCGATAAATTCTTTAAAATTTTAACCAAAAAACAGCGTGGAATAAACATATCACGAAAAAACAATATCATGTAATAGGTTGGTTTTACCTAATTACAACTAGGTGTCTTCGTAAGTTTGAAAAATATGGAGTTACCTAGTTATATTCTAAATTACATAGAACTGTACTGTGATAATTACTGTAATAACAACTTACATAAAGGATAAACAAAGCAATGTTTAATTAATAATAGTGTAATGATTTGTTATGCTGAATTTAATTGGAATTGAGTCTGCATGATCGGCTTATTCAAATTTGTGAAGTACTATGATGAAACGACATGGTTACATGTATTTGAATATCCCAGAATAATGATTACAGTACAAACTATCTCCAGAATTATGTGGACATGAATGCTAACTTCAAAGTTAATTATACAGTAAAGTTATTTAAATAACTGCTTAGAAAGAAAAACTCTCCAAATACAACGCAACAAATAAAGTCTGAAATGATTCCCAATTTATTTAAGTCATCGTAATAACAATATAACTTAAAAGAGAATTAAAATTACTATGTTTTCTCAATCCTTTTTACAATCAAGTAGAATTACTAGTAGAATAACTTCAAGTACTACAAACTTGCCAATTGTCATTTCTATTTACTATTACACTGCACTTCATTGATTTATGAATTTCCAGCAAAAATACATGTTTTTACATTTATCTTACCCTTAATTTTAGGGGTACATGGATAGTTCCAAAAATATTTATGGGAGGGGGTAAAATAAACCTTCTTTCTAAAGTTTTAGCTGAATCGTTGTAGCAAGCTTAACTCCACAACGAATAACTCGTGCATGTGCACATGCACACTTTACCAAACAGTAGTTTTTGGCTTCAAAGTGTAATGGAAACATAAAAATCAGTGTAAATCCGAGTATGGATTTTTTTCTATCACACTATTTTCTCACTCGACAATATTTAACGGGCGAGAGAGTAACAACACAAATTATTTATATATATAATTGTTCTTATTTGCCTAAAGAAAAACAATTTCTACTAATCATTTGAACAAATAATATAGTAATAAGCAACACAATTTTTCACTAAATGAACAATTACACTTTTTAACTTTTCACTTATACGTATATATTGCAATTAAAATTCTGAATAGAATAGAATAACATACATTAACAGCATAATTTTTATTATTAATTTAGTTTAATTATACACAAATTTAATCATGTTTGGGTCAATACTAACGTAAGCAAGCTTGTTCGCAGGTGAAACTAGACTTAACTAAACTACTACTAATCTGCTAACTAAATAATTATGTCAAATGCAAGCAATGCTCCCACGTTGTACGTCGGCTTGTTGCTAGCGCCATTGGGTTTATAAATATCAGTTTTATAAATGTATCTCGTTCGAAAAGTATGAAATACTCATTTTTGTAGAGCAATTACCCCTTTTACCTTTAAGTCGAAAAATTAAGTCGAAAATTAGTGGTGGTAAATAAAATAATTCAATTTTATAGGTATCGCTTAAAAATACGCATGCCAATTTTCAGAAATTTAGCACTTCGGGAAGGTGTTAAATTAATAATCACCTTTATTATCACCTTTATATTTATCCCTTAAGAGCAAGCGTTGGAATTGTAAATACACTAATTTCTCTGTTTAACCCATGTGAAACGAATTCACCGAATTTCAGCTCTCTAGGTGATAGCTTAGAGAATTACTAACGAGTGAAAGAGTTAGCGAATTGGTCGGTAAGGACTTCATTAACGTACAGGTATTTCTTTTAAGTGCGACATCACTTGCTTTTTAAAAACTATGAATAGAAAGTTACTAGAAACTTTAAATGGGGAAACTTCCCTATATAAAAAATATGGGCTTAACATTTTTTAAATATTAGCTCCTTCAATAAGAATTTCAATAATCAGAAATAAAGAAAAATAATTATTAATTAGTTGCTATAGTCTATCTCTGCCCACAACAAACAGATGGAGTGTCACATTATTTACACGCAATCTGTTCGTTGCAGGGCTAAAATAAATAGTTCTGTTTCTTATCACATGGTCAGCCAATTAAATTACTGAATCATTTAAGAACAGAAGAGGTAGAGGTCCAAAACACTAATCAGAGTTATCTCCTCTGTAAGTAATGAATTTCATTACTTTCAGAGGATATAACTCTGATTAGTGTATTTTGCAATAAGAAATACAGCCAATATCTCGTACGGCCAAACCCTGTGGTGAATGAAGTAAAAATGTCATTTGCAGAGTAAAAAATGTGTTCTTTTCAGAGGGCCCAACATGCTGATTATCGTACTTTTCTACTCAGTGAGGAAGGCAAGGTAAACCACCTCAGTCCTCGTTTTACTTAGTAAAACCCCTACAGGTTCAAACAGCCTTTCGGCTGATGACCTAAACAATCACATAGTCTATTTAAAATTTTCAAATAATTATTAGTGGCTGTAGCTCCTAAACCGCCGAATTGGGGCGGGAGGAAATGCAACACAACAGAAATACATTAAATTAAATCTATCAAAACCTAACGTAATAAATAAAAGTAGCTACTAATGTTAATCTAATTTTTTGATGTACCCTACGGGAAAAGTAGGGAAGGTTTACCATTTAAAGTTTCGGGTAATTTTTTACTTTCTCTTGCCTATATGAATATATAGGAAGGAAAGTATTGTTTTCATGTCGATTTTTCAAAATCGAGATTTCACCAGATCTACACGTTTTCAGACCCCCTGAACCCAAAAAACATGTTTTTAGAGATTGGTCTAGGTGTGTGTGTGTGTGTCTGTGTGTGAACAGAATATATCAAGAACGGAACATCGTACGAACTTTAAACTTGAAACTTAAGTTAGATACTACTAGAGGACCTGACACTAACATTTTCATGAAAATCGGTCAACCGGAAGTAGTAGGTTTTCGTGTCATTTTTCACTTTTTTGCGATTTTCTCAAAAACGGCTCGTACGATTGTTTTAAAAATCGCCTCATTTACCACATTTTTGATGCTTTACAAGAAAGCGTGGACGCCATGTCTGCTGAAATTTTGTGGATGGCTGTTTTCTCGTAAAAAAATTGTTTTTTTTAAGACTGCAACTTTAATATTCATTTTAGGGCAAAAATGTATATATTAAAAGTTGTAGGAAATTAAAAATCTTACAACTCTTATATCAAACTTTTTTTTATATAACGCTTAGTTTAGCGGTAATTAGCAATTTTCTGTTTTTTCTCACGAAAACGTGTAAAAAATAGAATTTTTAAGATTTCAGCCTTAGTATCCATTTTACGACAGAAGTGTACATAATTAAATTTATAGGAAATTAAAAGACCTACAACTTTTATTTAGTACATTTTTCTCTACAGGGCCTAGTTTAGCGTGAATTTTCCGTATTTTTAAGCCAAACTGAGGTTGATTTTCATTTTGTGTCATTCGTTCATGATTAAAATAAGGTTACATTTTTCGATGTTAGGTTTTTGTTTATTTCTAATGTTTTATTACTAATGTTAGGTTATATTGTTAATTATTTGCTTTGGCAAGAGAAAGTCGTGTGAGTGTTTCACACTAGATATTTGAGATACCAATGGTGGCAAACTTAATAAAACACTGATATATAATTTCATTGTGATACTAAATGAGTAGCTAAAACTCTACTTAAATATACATTACATTATTTAAATAAAAAAGACATTCAAATGAAATAAGTAGGCTGCATTAAACAATTAATTTAACATAATTTATATTTTCCTTCTACCGACATGATATTGTTTGTTACATAACAAATCATACAAGACGCATGTGTAACACAAATAATGTATTCAGGCAGATGCGCTCATTAAGGTAAAGTATTTGCGTACAGAATGAGACAACGTAGAACTAATTACCTTGATAAGAAGAGCTCGTTATTAAACCACAGCATATCCTTCCGTAACTAACGTCACTTGCTACGAAAACTTTAAACTCTTTATACTCCATCTCTTAGGCCATGCAAACTAGATTCATGCGTAAAATTCTATTATATAAAAAAAACACTATAAAATATACTCTTTTTATAACTCTCTTCGATGATAGTATCAAATAGATCACACACAAGCAGCAAGTGTTACCTTAATTTTTTTAACTTTAGAATTTCAATTCCAGTTTTCTTTAATTACACTTACAATATTATATTGATATTAATACTAATCCATATAAAGTTTACCATTAAAGAAATTATTAAAAAACTATTGTTTGTTACATAACCTTGTATATATGATTAAATTTATTGCTAAAATTTTACCTTTTTTCTCATCAACCTCTCGACTGGTTTGATGTAGTTTACCCCTACTTTGCCTACCCCTTCAATTCACTCCCTCAGTATTACCCTCCATTAGAGACCAATACCTGGATGTCTTTAAGATATGCTCCAATAGCCTATCCCTTCTTCTGGCAAGATGCTTCTACTCGTATATAGCCTACTTATTTTTTCATCCACTCGCCTAAGAACTTCTAAATTACTTATTTTGACCACCCATCTAATCTTTAACATTTTTCCATAACACCACATTTCAAAAGCCTCTATCCTTTTCCTTTATACAGCCCCTATCATCCACGATTCACTCCCGTATAATACTACCCTCCAAACATAATGTTTTAAAAAATTTGTTCTAATATGTATGCCAATGTTTGTAGTCGGTAAGCTGTTTTTCATTTCAAAGGCTTTTCTAGCTTGAGCAACTCTACTTCTGATATCACTTGTGCTTCTACCATCCTTTGTTATTTTACTCCCTTGATAGCAAAATTCCCCAACTTCCTGTATGTTTTCGTTGCCTACTTTTAAATTTCCCACTCTTCTAAACCACTCTTGCTGCTGCACAACACTTTCATTTTGTTTTAATTAATTTTTGAAGTAATTCTTTCTCATAATCTCGTCCATTCCATTTAATATTAGACTAGTAATTTAGAAGTTAAATTGAACAATTTTACTAAAAATTTAAAAAAATTACATAACTGAATGAAAAATGTAGGCTGCTTAATATATCCTTTTCAGCTTCTACCGGCATTATATAGTTGTTACATAACAATTCTTATGAGAAATTTTTTAATCTCTTTTTCGGATTTTGTTGTAGGTTTGGGTGTGACAATATTTTTATCTCTGGATTCACGTGATTTATTAATTTTGAATAGAAACGAGAGTATAATTTATTAATTGTTGAATACTCTTTGTCTACGTTGAGCTCTCGATTCATAATACAGTTTCGTATGAGTAAGGAAAACATGTGATTAAACGTTAAAATTTGTTTTTAAAAGTTTTTATCTGTTTTACTGTTTTACTGATTTTTCTGCTGAACCATAGATGAAATCTATCATAGACAGAACAAACTAAGTAATTCATCCGATGTGGATGTATGTTTCAAAATGACTTTAACACTCATCAATACAGTTGTACAACTATTATAAAAAATCAATCCATTTACAAGTACATAAAAAATGACTCGATACACGTACATATACAAATTCATTTTCTATTCATTGTGTGTAATTATGTACAAATAAATGCAAAAGAGCCAATGGTCACCTCATTGGCGGAGATGAATGGCGGACCAATTATGTTAACTGTTAGTTCTTTTAAGGTAAATTAAATTAGAATTTTATCAAGATTATTTCTTGTTAACTGTTGGTTATTTTATATTGTAATACTTATTGTAAATAACGATGAAAAAGTTTTATAATTACTTTTTGTTCAAGTGGTTTGTTGATGAATGACTTTTAGCGGTTGAGTTATGTCATATATTTTTATACAAAATTTGTACTCACACAATTTAATGTTTATGTTGTTGTTTATATTGTGTTAACTGTTTTACAAAGTTCTGGAAACTTCTAGCTGTTAAATATTTAAAATCTTTAAGAACGCTAGCTTAGTAACCTATATAAATATGAGTGCAATAATGAATTATTGATGACGTTTATTTTAAATTTTATGATATCAAGTTTAATAAAGCTTTTTGTCTTTCAAAGTTTGATATCCTGTTATTCTAACGGGATCCTTCAAACAATGTAATTTAACAACAATTCAAAGCGACTCTCCACCAGGTATTCAGGGGACTGAGCTGGCCTGAATGCCAAAAATATACCAAAAAAAAAACCAATCAACTTATAATTTTTACATTTAGATCACTATTTTAAGCCACTGGTTTTTTTTTAAATTATGATATCTGTTGATTTTCAAACGTGTAAATAAGGCGTGAACATATAGAACAAGATGTCCTACATCTTTGCTGCAAACTTGTACAAATTCTTGCATATTTTTAACCTCAATTTTTTATTTTACGGATGGAAAATTACATACCCAAGGTATTTTTTATTTACTTAGCTATTTATCATATAATATGACTTTTAAATTTAATATTCTAGATAGTATTTCTTGTTAAGAATATTATAAAAACAGTAACTACATAATAAAATTCGTTATCATTTGCAAGTACCTTTGATTTATTTTTAATTACAGGTTGCCATACACCCATGGCATAATAATAACAGTATTTATTAATTACAATTAATCCATCATCCTTTTCATATATTACGGATACATGACAAAAACAAATACGGCGATGAAGATCAACAGAGTAACGAATGCGAGTTGTAAACGGATTAGTGTGCTAGTGTGTACTTATGCAATACCGACATTATATTCAACATACGTATTACTGTAGTAACTACATAGGAATTAATATAATTAATTCATTTATCAAACCTTTGTAAGCTCGGATATGTACCGTGTCCACTATTCCCCCAGCACATGGAACATATACTATTTGTTCGTTAATTGAACAAAGCCAACAAAATGTAAATACCTAATCATCGCAGATGATAATTAGAACAATAATTTGTTTAACTAAAATTGTTTTCATATACTGAAATTTAGCTGTATGTTTACAAAGAGAATGCAATAATTTAGCTTGTTCAAATACCAAAAGTACGATACGACCCACGTTACAAAATAGTCGCCGTCACTTAACTAAGTTACCTAACATGATGTTAGTTTTGTAACTGCAGTTACAAAAATAAATAAATAAAAATGTACTACGTATGCATTTAATTGTAATTTTTTTAAACTATAACATTAAATTAAAACAAATTTGCAAATACAAAATAACAAAGAATAAAAAAGGTAAAATGCTTTAGAACTTCATTACAAAACATGGTTCGTCATTTTAAACAGACGATGAAAAACATTAGATTCCTCTCGGAATCTTTGTAGAATTAATAATTGGAAATTATTAAATTGACAAAACTAAATTAATAATTAAAATAAATAATGAAATTAAGTAATCTATGTAAATCACACACAATAATCAAACTCTTAACTGTCAACAATTTGAACTAGATACGATTTCATTCCAGCGAGTTGCCGCCAAAGTAACAACTTAGAACCATCAAGACCAACGATTTTGGTGGCGTACCACTTAATACGTCTTGACATACTTACGTACCACCAGTGGCTTTGTCTCTAAATAATTAGGAGAGTCTCTCCATCGCAAGTGATATCCTTGCTCGGGAATGCACGGCTTGCAACCACTGAGCGTTCATTGAATTAGCTGTTTTATTTTCTTTTTCTCTAGAAAAAATGAAAGCAAGTTTTTCTTTAATGCGTCCACAAGACTCCGAAGGGAGTATATAATATGTCAAGAAGTTATAAAACCGAAAATACATAATTCAATCACACATTGATCTACTAGCTACTGTTGATTCGTACAGGCTGTGTGACGCGTAATCTCAGACAAACACACAAATTTTGCACTCTCCTTTTTCACGAATAAATGATCAGAAAGATACAAAACGAAATCTACCAAACACAAATACTCGCGTACCACCGTTCACGATCCCGCTTACCGCCAGTTTGAGAACCGCTGATCTAGACCAAAATAAAAACAGTATATACCACTAGCTAATCCTCGCCGCTACTAATTTTCTCCACACTTAACAATTAAGCGTAAGCCTAGCTTTGAATTTTTTCTTTAACGTTCGCCATCACCGGGTGATGATCCTGCCAGCTTAAGCAAAAGATTTTAACTCATTGTACAATATTATATCCGATGCGGGTGTTTGTGGTGTGTACACACGCCACATGTGTGCCTGTGACTTCGTATTAATTTGCATAAACATGTTTACAATAGGCATAAATTATGTTCTTTATACTTAATTCTTTATTTATAAGTTATGCAGTTATAAAAATGCAGTACATCCTTCAAGAAGTTAAACAAAATTAATGAAAAATTGTATGGGAATAAACGAACAATTTCTTTCAACTATATATTTTAGTGGATAATAAAAAAACTGGACACAAAAAGAACATTAATAAAACAAGAGAACAAACATAATAAAGAAAAATTAACCAATAAATACATAAACAAGAATATTAGTAGGATACATTTTAAACTATGATAAATAAAATATCAAACCAATATTAACGTAACAAGAAGTGATATTTTAAAATAAGAACAAGGAAAATAAAATGGATTGCAAAAGTTAAACTATTTTAAAGTTAGACGAAATCGGTAACATAATTTATTATGTCATAATATATATATATATATATATATATATATATATATATATAAATTTTCTACAATAAAAAACTAATACAGATAATCTAAAATGTTAATTCTACCAATAAATACATCGCATTAGCAAATATTGGATTTTTGTTATTCAATTGCTGACATCTTAAGAACGTTGAGGTAAATTTTCATAAATAAAAATCAAATTTAGGATTTCCTGTATTGTTTATTCTTAATTACCATACAGCACGAAGTAGCCGTTAAAATAATAACATTATGTAGATCGGGTGAATGCCACCATCCTTTCAAGTCCGACTCACGTTTAACACAGTCTATACTAACATTTTTAAGTTTATGACAAGGACATAAGTTATTCAGAAAATTGGTCCAGTATTAAAAAAAAATGTTTCCCAACACATAAACAATCCTTTTCTTCTTTATAATATGTATGTGTAGAATAATAAGATAAAACACAGAACCCCAAGTCCACAGCTGATTATCGGCATCATCAACAACGATATCTTTGATTATTAACTCCTTATTCTTTCAAGACATTATAGTTAGATTAAAATAGGATGAGAATGCAAAAAACAATTCATGAGGGAATTTTTGACTTGAAGTTTTTAAATTTCCTGTTTAGAATTTCCTGTAAAGAATTTACATTTTCTACATTTTTTAATGTAATCATAATTCAAACTTATTGTTTATCAATAAAAAAAATATTTAAAATAAATCAGCTGTTTCATTATACAAGAAAAAAACCTTGCCGGTGTCAAAGTTCCCTGTCGGTGAAACACTGCAGAGAAATATTACATTAAAAATATTTCACTGCTAAATCATCGTGTAGGTTTAATCTCACCCTATTTTTAATCAGCTGCAATTTACAGAATTAGGTGATTACAGATGATTTAATAACAATAGAGGTAGTGGGATGAAGCTTCCGTAGGTATTTTGAATTAATCGAATAATTTCATGACAAGTGCATGCTCGATAAAAACGAATACCTAGTTCAATAGTGTTCCTGTGTAGATAATGCAGTATAAAACTGTAACAGACGGGTCTTTGTCATAACATTGACAAATCAATGTTTAGGAGAAATCAAGTTTACCTCGGCAGAAAATCAAAACCATATTGACAAATTGCTTTAAAAACTGGAAAACTTTAATTTGATTTGTCTATTATACACAATTTAAATTGTAGGAACTGAATTACGGTAATGTATAATAAAGGTTATTTAGCATACGCTTTGTAACGGTCAATAGAATATTTAATGTACATTACCAAGTCGTATTATTAACACGGTACAGACAGTTAACAAAACAGATTCAAATGAAGGCACTCCCACCGCTGGGTTAACATTACCGAAACATGTAACGTCACGCATGAGGCACCACGAACTACATAAAGTGTTGTTTGAAGCAGAGGAAACGATGTTGATGACGACAATGATCTTCAGCTCATCATAATGACTGCAATGATGTGATGTTGACGGTAATGAAGTCGAATTGCAGCAGTTTACACTGTACAAGAACGTAAGCGCACAACGGGGCAACGCGGTACAGTGTTAGCGGCTGATGCAGGAAGAAGATGAAGAACATGAAGAAGGATAGGAGAGGTGTCCTGTGTGAACTAACATGTTGACACTCCCAGCTTTGCATAATATATTCTGTACGAGGAACCTACCACCGACACGGGCATGCTAATCAAAAGTATGCAAATCCATCACCACTACAAGCTACAAAATCTCGTATATCTCTAGTCATTCTAACTCACTCACCGACTCAATGCACCTCTCTCTACTTCAGTTACTGAGACAATGTATACGTGTCCGCTCACCAATGTCGGTTACAAGTTACGGTGCATACACCTCGCAATAACAACTAAAGAAATTCACAACTGAGGGAACGCGAAATAATATTTATTAATTTATTACTGCATAATTCCGACAAGTGTAAACAAACTGATCTGGTCGTATGTCATATTTTATAAATACTGGAACATTCAGTGTTGAACATTCTATAAGGCTAGATCAGCAAACTGTATAAATAATCGTGCACCAGTGAATCGTTAGAGAACTTGTAGTGTAAAATTAAATTAAATTTGTTGTGCTCAGAATTCGATATCTTGTTATTTTTTAAAATAACAAACGTACTACTGCGACGTTAAATGTCAAGTATAAAAAAATGTTTTAGTTACTTGGTCCATAATCTAAATCATGAGTAAGAAATAAATTAGTACTTATCAATAGGAAAGCAATCAATAGTACTTAAAGAAGTGAACTTTTAGTATCCAACAATGGGGACCGTCGAGGAATTCAAATATCGGTACGATACATCCTACCGCTTAATACGATTTTTATGGGTCCGACACAAATTAGTGTCTTAGGAGAAAAATTGTCTTAGACGAAAAGCGGTCAAGACAATCTTAGGAGAGTGCTTTTTAAAGAAATCATTATTGAAGCCAGAAAAGTGTCGGGATTTCTGCGTTATGTGAGAAAATATTAATAACATAATTACATATAGGTTAAACGTATATAAATATATGGGTTATATTATGTAGTACGTAAATAAACGTAAAGATACAAACCGTTTTTTGAACATCATGTTTAATTTAAAAAAAATTATAACACTGCTAATACATACGTACATACATATTGAGTAACTAATAACAAAATTCCCATTGCTTATTTTTTAAATAGTCATCCATGTTGAGCGCGTATTAGCCGGGATTGAATGCGTATTAAGCAAAAAAATATACACATGTTTTACTTTATAATTCAAGGGACTTCACGAAAACCGCGTTTTAAGCAGAAAATCGTTTTAGCCGTGAGCGCATTAAATGGATACTACTGTATATATAAAAATTATCTGACAATTATCGAAAGATTTTTAAAGCACTTTTCAATTATTTACCGGTGTATCTACAGAACTATTCCTGAACTTACAATTGGAAAAATATTCTGAACTAATTATGTCCATTCAGTTAAAAAAAATTGTAAGCCACCACCGTTCCCCGGTGGTTAGCTACACTGTGCTGACCACAGCAAAGCGGAAGGCCTCGGGTTCGACTAGGATCTGAAATTATTAAATGTTATAACACACCGATTATGTACCATAACCCATAGTAGTCACTTACTACCAAAGTAGTTATTGCCACTTTTTTAATCCCTAATGTGCGTACGTAGTAATCTATTTAATTTAAGAATAATAAGCAACCCCAATAGATGAGGATGATGATATGTACGACGTGTAGTTGAGTTATAGTCTTGTAAGATTCAGGCCGACCATTCCTGTGAGCACATGGTTAATTAGACCCCTAACAATCAGAGTACACCAGTTCCGTATTCAAATCCGCATGACAGTAACTACGTTTACTAGGATTTGAACGAAAGAAACTTCGTCTCCAAAATTCAGCTGTTAAATAGCTGACTCATGGAGATGACTTTATCACTATACCAACCCGGTGGGTTGATACTACTTTTAACTAACTTAGTTTATTTATTCACAACTGTACAAAATACAACCAGTGAATGTGATGTTATTAACAAAAACAAAAATGGCGTTAAGACATTAAGGAGACCGCCACTCAATAGTGCCACTCCAACGGTGGATTAATCTTGGATAATAAATTGACAGAATTTACATCTGCACTATGATATCTCTACTCCATCGTCGTTTCAGTCTGCGTTGCGGATTTCCGGGTAAGTTTGGGGATGCCAGCGTTCTAATGAGATGATTTTTATGATAATCAAGTTTGCGTTTGAACCGAGAATAGATGTGATAAAATGTGTCGTTAATGTATGGAACATGTAAATCGTTGTGCAATGTGTGATTAGTAACGTAAAAGGGTGCGTCAGTTATTTGTCTAAGCAATTTGGATTGAAATCGTTGAATTCGTTGTAGAGTTGAATGTTTTGCTGCGCCGTAAATTTGGCCACCATAAGTCCAAATCGGTTTCAGAAAAGATTTGTATACTTGTAGTTTTAAATGAAGTGGAAGTTTTGATCGTCGCGATATCAAGGAAAATAGTTGTTTTCGTCTGTTATCCAGAGTCTGCCGTTTTATTTGAACGTGTCTATTCCAGGTCAAGCGTCTGTCAATGTACAGGCCGAGATATCGAATTGAATCGGTTTGTGGAAGCGGTTGACCGCGCAAGAAAACAGCGGGACATCTTTGTTTCATGAGAGTAAAAGTACTCTGCATTGTTTTTGTAGCATTCACCTTTATACGCCAATTATTAAACCATGTGTCAAGAATGTTCACATGGTGTTGTAAATTTTGAGTAGTTTCAATGCAACTTTTTGAAGCTGCTAAAATGACAGTATCATCTGCGTATGTGGCTATTGTAGTTATTCTGGTAGTAGGCATGTCAGAAGTGTAAATGTTGTAGAGGAGAGGTGCAAGGATAGATCCCTGAGGAACTCCTGCCAGAATTTTGTAATAAGCAGACCTTGCATTACCTTGAGAGACACAAAAATATCGATCTGTGAGAAAGGACCTTAATATGAGATAGTACGTGAAAGGCAAAAAGCGAAGTTTAGATAATAACCCCTCAATCCATACTCGATCAAAAGCTTGACTAATATCAAGAAATATTCCACTAGCGTAATGTTTTCTTTCTAAGGCAGAGGCAAGGAAATCTACAACCCTGTGAAGCTGATGAATAGTTGAGTGCTCTGATCTAAACCCAAACTGATGTGATGGTAGTATATTCAGGTTTTCTACAATCGGTAAAATCCTGGCGAAAAGTAGTTTCTCAAAAATTTTAGAACATAGAGGAAGTAGACTTATAGGACGATATGAAGCTCCGTTTCCTGGAGGTTTATCAGGCTTATGAATCATTTTAATAACAGAATATTTCCACTGAATTGGAATTTTGGTGGTTCGTAATATTGCGTTAAAGATGAAGGTCAAACATAATATACCTTTTCTAGGGAGTTCTTGAAGAACCTCAGCAGTTATGAGATCGTAGCCCGGGGATTTACGTTTAGGGAGGTGCTTAATAAGATTAAAGACTTCAGATGGCTTAAACGGGTTAGGGGGAAGGGAAAGTTGTAAGGGATTTGATATCGAACGATCAATTTCAGAGACGAAGAGAGGGTTCTGAACATCCGGATGAGGTTGGAAAACTTGAGACAGATGAAAAGCAAATTCAGAGGCTTTACTTTCATCAGAGATCACCCAACTACCATCGCTACGTCGAAGAGGAGGAGAAGGAGTGTGATACTTTAGTATCCGTCTAGTTTTGGACCATAACGATCCATCTTTAACAGTAAGAGAACTAATACTTGACTCAAACGCATGTTGCTTGAATTCACGTATAAGCCTCTTCAACTCATTGTTTAACCTGTTATAAGTAATCTTGTCAGCAGGTCGTCTAGAAACTTGCCAGACTTTTCTAGCGCGTCGTTTGTCTCGTATCAGATTACGGATATAGATTGGGTAACAAGGGACGTTATGCGGTCTTGGTTGTATTGAATCGCAAGCTGACCAAGCGGCTTGTTGCACGGTAGAGACAAAATGCTCAACAGCCATTTCAATGTCTTCAGAAGTTTTTAAGGGTACTCGTAAATTTATCTTATCGTCGATGTAATTACGAAAAGTGTGCCAATTAACGACTCCACGGGTAAGTGATGGGGGAGAAGGTCGAATAAGAGGTATTAAACTTAGCGTCAAAAGAATACTGGAATGGTCCGATGAAAGTTCGTCGGCAAACTCTATTCTTGAAAAATTGTTAATATTTTTTGTAACAAAAAAGTCAAGAAGGTCCGGTTGTTTATTTATAGAAGTCGGCCAGTATGTAAACCCAGGAGGAGCAATGAAAGAATAGTTATTGGAAAGAAGACAGGAATACAAGTTACGACCTTTGGGATTATTGAGACGAGAGCCCCAATGGTGGTGTTTTGAATTGAAATCACCTCCTGCCACAAACTTAGGGCCAAGAGATTGAAAGAATGAAGTAAATGTTTGAGCCGAAACTGAAAATCGAGGAGGACAATACACTGCAGCTAGTGTGATGGGAAAGTTATTCGACAAAAGCGATATAGCAGTAGCTTGGAGAAAATTTTGTTGATCCAAAGGGCAAAGATAATGCAACAGATTCGAACGAACAAGAACAGCGGTACCACCGTGGGCTGTTCCGTCCGGGTGATCGGAACGATATGTTGTATAATTAGGGACGAAGAAGGTGTGTTTTGCTGTTAAATGAGTCTCACAAAGCAATGCAACGTCTACTCGACGAGTATTAAGAGTAAATTCCAGTAAACTTCTATGCTGCAATATACCGTTACTATTCCAAAGGAGGACAAGAAGAGAATCAGAAGAATTAGGGTTTTGGGCCATAAGTGTTCAGTAAGACTTGTGTCAGTTGTGTCATTAGAGATATCAAAGGCATGATGACATTTTTTATATCTGTTAAAAATGATTGCATTATATTATTTAAATTAACGGAATGGTCTACTATTTGGCGGTCTCCTTTTACAGCTGAAACATAAGAACGAGAATTAGAATAACAAACATAAGATTTAGAATTATTTGTATCGTTTTTGCGTTCATTTGAAGAAATAGGTTCAGAAATGGTTTTGGTTTCTTGCTCACTCACTCGTCGGCTAACTGCTGGGATTTTCGGGAACATGTTCATGTCATCAGGCTTAAAATTTACTCCATTATTATGTGTCTCTGGTGAAGGTCTCTCAGTGCTGGTAGTCGACTGGCGTTTCCGCTGATTTTGTAACTCTTGATACACAGTGCAACCTCTGTAATTTGCCGTGTGCTGTTGTTTGCACAGAGCGCAAGTAGGAGCTGAATCTCTACTCTTTTTACAGTCAGTCGAGAGGTGGGGCCCGGAGCATTTAACGCAACGCGCTGGCCGGTTGCAGTATGCTTTGGTGTGGTTGAAGCGCTGGCATCTCGTACACTGTACCACGTTTCTATGCCGACGTACTTCTTCTACACGAACGATGGTGTGCAATAATGAATTAATTTTATATATCTCATCAATGTTACCGTTTTTAGGATCTATGTCAATAAAAAATAATGGTAAAGGAGTCTTATCCCTAGAAATGACATTCGTCACGTTTACTACATTAAAATTCAGTAATGAAAGTTCATTTTTAATTAATTCTGGCGAGGTAGTACAGTGTAAGCCACGCATAACTACTCTGTGCGGACGATCTTGTGGTAACTGATAAGTGTGAAATTCAGTGTTTTGTAACTTGAAAGCATGGACCAGTGTCCTATACAAAGATGGCGTACTAGGATATACAGGGTGATTCATGAAGTTCTCCCCCCACTTCTACAGCACATTGTACTAGTAAAAATAATGAAAAAATGTTATATAAACATAGGTCCGAAAACGCTTCGTTAGCGAGTTACAGCTAGCGAAAGTTTCGCCTGGATTTCAGTTCACCAGGTGAAATGAGGTCTTCCTGGAATTGTGGTAAGGTAGATTAAGGGGCGAATTCAATCATTTCTTATGGTTTTTGATCTGATAAATTGAATAAAACAGGTCCCAGATCTGTAAGTTAAATAGTTTTTAAGAAAACCAGTGTCAAATGCAAAAAATGGAGTGAAAAACTTATTTTTTCATCTTTGGGCAAGGATAACTGTGTTATTTCACCAAGAAACAGTTAAAATTTTTCAATAAAACATGTAGAAAATTTTATTCTGAACAAACCGGTGTAAATTAAGTACACAGAAAGCGAATAGATGTTTGATTAAATGAGTTTTTATTCATAAGAGTACAAAGTAAAATTAACCGGAAAAACTAAAATGAAAAAATGTGTTTTTTTCACTCCATTTTTTTGCATTTGACACTGGTTTTCTCAAAAACTATTCGCTTTCTGTGTACTTTATTTACACCGGTTTGTTCAGAATAAAATTTTCTACATTTTTTATTGAAAATTTTTAACTGTTTCTTGGTGAAATAACAAAGTTATTCTTGCCCAAAGATGAAAAAATGTGATTTTCACTCCATTTTTTGCATTTGACACTGGTTTTCTCAAAAACTATTTAACTTACAGTTCTGGGACCTGTTTTATTCAATTTATCAGATCAAAAACCATAAGAAATGATTGAATTCGCCCCTTAATCTACCTTACCACAATTCCAGGAAGACCTCATTTCACCTGGTGAACTGAAATCCAGGCGAAACTTTCGCTAGCTGTAACTCGCTAACGAAGCGTTTTCGGACCTATGTTTATATAACATTTTTTCATTATTTTTACTAGTACAATGTGCTGTAGAAGTGGGGGGAGAACTTCATGAATCACCCTGTATAACAACATTTTCAGTTGTTGATTTTAATTTAAAATCCTGATTCACAGCGATAGATTTAATTGAATTAATTAAATTTTCGTAGTTACAAACATTCGAAATAACAATGGGCGGCGGACGTTTTTCAATCAGCTGATCACTGCCACTTACATCTTGTGACAGTACACCGAATCGATTCTGCAACTGAATGTCGTCTGCTGGCGGCTGCCGACGTAATTTACGCGGGTCTCTTGCGTTCGGTGACGATGAACGCTTCTTACCGACCGTTGTAAATTCGGCGGCGATATCAAGATGGCCTTGATCAGTCGGGTTTGTTTCCAGATCACATGGCGAAATTAAATCGTCCATATTGAGGTTATTTTTTATTTCAAATTCGTTACAAAATAAAAAAGTTCGGACAAAACAATAAATAAAGTTCACTCACCAACAAACAAACAAGTACCTTCCCGCACTAATAATTATCACATTGTTTAAATGAAAAAAAAACCATGCAAATTTTTTATAATAAACTCACAACAATCAGACTAAAGTGCACTGGTTCACACCGGAAGTTCGAATCTGATACTACTTAAAGAAAAACATATTAATGTTCCTAAAATAATCAAAATTATTATTTTCTAATTTTAAAGTTTATAAAAATCAAAAATAATACTCCATTTACCGTTTAAAAACCATGAATCAATACTTCATTACGCATATAATTATTGTTAAAGTTTCTAAAGTAGATTTAATCTGTTAACTTTATTTAATTTTTTAGTTTATATAAAGTCGCATCAACGTATTTGTTATTAGCGACTATTTTGGGATAAAGAATGGTAGGTTTGAACGTGTAACAATTTTCCAGATCCTACTAGTTGTAAATCAAACCCGAGGCCACTACTTTGGAGCGTAGCATGCTAACCACTGGAACAAAAAGGCGCTTCCTTTAATATTGTTATTTTCCTTGCAGTATTTGTTAACGATAAATTAAAAAACCGATGGACATATAACTTTTACGTTACTTTTTGTGAGACCTACTGATGCTCAATTAAAAATCATGATTTTTTTCAAAAAATCTATCCTAATTAAAACTTATATTTATTTTATTGCTGTGTCGTAAATGAACCGACAAGAAAATGTATATGTAAATTATAATACCCTAACACAGGGTCGAAGTCCTTAAAATATAAATCGTCGCAACCGTATAAGAAAAATACTGCTTACTTCTATTTTTATAGTTTTCCGGAGAACTACCTCTGCGTTTTGGATTTCAGTTTTATAGTTTTTCTATAATAAATACACGGAATTTTGTAGTTTAGTATTAGGAGATTTTTTTACGTTTCTTTCACAGAAAGTTTTATACATGCAGATATATTGTATATTAAATAAACGTAAAAACAAAACAAAAATTGGTGCAAAATATTTTATTACAGATAGAATAAAATTCTAGGCAGTCAGTTATTTTCCATAATTTGTTTATGAAAAATGAGACGAACGAAAATATACCAAAATCCACGAACAGAATCATATTTTCATGCGTCAAATATATATTGATGTTTATATTTTTGTTCGTGCGGTGGCATATGTCAATTTGAGTTATTTTATGGGATTTACTCTTCTAAAGCAATGAAAAATAAAAACCACGGTGAAGTGTAAAGACGATGAATAGGCATCGCTTTTACAAACACAAATCAGAAACAAACCAACGAAAAGTTTTAAATTACTTGCGTTCATTTTCAAAAACTGAAATAAAAGTTTATAAACAAAAAATATACAAATTTTACGAATTAAGTCCTCCAAGTAATAAATCTTCTCTTAAAATTGAGTTTGTATAACAAAATTTCATTTTTAGTTTACTCTCCATCTACTCTAGTGAAATTTGTATTCAGAAGTTTATTTCTATTAATAACCGTTAAATATAGTATAAAAAAAGTCAAACCTTTTCTATATGTACAACAACACCGAAAGAGTTAATAAATTAAAGTAATTTTGAAGATTGGACGAAGTCCACCAATAGTAAGTGTGTAACATTTACGACCAGAAGAAAGACTTGTATATAAATTTCATTTTTTACAAGTTTCCCACATTACAATCTGTTCATTTGAAATAAAACAATCAGTAATTTTGATAAATGTTAATTAACATGATCAAAATTTCATCTGTTAATGAAACTGAAATTAGTAATAAATTAATATTTGATAAATACAATGACGAATTTGAAGTATATCAGTTAAAAAAAAGTTATAAGAAGTGTAACAATGTCCGTCAAAACCTATAACCTAAATCGAAAACACAATGTCTTTTCAGTCTTGAAAACCCAGTATCAATGTTATTTAGCAGATTCAGAGCCAGGAAGTTTGGATGATAGAGTCTTTCTTCGTATTTACGGATGAATTATGATATAGTTTGTTTCACAGTGTCTACATTAAGATCGGAATAGATATAAGTGTGTCTGATGTCCTAGGAATTTGCAGGAACCGTCGTAAGATTTTTTATTGTCGTATGTAAATAAAGCTGTACATTTAAAAGGTGTGCTTAATAATTAACTGAATCGTAGATTATAACACATTCGATAAATTCGGGCAATGGATAAAATCAAATGGGGGTTTCAATACAATAGATAATCCATTCGAGAAGATCTAAAATCGTAAAATTGTACTGATATATAATTCCAAGATTTTAATAGATTGTTTACCGTTAACAGCGCTTGCACTACGCACTGATGAATGCACATGTCGATTTTTATAACTGTAGCTCTTAAAGAAGGTATAGACATAATAATTTTTTATACGTTAAGAGTAGTTATTCGCTTTCTAATTAAAGCAGGAAGAGGTCAAAATTCAAAGACCATATTCTTCGTAGGTATCACATCAAGAATACGCGCGCTGATTTTAAAATTTCCATCTCTTTGGAGAGGTATAATAAAATAATATTAATTATTTAGAAGTAATATTATTACTTTTAGGCGCAAGTGGTGGCATTGCAAATGCTTTCGTTTTTATTTTCATTACCCACGGAACACATACATAAAATTTTAGTTTTTTTTTTGTTAATAAAGAAGTCCCATATCAACCTTACTCTTTTAACAAAATCCTTCTCTGTCTTCCTGTAACGTGTACAACCCTGGACCTTTCATGAAGCCATTACAAGGAAACTGGAGGAATTTGAGTTACGGCTGTACGGGTGAATGTTTAGCGTACACGAACAACTCAGATGATATTGTAGAAGTTTCCAGGACGAAAAACCATAAGTGTAGAAAACTTCAGTAATTGGGACGTATAATGAATGAATCCAGATATTTGTTACTTTAAGCTGTTCTACTTTAAGCTTTAAGCTGTTGGGGGAAATTTAATGGAAAAGACCTGGCAGAAGAAGAAGTTTATTGTGGCTTCGAAATCTGACAACTGTTAAAAAAAACCTCAGAGGAGCTATATCCGCAATGTAGCAAAGTGAGATTTGCTATCATAAATGGCAACATTTGGAAGAAGAAGTTATCAGGGAGTTAAAGAACTAGTGATGAATATATTAGTCAGGTTTTTTGGATTTAGATGCACAGATATTTACGTATCAGGTTTTACAACCGCACTATACATGTAATTCACGCAAAAGTGATCCGAAACGTTTTTTTTTTTAGTGAAATAATCATATTGAAAAATAATATTTTGCTTTTGTGTAAACATACAAAACACAATTTTTTATCAGATACAAATTATGAAAGATCAAAAAAAACTCACAATATAATACTCATCACAAATGAATTTATATTCCAATTTTCTCATTGCCCGTTGCACATAAAAACGACCCCTTTAGCGGGGTGTTTGAACATAATATTAAAAAGTATATCTTTAAAATTTTACCGAACAATTAATATTGTAATCTGTTTTATTATATGATAAAAAATATAAATTAAATAAACACATCAATTTGTGTTTTAATGTTAGGCGATATATCTGTAGTTTGTATTCAAATTAATTGAAACTTGGACTGCAGATATGACGTAGATGAGAACCGACGATGGACTGAAGGGTGTGAGAGTCAGTTATAAAATCAGGGAGCAAAGACCAGGACACCGATAAGGGAGGATAAGAGGCATGACGAGGAACAAGGACAAGAGGAAGAGAGACCGACAGATACATACATAGATAGATAGATCGAGTAAAGGGTTTAGAGGGCGTAATGAAATGAAGAGACAAGCCGGAGCAGAATCCTAATTGTGTGAGACCCTGCCTTGCATGTTAAAACGGAGATCAGTTGAGCAAGTGAGTGTTATATAATGTTCAACAACCCATACTTACGCCGACTAACCGACCCCGGCAGAGTAAAACAAGAAGATACCGATAGAGAGAATATTATCAACATATTGTTTCCAACCTGGTTCCATATGGGCCTTATCTGTAACCACTAAAAATCCCCCCGACATCGCAACCACATACGCTTGCAGTTCAATGAAGTTACAATTTCAAACGTTTTAGAAACTAGTTGTCTATCTCTTGAGCTAGTAATAAATTAGGCAAATTCAACAAGCCTTTTTTATAATATCCAGAATCCTTGCAGTAACCACTATGAAAATCTACCCAAAGTTTTATACAAATATATTTCCATTTAAACTGAATCATCGAGATTAAAAATTTCATTTTTATTAAAACAAATATTATTAACTAAAAATTCATTCAAAAGTGTCGTCACCAGAAAGTTTGTCATCCAGTTCGATTGGATGAAATATTGCCTCACAAAAGGGATATAAAATATTTAGGTTTACACCTAGACTAGATTAACATGGAAGCAACACATTACCGTGAGACACAAAGAATTGGACGTTAAACTTAATAAAATGTAGGCTTATTAGTTAATAAGCAGAAAACCATCTCTTTCATTGGAAAACAAAATAGTAGTGTACAAAACTATCCTCAGCCCTGTCTGGAAGTACGGCCTTCAACTATGGGGGACCGCTAGTTACAGTAATATAAATATTATTCAAAGAGTTAGAATGAAGTATTAAGAAATTTTATAAATGCTCCTTGGTATGCAAGAAACACTAAAGTGCATGAATACTTAAACACTCCATTTGTTAAAAATAAATAAGAATAAGAAGGCTCAGTGATAAATGTCACGTTAAAGTGTTAACAAATATGAATCATTTGGCACTAAATTTACTAGATAATAGTCAAACCACCAGACATTTGAAACGGTATCATGTCTTGGATCTACGTCAGAAAAATTAACGAAAATGATTAAACAAAAAATTTTAAAAATAAATTAAATAAATAACTAACAGGCTAAATATTTTATTAAAACAAATGACTTTTAACAACAAGTTAGAATAATAATAGGAGTTAAATTGGATAAAATATATTTTAAGATGCTTTTTTATGGAAGGGCTTTAATGGAAGCCCTTTCCTTAATGTTATTTTGTATTATTTCATTCACTTATAGTAGCTTCTTACTGATTGTGTATAGTAGCCTAATTATTCAATAGTCAAAAGTCATTTAACTCGACCTCGTTGGTACTAATCAATCAACGAAGCTATAAATAATATCCGTTTAAGAACTAATACAGAAGTTTCCTAACACGCTTCGTCCTTTAAGAGAGCATCTTTGTGATATAAAAATATAGGTCTAACAATTATTTTACAACTTCCTCACATTTCACGTAATTGTACTGCATGTAAACAACGCTAGTGTTCTTAGTATGTACTTTAAAATACTAAATTTAAGTATTAAACTATTTTTAAGTATCAATAAAAAATAAGTATGTCAATTTATAGAAATGTGTCTCTGTTCGAGAAAATACAGAAATAATGTACTGCTTTACTGTACTCACCCTCTTTCTACTAATTAATCACAAGTGGTCGAAATAAAAATATTTTAGTTTTTCTTTTCAACCCCCTAAAGAACATATGAGCTTTCAATGTGATCGAAAAACAGTGAATTAGGGATAAATGAATAAGAAATAACTTCCACAATTAAGTATATAGATTACATATACATGCAGCATTCAAAAATGTATGTTATGATATGCAGTAGGTACTTTTATTTTTTCAAATTCTCATTGATTTGTTAGGCACTAAGGTGCCTTACAGAAAAGTATTGCAGGGCAACATGTTAAAATTTTAAAACTTTTGGCCAGGAATTAAATCCGGAACCTTACGCTTTGAAGATTAATATATCCACCTAGCTGCCAAAAACACTACCGGACAGAGAAGACCAATAAGTATTTTTATTTTATCAATAGAAGGAATTTTACGAAACAAAGATTTTGATTATTATTAATAATACGAGAAAGTAACTGAATAATAAATACGAACACAAAAAGTTAAAAGAGCTACATTTTAATTTTTTATTTTGTGTAGTCGATATCTTGGCATTGAGCACAGAATTAATGCTGCGATGTTAACGTCTTCTCTGTTCTGTTATACGGAATGGAGGCGTGGACACTAAAAAGATCCATTTAAAGAAGATACAGGCCTTTTAGATGTGGTGCTAACGCAGGATGTGGTGCATTCCGTGGACAGACAGAATAACAAAAGAGATGTGCTTGATAAAATGGGTAAAGAATGTGAGTTGGTTGAGACAGTGATAAAGAGAAAATTTCAATATCTTGGCTATGTGATTAAAATTTTTCTGAGGTATAAAGAGGGATTCTGAGTACTAAAGAGAAACTGAGGGACTGGTTTGGTTACAGTAAGTAATACGGAACTATTCCGTGCAGCAGCGAATAAGGTCCGCATAATGACGATGATTTCCGACCTAAGATAGGAGAGGGATTAAAGAAGAAGATAAAGGAAGAAAGAATATTTCCAATAATTTATAATTACAGATTTAATTTCTTTACTTCGCAAGTACCACCGGTGTTCCTTATTTTTTGTTATGAAATAAATAGAATGATAAATCACTGTCAAGTTAAACTGAAGAACGAGGAAAATCGATTTTCACAAACAGACTATAGTAGTTGCGCTAAAGTAATAAAGAAATTGTTATAAATAGATACTCTAACCCAAAATTTAAAACATGATTACACGGATTAAGTATTTTTGAATTTTGTTTTCATATGCAGGGTCTAAATTTAGTAAAATAATTAACTTACTCTTGATTTATTGATGAAATACATTTAAATACATTTAGAGTACCGGAATCAATGGAGGCAACATTTGGAATGGATGCCAGAGGATAGAATACCTTTAAAAGTGTCGGAATATGTTCCAGTTGGAAGAAGGGAGGTGGGAAGACTTCGAAGAAGATGGCAGTAGTCGAGATGTACGGGTTGGAATGTCTCGTGTTTGTGTAGGACGTACAGGATGGTTTGTGAGTTTGGAACAGATTTATGCCTAATCCTTAATAGTAAAAAGATGAAAAAGAAGAAGAAGAGACATTTATACCAATAAATTGTTTCCAAAAGATAATGTAGTGATGTTCATGAAAAAATGAATACAATTGAGTAAAAATGTATAAGTTTATTTAAAAAATATACATATTACTTTCAAAACTATATAACAGTAAGGAGAAGATGCGAGCTGGATGTGTTCTTAATTACTGAATTTCAGAGCCCGACTTATTTTGTAATTATAATTTTCAACGAGTAACTTTTAACTTTACAATTTTATTGATTTACCAAAGTAATCACTTTTTTCTTTATTTTATTCACATTATTGTATAACACTAACAACTAATGAATGAGACGAAAAACGAGTGATATTTGGTACTGACATTATGGCTTAGAGAAGAACACTTAATAGACAACCAACAGACTTTCCAAATACATTGTTAATTAAAATTTTACATAATCAGAAAACTGTACATTTTTACAATTACCAAAATGAATTGTGCATTTCTCAGTACGTGCTCTAGAACATCACGAACATTTCCAGGTAGATTTTTAAATGACAGATCAGATAGCGCTGGTATAAAAATTCTTCCATAAAATCAGTACAATCGTAGAAAAATGTCGTTTACGTTGATACTTTAAATTATTATGCAGGAAGGCGCTAGTCACAAAAAAGAGCGAGATTGTATTTGTCGTCGTATATTAAATAGTAATCTTTGAATTTTGTTTATTACTGGAGATTAGAACAGAATACATCTGAATAAGTTTTAGAAATGTAAAATTCGGATGTTTGAGGGTTGGCAATTAACCAGTTAAATAATAAATAAACCTCAATTTACTAGGAAATAACATTCGAATATTTTTCTAATTGCATAATTTATTTCTGTATTGTATACTGATGTATAAAGTTTCAAGACCCTAGCAAGAAATTTAACTTCAGGTTTTCTGCTTGGTAGACAAAAATTCCTTAAGCCACAAAACGGCATTTCTTATCATTTTTTTTTTAAATTGTTACTTCTTATAAACGATTAAGTTATCTTCCACATCACTTATTTTTACTTCTGTTTTTTTCATAAAAATTGTAACCTTTTGTTTTTGTTACAGAGTTCACAAAAAAGAATTGCTTCTCATCTCCTAAAAAAACAAATAGCGCTAAAAACAAAATGTAATTTTTAATTAAAATGCTGTAAGATATTTTTTATTTGTAGAACAATAAATTATATTCATGATACAGTATAATAATTTCATTTCGTTCATGATGCAGTAAAGCAAAATACTCTGTAACTATTATATTTCCCTACGGATGTATTTTTATTTTTTAAAAATCCGGTTTAAATAAACACGGTTATTACACTTAATGAACACTAGATACCTTATTTCTACAAAAGTATGTTTATAACATGAGAAGGTATTTAATAACGTTTATCAAATAATGAAAAACATGAAAGAAAACAACAGTTCCCCTCATAAAGAGGTTGACTTTCCAACAATTTTATCCTGGAACGCACCTCAAGGCTATAATCGCGAAACATATTGATTTTTTCTATTAACATAAGAAAGAATTTATATAAATCACATATACAACACAACTGTATTTCTAATTTCTCTATATATTCGTACAACATAATACCAAACGAATATCCAGTCACTAAATCAATAAGCCCTTGAGCTGTTTAGTTACGTTTTACTGTTTGATGTAGGTCTAATAAAGCCTGTGTCATGTTACACAATTGTGAAACGTAACGTCCAATCCTTTATTCAAAGAAATTCTATGAAATCTCTTCCAGCATCAAAATCCATAGGACCACCCGTTAATCCTCCTCAAGCTTCCTATTTCATCCTAACACACTTGCCCACAATCCTCTCTCCTATTATTTATATGCATATACCAAAATAATTAATCACTTTATCTTCTAACAAAATGGATTAACAGTTAAATGAACAACACATGGGTTGGACATTAACGCAACAGAAAGCAAATACGCGTGTCATACCAGGCAGGAAAGTGTGGGCTAACTACGTACATTATAAACGATTTACTAAGTTACGACAAAAAACAGTAATCTCATCTTACGGGGAATGTTAAATTATTATACAACAAATACAGAACTATCCGGATAATCCAAAATGATGAAGTTCCGCGACTGCTCGGATTAAAAAAATGTGGGTTACCAATTATTGGATTTTGGGATTGTAGAATTCAAGCGCGTTTTAAAAGTTTGTTTAGAAAGTTTATTTCGCAAAAATTCTAATATCATTAGCAAGCGACAAACGCGTTCTATGAGTGACGTTTGGCTTCCAAATTATAGCCATATAACATGCCATATAAAAATATTACTCAATAAAAATAAATTAAATTCAAGAACGAAATTCAGTAATGGGTTATTTTGGAAGGGATATCATGGGTAAAATTCTATGGTAAGTAAGGTGCAAAGTTAATTGTAAGCTCTTCTTAACATATTTTTTTGTGGTAAGTAGTTTGTAAGATTAGTGAACTAAATAATCATATATATCCTGGGCACTTGGTTTTTAACCATAGTTGGATAAGTTAAACTTTCACCGCCGCGAAAAATGGAATAAGTATGATAAGAAAGATAAAGGTGTGTAATAAAATAACCATATATATTGTGACAATATTAAGCGGACAGTGTTATTCCAGAACTCACTAGAAGGACTAAGCTTTTAGAAGTGTTAATATAAATAGTACTAGCTGTTAATAAATCGGGTTATTTAAAAGAAATAGTTACAAATATAGTATATAAATGGTTAGGTCTAGTATAGCCCTTTTGTTGTAGCGGCTACCTGAGAGGTTAGGTGTATCTATTTACATAATTAACTCTTTTGTAATGGTGTTGTAACTCTATATTATATCGTAATGGGTTTACTTTCTAGAAACCTTCAGAAGGACTTTTTATTTTTATTATTATATCAAAAATCTTTGTTCATATCGTAATTTACGCAGCGTACGTATATAAGCGCGGCCGATTTGTCTAAGTCTTGAATTGTCATTCAGTGAGTGAAATGTGTACCAGTTACGGTTGGAGAAGGTCTAACATTTTCTGTGTATCGTATAATTGGTATAAGTAGGATTTAGTGAAATTAAGTACGAGATAATCTAGTTACTAGTTAAGTTTATTTAACGTCATTAATTTATAATAATTAGTTTATTATTTATTCCAAGTATCTTGATTGTAATAATTGTAACTTATTAACAGAATTAAGTTAAGACTATTATTTGTAATTATAGTGTGTAAAATTCCGGCCGCGTTGGCGATGTCAGTAACGCGCTCGCCTCTCATCACGCGGTCTTGGGTTCGAATCCCACTCGGGCATGGCATTTTTTCATACGTTACAAAAAATTCATTTCATCCTTCACCGTCTGCATTAGCAGCAATTTGCAAAACAGTAAGACGTTAAACCAAAAAAAAAAAAAAATATATATAGTGTGTAATAAATACTTGTAATTTTAAACGATAGTTTGTTAATAATTTATTATATCCAGATCCCGAAACGGACCCTAGCAATAAGTGTCACAATATGTTATGAATGTTTTTTTTGGAGATATAAAGGATTATTATTGAATTTTTCCCGTAGAAGTATAAATCAGGAAGATTCCGTATTTAGAGTCTGTGTGACTAGTCATTTTTGAGATCACAATAGTGACAAATTAAAACAACACTTTAAAATAGTGAAAATACAGATTTTGTAAAATAAAATATACTTTTTAAATTGTAAATCAATCAAATATGAAGGATTGGTTGCCATGTTCAAAGGTCAATCATTACTCTTTTTTTGTAAGAGATACTCATGATAGAATCATTTTTAATTAAATATATCACTTGAGTAACATACTAAAATATAACAAAAAGAAAATACGTGCATAAAAAAGTAAATTAATTGATAAATTAATTTTCCATTTTGTTGGCATTTACAATACTAAGTAACTGAGGTGAGTATTAATAATGCAAATGACAACAGACTAATTAAAACCAAATAAACATGTGATACAATAATGTGTGTTATCATTAAATTAGCTGGTATGCCTAAAGCGGTAACAGAAGTTGATGAAAAACAATTATATTAACTAAAAAACCGAAAACTCATAGAATTTACCTAAAATAAAATGTTTACATTAATTGCAGCTACAAAACAATACAAAGACCGACCCTTTAATTTGGTACGCTAATAAACGGATGGTGGAACATTTTAAAAACAATATACACTCAGAACGTAAAATAATGATCTTTCCAGGCCTTAATTGTAATTGTAGTCGTGCAACATCAATTTTACGCAGCAAAAAACATCAATTTCTGGTAACAAAATACATTTGAAAACACCAGTTAAAAGAAAAATCATACATTTTTCAGCCAATACAAGAAACACCAAAGAAAAATTATATTTGTAAATTCACTTTAACGTGAAACACTGAAAACCTGTAACTGGCATATGAAATGTGTAAAATAAAATAAAATTTCAATTATCTCTATGGCTTAATCTTGAATGCAGTCGACTGTAAAGTTGAGAAATGTACCAGGTTCATTTAAATTTACCCCATATTCATTAATTGTTTAAAGTTACTTCGCTAGGTTGGATAAAATTTAGAAAAATTAATAACTCACAAGGCACTAAGAAAGAATTATGTTACACCTGCCACAGTACTTGTTATAACTAAACAGCTGGTGCGATCTTAAATATTTCAATAAATTGTTAATTGATTTCTATAGGATCACTTTTTTTTTGCCAAAGACAAACTAACTGCTAAACTAATTATTATTATTTTTTTACTAATTACTATTATTTTGGAAGCTACTTTCAACAAACACCACGTATTAACGTACCAATTATTGAGTCATTAACATCAAATGATTCCAACAGTTTTCATAATTAATATTTAAAAAAAAAGAAATTTAGACTAATGCCTCTACTTTTTCACATGTCCACGTATTTATGCAATCAATATTTCTAGCGAAATGCTTATGTAGCTGAGATGAAGCTTTTTAAGGGTATAGACGTTTGCGCTAGGAAAGGCCATTTAAGAAACGATAATATAAAACAGACCTTAACACCACCGCAACACTACGATCCGTTATTAAAAATAAGATCAACTCTGGACGACAAGACTTTATTCACCTTTTCAGTATAAGTTCTTACAAAAGACACGTCATGGGTTTACTAGCGCACATATAGTTAAAATTCCTAAACTATCCTTTTAAAAACTTCCAAACAGAATCTTCCAGAATGTTCTGTACAGTTAACACTATACAAACAACATAAACATTAAAGTGCGTGAGTGTGGTTTTATATTTACATATAAAAAATATGAAATAAATCGAGCTCAACGTAACACACTTGAGCAATGTTGTTCAGCAGAACAGTGAAGATTGGAGAGTTCATACGTTACGTGCGACTGCTAATCTTTTGTTGTTGGAAGCGGGAGGAATACAAAAGTAGGGCAAAAAAATGTTTTTTTTTTTAATTTAACGGCCGACTGTTCTGCAATTACTGCTAATGCAGACGGTGAATGATGAAATGATTTTTTGTAACGTATGAAAAAATGCCGTGCCTGAATGGGATTCGAAACCAAGACCGCATGATGAGAGGCGAGCACGTTACCAACTTCGCCAATGTGGCCGGCAAAAAATGTTGGTCGAACAAGGAGAGATAGGTGCTGGAACATGTGTATAAGGCCAAAACTGTGGTGGATGATGATATCGTAACATTATAACAGTGATATTCTAGAAATATACCAAGTTAAGGGGATAAATTATTTATTGTAGGAAGTTTTGTATAGTATGAAGTGGAGTGTGTTGAACAAGGATAGTGGATTGCGATAAATGAAATATTCAGAATTCGAATTCTCGGAAATGAGGCGGTGGGTTTTATTATGCCTGATATTGATAATTTTTACTGTTTTGAATGTTTTTGGTAACGCGTAAACGGGTCTCCATTGTGTTCCTATTATGTAGAAAAGCTGTGGTTTTCTAAAAACAACCTCCACCACATATATTTGAAGGAGTACATGGATTTACTAGCGGACATTATAATCACACATTGCTAAAGTGTCCTTTAAAAAACATCTAAACAGAATGTTCCAGAACGTTCTGTTCACAGCACAAACATTTTTCATACAAAATATGGCCCTTTATCGGCCATTTGAGTTCAGTTCAGTTTGCCAACATGATGTAACGAACCAAACCAGCTACAGTAAAGTCTGTTTATGTTTGCTATAGTTGAAAGTATAAACAAACTCCAGCTGATTGGAAGGTAAACATTTTTAAAACTATTTAATTTATATTACAAAAAATATTGAAAAGAGAGTTATTTATATGGTTGCTAGGAAACTATAAGAAGAATAATTATGAATTTTGTGAGGAAGATGGCGACTGTGGTTCCAGACATCGAACAGGATGGATAATCCACACCTTAGTGAAACAGTTTAATTTAATACACATTTAAAAGACTATAAAATATAAAGTAAAAATGATATTTAAAACAACGTTGAATTTTAAAATGTATGGGACATGTTAATAATAAAAAGAATAAATTAAATAAGTGATAATTTAAAACATAAAAAAAAAGACATTAAACATTTGTGTATTTGCTGTAAAACATGATAAATTATTAAACAGAATTTATACAAGATTATTGACTTCATTTTATTCACAGCAAATTCGGTATTCAACTTATGTGGAAAAATTTATCATCCAACAATGATTATGAATGAGTAATGGTTATTCAAGTGTTCTTGTATACATTGTAAGAAAGAATACTTACAATGTATACTTGTACGTGAAAGAAAAGGTCTTCGTACTGTAAACCTTTGTAAGCATTGATTGTAGGTAAGAGGCTAGTTAGTATTTGTATAATAATCTTTATTATTATATAAGTTAATTGAGCTTTAAGTTTACTAACTAATTAATTGTAATTTATAAGTTTGTAAATAAATGTTATAAATTTAATGGAAGTTTGTTTATGCATTATTCTACCCAAGCCTGAAAGAACCTAGGGTTTAGTGTTACAATATTTCCCGAGGTTTTATTAAATTTACCGTAGACTGCTGTATAACAAGCTGATATATTTTTTATGAAAATGGTAGCAGTAAGCGTATTTGTACGATAATATTTATACAACAAAAAAGAGTAATGTAATAAAAATATGAAAATAAAATAAACATTTCGTATTTTGACCGGACAAATAAAAGAAAAGATTAAAAAAGTAATAATGAAATAATAAACAGGTACAGGGTATGGAATCATGTAAACTGGGAAAACATAATGTTTAAAATGTATTTATAAACAGTTGATGTTTTCATTGTACATCCAAAATTCAAACAACACCGAATAATAACAGGAACGCTCAAAATTTGCCGGAAGATAAATAATTTTAGTTGTTAAAATAATTATTTCTCTCAGTTAAATATTAATTAAATTTGCTTTAACGGTTAGTATTATATTACAGAAATTATAACTCTAGTCCATGTAAATCAATTGTTAGGTGAGTGAGCATATGGCTAACCAACTACTGCCTCTGTTTAGAGCATTATCCAATACAAAAAAATCCAAGTTTTTTATTTTTTGTACTTCTTTTTTATTTATATATTCAGCTCGTTTTTAGAAATAAATAGGCTACAATTTATAAGTTTTATTACATATGAAGGTTATTATTCTAAAGTATACTTACATGTGTAACAGACTAATCAACGAGTAGATTTTTAAGTTTATTAATTTATTACTAATTACAGTACACGCGGTGTGACAGTATAAAAGGGAAAAGTGTTTGTTCCAGAATTCTCCAGCAGGACTCAGTTTTTAGAAGTGTAAATGTAAATAATAATAGTTGATAAATCGGGTTACTTCCAATAATGGTTAGACATTGCATATGCCTATTGTTGTAACGGCTACCTGAGAAGGGTCGGTGTATCTATTTATATAATATAGCTTTTTTGTTATGGTGTTATAATTGTGCTTCAATTCTAAGGTGTTTACCTTCTGTTTAGTTATTTACGAGTTATCCAGAACGCGAGAGAAAGACTTAATTTTTTTTTATTCATTTATTTAACGTCGCATCAACTACAACGGTCATTAGCCGACGTTGGGGTGTAACTATTATACGATGGAGGATGAAAAAATATTTTGTAACGTATGAAAATATGCCGTGCCTGAGTGGGTTTCGAACCCAGGACCGCATGATGAGAGGCGAGCACGTACCAACTGCGCCAGTGCGGCCGGCTTAATATTTTTATTATTATAAAGAAAATCTTTGCTAATCCAGTAATTTCGAAAGGTTAGGTATTTAAAGGGATATGCGGCTGTGGGTCAGACAGTCACTCTTGAGTTGTCATCGCGAGTGAATTGTGTAGTTAAAGCCAATTGGATACTGAGAAACAGTTTACGTTTTGGAAAAGGTCTAAACGAGTATTGTATACATCGTGTAATTGGCTGTAAGTAAGATATAGTTGAATTGAGAATGAAATAATCGTTACTAGTTAAGTTTATTTAGTCTCATTAATTTATTATTGATTTTATTCAAATTATTATTTATAATAATTGTCAATTGGATTGTAGTATTTGTAATTCATAAGCAGATTTAAGTTACGACTCTTAATTGTAGTTTTGTGGTATATAATAAATAATTGTTTGTAAATCTAACGATAGTTTGTAAATTATTTATTTTACCCAGATCCCAGAACGGACCTTAGCAATGAGTGTTACAGTACCATACTTATTATTAATTGTACCTACGAAAAGAATATTAACGAGAAATAATTTTCGATTAAAAATAAAATATCGATTTCATAGTAAAAAATAAAATATGAATAACATAAAGAAAATATAACAAGAATGTAGCTAATATCAGATTACAAATATTTTTTTAATTTGTATTTGTTTGTAATAGTTTCAGTGCTCAGTGTCTGAGTAAATCGGATTACTGGTTAATTCTTTTTTCAAAATTTTTAACAAATTTTTCGTAACTATTTTCCTCCCATATTCTTGAAGATAAATACTCTTTGCAGAACTAAGATAAAACATTGTAGTACTTAAACACCACTGTAATGCCTCGAATTTTTTGTTTATCCGTAGAAAATAAAGATTTATGATGCATGTTTTATTGATGATAAACGCTATTAGTTATAAATTTTTCTGTTTAAAATTTCAAAAATATACAACGAAAGTAATGATAAAATTTTAGAGTCTTAAAAATATTCTTTGCATAACTTCTGAGTTTTAATTCTTGCTGTTGGCCGGCCCGTGGGTGTAGTGGTTAGAGTAACAGGCTTCTACGCCGGAATCCCGGGTTCGATTTCCGGTCAGATCTTACATATTTTCAACACTCATCTTCATCATTAGTAGTAATTGCAAAACAATCAGACGTAAAATCAAAAAATTTGGTGTAAACACTCACACAATTTTCTCTTGCCAATGGAAATAATGAACAATGTAGACTAATCTAACATTCGTAATAAAACATTAAAATAAACAAAAAAACTAACCTCAATAAACATAACGTAATTTTAATCATGAGTGAAAGACGCAAAATGAAAATCAACCTCAGTTTGACTTAAAAATACGGAATATCACTCTTTCACGTTAACCTGGGATCTGTAGAGAAAACGCTCTAAATAAAGTTGTAGATCTTTTAATTTACTATAAATTTGATTATAATACACTTTTGTCGTAAAATGCATAGGAAGGCCGAAATCTTTAAAAAATCGATTTTTAACACGTTTTCGTGAGAAAAAAACAAAAAATCGCTAATTACCGCTAAACTAAGCGTTTACAAAAAATGTTTGAAATAAAAGTTGCAGGATTTTAAAATGTCTACAAATTTTATTACAAAAGTTTTTGTGCTAAAATGCATATAAAAGTCGCAATCTTAAAAAACTATTTTTTTATGAAAAAACAGCCTCGCCAAGAATTTCAGCAGACATGACGCCTACCCTATCTTGTAGAGCATAAAAAATTTAGTAAACCAGGCGATTTTTAAAAAAATCGTAAGACCAGTTTTTTAGAAAATCGCAAAAGAGTTAAAAATTACACGAATAAACTACTACTTCCGGTTGACCGATTTTGATGAAAATGTTCGTGTCGGGTTCGGTAGTGGTATCTAACTTAAGTTTTAAGTTTCAAGTTCATACGATGTTCCGTTCTTGAGATAATCTGTTCGCACGCGCGCGCACACACGCACGCATGCGCGCGCGCACACACACACACCAATTACTAAAAACATGTTTTTTTGGGTTCAGGGGATCTGAAAACGTGTAGATCCGGTAAAAACTCGATTTCGAAAAATCGACATGAAAACAATACTTTTCTTCCTATTCATAAAAGCAAGTGAAATTACAAAAGGATTGCACGGTTTTTAACTTTGAAGGGCTCGAGTCGCGTCGGATGAGTTGCCCAATGAACGAGCACATAATTTAGTAGTGAGTTAAAATTATTAATTTAGTTTAGGGGTATCTATAAATATCATTGTCATAAAAATGATGGAACAAATTAAAAATTGCTTGTTAGATGCTACGATGCTCGTTAGATGCTCGTATTTTACAAATTTTTGTAGCATTTTGGCAATGTGCACTCATAGAATGATATTATGGATATTACTACGTAAATTCTACGAACCAACTTTGTGGATTTAAGGTATCATGACATGTGAAGATCAATTTAAATCAGAACATCAAAAACAATTTCCTATTACAATACCATATAGTTCTACACAATAGATAGAAACTAAAAATTAACGCGGGAACCTAAAACAACAAAAGGATTATTATGAGCCCAGGAACAATAAACTGTTTTTTTCTTTTAAGTATTATTATTTACTTTTTATATATTGCATTATTCAATTGAAATTAAATTTTCCATGGAAATTAAGTAAATCTTAAAATAAACGACAGGCCTTTTCCTTCACCACTTCACTTAATACTACAAAGTAGGTGCGTCAAGAGATTTACGGAAAACTTACTTGGTAAGCTTACTGAAACTTAATAAGCTTTAGCCTACTTTTCAACAACAATGATAAAACAAATGTTATCTTTAAAAACTACATTTTTATAAAAAAATTAATCTATTATACAAAAGAATTTTTTAAAATAATACAAAAAGCAAAGCAGCACGTAACGTTCAAATGATTTCATAAATAAATTTACAAAAATTAGACCTATGGTATTTTTTTTTTGTAACTATAAATTTGAACAATACTACAATATTTGAAAAATATAATAGTACATGATATTATGTAAGTTTTTATCTTTACAAAAAACCAGAAAAAATTAAAATTTTCAGTACAAGAGTATAAAACTTAACAAAAATGAGGGAGTCTTCATGTTCTCATTAAATTTTGTAATACTCTATATTACAGATCATAAGGCCAAGAAAAAGCAATTTAAATATGATTCCAGACACCAGAATTAATTGGACGTAATAATGCAAAAATATTTTTTTCAAAAAAGATTTTTAGATGGACAACCATTGTTCAGACCACCTAGTTCGACGTGCAAATAATTATCTCGCAACTAAAAACAAAATTAACTGCAAAACATTTAAGCAGCGGAAGAGTTATTTAAAATAATCCACCTATTAATTATGACTTATTATTTTGAACCCACCGGATTAGTATAGCTCTAGCTAGTTTATGAAAAAGTGATCATTATTATTACATAAAATCATAAGGACGTAAATCAGTAACCCAATTTTTTCCAACTGGCTTGCAACGGCGGAATAATTTTTTTTTTAAACAATCAATGTTTTCAAAACATCATCATCAGCAACTTTATTATTGCCGAATACAGTAATTTTTGATGCAGATTCTGAAAATTAGATCGCCGAACCGACAAAGGTAGGCCTACTCCAAATACAACTGGAAATTTTTGGTGACTTTTCCACGGTACGGACTCGAGACACGGGCTCGGCGGTGAAATTTTACGTTGAAAAATCTATAGACTCCTAAAATCTCCCAAAAACCTTGGCCAACAGCTGATGGTTTCCGGATTTTCCAGAAAGGCATAATTTTATCAAAAAATATGAATACACCCGTAAGGCTGAATCAATTATTCTTCGTGGAGTCTAAAACGTAATTAGGCAAAGCATCTGTTTAGCAAATCTTCAAAGAACTGTGTTATAAAAAAACCTTAATATTCTATTTTTTTTAATTAACAAGGAATTTGGAAAAAAGTAACGACGAGTGATGGCAAATCTGCACGAGGAGAGCTAAAAAGGTTGACCGGAATTAGTCCGGTGGGAGATGAGACCGAACTCGACCTAAAAGAAACCATTATCCTTTTTAATACGAGTATATACGTAGATTAACTATTAGTATACATACTAGACCATAATTAAATTTTATTAACTTTGTTTTATTTTTCATAGCAAATATAATATTTAATTCTGAATCATGTCAATAAGAATTTTTACGGTTAAACTTGGTTATTTTTGTAGTCTCAGTCGAAGTGTAATTTAGTGTCAAAAAAAAAATACGTTCAGGTAACACAACTTAACCCGCTCACAAATCTATGTGGGAGTTAAGAAATAATTTAGATAAAATTTGTATTGGACTTGATTAAACACAAACGTACGTCAACAAACCAGAATGGTAAATAATTTTTTTGAAGTTGGCCTAATTGTGTAATTAGAAAAAAAAGACTAACAGATATTAATTATTTGTTCAAAATATTTACTGTACTAGTAGAACAACCCACAATATTAAACTATAATATACTAATATGAAAGTAAAAAATCTTTTTTCTTCAACTTACATCAACAGCTAACGAAAGGATGAACGGCAACAATTAGGTTAGCTCCTATGATGGATGCTACTAAATTTGGTAATAAAAAAATATGATACTGTTCCAGAACCTAGACGGATATCGAACCCAGAATAATCAGCTTACATTGTAAGTTTTAATGGTGCTATTAACGGATAATACCTTTAAATATCTATACACTCTAAACGTTTACTTATTGTACAATTTCACAAAATGTTAATATAAATAAATTTTTCATTTATGCAAGTTAATACTCGTTTAAAAATGTTGTTCCTATTCGTATATATTTCCATATCTTGTATAATGAAATATTATCAATAAATCCTGTATATCGAAATAAATCTGTTCCAATATACACAAAGAAGCTGTAAACAAATATAAACCACAATAAATTCTACTGAATATATTAAATATATGACTAATTACTTTTTACTAATAACGTGAACTGAATAAATAAATAGAGTAGGAAACCCATTGCATCACCAACAAACTGAAAATGTAGGTAGGTTTTCGTATACGACTATACATATACATATAAGGGATTGTATTTGTACGTTTTAAAAGGCAGATCGTTTATTGTAAACTGGACATGACAGTTCATTAAAGACAATATATAATCAACATACAACAAAATACAAATTGTTGTCATTTGTATTTTCATCAGACAACAAAGTCAAAACAAAACATCAAAGGTATTTCATTAACAATAAATACATGTAAGCCTATACATCAGAATGTTTTAATAACATACAGTTAAGTCAATGCGCGTGCATATGTGTGTAATAAAAACAAAACACGATCCAAGTAATTAATGTATGTATACAGTTAACTAACAAACAAACAAATACACAAGTTCGCGAACAAATTATACACGGAACAGTAACAGCATAGTCATAAATCAATGCAGGGATCCTCCCTATTTCCAAAATAATTTATCTGGAACCGGACGAAATTACAACGGTTAACAATTCAGGGCTGTATTAAGTAACTTAATTATTAGTAACAACACAACGGAAATTAAGAAGAAAAGTCAGTTATTTCTAACCTAGCTAAATTTGTTCCCACAAGAAAATACAAACCTGGAAAAACTTTAACAGAACAATTTATTATTAAAAGGCCGTATGCAGATCACTCTTACAAAAGGTAAAAAGGTTTTTTGTTTTTTGTATCCCTGTGTGTACGTGGCAATCTAATTCAATTTAAATACAACAAGCAACCCCATGATCCACGGAGATGAGGATAATACGTATGAGGTGTTGTCTTGTACAGATTTCACTATAAGGTTAAGTACATCTGTAATATTGAAGATACACATTTATCACTTGACTATTCAGTAATACGTTTTTGTTCAGTTAACTAAACCAAAAGTGTATTGATCGTTTATCTTCAAAAAATATTTACATAAAAGGATATTTCCGATATTTTAATTGTTTTTTTTTTCTGATAGGTGTTACAGGTACATTAAAACTGTAGGCTACATATGAAAATCCCTCTGTAGGGAAAAATAATTAATTTACATACTGTAAATAAAAAACAATATAAAATACTGTATATACATAAAAAGTATACAATATTTAAGTTAAGTCATAGTAAAAGTCCTTTCTAATTTTTTAATTAAAATCTTTAAATTTTTGGAACATTTACCATTTTAGATTTATAGTTACAAATATAGATATCCTTCGCAAATGAATAATCTGAATAATACAATTTCTGAATAAGATTCAATTGAAAAAATTAAAGAATTCTGAAAACAATTAATGTACAAAACAGATATATTACAATGGACTATTTTTACTAATTCTAGTTTCTCAGTTCAATTTTAATAGTTTAATTTCCAGATATTAAGCTCGGGTTAAGGTAACAAATATTGTACTGACTGTTGAAGAGAAGACTTTGTTAACGATAGGTAAAAAACTTTTACTTTGCAAACAAATACTATAGCACAGTTTAGGAGGAGGAACAACCACCACCGAGACCAGCGAATCGACTTTATCACCAGTCATATCGAGAGATTTTTGCAGAAGAACAAGAAAGACTCCACCAGCATAATAATGTTAAAGCAATCCAGCTGTTTGACAATAAAACCTGGTTGAAGCTTGTTAAAGACTGGTGAAAGCTAGCCAGAGAGTTTTTTATAATTTCTTTGAAGGCTTTTTTATCCCAGAAATTTTGCACCAGACACATCTGTCTTAGAATAATTATTGTCTCCGAATGCTCACCTGTCTAGAAATTTTTTCCTGGAATTCCTGTATTACAACTATTATTATTTAAATACTTATTGTTTAATAAATAAAACTTATTAGATCAATCACTAAACTTGCAAATTTAAACAGGTCATGAAGTTCGCTCCAGCTCTATTGTCAAATACACAGGCCATATTTTCATATCAATACCTTTCATTACGCTTAAATACAAGGATTTTGTAACGGAGCGTAAATAGAGCCATAAAGAAAAATAACACATCGTTAACATAAACAAAACAAGTCTGTTATAACAAAAAAATATACAAGATATATTCACACTCAAGAATGTACAAAAGGCATTTTAAAATAGAAAAATTAAAAGAAGGCTAAATTCTACCATCAAAAGATTACACTATTAATTTCAATAAATATCAAATAACACAGAAAAATCTTTGTAGTACATAAAGAAGAAAAAAGAAATTGTATTAACCGTAGATTAAAATTTCAATAGGAGAAACGGATGCAATGGTTTGCGTGCGCAGTAAGGAAAGAGCATTAGTAGCAATAGGAAAATGTTTCTCTCTTTATTTCTGTAAAATTTCGTAAAAGAAATTGCGAGAGTTCGCTTTCATCTCAAACAAATAAAAAACTCCAATTAAAAAGCTCGGTATCTAGTAAAAGTAACAAAAAATGAGTACACAAAGAAAAGAAACGGAAAGACGAAATACCAGAGACAAAACGGAAATAAAATAACTGATAAAGGTATAATGGTGAAAGAAATTCCAAACGAACATATTTTTTCTAACACGATCGTACATTTTACAAATTCCAGTACTGTTGAATTAACACCATTATTATAAATTTATATTAAATTTCGAACCACCTTAACCCACTGATCTCAAATCTGACTTCACAGACTCTCCCAAACAATCCAATATGACGACTAAACGTGGATGGAGCCGAGATCTTATTAACTAACGTAGTACTGTAATTGACTAATCTACATTGATCTAAATGCTGCACTCATCTATTCATGTCGGAGTTCTGTCACTGGACTGTGTCTCCACTCACGTTTTTTTATCATGTTAATTTTGTGTTATCATATTCACTAATCGTATCTAACAGATTGTTAATTTCTTGTACAAAGAATAAAAACATAAATAAATTTCTGTTTTTCTCGTATATGGCTAAATTTAGACAACGGGAAGTGACTTTAGACGTTTCTGGAAGTTCTTTTTGCAGCCGACATTCTCAGCATTCGTTCACTTCAGGCGTTTCTCCTTTCTTCTATCCACCCAGGGTTCTGTTTATGTTATTCACGGAAACTCTTAAATTCCGTAATTAGTTGTCTGTGGTTCGATTTAATAAAATTTCTCGGTATATTACAGTTTTTCAATATCTTTTCTGACTTCTTTGGACCATTTATCTGACACCTTAGGTCTATTGTTTAGTGTCTTAAAAATTTATTTTATTTGTAGTTCTGTTTATAAGGATGAAATAAATATTTCCAGAGTATTTGGAAGTACACAAAAGAAATTGGAGTTATTAAAAAAAACACAACTTGTTCTTACAACGTAGTAGATATCTTTTTAACACACCATGAAAAAATCAATCGAACTGGAATTTGAAATCATATAGATACTGAATAATTGGCATAATTTCAAATAATTTTGACATCAATAAATACATAATACACATCCACATAATTTCACAACGTAAAAGTATTCTAGTTAAGATTTTGTATACTTGTATATTTATCGTTGAAATGAAACTATAATACAAAACAATAATGTACCAAAACAAGGTAATAATTTTCACCCTACATAGTAAGAAAATACTACAAGGTAATTCTCATTTCTCAAAACATGGTAATAATTCTTAAGTAACAGCAAGGTAATAATTCCATTTTATTGTCAACCTTCATTTAAACTCCTTCGAAACACCCAACTTAAGTATATACAACAACGTCGTAACCATTTTTCTATATAATTTTAAGAAAAAGAAATAAATAATAGATAGTTCAAAAACAAAGCATCAATGTACTAAAAATCAAAAATATTAACAAAAACACAATCTGAAAAAAAAACTAGCAAAGTACCTAATAAAACTGCTGGGAATTGCTTTAAAGGTACTGCTTTTTACTCATTTCTATTGAAATGGAAAAAAAAATAATACAGAAAAGTTTGTGTTACAAACTTTATATAATACGAATAAGTATAGTAATATATCGGGTGTCCCACGAAGAGGTTGCTGTCTTGAATTAATATACTGGACACACATTTTATTATCACACTATAAAACAGAGGCTCCTAACAGTTTTTTTTTCAATCTTCGCGAATAGCTGGTCACCTGACATAGTCACTACCCAATCGATGTCACTTAAAAACTTAAAGCTATTATATAGCTGACTCGGACTCCAAAATAATACGTAGTTAAATTGTGTAATATTTTGTGCATTTCCTGGACTACCCAACATTCCACTTTTTTAGTTTATTTAAAGAATCATTAACAGATTGCACGAGTACATTACTAACTAAAGTGGTTGATGGAACGGGATCAGTGTGTTTTGACGTAATAATTTGCAGATCGTAGCCGGGAATTGAACTCTGAACCTTCCGCTTTGTAGACTAGCGCACCAACTATTATATCACGGACTTGGCCCCAACATTCTATTGTACAATAAACTTTTAACAATGTTTAGATGTACCATTAAGTGAAATATAAATATAGCTAAGAAAAACTCCACTACAGAGCAATTGTTCTCTTAAATATAACACGTTTAAACGTGATACTTATTAAAGAACTAACTTTTCATATAAAACAGTATGACTATTGAAAGAAAAATATTTCTATAGTATCCAATAAAAATTTCCTGTACCAGTAAAACGCTTTTTAAAAATAGATTATCCTAGACAAAGAACAGGAGAGCTGCAAATATTATGGTGTATTGTAATAATACACAACCACCGAAATCTAAGTCTATGGTTGGATCCTGTTTAAAAAGCGAAACGTAACCCCTAGTCGACTATTAGCAGAAAAGAAACGATCTAGTTAATCGTGTTCCAAGGAAAGGGTAAAATAAAATAAGCTAACATAATGCACATTTTAATCCTTGCTTATCAACACAACGTTCATAATGCTAATTCTTTCTCGTTCTTATCAATGCTAATTACAAGTAACCCAACCGCTCTTTTCTTCTTAAAAGCCTACGCTACAAATAAAAGCATTAAAATGCAATTTTTATTGCATAAAGAAGAACGGAGTTGTATTAGAAATTACTAATATGAAAATGAATGAAATTTCTAAACACGTCTTCTAACGATAATATTTTGAAAATTGCAAAATTTATGCCAAAATTAATACAACAGAACCATTCAAGAAATAAAAACGTTATAATACTTGTTTTCCGGCCTACCTGGGGTAATGGTTAACGGCCTACAGAGAAAAGCGAGAGGTCCTAGGTTCGGTTCTCGGCTAGAATATGTAAATTATTATGTGTTCGTACCAATCGTTCCATAATCCACTATAGTCGCTAATAATCATGCTATTAATGCTACTTTTAAAAAAGTATATCAAAAATTGTTTAATCATACGAATTTCAAAGTAACGGAGTTTTTAAAAATTACTAATAAAATAGATTACATTTTTTACTAAAATATTTTTCGTTTATAATTAATACACATTGGTTACGATGCAATAACGTGAATTATGCTCTTGTATGTATAAAAAATGCAAACAAGACAATCATATGCGGTTCGTTCGATCAAAATAAATTTAAATTAAATTTGTTCTTCACTGCAGTGGCGTTCAAAAAGTTATGTATTTTTTTACATTAAAATATTTATTTGATACGAAATAATAAAATTAATAGCATCTTCATACTTTTATTACTTAATTAATTACTATTTAAACTTTTCTATATTCTATTCTATTACGTTTATATATAATTTCCAGAATGCCAAAAACATTTTTATTCCACCGGAACACAAATTCGTCGATTGCACTTCACTAGAATTTCCCGTCCAAATTGTGTAGTCTTTTGACAGTTTTTCTATACTGCCGTGGAAAAAAATTTATTGTAAGATATTTTTTCAAATTCAAATTTGAAGAAAAAAAATTAAAAATGTCTTGAAAAATGAAATGTTCATTGAAATATCAATGAAAAATGTTGGCTAATGCCAGAATCTTCCAAAGGAAGACATTTTTTAAAAACCTATGTTCCTTTTGCAACATGCGGACGTGTATAGTTATGCCAGCTAGACGGAGGAAGCGAAGACGACCAGATAGAATTAGACGAATGGTCTTATAAGAGCTATGGAGAGGAGAGGTCTAACGGATGATATATAAATGAATGGCGTTTTGGGTTGCGGTAAATGGCCTAGTGCTGTAGAACAGCCTTTATAATAATAAATTTGTAACAATCAGCCTTGACAATAGCTCTCCTTTCTAAAAACCGATATTGAGGAAGAGGAGTCATGACGAGATGTCTCTCTGGACTGAATTATTCTACGGAGGTCTATGATGGATCTTTCGATGCAGAACAAAACAAACTTCCCCCTACACCTTGACGAATAACACCAGTCATAAAATATGATAGTACTATTGGCAAAAACAGGAAACGGGTGTTACTTCTTGAATTACCCTCGTTAAACTAAGTAGAAAATACACCTATCAAAGAATCGAACACGGAATTAGCCGTTAAGTACACCAATCAGCTATTAGATGACTGTCACCAAAGTAACCATTTGGTTTATTAATAACAAGCAAAACTAATGACAAAAGTACAGTTATTTGAAATTTAGTTTGCCGGCAAAAAAGTTGGTAAGAATTAACAAGTGGTTTTTAATGTTTCATACTGGTAAATGTATACGGTGAAGACTAGTTGTTATGATATTACACAAAGAGTAAGGTACTCGTGCTACGTCACATGCATAATTTAATATGTTTACATAAGTAGGATAATATATCGCTGGTTGTTGTTCGTGTCAGATACAAGTTTTGAAGAAAGGTGAGGTCAGGTAGCCTTCCTACTAAAACAGAGTATGAGGTTAACAAATCATCTCGGTTCGCTTCACTTACATTACAAAACACAAACGACTGCCTTTCAACTACATTTTCCTCTTGTCCTTCCATATACACAATTTAGGATACAGTACTCGAATAACATGAGGGTGTCAGGTCAGCTAGAAGAACTTACCACAACAAAGGTAAGTATAACAAAATGAGAATCATTTTCAGAGCTTTGACAAATACTTGGGGTTAATTTTGCGCTTTCGTCCTTTCGATGTACTACTCATATAACACAATATATTACTAACAGAACTTCGTAACGTACAATAATCGATGTATACTTGAACTCAAACGACAAGTTAAGTAACTTTTCGACTTTTACAATTAGAAGTTTACACGTTCTTATTTGATTACATCATAAACATTACATATTCTTTGGCATTTCGTTTAATTGTTAACTAAAATACTGCTCAACACTGCCGTTAATTTTGGATTATGATACAGTTTTTTTAAACAAAAGACATTTGTATTTATCTTTTTATAAATTGTAAAGATCTTTATTAAAATAAAAACACACAAACTCATTAGGTTAAATAAATTAATTTTTTGTATTTAATTTTTATTACCGTACTATAGATTGAGCTGCACAAATTCTGTAAATGATTTTTAATTTAACGGGCCGTGAGGAATTTTACTTTCAGGAGAAGAGGTAAATTCCTCGTTAGTATTATAATAAATAAAAACAAACCCCTTAGGTTAAATGAATTATTTAACTTATAAAATCGGCAGGTTGTGCAGTAGTATACAAATTAAAATAAATACTAAGCTCAAACTTATCCTAACGAAAATACATTAGAATTATATATAAAATACATTTTATGAGCGCCTAAATAAGCGCAAAGTGCTAATGTAGACTACAAAACAGAAGGTTCCAGGTTCGATTACGGCAATGAAAATTATCATAACGTTCAAACTGAGTTACTTTTCAACAACGACCAGGTTACAACTTAACTCACATGACATTCAAAATAGATACAGCAATTTTCGTCGGTCGTATGAATTTTTGAAACGTCATACGTTTTCAAAGCAAGTTGATACTTTTAATAAGTATACATATTTTTTTAATATATACGACAAGCTCTGGAGAGAATTTCATCAAAACCTAAGATACTGAGGTCAATTTTGTATTAAAAATGTTTTGATTTGACATAGAATTGTTAAACAAAAGTAATTACTCACAGTAGACAATGAGCATATCTATTAATATTTTAATTCAACTAAAATATTACTAATTTTAAAAAAAGTATTTACAGTCGTAAAAAAACATCCAAGCCAAAAATTTGGATATCAAAATTGAAAGATAATCATTATGACTTAAATTAAAGACTGACAGCTTTACTTGAACAATGAAACAGCTTAATTTGTTAAAAATAAAATAAAAGATGAAGAATTAAAACTTTCATAAATTAATTGTTTATAACGCAACAAAAGTTTAAAGCAAAAGATATTTAAAGTTTCATGGCTACAGAATACGCAGTACGTATACATTACAATAACGGGGCTGGGATAAGTTATTCAGCAAGGCTTTTAACAAAAGTTAATTTTCGCTGTTTGCTTATAACCCTTCCACATCAACTATTACTCTTTGATAGATCTTTACAAGCAGATAAGCTAACTTAAAAGGGAATAAAGCCTAATTCTTTATAGCTAGGTAGAAATAACACTTACAGCAAAACTGAATTAAATAATAACTAATCAAAATTTATTTAGAAACTAAGAAGTTTCTGAAAGGAATTATCAGGAAATATTTGAATAAGTACGCTATTTCAAAGTTAGACTATAGCTACATTTAATTTCCACATTTCTGAGAACAGATATTATCTTATTCAATCATATTTTTGTTATGTTAATAGATGATTAAAATAGTTCTACAAGCTACTAACTATTAAACGTTCTAATAGTTTTTATATACAAAATTAAATGGCCGGTAAACCGAAAAGTTCATGATTATCATCAGGCAGTACTAGATGTTACTTAATTTATTTTTAATTATACGTAACAGTTCTAAATCGCATGGTCAACAATATTGAATGACTTCAACATGGAATCAACAAACTTTTTCAGTTTAATTTAAATTTCCAACTAACCCACCGGGTTGGTCTAGAGGTAAAGTCGTCGCCGCGAATCAGCTGTTCAACAGCTGATTTTCGGAGACGAAGGTTCCTGGTTCAAATCCTAGTGAAGGTTTTACTTTTACACGGATTTGAATAATACATACTACAGACAGCGGATACCGGTGTGCTTTGATGCTTGGGGTTCAATTAACCATACTCTCTCAGAATGGTCGGCCTGGTTCTATACAAGACTACACCTCATTTACACGTCACACATATCATCCTCATTTCATTGGGTCATGGGGTTGCTTACTGCTCGGAACTGAATAGATTGCAACGTACACAAATTAGGAATAAAAAAAAATTTCCAACTGTGGAGCTCTGCACAATCAGTAAATATTATAAGGCGATTGAGAAAGGTAAATTACGCTGAACAGCATACCTAAAAGTCTCGGTTTAGATTAACAACCGGGGACTGGAAACTTTAAACAAATGGAAAATTAAACATATTAAAACCTAGCGATAGAATTACTTATTCTGATTTAGTCGCAAATGAATAATCAGTTGACGAAACATTAAACAAATAATATTACAATAAATTTACTTCAATCTTATAAGTAGGCCTACCATGTCCATTTCCAATAGTTCAAAATTATACTCGTACAGTCCTATATGAAAACATGTGTAGCAAATTATTAATTCATAAACATTAACTGCTATACCGGGTGTCCCACGAAGAGGTTGCTATTTTTTAATAAATGTGCCGGACGTATCGCACACTTTACAGTTACAATAAATAGATTTATGTAAAAAGTACCCTCGAGTTTCATTTGCTTATGTTTAATCAAAACGAAATGGCGGAAAGTAATTTTTTTTTGCATAACCATTTCAAATTGGTGAATTGTTACAATATTACTTAAGTAATAAAACGAAAGAAATATGAAACTGATAAGTTATTAATGAACACAATTTGTTTCATTACCCTTTATTCGGGCTGTTACCCTTTATTCGGACTGATGTCCATCAATAGCTATGCACTGACAGCAACAAAACAGAAATGAGTCAAAAGTGTTTTTGAAAAATTGCCGAGGTATCAACAGCAGTTGCTCTTCAATCAGCCTCGTTAATTCATCGTCTGTTGCAATGGTGTGAGAATAAACTTTTTCCTTCGAAACCCCATAGGAAAAAAATCACAAACAGAAAAGTCTGGCGATCTTGGAGGCCAGTCCATGAGACCGCTGCCACAACCTATTCAACGGTTAGGAAGATTTTGGTTCAAACCCGCTTTGGCCACATTAGCATAATGCGGAGGAGCTCCATCATGCTGGTAAAAAAGTTCTGCATCTTCACCTGAGAAAGATGAGGAACTATGTGATTAGTTAAAATTGATGCGTATCTGTCTCCAGTCATTGTCTGATGGGATATGTCCATACAATAAAACACCATCCTAGGTGACATCTTTAGTTGATGTGTGAAGGACCCACCTCTGGACTTACCGGAGCCCAACCATACCCTGCCGTACCTAGACCATAGATCTTTATCGGCAGACCTTCTTAATGCCCTCAGTTCCTTTCGTGCAAAATTACACAGACTGGGCTAAGTGTCCCCCTCCGCAACCATCCTTGGTGAGAGCAACCCACACTGTAATACCCTTTGATTTCAAGTGGTTTTATCCACAAGATTATAGTTCATTTTTGATATTATTTTCTTATTCCGCCATTTTGTTTTGATTATTCATAAGCAAATGAAACTCGAGGGTACTTTTTTGCATATCTATTATAACTGTATTTATTATGTTACTATGTATGTAAGTTGTTATGTAACTGTATTATAACTGTTTCCAGTCTGTAGAATGTGCGTTACGTCCGACATATTAATTCAAAAATAGCAACCTCTTCGTGGGACACCCGGTATAACATTACGCTAATAAGTGATAAATATTCAGATTAGTGGCATCATACGACAGTTGATTAGGCCTACCCACCCAAAAACTTCATTTTGAGAACCTGTTCAAGAGATCAAAAAATTTGTTAATTAAATTTCCTAAATGTGCCTGAATTACGAAAAAAATTTTGATCTAAATTTCAAAATAAATTTTAATGGATTATAAATGGTTTCAAAATAAAAATGTTCTTTTTGTACACAAAAACCAAGAATCATTTATATTTTTATACAACCTAAAGGTTTCTAAAATAAATAACACTGACTAGGTGATACTCATGTGAAATAGCTTCAGGACTGACAATGATTACCACGAGAAACATGAAAAAACAAATTTAGATTATTCAACTGAAAAGAGAATTTAAGAATTAAAAAAATACTTGAAATTATTTAAAACTATTAAATTTTCTGTATTCTGGTTCGATTAACCGTGCATAATGACAGAAGTCAGTGTTAAAAACAGCCGTACGTTATAGTCGTTTTTTTGATTAAACTGAACTAATTGGATGAAACGAGGCGCATTTTAATTTGATTAGTTTTGCAAAATGTTATGGCGACCGACCATGACTACCCTTTATTGAGGCAACGACTATTAAACGCTACAGCTAACCCTCCAGTGCTATTTACAAAATAATTGAAAGTGCACGCGCGGTGATAAAAATATTAAATGCATTTTCTATGCGCTATTGCATACTCTGACATCCCTTGAATATTCAGTTTTAAACATGCCAATGAACAAGCGTAAATATTTTTGTCGGCAATACATTATTTACTCAACTAAAATTTTATCCGAATCAATAAAATTAAAAAATTGGAAACACACAAACATTACAGGAAACGATTCAGCAGGACCTCACAGAAGTCTCCCCAAAAAACTGGATACTTTTTGAAACTGTATTTATTTACAATTTCAAACTTAATTTATACAGTTTTAATTACATAAATCATAATGTTGAACCTTCTTTAGAGGTTAAATGTTAACAGAAATAAAAAAAACCATCTAATTTTATATACTAGTACACGTAGACATTTTAATTGCTATTTTCCGATAGTAGAAATAGGTATAAATAAATTTATTCTAGGTATTACACTTACGGCAGATAAATAAGAGCACAAGAAAGCATCGGTTTTAAATATTACTAATCATCAAATTTCATCAGTTAAACAGAACTTTCCTCATTCTGGAACATGTATTTAGTTCAACGCCATTCTCCAGACGCGCCTAGAGGGTCGTGAAATGTACCAGCCTATTATAATGCATCGCAAGATATTATTCTAATTAAGGGTCATAGGTTAATTAGTTTCACTGAGAAAATTTAATTCACAACGAGTAATTATTCTAATATTTACACAATGAGTAATTCTATAGGTAAAGGGTAAGATAAACTTTTACACGTAAAAATAGCCATTATCTCATCTCAATGAATTTCTCTCATTGTTTCTTTAATTGTGAAAAACGTTCTAGAATCTACAATTTCTTCATGTTCTTTAGAAGGATTTCAGTATTTTTAGGTTAAACGCGATTAAATCGGTTCAACTACAAGACAGCGTCATAAACAGGTAGTAAGGTAAATCAAATAGAAAATAAATTCAGAAGTAAAAGAATAAAAAACAGAGGATTAGTAATTTATTATTTAAGTGCAGAAAGTTAAACGGCGTCTTTAATAATAAAAAATTACCTTGTACAAGAATTAAAGAACTTAAACAGTGTCGCCTTAAAGTTTTAAAATAAAGTATTCATGTGTGAGTGCTGAGATTCGAAGAAGTGTGAGTTTCATAGAACTCGGTTAAGAATAACTATATATGAATAAATAATTTACGTTGTAACTAGAGTAACTTGAGCTACAAGCGTTACGAGTTTCGTTAAGCTTTGTTAAAGCAGGAGAGGTGACTAAAAGGGAGCTGAAAACTTATCCGAAGTCTCAACGGCAGCGACGAAGATGACGGAGATAGTCGTACTGGATGTGGCACATCACACTTTAGTTGGCAACTTTGAATTTCTTCAAACGGAAATTTTATGTTTTTATCGCTATCTTTAACTAGAAATGTTTGGAACGGGTGTAAGGTACATTTATAAGAAAAGGGTGCACGGTTTTTAGAAAGTTATTACTGTTGAGACGGTCGGTTCACTAAAATCTGCACGTTTGCGTGAGTGCGTCGGTGTGAGCTTCTGTAACGGAAGGATGCATGTGCGTGTGCGTGTGCACGCGCGTAGTTGTAGTGGAATGACAGGAATGATCATGGAAGGAAGGATGAGAAGTTGGGTGTTTCAGTCTTAAGTCTCTTTTACTGTTATTCCCATACCACAGTCAATCCTCCGTCCTATTTCCCGCTCTCTTCGTTGATGTGACGTATCTGTTCGTCCGATTCAGAAGTTTCTTTGGCTCTAACTAACCTCAACCTTCTTATCCCAACTCTCCTTTTACCCGCTTCTTAACAGCTCCACTTTTTCCCTTCCAAACCGAATCTCTTTTACTCCTAAAACCCATCACTCAGACTCTCTACAACCAGTCACTCACTCTATCTCTCTCATTTTCCCTACCGTTCCGATATCACCACACGACCTACTGCTGTACTTTTCATCCGAGTTCTCCTTTACAATTTTTCTAATTTTCGCCACCCGTCGGCTAAATTCGTTTGTGCGACTAAAAACTTTGACTTAACTTCTTTTCTTCTTTTAAATTTTGTAGCACTGCTTTAGCAGAACTGGCTCAGCTATTTTTTTGTTATCGGTTGGGCTCTTACATTCTGCCAGATACGCATTTGAATACATATTGAATCGTCTCCGATACTTTCTAATATTCTAAACTTCTTTCTTATTCAATAAGTAAGGAAAACTTTACAGCAGACATTCAAAACATATGTTATAATATTTTACTGTTACAGTAAAGTAATAGAATGAAACTAAGCAGTGCAATATCAAACTTAACTTCAAATAAGTACATAATTTACGTACAAAAACTAGTTAATAAAATTTAGATATTGTAAATACTTTAAGAAGTAAGAACAGTAGACTATATATTTTATTTATACTACAGTGATGCATTATTTTACAGCTATACATACGAGTGCAATACATTACCAGCATTGCACCCGCGTTGCGCACAATAATATTGCTAGTCTCAGTAGTTTTGGTTGCACCAAATAATCTAGTTTATTGTTCTCCCGCGTTTTTTTTTTAGGTATCATTTAGAGAACACACATGACAATTTTAGAACTATAGTACATCGAGGAGGTACAGAAATATCGTAAGTATTTGTTTAGGAGAATCAGCCCATTTTTGGCACGTAATATCAGCTTTCATTTATACAAAGGTCTGTGTAATATTTAAAGCCACTGAAAGCACGCCAATTAAAAAAATTAACACAATTATTTTTCCTACTATACCTCAAATAATTATAAGTATACAAAAAAATATATACACGAGAAATTGTGAGCCAGTCCATTTATTACGCAAACCCGATAAATTTTTACTAAATAACTTATCAGTTCAGACAGACGTTCGAGTATGTCCTGTCAGTGACCTGGTAGAGTTGTTATAAATTTTAAAGTAACACCGAATGGTTAGTGACTCTCTGTGGAGACTAGAAGACAACCATACATTAAAAAATTCCACTTAGGGGGAGATCAAAATCAAATTCATACACGACCCACGTCAAGAATACAGGAAAAAGCACAAATTCATTAGGGCGGTTGTCAATTATGTAAAGTTCCAGATTAGTCTCATCAGAACTGGTTCCACAATAAAAATTGTAATCATGATACACTAATGTACTTCTAAAAGTACCAATACGTTTTTGACATCCTCGAGTCGTGAAAATGTTTCATTAAATTTTTGCAGAATTACTATTATTCATTATACCTGTAAATGACTTGTGGAAAAATGATAAAAAATTAATTACACTGAAAGTTTTGGTTTAAATAAAAACACATATATACATATATAATTAGAACAAAATTTATATTAAACTTAGGTTGAGGGACGAAACCCTAAACCTTTTAAAAAGACACTAAGTTTCTATGACTACTAATGTGCATTCACTTTTAAGTTTCAATGCAGTAAAACGTTTTGTACTTAAAAAGAAACAGTAGGGTTCAAAATATAAATAAAAGCTAAAGCAATTCAAACGACTTCACCCCTCGAATCATATTAAAATTAATACTAATATAAATAGTAGATTCTTGATCAATAAATGAAAAGATAAAATTATAATTTTGAAAAGTGACACATTTTAATACAGTACTTTTAGTGATTTTGAACAGAGTTCGTTTTGTAATTTTAATTATAACATTAATAATTACAAGAAAATGAAAAGGATTAGTCTTAAAGTACAGTAATTGGTAATAATATAAATATTAAGAGGTTGTTGTTTAAGTCGACTCGGCGGGAGGTCGGTTCTTTTACTTTATAACTCGACTAGTGTTGTTAAATTGCCACAGTTATGAATAATTTAAGTCACAAAGTGAATTCGCTTAAAGAGCCTTCTCGAGAATATGTCGTAAATTTTATGTACAGCCGTTAAACTTTACCAAGTCACAACGAATTTTATACTCTCAGTAGGGAGGATGGTTTATGTACTTCATTTGTGTGTCAGTGTATGCGTGTTAGTGTTTTTATTGTGAGCGTGAGTGAAAGAGAGATAAAATAAAGATAAAGGGGAAAGGGACAAGTAGAGAGTATGAGAGAGAAAGAACGAGAGAGCTTAAGAAGCAATTGAGGGAACATAAAACGTTTTATCGATATATGAGAAATAATACACACACATAGACACCCCTTTTCGTACTTACCTACCCACACAAACACAATTTGAAAATAAGAAACTAACCTAATTCAGTAATAAAGATCTAAAAATGTCATCGATAAAAATGACAACACTACCTCAACTCACCAACCTCATCTATGACGTACCGTAAACAATAAAACTAAAATACAATTTTTTTATCACCAATAAAACCGATATCAATCAGAATACACTAAATTAAATTAAAAAATATATATCAGAAAATTATTAAGCAAATCATAAAACCAAAAATTTGTATAAAGTAATCGTAACGTCTTTAAACAGTTTGTTGAGATAAATATTGTATACTTACAAAAGATCTAAAAGAAAAACCTGACTAACCTATCCAAAAGGCACTATTGGTTATTTAATGCCATTCAAAACTATCACTGAATAACAAGCTTCCTTTTTATAAACTAATCAATCCAATACCCATCTGTTCTTGTTTCTTGTCTATATCCAAAGCAGTATGGATATTTGAATTACAGTTGTGGGAACCCACCAAAGATTCCAACATCTACATACTGCAGTAAATAAACAGAAGTCTGCACACGTAACCTTTACAATAAAACAAGAATCATGTTCACCAGTAACATTTCGCAACAACATAATTCCACATTCAGATGACGTGAGATACTTAGGCATCTATCTAGACAGGCGATTGACGTGGAGAAAACATATATGGACCACTGGAAACTACATGGACTTAAATTACGACAACTGTATTTGCTTGTTGGGAGGCGGTCACAGTTGTCTTTGGAAAATAAACTTGCACTGCACAAGATGATGATAAAATCAGTTTGGAGTAATGAGATTGAACTATGGGGCACAGAAAGAAAGTCTAATGTAGAAATATTACAGAGATTCCAATCGAAGTTTCTTCGACTAATATGCTGTGCACCTTGGTATGTGCCTAATGAACTACTCCACCATGACCTGGGCATACCTACGGTGAGAGAAGAAACTAGCAGTCGGAATAAAAAGTATATCAACAAGTTAGACATTAATTCTAATCATTTGGCTATAAATCTTCTCGACGACAATAATGAACATCAAAGACTCAAAAAGGCAAGAATATTAGATCTTCCAATCCGATTTGCCTTATCAAAAATGTTTAACTATCCTTTAAAGATTAAAAACACAAAATAATATTACGAATGGTCAACTCTTATTACTCAATAAACTTAATCTTATCAGTTAAACAGACCATCAGACCATAAGTATCACGTCTTCATTCTCTCCTTTTCACACTTTTATTCACCTCCTCCATTAATTTTAAAACTACAACTACGTCTTTCTCCGTATAATGAAAAGTTGTACGTTACCAGGACCCAAGAAGAAACCCTTCATCACTTATAACCAAACGATCACACGGAAGCAACGCTGCTGAGTGCTGTTTTCTTCAAGATATGTTCGAAAATTTTTAAAACACTTACTGGAAGTGTTTATTAAACTGTTTGTAAATGAGTATTAACTGTTAAAAAAATTCTCTATCGCACTACTGCAATAGTACCAAACAGAATACTACGTAAGGCCCTAAACATTGCAACAGGTAAAGAAGAAATTTCCAGTTTCGGTACTCAATTTAAGAAAAATTAGAATCACACTCCAGCCATATTTTCATGAATTTAATGCACAACTCAGAGACAACTAGCCGATTAAAGCGAAAACATCTTTCTGACTTGTATTAAACAGACACTCATTACACTACACATTTATTCATAACATTAGATTGTAGACTTCACTAAATTTAAAGAATTTGTAAAATAATAAAATTTTAACTGAATAACAATCCTAAGAGAGGTGTATCCTCACAGACTTACTTATTTCATGTAAGAGACAGTACAAAATAACTCGTCTACTAAAGGTTCTAAATTTAATTACAGCTTGTAGATTGTCTTTATAAACTAAAAATATATATATTTTAAGAAAAGAGTAAGAACAATGTATTGGTTTATACGTATTTGTTTTTATTGTTTAGGTCATCAACCGAAAGGTTCCTTTAAATCTCTAGAGGCTTTACTAAGTAAAACAAGGACTGAGGTGGTTACATTTGTCTTCCTCATTGAGTAAAAAAGTATGCTTATCAGCATGCCGGGCCCTCCGAAAAGCATCAACTTTCTACCCTGCAAATGACACCTTCACTTCATTCACCGCAGAATCTGGCTGTATAATGCAATTCATGACTCTCAGAGAAGATAACTGTGAGTAGTGTCTTTTACACCTCTACCTCTTCTGTTCTTAAATGCTTCAGTCATATGATTGGCTGATCATGTGATAAGAAACAGAACTATTTTTGTAGCCCTGGAACTAGCAGATCGAGTGTAACTAATTTCACACTCCACCTGCCTCTTATGGGTAAAGTTTATATTTATTAATTACAAAACAATTAATTATTAATTCTTCTTAAATTTTTAGTAATCCGGAAAAATTCAAATACGTGTTATATGATAAGCTACTGTATTAGAAACGGATAATCACAGGTGATAATACATAAGTAGTCATAAGTATGGACACCTGCACACATTTTCTTCCAAAAAAGAGGCAAGGAGGTTTCATGATAAGACTATTCAGAAAGGTATTAGTCAGTAAATGTACTTATAATTACAGCTAAATCGTACAACTTTCATAATATTATTACTTAAGTTACTTGTCAGCTAAACTAAGTTCTATATACTATGTTCTGTGAAGTTGAAAGAAGCTTTGGTTAATAAACTATCTGCTTTCAACTTATTTCGCGCTTTTCCATTCACAACTTAGCTAGTCACGGTGTAAACTCATCGGAACGGATGAAAACTTTCCGCACGTATGCTATAAGAAGAATGGTAAATATTCTAAAATCACAAAAGTGCAAAAATCTTTCTACAAGATTTAACACTCCTCCACAGCCATCTTTGTATATTTTCGAGGTTTTAAAATTCGTAACAAGAAACTCAAGAAATTGTTTATTGAAACCACCATCAACTATAACTACGAAACGAGAAGCTGGAGTAAATTTCGAATCGAGAAACACCTAACTTAATATTCTCATTAGGAACTCATTATAATTGCGTTAATTTGTTTTAATAATTGAGTTACCAAATATTCTAAGATGTTAACATTTACAATTTTTGATAGAGAAGTTAAAAAGCTGGCATAAGTAAATATGAAAACTATTCTGAACAGGAATTTTCAGATTATCATAATAACTTAATTTAACAAAGTGAATTCAATTATTGATGAACTATTTACTATTTAGGGTTTACTTAAGTAATTAGGGTATTGTTAATAAAAAGTAAGCTATAATTAGGTTATGTAAATATATAAATAAATGCTATTGCCGAACTGTACTAACACAAAAGGTTTTACAGTTATTTATAAAATAAATAAAAATGTTCATAACGATATCACAAGATAAATTTTCCTTTGTTGATTTGTATATATTTCGTAAATACCGTATTTTTAAGAAAGTAATATAAGTTACTTCCAAACTGATACTTTCTCAGAGGTATTTGCAGTGTCTTTTTTATTTAGTGTGGCAAGTCAGAATTTATTTTTAAATAAAGTTATAAAGATTATAAGAAACTTATTGAGGAAATCTTTTAAATTTTAAAATGTCAAAAACTTGAAACATTTAGAATATTTATAAAAAAATATGACCACTAGAAATATAAAATAACATTACACATATAACACCTTATATTTACTTACCTCTGGCTCCTGCATCAAGTTGTTATGATGTTCAATACTGTGAAAAGTGGACCTCTTGTGTACACGTTGATGCTCGAATAAGTAATACCCCTTCAATGCTCCAATCTAAAAAATAACAAAACACGGAATGAGTAAAAACTTCAAAAAATATGAGGAGAGTTTATACAATTCAAACATTAAATACAATTTGCTAACAATAAAAAATAAAATACAACGGACCCGTACAACCAATTAAAAATTCTACCGCATTAAACAAAACTCCACAATGAAAACCATACGAATAACGACGTACGAATTAAATTTATTATTCGTACAACTCTTACGAATTATTAGTATATTATCGAATCACTGGTAACTCCGAATGTTTAGAGTAATTTGTACTCGGTCGAGTGGAATAAAAATAATATAATTAATCCAGAAAAGAATTCTACAATTTATATTTCTTTCAATGTATTTTATCTATGTAGAATCCTCATTTGTTTACTGTATTTCGTACTCGGTCGAGCGAACAAAAATAATATAATTAATCCGAAAAAGAATTTTACAATAATTTATATTTATTTTAATATATTTTAGCTATGTAGAATCCTCATTTACGTTTAGGGATCCAAAGCCAAAATAGATAATTAGTAAATAACAAAGGCAAAACAGAAAAAAAGGTTAAAATCTCTCTACAATACCAAACACTTGGAAAGTGTATAACCATCACCAAAGATAACAAAAATGTAAATAAATTTCCAATAACTACAAAATTTTACAATTCAAAAACAATACATCCTTTAAACCATTCATTAAGTTGTACAGAAATCCACAAAATAGGTCGACTACACCAGGTTGACGTCACAAACAGAACATATTAAAAATATGTCTTCTTATTATACGAAAAACCATTCCAAAATTTATAAAGTAACAAAAAAACCCTGAAACCTCCTGAAAATCCAACTGTAAAACTAAAAATATCATGTACTTCGTTGCTTCCGTTATAAACCTTACAAGCCTTCCACATTAAAAAGCCTATTGCCCGATCCTCCTCCATCACTGTATTCCCAAATTACCTTCCTCTAATACTCACGCTTTACAGCTACTCAAGGAATTAACACGTGAAAAATTTTCCAATCAGGAATATTCATTCAAATAAAAGAGAAAGAAGAAAAGAAAAGGAGTAGTACCTATTCAGTAGTGAAGAGGTGTTGAACGGTATACATGTAGAAAGTATGTACAAAAAGTAAAAATTGTTATATATTATCCGTTAATAACAGATATTAAATCAGCAAGCATTTAACGTTTCAAAACGGTACCTAACAAAATTTTATTAGAGTGGTTATTAATGTGTTTAACATCTTCGAAAAGATATAAATAATTCTGCTATAACTGATTTACGATACACGAATTATGTGGGTAGCGTGAGTAAGGCGGGCCAAGTTGTCAGTGTTGGGCCTGTGACGTCAAAGGCGCAGATAATAACGGACCAATCAGAGTCTAGTATTCTCGGCCAATGAGGAAGCCCGAAATCTAACCAATCAGATGTCTTCTTTTACGTCATTTTAATTGGTTCATATTATCCAATCAGAGAGCTTATTGTATTCTACTACGTCAGACAGATATCAACCAATCAAATTGTTTCATTCAGTGTAATGGCATAATGATGTTTTATGATTGGTTCGGTACTTTTACCTCGTTTTTTTTTATGATGTAAGTGAGAGTTTTACGTAAGGTCCACCCAATGTCACCGTCTAGTTAACGGTAAGGCAATATTTATCAGTGTATATTTTGTTTATTTGTTGTACATTCTAGGATTATAGTGAGAAACATAAAAATAGCAGTAAGAGAAAACTTACTTTCAGCACATTGAGACTTTAGAACTGAAAGGAAACGAGCCAAAAATAAATTATATTTGATTCAAAAAAGGATTTCATAATGTACCTATAATTTTTCTTGAGACCTGCATGTTCTCAAAAATCTCATTACCTGAATGAATTCACTTTGAACCAGTTTCTGCAATTTAATTTTGATAGAACTGAGGGTATTTACTGATGTAAAGAACTTTATACGTTACAAGTACTATTATTTGTATAACTGGTAGTCTAGATAAACTTTGAAATAAGAAAACAAAAACGCTAATGATGAATAAATAAATGACGGGTCGTGATACGTGAATGTATATTAAAATACGCACAATATAAAACGAGATAAATTGTGGTGTTGACTTTTTATTGTTCGAGTGACTTATTGTTGCAATTTCAATTGTGAATTATGTCAAAAAATTGTGTGCAGTAGAGAAAAAATAATAAATGATGCAACTAAAACATTATAACGGAGAAATAGAAAGGGAGAGAGGGTCAAGGAGAAAATAAAAAGAGAAAAATGTCAGGATGAAAGAGGCAAAAAAGCACATACGACGAAATATAATAGAGGTAGTGGGAAATGTCCCCACATCATACACAAGACAGCTTACAATACTGAACACATTCACACAAACGCAACAAAATATAAATCCAAATATATAATATTATTCAGAGGCGAGCGAACGTTACGAATTTTTATTTCTATTACCCGCTAGACAAATAAAAGAGATTTATTCGCTTGATATTATTAATATAATCGTGCATAGTTGGTAGAGAAGTACAATAAAAATAATAAAACGCATTATATTCAACACCTACGAGTATGTATGCTAAGTAGGCTATTTATTTTTGAATACAATTGTCGTTGTATCTACACAGTACATTTTATACACTCATCCCCACGCCAGATAAAACTGAATTTAGCGTACAAACTGAAACTGTCTGTTAAAATTGTTAGGGAGCAATTTTAACAATGATATACTGTATTACATGAACTTTAGCAATACATATTATGAGCTAGATTTATAAAGTCAACGTAAAACTGCTATTTGACTAAGTTCTGCATTTAAAGAAACAATAACTTAATATGTCGCATCAAACAACACTATTGCGTAAATTAAAATAAATAAGAAATTATGAACATTTTTCATTTCTATTACTACTACAAACAAAAAATTTGTTTAACACACTATTTCCGGAGTAATCTGAAACATGTATTCGCAACGATACTACTAATACTTTACAAATATTCATAAAACCAAACTTCAATGGAACACAAACTTGAACGAAGAACATGTAAATTTATCATCATTACTTTAATTATAACGCAAGTTCAGTCATTAAAACGTTCCGTTATGTAGAACAGCGTTTCTCAAACTTTTTTCTTACAACTTGAAGAAAAGCATCTACATAACGTAACCCTTATTTTTACTTTACATGTGTATAGGGTAAGAGAAAGTAAACTTACGCACATTTATTTCTGCAACGCATCCATAGAAAGAATTTTTTTTAATATTTAGGAAACATTTCAACATAATACAACTGATAGATTTTTAAAATTTTCGTAATTAAATAACGAAAGAAATATTCAATCTTTCATAGAATTTAAATAAAATCATTCTGTCAGTTTTATAGAAATTGTTAATAATAACGGATTTATTTTACAGAAGAAATCTTGAAAACTTTGTTTTGGTTTTATCTGTAGCTAAAGGTCGCTTCTTAAATGTGAAAATTAATTTTCAGTGCCTAAAATCCTGGATATTACACTCTACGAAGATATCTTTGATAAAAGTCGTAATAAAATCACATAGAAAATTTTATATTTTTATTTAACTGTTATTGTGTAAAAATACAAAATGGTCTTAAGAAACAATTTCATCCCTAAAAATCTGGTGTGAAACACTCACACAACTTTCTCTTGCCAATATAAATAATTAACAATAAACCTAATATTAGTAATAAAACATTAGAAATAAACAAAAAACTAACCTCAATAAACATAACTTTATTTTAATCATGAGTAAAAGAGGCAAAATGAAAATTGAACTCAGTTTGGCCTAAAAATACGGAAAATCAATCTTTTACGCTCAACTAGGCTCTGTAGAGAAAAGTGCTTTAAATAAAAGTTGTAGATCTTTTAATTTTCTATAAATTTTATTATATACACTTTTGTCGTAAAATGCATTCTAAGGCTGAAATCTTAAAAAAATCGATTTTTCACACGTTTTCGTGAGAAAAAAACAGAAAATCGCTAATTACCGCTAAACTAAGCGTTATACAAAAAAATGTTTGAAATAAAAGTTGTAGAATTTTACATTCTCTACAACTTTTATTATATAACGTTTTGCGCTAAAATGCATATTAAAGCCGCAATCTTAAAAATAAAATGTTTTTACGTGAAAACAGCCTCACCAAGAATTTGAGCACACATGACGCCTACCCTATCTTGTAGAGAATAAAAAATTTAGTAAACCAGGTGATTTTAAAAAAAAATTGTAGGACCAGTTTTTGACAAAATCGCAAAAAAGTGAAAAATTATACGAATAAACTACAAATTCCGGTTGACCGATTTTGATGAAAATGTTCGTGTCGGGTCCGGTAGTGGTATGTAACTTAAGTTTCAAATTTCAAGTTCGTACGATGTTCTGTTCTTGAGATATTTTGTATACACACACACACACACACACACACACACACACACAGACAGACACACACACACACACACAGACCAATCGCTAAAAACATGTTTTTTGGGTTCAGGGGGTCTGAAAACGTATAGATCCGGTGAAAACTCGATTTGGAAAAATCGACATGAAAACAATACTTTCCTTCCTATATATAGGCAAGAGAAAGTAAAAATATATAAAATTAAATTATGAAGACTATCCATATAACAAACAAGTAAACTGATTTTATAATAAACATTTAATTAAATTATCTTAAAGGTAACAAACAAAAATTATTTTCTTAGTTTTTACAACTTTACAATCTTCTTTATTTGAACAACTTCTGCCGAATATAGATATTAATTCTGATTAACCCACTTTTGAAATAACGGAAGAATGCAAATCACGTATTTTGAAAAAGAAACATTTAAGTAGATTGTAAAATAACTAGAACAATATTAATTAATTATACGACGAAAACACGACAGTGAATAAATTACTAAAATTTCGTAACTTTTGTAACAGAAATCTGATAACAAAAGAGTTCCTCTGATAAATTCTGTAAAAGATTATGTACAAAATACTCGTATACTAAGAAAAATTGAATATAAACGGAAACAGGGACATTTAACTGATAATACAAATCAAAATAAACATTTTCTAACTATTACTACTACTTTTTAAAGAAATTATCGCGCTACATTCTCAGTTGTACACAATAAATTCAGACCAAAAAACAAAGACCAACTAAACTCTAATGTAGTCTACCGCTATTGTAGTATTATGCAGAAGCTCTGATAAAAACTTTTTTAAATAATATAAAACTTTAAACATTTCGTTGATATCATATTATTTGAAGACTTAATACTAATTCATAAAAAAATGTTTAAACCAAGTTTTCCGTTTTCTGTGTAAACTTTATAAATTGTTTTGATGGTGAAAATATACCCACATTTTTACTTAGAAAACTAAGTCTACAACCTATTTTTCAATGGACCCGGAATGCCTATCTCCGTAATGTTAATGTAAGGAAAATTTTCTCAAAAACTGTTAAGAGTTATCCTGAACAATTTTCCTATGGTTAGTATTCAGACTATTCTACACCCACTGAGTTAGGAGCACCTTGATATACTGTTAGGAAGATAAGACTTTTTTTGAAATTACCACTTTTGAAAATCATAACTTTTTACCTATTGAAGTGGAAAATAAATATTTATACACATTATTTTACTGTAATATTAACGCGGTACATTGAAATTATGGTACAAACGGATGTGCAAAAATTTCATTAAAATCAATTCTCAGTTGGCTGAGCAAATGTTACTTATGCGTCAAAAATTGCTACTTACGGGAAACGAAAAACTAAAAGAGAACAAAAATTATATGTTAAATAATTTAATATGTCATTTTTTACAGTTCAGAGGTTAATATATTCACAGATAATCTGGTGCTAACTTACAAGTTTTAGAACAAAAAAATATCGCAAAAAATAAAAAAATTATGTATTTATCTGTTGTCAGTTAAAAAAATAGAGATGTTATGCAAATGGTAAAGTTTAAAAAATAACTTAAGGATTCAACATATTTTTAATTAAAAAAAACTGCAAAATCCCCAACAAATTACACCAATATCGTTGAATGCAGAAAACTGAATTTTAATAATTTGCAAAAAACCGGATACGTGAAAATTTTCAATTTTTTTCGTTCCGGGTACCCTTAAGTAGAATATTGAGTAGATGAGTTTTCTTTGTTTTATGTCATAATTGAAGAAAACCTCTAATAAGGAAACTTCATGGATGTAAGTTATGTGTTGTATTATAGCCTTAAAATAAGTCCGTACGATGTCTTCGTTTCAATCGGCGAGTGTCGTTTAAATTGTCTAAGAGTGAAAGGTGATTTGTGTGTGATTTGAATCTTCTGTGGTGTTTTGTACTGTATGTGTTGATTTGTTATTGTATTGTTAGAATGTGTAAAACTCAGTGTAATATAATGTTCGTTATGTATTACATTAACATAATATTTAGAGTTTATATTTAGCTAAATCCTTACGACTAATTACTAATTGTTCGAGTTACGTATCCAATAGAACACTACACGATTACTTACGCGTTACTAACGTCAACGAACTATACCTAAAACTGTACCGTAGGTTCAGAGACAAACTTTACAATCATAACAATCCCTTAATATGCAATATGAATACAACGGACCTACCAGGAATCGCACAAAGACGACAGCCTCGCCGATGGAGTAGAGACATGATACATTAACACAACTGTAACATTATTACGTATAAAAAATATAATTTAAAAACGAACACATATATCGAATATCTGGAGAGCTATCGCAGGGTGGTGCGCAAAGCCATTAACGCGGTTTTTTTTAAATTTTTTGTTAATTTAGTTGTGAACGATTTTGCTGGTTGTTCTTATACAGTTGTAAAAAAAAAATAAATTAATAAAATATTTAGCGTAATGACCAATGTATATTAAGTTAGTGTCACATATAATTAAAACAAGATTGAAATATTAAAAGATTAATAACTAATTTGTTTTTTTAGAACTGGCGGTTCTTGGTACTCATTTTTATTTATCACCTTTAACCGTCTATATTTTGTGTGCATAACAGTTCGACGTAATATAAAACAAAACATTGTTACAAAGCTTACCTGTTAGTTTAACTTCATAAAACTGATTCTTGATTGTTTTATATTATATAACATGGCTTAAACAAAGTATTTAAGCATTTTAAAAGTTGATATAATTTACTGTCAAAAACTAATGCCTATAATAGGTTGTATTGTTTCATGCGAACGAAATAGAAGACTTTTAATTATAAATATATATACTTGATCACACGTAAAACATTGCAACTGTAATGTGGAAGAATTAATTACTGATTATTATTAGAATATTATTGTAAATGAACTATCAGATAAAATTATGTTTCAAAGCAACACCATTTAAGTCCGAATTACTGAAATGTACTGGTTTCAGAAACGTAATAAATTAAACAACACAAAATGTGTCTGTATCATATCGAGTAGTACTACAAACACACTACAATATTACATTATTTTGTAAATGACATCAGGAATGAAAAAAAAAATGCAAAATTAAACTTCAAAAACAAATCTCAAGGACAAGAAACACTGCACAAAAATTAACAAAATTAATTATGCAAACATTTTATCGGTTCATTTTAGATCCGATCAAATAGAAGGTGAGTTTATAATAATCATATCAATAAACCTACAGGCTACTCAGAAAATTAAGCGAAAAATTTGGTTGTATAACCACAAATTTTTTTTTATATTATTGTATATGTACGAAAATTTTATCATTCATACAAAAATTGCAATCGTGCAGGCAAGGTAAACTCTGTAATAGAAAACAGGAACCCAAAAAAGAAAGCAAAACTGTAAAATTACATTTTAAATTGGAAAATATTGCAGAAAAGGGTGAAATTTAATTTGTTTAATTTGGTTACAAACCCCAATATTTCTCAACATAAAGGTTAAAATTGGAAAAAATGAATCAATACGTTGTAGAAACGTAATGACTAACACAACATCGAAAAACCTACGTAATATAAATTTATTCAAGAAAATAACATTATGAAAACAAACCTGAATTTTATGTGACTTTCATACCATAAAATTTCTGCACAGAAATATGAATCAAGGGATGTGAACATCGAAGCCGTATAACTTCTCGACAATTAAGATGTGGTGCACTGGCACAAAAGAAAGAGAGCGTTTGAGTTAGTGTAGAGTGTGGAAAATAGTGTACTGAACAATACAGAATAAAAATAATTAAAAAATAAATAAAAGTGTGTACATATCAGAAAAAATTATAGTTGACATTACAAGTTGGCTTTTACAAATTTCATTTTAGTAATTTAGGTTAGAAAAATAGTACTCATTAGCCCCAGACTGAACTGCAGTAATAAAAAATATTATTTTAAAATTACAAATGTAAATAATTCTAATACATACCTCACTTAAAAACAACCCTATCGTTACCCTCTCAAGCAAGTATTAGAACTGTAATAATTTTTTTTTAATCACCCCTAACGAACAAAATTTGCCGAACGTTTGCTCTTATCGGTAATCGGAAACCTAAAAATTTAGTGATAAATTAGTGGATAAATTAGGGAATCATTGAGAAATTTAACATTTTTATATGTTATAAATTGTATTGTAGTTTTAAGTACATGGGCTTACAGTACCTTTGGAAACATTTATCTGAACCCTTGATAAATGTTTCCTCCAAAATGTGAAACTGAATTTTGAACTGATTATATAACCTTACAAAATATAGAAGTATACAACAAATGTATAAAGAAGCAATGTTATATAGATATTTACAGCGAGGATATAAGATACAGAGGAAAAACAATGTTATTCAAAAGTATTTTTATATAAAAGCCTCTACAGTGTGAATAAAAGGTAACTTACACTCATACATGTGATGGGATTGGATGTAGTCTACGATGGGTTTACAAAGTAACAAAGAGATGCGGTAAAGAACCAGAGAGGGTCGTGAATTGATTCCCACGAGTACATCTGGTGTAGAATGAAATGAGGAAAACCCACACCGTAGAATGGAAGACGTGTGGGATTTGTTGAAATTCGGGATACGAGATTCACTAGCGGTATCACAGAAAAGGAAAATACAACAACACCAACTGAGAGTATAACATACCAAAGAGAAATTTGATAAATAACGCACATCGAGACAAAACATAAATTAATGTTTCGTATGATTTCAGGACAAAGGTAAATAAAAACGCAACGTCAGACAAAAAACTATATACAATAATACACGTAAAATCATAAGGCAGAATTGTATGATATAATTGTTAAATGCAGTAAAACAAGAAATTTCAGATTTAAGTCTAAATTATTTGGATAAATTGTACGAAAATCAAAACTAACATGAAATCAATGGGATTTAATTCAAAATTGGTTGGCGAGATTTTATATTATTGACACATTTTTCCTATCAACATCACAGACAACAAAGATCGATGAATTGGATTTTAATATTTTTGCTTTTTAATTACCGAGTGTTCAATTTACTGATGATAAATAAAATTATTGTATATACCAGAAAATAAGAAGTACCATGAAGTAGAAAAAAACAAATTTGATCACTCTTTCACTAAACAACTGTTATGATTATGTACGGCACTTTTCAGAAAATTAAAAAGGAGTTTTTTTAAAAATAATACTGATATTTTAGAAACTGGCCCTGGATTTCCAGGTTTTACACAAAACTGATAAAATGTAAGTTAGTCTACTTAACAGGTAACTTTCATTTTTAAATAATTTTATAATTTATTTTAAAAACGGTCAGCAGAAATCATATCTAAATGTTTTTAAAGTTTTCCTGTTTTTTTTAAGGCTACCTATTAGTCTATATTAAATGCAACTACCAGGAAATGTTATCACTTGAATTTTTCTAGATTTTTGTCGTAAATAAACAATAACCCACCGGGTTGGTCTAGAGGTAAAGTCGTCGCCAAAATCAGCTGTTTAACAGCTGATTTTCGAAGACGAAGGTTCCTGGTTCAAATCCTAGTAAAGGTAGTTACTTTTATACGGATTTGAATGCTAGACAGTGGTTACTGGTGTACTTTGATGGTTGGGGTTCAATTAACCATACTCTCTCAGGAGTGGTCGGCCTGAGTCTGTACAAGACTACACCTCATTTACACGTCATACATATCATCCTCATCTCATTGGGTCATGGGGTTGCTAATTGTTCTGAATTGAGCAGATTGCAACGTACACATTATAGGAATTAACATAAATAAAAAAATAAAAAAATAAACAATAATTTCAACAGTGAAAACCTGTGTTATTCATTATGTAAGAACTCGCAGGTCACAATACTAAAACGTTATTCAACCGGTTTAAGTAACATTTTAAAGGAGTGTATTCTTATCAAAAAAGGTAGATCCTTCAATATAAAGGATTTATTTTAAGGGACTGAATATGCTTCAAGCAACACAATTTTAGATCTCAAAACAGTACATTGTCAAAACGTAGGGGTATCAGGGGCTAGTTATACTATTAGCTGATCATGATTCAAGGCGTCACCTAAGCCATACGCAAAAACACGCATGTATATTTCAGCAGATTATTATTTCGGCTGAAGGCAGAAAAAGACTGAATCGGCTATGCTCCACCACAAACCAGTCCGTCATATACAGTCACCTCTCATGGTTCTATACATCCACTCCAAGTATGCCTAGTAGAAAACAATACTTTCATTCCTATAATTCATATAGGCAAGAGAAAGTAAAAATCAATTAAGTGATTAAAGTGAGACTAGTCAGGTAACAATACACGATTGCTAATAATTCTTACAAAAATTTGCTATTGTCAAAACACACAAAATAATATAATACATACCATAAAAACAATTTACCAATGTCACAGTATTAAAAAACCTCAATTCAACGTTAACCAGGAAAATAGAATAAGTATAACCACACTACACAACATAAATAATCTAACAACTGTTAATGCTCGTATAATAAAATACAAATATAATTACAATCATTGTTCAGAGCAAGAGGTTATTGTTTTACAATACATTTTCATAACATTTACATACATGTTGGTATGTTGCAACATTATTATATTATCACTGAGTAATTAATTAACATTGTACCATGAACATAAATATTATTTTAAAACTAGGACACATTTCCATATGTTGTGTAACAAACTACAATTAATTTGACAGTACAATTAACTCAGATGACTTCCAATTTACAAGTCAGTTATTAGGAGATAGAGTAATACGGTACAATCCATTTCATGAAAACATTCTTTTAAATAAATAAACACAAATGTATCACAAACTATTTAAAATTACACCAGAATAAAATGCACTACAAAACATAAATAATTTAATGTAATTTCTTTCAGAGCCCTTAAGGGGAGTTAAAAATTTAAAAGACCTTTAGGCACTAACATAAAATGCAAACATAACGAGATCAACATTAATTGAATTAACTAGATCCTAAAGTTAAAATATATGCATTGAGTTGCGCTGATAATATAATAAGAGTATAATATAATATAATAAAATACGTACACAAGATTCAAAATCATGACAATTTTTTATGTTTTGAAAGCAAACATGATTTGTTACAGATGTACCCTAGTCGGTGGCTCTGTCATTGATGTTATTTCCAAAAAATATATACATTTGCAATAGGTAGCAAAAAAAACATACTTTTATGGTCATGTAAATAGTATACGTGGCCGCCACCGTTGCGCAGCGGTAGCGAGCAAAACTACGACGCAGAGGTCCCGGATTCAATTCCCGGCTAGGATCCGAAAATTATTACGAGTCAAAAACCCATCGTTCCATGGATAACCCTACATAATTTTATAAAAAAAATTACCACTAAATTTAAAATAAAAATCTGGTGTAAAACATTCATACGACTTTCTCTAGCCAATGTAGATAATGAACAATATAATTTATATTTAACCATGAATAAGCAAAGTAAAATGTAACAACATAACCTAATTTTAATCATAAATGAATGAAGCAAAATGAAAATCAACCTCTCTTCGATTTAAAAATTCGTAAAATCACTAATTGACGCTAAGACTAATTATTGACACAGCGCTGTAGAGAAAAATGCTTGAAATAACGATACTAGGTTTCTTAATTTCCTATAACTTTGATTACGTATACTTTTATTGTGAAATGCATACTAAGGCCGCAATCTTAAAAATCCTATTTGTTACCGATTTTGATGAGCAAAATACAAAACATAACTATTTAACGCTAAACTAAGCATTGTACAAAAATGTTCGAAAAAATGTTATAGGTCTTTTAATTTTTTATAATTCTACTTAATACTCGTATATACACTTTTGCCCTAAAATGCAAATTAAGTTCACAATCATAAAAAAATTACCACAAAAGCTAGCCTCCGCAATAATTCCAATAGACATGTCGCTTACTTTACCTAGTAGAGAATGAAAAATATAATTAATGAGGCGATTTTTTAAAAAAACCATCGTAAGAGCTGTTTAAGAAAATCGTATCTAAAACGTACTGTAATGTTAATGTTACTGTTAATGATAAATGTTAATGTTAAAAATGTTAAATGTTTGATTGTTATGTTATGTTTGTAATTTTGTTTAAAACTGATTGTTATGTTTAAAAATGTTTCTGATGGGTTGTGATGTTGGTGATATCAAACTTAAATTTAAATTTCGTTTGATATACACACATACCCATAGACTTATCGCTAAAAACATATTTTTTTTGGGTTCAGGAGGCCTAAAAAAGTGTATTTCAAAGGTAAACTCGATTTTGAAATATGAACATGAAAACAATACTTAGTTCGATATGTATATTTAAAATAAAAAAGACACACAACAATTAAAAACAATTAATGTAGCTAATAATATTTCAGTAATAAGGCAGTTAGAATTATGTATTCTTATTTATTAAACCATTATAAATGATTAGTGCTTTAAATTTAATGTTTTAGCCTATATAATTACTCAATAGAGACAAAGAATGTTAACAGTGTTTAATATGATTATTGTACATTTCAATTCAACTGTGGTATTTTATGTAGTTATCGAGCTACAGCTGTGTTGGATGGAAAATGTAGATCATGGTGTGTGTTTTGTGGTTAAATGCAATACAACCATACAAAGTGAACTATAAATTTAACATCAATTTAGTGAAAAATTATAAAAACTAACAATTAAAGAATTTTTAACTTCGCCTGCTTAGATTCGTAGAAAACACAACTAAATTACAAATTAACTGATTGCTAAATGTAATTCCTGATGTTATTTGACGATTTAATTTCAGATATTCCCATAACAGGCAAGTGGAGTGTTAAATTATTTGCACTCGATCTGTTAGTTCCAAGGCTACAAAAAACCGTTACTTTTCCTATCACATGGTCAGCCATATGACTGAAGTATTTAAGAACAGAAGAGGTAGAAGTGTAAAAGACACTAATCAGAATTATCTCCTATGAGAGTAATGAATTTCATTATACAGCCAGACGCTGAGGTGAATGAAGGTGTCATTTTCTGGGAGGGGGAAGAAGATGCGTTTCAAAAGGTCTGGCACGCTGATACGCACACTTTTCCACTCAGTGAGGAAAGCAACGGTAAGCACCTTCCTCCTCGTTTTATTTAGTAAAGCCTCAAGAGGTTCAAACCAACCTTTCGGCTGATGACCTAAACAAAAACATTCTCAGATACGGAGATTTTAAATTAAATATTTTTTTTATAAAAAGTACTTTCTATTTTAACCAAATACCGATTAATCAAACAGATCTTGCGATATATTAAAGTTGTTTTGCTACTGATGCGACAAAAATGTAATTAGATAATTACTTTTAAATACTGTATTAGTTTATAAAGAGAATAATCTCATCAATAACCTAAACAATAAACATGAATTTCTTTGAAGCTATAATTTTTGTGATGCTAATGTACAATTATGACAGAAACGTAGCTACCACCAGCCTTCTTTGGATGAATCGGAAAAATCAGAGTTCTAGTTTATTTTAAAAGTCGTCGGTGAACAGCAAAAATGTTATAAGCATTTGAGTATGCGTAGGAGCACACAAGTTAAACAGGGGGCTATAAGAAGAGTAGGTTTACTGGAATTTTTACATTCTAATTCGTTTATTAGATTTTTATAAAGTAATTTAGTCGTACGAAAGCTATTTTCATTAAAAAAAAATTTGCATGGTTATTTTTAAGTTAGGAATAAAATTTACAGTAATAATAGCTAACATACTACTTAATGAAAAAAAAACATTAAATGGTAAAGTTCTTTTGCTAAAATATTTTATAAAAATCATTGCTTATGTGATGTTTTCATGTTTTATCCATATTTTCGGTTACCGTATCTGTGCCAGACCTACCTAATTCAATGGAATGGAAAGTTACTATAATATTTAAAATTATTTCAGATTTATATTATAATATTTCTTCAAAGGAAACGTATATTTTGAGTAGAAAGAGTGGTAAACTCCACACTCCAAAAATATTCATCAAGGATAGCCTACTAAAGAAAAAAGTAGTTTTTCGGAAAAGCTGATTTAGGAGTAATGCAAATTATGCTGTACGAAATAAATATTAAAATTAACAGACGTACGACTAATTAGTTCTGTTTTTTTTTAAATTACGGATAGTTTTTCGAATAGCCCTTAAAAAAGAGAACACGCCGAAATTTTGATTACTTTTCGTGGTTTCCTCACGTTTCCTTTTCTCCCACCATCTTTTCATTCTTCCTAATAGCGCCTTCTTAAGATGCTCAATGTTGTGTGGTTCACGTCTCTTCTGTTCATTTTCTCTTTCGAAGATCACTCTCTGGCTTTTTATTTTAAAAATTTCCCTTTCTGTATGTCTGCGTCAATTTTTGCATCTTTAAGGTTATTCAATGTTACTGTGAACCAAGCTAGTTTGGTTTTGACATTTATTATTTTATCGAAAATTTTTTTGTCAATGTGCTTTCGTTCATACTTGCCACATATCCGAAAAATACAAGTCTCCTTTTTCTCATTACATAGATAATGTTTTCAATTTTTTCGTACATCTCTCTGTTCGAACAGGGTCTATTGTAATTAGTTTTGTGTGCGTGTGCGTGTGTGTGTGTGTGTGTGTGCATGTGCGCGCGCGTGTGTTTGCGAGAGAGAGAGAGAGAGAGAATTTTTAGGTGACAGAGAAATAATATGTTTAACAAAAACACGGAATCTAAAAGGAAATATAAAAGAGATAAGACATTTCTGCCAATATTATAGTAGTAGTGATAATTAGGACAGTAGCAAAACTAAATAAAAGTAATCATAGAGAAAATTTATGTAATTTATATAAATATTTATGACGTGGGTTGGTTGCACCCTCTATTTTCTCATAATCTTTCTATATTTTCAGGATACAGTTGAGCAAGTTACCAGTAGACGCGCTATTAAGAATAGATACATTTCTGTTGGAAAACTTCCAATCATAAAATACAAACTAACATTTCTAAAAAGTAACATAAAATTTATATTACGGTGATAAATTTATTTTAAAATATCGTTCATAATTAAATAATAGAACAAAACACAAAATACTGTAAAGTATATCATAAAATATTAAATATATTTTATAATTTATTACAAAAAGTTAAAATCGATACGTTAGTGAAACTATAGTCGATTATAAATATAGAAAAAGAATAATTGAAACAAAATAAATAAATGTTAAGAATTTTCCGATATGTTCCACAAATCAGGTTTTTAACTGTAGTTGTCTTTCTCGTAATTACGACAAAAACTACAATTACATTGTACAATTTATTACAAATCTAAATCTGGTACAACTACATTTCTTTTGACAGATATATTTAGAGTCAGTCTGGTGAAATAAATAAATAACACAACAAAAACCTGTGAGGTTAGTCACTCATTTGTGACAAAATAATTGATGATAATATACGTATAACAAATTAACAAATTATTTATACAACGGTAAGTTACAGTTAAGGATAGTCCATCCTACGAAAATATCTCTTAAATTATTTTATGTATGAGGTAATCTGAGATACTGTATTCATACTTTCATCTAAGAACGTAGGCTACTACGTGTTAATTCAACAGAGTGCACAAAGAAATTCGTATTTTCTTTCCTAACACAGCCGCAAGAGCACTACATAAAAGACACTCATGTTACCAGAACCTCAAACCTACAAAACTGTATCGTACATGATAAACACAGTTAAATAGCTATAACACTTTAACGAACAGATTGTAAAAATAAATTCTATAAATATAAAAAATAGCTCTGAGAATTGATATGGATCCCACACTACGGATCCACTAAACCGAGTGTCAGAACTCGGTTTATCTATATAACACTTCGAATTATAACAGACTTCCTTGGTACGAACGAAACGAAACTAATCACAAATTCACAATCACTTACAATTTCCTTACATATATGACACAATAAACAATACTACAAAAAAGTTTTTACAGAAAATGAGCAAGATATAAAAACTAACTAATCGGGATGATTAGCTCAGTTACCAGACAACTCTCCAGTAAGGCTAAAGGGAGCTTGGAATATAGATTTGCTTCTACCATAAAAATTCAGATTAAGATATAATTGTTGTTCAGGTCATCAGCCAAAAGGCTGGTTTGAAGCTCTAGAGGCTTTACTAAGTATAACGAGGATTGGGTGGTTTACCATTGCCTTCCTCACAGAGTGGAAAAGTATGCTTATCAGCATGCCCAGCCCTCCGTAAACTATCTACTTTCCACCCTGCAAATGACATCTTAACTTCAATCACTACAGGATCTGGCTGTATAATAAAATTCAATACTCTCAGAAGAGATAACTCTGACTAGTCTTTTTTACACCTCTACCTTTTCTGATCTTAAATGGTTGTCATATAATTGGCTGACCATTTGATAAGAAACAAAACTATTTTTGTAGCCCTGGAAGTAGCAGATCGAGTGCAAATAATTTAACACTCCACCTGCTGCCTGTTATGGGCAAAAGATATGATTATAAAAACTTACGTAAAATTAAAGTAAAAAACCAAATCATAGATTTTCTTTCGATAAGTGGTTTGCTTCGTCATCTCGTTCGTTATTACCTGTATCATCGTCAGCCAATTATTTATCGTAATACACCGTACAGGCACAAATGAAGTTAAAAAAAGAACCAAAGGTAAAAAAAACATTACTTTGATCAGACGTTTCTGTTAGCACTTCCTGATCAATTGTATGTTTTACAACTGTTAAGTTATGATCTACATAACTAACAAATAATATTAAAGAAATAATTTAAAAAGATTACACATATCATACAAAGATACTGAATAATTCGAATTTCTCAGGTAGAACCGATAATTAAAAGTAATATATAATGTAAATAAAATGACCCTAAATTAATAATTTAATTACATAGTTACATACACAATAGCTAACTAAATATAAATTTTTTTATAAATAATCGAACAATACATGATTAGACTGTTATAATACCATAACTAATTAAAATAAAAGCGTATTGCTTTTGATATATTTTAGTAATTATAATTTATTATTTAATGAACAAATGCAATAACGATGCGCCGTAACTGTAAAATAATCCATTACAGTATAAAATCCTGTTTATGACATATATGTTACTTCAATCCCAAAATAATGTCCATTAATTAGTTAATTACTTAGAGAATTAATTGTATAAATTAACAAACGTACGAGTACTCATGTACGTGTATCATATTTACAATTAATATTAGTTCATAATGTAACATTATTTTGCGACTGAAACAATAGCGGAAACCATAAGGGAAATTAAATTCATTATCATATACAGAAAGATACCTTATTTCATTTTAATTAATTGCTTTACCATATTAAATATTATTTTAGAGAGACATAAAAATAAATAAGTTAATAAAGATAAATTCATAATAGATGTCATTTCCTAAGCCGATAAATAACCTAATAAACAAATTTTTTTATCTAGACAGTAAAATTACAAACTGTCCTTACATTTTTGAAAAAGAATAAGTAACAGAATTAAAGCAGAAAACACAAAATAAAACATAATCAACAATTAATAATTAATGATAACAACAACATGAAAGCAAAATAAATGTTTAAAGAATTTTAAATAAAAACAATTTCTGCAATAAAGTTCAAAGGTTTAAATATCAAATCCGCTACTCAAGTCGAACACATCGTATCTGTTAAGTTTTGTAAAAGTATAGTCGCTGCTGTGCAGTATGTTTAACGCGAAATAATTGGGATGTCCGACCCTTCTTTGTTGTGTCTTTCTGCTAAATCGGTTAATTTCCTGTCCTACTGAGTTAAATCATACGTCGTGTACACACACACACACACACACATATATATATATATATATATATATATATATATATTGTGACACTTGTCTCTAAGGTCCGTTTCGGGATCTGGGTAAATTAAATAATTTAAAACTATAGTTTAAAATTCAAGTATTTATTAAAACTAAAAATTACAATTAAAATTAAGTGTCTAAAATCTAAGAGTAAATAACAGTTAAATTACCTTTAATAAATAACAAACTAATTATAATTAACTAATAACTACGATTAAACTTAACCAATTTACTACATACAACTTACAAAATGATAAAATAAACGTTAAACGATAATTCACAGTACGGTGATCTTCTCTAACGCACTGTTACGCAGTTCGCTCACTGAATCACAGACGAAACGAAACTAAACTGACCGCAATTTATCTGGCTACTTATATAGGTGGATAATGAAGATTTCGAGAAAGACAGAGATTTCCGATACAATAATAAAAATACAGAAATCCTTCTGACGGCTTCTGGATAAATCTAAACAATTATTGTAAACAAATTAATAGAATAAAAGGTGTTACAAAAATGCCAATTTTCTAAATAGGTACCCGGCTCACTCACAATACCCGTACAACCATAGGCAGGCCTACCTGTACTACCTACATAACTATAACTATTTCTTGGAAACCCTATTTATCAATCTTAATATTTACGTAAACATTTTTAAAATGTCGGTCCTCGAAAATTCTCCAACATACATTCCCTTTAGATATATATATATATATATATAAGTTTCGTACACGTTATCCTAATAGCTGTACGTAAATGTTTGTCTAAAACCAATATAAAAAAACATTGTCCTGTAAAATAAAAAAAAAACATAATAACAACAATTTCAAACCAGTGTGCCGCGAAATTTTTCTCAGCATTAAAAAATATACATTTGTCGTTTTAAAATGTAGCTTTGGCCGCCTCCTTAGCGTAGTGGTAGCGCGCTAGCCTACCACGCGGAGGTCCCGGGATCGGTTCCCGGCCAGTGTCTAGAAATTTTCACTAAGTCCCATCGTAGTCGCTAATCGCCGAGATGTTGATGCGACTTTAAATAAACTAAAAACATGTAGTTTTTTCTTAGTAAATACACATTATTTATAATATTAACTAGTGTCCTGATGTATAAAGATGCAATATAAAAATATAATAAAATATAAAATAATTATAGTAATAATAAGTTATAAATACAGAAAACAAGTGTAACAAGTGTGCCGTGACTAAATATGGATTCCAGTTCGTGTGTCACGAGGTAAAGATGGTTGGGAATCGCGGTTATATAATATATATGACGAGTCAAAAATGTTGGGAATAGAAAAACCGGCACAGACAGCACAAGGGAGACTAAGGAGGCATTCACTAAGATTAGCCAAGGAAAACTGTAAGAAAACCTTGACCAGGACAGTCAAACATTGTGCTAAAACTGCTTGATTACAGATTTATCCTTAATAGTGTATAATGTCCATATTCAAACTCAAACTTATAAATTATCCATTAAGCAATAAATGCTTTAGTATTGCTTTTCAATTCATAAGGTACAAATGTGCTGAGTTATAGGTGTCAAGTAGATCAGGAAGTTAGAGAATTAGTAATGACAGAATGAATCAGTCAATGAGGGCTTTCTGATTTACGCATAGATACCCAAGCAATGTGAGCAAAAGTACTGTAATTATCTCCGGTATTGGCTCCATGGATTCAATGTAATATAATCGTAAAAGACTATCACTTAATTTCAATAAGTTTACTAATACCAATTACCAGTCGTGATTTGGGTTAATGTCATTTTATGTAGAGAATTTTACACGTAAATTATTTCAATTATTTTAAAGTGCGGTATGTAATAAAATGAGAACGGATAGCACACCTGTATGTCATAATATAAACCGCATCAGGCTGACCAATGTAACCACGGCTAACGTTTTACCACACATTAATATAATTTTGTTTAGCGAGATTGTTCAATAGAAAATCTAACATTTACACCACATTCATGAACTGGTTCATTTTGAGAACAAATTTCGGAAAGTATCTATTAGTAATTATTATGTTATCATTTAAAAGGCACATAAATTATATTGAAATACTTCATCACACGTTACCATTGAACGGTTTATACAAAATTCAACTAATAGCTGAAAGTGTATGAATATAAACTCAGAATGTACTAGATTACAAGATACAGCCACTCTTTTCATTCATCAAAAAACAACAAAAAACAAGAACAAAAGAACGTCAATAAAGTAAATTATGAGAGCTTGATGACGAAGAGACTGATATTTTTTAGCAAAATAAAGAACAGAGCTAAGTGTTTTCTTCTTTATCAATCAAGGATTAGGTCCCAAAAACTGTTCCGACATCCACGTAGCCATCGGTCGCCCCGGATCGCGCCGTCCAATCGGTCTGCAACTTCTGACCAGTCTAGAAATCCTGTGTGGAGACATTCTTTCAAGATGATTGGTCCGTTTCCAGTAGTACTCCATAAAAATGTCTCCTTAAGAGAACATACGACTAACTTTCACCGTATATCCTCATTTTTGAATCGATCCAGTCGACTATAGCCCCTAATGCACCTCAAGAAGCGCATCTCTGCCGACTGAATGGAATTTTCATACTTCTTCTTCCACAACCAGGCCTCACTGCCATACGTCAGTGTTGGGGCAGCCACTGTCTTACATAACTTCATTAATGTACCAGTTCGCGCCCTTCCCTTCTAATTTAGAGGTATTGTACAAGAAATCCTATTAAATCTCTGAACTTTTTGTGGTATGCTACATCTTTGTCCTCTTCATATGACACATCACACCCCAAATAGGCAAAGTGGCAGACCAGTTCCAGAATCACTCCATCCACCATTATCTTTGCCCTGACAAAATATTTTCCTCTAAAGGCCATTAGCTAAATGTCAAAATAATAAATAAAATTGCATTATCACGTTAAATAATACACGGTACATTTGATATGTCAATTTTAAACATGTTAAATTTTAGGATATGTTAATTTACAGAACGCAAAAGCGGGCTAACATTTGCTTGAATTACCCAAAAAAACTAGTCGAAAAATATTGGCTACGACAACCAAAGTTTTATTACAAAATATATAATTAGTTTATATCAGTGATTAACTTTACGAAATTTTTACTTTCACATGTCACCTAAAATATTTCTCATAAATTAATTTACAATTTAACAATAAAAAACCTTTGTAATAGTAGCTAATTTAAAGAGCGAATTGTATAAGTAAATACATAACGGACAAATTTACCGATAAAAAAAAAAAATAACGAGTATGCAAATCAATACAAAGCACCATTAAAATCTCATTACAGTGATAATGCCTTTAAAGTTTATAATAAAAAAGTATATGTAAACTGTTTAGATATACAAATGTTTCAACTCTTTTAGATATGGACAACTCCCAGTTTTACTTAAAATATATTTTGTTGGGGGTGATGATGATCAAACCCGCAAAAAAGCGTCAAATATCACAACCCCGTAAACAAAAATTAAGTATAATGATGTAAGTCAATAAATAAAACAAAGAAGCACTAAAAATACAGCAAAGAATAAGTTAAAAAATAAAAGTTAATTTAAAAAAATTATTAATGACAAAATAAAACAAATAAGAATAAGTTATATGCGGAAAAACTGGAAAACGAAACCTAATGTTCATGTATAGCTTAAGAATACCTTAGGAGCCTATCAAAAGCTACTAAAGCGAGATTGACCTCTATCAAATTGAATCGGGTTCCTTTTATATCTTACTTCAAGTTAAGTGATGGATGAATAGAAGGTGACAGAAATAACTTGTGCGTGAACAGATAACTTAATAATCTTTTGAAACAGGTATAAAAAGAAAAAAAACTATGTTTGAGACAATGATTTATCGTATAACTTAAAGGTAAATACACATGAAGGATGAATTATTTAATATTTAACATTGTAAAAACCGTTCTTATGAATAATTAAATTTATTTACATACATTCACTACTTTTGTTGAAACATTTGTTTTGTACATTCATTAATTGTTTGTTACATTCATTAATATATAAGTCTGACGCGAAATGAACTAACGTTAAGCTATGATCTGAAAATATGGAGAATATAAGAAAAAAAAATTAAATGAATGTAATTAAAACAGCAGATTTCATATTATTTGACAAACTTAAAATATTAATTACAGTCTGAGTTGTTATTCAGACTTTACTGTTATGTTTTAATCTAAAGTTCCCATAGCCTTATCAATTTTATCGGTAATAGCTTTTGATATTATTAAATATTAATTACAAATAATGCAGAAAATTAATTATCAAAAGGTAACAACAAAATGTCTTTAACATGCTTTCATAATTTCGATAGTTTTGAACTTTATCATATCTCAACTCCTCGATTAGTAGATCAACATAAATATTCTAATGAAAACTAAACGTAAAAACAAAAACATTAAGTTCATATCAGTGGAATAATATCACCATAACAGCAACCGATATTTCATAATTCCTAACATTTTATCTTCGACATTTGATTCCTTTGTATAGAGCTAGAAAGAAATAATATTCAAGATATTTATTTATTACCCGACCCTCAAACTGTACAACCATTTCTCCAAATTATAAACGTATACAGAATATAACAAAGTTTACAGCAAAACTGCAAAAAATTCCTTTAGCGTAGATAGGCAGTACACGAAAGAAAAGATTACACCTTTAAATATGTGAGCTCAAAACCTAATATTGTGATTCTTAGAGACCTGGTGTTTGAAGAAGAAACACTAAACTGACCTATACTAGATATGAGAAACCATAGTTGGATAATTTAATTTCCCACCTCACCCACAAATTTAATGTACACGTACGTTACATACAAAGTTATTAGTACATAAAAAGTTTAGGAAATATAATCACTATAAACTATTTCCCCCCCTTTTCGTATTGCAATTCAAATTTTATCGTTTCACTTAAAGAATACTTACACCAATTTTCATAATTGTTCTCTTTGGGAGACACAGAGATATTTACTTTTTTTAGGGTCGTTACACCATTTCTACCTAGCAAGAGCAACTCGTCGAAATTCAAGTGCCTTTTTCTAGGAAGAACATTTCTCCTTTTTCTGGGTATAACCTACTAAATACATATGCCTATTTTTTTATACATACGTGTACCTTTTCAGGAAGATGTACAAAAAATATTTATGGTTTTAGGACTGCCCCTCTTTAACGCCTCACGCACAAGTGATCTAAATACACGAACTTTGTTTCTTTCTGTTCAACTCCTAAGGATTAACTGTGCCGAATTTCAGCTCTCGTTTTAAGATGGTATAAATGTGGTAGGCTACAAAAATATTAAATTAATAAAGCATCGGTTATAATTTTATGAATTGTTTTTATTTTACAATTTTCAAATTAAAATGAAGGTTACCACCAGTAATAACTTTATAAAAGATGTCAAAACGATTCCCTGTGACCCAAATGTAGGGTTTTCCACGTTTCGTAACACTTGTAGCTACTTTTTGGAATGGTCGTTCGTGAAACACGTAAGGATTTTCAGTGCTCCATATTTGACAGTTTTGACTATTAACATAGCATTTAAAATAAAATTACACCTCATCATCAAAATAAGCAAATTCCAACTCCTGAATCCTTTTTCATCGACATGATAAAGAGATCAACGATAATACTGCAAAAGCTTTCAGTGGTCTATTTATTACAGTTCATGTACGATACCGATGCGGCAAGCATGCAAATTTAATTTTTTAGTAGTCTGAAAGTAGTAAATAGGGAAATTCCAGCCTGTGAAGATACCTTCCTGAGCGATTTTCTAGGAAAGCGAGTCAAACATTCTTTTACATTCTCCAGAACATCAACGGTTATCACTGATGTTCGCACTGTGCTTTTACGATCTTTTAAACTCCCAGTCTCACAAATTTAACATACGCCAGATTGTCGACTTATTCGGAACAGAAATATTGGCAATGTTGACTGAAACTCATTTTTACTCGGTCGAAAGATTTATAAGCGAATTACGAATAAAGAATAAAATACATTTGTCTTTGTAAAATATCGATATCGTTGATCCAATAAATACAGGACACAAGTACTGGTGTACAAGAACGAAGTTTCCTTTGTTACAAACTGTTAACCTTGAATACAGCATTTCCAAATGACATGTGGGGGACATCACATTTACCTGCGGGTTACTTTCACCTTCTTAACGTTACAATTGCGTTCTTTCTGAAATACCCGTTATTATCAGATAACTTTAGAGGTTTCAATAACGCATCATAAAATGATACAAAGTAACAAAAGAATTTGTAATATAAAATTTCATAAAAGAATTATATTAAAATTAAAAAATAAATTCCAGAAATGAGGTAACAATTCTGCGCATACAATATTCTAACACAATCAGGTTTTGATACAATTTTATACGATAAACCGACCGGATGTATGTTCAATAATATTACATTTAATATCATCAAAAGAATGTAAAACCTGCTGACAAAGTTTTAAATTTGTAAATTAACTAGAAATGCACATCAAAAACTTAATAAGGTTTGTATTTCATTTCGATCGAAACAAAGTAAATATCTTTAGTTAACACATCAGAGTAAAGTACGAGTATATTAAATGGAGATAGGATATTGGAAAATAAAAGAAGAAAAAGACATATGCACTAGATAGATATAGGACAAATTCCCAGAGCACAAAAATCTAGATGAACTCCCAAATGCAATTTTGTTTTTCTTATAGAATTCATTTTCACTTGGAAATTAATAATCAAGAGAAATAAAGCAGAAAAATGGAAGCGAGAGGATTTCTTAAGAGAGTAGACAAGATGATCAGTCAATTTTCTATTTACTAAAACGTGTATTTACTACCCATAAAAATTTAGTAACAATATTTAGCGCGAATATTCATTTTGTAAACAATTATAATAGGACTCGATGACACTTTTGGGTTTAAAATTTACTAACTTCGTTTGTAAAATTATTTGACAAATCCCTATAGTACGTACCTATACGAATTTGATAGAGAACTACAAAAATCGTAAATAACCAGAACTAAATAATTATAAAAATCTGCCAGTTTGATTTGTCTAATTTCTTGCATTTTTTAAAAATTCCATTTCTGAAATAATTTGAGAATTTAATACGTACCTATAGATTTATATATTTTTTATATTTTAGAACGTTCATTAAACTGCTGTCGACATCGAGTTTTTACCGAAAATACACGTTTACAGGCCCTCTGAGCAAAAAAAACATGTTTTTACCAATTGGTATGTGTGCGCGGGCGTGCATTGAATATCTCAAAAACGGATTATCGTGCAAAGTTTAACCTTGGACCTTAAATTAGGTACAATGAAGGGGCCCGACACGAATATTTTCATCAAAATTAGTCAACTTAAAGAAGTTATTTATTCGTGCAGATTTTCCTTTTTGCGATTTTCTCAAAAATGGTAACGTCTCATATTCTACAGTTTTCGGCTCTACAAGAGAACTATCAGTTTTAATTCGTATGGGTGCTGTACTCTCGTGGTAAATATAGGTATTTTAAGATTGCAACCTTAATACGAATTATGAAGACACCTGCCCCCACCATAGCACAAAATCAATGAAATTGATAACTTCATCATCATTATTCTAACCACATTTCCAAATGTAAGCACTATTTTGGAGGTCGGGGTCTTAAAAGTCATATTTGACAAAGTAGTAATAGTTTAACGTTAGGTATTCGGAATTTAAACAACGAAAAAAGACGATAATTTGCCGAGAATAATTTTACACATTCTGGTAAGCACCAACTTCTATAATGTATAGAGTGAAGAGATTAACTTTAGGGTCGTATAACTTTGATTATGATGATGGATGTATTTCTTACTAGAAATCCACGAGCTTACGGCCTCAGAGGGGTGCCTTGGCAAGTTAACCCGGTTTCACTCCACACTTTACTTTTTTTAAGGATTTTACTTTCTTTACTAATACGTATAAAAATGTTTAGAACTTATGCCCTTCAAAAAAAGTATAGGAATAGTAAGTATTTCTTTATGATAGCCATACTCGTTTCACCCCACAGGCGCAAGAGATCATAATATGGATACCTTAATTTTTCCGTTGAACCCCTCTGGAATAAATGTGGCGAATTTTAGCGAATTTTCGCAATATTTTTTCCCTAGTTGATCGGAAAATTAAAGAAATAGTGATGAGTGAATGAATCAACCAATGGGTACTCACGCACCTGCATAACAGATTATATTTATATTCCAACAGAGATAATATCATGAGGATTGATAGAGACGATGTTATAAATTTACCATTATACATACTTTTATAACTTTTATAAAGAATAGAATGAATGCATTTTTAAAGCCGCATTAATTCTGTTAATTTATAAATTAACTTATACATTACGGAAGATACACTCTCTAGTAAATTCACTGTTATTATTTTAATATTAACGAGCATAAACACACTAAAGAATTTTGATGATTTTTCCCAAACCGCTGAAGTACGGGAGAAAGCATTTCAGTCATGCACATAACACACTGAATACTTAATTGAACATTTGTTTAAGAAACCATGGTGAAATGTTTGGCAGAAGTAATAAACAGAAGGAAGCGAAAAGGAAATTACAGAGGAAGGCCTGCACAAATCAAATTTTGAAAGCTGTTTGGGTAGAACGAACAAGGAAATGAATCAAAATGCTCCGGGATGAAAAGTCAAAAACTGAAGAAAATAATTACCGGATTTCAAATAAAAGTGTCGCTCAATAATTTGTTCACAAATTAATACAATAACATTTTTTTAATTATAAATATTGGTATAAAATGATTCAGAAAGCATAATAAAGTCAACTTCTTACCAAAAATACATCATTAACAAATCTAAATTCAATAAAACTTTAGAGCACTAATTTTGATAACAGAATTACTGAAGTAAGAAGATTGCTTAAATTGAATGATTTTAAAATGAAAATTCAGCTAGAATCCCACTGATAAACAATTAATTTTTAACCTGCACAGTTTTTGAGAATAGTTAAACCTGTGTCGTTTATCTCAATTAAACAGCCAAAACAATCAGATTTTTGTTTTAATACCGCTTAAGCACAAATATCCATACTATAACTTTTAAAATATGAACGTACAATGTAACAAACATGTCCATGAAGAACCATCCTAGTTATCTTCCTTCAACCTCACTTGGGGTACCAAGGTACCAAGCTTTAAAAAAGTTATAACAGAAAATTTTCTAACCATTTCGCAGATTATGAAAACCGAATCATGGATAATCGTCATTGAAAAGTTCAAGTCCTATTCGTTCAAAACTAAAATTTTAAGTCTTTACGTTCACGCGTTAGATTTGTTTGGTTTAACAAATTACGATTAGAGTATGGTATTTATTAGAAAAAGAAAATTGAGATATTTTTAGAAGAAATAACTACTATAAGTTCTATTAAAAAATTAATCCTTCAATTAAAAAACAATTGTGAACATGTTTATAAAGTTATATATAACGTAGTCTTGTTGAACACGTTCAAAATACTTCTTTGGTAGTCTCTGATCTTGTTTAGAGTATTTTGATTTAGGAATCAGGACATATTACCAAATATTTTTTCAACCAAGCAAAGGCCTTTTAAAGTAGTTAAATTTTTTTATAAATACATAAATGTTATTGCAATTGACAAACATTTTATACCGTTACCACAAAACAGAATTTTTCCCTTTATACAACTAATTTCTTAAACTAAACCACTAAATAAAAATTTCATTGATCATGTAACTTTCACATAAGTTATGTTGTTTTAAAAAAGCTAAATTTCTATCTTAATACACATGCGAGTAGCTATTTCTGTATTAGTAAAAGTTCACCAACGTGGAAGCTCCATCTGCGGTATTTTCATGTACAGGTGTTGCTGTGTAGTTAGAATGTGTCGCATATGTCAAGGTTTTCAAGATAGTTACATCCAATATGAAAACTCTATAAAAAAATTGGAGAATTTCCCTTAGGGGTTTTACGGCTTCGATTTTGTGAAGTTTAAGAGTAAACACTCCCGTACTGAGCTAAACAAATCTACACACCACAGTAAAATTTAAACCTTAGCTGATTCATGACTGATACATAAATAAACGTAAATACGCATATAAACATAATAAATAGTAATGCGGTATTTGTGTAATAAATATAATAAAATATGATAATTATATTACGAAAAAATATAATATAAACGCAGGTCATAAAATATTCCTGTTGAAGTAGTTCATAATATTATCTACAGCAAATGCGGCAAATGTGCCCTTTAATACTTTGAATAAAGTAGCATAAATATTTAAATAAAAGAGGGAATATTAAAATAAATATTGAAGGTAGAATCACTTGGCGTAAAATAATAAAAGAGTGTTTAAACAAGTCTGGTACATATACAAGATTTAATTGTACGGCAAATATACATTAAAACAGCAATAACATAGCAGTGGTTTATGTCTATTTGATAATTTTAAATAGATTGTGCATTACCCGAGATTACATTTACTGAGAACATAAACTTATGAATATATTGTATTACATAATGTAGGCCACATATATAATATAACATGTGTTATCGGTAGAGGTGTGGACGTTTTTACAACGGGTAAATGCCATAAACATTCAGGAAAGGTGAAATGTTGGCGAACAAGAGTATGCATAATGTGAGTAAGGGTGTTTGGAAAAGGGTTGCTGAGATATGCAATAACTAGAACCAGCACCATCTAGCGTAAACGATGCAAATCAAAAACTGACCCTTCTTACAAATCTCTTTGTCGCGTACTCTATCTCATTTATTCTTCCATCCTTTATTCAAATTTCAAATTTGAACAGTACATTTCCATAAATTCTTTTTAAAATATCACTTTAGACAAGAAAATAATTTGAAATATGATTCATATTACAAGAGAGATAGTAATCGATAACATTAGGATAGGTTGTCACCATGAATAAAGCATGACTTTACTGAATTTATTCTAAAAAACACAAATAACGATAAAACTTGAATATTCTACGCAATCTTTATTCCGTTTGTAACGCTTTTATTTATAATATATATACTTGTCCTTACAACTCAGAATGAGTGTACCCAACTTACACATTTACAACTTTTCCGTTTTGTCAAATAAGTCCTTCAAATAAAACTATTCTAACACGTTCAAACTTTCAAAAAATCATATGATCAAAAACCGTATTGAAAATTCTTTTAATTTTAGACATAACATTGTTTCAATTAAAAGCTTCAAAGAAACAAAACTAATTTAACGACTCTTTTAATAAGTTTTTAATTCCTACCCTTACGAACTTTTAAAGTTCTATTTGTACCTAGTTTAAAAATCTCTTATTTTAATAGGAAAATATTTATTTTTAGGATAACTTGATTGACCTCAAATCCCCACGTCTTAAAATCAATATTCTGAAATAACATACAAATCCTCATTGACTGATCACAAATTTTCAATATTTTTAGAAAAGATAGAGCGCTGAAATTTGGCACATTTGTTCCTTAGGTCATAAATAACAAAATTAAAGTAAACGGGCGATATTTGACTAAGTGATAAAAATGGCTACCATTGTACTGCTGTAGAAACTACTGTAAAGCAATGCATATTATTTCTATATCTTCCCAAACAAGTACCCTTTTGAAAATCAGTACTTCTACTTTCCATGGGAGACAATAAAAAAAATAATTGGATTTCACCACTTGCTTCAAAGTAGTACAAAAATATGAGTTCCTAATGTTAAGTTTAAAGAAGCGCATGAACCAATACTTAAGACGGTGAAACTTAATGTCCAACTCCTTTTAGTGTCTATCGCGATTAGAACACCCTACAATCACACAACACACCATTATTAAAAAATCTGGTGTGAAACACTCACACAACTTTCTCTTGCCAATGCAAATAATTAATAATAAACCTAACATTATTAATAAAATATTAGAAATAAACAAAAACTAACCTCAAAAACATAACCTTATTTTAATCATGAGTGAATGACGCAAAATGACAATCGAACTCAGTTTGGCTTAAAAATACGAAAAATCACGCTTTCACGCTAAACTAGGCTCTGTAGAGAAAAATGCTCTAAACAAAAGTTGTAGATCTTTTTATTTTCTATAAAATTAATTATATACACTTTTGTCGTAAAATGCATACTAAGGCCAAAATCTTAAAAAAATCGATTTTTCTCACGTTTTCGTGAGAAAAAAAACAGAAAATCGCAAATTACCGCTAAACTAATCGTTATATAAAAACATGTTTGAAATAAAAGTTGTAGAATTTTACATTCTCTACAACTTTTATTATATAACGTTTTGCGCTAAAATGCATATTAAAGCCGCAATCTTAAAAAGAAAATGTTTTTACGTAAAAACAGCCTCAAGCAGAATTTCAGCAAACATGGCGCCTACCCTATATTGTAGAGCATAAAAAATGTAGTAAACCACTTGATTTAAAAAAAAATCGTAGGACTAGTTTTTGAGAAAATTGCAAAAAAGTGAAAAATTATACGAATAAACTACTACTTCCGGTTGACCGATTTTGATGAAAGTGTTCGTGTCGGGTCCGGTAGTGATATGTAACTTAAGTTTCAAGTTTCAAGTTCGTACGATGTTCCGTTCTTGAGATATTCTGTTCACACACACACACACACACACACACAACAATCGCTAAAAACATGTTTTTTGGGTTCAGGGGGTCTGAAAACGTATAGATCCGGTGAAAACTCGATTTCGAAAAATCGACATGAAAACAATACTTTCCTTCCTATATATTCATATAGACAAGAGAAAGTAAAACTACTAAACATCACAGACCGACACCGTACGCATCGTGCGTGCGTCGGCTGTCGCTGGTGACCAGATGACGTCAGGTGGCGGGGCTTGTCACTGCGCATATTGTTGATGATCCCTACCATCTAGTAAAGTAACCGTGCAAGTATCCATTAAATTTTAGTATTCTTTTTCTAATCGTTTCTATTAATCGTTCATTTTCCTTGTACAATTATTCTGGATTTCGTAACCTATTATATTTAAGTTAATAATATTAGTATTATATACTAAATTTAGGCCATCTAAAACAAAATTATTCGTACTATTACACAATCTTCGTTTTGTGTAAAAACATTCGAATACCAAGGTCCACGAGCCCTGGCAGAAAATCAGCAGGGAGGTTACGGAATGGCTGTTAGCTTCATCAAGTGAAAATATAAGTTTCTTTATTAAAGTTTTAGGGTCACATGTACTTGTTGTTGTAATAAACAACAGATAAAATTCTCGAATAAATAAGGAAACAATTGTGTTAACTCCTACAATATTATTCATCAAGAAGAAAGGATTTATGTAATACAAAGAAAATATTTATAATCTAAGAAGTGGAATAATGATTAAATAAGAAGATTTCTTAAGATATAATGTTTACTGTATTAACTAATATATTACTACAACGCACGACAAATATTTTATGGGTTTAATTAACGAGGCTAGATATGGTCTTCGTTATGTTTGTAAAGATAAAGAACTAACATACATATGTTTGTACGTTTACATTTCAGTGTGTAAGTGTGTGTCAAGGGAGTGGAAAAGCGAGGGCGGAAAGTATGATAGGACGGAGGAGAGAGGAAAGAGAAGTAAATTTGAATTGGGACGAACACAGTCTCGGGGGTGTTTTATTAATTCCGGCAGAAGCACTTAGACAAATTACTAAGGTCTAGCTAACATTACTACTGGATATACGTAGAACTTATACGGTACAGAGAATATAAGCAACCAGACTAATTTAGGACAGAACAGATGGTAGTCGATGCTGATAGTAATGCACTCTATCACAAGTTTTACGATATAAAGGAACTAGTGGTGATGCCGATGATACGAATCGCATTCGTCCATCTATATATTGCGCACATTTCTCTTTAACGCTTAATTCATTCCCTTTTACAAAGCGTATGTTTTACGCACCCATTCATACACAAACACATGCGTAACCGCACATCAGTGAAATTCCAATGAACCTGTTTACTTTCTTCTATTCACATCGGATCCATTTCAAAATTACTAATAAGCGTTCGTAACGATTACAAACAAATCATGAGTAAGACAAATTTAATTTGTATACTACCGTATTTTCCGACAGTTTTGAATCTTTTTCATTAGTTATCACTAATCTAAAATATATCTATATATATATATTGTTTAGTGGAAATTGCTATAAGTATTTCATAGTAATATAAGCTTTCAAGATAAATCATTCCGAAGAATGCTCAGTATTTTCAGGACTGATAGAAAAATCGTAAACTGAAAGTAAGAAAATCCTGATGAGTGCGTGATTCAATACTTACAAGAGGCGAAAGCCCTCAATGGCACTTATCACCTAATTTCTGATCACCTCAACAGCTAAAATTTGGCAAATTTATTCTGTAGAGGTTGTAGAGATTCTGCAAAAATACTAAAGCCTGTCCATTTTCATTACAGTGGCTAATGGGTAAAACTGGGTAACTGCCCTAAATAAGAAAATATTTATTTTTACATCCCTGAAGAGCTACAATTATAAATTATCGACATACTCTTTAAGCGGTATCTAAATAAAAAGTAACTTAATTTCGTCCTCTTTTTGTAACGTCTGAAAGAGCTGTAATTCTATACCAAGAGCAGAACGTACAAGACGAATTGGGCTGAAATTTGAGAAAGGATTTCATTTAATTTCCTCAATTAAGTTTGAGGTGGTTAAATAGTTAGCTATGTTTCCCTAAAATTAAGGGTAAACCAATTATTTCGGTACAATTTCCCGCATTTACTGAAATAGCAGAGCTCATTAAGATGGCGTAGTAAATGATTCTGTGAAAATTCGTTAAGACGCACTGATTTCGTGCAAAAAACATTTTTTTCAAACTGACAACCAATAGCTGCATTTTAAAACAAAAATATACACATACCAAAAATTAAAGGTAATTAAGAATAATATAGCCTATAACTTCTGTATACCAAAGGTTTTTGTCCGTCGCTTAATTTAGCGGTAAATGTGTGAAGAACTCGCATTAAAATTGGGGTGTTGGAAAATTAAAAGCTTAAGCTGAAACGCACATCAAAAGTTTAATACAAAAATTTAAGATAATCAAAATACTACATTTTTGTCCACTTCAATAGTAAAAAAACCGCGTTAAAATTACTACGCGTTGAAGTAGCGGGAGAGAGTAACTTAAAGTCGATCCAGGCCTTTCAATTAAAATTCTAAAGGCTAGGTTCTGGCGCTCCTTTTTATGTAAACAATAAAACCCTCCACGACGATTTCAAAATTCTAACAGTAAAGGAACTTGTTGCTAGAAAACACGAGTTATAAACCCGTAGTTATAAACGGAGCAAGTACCACTGGGTACTTCTTCTTCAAGTAAAATTTCCCACCACCGTTTAAGTATCATTACTCGTACACAAAAATCTGCAGCTCAATGTACAGTACTGTAATAAAAATTAAAGATAAAAAATTGGTCCATTTCGTAATTAATCGTTCAACATTATTTGACCATATAGAATAATAACTATAGTGGATACAGCATTAGAATATACCTTGAAAATGAGTGAAATTTTATAATGCTAAAATACGTATTAGTAACAAATTTGGAGTGGGTTAAAGTGTTATTTGTTAGATTATTAAAATGTTTAAAGAGAAAGTCGGTACTATTGATAATTACCATAAATTTAATAGCCAACGTTACATTGAACAAATTAATAACTCAATTTATACATAGGAGTGTTTATTAAACACTATATAAAATTACATCCATGGAGTTTCTCGAAGATACTAATCCCGTTGTATATCGTACAATAACGCACTAAACAATAGGCCGTGGTAAAAAAATACGATTGAAAAAATCTATAAAGGGTAAGGAGGATAGAGAATGTTAGCGGATGAAAAACAGCAGGAATCCCAGCAATAACAGTAAACCAGACACGTGCCGGCTACCGCTATCCTCATTCCACAATTTGGAATTCATCCCTAACATTGCTAACACCCCTTGACCGCACAGCTCCCTAACTCTTAACTCTCTCAAGCTCTCCTTTAAATCTTAACTATGGTTATAACAGTACTTGTGTGTGTTTTAGTGCTGGTAGATAAACGTATATACACAGACCCAAAAACAAGCGCCCACACTTGGGAACTCACTTTTTAGACCATCGGGAATGTCACTTCTCTACTCAGACGAATCTAAACCCACACCGTATGACCACAAACAATACTGAACACGTGAAACGAATGTAAAGTGGCCTCATACGGTAACAGTTGTTTGTGGTTGTGGCATGTAAAGTCATACAGTACACGTACATATTACATACATATATATACATACATATATATGTACGACACTTATACACGACTACACAAACCTACGCTCATATCCCGAGACATGAAACAATATCTATCGAATTATCTATGCATATAATCAACTTGTTGCAGATACCATATGAAATATTATGATATTTTGCCTTGTACTGCGGTTCTGAATTTAAAATCCGCAATAAAAATAATGTGAAATAACAGTAGCATAACATACAATTAAAAAAAGGAATTATTAAATTAAATGTATATAGCTAACTGCGGAACATTTTGCGGTTTACCAGAAACAAAAATATTAATTAGATTATTGATAACATACTTTAAAAAATTATCTGACAACAGCTGTTGTTCTAAAAAGAAAGATAAAACTAACTTTTTTATACGTTCTTAATTTATTTCTGTTTCATATAACAACTAAAAATGTCAAGTAAAAAATAAAATAAATTAATTATCACTAGAAATAATTTACATAATATAATTCTGGAAGTCAAAAAATTTGGGGTAGGAAATGTCAAAGTTATACTCTTCACAGAACGCAAATATGTGACTATTAGGCATTCGCTTGGCGTATCAAAGGAAAACAGAGTGGAAATCTTGATTTAAACAGCTAATTGGAGCCCTCTAACTCAATTCCGAATAAATGTATTTCTTTTAATTCTATTTGTCAGTTTTTTATATTAACGATTTTAAATAGAAATAAACAAGATAACAATCTGTAACTAAATTTAGAGTTGTTTACGTTTCAATCCAAGATGGCCGATGCTGATATTAAAATTTAAATTAAAAAATAAATTAAATATATTACAAAAACTATTCAAGATAAGTTCTTTTTTATATCCTTGGCAAGAAAACATTTCACTACCATAAACTTATTCAATAAAATGAACATTCAAACAAGACAGATAAATTCAGTTTTTCAGATGTTGATGTCAACAGATGATAAGAAATTTAGTAATATTATAAAATGGTTTTTCTAGCAGAAAATATTTTAAAAAAATGAACCGGAGAAAATCTTTTCAATGATTTAGTAGGATGTTATAAATTTTGACAGAAGCGGACAGTGATTTTCGTATCCGGTTGCTCTATGTTGCAGAGTTCTAAGACAATTTTTTGTAACTGGCCGGGTACGAACAGAAATCTTCAAAACATTTTCAAAAATACATGTCCATTCCTTTTTAGAAGCACTAAAGCTTGAATAATATCATACAAATGTACACAAAATTAGTTCCTAATTTTATCGATTAAATGTTTGGTTTAGTTATAACACGAATAAAATAGTTTAACATAATATACAGGGTAATTCACGAGGTTCTCCCCCAACTTCTGTAGCGCATTTTACTAGAAAAAATGTTTTGTAAACACAAGTCCGAAAACACTTCGTTAGCGAGTTACAGCTAGAGAATGTTTTGGCATGATTTCTGGACAAATTGTGAAATAAAGCCCTACTGAACTTCTGGAAAGCTAAATTAAATGGCAAAATTGTTGTTTCTTATGTATTTTGACCTGAAAAAGTCAATAAAATAGGTTTCAGAACTGTATCTTTAGTAGTGTTTGAGGAACAATAACTTTGTTAATGAGTAGTAAATACATAAAATATTTAAACATAAATTGTAGAGAATTTAATTCTGAGAAAATTAATGTAATTAGGTAAAAATTTTTTCTCTTTAATTTTTTATTTATAACTGTAAAATGTTACAACAAGCAAATTTGATGATTATCGTGATAATGTAAATGACATGATAGGCATGAGAGGGGTAGGGCCCCCATTGGTGCCTCCCCAAGAATGAAATTTGTATATCAAATTAGCAGGTCTCTACTCCAGCGTCTTTTAAGGCGTCTAGGGGGATTATCAGGTAAATGGACGGAGGAAAGTGAACGCACCAGGGGGTTCTCGTGTTCGTGTGACTTGTCGTGAAAGCGTTTGTATAGGTATTCAATGGAGTTTTGTGCAAGTGGTGTTTTCAAATCTGTATGTAAGGTTTTGTTGCTAACGTAAAGAGGTACTTTTGCTATAAGGCGTAATGTTTTTGACTGGAATGCTTGAATTCGTTGCAAGTTAGAGGGTTTGGTAAAAAATGAAACAGAAATTAGTATAAACAATTCAATTTTATTTAGTATGTATAACGCATTACTGATTTACAGGAAATACCTAACAAAAACAAAATGTTTGTTTCTTAATAATGAAATAAATGAGAAAACAGGATTAACAGTATGTAATATACAATAATCAGTGAATTCGTAACTGTTATTTCGGTTTCCTACTTTCAATTAATTATGAATTTTGTTATCAAAAACCAGCTTTATCAGGAACAGCATAAATCGGAAACGTTTAATAGATCCTGGATGTACACTGGCTTCAATTACATGAAAATAATCTCGAATCACATTCGGTAAATGCAATGATTACATTTATTACCGTTTGTCGGTTTATAAACAGCTGTTATCTTAGTAAAATAGGTTGTCTAAATTCACTACGATACTGATATCGACGGGTGTGATCCATTAACTAATGTAGCCGGCTCATCAGTAAGTGAATTAATATTACAGTATATTGAAAATGTTGAAAATACAATTTAGTTAATTAGCCTTTTCTGTGATAAAGATAAACAATTTATATGTTATTATCAATTGACCACCGCTTATGTACACAAGAGGTATATATGTGTTTGGGTTATTGTAATGGTTATAGTAGTAAAGCAGGAGTTGGTTTGTGAACTCGACAGGGTTGTATATAATGGTACAATAGGTTACTGGGTGAGGGGAAGGGGAGGAAGTCAGTTCTGTTGTAAGTGTGAAGGGGTCGTTTCTAACTTTGACAATGGAGTCGAGAGAACAAAAGCCTACTGCGGTTTTGTTTGTTCGTTTGTGTACTTGTATTATGAGTGAAAATGTGTGTCTGTGTGAGACGGAGCAGTAACTAGTAGCCGGATATAGTACTCTAAAACACTACACCATCCCTACCAACAGTAGATTGATGTCAACTAATTAAAGGCCACTTACTTTATCCTAATAACGCCCGATCCGTATAAATTAATGAATTTTCCATGCTAATTTTATTTCATTTCAAAAATTTTGTTTGTTTTTTTTTAAAATAAACCATATAATGATATTAGGTTACACGGGTATTTCGTTGTTCGTAAAAGTATAATTGATAAAACAAAAGCTCTCAACAACAGCACAACACAACAGCGGTATCTACTACCTATACGGAAATAAAAAAAGTCTCAACATCAATACAAAAAAACAACACTTAATGAAAACTGTGCTTGTCTGAAATACAATATAGATGGAAAAATGCTTTTTAGAAAACTTCCTCACAATTTAATGTTTTCCATTAATATTGACACCATAACACCATCTGAAGGTAATTAAATGAAGTTAATTTCTGAAAAATGAAACCTAACCAAATATTACAGCTAAATTAAGTACAACCTAAAAATTTAGATCAGATTCCGTTATATGCCCCCAAATGTTACAAATGTTCCCTTACACATTAAATTATTAAAATTTTAAGCACACAACTACAAAATATTTATGATTATTTAAGAAAGATTATACAATATTTAAACTTTCGAGATGATTGTATTCCTTATCTTATTGCTACTTTACTCCCATATGGTATGATCACTGATTCACTTGAAAGGTGGCGATTGTAAGTAAACTTGAGTGTAGAGTTGATGTTCAGTTACTTACTAGCACATGGCTAGACAGTTCCAAATTATCATTTAATAAAATTTTGATGTTTTTTATTCATGAAGTTTTGATATAACTACTGATGATGTTTGGAGCTTGTAATAAATCACAACACAACAGTTGATTGGAACAACTATTTGCGAGAAGTATGTGCACTTAAACTATCCTAAGTGTAAAGAAAACATTTACGTTTCGGGGGAATATAACGGAACCTAACCGATGTTTATTCAAACAATTATCGGAGAAGGTAAAATATGGATCTACCATAATTCTCTGAATAATTTCATTTGTAGAAAAGTAAATCCAAAAAATCTTCGTCTTGTAAAAATGTTTAGAACTCACTGCTTCCAAAAATAGGCTACTGACATCAGTTTTGGACTTTAATGGAAAAATTAAAAGGAAATCAAAATACTGTATTCGTAGTAAAACTATAAACAAGACTGAGTAACGCAATTACTTTGAAACTCATGGACATTCTTAGATAAACGTCATCAGTAGTTTATTTAGGTACAAAGAAAATTTTAAGATAGCAATATTAGGGTCGATGACGATCCTAGCAGAGTTGGAACCCCAGCATTTTTATTAGTAGTCATATTCGTTAACACATAAGCTACCAGGGTATTCACTCACTTGGTAATTGTCCGATACCTGGAGACGGTTGCTATTTTATAGAACTGTTGTCATAACTACCCCTATTTTATATTAGATAATCATTTAGATATTATAAATATCAAAAGTAAAAGTTATTTTCTTTCAAAAGTATTTGAAAAATCATTGCTTCAGAGATTACGCCCAGTACTGGATACCATAAATCTCATTCCGAATTGCCAGTTTGGTTTCAGAGAAGGTCATGGCACGATTGAGCAAATTCACAGAGTTGTAAACAACATCTACAAAGCACTTGAAGAAAAGAAATATTGCTCCACGGCATTTCTTGGCATCAAGCAAGCCTTTGACAAAGTGTGGCATGCGGGTCTTATTTTTAAAATTAACCAAAATCTTCCCCATCAGTATTACTCAATTATTGCATCTTATTTGGAGGACCGATACTTTACAGTGAAATATAAGGACGAACAATCATCTCTAAAATTAATTGAAGCTGGTGTTCCTCAAGGAAGCGTGCTGTCTCCTGTTTTGTACACCATTTACACTTCTGATCTGCCACAAAATGACAACACTACAGTGGCAACATTTGCCGACGACACAGCCATTCAGGCAATACACGAAGATGCACAAATTGCATCTCATAACTTGCAGCAACACTTAGACAGCGCACAAAATTGGCAAAAAAAGTGGCGTATAAAAACAAATGAACATAAGAGTCTGCACGTCACATTTACACTAAAACGGGAAACATGTTCACCAGTGTTTTTTAACAACGTACAAATTCCACAATCCGATACGGCAAAATATCTTGGCCTCCACCTGGACAGGCGTCTAACATGGAGGACTCACATATGGAACAAATGAAAACAGTTAAATCTTAAATACCAACAGCTGTATTGGATGCTTAATGGAAAATCCAAATTATCGGCACAAAACAAATTGTTAATTTATAAAACTATACTTAAACCTGTGTGGACATATGGGATAGAACTCTGGGGCACAGCAAATCACAGTAACATTGAAATAATTCAACGGTTTCAGTCAAAAATACTTCGAAACATCATGGACTCACCTTGGTACATATCCAACACTATATTGCACAGAGACACGAACACTCCCACGGTACATGAAGCTATACAGAAATTTTGCACCAGTTACCAAACAAGACTTGAAAATCATCAGAATACAGAAGCCATCAATCTCCTAGACAACAGTGGAACACACAGAAGACTATGCAGACTACACCCTACAGATTTATTTTAATATGTGATTGTGTAATTTATTTTACATTCCTGGCAAGATCAATTCAACAAAATGGGAAATTTTATAGAGTAATACCAAGGGGTATTACTTACTCAAGATTTATACTTACAACACATCTACTCATTGTTCTATGAGAGCAAATCGTAGATTTACAGTTATTCAAAAAAAATAAATAAAATAAATATCAAAAATTAAAAAGAGTATCAAACGGACACACAGGTAGTTTGGTGACTGCATGAGTATAGGCCTACAAAATTAGGAAAGGGAATAAAAAAACATATAGGATAAAGTCAGTTACGTAACATTTTTTTAGAATCTAAAAATCATAAATGGTTCTGTTATACTTTATTATTCGACTTCTATCTTTTCTTCTTATAATGCCGACTACATTACTGAAAGTTGGCCACAACACACGCAAAACGCTCTCTATCATGAGCCAATCTCAAAAGAGTGTGCATTCAAGCATGAAAATTTCTTTCACCCAAGCCTGTGCTTACCTTTAGCTTCAATTTCGAGAATCAATCTGAGAAACCCATACTTATTATCCCTGTATAATTAACCAAGGTAGGGAGTCTTTCTTCTTTTGATTATACCCATCAATTCCACATTCCACAATCAAACGTTTAAAAACATCGACGGTTGTAACATGACTTGTCTACAAAATCCGGAGCGTTCTTCTAAACACCCACTTCTCGAAAATTTGTAAACGATGTTTCCACACTGTATAGCAAGAAAAAGTAGATGTATGTCTTTACAAGCCTATTTGATTTCTATAATCGATCAAAATAAAAGAAAATATACGCAGTTCCTACCAATAAAAAATAGATTTATAAACTAAATATTTGTAAGTTAGTTACTGTATCTGCCAAGTGTTCAACATTTAACATTAACACAGTAATATGTGTGTAAATAAATAAAACTATCAGAGTATCTACGAGTCAGAAACTAAACAAACAGTGTGTAATAAATATCTATAAGTATACAAGAACCTAATAAATAATAAGAGTTTATTGGTTGCGATGAAATAAGGGAGAGTTCTCAAGTAAGCGATATTTAAACCGATGAGGGTGAATGTTTTTGACACCGAACGAGGGGAGCAATTGTTGGATAGTGATACTGGCTGTTGTTTTGGCGTGCATGAGGCAGGTACAAGGGAGTACATACACATGCTCAGGCAGAGATAAAATAATGGGTTAGGAGACAGACAAAGCAGTAGGACGCTATGCCAGCCAGTAGGCGGTTGATATCTAGATAATAATGGTAGCAGTACCACGAACACTATATATGTGTGTACCTGGTAAGACAATGAGAAACCGCAGTACGAATTATATATATATTATATTCACAGCACACACACACATGTACACCGCCTTATCCTGTTCCTAGAAACGGACTATTACTGCGGTTTGCAGGGTTGTAGAGAAGGCTGCTTTCCAGCGTACAACGCAACGAATTATATTAATACACAGTACCACAAGTGGAAATCCGCCTGCGACGTACCCACGAAGTTGGACAAAGCTTTGGTCATTCATAAATTTACCCCTGCAGGAGTTGTGCTTGTCAACACAATGAACACCCCGCAGAGTCTACAGTCGTGTGCAAATGACGACTACAGCATATCCGACCCCTCCCTTCATTGCCCACAAATATATTCCCTCAAACAGCTTGTTGATGCTTATTAGACGTTATTGTTTATTATGAGAATGTAAACGCTAAATATACATCAAAACAATATTTCAAACATGAATAAATATTTTTATATATTCTTCGAACAAGGTACATAACCGCTGGCTATGCAGTTAAAATGCCCAACGCAAAACAACATTCCCGATAAATTTCAAAAAAATTATAAACAAACATTTACCTACCATATCTTACTCGAAAAACAAATTTTCCCCCTTACTGCAACATTCCAACTGAATTTTCTTTGAACAATAACCAACTAACACGGCAAAGAGAACTAGAAACTAAAGTAAATCAAGCAGTCATCAATATTTTGACCACTGCGATATTTACGAAAAAAATAAAATAAAAATCACAGTACGAAGAATAAAAGAATAAAATTACAGTAAAGTTAAGTATACATACATTTCGGAATCATGTGCTTATGTATTACTTTTCATTTTGTTTTTTCGTTTTAAGGAGGTTTTGGTTATTTTTTATTAATTTCCTTTATTTATTTAAAAAAGCACTATTTTATTTTGATTGTAAATAAGTAAGAACAGTATAATATGTTTTAATGTAATAATTTGTTAATTACACCAGTGGGTTGTAATTTTTTCATGAGTTAAATATGAACGATAAGTTGAATTTATTGTTATATAAAAGATTATACATTAAAAAAAAGGTTAAATGAAAAAGTACGAAGAATGTTATGCTAAATTTAGAATATTAAACTATTGTCTACAAATTGAATGTTAAGAAATTAAAAATAAATTTTTAATTTAAATCTATGTTTCAAAGTAAATTTAGTGTTACAGTCCTCGCGAATTCAATATTAAATTTTGATATTTGTTTTTACAAATATTTAACACTAAAACTTGAAATTTTCATGATTTACTTCTGTCTTTAAGTTAAGAAGACTATATTTCTAACATGAGTTGAAAATTAATTTGTTGTTAATGTATCAAGGTATGTTCAACATTTTTCTGATCGTTACTGACTGTAAATGTTCTAAAATTTCTGTGCAGGAATTCGCAGAAATACCCCGAAGTTGTATTCCACATATATAAATACTCATCTGGAGAGACAGAACTTGATTCACACTTATTCATCACTATTTGAAATGATGGAATAAACCAAAGAGAAGAAACATTTTACGTTTCCAGTCTGGATATTTTAATCTTTTCTTGAATCAATTTATTAACGATATAAGGTTTACCTGAACATGTAAGCAAACTGGAACTAAAAAAAACATCACGAGTAAATATGTGATTCGAAAGTTAACATTGCCGAATGTTGTTTTTTATATTCGTGCCTGTTCTTGTTAATTTTTATGTAATATCAATGCACTCTCATCTTTTGGTTGTTTTTTACAGTACAGTTTTAAAGATTCAAAATTAAAGATAAAAAATACAAGTAAATCTTAAAATTTTATGTAATGAAATGAATCATAATATCCTACTAGTTTTATCTTAAACATTGAAATTGCATGGTATTTAAAAATAGTGAAACATGAAACTAAATATTAAAATTAATATACGAAGTAATTTCTAAAATATTAATAATTCAGAAAAAGAAATAAGCTGAGCTAACATGAAATAACTAAAATTTTGCATAAAAATAGTGATAGGGAAGGCACGGGGATATGTACTTCATTAGGCTATATTATAATAATGGTAATAATACTAAAACGGAAAATCTATGACGAAAAAACAAGTAAACATTTACTGTAATGTAAGTAATTAGACTGGTAGAACACAACGGAACTAACAGAAACTGTTATTGTTATTAAGGATTATTAAAGGACTAGATGAGAGGTGGAGGTGGGTCCAGGATCACGATGAAGGATTATGAATTTAATAATTCAAGCGGAACATTGAAGAGGAAGAGAGAGAAAGAGGCATAGTAGAGATAACTGCAGAGCCCACGTTTCCTGCTCTTCTCTTATTATAACATAATATTGGATAAAAGCAATTACTAACTGCATATACAGCAACACGAGTAGTAGTAATATTAGCAGCAACAACACACAAGCTACGATACGATGCCAGTCAAGCTTGACTAGCAGTTTTAGTTGATAGCTACTACCAGCTGGTACGATAACTTCAGAACACCTTCGCTTTTATTAATGCCATTAAAAATATTATAAATTACACAACAAATTTACATAAGTTCTATCCATTAAATTCAATGAACTCAAAGAAATACATCGGCAAGAATAATTTAAATGAAAATTTGACGGGCGTAACGTTTTCAAAAGTACCCTCGTAACTTAAATTGACAGTAAAGAAAGATGGAAGTTACCCGTACCTGTTCTACGAACTTGTATCATGTAAACAGCAAAAAGATGATGGACTTGTCTAAGTAATATTTTACACAGTTTTACATTAAACTTTTAAATAAATAATCTCAATTGAAAATGCACTGTTCAAATTACTACTTTCTCTTTACTTAAATTTATCTTTAGACAATTTAATAAACTTATTGTTCTGATAATCAATTTTTCTTAGCCTAAAAGTACAAAATAACAAACAAAAATAACAATCTACAATACTAAATTTATAACTATAATAATAATAATAATATATATGAGTCAAGAAAGAAACCACGAAAAAGAAAATATAAGTAAAATATTGCTTCGGTTTAGAGACGTCAAACATTGATACAAATGAGAATTGAAATCAGATTTGAAGCCGCATTACTTCTTTTCGAAAGAAGGCTTAACTGATTGTTATCGATACAAAAAAAAGCTTCACCGTTTTGGAAAACTATTCCTTCTATATATCAAAAGAAAAACAATTCTGAATGATTTAGAATACGTACACAGAATAATATTTAAGAACGGATGCCTGAAAAGCAGTATAAATTACAGCCCATCCGAAAAATCTTTGCCTAAGAAACAAATAGCTGTTGTAGAAAAGTCCACTAGAACAATAATAACATTATTACAGACCGTAGCAATAAATAAACGAAAATGATAGATTGCTTTCACAGAGTTCGGGGCGTACGCAGTCTAGAATGCGAATGATGGATGCATTATAATGAATGGAAACAATGTATCGAACAATGAGAGAAAGTGTTGTAGGCATTATTTACAATGTTATAAGATTTAAACAAATTCCATGCTTTAAAATGTATTAAATGGAAGTGGGTGAAGAGAACTTAAGATTCCTACAAGGCCAGAACAGACTGAAAGAATGGTAGCGGTAGAGAAGGGGGTTTCAGTTGAAATTTGTTGGAACGCCAGACGTCATCCATCTCAGCTCATCTGTGTCAGAGGGTGAGGCAGCAAAGCGGTAGAAGAAGAAAGGGGTAAAAGCGATATTTCTTTACTCTTCAGGAAGTCAGCATAATATTAACATAAAGCATTCGGAGCTGTTTAGAAAAGCGAATAGTCCTGCATATGTTGTTATCTACCATGAGTTTCAACATCGGAACCGAGGCACCAATTTATTTTTCATGCTGTTCAGTTTAAATGTGCGGTGGAGAAATGCGCAATTCCATTAAGAACACTTGGTTCCTTTTATCCCAAACCGCTACTAACCCACACAATCCCTCCTTCCACCCCCTACAGTCGCTTACTAAACCTCCACATCACCACCAGATCCCCCTTCGTCCTCTATCCTCTAATGCCCAAATTATACTCCAGGCTCCATTGTAGAGTTGGAAGGGAGCTGCGCTCGCTAAGGATAGATACATTCTTTATTCAAAATGTCCCTCCTCTTCGTCACTTTCTCCCGTGCCTTCCCTCGTTTACACTTTTCTCACACACGGTACACACAACCGATGAAGAATTACGCTCTCATTTCTCACTATTAAATCCAGCTAAGTGTAATGAGCACTGCGGGAGAAATAAATTCGATCAATCAAACTATCTTTAGTACCGTTTAGTACAAAACTTATGTACCTCATCTCGTAAGAGTAACTTTAACTGGAACACAGAACATTAGTGAGAGCAATCCGTTAACTTAGCAACGACATACCCTGGATAATTCTACATAAAAAAGAAACGGGAATTAATTATCCATTAAATGGATTCAATGAAATCAAGAATAATACATATTATATATCACATTTGGATGTAAGATACGGGTGTTAAGAACAATCCCATATTTTCAAAACTTTCTAATTCTCAAATTTTTTTCAAGTTTTTAATTTTTAATTAAACCACTTTCTTCTAAATATGCGGCAACATGACACTGCAGCAAACATACTTAATTATTTACTATTATTTATAAAATCCAAAAGTATCACATTTCAGTTTACATTTAAGACAGGATTTGTACTTAATACAAGTAAATCTGAAACGTTTTCCTCATTAATTCAAAAAAAAAACTTTATAATTAAATTGCATGGTAACGCCAACTTCTTGCTTAAAAATCGCTACTATAACTAAGATATAAGAATTTGCATGTTTCGTAACGACAATTAGAAATTGTAGTAATGACAATTCAAATCTGGTAACGACAATTATAAAAGTGTTTTTTGTCTTAGAATTAAAGTACTAATAAGAAATGACAAGATTTTCGTAGTTTTAACTTCTTCAAACAAAGAAAACCGTTTCCTTCGAAAGCTTGCTTAACATTAAGTAACATTACCTTTCAAATCTGTCAGTGTACTGTATAAGCGAAATAAAGAGAGAAAAAAATTAATGTAGAAGTGAACGAATGGTAAGGGTGCCAAGTGCAGTTTGTACAACAAGTGAGTAAATGTTGGATAGAGGTACGTCAAAACAAAAGCTTCGAATTAAATGTTGCCTATACGTCGAGTACCACAATACACTATCCGACCCTACAGACACACACACACACACACACACATACAACTACTATGAGAGAACGCGATGATGCAACGTGAGGGGTCAAACGTGTCCTACGGACGTGATACTCTCTCTCTTAGATACTGAACCCCACCGTTCACCCTTCCTCCAAAATTCTCTCACTCCCATCAGATTTCCAAAGCGGAAAATTCATCAGCAACCTAAATTCCGTGCAGCTGTCTCACTGACTCTGAAAAACGAAAACGTGTAAGTCTGTATGGTCTGTTCAAACTGACAAAAATATGATTTTACTACCTCATTTATATATCAGGATATACATCAATACAAAACTATACTTAAAATAACTTCATCGTAAGAACTAACTAAATTTTCTCAGATCACAGACGTTCCAATTCTAAAAATGTAAACTGATTCAACACTAATCAAAGCTTTACCGAATAGATACTGCATTGCAGTACATCTGAGTAATGTTTCTCATATTTATTTAAACTTATCAGATCATCCTCAAGGTAACTTCACGACATAAAAAAAACAAAAAAGAGCATCACCCTTGCAACTAAGATACATCAAGGAAAAAATAGAAACAAAAGTTTAAAACGGAAGAAGAGAAATGAAATGTGTCAACTTAAGTAGAAAAAGACGGTAGAACTGAATAAGTGGAAAAAGAGAAAAACGGTAGCAAGGCCGGGGTGCACATCGACCACTTTCCATCTTAACTGGTGAGATGACTTTTCGATCTGGAATAAAAGGTTTGTCCGTCGAATACAAATGAGAGAGGCACAACGTCTCTTCTTTCCACCCATCCTATTGATCTCTCTATAACCGCCTCTGTTCAACTGTTCAACAGTCAACCTTTTTTTTGCAGTTCCACTTTGGGTTGCCACTCCCCCGACGAATAATGTACAAGCAAGTACTGCACAATAAAGGAGAAACGGTTCTCATGTGAATAGCAATTTTTGATACTAGAACAGCTTTAACAATAATAAATTTTATTAATCTAAAAACGTACTTTAAACACCATAAAAGGATAATGCATCAGCCAGCAATATTCTAAAACCTGGTAACTATTTTCTGTTACTACTACCATTATCACTACGGGATAAGAACAGAAAATTTAGAAACGATTCAAAACCATAATTTTTTTGAAATGAAGAATGTACTGATTTCTCGTTAAGGCGAAAATTACTGCACGTTATGTCTATAGAAGAGGAATACTTATAACAGAACAGAACTCAGGACGATCATTCTTCACTACCAGATAAATACATTAAAACACAGGAATAACGACAAAATTGTATTGCAACGCACCGTTTACAATCATACACATAATTTCTGAATTTTCAGATCCACATCACAGGTGGATATTACAGGTGGACATTGACAAGAATTTGGGGAAAAATTTGATTAACAAATAAAGCAGTTGCACAAAAACATTTTTGGACAAAATATTTCAAATTTAATAAAAAAAAACACAGTTAACGCCCCCACTTTATCTACACAAAAGGTTTTCAATGCCATAATAGTCTTGTAGCTTCTACAGACCTCAAATAAAGATAATTAAAAAGAAGTTAAAAGGATTAAAACAAAATCAGTCAATGACCGCACAAATAGGTTATAAACAATTATAATTTGACGTCTCTAATACTGTAACTATCTACACTTTCCTGAAACTTTTCGGGAAATAATATTTTCAACAGACAAAGTTTGCCGAATTTATTAGTATATGAAATACATTGCTTTAGTTTTCAAATTGGAAACTCTATTAAAGAAAAATATTTCGATCGATAACTATAATAATTTCGAATCTAATGTATTTTCGGATTTCTTTTTGTTCAGCACATTCAAGTGGCTGTAACATAATCTGCAGGACGAAAGCATAACAATCTTGAATATTCACTGTAACTAAGTTTTTGTAAAGGAGGAAAAACAGAAAAGTATATTTCTGTTATTAAGAAAAACTTGAAATAAGTTTCTTAACCTTTTAGATAATTACTTTTTTATTACTAAGATATTTTATTATTATTATTATTATTATGTAGCTGCTGTGCTCCACAGGAATACGGCATTTACCACAACCCAAAACTCCATTCATTCTAATCAAACCCTCCCTTCATACCTTAGATTCGCCCTTTCTATATTTGTCATAATACCGTCTGTCGACTCATTTGTGGGTCGTCTTCGCCTCGTCAATCTAGCCAAAACCTTCGTGGCAACCTATTCTCCACCATCTTCGCAGATGACCGTATCGTATAAACTACCTTTTTCATTTTTATTAAACTTGTTAAGTTATCTGAAAACTTTTCAATAAACTCATTAACATACCTGATGATATTCTCTTTAAATCGTGGTTGAAGAGTTCAAACCACTAAGCCATAAATGATTTTCAATAGAAGAACGGAAGAATCTCTTCTTAGTACCACATGATATTCGACTACTCCGAAAAATTACGTGTAACATTATCGTTGCCTGTGGTAGGGTATCTATGCCAGCCTTTAAAAAATATACATAGGTGAGCACTGATTCCATGACCCTCTTTATATTTTGTCCTACAATGACCATACTTGATTTATTTATTTATTTTCTCATAGGACTAGGGTTTCCTACAGTTATCGCTAACTTCCCTCTCACAATACGTGCCACCATTAATTCCAGTCCATCTAATTTTCCTCCCAAAGACCTGTCCTCTTCATTGCCTCGTCCACCTCATCAATTAAGGACCGTCGTGGTCTGTCGCTGGCATACTCCCACCGGTTTTCAATCCGTTACCCGAGCTAATAATCTGCCTCCCTTCAATCAACGCCCTTTTGACATGCCCATACCATATCAGCCTCTTTTTCACTTTAGCTCAAAACATAGCACTCCATTCCATTCTCCGTCGTATTACATCATACATCGGGTTCATTATCAGCCCAGAATTTTGCCCCCGGAACTCCTTCTCGGTCGCATTAATTTTACCCAAAATTTTTATCCTACATCCAGCCTCATTAAGTCATTATGCTGCGTACTATTATAAAAAATGTTATTGTTGTTTTCGTGAAGTGGTTATCCCGTAACACGAAGTTAAATTGCCTTTTCGACGATCTTCTTCTAATACCATGACCATACAACCATCATGTTGGCTACCATGTTAATGATTATCGTTTTGTTGACAGCTGCTCAGAAAAGTTGTATTGTAGATATTCCATACCACTGCCTGAAATTTTTAAATTTTGTTCGTCTCCCTGGACCACGTTTGTCAAGAATTTTTCCTCCACAATAAGATGTAGGACGTCACATTATTGTGAATGTCTAACAACGTGACCAAAATACTACAGTTTGCGACGCTTAATTGTTGTGATTATTTTTAAGTTTTTCCATACAAGTGAAAACGTTGCTGTCACCAACTCTGACCGTCCCACTGATCTTCAATAAGCGTTGACACACGCACATTTTAAATACCTCCAGACCCTTAAGTACCGTTTCATGAGTATCCACGCTTTCTCACCATGTAGGAAATGTTGACTAACCTTAATTTTTCCTTTATTTTTTCCTTCGTATTTCCATTCATTAACATCGTAAATCCCGAGTAGTTAAATTTTAGAGTTACTATTATCTCTAGTCCAACTCTCATCTTCAAACAGAAAAGCCTCAAAGCAACCCGAAACTTTCGAACCCCAAATTTTAAAATTTTAAATCTTCTAATTATATATCTTCAAACAATAAAATTTTAATTTTTGAAACGTAGCGCATATAATCAGTAAATCTCAATCTGAAAAGTAAAATATCTTCAAATCTCAAACTTTAAAATTTTAAACTTAAAAGATCAATCAAAAATTTTTAAAAACTAAAATTTTTTATTGTAAATGTTTGAAAATCAGAACGTCAGCCACTGAAACTACAAAACTTCAAATTTCAATAACTCAAGGTTCAAACTTTAAACTTTGAAATTTCGAACCTCTCAACACCAAACCCGAAGCTGAAACGTTTAGGGCTATATGTTGAAACCTATAACATTCAAATTTCAAATTAAAATTTTTGAAACATTATACTTTAAAACATAAACCAACTTTCAAAACTTCAAACTTAAAACTAATTATTCTTACCCACCCAACACTTTTGACCGACCTCACCCAATGGCAAAGTGCGGGCGCGTAGCGCACGTACTTCTATGTTTTTGATCCACTTATAAATTCTGATCCACCCAACCTCTTTGGCCGTCGAACTTCACCCTATGACAAAGTGCGGGTGCGCAGCGCACGCACGTTTATGGTTCTCATCTACTTATGAGTTCTGATCCACTTACCCCTCTGATGCGAGGCACGGAAGCGACGCTAATTGCCGCTGGAGTGGCGAGTTATAATTATTATAGGCTAAGATTAACCTTTTCAAAGAATGAAAATTATGAGTCATCAAGAATACTAGTAAAATTATGTAAATACTGTTATTTAAATTTACTTTATGCTTTTAAAAAAAACTTGACTGACAGATAATAAAATAGTTTTTCAATAAATTACATGTTTACTTTACCTAAATAAGTTGTAACCTTATTATAAGAACTAACATAATAATACGATTTAATGAGAGCTGATTTGTTCAATCTATATTATTATGTAGTTGTAGAGGGTAGTTTTTCTGCTTTTAATAGAACACGAGTTGAATGGCACTCATTAAAGCCGAGTAGAGCCAGCTAGAGCAGCACTAGAGTAATTCACAACCCACTTTGTTTATGTCTCTGTATGGTTCTGTCTGCTAGAAAATAATGAGTCTCAAAACGGATGTTGAATGAATTGAGCAACAATAATATCATACAAGAACACAGCTAACAGATTACCTCATTTCTCCCGACATGAATATTCATTTATTGTTTTTGTACCCGATAAAAATAACCGATAATGACTGATGAACTATAAACGTTTAATCGCATAAAAACAACTACCGTGTATAAAATCATACCTGTCTGTATTGGAATTACCACCACAAGTTTTCCATATAATAGTATATTATGCAATAAACTGTTTTCAGATAAGTTCATATATCAAAACGTCAGAATTTAATAAAAATAATTATTGTAGCTTTTCTTTAAATTAATCAACCAGGAAAATTTATACTATTAAGCAATTTTCCACAAATCGATATAAAATAAATGAATAAAATTGTTCATTAATATTAATTATAAAATAAATTTACTCCGTCAACTATAATTAATTTTCTTTTTTGTTAAAATTATTTAAAATAATTATGTTCTGAAAATCATATTAAAATAATTATAGAAAATTTTAATTACATATAAAAACTATGAGTTATTATTATATAAAAATATAAATATACGTTAATTAATATAAATAAAAATACACAGTTAAACTATAAATTTTATCAGCTCGAATAATTTTCCATTAAAACAAAATTTTTCAATGCATTTACAAGAAATAATAACATTGATATTATTTATTTTATTAAAACAATAAATTAGATTCGTAAGTGTTTGCTCTAGAAAATTATACATTACAACTGAACTAATACACATAAATATTAAGTGCAAATACATTTATGGGATATTGCTTCTTATTTTCGTTATTTCAATACAATCTAGTAAAATTAAAGTCACGTTATTAAATTTTCCGCTGCAATGGAAAGAGAACTTGTTCCCTCAATTTTTCAAAACACGTTTACGAGAATCCTCTTTAAAATGTTTTCATTCCCAGCCCAGATTCGGTTGACTTCACTGCTACCACTCTCTTACTTTTTAAATGAAGTAGAGAAATATTGTGAAGAGAATAATATGAAACGAACTAGTAGAATATAAAACTGCGATTGCTTTGTCGACTTGTTTTTGTCCGTATTCATCATATTCGTCTTACTATACTTTTATCTCTTCTCGTTCACTCACTTTCGTTTTATAGTTCTTATTATTCTTTTTTAAAAGTTCTTTCCAATTCTTTTACTTTTCGAAATGCAATTGATAAAATTTTCTCCTCCCGCAAAAACAACAACAACAGCAATTTGGTAGAGAAAATATTGCCTTAGAAATCAAATAAACTGTATACAGAATTCTTTCCCCTATCCAGTTTTCTTGTTTCTTCTTCTTTCTCTTGAAATCTGTTTTTTTGTTCATCCCTATCCTGCCGTATAATATGGAGTGTAGAACACAGACACATTGACAACTTTGTGGGAGGGCGTAATACAGTTTCTTTCGTAGTACTGGAACTTCAATATTATTATATAATATAACCGAACGGAAAATAGCGAACCAACCAACGAATGAACGCAGTACCTACAGTATTTTAAATTGAATCATGTGTTATTAATTGAAATTGTAATCTCTTTATATTTTCTCAACCACTTTTATCAAAACCGGATTCACTCTTCTCTCGACGTCCCTTTCCATTCTCGTTTAAAAAGCCCAATTTATTTTAGACGACACCATCTTCCTCAACTGTCTCTTTTTTGTGGAAAGAGAAAAATGGTTTGAGTTGTAAAGATTGGCAGTACTGCTTCGTAGAAAGAAAAGACGAGGAAAATGACGAGTTACATTGGATTTACTTTTCCTTCGCTTTCTCACTCTTTCCTTTCGTTAACTTTCAATTATATTTCTATATCTCTCTTCGTCTTTAACATCATAACCGAATAAAGTTTAGCAATAATTTTATATTTCATTTGCTGGTAAACTCTTACTGAGGAGGGTGGTTTTATAATAACATTAAAAGAAAGAGGACTATAAACATTGATAAATATTTGTTTATGAATCATTTCATTTCTCAGTTATTTCACTCGCTCCAGTTCTTCCTTGGAATAAATAAAAGACTGCGATACGGGTTACTGATTACGATAATAAACAAATATAGCGTTAAATAAATAACGTTCATTATTTCTGACTTTTGTGGAAATATATGCGTACGTTCGCATAAATATTTCCCATTCGAATAATATATTACTTGAATATTATTATCAAGTTAATGTGACAGGACTACGATCATAAAATTGAATTACAAGATTAATTTACCAGCTGGAGTAAGTAAATTATTTAAATACACAAACGGAGTAACTTTCAGGAAATATCGGATTCCACGAATAATCTACTGACTGTTAAACACGCGAATTAAGACCACTGCACTTACTTTAATGCAGACTGGCAACCATTTATAAACTTATTAAAACGGACTGTAAAAACGAAACGTATGTATGACATTCGTTTGATACAGAATTCATTTGTACATAATAATTTATTTTAATAAACTAAACGGTTAGCATTTAACTTTACTAAGCTTAATCCTATCCATAGAGTTGTAAAATCAGTTAACATATAATGTGTTATCTTGAGTTATAAAATGACAATTATTTAAAGTAGCTTTGCATAAGAAATTCTTATTGATGTTCTCAGAAGAACATTATCAGACAATTGTCAAGCGGCACAAAAAGATAAAAAATATTAATATACTCTACAAAGGAATTTCAATAGTGTACTATACTAGTAACCATAAAATTGCGAGCCTGAATCTAGTGGGACAGTAATGCAGTTTTTCCGTATTTGGCAGAGTAGGAACGAACTCTCTTTTATTATTATCTTATTATCATAAACAGTATAAGATTACAAACTTATTCAGGGCGGGTGAAATTAGCAAGACTGTAAGGTAGGACAGGTTGAGGTACACGACTGCTTGGGTTACTAGGAAGCTTGCAACTTTGTGGTTACTAGTATAGTAAACATGTATGAATAGAACGATTAAAACAAATTTTACTTGAGCTACCAAAAGAAAAGTAATTGTGACTTTGAAGGTAACCCTGAACTACAACAAATGTTATTTAATTAAATTAGGCCTAATCAACTTCTCAAAGTAAAAAAATCTGGAGTAAACACTCACATGAATTTCTCTTACCAATGTAAACAATGGAAAAATTCATTGATTGAAAATGAGTAAACATTTTATCTTTTGAGAAAATTTTCTCAATGTATGAGTTAACAAAGTTATTTGATTACAGTAAATAATGTAATATTAAAAAGTCGTACACTAATTTTAATCACGAGTGAATGACACAACATAAAAATTAACCTCCGTAGGACTTAAAAATACGGAAAATTACTAATTGATGCTAAACTTGGCTCTGTATCAAAAATACTAATAAAAAAGTTATTGTTTTTTTTAATTTTCTATAATTTCAGTTATATAGGTTACACGTAAGCCGCAATCTTAAAAAAAATCAATTTTTTACCGTTTTTATTATCAAAATACATAAAATCATTAACTGAATGTAAACAAAGCATTGTAGAAAGCAAACGCTTGAAATAAAAGTTGTAGGGTTTTTAGTTCCACTACAACTTTGATTATACATGCATCTGCCCTAAAATGATGAATATTAAGGCTGGAATCTTTAAAAAAATTTCACCAAACGAGGAAAACCCTCCAAATAATTTCATCAGCGTTGACCCTATCTTCTGGAGCACAAAAAATGTAGTGCATGAGACGAGTTTTTAAAAAATCGTAGGAGCCTCTTTCCAGAAAATTGTAAAAAGTGAAAAATCGCACGAATAAACTATTACTGCAGGTTGACTGATTTACATGAAAATGTTCGCGTCGGCTGCCCCAGTGGTATCCACCTTAAGTTCCAAGTTTCAACTTCGTTCAATATTCCGCTCACACATAGAACAATCGCTAAAAACATATTTTTTGGGGTTCAGGAGGCCTGAAAACGCGTATTTGCAGTGAAAACTCGATTCGAAAAATCGACTTGAAAACAACCTTTGCCTACCTTATATATTCATAAACGGGAAGTGTAAATAAAAATATGTATCTTTATTAGAATTTAACTAAACCAATAAATTAAACTTTTCGTACGCTATACAAATTTTAATTGGATGAAAATTCTAGTATTGACAGTTGATAAATTCTATTAAAACTCATTTATTTTACTACACCTCAAAATATTATATTAATAACTCGGACCGTTTACACAGGATACAGGTAAGACTGCGCTTTACTACAAAGCGGAAGGTCTCGGGTTCGAAAAACAGTTAGAGCCTAGAAATAATTAAACGTTAAAACCTGTAGATTCCGTACCGCAACTCATGGTAGTTGTTAAAAACCAAGCAATAGATGCGACATCAAGGCATGGTGGAATTGCATCCGACAACTCTCAGCCTTTAAACACTTTTATAAAGTTAACTACAAACGAATATATTATAAATTCTTAATTACTTATATCAAACCTTGTACAGTACTCTAAACATTTTCAGTTTTACCAGTTCGTAGAAGAATATATTCTCAAGAAAAAATTCACGACAGAAAATCTTCGTACCTGAAAAAGAAAGAAAATAATACATTAAGCATTACGAAACAAAAGAAGTAAACTTCACAAAAGTTAAAAAGTTTGAATGTACACATCCAATATAAAATAAATATCACGGTAAATATACACACATAATAAGAGTATACATATACCGTAAACCGTACTAATGTTTTTCTTCTTCAAGAAATCCGATCTACCGGATTTCTTCACGGAAGTAAATTACATTACTTGAAATCCTTATTCGCTGCAACTTTAAAACAACTTTTTATTTTTGTTCAACATTTTTTAAATTCCTATCAACTGCTTGGTCATTAAAGCCTATTTCTACGACGCTAGTAGGGCTACTAGCTGCTAGTTGATAAGCAGCTAGCAAAATAGCAAAATGGGAACGAACAACTAGCAACTAGTTACTACTAACAGCTACTAAAGTAGTATCGTAGGAATAGCTCATTAGCGACGAAGTGAATTTTGACTTGTCATAATTCCCGGACCTTAGTTGGGAATCGAACCCAGACCCATTCGTTTTTTAAGGCAAAGCGCTAACCGCTACGCAACGGAAAAGGTCATTAAAACAACTTACTTAAATCCAATCAACTAATCATTTTACAAACACAAATCAATCGCCTTAGTGAACATAAAACATTAATTACGTTAAATATGTAACAAATTAAAATTTTACCAAACCAGAAGTTTTTTTTTTTTTTTTTTTTTTTTTTTTTTTATTAAATACAAAGCGTTACATTATAATAAGTTATATACAGTACATACATATAAGTTATATACATAATAAGTTACATTATAAGTTATATTTACATTAAACGTTCTAAAAAAAATTAAACGTTCTAAGTAAAATAGATTCGGTTAATTAATGAAAACTAGCGCAAACCAACACGTTCTGTAATGATTTGCTTGTAGTCGATTAGGTTCATTCCTGAGTGAATGCTTTCACTTTCTGTTTACGGAATGGGTGCCTTGCACTAATGAAAGCTTATGATGTACGCATTGTTGTTTACAACACCATTTAGTATTCTGAATATTATTGCAATGAGATATGAGTAGAAATTTACAATATTAAAGTTCACGATTCAAACTCAGAATATGAGGAAACCATACGGGATTAGGAACCACAAAGAGTAAGAATTGTAGATTAAGTAAAATACTGTAACTGGATTTTTGGAGGCTCGTGCAGTAAAGGTCTAATTTTGTAACCTATTATTCTGTTGTACGTACAAAAAAGTAGCAAGATAAAAAACGAATTGAAATAGAACTCGGTGTAGCTATCGTAACGGGATTAACAATCAGATACTGACTGAATGAAGCAAGCAAATCCAATAACTGAAAAATTCCAATGAACTCATAATAGCATTACTGTCTGACGTAGTGAAACGGCATAGGGGGCGGGAGGGTAAAGTCACATCACAGACGACAAGAGTGATGAGGCGGTGGAGTGAGGGAGGGGAGAAGTAAAATGATTGGTCCCAGCAGGGGTGCCAATATTTACCAGATTACACTAGATCAGATCAAACAAATCAGTTTTACTAATACAAAACTGCAAACCAATAGATAATTCATTTTAATATCTGATATACGACCACCAGACATTACTGCGCTTGACTTTACCTAGAATTTCCCAGCACGTTATCACCGCTAAAACCAACAATAAACTAATTGAAAACAAACAAATTAATGTAAATAATTTAACAGAAAATTTATTTTATAAATTATACAATTGCATAAAGAATAAATATTATATTTTACATAACATAATAACAATATTCCTTGATGCAATTTAATTTTATAACATTGATTAATATCACAATCATTTCACAGTTCATCAATATATTGTAGTCGAAATCGTTTTGGTTTTTCACCAGGAAAATTAACTATAGAAAACAGAATACAGATATGTATTGAATTTTATTTTAAATGTAGGTGAAGAAAAAAGTACAAACTCTGATGAAAATCAGATGACTGCCTACAGTTTTAATATCAATATTATACGACTAAGTAATACGAAAAGGATGAACTTTTTAAAGAAACAGACTGTCAAATAAAGGACACATAACTTAAAATATAAAAAATTAAGGAAAATAAATTCCAAATGAGCGTACTTAAAAATATGAATTTATATCTACCAGTCGTAATCTTCATCGCATTTGAATATATTTCAATGAATTTTGTAAAAAAAATTAACTTGACAAAGGATCAAAGTTAGACTACTGAAATTTCAAATTTACATTTGAGAATACAGTTTCTTTGATGACAAGCATTTTATTTCTGACACTCAATCGCTTAATATAATAAATATTAAAAAAAGCTTAAATTATCCCTAGGCACACCATAAAATAACGGGCTTATAGTTGAACGGGAACATATGTAATAATATTTATTAGAGATGATCAACTACTAATTAAAAAAAATTATGAGTTTTCATAACGTGATATTTCACATTTAATGAAATAATAGCATAATAATTTTGATTAATTATTAGTTTTTATTTTCAGGAGTCTCGATAAGTATATAAATAATTTTTTACGTTCGTTAACGAGCAAACACAATAAGCAAGATTGAAAAGACAGCTAGAAAATAATGCTAATGTTACCATAAAGGTACGAGTGTTTTCTCTTTTTTTAAAGAAAGCTAGACGATACGATGCAATAAGCAGTAACGATAAACATGTAGTATTAAAAGTAATTGATTATAGTTCGGAATGGAAGAAAAGTACTTTACGAAGTAATGTTTTAAAGGTTCAGGTGTGTTAAATACACAGTACCGTATATAACACAACACAACGTAATAAATGTAATGCAGGGCAGCGCAAAGGAATATCAAGCGTTTGCACAGTTAGAACAAGAATAAGATGAGCCTAATGTGTTCAAAGTAAGTTTAACATAACCTGCGAGAACAACTTTGCCCCTCCTCATTTAACCTCCAATGTTGTTTGTTAATTGCAGCCCATTCTAATATTAAATCCAAGCTAAACGATTTTTATATGCAAATTACATTGTTACTTAATAGATACAACACTTAAATACAAACACAAATGGAACAAGGGTAGTTCGCACCCCTTTGGATAAGGACTAAGGACGGAGCGCAATCGTAAAAATTTGCAATCGCGTAAACAAGAATATCAAGGAAAAATCAGCATTACCACAAAGCGGTTTTTAACTGTTATACACATCGTGTAATGTGAGATTGAACATGGTTATAAAACAACAGCATACAATACTATTTTATCACGATTTACGATCACAACCAGTTTTATGCATGTTATCACCCACTGAGTTTTACACATCATCATCACAAAACTAATAATTTACTTGCCACTTGAATTGCATTCTTAATCAGAATAACCACAACAGTTTGGCCTACAACTAAAAGTAGAGCAGAAAAGTAAGCACTGCAATGTGCTATCATTTACTGTGTGAAGTTAACATAATAATCAACAACCAATTTTTTAATACTATCGTAAAAAGAGAAAAATTGATTCATTTTTCAATTACCAATGAGAAAGTCGCTATTTTATAAAACAACTATAAAATGAGGATGTTAAAGCTTATTGTAAAGTTACAGAAACAGTAGCTGCTAGTTATTTTGGAGTATTCAGATTATACTCTTGAAAAGGAAGTGGTCGAAATACGAATGTGTTTTTTCCTAAGAATCACTAACAAAATACGTCAAATGATTTTTACTCCGTAGATACAAGTACTTATTTTTTAACACACTAGATTTTTCTATTCAACCCTAAGAAGCAAATGTCCAGAATTTTAGCTTTTTGGGTGATGCGAAATTAGATATTGATTTAGAGATCTAACTGTAAATGACTAAGAGAATGAGTCTGTGAGAACTTTCATATTTATATAAATATTATCTAAATCTAAAACAAATTAATTTAGCCGCAGTTAAGTAACTACAACTTTAACTTTATATTCTGTCATCACGGATTGGAGTTTTCTCAGAAACGCCCAGTAGGTACGTAAGCTCCTTTACGTAGATTTTTTGACATTTTTTGAGTAAGCTAACTAAGTTGACATGAAAACATAATTTAAAAACAATATTTATATATTTATGTAAAGTCCCATCAACAGCTTAGCGTGGTCATTAAGTAGTGTATCTCAAAGAACGGTGGGTTGTTACGAGTCATTCATCAGACCCTAGCCGGTATTTGAACCCGTAAATTCCGCTTTTTCATGTAGCACGATAACTAATATGCTACGAAGGCGGCCAAGAAATACTGGTTTAGTAAAAGAAATTATAAAATTAACTAAAGGAATATGTTCATAAAAATTGTACAAGAAAACTATTCTATTACAAGATTAACTACCGAAACTTTATAAATACCTGTAACCTAATGAAAAACACTAATGAGAAAATTGACTTAAATGAAATTGAAAACTGACGAACTATAAGAAAATATTACAATTTTACATGCTTAAAATTCTTTTGAATTCTTAAACTTTCTACGGTGTAATATCGATGACGGTTACAATTCCATAACCTGTAATATCCCCTGTAATATAACGTAACAATAAAATTAACAATTTGTTGCCAGGAACAAAGTTTCAGTATTACGCCTACACTTACAACTCAATTATTTTGATTTCGGTTCCAGATTAAATGAAAAGCTGTTTATACATTCGTTTTAATATCAGGAACGATGAAACATAATACAGCATTTCCCTTTGTATAGAAATGTATTATTTTGTAGCCCTTGGACATTTTAATAAACAAAACGTAAGTACTGATATTTGCAAAAAGATTAGATTAAAAATTTTCTTTCATTTCAACAAAATAATGTGTAATTACAATAATTCACAACTATTCTGTTCATCAGACATTCTTCTTAAACTAAAATTAGAAATTAAACATTTTTAATAATCTTGTTCAAGAAGAATATCTTCAAAACTTTCTACAAGAATAAAAAACGAAATAGAAAAGTAGTAAATTTCCCGAAGTAAGTTAAGTAGAAGTATAAGAATTTTATCTTTGGAACGCTTTCTTCACAAGACAAAAATCTATAACAATACAACCAATAACAAGATAAAATATAATCGCGTTTTATGAATAGTAAATGTTTCTTAACTAAGACTATTAAATTTATTCACTTTATTTTAATACCATTTTAAATTTCATAAAACATTTTCTCGGTAAATCATTCTGTTTTTCTTCGTCTGTCATCTGCGATTTCACTATCTAGATTTTTCACACTAGTTTTCAACGATATTTTTATAACTTCTTCCATTCGAGTTAGCTAAAAAGAACACGTTTTCTCTTATGGCATGACATATTTCATAATTTTTTGCTTGTTTTTATGAATGAATTACAAAACTCTAGAATTAAAAAGGTTGAATATAAAATATTGTCCTATTCTTTTTACCAAACTTTTCTTTATTCCAGAACAACATGTACTTCTGAGTACCAGAAATTCGCGTTAAAAAATATAACATTATAGTGTTAATTTACTTAGGTTTCAGTTAATCGGAAATAACTAATAATAAATTAAATAATTAGGAAGTCAATAATTTATCAATTTTAAACTAGAATAATTTGAGATTAAAAACCATTAATACAACCGAATCATTAACGTTTACAATTAACTACCACTTCTTCTTCCTCTTCTTCTTCTTCTTCTTCTTCTACTTAACTCTTTTCTACACATTCATTGGCATGTTGTACCTAAAAAGCGTTAGATATTACCTTCAATTTTTGTTAGCCTACAAGCATTGTTGATGTACAATGCGTTTTAAGTACGTTAATTTTAGATTTTAAAAATGAGCGAGTAAGAAAAACTAAACGGCAGAAGTCAACAAAAACCTCTAATGGCAAAGTCAAGCTTCGGAAAAATTCGAAGGTTTCAGACAAACACTAACATTCCACAATACCAGAAAACCAGTCTATTTAACTAGTACCTACAGCCTATCACATTATACAAGAAAACTTTAACAATAATGCTTTTCACCGTTGGTGAGCTCTGCTGTTCCACGCTTTTAGACCGATCAAAAGGTTTCCCAGCGTTGTCCGGTTGTGCGAATGTAACAGCCTGACAAACATTACGGGCGCATGCGTCCAAGAGAAATAGTAGTTTACTCTTGTCATGCATCTCTTACTGAACACGTCGATTATAGAGCGCGTTAACATGCAGTACATTACAATATAATCAGCTGGTTGTATGTTCATAGGTTATAAAATTGTTATTGAAAGACCAAAAACATGGCTGACGAAATATATAACAGAGTTCCGAGAGCAAGAATTGGTGACGTTGCTGGCAAGTCATTGGCTAGTTATAAAGTGGGTAGGGAGCAATGCGTACATTCAGAGCTCATCAACGCTAAAAAATATTATAAAAGAAAGATCGACAGAATAGCAAAGAATTAGGGAGCTATAGAGAGAAAAATATTTGGAGTCTATTTACTGCGTAAGAAAACGAACACTTGGGTGAAAAGCAAGAACAAAGTAATAGACGTCACAGAGTGGGTCAGTAAGCTTATGAGAATTTTCCCAGTTCACAATTTAAGACAGAAAGATCAAAGATGGAATATTATCCAGCATTGGAGGCCACGGCACGGTGAAGATTAAAAGGACAGTCACAGATGGATTGCACTGCACAAAGCAGTCTAGGACCGAAATGGCTGAAAATATTTGGGGGAGGCTTTTGTTAAACGACTAAAATGACTTAAAAAAGGAGAAAGATTATTAAAAAATAAAACATATTATCGCAATATTTTACATATAACAGCTAAACTAAACATCGGCGCATCGGACAAAAATGTCAATACAAAAATTGTAGCACTCTTAATTATTTTATAATGTGAAATTTGCGATGACATTCACCTTAGGGCTGCTATTTTGAAGAAACCAATTTTTAGAAAAACAGCCGAGCCACCAACAATCTTTCCAGAAATGTAGTAGTAAACAAATGCGGTAATTGAAGGATGTTTAAATAAAATTGCTTAGAGCAGTTTTAGAGAAATTATAGATTAGTAATAACATGCATCAGTTGGTAACGTGCTCGCCTCCCATCATGCGGTCTTGGGTTCGAATCCAATTCAGGCACGGCATATTTTCATACATTACAAAAAATCATTTCATCCTTCACCGTCTGCATTAGCAGTAAATGCAAAACAGTCGGACGTTAAACAAAAAAAGAAAAAAAAACAGATTAGTGATTGGTAGAAAAATATCCTTAAGTTTTCAAGTTTTAGCCCATATACGCAGTTTTGTCTAGAAAACATAGTATAGTTTTGTCTACAAAACAAAACACTCACAAGCACGCCAACAGGCAGGCAGATGGGCATCTATCTAAAAATCAATTTCGGTTTCAGGGTACACTGAATCGGGAATATCAGTTGAAATCTGGGTGTTGAAAATTTTGCCTCATCGCAATACTTTATCGTCCTAAACTTTCGCGCTAAAAAAAATATATCTAAACGGACAAAAGCATTGATACAATACATTAAATACAGCAAAAAATTTTGAATCGTACGAAGAAAACTAATAATGGGATTAATAAGTACCACTTTACACGACGTATTAAACTTGTTATAAGATGAAAACTGGCTAAATCTTTTACGACAAAAATATGAAAACCAACGAAGAATTTTTATGAAGTAGTGAAGGTTCTAAAATTTAAATCGATAACTTAAAAATATTCTGTAAACAAAAGAACATTACTAAACCCAACTTAATTAACTTGTAGCTTTAAGTGGGAGAGACGAGTGAATAAGTGATGCAGGGCAAGCGAGAAAGAAAACTAAAGAAAGAAAATGAGTGAGTGAAGCAGAGAATCTAACTCATTAAGTTTTAAAATAACTCTTCAATTCGTATCCATGGTAACTTTACATTAAAAATTCATATGATTTACTTTTTTACAATAATTACCGTATAAAATCCATCAGAGCATGCATATGCTAAGAAGTTAGTGAATAATTGAAGAGGATGCATTAAATAAATAACTAAATATGTAAAATGTGATCATTTTTACAGCAAACCATTAGTTACGAAAAAAGACACAAGTAATTTGAATAATATTTATTAAAAATGCATTATGACATTTACATCGGCTCGACAAACAATAGTGTTCTGACAATTGAGCTTCTGTATTAATTTTGACAAGTGTAATTTATTATTTTTTACTTTCTCTTGCCTATATGAATATATAGGAAGGAAAGTATTGTTTTCATGTCGATTTTTCGAAATCGAGTTTTCACCGCCCCTCCTAGGGAGTACAGGACCTTGTAGATGGTGGAGGGGCTTGCGTGCTCCCAAGACCCGGAGAGCTATGCCGGCGGTAGTGTAACTACCAGCAGGGCCTCCCAAGCCGGACAGGTCAAAGGGTAGGAGCCAGACGAAGAAGTACTCCAAAAACGACGTCGTTGGGCCAATCACCCACACGTTGAAAAAGCGGATTCAAAGTCACATAAATAGCCTCGGACAGGACAGGAATTTTCGGAATAAAAGACTGGACAAACCTAATTTACGATTTGGAAATTGGAATATACGCACTTTGACTGGAAAGGAAAAGGAAATAGTAGAGGAGATGAAAAGGTATAAAATGGTGTTCTAGGAGTTAGTGAGATTCGGAAAAGAGGATGTGGAGAGAGACAATTGGATGATGGATATGTGCTCAGATATTCAGGAACGACTGATGCAGGACGGTTAAAAGGAGGAGTTGGTGTCATACTGGACGAGAACACTAATAAATTAGTAAGTGGATGGGAAGCCAGGAGTTCCAGGATTATAAGAATTGATCTAGAACTGTCAGAAAATATTTCCATTATTCAGGTCTATGGCCCAACTGATGATGCAGATATTAGAGAAAAAGATTGTTTTTGGGAAGATCTATGTAGAACAATGGCAGAGGTAGAGACAGGTCGAAAAGCATTTATAATGGGTGATTTTAATGGAAGAATAGGAAATGATGAAACAAGATGGCATGGTTGTATGGGAAAACATGCCGAGGAGTCAGTGCGGAATGATAATGGAACACGTCTGTTGGAGTTCTGTATTGGTCACCAGCTGCTGATTGGAAATACGTGGTTCATCCATAAAACCATACACAAAGTCACTTTCGTGGCTGAAGGCAGAGATACTCAAAGTATTATTGACTACTTTCTGTACCCATCTACTATGAGATATGCAGTAAAGGATGTGAAGGTTATAAGAGGTGCAGAGATCGATACAGATCACAAACTTCTTGTTGCAGACACCAGTTTTCAGAGAAAAACCACAATGAAGCAGAAAGTCTATCAAAGGATTAAAGTAGAGGAATTGGAAAATATTGATAAACAGAATGCATTTCAGGCTGAAGTGGAGAGAGAATTGACTCTAGCTGAAGCTCAAATGACAGATGAAGCTCTGTCCACAAATATTGAGGTTCAGTGGAAAAACATAAAGGAAACCTTATTAAAAGCAGCAAATAAGGTATGTGGAAAAAGAAAAGTGGGTCAATTCAAGAGGAGAACAAAATGGTGGACAGAAGAAGTGAAACAGAAAGTCAAAGACAAAAAGAATGCATATAGAAGATACATTAGATCGGGAAGAAATGAAGATTGGCGGAAATATATTGAGTGCAGAAACCAAGCAAAAAAAATAGTGAAAGAGTCGAAGGTGAAGCTTGGGAGGAATTTGGAAATGAAATCGATAGAAATTTCAAAAATAATGTAAAAAAGTTCTGGACAATTTGCAAAAGTATACGTGGAAAATTTGGAAAACAAGTGAACTGAATAAAGAAAAAAGAAGGGAAACTGATGACGGCAACTCAAGATGTACTTGAAACCTGGAAAAAGTTTTTTGAAGATAAGTTCAAAGAGGATAGGTTTGAGGAAGCTATCACTGTAGATGTGGTCAATGATGCAAATGTGGACTATCAAATGAATTCTGATATAACAAAGGAAGAGGTTAGGGATGCAATTCGAAAAATGAGGGTAGGGAAAGCAGCAGGAATAGATGAAATACATGCTGAATACCTGAAGAAAGGAGGTGAATGCATAGTGAATAGCCTAACAAAATTATTGCAGGAAGTCTGGAAACAGGAAAAGATTCCAGTAGAATGGGAACAAAATATCATTATTCCACTGTATACAAAAGGTAACTCAACTGATTGTGAAAACTATCGCGCAGTGTGTTTGTCATCGGTTGTACTGAAAATTTATACCCGAATTCTAGAGAAAAGACTTCGTGCGGTGGTGGAGGACCAGTTTGAGGAGGAACAATGTGCTTCAGACCAGGCAGACAAACTCAAGACCATATTTTCTCGCTGAGATCAATCTGTTCGAAGTCTATAGAAAAGGGAAAACGGGTTTATCTGCCATTCTTGGACCTCAAAGCAGCTTTCGATACGGTTCCAAAATGTGTTGTATGGGAGACGCTGGTTGCCAAAAACGTATCACCAAAATTACAGCGAGCAATAAAAAGTGTTTTTAATAATGTGACTGCAGTGATCAGAACGTGTGGAAGGATTTCAGGACCGTTACAAATGGAAAAAGGAATTAAGCAGGGAGACAGTTTGAGCCCACTACTTTTTGTGATGATAATGGACGAAATTAATAAAATCTGCAAAAGAAGAACTGACAGAATGATGGTGGGACGTTGGAACTTGAGGCCCATATTTGCTCAAGCTTTGTTATTTGCAGATGACATAGTTCTTATTGCTGACTCTGAAAGAAGGCTTCAAACTGCAGTAATTGAATGGAATGAAGAGATTAAAAGGAAAGGCATGACACTGAATATCAATAAGAGTAAAGTGATGGTGGTTAATGGCTTGGAAGGTGAAAGAATTGGGATAGATGTGGAAGGACAGGTAATGGAACAGGTGAGGTCATATGAGTATCTGGGTACAGTAGTAAGTGACGATGGGAAAATAGATGATGAACTAAGAAATAGAATCTCTAAAGCTAGTCGGGCCGTCTATGCAACCAGAAATTGTATTTTTGGAAAAAAAGAAGTGGGTGCCACAGTAAAAAACAGGGTCTATAAAAGTATTATTGAACCAATAGTCCTGTATGGTGCAGAAAGCTGGCCCTTGAAGCAACAACAAATGAGCAGAATCAGGGCAGTTGCAATGAAGTGCCATAGAAGGACAGCTGGGAAGACATTGAGAGATAGAGTAAGAAGTGAAAGAATCAGGGAGGAAATAGGAATGAAGGATGTGAAGGAAGTAATAGATAGAAAACAATTGGGATGGTGGGGTCACATACAAAGAATGGATGACGAAAGGAAAGCCAAGCAGTATGCAAACGTAATCGTTGGCGGGAGTAGGAAAAGAGGACGTCCACGATACTCATATGATGAGCACATACGAAGATTGGGAGAGGAAAGAGGCATGGCCCTAGGGCAAATGAGACGATTGGCGGCGGATAGAGTACAATGGAGGAAGTTGTCCGAGACTACCCCGACGCTGTAAGGCACATGGGGAGAGAGAAAGAGAGAGAGAGAGAGTTATCACCGGATCTACACGTTTTCAGACCCCCTGAACCCAAAAAACATGTTTTTAGCGATTGGTCTGTGTGTGTGTGTGCGCGCGCGCGCGTACGTGCGTGCGTGTGTATATGTACAAAATATCTTAAGAACGGAACATCGTACGAACTTGGAACTTGAAACTTAAGTTACATACCCTTACCGAACCCGACACGAACATTTTCATCAAAATCGGTCAACCGGAAGTAGTAGTTTATTCGTGTAATTTTTCACTTTTTTGCGATTTTTTCGAAAACTGGTCCTACGATTTTTTTTAAAATCGCCTAATTTACTCAATTTTCTATTCTCTACAGGATAGGGTAGGCGCTTAGTTTAGCGGTCATTAGCAATTTTCTGTTTTTTCTCACGAAAACGTGTGAAAAATCGATTTTTTGAAGATTTCGGCCTTAGTATTCATTTTATGACAAAAGTGTTTATAATCAAATTTATCGGAAATTAAAAGATCTACAACTTTTATTTACAGCAATTTTCTCTACAGAGAGTAGTATAGTGTGAAAGAGTGATTTTCCGTATTTTTAAGGCAAACTGAGATCGATTTTCATTTTGCGTCTTTCATATTTGATTAAAGTTAGGTTAGGTTTATTGAGGTTAGTTTTTTGTTTATTTCTCATGTTTTTTACTAATGTTAGGTTTATTGTTAATTATTTGCACTGGCAAGAGAAAGTTGTGTGAGTGTTTCAAACAAGATTTTTTGATTAGCGGTTATTCTACGTATACTTACTGTTTTTCTAGTATAGTGTAGAAGGTTCTATTATTCTACTGTGTAGTTATTTATATGGAGTATTTTTTTGGTATTCTTTTATTCTGTTATAAACTTAATCTTTCAAGAAAGCTCAATTCCTTTATACAGGGCGTTCTGAAAAAAGGATTCCAAGAATTCAAGGCGTGATTCCCCACAACAAAACAAGAAAAATAGTTCAAATTAACGTAGGTCCGAAAATCATTAGTTACCGAGTTATCAGGGTGAAAGATTTCGTCAGAATTTCAGTTACCCCCGTTGAAACGAAGCCCTACAGATATTTGTTGGGCGTTTAATTAGGCATAAATTTTACCGTATCGTATGTAAAATGAACAGAAAAATGAACAAAAACAGGTTTCAGACCTGTAGCTGCAGTAATTTTTAAGATATCTGATGAAATACGCAAAACTTGGTCCCGAACAACAAGTTTCTTTTAGGTTTGAAGCAGATGAATTTTGTTAAATGGATAATAAACACAAGAAATTCTTATACAAAACTTGTAAAGTGACTGTTTAATTTTGAGGAGAATGATGTAAAATAAGTCAATAAAAGACAAACGCAATTTTTAAAAAAATTATTTTTTAAATAAATAAAAAACGCATGTAAAATAGACAAAATCTGTTAAACTCTCTATTAACTTAATTAATGTAATACGTAAAAGAAAACACCTGTATTAAAATAAATTTATGAGTTACTTACTAATAATGAGTTACTAATAAGTAACTCATTAATTCATTTTAATTATTACATTAATTAAGTTAGTAGAGAGTTTAACAGATTTTGTGTATTTTTCATGGGTTTGTTGTATTTATTAAAAAATAATTTTTTTAAAAATTGCGTTTGTCTTTTATTGACTTATTTTACATCATTCTCTTCAAAATTAAACAGTCACTTTACAAGTTTTGTATAAGAATTTCTTGTGTTTATTATCCATTTAACAAAATTCATCTGCTTCAAACCTAAAAGAAACTTGTTGTTCGGGACCAAATTTTGCGTATTTCATCAGATATCTTAAAAATTACTGCAGCTACAGGTCTGAAACCTGTTTTTGTTCATTTTTCTGTTCATTTTACATACGATACGGTAAAATTTATGCCTAATTTAACGCCCAACAAATATCTGTAGGGCTTCGTTTCAACGGGGTAACTGAAATTCTGACGAAATCTTTCACCCTGATAACTCGGTAACTAATGATTTTCGGACCTACGTTAATTTGAACTATTTTTCTTCTTTTGTTGTGAGGAATCACGCCGTGAATTCTTGGAACCTTTTTCAGAATGCCCTATATAAAGACCACTAATCCTCTTGATGCCCATAACAGACAGGTGGAGCGTCAAATTATTTACACTCAATCTGTTCGTTGCAGGGCTAAAATAAATAAATAGTTCTGTTTCTTATCACATGGTCAGCCAATTAAATGACTGAATCATTTAAGAACAGAAGAAGTAGAGGTATAAAAGACACTAATCAGAGTTATCTCCTCTTGACATTATGCATTAAATAAATAACTAAATATGTAAAATGTGATCATTTTTTACAGCAAACCATTAGTTACGAAAAAAAGATTATGGATATAGATTTTTGATTGAGTACAAATTAACTATAGGTATTAGTAAATGGTTTTATTTTTTTTTTTAGTTAAATTTTGTTTGTCTTAAGTTTTTAAAAAAAATTGTTATAAACGTACCTTGTTAATAAGTAGTTTATTGCAATTTTTTAGTTGTTATAACTAATAATTACGGTATTGTAATAAAAATTATTTATATAAATATTAAAGGAAGTTTTGTAATTTATTAAAAAAAAGATCCCGAAAGAATCCGGAACAAACGTGTCAGATCTTTCCATGTAAGATAAAGTTCAGATAAAGAAGATGGCTAGGTTGTTCATGGTAAATCAACAACTTAATTTTTGAAAATTTATTTATTTAATTTTTCTGAATAACTTTCAATACTTTCTTCTGTTCTGATGGAGTTCACCACTGTTTTAATGGACCTTACGTATTAAGTGTGTCTGAAAGAATGATAGAAGTCAAGCTTGTTACGACTAAATACATCTTTTGCGTAAATTACGCCTTTCTATTAGGTTTAATTTATTATCAGGAACTATACACTATTGATACCCACCCAATTGTTTTAGTCGCATCAGCAGCTATGTCATGTGGCTACTTTCAGTTAAGGAACGGTGTGCTTTAATATGTAATAGTTTTTGAGATGTTAACCGGGAATCTAAACCGGGACCTTCCGCTTTGGAGGGTAGCGTGCTAACCATTGCACCACAGCAGTGGTCACCACCCGATTTTATAGCTGCTTAAGCTATGTCTTTGACTTGAAGCGGCGTAAATTTGAACAAAGACCCCAAAAGGAATTAGTTCATATGTAGCTATCAGCTGGTCACCATACAAATTTCGTCGCTTAACTGGTTGTACTTAAAACGTACAGACATTTTCTGAGAGCTGACTGCCAGTGATTTTTGTTCATCATGCAATTATTTTACTTGCAGTGATTACACCATAAAACACTGCGGAACTTAATACATCCAAGCCAATCGACCCCTCGCCGGTGGATGGGGGTGGAATGTGACAATATTTGGACGTGCAGGAACAAATACGTTAGGGTTGGCTTCTTTAAAGAGGATCAGTAGAAGAGCTTCCCAGTTATAGAACTAGGGCATGACTTTTAATTGAAAGTTAAGTTACAATGGTGCCACAAGGGGCAATTTTTCCAGACTGTTAGCTTTTTTCAACAAGTTCAATATTTTCTTAAATTCCTTACCCAACCAACGATTTACTTTTTGTAGACGTTAGAATTAACTAAAAAAAAACACTCACTGGGTTGAATATTTTCCTTTGATTCTTCCCTAGGTGAAAATGATGATTGTTTTCAGAAATATCTCGTTTAATAATTCATTGTAAATTCATTATTCGCACAATTTTTATAGAATTATATACTCAATAAAGTTATTCTGTGTAAACACTTAGCTCTCGTTTATTTTATAACAAAAAACCAGGTACTGCTTTCAGAGAAACAGCAATAAATTAGGACGTCAATTCAAATCTCCTGGCAATGACCAGTTGATTTAACCCGTCCTCTACCAAGCAATACTCATACCTAACAGATTAATTTCAACTTCAAATATATTTCACCAACAGAAACGCTCGGATCACTCTCAAATAAATTTGGTTTGCCGACTGTGATTGTATACCAATCGTTTACAAGTGTGAGCGTAAATGTGAGAGTGTATATGAGTGATTTGAATAGGGGATGGAAGATTGTATTTTATTTGATTGGTTCAAATCTTGTTATATTCATAACTTCGTCGCCCTCCATTCGACCCCAGTATCCCCTCTAGCATTCTATGTTTTCATAAAGGAGAATTCAATGTTACCGTACTGCAGAATGGCATTCGTTTTTTTTTATTTGAGCTACTTTTTGAAATTGTCTCTCCATTGTTTTTGACTTTACATACTAGGGAAAAATAATTTCAGTATTCCATTCACAATTCAGCTCAGTATAGTGTACAATAACAATAGATATATACAAACACTGACTTAATAAAATGGACTTCAGACTTTGAATGCCACTTTGTTCTTCGATCCCTCTTTTGCGTTATTGTCACATAATCCTGCCATTTCAATATACAAAGTCCCCTTTTTATTTATTCAGTTAAATTCAATATAATCAAATATCCTCACCAGCCAAACGACTACTTTCTTATCAGATTTCATTTTCAAATTAAAAGTAAACAAAAAACAAGTACAGCAACCTCTAACCCTACGTAAATAGCAACTTCTAAAACCCATCGACTAACTAATATAATAAAATACTCAATAATAAAATAAAATTTAATAAAAACACCTCTGATAAAAAATTATTTTAGCAAAAATAAAATGCCGATTTTAAAATCTGGATAGAATTACATACGACCCAGCAAATTTGCCATAATCAACTTTTATTAGATACTATTTTAAGGTCTGAACGTTCCATTTTTGTAGACTTGCCTAATCGATACTGTAATCAAAATTTAGAGTAACATTCTCTTTTACTTAACCTACTTTTTTCGTAACTATAACAGAAGTCAACGATTGATGGATGTTTGGCTTAGTTTTCACTACCTTTGCCACATTAGTTACTTATGTTCAAAGAAACATGACTACGTATTAAGAACATGTTACTTATGTTCAAAGAAAATGAACGGATTGCAATGCAGCAACTATGCAAATAAAATAAACAAAAAACTACAAAAACAAATTTAAATACAAAAAATATGTTAAAATACCAAGACTGGTATTACCAGGTTATGATAAGTAGCGTTTTTTTACTATTAAGATTTGAAACCGTAATTTTTTATTATCAGAAATAGGTGACCAACCAGTCAATATAAGTGAAACAGCAAAATTTTACTTACAATGAATCAACAGGTTTATTAATTTTTGGTTAATAGGGTCAAAGTGTTAACACTTTAAAACTAACTGATGCTGTTCCCTAATGCACTGTAGTCGTCATTTAACGAGAAGGTGGTGTAACTTCAAATTAATTAAAATTAATAAAATAAATAATTAAATTTACTATATAATTTCACTGACGAATTAAATGGTAAATTGCATTATCAGATAAGAGATTTGTAAATAATCTGATACGTATAAAGGAAAATTTAGAATTCACTCTATATCTTCTACGTCAAGTAAAAGTATCTACTGGCGCACTTTGTCGAACAAACTTTTAACGATTTTTCCTCTGTTTGTTCTTAATTTACTTTATGTCTTTTTTATACCATTATGAATGTCTGGCTGTAGCGGGGCTGTTTGCTCTTGTGATGTGATTTTTGTTGTCTGAAGAATTTAGCGTTATTCCCCGTTTCAGGAGTAATTTTTTAACTCCGAGTAAACTCATCTATACCACAACGACGGATCGTGATCCCACTCCAAGCCGTAAGCCAAAAATGATTGGAAAATAAGAAGAATAAAAACAAGTATAGTAAAAGAAGCAAAAGCAAAGGTGATCAATATAAAACAAATGGGGCTATTTTCTCTTGGAACTGATAATGTTCAAATACTGAAGAGGAGATTCACAGCAGTAAAGTCAAACTTAACCCCCTCCGGCCCCGAAAACTTCACCACCCTTAACTCTTCAACGACGCCACTTCAGATCAGTTTTGGTTTCTTCTTAACACCCATCTCCTCCACTTTACTCTTATTCTTTTTCTCCCTTACCCCATAAAAGTAGTGTTTGGATAAAAGAAGAAAAACAAAAAGCGTAACTGTCTTCTAAGCAACGTAGCTCAAATTCAGCCTTACCCGACATCTATCCAAACTGTTTATCCCCCCCCCCCGCCACAACTACCCCGTATCTATGTCTCTCTAACTTTCTCACCCTTCCCCTGTACAATTTAAACCATCCATCTAGTAAATTATTGTCTCCTCCCTCTCACATACCCTCTCTAAAAAGAGAACTCTCTCACTCCAACTTACCGACAACTTATCCAACAAACAACTAGTTCATTTGTTATTAATGGTCTTTTATTTTTATCTCAATTACAATTCATTTTATAGTCGCTAAAATAAATTTCTAACCGTACTCTACCTATATAACAGAACATAATATATCGATGATCATAATATTATTATTTCATAATGTTTTATCGAAAAACACAACATAAATCAACCGAAAAAATTGCTATAGAACTGCATTTAACTTCCGAATTAAGTTGCACAATAATTCCTAACAAGCACTGCCAAATGTATAAAACGTCGCATATAAATACTGTTGTTTTATTCTCATTTTTTAAAAACTACTAATACCATAACTGTTATTTAAAATTATTCTAAAAGCGATTACAATATCCAACTTAATGAAAACTAAACATACGAGTAGTAAGTATATGAAACTCGTATATTGCCAAGTATATTATAAATTACAAATTAAACTAAAAATTATCAGTGCTGCACAAAAAATATAACTAATATATTATAAAAATAACAAAATTTAATTTTAGATATTTAAACACTGATGTAAACTGATAAATAATATTTTTGACTAATATTCGATGGCTATATGAAATTATTGTAGTACAAAGCCAAGTTTGGTGTAGACAAATAAAATAATAGAAGTTATTATTTCTGTGAAAAGTCAAAAAATGTAGTACTTCGGTCATGTTATGAGAGGCAACAAACAATTCTGTAGAAAATCATGCAGAGAAAGAAAAGCATGGTTTATAGATCAACGAGGTTGAGGAATCTTAAAGGTATGGTACAGCGCGAGTTCAGTTACCCCTCTTCGTCGGGCAGTCGACAAAACTCAGCCTTAATGGTGGCCAAAGTTCTCAGAGGATAGGAAAGCTGAAGAAGAAATCTCGACAGAAAACCACTCACGGAAATGTGTAATAGTTTACAGAGTTTTCGATACATACCAAACTCCTTCGGAATCAATCTAATGCAACCCTTTTCTATTGGCCCGAATATAGAATTTTTTTCGAAAGTTGTCGTCAAACATGGCTTAAGCGGACCAACTGTTACGGTCCCAAGGAATTCACTGCCGTCCTTACCTCGGAGTCCCGACTTAACATCTTCTATATTCCATAGCTGTATGTGGATGTCTGTCATAAGCCATTCTAGTAACGTCTTCAATCTAGTTCTTTTTATATTGTAATATTCAGCCTGTAATGCGTGTAATTCTTATCTAATATCGATATTAGGAATTCTATAAATGTATTTTCAAAAGTGTTTCCAAAAATTTAACTCTCATCTAAGCAGCCAGATTTTTACATGTATAAATAATCCCTCACTACGAAATCATTGAAAGTATCCTTGATTTCCGGGTTACAAACACCCGTGGATTATTGTAACCATTGTAAACAATGGAAATTTTAGTTTCCAAATTTCAGAGTAATCAGATCAGTAGTTCGTGATCCAGCAAATCGCCGCAGATTCCCTTCTAGAAACTATAATTCTTACTCAGATATGAACCGCACACAGTTCTTTCTAAGAAAAAACCAGTTGTTTGACTTCAGGAGTCATGAAAATGTAAAAATGTAAAAATCCGGTATTTTACCAGATGCAAAACTTTCCTAATTAAGATACAGCGCAAGTCAATGAAAATGGTTTATTGAAATAATTTTTTATTATTATTGTTTTATGGATAAAACAAAAATGTAGAACCAAAATGTAAAAGAACAAAAGAACAAAAATGTAGATACAAGTTTCATATAAACTGAGTCATTAAACGCTAAGTTTATACACATAGGCTATTTGGGTAACATTCTTTATAAATGCAAGAAGGTTACATATTACAAAAAAATCGGGAATATCAAGTAATATTTATGACACGTTTCTGCAGAAGTGTTTATTCACGTAAAAAATATAAGTTTATTTCACAGTTTCAGTAAGTTTTGTTTCAAGGATGTAAATGGAAAGAGGATTAATTAAAGTACAGTATTTACAAAATAAGTTATTACGATACATTAAATTGTTCTACAGCAATCTAATGTAGTTGTAATTACTATACAGTAATACTTCAATTTCTGCAAGAAAGCAGTAATTCAGTAAATGGAAAAGATTTCTCATACTCAGATCAAACAGATGAGTTTTGAATTTACATATCTATTCTGCAAGTAATAAATGCACTTCACACATTGGGACTAATTATGAAGTAATTTAAATTACATAAGAGTTGTTAATAATAACTCTGACAACTTAAATTTTTCCGAATCATTGAAGCCCACATAATTTGACACTTGTATATACACACTTAATATATATTAAAGAAATCTTCCGAAACATTATAAATTTAAGCACAAGACTGTATGACCTGCTTCATTAATTGTTTACACCACATCATTCACATTATATCATATCATACTGGCACAGAACTCAGACATTTCATATCAAGAGAAAACAGTATTTCTGACCTAACTATGAACTTGTAACATGCTTTTATGAACTATAATGCAATTAGGTAAAAGTACTGCACAGCATCAAATATTTTCTTCACAACCTATTGATAATTAAAGTAACTTCTAGTTAACCAGATCCCATTTATCCGGACTACAGAATTATTCGAACTGGTCTTTAGATTTTTCCCAAGTTAGTTAAGTTGACAGTTCTGATAAAAACGATTTATGTACGAAACAAGCAATTTACACAATACAGAAGGTGTAAAAATACTTGTAAAAGCTGTCAGCCCTTTTGAAAAAGAGTAACCAAATAGCAAAGTGAACTTCTGACTTTATAACTGCTCCGTGATCACGAAGCAAGAAAACTTCTTCGAAGCAAAATACTGTAAAGGATTATCATTAAAAATGTTCAAAAAAGTACGCAACTAATCCGGTTAAACTATCCGGTAGTTTGTAATATATGCTGTCACGTTTTCTCATTTGCTTTATACATGAAACAACCCTTTTAATGTAAGTTTTAAAACTAAATCATATTTTACTGTGCTGTACTTCACTCTAGCCGACATTTTCGAACCGTGTACTGAATATATGTGTATATATAAATATATCCGTGTAAAGTCCACTTAAAAAAAATATAAAAGACCTGCAGATATTTTTATTTTAGTTTATTAAAGTTGCATCAACAGCTCGGTCATTAGCGAATACGGTGGTTTATGTGTTGTTTTCATGTCGATTTTTCGAAATCGAGTTTTCACCGGATATACAAGTTTTTAAGACCCCCTGAACCCCCCCAAAAAAAAAACATGTTTCAAGCGATTGGTCGGTGTGGGTGTGAATAAAATATCTCAAGAACGGAACATAGTACAAACTTGAAACATAAGTTAGGTTCCACTACAGGACCCGACAAGAACATTTTCATCAAATCGGTCAATCGGTCAACCGGAAGTAGTAGTTTATTCGTGTAATTTTTAACTTTTTTGCGATTTTCTCAAAAACGGCTCCTACGATTTTTTAAAAATCGCCTCATTTACTACACATTTCATGCTCTACAAGATAGGATAGGCGCCATATCTGTTGCAATTCTTGGGAAGGGTGTGCTATTGTAAAAAAAGCTTTTTTAAAACTGCGGCCTTAATATGCATTTTAAGGCAAAAGTGTAGTATACAATAAAAAGTGGTAAAAACTGTTCTTTTAGATTTATTTATATAAAGTCGTATAACAGCTTGGTCATTAGCGAGTACGAAAGGTTAAGAAACTGTAATGATGGGTTTTGGCACGTAATAATTTCCAGACTCTAACCGCGAATCGAACCCAGGACCTCCGCTTAGTAGGCTAGCTAACCACTAAGTCACGGAGGTTGTCATTTTTCAGTTTTTTTACGTAGTTTAATAATGTTAGGTTATATTGGTCATTATTTGCATTAGCATTTGCATTGGAAACATGTACTCAAGGGCGAAACCGGGTACTCGGCATAGACATTTAAAATGCCTTTGGCCAAGGAATCTTCTTCGAAAGGATAATATGAACTGTAGTAATAACTGCAAGCTCAAGCAAGTAAATCACTTTTTAGAACAATTTAGAATCAAATTTAATAATCGTTAGAATATTATTTGTATAACCGATTCGATTCTATAAAAAAGTTTCAAAAAATGCAGTAATATTTGACGAAATATCCCATAAAATTAAATGTTTTATTATTTTTCCAGATCAACTCTCAATTAAATAAATTCGCATATAGGATTGCCATAACTTTATCGACCAAACTTTTAATCAGTGTTGTAAGTCTAATTTTATTCAAACGATTCACAGTAATATAGAAATTAATGTTACATATTACTGGAACATAAATTAAACAAGAGGGTACTACTTAACCTAAGAACACTGAATTTCAGGATAAATAATTCAGTTTTAGTTTAGCAGTTATAGGTTAAGTGGGCACTTAGGTCGAATTTGAATACAAACCAAAATTACAAACTTACCTTACGATAACATTCCAGGTTGGCGTTCATACGAAAGTATAACAGATTTATTGAAAAACTTAGAAGAATTGATTTTATATGTTTGAATGTCGTTGTTTGTTTGTTAGCCTTATAAAAACAAGGTTTATAGCCTAATTGAAAGCAAAAAACCGAATCTAAAGTATCGAAGTTTAAATTACTTTTCTTACAAAGAAAATGGGAAAACTGGGTGGAATAAACTAACCGGAGGCTAGCTAGATACATGCTACACACACATACACATAGGCACAATTGAACAGTGTGCAATAGACCAAACAAACTTTCCTTTACGATTCTTCTTTTTTCCTCTTTTCAGGTTTTTCATTCAACTTTTTTTATCATTTTCCTCTTAAATGTAACTTTTATTAGGTGCCTATTCTATCCTTCTTATTCTTCTCATTTTCTCTCACTACTTTTAAAGTGTTGACACTGTACTTTCACTTTCATTAGATATTTCAAATAAAGTTACCTCTTTGTAAACATTTTACCTCGTTTTAGTTGTTCAAGTATTTCTAGCTTCTTAAAATTCCGACAGGTTTACGATTTGTTAGAGCACCGGACGTGTATCAATGCAACACTAACATAGAACTTAAATTAACTTTTTAATAGAAAATACATATGAATGAACAATTCAAAAACACAATGAGATTTTCAATACAATCAGAATAACCAGAAAAACTTTATTTCAAATGGACGTGAAATTGTACGCTATAAAAATCAAGTTGTTTTATAGTTAGGCTAACTATATGTCTACCATTGAAAAGCACACGATATACTGACACAAAAATCTGGAAAGGAATTATCAAACTTTTTGAACTTTATTTACGTTTAACAAAACATACCGATTGAACAACAGTACTTAGTAATTTACCTTACAACAAGAATTCTTGAACAGTATAATCCTTCACTAACTAATTTATGACAATCAAGTAAGAAGCTTATTTTCTAGTAAGCCTTAAGTTTGACTAACTAGTTTAAACTACACTTTACCTTTAATATAATTTTTATTTGTAAATTTTTTTGGTTTGAATTATTGAGACAAAAAGTTTAACAAAAAATTTTAGTGTAATTCCTACATTAAAATTTTATAATTATTTTATTTGAAAGAAGAACAATTACCTATTAGTGTTGTGTCCTTGTGTTCTTCTGGTTATGGATTAATATTAAACCACGAACAATAAATACAGTAAGACCTAGCTGGTTCGGACTTCATTAACTACGGACTTATATGATTGGAATGAGATTTACAGTATTATTTTTGCAGGTAGTCTAGCTTTAGGAATAGACAGACCTACTTAATTAAGAAGGAAACAAGAAACATTTCATTCTTAGAAATACAATGCAGACGAAACAATTTATTTTGAAAAGGCATTGCAAAAATATACAAGCAACAAAAACCCAAGTATCTGAACAAAAACTAAATAAAGCAGATGTTCCTAAATTACTGTGCGCTAATTCCGGTGCTGAAACATTTTTGATTCGGAAAATCATAAAAAAAGAAAACAATTAACAAGATCTGTTTCTATGATATAAAGCACACAGAATCCCATAGTTCATTTTTGACGTTCTCAGTTGTGACGGTTTAACAGCATGCCGTAAAAATCTTCAACTAAGGAACTTCATAAAATTCTTACCGTTAGTGAAACATTTTCGATTACCTACTTTACGGCTAAATCAGGTCATTATTCGTTGTTGTATTCGAAAGGGAACTCCCTTTGGAACCAATAGCACAAATTTTAAGTTTATACATTGTATAAATAAAAAACTAATACATACTATTCCATTACCAACAGAAATTAATACAAATCAGTAATTCACAACCCACAACACTTCATTAAAAGTACAAAAATATGAACAAATAAACAACTAAATATAATCATTATAAATGAAAACTAATCAGAGAATGTCACGAACAACAGTTACACCCGAGGCACACAATAATTTTTAAATTACGTTCATATACAAAAAATCGCGTGCACACGCACACACATAATATGTATACAAACATATTAATCATCGACCTAATTAGTATCACACAACAAACTCTTGTATGGACGACTCTATGAAAAAAGGAAATAAATACAAGTAATTAAATCATGTGCTAATTAGTTTCGTTTTGTAAAATTGCATCAACGGTTACAATTATAAAAACAAGGCCTGTCATACAATGACAGAGCCATACTCGTACCCAAACTTGGCACTACGACTGAACAATCTGGTATGATTCCACTTTCGCCATTGAGGTGGTCTATTGCTCTTTCTTTTCTATTTAACAAATACTTTTGAGCAAATTTTATGATCTTATTTATGATTTAATGATCAATAAATAACTACTCCAAGCAATTAGACCTTGATGTACCTATAAGATAATTAAAGTACGACGTCTAAAGTGGAACTAAATGAAACACAAAACTTCTTAATAAGAATAAATAAATCATTAACTAAATCAATATTCAAACCAAAGGATTTAAGAAAAAACAACTATTTAGTAAAAGAAAAGCTTGAACACGGTTTCCCTGAAATACAGGGAAGAGACAGACAGGTGGACAATGTATAGAGCTGATCACACACAGTGCAGCAAAATTTAGAAAGAGTGCAGCTAGTGGCCAGCGGAAGAGGAAGTGGTAGAAAGGACGGGAGTAGAATGGTATTGGATAGTAAAGGATGTAATTGAGTTTTACAGGGACACGCGTCCGATTAACCTAATAAATCTAAACCGTGCACTCTAACCCCGGCCTCAGCTAGTACACCCTCTACTCTTCAATACTCTACTCTACTGGGTGGTTGTGCTGTGTTTTTTATCTGTCGTGCCTCGAGCGGTCGCACGAGAACCCCACCCACCACCACCATTGGACTAAATGTCCCTTTTTACCCACACCAAGCCGATTCGTTGTTCGGTCCACACCGATAGCCTATAACAGTGTCAATAAAGCAGAACCGTTCAAGCCATTCATCCGATTATGAGTACTGAACCAACTCTATATATGAAACCAAGCTGAACTACGAGGACGATGTCACTGGGGAATATCAGTGATGCTGCTGCGTATAGCCGGTACATTATTTGTGTACAAGTGTATAAACTGTATCCTCTCTATTAAATTATACAATTTTACAGAATAAGACTGGTGCTTTACACATCTGATGCTTTATCAACTTATCCTGTTAGTTCATTACGTTCGGTAATTCTGTTACAGAACTGATACAGTTATAGCAGATAAACTAGCGAATTATAAATATAATGAATTATTTATCGATGCAACAAATTTTAACTAATTTACCGGTTTACAATAATGTTTTTAATTTATGCTATGTCAACACTGTATTAAACATTTTAATACGCATATACTAGAAAAATATCGATCCGATTATTAATTGAAAATAAAATAAAATTCTAACTAAACTCAGGTTTTTAATTAATTTATGAATATAACATTGCTCACCGAGACAAAAAAAAACTATTTATGAAAAAAATTAATCAACAAAACAAAAAAAATATTAAAGAAAATATATACATTTTTAATTCAGAATTTACACAACAGTAGGTAGGTAGTGATTAAATTGGAAAACGAACAACAGATGGGGGAAAGCTTCAAAGAAATTTCAACATATTCAGAACACTACACTCTAAAATTACTTCAACATACATTTGTGGAATTAATCATTTGATCAACTTTTTCACACGACAAAGCAGATTTTTTTCGTTTTAAGTCGCTCAACAGTCTGTAATGAACGGTTTATAAATAGTTTATAATGAATGTAGGTTATGGATGATGCAGGTAGGGTGTGACAGTTTTTGAGATCCTTCCCTGGATATAAAAATTTTACCTTTATTAGCTGAGCAGTTAAACGCATTACCGGCTTAAAGAACGAAGTGACCAAAAGGAATTTATTTAATGTAAGAAGTTACGTCAAATAACATTGTTTTTATCTGGCTTTAAACTTTTCATACCAACGTCCGGAAAACAGGCCGTCGATATATTTTACGTATTAATAACATCCGGTTTACCGGACGTCCTTAAGTTATTCATAAAGTGCCAACGTCCAGATAAACGAACATTTCCAAAAAAACTTTTAAACAAAAAATTATGGAATAATGTATTTTGAAACCGCCTCCGTGGCGTAGTGATTAGCGCGCTAGCCTACAAAGCGAAAGGTTACGCGTTCGATTCCCGCTTAGGGTCTGGAAATTTTAACACGTTAAAACCACCGTTAAGGTACCAAAACCCACAGTAGTGCTAATGACCAAGCTGTCGATGCGACTTTACATAAACTAAAAAAACTATTTTGAATACCTATTTTTAGTATTAGAACGGTTTCCTTTTTTTCTGAACACAAACAAAATAATTTTTAACAGAAAATTTTATTTTTCTGTAACGTTGAAATTATAGTAGGCAATGGCAGGTTTACGCCAGCAAGTTTCGAAATAAGGAATATTTTACACCCTTATTCAAATTAAATGGCACTTTACATCATACTTTTAAATATTGTTTCAGCATTGAAAGGGTTAAACATACTAAATTTTTTTTTTTTTTAAACACTGATACGGATATTTTAAACAAGGATATGGATAATTGGTATCAATCCATTTAAATAAGATAAAAATATGTAATGGAAAATATGCAGATAACTTTTTTAAGTTTGAGCCCTACAAAACCCAACATTACTGAAACAAAAAATAAAATTTATGTATTTAGTTGCTTTCCATAAACTAATCACATATGATTTTTAAAATATTGCATTGATATACCTAATGAAAAAATTGAGCAGTTTATGTAACAGACTTGAGTTCCGTTTCGAACACTAACAACGAATCACACACGGGGGCGTCCAGTAGGAACTAGGTAGTATGCAGCCACCAGCTGAATGAAATACAAAAGACGTTTCAAATATTTCACTAAGATCTGGAAAAACCACAACTACCCCTTTAGCATATTTTAAAACATTATTAACAGAGCACAGAAAATTGAGGTTAGTAGAGTTTATTCAATATAAAAGATGCGAACACTTATTTTCATTAGGTTTTCTCAGTGTACGGACAACATCTGTTTATAATAACAATTTATATCAGTTAAAAACATGATTTTCAAAGTTTTAGGCTAAAAAAAGAAAAAAGAAGTAAACGTTATGGGTGATTACTCATAAATTCTGACGGATATACGAGTATATATAATTGTAATAGTAAGAATTGTGAAGATTTTACAAGGGCGAAGGGTTATAGGGCAACTAAATTCTATCCTTAAGAATGATAAAATATGAAAGGAGACAAAGATAAATATTTATCATGCTAGCCTGGAGAGTGTGTGTACCTACGCTGCGGAAGTGTGGGTATTGACAAAGAGACAGAAGAATTGGCTAAAAGCGGTTGAGATGGATTTCTGGAGGCGGGGCTGTGTTGTGTCGCGGATCGATCGAATCACGAATTCTGAAATTAGGAGAAGAATCGGCGTTCAAGGAAATTTCAAGGATACTATATCTTAGAAGCAGTTAAAATGGTTTGGTCATTTGCAGAGGATGGAGGATAATAGGTAGCCAAAGAGGGTATGGGAGTGGACGCCAGGCGGTAAAAGAAGGAGGGGTAGGCCGGAAGTGATATGGTTGGATGGGGTGCAGGAGGTAATGTCTTTGCGGCGGCTCTCCGATGGGGACTGGCGAGACAGAGGGAGATAGTGCTTAGGGAGCGAGATACGTCTGGGGCTGTAAATCCTCACATGAATATATACAATTATGTAAGAAATATGAACGTTGAGTTTTGTTTAGATATATATAAAACATCGAAAATTTTGTTATTACTTATCAAGTAAAAATTCAAATTTAATAAAATGTATATTTTTCTAATATTACTAAACTAAAACCAATTTATTAAGTCAGTTTGTTCATTACCAAACAATATAAAAACAAAAATTGTTTAATTCCTTCTAGAGAAGATCAATAATAAGGTAGATTAAAAAAAATAATGAAAATTTGAATTTATTTTTTGACTGAAGTATAAAGAAAAGAAGAACTACAAAGGGATAATTACAGGACAAAAATATTCTGACTGCTTAAGAAAGGCTATAAATAATATCTACTCGAATAAATTCCAGTTATTAATGAGAGGGAAAGAATAAAAATTAAAAAATGCAGTAAAAGTGAGATAAAATTAGTAAGAAGTAATTAATTGCAATATAAACTTTTAGATTGTATTAAAACAAAGATTAGCAAACGACGAGAGAAAGTCTTTAATTAATAAGAAAATAAATTAAATTGCATACGGTTAATTAATTGATGTCAAATAATTGGCTTGCTTAGTGAAGGACGAGGGAGACATCACCATTGAGTTTAATTTTAGTGACGAAGATGAGCAACCCGGCCTTAAAACAGTATCGCGGTTTATTGAGAAACTAACTAAGCGAAGAAGCAGCTGTGGACTCTTTCCACAGTGAAGCTCTTCTCGCCCGTGCCTTGTTCTCTTGGTCTCTCTCGTTCTCCCGTGTAGTTTTCACTTTATTTAACTTAACACATTTAACCAGGCAGCCAACCGACCGAGCAAAGTAATTAATTATAAGTAATTCTTTACACAAAGAAGCACAAGTAGCTACACCGCCGCATTCTAACATCAGTTTTGTTAATTACAGGCAGGTATGCCACTACTTCCATTAAAGCTACTATTATGGTCGACACGTCACTAATTGAGGAATATTAAGAGCGAATATTAAATAAGAAGATTGGATAACATGTCTGTGTCTGCTACTCGTTAGACCGTTCTTCGTCATATCATAATGATAGCGGACGTTAATTTTATTCCACCCAGTCGGTCGAGTAAAAGGATACATAAAACACTGCCGCTAAATATGTCTTATCATGCCTACAAGATCTGAAGAGGAGAGCTTTTAAAAAAATTACTCTTTTCAAACCATATTTCTTATAAAACAAATTTAATGATGGGCATTTTTAATAAACTGAAAACTCATTTTTCTTTAAAAATAAACAAGAAAAATTCTTAGCATTCAGTAATCTCAACGTTCACATTTAACTCTTTTAACCTGACTGAAAAGTTAAACATTTTAGAGCTGATTAAATTCTAATTAATAAAGTATTAATATTCTAAGTGTTAAGACAACTAATTAACAACCTAAACTTTCTGAAAAATAAAAACACCTCTTAATTTTTTCTCTAATTACGAAAGAAATATTAGTACACACAATACGTCTCATCTTCGGAAGATATTGGGGAAAAAACTCAGTATTTTTTAAAGGCGAATAAGATACTAGAGACATTAAAAGGAGTGTTTGAGATTTATTCATATTTGCGACCAAAACGGCAAAGAAATTAATGACAAATATTAAGAAATATCTATTTCTACTGGTACGTCTTTTCATTCAAGGACAGTAAAGCTTATAAAAAGGTTCAATACATTTCGAAAAAAGCTACGAATTAAGTTACAAAACAAAAATTTAATGATGGGTATTTTTAATAAACTGAAAACTCATGTTTCAGATGAAAAGGATGAAAAATACAATAATTTGGACAATCAAGACAGGATATTTTAAAATGTATTCGCTAAAATGCGGTGAAAAGGGATTATATACTACACAGACAGGATTAATAATTTTCTCTCAGAGCTCGAAAAAGTAGAGAGCTGAAATTCACCACGTTTATTAGATACAATATTAGAAGTACCACTAAATATAAAACATACCTAGATTCATCCATTAAGAGAAAGAAATCGAGTAATAAACAGAATATTAGTTCTCCACATACTCAACAAGTGAAAGGGGAAATACTTAGCATAAATCGAGTACATAAGTACTGAGTTCAGGGGCAGAATCCCCCTGACCGACTAGTAATCAATAAATCTCTATCTGTACTTCAGTAATAAGATATTGCAATAGAGAAGAATTTTCGACATCAAGAATTTAATTGATTTTTATATTTTACGACTCTCAAGCCAAAAAAGTTATTTCCACAGGATGTCCGTTCGTCTGTGTACGTGTGTGCGCACGGTTGAGGTTTATTCGTTGAAGCAAAACCGACTTGACCAATTGGTCTGAAATTTAAAAATTAAGTTTCTCATACAATCCCAATAATTATCTTTAAAATCAATAGTACCATTTAAGCAGGAGCAAAGCATATTATTAAATATAATATATAAACTAAAAACTACTAAATTAAGACAGTAATTTACTTCAGTAATAATTTTTCAATAAATTTATAGAAATAAATATTAAACTCTTAAATGAATTTAGTTGTATATATGCCAATGAGAAAACTACAGTAGATAGGTAAACACAATTAAGAGTTTGAAACATATTTTTCAGAATTATCTGTTGTTAAAGTCACAGGTGTAGTTGAAAATGTCACCTGTGGCTCTCTCATTCACTTATAAGCCTACTTCTTCAATTTGTTCGGCTCATTGTGCTCCTTACATTTTTAGTAACATCATTAGCCATGAATGTAAAATAATTCTTGTTTCACCGTTTTATTACGAAATACCACATTTAAATTGAAATAAATATCAATTGTTAAATACTTGTATATATAATGTAAAAGATCTTACTGACTCAACGATTGTTTCACTCATTCATTTTCTGATCCCTCAAAGTTCTAAATTTTGCTAGATCTATAAAAATTGAACTGAAAACTACAATATGAATGTCGACCAATTCCACCTAGGAAATAAAAATGAAGTGACTACCCCAAAGCAATACTAATGTATTATAAATGAAACCCATAACAAAAACAGTGAATATACACATAATGAAGATTAAAGCAAATTAAAAAAAATGAAAAACTACAGTAGTTAGGTAAACACAATTAAGAGCTTCAAACATATTTAATTCCAAGTAAATAATTCAAACATAAGTAAGCAGCAATTTGCAATTTGGTAGGGAATCAGCAGAAAATTATTGACAGCATAGTATATTTTATATAAGAATAAAGTACAAAAATCGTTTTTACTCATGGAATTATTAGGATTAATATATCCTACATCTTTATAAAGAAAATTTCCCACTGGTTTGTAGTGATCAGCGGAAACGGGCTTTTGTAGCGGAGGTCCCGGTTTCGATTCCCGCTAGTCTGGTATTTTTTAGTTCACCATTTCCATCTATCAGATTTCACCGTGTGCGTAATAGTCGGACGTAACACTAAAAATCATACTAAAGCAATGAATACTGTTTTTATACCTTCCTAAAGAGTTACACAAAAAAACTGGCATTGCATTCCGCAAGTGACACATAAGAACGTTATACCTATTTTTAGCAATGTAAAAGATCTTACTGACTACCGATTGGTCAACTAAAAACTAAATTCAATTAAATTTAATTTACTTTCAGTGTAAAACAAAATTTTAATACAATGGTAAAATAATTTAAAAAATTTATTTAATACAGCCCTCTGATGTTAGCAATAATACCGAGCGCAGCACAAGCGAAATTTGTAGTGCAGTATATTTTGATTATTTGAAGTGAAATGCAACACTCTTTTAAAATTAGATACAAGTTCAATGTTCATCGTTGTAAAATAATCTGCTATTCAATATTCATATTTTATAATCAATCTAAATTCTAAAAAACAATCGTTGGATACGGTGCCTAAAATGGCTGTGACGCAATTGGCGCCGAAGGGATTGGAGAAGGCTAAATGTGAGTCACCTTGCCCGCCGTTATTCGAACGTAAATTCTAATCCAAGTTTAATATAGGCTCCAGGCGAATATTCATTATTATGTAGAGTACGCAGCCTTAAAAACCAATTTAGTTTTTATGAATTGTATTCTCGTATTGGCGACGGTAGACTATCTCACACGCGATTGCCAACAAAAACTTCCAGGTCTGTTGTTCCTACACTGCTGGCTACAGGTTCCTGCAATGTATGCAACCAGCAGTACAATATTTCATCTTACGCGATAAATGCAGTACAATGTCGAAGGAAATTACAAATATACATCCCGTGTTACCTTGCTGTAAGAAATATTGTATAACTACTTGCCATTTACATGCTTTACAACAATAAAACACCAATGGACAAGTTTTAGAATTTGAAATTATAAATTTACTCGTTAGAATTTCTAATAATAAAATATATTAACTAGCGAAAAATTATGGATTACATAGTGTTTACGATAATAAAGTAGATTAATCGAATACTTAAACAGGGTGTTTCATGAGGAACGAATCATAGCTTCAGGAACTGATTATGAAGCTAAAAATATGAAAAAAGTTTCCAATAAACATGGGTCCGAAAACCATACTTTAGCGTGTTACGGCTAGCGAAAGATTTCGCCTGGAATTCAGTTCCCCCTGTGAAATGAAATCAACTTAAATTTTTAGGGTATTAATTAAGTAAGGTTGTTAATCGAACAGGTTTTATGCAAAATGAGCTGAAAAATTGAATAAAACCTGTCCCACGTCTGTAAGTACAGTTATTTCTGAGATATCTGACAAAATACACAAAATCAGATCTCGAAAAACGTGTCTTTCTTAGGTTTGAAGTAGATTAACTTTGTCAAATTTGTAACAAACATGCAAACATTTTAAACAAAATTTGTAAAGAAATAAATTCTAGAAAGAATGATGTAAAATAGTCCAGTAAAAAATAAACACAAACTTTAAAATCTGATTTTTATTAAATTAAAATATAGGTCAATTGCTGGGATTGCAAACTTACACAACATTGGGTCAATAGAAATTAGTTAGTTTGCAGAAAATATTAAAATACGGTACCTTTTAAAGAAATATTATACACGGATGAACTATTCTTATAACTCGAATTTTACTTTTTTAACCTTAAATTCACAAGGTAACACATGACATTATAAACTTATAAAAAAAGGAGACGATCACTAGAAAACAAAGCACCCAACGGACTTGCTTCAGAAACAAATTTTTTCTGTTTAACTGCATTAAAGTATATCAATACAGTAACCTTATACCAACTCTACATTCATTAGAACAAATCAATGTTTATTAAGCGAAATTTCTAGATATTTACTGAAAATTACGATGGCCATCTGTAACTCTGAAACAAATAATTATTTAATCGCCTCGTAGTGGTTAGCATGCCAAACCACAGATCGGAAGATCCCGGACTCTACTCCTGGCTAGGGTCTGGAAATTCCAACAAGTTAAAACCCATTATGACCTATTCATAATTCTAAGATATTGCTAATAATAGAGCTGTTGATAATTATTTCTAATTAACTAAAATAAACATAATAAATAAATACACATTTACTTTTCTACCATATTTTCATGTTTCTCTAATAAAGGAATATGAACTTACATTCTTTTTGTAATGTAACATCCATAGATGGATATTGATGAGAATTTGTAATACAATGTAAAAAAGAGATTTGTGCGTGTGTAAAAACATGGTCTACAATAAACTTAAAATTCGATTAAGGCGCTAAAAAAACAAAACAAAATATATACTAGTAATTCCCGTCGTTGAGTCTTAACTTCTCGTTTTAATCCAGTTTATTTGTTTAAAGAACAATTAAAAATTTAAGCTAATAAATTTTGTAAGGCCTTGAAAGAAGATAGCTTACAGTTTATGAATAAAAAAGATGTATAATCAAAAATTAATTTAAAAAATTGTAAAGCCCATTTCTTTTAAATTGCTGTAATACTACGTTCGAGAAAAATTACTGATGGGATGGTGCCAGTACAAAAATAAATTTTTCCCTAAATGTAAAGGTAAGAATACGCCACAGTTATTAATTAAAAAAACTGTTACTAAATTGAATTATAACAAGTTAAAAAATTTATTTTTTACTCACGATTGTTTTTGTACAAAAAACAATTACAACAGTTCAAAAAAAGGGTCAATGTAATTTTCATAAAGACAAGTAGGCCTAACAAGTAATCCAATACAAACCTTTTGAAACGAAACACCATAGTACTGTAATTGGTAATAAAATATTCTCAATGTTTAAAATAACAATCGTATAATTTGTCTAACTATACACAATATTATAAGCGATTACATGCGCATGCAATTTAATAATATTAAGTCAATTAATTTGTCATCAGTTCAAAAAAAAAACAATTAAATTCAATTAAACAAAGGTACGAGTCGGTACAAAAGTATTGAATTGTTTAAATTAAGTGATGTGCACCGTTGTGTACAATTTATTCAATAGTCTTTGTTACTAGAGTACATGGTAATACACAAACGAATGTACGCTGATGTATAGAGGTACAAAGGGAGGGATGGGATAATTTGTTGACAGTTGTGCAGTAATGTTAGTAACAACGGAACCGATGATCACCTGAAATGAATTGTAACCGCGACGCATCCTGAACTGCAATCGACGCGTCGGTTGTTTGCCGACCATTGTTATGTTGTTTGCAGTCATATCAAATAAATTACTTACTAACTACCACTCGGTTAGAAGCTTTGTAATAAGATTACTCGTATACTAGACGGGTTAAAAGGTAGTTATTCAACAAAGCTATTTTGTCCGATTTTCAAGCTATTTCGATTTAATTCACCTATTTTTCCTCAGTATAAATCATGCACTATTTTGTAATCGGTATTTTAAAATCTCTTTCACTGAATTAATTTTTATTATTACACTACCGATCAAAAGTGACTAAATTGAATTATACACGCCCATAACGGGCAGATGGAGTGTTAAATTAATTGCACTCGATCTGTTAGTTCCAGTGCTACAAAAAAAATAGTACCGTTTCTTATCACATAGTCAGCAAATTATATGACTGAATCTATTATTATAATTACATGACTGAATCTGAAACTATTTAAAAACAGAAGAGGTAGAGGTGTAAAAGACACTAATCAAAGTTATTTCCTCTGAGAGAAATGAATTTCATTATACAGCCAGACCCTGTGGTGAATGAAATGAAGGTGTCATTACCAGAGTGGAAAGTGGGTGCTTTTCGGAGGGCCTGGCATGCTGATAAGCATACTCTTTCATTTCAGAGAGGAAGGCAGTAGTAAACCACCTCACCCTCGTTTTTTACTTAGTAAAACCTCTAGTGGTTCAAAACCAGTCTTTCGGCTGTTGACCTAAACAACAATTATGAAACAGAAAAACTAAAATAAAATTACTACTGATACACGGTCACAAACCAGATTTGATAATTATGTTTGGGTTAACGTACGACTATATTAATAAAACCTAACGTAAGGTTCCTTAGACTCGAAAAGACTTATTAAAGAATGACTTATTGAGCACGTTCAGAAATTAACTAACATAAACACCTGCTTGTTAATAATACAATTTCACTTCCTGTAAAATACAGGTTTGTCATTGTCAGGACGTATACTTACTCAGTCCTGATGTATAGTTTAGAAGCATGGACTTTGAGTATGCAGGCCATGAATCGTTTAGACGTTTTTGAAATACGGGTATTCAGAAGAATGCTCTGGATTTCGTGGCCCATGACTTAATAATGTTATAAATTTGAAATAATGTGAAAATTCCAATTTTCGGCCAGGGTATGGAAAATCAAGACAAGTTATAATAATTCCACTATAAAATAAAACTTCGGTAGCTAAATGACAAAACAGTTTATGTGTCCTTAAATGAAATAAAAAAAAATTACAATACAAACTATACCTAGGCCTATATGTTGCAAATTTACATTTCTGTTTCATTATCAAATTAAGATTGGCAAATTTTAAATCAACTAAATTATCAAATATCAGATAATTTATGGTCAAATATTTAACTATCATAGCAAAATTTTAAATTACTAAATTAAAATACGATCACTCAATAAGTCAGTGAAGTAAAAATATCGGTTTCTATACAAAAAGATTCTATGAAAAAGAAAGAAAAATGAACATCAGATTTCTGAAGAGTATCAACCGACAACATATTACTCAAGTAGCACAATGTGATAGACTACGAGATGAGCTACACGATGAGGTTATAAACCTTGTATTTGAAAGGTTTGCTAGCATTTGTAGGGTGTAAGGTAAAGCAACTAAAGAGTAGAGAAAGTGGATTCACACGTGAATGGAATGGAAAAAGGAAAATACTAAGCCTAGCTTTCTTGTATAGAACCGCAACTATGAACAGGAGTATGGAAGTCTGCAATGCTATTGAAGCCAGAAACGAATTTCAGTAAACTTTTCAAAGAAATATCGTAAATAAATTTAACGATAATTTCGTTACAAAAAAGTTCTAAGGTCAAATCAGTTCACGTTAAAAATATTATTATAAGAAACAGATTATTTCTGAAACATTTCAATTAACGTAACGTTCAATATAAACAGCATTCCCAGGCACCGGAAAAAATGGTGTAAATGTGTGTGAATTCACTGAATAACTTTATCGTTGTCTACAACAGCTTAAAAGAGTTTTAAGTTACTTAACTAAACTGCTCATACTTAATTTGCCTGTTCATGAAGTTTCACCGAAGAATAAGAAGCTTAGGAATCATGTTAAATGAAACTTTGTACTTATATTATGCCTAGTTTTAGTAATATATATAATATTAACCTTTACATTTAACCTATTAATATAGAAATAGAATATGAACATTAATTTCAGTCACTAATAATCATACCTATATGGATCTATATTAAACATAAACTATTTCCAACTATCTGAACTTAAAATGTTCACTTTTAAATACTATTTATTTTAAAACACAATGGATCGTCTTGATTAACATGTAACACAAAATGACACAATATTACATCTTAAAAACAATCATTTTAGAATTGAATAATCTCTAATTCGGAAAGTGCTGTTTTAGATAAAACTTCACAATGCCAGATTGATTTCTGGAGCTCCAAGAAATGTAATCAATTAAATACTGCATAAATACTTACTAGTGACCTTTTTCCCCATAACAGACAGGTGGAGTGTCAAATTATTTACACTCAATCTGTTTGTTGCAGGGCTAAAATAAATAGTTCTGTTTCTTATCACATGGTCAGCCAATTAAATGACTGAATCATTTAAGAACAGAAGAGGTAGAGGTGTAAAAGACACTAATCAGAGTTATCTCCTCTGAAAGTAATGAAGTTCATTGTACAGCCAGACCCTGTGGTGAATGAAGTGAAGGTGTCATTTACAGAGTGGAAAATATATGCTTTTCAGAGGGCCCGGCATGCTGATAAGCGTACTTTTCCACTCAGTGAGGAAGGCATTGGTAAACTACCTCACTCCTCGTATTACTTAGTAAAACCTCTAGAGGTTCAAACCAGCCTTTCGGCTGTTGACCTAAACAACAGTGACCTTTATAAGGAAAATAATTACACAAAATTAGTGAGGAGAAGTATAGATCAGTTTATGTAAAATAACGCAGGAATAATATAAGTCACGCAAAAATCATTCTCAGATAGAATCTATCAGCGAGACATTTTTTTTTTTGGATTTACGTCTGACTGTTTTGCGATTTCTTCTAAAGAAGATGGTGGCGAATGATGATACGTATATGAAAATTAAAAAATGCCACACCTGACCGGGAATCGAACCTGAGACCCCGGCGTTGAAGCCAGTTGCGTTAACCACTACGCCAACAGGCCGGCCAATTAGTTTGTTTTAATTTGTAGCCTTGTATTTTGAAAATATTGTATTTTTCAATAAGTGTATATTCAAAAAGCGTCGCCGTAAAATGAACATTTACTTTTATTTTACGAGGTCATTAGTAACAACTGCGGATTATGGAACTAGAACAGTGGGTGGGTTTTGACAAATCAAAATTTCCAGACCCCAGCCGGGAATCGACTCCCGGACCATTCACCATGTACCATGCTAACCACTACGCCACACATTGCGGAGGTAGCCACTTATTGATTTTATTCACTGAAAGCAAGCCTAAATATGCTATACTCAAGAATTTATGTACTAATATCACGTATCACAGTCTAGATGACTTACAATTTGTACAACACGAACTATTATAATAAACTACACAATTATGTTAAATATTGAACATACTATAAACTATTATAGTAAAAATATTTAGCGGTAATGTTTATTTAACACGTAACAAAACAAATCAAGACTACATTATTATATGAAAACTAAAGTAAACTTTATGTTTATCTTACCAAGTGATACAAATTTGAAGTTTTTTTATTGTTTTCAGTACTTTCGCAATAATACCGTTGTTTATTATGTTTGTTTTAATTATATAGATTCATATTGAAACTAGCCAGTAGCTAGTAAGTCCACAGGGATATACAACAGCTGCGTAAACAAAGGTCGGTGGTAATTTTGAAAAGTTTCTCGCTAAACAAACACCTATACAAAACTGATTTATACAATGAGCTGTACGTTAATTATTGAACAATACATTAGTTTACTCTTTGCACACAAATATTTCCAGAAATGAGGGTAAAGCCCGCAGCATCGATGCTTAATACAATATCCACCCTTACTCGATTTATAATCTACACAAAAAAAGTAATACAACAAAACCAATCAACTTATGTTTGATTCCGAAACAATTGTTTAAAAACATTTCTTTGAACTGTTTTTAATACAAACAAAATTCAACCACATACATAAGTTATTGTAAAAAATACATTACCACACGTGACACTCAAATATTAGATATTTAAAATGCTGTCCACTTCCACTTGTCCTTGAATAATACCAAAAATTGACAAATTGACCATGGATGTGCTGTGTTTCAGATAGATATACTTGTAAATTTAGTACCCAATTTTCAAGAACATGACATTTATTACAATAGTGATAAGAGATATTTATTTTTTTATTTAAATTTTGCAGTTTACAAGAAAATTTCACGTAAAAAGGACTAGACTATTAGATACAAAAAAAAATAATTTCAAAATGAAATGAGATGAGGATGATGTGTATGACGTGTAAATGAAGTGTAGTCTCGTACAGACCCAGGCCGACCATTCCTGAGAGAGTATGGTTAATTGAACCCCAACCATCAAAATACACCGGAATCAACTGTCTAGTAATCAAATCCGTATAAAAGTAACTACCTATTATACGGATTTGAATACTAGACAGTTGTTACCGGTGTACTTTGATGGTTGGGGTTCAATTAACCATACTCTCTCAGGAATGTTCGGCCTGGGTCTGTACAAGACTACACTTCATTTACACGTCATACACATCATCCTCATTTCATTGGGTCAAGGGGTTGCTTATTGTTATCAAATGAACAGATTGCAACGTACACAAATTAGGAATAAAAAAAATGAAATGCAAACCATTGGACAACGAAATAAATTTACGATAAACGCATTTTAATACTGAAATTAATACGAAATAATGTTTCCTGCAGAAGTTTTCGATGTTTTTAATCACATAATTAGCAGGATCCGTTCAATTAGAAATTCAAATTATTTGATTTCTATAACTGTAAACATACGAACAAAAGGCGGAACCTTGTAAATAACTCTCAATTGCAGTCAATCAGCTGGTTAAAAACCGCTTTCAGGTGATGTTAAGGGACATCGAGTTGACAGGTGACTTGGTAAGAGAACAAGCTTAAAACCAACCATTAGCGAGAACATCATTAAAAAAAACACCTGATGTACTCGTTATAATGTGTATCCATAGCCGTAAAGAATTAAATATGATCTAACGATTATTAAATAGCAGCTGTAACAGGTCAGTGAAAAATAAAATAATTTTATAATAGGAAAAAATAGTTGTACTACTAAAAACTCTGGTGTGAAACACTCACAAGACTTTCTCTTGCCGATGCAAATAATAAACCATATAACTTAACATTAATAATAAATCATTAGAAATAAACAAAAAAACCATATCTCAAAAAACATAACCTTATTTTAATTATGAGTGAATGATTCAAAATGAAAACCAACCATAGATTGGCTTAATAATACGAATTATCACTCTTTGACGCGAAACTAGGCTCTGTACACACAAATGCTTAACAGAAAAAACGAGGATCTGTTAATTTCCTACAAATTTTATTATACACACTTTTGTCGTAAAATGCTAAGGCCAAAATCTTTAAAAAGTTTCATTTTTTTACAGATTTTCATGAAAAAAACAAAATCACTAATTACCGCTAAAATAAGCGTTATAGAAAGAAATGTTTAGAATAAAACGTGTAGGTTTTTAAATTTTCTGTAACTTTCATTATTACACTTTTGCCCTAAAATAGATATTAAGGCCGCAATCTTAAAAACAAAACATTTTTTTTACGAGAGCAAAGCCTCCGCAAGAATCTCAGCAGACATGGCGCCTACCCTACCATGTACAGGATAAAACATGTTGTAAATGAGACAATTTTTTAAAAAAATCGTAGGAGCTGTTTTTGAGAAAAAGTGAAAAATTACACGAATGAAATACTACTTCCGGTTGACCGACTTTGATGAAAATGTTCGTATCAGATCCTCTAGTAGAACCTAACTTAAGTTTCAAAGTTCAACTTCGTACGATGTTTTTTTGAGATATTTTGTTCACAAAGAAACGCGCGCGCGCCCACACATACACAAAGACTAATCGCTAAAAACATGTTTTTTGGGTTCAAGGGGTCTGAAACCGTGTATATCAAGTGAAAACTCAATGCCGAGAAATCGACATGAAAACAATATTTTCCTTTCCACATATTCATATAGGCAAGAAAGTAAAAATCTAATATTTTTTTAATTTTATAAAAATATTTTCTGTATAAAAGTAGTAAAACAATATTATGTGTACACATAAAATTATGCACTTGCTTCTAAATATAACAACACGCCTTCAGTAGATAAAGTGCCCCTTAACGTTTAATTTGGAATATTGAGAAAATGTAGCACAGCGATTGTAATGCATAGAAACCATAGGAGCCTACTCGTTAGGGAGCATTAATTAACGTGATATATACTCGACATCACAGTGTTGTGACAATAGTACTAAAAGACATACTATCAATTTGTGTATCGTGCGCCTCTAATTTAATTTAGTGTGTTAATTTTGCGATTGTGATGTTCAAAGTTGCCCGTTAGACAATGCCGAGCTAACGATGCTAACGTATGCACTGACAACAGGAAAGCATGAGTCAAAAAAATAAGCAGAGATTTCGGTTTTTAATAAAGAAATTGTAACAGATTATCAGGTGATCATTATACAAAATCCCTTGCTAACCAGTGTTACTTCAAAAAAATTGTTCAAAAAGAACTTTTTAATAATCGCCAGAGTGAATAAGTTGGTGATAGTTTAAAGATTAAACTTAAAGATCATAGTTCAATTCCCGGATACGATGGAACATCCTTATTTAATCACTTTCTCCACACGTGTTTAATATAAAGTAAACGCTAAAAATGTCGATGGAAACTTTTATAACACAATGGACGGAAAAAAGAATTTCTACAGTTTTCAAGAGATGTATAACAATCAAATCAAATTATAGATTAAGAAAAAAAATACAAAAGACAATAAATTTAAACATAGTCGCTTTTATAAACCAGTAGTTAGATCACTGAACTAAATAGCAGAAGACTCCGTTTCGAATTTAGAGTCTGGAAATTATTACAGATTACGTTAAAACCAAACGATTACGTAACCACGTAACTTAATTACCAAAACAGTTGAATTAAAAAAATAACACTATAAAGGAACTTAAAAAAACCTAACATTTTCGTTTGGTTTAATTTATTTTAAATCCCATCAAATACACTGACGTCAATGACTACCGGATGGTAAAGTACCTAATCAGTTGGTTTTACTATATTACTAATTCCAGATCGTAACCAGGAATGGAAATCGGACCTTCCGCTTGTCATCCTAACAAGCTAACCACTACACCAAAGAAGCGTACACAATATTTTATACTACTGTGATATTTAATTAACAAATTAAACATTATATTCTGTTCTATATACTATTAGTTACTCAACAAAGTATAACTAAGATTTAAATTAAACTTTTAAATACAGATATACTACATTAAATACTCATATGAATTAAAAACGTTATAAGCAGGGATTTGTAAATCCAGCTCTCTCATTGTACCGAATTAATTTTTAATTAATCTCAATTGATTTCGAATTAATTTTTTTATAAAAAAATAAAAAAATGAATAGCCAAACCAAGTAGAGAGAAAATAGCAAAAATAGTCAGCAATATTCAAATGTAGATATAACTAGAGACAGGACGAAAATAAAATCATATAGCTATTTATTAATTTTTGTATTATTATTTTTTTTAATGTAATATTTATTTTAGGTTGTATATAATTATATTTATTTTATTAAAAATAGTGGAGTTTAACAATTATTAAAATGTAATGTATCATAATTGATACAATCGTAATCTTAATGAATAGCATAATATTTATTGGTTAAGTTAGTGTAGTAAATGAATGGAGTAGGTATAAATGCTATTGCTTATAGGTTAATACTTCATTTTTTACTTTCTCTTGCCTATATGAATATATAGGAAGGAAAGTATTGTTTTCATGTCGATTTTTCGAAATCGAGTTTTTACCGGATCTATACGTTTTCAGACCCCCTGAACCCAAAATTGTTTTTAGCGATTGGTCTGTGTGTGTGTATGTGTGAACAGAATATCTCAAGAACGGAACATCGTACGAACTTCAAACTTGAAACTTAAGTTACATACCACTACCGGACCCGACACGAACATTTTCATCAAAAATGGTCAACTGGAAGTAGTAGTTTATTCGTGTAAGTTTTCACTTTTTTGCGATTTTCTCAAAAACTGGTCCTACGATTTTTTTTTAAATCGCCTGGTTTACTAAATTTTTTATTCTCTACAAGATAGGGTAGGCGTCATGTGTGCTGAAATTCTTGGTGAGGGTGTTTTCTCGTAAAAACGTTGTTTTTTTAAGATAACGGCTTTAATACGCATTTTAGCGTAAAATTTTATATAATAAAAATTGTAGAGAATTTAAAATTCTACAACTTTTATTTCAAACAATTTTTTGCTATAACGCTTAGTTTAGCGGTAATTTGCGATTTTCTGTTTTTTTTTCTCACGAAAATGTGTGAAAAATGTATTTTTTTAAGATTTCGGCCTTAGTATTCATTTTACGACAAAAGTGTATATAATTAAATTTATAGAAAATTAAAAGATCTACAACTTTTATTTAGAGCATTTTTCTCTACAGAGCCTAGTTTAGAGAGAAAGAGTGATTTTCCGTATTTCTAAGCCAAACTGAGGTTGATTTTCATTTTGCGTCTTTCACTCATGATTAAAATTAGGTTATGTTTATTGAGGTTAGTTTTTTGTTTATTTCTTATGTTTTATTACTAATGTTAGGTTTATTGTTAATTAATTGCACTGGCAAGAGAAAGTTGTGTGAGTGTTTCCCACCAGATTTTTTATATTTATTTAAAAGTTTCCAACCCATCCTATTACATGGTTTTGTCCATAGTTGGATGGGATATTTTCCACCATCTCTAGCGTAATAGGATAATAGTTTAATGTAAGAAATTTTGTATTATGGTAATTTCTTTTTTATGTAGTGTGTAATATCATGGGAATAAATAAATAATTATTAGTATTATTAATTATTACCTAGTAAATTATGTAAATGCTATGCCAAAAATTATGTTAATTTTATAAATAGTATATGAATAGATTAATTAAGGATTTTTTTAGTAGTGGTGCAATTTAAAAAGAGGAATTCAAAATGAAGGAATGTTATAAAATAAATAATAATAATGGAAAACGTACAGTACAGGTCTCATATCATCTTAATGACGTCTATATTGAAAAGGACAAGTAAATCTGAATTCTCTAAGATTATTATTATTTCTACGATAATTATTAACACTCTAGTAAACATTATTCCCAGAAATACCATCGTCGCAGTCATTATCCTCATCAAATCACAGCATCACTTCTCTCTATTTCTTCTCGTCATTAAAAACTCATTCATTTCCGTATCGAATGCTATTGAGCGTCTCATTTTGTTCGTACATCATTATTAATTAAAAATATCGAATGCCGAAAGAAAAGTACAGTTCTGTAATTTAAAAAAAATTTAGTTGAAATAATTAAACTTTAATGAATTTCTTTAGACGAATTCTGGCAGTGAAATGGAAGAATAAGCTATTTTATAAATAGACTACAAAAAATGAAGGTTTAACACTAGAGTTAATGATACAGTTAAAATTTTTAAAGAGATTTCTAAGTTTAAATTTCTGTAATAGTATCAATTTAGTTATCTTAGAGTATTCAGTTTGAAATTTTTTAATAGACTTCAGATCACGTTTCATACACGTTATAATTTATTTTGTAATAAGTTTAATATAACTTTATCATAAGAAGCAAAAAATTATCAGCCTTTTTAAGAATATACGAGGGATGTTCAATAATTAACAAGAAAATTTAATATAGAGAAAAAACTGTTCAAATGAACAGTTTTTTATTAAATAATGACAATGAAACAATTTGTCAAGTAGCCAACTTAGGGAACGCAATTAATAAGCTGTTCGATCATAATTAATACAAACATAGTAATACAAACTTTTGGTAATTTCAAAATTTCAGCTTTGCTTAAAAAGTGAACACCGGAAGAGCAACGTTCAGTGATCAAATTTTTGTTATCTGAAGGTGTAAAATTGGCGGAAATTTATTCATGAATGTTAAAAAGGCATGGTGAAAAGAGTAAAACCTCAGTAGCGAGTGTAAGTGGATGAAACAGTTTAATTCGGGCAGAACAAATGCTACTGATCCATAAGCCGTGGAAGACCAGTTGACGTATCGAATATTGTACTGAAAAACTAATTGTATTGTACGAAATTGTATTGTATTATTGATGGTATGAATGATTGTATTTGCGGTTACAGGTAAATCAAAATTTCCTAAATTACTAATTTGTGTGATATTAGTGTTGGAACCACGCATTCAGTCATTCATGACGTGATGAATTTTGGAAAAATCTTCGAGATTGGTTCCAAGACAATTGACACAATTCCGTCAGGACAACCAGATTCGTATATGTTCTGACCTCAATTCAAGAGGAGCAGTTCAAAGCGAAAGGTAATGATACTCTAAATCGTATAATAACCTGTGATACAATGTAGAATTACCACTACGAGCTCAAATCCAAAGGGCAAAAGTTTTGAGAAAAAACATCCGGATTCGCAAACCCAAAAAATATTTAAACTTACGTGGCGGCTGGTTAAGTAATTTTGATGGTTTTCTGGGACTGGCAAGGCATAAGTAAACACATTGTTTACGTAATTAGGATGTAAGAATAAATAGATTAGGTTACCGACTGAAAATGTTAGTTAATTAATTTAGTAAGTGACCATTTTAGCTATATTAGTGTATTAATGAATATTAATATTTAAACAGAAGTTAACTAAGTAATTAAATGTTTCTCATAGCTAATAAAAGCCCTAATAAGTTTTATGTCTTCCTGTCACTTAACACAAACACAAATGAGATGATTGATTGGCACAATATGGCGTGAATAACATGAAAAAGATGATCATCCACGTGACACTTCATACTATTTATGTGTGTGTGTGTGTGTGTGTATGTGTGTGTGTATGTGTGTACGCGCGCGCTGTAGTAAAAATTATCTGCCTAGTTATTTTTATAATGTATTTAATTATGTTTTAATCCTGTTTTTCACACATTTGAATCTGTAATATGAAAAATAAATAAACGTACTATCTCATAAAATACAGAGTGATTCAATAAGATGGAAACAATTTCAATAAGCTGTATTTCCTGAACTACATGTTATATTTTAATTCTGTAAATTACATTTGAAAGAGAAAGTTTTAAATTTTTATTTACATACATGAAAGTTTATAGATGTTCAATGTGTCCTCCTCCGGCTGCACGTACAACATCTAGACGGTAACTGAACTCATCCCAAACTCTCTGACGCATGTCTTGGGTCACTGAGTTAACTGCAGCTGTGATACGATTCCTTAGTTCATTCAAATTGGTGGGAAGAGGCGGTATGTAAACTGCACTTTTCACGAACCCCCACAAGAAAAAGTCACAGGGTGTGAGATCTGGAGACCTCGGTGGCCAAAACTGAAGTGCGGAGTCGCCATTCGCCATGCGACCTATCCATCGTTGACGTATGGATTCATTTAGGAAATGCCGAACACTGCGATGCCAATGGGGTGGATTTCCTCAAATGAATGAAGATTCAGGAGATAACATTTTTCAGCAGGACAAAGCTCCACCCCATTGGCATCGCAATGTTCGGCATTTCCTAAATGAATCCATACGTCAACGATGGATAGGTCACATGGCGAATGACGACTCTGCACTTCAGTTTTGGCCACCAAGGTCTCCAGATCTCACACTCTATGACTTTTTCTTGTGGGGGTTCGTGAAAAGTGCAGTTTACATACCGCCTCTTCCCACCAATTTGAATGAACTAAGGAATCGTATCACAGCTGCAGTCAACTCAGTGACCTAAGACATGCGTCAGAGAGTTTGGGATGAGTTCAGTTACCGTCTAGATGTTGTACGTGCAGCCGGAGGAGGACACATTGAACATCTATAAACTTTCATGTATGTAAATTAAAATTTAAAACTTTCTCTTTCAAATGTAATTTACAGAATTAAAATATAACATGTAGTTCAGGAAATACAGCTTATTGAAATTGTTTCCATCTTATTAAATCACTCTGTATATTTTCAATATGAAAGTTGTCATATAAGTATCATATGTAAAACACTTTTTATATGTATTATATGTAATACACGTAAGTCATTTTGTCTGTCAAATTTTTTTTTTAAACCCACCGGGTTGGTCTAGAGGTAAAGTCGTCGCCGTGAATCAGCTGTTTAACTGCTGATTTTGGGAGACGAAGGTTCCTGGTTCAAATCCTAGTATAGGTAAATTACTTTTATACGGATTTGAATACTAGACAGTAGTTAACGGTGTACTTTGATGGTTGGGGTTCAATTAACCATACTCTCTCAGGAGTGGTCAACCTGAGTCTGTACAACACTACACCTCATTTACACGTCATACACATCATCCTCATCTCATTGGGTCACGGGGTTGCTTATTGTCCTCAATTGGAGAGATTGCAACGTACACATATTAGGAATTTAAAAAAAAAAGTTACTTATTTAATGTATTTATTGTTCCATGTGAACAAATTTCAATTTTTTTGCAGTAAAAAGAAAAAAGAATAATTTATAAAAGACTTTTAAAGAGATCACAGCTGACAAAGAAATTTTTGAGATAGGCCTACTACTTACAGCGTTACAACTAGAAATAAATGATAGTTCAATAAAAAATAAATAAATAAAGCGATTATTGTCAAAAAGATTGTGTAATTTATACTGAATTTTTGAAAATAAAGATGATACTTAACAATTTTGATTGACATTAAAATGTAACAATCAACATGATTGATACGTAGAACAATACCTTTTAGCAGCTTATTGCGACTGACAAAATACCTTGTACAATAAATACACAAAATTATAGTTAACATTTATTTGTTTTCAAAAGCAAAAGTTAAATAATAAACATGGTATCTGAATCTAATTAAGAGAAGTGTATTTGAAGTGAGGCAGTGAAGTCACTGCAGTAAACTAATGTCCCGCATTACAGTGTGTGTAAAGCACTAATACTGCACTACTAAGTAACATATTAAGTGCAATGAAGTGTTTGTGCCGCCACTTCGATGAAGCTACTGCTAGTTCAATAACAGTGTTGGAGGAACTTACCAATATTATATTAATAATAACGATAATAATATTGATAATAACGGCTAGATGTAACTAGAGAGAGGCACAGAAGCAGATTTAACGCAGTAGAGTATCCTGTGCATTGTAGATATATACGTACTGGTCGTATTTGATGTACCTTTACTATTACTGCTGCTACTACAACGACTAACAACCGAACATTAGTGCAACAAAGTTGAGTATGAGTTTCTATTTAATTAAATTGTAATTACAAACAAACTAATGGACACTAATGACTAAAAGATATTTTTCTTCCATAATATAGAAAAAATTGATTGTTTATTACAAATTCATTGTTTTTACTTTATTTAAAAGACCTACAACTATGCTAAGATAACGCGCCGTGAATGGATAATATATTAACTTTTAATATCTTGTGTTGACGTGTGCGAGGAAGTCATAATCAGATCGATTATCTGTTCAAAATGCTTAAATAAAATCAGACTTATCGTTTTTTTTTGTTCACACGGTGTTATCTTACGAATGTATATCGTGTAAGCCCTTGAAGACAGTTATCAGAGGTCTGAACTTGGTTCGGTCCATTATGTTTTCTCGTTTTATTTTAATTTTATTAATGTCATTTCTGACTTCTTTAAATTACTTAGCTGATATCTTAGGCGTATAGTTAAGCGTTCAAAACTTTTAATTTTTCAACTGAATATCATCGATTTTTGGTTTTTAATAGGCCCCTAAGCAAAATTATTTTATTTCCCTCATCTCCTGATATTCGTAAGCTTTCATTGATATTTTTTCGTAAATTATATTTATCCATATCATTAATAATTTTGAGAGCAGTTAGAATTGAGAAAAATTTAGACAAGGTTTATAATTTTAGACAAAGGATTGTACAATATTATTTATTTCATAAGTTAGTCATATTGTCCTTTATGTTTACGTACTTAGCCTGAATTTCTATCCTATCATTTATACTTCTATATTATAGTACATCGGTCTACCCTTTACTCTCTTACCTAGCAACTTTTTATATCGAAAATATTAACAATGAATTATAGTTTCTTATAACGTGCCCGATAAATTTTGCCTTCTAGCAGCAATCAAGCTTCAATAACGTTGTAATGAGTTTTTTGCATCCTATTCGCAGGAATACTCCATTGTATTTTCTCGGTTCAGCATTAATAATTTAAGCATTAATAAAAACATAACACGTCCATCAAATAAATTAATTGTACTTTAAAATATAAAACGAAAAATATGAGAAAAAAACCATAAAGATTGATTGTTTTAAATATGCCCATATTTGTTGAATTTAAATGGAAGTAGGTCAAGTCAGACAGACAGAGTGAGTTATAGCTCATTTTGGTATTGTGTAGTACTGTAGTGTGATAAAGACAGGGCGTGAGCCAGACAATACGATGAGGTGGTTGACAATGTATTGTTGTTATTCAAGTAGTAGGCGTGTCTGTTATTATAATAGTACTAATAGAAATAGTAATAATAATGATAATAATAGTAATAACAGAACTCATGATAATAATATGAGTAGTCACAGACGGAGGTAAGCAATGACAAATGTCCAAGTAAAACTCCCACCAGTTTGTACGTTATCTCAATTTTGCCTACAACCCTAGCTATTGTTGTTAATATATCGTTCCACTTCCGATTCTTCGTCCATTTATCTCTTTTTGTTAATTCTGTTAAAGTTAATAACACACAGTAGCATATTACAACGTAAAAACTACTTACAGCTGTTGTATGTTTTATCACTTACGCTTCAGTTAACTTCATGAAAAAGTAGTACAGAAATATCTGTTAAATGTGCATTCAGAGCAAAGTAAATGACTCGTCGAAAACATTATGGATGATGGTTATTTATTTATTGTATGAATGGAAAACAGAAAATTAGTAAGAGATTGATAATTTCGTAAAGATATAAAAAATTATTTTATAAAATAACAAAAATTTCATAATGCAGGACTGAGCATAATTCCTTGAGTAATGTTTGTTTATTTAATCAGCCACAAGGTCATTAACAAAATTATAGGATAATACCACGGCTACTATACTAGATCCAACTATACTATCTAGTAAAGTAACCGTGGAAAATACGGAACAGTATGAAAGATTGGTAACATATAAACATTTCCCTGGCTAACTGGATTCGAACTCAGTTTAACGTAGTAATTTAACGCGCTAGGCACTGCACCAGGCCTTTAATATAAACCTTGCTTCTTTAATTTATTTTTTATCTCTCTGTATTTGTAGAAAACTAGAACTGTAAATTAATACACCAGAATTTTACGAAGCTGTAAGTGTGTAATATCTTGTTTCTGCCTTGACTGACGAAATCAACCAGTGGCAAACCTCATCGGTATTTTAAATGAGATCCCTACTCCAGAATCTTTTTAATCAACTTAGTAAATTGTGTGGTAGATGTGGTATGACAATGTTCGTATCCCTGAATTTGTGTGTTAATTAATTTTGAATAAAAAGGGTATAAATTCTTTTTAATGGTCATGTATACAGTATCTATGTTGAATAGTAAGGACTACCTCTAATTAGTCGAAAAAATTCGTTTTGGAAGCTTATCCCGATTATATTTGATTTTTACGCCAAACCATTGATCAAACTTACGTACATCCACACCGGCCGAAAATCTACATCTAAATAATTTAAAAAAACAACGTTTTTACATATGAATAAACTGATATTGCTTAAACATTTATCTCCACTATATTATATAGGCCTACACATAAGCTGGGAAATTTACCGATCCAACTATTATTTTCCATGTCTTTGGATACATTACTTTAGTGCCTCTTTTTTCCTTTATCAGGTCATCCAGAATCAAAATCACATGATGTAAGATCACAGATTCAAAGGTAATCTAGGAACAAATCACACAAGAGAAAATCTCAATTAAAAAAAATAATCAGATATAATAAGGAAAGGTAAAAAATACAAAACCCTTATTTGTGTTTAATAATGCACCAAAATACCTTTAATTTTGGAGATATATAAATATACCCCTATATATAGGACCGTTTAAGGAAACTTTAGATTTTACATTTTAACATAATCGATTCGATTTTTTTGTTTTACAAAGCATTAAATACACATGCACGATCTCATAGTCAGTCACATATTTTTGGCTTTAAGAAGTTATGAATTGAAATAATCACTTAAAATCCGAGTATAGGACATTTTATCTGATCGATATTTTATCATCTCACTCTACACTACAGAAAGCAAAAGAGAAAACTGTAGGGAGATAGTTAGAATAAAATTTTAAACCTGAAAACTTTTTTAAGATAAACAAGTAACAACGAAAAGTAGAAACTTAAGTATAATATTATTTTTAAATTGAATGATGATGCCTACGTAAGCCTTGGGTTATGCGAAGGTGATATACGGATGAAAATATGTCAGACCTGGCCAGGAATCGAATCCGGGACACCAGCATAGAAGCCAGTTGCGCTAACCAACATATTGCGGGCCGGCCGAAATTACAACCTACGCTATATTGTGTTAAAATTATTTTAAAACTAACAAAACAGATACGGTTACAATTTTCCCGGTAATTAAGAATTAAAATGTTATTTAGCTAATCATTAATAATTAATACTATAATTATCAATTATTACTGTAATAGCCTACTATTAATTAGCGGCTGCTCAGTAATTTTGTTATTGCACTGAACAAACATACATCGAGGCTTTCACTTCACTTTTAATTAATGCGACATAATTAAGCGACACTCTCTGTGGTGTGGTAGAGAGCGCAACTAACTGCCACACCTAAGACTTCGGTTTTTACTCCCTTTTAGAGACAGGTAACGTATGGTTGGTTAACTGTTACTGGCCATCTCTGTTTGGAAAACAATCCCATCATTTTTGAGTTATTTAGGATATTAGAATAACCACGTGTCATTTGTCATAAAAATAAGTTGTCATAAATAAGATTTATAGGACAGATCAGCAACAGTCACGCGCCTAATGTTATAACACACACTAGATGACCCACACGAATTAATTCGCCTAATAATTTTGATTGATGTACTTAATGTATTCTTAACAACCAAGATGTTTTTATATCAGCGTTATTTATGAAATACGATATGCACCGAATTAAATAATTAGTACTATCATCATAAAGACTTAAAAAACTGGACTTCGCAACAATGCCGCCAGAACAGTTTTTTTTGTTGGTTTAACGTTCAACTGTTCTGCAATTACTAATGCAGACGCTGAAGGATGAGATGATCTTTGAAATGTATGAAAATATGCCGTGCCTGAATGGGATTCGAACCCAAGACCGCATGATGAGAGGCGAGCACAGTAGTAGTAGGAGCACAGAGGCGCCAGACCAGTAGCACCATCGAAATTTTAATTAAACTATTTTACCGATTTTAATTTTCGGATCTTTTGCAGAAACCTAACATTGTCTTCTTGACGAACATGCAATTTTTTTAAAAAATCTGATTGGTAGAACTCGATCTAAGAACACACATAATCTCAATTTAAAATACATTTGATTAGATTTTGCGTTTTAAATACATGGCTATAAAAAATATAATATTGTAATGACTAATCAGAACGTGTGGCTTAGTGTCGCATCTTTAAAATTATTTACGGTATGATAAAAAGAGCAGTAAAACTTTCATAACGGATGATGATTGACATATTGTTGGAAAATGAGACATAACACGGCAAACCCAGAAGTACATTCCCCTGAGAATATCTAAAATTAACATCACTAACAATAAAAAGAACGCTTTAAAAATGATTTTTAAATAACCATTGAAAATTTCAGTACATAAATGCATAAAACTATATAGACAGGAACGTAGGAAATCGTAAAATGTTATACATTATAGACAATATACGATGAAACGTCACGGATATTAGTTTCCCTAATAATAAATATTAAAGCGTTCAAAAACACCTATTAAACTGAATTACTGTCACGTGTAAATCCGACCAGTGTGTAGCAATAAACTAGGTAATAAAATACTATTAACCAGCATGCCTACAAGATACTATTCAGGTGTAAATCTTGCCCTTAGTGAGGCGTCGTGTAACTAATTAGTTTAATTGTAGGCACGTGCAACCAATCCATCGATCAAGCTAATCTACCTATCAATTATCGGTTTATAAGGACCAATTTAAATTAATTACATTTATTATAAACTTTCTTAAATTCCACTACCTATAAATATATCTAAACAAATTATGTGAAAAATTATTTACTGATTTTTTTGTATAGTTTAGGAACTGTAATAACACATCAAGTAACTTGTGACAAAAACCAATATTTGGGACTATAGAGGCGTTTATTATACGAGTTTTAACAAAAACTATGAAGCCTACGGTTACAGTTTTTTTATAATAGCGGCTCCTTCCGTTCAATTGTTGTTTTTCTGGAAAAAGGTAGACTTCCATTATTATTTATTTTATGAGAATAATTTAGTTTCTCAAATAAAATGTATAAGCAGCTGTCTTTTACTGAGTTAGTCAAAATGTAAATAGTGGTGAAGACAGTCGGTGTTATAAATAAACGATTGCATTGATTGACCCGTTGGTGTTGAATCAAATAAGTTGATAAAGAGGTTTTGTGTGTACCGTATCGTGATAGACTCTTATAGTATGCATTGATTATCAGGTAAAAACACCATTACTACATAGAAATTACATAACAATCAATACAATGAAATTAACCAACTATTGGTAAATTATAAATGATCATTGTTGGACAATTATTGGTTAATTATGAATAATTATTAGTAGACATTAACAAAAGGATTACTTCTTTAATTAATTGTGAATGACCATATTTCCTTTTTAGTTACGTTTAGTCTAAACCCTAAGTTTTTAACACCGTTTTGTAATATTTATTTAGTCTACTATTACGTGAAGTACTTTAATTATTAGTTATAACTGTAATAATTTATTGTAATTAACTAATCTGTTAATAAATACATTGCTGTAAATCTAAAAGGAAGTTTCGTTATATAATAACCACATCCTTAAAAGAACTCGGAATAGATGATGATTCTGTAATATTTGATTTTGTATCCGTTCTCAAAATCTTTCATAACAGAACTTTCTTCTTTCTTCCGTACATCTGCTGTTCAGCTTTTCCTCTTTATGGACGTTTTTAAATTTCGTAATTGGTAATCTGTTTTATTTTAAGTTTTCAGAAGTTTACATTGATTCGCTTAAACCATAAATCAGACTTAACTTTACCGGCTAGTGTCCTAAAACTTGGTCTTTTTTAAAACTGTTTTTTCTTATTATTCCTCTACAAAAGTCCGTAAATTTTTTTTTGTTCATTTTCCAATCGTTTTACATAATAGTTAATTTCTTTTATACAGTTTCTGTCTTCTGATAATAACACGACAATAGCTTTGGGAGTACCTTAATATACGTCGGATTTAAGAAACACGTGCCCTCAGCAATTTTTCGTAAACATCAAGACAACTGCATTTTTTTATGTCTATTATTGTAGTACACCACTGCGCAGTATTATTGAAGTAAGAATAATAATTTTTTTACGGAATAAACGTTTATCCTTTAATTAATCGATATTTTTTGTTGCTACTGTGCAGCGTGCGGCCCCCTTTTTTCATGATTTTTATGATTTTGATATGATTTTTCTCGAACTTCTCCAATTCTCTTAGCCCGGCCAGTATTACAGAACTCTGGTTTTATCTGTGGACACTATTATAGGGCATAACCTTTTATGTCTTCAAAAAAAGAATCTGAAACTTAAGAACATCTTTTAATACCTTAAATGGTGAATATTGTTGACTGTAACAATTTATCTACATGTAGAATTGTAACACAAATAGAAATGAAAAATGAAGCGTAACCTTTTATTTATTTCCTAAAGCAATAATAACACGTCAATTGTGTTTTAGTCGTCGGAATTGTTACACGCCCTTTATTTGTAGGCAACAAAGCGTAATAATTTACTATTTAAAACGAAATTATTGTTCCAATTATATTATCAAAGACCGTGCAAAGTAAATCTTGTTCAAAACCAATTAATACAACACACAATTGTAAACTATTTTATGTTTTATATATAAATATATAGCTACTATTAAAATTGAAAACAAATTGTCTACTCATAATACAATATATTATAATTACTCACATTTTGAATACTTTCAACACAAATAAGCAAAAATGAAAAGGATAATAAAATTGTATTATTTAATTAAAATTTAGTTTCATAGAAAGAAACTACATTTCGTTATTACATCTTTAAATTTTAGTATCAATTGTAATTTAACTGAGATTTATGCTTATTCGCTATACATACAACTACTCTCACACATTATATACTTATTTTATTTGCATACAAAACAGACTTTCGCCAAATCACTTAAGAGCAATAATATAATCAGACTTTCGCCGGATTGTTACTTTCAAACTCACTAACAAACTAATAACACTAAAAACAAAGACAAAGACCCTGAACCCTAACTTTTATCCATAAAATCCCTTATTATCCTTTACATTGTTCAAGGCTATTATTAAAGAAATACATTCACAATGATAAAGTAAGATTATTCAATTTAGTCGTAGTACAAAATTGAGGACGATGTCTGATATAATACAGTTGGAAGAGAACCTGATATGGTGAAAAATAATTTAAAATACGGTACATTTTCGTTCATGGAGCCACAGCACGTAGTAACTGCAATAACAGTTTATAAACTGTTAAATTAGTAACACCCATGATGTATTAGCTGATAGCCGTAAAAAATTATTACGCACGAAAGCTTAGATTTTTTTTAAAATTTAACAGATGATTCAGGTGACTTCATTTATACCATATTCCGTCAAAATTCGACCGACAGAACGTGTTAAGTACCGTAGAGTCGGTTCAAAATAATTTTAGTCACAAGGTCAAGAGAATTTTTTCAGAATATTCCACTTATCAGGACTCATTATCACTATATTATTAATTGAATTAAAAATGAAAAATCAACTTCTACGCTAATTCTCACAAATTCTGCGAGCTCTTACCATTATAATACGGTGCCAAAGTTAAATTTTATTCGCATTTCCGAAAATTATGTCAGAATTATTGCACTTAACATACATTTAGTTTTAACATTCAAAAACAAAATGTGTAATTAGCGAACAGAAGACATTTAGCCAACAAAATCAATACATATAGACAATTTTGAAGAAATTTTAAGAAAGATAAAATAAATATTTTGAAAGGCAATAACGAATAGTGCTCAATGCTCATCCTTTATTTTTTTTTAGTATTTTTATTGGCCGATTTAACTAATTAAATCTTAATGACCGATATATTATTAGCCTATCAGAGTCCCCTACATGGTTGAGCATCCCAGCTCGTAAGACGATCCGGTATCATGTTTATCCGTATAATAGCATTTTAAGCTAATTTAAATTTATACTTGGCCTGAGTTAGCTGGTTAGGACTTAAAACACAACCGAGTGACTTGAGTGGACAAAACCCATAAATATTTAAATGAGACACGTCCCTTAGGCCAGTAATACCCTTTAGATTAGGTACCACCATCACCACTACTGCTGTACCCCAGTACCCCGACACCCCCACCGATAGAACTAAAAACCCTCAACCAACTTCCCTCTGAACTCAAACCCTTCAGAATTATAATAGTCGCAATAAATTATCCTCTCTGTTTTAATATTTCAACCCCGCTCGGTCTGTACCTTTTGCGATATTAGACCGCAATCTAACCGAACGGAAACCAAACCAAATATAACGAAGAGATTTTAAAACGTTTACCGATGTACTTACTGATCCTGTATTCGCTCCGACAGTGCACAGAAGTACACACGCACACACCCGTGGAGATCAGGAAACTTAATTGAGTTTTAATCCTTTACGATTCCTAAAAGACTTAACTTACTGTATCTCATCTTGTAACCTATAAATATAGATTACTACATGTTCTTTACATCCGATGTAAAACGCGCTGAATGAGCAGAACACCGCGGTCAGACAATGAATGGTTCCACAAAGTCGTCCAGTTTGCAAAGAGTCTGAAGGCATTTGTATTTGCATAAACCACGCTACTGTTGTAAACCAATAGCTAAAAAAAAAATCTTTTGGAAAATGTAAATTTCCCACACAAACAAAAACAGTGAACTGTTTTAATAATACGCAAATCAATTGGAGAACAAAATTCGTTATGAACAAGCGTAAAAGTTATTTTATAAAAATATTATCACCCCATCGTCAACACTGATATGAAAAAAGTAGTTCTATGAACATTCAAGAATTTTAAATGTATTGATGTAACTAACACTTTTAATAACCGCAACTTGTTTTGCATCGATAAATAATCCAGTTCCAAGAGATAATAGATTTGTGGAAGAACTTGAGAGTACAATTATCACCAGTGGAAATATATCTTTCTCTGTACAGTCAAGGATAAATGGTGAATAGTTAATCTCCATTATCCCGGTTGAACAGCGACGATGGTAACAGCTTAGTATTAATGAATGCGATAGACCACAACTGCATTCGAATCGGAGAATCTGGATAACATTCAAATGCATACATGCTCACTAATCCAAATTACACTATAATCAGTACACTAGTTCCTTTAAAATAAATAAACAATTTCGCTTTTTCATTTTCATTTTGAACAACATCGTCACGCATCACCTCGTTACATTTTAATAAACCAGTGATTCTCAACGTTTTTTGCTGAGCGACCTCCATATAGTAAAAATAAATAAAATTAATATTTCGCGACCCCCCTTGATAATAATAGTAAGTCTTACTATTAATAACTGAATTTTTACTGTAATTATAAATGTAAAATATTTTTTTTAATATTATATAATCAAACTGTACTAATTATATGTCTTTAAAATCTTTTGGTCGGCCCGTTGGCGTAGTGGTTAGTGCAACTGGCTTCTACGCCGGGGTCCCGGGTTCGATTCCCGGTCAGATCTGGCATTTGTTTCATCACTCATTTTCATATATCATTATTCTTACCGTCTGCATTAGCAGTAATTGCAAAAAAGTCCGACGTTAAAGAAAATAAAACAAAAAGTCTTTAAAGAAAATACAGACAGTAAAAAAAAATGGAATACAACTATTGCTATTATTTTATATTGCTGCGTTTATATTTTTCTAGTAGCGACGTGTATAAACATGCATGTATGATGTGCACATACATGAGCAATTTACAAGTTCCAACTTGATGTGCAAGTGCTCTAATTAATTACAGACATTAATGATTGATTTCTTTTCTTACAAGTAAATGTACATATTGCATATAAAATTGTTGTAAGAAAGTTTATAATTAATTTTTCTCATAAAATGATTAAATGACTTCAGTATTGTTTCACGACCCCCTCTACAATATCACTACGACCCGCAGGTTGAGAATCACTGCGTTAAACCTTTTGGGAGAATTGAAACAAATAAATTCCCATAGAAGAACGCGTACAGGCTTTCTAAGTGGCGCTCCCGGATTCGATTTTCGGCTATGGTCTGAAAATTATTACAGGTTAAAGCTATTGTTCTAGCTCCATAACCTATAGTCATCGCTAATGAACAAAGTGATAATGCAACTTTAAATAAAACTTACAAAAATAAAAAAATAAATAATTTCAAAAATATTACCGTAATATAGTTTACTACAGTGAATTGTTTACTTCTGCAGTGAAAAACGAATATTCATAAAATATTTTAAATTCAAACTTATTAGTAACAGACTTAAAAATTTAAAAAAATATATATAAAATAAAAATCGCCAGCGAATTATAGATAGAGTTATAGGGGTGCATTTTATTTGTTCATTGCTTTTCGTGATTTTTCCGGTTTCGATACACACTTTTCTACGTTTCAACTAAAAAACACTAGTACCAATTTTCAGAATGACTCCACTTTGGGAGCGTACAAGATATAATATTTATTTATTTGCGATAATTACACTCATTGAAATTCACTTGCCTTATTTTTTTTTATTAGGTGTCAGTCACAAAATACGCACGCACATTTTTAGAAACTTAGCTCTTCGGGAAGGTATAGAAAAAAGGTACTAAAAGGTGACTTCAGGGTAGTCACCCCATTTTTACCCCTTAAGCGTAAGTGGTTAAAGTCCAAATTCAAAAAATTTTTTAAGACTCCAAGTTACAAATGTGACAAACTTCAGACATCTAAATTATCGGAAATTACAGAATTAGTGAAGAATGAGTCAATCAGTCAGTTTGGGCTTTGCCATTTGTAAATTACCAATGTAAAAATAAAAATTCATACATTTTTCTTTATTTTTTATTTTATTTTAGGAATTAAAACTAATTTCAATACAATAAAAACAAAAGCGCCTCCGTCGGGTATGAGATAACCCGCTAGCCTACAAAAACAGAAAGTCCTAAACACGATTCCCGGCAAAAGTATGAAAATTATTACAAAAAACACACCGTCCCAGTTACAGAACCAACAGTAGAGCTAGTCTATGACTAAGCTGTTGATACGACCTTAAGTACACTTAAAAATAAATACATAAAAATTAACAGAAGTATTAACAAAAGAAAATCAGATAATTCTATTTAATGGAGATTAAAAATTATTACGCGACATTCTCTTTGACTACAATCACATCGTTTAATCATAATAAAATTCAGTTGAAATATCTCAGTTTGTTTAAATATTATAATATACAATTCAAACGGTCACAAAAAGTTCTTTGTCATGTCAGATTTTTATCAAACGGATAGATTGAATGATTAGAGTTATCTTTGTTGCATCCCGACGGATATCAATCCCTGATGATTCCGACGCCAATCAAAGTGTATTATGAGGGAATACGTATGACTAACGTTATTGAACATACGATATTGACTACAAAGGTAAATGACAACTCAATACCGTGTTGTGTCTCATCATGGCCGTGGAACGATAAGAGAACTTCACGCCTACGTGAGATTTAAATTATCGTCCTACGTTCAGTAAACTTTAACCTTTAATCCTTTTGATGTAATCAAAACAGAATAAATATCATGTTCGAAAGGCAATACCAATCGTGATTGATTACTTCCCGCGAATCATTATAAAGCGACTCTGATGCCTTTCAATACTAACAGCTAAAACAACTAAATTTAACACCTAAAGTACCCTTAGATAATAAACCTGTCCCGGATAACTTAATTATCAATTTAGTTCCACTTGTTGAAGCTTACTTCAACTGAAAATTCATAATATATTCATGTTTTCATAAATACGAATGAAGGAAAAGCGTTGTTCGTTTTTCCATCACAAATCTTTTACTGTCATAATTTGATTTATGGTACCGTGTACAAAACACGAAAGTTTCAAAATATTTTTTATCATCACAAAGGACTTCGAAAATGTGAACAAATTTCATAGATTTGAACCGAATATACAGACCAAAATCATGTTAGAACTATTATTTTAAAATACAAAATGTGGTCCAATGTACACCTATACTGCTGGACTAACCCCTACAAGGACCACTGCACCATTGAGGTAAACAGAAAAGATATATTTTACAATTTAACTGATAACTATTACTAGTTTATAGTTAAAAAAATACCTTCCATGAGATGCGTCGTGCCACCGGTCGAAACCGGAAATGGTTTAAAGCCAACGATTTACGTACCTACTCTTTAAGAGGAATCGAATGACACTATATTTGTTACCAAATTCCGACTTTGATTTCTTCACTCCCGGTTTTGGGCCACTTCCCGTCGAAACCGGAACTTCTAATCCAATTATTTCGGTATCCACTCTTAAGAGGAATCGAATGACACTATTTTTGTTTTCAAATTCTGACTTTGATTTCTTGACTTCCCGGTTTGGGGCCACTTCCGGTCGAAACCAGAATTTCAAATCCAGGCCCATTAACTTTTTACGATTACGAATACATTTTTAGATTACGAATCCGAAAACCGATTGTAGCCATTTCTTGTAGTTTCTGACATCTAGGTGTAACGGACGGACAGATTAAGGAAAATTATAGATGACGATTTTAAAAATTGCCAACAATGAAAAAACGTCACTAATAATCGGTTCAATTAAATCAACCCGTTGAACTGGTTCAAAAACAGTTATCACATCTGTAAAAACAACCTAAGAGACACAATTGCTCAAAGTTTACCAACAATAATTTATGCCCGTCTACGTGGCGTAGTGAATAATGCGCTATCGTAAAAAGCAGAAGGTTCCAAGTTCGACTCCCGGCTAAGATGAGGAAATTTTAACACGTTAAAACGCACCGTTTACCGAAACCCACAGTAGTCGCTAATGACCAACCTCTGTTGATGCGACTTTAATTAACCTGATAAAAAAATTTTGAAAAGTTGTTTTTATAATCAAAATTATCCAATTTAGGTATTTAAATCCCCAGGTAAAATATTGTGAGTATATACCGGGTGTCCCAAGAAATTTCAACTGTAGGGAAATAGCATTGATTTTCGTTAGTTTTTTAATATTATTTTCTTCCTACGAATAAATGAAGACTTGTTATAATCAGGAATCATTAGAAAACATAAAGACCTATAAAACAATATCAATTTTGATACATTGTAAGCTCTATTTTAGCTTAAATACATAAATGTGTAACCGTTTTCTATTTAAGTATTGTAAATTTTATGATTACGTTACATTGTATGTTTGGAGTAATGGTAACGTTATTGTGTGGAGATGCAGAGATAGATGGGTCAAATCCATCTGCGGAAAATTGTTTTATTGTTAAAAAATATTAGAAGTATTTAAAAAAATTAATTATTCATTTATTAGTTTTGACAATTGCTTTATTTAAAATTATTGCCACAATCAGCTATCTCTAAAAATTAAATGTTACTGTTGAAAATATATTAGGTATTTCAAATAATACTGAATTTACTTACAAAAAATTAAGAAAATAATTTTTTTAGATGATGAAACAACTGTTAAAATTTAAAAAAATCAATAATTAATTTTTTTTAACAATAAAAAAGTTTTTCCGCAGATGGATTCGACCCATCTATCTCTATACCTTCACACAAGAACGTTACCACTACTCCAAAAAAGCATTGTGACATAATCACAAAATTTTCAATACTTAAAAAAGAAAACGGTTACAAATTTATTTATTTTAAGCTAAAATACAACTAAAAATGTATAAAAATTGATATTTTTTAAAAGGTCTAATCATTTTCTAACGATTTCTGATTAGGTATAACAAGTCTTAATTTATTCGTGGGATGAAAATAAAAACCAACTAATGAAAATCAATGCTATTTTTTTTATGGTTAAAATTCCGAGGGACACCCGGTATATATACATTCATGCGAGAATTTACAGCCCCAGCCGTATCTCGCTTCCTAAGCACCACCTCTCTCTTTCACACCAGTCCCTATCAGAGAGCCGCTTCAAAGACATTGGCTCCTGCACCCCATCCAACCACGTCACTTCTGGCCTACCCTTCCTTCTTCTACCAGCTCGCGTCCACACCCATACCCTCTTTGGCCCATCGTCCCTCCTCTGCAAATGGCCAAACCATTTAAACTCTTCCGGGATATGGTACCCATGATATTTCCATGAACGCCGATTCATCTCCTAATTTCGGAATTCGATCGATTCACGATACACCACAGCTCCGCCTCCAGAAATCCATCTCCACCGCTTTTAGGCGAATCTTCTGTCTCTAGTTAGTATAGTTAGTACACGACAATTAAAAAAGAAGACATAGGGAGCCACAAATTGATAAATTTCGATTGATAAAGGTTTTCTTTCCCCAGTTTGATCTCAGCGTCCGCAAGACTGGTTTCAGTCAATATAAATACTGAACTTCTTCAAATGCAGTAGACAGAACTGAATAAATAATGACTTTTACAAACCATTTAAATTCCCCTAATGTAACTCGGTCGGAATAAAATATATAATGTAAGAAAAAGTGCATCAAACCACACGATTATTTGTTACGTCTCACAAGAAGTGTTTTGTATAATATTCAATACTTTTATATGAAATTCAATAAGAACATGACAGGAAGTGACCTTCAGTTATCAAAGGCTACATACACTAAAACGGTCTCACGTTTCATCGGTCTTTCCTGTATTTTATATTATATAAATTACAAAGAAATATTTATGAGCACTGCAAATAAACAAGGTGCATTAACAGTATGAAAAAGACCTTCCACTTCACTTCTTAATTTTATGATACATTATCACTTTACAATGACGCCGACAACTTTCAGTAAATAAAACGAAGGTATTAAATTGGGAACGTGTCAGGTTTTATGTTATGCTTCATAAAGTGAAAATGATTTAAGCATTTATTATAATGCGAAGAAGATCTAGTAAAAAGATTCGCTTTGACCAACCGAATAAAATTGTCTACGTAAAAGAATACAAAATTTTTATAGAGTACTAGTTTGAAAGCAACAACGCACTAATTTACCCACTATTAGCTACTTCTCTTAAATTCCCAATCACAATAAAAAAGAGAGTTGAAATTCAACCAATTTGTTCGTTAGGGGTTAAACAGAAAAACTGTATTTCCATTTCATGTAAAGGATAACCCACCGGGTTGGTCTACAGGTAAAGTCGTCACCAAAATCAGCAGTTTAACAGCTGATTTTCGGAGACGAAGGTTCCTGTTTCAAATCCTAGTAAAGGTAGTTACTTTTATACTGATTTGAATACTAGACAGGGGTTACCGGTGTACTTTGATGGTTGGGGTTCAATTAACCATACTCTCTCAGGAGTGGTCGACCTGGGTCTGTACAAGACTACACCTCATTTACACGTCATACACATCATCCTCATCTCATTGGGTCATGGGGTTGCTTATTGTTCTGAATTGAACAGATTGCAACGTACACCTATTAGGAATTAAAAAAAAAAAAAATATAAAGGATAAGAAGGGGTGACACCTAGAACAACACATACTATTTTTTTCGAGTTCTATAAATCATCATACGTATTCCTTAAGTGATACCTAGGAGAAAGAACGTATTAGAACTTCAACCACTTACTCCGAAAGAGTAAAAAGTGCGTAACTACCCAAACGCAATACGTATTATTTCATTACCTTCTAAAAGATCCATAATTCTGAAAATCGGCATTAGTGTTCCTAAAGAGATCCCTAAATAAGTTCAGAGTGGAGTTAAACCGGGAAAATCAATAAACTAGTTTATATTTATATTAAATCAATATTATTATAGTTTTAGACCATTATTACAGTAGGTTCTCGATTTACTGGTCTCGCATTTTCCGCGGCTCGAATTTAACGTCACTCCTTGAGAAAACAAATATTTCCCCCCATAAGTCACGTTTAAAGGCAATTCTTCCGTTTGAGAATTAACAAACATGCCTGGTAATTCCAAATGATCTATACTAATATTTTAAAGACAAAGCGTGTTTTTTTGTGTAGGCTGATCTCCAAAACTACTCAACGGATTTTGATGAAATGATGACAGCATAATCGTATTTATATTCACAGCAAAATTTTATTGTTAAATTTTCAAAAATGATAGCCCTAATGAAGATTTTTATAAATAAATAAATAAATATATATATATGTGTGTGTGTGTGTGTGTGTGTGTGTGTGTGTGTGTGTGTGTGTGTGTGTGTGTGTGTGTGTGTGTGTGTGTGTGTGTGTGTACACACACATGTGAGTACATGTCGCTGTTGAAGTAGATGAAGGGGATTTTGATATAGGTGAGAGACGAACGCGGGGGAAATGATCAAAACGTCGTTTTGTGTGGGTGTGTACTATTGTTGAAGACAGTACATGTACTATATATAGTATTATAATGCATATATAGACTAGCGAGTGACGTATGCTAAGGAATTTATCAAATCTTGTGTGTGTGTGTGTGTACGCGCGCGCGCGCGCGCGTGTGTGTGTGTGTGAGAGAGAGAGAGGGGGAGAGAGAGAGAGAGAGAGAGAGAGAGAGATCGTTTGTATTGGAGTATGCAGTGATCTAGCAGCTACACAATTTCTGTTACATATTTACTTAAAACAAATTTATTACATAAATGTTTTGCGTGCGAAGCCGCGCGAGCCATGCTTGTATGAGATAAAGCATTAACAGTTGACAATGGATTATAGATAATATTTCCGTCTCTAGTCAGTAAGTAACATGTCTAATTGTAAGTCCAAATGAAGTACATAGGATCACTGTACATCATTTCGACTTAACGTTGGTGTCCTACCAGACTTCAGCACGGTAAATCGAGGACCTACTGTATTATTTTTATAACAAAGATGTATACTGATTTAATAGTAACTCAATGTCGGTGTCGCAGAGATAAATTTGACACAGAGGATTCCATCGTTGCTGAACTATACCTTGAACACTGGAGAATAGTAAAAGCCTTCCAAGAAGCAAACATATTGAAGATGACTGGCGTTTAATTATATACATTAAATCTATCTAATTTAGCCAAGGGTGCATTTAATTGTCGTGAGGTTTTCTTCTTATACATGCATATTAGGATGACGAGAAAAACAAACAAAATATGTATTCAAATACTGAAATTTCAAAAAGAGCTGTTATAAAATAAAAATATTGTATTGTTAGCAAACTATGTAACTAAAGATGAGTAAAGATGAATAATTTCGATTAAGACGAAGGCTAAATTTGTATTTATAAAAAAAACGGGTGCGATTTTTAACAGCTTCAGTTAATTAATATAATGGTAGTAATGAATTAAAAACGGGTAGTGAAATACGTTAAGCACACTTAATCAACGTATTATCAACAATATTACGGAAAAATAAATGCAATAGCGATTAATCAATTTCTGTACCATGTAATAAAAAAATTGTTAACTATCCGTGTAGAAAATTCCTACAACAATAATATTCACAAACTGAACCTTGAAATTAACATTTTTCAGTTAAACAACGAAATTAACGGCTGGATAAATCATTTATGGACGAAAACCTATGGTTTAAATTCAGATTTTTTAAATAACAATTGTCTGCTTATGAAACATATCTGAATTGTTAATGGAACATGTTATGTTAAAAATAACACATAAATATTTAATAATAAAAAAATAAATGAATCAATTGAGTCAACAATGTTTTTAACGACGTGACTTTATTTTTATGTACATAATAAAGTAAACTAAAAGTTCAAATTTACTTTTCTATATTGAATATCGACAGGTTTTGACTTTAAATATTGTGTGCATCACGTCAAATGGCAGAGATCAATAACTAAATTATTTTCAGAGCAAATGACGCTAAATAACCATGTTAATTACGGGAAATTCTTGGATAAAACACAACCAAATTTATTTATGGGATGATAAAACGTTTAAGATAGTTTTCTTAAAGGAACGTAACCAAAGTACAGTTGTTATAAAGATGTATAAGTTGGCAACAATGAACATGATAAAAGAACCGCAAGTAACAGTGTAATAAAGAGCAAGGTGATCTAGTACAGGTGTGAAGGGAGACCTAAGGTGCCCGCCCTTTGAATAAATTTGACACTGAACTTTATAATATCAAGGTCGGGTAATAACCTTGGACAAATAAAATAATGTCTCAAATGTTAAATTCAATATAAGAAATTCAGTAATACAATTGTAATATTGAGTATTTTATTGGAAGAAATGAAAACATAATACGTTATAACAAGGAAAAATAGTGAAAAATAAATTTCGAACAGAATAACGTTTTTAAAACACTATTTAAGGAATTTAAATTACTTATAAAATCTACTGAAAGTACCATTTTTAGATTTTATTAAAAATTCTTGCTGAAACACTACTGTATGTTACAGTACAGTAGCTAAGAAATGGACCTAGAATTGTTAAATGTTTTTCGTTACAAGGAACGAATTAGAATGTCCACCGCGAAAAAACTAAATTATACAAACTATTTCACGAAGTAGATTTTTCTTTATAAAAAATACAAATGGAACAACAGATGGCAACTGTACTAAGATTTAAATAACTGATATTTTAATCGGTACGTACTCCGAGCAATATGGATGTACGGTAGCCGCATTTATGACGCAGGAAAGCCGTCAGTTACTTCACGAATAAATCTTTACCAATGTAAAATCTTGCATCAATGATACATTTCTAAAATTGCACAGTTGGTTAAAATATAGACTTTACAATCATAATAACAACTTAGTCCGCAATCTCAATTCTGCCGATTCATTAGGAATCCCAAAAAGATAACTGAAACGCCGATGACGTAAAACCATAAAATAAATAAAACAACCTTAAATAAATAAATATAAAAAGATTATAAACTAACAATGCATTTATATTAAAAAATGTAAACTTAACACAATTTTGAATTTCTGGGGCAGTGTCACTGGATGTTCTTAGTCATAAATTTCGTTATATTTTTGCTGGTTGACATCCTGCTTTTGTATCATTAAATAAAGTTACAAAAACAATCTAAAAATTAACTACGTAAATGAAGGATTGAAATGTTTTCTTCTATTTTTATACATCAAATAAAAAGAATTAAAATATTTTTTGCGTAAAAATAAATTTATAAGAGAACACCAATATTTCCACACGGTAGAACTCATATCTTTTTGTAAAACAAAGAAGCTAGTCGGAAAACATTTCAAGAGTTTCTCAAGACATCGATTAGAATTATACGCTGGGCAACAAATAATCTTGGTTTATTTATTGTAAAACTTAATTAATTTAATCGCCTCGGGATAGTAACGAAAATCACCTACGTTTACTATAAAAAAATAACGATTTCGTCTATACAGTAGAATTTAGAGCCTTGGGTTATATTTTAATAATCTTTTAATATTGCAAATATTTTCACTATAGCATTTTTAAAGTACAGCGTATCTAATAGTTGTTAGTAAACTGTAAATACAGTAACAAAAGAGAATTAATATTAACAGAAGCATAAAAATAAACGTATATTGGTAATAACGGAAGTATGATAATGGTGAAATCAAGTTTACCAAGTAATAATACAACAATAGGAGAGTATAACGTAGCGAATCTTTCTTGTATGATTTTGACAATAAAGTACAGTAGCCCCTTATCATGCGGATTTTTTACGCGGTTTTGGTTAAACGCGAACAATTAAAAGCGTCATGAGTATTTATTAGACAAGTATATATTATCTCGTAAAAGGAGAAAATTTGCTTATAACCGGTATCAACACATATTCGGTACATTAAACTTACTGAAAAAGCTGATCGGCTTTTTTAATGTTATTAACAAAAAATAATTTTAGTACTGTGAAGAAATGGCCGCAATAGGACGGTCACCGGGAGAAGGACTCAATGTCTTACAAAAAGATGAGATAAAAAACTAAATGCTAGTGCTACATGATGTTGAACTTAATGATTTTAAAATTAATAGAAGGAGAAAATGACACTGATGAAGATAAATTAAAAGAAAGGAATCCTGTTTTATTGAAGAAATTACTTCTTTTTTTTGTCATCAGTCTCTCGACTGGTTTGATGCAGTTATCCAAGCTGTCCATCTTGCGCAAGTCGTTTTATATCAACATACCTATAACACCCTACATCATTTGTGATTTGCTTTATAAACTCTAACCTTTGCCTCCCCTTACAATTCACTCCCTCAATATTACCCTCCATTATTGATAGACCAATACCTGGATGTCTTAAGATATACCCCACTAGCCTATCCCTTCTTCTGGTAAGATGCTTCCATATACTTCTTTTTTCATTCACTAGCCTAAGAACCTCTAAATTACTTATCTTGTCTACCCACCTAATCTTTAACATTTTCCTATAACACATTTCAAAAGCTTCTATCCTCTTCCTTTCTGCAGCCCCTATCAACCACGTTTCACTCCCGTATAATGCTACACTCCAAACATAGTGTTTTAAAAAAAATTTCCTAAACTGTAAATCAATGTTTGTAGTCAGTTAGCTGTTTTTCATTTCAAAGGCTTTTCTAGCTACAGCAATTCGACTTATGATATCACTTGTGCTTCTACCATCCTGTGTTATTTTGCTCCCTAGATAGCAGAATTCCCTAACTTCCTGTATGTTTTCGTTGCCTACTTTTAAATTTCTTATCTCCTCTAAACCACTCTTGCTACTGCACAACACTTTCGTTTTGTTCTTATTCATTTTCATGAAGTAATCCTTTCTCATGAACTCATCCATTCCATTTAAGATATCCTTTAGTTCTTTCTTTGTCTCGGCTAATACTACTATACCATCGGCGAATCTAAGCAATTGTATTGTTTCTCCTTGAATTTTTATTCCTGCGTCAAATTTTGCCTTCACTTCATTTATGGCCTCTTCTATATACAAGTTAAAAAGTAGTGGTGACAATGAACATCCTTGTCGTACACCTTTTCTTACAGCAGCCTCTTTTTCATACCCCTTAATTCTCAAAACAGCCGTTTGATTCATATACAGACCGTAGATAACTTTCCTTTCTTAGTATTTAATTCTAAGTCTATTCAAAGTTTTAAACATTTTACTCCAGTCCAGATTGTAAAATGCTTTCTCTAAATCTACAAATGCCATATGAGTATTTATTTCTTATTTTTCTTTATCCTTTTCCTCTGAAGAAATTGTATTAAAATCATTAAACACAGTTTTTAAAAAATCTGAGGAAATCATCGATATTATTTCTAGTGAAGATCCGAAGAGAGGGCAAAGTCGGACATTTAAAAGAGGAAAGCTGCTTTAGTTAAACGAGGAGAGGCACATTTTGCACAATGAGAAACAAACAGCAATAAGTTTTTTTTGTGAAAAAATAAACGTTCTGCAATGTTTTTATATTTGAAAATTCAGTACCTTACTGTATAATGCAATTTTTTTGTTTTAAATTATTGTAGTGATTTTATATTTTTTTTAATTTAACTGAGATAGATAATATAGAATATGTATCATTTTAACGGAGTATTTTTTCGTTAGAACCTAACCACAAAAATCGTTTTAAGTAATGTCTTAATTTACACGGTTTTCATTTATGCGGATTTTCGCTGGAACGTAATATCCCATTAAAACAACGGATTACTGTATATTTAGTTCCTCACAGAACAGTTGGTTGTTACTTGCCTGTTTTGACTGCTCGAAGCATTAAAATATCAAAAAAGTAATATTGTTTCCATAACTGAAGTATGAACTATGTTTGAATTTCGGATATATTTAATAAAAAAACAACTAACAAAGAAGATAAATATAAGTTAATATAATTTTTAAACACATTAATTATAATGACTAATTATACATAATCCACAATTTCATTCTATTGGATTAGGTAACTCGTATTTTCAGTAAAATAAATTTTTTAAATGTACGAGTTGTTGTAAAACAACTCATATAAACTGATCACTAATAAATTGTATCAAAGTCGATTTATCAAACCTGTGTCGCTATTAAACAGAATTAGTCAATTTAAATAATTTACATTAATTACGTGTAAAGGATTGAAATTTAGAAGAAAATTAAGAATAAATTACAGCAATTAATAAAAATAACAAAACGTGAATTATATTAATCTATACTTTATTACAGTGTAAATATGGTTATTTTTTACATAAATATTAAAAAGTGGTTTGAATAATAAATAATAATTTATTTGTTGGCTTCAATGCGTCAGTTAAATTGGTTAAACAATTAATACGCACAATGGATGAGAGTACATTGAAAAAGATGGATAGAATAGCAATTGGAAAGAACTGAATGGGGAACGGCAGATCTAAAATTAATTTGCACCACTCAACTTCGATGTAAACTACATACCACTTTTCAACTTTTCGACACACAGCTTAAATACCCCGAAACCTATAAAATATTTAAAATATTACATATGATGCGATTTTAAAACACGCTCTTATATCTCAATATTCTAATAATATCGATTCGAAAGTTATACGTACACGTGTAACAAATATTCAATTTTTTCATCTGCTTTAAACGAGAACGTAAATTTAACGTTTAGATATTTATAAGTGAAGCTCAACTAAATATTTGAAGTTATTAAAATATTCAAAATATTTTACCGATATACCAGTTAAACCGATTCCTATCATAACCTCAACTCTACAAGCGCACTCACTTCTTTATGCAAACCAAAAAACCGATCTTCCTCTAATACAATATTCATTTTCAAAACCACCAATTTTTACCGATAAGTCAATACAAATCTCTTGAAATATAATTGAATGGTAAAAATGTACATAGATTTTGTAACAACTATTGTTATCTTATTTACATATATATAGAACGAACTTTCTAGACTACATAAGTGCAATACAATATTACGACATGTAAGTAAATTAGTAACCAACAGTTGAAGTTGTGGATATTCGTACTTTTAACGGTTTTAATACCATTCGATGTTAAAAGGTGCCAAAATTTTAACGTCAGATGATACACCAGATGATATTTTGGAAAAGGTTAGCAAAGGTAGCGCCATCAACAGAATGTTACATCCAGTTTTCTGAAATAATCACATATATTTTGCCACTAAGAAGAAAATCTTCCATTTCTTTGTTGACAGCTCCTCCATTTATGGCACAGAGGCTTGGACTCTCTATCCAAGATTTAAAAGCAACAGAATAACAGCTGAAAATAATTTCCTGGAGAAGAAGGTGTCAGCTGACTGTGCTAGATCAAGCAAGGAATGAAACAATTTTGAAAAGGAATAACAAAATATTTATTATTAGACAAAATTTTAAGAAACTAAATCATCTGGTACGGTCATCAGCGATGAATGAAGTCAGGTTAACACAGATGATTAGGTCATGAGTTTCAGCTAATCTGAGGAAACGATGAATATCCAGAAAGGGATCTAGCGCTGTAGAGCAGCCGATATAATAGGCCTAATTATTTTAAACCTTGGATTGATCAAAAAAATAATATTCGAAGCCTATTAATACAACAGTTTTAGGGAAAATGCAACTGACAAGTTGAAGACAAAATAGGGAAAAATTAGAACAGTTGATAATTTCGAGTACTTCTTGAAGATATTTCAGAGGAGAATCAACAAAAAGGAAGCAAACAACAGCAAGCTAGGAAAGACAAGATCAGGAGAACAATACAGAAATAAAACTTGCATATTCGTATGCGAATGACTGCTTTGTAGGACAGGAAAGGCTGTTCTAAGAGAAGCAGATAAATTTGAGAGAAACATTCTTTGTAGGATAATGGGTCCGAAGATAGTAAACAGTTTCTAGAAGTTTCAGAAGAGTTTGAAATTAAAATTGGTGTTAGCAGAATGATGTACTGAAACCGGTTGGTTTTTTTTAAACTGTCCTAGAGAAGGTTATTCTGGAACGGGAAATGGATCTTGCTAATAATATATTGTTAAACCAATTACACTCTGGATCATCAATGGACGGCATAACGAAATGTATTTAAAAGTCTTGCTTATGCAAATGACCTGAGAATCGTTTTTAGAAACATGGTAAAAGCGATGGAACAAATCAGTGTGTTAAAAGAACAAGCAAAAACAGCGTTTATTATCACACCATAAATTAACCGATTATATACTGATAACTAAATGGACTACTAAAAATTCTTTTAACTTTATTCATAAGTAGTTAAAAATAGAACTGAAAAAATGATATCTTTTAATACGATATATACTACAAAAGAGTTTTAGAAAACCATTTAAGAACGACAATTCAACGATCACGAAGCTGTTAAGGGATTCCATTTGACTAGTTTAAAAAAAGGTAGACTAATACAACGTAAATTGAATACTAAAAATACAAACAGAAGAACATTAGCAAGACAGAAAATATATTACCGATACTAATCATGGAATATAAGGAAAAACAGTGACAGAAAATAAAGATATTGGAAAATGATAAAATGTGCATCCAAAGTAATGGTATGACGTTCTATTATAAAGTAATATTCTGTAAAGTATTCTATAATATTCTTCAATTCTTACTCTCATGGAACGGAATAAAAATGAATTCAACAGAATTTCTACCTTCTTTAACTATAACAATTTCCTGATGCTATAAGAAGTTATTTATTTTTCCAATTGCAAGGATATCCATCCTTTCTTTCTGTAAAGGGAAAATTGAGTATTATTAAAATAATACAGAGGCAAAGAAATATGTTAAAAAAGATTTTTGCAATTCCTACATAACGTTATAACAGTCTTAGAGAAATCTTCAATGTTATAAACATGCACGGTTTTCGTTATTCAAGAGCAATATAAAAAATGAGTGTAACTATAGTTTATAGTAACATGGCTTAAATCCTACGTGATTACTGTAGATTTATGAAATTTTATGGCGTAAAAACGGTTGGTTACTACCAGATCTTAGTCGAGAACCGAACCCGTGATCGTTAGGATTTCAGTTAAACAAACAACCACTACACCATCGAGGCGGCAATTCCTTTTTTAATTCCTAATGTGTATACGTTGCAATCTGTTCAATCTAAAAATATGCAACCCCTTCACCCAATGGGATGAGGATGATGTGTATGACGTGAAAATGAGAAGTAGTCTCGTACAGAATTAAGCCGACCATTCCTAAGAGAGTAGGGTTAATTGAACCCCAACCATCAACAAAGGTGGTGGCATTATCTAGCCACCACATCTAATATTAATACTTTTTTGTATTACAATAACTACACGTGGGTGGCAAGTATCAGCTCCTTACCGGCCGCATTGGCATAGCTGATAACGTGCACGCCTCGCATCATGCGGTCTTGGGTTCGAATCCCATTGAGGCACGGCATATTTTCATACGTTACAAAAAATAATTTCATCCTTCACCGTCTGCATTAGGAGTAATTAAAGAACAGTCGGACGTTTGACAAAAAAAAATAAAAGTATCAACTTCTTAGACGAATTCTCGAGGGAAATAAAGAGGCGCAGATCTGATTGACAGAATAAAATCATATTTAAAAACATTACAGACTGGACAAATATACGCAAGCATTTTAATAGTTCACAATCTAGGGCGCGATTTACTAAAATTAAAGCCTATCTTCATTGATGGCGTCATTGACATTCTAAGAAGAATATCGTTACTAAGTAATTTGTATTATTTACAAGTCCTAATTTACAAACCCTTCATACATTGAATGGATCTATAATTTATTATTCTACAAAAAAAAGGTGAATATTTTCTTTATTTTATTCAATTGAATGACAGTTAGAGCACAGACGTCTGGTAGTAGCGATATGCTCTTAGATCCAACAAGAAATAAAACAATGATAGATTACCTAACTCCTTATGGAGGCGCTAACCTCTTAAGGTTCAAACTAGCTGATCGTCAAAAGAGCAATCTACAACTTGTCATATCAGAATCAAAAATTGCATAACAGAAAAGTCATTAAATTTCCTAAAAACAAAGTTAGTAGTTCAATAGTTAAATGAGCTGACTCTCCTTCGGTTTGACACAACATCCCGTTATTATTTAACTTTTTATTAAATACTCTTAACGTATCATTTGTCACTAAATAAATTCTAGTTTCACATTATGTGTCAGTACTTGTGGCTCTTTTATAAAATTATATAAAAGCTCCTAGAATTGAATGGGTCAACGGAAAAACGTTGCAAGTAACAAAAACAAATTTTTACAGAAAGTTAAAGATACCATCTGATTCTTAGCTGTATAACGATTTTTCACTGTATGACGATTTTGTTTCAAGAATTTTCGAGATTTTAGTTACAATTCTACGTATTACAATTCACTATTATGATCAAATAGAGGACTTATTGGACGTATTCCAATGAAACCTCACTTTTGTAAATTTTGTCAGTTGCAACGTTTTTCTGTTGAGCCATTCAATTAATGGTAACTTGCCTATTGATATTACATAAACTATAGTCAACTGTATACTATTACTTTTTCGATTTTTTAACAACCCCTAACTTATAATGACTCCGAATTGAAGGCAAAAAGAAAAAATACATTTTCTGTCAAAGTTTCTTAAATACATTTATTCCATGGTAATTACTTTTCAATAACATTAATGTTAACCAAGAAAGCTTTGTTTCCGTAGTTCCTTAATCGTTAAGAATAATGATTAAACAACTTTTAAAAGTATATAACTTTCAGAGGTGAGTAATATTTTATTACATCATTTCAACACTTTACATTCAGAATATGTTAGATTAAAAATTAGTATAAGGCTTACAAGTTCAGAAAAGCAGAAAAATAGGAAAGAAGAGTAATTACCGTAACAGGCCTAAACATAATGAAATATTTAATATTTTCCGGTAAACTGGAAGAGTTCCTTAATTTATCACAGAACAGGAATGGTTTATTAAACTGTTTATTAAAACAGAGGTTTATTCTTGATACTCAGCTCTAACAGAATGTGTAAAGTTTAGCTATTTTGATTTTACACAAAACTTACATCGTTAATATCGCATAACATTGTTAATAATAGAAAACTATAATTTTGAACAATTTGACACACAACACGTTAGATTTTTTTTTTTTTTTTTTTTTTTTTTTTTTTTTTTTTTTGGTTTAACGTCCGACTGTTCTGCAATTACTGCTAATGCAGACGGTGAATGATGAAATGATTTTTTGTAACGTATGAAAAAATGCCGTGCCTGAATGGGATTCGAACCCAAGACCGCATGATGAGAGGCGAGCACGTTACCAACTGCGCACAACACGTTAGAACAATTATTTATGTGTTTAATAAGTAAGATGAAAAAACTAAATAACAGTCTTTTAAAATATTTAAACCAGTTTTTAAAATAATAAGATTATCAGTAAGGATCTAAAAATGTTAAAACGTTACAAGCCGCCATTATTGTTTCGTAATTCACTACATTTGCTAAAGCTCAAACAGTTAATACTTGATATGGATGAATCAAAACCTAAATAGCCATTTAAAAAAACGAACGATGGAAGTAAAATGCAGCAATAAACTATAAAATATCGCGTCCTAAATAACACATTTAAAAAATTTGGTGTGAAACACTCACACAACTTTCTCTTGCCAATGCGAATAATGAAAATTATAACCTAATATTAGAAATAAACAAAAAACTAACCTCAGAAAACTTAACCTACATTTAATCATGAGTGAATGAATGACGCAAAATGAAAATCAACCCTTAGTTTGCCTTAATAATACGGAAAATCACTCTTTCACATTAAACTAGGTTCTGTAGAGAAAACTACTTGAAATAAAAGTTTTAAATCTTTTAATTTCCTATAATATTGTTATTGTTATCTTTTGTTGAGCATGAATATGTAGTAAATAAGACGTTTTAAAAAAGTCGTAAGAGGCCGTTTTTCAGAAAATCGCAAAAAAGTGAAAAATAACACGAATAAACTACTACTTCCGGTTAAATGATTTTGACGAAAATGTTCGTGTCGGGTCCTATAGAGGTACGTAACTTAAGTTTTAAGTTTGTACGGTGTTCCGTTCTTGAGATATTTTGTTCACACACGCACACGCACACACAGACCAATCGCTAAAAACATGTTTTTTGGATTCAGGGAGACCGAAATCGTATATATCCGGTGAAAACTCGATATCGAAAAATCGACATGAAAACAATATTTTCCTTCCTATAATATTCATATAGGCGAAAAAGTAAAAAGAAATCCCTTCACAGAAAAAATGTGAAAGCGTTCACTAATTGACTCAACCATCAAGATTTTAACTTCCCAATCACCTAAAGAGCTGAAATTCGGCACATTTGTTCTTTAGTAGGGGTTAAAGTAGGGGTTAAACACAAAAACTGAATCATCTAAATCACTTATGGTACAAGGGTAAAAGGAGAGTGACTACCTTAGAGCATTATTTTCTTTATAGCTTCTAGAAGAGGTTCTAAAAATCTGCATGTACGAGTTCCCTCAGTGACAGACAGTAAAAGTAAAGTGTTAAATCAAACCGGATAAACCGAGAAAGCAATGAACCAGTTCATTTAATGAACGAATCAAAGACAAGCAATAAGCCCATGCGCAGCGCTGCTAGTCAATTGTATGTTCTTACTTGTACACATTGTATAATTTATCCATATTTCAAGTACATAAATGTTAAATTAATCGGTACATTACTTTTATAAATAAATGTAAATGTATTAATAAATAAATAAATAAATGAATAAAATCGTATGTGTCGATAATAAAAATATATTACATACTTTGTAGCACAGATTGGAATGTCCAAATGTGTATCACGAGCTTACCTGTAACACACAAATACAAAAATAATTAGTATTTATATTAAAAAATATATTCAACGGTAAAATATTTATTGAAAATTTTAAAATTTGAATCAATGGAGTTGAAAAAAATCAGTTCAGTCAAGTACATACAGTATCTGCAATGAATACTCGATAAAAAAACTTTTCGATGAATCTAAACCACAACAATGAGAGGTTGGAAATTAATTTATCGGTACCGCAACTGGAACTCACGATAAAAATGTACCGACTGTTACACTTATGATTGCTACGGACTGAAAATATTACTAACCTCAATACCTCCGAATAACACTAATTATATATTTATAAGCTTTAGATTATTTCAACGTACACATCCAAATAATATTACGAAATTATTATTATTATTATTATTACATCAAATCTGATAATAATTTAACACTGTAAAGCGTATTAAATAATATTCATGAAAAAGCACTTCCAAAGTTATGTTAAAATACCTCGTAACTGTTTGATATTAAAAGGTTATTTCAAAACGGATTCGTATTCACAAATTTTAATTTAGTTTTAAACAATAGCTGCACTGTAAACATATAGCGATATAATACAAAGCAGTTCAATGAATAATTTTATTTACAGTGTCAGCAGAAGGTATTCAAACAATTTAAATTAATTAAATGTAATAAACATAATTATTTCTTCAGTTTAAAAACCAAAAACATAATGATTACTAAATAGTCATGTTTAGGCCAAAAATAACTAATAATTGACTAAGAATACTGAGTTAATTGTATCAATCTCTTACCAACAATATTGTATAAAATTGTCTATGCAGAAAATTATGTAAGTATGCTTCTTTTTATTTTACAGTTTCGGCCTAAGAACTACGTTAAATGATTTTTTCTCACTTAATGTAATACTCTTTCTAGTTAACGTATTTCGCAAGACGTTTCATTTTTCCACTGTACCTTAACGAACTAGAAAATGCAGATGAAGGCGGAGCATAGTGACCTAGACCACAGCGCAGACCCAATTGACTTTCGTTAATCGTATCCTGCGTTGTCACGTCGCGGTCTCGCTTTGGATGACTGCCTAACAAAAAGTCAGCTGGAGTTCGATGGAACAGAGTGTGACTTTCCGAATGGGCAACTCACATCCGACCTTGGCTGTTATTGGCTAGATCTCCTCTGCAGTCTTCAGTTCGTTGGAGGTATAAACTCTTTATTTTGTTCTTCTGACCGTTTATTGTAGTCATTTGTTGTCTTCTGTTTTTCTTGGAACTTCTCAAATTCTTCTCATAAAACTTTCTTCATACGAGGTGTGGCTATTAAATAACGAGACTGACGTAAAAAAATTTATTTTTATTTTATACATAATCACTTATTGTCACCTTGAATATACACTCCTTCTCTATACCTAAAACGCTCCATGCGAATTTTTCATCGTTGGAAACAGTGCTGGAAGTCATCTTCTGTCAGCTCCTTCAGGACACGTGTCGCTTTCTCTTTTACAGCTTCCACAGACTCAAATCTTGTCTCTTTTAATGCAGATTTAACCTAAGGGAACAGGTAGAAGTCACATGGTGCAAGATCTGGTGAATAAGGTGGACGTTCTAACACTGAGATTCTGTACTTGGCTAGGAACCTCTTGACAGATAACGCGGAATGAACTGGCGCATTGTCTTGGTGGAGAACCCATGATTTGTCCTTTCACATTTCGGGGCGTTTTTTCCTTACTCTTTGACGTAGTTTAGGAAGTACCTCAAGATAGTAATATTGATTAATTGTTTGACCTTCAGGAACCCAATGAAGGTACACAATTCCATGGATATAAAAAACAATCATCATTGCCTTAAATTTTGACTTGCTCATTCGAGATTTTTTGGCTCTCGGTGAAGTTCGGCTCTTCCAGTGCATGGGTTGGGGCTTCGTTTCCGGATCATAAGTAAAAAAACCACGTTTAATCACGTGTTATTATCTACTACCTGTTCCCTAAGGTGAAATCTGCATTAAAAGAGACAAGATTTGAGTCTGTGGAAGCTGTAAAACAGAAAGCGGCACGTGTTCTGAAGGAGCTGACTGAAGATGACTTCCAGCACTGTTTCCAACAATGGAAAATTCGCATGAAGCGTTGGAGGGATAGAGAAGGAGTGTATGTTGAAGGTGACAATACGTAATTATGTATAAAATTAAAATTAAATTTTTTACAACGTCAGTCTCGTTATTTAATAGCCACACCTCGAATTTTTCAGTTTTTATGAACCATCTAACCGCGTTTCATAATTTTTGCATATATCAAATAACTGGTTTTAAATTATGTTCTTGTCCATTCAATACTATGTTAGGGTTCCTAAAACCGAATTTTTCTTTTCTGGTACTCTTTTATTTTTTCTCTCCAATATAATTTTTCTTTGAACCGAGTATTATCCCTACAACTTTTCTCTCTTTCATTTATATATTTTTTTATTTTTAGTTGCCTATTTATCTATATTTTCATTTGTATTTCAATTAATACGATAAGTTATTATTATTTTTATATATATAACAATTGAACGTAATAAATAAATCGTTAGAATTTAACTTTAATTTTAGAGATGACAAGTGCTACAGACGTCTGGCCATTATGCGCATAATGGAACCTTTTCAAATATTTCTATTATAACTATCAATAGTGTTAAAAGTTGAAAATATGTGTTGAAAGTTAGTGATTTCTTTTCTAATGTTACTGTATGTAACTTATATATTTTTTAGGCGTTGTGAATACTATAAGGACAAGGAGTCTCATGGAAGTTCAGTGTTATATGTGTGTGTGTGTGTGAGAGAGAGAGAGAGAGAGTGCCTCGGTAAAAGTACCAATTTTACATTTTATCAACAGACTAAATATAAATGGAAAAGCTCGAGTTTACTCATTTACTCACTCGCTACTTCAGTCATCACAGATCCCTTTTAAGACTTTAAGACCCATCAAGAGATCTGAGATTTTTGTTTCTTAATGGCTCAAAAGAAAAATTAACCATTTTTCATTTCAACCACTTGCGCCTAAGGGGTAAAAACAGGCTAACTACCCAAAAGCAACAAGCGTAATTATTTGTATACCTTCTCGAAGTTTAAAGTTCTCAAAAATCGCATGCATATAATAACACCTACAAAAAGTTAGGTATTCCATTTCGACCATTATTTTTATAAGAGTTATGAACAGGTAAAATTGCCTTTATCAAGAAAGTTATTTCAATACCTCCCTAAAGAACTGTAATTCTGAATATTGGCATCTATTTTCTTTAATTCATACCTAAAGAATTGAAACAGAAACCGGAATTAACAACCAGTTTATTTACTACTCGTCACGGAGAATACTCATTGGACCCCACTGTTTATTTCCACGCTACACTTACTAATTTTGAACAAACGCATTCTAACAAAATTGAAATTAGTATTTTCAAGCATGTACATGAATATCTGTACGTGTAGCATATTTTTATAAATGACATTCTTTTCAAAAATCTTTTTCGGTTCAAAAAATAATAAAATATTAGTGAAATTGAGGTACGAACGAAGACGTTTCTAATAGAAAAATACGTTTCAAATGAAAATAATATTTTGAAAAGTTAATTAAGACAATGATAGGTTTTCTGATGAAAGTTCCGGTAAAAACAATAATATTTAGTTAAAAATCAAAGAGAAAGGTAAACTATATGCATTTCTATGCTGTTTTTGGTAGTAAAGTTACACCAGTATATATAAGCATTCCGGCGAGCTGTACTAATTACAAATGATTTAATTAATAATGATATTGTGGATGGTACAAGTTCAATTAAAGAGAATAAGAGCATCTGAAGTAATAACAATACTGCCATTCTATAATATTAATCAACATTAATAAAGCAAAGTACGAGCAACCAAGTTATGATCACAAACTATTATTGCAATAGAACAATTAAACTTAAATGCAATTATATTAGAAACAATATTTATTATATGTTTCAATAAAACTTTCCAGCTAATTTCGAAGGAGTGCTACACGATTCGGTTTTACCAAACTAATATAAGTTTGGAAACAGTTCCGAGCGAGGTGGAGGGTTCTTTGCTGATGTCGGATCAAGTCGCCAGGCGGCAGGTTTTTGGTTGGTAGGCGGTTGCGGCCTCCTGGGGGCTGGACGAGGACGCCTTAATTGAGTCCAACACTAATTCCCCCATCATGAGGGAGAGAACATAAGTTTTTCTCGCCGCCTCGTATAAAAAAATATATGTATAAATTTTTAAAACATGCTATGATAATCATTTTTCAGGACGCATTCATGTCTTTAAAACGAATCATATATATGTAATAACATTTTCTCACATTTTCATTTCTTTTGATGCTGAATCTTTAGCAGTAATAAGTTTCTTTTGAAGTTGTATAATTTGTAGATTCATTACAGAATCGACCAACTTTAACGTTTTTTAAACAAAGAACGCAAACTGCTGTTAAACTAAAAGTTGGGCAAAAACACATATATAAAACGTAAAAATTATAGAATTTTTAATTCCTTTGATTTTTGTTAGTGTATTTTTCATTAAAATGCATCGTTAAGTCTGCTGTTTAACAGCTGATTTTCGGAGACGATTATTCTGTATTCTAATTCTAGTAATGATAGTTATTTTTATACAGACTTGAGTACTAGACAGTAATTACCGGTGTACTTTGTTTGATGGCTGGGTTTCAATGAATCATACTCTCTTAGAAATAGTTGGCCTGAATCTGTACAAAACTAAGAAGCATTTACACGTCATCTATATCATCCTCATCTCATTAGTTCCTCATCTTAGAGTTGCTTATTATTCTAAATTGAACAGATTGCAACGTACGCACATCAGGGCAAAAAACTCTAGTTTGCCGTTCATCGAACAAAAAATATCAACTACAAAATTTTCCGTAGTTTTATTTATCAGTCACATAACAAAAAATCTTTTAAAAAACCTCAGTAAGTTTAAAATTTTACAAATCCTTACCTAATATTATAAAATGTGGATAAACATTTAAAATTTAAGAAATCACTTAAAAAATATATATCTGATTCAGTATCCAATACATTGATTTGAGGATTATTTAAATTCTTGTAATTGTTGATTGTTATTAGTACAATGAATTTATTACTGATTGTGATAAGTTGACTCCATTCAATGTACTATGTACCTATGAATTACGAAAAATAAATTAAGTTTAACATTTGTACGAGTAGCCTACTTTTGAAGTAAAATTACAAACAGAGTCTATCCTAAAGGTCGAAAATAATATCAACTACAAAAGTTGTAACGTGTTTAATCATCTTTAAATTTTTCAATTTGTATTTTGTCGTAAAATGCACCGTCAAGCTATTTCTTTTTAAATGATTTATTTACAACTATAAAAGTTGTACTATCAGTAAATGTGATGATGATTGTGTTGAAATGATATGACAGGCATGATAAAGGTAGGGCCTCCATTGGTGCCTCCCCGATAATAAATTAAAAAACTTTTGAATAAGCTTTATTTCATTAAATTAGCCAGTCTCTACTCCAGCGTCTTTGCAGGCGTCTTGTGGAATTTCCAGGAAAATTTTAGGTAGAAAGTGAACGTACAAAAGGATTATCGTGGTCTTGCAACTTGTGAAAGCTTTTGTATTATAGGTGTTAGATGAAATTTTGAACAAAGGTGTTTGCAAATCTGTTTATTACAATATAAAAGAGTGCTTATGCAATAAGGCGTAATTTTATTATTATAAGGCAACAATTTTGAAAAAAAAACAACAGATTTTTGGAAAGAGAACAGAGACTTCCTACGATTTTTCAACAGGTACCACTTATACCATAATATTCCAGCAAATACGAGGGTATCCACCGGAATACAACAAACTCAATTTTGGAATTACGTATCTAATTCCAACGAAAACTCTTTGAGGTTGTACAGGAAACTATAGTTTTTGAATTACAGCAAAATCAAGTAGTTTTTATTCCAGTAAGAATTACAGAGAAACTATTTTATAAACAACTATTTCGGGTTCCAGGGGTCATGAAACGTGCCGATAAAGTGAAACCAAGAGGTAAATAAACATTTTGCCAATGAAAATACTTTATCAATGTATCTACTACTTCGGATAGAAAACAGGAAGGTTAAAAAGTGCGTTAATTGACAAATCCTTTAAAACGGATGTACTATATAGAATACAGCTAAATTTAAAATGGATGTAGTTAAAGTTAATAGTATAAGAAGAAACTTGAACGAAATGAATTGGTTTTATGGTTCAAATAAACTACAATTGCTTTAAACTGTAACTTGTATGTATGCAAAGAGTATATAAAATATACGACTGCATAAGCTAAGAGGAAATTACGAATAAAGACGATTTGAAAACTTTTATCGATAAAGAAAAACAAAAGGTTTTATCTATAGACCTACTCGAATGTGTGGGTTAGTTGAATGCGCTTGTTTTTCTATAATGTGTTCAATGTATTTGTGCTGCTATAATAGTATAGTATAGGATAGTATAGAATAGAATACTATAGTTAGACTGAACGAGTCACTGAAGAAGGAATAAGGTAACTGGTGGAAGGTTAGGGTAAATGTAGCTGCCATAGTAGGGATGTTAAATTTTAGTATTACCAAGTTATTACCGGCGTGAGTATATAGATTGGAAGCAGTAGGAAGGGTGATGGTGTAACACTCAGCTTAAATTCGTTCGATCTCTCCCTTCACACATCCCATAACCCCTCATCCGAACTATCGCCACTGCTTCCTTATGCATTGTATCAACGGCAGCTGTAAAACTTAGATAAACATAACATCGGTCGAGATAAAACACATATATGTTTTTCTTTATAAAACTCATTTTACCCGACTCCATTCCTTCCGGCCAAACTCCCACTTCTCTTTTCAAGTCTGACATGATTTTGTCGTCCCCAATAGGTACCATTCATTGTAATCGTATGTGAATTAGAGCGAGCAGTGGCCCACCCGTCCATTATGAATGATGTAAAAGTGATCTATCCCGACGTACCGCCCATTCATTCTTGAGTTAAATCGTTCGTTCACAATGCTTCAGGATCTTTCACTCCTAAACGGGTACTCTCAAGTGCATTGTGAGATACAACGGATTTTACTTCATATTATTTAACTTTATATGCTTCAATAGGTATTTCCAAGAATTTTACTACTACACCAATAAAATTTACTGGTCGGTGGTATACTAGATTGAACGAGAAAATTCGCTCATTAACTTAAATGAAGCATACTTGAAAAATACCTACTTAAATTAAACAACTTATTTAAGTAATTTTTCTTATATTAAGAACACTAAATTAGATTACCAATAAAATGCACTCATTGTTCGGTGCTTAATTAAATTTTGCTGCTTATGAAACCAACAACTTTTTTCATAGAACTAACAAAAGTAACTTTTACAGAGATTTATTCGGAAATTAAATGCAACAACTCAATGCAAAACACCAGACTAGTTAATTCATAACAATAATTCTTCATGCTCCCGATCTCCTTGTGACCTGAAATTCCGTATAGGCTTAGGCGCTAAAAATATAAACTTAAGTACGAGTATTTTGAATTCAAATGTTTGCGCCTACCAGATAAAAGGATGCAACTGCCACAAAGCAATATATATTATTTATATACCTTTCCGTAAAGTTACAGTACTAAAAAATACGCATGCGTATTCTTTAAATGACATCTACTAAAAAAATAACGTAAATATCTACCACTTAATCATAAGGAGTAGAAAGAGTTAAGTACTCCAAATTATTTCTATGTGTTCCCAAAGATCTGTAATTCTGAAAATCCCGATTGGTTTTTTTAAAGTGATGCCAAAATAAGTTAAGTGTAATCTGGAAAACGTTCATACATCCGAGATAAAAATTTTAGGAACGTAAAATGTAATTCTAGTAGCAAAAACATTATAAAAGTTCTTATTAACTAGTATAAAGATTAACTAAAATAATTAACACTGTATTAGGTTTCATCTCTGTCAAATCAACAATACGCTCTATTCTGATTTAGAATAATAAGTAGATGAATGCTTTCATTTATCTTGATATGAAGAAACCCATCGATAAAGGAATATCATAGAATATTATATACTTGGACAATACGAACTGGTACAACTCTTGCTCTACGTGTACACACAGTTCCGCATAAAGTATATCCATAACCTATTCTTTCAACAAGACCTACAACTTTCAATGTACGCCAATGCATACAACTTTATTTCAATGTACAAACATACAAATAATTGTCTCATTTTAAAATATGTATTTAATTTGTAACCGTAACTATAATAAAAATCTTCATATTATAAGCATTACCTCAACAACGTTTGCTGCTTTTTTGCACTAAATATTTGTAAAAACACATCTTAAGTTTTTCGACAGTGAACAATTAATCTTTATATTTTATACCTATTACACTGCACTACACTTTATTCCGTATTTTCATTGCCATCTTCAGAGGAGTCCGAACTGTCGTCTCCTAAATTGATGGCGAAAAGTTCAATTACGTTTTCGAGAGGCCCTTGCAACTTCCGATACTGATCTTCGTTTTTCTAAATATAATCAGAACGGTTTCTCCAATCATCGACTGAGACATCTGCAAACTTTTGTTAGTTAATTTCCAACACTGAAGTTGTCGAGAAATTTCCATTTCAGCTGCGCCTTGCGCACGCTACTAACTAAACGCATCGGTCTGAATATATATCAAATATAACTAGTATTCAACAAACGAATTATTAGGGTTGCGTGAGTAAGGCGGGCCAAGTTGAGTGTGACGCGCATGTGACGTCAACGGCTAAGGTAATACCTGGCCAATCAGAGTCTCGTATTTTCGACCAATGAGATCGCCCAATTTTAACCAATCAGATGTCTTCTTTTACGTCATTTTGATTGGTTAATATTGTCCAATCAGAGAGGTTATATTACTGAACTACGTCAGACCGATATCAACCAATCAAATAGTGTCTTCAGCGGTACGTCATTCGTCAAGATGCTGCTTTCTGATTGGTCCGTACTCTTACTGGGTGTCACAATGAGTAAGATTTTGACATAAGGTCCACCCAATGTCAACCTCTCGTTAACGGTAGGGCAGAACATATGTGAGTACCTTCTACTCGATATTTATAATTTCTAGGTTGGTATCACTTACCAAATAAGTAGTACCCCATTGTAGAGATCGTACGGGTACTTAAGAAAATTGAAATTGTTTTCTGTTACAGCTGAATGTTTACACGGGTTTTTTTAAATCACGAATGGTCATTCACAACCGACAAAAGAATAAGAGAGAGATTTCTTTTTCCGAGTTGTTCGATTTTAGTAACCTAACTGTTGGCCAGTAATGCCAAATCATATGTCATATTTTTACGAAAATGACTTTTTACAAATTTAAATAAAAAATTACGATACGTAGGAGGTAACTGAAATTTCTAATTCAAAATATCTTGAGAAGGATCGCAGTCAATATCAAACCGGATAAGAAAATAAACCTAATTAAATCCGTTTTATAACAAGATTAGTATTTTGCTCTACCAACGAGCATAGTCGAAAAACAAAAATACAATGGTGTAACGAAATGACGATATAATAATGGCCGCTGTAATTTCGAAAAATGTTTTCTGGCTTTATTCATATTTATTTCCTCCCGTATTTTAAGATGCATAAAATTAATTTTGCCCGTAAAAATAAAGGTAAAGTGTTAAAATCTTTTGCACTCAATTAGGTAGTTCCCGACTTAAAAAATAAGTTTTTTTAATTACATAGTTAGCCAATTATATGACTGAAGCATTTAAGAAGAGAAGATACTAGTAAATATATAAATGATACTAGTCAAGAGTTATATCCTCTGAGAGTCATGAATTTCATTTTACAGTCAGACCCTGTTGAGAATGAAGTGAAGGTGTCATTCCATTCCGAGGGTGGAGAGCAGATGATTTTCCGAGGGACTGGTATCTGATACGGATAATTAATAACTCTTTGAGAAAACGAGTTAAACCAGTTCACGACTCGTCTCACTCAGAAAAGTTTTTAGAGGTTCTAACCAACCTGTCGGCTGCTTCCTAAAAAACAAATTTCATTGCACAACAATTTCAACACCTCAGCATTTACCTATTTTTAAGTTTACTGACAAATTGGATTTAAAATAAAGAATATTATAAGCCTACCGTGCTTAAGAGAACGCATGAACGCTCACGTTCGTTAGTGGAACGTTAAAAAATCGCAACTAATAACATTTCATAAAATTGTAGGCCTAATGTTCGAACAAGAGGCCTAAATTAACACATTTTATAAGCCTAACACTCTGTAAAATCACACCTATCAAGAAAATAATGATTTTTCTGCTCATACTTTCGCTACTACAATTAAGCAATGCCGTCGCCTAATTATTTTTTTTATTTTTCTCATCTGTACGAGTTAGGTGTTAAAGGTTATAGTTGTATACAATTTGTGTAGAAGACATAAACTTTACTCATAAATTTCCCGTTCAAATTGTTTTGTATAATAGTCGTTTATAATTTAAAGTAAGAGTTAAATGTTTTTCTGACACCAAATAAAAAATTTTTAAACACGCGATACTGATGTTATATAATGACTGGTATTCCCATTTTGATGTTTGTTTTTTTTATTTACCCTAATGTTTGTACATTGCAAGCTGTTCAATTTAGAACAACAAACAACCCCATGACAGAATGGGATGAGCATGATATGTATGACATGTAAATAAGGTAGTCTTGTACAGACTCAGACCGACCATCTCTGAGAGAGTATGGTAAATTGGACCCCAGCCATCAAAGTACACCAGTAACCACTGTCTAGTATTCAAATCAGTATACAATGGACAAATCGAATTGGAACAAGAAACTTCGCTGTTTATCTACTCCACTCTTCGCCTCCGCCATGCAACGACGGTACAGTCACAAAAGTATACAATCGCTACTGTAATGTGCGACTCATGCACGGTCACTACGCTTTGTTTTCGCTCTTATTAATAATCTGTTAGACATAAAGATGTGACTAATTTGTTTTCATATATGATTTTCTGTTCATTATACATTCAGACCAATTTGTTTAGTAAGTTGCGAGCGTCTGTACAATATAGTTTAGTGAGTTTTTACAGTTTAGTTCTTGTAATTTATAATTTACATTTTTACGGGGAGAAATTAAATACATATTTTAAAATGAAATAATTATTTGTGTTTGTACATTGAAATAAGGTTGCAGGCATTTGCGTACATTGAAATTTGTAGTCCTTGTTGAAAGAATAGGTTATGGATATACTTTATGCGGAACTGTGTGTACACGTAGAGCAAGAGTTGTGCCAGTTCGAATTGTTCACAGTATATGAACGTTTATGTAAGCCAAATAATTTAAATAATTTAGCGGAAACGTAATTTATCCGATATTAGGCCTACTTTTTAAAGAAAAAAATAGATTTTTCTTTTACACAACAAACTTAGAACTAAATGAAATGAGAATAATGTAGGCAAAACACGTTAGATTAAAAAATAACTGTTGACTGTTTAACTATTTATTTATACATTAAGATTAATTTTTTGTTAACGCGTTTGTTACTTCCGAATTATTTTGAGGCTCTTTACATATACAGGATAAAAAGAGTTTGTTAAAAGTAAATACTCAATTAGTTTGGGAGAAATGAAGTAAAAACCTAAAAAAAAATATCTAATTCAAAAACAAAATCGTTAAAAAATTCATTCGTTTAAAATACAAAAGAATCTACGGTGAAAAATAATTAGTGATATATTTTCGTACGTAGGCCTATTGTACATCAAATTGACTGCCAGGATGGGTAGACAAGTGAATACAGAAAAGAGAAGAGTACACTTGGTCGTTATTGTTTTACCATATAGAATAATACACTCGAACGCTCAAAACAATATCACGGACAAAAGTAGTTCACGTCAAAGTACACATTCAGCACAGGTATATTGGTCGACTCGTGTTTTCACACGATATCGTATCGGAAAATGCAAACTGCGTTTTTATACCGGTAGGAAAAAGGTAAAATAAACCACACAAAGAACATCAATCAGAAAATCAAGCGGAAAATCCATGATTACAACTGAATTAATCCACACAAATAAAAACAAATCGGCTAAATAGAATTAATATCTATCAACGATTTTCAGCGGATTTAATCAAAAATAATAAGCACGGAATATCTCAAACGAAATAGAATAAAACAAACGCGCTGAACTGGAAGTAATTAGCCAAGAAAAAGTCTGTTATTTACTCGTACACCAAGATATCAAATTAATATTAATATTTAAATAGTACAGCGCAATATTTTAAGAACAATAATTTGTCTAAGATGTACTACTACTTCACCAACAAAGCACTATACAACGACTTTCTTCCACCAAACGTCACAGACCTACGAAAAGACCTTTTATCTCGCATTAATTACAATCACACACAAATCCATAAATACAATATTTGCATTCGCGACAAATACACCAGGTAATCCTGCGAAGAAGCCTCAAACGCCGATCGCCAAGATACCTTATTTAAAGAAACTACTGCGGGTGGTGCTGCAGCAGTTTTAATAATTTTACAATTTAAATTTTGCTAATTTTTATTTTATGAACGGATTGTAATTAACTACATGAAATGAAAAAGATACATTTAGCCAAATAGCTATTTAATACCTCACTAAAATCCAATCTGATGACTAAAAGTGCATTTTTTAACTTGTTGAGGTTTGGTTACGCCCAGAAATGATTAGTATTAATAAAGAATCAATGAAATTGTTTTTCTTTTAACAATATTTAATCGAATAAAATTAACTGAAATGTTAGATACTGTTAGGTAAAACTAACTACTTTACAAGAATTTAAAAAAAATTGTTTAAAAATTTTTGTTTTCGGGTAGCAAGAGCTGAAATGTAATGCATGATAATGAATGATAAATAAGGGAAGCAATAAATAGTTGTTTATTAAAGCAAAACTTTGTCGATACAAATTCAGAAACAAACGTAATAAATTTTTTTAAATCACGAGTCCTTAAGCAAATCTTTTAACTAACTTCAAAAACCATTAAAATTTTACATCTTTTTAAAAGTGTTTTACTTTCAGGGTGGATTTAGTAAATTAACACATTGTTTTTCCACCTGTAGGTCGCAAAGCGTGTCTAGAAAGGTCGCGAAATTTATTTTAAAAAACTCAAAAATTGTACATTTCTTTTACAACTTTTTCCGATTCAATTAACGAGAAAATTGAGCTTATTTGTAATTGACCGATTTTGGAATGTTTGGATTTATTTTTGTAACCCAAAACGATGTCATCTTCCCGAGCCAAACGATTTCTTGATTTGGGTTTCAAATTCACCATGATGGAAAATCCTTGTTCATAATTATAGGATGTGGAAAATGGTTTCAAAATTTTCAACGCTACTCTGGACAGTTTTCTGGAATTCTTTTCAATACTTAATCCAAAATTTGTCAGCACAAGCATTGTTGAAAATTAATTTCATTGCCTGTTCACTTGATAGTTCATCATGAAGACGAACACACACAGCTCAGCATTTTGTACAGCTTGCTCATTAAACGGTTTGACTCCCACAAATATCCACTCATAAATCCTTAAGTAAAAATTACAATTATTGTAGATTTTTAATTTTTTTATAACATTATTCAGAGGGGTCGGAAAAATACTCAGTCTAGAAAGGGGGTCACGGTGACTGAAAGGTTGAGAACTACTGATTTAACAGAACAGCTTCCCAAATTCTAGTGACACCTTTAACGTAATATTTATGCAGAGGACAGTGGCTGCCATCAGCATTGGATATTTTTGAAGGTCAGAGTACCGATCTGTTAATAATCTACGTTTTTATTTTGTAATTCGTATTCTTCTCGCTCAGAATAGCTAATGCTATAGAACGTATCTCCATAAATCGAACCTGACCGGATTCGATTCCCGGTCATGTCTGGCATTTTTCCATCACTCATTTTCATGTACCATCATTCTCCACTGTTTGCATTAGCAGGAATTGCAAAACAGTCAGACGTAAAACAAACAAAAAATCCATAAAGAAACGAACAATTTTACATCGAATTATACGTAAATACATAGACTAGATTAAAAAAAAACAATCATTCAAAACTAAACATTCAAAAATTAAATAAAATGGAAACACGATGTTTCAAATTTTTTTTGCACCAGAACTTAATCAACTGATTGACGGAATGGTAACCCTAATTAACTTCAAAAAATTTGGTGTGAAACACTCACACGACTTTCTCTTGCCAATGCAAATAATTAACAATAAAACGTAACATTCGTCACAAAAACATTAGAAATAATTAGAATCCTAACCTCGAAAACACAACCTTATTTTAATCATGAGTGAAAGACGCAAAATGAAAGTCGACCTCAGTTTGGCTTAAAAGTACGGAAAATCACTCTTTCACACTAAACTAGGCTCTGAAGAGAAAAATGCTCGAATTAAAAGTTGCAGATCTTTTGATTTCCTATAAATTTGATTAGGCCTACATACACTTTTGTCGTTAAATGCATACTAAAGCCGGAATCTTAAAAAAATCGATTTTTCACACGTTTTCGTGAGAAAAAAACAGAAAATTGCTGATTAGGCCTACCTCTAAACTAAGCGTTATACAAAAAATGTTTGAAATAAAAATTGTAGAATTTTAAATTCTCTACAACTTTTATTATAAATTTTTCCGCTGAAATGCATATTAAAGCCGTAATCTTAAAAAATAATATTTTTACGTAAAAACAGCCTCACCAAGAATTTCAGCAAACATGGCGCCTACCCCATCTTGTAGAGCATAAAAAATTTAGTAAACCAGGCGATTTTTTAAAAAAATCGTAGGACCAGTTTTTGAGAAAAAATCGCAAAAAAGTGAAAAATTACACGAATAAACTACTACTTCCGGTACACCGATTTTGATGAAAATGTTCGTGTCGCGTCGGGTAGTGGTATGTAATAAAAGTTTCAAGTTTAAAGTTCGTACGATGTTCCGTTCTTGAGATATTTTGTTCACGCACACAGACGAATCGCTAAAAACATGTTTTTTGGGTTAAGGGGATCTGAAAACGTGTAGATCCGGTGAAAACTCGATTTCTTAAAATCGACATGAAAACAATACTTTCCTTCCTATATATTCATTTAGGCAAGAGAAAGTAAAAATAGGAATAAGTTCACATGTGGTTCTTTGAGAGCAATAGCAAAAGCAGTCAGCGGTAAAAGAAGCGTGATATTACGGCTAAACGCCGTGGGACTTAATTTAAACCGGAATAATACAACGGGAAAACCCGTCGAAGGGTTAACGAGCCTTATCACATAACTGAGCAGCTCCAAAAGTTTTCACAACTTAACATTATACAAAAGTGTTTTAATGAGAAAATTTTCGAAACCCTGGCCGGTAAAAGAACCCGGGGCTAAACACTAAATTGTGTGTCGATACCGTTTACGGTTCAGCCATGCCCTAAGGTGGTTTTATCAATATATTTATTTATAGTCAGCTCATCCATAAAAGACTAATTTATTTGTACTAATATGGTCGTAATATTGTTATTTCAAGAAATACTACAACCTGTTTGTTCATTTTCTTGTTTATTCTACTATCTAAAATTTATTAAGATGTACGTTTTTTTCCTAGTCGTATAAACCTAAAGAGATCGTTACTCTAAAACCATTAAGAGACCGATAAGTAGGTTTTAAAAAGATTATGTGTTATTTACGAATGACATAAAATTTTATAGATCTGTTATTCTCGGAAGACACAATAAAAATTATTAACAAAAGGAATCGTAACGATAATGTAATTTGTAATTACACTGAGACCATTTTAATACAAAAACATTACGGTTATCTGTGTACAATTTGCTTGGAATGTACTTTCTCACCCTAAAAAAATGAGAGACAACAGTTTTTATCACATTTACTTCTCGATATAACCTGTCATGTTTATTCCATGTTCTTCTGGGATTTAGTTATTAAAAAATTACAAAACTTCCTTTCAAACTTAAAAGTATTTATTAACTGAACAATCACATTTATTTATTACAGTTTATTACAATAAACTACTTAATCTAATAACAAACTAAATTGATTGATTACAAAACTTTAAAAACTTAATACCTAAACTAAACTTGACAAAAAAGATATATGCCCTTTAACAATCAAAGAATTAGTGAGCGAGTTCTTACTGTTCACCTGAATAAAGTTGCACTTTTGTCTGCCCATACACAGAATCTATTTCATAACCGTACGTTCAACATGTTCCTAAGGGCGAACTCAAACACTGACTGTTTACATACCAATTACTTTACAATCTGGTTACTACTAGAAAAGTAGAACCAATCTGGTCCTACTGCTCACCGACAAGTGGTCAGCACATATAAGGACAAAATATTTCTACAACACAAAAGACATATAATAGTATCAAAGAATAAATTATACTATAACAGTTAAAATGAATAACAATTGAATTCCACCCTTTTCTGGAGAGACAAGTGAATTAAAATTAACCGCAATTTCGAGAAGCAATAAAACACAATAATTTTTTAAATTTCATAAAATTTCAGATTTGATATATTGTAAAATCATATATGTTACTTTTCATTGTGTCATTCTATTTTTTATTTTTATGTTGTCTAAATTTTCACTGAACCTAACTTATTCTTCATTCTGATTTTATTAAAGACCTTATTGTGTTTGTTTGTATCTTCTTTGAAAATTTTGTACTCTATTAAGTAACGTGGTCGCTAATGACCTTGTAGTCGATCCGACATTAAATAAAGAAAATAAATTTCACTGTTACAAAACACAACAGAAAAACACAAAAATTGACTAGCCAGCAACCAGACGTCACAATATAAATACATATAAAACAGCTAATAAACATTTTTATACTGTTACAGACAATCTCTGATACAGATTTATACAACTGCGATAGAAATGTCTACAACAATCGGAAATAAAATGTAAATAGCTATTATACAATTGTATAACATCCGTAGTAAATATCTTTAACAATTTCAGAACAATAAAATTTAACATTTATTAAAACGGTTATTGTTGAATTGAGTTTGATTGATACTTACAATATTATTGTTCAATAACACAATTATAGATATGGTAATGACTAGCCAAAGGAAAGGAATAGGGAATAAAAGAACGAAATGTTGATACAAAAATTTCACCGTTAAACGTAACAAACGATAACTGTATTGTTTAGAGAATAATAAACCAAGATTAATCAACTAATGGAATTTTCAGTTACAATAATGTATTAATTTATTTACGAACCAACTTATTTAAGGCAACCAATAATATAATAAATTTTAAAAAAAGTATTGGATAAAACAATTCTCGATTATTAACTTTTCTGATCGATCATACATTTTGTTTATTTTTACAAAGTATAAGCAGTACCCATTAATTTAATTTATTAATTCAAACATTTTTTAGTATAAGGACTAGGGTAAACGTATGGTTAGCGAATTATGTAAAAATAATAAAGTCCATTCCATCAACTAATTCAACGAATAAGTTCCCCTCGTTGACATGAAAGACAAAAATTACTTCACCTGCTTTTAACTAGCTAGTTAGTTATTAATCGACAAAAATTTCATTGGGAAACAGGCGTCATTTTACAAGCAGGTAAATTTATGTGTATTCAATTACGAAATAAAATAATTTATTAATACTTATAAATTCACTGAGAAATAGAACTCACAAACGTGCTTTGATGAGATTTTATACCGTAAGGCTGTTCCGACTATTTTGTAAAACAGCAAAACTTCGACACTTACAAGGAAAAAGAAACAGAAATTGGAAAATGCGGAGATGCATTTTTTATGAAGGGTCAAGTGTTGTACGAGGGAGGACAGAATTCGAAATTGCGATTTACGGAAAGAGTTGAAGAGAGTATAGGTGGATATAAAACAATCAGTTATATAGTCATCTAAATATATAATATGAAAGCAAGTTTAGTAAGCAAAATGCTTCAATTCTTTAGGCATAACTTAAGAGACTACGTAAGCCAATTTTTAGAACTTTAGTTTTTCAGGAATGAACGATTAGAAATGTAATATTACAAAATGGTTGTCGTTTTTTTACCACTTAAGACGCAAGTGATCGAAATAAAAATTCTTTAGCCTTTCTGTTCAAACCCTAAAGAACAAATGCACTAAATTTTTCTTCTCTAACGGATAGAAAATTTAAAGAATTAATGATGAATGAGTGAGTCAGTTAGTGAGGACTTAGAATGTATACATCGTAGCAAACAAATAAATCCGAACAATAGGGAAATTTTGTTCTGTTGTAGGGAATTTTCATTCTGTGGCAGATTTGCACCGTTAGTGATTTGCTTTTTGGTGTTGAACACACGAAGAACCAGAAGCACTTGTGCCTGAGGATGGGATGGTGAAATCAGACCGACACATTTACACTTGCCAAAGTAAAATAGTCCCACTTGTGCAGAAGAACCCAGAGCTCATTTACTAACGAACTTTGCGTCATTACACACATTGAAAAAAGCAAAATACAGTCGGACCTCCATATATCGAAATTGTAGGTTCCTTATAAAAAATTTGATACATAGAAACTTCGATAAAGAGAACGCTGGTTTTTTCTCATTATGACTGCTACTTATATTAAGTGAGAATTCTCAATCGTAACCATATTGCCTAAAAAATAGTAATTGTTTACAATAAAGTTTGTTTTATTGTGAAGACGGATGTGCAGGGCAATTGTCCACAAAAAGAACAACTTTTCTCTTTTGCTTAGACATGTTTTCATCTGGTAACATTTTTACCCATTTGAAAACTGCTTCGCCCACATCATCGTACTTACATATTTTTGATCGTAAATAGTATAAAAGTATCACACTACTCTCGTACGTTTACCACAGTGGTCAACGTGCTGACGTACTGTATTGTCACGTTGCTCTCTCTCAATGTTTCGGATTGACTAGTGGGTGATGGTAGGGCTGTATGGAGTTCCAATTATTTTTTCACTAAAATTAAGATCGATATATAGAATTTGTTTTCGATATACAGAAACATTTTTCCATTAAAATTTCACGGGACTCAGGAAATATTTTGATATATAGAGAATTTAGATAAATAGAGGTCCAAATGTAGTTCTTCGAAAACCAAAATATTCGAGTGCTATCGTGGCCAGGGAACTCTCCCACCTTAACCCGATTGAAAAGTTGTGGGCTATATTAAAAAAACGACTTGGACAAACGTATTGCAACACAAAAGTTGACGTTTTTAGTTCAGTTATAAAAGTTTGATTCAGAAATGAAAAAATCAAAAATCATTGTAAGGCCTTAGAAGAATTAATCCCAAAGAGAATTAATGAGGTAATCAAAACCAAAAGAGGACACATAAATTATTAAATGTAAGTAACTTTAATTATTATTATTTTTTCCTTTTAAAAATAAAAATTTCTGTTAATAATAATGTGTTCGGATTAATTTGTTCGCGTACATACAGATAATAGTTTATCTTCAATGATACATAGTACTATCTCTACATCTAGAAATTTGGTTGCAGTAATACTGAATAATCTTAAAAAGGCACTTGATTTATGACTAGTTATTCATACTATCCATGAAAGTGATTTATAGATTATTGATTGAGATACAGAAATATACAGGCAAATTAAGTACCCGAAAGACATTTTACTGGTGAAATATAGTAGATCTATATCACAGAGGAAAAAAGCAAAAACAAGTTTACAGTTAACTATTCAGTTAACTGTATATGTTTTAATTGTACTTTTTCAGTGAATAACTGATAAAGTAGAAATAACTCTCTTCATTTCCATTACTATTCAGATACCCGATTACAAAAAACAACCTGGCAGTAATATACACTGGTATTGTTTAATATTTTATCCTACAATAAATTTTCCCAGTTTTCATAGCTACCAAGAAAAACATACATAACAAAGCAAAAATTCCGTAAATATAGTATACAATAAATTAATGCATCGGTAAACACTAAATAGTGCAAAAATAATCCGTTTTAGAGAATGCGGACATAATCCTGTACTAGATCGAACAACTGTTTTCTTTACATAGAAAAACCCAACGTAGAGCTCAATCACTAATTCTATTATAACGTTTAACAAAGAACTACTTTATCTACTTGAGAATGCACCTTATTTCGATTTTTTGTACTTTTTAAAACTCAGTTAAAATAGTAGTATTGAAGTAGACAGAAACAGAATGAAGTCCACAGCTAAACCGTCTTGTAATCCAGTCAGAGTAAGATGGAGTTTAGATTGAAAGAGTTAGCGACGAAGCGCTTTTGTACTTGTGCTTACTACTGTTAGTTAAGAAGCTTAACCAAGGATTAACTTAACTTCCTATTTCATTAGTACAACTGTTAAAAGAACAACTTTACTCAGTTTAACAAAGTAAATCATTTATATTCCATTACAGAATTTCTAAGAAGTAACCAATTATGTTGTAAGTATTATAACATAAACATTAATTACCACTAAAAATTATAAATACATTTCGTAATAAAGAAAAATATATCAAATAAATTTCAAGGACCGTATTTTAAAAATATTTATCACTCCTATTGCATTTGATATTATTAATGATAGTTATAAAAATCGCCTTTGTAATAAACTAACGTTAATTTCATGATAAAATCAGTCAAGCAGATACAGTTATCGACCGATTCCATTAACGCATTATGTAAACTTCTAGAAGAGCTATACAATAATCGGCTAGTTGGTGTTTACATCAAATCACCTTTCTGTCTAATTTTCAAAATGGATTTAGAAAAAATAGATCTACTTTAGATCATCTTATTAATCTACAAACCAGTCTCATAATGCTTTTGAATCTGATGAATTTGTAGTTACACTGGATAAGGAGACTGCATACTTGTACGGTAATTAAGTGAAATCGGTGTTAATGAAATTTGTTGTAGAAAATGGTGTTCCTCAAATATCAGTTCTGATTGTAACTTTTTCACTACGTTGCTATAAAATGATACAACGAAATTTACAACACCACCAATACAATGCTATATATTCGCAAATGATGTAACACTAACTATTAGAGGCAAGATCGTTCAAAAATCTCAACATTGTTAACAGAAAACACAGAATGTTCACAGCAATGGGCATTGAATAACAGATTCAATATTTCACTGACTAAATCAGATTATATTGGTTTCCCCAAAAACACTCATCTGACGACCGTACAAAGCTTTCTACACGTAAAGATGAAATTAGAAATAAAAATTAAATTAAAATACTAACCATGATATTTGACAAGAATTTACGTGGGTTTCTCACGTTAAAAAACTTATATACAACTGTTTACAATAAATAAATGTGATTAACTTACTTTCATCAGGATTATCTGACAGATAGAGAGCAAGATATCCAAAAGCTTTAGGTGATCGCGTGAATATGGTACCTCACAAATATACATGCTTCTTGCAAATATTTTTGAAGTTCGTCAACCCGATGAAACACCATGGCTTAAAACATTTTCAGCACCTGATTTAGTCTCAGTGTGGTCTTGTAAAACAAAATCGCTATTCTGCTGACTTCATGTCTATATTTAAAGAAATAACTGCAAGCTTCAAAGACCATATAAGTGTTTAAACAGACGGTCTACTTACAGCTGAAGATTCTATAGGCGTAATCGTTTGCGAAGCCTACGCCATTTAGATAACTCTTAAAATTTGTCTCAAAATCTAAAAATTCCAAATTTGTCATTTGTGTAGATTCTAAAATTCTCCAGGAAGCATGCCAAGTTTAAATAATAAAGAACCGATAATTCAAGAAATAATTAGGCTTTCAATATCAAATACAAAAATTAATTAGTTGAATTAGTATCGACCACATCACACGTAAGTATATCAGGAAAGGAGAAGGAATGCTGCTAAACGTGTCATAAATGGAGTATTTTGAGATCATGCTGCCTCACATGTTCATGTGTCAAATTTTGTATTTAGAAATATAGAACCACGAATGGAAAGAACATCAAAGTAAACTACACGATTTCAGAGAAAAAACACATGGTATATTAATAACACAGTCAAGATCAAGAACTTATAACACATCTACTAATCGGGTATTCTAGGCTCACACACGAATACTTACTTCAAAAGAATAATACACCGACCTGTTATTTTTGCAACGGTACTACATTGACAATAAAAGACTTACTCATACATTTCCTAGGATTACGTAATTAATGAGAACAGTGTAACGTGAATCAAAATACGAAACTTATGCTAACAGACATGAAGGGTATACAACACGTATTTTTGTAACTCAGAGACTTACAGTTACACAAAACATTTTAATAACAAATTCTGTAATTTTTAGGTAATTATGGTCGCTAATGACTATTATTGTTGATGCGACTTCAAATAAATAAACATAAAAAATATATAATATAAAATCATGATAAGGCTATATTAAAAATACACTAGTTTACTGAAATTCACATTTGACACCGTTGAGTTTACGTTGAGATAGAAAACAAAAATAATAATCATAAAACCATGAAATTCAGTTAAGCTGAACTTCGAGAAGTCTTTGGCTAGGTCTATACGAACAGACAACAGGACATAATCTACAGCTTTGTAAACAAATATAGTAAACGTCAATTGTTAATTTGTCTTCAAAAAATATCTACAAAAACGTTCCGACAAGATAGAGACTAGAAATTATGTATACAGCACTAGAGTAGACAAGACAAAAGTATTAATCCGAAGAAAATAATTAAATTTTAAGTTTTTGTATTAAATTTTATGGTCCAAAAAGAGGTTAAAGAATTTAAATAGTTTTAATGTAGGATATTGAATAAAATCTTATCTAATAAATTTCTAGTAGCACAAAGCAGTTTTGATATCAATACCTCAATCCTACAAATTCTGTTTAGGAAGTTTTTTAAAATGCTAGTTGTGTATTGGTAAAAGCCCTTAGGTACAAGAGCTACATAGGGAAGATCAGCAGCCTACATACAGGTTTCCCGGATATATGTTTCAAAATTACTACATTGTTTTTTTTTTTAAATTCCTAATATGTGTACGTTGCAATCTGTTCAATTTAGAACAATAAGCAACCCCATGACCCAATGAGATGAGGATGATGTGTATGATGTGTAAATGAGGTGTAGTCTTGTTCAGACCCAGGTCGACCACTCCTGAGAGAGTATGGTTAATTGAACCCCAACCATCAAAGTACACCGGCAACCACTGTCTAGTATCAAATCCGTATAAAAGTAACTACCTTTACTAGGATTTGAACCAGGAACCTTCGTCTCCGAATATCAGCTGTTAGACAGCTGATTTTGGCGACGACTTTACCTCTAGACCAATCCGGTGGGTACTACATTGTAAATAGAAATATTTATTGTCCGTCTGGAAATACACACATGAATGGATTGAAAAATAATATCAAAGGATAGATCTCGGAATCATTCGTTCGTCTACCTATATTTATTTTCCTAGACAAAACCACGACGCTTGTTATTAAAAAAAATCACCATCCAGCTCTTTTTAAAACAAAAAACAACATTCTACTAGAGGTAAAAATCTATACACGATAATAATACTTAAGAATTAATTAATTTTAATATGCAGAACGATGTCTTTAATTATTGGCAGGACGATTAACAATTATTTATAATTGAGCAGCGCAAGAAAGAAAACTATGAATAATGTTATCTTTAACATTAGGCTTTCCAATCAGATAATGTTCATAAACGATTCCAACAAGAAAATTTAAAAAAATAAATCCTGAATAAAGTTTACTTCAATTGCGAAAACAAACATACTACTTAAAGATTGTTAATATTCAAAGAAATGGGATAGTTGTAGATAATCTAAAAGTAATGGTGAGATAAGAGTATTGACATGACAACGAGAGGAATTAAAAAGGAATTAAATCAATAGTAATAGCATTTACATTGTGCACCCGATAAGACGGAACTCTGAAAGTACAAAAAGTTAAAATACAGGAAAAATTTAAACAAGTTTTATGATTTCAGATAGAGGAAGTTAAAATATTAATGTATTTCACATCTTACACTAGTAAATTGAGATACTACTTACAAATACTACCTATGTTTTTAAGATGCTTGGAAATTCTAATAAGAACAATTCAGTCCTTAATTCGTCCACTCCTTAAAGTTTTCAGAAAGTCTTAAATACATATTATGACAATATTTAAAGGGAATGTGGTTCGAGAATTTTTGAGAAGACCGAGAGATTAAAAATATTAACGTACATAAAGGTGTTTTCCGAGAAATAGTTAGAAATATTATGTTTAATAATAAATGGTTTTTTATAGTAAAGGTAGATCTATTGTTGTACAAATATTGAAAAGCCGGGTACCTATTTAGATAATTGGCCTTTTTGTAACACCTTCTATTCAATCCTAATTTGTTTACAGTAGTTAAGATTTATCTAGAAGCCGTCAGAAGGGTTTTGTATTTTATTATTACATCAAAATCTCTGTCTTTTCTCGAACTCTCCAATAGTTCACCTTAATAAGCGACGCGAGTTATTCAGTCAGTCAGTCTCGATTTATCTGTGTTTGAGTGAGCAAATCGCGCAGTGCTTAACGGTTACGTTAGAAAAGGTCAACGTTACTGTTTATTTTTGTAAGTAATATTTAGTAAATTGGTTAAGTTATTTATTGTATTAATTAATTATAATTAGTTTGTTATTTATTAAATAATTGAATTGTAATTTACTTGTAAATTTTAGTCACTTATTTAATTGTAACTTTTAGTAGTAATAAATACTTGTAATTTCAAACTTTGGTGTGTTGATTATTTAATTTACCGAGATCCCGAAACGGACCTTAGAGAAAAGTGTCACAATATTTTAAAGAAATGTTGATGCTAAACATAATCTCTTCGGATAACTGTCCATTTTATTCATACTCTACAGTTTCACCTCATCGTTGGAACCACGAATCCTTTTCTGTAATATCTTTTCATGTTTACGTATTTACTAAATTTCTACTCTTTCATTAACCCTTCTAAGTTGTGGCTCATCGGTCTTACCTTTCTGCTTTTATCTACCGCATTGCCCTCAAAAATAATCACAATGAACTCAATGAGTCACATAATGTGCTCGATACATTCCGACTTCTCTCTGTTCAAGCAATAACCATCACTAAATCGCATGAAAATTCTTACTTAGCTAATACCCTAATTAGTTTTGAGTAAACAATTTCGGTTCCCGTATCTGCAATTGTTATAAAAACATAATATAAGTATAAAGTCGCGCTTTATTACAAAACTACAATGGATAACAAATCTGCAGATACAAGACTAACGTAGACGCAGACGCCCGAAGACAAAACCAGAAAACAAACCATATGTAAATATTAGTGAATACACACGAATAAACAGAACCACCGTAAGGCAAATGCAGTCATAATAAACTCCCGCTGTCCTTCTCACTCTTGCTCTACCCACAATAACAAAAAAGCCTGGTTAAACAAACAAAAACAAATGAAGCGGCTCGATAAAAAAAATGGGCCTCTCTTAAAAAATTCACTGCCATGAAATAAAAATTATGGTTTGTATTAAAAGTAAAAGAAATGCGTAATTAAAATTTGTCCCCGTTAAATTTATTGTGAAATCTACTAAAACGAAAATAATATTTTGAAAATTTTTTAAGACGTAAATCACTTACAACTTTTAAATTTTTTATAAATTATATTAAGTTTGTTTTATTGTCATTATTTATTATAAAAAGCTATATTAATAAAAACTACCAGAACGGTTAAAGAATTAGTAAGAACATTTATCAAATGGAAACCGCTTTCGTTGTTCACCACATCGTCAGCCCGTTACAACATTAAAATTACACATAACTTACGTACATTTCGTCAGATATTTCAACTTCCTTTGTATATTACGATAAATACAAGAATATATTAATATAATGTAAACGTAATGTTCCTGACCGATTACAAGACTAAATTTGTAAAAAAACCTGAATAAAATTTACTACCACTTATCCAACCACTGAATGACCTACTCACTCACATCACTACAAAAAACAAAGATGTTACGTGAAATTTTGGCATAAATGTTCCATTTAAATTGGAAGATTTTTGTTCGCTTGCAAAACGAACACAAAAATGGTGACAAAATATTAATAACGGCTATACAATTCTGTGGAATAAAGGTGTTTTGTAAACTGGCCGCTATTGTTACCTAATGGTAGAAGGTTTAGTGTGTCGATTAGGCTTTTATTGAGTGTTTTATTGTTATTCATATTTATTATTAATTTTGTTATTCAGTTGTATTTACTTTCTCGCCTAGTCTTTTGTTTTATTAGTTTTGAGATTACTGAAGAATACTTTTATATTTTTTTTATACTACACTCTATGCTTTAGTATTTATCCATTATCTCTTTTTTCGAAAAAAAATCTTCTTTTTTATATAAAAACAAGCGCTTGTTAACCAGTCAGTTTAGTTTTCGGACAACATAAATAATGTGATTAGAGCGTGTTTATTTATTAAAACCAGTTTCGTAATTTTACGAAGTTTTTAAGTTTTACGAGTGAGCAGTTTTACGTAATTGAGTAAAATTCTTAGATTCTATAAGTAACAGTTAATTATTTAATTGTAAATTGCCATATTTTGTTTATAATTAAGTTTAGTTTATGCTTTAAATTTGTAATCAATGTAGTCTACGTAATTTAATTGTAATTTGGTAGTAATCTAAGCGTAATAATTCTTAATAATTTATTATCTTGTTTATAAATAATCATTAAAGTTCAAAAGATATTTGTTTATCATTTATTAATAACTAGATCCTTAGAAAAACCTTGATTAAATGTTAAAAATGTCTATAAAAGATTCGAAAATGTATTTTGACATTAATGTAAACCTATTGTAAAAGGTAGACTAAATTGATAAATGGTTCAATAAAATTGAATATTATATTTCCGAGCCAGTGATATGGACAACGGGAGTTAGTATTTATTTTTTAAAAACCAGTTTTTATAAAGAGTATTTACGACGTACTTATTATACTTTGTGCAATGTTTTCTTAGTTCTTGTAGCAGCTGATGTGCTCCCGTTTTAAAAGGCTTAATTTTAAAGTTCAATCTTGAAAGTTAATTTAAAGGATTTACCGCCAACAGTTCCAGTAGTGGAGAAAATAAGAAAGAAATAAGGTGGGTGGAAAGATGTAGCAAGATGCTCAAAATGAACTGGGACCCCTACCAGCCCCAGCCCCTACAGCACCTCTATCTAACTATACTTATTCGATACTATACAACCCCTCTTTCTCCATAACTACCAGTACAATCTCAATCTCTTAAGAAGAAAGATTATGTTGTGCTAAAAGCTTCCAATATTCCTCATGTAGTTTAAGATCAAGAAATACTGTGTATATAAAAGTTGTTACTTAGATCATTTATTCCTGTTAATCTTCAGCACTTTTTAATTAAAAAAGAAACACAGAAAACGTTGTGAATTACTTATTTCCATCTTAAAAAGTGTCAATTCAAGTACGCCAATTCTGCTTTACATTTAATAGTATATCATATTCATTGACCTGTTAATCGGATTACTTTTCATGGATTTAAAAAGGAAGAATATTAAACTGTACTTAACTTATTTTGTTAGTTTATTACGTTTGTTATACAACAATAATAAATTTATTTGTTCTTTGTATAACAAATGTACATAAACTTAAGGTAAATTTTTAATTTGTTATCGCTATCAAAATTATTATTATTATTATTATTTATATTTGTGTAAATTTTATGGTAGCTATTTTACATTTCTATTCAATGAATTACAAAAAACTGTTTCAGGTAATTTTCATACCCTTTTAGACGTTATAATAGTATTTTTTATGGTAGTTATAAAATATTTATGAAATTTTTTAAATGATTTTTTGTGTACTCCTATGCGCGGACAGAATTCTTCGTGAAGAAGAATTTTTGCGTATAAGTATATTTAGTTTAAAATATTGTATATAGCGTAGTATAGTAATAAATTATAATGTATATAATTATTACTAATAAAATGAATAAATAACAAAAGTTTTGTCAGTTAGAGGCAAAAAACATTTTCGTTGGCAAAACATATTTTTTCGCATTAATTGGATGCAGTACCTACGCTACGTTTATGTTTTTATACTATCCATCATTTCCGTGTTTTTTTACACGTGTTGCAAATCAAATAATTTCCAATAATAATTAATGACGGTAATATTCCCAACAGCTTAAGAAATATTTACTATTGGGTTTACTTTGCAAAATTGTAAATCCGAAAATAAAATTAGGGAAAAGATGTAACGAGATTTTGCGGAGTAAATAACAAAATAATAAATATTAAAATAATGAGTGAAAGTTTCGATGTTGCTAATATTCCAGCGTCGACGTTGCGAAGTCCGAATTAACAACACAGTTAGTTTTGAAGTGTCATAATGTTAGCGTTAGTGTGTAGTTATGGAATATTAATATAACCTAATAATTAAGTTATATAAGATAGGCTCAAGTTCAGCAGCTGTCTAAGTAGTACGTGTACAATGACTACTTATACCACGTCTGTAGAAAACAAACATTTTCAAAATATAAGACTTAGCAATTTCCACAGACTGACGTTTTCAAATAAACACTAAAAACTAGTCTGATAAAATACATGTAATTGAATTTCCAATTATTAAAATCATCTAAGACCTGGCGATATCCTGAAGTAAAACAAACCTTCTAAAACCACATTCTCTATGTTCGTACCAAATGTACCAATTTGTTTTCAAAAGATTTTATTTAAACTACGGCAAATTGGTAGAGAAATTAATTTTGAATGGTCCAGGTATTCAGGGATTCAGAGTGACCCAAAAAAATTTATAGTGAAGATCATCTTCGATTAGCTGTTTTTTGGACTTTTTAAACAAATTTTGTAAGAGTCCGTTGGCCATAACAGGCAGGGGAGTGTTAAATTATTTGCACTCGATCTGCTACTTCCAGGGATACAAAAAATAGTTTCTTATTACATGGTCAGCCAATTATATGACTGAAGCAAGAACAGAAGAAATAGAGATATAACAGATACTAGTCAGAGTTATCTCTCCTGATATTAATGAATTTCATCATTATTTTACCAGACCCTGAAGTGAATAAAGTTAAGGTGTCATCTGCAGAGTGGAAAGAAGAAGCTTTACAAAGGGCATGGCATGCTTATAAGCATACTCTTCCACACAATGACGAATGGTTGGTAAACCATTTCACTCCTCTTTTTATTTAGTAAAGCTTCTACAGGTTCAAACCAGCTTTTCAGCTGATGACCTAAACAATTCAACAAGAATACGTCTACACATCGTAATGAAATGATGAATCGTATTATTAAATTAAAAATTTGTACGTAACAACGCAAGAAAGATCATTAATGTACGCGGATGTATACGGCGTTAATCTGATTTTCACTGCAGTGCGAAGCCAATGCAACCGTGATCCTTACTTCTGTACTCAACATGTTAAAAATAAATTGTATACCCTACTATTCGCGCCAGCTCATTATAGCGAGTGAAGAGTGAAAGCTGTCCATAGTCGTTACTACATCCAATAGTCACATGAGACTGTCGGAAAGGTAGGCGATTCCCAATTTAATATCGGTTGTATAGAACAATACGCTCTCTTTCACTATCTATCCTACAAACATACGTAGTATTTAATAAATAACGTATAGGTTTTAGATGTCTAGAAAATTGTATTAAAAGGGACAATATTTGAGTCTATGGAAGCTATAAAAGAGAAAGCGGCACGTGTCCTGAAGGAGCTGGCAGAAGATGACTTCCAGCACTGTTTTCAACCATGGAAAATTCGCATGGAGCGTTGTAGGGATAGAGAAGGAGTGTATATTGAAGGTGACAATAAGTGATTATGTATAACATAAAAATAAATTTCTTTTACAACGTCAGTCTCGTTATTTAATAGCCACACCTCGTGTATATTTCCGATAATAACGTTTATCGTAAACGTAATTTGTTAAGTATAATATAGCCTACAATAAGATTAACTTTTATTTTTATAGCGTGAGTCAATGTTTTTAACAGAGTACGTAACACCGCTCTGGCCATATAACCAATGGTATCTTCCGACTGTTAAACGGAGTATAGTTACTATTAATAATGTGTACTATTTCTACTATTAACAGTACATACACAATTGAAGATCGGCTAATCCACTCCACAGCCACTTGACAGTCTGTAAACTCAAGTTGTGACAGATAGTGGTAGTATTATTCCTGCAGGATGGATGGGACAGGTTTTGCGGGCAATTTGAACTACTGTATTATTATCAGTACTAATACGAAGAATAAAAGGAATTACTTTCCTTGACGTCCTGTTACTAACAGATATTGTCATAAATTAAAATAATCTTGTTTAAAATCACACCGGGAATATTAATTTCAGTTTATAAGCCACCATAATTGTATTTAATGAAATTCTGGATTGTTGACAACAATGGAATGAGTAATTTTGTTAAAACTTTGATAATAAAAGATTGAAAGCTATGCCATAATTTTAAGTTAAATTCGGAAAAGATATGTCTAAAATATGGCACATCCATTAATTATTATTCCAGAGATACTAGAAATTGTTATATTTTTTAAAAAGCGGATTTTGTACTTTATTAGTGTCCATAATGGGATACCGAAATATCACATACCCAAATGTGTGAGCAACGCAATAACACCTATATTAGTTTACAATGTACTTAATCATAATTTAGCGTTTACCCGAGAGTACGTATAACATTACCTAATATGGGTTAGTAATATTGTTCAAATGGTGTTGTCTGCACAGTTGGGACAACTGAATATTGTTGAATGTTCAGGCCGGGGAAGTTAGTCGAACTGTACGGTCTGTTATTTGAAGAATTATTACTCGCTTGAGGTTACAGAGGTAAAAGGGTAGTGGGATAGTGGCACTGCTGTACCGAGAATTAGTTCAATTGCAAGAGTACGATATAGTCCCTAGGGTCAGCATCCCTCTTACCTCCCTTAAGTTACCTTTACCGTACTCTTACGTGCCTCGTAGTACATTAAATAAGAGTTAATCAGATTCATTACCGTCCACTATTCAATGAACAATGTTCCTTCCAGATACTTTCTGTCATTAGTTCTAAAATAATCATTTACTTCATAATTTATAAATTAATTCCTAAAATAAAAGTTGAAAAATTTTTAGAATAGCGTTAATTATACTTTCCTTTTAATAAACATGTTTAGTTATTACTGTAACAAACATGGAGAATAAACTATAATTTCTATAATTGATTTACCACGAATTTAAATGGACAATAAAACCGGAGTTCATTTATGTATAAATAATATAGTTTTTCTTTAGTACTTTGAATTTCCTGAAATTATACATTAAGAATTTTACTTGAAAACAACGTTTCATCTGCAGGAATAATTACGCTCTATAACACAATTAATTCAACAGCTAGCATACTTAAGTTAGTTTCTGGTTTTGACAATGTTGCTACGATTTTCTTCACGTTTTGGTAAGGTCTGACATCATAATTACTTGTTGCTACTACCCTTATTTTTTAATAAGTATACAAAACTTCATTTTCAAACCATCTTTTATTAATGCTTTTAAAATTACTAAATAATTTATTTTGTTCAAATCGTAGAAATGCTATATTTTAAAAACCAAAAATCTAAAATGTATAAAATCAAGGATCGTTTAATGTTTCATTATTATTTTTAAGTTCAAAAAATTGTGTTTTTCTTTTTTTGTATATGATCTATATTAGACAAAGTTAAGTGACTTAAAACATTTCTGGAATCTCTTTTTGCATCCTACACTCTCAACATTCAATCACTGTAAGCTTTTCTCCTTGGTTTCGTCCATCCGGTATTCAGCATTACTTATTCGAGGAAGGCCCTAAAGTCAGTGTCAGTTGTCTGAATTTTCATTATGTTTTATCAGTTCGTTCCAATTGTATCTATATCCTTCCTAACTTCTTTAAACCACTTATCCGAACCTTAGGTATATATTTTAGTGCCATTAAAAATTTGTTTTGTCAGCCGTTTGTCATCCATTCTATTAAGATGCCTTAATTTTCTTTATTTTCTACACTTCCAATACTTCGTGGTAATCCAGTTATATTTTTTCATTTCTTATATATATATATATATATATATATATATATACATATATATATATATATATATGAGTTTATAGTTTGTCTAGAGCAGTGATTCTCAACCTGGGGTTCACGACCCCATGGGGGTCGTGGTGATATTATAGGGGGGTCGCGAAACGACTTGTTCAAAAAGTCCATATGCATGTTCAAACATTCTCTCACAGTGAGTATTATAGAAGGGGATTAAATTACAAAGAGCACGTACACATCCAGTTGGAACTTGTAAATTGCTCATGTATGGGCACGTCATACATGCATGTTCATACACGTTGTAACTAGAAAACTATAAACGCAGCAATATAAAATAATAGCAATAGTTGTATTCTATTTTTTTACTATCTGTATTTTTCTTTAAAGACATAAAATTAGTGCAGTATGATAATATAATACTAAAAAAACATTTTACATTTATAATTACAGTCAAAATTCAATTATTAATAGTCAGGCTTACTTATTATTATAACGAGGGGGTCGCGAAATATTAATTTTATTTATTTTTACTATTTGCAGGTAGCGGAGCAAAACAGGTTGAGAATCACTGGTATAAAGAATTGAGTTAACAAACTCAATTCCTTAGACTTAGAGAGGTTTAGTTACTCAGTAGTAGAACACAAAAATAGAATATTCCACGCAGACACTATAATTTACCCTTTATTTTTTTGAGTAATGTGTAAATAAGTCTTGGCTTGTGGGTATGTACTGATATGAGGTGATGTGCAAATGAAAAAATATCAGGCATGACATGGAATCGAACTCGGAATGAATTGAATTTATATTTATTTAATTCATTTTTGATTTGTAAATAATTTGGTTTACTTTTTAATGAATTTATATTTAATCGGAATATGCTGACGGTAATAATTTTTAATACGCTGCTAGTAAAAAAACATGTTATTTTGAAACCCTTCACGTCTTCACCATGGATAGTCAAAGGACTTAAATGACTTACAAGCCAGTTAAAGAACTCCACTTTGATTTTTTTATCCCTTCACTCACTGTAGGTACAAAAAGTCACTTAAGAATTTTGTCATTTCGGACTAACCAGGTAGTCAGGCAATACCTCAGTACAATAACTATTAAATTCAAAAACCTTTGGATCGCTTAGATGTGACTATTACTATTAATGGCACCGTAATCACATCCCGTACATCAGAACAGTCTTTAATAAAAAAAACTACAATAACAATACTAATATTCATTCTCTACGGACAGAGATTTATACTACATAATTATTAGTACTGTATCTCAGAGTAAAATAACTCTTATTGAATCCGTACATGAAACAAAACTATTTTAAAGTACATTAAATATCTCTAAAAGTAACTCGTAGCAAGCAGTATTTACACAAAAAGTTTCTGAACATCGCGACGTGACAAAGCGCAAAACTCACACTGTTCAAAGTTCAAAATATATATATAATTTTCATTTCTATATATTTCTTTTCAAGTATGATAATTGAGTCAAAATAAGAAATTGAGAATGAAATTAAGTCGAAGTCTTTCATTTATTAACTCTGGGGAATTTTTTAAGTCATATTGTTATTATTTAATAGTCTATGTATTTTTAGGGTTAAACGTAAACGTACAAAAATTGTCGGAATGTATAAAACAATAGTAGGCGTTACTTTCAAAGTTGAGAAAATGACTAGGGACTTGGTTACATCAACAAGATGGCATTTTTCTAAAAATAACATTTCAGATTTTTTTATACAATGAAATAATCGCAATAAAGAAAAGTAGGCGTAATATTATTTTCCACAAGATGGCATTTTTCTAAAAATAACATTTCAGATTTTTTTATACAATGAAATAATCGCAATAAAGAAAAGTAGGTGTAATATTATTTTCCACTTCACCAAAAATGTACTTCAAACAGTTTTAAGTAAGTTTTTTTTGACGAACGCCTACGATATGTCTTCGCTTTTAACTGCTACTAATTTTTTTACAATGCTGGTACATTAGCACATCAACTAATTTCGTTTTAAAAACCTAAAGAAATGTAATTACGAACGAAATATTTAAAAAATTAATTTTCTGACGTTTTTAATTTTTTCATTACCGATAAATAAATAAATAACTAATTTTATTAATGTATGGATATGAAACATGAACTCTGAAGCAAGAAGAAATCAAAAAGCTAGGTATACTGGAAATATGGCTTTACCGCAGGACGCTGAGAATAAGCAGGAAAAATTAAACAACCAACGGAGATAACCGGTTAAAACTTCTAGTTGTGACCGGTTATCTCGGTTAAATCATCCGCCGTCGTGAATTTGAACAAATTAAATTGATAGTGGAAAGCTTTCTTTTTAAGGGAACGCGTGGTTTGGGTAGAAATTGGAAGTCATGATTACGAAACAAAGGACCCACATAAATGGAAACACCTTACTTCATCAGGCTCACGTCACAGAAAAGTTTTCCATTTTCGCTAGCGTCAATAGTTAAGATGACACTGAAAATTAGAAGGATGGTTGAAAATTTTAATTTAAAATAGTACGAAATAAATACCAAATAACGTTATTTTGGAAACTAGATGACATTAAATCGTTGAGTTCAAAAAAGATTTTTAATAACCGGCAATTTTTTAATAAAAAAATAGAGATTATAAAAATAAATATAATGTTTTGCAGATGAAAATGCAACATTGAGATAAAGTAGAAAATTTTTAAGTAAAATAACTTACAATAAAAGCCAAAATATGTTAATTATTAGTACGAAGGGTTCTATTTTTTTTTATCTAAGAGTTTAAATAGAGAACAGGAGCTCAAGTGGTGTTTTATGAGAGAGAAGTTATTTACATTTCTGTGAGATGGCTGGTTCGGGTTCGCATGCGTCTCTTTCTCTACCGAGAATGTATATATATTTAAAAGAATTCATTTCACACCGGTCGTGATACATATTAGCAACTCTCAGGAGGAGGCAGGAGAGGAGAGAAGCGGTGAAGAAATAGAAGCACTGTATTTACGAAACGAAACTCCCATTCTCCCGAGTCGCGTTCATGATCCGGCCAGGAATTTAAATTATTTTTTCAAAAAGTAATTTCGTTCTCCGGCCTGTTTTCATAAGCATTGCTTAGTTAAATGTGAAGAGACAGATTTTAATTTTCTTCTCTGAATAATAATTATTGTAGGTTAGATCATATGAAGTACCGGCGTTCATTCGGCCCACTGGGCCCACGTTATGAAGTATGCAAAGTGCAAAACAAAATTTCCCTCACCTACCTAAATCTACCTCATATTCTACCCGTTACCTTTCCACCGCTCTCTCAATCCCTTTTATCATTCCCCATCTAACTGCCATTAAATTCCACATTTTCATTCATCCCTCGCTTTAGTATTTTTTCTTTTTAATTTTTTTAAAGCAATTACTTCGTTACTTTTGTTATATGTATAATTTTTTCATTTTCCCTTGCACTAATATTCCCTCGACTCACCTCACCACTATAAAACAGTGACTATTCTTTCCTGATGCACTACAAATACACACAAAAATTGAACATAATTAATTCTTATTTCTATAGAATTTTCCGAATAACATACGTAAGTATGAAACATATATGCTTTTCTCTACGTCTATGACGATACATTTATTTATTTTGTTTTAATGTACAGTTTTATGGTTTTTATGAAGTGAATTCTAAATAAAATGAATTTTACAGAAGGATAGTTGAGGAGGATGCAATGTTGACAAGTCTAACAATGACTTAAAATCTACTTCCTATATGTGCCTACGGACTTTCCTTTGAAGCGAAGAGTGAGTAAGACTGCCCTGGACAGCTTTATTCAACAATATTGAACGTCTTCAACTTTTGAGTAAAGTGATTAGGACACCAGAGGTCAACGATCAACTAGTACTATGAAACATTATTGTATTCCTTTACTATCCACACCGACAAGACCCGTAAACGGTAAATACTACTATGGGCGTACCGACTGACACATGCCTATTTCGAAACCTCAAAACCTAAAAGTATAGTAACTTAAAATTTCGTAAGAAGGTTCGAATTGGACACTACTGTCCGTATTTTTTTAATAGGTGCTCACTTAGAAAGAATTTGAAAATAATCTCTTCTTTTTATTGCAGGAAAATCAACAATTAATTCAGTTATAGAATAATAAGTGGATTTCTTTAATAACTTTTAAATGAATGAACCCCATAAATAGCGGAACTTCGTATAATATAATAATTTTATGTACTCCAAAAGAATTTTGTAAAATACCTTCGTTTTAGTCACCAGATGTCGTTTAAATAGTTCAAAAGTGAGAAAGCCAAATGATGGGACTGTAATTCGAGTCTTCTTCCATAATTTGTACCAAATGTTCTAATTTCGCGTAGAATTATTGAAATGATTAAAACTCTTAGTAATTTTGATTAAATCATTTGCAGAATTTCGATGTCTAAATGACTTTGGAGCTACATAATCCGACCCCATGCGTCCTTGTTTTGTTAGCAGTAGTTCTTGTGTGAAGTATGTGATGAATATTCTCTTATTATCCAACAATATAGTTACAAATTTTACGCTAACGTGTTTGACGGGATCGGCTTCAGGAGTTTGTGTACTGTTTAAGTAGGCCCTAACCTGTTGGGTGTAGGAAGAAGTAAAATATAAATTAAAAAATCTTTTTAACGTTAATTGGTAAAAGAGAGGTTTGTTTACGTAATTCGATGAATTGAAAGTATTCATCTAGAGTGACCAATTTTTCTTTTGGGGATAGCCCTTGGAGGGCGCGGAACTATCAAAACACTATATACTTTCCCTCACTATTTCCCCTAATGCTTCCAGGCTCTTACAATATTCTTTCATTTTCGTCGAACTTCTTTGTCTCTCTTCCTTCGACAGGTTAATTCTGCTTCTGTCTCTCTCAAGAGTATCTCTACCCGCAGATTGAAAACTTTGTTTCTAAAATTGGTTTTGTCAAAACAATCGACTGTCCCTATTTCAAATTTTTCTACATCTTTTGTCATTTTAAGTGTCACCGGATGGCGACATTAAGTGGCAGCAAGTTGAAACCTTATTTGTGTGGTGGCCCTGAAAAGGGCCGTTTATGTGTGTGTCCCGTGGGGCGGACAGAGCTGGTTGATGGCCCTGAAAAGGCCCGGTGTAAACCTTAACGAGTTGGTCCTGAGAAGGACCGTTGTGCCGGTCTCGAAGGAGACCGGTGTAGGCAGCGCGTGGCTGCGGCGAGAGCCGTGGCTCAGGTTGATGGCCCTGAAAATGGCCGGTTAAACCTTATATTGTTTTAAATCAGGACCAATTTAAAAATTGGTCCTGAGAAGAACCGTTGTGCTGGTCTTGAAGGAGACCGGCGTAGGCAACGAGAGCTGCGGCGACGGCTGCTGCAAGTCTGAGAGCATCTTCCATCTTTATCTCGTGGATGTAGTCGGTCGATCTTCGTCAGAGATGTACAGCGTAATCGTCGTTGTGGCGATCGAGGACCAGCAAAAAAGTCATCTTCTTCCCCGCAGTAGTGCGGCGATGGCTGCTTCGTCGGATCCGGTGGGCGTAAGGCTCAGTCGAGGGACCGCTGTGGGCATCGCTCGCGGCAGCGGGCGATGACGGTCCGGTCGACGGCTTACGCTGTTGGGTCGGCGATCGGAAGCATCATCTTCTTTCTTGCGGGTCGTCGATGAGCCTTCGTTGTAGTCCGGTAGCCGTGTACCGATGGTGGACGTCTTGTCCGCTGTCTGGATCGGAATTGAATTTCTTGGCTCAGTGCAGCGCTCTTTTTATAGTCGCCGAGAGCGCTGTGGTATTGGTGTTGACCTTGGCTATAAAGGGGTCTGTCGGTACGCCGCCACAGGCCTACCGCTCCTTTCGGAACTATAGGCGGTTCCCTCTGTCGCTAAGTAGGCAGCTTTATAGCCGGCAGCACAGCCCTTAAGGGGACGACGGTGACATAAGTTAACGTCCCTTGCATCCATTTTAAGTCACAATGTCATAAAATATTTTAATAAACACTAACAAAAAATGAAATATAATTAAAGTGAAAGTGACGACGAGGTCAGTAGATCGTCGGATGAGTAAAATATATTTATATTGATTTGATTTTCAACTCTTTATACAAAACAAATTTTAATTATGCCACCTAATACACGAAATACGTCTACCCTGTGAAATGCTTAGTAGTAGCGTTAGTTTTCATGAAATTGACGATAAAGTTGGTAAGTTCTGCTGAAGAAAGATAATAGAAAAACTTATAATATTTTAAGTACTGAATACTCAAGTTTGCAAGAGCAATTTGTTGAAATACTGAAAAATAAATTAAAAAGTGAGCTTCACAAAAAAAATATTTCAATAAAAAATACTGTGAGATCAATAAAATATTTATGTATGCGAAGCAAGAACCGGTCTTTTAAACAAACCGCACTCATTATCAACACCATACTTTGTGTCTTCAACTCAACAAAATCAACTCTTTTTGTTCTTTTGAAACATAATAAATGAAACCAATGGATCAATTTATATTACAATTCTTAAATTTTCAAGAGCCGAAATACTCAGAACTATTAAAGAATTCGGTAAATGGTTTAGAAAGTTAAATCTACGTATATGAGGAAAATATAAGGAGACGTTTATTCTGGTGTGGAAATACTTGTTTTATGATAATGATGTACGAACAAAAGATACAATATAGCTTGGCGTTATTACAGAAACAATAACACGTAAAATTATACCTAATGTAAATTTCTTTGACGACTTATTCAAGTTAAACAAAAACTAACCTCTAAACGCTGCCGCTATAAGTATTATTCACAAAACAATCTAAATAACCCAGAATGTCATTTAATGTAAAAATCTAAGTAATGTTTCCTCTGTTCATTCTTACTTTTCAGTAAAAGCTAATCTTGTCTTTTATCACTTAACTCCCATATTTCAGGTAAAATCTGTCACTTAAGATAGTTAATTTATACTGAAATTTAATTCATTAAACGTAATTTTGCCGACCAAATTACAAATTATTAGTAGTGTTAACACTAAATAATAAAATGTATTCATTCAATTTCTGAAGGCTTCACTTTGTAGGTCATAGCTGCAATGATAAGTTTCTTTCAGTGACCATTATTTTCATGTCAACGGACTTATTGAATTTTATCTTTGCTAAAAACATTTTGGTTTCTTCGACCTTCTGTTTCCTTATAATTAGGATCTTACAATCTAAAGTATCCAAAATGATATAGCGTATCATAGTGTATTGAACACATTATAAAACACTGATTTCTTTGTATATTTTTTTGACAGTAAATTACTGGGTAAGTGAGGAAGAGGAAGGCCGATGAACCAGAATTTGATAACCAAAGATACAGAATGAATGTCAGTTAAGTACGAAGCCATTAAAAAAAATTGCCAATATAAGAAAATTATGGTTTTGCCTGTCGGGCTAAGCCTTTAGTACAAGCTTGGACGGCCCCAAGTTATGCCAAGGCTCACTCCTGATCAAGTCTGGCATTTCTTCATCAATTATATTCAACTATTACTAATCACTATCCGCATTAACCTTATTATGCATGACAGTCAGAGATAAAACAACAAAAAAAACATCCTGTTCAATCTTAGAATAAGCTTTCTTTCGTATTCCATTCCAATTTTTACTAGACTATGCGTATTCTTCACGGTTCAGCTGATATTTTACATTCGTCTCTATATCCACATCTTCATCAGTTCTACTGTTGCTTTCTCTTTTTTCCAAACACCCTTCACTTCCATGTACGTAAAAAAATATTACAACCCCTAGAAAAATAGAACAAACCCTGACTGCTTTCTTAGGTGCATGTATCGAAAGTCGGATGTTGTAGACTTTGATTGTTTGTTTGTATTTCGGTGATTCTTCAATTAAGTCTTGTTCTGTTAAGTTCAGTTCCTTCATGTCATTCAGTACTTCTTTATGCCATGCGTATTGGATCTGGAGTTATGATTCTTTATAATGCTGAAAAAGTAAATTAATATCTGTAAATGACTGCTTCCGTGGAGAGGTGGTTAGCGCTCTAACCTACATATCAAAATGTCCCGAATTCGACTCCTGGCTAGAGTCTGCATATTATTTCAAGTCAAAAACCAACGTACCATAACCTAGAGTATTTGCTACTAAGATGTTTAAGCTTCTTTAAAAACAATTAAAAAAAATACATAATTTGTAAATTTAAATGTAGGTATTTCTGTTATAAAAATGAAAAGTTATTTCGCAGTACTAAAACTGATACATATATTTATTAAGATTCAACAAGCGAACCAATTGAAGTCCCTTAAAATACGCAAATTATGTTATTTCGTTACAATAGCCTAACGTTAAATTATTGAAAACATTAAAACTAGTAAACATAATTTAAATTCATTAAATATGATCGTGGTGCATTAGCTGAACACAGTTTAAATATAGTTATAAGATATGATCACGGAAAGCTTAATAACAAAAATGAAGTTATACGGACTCTTAAACTTTATAAGTAAACTAATACTGTAACTGAGCACAAAAGGATTTCATAAAACTCAATTACCATATCGAGTAAGTATAGTACTACAGTTCCTATATAGTAACTGCTCTACAAAATAAAATAATGAAATGACAATATCAGGAAAATTTTTAAAAGCATTATATCTGAACCGAAAAAGTATGTTGAAAATCCATTACCGTTTGTAGAACTCTTTAAAAAGAAAATACTATAACAGATAATCTCTATAAGGAACTGAAGATAACATACTCAACAAGATCGATAAGTTACGAGAATAAAATAAAAATAAAAATGAACTTCGACATTATATACTGCATATTAATTGTCTATTATTACAGAAAAATTCTGGTAAAAAAATAATTTATTTATATACATTTTAATAGAGATTTTTTGAGAATTGAGGAGTATGAAAAACAGGCTGCTGTAAGAAAAAGTGTACGGCAAGAATGTGCATTGTCACCACTACTTTTTAACTTGTATATAGAACAGGCTTAAAATGAAGTGAAAGAAAAATTTGACGCAGGAATAAAAATTTAAGGAGAAAAAATAAAAATGCTTAGATTCGCCGATGATATCGTAGTATTAGCCGAGACAAAGAAAAAACTAGGGGATATCTTAAATGGAATGGATGAGATCATGACAAAGGATTACTTAACAAAAATTAGTAAGAACAAAACGAAAGTGTTGTGTAGCAGCAAGAGTAGTTTAAACAAGATGGGAAATTTAAAAGTAGGCAACGAAAACATACAGGAAGTTAAGTACCTAATTCTGCTATCTAAGGAGCAAAATAACACAGGATGGTAGAAGCACATGTTATATCAAAAGTAGAATTGCTTAAGCTAGAAAAGCCTTTAAAAGTTAAAAACAGCTTAATGCCTTTAAACATTGACTAACAGATTAGGAAAAATTTTTTAAAACACTATGTTTAGAATGTAGCATTATACGGGAGTGAAACGTGGGTGATAGGGGCTGTAACAAGGAAGAGGATAGAAGCTTTTGAAATGTGGTGTTATAGGAAAATGTTAAAGATTAGGTGGGTGGCAAAATAGTAATTTAGAGATTTTTAGATTAGTGGATGAGAAAAGAAATACATGGAAACATCTAACTAGAAGAAGGTATAGGCTAGTAGGGCATATCTAAAGACATCCACGTATTGGTCTGTCAATAATGGAGGGTAATATTGAGAGAGTGAATTGTAAGGGGAGGCAAAGGTTAGAATATAAACCAAATTACAAAAAAAGTAGGGTGTTACATGTATGTAGATATGAAGCGACTTGCGCAAGATAGAACAGCTTGGAGAACTGAATCAAACCAGTGGTTATCACGATTCCTTTCGATTCCTTTTATAAATTGATATATCACCTTCATTCATACGTCGTATTTTCAATAGAAAATTCGTAACATTTTCATAACAACAGTCCTGTCCTCCCGTATATATATATCTTATATATATATATATATATATATAGATATATATATATATATATCAGTAATGAACAGATTCCACGGAATAACGCCGTAAAATATATTTAGCCTTAAGCTAGAGGTCAAAAGACTGATATGGAATCTTCTTAATCGATTAAAACGTCATGCATTCAAAAAGCCAGCATTTAGGCATATTATAAAAAAAAATATTGTTCAGTGAAGATACTGTTTGAAGGAATTTAAATTATGTTACAATCATTTTCTACTGATTCCTTTTGTATATAATAAATGATTTTAAAAGAATTAGACTTATCGTATATAAAAAAGTCTACAGCGGTTAATAGATGGTTTAAAAAAAACAGTAATTGCTGATGATTCATGAACTGTTAGTTGACTTAATTTTGTTAGTAGGTAGAAGTAAACGCGTTTGTGCAAATCATTACGGAGACGGACGACCGCCTTTTTCAAAACATAATAAGAATACCTCCAAGGTAGACGCACACCAATAAAAATGATTTAGTCTTTTTTATTCTCTACTAAAACGTATTTTTATTCGTAAAATACAGTTTTAACCGTCACGATTTAATTAATGTCAGAACTGTTTGTTGTTTAAAAAAACACAAGAGAGCGATTTTAAAATAATTAAACAGTTCATTATGAAAATTAAAAAAATGTAAAGAAAGGAAAAACAATTTAATGAGCGGAAGAAATAAATCAGGTAAGGCTGTTCGGCAGATAGAACAGGGGGTGAACAAATTAAAATCTCTACTAGACAAAACAGGAACAGCAGATAAAGAGAAAGCAAGCGAGATACCGTACGTGTGTTTGTGTGTGGTGAGTCTGTGGTTTGGGGATGGAATTTAAGGCACATAAGCAATACGCTTGCGCAAAATTTTTACTCTCTACGAGGAAACCGAGCAAGAAATTCATGTCAGGATAGTATTTGGGGTGAGTACCGAGTGGGTTACAGGGTATAGCGGTAATGGTCGACCAGTAGGATCACTGCCTGCTAAATCACGTCCCTGTTATTGCCACAGCCATTGCTATGCACTTGTTGATATCAACCCTGGTCGGCTTAAAACCCTTTTAATAAATACAGAGAAACAATAATCAACGAAAAGTTCAGCAACAGTTATACGCGTACTAATTGTAATATAATATTACTGCGTCACGAACCAATGAATACTGGTTTATCAAAAGCATTATTAACCGAAAACCGATATTGAAACATTTTTATTTAAAACCTAGATCCAATCTTGAATCTTTGCAGAAAATAATTGAACATGAAAATTATATAACAGAAGATAATTTTTAGACAAATTAACTTAATAACGGTCCCCGTGACTACTGAAATTTTGTTAATGTAACATACATTTTCTATTCGTTAATGCCACCTAAACATCAAGCAATAAAAAACAATAATTTTACAGGCACATCAAAGGAACCCATATACTTAGGTGAAAACTAGTCAACATTTTATCCATGAAATCGTTTAGCGGCTCTGTCTGACCTTATTTAATTCTATTTGAATTAACATGATGTTTTCCACTTCATTTTTTTTATTTACAACTATGCATCTTTACAACCAGTAAATCTTTTTACAGCTTATTTTATTATCTTTCATACTTTTGAGGAGAACAAAACTCATAATCAGAACCCTCTAGTATAAATGTTAAAAGAACAAAAATATTATAATGACAAAATTTAAATTTAATAATCTTCTATGGAGCCGACGATTAGGGTTACATAGTAAGAATGGGCAGTTCAGATAGCGGATTGGTGGGTTGTTTATTTATTTATTAAGGTCGCATCGACTACAAGGTCAATAGCGACCACGTCACGTATAAATACATATAGTATAAAATTTTCAAAGAAGACATAAACAAGCAATAAGGTCATCAATAAAAACGTAATGAAAAATTAGTTAGGTTCAATTAAAAAAAACATGTAATTTTACAATTATATCAAATCTGAAATTTTGTGAAATTTAAAAAAATGTATTGTGTTTTAAACCGCTACTTTGTCTACCAAATTGAGTGCTAAATTGTTGTTTATTTTAAATAGTGTTCGTATGGAATGCGTAGTTTGGCAGTCTGTGATGATGTGTTTGATTGAAAGTGACGTGTTGCAATGTGTACAATATTGTGGTTCACCTTTCTGCAGTAAGTGTTTTTAAGTTTTTTTTATTTATTATTGTTATTGTTAAGTTTAGGTGAGTTGTTCTTGTTTAATAATTTTGACTTAAATCACTCGTATTTTTTGGCATATTGTAAATAATTATAATAAAAACAGAATCATTTATAAAATTTAAATAGATATACCTCAAAAAGTTAATACAACTTGAATATAACATTATCTCTATTTTCTATTTTTGTGATCGCTAATAAATATTATTTATTCACAATTACACTTCAAAAATAATAATGAAAAATCTACATCATTGATAAAACAGTACGTAATGAAAAAATATTCACGAAAATAAACTGAATCGTTAATAGGTTAGAGCGGTTAATGAATATGCTTAAAAAGTACAGAACTGTTTTAATTTGATAACAGTAGGTAATTTGAAATCAAGCCAAACCATACAAGTACTATTACAAAATATCATTTATATGATATGATATTCAAACTGAACGGTATGAGTGGTAAAAAAACTTTATGCATCTCCGTTAAAAATTAATAAACCATAATTGATAAAAAATTTCCGTGTACATGCCTATAATATTACATAAACAAAAGTTTCCGCTGGTTGAAAATACAAACAGATAACCATTTAATTATTAAAATGGAAACGAATAAATAACAGTATTAAAGTAATAAGATAAATATTGAAATTCCACATCAATGGCCAACATTTTGAAAGGATTCATCTTTAAAAGTGGTTGAAGTAAAGTAAATTTATAACACAAAGAAGGAATCTAGTAATCACCTGGCAGTTAACTTACTCCGTAATCAAGTTTTAATTCACAGAGGGAATGAATTTTCTACTGAATAAATTTCCCTTAAATGAGTTTAAGCAATTTAAACACCACCGTTACCTAACATGTACTCCTTTCTCTACAACAGATAGAGAATAAATACATTATCCACTAAAATACAAATCTGATTATTATTATAATAAGTTTAAAATTTCAACTGAAATTAGCAGACATTTCTGTGTTATTATTTTACACAGATTATTCCCAAACACACAATAAAATTCGTTTTTCGTTACAAGATAAGTTGCTTTATTTTTTTTGTCTTTAATTTTTATTACGGTACTGTACATTGAGCTGCGCAATTTCCGTTTGATTTATTTAAATGGTAATGGGAAATTTTAGTTTAAGGAGAATAGGTACCCAGTGGTACATTATCCGTTTATAACTACGAGTGTTGTCTATTATTCAAACCAAGAGTTCTCAGCTCCATTTTCGGCTTAAACGTCGCACAATTGAAAAGTTCCTTGTAGCTAGATCACGGGCTAGTTGGTTTGGATGGTCATCGAGTCATTCGTTCAAATTTACTATAAAAGGACTCAACTAGCTTCTTTACTGTCGCCTGTCAACCCGTAAGCCAAGATATCGTACCACTTTGACCTACAGGATACGAATGTTATATTTAATTCACTATTTTAATTATTTACATTTTATTAGGCTACGGACTCAAGCAGCATTTACTGAAAATAAAGAAGCCAAATTGTCCAATAAAATTACTCTGTAAAAATAGTATATAAATAAGAACGAATAATAAAAACTAACACTAAGCAAAATAACAATTCATTTGAACTTTTGTTTCAACTCTTTTTTAACCTGAACAAAAATATTTTAAAGAAATCATTCCTCTACATTATCAATGATTTTTATTGTTAACTCCTTTAAGATAAGGAGAAAAATATTGTATTAATCGTTTAAATAACAAAAATGAAGCTTTCTTTTAGCGGTCCAATATGAGAACAGACACTGTACAATATTCGTACAATGTAATATAGGTACATATCGACAACTTTAATTTAGCATATTCAAGAATCCCATTTTTACAATAAAAAAATGCCTAAATTTTATTAAATTCGTTAATTCAGATTAATCTACACTTGCAACTTACAATTTAGATGTGATTTATTTCTAAATTGAACACAGTTAGATTAAGTTTAAAGAGCATTTCTGGTCAGACAATTTAGGAACTCTTGTTCAGAATAGAATGCATGTTTCGTTAAAATCCTTTTATCACCCGTTCGCAGTTTTATTTTTTATATAATTTGCTAAAAAAAACCGAAGGAAATAATAGCAAACTCATTTCAAAAAAAATTTTAGTTCCACATTTTTTAAATCTGTAGCCATCGCATGGTTGTGATGAGTTATTTGTATTTACTTTTTGTGAATAAAAATTCCTGTTTGCGAAATTAAAACTTTCAAAAAATGTAAAGATACGATAAGAGGAGAACATTGTACTTAACAAACAAGTTTTCGTATGAATAATAATTTGGAATATTTATGATAATTCTAATTGCGTATTTCTATAAGCAAAAATTCTTCAGACGTTCGGTTGAGTTGCCCCACTACGTAACACCGTAGCTGAGTACAGAGTGGAATAACGCAAAATATATCATTATTATAATCTTCAAACAAGAATTTTCAGAAATTTCGTAAAATGAAGCACACTGAAAGATTTGATTAACTCGTTTAATTAAACCAACAGATCATGCCTGAGTATATTTTTGTATTCCTCTTGATTTCTCTGTGCAATATATTATTATAATTACACATTCACTTCTTTACACATTCACTTAACATGAATGTATGTTTTCATTAAACTCTTTTAAAAATTTTATTTTCTATTCGAAAACCTGTAACAATTTGTAGTAGTCCGCTCAAGTATTGTTGAAACTTCCATCTTAACTCCCCCAAACATTTTGTAAAAAAATTACAATTTCAATCATATTCCAAATACTAATACGATTTCTTTCCACTATCCTCCATTACAAACATTTTTTACTAAATTATATTTGACAACAAACTTTGGTTACTAACCCACTTTTATCAACTGACTGAAATTTATTAACTTAATAAAATACATTTTACAAATAAGTTTAACGTTACTATTTTCTGTTAATATAGTTCAATTTTTTTTTAATTTAAAAGCAAATTACGAAAGTTTATGATTTTATTTACTATTTAGATTACTTACTATTTTATGAGGGTGTTAAATTATGTGTAACTTAAAATAGAAGTAATCATTCCGATTTTTTATTTATATAGCCTACCAATAATTTATTTTGAGAATTGATTGAATTGCGAGTTAAAAATATATTAAGTTCCCTCAAGCGAATAAATTGACTTGACAACCACCATTAAACCAAATGATAAAATTTACTGTCTTGTAAATAATATTAATATAGAACGGCTGCTAAAACTTGTATGTGAATGAATTTTTTTTTAAATAATTGACAAAAATTAAGATACTGCACCTGTAAAACATACCTGTCGGTCTAAAGGCCAACAACTTCAATTGCCGACCACTTTCAATTCGATTATATTACTTATGCCCGACTGAATGAAGCAATCTAAAATAAATCGTTTCCATTATTTATTTATTTATTCATAGGCTTAAAGTTATAAAAAATTTTTAATTACTCTCCTATTCTATGCATAGGTAACCAAAAGACTCCATTAACTTTCAAATACTTACGATATAAAATGATTAGCATAAAACTCACAATGAATACAACAATTTTTAGCCTAAGGGAATAATTTATTGTAATTGATGTCAAACAATAACAAAAGTATTCGGGTACAAATAACGCAGGCAAAACATTTCACATGGGTATTCACAGTACGTTAACAAGAATTATAACACGCCTCCATTATTTTAATAATGAAATAATTCTATAAGTATTCAAATACAAGTTATATTAATATTATTATTCTACAAATTTAATTACGAAATGAACAAAAACAGGTTGGTTTTAGTTTTATGAATTGTGTCGATTATAAAATTATGATACAGAAAATAAATGAAATTTATCATGAACTTAAAAAAAATATTGTAAAATCCACTTTTCCTAATGATTCTACCTAATTCAACTAAAATGATAGGGTAGGAGCAATGCGATTCTTAACAAAACAAACAACAAATGAAGGAAGCTCCATGAAAATACCCGGTAAGTGGATCCACAATGAAGAAGCTAACAAGAATGGTGCACACAATAATGGTGGGCATTGCTTCTGAAGATAAAGAAAAGGGGCTAAAATATTCCAGATTATAATCCTGAAGGTAAGAGCAACGGAATTATCCAAAACACGCAGGTAGGTAAAAGACTTTGAGGAGTAATTACGAATAACATCATCACAAACGAAACCAGATAAGCAGTAAACTTTAAGTAATTAATAAAATAATTATGAAATTAAGTACCCAATACGCAACTAACTACAAATTATGAATCATCCGGATTGACCGTTTCCATGCAAACAACTTTGTTTTTGAAATACAATTTATCTACAATCACTATTGTTATTAATAAGTTCCTTAAATTTAGTCTATTAATATCATTACTAAGTTGTTTACAGAAAAATAAATAGTTTTGTAAATTGTAAACTAGTGTCAGAAGGTGAACCATCGAAAGAGGAATTACAATAAAAACAATTTTGGTATAATCTGTAGGTACACTCTTATTAAAAATAAATCTGTTGGATGTCTCAATCTTAGCCTTCTTATTGTATCACCGCCGTCCAGTAAATAGACGGACAAATAACTTTCTTTTTAGAACTTTTTCACGCTAAACTAAGATTTGAATTTCGTCTGTGACAGTAAAATAAAATAAATAGACATTTATGAATTAGATGGTTAGTCACGTACTGAGCCAGGCCGCAACTGTTAAAGCTTCTGAGCAGAGCTTCTGAATAGTTAAAATACCTGAAATACTGGATATAGTCACTTGAGTCACGAGTTTGCCCTTGTTTGCAACGAGGGGTAAAGGGGGAAAAGCATTAGTGCGTATGCGCGACTGCTTTAATTTCAGTAAGACAAACATAACAACTTATACAACACCCAGACCATATACAATATATCGCGGAACCTTTTGTAGGTTAACTGTACGAATACAACTGTTTGTTACCGTAAACAGAAATGTCAGTTTCTCGAAAACGTGTCGAACTATTCACAGTGCTGAACGAAATCTAATATGCAATGTAATAAAATGTTGTGAAGTTGAAGCTAAACAAAAATCCTATCCGTCCCTCTTAACAAAAGCAGTGAGCAAGCGGCTAACTACTGTGATGTTTCTCTTTCCACAATTCGGAAAATAAAGAAGGAAATTAAGGACGTGAAGAAGCTACTCTTTAACAGTTTTGTTGACACCTGGTAAAAAAAGAAAACGGTTAGGTAGATACTAGAGACTGATAATGAAAACGCCGGTGAAAGCAATAGTGAAGAAGGCGATTCGTTCTTAATTACAGTAAATCAAACATTTCAAGTCATGAAATAAAGCTGTAGGCAATACATGTCACATTTATTTCTTATAAGGTTTATGAAGAAGACGTTTTTTGGAATAAATTACAGCTTACAAAATGTATGTAGAAACTACACGGTAGTGAAATGTACAAGTAGTGTCCCACTGTTGACGTTGGCAGTACTGCAAATATTTCACTTTCCTTCCTCACAGCCCATACATATGCAAAAGGCAATCTCGTGACTTCAGTATATATAATGCTTACTTATGAACGAGAATCCCAAAGAATTCTTAAATTTTTTATCACTGTTCTCAACAGTTAAACGAAAATATAATTTATAAAAATTACTGAAAAATTCAACATGGTATCTTCAGACATTATTTTTAGAAAAGTTGAACCAGTCTGCACAAATATGGAAAATAAAAATACATAAATATTAAATGTAACACAGTGCACTATAATATAAAAAATTATTTTCTTTATTGAAACGTTTTGATTTTAATTAAACACAAGAAGAATAAAAAATCAATTCAACAGTATTTTATATTTACACAGCTTAGTCGGTAACCAAGACATTTTTGTTAGGTGAAACATTTCAGTAGAGATTTTTTATGGGATGTATTAACAGACGATTCAGCTGAAATTCGTTTAGGATTCATACGCAAATATCAATAAAAACGCAGGAAAATTACGAAAAATCATTTAAAATTGAGAAATTTTTATAAACGTAATAGCCTAGTATATTAATATGTATAACTGTTTTAAACCATTTTGTATAAAAATAATATTCTGAAATATTATTTAATAAATAAATATGCAGGAAAATTTTTAATCCATTTATAGGAAACTGGTATACTGTGTGTTTATTGATGCATAAAACAGAAAATAAGCATTGGAAATCCGGATCACAATACTGTGTTACTAAACTGATCTATGTTGCAAGGTAGGCTATAACAAAACAATAAAAGCAAAGATTAGGAATTATTTAACCCCAATATTAAATTAATAAAACTACCGAATTGTAACTTGTTTTGTATTAAGAACCCAAAGAACTGAAAAATAACAGTAATTAAATGCAAAGTTATTCCACAAATCGTTCATTCCATAAGTACTACAATACAAGAGAAACGAATGAAACTATTCTCAACGTACTCCAACAACTACTGCAATACCTTTTAAACTGAGAGATGAGATTCAGTTAATAAACTTTTACACAGTATGATGAAGGTGTGCTGATGGATTTAACGAAATTGTGTATTCATATGACATACACACAAACGTATTGAAGTGTACATTCCTAGCCAGAAATTCAATCAGTTATATCACATCAGCAATCATTCAAAACGCATTCACACGTTTACTCAGCCGCAGGTGGGTATAAAAGTAATCAAAATAAGTTTCCGTTCGATTCACATTTAGTAATTTCTTTTAATCGAATATTTTAATAAAGAAATATGTTTTCCCTGTAAAATTTAACTCGTCTTTTTAATAATTAATTTTTAAAATATATGAATTCGAAATTTAGAGCAGTAGATTTTTTTTTCATTATTCCTACTTTTTCAAAATTTAATCAACTATCAGTTTATGTTCAAACCTATTAAAATAATGTTTAAATTTGTGTATCAAATTTATGTCATAGCCTATAATTTTTTTTATCTCTTATTTTTGTTAATAACAATCCTAACTTTTTAATGAACAATAAATTGGATTGCGAATACTATGGACACTGAACACGATTAAAAATTAATTTGTACAAAAAAATGTTCATTTGTCATAAGGTTTTCTTATACGTCCGACTGTTTTGCAATTACTGCTAATGCAGACGATGAAAATGGTGATAGATTGAAAATGAATGATGAAATAAAGGCCAGACGTAACGGGGAATTGAACCCGGGACCCCGGCATAGAAACCAGTTGCGCTGACCATATATATAATGTATGTGTGTATATATATGTTAGGTTATATTGTTAATTATTTTCATTGGCAAGAGAAAGTTGTGTGTTTCACACCAGATTTTTAATTTTTTACAAAAAGTTAGTTTTTTGACTTATGGGCTTTCTGAAATGACCGATTCAATTGTAAGCTAATTGTTTCAATTGCTTCACCGTCCCACAGTTCATTTTTAATGTCCTTACTGTAAAAAAAATGTTTTGATGTGTTAAGTAATAAATTCGAATTACCAAAATTTTCCGGTAAAACATTCGAATTAACAAGAAAGAGTTTAATGTATTAAGATAAAACTATTACATGTTTTTGAACACCAGTGTGAAATAGACAACACGAGTGCGGTTTAATTTGAAGCCGCTTCATCATTACTTTTAAGAGGTACTTTCCAGAACAACCGACACGCAGTTTCAGAGTTAGCACCCTTTAAGAAATAAAATGAATTAATAAGGGTAATTAAGGGGAGATTGTATGTGCACCCTACTTATTACACACAGCCTACAGCCTAATACAAATTAAAGTAACATGATGTAAGATTTCCGCTGTTTGTTCACAGTCTAGTATAATGTCGCACAAAAGGCAATTATACTAATAGTGATAATAATAGTAAAATTATGGTAATGTATCGTTACACACATTACGGTTATAAATTGCAGTTGAGTGTCGAGGGCCCAACAATTAAAATGATCCTCTTCAAGCTTATGACTACCGCTGTAGGCATAACTGGATATATTCGTATAATGTATAATACACCCTCAAATTCCATCCCATTTCGCCACCATAATTTAACTAACCATCGTCTATCTAATTTAACCTACGCGCGCGCACATAACACACATACAATCGTTGTATCCGCAATTAGAATTTGTCATAACATTGATCTGTCACAATTACAACCCGACTGTAGTTCAGGTAGATTACAGAATGAAAACAAATGATTCTTACTGATCAATACGATTACCATTTATCATACGATTCTGGATCATGTAAATCGCATAAGGTGAAACGGTAATCGCATTTTAAGAAGGATTATGTTAAACTCTGAACTTTAGTTATTACGGTAGACGTAATTCTATGATTAAGTAATCGTTATTGAATGAGTAACGAGTATACAATATATTAATTACAATTCACTGATTGTATTTCATTACAATTTAACGAGTTTACAATGTATCATAATTACAATACAATAATTATATTTCATTACAATTAAGGTTTGGAATAAAAAACTTTGGAAGATGTGTTCACAATAAAAACCGAGTAGAAGAAATCTACCTAAAAGCAATCATTTTGTCATTAGCTATGTATTTACTAGTAATACCGATTTCCATATTTACAATTATTTGAGAAGCTGCAGAAATAATGTTATTGATTAAGGGCAGTTGTCCTCTGTACTTTTTAGAAGTAAGTGATCTAAACTCAAATATTTTTTTTCAGTTTTTTTAATATCATTTACCGAATATATAGAACCATACCGATTTACAGAACTGTCTCTCTTCGAGAAATTCTAGAATCATACGTTTTGCTTTAGAGTAATCAACTCCCTTTTACTCCTTGGTGTTCGAAACTATACTCTAATACTTGAGTTTTTCTGTTCGATCCCTAAGGAAAAATTGTACAGAATTCCAGCATTTTAGATGATCGGGAAGTAAGGGAATTACTGAAAATTGGAAGCGTGATCATACAGGAAAAACTTAATTCATAGATGGGTTTCTGTATCCATTTACATTTATATATAGTGCTACAGGCTGCTACTGGGTCGCCATATCAAAAATAATTCCGGGATAAAAAGCATTTTTTATAAAAGTGAATTTGTAAACGTTACAAACCAACACATTCTGGGTCGCCATATCAAAAATAATTCCGGGATAAAAATCACTTTTTGTAAAAATTAATTTGTAAACGTTACAAATTCTAATACATTTTTATACAGTAATATTTAAACAAACCGACACGTTTATAAATAAACGATAAATTGAAAATTTTCAAGGGATTACAGTATTACTAACAAAAAATACCTTTACAATATTTTAAATTTTATTTTGTTATCAATATCTGTTCCATTTCAAACGACCACTTTATTGTTCATTTTGTGGATTTTTTTAATCTGCATGTGATCAAGGGTTATCAATGATATTTGTTCATAATAACTGCCAGCAGGTCACAATACTAAGTCACCCTCCCAACTGTTATTACTTAACCGAACCAACGTTCCATCAAATGAATAACTGATCTGGCCCGGAGACCCTTTAGGATGTAAAATTAAACCATGTAAGATTATTTTTATCATTATCTGTAAACAAATATAACTGTAATTTATTACAACCAGCAGTAATTAGGATAATGTACGAGTGTAATGTCCTGTATTTGTCTTGATTGATGAAATCTCCAAGTGGCAAACCCTCGTAGTATTAAATTCGTATTCCAACACCTCCTAAATCTCCTTTGCGGACTTTCTGGGAGATGTAGATGTGATATTCGTATCTCTAGATTTATCTGATTAATTAATTTTGAATGAAAATAAGTGTATAATTTTTTATGATCGAGTACATGTTCTGTATCGGTGTTGAAGTTATAATATTTCATAGAATATCGTATGCACGGTGGGATACATGTGACTAAATGTAAATATTTGTTTTGAAAAACTTGTATAGACTACAATTTATATTTTTCGCCGAAACAGATCAAAGCTCCGTAGTTCCTCTGTGGCCGAATTAGGAATTAGTAACATTTTGGTTTTTGTTTTATAATTAGGCCTTCATATTAAACAGAAAGGTAGAAAGATAATGCTGTATGAACTATATATTTTACTCCAAACTACAAAAATAAAATTGAATTTAAGTGGATAAAATGTTAATTATTTATTTTAAACACTCAGAAGTAAAAGAGCGGTAGTAAATTATTGAATAGAAACACGTGTGTTTTATTATCGCATCCAATTAAATTCAAGAACAATAATGTGACTGTTACATCTGCAGTAGCAATTAGCAAATTCGCAAGCAGCATTGATGCATTAAGCGTTTGTATTGAGGAACGGATGCAACATAACAAGTCTAGTAGTAGCTTATTCTAGTAAGATGCGGTGACATTAAACCGATGTTAATTGTTTAATTACATTAAACGTTGGTAATGCGGTGTACTTTTGTAACGACTACGGCCACTTCAAAAACCTTAATTAACCACACCTCCTTTGGCCTTAATTTCCCGCAGTACTCCTCGTACAAAGTTTCTTTTACAAAGCATTAGGAACAAGCAAAAGTACAGAGCAGCTGCTGCTGTCAATAATTAAATTTGTTGTTTCAACGTACGTGCACCCTAATTACATTGCACTCTGTACATAAACGTACAGATAACACATTTGTGCGACCGGTGTATGTGACGTATCTAAATAATGCAGCAACTGCTAAAAATACTTTCACAGGATTATACTTAAACAGAAAGTACCAATTTACACAATTTTAGAAGTAAACATTTTAAATGAGCTGTAATGGAAACACCGTATTTTATAATATACTCTATATTGTAGTAAATATACATACATTCATAAACCATTTCGCTACACTTTTACTTTGCTAAAATGAATGAAATAATCAGTCATAAAATCTCAACTATTATAATGATATTCCAACAATAATAATATAATATAGTATACAGATCCAATAATGAAATATTTCAATAAAGTATAACTTAGGTCAACTGAAATAATATTTTTTAATGAAAAACTCGGCGAAGATTTAGTATTGACAATGGCAAATCCTTATTTTGAGATAAATATACTGAATGTAAAATTAGATTAATTTCATCCTGCAGTTGGGGAGCTGATAAACATATAATTTTAAATGTTTAAGAGGCTTTAACTACAAACAAAAACCATAATAGTCGATTATTTATGACTGCACGAAATTCAGTTAAAAATAGTTTTAATTCTATTCAAACAACAAGTTTGCGTATGGCTGTGAGTGCATTCAGTCACTTTTTGTAACCAAAACAGTCACAGAAATTTATCATTTTGGAATATTCAGATAGTTCTAAATAACGCAGATTAAAACGGAGTATAAATAAATATATTAACACAAAAAATAAATAAACAGAAATTACTACTACAAGGACTTATATCTCAGTTTGGGTAATTCATCAAATAATCGTGAATACAGTATACAGGACTTTAGAATTTTTAACATGAAAGTGTAATAAAATAGTTTAACCTTCAAGAATAACACGGGCACGGAAAGATTACAATAAAAATACATCTCACGAAAACTGCAGGTATAAACTATTTCCGTTGCGTATTAGTAATCGAAATTAGATTATCCACGATTCATTCAACGATTTGCCAGAAAAAATTGGCAAGGAATGCATAAAACAAATAGAAAGAACACAGAAGTCTAACGAGAAGACAATGGAATTCGTTTATTAAGTAATCACCTTATTTTAAAATAAAACACAATTTACACCATTTATTACATACAAAACACTTTGTAATTATCACAAACAAATATCCGAAACAGTTACGAACATGGTAAAAGTACTTCCTACTTTCACGCACTGGGCTAAAAACGATTAAACTCGTGACGAACGCAGTATGATTTCAGTACGGTTATTCATTAACCAAAAGGTACGGACTAACTATAACTATGAAGGGATGAAGTTTAACCATTTGGAGAAGTGAACGGAAGGAAGTATTTCTGTGAGTGGAAACTCTTGTATCACGCACAAATTTACAACTATCGTATTAGTTACTGTTAAAGCAATAGGATTACAATTTACACCTTTCTATTGACACCACAAATCAACAAACGATTAATTTTATATTCTTACAAAACGTTGAAATCATAAAGGAAACAACAATAAAAATAAATTTATCCTGAAATCTAAAAAAGATCAACCGATTTCGATACAAATTTTTATTTGAAAATACAAAGGGTAATTAATTCTATTAAATATTTGTTTTCATTTCAAAAACAAAGAATATAAGAGTTTGCCACGTATAGTAGATGAAGACATTTAATTAAATTACTACGTCAGCATTTCAGTCTGAGTAATAGGGTGAGATTTTTCCAACGTTAAATTAAATGTTTCTTTTTCTGGCGAAGTAAATGTTGAAAAACACTTATATACAAAACAGACTACATTACGAGAGAAGTTAATTTTTTCCTGAAATTTGATATATTTTATTTAATCAGTGTCTAACTTATTTTTCTATCCATTAAGGTAATAAAAATGAAAAATGTCAAGTTTATTAAATTACCGAGCTGGCTATTATATACTTTTCAAATTAAAGCGAATTAAGAACAAAACGAATGTAGGAAAACACATTCTGTATTTTTACGAGAGAAACGAGCAGAACTAAAATCGGTGCTAGTAACAAAAATGAAAAATAATAAAAGTAAGTTATATTTCTACAGAGATTTTACCCATTGCTGGAATTAATTTTTTTAAGATTTGTTGTTTTTCGGTCACAACCCAAAAGGCTGACTTGAATACCTAGTGACTAAACTAAGTAAATAGATAAGATACAATTGCCTTTAATTATACTTTGCAACCGAACTACAGAACAAGTTCAAGATTTTAAATATTTAGGATGCAGGATTTTCTGTGACACGGATGATGACGTGAGTGAAAAACTGGAAAAATTCAGCGCTGCATGCGATTCTATTCACAGGACTACAGGAAAGAACACGAGACAGGAGACCCAAATGAAATTTTATAGAGTAATGGCTGTACCACTCATAACATACGGGAGTAAAACATCGGTGTCATTACAAAGGAATGAACCTCGTATCCAGGCTGCTGAAATGAGATTTTTGCAAGGAGTCAAAGGTTTTACCAGGTTAGATAGAGTATACGTACGTATAGCTATACACGCTGAGATAAATGTTCAGTCACTGTGTGAAACGTTAAGAAATATTAGAGAAACTGGTCCAACCATTTATTTCACATGCTAGCATACAGACTTCCTCTACGAGCACGGAAATATAAATGTAGAGAGAAGCGACGCTTGGGAAGACCTAAAAAGAGATAGGCTAAATGCCGGAACGGGCCATTAAGCCTAATCCTTGACAGATGATGATGAATTTTGCCTTCTGCACTAAGTTAAAAAGTATAACTGCTTATTAGTAGGCCTACCCTAGATCTCCTGATAAGAATAAACTTTTCCATGCTACATTTCAATGACTACAGGGTCTGACTGTATAATGGAACTCATTAGGTACCTTAAGAAATAATCTCATTAATCTCATCTGTATCAATTAGACCTATACTTTGCTGAAGTAAGCCTACTAGAAAATAAACAGAACTATTGTTTTATACCACTGGGACAGTACATTAGTATTGCTTATATTTTATCTTACTATCCGCAGATTTCCGATGTAACGCTATAGCGTCCGTAATTTTCATATAATCTCAACCAAACTCAGCATTTAGGATTCTTTTGGAAAACAAAAGAATCAGATTGTTCAACGGACAAAATAGGACCAAGGAGTGAGGGAGTTTATAAGGAGACCAGAACGGAATTTAGTAAATATTTCAGTTACTATTAATCCTAACGAAAAATACTGGATTAACTAAAGTGACATTCTTTTCACTTTTATGTTTTATCTTTACAAGCACAAAGAGTAAAATTTAAATGTATGTGACCTAATTAAGTCTGCAAAAATATGTCTGAAGCTGGAAAATTGCTTTAACTTACCGATTTCTTGACCTTTCTGAAAATTAAGGTCTAGGACGAACGCACGCATATTTAAATACCTAAAAACCTTTTTTTAAAAAAGAAATTTAAACCGTGAGGAAATAATTTCTTAAAATTGGCGCTTAAAAACATTTCTTCCAGTAAAAAGTAGATAAAGAGTGAACCTACGTGAATAAAATTTAGAGGAAATCTTAAATTTTACGATCGTATTTGTTAGATTTGAAATATATATTTTGTTCTGAAGATATAAATAAGTATTCTTATCTTTATTTAGAAACAACTACAAAGATAATTTATTAGAACCAGCAGAATTTATGATAATTTACTTGTGCAATGTCCTGTTTTCGTCTTAACTGAGGAAATTACCCAGTGGCAAACCCTCGTTTGAGTACAATATAAGATCTCTACTCCAGCATCTCTAAACTACTTTCCAAATTTTGTTTTGTACGTAATAGAAGTGGCAAAGTTCAGATCTCTGGATTTAAGTGTTAAATCGATTTAGAATAATAATGAATTTATGATTCTTTAATGGTTAATATACTGTGTCTATACTGAAATCACGATTTATGATACAGTTTCAAATGTAGTATGACTTTATAAATGACTAAAAGTAGAAAATTGTTTAAAAAGCACAATGTTTTTGATTTTTTCACCAAACCATCAATCAGGTAGGTGTTAACGTAGATAATTTAACAAGAATTAATCCTTTGTAGAACCAAAAAGTCTAAGCGCTAAAACAACCTAGGAGAAACTCAGGTAAATAGAACTCGTTAAGATATGTTTTTAATAATATTTATAATTATTATTAATAAAAAGGTGTATTACTAAGAGTAATAAACATGAAATACATGAAACTCGCAAAATAAAAATGAAGCTATATTAATAGATTATTTTAATAGAGTGCAATGGATAGGTAAAGGTATTTAAGTTGGCCTTTGAAGTTTCTAGTATGTGCTGTTACACAAAGGCTTTACATTACCTCATCAAAACCTGCACCTGTGTCACATGGGGTTCTCTCCTCTACTGTTACGTCCTCCGCCTACAGATCCCTTTATAATACAATACCGTTATAAAGTACGTACGCGTGTCAATTCCCTTTATCCAAAATCATCATAAGCTTTATATCATATTCTTAGAATTACGGTATAACAAATTTCAATTTATTACGTTACAGCTTTAAAACAGATCAAAAAATATAATATCACGAATAATGTTTCTTCAAATATTCATACGTCACTCAGTGTGAATTCACTCAAAATAAATTAAACAAGGGCAAAAAGAGAACTAATACGATATGAAGTAAAAATATTAAATTTCAGCGAATGTAACTTCCACGAATCTGAGAATATAGAACATTAAATAACTATTAGTTAAATTTTATAATATCACTTACTTTTATTACACAGACAAAACACGATAAATTTTCAATTTAAAAATCTGAACAAATGTAAAATACATATTTTTATTTAAGTAAGGTTGTATCAAAGTTCTTCATAAAGTCGTATTAAGAATTTTAAGGACATCCATAGATAAAAATCATCAGAAAAACGGTGTATTTATACAACTACCTAATAACCAAGTTTAAGATATTGACCCAATAACAGATGTGATGAGAAAAAAATAGTTTCATACAATGGTAATTTACTAAGAACACCAAAAACACGAACTTTAAGACAAATAATTGAAAAGCAAAACACACGGACAACCCTACCAAGTTGGATACAAGAAATAAAAGAAGATACGCAGGAATTAAAAAAAAGAAGATCTCAGAAATAAAACAGAAAAAATAAAAATACTTAAAGATAAAAATATAAGATTTAAATTTAAGAGGAAACAAGAGAAAAGAACGTTTATTCAGATGAGGAAAGAAAAGCAAGATCTGAAAATATGAAAAGATACTGGTCAAAGAGAAAAGCAGCTCATAAAAGAACTCCAAAGATTGATTTAAGGTTGTCCTTGTCCTGTAAAAGTTAAAAAAAATGTTGTAGCAACTGATCATTAGCGATTACTGCTGGCAAGAGAACAGTGGGTATTATGTAATAATTTCTCGATACAAGCCCGGAATCGAATTCGGGACATTAAGCTTAGTATTCTGGGAGACTAAACACAACTACACTGCCAAATTAATGTTATTGATTGCTTCTAGTCTTTTAAAAACGGTAGAAACAGATGGAAAGTATCGTATGTGTATTTTCAAGTTACCACAAACCGTGAATGAAGTTCGTTCAGTACATCCATCACTCGCGAGTGGAATGTTAATCTGATTGCACTTGACCTACTGGTTCCAGTACTATAAATATAGAAGCAAATCTGTTTCTTCTCTAACATATCAGTTAAAATAAATGACAAAGGCGTTTGAGAACAGATAAGGAAGAGCGGTAAATGGCAGTATCCAGTATTTTGTTCTACAGAAGTATATTCCAAGACTATGTACTTACGAGGAAACCTGGTGTAAACCAGGAAACCTTTTAAAGCGATACATCGGAAGATTTACTTATAACAACCACCCTTGCAAGGTTTAGAAAATTTATTAGGTTTACTGACGCAAAATACTATAAGAAATGACATAAAATTTGAGAGATCGTACTCTAATTGAAATTAAACTAATTATATTAACTAACCGATAATTACCTCCGGCAAATTCAGCAGAAGAACTTCAGCGCTTGACAGATATAATTTCTAAAGAGGGAGAACAGTTGGTCTAAAATCTACAGTGACGGTGGTCTGTTAAGGTTTGTAAACTCGATGCGACTTACATATTGCAGATCAACCTGTTGAGCACATTCAGGAATTTAATTATTTAAGAAGTTGGATTACTGCAGATCTGAAGCCAGCAGTGGAAATAAGAGTGCGTGTTGAAAGACTAGCATTTATTAAAATGAAGCATTTGTTATTTAATAATACAGTTTCAATTCTGTAAAACAAAGGTTTGTCAAGACGGATATTTACTCTGTCCTGCTATACGGTGTGGAGACATAGATTTGAATATGCAGTGTGTGAGTATGTAATCGTTTAGAGTTGTGGGTGTCCTGAAGAATGCGCACAGTTTTTTAGACGATCATCATGATACCAACGTTGATGTTTTGAGAGGTATCAAAAGAAGGAAGCCTTACCTTGGTAATTTACACAGAGGTAAAAAGTATGAGTTTCTTAGATTTATTATCAAGGACTAAGTTGAGGATAGACACCGACCTGGAAGAAAGAAATGTTCATGTTGAAGAATATCAGAGACTGGTACGCACAATCTTCTAAGAGGGTTCATGATAGAAATAAATTTATCAGAGTTGCAGTAAATTTTCATTGGTAAATGGAGTCGGCATTTAAAGAAGAATATACCTGCACTAAATTAACACTACTATAATGCTGTTTCATTTTTCCTTTCGTTTGTAAGATGTAAAAATCCACAAAAATTCTAATTCGGTGTTATGTTTTATAATTATAAAATGGACTATAGCAATCACACATAAATCACGTAAAAATCTTTAAAATAGGTATTAAACACAACAGAATTTAGGTGACCCGAACTAATTAGGAACAGAGTCCAAAAGCAAATATATAATCAGATGAGGTCGGAACACTGAAAGTTCAGATTTATCTGTAATTATCTATACAACCTTTCTTGTATTATTATTATACAACTTATTATATCAAAGGATACAAATTAAGCACTATACATGAACAAAAGAAAATTAGGAATTTGAAATTACAGTTTCAAAAAAAGTTAGAATTACTTTCCAGTTTCTTCACTGACATAATAAAACTCATATTTCATTTGTGATGACAAATGATTTATTTATTTTCAGTACACTAATGTAATATGATTATAAGATATTACATAATAAATCATCACTCACTATTTACCAACCTAATTCAACACAATTTGTTTCTTGTACGATGGGAAGAATAAAAAAACTCACTAGGTGTATCCGATACCTTGAGTTTACTTCAATGCAAGTCACAAAATTCGACTACTAAGGCAATGGTGAGGGACGATTATATTAATGTCATTTATAAAAATCAATAATCCCGGGTTTGAGTATAAAAATAAGTTTGCGACATAAAAAATAAATTTATTAATTTGAAAAGAAAAATCCTTTGATCACATAGTTAAATAAGTTTATACGCGAGATTAAAACTTGATGGAAAATGATTTTAAAGTTTTACAATATTACAAAGTTTATTTAAACTTTAAAACTAATGCATATTTTATATTATTTTATTCATTCGTTAAATCATTTAATTAATTCATAACTAAAACAGCTACAGTAAAATATTAAATTGATTGTAATTCTGTATTTCAATAATAAATTTATGTTTTCCAGTAAATCTGAGATTATTGTAAGAGGTAAGATTTCTTACTTTACAACAATACAACATTTTTATACATAAACTTTTTTCAGGATGAAAAATTTAATAAATTTTAAATTGTATTTTGTAAAATTTCGCTCTGTTCATTCTTTTTAATAGTCATTCTTTTTTTATGTTCATTCAGCTTATTAACTCGGGTGATCAATCTTATGATATTCATATGTGTATAAATCCATGCGGTACTTTTGTAACAAAACGTTTTCCATGATTAATCACTGAAACGTTAGGTAATCGACTAACGATTCTAAGAACGTTAAGTAATAAAATTTTTCTAATCGATATACAACAGATAAATATTTCCTTTACTTTGTTATCGATCAAGATACATTAGGCCTACTTTTAAAACGCTGAATATAGCAATCAACTTAAATGCATTATGCATAACACTTAACGCAACTGAATTATTGTTCACAATGGATGAGATGAATACTGATATACAGTACCAATTTCCGAACGCCAAACGGCCCTTAGGTTACAGGTTGTATACGTACATTACCTAAAGGGTGGTGAAAAAACAACACAGCTTCTCGTCACTGCGACCTATTACGATCTTTTGTGATATAACTCTTTAAGCACATTACCTACTTAGAAGCAATTTTAGCTACTACATTCTAAAGCTATTAAACCATCTGAAAATGTCAGTGATGAGGCTTTTCAGTATTTAGAATTTTCACAATTGGACAAACATTTTACACAGCAAATTTTATTTCATTAAAACGGCTCTAATTTTATCCTTTTATATTTATTTTGTTATCTATTTATTTAAATTTGTTAAGTAATACATTTATAAAACGCAGAACTCTGTAAATACTATAAATGTAGAATTTAATAGTATTAACATTATAATTTTTTTACATTTCTGATTTATAGCAATCTGATTAAAACTAATGAACAGTTTTTCTTAAGCTATATTAATCCCCCTTCTCTTTAATTATGGAGTCACCCACTTTTTCTTTAACGTCACTTACACAGTGTTTTATAAACATATTAATTAATTATATCTAAATTAATCCTATTGGTAACTTAAACATTAATTCAGCAAGTACATACATGACTTAAATAGTAACTTTATATTATTTATACCTATCCAGTCACTTTAGTAATTTACATTATATACATGACTTAAATGTAATTTAATCTCATTTATAGCTTAAACAATATGACTTTCTCTTACGCACTAAATCTATAGGCTTAGTCCTTTTCAGTCACCTAACTATTACACTAGTGTCAAATAATTCAAGTACTTCAACGTTGACGTTATCGTGATGACATTCTACTGCTGCTGACATACCATGGAGCATTTACAATGTTCCTGAGCACCTTGTTTTGAAACCTTTGGATAGCATTTACGTTACTTGTTTTGGTGTAGCCATAGATCTGCAAGACATATAGGTACCAGTTTTAGCATTAGCTCGTTTAGAAGCAATTAATTCAAGATTGACAGTTCAGAGACCATACCGAGTAACAAATACATCTTTCTATACTTAGTTCGTAATTCATTCTTTTTCGTCTTAACATGTTCCTTCCACCTCATCTAACCGTCTAGGGTCATCCAAATAATTCACTGAGTTGTCAAAAGGTGTTGGATTACCGTTGATACTTATAAAATAACCTGTAATGTTAAAACTTATTTTTGCTTGATAATGATACTTAATTAATCATTTCAATAACATTTACTTACCAAAAATATAAATACGAATCCAGATACACAATTAACATACGAAAGTATTACATACCTGAAACAAAGAAGAAAAACCTCGTAAGTAATTTTAATAATGAGGTTGTAAGGAAAATGTTTTAATAATTAATTTAACACACAACATCTCAAAATATACCATTTTTCTAACGCTCTATAAAACATCTGTACAAACGCTTCTACAGATGAGAACAACACAACAACTAACGTGTATTTAATTTTTAAGAATCCTTAAAAAAACCGGCGTAAAAACAAGCTAATTTAAAGAAATAAAGCTTATTCAAAATCAGGAAGTTTACTATTTGCAATGTATGTGGAGGTACCAATGGAAATCTGTCACTCCTATTTTACCCATTCACTCATCACTAAAACTGTAACTTACCTATCAAGAAGAGAGCTGAAATTTGAGATATTTGTATTTAAGGGCAAAACAGAAAAATGTTCAAGCATTTTGATCACTTGACCCTACGGAGTAAAAAAGGATGAAAATCCAAAACCAACATATACTATTTCTATACCTTCCCGAGAAAATACAGTTTAAAAAATGGCATGTGTTCTCAATACCTAATAACATAACTGATTCACAAAATATTACAAAACAGAATACAAGTTTAAAAAAAAAGAAACAAACAACAAACTCAGCATAATCTAGACGTGACTTATACAGAGTGATTTTATGTCCCGTTACCCAATTGTTAATGTCTAGTAATTTTTTTCTAAGAAAGGGAAATTTTGTTTCGTGACATGAAGTTGGTAGCCCTACTCAACCGGTACAGATACGGCAGTGTGAGTTGATTCTCTTTGAGCTATGTAAATGTTTTGCCGTTTTCGGTCGAGTTATGTACATAATGTCTTTTACCTTAGAACAACGTTGTTCGTTCTTGAACAAATTTTGGTACGAAATCGTACGCGAGTGTACAAGAATCATTTCAATTTCAATTTTTAGCAGCTTTCTGAACACTCGAATATGACAAACCAACTTGAGAGGAAAGTTTTTGTAAACTTTTCCGTGGAGAATTGAACAATCTTATTTTCACGATTTCTAAAACGTCATCTGTCAAGAGAGTTAGTCGACCACTACGTTTTCTGTCGCAAACACTACCTCTCTCTCGAAATCGGTTTGTTAGCCTAAAAATTGACAATTTCTTTGGTGGAGGAACACCAAAATATAATTTGAAATGATTCTTTTACACTCGCGTACAATTTCGTAGCAAAATATTGTTCAAGAAAGAAAACCCGTTGTTCTAGGGTAAAATACCTGTTCGTAACATGACCGGAAACTGTACAAAATTTTACACAGCTCACGGAGAATCAACTTACACTGCCGTATCTATACCGGTTGAGTAGGGCACCCAATTTTATGTCACAAAACAAAATTTCCCTTTCTTGGAAAAAAATGACCAAACATTAACAATTGGGTAACAGGACTAAAACAATCACTCTGTAGATGGTCGTGTGCCAGACAATAACTGATATGATTATTTATACTTAAATAATGAATTTTAATGACACGATCCCTTGCGCTGAAGCAGTAAAAACGAGTAACTACTTTACAGAAAGAAAAAGTTATTATTTATAATTTTAAAAAAACAGGTAAGTTACAGTTTTAAAAATCGGTCTGTTATACTAGTAATTTTATTATCCAATTAACGTTGGAAACCCAACTTAAGCGTGAACCGTCTGAATATTAAGCCCGTGCACAGCGCGGGCTTTAAAACTAGTTAAAACAAAATTAAAAATTTGTGCATTTATGTTCATAATTAAAAATAACTTATAATTTACAAAAATAATACAATAAAATTACTTTTTATGAATATGAAAATAACCTAATTCTGATATTGCTACTTATGTACGTCAGAGATGGAAATACGCTACTAAAAACTAATAACAGCATACAAAATAAAAATTAATTGATAAAAAATTAATAAAATTCTAACAGAGGGGTTATCAATTTTGTATAAACGAAAATTTAAAAGTAAGACCGATTTAACTTAGGCATAAAAAAAACAAAAAAACTGTGGCCCTGTATTCACAGCCAACGTCTGATAAAGGGTTTTGGCGCCGTAGGCTAATTTGTTTATGCCCAGTTACCATGTTGATCCACTTTTAAAAATTGTATGTTTATAAACTTCCACTTCTAAATTTATGTTCTCAAATATAAAAATTTTCACCGTAGGCTACACCGAGTTAATCTAATATTTTGGCCAACATTTTTCATAAAATAAATAATTTAAATTATATATTAAATTACAGATAAAAATTATAATCCTAATTTAATATTCATTTCATAAAGAACGTACAAACCGTGATAGTTAAACTTGATCGAATAACAAAAAGAAAAGAAAAGAAGCCATCAATAAAAATGAAGAGAAAGGTAAAGCAATTTAAGATGACACATCTTTATATTTACGTTCTTAAGTAACATTTAAAGAGAATATAAGTAATCATTCATTTTTACACTTCATAAATATAAAGCAAAAGCGATACAGAACAAGAAAATCGTTACTCAAATCAGGAGGTGGTTGCTCATATCAAAGAACGAGATGTCTGGAAGCTCTTAGTTCACCTTCTGCCTGTTATTTTATGTTTTAACATTATTATTTCACAACGGCTAAAGTAATACGAAATCAGGAATTAAAAAAGATTAATTTTTTGATGTTAGATTTTTTCTGAATCGATTCATAAACAATACTATACTTGTTATTTTCTACAAGCGATCAATAGGAATTCAAGATCAAAAATTATATTTTACATTAATTTTTTTTAAATCAGTGTAAACAATAAACAATAAGCATGGTACCTACAGAGCCATTTGCTATTTTTCATTATTTTCTTTAAGTTCCACGTATTTGTGTTGGTAATTTTAGTAATGTCACTGGTTATCAGCTGTAATCATTCTGAAGTAGCTTATGTATTGGATATGTTTATTGCATATTGGTCGTCTAGAAGTTCACGTGGTTTTATAGTTGTTTGCTGTTTCCCAAGAAGCGGTATATTTTCACGAAAGTTTTTTTTAGTTTCGGATAACATTACACAGTTTCGAAAAATCTTGAAATCGTCAGTAGTTCAAAGATTCGTGATTTTTATTAATTTTTAGGTGTATAAAACGAAAATGTTCCAGTCGTACCATAAAAATGTTTAAATCGCTAAATTAATTAATCCAGAGGTACACTGTATTGATTCGGTTACTCATTTTCAGTATTTGCATCAAAAATTAATTCAGCAGAGTGTTTTTCACTTTTTCGTTTTGACCGGTTTGGTTTACCTAATTTGTAATTTTTTACGCTGGGGAACATTTATTAACATGTGTGTGTAATTTTCGTATCTGTACCAGTATATTGACTTCGGCATTTATGTTTCCATATTTCATTTTATTTTCTAATACGTGCCTACCGCCTTTGGGTCACTGACAAGCATCCTTTTGATTACATAAAATGATAGTTTGATTATTTTTTCGACATTTAGCCCTATTATTGGAATAAATTAAAAATTTTCTTTAATAACTACAATGGTCCGATAAATCTCTCTGATATTTGCAACTTCACAATCATTACAACCTTTCTGATGCCAACAATAAGCTCGTGAATACCGCAGACACTAGTAAGATTTTAATGAACAAGCGACTCTAATGATATCTAAATATTTTAATTTTACAAGGCAACTATTTTGAAAAGCTAAATAGCTCAAATTCACTATTTTTGTAATATTAAATCTCTTAGTACGCTTGCGTTATAAAAAAAAGTTGAACTTAATATACGATTTAACCGTTTCTGAGATAAAAATGCACGTTATAAAACAAAATGACGGATACCCAGAAAACTAAACGCTTTCGGACACATACTGCCAGTACATTTTCTGTTTTTTTTTTTAAGAAAACCAGAAACTGAATTCTTAAAACACTTTTTGAGATCACTCAGTATATATTACGAAGTTAATAACTATCATTCCGATAGGATTAGGAAGATAATTGCGCGGGAATTAGTGAAAACTAATCGTACAATATAACAACTATCATATTTAAATTTGTAGATCTAATTAAGAAAAAGTTTATTTTAAAATTTACACCATGTTACTAAAGTATAATGTTATGTTTAACTTAACTGAATTACTACGATAATTATTCACATTTTATAATTTATGTTTAAACACTCAAAACAGTTTAAACAACACAATTATATTATTAAAACTTTCAGATCTGTGATCTGTGTGACTAATTCAAAAAGTGACTAATTCAAATATTTTCATTTAAGTTTTGTTTGTTCTGGCAATTTTCTTAAACATATGTCAATAATAAATCCGTTAAGCAAATTTTCACACTGAAAAGAACCACTAACTTATACCTGTAAAGTAAAATGTTTAACGAACTATTTTATTTGTGATAAAAATTATTACTTTTTGTCATAAATAATATATTTACACTGAATTATGAATTAATTACCCTTAAACTTCACGTGTGATACGTAAACCGTATAAATCAAAAAAATTCGTGAGTTTTTTACAGCTTCAAGTTTGCCCTTTCTTACATCTCAGAGATCACTTTTCCCTATCACGCCAATCCTCCTCTGCCAGCCCTCGCCTATCCATAGACTCTATGACAACATCAATCCACATTCTCACTGGGCGCCCTCTTCTTTGTCTCTCCTATGGAACCTAACTGAAGACTCCAACAGGCCATCTCGCCTCCTTCAATCTTTGCAGGTGTTCGTACCACTAGAACCTTTTCCTCTCAATATCCTGCACAACAGCGTTAGTTTCACCCATCCTCTCCAGAATTTCAACATTTCGCACGTGGTTCTGGCTTGAAACTCGACAACTCCTACTTAGGAAATATATCCGAGTAGCCAACACCCTCTTTTTATTTCTCTCAGCCAACTCCCACGTCTCAGTACCCACTTCTGTACTGTATCTCCTATTCTTCTTTTTATCTCCTTCTGGATAAATTTAGACCACGCACTGGATTCAACAACTGGGTGCTCTTTTCCTCTGTATAATTCTGTTTGCGTCTTCTTTACTAAGCAACACTCTCAGGTATCTGTACTCTTCACATATTTTAATATTTCCTCTTCCCCTTCACAAATTTCGGCCAGGTAAGCCAATTGGTAGGCTTCGTTTTAGCATAATTTATGGTCAGACCGCATTTCCTGTAAGTTTCCGTCAGTTTTCTCACCACGTAATCCAAGCCATAAGTTAAAGAAATTACTTATCTATAAGTAACTTATTATAATTATATCTATTAGTATTATTATATCTATAAGTATTATCTTACGCATAAGGCTACATATTAATTTGTTAAACACTGTGACGTATATCCACCGTTAAATTAATTTATTTTATACTTATTAATTACAACTATTAAAAAACACCAGAAACGCTCAAAGAATGAGCAAGAACACTTCCCAATTAAGTACTTTCATGACTTTAACACATCGTTAGCATTCTTTGACCGTTTCTAGTGGTTTTTAAAAATCTTATTTATAATCAAAAAAATGTATACATACGTCCAGCTGATAGATTGTATGTATAGTTACCCAGAAATAATTTTGAAATAATAGGGCTGAATAATTTATTTCCAGAAATAGTTTTTGAAAATTAAAATCTTAGGTAATTTATTTTAGATTTTTTTTAAAAATCGCAACTGCTTATTCATTAGCGACTTTAGTGGGTTTTGATACATTATTGTCCAGTTTAAACACGTAATTATTTTCCAGACACTAGCCGGGAATCAAACCCGGGGCATTCCTTTTTGATACCTAGCATGCTAACTACAGTCCCACGGAGGCGGCCAATAAGATAATTTAGTAAGTAAACAATGTTGCTTAAATCTTTTCAGATTATTAACATTATCATTAACATTATATCTGATTAAGTAAATGGTTACGTTTTCTTCAGATGTTAACCGAATTGTTATTTAATTTGGAACATCTCACTGACTGACTGTCATAAACTCAATTATCACTAATTCTCTAACTACCAGATCACTTATGTAAAATTTGGCAAGTTTTGTCCTTAGGGATTGAACAGGAAATCTAAAGCATTCGTTTACCGATTACTTGCGCGTAAGGGGGAAGGGTAAGTACCCTAAAGCAACACATATTAGACTGTTGTTAATATGAAAAATTATACAACTGTAATTGTACGATTAATTATGTCAAATATAGTATATTATTATAATCTATTTTGTACGTTTTGGCCTTTTTTGGACAGCATTGAACTTTTCGCATGTTCTGTTTCCTCTTTCTTTCTTCACAGAACCTCTTCATCTTTCACTCATCATCTTCTTTCTTTCTCCTGAGCACTTATATGCTGATTTTTCAGAATCAGCGTTTGTGCTATTAAAAATTTTAAAGTCGTCTATGGACTTTCCAAATGTGTCTTTGTCCTGGATAGCGTTTTTCTGTAATCCGATTTCCTCAAGGTCTCTTTCCACTTCTTTAAACCATCCAGTTGTTGTCTTGATCCCATTTGAACATTCTTTTAGTTAATACTGTTATCCTTTCTGTTGAGATCTCCGTCAAATTTCACCCTTCTTTTCCTAACTGTGGTTGTAATGTCTCCATTAGTCTATGTAGGCTTTTAATGGACCTCAGTGCCCATGTTCCATCATCTGACTTTATGGGTCCCAAGATTTTCCTTAGGATTCTTTTTTCCCTCTTTTCTATTTCCAACATTCCTCCTCTTGTACTGAGAGTTAGACATTCAGAGGCATAGAGCCCTTCAGGTTTGATTACCGCGTTGTAATGCTGTATTTTAGCTCTATAAGAAATGTTACGTTTATTATAGAAGTTCTACGTGATCCCATAAGCTCTCTCTAGTTTCTTAACTAGTTGGAAATTATAACCTATTATTAATAAGATTAATAAAAAATATATAATAAAATAATTTTAATAAATATATTACTAATTTTTTCGTAAATATTTCTTTAAAGTCGCATCAATAGCTAGGCCATTAACGACTAATTTAGGTTAAGGAACGGTGAAGTTGAAAATGTAATATTTCCTCCAGACCCTATCCAGGAATTGAATCCGAGACCTTCCGATTTGCAGCGCACCACGCTGACCACTAAGTTACGGAGACGGTCAATTATATAACTTATTTATTATATTACAACGATTTCCACATTTTTAATAAGATGGTATTTATTACTTTTTTAACTTTTATATATTTATTCCCAACTGTACAAGGGAATATGATGAAAACATAAAACTTGATTTTCAGACGTATAGTACTCAGAAGTAGGATTTCAATGGGATTACTTTTAGACCAGGAAGAATTTATTTTTAATTTTATAATTTATTTATTTTTCTTAAATTAATATTCTGTTGTACTTATTCAACAGAAAAAGTTAATTCACTTTAAGTGAACAAACTGTACTGCGTAAGCTAAGTGCTTCAAGTGTATTTAGTGCATATTTATGGCAGCATCAAAATATCTACCACATTTTATTTGTTAAGACTTGAAACATGAGTCTTGTATTGTTAAGTCCCTTATTTTTTTCTTCAATAAAATTCATCATAATGCTATTTTAACCATAATTTCAGTATACGTTGTTACTAAACATGTAATTTTAAAGCAATACCCTCTATTTCAAAATACAAACATCTCACTGGTATTGGAGTAGTAGACTAACAGACAAAGTTATCTATTTTTGCAAATAAATTATGAAGTTTAATTAACTTGGGATCCATAAATTGACATAATATTGCAGATAATAAATGTTCTAGTAGAGTAAAATTCATATGAACTAGAAACGGGAAGCAATATTATAAATGTATGAATAGTGTGTCGTACACTTCTGTAATGTTTGAGATGGTTGCAAGTCGGAACGAAGAGGACTTAAGCAGTAGTATGGCGATGCGGTAAAAAGTAAAGGGAACAGAGAAATGCATTGTTTTTAAATGGAATGAACAAGAACAAGATGAAAATTGGAACAGGATAGGAATTGAAGAATGATATAAAAGTGTGAGTTTGTAAGTTACTGGAAAGTTTGATTCGTGGTAGTTTGAAGTTAAAGTGTATGAGACAGAGATAGCTGATTGGAGAACGGAGAGAATGAGACTTCGGTCGTTTTAACTGTCTTGGGGTTGCCTGCACCTCTCAAAATCTGGCTTTCTCTCTCGGACATTTTATACTTCCTCTCACTTCCTCTTCTGGATATCTTCGTAGCTCTTTCTTCCTCTACATCCAGCACTACTTGACTTCAGTTCTGTATTCCATAGAAATTCAGTTTAATTAAAGTTAAGGGGCTCGCGACACCCCTTTGTGTACTCAAATGACTCCTTTAGACCCCCACCTTCTTTTCCTCCCCCTTTGCTTTTGTTCCGTACTTGACATTCCATTGCAGTACTACCAACAAGTCACAGCGAGTCAAAAACTCTCTGTTCCGATATTACTATTGTATGTATGCATGATTTTGACGTCACATTCTATATAAATTTCTACAATATTTATAGAGCATAAACATAAATATGACAAAACCATCATAACGACAATAATAGAAGTAAAGAGGTAAATCGGCAAAAGTATTACCGTTCTACTAAGCCCCAAGAGATTTGTTGTATACATGCGATATAAACTAGAATTCCTTTTGAATAATGTCAACAACAAACTAATAAACTAACTTTGTCGTTTTTATTCTTCGCCGACGTCTACTTTGTAATATAAGAAAAAAATTACCGGCCAAAAATTCATAAGCAAGTTATTTTAAAACATTTATTGAAATATATTTTATTATTCGCTTTTAAATATAATCTAGTAGTTTATTGAAAAAATATATATAATCATTCCGAATTGAAAACCTTCAATTAATACTTAAATTAGGTTACAAGTAATTAATAAAGTTACTTAACAACTAATTCGAATTACAGATTGACAAGCCCTGAAATCACGAAGAACTTTTTATAACTAAAACTATTACTGTAAAATAATTCAAATGAAAATACCAAGAATCAATTTATCTAGAGTTTGTAATCAACTAAGTAGTGTACACTTACGGGTGCATTTTAACAAACGATATTATAAAAAGGCCTTCGTTCGTACAAAAGAATTTTTGATGCTTTCAAAGAATATCGGTTTAAATACTTATTTTTTTTGTTTAGTTGTGAGTTTCTTGTACGAGAAAAAAACCTAAGTTTATCAAAGAAAGTTAACAAATTTTGCAGTTAGTTACTCCAAAACGAACAGCGTTTCTACGATGACAAAATACAATTACTGTTACGATTCATCTCGTAAAACTTTTGTTATAAATATTATTTTTAAAATAATTCCAATATGAATTTAACTGAACACAACATATTTCTACATAAATTAAATGTATTTTTAGTCGAAGAATAATGAAAATTTTCAGATAATCTAAAATAAAAGATGGCTGAAGAAAACAATTAATTAAAAGTCAAAAAACTAACAAATACGACTGACAGAAAATTTCAGATTATTTATTATTAAGAAGAATTCATTTGACAACCACCTCCTCAACTACTAAACTGAACCTAACCGAGTTCGATTCCAGGTCAAGTATTTCTTCTATGACCTTTCATCATCAGAATTACCAGTAATGTGCACAACAGTCAGACACAAAAAAACCAAAATCGAATGGATCAAGTTATATTTACACAGGCTAAGGATAGACCATTCAGATCTGACACATTAAGACCATAAGTAAAGATTCTCAACTACTGTGTTTATATTACGACTTCCAAATCGCAAAATTCAATACATAAAAACTTAAAACTTTTGCAAAATATTCAGCATCAGTATTTCATTTACGACAAACTTCAATAGAACATATCCTAAATTTTCTAAATACCCTCAAAAGAAACCACCTCAAATGATATAAAAATTATTTCGGATTTTTTGTAAACCATCCCCACCACCAACGAAGACTCCTTATTGAACCATTGATCGCGAAATAGTCCTATGCGATAAAGGTAGATTTATCGCATAGGACCATTTCGGAGCACGAAAAAAGAAGAAGTTCCTTTGGAACTTCATATTCTCAGCATTATTTTGACTGTACTAGGCTTTTTCCTTTCGGCCATCGAATGTTCTGCTTTTGCTCTTCGTAGAAACCCTTAAGTCAGTCATCCTTGTCTAAATTTGGTTCGGTTCACTATATTCTCTCGGTTTATTCCAGTTTCTCTGTATCCTTCCGCCTTCTTTAAACTATTTATCCGACAACTTGATCTATTGCTAAGTGTCTTCGGTTTTTTCTTGTTTTATAAGCCCCAATTGAAGCACTATAGTCAACTTTAAGCCTTTACCGGATCGTTCGACTTATTTTCTTTTATCCCACATCTTCTTCATATTTTCAATATCTTCGTTATTTAATAATATTATTTTTTTCAGTGCAACTTTCCTGTTTTCTACCGTTAAAGATTTCTGCTGTTTAACTAATAACTATATATTTTAGTTGTTAACTATATATTTCTAACAGTACATTTTTTGCTTATTTAAAGTCGCATTTACAGCTTGGTTGTTAGCGACAACGGTGTGTTAAGAAATTGTAACGGTGGGTTTTGGCATGTAATTATTTCCAGACTCTAGCCGGGAATCGAACACGGGACCTCCGCATAGTAGGCTATCGCGCTAACCATAACGCCACGGTACTTTTATAACACGAATTTTTCTATAAAGCGTAATTTTATGCAGCATATAATCTAAAACGAGGTAATTCTAATGTAATCACTAATGGCCTCAGGTGTTGAAACTACCATTATAAATAAAACCATCAAGCTTGACATTCACAATAAAGACAATGAAAAGAACGTAAACATTGTAAAGGTAATTACAAAGTTGTATAATTAACTTTGTTTCTCAGTAAGCTATACAGTAATTACAATGAACACGCTAATTAATTCCCGAGATAAATATTTTATTACATGTTTATGTAAGGTGACACATTTAGGTTAGGTGTTTTATATAGAACAATAGAAATTGATTTTAATAACCTAAATTGAACAATTTTCAGAAACTGAAATGCAAAAAGTTTCATAATTATAATATTAAAAGTTATACGACTCCGGATGGTAAAGTTCGATTTATATTATCTTTATTAAATAGGTCGATTTGGTTGGGTGGTTTTCTATGGACACCCTAACTTCTCTACGACTGAATAGCAACCATGAAGTAAGAAGGTTAAGGTGTGTTCATGAGCGCGCGTTAGTGCAAGGGAAACATTATTGAATCAGGCAATATATGTGCACGGTGGGGTGGTATAAAGGTAGATGTATTAGTGGTGAGGTAAAGTGAGGTGAATGAGTACCAAGCGTTGTGAGTGGTTGGTTGCGTCGGTGCCAACTCAAACCAGAGTCGGCTGCCAGATTATTATATCACCGGCATGCTTACCGGCATCCAAAATCAATTTTTCAAGTGCATGACGAATTTTTTTAAAATATCTTCTTGTTAAAATACATTTTTACTTTTTTTTAAAGAATATTTTCTTTTTTATCTAAACGGCGAAGTACCTTCATCCATATGCTGTCAGAAAACAATTAATAAGAATTAAGTATTCACTATTCTTGCTACTACATCAAATTCTTTCCATGGCAGGTGAGAAGTGAGTTAAACTATTGGGAGGTAAACAAAAGATTACACGAATAATTTGATTATTGAATAAGTTACTTGTTATTTTAAAAAGCTGTTAATATAAACACTGAAAAATGTGTGTATAAGTTAAGTTAATCCCAAACACGTAAGTGAGAAGGATGTCCGGTGACTAACATTAATGTCATCACGTCGCTTTCATAGAAAATGCTCTTGTAACTACATAAATTTACATAGTAAAAATACGCTATATTTAAGGAAGTTGATATCAAATACAGACAATATTCAAATAAAAAATTAAGGAACCATAAACAAAGTCCGAAATATCATTGTACATAAATTAGACACATTTAAATAAGATTGTACTCAATTACCCGTTACTTCCAAGGCTCAGTTATAGAGAAGTGTAGTGTGCAAACTGAACTGCAGAGGAAAAGGTTCTTGATTTGATTCCCGGCAAGGGTCTGAAAATTCTTAACACATTAAGAGCCATTGACACTCTTTCTTTTAACCTATTGTAATCCCTAAAGACCAAGCTGTTGATACGTCTTTATACATCCCGATCCGGTTAAGCTTTGCACTACGAGAAAAATACAAACTGTTTATTTTCTTTTTTTGATTTCTTTGCTTTATGTCAACCCAATATTTCTTCATTCTTGCGCTCTGCGCTTTTCTCTTTCAGTCAGTTCAAACACCTGTTCCTTTACTCCTCAAAACGACTTTATCTTAGACCACTTTAATTTCATTAATTTTATCCTTCTATTCTTCCTTATCAAAAATCAGTTCGTGTTTCTTTCAATCCTCTTCCATAAACCCAAAAACAGAATGGAATACTTAATACAAAATAAGAAAAAGTGAACAATCTTGATTGAAAAAATTGTTTTATGATCTGTTGTTACAAATCTGTAAATATAATTTTGTGACAGGACTCACTAACCGACTCACTTACGAACCCACTCATCACTAATATCCAAACTTCCCATTAACAAAAGAGATTTGGGGTCTTTTCTCTTATTACCCCGCCAGTTGTTTTTTTTATATTTTGTGGAAATTACACCAGTAATCTTATAGTATTTTTAACGATAAAACTGAGAAAACATTAAAAAATCCTACATTAATATTTTACAAATTAATTATTAAATCTACCCACAGCAATTATGTCTTAATTAAAAGGTAACTCAGTTACCACTTACTGTTTCTACAGCACATTAGTTTCCAGAGGGTAAAACGCCCGAATACCCTAATTTTGTTGTGGTATATTCTTTACACCAACAGTTAATGAACCAAACAACTTTTTCCAGAAATAATCTACTACCTTCGAGCCATGTACCTACTCTTAATCCCACTTTAACACGACACGTGCGGCTGTGACAATGCCATCGATCGTTTTTATCTGTAAACGACTAAGTCATATCATGACCATTTCTACAGAAGTGCTGCTTGTGCAGAATATTTCATTCTTGCAAATATTTCACAGCCTTTTCTTTAGAATTAACGCTACAAACTAAATCAAACAAATTTATCGCCGTAGTAGTAGTGGCAGTTTCTTACCGGACGATGAGGAACAACAATAACTGAATACCTATTTTCCATTCTGATTTAAATTATGTAATTTTATATTTTATATTTCTGAGTACAATAGATTCAAATAAGATACTACAATTAAGTAGAACAATTCAAATAAGATAAGACACTAAAATTCAGTAGTCGTACTGTGGTGAGGGAATAAGAGAAAAGACTCGAGATCTGAATGTCGGCACATTTGTTCCTAGAGGATTAAACAGACAACTTAAGCATTTGGACTTCACCCATTTTCACCTGAATTCTAAAGGCGATGACTACCGTAACGGAATAACTATTATTTCTATACTTTCCTGAAGAGCTGCAGTTCTAAAATTCGGTATGCATATTCTGCAAGCGACGCTTGGAAAACAAAAACATTTTAATTTCGACCACTTGACTCTAAGAAGTGGAAACGGGTAACTATCATACAGTATATGGTAGTTAAATGCGATAGAATATCTGTAAATTGCCAAACTTATTCACTTTTGCAAATTGGCTTCAGTACTGTTAAAGCAATACTTGGAAAAAAGCAAAATGTAGAAAAGCTTTCAACCTGTTTATTTCAAACACCCCTCTGAAGTTAAAATAATAAATATATGTAAGATTTTAAACAAAAAAATCAACATCTGAATAAGAAACTGATAGTGTGATCTTGTGTGACAAACAATCTAAGGATTTAATAACCATAAATTTTATTAGTGTCATAATTATTAAATTACTCCCGTAATACTTGCTAACGACCACTGTAATTATACAGAATTTTAAAAAATACAACACAAATAATTCTTTCACATTCTTTTTTACCTTATAAGAACTCTGAATTTAGTAATGTTGTTCATCAAAATATTTTCAACGGAGAATAATAGGTGTAACACTTTGGTATCATCAAACATCGCTTAGACGTTTTTCTTCAAAAGAATATCAACAACTCACAGATGAACAATACCGGCACAACATATGATACAAAAATATATATAATAAAAACGATATAACTTGGATATAAATCAAGCTTAACGCGTTGCTTTTTCAACTGCTAAATGAGGTAAACAAAAAATTCAGAAATAGAAGGCAAAAGATCAGTGAATACGATCTGTAGAAGTTTAAAAAAAATCTTAAAGCACCTACGTCCTTAAGAAGTTACTCGTAAACCACAAAGAAACAAAAAAAAATTAACGCAATATTTTATTATACTCAACCCTGTTTCAGATACAGAATTTATTTCTACTTAGTGAACATGACAGTTAAAATATGAACGCAGACACTTTAAGTCTACAAATAATACACTAGGTTATATTGATTATGGATTCCATAAATGCACAATGCATAAATGATAAACTCAGCCATACAGATAACTGTGATAATACCGTGTAGTAATAATACGAATACGGTTGTTAAAATAAAAAAACTCGATTTGAAAAATTGCCATGAAACCAATACTTCCCTCTCCTGTAAATATTCATATAGGGAAAGAGAAATTAAAAAGTTTAATCAATAATATTTATGAAGTATTGCCCATAACAGGCAGATGAAGTGTAAAATTATTTGCACTCGATCTGCTAGTTTTAGGGCTATAAAAAATAGTTCTGTTTCTAATCACGTGGTCAGCATTATATGACACGATCATTTAAGAACAGAAGAGGTAGAGGTGTAAAAGACACTAATCACAGTTATCCCCTCTGAGAGTAATAAATTGCATTATACAGCCAGACCCTGTGGTGAATGACATCTTCAAAAATGTCATTTGAAAGGTGGAAAGTAGTTGCTTTTCGGAAGGTCTAACATGCTGATAAGCATATGCTACTTTTCCACTAAGTGGCGAAGGCAATTATAAATGATTGCACTCGTCGTTTCACTTAGTAAAGCCTCCAAAAGTTAAAACCAACCTTTCGGCTGATTACCTAAACAACAACATATGAAGTATGAACACAAAATTTATGTAAACTGAGATATTTTACATCAGTAATAGAGTATGGATAGGAATGGTGACGTCGGCCATTAAAAAAATGTATTTTTTATGTAACACAGATCTTAAGCATAGAAGTCCGAATCAGTTTGGTGAGATGCTATATCTTTTCTGTTATTTTGCATGGAAAACAAAACAAGAAAGATATAATTTAAGCCTTCGAATAATGGATATAAAAACGTTTGTTTAGGATATAAAAGGGCTACAAAATATGAAGCTACATCTTTGAGATTGTATTTTCATGGGTGGTATCCTCTACCACAGCTTTTGCTACAAGAGATACCTAGTTCCACATTTATATAAAATTCCTATTTTGTTTTGTTTAATTTAATTTAATTTTATTTCATTGTTATACTGATAGTGTATTTTGCCTTCACGTTGTAGATTATTATAATATGTGGAATAAAGATTATTATTACTATATCACAGCTCGAGAAATGGACGAATAAGGAAGACTAACATCAGATACTGAAGTAACTTATATTTTATTCAATTACATACAGTACTTTTATGTTGTTGATTGTTGTCTGTCCACACAATACTAAATTTATTCCTAAGATTATTTAGTTTACTAATAATTATTTGACCCACTGAGTTGGTCTAGAGGTAAAATCGTCGCCGCACGTCACCTGTTTAACAGCTGAATTTCGGAGACGATAATTCCTGGTTCAGATCCTAGTAACAGTAGTTACTTTTATACGGATTTAAATACTAGTCCGTGGCTACTGTTGTACTTTGATTGTTGGGGTTCAATTAACCATACTCTTTTAGGAATGGTTGGTCTGAGTCTGTAGAAGAAAACACCTCATTTATACGTCATACACATAATCATCTCATTGGGTTGGTTATTGTTCTGAATTGAACAGATTGGAACGTACACATATTAGAGAAAAAAAGAACTAATTATTTTATTGTCCGTATTTCTAGATCTACTTAAAAATATACAATAAATGCACTCTGGTCATTTCTGCTAATCAACATGAAAAGAAATATTTACGAATGTCACATAAAAATGGTGTTTATCGATCAGAATTTGATTATCTCATTTAAATGGCATTCATGTAAAGTAATAAGTTAAGGTATTAGTAATTTATAAAAATAGTCAAAATTTTATTCTGCTGGATAGCATCAAATTAACAATAGCTATATAATGTTATTGTCATGATTTTTATGTAATTTGTATGCACATTTCGTTAGGTTCATGTATACGTTTTGTATCCGGAAGTTAAATAAATTACGATGATGGTAAAAAATAAAATATTACTGAAGAATATCATTAATAACAAACCATAATACAGGAAAGACGCATTATACTACTGTTTTTTATGAAAAAAAAAACAATTGAATATTAATGTTCTATACGTATCAACAACTCTTACAACTGAAGTAATGTTGCAGCATGAAGTAATGTTTACAGACTTTTTAACATAATTCCTGTTAAACAAAAATTTTAATCTTTTCATAAATTTTTAACACTATTTTGTTTATAATTATACAATCTTTTTATAGAATAACAATGAGCTAATCTGAAATTTCAGTAGTAAAATTAATCATTTGTAACGATTTGTTAGTTCTGACACCGCAGCAGCTACCGCACTAGTCCCTTTGTAGACCGTCTCTTGGCCATCGGCGCTAGAGCCTTCTCCGCGGATTACCTGGTATGGGTCACGAATCATCTGTCGTATGAACGGATTTGTGTGTGTATGTGTGTCAGTGTAACAATGTGTGCGTTTGAATTGAATTTGTAATGGAGATAACATAACCGAAAATTCGGATGAACGAAAAGACATAGACTTAGTATAAAGCAAGCTGTAATCACTAGGCCTATACGTAGTATTCTTTTTTTATATAACTTTTTTTTAAAGCATAATCTGTTATGTAACAATAAATGCAACTTATCGATTAGATTAGCTCAAGAAAAAATTACAACCCGGCAAGGCTGTTTAAATCTTTTAGTCGCTTTCCACAAGGAGTAATCTGTATCAGCCGTGGGACTTAGATTCTGAATATAGTCATTGAAAGTTTCTTCTTTTACATTCAGGATCATCTCCTTTAGTTCACATGCAGCTCTGTTGAAGTTGGTCCTATCCTGCGGGTGTCGAGAATACTGCCATTAACGTAGTATTCTAAACTAAAAAAACTAACTACGTTAAATATTGTGGACAAAAATAGGATAGTACGATTGCATTAAGTAATAAAAAACATTATTTAAATAAACCCAGAACATAAACATACAAGTAATTGATATAATATTTAAAGCACTTAGTTTTTAATTTACAAGCTCCTACACATTCGTAAACGGATAAAAAGACATTTGTTGTTCACTGACTTCAAAAACATCAACTAGACTCTGACATTTTCTGTTCTTCCAAAGAAGGCTGGAGGTAGAAACATTTCTGTCGTCAAAATTTTACGTAAGCTTATCACAGAAACATAACTTCAAAGGAATTGTTTCTTTTTATTTTTGCTTATTACACTAACATGAATAAAATAACAATACAGTGCTTTATTTACTTATCCTGTACAATATTTAATTTATACATAACAGCTAACTTTTCTCAACAAATTGTTATAAATTTAATATATTATTTATTTTATACAAGATGGAGGAATCCGATAAAACCGATAAATTCCACGTCCTACGGAAGGAGTTACCTTCTTACATCTAGTATTACAGTGCAATGCAGATTACAATGTAAGAGTTATACGTAACTAAGTAGTGATAGAAAACATATTAAACGTAACGCACATATTACAAGTAAAAATTGTTGGGATTTCCCCACTGAAGCAACGGATTGCAAATAACCGAAATTGGAGTATTAAAAATCGGAAACAAGCAATTACCACATCCCGGAAGACCACTTTAATAATTCGACACAAATTATAATGTGCGAAATTCAACACTTATAACTTATACAATCTGTTTATAGAATAACATTTAGCTAATTTGAAGTTTAAGTAGTAAAATTAATCGTTTGTAAAGATTTGTTGGTTTTGATACCTTGCAGCAACCTTTAGAAGTACGGTAGTATAATGCAAAATGCTGAAAATTTGGATCACTGAAAATTGTATTCAATACACATAAGGATGTGTATTTACGAGAGCTGTATAAATGCAAGGAATAAGGTATTAAACATGTTACACATTATAGGGAGAAAGGAAGGGGTACACAATACACCGAACACACTGTTAAAATGTTACAGAATAAGTAAATGTTACGATATGAGTTTTAACAAAAATTATTAAACATATTTCATCTAAAAATTAATAAAAGCATCTAATTCGTTTTTAAATCTTTTATTTCTTTACTTACAATTGTAAAATTACAAGTAAATTTGTTAAAAAGGACGGCAAGACATGCAATACGTAAATTAGTGACGCCTAATATATACTATATGCTTGGTGAAAAATTGTACAATTTTATGACACTAAATTTGGGAAAACCAGACATGAAAAAATTATTTTGATTTTATTTTTTTAATTTTGTTTATTATATATTATGTAATTTATTTTACATCACGCCAGGTATCTATTCCACAACCACCGCAGACGATTTGGTGAATTTCAAGGAATACGTTATTTAGTCGTGCAATTTGTTGTACTCGTTAAGATTGTCGGTTAGTCTGTGGTAGAAGCGTGCACAACTTGTGTCTATTTCGTCTTAAATGAAGGTAACTTTGAGGTCATTGTAAAGAGTTTTGTTGCTCACATAATAAGGTGCATCGGTAACAAGTCGAAGAAATTTAGATTGAAAATCTTCTACCTTTTGAATTTTACTCGGTTTAGGAAAGCCAAAAATTTTAATTACGTAACCCCAAATAGGTTTAAATAAAGATTTTTATAGTAACAATTTTGTTTGTAGAGGTAGTCTACAAAAGGTAGTCTAGTTTGTAGAGGAGATAAATAAGTGACCCAATAACTAGTCATTTCGTAAACACGTATTCCTCTCCCGTATAAACTAATGTAGCGTATTATTCTGTATAAAACTAATTATAGTACCAAAAAGTAATTATCTGATTACAGTTTCATCAAAATAACGACAAGATTAGTTTTTGACAAGATCTAGGGGTCTAGGGATCTATTCGCGGTCGTGTCTGGCATTTTTTTACGTATCACCTCATCGTTAGCATTAGCAGTAATTACAGTCAGGTGTAAAAATAGACCAGGTTAAACATTTAAAAGATCAGTTCGGATGAACGAGAGCTTGTAAAACGGGAAATTACTGTAACATACAACCGACAAAAAATGTGCGGTTTACACCAAAACAAAATTATCAACGGTAGCTAATAATCAAACAGTGAAAAATCATATTATCACATAACATACCGTAATCTATAGGAAAAATTTTAGTTTGAGTATTGACCTTAAATACGTATAAGTCGATTGCATTACTGCGCTGCGTGAGAGCCTACTGTTAACTTCAAAGGGTTAAAATGAGTTTACAATAATTACTGGGTGAATAAAAATTACAATTAATATTAAAATATACATGCTGAATATTAGAACTGTATCCCTTCTAGAAAATATAAGGCAATTATCAATTAAAGTCGATAGTAACCCGAAATTAACATAAATGCCGATTTTTAGAGTTGTATCTCTTCGGGAAGGTATCAAAAAAATGTGTTGGTTTAGAGTAGTCACCCAAAATTTACCACTTAGGCGCACCTAATCGAGATCCTACAAAAACAAATTTGCCAAATTTCAGCGCTCTAGGTGATCAGGAAGAATAGTGATAAATACGTGACCAAATCAGTCAGTAGCCTAAAGGTTTTCGTATTTACATAAAAGGATTAATATGGATTCCGGATATCACAAATAATAACAATCATATTTCTTAACAAGATTTTGTTCAATACTAAAACAATCACGTTCATAACAATTATTGTGTCAATATGTCACATTCAGGAGTAATCTGTATTTCATTTTTAAAAGTGAGAGGATGAAAGTGGGTTAAGGCTGAGCGAGTTATGCAGCAACATTCAGTAACTGAATTATGCTTTTAACACTCCATAATTCACTAAGAGAAAAATATTAAATTAAGGTAATCAATGCAGAACATTCATTTTTATTTCATATATTAAAGCATCTATTAAAAAATGAGTTAACACTGAAACAATAAAAAACCAAATTTTGTCAACTAAAATATACAAGTCGAATATGAATACAACTGACAATAATTTCCGCTTAATAGAAAATACAAATAAAATAAAATATTAATAGTAAAATAATGAAAAAGTAAAATAAATAAAATAAAGTAAATAAATTAAAATAATTAATAATAATATTGGTAATTGATTTCACTTTATTTGTCTTTATTTACAACTGGGCGGTTTTGCACAACCAGTAAATATGCATGCAATATTATTGTTTAGGTCAACAGCCGAAAAGTTAGTTTGAACTTCTAGAGGCTTTACTAAGTAAAACAAGGAGTAGGTGGTGTAACATTGCCTTTCTCACTTAGTGAAATAATATACTTATCATCATGCCAGGCTCTCTGAAACGCACCTGCTTTCCACCCTGCAAATGACACCTACACTTTATACCACAGGGTCTGGTTGTATAATGATAAATTTAATTACTCTCAAAGGAGATAACTCTGGCTAGAGTATTTTACACCTCATTCTCTTATGTTCCTAAATCCTTCAGTCATATAACTTGCTGACCATGTGATAAGAAATAGAATCATTTTTCGTAGCCTGGAACTAGCAGATTGAGTGCCAATAAAGGAGGACACCACTCATAAGTAGGACTCCTGCTGTTAATTACCAATATTAGCCTATTTATGATGTAATAATTAAGACTATTCAATAAATAATAATAATAATAATAATTTTTATTAAGTGATCGTGTAATGCAGAGGCCGAGTTTAACTAAATTTTTCTTTACTTTCATGTTTAATTTGGAATATATTAAACCAAGTTAACCCAAATCTCTGCTCCACCTGCTGCTGAGCCTACATAGATTGCCAATAATGTTTTTTTTTAAATAATATAAACAATAACAAAATAATGTTTTTTCTTCTCTTCACGGCATAAAAAAATTAATAACAATGAAATCATTTATTCTTCTCTTTTCGCGACATAAGCTATATTCAGCTTGTTCAGTATCGAAATGTCTTTATGAGAAAGCTGTCTAATTAAAATAAATTACTCCCAGCGTTGTAGGGGTCTTCCCAAGCATCTCTTTCTCTCAAGCCTGTATTCAAAAATCCGTTCTGGAATTTTATCTCCCTTCATTTTTTGAAGATCCATCATTTCGATAATAATAGATTCTCTCATTTACACTTACAGTCTGAAGCTCTTTTCTTATATAGCAATTTTTAATTATGTCCTCCCTCCTATAACACTTGACCCTTCGTAGAAAACCCATCTCTTTAGCTTCCAATTTCTGTTTCTTTCTCTCCGTAACAGCCCAATTTTCGCTGCCATACATAAGTGTCGGAACTGTCATTACGTCATAAAATCTCATCATATTATGTTTTTGAGCTCTGTTCCTTGTGTACTTACAATTGTTCCGCATATATGTCAATTTCAAGCTATCGGTCAAAACCAATTTGGCAGCCCAAGCAACTGAATTTTCTGACCTGTTCAGTACATTTATTTTTTTACAATAATGATTATAGGAATTTACGTAGATTCGTAAATATTACAGCAATATTTAATTATTAAAAAAGTGCAAAACATTTAATAAAATACAGTAATTTTAAATGAAACTAACTTTAACTACACACACAACTTTACACACATATACAACGTCGTCGCTAATGACCGTTGTAGTTGATGCGACGTTAAATAAATCAATAAAAAAAAATTACAGTTGACCAATGACAAACTTAATACTGGCAAGACATCTGAAAAACTACAATTTACTGAACAGGAGAGTTTTCTGTTCCACTATAAAAAAAATACCGAATTTCAGCTCTCTAGGTTACCAGGAAGGACTTTCGTATTTACACAAAGACTAAAAACTACGGCAACCAAGAAATTTAATAGAGAAAATTAAATAATAAAGTATATCGTTTTGGAAATTAAATTTCAATAAGCACAGCAATAGAAAAACAAATTTGGTAGAGTGATTAAAAGTAGTTTTATTAATTTATTTTGGCGGTTAATGGCAAAGTATGATGGCCACAAAAGAGTTGTAAAAAAACTATACAATTTGAAAATGGTTGAACAAAAAACAAACCACGTACAAGACCGTAAGTTAAAACTATCGTAAAATTGTAATAATGCAATATCAAAATACAACACTTACTAACTACATCGTTTAAATGCCCTGTTAAACGCGAGTTACAAATTATCTATTTGCGGTTAAAACGTTCCCGTGATACTAAGTACTAACGTCGAAAAAATTGCAACACTATCGACTTAATAACCTGAACTGAACTTTTAAACCAATATATTTTTCTCAATCCGTTAAACATATTTTAACTCTGATTTCTGTCAGAAGGAATGGAAAGTGGAAGAAGAATACATCTAAAATACATACTAACGCGATTTTCAATATGTATTTCACATTATCTTTTATTTAAAAGCCTAATGTCACTAAATTCTTCAGTGTTTCACCATAACGTCTAGGTTATGGTAAAGTTATATTACAAGCTAAGTGTTTTTATACTTGTATATTTTTATGTTTGTGAAGCGTTATAGGCAGATATTCATCTAACTCACGTTTATAACAAAACTGTATAGACTTTTTAAATGAAATTTTACCTCGAATGGTTTCTTCAGGTTACTTAAAACTCTTAACTCGGTTCCTACCAGAGAAGAAATTTTCTAAAATTACAGGCTTTCAGGCCAACCCAGTTAGTCAGGTGGTACAACTTTGATATTAATACACTGTTGGCCGAGTAACTTTTTACAGCGATCAGCTGAGAGCCATAGCTGAATAAACTCCACTACGAGTCCATGTTAAAAATCTATGTCTACTTAAAAGAAATAATACAGCAAAATCAGCGATCAGATTGAATCGTTATCAGTAATGTGAAGTTATCGCTAAGAAACAAAAGCTAACGGAAAAAATTAAATAATTTTAAAAGTCTTAATATTTGTAATATGAACAGTTGAAATATTTCTTCTGTTTCTACAGTGTGTTGGTCTTGCCAGCCGTTATTTGCACAGCCTACTTATTTAAAGAATGATTTTTCGTTTATGGTTTTTGTATATCACGTTAAGTAACGGTAAACATTTCTTGAAGCTCTTAACAGCCCACATTCTCAGCATTCTTCCACAGTAGGGTTTTCTCCATTGTTCCGTCCATTCAGTGTCCTGCTTTTTTCCTGAAATCAGTAATCAGTAGTCTGTACTTATTTAAATTTATTGTGTTTTTATTTTTGGTTTATTCCAATTTTCTCTGTATCATTTTTGCTTTCTTAAACGACTTATCCGATACCCTAGTTCAGTATCCTGAAATTTGTAAAGTCAAACATTTTCCATTAATTTTATACAAAATCTTCGTATTTTGTGGCTTCCATTTTACCATTTTTTTTCTCGTCTTGACAATTCTTGTCTTCCTCGTACTGGCAATCTACTTTCTATTATTTCTAACACATTCTTCTATCATTTGACCCATTATTTTGCTTGAATTTCTCCTGTTATCTTACATCAAATAATTTATGTTTATTTAATTTTTAAAATTTATGGTTATTGGTGTTTCTCAACATCATTACTACCGATTCCACTTGATTTTTTTTTAAAATGACGCTTCAAATGAAAGAAAAGTTACGGATGTAAAACTGCGTCATTCTGCAGAGCTGATAGATCAGGGTTTGGTAACCTAAAAACACATCTAACTACATCAACTTAAAAATTTGTTCCTCCATGAAAAAATAGTATTGTAGTTAATTACTGAGCTTTCAATATGCAATCAAACAACCGAATTGAAATATCGACATAAAGAACTTCAAATAGCTGTTATAGACAACAAATTAATTACACATTACATTATACTGGATGACTGATGACCGCTGTCAGTCTGTTCATTTAATTGGTCCAGTATCACTGTATTTCGGTTATATAATTTATTTTACTATTTTTACAAAATAGAACAATAAAACTCATCAAATAAATTCCAAAAGTGAATTCCATTTATTACTTATTTTACAATGCAATTGAACGAAAATGTCACAAATATCATGGTACAAAAAAGTTAACATGTAAATGACAAACTACATACTTCTCCGTACACAATGATATAGCATCAGAGAAATGAAAATGACCAGATAGTTTCGTCAATAATTAAAATAACAAAACTGAATTGTATTTTACCAAAAAATATATCAAAATCAACAGAAACAGACTTCAATTAAAATTAGCAGAGAGGTAAAATACAATAATTTTATAGTAGTACCTCGCACTCTTACAACCAAACTTTGGAGTTCTTTCAAACATTTTATTTTAGTTGACCCCTGTTTTTAGTAACACAATTCTGAACCTAAGGTGTTTTTTTTTGGCATAAGCTGTTTATCTATTTACTCTGTGATATATCCATCATATTGGCTGAGATGTATAGGATTTTATTACATCCTCCTGTTCTAATACATAATATTTATTTGCTAAATATCTTATTTCCTACTCTCGCATAAAAAAATAGTAATTTTTCCAAAATACAACCATTGCGTATTAAGACAAAAGAGCAAATATCAGAAGTTAAAAATAATTAAATGCTACAAATTTTATGTATGACATTCGATCATTGAGCCCTTAGTTTAGCCAATATTTGTTTTTTGTTTCTTTATAATATATTGTTAAACTTCGGAGATCTTTAGTTCTTCAAACCAATTACGAAATTTAAAAAAAGATTACATTATTTACTTACATAAGGTTTGTGCTGACATAGCTACCCAATCAATACTAGTTCCTTTGAAGAAGGTCTCCAGGGCATCTCTCAAGTCCACAGATTACCTAGTATGTTTTGCGAATGCATCTGCTGTACGTACGGATTTGTAAGTGTTTGGAATTTCAAGTAAATAGAATTACAAAGGTATTTTATTATATCTGTGTCTGGTAAAATTACATCGATGTACAGTCCATTCGAAATAGCATGACAGTAAGTGTGTGAATGGTGGTAACTTTTCTAAATAATAAGTCCCTTTTCAAAAGAAAAAATTTCCCTTTTTAATAATTCTTATAAAATGTAATATCAATCTTTGTTTTGGAATTTTGAAAATCATAAGGAATTAATTATTTTACTGGCATTTGTTATTGTTGCATTCAGTAACTCATACATTCCATCAATACACAAGACGTGATTAATTAATGCATTAATTTTTTATAATTAACTTTTAAATAAAAATAATATAAAATAATAATTAATTCACAAATTTGATTTCCAATTTCCGTGTATTATTGGAAAAAACCATTATTATTTTCTTTCCATAATTAATTTATCTTTTAAAACGCTTTTATTCACTGACAGGGAAAGTTAACATAAAGAAAAATCTCTTAAGAGGTAGCACTGACGCATGAGTACATTACAAATTCCCTCTATTCATCATTCCATTTAAGGAATACCATCATGCTATTTTGAATGGACTGTATAGTGTTCTGTTGGTGACGCAGAAGGGACATTGTGTTAAGTGTACGTAGTATTTTGTTCTGTATTTTCTGAATGTGTCTTTATGTGTAGGTTCATCGGAACCCCACAATAATACTCCTAAACTCTTTCTCCTAGTAATTTAAAAATAAATAAATATACCTGGTCTTGTCACCGTTTTCTATATTCGTATTATATTCTCCAGACACAATTTTGAGCGTCTGTACAATAATCGTATCAGTACATTACTTTTGTAGAAGATTTCCCGTGACCTTGAAGACTGTATGGACGGGTGGTTTAGGAAAGACGAGGCATGCGAGGCAAAAATAGTGATCGTGCAATAGTAGCTGATGACATCTGCACAAACTACAATCTTATACTTCATGTGCTATAACGTCTTGTTATTTACCATAGTCTAATCCCGCTTCAATGTGCCTGTAGAAAATAGCCTAGTACAAAATACATATTTCTATTATTTCGTGAATCCGCCAAAAATTACAAACTTTAAACCCAGGATAAAACTAAAAAACTTAATATGAAATATAATTTTTAAAAACATTGAGAAACAAAATTAAAAATACAATCGGAAATTAAAATAAAATTAGCACAGCAATAGAACAGAACGGCGCCAGGTAATGCGGACATCAACATAAAAGAGAAAATGACCCAAAACAAAATAATTACAGTATTTAATTACGCTGCCGCAAAACGTAATCCGAAATACAAAAGTGTTTAAGTATTGTGGTAGTGTAGTATTAAATAGCTACGTTAATTTAAAACATGAATTAAACTTGTTTTTTGGTAAAAAAATCAATTAACACTTAACGTACCTGACTAATGTAATTCATAAAAATGTAATGAACAGAATTTCGCCTGCGTCCAATGACCCGACCAACTTTGCAGCCTCTACGTAAGGCCTTATTCTCAAACTTACACTACTATAGTACGAAACCCCATTTTTTCTTCTACCCAGCTTATAACTGTGTATTAATTTTTTTTAATTGATAAATTATATAATATTCAAAATTAAAATTTTTAAAAAATCTGCCCCGGAAATCGAAGGTTTTGGATATCCGCAGGCCGAATGAGGGGGGTTTACTGTATAAATGAGAATAGAGCAAATAAATATTCTTTTCAATCCTGAGGTCCTCAAATGAGACCCTTTGTTTTTGTCGATTTTTTTAATTTAAATCACACACAACTGATTTTAGAACCTGACTACCTTAAATATGGATAATCCCTAATTAAGGTTTGAGAAAAGCATGATTTTAAATGAAGTTATCGGTGCTAAAAATACAATAAATCGATAAAAACAAATGTCCTCATTTGAGGACCTCAGGATTGAACCTGAGTTGCAGCGCGTCGAGAAGTTAACGGTAGTACACCATTAGAAGGCTATTACGCTAGGCACTGCTCATCAAGGGAAAACCTTCAACAAAAGTATTGTAATTAGGAGCAAATTTTGAATTTGAATCTTGTTTTTGTAATGTGTTTACACCACGTCAGTCGCCTGTTGAAATAAAAGCCTAGATGTAAATAATTTGTAATTTAATGTGAAAACACAATATCACGATCACGTTTTCTTCAGAACATCAGCCTTATGGAGTATTTTATTGCTAAAATGCACGTAATAATATTAAAGAGAATTAAAAACTTCTGTTATTAATTTGTCCGATACTAAATTTAGCGGAAATGTTGAAGTATGTGTAGAAAAACCCGCATTAAAATTATTCCATTCCACATTGTTGACCACATGAACTTATACCTGTTATGTATAAGTCATGAAAATAAGAGAAAGTGAATAAAATTTAGTACTGGTCTGAAGATTAACGGGAAATTGTGATTTCCTGACCAATTATTATGATAGTAAATTCTCTTCGATATTCTTTTCTTGTTAAGTCATCAGTATTTATACCATATAATCATTTGAAAAAACAATGTTACAGAAAATTGTACCATGTGTACCAAAAAGAATGACCCGATTTTATATAGATTATTTATTAAGAAGAATGGTTTAACACCAACAAATTACATACTAAATTACTCACAAAAGACATAAGTTTATGAAAATCTATCATAAATGTTCAATATGTCCTCCATTGGCTGCACGGACGACATCTAGCCGATAGCTGAATTCATCCCAAACTGTAAACCTTGCTTTGGACCGCGAGACCAGGCTTTACACTCTTGGCCTCCTAGGTCCCCTGACATAACACCATGGGATTTTTTCCTGTGGGGATATGTTAAACAACTTGTTTATGTTCCTCCCTTACCTCGTGACATTGATGAACTAAAAAACAGAATATCAGCTGCTGTAGCTTCAGTGACAGAAGATACCTTACGCTCAGTTTGGGATGAATTCAGCTATCGGCTAGATGTCGTCCGTGCAGCCAATGGAGGACATATTGAACATTTATGATAGATTTTCATAAACTTATGTCTTTTGTGAGTAATTTAGTATGTAATTTGTTGGTGTTAAGCCATTCTTCTTAATAAATAATCTATATAAAATTGGGTCATTCTTTTTCGTACACATGGTATTATAAGGAATTTTAACATAAAACAATAAAATATTAAGTTGTACGTAATTGCATGATATCAAAATGACAATACTAATAATAATATTACAACACAAATGTGATATTTGTACAGGGATAAAAAATTGAGAAATACTTGTTACACTACGATTTAAACGTTTCATAGAAAATACATATTTGGTTCAGGTTCATAGTTAATGACAATAACTGCGGTTGTATCGTACTAAAGCATAAAACTTTTAATAAAATTTAACGCTGACGATGCATTATTAAAATCCGTTAACATAATATAATGTACAAAGTTACATTGCATAAAATGAAGTAATAGCAACTTATTACAAAACGCCCTGTACAATATTAATACAATATTAACAAGATTTTAACCGTCGGTATTACTTCTCGTACTCAACATGCAGTAAGCTTTTACAGAATTACCAGACCCGTTTATCTCGCAGTTGCACCTCTCACTCCGACTCGGAGCATTGTTAAATGAATTAAAAGGAACGATAATCTGAGCTGTTAACTAACTACAGCTTATTTTACTAATGACTTTTACAACTCACCCTACCTCCGTTGCCAGAGTCAAACCCTAAACATAAACCTAGTAAAATATTCAACAACAAGGAGACCAACACCTCTCCACCGCCGTCCCACAACAAGATCCCTTCTCGATGTAAACTCTTAACAAACAACAAGAAAACGACGACGCCACCACCACCGCTATCACCACGACCGGCGCCAACGATGCCACCGGATGAGATCTTAAGAGTAATGAATCTGTTATAACTCTCTCTTCCCTCAAGATTCCTCTCCTCTCTTCAAAACTTGACACAATGTCTCCATACCTCCCTCCTCATCGACATCTCGCTTGCACACATCAAATTAAAGGGATGATGATACTTCACAAATTACATTCAATTAAATTAAAGTTTTCAAATAAGTACATAAATACCGAGCTCGATACATTATTAAATGCATGTGATGGAATAAATAATCAAAATCATAATTAAAAAATCATAATATTACCCAGAAATGAACTTCACTTCTAACTTGGATACTAAACAGTTTCAATTATAATTTAACGGTTATTAAAATAGTTATTTATTTATGAAACAATCCGGTCAGTTCTCATCTAATCAGGTCTCTTTTACTCCCACTGTGTTCACACATCCTTCGACATTCCAAGGAAAATAATAACTTTTAAAAACTTCATTCCCAACAGTACAACCAACTTACAACTATGATGAGAAACATAAATTTATTAATTTTCACGAATGTTATTTTTTAATTTAGTATTAACGAGGTCAAACCATGACTGCTCCATCTTGTACGAAGCCTTCTTTCAATGTCACTCAGTAACTTAGGTGCACCTATATCTGGAATAAATTTTTTTTTTATTAAATTAAATTTTTATATTAAAATGACGATAGAGCTTCAGAAATACATTATTCACCCAATAAGTGTGCAAATCTGTATGCAAAATTCTATCTGTTGAATAAAAGGAACGTTAGTAATCTTTCTTTGTATTTTGAATTAAAACCTTTGTATGTATTTTTAATGGTAGACGGTTAAATGGAACCATAGTAAAACTAAAGTCAAAATTTTAAGATGACTGGTTTAGTGGACCTTGAGATTTTTCCGAAAATACAAACTTTTTCTCGTTATAAAATACAGTAGTAAGGCTAGGATCAGATGTAAAAAACTGACGTTTCTACGGTCGTAGACGAATACCAGTGAACTCTGTACAAAAATAAATAAAACTACAACAGCTTATGATTTGTATTATCATTGAAAGGCTAAAAACAGTACAATGGTTACATCAATTAATCTCAAAATTATAGTTTGTAACTTTTCTCAGGAACTACTGAAGTAAATCCAATGTAATTAGCTCGAAAACATTAGTAAAGTTTTAAGAAATAATCTGGTATGAACCGTATTAAAATTGGTTCACCGGTTTTCGAATTTATAGCTAACATACATCCACACTAACATGTAGGCATACGAACCAAACTTGCCGAGAATAGTATCGAATTAAATATTTCATTTCCACACCCATTTAATTTTTTCTTAAGTATAATTAAAAAAAACTTTGATATCTACAAAAGTTTTAGTAACTACAATTATGCTGGATATTAAATTGTAATAATTTATAGAACAAACAAAAGATTCATTTGAAAATTCTATTGCACTAGAAATATTTGTCGTAGAATGGGAATGGAACTTACTTTTAAAAAGTGCATAGTTTCTTCGCTTTTGTACCGAAGGAGAAATGTTTCCAAATTAAAATTCTTACTGAAGTTATAAATTTTGAGCGAGTTAATTTAGGCTTTTATAAAATCATATAAAGGTTATTTATTAATATTTTACAAAGCGGTCTTATTAGAGTTAGAATTCGTAATCGCAAGAAGTATAAGGCCATTATTAAAAGTAATTTTCATATTTATTCATTTGCAGAAAGCTTTTGCGCTTGTACAGTTCTTCTGTTATTAGTATAAGGCTCAGTCGTGCAACGTTAGCTGTAGCTCTCCGTAGTATACGGTAGCGTATTTCATTTCAATGTCGGAGTGAAGCGAGTACGGTATATTTAAACAACTCTTCAACCTCGTCTCCTTTTCACTGTTCTTCGCCCTCCTTTATTCTCTTCACTGATTCTTGAATAGAACGAAACTAACTGACTGTGAGTGAATGAATGAATGACTGAGTGAGTGACTGGATGACGAAGTTGGATTTCAACTCAGGAAAATTCATTTCAACTTGATATACTGTACAACTTCAAGTTTAAGGTAGAGCGCGGTACATAATAAAGATAGAGGGGGGCTGTAACGTCGACACGATGGCGTAACTCGACATCCCACTAAGTTTTACTAAAACATAAAGCGGCCTATATATACTGATTCCTTCATACCGCACCACCGTTACCCGTTAATAGTCAAAACTGACTTAACTGCCATGAAATGCCGACGCACTTCGTCACTGGATCTCTGCTAAAACCTGGATCCTTTGTTCCAACAAAAGCCTCCTCGTTTCCCATGCGTGCATTGTGCTTATTTTCAATTTATACGCAGTAGCACAACTCTATCCGCTTTTAATGCACTACACTACATTAAGCAACGCTGTAAAATTAACATTTATTAGCAAATATTTCAGATTCTTTACATGACTTGTAAATGATAATCAAACACCACGAGATAAGAATTAATGTCTATAAACATTAATCTTATTTTAAAATCTGTACCGTTGTAAAGTACAAACAATGGAATTCCTAATTACTATAACTTCTAGAACTTAAGTAAAAACCCTCAATTAGTGTATGGGAAACCCCTCCATTGTTAGAAGTAGTTGCATAAGAGTAGTAGTTAGAGAATAAGTTGTCAATCTTGCCAACTACCAATCATCTGATACGGAGCTTAATAATAGGTAATGAACACTAGTTCATTAGGTATTTCCCCCTCTATGTTTTGGGGCCTTTCTGCCAACTTACAGCCAATCATTCGGATGGTTATCCTTCCTTTTGGCCCTCCAGGTTGGTTGAACGGTTGGTAGGAGAGGAAGGCTTGTCGAGCAAAGGTTCCCTGATTTCGGATATCGGTGACTGAAATAAGTTCCATTTGAAATTCAGCGAGGAATAGTTCTGAAAGAAGCAGGAAATAGGAATTGGGTGACCAGGAGAACTAGGAGAAGAAAAAAAGGAGATATTTAGTTTGAGGTAATTTAATTTCGTATATATACCGGGGTTTTAAGCTTTGCTTTTTATTAAAGTAGCGAGAAAAAAGGTTGGCTATATTTAAAAATAGGTTAGGGTAATTAAAGGAATAATTTTTTTTAATAATCGATACATTAAAATGTTTTAGGTTAATGAGCAGAAGCATAGTTTTATTTTTATTTTCTCATGCTCTATTGCTAGAGCTTGCACCTAATATTTTTATTATCTTCTTTAAATCAGCATTACAGTATTTGCTCACCGGTCAAGATTTAGGGCAGTGAAAATCTAAGATACTATTAAATTTACATAAACACTGATTTCCTTCACAATAGTATGAAAACCATAACCACAAAGAATTCAATTTTTAAAAAAGATTGAAATTGTAATCTCTTACGCGTACAAGAATCGTATTACGTGAACCACTCACCAAGTTATTATGTCGTATAGTACACAAAACAGATGCGTCGCGTATTTTCAAACCGTATATAACTTTTATCTATCAGGTAGTTCATTTGATTGGTGGTGCAAGTAGTGTTTTGTTTAACACAAAATGGTTTAAAAAATACTTAGTTACATGAATGACCTCGTTTATAAGCAACTTACAATTATCAAATCCAATGGTATCTGGTAATTGATATCTCACTAAACAAACTAAAATATTTGTATTAAATACAGAAAAATAAAATAAAAACAAAAATCTGTTTAAAGAGGTACTTTAAAGTCATTAGATCTGAACGTTACTATCATTACGTAAAGTAAATAGTATATTTAACGTGAGTTCTAATTAGAGCACAGGCAGTAAGTAGGGTCCAAGAAAGTACGTATAATAAATACTCATTGTTTCTCCTCCAGAGGAGGTTACGATAAGTTAGTTTTTCATGATTTTATCGTCAAAGATGTAAGTTAATAGTAATACTCTTCAATAACCAGTCGGAGGAACACATTCTCAGAATATGTATTAAGTAAATACTCGTACAATATTATTTTATCCCGTAAGTTTATTTTCAATATTTTTTACTAATTTATTTTAAGATAAAAATACACCGTAATGTAATTTTTAGCTTTTATGAGATATATTAATTGTTTCTACCGGGCTTTCTAATTTTTATGGATAAATAAGCCCATGGCAACGCCCTTTCATAACTGGATGACTTAATATTGTAACTGTTCCATTTGATATAATTAAATTTATGCCTCGATTATAACCGTATTGATTTAAACTCATCAGTAAATTCAAAATTGATTAAATGTTGCTATGGAGATGAGAAATGACTAATCTCTTTTTTTAGAACTTTACCTGTAATCCTAATTTTTTGTTTCAACTCATATGGACATGAAGAAAGAAATATTTTAAAAAAATTTGTTTTATACTTCAGAGAGGACCTAGTAAAATAAATGCATTGTTAAATAATGGGTGAGCAACATAAAATTGAACCCATAACGTAACCACTACCCTACAATGTTTTCACGCGCGAGTAGTGGTAGTACTAAAAACTGTCAATACATAAGTTTACCTCAATAATTTTCGAAGAATTCTACGCGCAATTAACAGATAACGAGAAAAAATACACCTTCTTTCAACAAGATGAAACAACGTGTCACACGTCAAACGTTTCACTAAATCACGTTCATGCTGCTTTCACGAATGAATTGAGTTGTCACCAGTGGACGGCTCCACGATCCCCAGAGTTATCTACGTGGGATTTTTTTTCTTTGGGGTACTTAAAGGAGAGAGTTTATGCATCCAATCCCCACATTATTGATGAACTGAAGGTGAACATTCAACGAGAAATAAATGCAATTGACGACGTTTTGCGACAGACGTCTCTCCATATAATCAGCCGAGCACAAAAATGCATCGATGCTCAGGGTGGTCATTTTGAACATTTTTTGTAACAAAAAGGTAAATAGTAACATTTAAATTACGTTTACTGTTATTTTTTTAATTTAAATTATCCACATCATTCATACAATTTCATTCCAACGTAACCTACCGATTCTGCAGAAATTACGTTATGGATTCGGTTTTATGTTAGGCCTACTCACCCGGTAGAATTATATGCAGTCGGCTTACTAAAATAGTAATGAATTAGATTTTTATAAGTTAAATTTTAATCAAATTTAAACTAGCAGCCATTCACTTGAAAATACAACTACAAATTTAGATTTGATGTTAAATATTTATTAAAGTTTATTACTTTACATGTATAAGAACTTAAAGTCACATCGCTTAGGCCTAATAATGGAAATTCACATCTTACAAATGTAAGAAATGCATAGTGTAATATTTAAATACGTTTATAATCTCAATTGTAGGAGAACACATAAAGGATAAAGAATAGATTACCGGCTTCAGATTTTGGATATGCAATACAGTAAAAAAAGTACTATGTAATCGCTGTTAAAATATAATTTTAATGCTTAACAGTTCTTATTAATTCCTCAAATATAGCATACAATACATCTACTATAATCTATCATAATTTATTATTTATCTCTTAAATATGAATTGAGATAAATATTAAATAAGATAAGAACGGACACTATTTCTTGAGATACGAATAAATTGAATGTAAACCCCTAAGATTAAAAATGAGTAATTTAGTTATTATAAATTACAATGAATTAACAAATTTCATTTTTCTTTCTAAGAAAAAAATGACTAATTTAAAAGGATTTAAATAACATAAATTTTTCTTTCGTAGTTAATTAACTGTGAATGATAACTGACATCCAGCACATAATAGTTACGGTACAACTGAATTACATAACAGGTAAATTACATGCATTTCACATGCATTCACTCGTGCATGAATGCGTTCATTTTACCTAGTGTGCAAGTTCTATAGTATAGTATACGTGTTTCAACGGCAGGGAGGTTGAGGTAGAAACGGTTGATAAATAGGGCCCAAGTGATGAATAACGCAATAGAGAAGGATGTACAACCGTGATTATGACGATGGTCAGAACAGAGGGTTTCAGAGAGGAAAGACCAACTGACGAGCTCTTAGTGCGGAAGTAATTCCTATTCGACTGACATACCGCTGCGACCAGTACTCCGAATGAACTGTGTAAATAACAAATTCACTCTGTACGTGTTATGCAGAAAACTTCGCTAGACTAATTACGAAAATATTCAGCTAGTACTAAAGTTCAATCTGTGAATTATTTTACTTTTATCACAAATAAAAATCTTACTAAAGACATACATAAATAAATTAGAGCAAGAAATATTTATTCATTCGTTTAACCAAATATATGAAAAAAGATACAACTACTTTTCACGGTTCCCCGCGGGATTCCTGGGAACTCCAACTAAGCACTGCATAGAAAAATACTACTAATAAAACAATTAATGCAAGACAAATCGCATTAACTTTCTCGCTGATCATCAAACAGACACTTTACACAATCTATGATATATATTTCGATATTCATATTTGTTACAAGTTAACATGGTCACCAATACGAAACTATTCGACAAGTAATGATCCAAACCTAATGCAGTTTCATTTTACACCAAAATTATCAATGTCATTTCCATTGTTCATCAGGGAGAATAAGACTCTGGGACACCCAGCTGCTGCTCTATTGAAGGACCGCTTTAATACAAGAAACATCTTCTTACTGTGTGAGGTCAATCATTGGAAGAGAATTCCCGATAGTGTTGCAAGTGCCTCTACATTGATGGTTTTCATAAAACGTTACGATTAACCACTAGAGACTTTAATTGGTGATCTTTTTAACATATCATGATTCTTATTAAAGTTTTTGGATGGAATAAATCTTTTACTATTTTCAATAAATATCCTTAGTAATTATTAGGAAGGTTTTGTAATAATTTATCAATTTGGTTTTAAGGTATATCATAAACGCATTGAATCAGCACACAAGGTATATCATAGATTGTGAGAATCAGCTATCGCTTTTCTATTTATTCAATAGTATTAATAACCTAACAAGTGAAATTTGGCATATTTATTTCTTTACTGGTTTCACGGAAAAACTACATGAAAACTGAGGGATAACATGGATAACTAAGTTAAATAATACTTGTTTGTATACGTTACCGTAGTTACACTTTTGTAACAGCAATCGTATTCCGTAAGTAATACCTTGGAACAGTAAAACATTCCCATTTTTACAAATTGCTCCCAAGGGTTCGAAAAATGTAACTGCGATAAAGATATGAGTATTACACTTGCACCTTCTCAGAGAGCTGTAATTCTGTTAATCGGAATTAGGATTCTTCAAAGTAATATCTACAAAAAGTAAAAAATATGCTTAAACCACGAAAAGTAATAAATCAGTTTACTAATGTGCTTATCCGAGACTAAATGATTTTTATATATGATGAGTCACGAGAATGCCTTTGGCGTATAGATGGGCTATGAGGAAGGGAAGAGAAATCTCACAGCGCTGCCAACCTCAACAGTGAGGCACTATATTTTACTACCATACAATCGCACCGTTTGTTAACCATATGTTGCCTTTTAATCATAAACTTCGTTGTGACTGATACTTTTTCCACTTAAACCCCATTTCCTTTAAATTTTTTCTTAATGTACAAAGTTTCCAACTAAAATTTTGCCTTTCTATCAAATCCGGTAATAACTTTTCACGATTCGGTATCACTTTCTTATTGTTTTAACGGTTTTCTTTTTGTACCAGGTGTCAAAAAAACTGTTGATGAAAAATTATCTTTTGCACTGTCTTTAAATTCCTCCTTTATATTTCGAATTGCGGAAAAAAATCACAGTAGTTAAGCCGCTCGCTCACGGCTTTTGTAGTTACGAGGCAAGGAAAGGCGTTTTCGTTTAGCTTCCACTTCACAACATTTTATTACATTGGATATAAGATTTCATTCAGCACTGAGAACAGTTCGACCGTCTTTTCGAGAAACCGACATTTCCGTATAAGGTAACAAACAGTTTTATTCGTACAGTTAACCTACAAAAAGTTCCGCGATATACTGTATGTCCTCTAAGCATAGATTACACTGTTGTGTTGGCGAACTGATACCAATGCAATCGCGCATGCGCACTGGTGCTTTCCCCCTTTACCCTTCGTTAAAACTAAAGGCAAACTTGTGACTCGTGTAACTATAGTTAGGTTACAGGTTTCACCTAAAAGTTCACAAGGGGTTTTGATACACATACAGCAGGAACAATCGCCTCAATGGTTTAATGGTAGCATGCTAAATTACTAAATGAACGGCATTAAATTCGATTTCTGATTAGAATGTGGTAATTTCAGCACGATAAAGACGACTGTTTCAAAACCTACTGTAGTTGCGAATGCCCAATCCGATGATGCAACTTTAAAAATACATAAACAAAAAAGCAGTACGGTCAAATCAGTCAGAACTGTTTTTTTTTATTTATTTCTTTTTATAATTACTTTTTTACCTACGTTCATCAGAAATACAAGGTAATTTTATTTGTGGTTTGAAAATGAGCCAACGTAAAATAAACAATATTACTGATATTCGTTTAATTCTAAATATAAATTCATCCACTAGATATACCAATACAGTAATTAATTTGTGCCATATCGTAAAATTCACTTTCAATTTGAGAGACAGACTGACAGAGAGGGAGGGAAAGAGAAAGAGAGTGAGAGAGCGGGTATAAATAGTTTTCGCACTAATAAACTTAGATGCAATACACATGACGTGTATGTAATATTATATCAGATAAGATATATTCTGTTGTAATCTGGGAAATGCAACACCGTAGAAGCAAAGCGGTCATCTGATTTAATATACTAATTAAGTTAATGGATAATAAATCATCAATTATCTATATACGACCACCCCTCTCTTCATTTATAACACTTTGAAAACACAACAATCACACTAGTAGCTGTTGTAGGGGATTTGTTTGTTTGTCCGTTAGGTTGTTTGATTTACAATCGGTTCGAATCTGTTTTAGAGAAATAATTGTTTATAGCCGATGAAAAACACATCAGTTTAGTACGTACTAACAATAACACTCACTAAAATAAACAAATTTGATTATTTAAGCGATGCACAAAACTGTAGATAATTGGTTTAAATTCATTGCGTTATTGAGCAAAATCAATATTGCAACTGTAATTCGATACAAGTAGATAGATACACCATTATTCTGTATCATTTAACATTAATGAAACATATATAAATCGTGTAAATTCAAATTAGATCGAAAAAATCAAAAAAATCCAGAAGTTCGGATGGACAAGAATACAGGGTTACAAACGTGATCTATCAGAAAGACGACTAAAAGCAGAAAATGAAATAAAAAGTTATTAGAATGAAATAATGTAAAATATAAAAATAATTTTATAATTATAATACAATAACACTTCTCACTTTCTCTAATATCTCTAATAATAATATTTATTTATATAATATATACATTTATATATATGTATATATATAATATGTAAAAATATTTATTATAAAAAATAATATTAATCACTAATATCTAAAATATTAGAGATAATGAGAGAGAAGGAGGGGAGCCTAAGCAATATAAACAGAAGGAAAATTTCTTGCTCCGGTCACATCATGAAATGGAAAAAATACGTGTATTAAGTCAGGCGCTGCAGAAAAAAGAACACTGAAATGGAAAAGAGATTCGGCAGTCAACAAACATTCTGGCTCAAAAACCTGAGACACGGGACTGGTCTCATTTCAACCCATTTCTAGAATGGATAGGATTAGATGAGCCATGATAATCGCCAACGTCCACTGAGGATATAGTATTCAAAGAAGAAGTTCGTATAACGTTGGAACCCGTACATTTTTGCAAATAACAGGAGTCACTGATGCTTTACTGTTTATTTAGTAACCTGACCTTGTATTTAATATCCTAGGATTTCTGACGATTTACTACGGATTAGAATGAGATTCAACAAATCAGATACAACAGATCTGCAGTTAATTAATAAGTAACTATAAAATAAAGATCAACAATAAGAAGTCACACGAACTAGATTGATTACGGAAACGAAGACAAATATGGAAGGAAAATATAACATAGGATGCAAATATACCACCACTGAAATCATGAAGTTTAAAAACAGAGACTTGTAGGAGAAAGAAAAGAACCCTTACGTAACAATAACACAAATAATATAATTCCCGCAGAAAGAAGAAATAACGGGTTGATTCCAAGCATAATAATAAGTACAGAGTAACCAAGCAAAGCTTGGTTGCAGATTATAAGATCGATTTTCCGAAAAGAATACTAATACAATGGAATGATAATAGACAAACCATTGACAAATAAACAAACCATTTGTTTACTATATAATCCATTATTGTTTATTACAACTATACCCAGCTATTGTTCTAATTATAAATCTTTAAAATAGCGAGTTAACGATTTTTTTGCAAATACGAGACCTACAGCAATTGATGTTTAGACCCTGAAAACCGCTATATACGAATTTTTAGGAAAATCGTTAGATGTTTTCGAGAACATTTGGAAGTACAAACATATATATACGCCAAGTTGTCGCATAACATTACAGAATAATAATAATAATAATAATAATAATAATAACAGCAAGGAATAATTGATGTCTAACGCGGTTCTAACTGACCCGTTGGAAAACTTTGATGCACAGTACGTACGGACAACAAACAAATTAAATAAACACTAATTATTGCTGTAATATATGTTAACTAAAATTACACTACTTGTAGTTACTAAAATTAACTCGAACTGGATGATATATATATAGCACGGAAAAGTTAAAATATTATAGTTTTAAGAGTATTCTATACATCTAAAAAGCAATAATTGCTTGTTATTCAATTTTTTGTTTGTCTATAATTTGTTTGTTGTCTGTACGTACTGTGTATCAAAGTTTTCCAACGGGAGAAACCGCGTTGGACATCAATTATTCCTTGTTATTATTATTGTTATTATCTTATATTGTGAGGTTAGTAATTATTGATAACCTCACAATGACGCATTAGTTTCCACGGATTCAGTTTACATTTTATTTTTCTAAATATCACTTAATGATACTAATTTCGATTTACAGAACTCCAGCTCTTTGGGAACAGAAATTATATATACTGCTTGGGTAGTTAAAATTTCCGCAGCAAGTAGTCAAAATTCAAAGGTATCCCTTATAGAATACTTTTGCAAATTTGAAAAAATGCTCTTCGAGAAAATACATAAATAGTATTTATTTATTAAATAGTATTAAATATAAGTAGTATTAAATATAAGTAAATAGTATTAATTTATTAAGTATTATTTCTGTTTAGATCCATTTGTTCTGGCAGTTTCCTCCATTAACAAACACGCTTATTAACAAATATGAGACGAAATGAAAATGCTTTGGTTTTTTATTCAACCCCTAAAGAATAACAGTAACACATTTCAGGTCTTTAGGTGATCGCGAAGTTATAAACTTATCGACAGGGGAGTGATAAGTGAGTCAGTGAAAAAAATATGGCTCCCCAATTTTTTATATAGATCTATAGATATAGGTTTATAATAATGTTATGAATAAAAAATAATTGATGAATAAATGGTTTACAATGTTGACGCAGAAATTTATCAAAAAAGAAAATTATACAGAATAGTGAAAATATTAAAAAACGCGGTTAAAAACGCGGTGGTTGCTGAAATTCAACCAAAAACGAATTAAGTTAGTAATGGGAAATTAACGATAATAAAAAATTGAAAATATTCACATGCAAACGAAAGTACGTCGTTTTAATTTTACAATAATTTAAAATTTAAGAGAAGCGTTTTAGACCAGTGACACTTAAAAATTTGTTTTAAAAAATAACAATCAAAATGTGTGAAACGTAGTTTCACAGTAGAATTCCCTTGATTGTCGATTCATAAATATTCTACATTGTATAACGAGGCAATTTATTTTGTTATGATCAAAAGAATATCAAAAAAAATGGAACATCATTAAATTAGCGTCACAAACACCCGCACTACGTATAAAGGGAAATTGATATTTGTTAGGCTGTTTTATGTCTCTTTGATTTTGTATAAAATTACGAAACTTTACCGTTTTAATTATGTATACATCGTAACTGAGTTAAGAACTTTAAAATTATTTAAAAAAGTACAGTACTTACTTGTTTAATATAAAATACAGGCAAAAAATGATTTACCACTAAGTACAAGGATGATCTCGACATTTAAAAAAATCTGGTGTGAAACACTCACACGATTTTCTCTTCCAATGCAAATAACGAACAATATAACCTAACATTAGTAATAAAACATTAGAAATAAACAAAAAACTAACCTCAAAAAATATAACCCTATTTTAATCATGAGTGAAAGACGCAAAATGAAAATCAACCTCAGTTTGGCTTAAAAATACGGACCTAAAATATATTTTTATTTTTCTTAAACAGTGAAACTTCTCTAAAGCTGCCAATAACAGTCACTTGAAAAAGTGATTGCTTCACGAAGTGGTTGGTTTAGAGAAGCCATGGTAAAAAATATCATTATTTTACTGTACAATAGTTACCATAAAGTCTATTGCAATGATATAGGTAATGAATTATTTTACAGCCGAAACTGGAACCATCAACATCTGACTAACGATTAAATAGAAACTATCAAGGCTATGACTACAGTGACCAACACGATACACGTACTGCTATTGGTTTCATAATCATAGACACCCGAGTTTGAACCCTTGCATCTCAAAAACTATGAGTCGGATTTTAACATACTTTACATCAAAATTTAGCTCATTTTATTCTGCGTGTACCTATAATAGTCCTATATTTTTAATGTTCTTTGAAAATTGCCATATCGAGGTTGGAAGACAATATTAAATATTAAATTTTTTGATACCGCAACAAATGTCATGCGTTTAGAGGCGTGTAACTCGATAAGTATTTTACCGAAAAGTTTGAAATTTTAACACAACATAGACGATTATATTCTTACAGTGTGTACAAAATTTCAAAACCGTAAGTTATTTAAATTTTGATTTATTAACAATATTCTGAACTCTTGCTATCTCGGTAACCGCTCGATCGTTCGGCACAGGCAAACAATAGTTTTATTCAGCGTAAAAAACTTAGTACAGAAATGTTAATAATATGAACTATCGATTAGCCAATGTTGTTGTAGAATTTTTAAAATTTTGAAAAATAGATTTATTTGTGCAACAATAACCGGTATGTTAAAAATTAAACTATAATTTCAAAGTTTGTTTTACGATTTACTGAGTGATTTTCTCATTCAGGTAACAAAAAAACTGGTACTCAAATACCGGTTGTATAAAAAATGCATTTTGCCGAAAGAGACTAGACGCTTTAAGTTCGTCTTCAGTAATCACTGTACAGCATTAAAAATGCACATTATCATAGCAATAGTTTTAATTTCCATACATACCGGTTGGTTTCAAAGATGGTCGCTTTCCTTTTAGAACTTTCTCACAGTAAAAAGAGCCTGAATATATTGTTATAGACATAAAGCGAAGAAATAATGGAGTAATCAGCTATAAAGCTAAAATACTGATATTTATTTGTGTCTGGTAAATTAATTAATTCTTCGAAAAAACAATTTTCTTTTAAAAATACCACAGTATGTCTATTGCAAAGAGTTTATAAAAATATCTGTGGCAGTGTCATTAATAAAAATTAGAATTGAAAAAACCACGTTTTGAATTGGATTAGAATAAAAGAAAAGAACGGTAGAAAATAATCTTAAAAGAAAAAATGGAATAGATAGGAGATATAGGACTTAAGTATTAAATTAGTAAAAACCGAATAACGTTTATAAACGGAACGATAAATAGACAGATTAAAACAACAAATAAAACCGATAGATAAATGCTACCGATAAAACGAGCAAAATGTCTCGTACAAGGATAAAATAGTAGAAAAATAACAAAAAAAAACTCCAAGGGAAAAGTACATTAGTACATTTTGTTGAGTGTAAGTAGAAAAAGAAAGGTGGAGGAGGAGATGCAGAACTAAATGGAGGGGCAGAGGGTGGTGCATGCATAATGCATAATGCAGCTGAACGACCTCAACTAAAATGAATTCACACGATTAAGAGAAAAGAAAGAAAAAAGGACTCGGAAAACGGGAAAACCATGGTGGATCCTGAATTAGAATTAAAATCAAGTTAGTTCTAATAAAATAAGATTAAAACTGCTACCAAACCAACACAACTATAAAACACTAGCACACATAATCGGATAAATGTATTATAATCGCACACACGCTAGTTTACCCTAATTAAACACAATAAAAGAACAATACGGTGATCAAACTAACACCGCTTTATTGCTTTCTTCTTGAAATTTTATAATCCCTTAAAAACAATATAAATTGGTTTCCATTGTATGAATTTATACTACATTCGTTTTAACGACTTACTTCACCGTAAAATTACAATTATTCTATGAATAAGTTTTACCTGGAAATTTCCAAGATTTCTCCTACACAACTTTTAAAATGAAAATGGATAATGGGAAAAAATTAAATACCATATTTAATTAATTAATCGGTCAAAACACTTTAGATAATCCCAGTCACTACTCGTGGTTTAAGTTGATAATATAAAATAACAAAGTAAAGATAATTTGACAAAAAAGTATAAAGGTGATGACATCTTCCGTGACAAATCTGTCAAAAATTACACTTATCGAAGTACTAGGAAATTAAAAAAAGAAGAAGAAATCATTACCAGGCCACACGGAACAATACATCTGACATACGTTAAAACGTATTATTTACAGACAATGGTCTCTTATAAAATTGTGAAAAATTATGTAAACTGAATATCGGTGGCGCTATAGTAGATGAATCAAAACCATAAAACTTAAGTCCTGGGTTTGACTCACTGCTACATTGAAGAAGTAAACGCACCATTACTTCACGAGTTAAACACAACAAACCTGATGTAGTCGTTAATGTCTTTAAAAACTGATTTAACTATGATTCCATAGGCTATAAAAAAAAAACTACAAACACGGCTAACAGAAAATTTCTGTACAGAACATATATGTATTACCATTTAAGTAATTATTTACTTATCATCACCTGAATTGCACGCAGTCAAAATAATTTTGTTTTAATTACCAAACTGTATCATTACAATCTGTTTAGAACAACAATTAATCATGTTATAAGTGATTACTGAATGTTAAAAATTTCATTACCACGTTCAAAAATCCTTGATCTGCAGATACTCCACAGTTTTCTTCCAAAAATCTATTCGGCAGATCAATATTATATTATGTAGCTTGTCTAAAACAGATGTAATTGTTATCTAAAAGATTTTGACCAATTTCAATGGTCATGAAGCCTATTTTGATATCGTTCGTCGAAAATTTTATTTACGGCTTCACTATTTGGTATGTCAGCATACGAGACATATCTATTATTGAAGTGAAACTTTAACACTTTCTTTCATGGATTTCATCTGGAAACATTCAAGTACTATTGTTCGAATCGCTGGCAGTTCCCCAGAGTTGAATTCCGTAAGTCCAGACTGATTTTAACACAGATTTATGTAACGTCAACTTAGTCAAGGAAGATAAGCTTGATTTTCAGCCTAACAGCCCCAGTACATACTCTTTACTTTGAGGTTCTTTTCACTTTAGCATACGGTCTAGATGCATACCAAAATATCTACCAACGTTAGATGTTGGGATCAGTTTTCGGTTGAAGTATAGAGCGGACGCTAATAATAAGCTTGCCGGTTTTCTTGAGTGCGCAGAAGGTTTATTTTGGTAATGGCGCGCTCGGTTGCTTCAGCGAGTGGTAGGGGTCAGTGCTGTACTAGCTGTGATCGCAGTCACGTCGCTCTCGCAACATTATATATCAGCTAACCTGAAAATATTGGTCTATAATGTGTCGTATGTGGTAAACGTTAATTGTTGTATACAATTGAATGTTTTTAACGTCGCTAATAGACGATAATTTACATAGTGCAGCGCTATGATTTAATAGGTGGTTCGGTACTAAGACACGAAGTCTACCGACTGAATCCGAAATTTTCACACAGCTACACCGGCAAGCTTATTTGGCGTCCGCTCTACTCCAGGAAAGTTTTTATGTTGCTGCGTGAACGTTACATGAACCGACTTCTCTTTACTGGCCGATGTATTATCATCTGACAAACCAAGTCTACAATCCTGCATTTATTGATAACAATAAAATAGTATAAAAGTCAATACGGCCAGGGCACTTTTAATAACACCCGCAGTGGGCACTAGGCGTCTTGTTGTAAAGATACGTAGAACCTGTAGCTAAACTATAGCAAATTGAAGGGTCAAAGCAACTTGATCTATTTCGATGAATGAAGTGTCCATAGTTTCGCGATAATCTCAAGGGAGACGCTGTAGGTGATTAATTAATAAGGTGTATCACGTACACAACACTTACTGGATTAAATCGTACTAGCAAGAGCGGCTGCGCAGTAGCTGCAAGCTTATTCCTCATTACTCTTCCAAATTATACCTCTTAAGTAGTAATTTATATGGGACAAATTTAACGGGGAAGGAAACAGCGATAATGATGACATTACGGATTGGACACACCAGGTTGACCTCTTAAATTATGTTGGCCGGTACTGATAGACCAATTTGTGGAAATTGTGTCTACACCTTTCAAGAGTTAAACACGTATTGGAAGAGTGCACAAACTACACAAATCTCACAAGGATATGAAATATCAAAGAGAATTAAAATGGATTTATAACCCGGCTTAAAATATGAAAAGAAGCTGATCCGTTTTTTGAAGCTTAGTGGATTATTTAGTAATATATTAAAGAAATAATTTTAAGCGTTTATGTTATTTTTTTGTGTAAATGATAATTATATATTATGGTGTTTGTTGCACATACGACAGGCCCGTTACAACCCACTTATGTGTTTTAAATGCTTGACGTTTTCCGGAGTTCCTTCAAGAACTCAAATACATTTTGTTTAATTTTGACAAGGACCCTCTACACCCTTGGCAGTTGGTAGTTGTTAAGTTTCCATTTTAACTGACGAATCGTGAGAGGATATAATTTAAATTCATTCGTCAGCACTGGTTTTTTCAGTCGTAATAATGTTCCCTAAAGGGTTTTTGTTTTTGAACAAAATTTTTATGAGGGCTAATGACCATGTTAGTCGATGCCCGATAAACTACTAAAAAAGTACTAACGCGGATTTTCAGAACGACTCCCGTTTGGAAAGTTATGAAAATAATATTTATTGCTCTAGAGCAGTTACTCCCATTCTATACATTTAACAGAAATGAACAAATTCAATTTTTTTTTGACGTGACTACTTCTTTTGGTGCGCCTGGACTGTGTTTTTTGCACGGAAAAAATCTTTGGTTTGCCCGTTCCATCACAACAACAATTACCATGGGAAAAATTATCATTATTAATTTACAAAAATATTTTTTATTTAAATTGTTAACTAAGTAGTCACGTCTGTCTGTCGGCCGGCCGCATTGGCGTAGTTGGTAACGTGCTCGCCTCTCATCATGCGGTCTTGGGTTCGAATCCCATTCAGGCACGACAAATTTTCATATGTTACAAAAAATCATTTCATCCTTCACCGTCTGCATTAGCAGCAATTGCACAACAGTCAGACGTTAAAAAAAAAGTCTGTCAGTCCCGCAACTGCTGATATTTTTTTTAATTTCTCCCAGCTATTACTCATAGAAAACGCATACCACATTATAGAAATAATACATATTGTTTTAAGGTAGTCACCTCCTTTTACACTCTTAAACTCAAGTGGTCGAATGCTTTATGTTTTTAACCCCGAAGGAAAAATTGTGTAAAATTTCAGCTCTTCATGTGATCGGAAAGGTAGAGAATTAATGTTAGCGAGTCAATGAGGGCTTTGCGGTTAGATATTGCACAGTTTATAAGAAAATACAAAACTTTTTAAAAAAAACGTAATGGTGTAAAACTTACCGAATATAGAGAATTACTGTATTTCATAGTAGATTAACAATAAAACGTTAAAATATTTTAATCTCGATGTTCGTTACCTGAAACAAAAGAAAAAAACTGTATAAAAACATTCGAAAACCCTAAATAAACAAAGAACGAAAAACATTCTGAATGTCACCCTTTCAAAATAAACACTGCAGCAACCCAATAATTAAATATTTATTTTGAGGAGTAAAGTCCTAAGTTCTACATACAACAATACAGAATTATTGTTTCTCGATATACGCATTACAGGCCTACATTCTGAATTATATACTACGGAGAATGTACTATATAATGTACGCAGGATAAAGTAATATAAAAAGAAGAATCCTAGCTCCCAGCAGAATACATAAATTTCAAGCAATAACATACGTTTTGTATTATCTTTATCCGATTTTACCTCTGGAAGAAAATAAATAGGTCTGCGAGGTTTTGTTTTACCTTAATACTACGGACCACCGCTTTAAGCTACGTTTTTCAGACAAATGCAAGGATCAAAAAGTAATCATATGTAAAATCTTATTTTGACATGCACGTTAATCATATTAGTAAACACCTGACAAAGCAGATTACAAATTACTTACAAACCGTAATAATGTATTTTTTTAGCAAAAAATATATGATTTCCTAAGTGAACTTTTATTTTTAAGAACAGATTTTTACCTGTGCATCCCTTGACAATTACTTATTCCATTACACCAAATCACAAAATAGCGTTATTGTCTTCGATTATAATTAATTAAATTATAATGTAATTATCATACTTAATATAATTAAACACTAATTATAATAATACTATGGGTTACTCTAATTTACACAGTAATTATGTATTTATTGCCGAACTATGTATGGTAGTATTACCGTATGGTAATTTGAGATGCACCATTACATCTGTAGTCAGTCTCTAAACAAGGTTTTATTATTCTCAACAATTTTAACCTTCAAATAATTTTTTTTAAAGTAATGAGAAACATCTATTGATTTTCAATCACTTGACGTACACTTGACTAAAATAAATACATTAAGTAATTTTTAAAATATTGGAAATACAGAAATATTTCAAACATTGGTAACCCTTGTACTTGTACCTCCTTGATATTTCATTCTTACTTGAAATTCATAAGAGAAAAAAACAAAAAGCGAAATTAAATTTTGTGAAATTTAGGTTAAAAAATAATTATTTTTCAACTAAATTTACTCACGTTTTAACACAACTTTCTATTTAATTTAACCTAAATATTTAAACTAATTAAATTAAATTAAAAATGTTTATTAAACATCCTTTTTTCAAAGGATATCTTTAATTCAACGAAGAAATTTAAATTAGTGTCTCTTTGAGCCGGAATATTTAAATGAAATACTGAATGATAGATTTAAAACGCCCCCATAGTTCCGTAGTTAAATCGTAAGATTTGCGTTACACATTGCAAACCGGAAGGTCCCAGATTTGGCATCATTACACATTCAAATCTACAGATTTTGTACCGTAACCCACAGTATTCGCTAATAACCAAAGTGGTTAATGCTACTTTAAATAAATTAAAAAACAAATATTGCAACAACAAATATCGAGTAACTGGCAAACATTTTTTAACAAAACAGTTCTACCGTACAGTTAGTTGGGACAAATAAAAGTTTCAAAAAAACCTCTTAACGTTTAATTAGAGAACGTAAAGCATTAGATGGTAGGCAAAAGCAGCTATACAACCTTCTATCTCGTCGATCAAAATTGCCTATTCCTCTAAAATTACTGATGTATAAGACTTTACTTAAGCCAATGTGGATGTACGGTTGTCAGATCTATGGTTCATCAAAACCATCAGTCATATCTAAACTTCAACGGTTTCAATCAAAATTGCTTCGTACGCTAGTTAACGTGCCAAAACAAAAAAAAATACCACGAAAATTTTACTTAGACATTATACGAGGTGTAGCTATTAAATAACGAGACTGACGTTGTAAAAATATTTATTTTAATTTTATACATAATCACTTATTGTCACTTCCTATATACACTACTTCTCTATCCCTACAACACTCCATGTGAATTTTCCATTCTTGGAAACAGTGCTGGAAGTCATCTTCTGTCAGCTCCTTCAGGACACGTGCCGCTTTCTCTTTTACAGCTTCCACAGACTCAAATCTTGTCCCTTTTAATGCAGATTTCACCTTAGAGAACAGGTACAAGATAATAACATGTGATGAAACGTGGTTTTTTACTTATGATCCGGAAACGAAGCGCCAACCCACGCACTGGAAGAGCCGAACTTCACCGACAGCCAAGAAAGCTCGAATGAGCAAGTCAAAATTTAAGGCAGTGATGATTGTTTTTTTTATATCCATGAGATTGTGTACCTTCACTGGGTTCCTGAAGGTCAAACAATTAATCAATATTACTGCCTTGAGGTACTTTCTAAACTACGTCAAAGAGTAAGGAAAAACGCCCCGAAACGTGGAAGGACAAATCATGGGTTCTCCACCAAGACAATGCGCCAGCTCATTCCATGTCAAAAGGTTCCTAGCCAAGTACAGCATCTCAGTGTACGAACATCTACCTTATTCACCAGATCTTGCACAATGTGACTTCTACCTGTTCCCTAAGGTGAAATCTGCATTAAAAGGGACAAGATTTGAGTCTGTGGAAGCTGTAAAAGAGAAAGCGGCACGTGTCCTGAAGGAGCTGACCGAAGATACTTTCCCGCACTGTTTTCAACGATGGAAAATTCGTATGGAGTGTTGTAGGGATAGAGAAGGATTGTGGATTGAAGGTGACAATAAGTGATTATGTATAAAATTAAAATTAAATATTTTACGTCAGTCACGTTATTTAATAGCCACACCTCGTATTTAATTGGTAAAAGTTTCAATGTGTACTTAATAAAATACTGTTGTTTCTTATAAAATGTTTACAAAAAGTTTTTACGAAATAAGATATTCATACCAGCAGAGAGAAGAATATTTTAAAATATAACCTACAGAAAATCACTCCATATATTTTCACGTCCTGATTTAAATAAATCAGTATGGTTTCCGATACATATCTTAAAGCAGAAGAAAATATTTTATTTTCGTACAAATACAAAGCAGCGTACGAAAACAACATATAAATTTGAAACTACAACTGATACAGACCCTTCAGGCAATCTGAACTGCACTGCTGGATATAAGATCTAGCTACTCCTCTATTGCCAAAAGACAGAATGATTTCCAATTCACAATTTTCTTTCCATATCAACTACGGACGTAATACCAAACTACTGAATATTGAAAATGTTCACTTTTGTATTTTATTCTAGAGATTATTCATAATAAAATAGAAAACAGAACAACGAAGTTCGTAAATTAACACAAAACCAATAAATAATAACACATATAGATCTATGTTACGAGAATAATTGAAATTTATTTGACATTCAGTAAAAAAAGCGCTAAGCCACTTACTATCTGTAAGTAACAGAATTATTAATTTCATAAAAAAAATTGTATCATTATACTCCGACCTGAAAATTAATTTTGTACCAGAAACTGCTAAAATTAAATACCAAAATTTTAACTGAAAATTTACAGACCACACCATTGTCAAATATAGAAAATATTAAGACAATATTTAAATTACCGCCGAATAAGAAAATTGTAGTAAAGATTTATTTCTTGTACGATTTTTGTAAAAAAATTTTAACTTTTGTTATAATTTTATTTTGCTTAGTTCAAATCAAAAAGTATTTTGCTTAGTTCAAATCAAAAAGAAATTCGTTCTTGCTACAACTTACATATTTTTTAATAGGCCTATGTTTTAAATTGAATTTTAATATCTGTTATTACAATATTACAACAATTTTTAAATAAAACGAAAAAACTTCGAAAACCAGATTTACTTGCTTGAGCTTGCAGGCATCACTACAGACCTATAATTGGAAAACAGATTCCTTGGCCAGAGGCGTTTTAAACGTCTGTACTGAGTACTTTTACATTTCTTGCTCAATTTTTCTTAAGTAAACAAGTACTTACATAAAAAAAATTTGTGTTTATTTTCATGTCTTTTTTTAGAAATTTAGCGAATTCTTTCTGATAATAACAAACTTTTAATTAATCGGTTCAATTTCCTTGAAACAGAAAGGTAAAGTTTTAGTAAAACTTGCAGAATTTTATGGTTTTAGCATTATACAATACAAAAATTTAAAAGCTGTGTAACTTAGGTCTCATAAAATCGACAGAAATTCAAAATATTGAAATACGTACAGAGGCTGCAACTTTATTGTAGTTGTTGAATTGTAAAATTAATTCGGATTAGATTTTTAAAAAATCGGGAAAAGAACCCAAATTATAAATTTTTTTTTATCTCCGTCCATAAACCTCTTCACAATTTTCTATCGAAATATTTTAGTAAAGTTAGATCTTTAGACAAGGTACTGCTTCCCGTACTAATCATTCGTGAAGAGCAAATTAAAGTTGTAGTAAAATAAAACTGAAGAAAATGAACCAGTAGTTTCATACAAAGAAATATCAGTCATTAGTTAATTTACAACATATCTGCAATAGAAATTTACTGAAATCTAACTCACTATGATACGGTGAAATTAATTAATTAGAAATATTATTAAAATACTATTACAAAACAACTTTCTCTCACAATAGTAAACAAAAGCGTATATGTATTACCTTTATTATAAATTCCTGTATAGCATAATTTAAACTTATATTCTGAATTAACTTATTTCAATTGCTATATAAAGTAATGCATCTTCCTCAACTCTCTATTTGATATATTGATACGCATTTGTTGTGTGATAAATAAACAAGACTACTTAATTATACACACTGATTCACGGAATCTCCGGAACCACAAGGTACACAAACTTGAAAGTTTTTACATACAAACTCAATTTCACAGGTAGGCCTACCTGGTACGATAAGATTTTGAAAAATCTTCTTAAAAAGGAATAAACTTACAACAAAAAATGTTTATCTATAGACAACAAAATGTGTCATTACAAAAAAATAACACTTCCATAGTCAATGTACGACTATGAAACTAGGTTCCAAATAAAAACCAGAATGAAACAGACCAGTTGACAAAGACTTAAATAAAAACTATCAAGACCTGCATAAACAAAAATATTAAGTAAACAGGATATGACACTCGTTCCCACCAAAACTGTCTATAAAAAATCAATCCGTTTAGTACAATAAAGTAAAAACGAATATCCTATTTCTTCTACATCTAAGAAAACAGAATGTTAAAGAAACTTCGAGGTCTCAAAAAGCAAGCCAGAGGAAAATGGGTTAAATACATATCAAGAAGAAACTTGACTGGATGCCACAGATACAGGTAACGAAAAAACAAACAATACACTTCTCAAGCAACAGATATTCGCCGAAGAGATCCCACCATACAGGAATAATTTCAGGCTGGACGCTATCAGAAAGCTGAGACCAAAACGCATGAAAATAAACAAAGAAACTCGCAAGGAGCACAACGATAAATCCCTCAGGAAACAATTGATCACGGATGACTAAAGTAGTCTAATGAAGCCAAATAAAAAGTAAATAAAGGTAACTGAAAAACCTATGAAAAAACCGGTTTCTTCAACATTAACTTAAGCTTTAAGGAATATTTCAGGTCAAATATCCACATAAAAAAATCCTACATTTTTCGTACTAAACATTTTTTATCCTACGCCGAGTTTATAACTTCAGTTTACGATTTCCTTAAAAACAACATTAAATCGAATTTTGTCTAAAAATCCAGGTTACTAGTAAAACCAGCATTAAAATAAAAATGCACAAAACTAAAAAAAGAGTAAACAAAAGTGCTATGATTTTTTGTCTCAAATGTTTCCATCCAATGCTTAGTTTAGTTTAACAAAAACTTCTTTTAATAAAAATTGCATCAAAATTGGTCCATTCATTAAGCAATATTGGTGGTACTGTATAAATAAGAAATTTAAGTGGACAATTGTTTGTTCATAACAGAGATAAGTAATAAGGATAACAAGGATAAGTGTGCGTTAATACACCGTATTATACGATAAAAATAAAATATTTATGAATGCGAAGCGAAGCGATTCGTAGTTTGGTAGTATACGTTTAACTTTATTGTTCCCGAGTAGCTGCTACAATTACATTTACTCAAGAGTCGCACGTTTAAGATTTACAAGTACAATAATAATAACAATTTATTTACAATTATTGTTAATGTTTAATTGACCTAGCTCAATTACCTTGCTTCAAGGTAACTTTACGGAAGATTCGTCACTGAACAACCAAAAATAGTTAAGACTTCGCAAGAAAATTGCATAATCAATTAGTTGCAGGCGTACGTAACCAAATACAGTACAACTATCATTGTGTTATGATGAGAAATTTTAAAGAAATTCTGTACTCCATAACAGCTGAAATGTGATGAACTGAGGAATGATGTGTGAAATAACTCTCCTGCAAATATGGTTTTTCGTGTATCAATGATAATGTATTAAAGTGTAATCATACGACATTGACCGGTAGCGTTAATTCAAGTCTTACTCCTGTAGATGGAAGTAATTGCTTCAATCTGTAGCGGTCTTTTTTTAAATAAATGAAAATAATTGTAGCTTGAGTTACTTAATTTTAATTATTCACAAAACAAAACAACATCTCTTCACGGAACGGTAACTAAGTACCAACAAACATTTTCAATTCTTTTTTTTAAATATTTCATTTTTTACTTTCTCTTGCCTATATGAATATATAGGAAGGAAAGTATTGTTTTCATGTCGATTTTTCGAAATCGAGTTTTCACCGGATCTATACGTTTTCAGACCCCCTGAACCCAAAAAACATGTTTTTTAGCGATTGGTCTGTGTGTGTGTCTGTGTCTGTGTGTGAACAGAATATCTCAAAAACGGAACATCGTACGAACTTGAAACTTGAAACTTAAGTTACATACCACTACCGGACCCGACACGAACATTTTCATCAAAATCGGTCAACCGGAAGTAGTAGTTTATTCGTATAATTTTTCACTTTTCTGCGATTTTCTCAAAAACTGGTGCTACGATTTTTTTAAAAAATCGCCTGGTTTACTAAATCTTTTATTCTCTACAAGATAGGGTAGGCGCCATGTTTGCTGAAATTCTGCGTGAGGCTGTTTTTACGTAAAAACATTTTCTTTTTAAGATTGCGGCTTTAATATGCATTTTAGCGCAAAACGTTATATAATAAAAGTTGTAGAGAATTTAAAACCCTACAACTCTTATTTCAAACATTTTTTTGTATAACGCTTAGTTTAGCAGTAATTAGCGATTTTCTGTTTTTTTCTCACGAAAACGTGTGAAAAATCGATTTTTTTAAGATTTCGGCCTTAGAATGCATTTTACGACAAAAGTGTATATAATAAATTTTATAGTAAATAAAAAGATCTACAACTTTTATTTAAAGCATTTTTCTCTACAGAGCCTAGTTTAGTGTGAAAGAATGATTTTCCGTATTTTTAAGCCAAACTGAGGTTGATTTTCATTTTGCGTCTTTCACTCATGATTAAAATTAGGTTATGTTTTTTGAGGTTAGTTTTTTGTTTATTTCTAATGTTTTATTACTAATGTTAGGTTATATTGTTTAAATTATTTGCACTGGCAAGAGAAAGTTGTGTGAGTGTTTCACACCAGATTTTTTATTTATTTAATATAAAAAAAATAGTTTTAATTTAATTTAAAAAATAATTTTATAATTTAAAAAATATATATATATATATAAACGTTAGATTTAAATTTAGAATAGCAATGTATAATAAATCAAAATTTATAAAAATTACTATAAAATTTATTAATTCAGAATTTTGAAAATTTATCTTATTATTAACATGATATTATAAATGACATAAATATGTTTATAAAAATGTAGCTTCAAATCTGACCCCTACAAACCGTTCTTCGAATAAGGTACATCACTAAAACTGTCAAGTCATGATGCAAGCTCAAACAGCTATAAACTCTTCAATTTTAATTTTTGGGTACGGTTTCTCCTGATCGTTTCCATGCCTGGTTCTTCTGACCATGGTCGTGGAGATTTGTTTGCACTTTGTGCTACAACCCCTGTATGTATCAGTTTTGAAGTATTTCATTTTAGCTGGCTGGTGTAATACGTCTTAACTGGTACAGTTAAATCGTTCTTTTTAAATTGGTGGTGACGTTTGTTTCCCATAAATAAATTGAAGTCCAGCACCATTATTTTAACTTACATAAATTGGTACATGCTTAGGCCGGTTTTTCACTTACCGACACGATACCGATACATCGTCGCCAATCTCGGAGTTACGGCCGACACGATACTGACAATCGTTGAATACTTTTCATACGAATTGTCGGTCCCGATATCGGTATTTAAAAAAACCAATACTAGTCTAGTTCGTCGGTCCGATACAACAAGAGACGACTGTGCCACCAATATGTCGGGTTCTATGTCACGACATCGTCCGACAAAACATCCGACATCGGCAAATTTAAAACCGGTCGTGTGTACTTAAATACAGTCCGGGTGCCCTGTTTGTCAGATAATCGGTATCGTATCAGTAAGTGAAAAACCGACCGTAGAACAAGAAATTAGAATTTTGAACTTTTTTATTGAAAATGTATTATCTGTTTTTACAATATAATAACATTTCTAAATATGACGCTATGATTCCAAAACTTGAATTACTTGCCAAAATTTGTAGTCATCACTACAGTCCTACAATTGGCCAAGAAGATCCCTTGGCCAGAGGCGTTTTAACGTCTGTGCTGAGTACCCTGTATTGCCCTAGTGTACATGTTTTGTAAGAGTGGGATGTCATGAAATACAGATTTTTCGTGCATCGTCTTGTACAGTTGTTTCACGACGTCATTTACGTATTTAGAACTTAGAATTGTTGTTGTGCAGTGATGTTTTATTACACCGGTCGAATACGATGAACCTTTTTTCCGTTACAGTGATAAACACGAGAAAAACAACACGTTACGACACGTATTCAAATACTGCATTGTTCATCTCAAGTATGAAATCTACATACTTCAGATGAAGTAAAGTTAATAGAAGTACAATACATTACCAACTGACATCATAACATAGTTACATACTTACAGACGTAGTGCATATGATCGTAAACTATGAATATTTATAACAACGATATGTACAATTATTAACTTAACATATTTCTGTGAATAAATTACATATAAACTTAAATGATATAAGCAAATTGTGTACGTACTCATAATTTGTGTACGTAGTTCAAATTGTGGACGTAGTTGCAGCTTATGATTTATATTTACTACATTTAATTGTAATTTATATAAGGTACGAAAAATAAAGTTAACCGGCAATTTGCTTATCCATTCTAACTCCGGTCTCATAGTTTCCGGTTTACAGATTTATACAAGAATATACACCCTACCTTTGTACGACGAGTACATCATATCTAAATACCAAAAACTACAAACTGCTACAGCTTGCGTCTTTAAATTTGCGAATAATAATTTTATAATTGTCAACGGGCCATCTTTAGATTTTGTGAGGTATACCGTCAGTTTAATTTAAAAATATCCAAGTGCTAAAACAAAAGTGATGGTCTTTAGAGGAAAATATGCGGTCAGGACAAAGATAATGGTGGATGGAGTGATTCTGGAGCAGGTCAGCCAGTTTACCTGTTTGGGATGTTATGTGTCACATGATGAGGACGATGCACTACCATAAAAAGTAGGCTACAGATTTAATAGGATTTGCGGTAAAATGCATCGAAATTTTAATAAAGGGAAGGGTCCGAACTGACACATTAATGAAGTTTGGTCAGAGATGCGCTTCTTGAGATTGAGTATTCGACTGAATCGGTTCAGAAATGAGGATATACGGCGAGAGTTCTTCTCTTAAGGAGACAATTATGGATTACCGCCGGAAATGGACTGATCAACTTGAAAGAATGTCTCCATACAGGATTCCAGAACTGGTCAGAAGTTACAGGCCGATTGGATGGCGGGATCCGGGGCGACCGTTGGCTAAATGAATGCCGGAACAGTTCTTGGAACCTAATCCTTTGACTGTAAGAAGAAGAAGAAGATGAAGAAAAATAATTTATGTTACAAAGATTTAATTATACAATCTTAAAAGTCGTTAGATTTACCCAACACTTTGTTTCAACGACTAAGTATCTAGTCAAGAAACTGTTCATTTATGTTGACAGATATTACTTCATATGCAGTTAAAATTACAATTAAAATTTTATTTCCATATCCTACATGTTTTTACAAAAATACAATGTAACTTACTCTACTTACTATAAGTAAACTCATCAATCTTGTTATAATCATTGTAATTAGACAATCTCATAGTTAGGACAAACTTACAATTTATACATAAACATATAAGCTACATATTTTTTTTAATAAATTTCAAATAAAATCAAGCCTATGGAAATATTTAGGGCCTCCAAGGCAAGAGCCTGATTGGAGGTCACCATCACATAAAACTATAAAGGAAAATAAACTACACGATCAACTACACTGACATAATTACAATTACTGGCATAATAAAAAGAAATTAATTTACATTTGCTAAAAAAATATATGAATAAATTAAATTTTTGAAAATACATAGGTACACTTGTATTTTTCTTTCTATTCGTAAGTATATTAATTAACATTCATACAGCATAATTGAGTATTATTAAAGATACTATTCAGTTATATAAAAAAAAAGATTAACATCGTTCTGGATAAATGCAAAAAAAACTTCTATTACACTGTTGGTTAGATAATTACCGAGAAAAGATTTGATTTGAGCATGCTGTACAGTATTATAAAATTCGTAGCATGCACTGGAAAGGGACGGATGTGGATATTGGAAAAGAAGGGAGCGTAATCTAGTGTGCCGCTATGCAATGTAGCTCAAGCTAAACCGAAATAATTTAAACTTAATTTGTTCAGAATGTGGTACGAGACCGCATCTGAAGCTACAGCTACCGACCCGACTAGGCCTGTCTCAATTGATCCCCTTTTAAAACTTGAAATCGGATTATTTAAACCGCTCCTACTCGTAGGGGTCGGGGTTAGATTTCTCAAAGAAAATTTAGTAATCCCACAAGTAGTGGCTCTCCCATCCTCTATTTTCATCCAGACACTGCAAAGACAGATTTCTGGAGATAAGAAGGATAAGTAACGCAAGTTAATATAAGCAAAAAAACCGCCTTCATTTCTTTAGATTTTTTTTAACTTCTTAACTTACTCACAGTTCAAGTTACTTGTAAGTCTCATATTTATTTTATTCAAAGTAAAAAGATAGGCTTACGTAACAGTAGCAGATGTACGAAACGTTTCGAAACTATTTCGTTTAAAATTTAAATAAATGTTATGTAATTTTAACAAAATTATAATACTTTTCTGTATTCAAATTAAATAAAAGAAGTACACTACAGCTTTCAAGAGAAAAGAGAATTACATTAAATATTAAAAATAAATGTCCAACGAGATAAAATACCGAATATTCATTTATAAATAGACCCGAATTGATAAAATTTGTTACAAAAAGTGCATAGGCATATTGAGTATAGATATGAAGCATATTATTTCCCGGACAACAAATAGAAATAATAAAAATACAAAATCTAAACTTTATGTAATTAAATATACAGTGGAACGAGTACATTAAACAGTTTCCAAAACTACGATACAATGTTTAATGGATATTTACAAAGAAGTCCATTAGAAGTAACCGTACTGTTAAGATAATTTCACTAGCCCTGCTAGTCTCGTTAATAAAATATTTCTCTTCTACTCAGTCAAAGAAACTAAAGGAAATAAGACTAAAGGAATTAAGAACAGAAGACACACGTATAAGTGGCACAATAAGAGTCATTTCCTCTGTCAGTAAAGTTATTTAACATACAGCCAGTTTCTGTAATGAAAGAAGTAATAATGTCAGTTGTAAGATGGAAAAGTAAAATTCTTTTAAATAGAATAATAATTCTCCTGACAAGTATATTCGTGTTTTTCAGTACATTTTAAACCAAAATACAAGGAAAACCAATGCACAAGGAGTCTATTGATCATGAATAGACCCTAAATTTTGTAAATATTTAAAAACTTTTGAGGTTAAATCATTTAGTAGCGACAGATTAGTGATGACTCCATATAGGCTAAATTTTATTTTTTTCCATTAATTTAACAATTAAACTAACTATTAATCTTTTTTCATTTAATTTCGTCTAGAATCACAATCCTATAGACTATCGGGTGTATTGTTAAGTTAATTTGATTCAAATTTGAATGAATTGTTTGGTATAACTTATAAGGATTTCTTTTTGACAACTAGGTAGAAAAGTGACGTTGTACTGAGTCCATTACCATTTACTAAGTAAAATAAAACACCAGCATTAAAAATGACATTAAAATTAAAAAAAAAAATTAAAACTGGAAAAATCATTTTGCCCTAAAGCAAAAGAGAAGTTTTATGATAATCCATAATCATTCTAAATAAAAATACATTTTAAAGTAATAAATTATGATACAAACAGAAGATACACAAACAGCCCGGAATCTTTTAACAGAAGATGAAATATACAAAATCGGTAAGATTTTATTTTAAAATATTCAACCGCGTTAACATAAATAGAAATAAATAATATAAAAAGTCTCATCAGCAGTTGTAAATTTATACAGTCTCTTCAGAGCTCTCATCGACAGAACAATATCGGTAGGTTAACATTTGTCAGAACCAATAAAATTGATTGTTATTCTAAAATTCAGCCAGTGCTTGAGGGACAATATTTTAGTGCACTTCTAAACAAAGAAATAATGCGATATTCCTTAATTAAATGTAAAGTTAATATTAGATTATATTAAGGGCAGACTTAATTAAATTTGTAATTTAAGGATGTAACAGAAATACTAAAATATAAATTTTATTATCTGAGTTTATGTACAAGACGTTAAGAGTTGCCTTTTTCTGTACAGCGCAATAAGAAATAAAGAAGTTTATCAAGAAGAACTTGAATTATTACCGCTGGAGTATTATATCACGTTTCTTATAAACTAATACCTTATCATACAACTTGACGATAGTTAAATTTTACGACGGTATTTTGTAAATGATTTTCCCTTTAAATTACTTGTTTTATTACACTTTTCCTTTGTTATTCCGTAAACTTTCATACTCTTTTCATATGATACGAGTATTATTCCTTTTATAATAAAGTTTATCGCTGATTTCTCGACACGATAGATTACCGTGACTTGTCATCTTATTACGCGTGACGCGTAGCACACGCGCGATCACGTTTTTCTTTTTCTTATATATCATCTTCTTTTTACATCCTTTTGGTTGATGGATTGCATGACTGCGACTACTCAACGGGGTAGTTTTACTGTTTTTCTTCATATACTTGTAATTTCCGGCGTCACGCGCGCTGTCATAGTATCCTTCATCTACGTACTGTGTTCTTATTTCATTATTATTATTTTATATTCGACATACAGATATTTTTATTACATAATTCTGCAATCATACATTTTTATTAAATCTATTAAACGTAACGAAAACAAATAAACTGTAAAATTTAAATTCAAATTAATGTTGTAACTAGCATAAAATTCATAACGACACGCTTATTACATCTATAAAATATTTGCTCATTATTCTTATAACTTATTTTAACAGTCAACCATAAAATAAATGAGAAAATAATTTGTTCATTAAAAGTTTAAAAGGGATATGTGGGGCAATAGGCAGAACGTGGGAAATAGAGCTAGAAAAGAAACAAAACTAAAATTCTATAAAATCATGGAAACCCCAGTTATTACGTATGGAAGTGAGGCATGAACAACAATGAAGTCACATGAACGGAAAATCCAGAAAGCAGAGATGAGGATTCTGCTGAGGACGAAAGGCCGCACTCTGTTGGGTAAAATAAGAAATGGATATGCACTATATATTCGACTATATCAGAGATTAGGTACTTTTATAGGCCCACTCAAATCTATCAAATATCATATTGCTATTCCTGATTATAAAATCCATTTGATTCTATTACGTACTTAATGTTCAGATTTCGTTATCAGAATCCCTTCCGCAATACAATTTCGGAGATTCCGGTATGAAATCGTGAAATCTAGTGGTCAAATACACAAAAATCTGTCTAACTATATTTCATTTCCTGTATATGAAACGCCACTGCCTCATATCCAACCAATCGCCCCTTTTTCTTCGCTCAGTGTCCATTTGTCACATTATACCTTCTCACCACGTATTTCCTGACCTTCCTGTTTTTCTTCTTTTTCCAGGCAATAAAAAAACTTTCCTTGGCCAACTTTACACGTTTATGATGCGTTCCACATGTCCATACCACAAACACTATCTATCTTAAATTCTGTTCATCAAAGTGTTTTCAAAGTCTTTCCATTATCATTTTGTTTCTTATGAGATCCATTTTGAACCTCTGTACGTTATCAGTCGAAAATTCATTTCTAAGGCATCAAATTGGTTCGTATTCCTGTTGCTTAATTACCAACCAAATTTTACACCATAATAATCAATTCTTGTACATACAAAATGGTACCACGTGACTCAAGTTTCTTCTAAGAACCCAACACAATTTGCATTCTGCGTTAACTTTATATTATTGTAAGCTTTCGCAAGCAAAATCAATAGAATTATTCCTCCTTGTTATCAATTTACCAAGAAATGTTATTGCGTAGTTTATGAAGTACAGAATATCTTCTACACTCCAATTTTGTTCATAATTAAAAATATGTCCTAAGAAAACAGTGACTGGCAATAAATTAAGCAAACAGTAACACTTAGGAAACCTCTTTCAATAAAAACTTTTTACAGCGTTGGAAGACGTTTTTCATGTAAATTACAACAGTTATGAAGGCCTCGCCAATCAAAGCTTACGCTCGAAAATAATAACTTTAATTTTAGGTTAATAACTGAATGATCATTTGAAAGAAATACTTCGGATGAAATCCGACAAAATACTAGTTAGAATACCTTATTCATCTGAACATCGATATACTAATCATACATCTATACTAAAATATCTAGTGTGAAACACTCACAGAACTTTCTCTTACCAATGCAAATAATTAACAATAAACCTAACATTATTATATAATAAAACATTAGAAATAAACAATAAAACTAACCTAAATAAACATAACCTAATTTTAATCATGATTGAAAGACGCAAAATGAAGACAACCTCAGTTGGGCTTAAAAATACGGAAAATCACTCTTTCACGCTAAACTAGGGTCTGTAGAGAAAAATGCTCTAAATAAAAGTTGTAGATCTTTTAATTTATGATAAATTTGATTATATACACTCTTGTCTTAAAAAGCATACTAAGGCCGAAATCTTAAAAAATCGATTTTTCACACGTTTTCGTGAGAAAAAACAGAATATTGCTGATTACCGCTAAACTAAGCTTTGTACAAAAAATGTCACGTATAAAAGTTGTAGGATTTTAAATTTTCTATAACTTTTATTACATACATTTTTGCGCTAAAATGCATATAAAGCCGCAACCTTAAAAAACAAATTTTTGTTCGTGGAAACAGCCTCACCAAGAATTTCAGCAAATATGGCGCCTACCCTATCTTGTAGAGCATAAAAAATGTAGTAAACTAGACTTTAAAAAAAAATCGTAGGACCTGTTTTTAAGAAAATCGCAAAAAAGTGAAAAATTACACGAATAAACTACTACTTCTGGTTGACCGAGTTTGATGAAAATGTTCGTGTCGGGTCCGGTAGTGGCGTGTAACTTAAGTTTCAAGTTTCAAGTTCGTACGAGGTTCCGTTCTTGAAATATTCTGTTCACACACACACACACACACAGACCAATCGCTAAAAACATGTTTTTTGTGTTCAGTGGGTCTGAAAACGTGTAGATCGGGTGAAAACTCGATTTCGAAAAATCGACATGAAAACATTACTTTGCTTCCTATATATTCATATAGGCAAGAGAAAGTAATAATTATTAAGAAAACAAGTCTAAATAGCGACACATTTATTTATGAAATGAATAAAAATTGTTATACAAAACTAATAATAAACGGTATCGTAATACTGAAAGTTTATTAGTTTGTATTAACTACACAGCGTACACTTTAGCTAGTAATATCCTGTTATGTTTTTCCTAGTCATTGTTCTCGTTTGTAGGGAACAGTAAGACGATCGTACCCTACAGCACGTGTGTGATGTGGCATTATCACTTATTTACTTATGTAGACTTAGCTAGTAGAAGTCTGACGGAATACAAGAGCATTTCGACGTGCATATGTATCACGTATGTATAGTATACCTATGCATACATATTCCGTCAGTCACAAACAGGTGTACTTTGTGAGTAAGTAATACTTGAACACTGGGCAAGTATGTGGGAAGCATGTAGGAACGCCCTGAGGAAGATCCCTAGTAGTTTTGAACTGTTCCACTTGTATTTGTCTGTGTTTGTTTACAAGAGATAGTAGGTTGTTTTGTATACAAGTACACGTCTTTGTTTAAAACAGAGAGAATAAGAAAAGTGTAACACAAGAGAAGGAGTTCCTCTAAAATACATTACACAGGGAATATACGAGAAAGGGTAGTAAAATGAAAAGTCTATGTTACAAGCCGCAAGCCCTGTTACACTAACCACTATAGCGCCATCCCAGCCACAATTTCGAGCGCCTTTTATCCCATGATAACACATTACAATATTTGTAACAACCGATTCAAAGTCCATTTTGCAGCTAACAACAAAACGATTTAGATGCAATCAAATGGGCACTTGGTATAAAATTTATAAGCAATTTTCAACGCATTTTTCTAAGAAAACATGTCACTATTTTACAAATAACTTTATTTTACCGAAAACCTTACCGAACACAAGTGAGTAGATACATGGAATAAAAAAAACCGTACACAATGAGAATGGAACAATTTTAATACAGCATAATATGTTGTACCTTCAGCACGACTATGCGAAAACTACAGTCAAAATTTGGGATGTATACAATATTAATATTATAGAATGAGCCGTTATGAATCATTCATAAAATCTGTAGTTGTTTCTTGAAACACAAACAACTAATGAATATATTTAATAAATATATGTAAGATAAGAAGAATTAAACAATTTAGCAGTACTTTTAAGAGTGAAAGAGTTTACTAACATTTTATTAAACAGTTTAAAAACATTAAAAATAAAACATGACACTCCTTGAAACGTTAATGTGAAAACAAAATGGAGGTTCTACAACGAAGTCTTAACCGATCCCTATGCCAGATTTCATGAAATGAATCTTATTTATAAACAGTAACTCTATAAAATACTGAGCACTTAACGGTAAATTATAGTTCATTCGGATAGCATGATAGTAGTATTATACTTAAATGGACTAAAGGACAGAGTGAATTTTGTAATGTGATCATGCGTCTGCGCTACCCCTTAGAATAATAAAAATACTACTAAGAACAATTAAAAAGGACTTTATTCAGAAAAGTTACCACCATTCAGAGACTTACTATCATACTATTTTGAATGGAATGTAAACATAAACTATTATAACATTCGACCGCTTTACTGAAGCGAAAGTAAAACAATACATATTGGGGTACAGAAAAAAATCAATCAGTATTAATCTTACTAACTATATAAATTTTCAATGAAAATGATTTCTTAGTTAAATTCGTTTTACGTAATAACTACAAACTACGATAGAATGACGAATAGATTCCTAAAAAAGTTTCGTTCCCGTCAATCATCGTGAAATGGGCTAACAAAACAAAATACGTAATCAAACAAATAAAATATTTATTTAAAAATACTAACAAATGCAGGTTGTCTTTTGTTTACAATATTCACATTCAACATGATCTAATTCTATCATTCAATATATTTTTAATGCAATTATAAAATAGCAGTTTTATTTTGAGGTAAGTCAAGGTACGTTGTGAAATAATGAGACAGCAACGATAAATTCTAATACTGCGGTTTAAAAGAAACAATTGGATAATAGTGGCCTTGATTCAATTGTTTTTGTCTTTGACTTAGATTACGGTACTGTAGGTAATACACTGGCCGCACAATTTCCGCATATATTTTATATTTCGTAGGCGGTGGGGAATTCTACTGTCAGAAGAGTTATCCAGCGGTACATTTTCCGTTTGGAACTATGAGTGTTATTCATAATTCAGACCAAGAGATCATTGCTCCATTTTCGCTTTAGATGTCGCACAGTTGGGAAGTTTCCTACAGCTAGGTCACCAGCTAGTTGGTTGGGATGGTTATCTAGTCGATCGCGAAATATACTGCAATAATAAGGACGCAATTAATTCATTTACTCCAAGAAGTTTGAAATGGTCGTTGAGGGTTAATTACTTACATAAAAGAGGAAAGAATAAAATAAGCAAGCCTTAAGAATTTGACTGGAAGGCCTGGATAGACTTTAAGTTACTCTCTGCCACTGCTCCAAGGAGTTGGACACCATAAGTCCATATTGGTAGCAGAAGAGTTATGTAATTAACGATTTTGGAACGAAAAGTAAATTTTGATCGAAGGTCAATTAATCAGAAGAGTGGCTTCTAGCGGCGGTCATCTCTAAACGTTTTGTACCCAGATGATTCTTCCAATTTAGTCGGCTGTCAAGCCACAACAAAGATACCGCATGGCTCTCGCCCGAGGATAGCGGATAATATCAGTACTACAATTTGATTCAAATTTGTAAACAAGTTTTAAAATACGTCTGCTGCACCCTCTTCTAAGGCGGTATTTATTTTTTAAGTTTAACGTTTAGAATGCTTTTGGATCAACTTAAACTGTCAGATGGCAGAAAAGTCGTTTATTAAGTAATTATTAAGCAACAACGGCTGAGCGAACTTTCTCTACGGTAACCAGCTGACTATAATAATAAAAGAAGAAGCACTGCTGGGTGTCTTATGTTCAAATTCATGAAAATGAATACAAAAATAATTACCGACAATATAAATAAGAGCTATAAAAATTGATTAGTTGATTTTTTTTAGCTTTTGTTTGTTATCGGGACTGTACTTACTTCATTGACAAACACCCAATTTGAGCGCTGCTTTCTGCTGTATTTTTTGACGTGATTCAGCATGAATTTTTGAATAAAGACCCCCAGTGGAGTTTGTTCAGGAATGACTGTCAGCTGGTCACCATACAAAGTTGCTTGCCCAACTAGTGTTATTTAATAAATAATATCGACTTTCTATCAGTTGAATGACGGGGCTAGCCCGAAGACAAGTTGAAATATTCAAAAAGAAACCTAACACAACAAAACTAAATTCGTAAAACCTATGCCTACACGCCCACTATTTGAGGTATTTTTTTTAATTATGCCGAGCGAAGCGCAAGCGCAACCGCTGCAGTAATATTTCTTTTTCACTTCACAAAATGACTAAATAAAATGGTTTGTGACGGTATAAAATCGGCTTGAAATAAATGAATTTTGTCGTAAAAGAATAAACAGAATTCACTATTAAAGTAAAGAACAGGTAAACATACAATGTAAAATGCATGTGTTACAATGGTAAAACACTCACTGAGAAACCTAGCGCAAAGGAAATCTACTGAGAATAATCAAATTTATTATGAAACATACGGAAATAATTTTGAGAACATTTTTGTTTCTTCACAACGTTTGTAGTTATTTCATCGTGAGACTTCTGGTAAAAATATATTTGATAATATAACCTTCAAACACTAAAACAATATTGCAAAACAGAATAAAATATATATAGCCAAGAAATTTAAGATAAAAACTGGAAGGACAAGCTGTTACACCGTTACAAGAAGATATATGTGTACGAGCGTAAGACTGGAGTGGGGGTAGAAAGGAAAAGTAAAATAATTGAAATGTCCTCGAAAGGCTACCTGTTGCATTGTGTAACTTCAACGCTAACAGTCTAGCCTACTCACCTGACAAAATCCGACAACTCTCACTAATTAATAGTACCACATTAAAATCAGTATTTTTAAATCAGATACATTCACACGCTGACAGAAACTGCGGTAATTTTGTTTACGATTTACAGACCTATAATAATAATATTATTATTATTTAGTACAAGTTCATGATTGGCTTAATGACTCTTTTGTGTCTGTAACAGTTTTTCTTTTGTAATATTTTATGGTTCGATAACTTAATATTATGCAACAAGATAAAATTAACATTCAAAAATATGGTGTGAAACACTCACACGACTTTCTCTTGCCAATGCAAATAATGACCTATATAACCTAACATTAGTAATAAAACATTAGAAATAAACAAATAAACTAACCTCAAAAAACATAACCTGATATAAATCGTGAGTAAATGATGCAAAATGAAAACCAACCTTAGTTTGTCTTAATAATTCGAAAAATCACTCTTTGACGCTAAACTAGGCTCTGTAGAGAAAAATGCTTAAAATAAAAAATGAAGATCTTTTAATTTTCTGTAAATCGTTTTATAATACACTTTTGTCGTTAAATGCATATTAAGGCTGAAATCTTAAAAAAAACATTTTTTACAGATTTTAATGGAAAAAACAGAAAATCACTAATTACTGCCTAACTAAGCGTTATACAAAGAAATATTTAAAATAAAAGGTGTACGTTTTTAAATTTCCTACTAATTTGATTATAATTATACTCTTTTGCTCTAAAATGCGTATTAAGGCCGCAATTTTAAAAACCTATTTTCTTCTTCGACAGCACAGCCTCCCCAAGAATTTCAGCAAACATGGCGCCTACTCTATCATATAGAGCAGAAGAATGTAGTAAATAAGGTGAATTTTAAATAAATCTTAGAAGCCGTTTTTGAGAAAATCGCAAAAAAGTGGAAAATTACACGAATAAACTACTACTACTTCCGGTTGACCGATTTTAATGAGAATGTCGGGTCGCGTCCTCTAGTGGTACCTAACTTAAGTTTCAAGTTTTAACTTCGTACAATGTTCTGTTCTTGAGATATTTTGTTCACACACACACACACACACACACACACACACACACACACACACAGACCAATCGCTACTAAAAACATGTTTTTCGGGTTTAGGGGGTCTGAAAACGTGTATATCTGGTGAAAACTCGATTTCTCAAAATCGACATGAAAACAATACTTTCCTTCCTATATATTCATACAGGCATGAGAAAGTAGAAAAATATAAGTGACTAACTACATTTTTAATGTACATAAAAACCAACGAAATTATTTCCATAATTTGTTTCAGTACATTGTTAAAGGTTGAATAACTAACTAAGTCCTGCCGGAATTTATCATTTGTTTATTTTTTAAATTCTGTTTAACGTAATCCTTGTAACCTATCTAACTGTGGTAATTTAATTTAGTAATTTTTATAGTAGTTATAAGTATTTAAGTGATAATTTTTTTGTTTTGTATACTCCTATGCGCGGACAGAACTCTTTGTGAAGAAGAGTTTTTGCGTATAAGTTTTAAATATTATTATATTTGTACAGCTTACTTTAGTTCAGTATTAAATCGTAAAGTATATTTAACTAAATAAAATAAATAAATAAGTCGCTAATAACCAAGCAGTTGATGCGACTTAAATAAATAAATTTAAAAAAAAACATAAAGCGTGAGAAAAACTAAATTTTAAAGAAACGATGAGACGTTAATACGGATGATTTATTTAGGCTATTCACAAATTTTTTAAATATCGATCCAGTAATTTGTTCACAAGGGATTAAGTTAAACAATAGAAACCTTAAAAATCCAACGTCTTCAAAACACAGCACACAATAAAGTTTAATACAATGACAATAAACGAAAGTCAGAATAAAATAATCAAAAAGGTATTGTAATTTTCCCCAAATAAACTGAGCGGTTTCAAAGAAGCCTTAAATATACATGCTCATAATAGACACATTGATAATAATTATATCACATCAAAATTGATTAAAAATAACTTTGATTTTAAGATAATTTAAACGAACAGGATAAGTATCCAAATAATGGCTGTGTTCTATAAAAACCGCACACCCAAGCGTGCGGTTTCCATAAAAACATTTACGTTCAGTAAATAAATATGTAGAAGATACATTTCTCTACAAAATACTAAATTGAGGGTATTTACAGTTAGCTCATTAGTTTTTTTATATATAATTTATAAACTTTACTAAAGCGTTTGAATATATTCATCATCTAATTTAGCTCACTAGTTTTTTCATAATTTATAAACTTCACTTAAGCGTTTGAATGTACTCATCTCTTTCTGAAAGGATAAAATCAAAAAGAAGCCATTTCGTTATTTATTTATACGTTCAAGTAGTTTTTATTGCAGTCCTTGTATTAAACAGTTTGTAAATATCTTCAATGTACTGTTTACCTTGTAATTTATTAAAATTCCAAAAGCTTTTTCTTCACCACATAAAACCTTTTTTAAAATGCGTTCACTCAAGCATCGTATGTAAAGGAATTGCGATGTAAATGTACCCATACTGGCATTGCATTACGAGGAAGGTATAAATGATGTAGCTATTCAATCAGTAATCGAATTTGAAGAGGGCTTGTTGCTTACTAACCGACCATAAATGGCTTACTGTAATATTTCTAATCATCTTACTACCTCTGGATTCGTCTGGTCCAATTATCCACCCAATTTCCCACAGCATTCAACTTTCAATAATTAATTCATCGGGTTGAATTTCAGTAAGACATTTCCCAAAAAGTTTGTTAAAAATTTCAAGAAGCTTACCTAAAGCGTTAACATAGCATAATAAAACACACAACAACTCCGATAATCCAGGTATCCCACTAATTGGGATTGGGACTTGTTCGGATTATCCTGAAAAATGTCCATAATAACAAGAAATAACCAAAAAATAGCTAAATAAGTAACACGGAGCGGCTTATTTCATATCAGAAGCAGCAAACGCACTGGAGATACCACTGCAGTACGTAGAGCATCACAGAAACAATACACACAATCGTCATGTTTATTACGCGTTAGCGCAATATTGCGTCAAGGTTGCAAATACATGTTTTCGGCATTATGGCAGCAAACAACTAGCGATATTACAGTATGTAGTCAGGCAGTAATGAAAATTTATAATTTCTTGTAGTTGCTAAAGAAAAGAAATATTTTACCAATAAGCGATTAATACTGCAGGTATATTCTGAGCAAACATTTTCGCTATGTTCGTTTTCTATTCTTAGCTACATTGATTATATTTTTTAAATTTAATTTTAATTTTTAAACGCCTATTAAAATTATTTTCCATTACAAAATTACTTCGTTTTTGAAGCACTTAAAAAGCATGTGAAAAAATATAAAAAAAATCAGTTAAGATTATCCGAAATTTCGGATTTGCAGGATTGTTGGGTACTGTTTCTTGCCAAGCCAGATTTTACCGACATCAGCATCCCGATAACAAACTTTACTTTAGATAAACAAGTTATATCGAAAAAAATGTAATTACCATGATACGTATTTCTTTAACTAGTATGATATTGAAATAACCGAGTATTCCATGACGATATTATAGTTTATTTAGATAAAAGTTGTCATCCAGTTACTTAAACGTATTTTCATAAGGACTGGAATCTTCTTTCTTCTCTTACTTTAATATTTTAGACAGTAAATGTTTCTCAAGTAGTCAGTGACTAAAAATGCCACTTAAACTATTAAAATCAGTTTATTTCCATACATGAATGCGTCGACACCGACTGACTGACTCATTCCTATTTCTCTAACTTTCCAATCACCTGCTAAAATGTAATTCAGCCGTAAAATTTACAGCATTTAAATTGTGACCACTTGCACCTTAGAGGTAAAAATGAAGAGGTAGTCTTACATAAATACATATTATATCTACATCTTTCCAAAAAGCTATAATTCTAAAAAATCAGCTTGCTTATTCTCTAAGAATACGAAAGGATTACGAAGTAAAGTAAGTGACATACGAAAGTAGGAAAAATAAATCATTTCCATTACGAACACACGCTTAAAGGAAAATTAATTTACAGAAATAGATGATTCATATCTTTCCAAATAGTTACAATTCTAAAACTCAGCACATACATTTTAATACTATTATTACTTTTATTCACCCAGCATTGTTGGCAAACTCTTTGGTAAAGTAACTACTCCAAGGCTAGCAACTAGCCCATGCGAAGTATAAGCCTAAAAGCTAATGAAGTTAAGGTTTAAGAACTTAATTTCAACTAATTTACAACTTCATATTAAAACTGCAAGGAAATATTTGGATTGTCTTCAAATCTACAGCAAAAAAATTAAACTACTAATATTTTTTTATGTAAATAAAGTATAACTATACAGATTAACACTTTGAATGCGCAAGAAAATTAATGCAACTTTCCTGCACTACTTAATACTTACATTAAATAGTTTTCGAGAAATTCAAATAGTTTAAAGCAGATAAATAATAAATTAGAATCGTAAAAACGACTACAGGGTATTTAGGCCTGCACTCAACACAGACGATTAACCTGAAATACTTTCGTAACAAAAAATACACTAATTGTTTTTTTTAATAATGCATTACCAATAACATGAGAAAAGAACTGTCCAGAGAGCCTTAATAACTTAACTTCATAACTACACAAAAAAAATATTTCAATTTAACGATAACTAAAAACAAGTTGAAACCTTCAGTTAATTTAAAAAATCTGGTGTGAAACACTCACACAACTTTCTCTTGCCAATGCAAATAATGAACAATATAACTTAAAATAGTAATAAAACATTAGAAATAAATAAAAAAAACTAACCTCAAAAAACATAACCTTATTTTAATCATGAGTGAATGATGCAAAACCAATCTTAGTTTGGCTTAATAATACGGAAAAAACTTTTTGGCGCTAAACTAGGCTCTGTAGGTAAAAAAACTTAAAATAAAAGTTGTAGATCTCTTGATTTCCTATAAATTTGATTATATGCATTTTTGTCGTAAAATAGATACAACGGCCGAAATCTTAAAAAACAATATTTTATACATATTTTCAAGAAAAAAACAGAAAACCACTAATTACCGCTAAACTAAGCGATACACAAAAGAATGTTTGGAATAACAGTTGTAGGATTTTAAATTCTCTACAACTTTTATTAATACACCTCTAAACTAAAATGCATATTAAGGCTGCAATCTTAAAACAAACCAATTTTTTCTAGGAGAGAACAGCCTCCCCAAGAATTTCAGCAGACATGGCGCCTACCCTATCTCGTAGAGCAAATAATGTTGTAAATGAGGCGATTTTAAATTTTGTGTCGGGCCCGGTAGTAGTGCCTAACTTCAGTTTCAAATTTCAACTTCGTACGATCTTCTGTTCTTGAAATATGTTGTTCACACACACATACACACAGAACAATCGCTAAAAACACGTTTTTTGGGTTCAGGAGTCTGAAAACGTATATATTCGGTGAAAACTCGATTTCGAAAAATCAACATGAAAACAATACTTTCCTTCCTATATATATTCATATAGGCAAGAGAAAGTAAAAATTATGATTTATGATGGTATAATTATATTATAAATTGTAAAAACCTTTTACATAGTTATAAAGTAATAGTTACATTAACGTTACTATATCACTACTCCATAACATTATATTCACAAAATTAAAACAGAGTTTAATTGGTTCAAAACTTTCGGTACATCTATAAATGACCAAATATGAGGCAGTCATAAATTGAGTATGGACCAGTGGCGACCAGTTTGGTTTCTGGCAAAACCATCCTGTTGTAGGGAATTCAGCACGTTCAGAACAAATTATTCATACAATTAGGCCTAAACAGTTAACACAAGTACAAACCTAAATAAACTTAATCGTACCTGTTCATATTTTATGTTTAAAACAGTAACCTGTTCATAATTTTTTTTTAGCTCCAGACGTATCTGATTAGGTCCAAATTTTCTACACTAAATTAAGATAGATAATACAAATCTTTTTATGAACAAGTAGACTGTAAATACCACGTGATATTGTGATGAGACTGAAACATCAATAGTCACGAGACCTTCACGCAGAAAATCAACAACTTCGTACGAACTTACAGATTTACTTACAGATTTTTCTTACATCAATTGAAAACATGAATTAAATTTTAATTTAGTGTATTATTTACTTATTATAAAAATATAACAAAGCAAATTTTCGAATACACAATCAAAGAGGAACCTACCAAAAACTAGGTAAAGCACAGGAAAATGTTGTGACAATATCTAAAGGGAATGTGAGTCGAGAATTTTCGAGAAAGACCATGATTTTATAAATTTTAACGTAAATAATAATAGTAATAAATAGGGTTTCCAAGAAATAGTTATAAATGGTTATCATATAGGTAGGCCTGCCTATTGTTGTACGACTGTAGTAAAAGAGTCGGGTGGGTACCTATTTAGATAATTGGTCTTCTTGTAACACCTTATATTCAACCCTAATTTGTTTACAGCTTGTTAAGATTTATGCACAAGCCGTCAGAAGGATTTTGTAGTTTATTATTATATCGAAAATTTCTGTCCTACTCGAAATCTCCGAGATTCACCTACATAAGCGAAGCGATTTATTTAGTGAGTCAGTTTCGATTTGTCTGTGATCCATTGAGCTAATTGATTAATGCGAACAATACGTTAGAGAAGGTTAACCTTACTGTGAATGGCTGTGTATTGTTTAAGTTTATTTATGGTTATTAGTTATTTTTAATTAGTTTATTTATTACTTGTAATTTACTTACAGATTTTAGTCACTTCATTAATTGTAATAAATACTTGTAAATTTAAACTTTAGTGTGTTAACTATTTAATTTACCCAGATCCCGAACGGACCTTAGAGATAAGTGCAACAATATTAATATTTTGGTTAGTGTAATGCTATTAACAATCCACGCCATTGAACTGATATTTTTATCAAATGATTATAAAAACGAGAAAGAAAATAAGCCTTCAAAAAAAAAATTTAATATTCTTAACTGATGAAATCACAGACACATATATGCACACATTCGTACAGAACAAACTAACCTTTTCAATCTAATTAAATGACAGTATTTTTTTCTCTAATTGACTAGCAGTATAATTTAATATTAGGCTACATAGTATACCCGTTACGGTGAAATTTTATAAAGTAATAAAACTGATTGCTTTAAATTAGTAAAATGATACTGTATTAAAAAGAAGGCTTCGTAATTGTAGACATGGAAGTAACGCTCTTAACATGAAAGGATGGGAGCAAAAATGGTTTAACTAAGTAAAAGAGAAAACACAATAACACTTTAAAATATGACAGAAAATGCCGCTACGTTTTGAAGTTAACACATTAGGTTTATATCACTTGATAAATTAATTAATAAAGGAATGCTAAATTAATAAATTTCATTATCATTAGTTCATTTGTTAACACTTGTATTTCTTAGAATTTACTTTCCATTGCAAAAATTGAGTTGTATATACTACAATAGAGGAGTTAGTTTATATGTGGCAGCTAGCTGAACACCATGCAACGTTATTCGCTCAACTCGTGTTACTTTACTATTCTAATCCAAAAGTAAGTTCCAATTCAAAATAAAATAAACATTCTGTTTCAAGTAGGTTAAACGTTAATGAAACTTAAAATTTTTTTATGTAATTTTTAAATTCATGCAACTTTTACTACAATGACTCCTGCAGGAAATGGTTTCGGTTCTATGTAAATATAAAATCAAAACATTGACAAACACAATTTTCTACACCTGTCTGTAAATCTTTTTAAAATCTATTTACGTCATTTTTTAACATGCGTCACGTAATAAAACGATATGCGTGCACACGTATCCGTACCACCTACGAGTAACTAGAAGAACGCATTTCATTGAGCATTTTATTATAAAAGTGCTGCTATGGGAAGAAAATGTCAACAAACAAAGCAAGTACGTTGTTCCATTCATTTTTTACCTTTAAAAGAAAGACGTATCAAAATGTAAAAAAGTCATTAAGCAGATTTTTTAATAAATCAATAAAGACGCCATTATTAAAAGAAAGTGAATATTTAACTTTCATCTAAGACAAAAACGACGACCAATACATAATGAACTATGTTAAATTCAAACAATGAAAGTTCAACACTTTCATGAAGCAAATAACTTCATTTTTGTACTATTTTGTTCTTTCTTTCAATTAATTAAATTTTAACTTTCTTGTAATCTCTTATAGAGGAAAGTTATAAACTATATGCCATTTGTAAAATGTTCAATACTCGGAATGCAACCCGATCTTTATATTTCATAACCCCGAGAGCAAAAATATATATACATTTATACAGTATATACTTATATGGATATATCGTTCGCAGAAAAATGATCGCGCGCGCGAGTGACTCGTTCGGAGCACAAACTTCCTAACTGAATGAATTGAATTTAAAAACTACGCTTTCCACAACCAATCCCAGAAAATGTTTTAAACGTTAGCAACGTACCCCCAAAATGTTTCATATCATTCTCTCGGTTAATAATAATAATATTGGTTTTTTTGTTTGTTTATTTTAAGTACCATTAGCTATGTCATTAGCGAATTCCTTGGTATAAAGACCGATGGGTTCAAACAAGTCATCACTTTGCACCACCTCGTTGGAATCAAACCGAGGACCTTTTACTTAACAGCAAAGCACGCTAACCACTGTATCACGGAGGTGGTCAATATAATTTTATTTCCTAAAATTTTAGCATACACATAATTTTGTATATACTTTACTCTACTTTCAATTTATGAAAAAAGTGGAGAATTAACCTACTGACTATTTAAACTATGTCCTAGAAAAATTTAAAAATATCGGTCCTGGAACCAAAATATCGGCTTGTGAGCTCACAGATTTAAAGGTTTCTTAATTTCGTACTCTCTAGAGTATTCTCTCTCTTTCTCTACCTCCCTCCCTCCCTGAGAAAGTTAGAGAATTACTGAAAAGTGAGTAACTCAGTCAGTAATAGCTTTCGCATTGATATAACAAACAATAAATGGATAACCCAAAAAAAAAATTCATTTTCGATAAACATAGAAGTCAAAAATTATTCAAGATCTGTTTACAGAAATCCTTTGGTGCTAAAAACATCAATTAATGACTGAAAAATACTTCAAAACACTTCATGTTAAAAAATGACAAATTTTTACAACACAAAAACATATATTTTTTGTTCAATAAGTGATGTTAACAAAGTGGTCTGTTATGTTGGTTACACTGTTACGTAGAAGAGATATAAGGAACAGCGCGCAACATGCGTCGCATCTCATTACGAACAGTGTACAGAACTGAGCTCGCCGAGTTGAATACCTTATAAAATATTAATATTTAAATAAACGCCAGTCCCTTAACAGCTAGCGACAAGTGAAAAACTTTACCGAAAACCTCACAACGCAACGACGCAATGAATATAAGAAAATAAAAATGAAAGCAACCCCCCGACATTAAACAAACAGCGTAACTCTCTAGAGGGTGTTTTGAGAAATGCAACCGTGTCAGGACTATTAGTTGATATCCTGACCCTTTTTATTTTCTACTGTCTCATACCAGTTCTGTAATTTCACCCCGTTATGCTAATCTATTATAAATGTCTTTCTTTATTACAATACAGTCACACATTAACATATTCTTATTACATCGGGAGTAAATGTTTAGAGGAAAAAACACCTTGCAAATAAATTAAGTTACAAAATAACGAAGAGAATATCTGATTATCATACAACGCTGATAACAATAAATACAACATTCAAATCCCCGTACTTTTCAAAAATGCAATTGACTAGTTCACTTCCTTTAACACAAAGTATAACTATAGTAAAATCCATTACTTGAAGAAAAACAATTCGTATTATTGAAGTTTATCAAAGGTAAAATCCTCTGGCTTATCTTTTTCAAGATGTCTCATTTCTTAAACCTAAATAAAACTAAAAATATTCTTAAGAGCTATTTTCTTTAACCGTGAGCCTACCAAAGTTGGATTTGATCGAACGTACTTGTATTCACAAGTTCAATAATTTATTAACATGTTAAAGGAAATAAATGACCGCGTATTCAGATCTTTTTTTTTTCTTCTAATTCCTAATGCGTGTACGTTCTACGTTGCAATCTGTTCAATTCAGAACAATAAGCAACCCCATGACCCAATGAGATGAGGGTGATGTATACGACGTGTAAATGAGGTGCAGTCTTGTACAAACCCAGGCCGACCATTCCTGAGAGAGTATAGTTAATTGAACCCCAATCATCGAAGTATACCGTTAACCACTGTCTAGTATTCAAATCCGTATAAAACTAAGTTTACTGGGATTTCAACCAGGAACCTTCGTCTCCGAAAATCAGCTGTTAAACAGCTGACTTACGACGCCGACTTTACCTCTAGACCAACCCGGTGGGTCAGATTATTAAATAAAGGAAAATTTGTATTTATTTCGTATTATTACAACTAATGCTACGAACAGGTAAATAAATTATCTAAATATACCTAGGTTATGTATACTGAAACTGACTTTCACTACAAATTAAAAGTCATCATCATCTGTGAAGGATTAGGCTCCACGGCCTGTTCCGTTATCCATCTCTTTTTAGGTCTCCTCAAGCCTTGCTTCCCTCTTGGTTTATATTTATTTCCATGCTCGCATAGGAAGTCTGTGAGCTGGCATGCGAAGTATGTATATGAAATCCAGGGAAGGGAAGTGTTGTTTTCATGTCGATATTTCGAAAACGAGTTTTCACTGAAAATACACGTTTTTACCAATTGGCCTCTGTGAATATGTACATGCGTGTGAAAAAATATCTCAAGAACGGAATATTGTACAAAGTTGAAACTTGCGGACTTACGTAACTATGAGGGGGACCCGACACGAATATTTTTATAAAAATCGGTCGATCGGAAGTTGTGTTTTATTTGTGAGACTTTTCACGTTATTATATACCTACTTCTTAAAAACTGCTCCTACGATTTAAAAAAATCGCCTTCTGTAGACCTACTACATTTTTGTGCTTTACAATATACATGTAGGCAACTACACAAGGTAAGAGGCACGTCTGCTGAAATTTGTGAGGGCTGTGCTCTCGCTATCGATGTTTTTTTAAGATTACGGCCTTAATACCATTTTAGGAATTAACGTAAAAAATGAAAAACCCAACAAATTTTTATTTCAAACAATTTTTCTACAGCGTTTAGTTAAGCGACAATTAGTGATTTTCTGCATTTAACTCGGTAAAACATGTGTTTTTTTAAGATTGTGGCCGAACTACTAATTTTACGACCTAAGTATACATAACTAAAGTTATAGCAAATTAATAAACCTACAAATTTTGTTTCAAGCATTACTTTTTAAAATTTACTTTCGTAATTTTCCGTATTTTTTAGTCCAATACAACTTTATTTTCATTTAGAATCATTCACTATGATATCAATTCGTCATATATTTCATTATTTGAATCGGGAAGAGAAATTCGTGTGTGTTTCATACCAGATTTTTTTAAATAATTTGTTTAAAATATGTGCATTGGCAGCTCCCACAGAATGGTTGCGTAAAAATGAACTTAGACAGCACAGACTGAATTAGAAATTACAGCAAATTTTTAGCAACGTTTAAAATATTGTTATTTCTAATAATTTGGTAAGTTTTTTTTTAATATACGAACTAGCAACCCCTTAAAACGGTTGCGTTAAAATTGGGTTTAAGAAGTCACTGGCAAAATAAGAAAATTACTCCATCTCTTTGAGAAGGTGCAGAAATAATATTTAATTAATCTTGTAAGTTAGTTACCATTTTACTCCTTAGGAACAAATTGTCGAGATTAAAATGCTTTGTTTTTCATTTAGAGCATACGCATCCTGATTTTCAGAACAGTAGCTAATTGCATTTGATGATCGCCCATTTAGTTGATATGACAACAACAAAAATTAATAATACAAAAGATTATTTACAGTTAATTAACATAGTAATAACAACAACGGTTAGGTTAGGCAGCATTTGAAAGATTCACTAGTATTCTGAGAAACAAGAATATCCTACAATACCAAAGAGCAAGGTATTTTGTTCATGTATGATACCAGAACGAACGTCCGGTATGCATATATAGATGTTTATTAAGGGAAATATAAGAAAATTAGCAAAAACACAACGTGCCATTGAAATATCTACGATGGTGGTAATATTATTTGTTGAGTTTATACCCTACATATATTATTGAGTTCTATTATTTGTATTTGGCTGAATGAGAATAATTTTTAATTTGTTTTTTCTTATTTTTATAGTATTTTTTATCAGTAGGCACAAAATTATTTACAGTGTATTTTTGTCTGTTTTGGGCACTTATTGTCATGGTTTCTTCTCGTATCGTTTTAAGTTTATTATTAAGTGATGGTAAACTCCGAGACAGGATGAACCTTTGGAGGTACCTAATTTCCATTCTATGTTAAGGATAACGTGTATTTTTTTTATGTAATTGTTACAAATTATTGAACAGAATGGTTTTGTTTTTGAATTGTTAAATTTTCTGTTTTAAAATGTTGTATTAAACTTATGCTTGAATTGAAATAAATTATTATTATTATTAAAATTACAATATTACTCGCAATAATAATCGGTAATATTGCTCTCAAACATTTTAATGAGCAAGCCACAATGAGAAATAAATACACGGATAGAAAATGGAATAGTTTTATTCAAAAATGGAAACCATAGACAAGAACAGTGGACAGGGACGACCACTGATACGATAGGGAGATGACATCAGTGTGATTTTAGTATTAAAAAAACAAAGAAACGTAGAAAAAATTGTAGGCGGGTTACCTTCAATATTAGACAAAAATGGAGAAATCAAAAATGGCAACATTGTTTAGCGTTGAATTCCTGACGGTTTTTTACAATAGCAGAAACAAGATATTTCTAAATATTTCTTACTACTTAACGCATTGATACTTAAATTAAATTTCTGTGGCAATGACCCAATTATCGTAATTTAAATAAGACACAATACCGAATAAAATTACTTAAAAATGATTAAATGCGTCAAATTTTGTGACCTCGCATTTAGTCATAGTTTGTTAGCTACACAATAAGGTCAGTCTTGTTTATTCTAAACAATTACATTTCCGGTAGATACACAATTTCGTTAGTTAATCAATTACTTTTAATGCTGCAAATGTAAACAAACAAATAAATCAACAAATTAGCTACCGTCTAGTTATTATACAGAGTTCAGTTTCACTTAATCCGGTAATATAGATACGAGATAAACAATTATTTTATTAAAAAAAATAATAAAAAAATATTAAGTTACGTGCTATTACTTATCTGACATTAGTAGTACTATAAAATTTAGTAACACAAATAAATAATTATATTCTGTTATTAACCAATAAATAACATTGGCCGCCTCCGTAGATCAATAAACACCGAGCTTGATAACAAAGAAAGAGATCCCAAGTCCGATTCCCGGCTAGGTTCTGAAAAATTTCACCTACAGTTCAAAAGCTAATCAAAAGCTTTATAATCGTTAATAGCTCAGCCAATGATACTTCTTTAGATAAACTAAAAACAATTGTTAAAAAATTATCAGAAACCTATGGATATCGTCAAAATAAAGAAGTACTTATCAATTTTATCTGTTAAATAATCAACATTGCTGACCCCGTTGCCGAACAATAGAATCTGCGTACTGTGATTAATAACTGACAGTTTTTTTTATCACTGCGGAATGGTGTTAAGGTAGAATAAATTAGTAAATTAAATTTGTAACAAGAATTTTAACGACAATACGAAATTCACTTAAAAATTGTTGTGATTATTAGCATGTACTAAACATTATTAATTATATTTTTCCCAGAAATAAATTTTATTATAATATAAAACTGACAATTTCCTCTGTAATGCACGCAGACTCATTGCTTCAAGTTCCTTCGGGAACTTTAAATAAAAAGCATTAAATAAACTGGTTTTTCCCCGTTTCACTTCACAGTTTAGAGTTTTTAAGTAGCACATTGAAAGTGCTAATTTTTAGAGTAACAGCTATTAGTGAAACTATAAAAATAATATTAATGGCCCAAAGGCATTTACCACCTTCTCTCTTTAGAAGCAGATTCAAGTGTCGTCTTTTTCCTGTAGATCCTTTACATAAACAAACCAATATTTACAACTCTACGAGGAGGTATAAAAAATTATATTTATTCCTTCAAGATAGTAAACTCTTTTTACTTCTTTTTCAAGTAACAGATATGCAAATACTCTAGTTTTCTTTTTAATTTAACCACTAGGAAACAAACATGCCAAATTTAAGTTCTATAAATGTCTGGAGAGTCTGACAATTAGCGAGAATTTGAGATAATGAGTGAGTGAGTGAGTCAGTCAGTGAGGTGTTCTCCACACTTATATATAAAAATAGACAAGCAAGTAATATTTTCTTTCACATATTTATTTATTTTCTTGCACATAAGGGTTATGATTTAATGTAATTAATATACCACTAAATCGTCCAAAATGTCATACCGACAGCTTTTCTAAGCTGTGCGTATCCACGCACATACAAATTTATCTATAGTCCCACGCATTTAGAATTTAGAGGAAACTTTTAAACACCTAATAACAAATTGGCGTTTATAATATAAAAAATAACTAATTATGTAGATGTTAAAGTTAAATTAAGTATTTATATTACATTCACTTTTCGAATAATGTTAACAATTGTTAAATAATCATTAGTTACCGTTCATTTGTAATGTAATGTTCAGTCATTGTTACGAATTACGTGGTCACGTAGATCATTATATACACAAATGAACTTCTGTTGAAACTTAGATACATTTATTTAAAATTCAAATTATTACTTGTTCAAAAATTATAGAAACCAGCAAAAACAATTTTAATAAAACATTTAAACATGTTTGTAATTAATTACTTTCTTTTGTAAAGTTATGGTAATGTAGTTAGTCGGAAAACAAAGCTACGTTTCACCAATAAAATGAGGTGGAGCTACTGCAATGCGAAAGACATAACGACTTAATAACAACATTATTTTGGATGAATATTTTTAACAGTAAAGCACACAAAATACCGGAAGGTTTATTGTTAAAGACAGAAATCACACGCACAAAAGAAATAAAAGTCGAGATTTACAGGTTAACTAAAAACTATAACATTGTATTCGAAGATGTACTAAATCGTACGATTGCCTTTAAAAAAACAATTTTTGTAGAAATAGTGTAAATTATGAAACATTTTATGAGAAAGGTGATTATTTACAGAATTCTACCGCAATAATAAAAAGACTACACATTATCCAGAGGAGAAAACAAAAATAAATCATCTAAATTTTGTGTATTTAACACAACTTAAAATATATACATCTATTTCTTGTTTCACGTCCAACTGTTATATTAAGGTCATATTAAGGCTAATGTAACCGGTGAATGGAGAAAAAGACTAACGAAAAAATTCAGATTGATCGGTAATAGAAAACAGAACACCTGGCATATAGACCAGTAGCACTGACAACTACACCAACATATGATTCGAAACCATTTAAAAAACCAAATGCAAAAATTGAAAGGCATAAATAAGCAAACATAAAAAGATAGTAATATGATGTTACGACGGATATAAATACCAAGTATATAAGAAGTCCTCAGAGGAAATCCTGTGGTCGTTTGAAAATGGGTATTAGTGGCAACTGACGAACTACAAAAGCTTAGCTTTCTAAAGGTTCAATAAAAATTCACTAAATTAATCTAAAACATTACAATAGTTATTCGAAATTTCTGAGGGTTTGCTGTTAAATTATTTAATGAACAAAAGTTTAATAATTATAAGGAAAAATAGTTTTCAAATAGAGAACAAAATTAAGATAGGAAAGCAACGATCGAGAAGCAGTAGCCCTACCTAATTCTATTTTTTTTGACCCTGTTTAACAAAAGGACAATTGCTAGTCTCAATGGGTCGCACTAAATAAACAGTTTTGTAACTTTATTGGTTTACCAGTTTTCAAATCTCATTTTACTCTTTATAGATAACATTTAAGAAAAAATAATACTAATTTTCAAAATTACAAATATTGGGACAAATAAATAAGTAATATCTATTTTTTTACAGAAGTTACACCTTTTTTAATATTTATGAGAAATTTATGTCGAAATTTAGCAGGTATAAATTTCCTAGTTATCACTTGAAGAATCCACATGACAATCTATAGAACTATATCTCTTCGAAATGTATAGAAATAATATCTATTGTTTCAGCTTAGTCATTCCATTGTACCTCTTAAGTTCAAATTCTCGAAATTTAAGTGTGACTAGTTTTTCTCTTTAACCGTAAGGAACAATTCTAGCTACTAAGATGTTCGGAAAGTTAGAGAATTAGTGATGAGTGAGAAATCCGATTCTTGCCCTCCTTCATTCAGCCTGTGCCTACAAACGTCAGTATCCTCCGCACTTCTCCAGTTCCCAATCCAAACTGCCTCTGCATCCTGTACGACCACATAAATCCATATTTTTTACGATTTTACACATTACTGCTAATGCAGACTATAAAGAGTTGTAGATGAAAAGAGTGATTAAAAAATGCCAGACCTAACCGCGAATCAAACTCGAGACTCCTAGCACAGAAGCTAGTTACCATCAACCCATTAAATCCTAAACCTAATGCTCCTTCGTTTACCATGTATTTAAATAATTAGAACCTGTTTTGGAGGATATGCATAATTTGCACAAACAACGTGTCCCACCTATAGTGGAGAGATGACTTGAATGCTAGTGTGAGACGAAGTGGGGAACAGGAAAGTTTGTCCATAAAGATAGGACAAATGCCACAATCGTCAAGATGATAATATCGAAACGTATAGTGAAGAGAGACTTGAATGCAAGTGTCAGTCGAAGTGGGAAAGTATAGGACAGGAAACTTGTCCTTTCTATGGATAAGCTTTCCTATTCCCAAGTTCGTCTCACACTAGCATTCAAGTCATCTTTCCACTATACCTTAGTCTTCACAAATTTATTTCAATCCTATTAAATGAATATGTTACTTTTATCGTAATATGTAGTACTAAATATACAATCACACTAATAACGGGTGATTCAAAAAGAGCGCCGGTTTTTAAACGGCTGGTAAATCTTTGTTTATCGGTTGGTAACATTGTTAGACCTCATTTCTATTTCGGAGAACATTCCGATTGACGATTCAGTTGTAGTTTCTCTTGTTCGCAGTGTAGTACTCTCGTAGTCTGTGTCTAACCATGGAGAAGTTTACTATTGCACAACGAGTGTTAATCGTCAAAACATTTTACCAGAGTGGAGAGAGTTATGCGGCTACTGTCAGGCGACTTCGCGGTACTCTAGGACGTAATGAAGCACCGAATGAATCAACAGTTCGCAGGCTCATGAAAAAGTTTTTTTGAGACGGGTTCAACAGTCGACCTTAAAAGTTCTGGACGTCGTCGTTCTGGCCGAACTGAGCAGAACGTTGCGTTGGTTCGTGACAGTGTGGCTGTTACCGATACCGTACGATGATTAGGGAGTTTTTGTGGCGTCATTTGGATGGAATGGACATCGACGAGTTGTGGTTTCAGCAGGATGGAGCCACCTGTCACGCTGCACGAGAAACAATGTTGTTGCTCCGTGAACGGTTCCAGGATCGCATCATTTCTCGTAATTCCGACCATCAATGGCCACCATGGTCGTGTGACTTGACGCCTTGTGACTTTCATCTTTGGGGTCATCTGAAGTCATTGGTGTATGCCAATAAACCCCGAAACATCAATGACTTGAAGGAGGAAATTCGACGGGTTATCGGGCAAATGGAAGTCGAAACTTGTCGTGCAGTAATATCCAATTTCATGGACAGAGTTGATGCGTGCCAGCGCAGTAGAGGAGGACACATGCATGACATCATTTTTCATACATGAAATCGGAAGGTAAGATGAACTTGTTGATGTATTTATTTTCAGTTTTTCAATAAAATAAATCTCTTAATTTGATATATCAAAACCGGCGCTCTTTTTGAATCACCCTATACATTAAGTCATAAAAATTACTTATTTAGCGTACTAAATAAGTCATTTTTACATTTAGCGTACTAAATAAGTCATTTTTAATAAAAATTTCATAAATTTAATAAAAAATATTATTATTTCCAAAAATATAACATCAAAACAGTAGAGCCTACTTACATTCTACGTAAATACGTACACTACATTATTATCACTGTACATTATTATCATTATTATTTATCATTATTATTATGTTTACAGTATGTGTAAACATACTGTATTAACTAACTACCTCTCCTAAACTGAATATACTCATAGCTCTCTTTTGCGTAACTTATAAACTAATAATAAAGAAATTACTTACAAATAATGAATGTGTTTATACAAACGTATCCTGATTTTTTTAAACTAATAATTCTCAGTACGACCGACCAATGAGATTCATGACATTTTTAATTATATTATTGTTAACAAAATTAACCACGGATATTTCTACTTCGATATAGATGCAGGTTAATTCAACGGAGGAAATCAACAGTAATTACCTTAAAGTTGAAACTTTAAGATGTCGGTGGATAAGTAACAGGCATATTGTATGAACAAAAATTAGTTTCGACTTATTCAGGTTGTACAAGATAACGTTACTTGATAATGCACAAGAACAACAGCAAAAGATGAGACAAAGCAAGCAAAGTGTAGTCTAGTGAATGCACGTGGAAGTAAGAGCTACGCCAGAGGAACGATTTGCGAACAATGCAGAGAAGTAATTTATCCATAGTGAGTTGCTTTAGTGGTGAAACGTTTAAAAAAATGTTAATTAAATTAAAAATCAGGAGGGATGGGAATTTTTCTTTGTAAAATGTACAGTATACTAAACAACCAAAATTCAACCCCTTTTTTAAAAACCCTCTAGCGCTCTTCCCCCGTAACAATATTCAACTGAGCAACCATTACGTACGTATTATACACCCAGTTAATTAAAATAATGATAAAATACAATGCATACACGTGAATATACGTGTTTTTACATGTTCTTTTACATTTAATAAATTTTACCAAGTCTCGTTTAAATTTGTTTACTCATGGTCAGAATAATGGCATGTTATTTTTAACATTTTTAACTTCTATATAAGATAATAATAACAGTCAGGAAATTAATTAGTTTTTCAAGTGCTCGTTGCAGCTTTTAGCGTCGGAAATGTTAAGACTACAAGAAAGTACAGTCAACCAGTATAGAGCAAATGAATAATAAGGTAGACAAAAGAGAACCTGGTAAAAAAACGACAAACCGCTTTAGTTCCTCGTAAATCTCCAACCAAATTATTTTCAAGAAATTTTTAACATTATATGTAAATCTCTTATAAACTAAGCGAAGTATAAAAAGTTGTTAAACACAAAACTTTTGGAGTAATTAATTGTCCTCAAACTACAAATATGTACTTCTGCGTTCAAACCAAAACGTCCATTTATCAGGGTGAAATTTTTACAAACATCAAATTCTGCCAAGGCAACAAAATTTTGCGGAAACTTTTCGTATAAAATAGTTTTTATACCTGTCATCAGTCATTTTAATGACTGTGAAAAATTATAAAAATAAGTAATATTTATTTAAAAGTTTTCCTTTAATGCAGACCTGAAACGACGACCAGTTGACAAAAGGAGTATATATTCAAAGAATTTTTTTAAATATTTGTAAAAGAAAAGATAAGTTACATAAGAATACACACTTTTAATGTAAGGCATAAAATTATTTTTATATTAAATTTTATAGGTAACACAATTACATAATGCTTATCTACACGACGACGTTTATTTGTTTGTATATTCGATTTGTCAAGTACCTATTTTACTCTATTGTACTATAAGGTGTCAGAACATGAAGTCTGAGCATAGTCCACAAATCGTTTAGAAGCTTCCGATATGTGTGTATTGAGAAGAATGCTCAGAATTACATAAACCGGTCATGTTGCGAACGTTGAGGTTTTTAGACGTATGGGTGACTCTTTGTTAATTATCGTAATCAAAAGAAGGAAGACGGCCTACTATGATCACTTACACAAGGGTAGTAAGTATGAACTTCTCAGACTTTTCCTCGAGGGCAAAGCACAGATTAGGCGCAGACCTGAACGAAGAAAATGCTCATGATTAAAAAATAATAGGGTGAACAAAAATGAGTACGCACATACTTTTGGGATCACGTAAAGCGATTTACTAGAGTTTACTTTGGAGTAGACGAAACACTATGAAGAAGAATCCACACGGACAAAGCACTTGCAAAAACTCCAAATAAAACGCTCTTAATAAAATCTTAAAATTATTACTTTTATTAATCTAATAAACGGTATTAGAAAATACATTATACCATTATTATCGTTATTTCTTTTTAGTTTATTCAAAATCGCATTAACATCTTTGATTCTCAACAACTACTACTACAGATTACGGTACAGAATTCAGTGTTTATTTTAAAAGTTTCAAGAACCTAGTCTGGAGTCAAAACTGGGATCTTCCTCTTTGCAAAGAAGTCTAGCGCTCTACCACTGGGCAAAGAAGGCGACCATTTTAAAATTAATTATAACTATAAATATATTCTTATACTCCGGTAAACTTCAATTACAATCAATTAACAATAAACACTGCATAATTAAGTATCGAGAAATAGTGATCTATAGAAAGCATAGTTCTTAAAATCATTCTTGAGAAAATTTAACTTTTGAAAATATTGTATCGAAGAGTAACTTACTGAAGAGATAACTCCAAAAATTATGCAGACAAAATTAATAACAAAATTTTAGTTCAATCGAAATAATAAAATGTTTCTCATTAATCTTTATTGTACTTTTGAGAAAGTAAACATTTCTCAAGATTAATTGAGTGTATAATATATCAAAAGTTGCAATAGGAAATAGATATTTTTCACCAACACCAGGGAAAAAGCCTGAGCTTGCAACATCTATATTTCATAATCTCACCATCATGTAGTTTTAAAAAAATATCATCCCAATGAAACAAAAAATATTTAATCATATTAGGCCTAAAAAAAGAATCTACCATAATCAAAAAGACGAATTTGAACAATCGTTTAGCACAACTTTTATAGCAAACCTAACACATTATATTCGAAATTAAATCATAATTTTTTTAAATACATTTAAAACATAAAATTCAAACAAAAAGTGAACACAGTAAACTAATTTAACTGGACGTTTATTACAATTAATTAAAAAGGATCTGTACTAGAAAAATACAGCCCCTACATATTAAGGTCTAATGTAGAATATTAATACAAACAAAAATGTAGTTAAGTAACTACATATTTTTTAGATAACCATATTACAGGGACCGACAAATTTTCAGTACTTAGCCAAATGCTTCGTATGGGTAGTGAAAACCTTGCGAAGCAGTAATAATCTCCTAACTTAGTATGCGTGTACAGTAATAACGCCTATACCAACCCTTTCTAAAGTGTACACATCTGAACAGAGAATGTAAACACATTATTAGTGTTAAAGTAATAAGTTTTCCACTTTATTCCATTTAACTAATTTATTTTAACTAATACATTTGCCCCCATTAAAATAAAGCAAAGTCTTTAATCATCCATGTTTGCCAACTTAAAATTGTTAAAATACGGTAAAAATTATGATACTGAAGGTGAAATGGTATTGTTCAAACTCATTTTACTAAACTTTCACAGTATGTGTACCCTCAGATAACAATACCTAGGTTCTTTCACCTGAAGCATTTCATACAGGAATACTAAGAACCAAAGACATACAAATTTGCAATAAATTAGATTTAAAAAAATGTATTTATTTACTATAATATATCAACTTCTAGGTGATTAGTGACAACCGTACATAAGAATAGAAAATCACTGTTTTTTTTTATAGTACAGAAAAACCAAAAATCTATTCTTAAGCAGAATAACAAGTAGATGAGTTTTCTTTGTTATTTATGTTATGATCTAAAAAATCTTCCACCAGGGAACTTCGTGGGTTTTATTTATGAGTTATCTGTCGCTTTAAAATAAGTCCGCATTTCAACAGACCAGTCCCGTTAAAATTGTCGTAGACTGCTAACACACACAGCCGGTTTGTCGGGCTGTAGTCGATCATTGGCGTCAATGTTGCTTTACACATCCATCAGATTTGTAGCCGGCACGGTTTCTAGCCGGTTTGCTGCCGGGACTATCGACTAGACTATCCGATTGTCGGCCGCCGGTTTGAGTAGTAGTGGTCGACTACGGCCGACAAATCGGCCCGACAAGCGAGGTGGCGAGGTGATTTGAGTCTTCTTTGGTATTTTGAACTGTCTGATGTATTGATTTCTTGTTGAACTGTAGGAATATGTAGATCTTTATGTCATATGTTGTGTATTATGTACCACGGTGATACATTGATTATTAAAATACAAACTTTAAAAACCGTAAAAATCTAAAAATTTACTGAATTCTTAACTGTTTCAATGTCTCTTCAATTTTTTCTTGTAAATTCTTTGGAATACTGAACAGTGTCAGCGAATGACGCTACTTAACATTCTGTAATAAGGTGGAGTGTTGCAACGAAAACACCTTTGTAGCATTTATTTGTTATCGAGAACTGTATACAATTGACACCACATAAAATTGGTTGCTGCTTTTGCTGAACTTTTTGGCCTGGAATATACATGAATTTGAAGAGGACTAATTAATAAATATTACAAACAGTTGATATTAAACTTCAAAAAGAACTAAAACTAATATAATACAACAAATAGAAGTTTCGTGGTAAATTTCTATTTTATATCCCAGCGATTACCACTCCATCCTAAATTGTGTTATACATAGCTAAACAGAACAAATTAACAACAAATGTATTAAAAATCACAAAAAGTAGCAATATCAACTCGTTCGGTAAACTACGTTTAAAAATAAACTCAGAGTTTCAACTGGATATTACTGTGAACAATATCTGACTCTCCGTTCCATGCTAGCCATTGCATTTATAGATAATTACGTCGACAGTAATAATTGCAACCTACTCAGTCATATGAGTAAATACTATGAGATATCGAATATCACTGGTGCGTCAAAGTGGATATGTATTCAAACAAAAGTGAACGTCATGTAGAGAAGAAGTATGATACTTACAGTTGAATATGATCATACAGTTATTTGGGTAACAGATAAGGTAGAAACTAGTTTGACAACAACGATTTCATAAAAATAATAGAAAAAAATACTTCAAACGTTTCCTTCCCGAATTTCAGACGTATATTCTTTTAAATTTTATTTAAAAAAATAATAAAACGAATATCATAAATAATTGTCATTACAACCGTAAATTTATTTAGAATCAGAGAATTAATAGCATACATTTGCTATAATTAGCACGTGCACTTGTAAACACACTTAAAAATTTAGGATTTTGTAAAATACAATAGTGGGGAATACAACTTAAACGAAACGCATTTAAGTAATTGTTTAATTTAATAAATTATTATTTTCATCGGATATCGAACAGCCTTTATAACTATGGACTGGACATTACTATCACATTAGTTTTCTAATCTCACAAGGCAAATAAGTTTTATTATTCATTCGTTATTAAATTAGTACTTAATATTTACTAGAATTCAGATGACTCAAGTTTAAAAATAGTTCAATGTTTCAATTGAAGTATAACTAAAGTTTTATTAAAAATATACTGTGAATTCAAATAACAAAATAATATTTAATAAGTAATTTAACAAAACTATATATCCTATTATAATTTTTATTCCTTGAAGCAACGATGGAGAATGGAGGGGAAAGTGAACTGAGCAACCTTTATGAATAACAAATTTACTTCCGAATTAAACCAGTTTGTCTTCGTCTATAAGCACACTATTATCACCAAACATTAAACATTCCGATATTTTATTATTACTGACATACAACTCATAACATAACTCCATATTATAAACAAATGGTACCGGTTATTACTAATTTGAACTGCGAATTCTTTTCACGCAAAATCTCTTAAACTTATAGAAACTGCCTACCATTTACCAAAAACCAAAATAAATAAAGCATACGATACAATTCCCACTAGAAAAATGTGTAAAATTTATTTGAAACTTAACAAGGGCTGCTTTGGTGAAAAAGTTGGTTGCTAACTCACGTGCCAACCTCAGTTCCATTATCTAGGACTTGGTTAATTTTCACACCGTTCAACCCACTATTATGACACCCAGTCATACAGAAATACCTGTAGAACCAAAAATAGTACTGTGAGATATCGATGGTTCTTGTTTTCTCTATATAGCGAAATATCTACTTCTTTTGTATTTATTAGTAAATGTTTTTGATTTTGTCTTTATGTACGTAGTTTGTTCTTTAAATGAACAATTATTTTGTTTCTGCTATTTTAAAATTGTCAATCTATCTGTACGTAACAGTTCAAATTTTTGACTTGTAAAAATTAAAATTTCGCGAAGAAAATTAAACATTTTGTTACAATTATTTGCAATAGAAATGACTGTCCTGGTTAAGGATTTTTTATAGATTCCTTTCAGCACTCCTTTTTGGATTTTGTACAGCATAACCTTCTCAATCCCTATATTCCAAAATATAGTAATGAACCAAAATAAATAAACAAACCTAAAAAACAATTCAATAACCGAAAATTTGGAAACAAAGTCATCTGATTTATTGAGCAGGCTAAGAATTTAATTGAAACCCCCACAAGTTAAAGAATTCCTAATAAGCAATCCGAGACAATAAGTACGTATCTCTTTAAATTCCTGAATTTCCTTTTGTTGCAACTATGTATTGCAATTCAAAATATAACCTACATTGTGTTATTTCGTACACCAAGTTACGTGTTATACTTTATCTTATCATCGTTGGATTTACATACAAAGCCAGGAAAACAATGGAACAAACAGAGCGACTAACATTCATACACTGCAATCACATTAAAAGTTATAAACCAAGATAATAAAAAAACGAAAAGTTTCAGTTTAAAACTTAAGTGAAAACTATAAGTACCTTTATAATATAAGAAATATACGAAAAATGAGAAAACAAAATTCTTCTCAGTTCAGTTTCTTTAAACATTCTAAACTTCTTAAAATTACTCTTAAGGTTACAAATAAATTAAACAAAAAAAATGTATTTAAGAAAATATTAAAGTAACATTAAAAAACTTTTTTTACCTTATTTATGATACAAGAAAAGATCTGCTTTTTATAATATTAGAGTGATTTGAACGCTCCAAAATATTAAAACAAAATATAAACTTTCAAACGTAAAAAATAAACACACTATCACATAAACTTTCTGGCACTACTAGATTGGCCATATAGAAACCACTATATGTTTTCCTAGAAAAATATTTAGTTACCGGTAGTAATTCAAAAAACTAAAAACTCTTGTAATCACTAAGTAAGCTCTTCTTAATTTTTATTTTACTGATTTAAAATTCTTAGAAATTTTTTAACGTTTAAAATAAGCATCTATATCATAGACAATCAACAATTATTGAACAAAAATAAAAAAGCACTGCTTAGATGAAAATTTTATTGACGTACTTCTGTAATTTTGATTGAAAATTACAAGGAATTCCAATATGCACTTAACCAGCGAACAAGCTTGCTATTTGAAGCTCGTGCTGACCGTAACAAATTTGAATCGGTAAGCAATTAGTCAAATGCATATACGGTACTATACTAATGTATGTGTTAATAATGCATTTATTTTTAAAATGATCAAAATGATTTGTTAAAAGTTTCGATAAATAAATTACTGTTACTTACTTGCAACATACAAACACACAAATAAGTGTGACTTCATAGAAAATTAATTTTACAAATCAACTGAATAATTTTTTCTTCTGAAAAGGTACTGTGTAATTTAAATAGATAATATTATTGATTTTTAGACTCGAGGGAAAACAGAAATCAATTCTTTGTTGTAAAGCATCCCTAATGACTTTCAATTTTAAATTACAAATTTTATCAATTAATTAGTTATCATTGCATCAGAGAATTACAGGAATTTGCAAATAAATCGGGAATATAAAAACTGTTCAATTAGCATTAAATCAATGGTTCTAAATCAGGATTAATCAGGTTTAAACAAATAAAAACAAATTTTATTGTTTCATTCATTTATTTTCATAGACTACGAGACAATAATCTCTCCAGTGTAAACGGAAAACTGAATTGAAGTAATTTATAAACATATATAGTAAATCAAATTGAACAAAATATAAATTAATTGATGTTATAATTTATTAAAAAGTCAATAAATTTTTAATTTAAATAATGTAGTTGGTAATAATTACGACTGAATTATGTTAATTTGACGTATAATTCACAGAACTGTGCAACATGGAACAACTGACTTTGAAAAGGCAACTCTGTAAATTCTGTAAAATTTATAACAACCTACCATGATTTACAACACCTTCCACTTAACAGTTTTAAAAATAAACTCAAAAAGTACATAAAAGATTTTATAATATTAGGTAGGCTAACGAATACTTTAACATTTGCTGATATCAGTTTTTAAAAAACTAGATTCAACTTACTTAATCGAATTTACAAGTCCATTGAGTCAGTTTGTGGCACGGTAAATAGAAGAGATACTCTTTTATTTACCGTGAGTTTGTGATAGTAAAGTTTTTTTCTTTTGAAGAAATAAAAAAGCAATTTCCTTGCAAATTTTACGTAATATCTTAATTTCTTTCGTACTGTTATTTTTTTAATTTAAATTTAATAACAAAAGTTCATTCATTTATGTTCAGACTTATTTAAATCCATGTTTGAAATAAAATTATTTCTTATCCGTTGTTTTTTGTCAATGAAAGAGCAAACTCTTAATGGATAATTAATACGTTTAGTAATGAATATAGACACTGAAAATTTTTAGGAATAAATTTAGTAACTTTAGTATTAGTATAATATTTGGCTGTTCTGATCAATAATCTCGCAGTTCTACAAAGCTATGTGAAAGAGGAAACAGTATCCTTTATTGCCACTCAAAGAGAATGCTTGGTCAAACTCCTATTTGCATTGTGTGCAGTAGTACCTCAAAAAAATATTTTCCTTGTCATATATTTATAATGTATATTATTACTTTACGAAGATAAGTTTATTTAATTATTTAATACACGTAAGATGATGTGGTGATTGTGGTACACGAACAGTTATTTCAGAACAGAGTATTTCAGTGTTACATTAATAAGACTAACAACTAAAACTGGATTGGTAAATTAGAATTCTACCTTGCTTGTAAGGAAAACTAACCACCAGCTGTAAAAATTAAGTATAAATGATTAAAATTATATTTCAAACTAGTTCAAATAAATATTTATTTAATTCATAGTAGAGTTGAACGTAATAAATTTTCAGTAAGTACATGTAAACTTACCAACCATTTGAAATTTATATGAGATACGAGTACATATTTATTTATTACGTGAATTCCATCAACAGAGAATTACCATAACACCGAAGTCCACAGCTTATGGGCTAATAAAGTATTTATTCTTTCTTTATTGTTTATTATTACAATACATTTAGGAAATTATCTTACATTAAATATATCAAGGTGATTTTTTTTTTTGGAAATTAATGCAAATCCTGGACGGAGTTCCACAAACTAATATAAAAAAATTCTAATATTTAGGTGTCATACTGAAAAAAATTATGATAGTTATCTGTAACCCACCGGGTTGGTCTAGAGGTAAAGTCGTCACCAAAATCAGATGTTTAACAGCTGATTTTCGGAGACGAAGGTTCCGGGTTCAATCCTAGTAAAGGTAGTTAATTTTATACGGATTTGAGTGCTAAGCAGTGGTTATCGGTTTACTTTGATGGTTGGATTCAATTAACCATACTCTCTCAGGAATGGTCGGCCTGAGTCTGTACAAGAGTACACCTTGAGGCTACATACGTTTTGTTCATTTTTATGGAACGAACAATGAAAAACATAATATTAAAATAGAGAATGAACAAAAGGGATTATTAAGAAAGGAGAAATATACAAAGTTACAATAATAATTTCAATGAAATAGAAAAAACATTCAATGATATAATTTCCTTTTTTATATTTCCTTATAATTCCGAATTCGCCGACGTGTGTTGCGGATACAGAAAGGAGAAATGGGCGAATGAGGAAGTCTTACATCAGATACACAAAAATGGAGAACTGATTAACACGATAAAGCAACAAAAACTAGAGTATTTCGGAGAAAAATACGATCAGCTGCAGTTGATGTTACACAAATAGAAAGAGAGAGGAACGTAGGAAAACAAAAAATATCTTGGTTAATAAACCTTTGAGACTGGTGTCATTGCTCCTCTGTGGAACTATTTGGGGCAGGAGTGTAAAATAAAAGAATTACTGATATGATCGCCAAATTCCATCAGTAAAAGGCACCCAAAAGAGAAAAAGAAACAATAGCATTTAGTTAAATGGAAAGAAATGTGAGCCAAAGGTTCAATTGATCGACAAATATTATTGAAGTTTTATTTTGCCAATATCTCCCGTTTAAATAACATAACTCCAATATGATGTCAAAAAACAGGGTAAATACCATAACAGATACACGGAATTGAACTTCTACAACACTTAACGTTTCACTAGAAATAATTCTACCGGCACAAAATGTAGGAAATGTTTAAATTATGATTGCGTTCCAACATTTAATATCTTGAAATAGTTTTTAACAACTATATTGTTCTTAAAGCAAACGCTAATTGAGACATTTGAAATAGTTTTGTGGTATTTTTCAGTGTTGTAACATAGAAATGAACATCCAGGAATACCTAAGCCATGTCTGAATTATAAGTTTAAAATTGGGTGGTGGTCGTAGAGCTAACATAACATTCTTTGACAGGAATCTTCCAGTAAAAAGTTAACTTTCCACAATTTCTTAAAAATCCTTTGTATCGACCATCAAGCAGACGGGACACTATGTAAAGAAATAATACAACAAACACCTATACTAAAACTTATTTTATCCGCTATAATGCACCATTTAAAAATAAGACAACCATAATTTATTTTAATTTGTTGAAATTTTAACTGAAAGATGAACTGGAAATACTTTTCTTCAGGATGTATTAATCGACCAGTAAAGCGTTAAAAGAGTCTTTAGAAATATACCTGTGGAATAATAACCTATGTGTTTAACTCAAAAAAATAAATAAATATTTTACAAATTTGGATTAAAAAGTTTTCTTTTCGGTCCCACACGGGTTAAGTAATAGCTACAGAATAATTTTAAGGTTATTCTGTACCTCTAATACTCCCGACTCAATGTTTTTCTCTATTTCAGAGCTTATGGAATACGAAAATAACAGTAATAACTTGCAGATAAACGCATTTAAAATTACAAGCTCTAAACTTCAGTTAGTGACTCTTGGGATAAGTACGATTTTAATGGTTTTGTTCTTTTAATACAAAACAAAATAAATAAAAACCGAAAATAACAACTTACTTTCGTAATTCTGTAATAAATTTTTATTTTATCAACATTGTTTCTTGAAGAACCTCAACAGACTTTTACAGTGTCTCCCGGGATGTAGTCAGCTTTCATCTTGTAACGCTAACAAAGTTGTTTTTGTAATCACCAGAACGGTGAACACAGATACTTATGCTACTGCATCGAAAGCATACCATTCGTACCCACTCGGGTATACAGCAAACGACAAAAAAATTAAATATTCATCATCGAACATCTTCTAATAATTTTTACTTCGGTATTAAAATGTCTGTTTAAATAAAAATGACGTTAAGATGGAACAGGAGCGTGGATGAACAGTCATTGCTTGTTCCCCTTTGTGTTCCTGCTTATAAAGATGGGAAAAAAAGAAAGTAGTAAGGAAAGTAGGTAAAATAAGTTTGTTTACAGGAGGGGTTTGTCTGAACACATTAAATAAAATGGGGGGAGTCGCGGGTAAGGAACAGAGCAACCACTCACACCATCGCTGAACAGAGGCTACCCCTTTTCCCTCGCCGTCAACACACCCTCATTTGGATTCCGTGTCAACATGAGCATCTAGCAGGTAATTTAATATTAAGAAGTGCCTAAAACAAACTTGCTTTCTAGTAAGGCAGCACAGCTTTTATTGAATCTCCAATCTTCATCTTCCACCCCTCACTGCACCTCTCAGCCGCACATCCGCCTCCCTTGTTTGTCATACCAGCCCCGCTACTTCCCCAGTGATAAACAGGTGAGCAGATGACAAGGGGAGAAACATGTTCAACCTTTTCCACTAAATCCCTTTCCTCATCTAGAAGAGCTGTTATAATTTTCCTGCCAGCGCCAACGGCGTCAATGACGTTTTCACTAACGCGTTTAAGGAATTCTACCCCATGCACCCTTAATATAGAACACACTAATACATGCGCACACAACAACACTGCCGTACCTAAACCTATAATGAGTACGCACGTGTATACTATATCAGGTAATAGTTCAAAGTAAAATTTCATAAAAATTTTTTTTTAAATATTTACTTACTTTCACAAACAGATGAAGAGATATTTCAAAAAAATTGTTTACCAGTATTTTGAATAAAAGGTTTACAACAAAACATCACAATATATAATGCATAACTTATTTCTCCTACAGTTGGGGTAATTAACACAGAACCGTGAACAAGCAAAGGAATAGTAAGGAATAAAAAATTACACTAGTAAATTCAAAATATAGTACACACATAATTAGTTAAAAAAACAACAAAAATATAAGTAAATTTTTCTGATAAAATAACAAACATAATTTTATATAGGCCTATATTTGGTGTTTCCGGGCCCCTACATCAGGGACACCCAGATCGATTCCCGTTCAAGCACTTTTGCATAACTCATTTTTTTATCTGTCTCCTTTCATTACATACATTAGCATTAATGTGCAAAACAGTCGAATGTAAAACAAAAATATGTATGCATGTGTTTTTATTTACATAACTGTGCGAAACCTCCTTAATGCGGAATGCATACTGCATCGGCTACACGACCTCAAATGTACTACCCTTAAATTTTAATTTTGATCTAATATCATTCATGGTAATATCGTCAAAATCAGATTGTTTTCCAGGCTGAATATGGCGCGGATAAATAATCATGAAAGTACCTACCACAATAGGCCTACCAGCCGATTATGTAATCAGCTGTACGGCTTTGAGACCGTTGCCCATTGAGACCATAATTATTTATATAGACTATACCAATATGGCAGGACCGTTAATATACATTCTTTTACATTAATTACAGTATATGCTAATGATTTCTTAATATCCTAGTTACTTGGAAATATTTTTTTATTGAAGACAGATATAAATCGACATTATGAAGATATCCTTGGTGACATAATTTCTTTTCAACCTAAATATAAAAAATGCATATTTATAATAATTTTTTAAATATTATAAATTAAGTTTAAAAAAACTTACGTAGGCCTACACGAGTATTATTCTAACCGACTTTATCACAGATGTGAGATCTCAATGCTTTTGTTTTTGTTTAGGTAGCCGATTATTTATAATGCCTGGTCAGCCTCCTTTTTGCAATCTGTGTAGCAGCATAACCTTCCAAATCTAATTCCAAAATTTCATGTGGCAATAAAAGTTTATTTATTTATAAACTTAACTACACAAGATTTTTATAAACTAACTGATTGGGACGAATAAAAGACACGATGTCTTGAACAATTACATGGTTAAAACTAACATTAATCAATTTGTACGTATACAATTATTTATATATTACTTATTCTATTTTTCTGGACGTAGGTCTATACAATTACGGTTAAACAACCAAGTGCCAGGGTAAGTATAAAAATGTAGGCCTGTACATTCTCATATAATTTACGGTAAGAGAGCATTTAACTGTACAATTTACTTACAATTATTACCATGGACAAATTTGTAATATCCTTCCAATAATAATAATAATAATAATCCATTTTTGCATTTCATTTTTAAATTCAATTTAGTTTTGATCTTGTTGTACATTTTAGGAAGTACGATTTATATAATTTAGGAGAAAATAGAGAGAAAGGAAGATTTAGAGAAACTGTAGCTCGTAAAAGATATTTCTCGCTTTGTCTGGAAGGAGCAGTTGTTTGTTTCTTGTGTAGTATTCATGAGTTAATGTACAAAGTAGACTTTGTACGTTTGATTTACTCTGATGCAACTTTCTAAAGATTTCCCTCACAAAGAGTTTCCAGACATTCGTCACCAGAGACTCTAAAAAAACAGCATATTTACATGGCTGTAATTTTGAATCGAATTAGAGTAAAGAAATGTCGTTTAGACTTAACAGAAAAAATAAAAAAATTCTATAAAAGCAGATGAAAATGTTATAGTATAACAGTTAGATAAGTATAAGACCTGGTTATATGAAACATCGGTAGGAAATACTACTAAGTTAATTACAAAAATTTTTATTAATACCGTTTTCGTGTGTCACAAAAGGTTATAATGATAGAACTAATGTTAAGAAAACGAGAAGAAATTAAATGAAGAACGTTTACATTAATAAGAAATAAAATTTATACATATATAAAGTTAATACCAAAAAAAAAACAAATTTATGGGCAGTACAATTTTGTTCTCTACGCAAACCAACTCGACTGAAATACTCTGTATTGCTTCGTAGCTGTCTTTCACCCCTAAAAACAGTGGCGGATGCCAGAAGTTTCTGCATTACAATAAAAAATTTTACTTTCTAAAACTATAGTGTAGTCTTATTGTAAACGTACCCCAGTGATCATTAGAACTGTTTCATAGAAATTCATTGAAAATTAACTATTTTCAACATAGACTTCTTTACTTTACAAACATTGTACAGTAATAATTACGATCAAACTTTTCTCATTACAAACCAACTTTAGATAAAACTAGTGCACTAGATGAAAACGAAAGAAGGATAAAGGATAAGAAAGTTGTAAATGTGGCAAAAAGAAAAAATATTGAAACTGAATATTTATGTCCCACTTTCTGTTTTGCTATATTTCATTTCTCCTCGCCCGACACATTTCTGCAAACACAAATGCGGTAAGAAAAAATCGAACAAGTGTGAGTAATACTGGCAGAGACTGAGTGAGATTCAGTTAAAGCGGTGCCTGAACTTTTCTTGGGTTGCGCAGCTTGGACAGACAATCCATCATCAAGCAGTGGAGGATTTGTAGTGTGAGGATGTCATGGGGTGAGGTTTGAAAGAAGAGTTGGTGTTGTCAACACACAGCGCCTTATGCCTTACAATAACATTAAGAGGATTTCATTCGAAATAACAGTGCATTCGGTGTTATATTATATATTCGCTCTATATCTGAGCAATACTCTTTATAAAATACTGCAACTTAAATTAATAAACAAAAAATTCTTCGATCTTAACAAACAGCATTACGCATGAATTTTAAATAAGTTTAAAAATAATTTAACTTCCAAAACTTTGTTTTTTAATATAACATATCTAAAATTCTTATTATAAAAAGAAACGTAAAATCTAGTTAAGTAGAAAAAACTTAAGGTAATAAAAGAAATTCGGAAAAACAGTATACATAATTTAAAACTTTTAAATGTGTTGTACTGTTGTATTTAATTTTTAATACCGTATTAAAACAAATTTACGCTAGAAAGTAAAACGATTTCCATTAATTTTCTCCAAAGAATCGGTTACCTAAATAATAATATGAGTCTACTCTAAGAGAGAGGTATAAAGTTTTATTAGTTAATTGATTACCAGGATAGTAAATGTACTAACTAAATATGTATATAAAGAATAGCCGGAACAAAAACAAAACGTAAAGGATCACAAGCTAACACAAACACACATTCGTGGGGGAGACAACACACAATACAACACATGACCAAACAAATGGGGTCCTTTTAAGTGAATCATGGAGGCCGGGCACCAATTTGTTGAGGACGGTTCGAAATAAAAATACCTCCAGCTACAGAGTACACAGTATTTTAGTAATGTTAAAGGTCTCTTGGGACAACTACCACTGCTTCTACATTCTACATGCTACTGCCTTTAACTCGGATTATACACAAAAAAGCTATTAAGTGAGAAACTAGAAATGCCCCCTTTTACCACCCCTATAACGTTCTCTCTTACTTATTTTCTACGTGGAGGCGTGCACGGGTCGCTTGTGTGTCAGAGTTTTGTACTCAAACAAGAAGCCTTTGTGCGTTTTGTGTGTGTCCACGCACACTACTTATTCTTCATTTGTTCACAACATTCGGTGAACTACAATAATGAATTTACGGTAGAAGCGACTATATATTTTTTACCCGCACCTACTTACCAGAAAAAACACAGGTAACATATAAATAATCTAGAGATTAATTAGGAACAGCGGAAAAGGAAATAATGTTATAAAAGAGAAATCAAAATACAAGGAATAAATAGATATCAAAGAAGAAAAACAAGGGAGTGAGTAATTCTTGAAAATTGTAAACCTACGTAAATCATTAAATAGCGAAACATGTACCATGAAAGAGAGGAAACAAATAGTTAAACTATAAATCTTATATTTAACTGAATTAGAATTCTTACATTTAACTCAAATATTTTTTGTCTTTAGTTTTGAATCTAGAATAATACAGTGTAGCACAGCCACTAGAACTGATGAAAGTATAAGGTGTGAAATGAGGGGTCACACCCAGCAGCGTTTCCTCCAGGATAACTTAATCACACTAAGATGGAGACGAACTGATGAAAAACAATGGCAGCGTCGACGATAAGAAAGTTAAGAAGACATGAAGGTGATGATAAGATCTGATAACTTTGATTCTGTTGAACAGAATGCTACTGAAGGAGATCCCTACATCAAAGACGATGAAGACGTCCAAAATGTTTAAAATTTTGAATGGCCATGTGTCAAGTAAAATCGTCTGGATGATTTTGTAGTTTACCGAAGAATCTTTTATAAAGCGGTCTTACAACGTCTTTTACGCACGGAATTCGAAGTTCTGAATAAAAGGTGTCGTTTCTGATGTCCGATGTGCTCCAGTGGCGAGTCTTAAGTATCGAGATTGTAACATTAGGACCCTGTTTAAATTGGTTCGTCCAGAAGCGCCAAATATCAGAATTCTGTCCTTACACAATGCAACCAAAGCGTTGTGCAAGGTACTTTTTGCTTCCAACTAAAACTTTGCGTCACTGAAAAATGTTCTCATAGCAGAAATAAAAATTATACTTAATTGTGATGAAATGAATAAAGCTTAGGTGTAAAGTTCCCCTTGAAGAATATAACCTTGGGTAAAGGAAATCGAATTAAGACTTGTGAAGCGTTGCTTTATACTGAAATGAATTCCAGTATGTCCAGAATGCCAGTCGGAGAGGAAAAAAGGAAACTTTATACGCTACTCAAATTTGAAGATTTCGAAAAATGCTGCAGTAACTGAGGAACGGAAGAGCTAAGTTGGTTGGGGACATACCTGGATATGACGGGAAAGTAACGGAACTAATAATAAAATGGAAAACTACAGAGGAAAACCTCGATGTAATTGCTCCACCAACAAGCCTTGCAAGACACGAATCGGTATTCAACCTGAAAATTAAATGGATAATGGAGAAGCACTAAAAGTAGGCCTTGTGAGATATGAACCGCTACTCACATTGAAACTTTAAATGGATAACGGAACAGAGCAAAGAGTGGAGTTTTTAATTTCATTTAAAGAGTGATGCGATGATTTTTTATTACATTATTAGTATTATTACAACAGAAGCAAAAACACAAACGAAAAGGATAAAAAGTAATGGTTCTTTTACCGAATTCGATGGTTTTTGATTCAGTTCAACGTAAGACATAGAAAACCGGACCCTAAATTCCTGCAATGGACTGACACTTCCAAACAGACGCACGATAAAAGGTTATTTATACAGGATTTACTTCAAGAAAAATATTTTTTACAAAAAAATTGACGAAATTTGTAAATAAAAATATTTGTGCAATTCAGTAAATTGGTTTAAATCTTCTGCCAACTGTTAAAAAAAGTGTTGGTGAAGTATGTTTTAATGGATTATGAAGAGGAACCTTAAGTTGGTAACATTAACAGGTTTTTTACGAATTCATGATACGAAGTGAACTTGCTTGCGCGCGCGCGCACGAAGAAATTTATATTTTTGAGTTATCAAATGTTTAACCTGTAAACGTGTAAGTAATTTTTGACGTTTTTAATGGACTAATCTAATAGACGTTTACCTTCCAATTTATTATACAAATAAAACTTAATATAAATACAGGGAGAAACGGTTTCTACTTTTATTGTCTCTTTAGAATCTACAACCATTCAACTATTAACTTTAAGTTATTTTACAAACAGTGTCGTTCTTGCGCACCTTATTAAATTACCTATGTAATTAAACACTAGTATAATTTTAAACGGTTTCTTCCCTTTGCCGGGTCGTATCACGGATTCAAACTCTAATGTTACTTTGTTTCTTGTCAGAATGTAATACAAAGGTTAATTTCATTCAGAGAGGGAGAGCAGGAGTCATCCAAGTATTCGTACACTAACGTGTTCAAACAGTACAGCCTGTACAAAGTAATGTTCCTCTCTTTAGTAGGACAATTAAAAGAAGATCTAATCTAGCTAAAGTAACTATTATTGTCTAGTAAAATAGCACAAAAGATGGTTATGCTACCCTCGGTTGAATAAGAAAATGGATTAAATATCAGCCCTCGTAACTCATAAGGTTTGGCGGATTGAAGAAGCGAAAAAAGAGGGTGGTCTCTCCGCCAAAGTTATCTCCTTTTTTGTTACCAACATTCCAGACTGCTAGTAATTCTGTTCCTTTTATCTCTGTTTCATTTCTATTTTCACTTTTTTAATTTGTTTTAAAACTTGGCGAGGCATTCATCATCTTTTTTTCAGTTAGACTTTGGATACGAGAAAACTGCACTCATACTCTTTCGTACCAAACAACCCCCAACTACATTACATCATATTATGGTGCTGCGTTACGATTAAAAAACAAACCATCATAAAAGTTATTTCATTTTTCATTCAATTTAATATCACCGTGGAAACAATAACTTAAGTCGTAAAAAAATATAATTCGGAGTAAATTGCACAACTGCAGTGGGTCAACTTACAAGTGAATACTCAAGAGGTTGGACCCGACATTTTAATACCTAACCTTTTTAGAAAAGTAGGAAATGTGAACAGCAATAAAATTAGATTTTTAACTCGTTGAGTTCACTGAAATAAATTGAATACAAAATATTGAAAAAAGTATTGTTTGGATTAAGGATTTGAAACAACAGTGTTATTATTACCAAAACTATCAAAATTCAAAACCATAAACGGGTAACTGTTAAATAAAGGATTCGACTAACAAGTCGAGGGTCAGGGGTTTAATTTACGCTAAAGTCAGGAAATTATGTTCCAAAATAAAATAAGAAAATAAATAACAGTAGTAACGGTGTCATATGAAACTACAAAATCAAACTCATAATAATGATTCAGTACTAAAAAGCCATAACGAATTAAAATTATCTGTAAGGAAAGAAGTTACTCTCCAGATATTAAAAATATCCTTCTTGTTTAAAATATGTTATTAAATATAAATAGCTGCTGTAGTAAAATATTTAAACAAGTTTGTGTAGCGACTAGCGCAACGGTGTCAGGGGTCTCGGGGTTCGATTCCTGATTAGGTCTGAAATGTGTTCATTTTTATGCCACCATAATTCATTATCGTATAGTAACCAAGGTTATTTACAAAAAAGAAGTTTAGGAATAACAGTTGCCCGTAATGCTTATCGAAACTGCTGAAAAGCAAAATTTCTGAAAAAGTCTTTCTAGTCGAACTAGTGTTCTACTCTAATCGTTTTATAATAGGTCGGTAATTAGTACTACATTAAAAGTACTATTTTCCACATCTAATTCGTCATTAGAATTTACTTGAGACTCGTTGCATTCTTTTACAGGAGAGTACGCCTGCAGGTTTATTTCAATTATCGACTCTGGTAGACGACCCTTAAGATATTAAATTACGTGCCGAAGGATGCTAACTATTTATCTATTTATTAGTATTACAATTGTTATTATCACTGGATACATTTTTCGTGTGTTGTAAAAGAAGACTTACGAATTTGTTTAACAACTTCTTTTATTATTAAATAGCATACCCCGCAAGGCTTCGCCCGCGAAACATGTGTAGGCGTAATCAATTTGTTTAAAATACATGTGTAACAGAAATTGTGTAGCTGCTAGCGACTGTATACTCCTACGCTCTCTCTCACCCCTCTCACTCACTCCTTCCCAAAACGCGCACTCGCGCACACATACGCACGCACGCGCACACGCAAATATTTATGAAAATCTTCATTAGGGCCCTTAGGGTTATCATTTTTGAAAATTTAAAAATAAAATGTTGCTGTGAATATGAATACAAATATGCTGTCAAAATTTCATGAAAATCCGTTGAGTAGTTTTGGAAATAAGCCTGCACAAAAAAACACGCTTTGTCTATTTGTAATATTAGTATAGATTGTTTAACACAGAAAAAATATTTACACGATTTTTCTTAACCATATCAAGCACGTTTCCTATTTGCCACGAGTACGTACCAGAACCAATTTCCTAACTCAATAGTATGCTTATGGCAACTAAAAAGTCTCGTCACTCTATTTTAATACAATTAGTTTTTAAATTGTATATCATAATAAGTCTGTTAAGTTAAAAATACAGCAAAGGTTTTGTTGTCCGATCAGAATCATAAAAACTGTAACCCTAGTACGAGTAAAAGTACAGCGAACGTTTCTGACTGAGTAACGTACACAATAATAAGTCACGAAAGCTATATGGCATTAAAAAAAATGACAAGAGGACAAGGCTACTGAATTAGTACTTTAGTAGAAAAAGAAGAGAACGGATATCAACTTTTGAAAAGCTGTCAATGAAGGTTGGTCCATCACTCAAAAACTTTGGACAATCACTGACAATACGAATACCGCCCAACGATCCATCCACTTACTAAAATAATAATAAAAAAAAATATATAACAAAAAACTGGACCCTTTCGTTCCGAGCGGTCCACCCCCCGCATCAATCAATATTATCTCAAACAGGATACGACGTGACGTCATCAATGGACTGAAAAATTTATTTTCAATAAAACGTAAAGCCTCACAACGCTGGAGGTAAAAAATAAAAATTGATGTAATGGATTGGATGAAAGAGATATTACCCATAAAAAAGAAATTATTTTTTCATTAATTTTTTCCTGAATTTCCATAAAACTTAACTTTAATTTATTAATAAAGTAACAATAAAAAATGAGGTCAAACTGAGTTTGGTAACTAATTATAATTTATAATAATAATAATATAAATATAATAATTAGTCTTCATAATCAAATAAGTTTTCATATTCTACTTAATCACTAATGATAAATTAATGAGATTTTCTGCACGGAAAGCCAATCACTATCGGATATAAAACTATTAATCTTATTAAATTATTTCACACAAAATCTCTTAACATCAACTAAAATAACTCGCACCGACACAATTATATAAAAGTACTGTAAATCGATATAAACGTGTTAAATTTTGAAGAAAGTCTTAAATTTTTAACATCTAGGTTAACGACAACTTTAAAACTATTAGAAACGATAATATTACTGCTGGAAGTAGTGTTAAAATTTTGAAACTAATACTACCGTTTTTTTTTCAAAATTATACACTTTTGAACTCGCGAAATAGCGGTTGTACCTACTTCAAGCTCTCATTCTATAGAAGTCAGTTTGCCAACAAAACAAAAATTACTGAAAAGCTAATATCGAAATTACTTGATCGATAACGGTATAAAACTATGAAAAAGATAATCAGCTAAGAAAAAACCGACGTTTCAGCACTAATAATACGATCGTATTATCTATAATAATACTATCGTTAAGAAATCACGGAATAAAGATTTCTTTAAATCTATACCTAACGAATTTTTATGAGGAGTGGTTATTAATGTGTTTACATATCACATCAATAATTGTGATCTAACTGATATACGATATGAATTATGTGGGTAGTGTCGGTACGGCGGGCTAAATTGTCAGTGTTGTGCCTGTGACGTCAAAGGTGTAGATAATAACGAACCAATCAGAGTCTAGTATTCTCGGCCAATGAGAAAGCCCCAAATCTAACTAATCAGATGTCTTCTTTTACGTCACATTCATTGGTTCATATTGTCCAATCAGAGAGCTTATAGTACGCTACTACGTCAGACCTATATCAACCAATCAAATTGTCTCATTCAGTGTAATGGCATAATAATGCTTTCTGATTGGTTCAGTACTTTTACTGGGGTATGACGTGGAGTGAAGAGTTTTACGAAAGGTCCATCCAATGTCACCGTCTAGTTAACGGTACGGCAGAATGTATCCGAATAGATTCTGTTTATGTTATACATTTCAGGATGATATGTATAAGTTACTAACTTCGTTCTACCACTTTAAGAGATCTTTCGTACTGAACGAAATTGGATTTCTTTCTGTCACGAAAGAAAATAAACACGTGCAATTTTTGCAATCAGGAATATTAATTCACATACAAGAGAAAGAAGAAACAGAAATGAATGGGATTCCATTATTAGTGTCGCTGGATTTTTGTATTTCTTTCGCTAGCCGGTAAGGTAACACTATGCGTAAGAGATAGTGACTTTTTTGAATGATGAGGAGGAGGCGACTGAAATTTCGCTGTCAAAATATCTTTAGTAGAATCATTGGCAATATCAAACCGGATAAAAGAATATACCTGACGGATACCGGTTATTAGCAAATAAACTGCTAAGCTCTACCTACCAGAATCAGTACAATAAATACGAAAAAAGATGGTTACTCGAAATGAAGTGAAGCTAATCGATGTAATTTGGACACTTTTTCTTGCCTGATTTGGAGTTCATTTTTTTACTGTATTTTCAGATGCATAAATTTAACGTTGCTCATAACAGGCTGATGGAGGGTTAAAAATTGTCGCACTCGTTGTCCTAGTTCAAGGGCTACAAAAAATAGCTGTCTTTCATATCACATGAGGAGCCAAGTATATAAGATTATAACAAGCAGACGGTAAAAATTGTTATCATATATAATCCGTTAATAACAGGTCCTAAAAAACAAGTAATAAACTTCTTAAAACGACACCTAACGAAATTTTATTAGCAGTGGTTATTACTGTGTTTAACATATTATAAAATTTATACATAATTCTGATATAACTGATATACGATATGCAAATTATGTGGGTAGCGTGCGTAAGGCGGACTAAGTTGTCAGTTTTAGGCCTGTGACGTCAATGGCGCAGATAATAACTGACCAATCAGAGTCTAGTATTCTCAGCCAATGAGAAAGCCCCAAATCTAACCAATCAAATGTCTTCTTTTACGTCATTTTCATTGGTTCATATTATACTATCAGAGAGCTTATAGTACCCTGCTACGTCAGACCGATATCAACCAATCAAATGGTCTCATTCAGTGTAATGGCAAAATAATACTTTCTGACAGGTTCTACTTTCTGACAGGTTGTCTTCTACTGGAGTATGACGTGGAGTGAGAATTTTACGTAAGGTTCACCCAATGTCACTGTCTAGTTAACAGTGCGACAGAATGTAACAGAGTAGATTCAGTTTATGTACATTCTAGGATGTTATAACTTACAAAATTTGTTCTACCACTTGTAACAGATCTTCCGGGTACTTAACGAAATAGGAATTTTTTCGGTTACTAAAGAATATTAACACGTGCAATTTTTGCAATCAGGAATATTAATTCAAATAACAGAGAAAAAAGAAAAAGAAAAGGAGTGGGATTCCATTATTTGTCTCACTGGATTTTTGTATGTACTCAGTTAGATTAATTCGTACATTCTGTATGAAGAAGAAGTAACCGATATCATTTGCACTTTAGTTGGACAGTAGACGATGCAGTAATTTTTGTTACTGCTTTTAATTCAGTGCTGCTTATTGATAGACGCTGTTACAGCGTCGCACTGAGGCGGTTCACTACGACCAAAACAGAACAAATACACTTCTGTTCCAAGTAGTTCCGATCCTAGAAATCAGTATTGTATCTGATTAATTTGAAATTTCAGCCTTTTGCAACTCACCCCATCACAATTTCTGAGAGATTCGAGTCCAATTAAGTTAATGATATTTCTTCACTCAGCTGGTTCTATTTACTGGTACTCAAAGAATCAGGTACTTTTTATCAGTTCCATTTAGTATTGGTACCGGCTGGCCAAGGAAGAAATAACTTCTATTCCAAGTAGCCATGAATTTATAAATGCAAAATACACTAACAGATCACTAATAGAAAAGGTAAGCTCAAAATAATTGACATACCAAAAGTATTCTCCAGCTAAAGAATTCCCGTTGAATTTGTTTACAACTGGAATAATATCTTACCTGAAAACAATAAGAAAACACAAAATAAGAAAAAATAGTATCTTAAAAACATTAATATCTTACAGAATAACTTAACTTGTCAACTTAGGAAATTTGTATCTGGTGTGGTATACTTATTTATCGCCACCAAAGAGATGCCAAATTTGTGGTGTTTTATTTTAATAAATATTATTCATATTAGATCATTACAACTTTTATTCAATCAATACATTTTAAATGAATGGTTTTTGTTGTTGTTTACATATGTCCGCCATTAAATATTATTCACGTTAAATTATTCAACTTTTATAGAGTCCAACAATTTGTGTCCCTCTTCATAACATGAACAGTATCTATATTATCGTTTGTTCATACTTACTATTTATTTTAAAAAGAGCGAATGAGGGACGCCTACCTATTCGGTTCACCATCTTGTCCCTCACTAAAAATAATTTGTACAAAATCCATCTTATTCTTCTCTAGTCGCCTAGCAACTAGAATAAATAACTATTTTAAATAATTTTGTCAATGTGAATTAAATAATTCTAAAGTATTAATTTTTTCAATCAGCTGGAGATGTTTATTATTTTAATAGACTCAAAAAATAAACAACTCCAGATGTACAATAAATTTGTTATATTACACTGGTTAGATACAGAGTGTAATGATTTGGAAGAGAATGAGATGAGAAAAATACGCTCAAAAACATGAGGGAACAGAACACCACCGATGGCGTTTCTATTTAAAATTTATTTATCTTTAATAACGTAAAAATCCGGGAATAATTAACGTTCCTCATAAAAAAAACACTTGTTAATACTTGCCCTGGAGTGGGAGTCATGATTTTCAAGTGTATCGTAACGTAAATAGATCAATAGAAATTAAATTAAGCAAACGCATTTTTTTTAAAGCTCCCTGGAGATTCCAAATAATTCGTTTATTACACAAGAAGCCGGGGTAATTAACATAACATCAGCTCAAGGGAATGAAATGCACGTTTGCTAGAAAATGAATTTTCAACTACGCAGTTTAAAATTAAATTATTCAGTAGAATAGGTCAAGTGGGATATCTTATTAAAAATACAATGTACAATAACAATATTTGGAAATGAATCCCTTAAAAAGTAACAAAACTATGCTTAAATAAATAAATAAATAAACTGTAAAGCATCCGGTAACATAGGTTAGATAATTCAGTATTACTTACTGCCATACATTCCACGCATAAACGATCATGGTTACAAAACTCCGGAATTCCTACAATAATTTCTGGACATTCTGGACTCGTATGCGAATACTGCGGCTAACCTCAGAGGGTTGAATGAGGTAAACTAATTTAATGGTCTACCTGGTCTCATTCTAACTTTATTTCTAGAATGCACATGCCAATTTTTAAACTGTAGCTTTTTAGGAAGTTACAGAACTAATATTTATTGCTTGATGACAATTATTTCCCCTAAACTTCGTAAAAGTAAGTGGTCAAATTGAAATACTTCAATTTTCCTGGATATCGTTCTGAGAATACGCATGCCGATTTTTAGTACTGTACAGGTGGCTCTTTCTGAAAAATACAATTTAAGTACTGAAGATTGAAGAACAAACGCATTGCCGGAATTACAGTTATCCCACCGCTTGCCTTTAAAGAACACGACCTTCCGTCCCTCTCCATCAAACCATTTCTCTCTCTCTCTCTCTCTCTCTCTATATATATATATATATATATATATATATATATATATATATCCTCCCCTCTCTATTTTCTTATATCTCCCTCCCCTTCCCCTCTTTATTCTTTTCTCTCCCACCCCTCCCTTCCACCACCTCTCTTTCTCACACACACTCTCTCTCTTTCTTTTCTTTTGACAGAGTGAATCGTCCATCTGTCGGGTATTGAAATATGAAAATTGGGAATAACAGATATCGGGATTGAAATGTCCACTCCATAGCACTTCTGATTTTAATTTTGTCTATATTATTGTTACTCTTACAACTCAACTATGCACATGGGAGAGGATTATTTATTTATTTATTAAAATTAAGGCAGTCTCGATTCCTCTCCTGTCACAAATCAAGACGTTGGTTTTTAAAAATCATATAATGTAGTAAATATTGTTTTAGGGTAGTTATCCCATTTCTGCCCCTAACTTTCAGTGGTCGAATAGCAAATAACGGGTGTTTCAAAAAGGATGCACTTCGAAGTTTAAGGGTTAATATTTTCTGCATAGGGAATATTTTTTTCCCCAAATAACAGTTGGCACTACCGTACTCATTGTTGGCCCATTGTGTATTACTGACATGTACTAGTGCTATCCCAGTATTCATTTGTGTCTGTATAAGTTCAAACATGGTTTTTTCAAAGGATGAACGTGTTTTTATTATTGAAAGTTATTGCGCATATAAATCTTACGAACGAGTGAAAGACGAGTTCCAGTTAAAATTTCCCAATTCTGAAGTAACTAATAACACCACAATATCGCGTCTAATTAATAAATTTCGTGAGACTGGCAGTGTACAGGATCGGAAAACCACAGGTCGACCATCAGTGTTAACAGAACAAGTTTTGGACGATGTGAAACAACGTTTGACTACCTCACCCGGCAAATCACTTAGAAAGTTATCTTCACAGGCTGGATTATCACTATCTTCCGCTTTAAAGGCTACAAAAAAATTAAATCTGCATCCTTACCGCATAGGTGTCATTCATGAACTGAAGAAGAAAGAAGTTGACCATGGGAAACGTACACAGTATTGTCGTTGGATACGTTCTCTTGTTAATGACAACGGTGTTGAAATATTGGATCGTGTTTATTTCAGTGACGAAGCATGGTTCCACTTGGATGGTTGCATCAACAGCCAAAACTGCCGAATATGGAGCGCTCATAACCCTCACACATTTCATGAACGTCCACTACACGCACGTAAAATTGGTGTTTGGTGTGCGATCTCCCGGCGTCGTATTGTTGGGCCTTTATTTTTTGACACATCCGTAGATGGTGTGGTGTACCGCAACTTAATTGAACAATTTATAGCGTTGTTAGAATTACACGATCGAGATTGTTGGTTTCAGCAGGATAACGCAACGTGCCATACTTCTACTGAAACGCTGAATATGTTACGAGAATTTTTTGGCCATCGTGTGATATCAAAAGGATTGTGGCCACCAAGATCTCGAGATCTTACTCCTGCAGATTTTTTCTTTGGGGGAATTTAAAGAGTAAGGTTTTTAAAAACAATCCTCATACAATTGAAGAATTGAAGGCTAATATTGAAAGTGAGATTACAATCATTAATGAGCAAACACTATGAAAAGTGGCTGCAAATGTTATGAAACGTGTCCGAACTTGCATTACAAGCGGAGGAAGTCATTTTGAACATTTATTGTGAAGTTTTAAAGGTAATCTGAATGTTTATAAAGGTAATAATTTCATACCGTATAATTTGTAATTACTTAATGTAATAAATTAGCGTTCTCAAACTTCGAAGGCGTCCTTTTTGAAATACCCGGTACTTTAGTTTTTTTTAAATTCATTAACTACGAAACAATGGTACCGAATTTCAGAATTTGGTGTTATCGGAAAGTCAGAGATGAGTCGGTCAGTGAGGACTCTCGTAATCAATCATAAAGATACCCTAGATAAAAAACCGAAGTAATAATTTTGTCTAGTCACAGATTATACAACACACTACCACATTTCAGTAAAATGTTACCAATAAGTTATCAATAATAGGATATGAAAATCAACCGATAAAAATTATTGTACAATTTAAACAAATAAAAACTGACTATTATTATAAAACCGTAAACAATGGAAAATAAAACCAGATGCAATGAATAATGAAATTATTTTTTTTTCAAAACAAGTTCAAATAACATAATTTATAAAGATACATTTATAAATATTGCATTGTTAAATATGAAATACACAACTCATACCAATTTCCGTCATTATGATAGAATATTATTTCAGCTGGAATGGTTCAATCCATAACCACAGAGTATCCTATAGGATATCCAATCCAAAATGTCAATAAAATCACTGTAGCAAAAAAACATAACATGAAGAACTTACCAACAAATAAAATAACGTCAGTTTGATTGACACAATTAATAGAACAAAATTATCAAAATAGCCTAGATACGAGATATAAATCCCCAAAACACAAAAGTTTCTACAAATATGAATATTAATCAACTGCTATTTATTTAAAAAAAAACACTCAAATCCTCATATTTCAAACAATCAACATTCCAGTACTCAAAATGCAACGCACTAAAATGCGTCAATCTGACATAACTTATATATTAATTTATTGTACAATTTATGTAACCTAATGACAGTAGTAGAATAATTATGTAAATGCCAATTGGAAATGTATGCAATTTATAAATAGCCATCATCTATATATAAAATTGATGCGAAAAAGGGCTTGTTGCACCAAGTAATATTAATTCTGATTACCTTTTAACAGTCGTTCTTCTAGAACATCAGGAAGAATACGGCGCCTTTTAGTAAATACATATATAGGTAATACCTCTAATAGGTAGTACATGGTAAACTGGGACTTTCTTATTCACATAATTTACAATACGCTATGAGCTGATATTCTTAACTACGTAGACCTAACTACTACAAAAATTTGGTGTGAAGCACTCACACAACTTTCTCTTGCCAATCCAAATAATTAACAATATAACCTAACATTAGTAATAAAACATTAGAAATAAACAAAAATCTATCCTCAATAAACATAACCTAAATTTTAATCATGAGTCCTTAATGCAAAATGAAAGTCAACCTCAGTTTGGCTTAAAAAACGGAAAATCACTCTTTCACGCTAACTAGGTTCTGTAAAGAAAAATGCTATAAATAAAAGTTGTAGATTTTATTACATAAAGTTTTGTCGTAAAATGAATACTAAGGCTGAAATCTTAAAAAATAGATTTTTTTACACATTTACGTGAAAAAAAACAGAAAATCGCTAATTACCGCTAAACTAAGCGTTATACAAAAAAATGTTTCAAATCAAAGTTGTAGGATTTTAAATTCTCTACAACTTTTATTGTATACATTTTTGCGGAAAATGAAGCCCCAATTTTTACGATAAAACAGCCTCTCCAAGAATTTCAGCAGACATGGCACCTACCTTATCTTGTAGAGCATAAAAAATGTAGTAAATGAGGCGATTTTAAAAAAATCGTAGGAGCCGTTTTTGAGAAAATCGCATAGAAGTGAAAAATGACACGAATAAACTACTACTTTCGGTTGACCGATTTTGAAGATAATGTTCGTGTGGGGTCCTCTAGTGGTATCTAACCTAAGTTTTAAGTTTCAACTTCGTACGATGCTCCGTTTTTTGAGATATTCTGTCCACTCGCACGCACGCGCGCGCGCGCACACACACACACACACACACACACAGACCAATCGCTAAAGTCATGTTTTTTTTGGTTCAGGGGGTCTGAAAACGTGTAGATTCGGTGAAAACTCGATTTAAAAAAATCGACAAGAAAACAATACTTTCCTTCCTACATAGTCACAAAGGCAAGATAAAGTAAAAAAAGCTCCTGATTTTTCAGAGCCAGGAACGATAATATACTATTTTCACTACAGTAAATCGAAACAGTAAAGAATTTATATTACTGGGTTATTTTTCTTAATAAGAAAGGAAGAAATAAAACTATTTATATACATAAAAACATCTTATTCATAGTCCAACCATCAGATTACAAGATACGCGTCTGTACCATTTCTACAAAGGTATTGGCAAGATTAATACACAAACTTTTCTTTTTATTGAAAACTTGAAATAGCAAATTATAACTAAAACTGAATAAGGTAACAGTGTTAAGTAATTTATAAGTCATATAAGAATATTTACAAAAAAAAATCCTTAAAAATATTTAACTGAGAATACTAATTTATTGTATTAATTTTTGAAAATATGTTTAAAGCAGTAGCAAATATGGTTAGTAAATTTTGAAAACGCCAGAACGTAAAATATACATGCGAATCATAAATTATTTAACAAATGAAACATAAAATTTAAAAAAATTAAATTACAAATTTAATAGGGAATTTAACCTTAACCAAAAATGATATTAAATACAAAGATATTGATCAAAAATTGTAGTAAACTCTGATACAAAAAAAAATTAAATAATACTATACAGAGAAAAATACAATACGTAATCAAATTAAATTTAAAATTAATAAAATGTGAAAACTTCCTACTCAATGTTCTTCCTCCTTTTATTTTACTGCTCTGACAGCAAATAGCGGGGGAAATATAACGTGAAAGAAGTAAGTATTTAGAGTTTAGTAGATTACAATGGACACGGTTCTTTTAAGTTTTCAAATAGCGTAGGTGCAGAAAAATTCCGTTTACCAAAAAATATTATAATATCATTTTAATACTAAACTATATCATTATTCGCACCACTATGGAGGATTATAATAGCACAAATGAACCACCTGACGTAGTCATGCATCTTATTAGTTAATAGCATGAATGTTCTATTAAATAATGAAGGACACCTTTTTAGTTTTTCACTTGTCAGGTAGAAAATAAGAATCACAGTTAATGTAAACACTTTTCATGAGAATGAAGCAACAGTTTTAATAAAACATAAATGTAAATTCCCACTTACAATTTAATAAATAAGTCAAATAAACGACGTGTAGTGAGTAAACTGCAGCTGAGAGAAGTCAACTTTTAAGTGTGAGCTGAAGTGACAATGAATACAAATAAAACTAACAAATTAGATATAGTTTAATAGTTTTAATTAGATATACTGTAGCTACGTTTTCATAAATATATATTCAAGTTGATTACATTAACATACAAAATATTAACATTTTATTTAAAATCTTAATAAAATTATTCCTGTAAGAAAACGTACTAATTTTCAGAGAATGGAAAAAAAATCATTAAAATTATACGGAAATATTAAAACCGAGGAAAACTGAAAATAAAAACTTTCACAAGAAATTACTGGGCCACCTTTCTTTCTACTTTAGTGATCAATCTACTCAAAATATCCTGACGACATAGAACTACAATGTTCAAAAATTATTAGACCTCTTCAACAGACTTACTAAATTTTTGGGAATTTTTGAAAAGGCTTACCTTTGACTTATGGCAAAAACCATTAGTGATTTCTGTATCTGCTCTTTTAAGAGGAATCGAATGACACTATATTTGTTTCCAATCCCGACGTTAATTTCTTGACTTCCAGTTTTGGGCCACTTCCATTAATAAAAAAACCATTAGTGATTTCTGTATCTACTCTTTTAAAAGGAATCGAATGACACTATATTTGTTTCCAATCCCCACGTTAATTTCTTGACTTCCAGTTTTGGGCCACTTCCGGTCGAAACCGGAACTTCAAACCCAATGAGTTCTGTACCTACTCTCTAACAGAAATCGAATGACACAAGTTTTGTTTCCAAATTCTGACTTTGATTTCATGACTTCGGATTTTGGGCCACTTCCGGTCGAAACCGGAACTTCAAACCAATTTAGCCAATCAAAGTTTTGTGAAAATTATGAATGCGAAAATCGTTTGTTGCTATCTCTTGTAGTTTCTGACATCTGGGTGACGACGAACAAAGGAAAATGATAGGTGATAATTTTTTAAATTGCTAATAAATTTTGGAAACATACAATTCTAAAAACAATTTTTCGGAGGTTTAAATAATAAGATTTTAACATTTATATAATTAAATAAAATTCACTATAAATATATGAATCTAAGATTCATTTTGGTTCATTTATTTAATAGGTATTTTTTCACAAAGAAAACGGTCATTAGTTGGGTATTACAATAGGTTATGGAAAGGTGGGGTTCAACGTGTTACATTTCCAAAGCCTATGTGGGACTTTCCGCTTTCTAATCTATAAAAAAATTCTTTCCACAGCCAAAAATTTAATTATCATGATCATCAACGGTTGACTGCAAAAAACTTCAACATTTATTGATAAAAATATTAAACAAACAAAACCTTTGGTTAAGAATAAAGTTTAAAATACTAAAAATATTTTCAGAATAAAACGCAGTAAATCACAAGTCTAATGCGGGAATTAATATATTTTTACCAAAGTATCTTTTTTAAACCTGCAGGCAGAAAGAAAGAAATTCTCACGGAATTGAACAAAAGCAGAGAAGAAAGGCCAACCTTTTCAAGTATTCAAAAGGTATATAATTAATATACTTTTTCAGCAATATACATAGCAAGTATCATGGTCTTTTAGAATACAATTAACAATTGCGTAAGTCGTTATTAAGGAGTATTTATAACATGGCTTTTAAATTAGAAATAAAACCAAAACCCTACGTCTCTTTTATCAACTTTTTACGGAAATTTTTAGACAGTTAAAAAACTTGAGCGATAAAAGTAATTTCCATGCTTTTTTTAATAAAAAAATTGTTCTACCAACCCCACAGGGGTTTTTGGAATTAGTTATGTAGCCCCAAAATTAAGAGTCGGCTACTTTACTTCGAAGCGACAAAACAAATCGAATTTTCTGAAAAATAGCTCTCATGATTATTATTAAAGTTTGTTTAGTTAGTATTACTAACTAAAAACGGGACTTTAGATTTCATTCGAAAAACTAAATACGTAACAAACATCAAAACTGCCGAGGGTTACTTAAAGACAAAATATCGAAAAATTGAAAAAGCTGATAGCTTCAAGTACCTTAAGGAGATGATACAGCGGAAAGGAAGCAAACGACGGCAGGCGTGGAAAGAAGACTATCCGAACTATTGCACTTTCAGCCAACGCAAGAAGAAAGAAACTGTCAATAGAAGCCAATATCAAAATTTTATAATTTTAAGCCTACGTGTTTGAACGCGAGTGAAGGCCTTAAAATTGCTAGAACGGCTGATCTAAGGCAAATAGAAAAATCCTAGAGAAAGATCTTCCGCATTATAATGTTACCAAAAATAGATGGACAGTACAGGTAATAGGAAAAAACAATTAGAAAAGAAAAACGAAAAATTAAGGAAACGATTAGAAAACGAAGTGTAAAATTCTACAAACGTCTGTATAGAATGGATGACAAATGGCTAACTAAATACATTTTTAATACACTGAAAAGTAGCCCTCAGGTGTCGGATAAGTGGGTTAAAGAGGTCAGAAAGAATATCAAGAAAATCGGAATAAACAAAGAAGACATATGGATCAAACCACATTCAGACTACTAACATCAAGGCTTTTCATGAAAAACAAAAATAGAACACTGGATGGGCGAAATATTAAGTTTAGGCTGTTTCAGCAATGTCTAAAGTTACTTTTATTTCTTTAGCTGTCTCCTCAAAGAAGGATGGTAATAATCTTTCCAATAATGACTTTACATGCAGCGGCTCTAAACAAATTACAGGAGGAAGCTACAACTAAAACACATTATAAAGTTTTTCAGCCAGCATATGCGCTATCCATCTCGATCTCTTTTACCGATGATTTTCTCCTGAATAATTACGTGGAGTAAGCTGTACTTCTCTTCTCATCATAAGACCCAACCAATTTTCATCATATTGCAATCTTCGTATTTTGATTGTTCTTAAAACCTCTATTTTCTTCTCCATCATTCTGAGAACATTCGTTAGTGACACGATCCGCCCAGGTTAACCTCCAAATCCTTTGATAAGGCCACATTTCAAACGCCTTCAATTTGTTAACAATTTTCTTCTTCAAGGTCCAGGCATCCACTCCGTAAACGACACTAAGAACACGTAACATCTGACCAGTCTAAGTTTTAATTTCAATGTAACGTCTTTACTGCGCAGAAAGTTTCTCATTCTATTGAAAGTTGTTCTTGCTTGCCGAATTCTAGCTTCAATTTTTCTAGTTCTCATTAACAATTTTTCCCAAATGATCTTTTTTGGACCTTATCAACCCTTTCTGCACGAATTATCAAGGTTTGTAACAGCTATTGTCGTGTTCTTTAAATTATCATGAACATAACTTTACGCGGTCTAAAACACCTTTAAAAGAAGGAAATAAATAAGGGCCGACTTGCACACAGAAGTATTTTCTTATTAAGGGGAGCACGAATCCTATTCTTACTTAATGTTAACATTTGCCCCGTTTTCTCAGTAACCGTCAGAGATAGAGATATGATTTTTTATACGAAAATTCGCACTCTTTTCCAACTTTTACGTGTAGGGTTTTTTCTTATGACTACAGATTAATTTCTAGAATTTTTTTTAAATTACCATTTTTGGCGTAAAAATTTAACATAAAAATTTCTGTTAACAATCCTCAAAGAAATCACATTTAAAATACGACAATAAATACTCAATATGTTTTACAACATTCATAACATTTTACAATTCGCTACAAGCAGCAAACTAACCAACAAAATTCAATACAGTAATTCTTTAAACAAAAGATAGGTGATAAATCATTACCAATCCGTGAATAATAAAGGAATAATGTTTTTTTATTTAACGTCGCATCAACTGCAAAGGTCGTTAGCGACGACGTTGGGGTGTAACTGTTTGAGGATGAAATGATGTTTTAACGTATGAAATTATGCCGGTCATGAGTGGTATTCGAACCCACGAGACGAGCACGTTACCAACTACGCCAATGCGGTCGGCTGGAATAAAATGTATTGTAAAAAGAAATGTCAATATCTTACTGACCATTCACTAAATAAACATGTTCTTTCCAGCTTTGCAGTCATATAAATAAAATTAAAAGAAGAATATTGCTAGTTGTAGAAATATAAAAATAATACACCATTTTATAGCCAGTATTTGAAACTACATTATAGAACGAAAAACCAAAAATTGCTGTTTTTTTATTTTTCTCGATCCGAGCTCCCTTTAAACCTAAAGAAATGAATCGCCAGTATTAGAATCAAAATCAAAATTAGTCAAAAACTAATTTTACATTTAATTCAAGTCAAATGGTATATTTATTAATAAACTATATCGCTAATTTTTTGATCGGATGCAAATTTCCAAATAATGTTTGTTTTTTAGACAGAATAATACATATATTAAAATGTTTAACAACAGAAAAATTATAATTACAGGCATATAAGTACAATTTTTAAATAACTTAAAATAGATTGAGTTTGTCAAACTACATGATTAGAATTTCAAAGAGGGAACACATGAAGGGGTTACAGAGAACAAAAGGGTTTAAGTGGTGGAATGGGGAGCTGAGAGAGAGTGATGGGCTCATTTGTCCAGAATACACGTCCCCTAAAACATGCTTCTACTGGTCCCGTATTACTAACATAACACATCCGTACATAAACACACACATTTAAAGATACATATCCTGCTATTTTGTGTTGTACGTTATGCTTAGCACCCTGCAACGTTTGTTGTTTGTATTTACGAGTGGTCCTTGTCTATGTTTATACGTATATAATCTATGCATATATGTATGTGCGGCCTTTGTGCGTATGATTTTCAGATATGCAAGATTGAGCCACACTCAGCGGTTGTTTAATTATCATAACAGTTTGATATGACAGCATCACAGCACTAAGCCAAACAATAATATACTGTAATGCTGATTGATAATACTATCGAGTATAATACTACTCGATTGTATTTCGCGTTATCTTTGCAATGAAAATATCTTATTTAGATACTGTTTATATTGCAAAACACTAACATTCATGTCACAATTGTTTTCTTAATACTCTCGCCACTTCAATTATTATTATTTTTTTTATGTCTCTAAATATAATGCTGTCATACGGCGGGATTAAGTGAGGATTTTTTGGCATCGGTTCGGACTTCTGTGTAAATTTATTCAATATTTAAACAGAAGTTACGGAGAACGAAAGTAAAGATCTTTTTCTTATTCTGCATTTCAAGGATTAAGCATCTCTGCCTATTCCGAACTTCTCAAATTTGCCCATCTTTTTCTCAGGCGTCCTCGTTCTTTCTTTCCCTCCGGTTTGTAGCCTTGTGTTTACTTGTCTATCCTATCTTCTCTCATTCTATCACATGCTCTAAACACTGCATTCTGTTCCGAGATATCCTGTCGTTTATAGAGAAGCTGTTGAATTCTATCCTTATCTTGGTATTCCTGCAACGATCTTCTCTACTACATCCATACGTATGTCGAAAAAATTGAATTTCACATCCTTGCAATCTCTCGCCTTGATAACACCCAAGTTTCACTGCCATAGAGTAGGGTCGGCGGTGCTAATGTTTTATAAAATCTTAATCTCGTGTTTTTGCGGTGCTATTTTTTAAGGTTCGGTGGGTAGTTCGGCATATTTGCTGAAATCGGAGCATCTTATTGTAAGCATCTTTATCCTGTTGGTATGTAATGTTGCAACCTAGATAATGAAAGTGAGATATCTGTTCCAAAATATTATTCTCTATAACAATTTTGTTTATGACTGGCTCCTCCCCCCTGAATGCCATTACCTTTGTCTTCTTTGCTAAAAATGTGAACTTATATTAAAGTAGAGTTAAATATCAAATTACTAAAATAAGTAATTTCGTCAGAAAAATATGAGTTGTATCCGAACAAATAACAGCCAGTTCAAGAAACTGAAGTATTTATTTCTAGTACAAGAGTTGTTGGCTTAGCCGAAGAGCTCGGGCAGTGTCGTTGTATCTTCGAAATAAACGAAAACAATTTGTTTTTGTCTTTCCAGTTAATTTTTTATGTATCTTTTTATGATATTTTTTAAAATTATGTTGCGTATTTCACGCCTAATATCTTAATTTATTAATGATAAAAATATTACTTAATTTGCCTTTAATAAAATAATTTTAACAGAATTTTAAAATCGGAAATTATATTACGGTAAAATTGTTAAGGTTTGTAAATATTTTTCTAGCATAAAATGTGTGGTACATAAATATGAACATTGTTTGGGGTTGCTTCTCACCTTAAACCATTAACGACTGCAGAAATTTGTAAACATATCTAGCGAACGTCCGGACGTAAAGTTTATTAAGAATTTATGGTAACATTTCCTTACCGAGATATATATATATATATATTGTGATGTTCATATTCCGCCCGGTATTTGAAATAAATTGTAAATGTATAATTTTGTTATTTTATTAAGACAGGTAAAAATTTGGCTAGAAGCAAAATTCAAAATGTTATGAAATTGACTTATTTAGTACAAACATATAAAATTTGAATTAAGATGCAATTTGGAAAAAATTTAAATTTAATTAATTTGAAATTATTTAAGGTCTATCTCAGAGTAATATTTAATATTAGGAGGTAATCAAGAATTATACCTCATGTTACTTATAGCTTTTGTGAAAAATTTGTACAATAGATCAGAATATTTCATGTCAAAGTAACTTTTGCCGGTAATATTAGATGACCAATCGAACAATGAAAGACCCTTTTGAGCCTAAATTTTATTCCTTATAAGTAAGTTAAAAATTTTGTTATGTTAATTTTATGTTAATTTGAATGGAAGATTTGAACTCTGGATGAAATTCTAAGCAATTTGAATCCAAATTTGATAAAATTCTGTAAAGTATAAAGATTATTAGGTTAATTTCTTATAAAAATGCGTATATCAGCTATTAAGCTAATTACGTTAATTACACGAAGTAGGAATAATTCTTGAAGCATAGAACGATTTATTTCGATGTAATATGTGGTTTTGAATATTATAATGTAATTAAAAATTTTAGAGAATTTATTTGAACGACAAATTTGATATTTTAATTAAAAACACATGTAAAAATATAGGAGAACAGTGTGTCAGATTTTAATTAATTACAAGAGTTTGATTAATAATTTTAAAAAAATGAAAGGATATGCTAATGTATAAAGATCCGCTGAATAGTTTGATATTTTTTAAGATACAAAAATATGTATGGTAACTTTGTAATTAAGCCGTAAAAATAAGCTTTTATCGTATGATAAAGACAATGTTAATTAGTGTCATTATTCTTTAATTAATGAGTATTTTTAAAATGTAATTGGATAAAAAGATGTATTTTGTTGATATCTTTAAGATTCGTATACCTAGAAATGTTAAAATGTTAATAATAAAAAGTTATTTGAAATATTTTACGGTTTCATAAAACAATTATTTTATGGAATTTTAGACAAAATTAAATTATGTGATTATTAAAAAACTAACGATCCGATTTAAAAAAGAAAAACACCTTTGTAATCAGCAGAAAAAACCCTTGAATTTGATGTAGGGCTCAATGCTGTTATTGTAAATTTAAAATTTTGTTGTAAATAATGTTATAGTGGGGATGGACTTCTCTCATAGTTGAATTGCCAACCTCACGCACAGTAATAAATCACATAAAGTATTAAAATTATATAAATGTCAAATGATGTTAAGTTATGTTCTATAAGCTTTATTGTAATAAGAAAAACTTACATATTGTTTATTTTAAGTTATCACTTATTTATATTGTTTTGTTTCACCTTAATTTGTTTGTTATTAGCAATTTTCATTGGGAAAAAATGTATTATTAATCTGCACAAGTTGGCACTTACTTTTTGTAGATGTAATTTTCAACCAAAAATTCAGGAAGTCCTCTATTAGACACGATGCGTAACTGACGTGTTTTAAAATTGCTCGTAAAATGTTTTATATAGTAGTATGGAGGGGATCGAGTATTCTGTATTTAGGGCCGATATGTTTAGGCCATATGTGAGAGAAATAAATTGTTAAATTTTATTTAAAGTAGTGTCAACTATAAAAAATTTATTTATTTTAATAATGCAAATTAACGGAAGTGATGTCAATTGTGGAATTAAATACATCAAGTATTTCAATGGTGTTCTATGTTTTGTGAGCAAATAGTGTTTTGTGCTAAATATTTTTTTTATAAATGTGTTCGGGTAATCTGCGTATAATAACCACCTGTTAATTTTATGGATTTCCAAATTAAAGATAAGTAACTAATTTTAAGCAATTTTTGTAACAAAATTTTATATGCCTAATTTGTATTTAGCATTTACTAACAAATTTAACATGATTGGTTAATAATTTAAAAGATCTGTTTGTCTAGGATCTAATTCACTGAGTTCAAAGTTCCCATCCCTGTTTGTTTTAAAGAATTTTTTTTTTATTTATTTGTTTTATTTTTGGTTGAATGATTTTAGGCAAGTTATGTCTTGTAATGTTGATCATGGCTTACTTTTATTGTTTCATTATGATAAATGATTTTATTAATATTTTTAATAAATTTCGATTATTTTGTTACCTTTTAAAATTGTAGTTTGATTTATTGATTGATGAAATTCCAATATCCCTTGTATGTAAGCATTGTGATATGAACTTTGTTTTATAATATTTAGTTAATTGTATTCGGAGGGTTTTTCGAGCTGTCAAAATGGTTGTTGTTTCTAGAACTTGAGTCTAGTAAGTTTTTTTATTTTTTTTATTATTTGATTTTTATATATCACAATCCTTACATTTATTTAGATTAAGCTTATTTTCAGCGTTCCTGTCATTGGGGTAAAGGAGAATGGATTTTGATTGAATGGACCGCTTGTCGTCTGTCAGACTGTTCTGTTACCGAATCAGATGTTTACTGTCAGATCAGTTTGTTTACATGATCAGCTGACTAGGCAGATATAGGTTAAGGTAGCCTTACTGTATGTTTGTTTAATGTAGCTTACCTTTTTCTAAATTTAATGTTGTTTTGAGTTTTCTGCTTTTTAATTTATATTTTGTTTTATTTTATTCACATTTCGTATTTATATTATTTCATTGTGATGTTGTTTTTGTTTTAAAATCGCGAGTTTTAGATTTTTTTTTTATTTTTATTTTTTTTGGAATTTCGACTTGGATATTTTGGATTGATGTTTAATGGGTCTCCAGTTGCCCTGCTTGGATGATAACCAAGGTAAGTTCGGTCAATAGTGGCATCCTGACCGTGGTCATTTTTTGTTTACTTTAAGTTTCTTTTTCAGGTGACACCCCAACACCTGTTTTTGATGTGTCAGTCGGCTGGTGTGTCGACATTCGACTGTTACATTAAATTGGCGCCCAACGTGGGGCTGATTCGTTCTGTCCTATGTTGTGGTCCATTTCTTTCCATTGTTTTTGTTTTTGTCGTCCGTCATCGGCTGACTGTTACAATATATATATATATATATTTCTAACCACCAGAATACGGTAAGATAAAACACTTACCAATGTTTATAGCGCTTCCGTGTATCTTGTACACATCTTCAGTAAATTAACATTTATTAGAAGTCAAAATTTAAAACTTCCTGCTCCTACCATGGTAGATAAGGAATAGTCGATTCTTACATTTAAAACAGTCTTGCCAACTTAATCAGTTGATTGTCGCATTCAATTTGTGTGTTCATTAATTTTTCCCTGCTATTGTATTTATAAATATAATATTTTTCCAAAATTTCAATTTCATTTTGTTTGTTATTTATTTCTAATATTTCTAGATTATTTTTTATATTTGACATATTATGTTTATTTTTTATCATGTGTTCAGTTACATTGGAGAATCTTCGATTTCCTTTTTTATAGTTAGAATAGTGTTCTGTAAACCGTTTTTTAAAAGATCTGGTGGTTTTACCTATATATATTTCATTACATTCATTACATTTAATTTTATAAATTCCACATGAATTACATTGATTATTTTCTTTTTCTTTATCATTTATATTTGCCTTAATATTATGTTTTTGTAAAATAAATTTTATAGGAAATTGGGGTTTATATGCTATTTTGTATTTATTTTTATCGCATATATTGGTAATTTTATGTATTTTATGATTTATGTAATTATATGTAATGTATTTATTACCATTTTTGTTTATTTCTTCTTTATTGTTTAATGGTAATAGATGTGTTTTTTTCTGATCGATTTTATGTAAATATTTATTTATTAATCTGTTTATGAAAATATTATTGTAATCATTATTTCTTGCTATTTCTTTAATATAATTTATTTCTTTATTAAATCTTTCTTTATTGTTATATGTGTATATATATGCACTGTGTATCATGTTATTGTACGTGTTTATTTTATGTATCCATGGGTGATTTGAAAAAACGGCTGTTTAAAAATCCTACATAGTATGTTTAATAAAATTATATATATATATATATATATATATATATATATATATATATATATATATATATATATATATATATTATTTTATTAAACATTATTTTCCTTTGTTTGCACCAATACATATATGACAATGAACAGCCAAAACAAAACAAGATTAAATATAAACTCACCTCAGAGTATTATATTGTATCGAGATCTTTCATCTCTCACGGAGACATCATCAGGAATAAATTAAAAAACACTAAACACATATAAAACAAAAAACATTAAAACACTTATGGTCAACGACCACGTCAACTATTCCATATTCAACGGTTATTCGGCCGAATAACCGCGCGCGGAATGGTTTACGATAAAGGGAATAGTTATTCGGCCGAATAACCGTTGAATATGGAATAGTTGACGTGGTCGTTGACTATAAGTGTTTTAATGTTTTTTGTTTTATATGTGTTAAGTGTTTTTTAATTTTATTCCTGTTGATGTCTCCGTGAGAGACGAAAGATCTCGATACAATATAATACTCTGAGGTGAGTTTATATTTAATCTTGTTTTGTTTTGGCTGTTCATTATCATATATATATATATGATAATGAACAGCCAAAACAAAATAAAATAAAATATAAAACTCACCTCAGAGTATTGAGTTTTATATTTTATTTTGTTTTGGCTGTTCATTATCATATATGTAGTGGTGCAAACAAAGGAAAATAATGTTTAAGAAAATAATATATATATATATATATATAGTAATAGAGTTCACAGTGATTTGCTCACTCAATCATCACTGATGTTTCCGACAAACTTCTCCGTAACAAAGAGATCCGAAATTCTACGGATTTCGTCCTTGGATGTTATAAAACCCTGTAACATTTGAAATTAGATCATGTTTAAGAGATAAAAAGGGGGCGACTACCTAAAGCAATAGAGTGTATTTTTGTACCTTCCCAGAGAGGTAAACTTTTTAAAATCCGTATACTTAATGTTATGAAAGTGGTATATAGAAAAAATACAACATTTGAACTTCGAACATTCGCTCTTAAGAGGCAGAAAAGGGGGTAACTACCCTAAATCAATAAATAATATTTATGTACCTACCCAATGATCCGTAATTCTGAATGTCCCGCTGTGCGCTAGTAAATTAATAGTTAACTTATAAAAACATAAATTACATTATTCTGTTTTCAAAATGTTTTGTACTGTATCATTGCGAAATTTTTGGTAACTGTTGAATTTATTTTAATTTGGTCATTTCCTTCTAATAATAATATTTCTATAATAATCACTTGGTTTGGCTGAAAATATATTTTTAATATTTCATATACAGGTACATAGGAGTAGACTACGAAAATAGGAGTGTACTTTAAAATCTAGCTGGATTTCTCCTCAAAAAACATGTTTTCATCACTATTGAAACTGAAGTTTCATTCCACTACCCTATTATAATAAAAATTCAGCAGTCATTTCACAGACTGGGAGCTACATTGTCCTTACATTAGTGTTTTCTTCAAATCTTATGTTAACAACTGAAGGTCCTTCATTATTTTAATATAAACGAAAATCAACTTTTAGCCTTCACTTTCTTTTGTCATGTTTCTTTGGTAATGAAGCAATAGTAATTATATGCACAAAAGTATAAATAATAACGACCAGTAAATATTTTCAGTATTCCCTAACATAATCAGTATTGTGTTCCCGCGGTCATCCACAATTACAGCGTATTTCACTCATTTTCTGTTTCTTTTGTTGCTTTCGGATGCTTTGTCATTTCTTCACATAATTACGTACTCTTTTGACCATGTCCAACAATATTCATCCGATTCTTTTATGGCTATATTTAAAAATACTCGTTTATACATTTTCACATTTCATTTAGTTCTCACATTTGCTATCAATTACTGCGTCCGTTCTCGGATAAAATTTTTAGTTTAAACTTTTTTATTTTCAGTCAACCCTTGATCAATTAGTTCTGGCGTCTTTAAGTGTATTAGTTTCCTGTTCAAAGTTGCTTTCCTATTTAATCGTTGACTGCCTTAGACACTGACTGCCTTTTAGCTTCTTTTATTCAAAATTTTATCACATATTTCTGGATTTTATTTTCCACAGATATATTTTTACTACCTTATAACACGGTCATCTTCATTGTCTTCTCATTGTAACTATGAATAGATCTAATTATGCTTCGAACGAAGTTTTCGTAAGTATTAAACACACAAAAATATGTTTTCTTAAGTTTGTTACACAAAGTCAACATACTTCACACACCTGGTTTTTACTTTTATTTGAGCAACAAGAAAACCCCACATAGTTGAAGACCAAGGTGTTTAACTCATTAGCTCAAATAATTAATGTACGGTACGCAAACGTGGAACATCGAAAGTTAAACGAATATATGAGAGACTCAGGTGATAACCTGAGTGCAGGACATCGTAGAAAAAAGGTTAAATAAAATGGAAATGGGTGAACCATAATGCCAGACACACGGACAGTAGATGGAATATTCTTTCACAAATGGAGGCCATGGACAGAAACAACGTGACCCTGACAACCACTGATGCGTTAAAGATATCAAGAGGGTGGTGACACTAAACTGGTTATAGCAAGCAAGAAACAACGAAACGTGCAGAAATTTGATTTATTTTCAATATTTGACGAATGGAATATACTCGTAACAACAATTATTTACATTTTATGGTTTTTAATTCCTATTAGGAACTGAATACTATTGACAACAATATCTTTTAAAATTGTCCTTTTACTATATTTTTGTCTTGGAGTAGACTTAAAGTTTAAGAGAGACTTACCACATTGGAATAAGTTCATATGTGACTATCCGCAGGTCACCACAAAAATTTCCTTGCCCAATCAGTGTTACTTGTAAAGTACTAAACACTTTCTACAACTGACTGACTAGTCTATCCAGGCCTTATTTATTGGTATTCATTGTTAGAAAAAATTGAAATCATACCAAATGGTCATTAAAAACTACAATGGATAATGGAAAACTCACCTCAATCCCTAAATCCAATTCTCGGTTTTCCGAATAGCCGCAAAACGTTTCATTTTGGATCATCCAGTTTGTATTGAACTGATGAATCAACCCTTACCAAACCATGCGAAGCTAAATTTAATTATTTTAAAGTAAATTATGCATCTATGTTTAGTACCTTACCTAAAGTATTTTATTAACAACGAGTAGCGTTACTCGTAAACAACAATAACATAATAACAATACTGTGCATACAATACGGTGAATATTATAAGGTAATTTATCAATGATAAACAACTCACACGTTAATTAATTTCAATCAGTCATATTATTACTACCTACAGATTGACGAATATTATTATTATTATTAATATTATAATGATTACCAATGAACACAACACAAACACAAATTACCATGATCAATTACAAATTATTTTCTACATTCTTATTTTAACGTGTAACAATAGTTATACAATATTTCATGTGTCAGTATTTGTTTAATAAACATCATATTACAGCACAAAATTACTCTACATTATTTTGTCCCTATGTAGATGTACTAAATAATAGTTACAACAAACAAAATCATATGTTTAGTAAACAATTAATCAAACTAAAATTTTCAATCTAGAAATCAATTATATTCTAAAAATTAAATAAAAAAATTTCACAAAAAAATCTATAATCCCGTAACTGTGGTGATTTCTTTCGCGTACCTCAAAACCAACGTGATTAAAATAAAATTTAAAAAAATTGACGTTACCTATAAAAATACTTAAAGGTACTCAAGTAAAGTTCTTAGAGTGCTAAAATCTCATGGAATTATTGAACAATCAAATGTGGAACGATTAATTTATAGACTATACTTGAAACGTTATTTATAATCTTTGTAATCGACAAACTAGTGACAGGTAATCTTCGTTCTCCAATTGCACAGAATGAACTCAAATACATCGAACAATATATATTAACACGATTCTATTCAAAATAATCCCACTATTATACAATATCGACTAAATTGAACGGTATTCGAAGCAGGTCCCAAACTATGAAGTAGGATATCAGTTAGACCAGACAACAAATGATACAACACAATACGATTGATTCTTGTAATTAGGTCTGGATTGTTTGTTGTTAGCAATTTAATTTCAAAATGATGACTGAATTTCAATTCCGACTGACAAAACCTAATAGTTCTATCAACCCACCGGTTTCTATCTACCTCTTTAAATAAGTACTTGAATAGAAATCTGTAATTCAACAAAATTATTGAAATTCAAACAACTCTACGAAATTTGAATGAAATGTAATTAGTCTTATATACTTACAACACAGTTTGAAGGTAATTCATTATGCAAAAACAGCTAAATCACATAATTAATACAACAGTATTCATTGTAAATTGTGTATAAGAATAATTTAAGTGGTATTAAAGAGTACTAGTTTCTTAAGTACAGTACCTGAACTGAAATCAGATGAAGTTCCAAGAGTTTACCTTTACGTGTCGATAATAGGGGAAAAATTAAATAGAACAAGATAAGAAATACTTTGAAAACATTTTAAAATGGAGACTACTTAAGGTTTATTAAATAATTAAGCAGCACTAATTGACAGCTTCAAATCACATTACTGACATAAGAAACACATGGATAAACTCAACATTTCTCCAAGTACTGTGCGTCTTTAACGACAAAAATACTATAGCCTTTGTAAATTCAATAGGCGGGTGAGTTGACTCTGACTGCCTCTCTTTTGCGCTCTCCAATCCATTTTGAACATATTTTATAAAATACTAGTTTATATATGCAGCAATAATAATAAACATTTATGTAGCTGCTTGACAATGGTCACCCGCCTATTGGTAATCCATGAATATAGTTGGAAAATACCTTAAATAAATTATTGTAAAATTACAGGAGAAATTTTATTAGATAAGTTATCATCATTAATTAGACATGCAGAAAATCGGAAAGTCAAACTCTAGAAACATTCAATTTTGTTTCTGGGTTTTCTTCAAAAGAACAAAGGTATAATAAAAAGGAATGCAATTTAATAATATAAAGTTGTGCGTTGGATATCACTCCGATCCTAGATCCTAGGTTAAGGTAGCTTTTGTGATCAAAGTCAAAAAAAATACCTTCGACTGGTTATTTTTATACGTCCAAAAATTCAATTTGTGGGTTTTTTACGATAGAGTAACTTAGGTTACGAACGCTACCAGACCCTAGGGTTGGTGGGGGGGGGGGTTATGTCTAACTCATGGTTTTAATAATCATGTAGTACAAACGTCCGTATTGTCTAGCTAATTTGTACCACTTTAATTAATTAATCTGTCAAAACAAATGAATAAAAAATTATGATGTTTAATCTTTTAATAAATATATTCTTAAACCAAAATTTACTGTTCAGCTAATACCAAATAAGAAACTTAACTGATTAAACAAAAAAATTATTATTAATGGACAAAACATGATAACCAAAAGAGAGCATTTCGCTTCTTGAAAACAATGATTAAATTTTTCAGCTAATTTAATTAGTCCGGAAACCGATAAAACCCCGAATATGCAAGATTTTCCTTCATTAACTTTCTGAGTTAAATACATAACGATAATTTGTTTGACACATTTTTATAGAAAATTTAGTATCTGTTATTACAATATTGTACCTATTTCTTAATTTGACGCTCAACGTTCCAAAACTTGAATTACAAGAAGATCCCTTGGCCAGATGCGTTTTAAACGTCTGTGCTGAGTATCGCCCTTGTGTACACATTTTGTATGAGAGGGTTGTCACGTAATTCAAATTTGTCGTGCATCGTTTTGTATAGTTGTTTCGCGACGTAACAATAATTTGTTATTAAAATTTTGTTTTTTACAATTCTGCAATTTTTCGTCACTAATGTTAAGAATAGTTTAGCATTTTTGTGTTGTTTAGTGAAATGTTTAGCATATAACACATCGTTGAATTATGAAAATAGACTGAAAAGCTTTGAATGTAAAACAAACTACCAGACCATTAAAATAATTCAAACCAAGAGTTTAATTCAACGTAGCGAATAAAAATTTTGACCTATTCTTAATTATTCTTTTCCAGAATAAATAGCCATTGAATTCGTTATTTGGACTAACAGGGTATGTATCGCAAAAGAAACCGTAAGATAAAGAACTGGGTGAATCAAGTGTTCAACAGAGATTGAATACTTCACTTTAAATTATCTGAAATATCTAATTGCATAATTTTCATAACGGATTTAGAACAAACCATGATCACAGACGAATTAACAAATGTGCCGTGAACCGTACATTACCAATTCACGGTAATAAAATACGGTAGTGTCCAAGATACTAACAATAATAACAAGATTTCACGACCGATTGCCTCGGGCTGAAGGATATCGAGAGACAATATATTATTCTGTCTGCAGACAATGTACATACTGGGCCCGGACATGGCTTAATTACTAAGTGATACATTGGCGTTCCCTCTCCACAACAAGGTTTACACGGGGTTAAGGGATAACGCAATAATAGCTTCAATTAATGCTTGGAGGCAATAAACTGTGCCTTTGACAGCATCTTAGCTCTGTCTTTGACAACTAACATTCTATTTGAGAAGGAAATCGCGCGCGCGCGCAAACACACAGCATAATACATTATTAACTAAACAATATGCATTTACAAATATATATATATATATATATATATATATATATGCCAAACGCATAATACCAATTAAAATAATTTACTAAAGAACACTGTATTTGAATTAATAATACATTTCTGTTATCGAGAATACAGTTTTTGAATGAATTGTATACACAGTGTATTGTATGAAAGTATATTGTAAAATCATTTACCTAAATGTTTTAGTATAAACTAAACTGTTACATAACTATAACAAAATTTAAATATAAACTTCAATTATATTGTAATGAATTACATTTTTTGTTCTACTTTATTTATGTAAAAATTACACTTTATCAAAGCACAACTTCAATTATATTTTATTTAAGTGTTCATATCGTGTGTGAAACCCCCTTTAGGTCAAGCTTCCTATCCCAATATCTCTTTAGTCTTCTACGTGGATTGTGTGACAAGTAAAGCGAAAATGAGCGAATTAGGGGATAAGTGTTTCGTATTTATCTAACATTAGAAGCAAGTACCTATATAATTTTTTTATCATTTCGTCAACTATCTCGATGTAATATAATAACTACGTGATCCGTACCAATTAATTCACACAACAATATTAATTCATTCCTGACAACCTATGTTACCATTACATTAACACTTATAGACTTATTTCGCGATTTTTTGTACCGGCGTTATATGAAATAAGGTATTATGTATTAAATAAACAATTCCCTTCAATATAACTACCCTTGAAAACAAACTGAACTTAGAAATGTCCCTGCAAGAATACTAACACCACTGAATATTTTATTTTATTATTTGGTCATTTGCGTGGCAAAACCTCGTTACAGCTATTACTAATGTTAGGATTTTTTTTACGGAATCCTGAATATGTCCTCTTTACAATTACGCAAATATTTCTTTCATCCGTTTGGTAGAACTCTGTATTTAAGGACAACCAATATCTGCATTTAATATAAATTGGGCCAAATTTTTTGTTTAAATTGGTAGTAAAAGATTTATTGTCGACTAAAGAGTTTTTTTTATTCTGAGGAATAAAGGAAAAGAAGATCTAACGCAATGAAAAATTATTAGGAGAAAATTAAGAATAAGAACATCAAGAAAATGGATAAGATCCATAAGACTAAATTAAAGATTTTCCAAACTCGAAAATAACTAGTCCTATGAGACTTTAAAAAAATACATTTATATATATTTTTTTTCTAACTACCAGAAAAAATATTATATATATATATATATATATATATATATAAATTTAATTAGCTACATCCCTCTTTAGATCTAGCCTTTGATGAGGGAAGGCTCAACTTATATATTAACATACGACGTTAATTTAAAAAATTTAGTATTGAGAATGTCTCTTTGAAGTGTGGCGTTACTGACGTACGGGTCAGTTACCACCTAATGTTGAAACAATTTAGAAACGTTTTGTGTTTGAGGGCTTTACCGAATTGTATATTTATAGGCTATATATCCAAAAAGATCTCGATAAATATTTGTAACAAAAGAGTTTCAGCTGGAACGGAAACGTTACATATTTAATGGGTTTTTTTCATAACTTGTACATGTCATCAAATGTACACGTAGGGTATGACACGTCATAAAATGCCTAAACTTGGCAACAGTATAAATTTCATACAAGTTAAAACAATATATACATATATATAAACTGAAATACAAAATATTGCTAAAATGTTAAGTGGTTGAGATGTTTTATCTAGATGAACGCAGATACTAAAATTATTTTTTACGCCAGACAAGTGTGGATGAAAACTGCCAATAACCTGGCACTTAAAAACCAACAGTATGATTAAGTATTTATAGCCTATAACGAAGTTCGTTTTTAACGCTCCGTGAGCACAGTATAAAAATGTTGAACGTATCGACAGATGCGAGTCTAATTCCGTCATGTCAATATTAAAGATAAAAGTAATGCCAATACCAAAAAGATATTCTAATTTTCCGAACTCCACAACCACAGCAGAGGCTTTTCAGCAAATATTAAAAAATAAATTAAATTAAAAACAAATAATGAAAAACTTTGCCGTAAAAGCCAGCTAAAATTGAGTTACTATTATAATAATATATTTACATAGTTACAGTACAACCTCTGTAATTCAGAATTTACTAACTCGGAACTTCTGTAATTCAGGATTAGATTTACAACCAAATTTTTGCCTGCAAATACAGCATGACGTCTACGTTAGTAAGAAGAAAAAAGATACCCAGACGAATTTCTAGAAATAAAACATTACGCAGATGAAACAGGTTTACTTAAGAAAATAATGCACATAATGGTTTACTTTAGGCAATGTAAATAAAAGCACACGGAGACAAAAATAGTAAACTTAGCCTATACACCAGGACATATATTAACAAAATCAGGATTTTTTCAATACTCTGCGTTAATTTTGAAGTTACGCATAAATTAATACATGCGTCAAAAAAATCATAAGCTCAAGATTATAAAGATATTAAACGAGATTTATTACATAAGGTGCTGAGATTTATAAAGCAAAAAGAAACGCGTGATTCAACTATGACGTTTTCAGTTTGTGGTTTTATAGCGTGATGTAAATTTCTCAAACTTTTATGTACTTTAAGAAGTTTTTACTTTTTTTAAAGTACTCATAACGTACGTTTTATTTAAAGAACTAGTTATACAAAATTAGTGAAAATAAAATACTAAAACTATTTATTTTACAAACCAAGCAAACCGCATTGAACAGCTGCTTCGGTTGTAACAGTGTCTAGAAACTATTTTCGACGTCAATATAAATCGCAGTCAATTCTCGTATTCAAATAATAAATAATTCGGACCAGTCTTGGTCCGCATAAGTCCGAATTAGTGAGCTTTTCGGTTTATTATTTAATGTAGGCTATACAAATACTTCACTGTTTATACATTAAAATAATAATTTTGTAGGTTATATTTATTTACAATGCCATACATAAATTTTATCTGATCCTTATTTCAGTTCAATAAACATACATTTATTATTAATGATATCACTGCCCTATATATTTTTACTTCATCTAGCCTATATGAATATCGTAGATAGAAAGGAAAGTAGCTATTGTTTTCATGTCGATTTTTCGAAACCGAGTTTTCACCGGATCTACACGTTTTAGACCCCCTGAACCCAACAAACATGTTTTTAACGACTGGTCCGTGTGTGTGTGTGCGTGCGCGCGCGCGCGCGCCTGTCAGAACAGAATAACTCATTAACGGAACATCGGACGAACTTGAAACGTATCACTGAAGTTAGATACCACTAGAGGACCTGACACGAAAATTTTCATCAAAATCGGTCAACCGGAAGTAGTAGTTTATTCGTGTAATTTTTCACTTTTTTGCGGTTTTCTCAAAAACGGCTCCTACGACTTTTTTTAAAAATCGCCTCATTTACTAAATTTTTTATGCTCTACAAGTAGGCGCCATATCTGCTGAAATTCTTGGAGAGGCTATTTTCTCGTAAAAAAGTTGTTTTTTTTTTAAATTGCGACTTAAATATGCATTTTACCGCAAACGTTTATATAATAAAAGTTGTAGAGAATTTAAAATTCTATAACTTTTATTTTGAACATTTTTTGTACAACGCTTAGTTTAACGGTAATTAGCGATTTTCTGTTTTTTCTCACGAAAACGTGTAAAAAAAATCGATTTTTTTAAGATTTCAGCCTTAGTATGCATTTTACGACAACAAAAGTATAATCAAATTTATAGGAAATTAAAGATCTTCAACTTTTATTTACAGCATTTTTCTCTACGATGCCTAGTTTAGCGTGAAAGAGAGATTTTCCGTTTTTTAAGCCAAACTGAGGTTGATTTTCATTTTGCGTCTTTCACTCATGATTAAAACTAGGTTATGTTTATTGAAGTTAGTTTTTGTTTATTTTTAAAGTCTTATTACTAATGTTAGGTTATATTGTTAATTATTTGCATTGGCGAGAGAAAATTGTGTGAGTGTTTCACACCAGATTTTTATTTATTATTTTAGCGATTACTGAGCACCAAGAATATTATTTCATGGTAGGCCTACATCAATGTGAATGTTATTACAAACATTATTGTAAATGCTACCAACAGCGCGCACGCGCTGTTCGCGTGTAGCTTCAGTAGAGCGCATTAAATAAAATATTTTATTGTTGATCCCGGATTTTCCAGTTTCAAACTACACTCTATTTTTTCTACGTATCGCATAAGAAGTACTAAAGCTGATTTTCAGAATTAGACTACAGCTGTTTTAAAAGGGACAGAAATAATATTTTTCTTGCTTTAGGTTAATTATCCCTTTTTTACCCCATAAGAGCAAGTAGGTGAAATGCAAATTTTTCTATTTGCTTAGGTATCTCTTGCTGAATACGCACGAAAATTTTTAAAACTAGCTCTGTGAATAGGTATAAAAGTAATGCGTACTGGTTTAAAGTAATCACCCTCTTTTAATCTCTTAAGAGCAAATTATCAAAATAAAAATTCCTTATTTTTTCTGTTCAGTCCGTAAAGAACAAACCCTAATTTTAACTGTAAGTGATCAAGAAGTCAGATAATTAGTAGATAATTAGCATTTATTTAATAGTTACTGAAAGAGAGTCCCATTTTAAATACATTAGGACAAAAATTAACTTATTTGACACGTTAAAAAACTCGAATAAATTTTTGTTTAACCTCGCATTCAGTAATACATAAATTAATAGAAATATTTACGGTAAATATTTATACGATAAACAAAACATTTTTAGTGGATTACTGCATTACTGACAACTACTTTCATCAGGAACCCCATATGTGTTTTTTAATTAGTTATAAGTGTTTGAGAAGGACAATCAGTGGTATCTTTTATCGTTTTTTAAAAGGAAAATCAGATGGTCAGCACACAAAATCACTTGCCCCACTGGTAGTTGGTGAGTGAGTGATCAGTCAGTCAATCACTGAGGGCTTTCGCATGAATCGACCATTTCAAAAAGCACTTAAGTCAAAAAATGAACTTTCTACTAACTTTACCATAAGAAATTAACTTTAACACAAGAAAATTTTATTATGCAATACTATTTATTTATTATACTAGTTTATATCTGTAACTTGAGAAATTTTTTCACTACAATAAAAACTGAAATTCTTGACTTAAAAAAAACATTGGTTGTCTAAAAAATTAAAGTTTTTTATTATCATTACCAATAAGCCTTACAGCAAAAGGATAAGTTCGTAGCATGTATTAGTAAGGGGAAGCCGGACTTACTATGTAATTTCTGTACAGAATGGTGTGCGGTTTTCGGATTCGATCTATCCGAAAATGTACTATAGCAAAAAAGGAAAAATTTTGACTTATGGGCTTTCTGAAATGGTTGATTCATTTCAGTAATAAACAAAACAGATTAATTCTCAGTACAAAATACTTACTAGAATTTTTTACAACTGTTCACAACAACCGGATATATTTTTTAAAACTTTACCAGTGAATAGTTGAGTAATTACAACAAGATCAAAATAATTCTCTTTCTGTTGTGAAATTTTCAGTTGGGTTCACTACAAAAAAAGTAAAACAGATATTACAATAGAGTTAGGTTTATGCATAACAATGTTAAAAAAGTTTTGCATGTCATATCGTACCAACTAACAATAACTACTCTTTTGAAAATGGTTGTAAATTTACAATGCAGTCTACTTTAAAACAGCAGCGAAAATAACACATTTCCAAAACTCTGAAAATTTATTCTGAAATTAAATGTAGTTTAGGACGAGCAAATTCATGAATTGAGTTTTAATAGGTAAATTATTTTCCCTGAAGCGATCAATATGTAACTAACACAAAATTCGAATTGTAATGACCGAACTAATGGTTTATCACAAAAAGTAGTTCTGTTTCTTATTACATGGTCAGCCAATAATACGACTGAAGCATTAAAGAACAGAAGAGGTAGAGGTGTAAAAGACGCTAGTCTGAGTTATTTCTTCTGAGATTAATGAATATCATCATTATACAGCCAGATCCTGTGGTGAATGAAATGGAGATGTAATTTGCAGGGTGGAAAGTAGATGCTTTTCAGAGAGCCTGGTATGCAAATAGGCTACATCTCCACTTAGTGAGGAAGGCATGGTAAACCACCTCATGCCTTATTTTAATTAAAGCCTCTAGAGGTTTAAACCAGCCTTTCGGCTGATGATCTAAACAACAACGAGTTTAGCACACGATAAGCAATGCAATTCCAAATCTATTAAAAATCTATAAGTATCAATAAAAATTAATAATTGGCTGATTCCATAATTAAGTACAAAATAAATACAATAATAAATACAAAATAAGTACAATAATTGTACTATAATTATTAACTTATTAAACTACAAAACGGAAGATTCCGAATTCGATTCCCAGCATTTATCTGAAAATTATTAAGTGTTTAAATCCACCGCTCCATAACCCACAGTACACTAATGAGCGAGCAAATAGTTGATGCGATATTAAATATACAATTTAGAAAATAAATAAACACTGTTTTTTTACATAATTAGGTATTTGTAATAATTCGTCATTTATTGCGATCAAAAGTAACTAACACAAAAAATCTATTTATAATGATCGAACATCTCCACTTAGTGAGGAAGGCATGGTAAACCACCTCATGCCTTATTTTAATTAAAGCCTCTAGAGGTTTAAACCAGCCTTTCGGCTGATGATCTAAACAACAACGAGTTTAGCACAGGGTAAGCAATGAAAATCCAAATCTATTAAAACATCTATAAGTAGCAATAAAAGTTAATACTTGGCCGCTTCTCTAGTGTAATTATTAACTTGTTAGACTTGTGATGTTCCACCTTTGGTGGTTAGTAGAATACGTAAAATATAAATATAACCTACATATAAATATAATTTATAAAAGATAAAGTAAAATTGATTATTAATAAAGTAAAATGATGAAAATAATTAAATGGTATACTTTGTATAGGTACTATAAATTATACTATGTGTACTAGGCCCTATGCCCTTCTTGTTAATCTAAATACTTCACAGTTCGAGTTCTAGGACATAAGTCAGAAATAAAAGTTGTTTTTCTTACAAAAAAAAATATTTTAAAAATTCAAATTTTAAGTATGAAATCAATATTACGGTAAATTAAACAATTAATGAAACAAATAATAATGAACGAACTATTAATTAATAAAATATAATGTGGTTAAATTATAAATTAAAAAGTTAATCATTTAAAGATCACATAAATGTACAACAACGAACTACAACACGGAAATTCTCACAAATTCGATACTCAGAAACTGTCTGAAAATTATTACCCGTTAAAACCCACCATCCATAACCCACAGTAGTAGCTAATGAGCAAGCAAATGTTGATGCGAAGTTAAGTATATAGTTTAAAAATAAATAAACACTGTTTTTGTACATAATTATTTGTAATAATTCTTCATTTATTGCGTTATTAATTTCAAATGACACAATACGATTCAGGTTATAAATCACAAATCCCTATAGTTACAAAACGTAATTAGAGCATTGAACCAAATGACTGCTGCTCAACGTGGCTACTGTTTTCGTAAGCTAACGAATATATACTTAACTAGCTATTGCACCCACACTACACGCAGATGCAATTGATAGCTTCTGACGGATGCAATAAACTAACGAGTTTATTGTTTTTCCCGGTTTCACTCTAATGTAATTATAACATCTATACCGACAGTAAAGTACAGGTATTAATACTACACCAATACCGATTTCCAGAATTACAGCTCTTTGGAAAAAACAAATTTATTGTTAGAGGGATTATACCACTTTTCAATCCTTTAGAGACGAATGATCTAAATTTTGAAGCTTTCCTTTTCCTAGGTATAACTTACAGAATTAATAAATTTATTTTTAATACTGTACGTCCTCGAGGGGGTTTAAAAATAATAGGTCCTTCCTTATGGTAGACACAAGTGGTCGAAATAAAACTGCTTTAATTCTTTTGTTCAACGCCTAAAGAAGAAATATGTACTATATTTTAGCTTCCTATGTGACCTGGAAGTTAGAGAATTAGTGAGCAGTTAATACAGCATAAATATTACAACTATGTAATACAGATGTATGCAACAGTAAATAAATGAATGGTGCTAAAAATCGTAATTATTCATACTACACGACATTCAGGAAATGTACTATAGTTAAAACAACATTTATATGCTGTAAAAATTTAACAGCGAAAACAAATAAATTATTTATGCTAGTATTAATATTATTTGCACTTTAGAAAAAAGCAACACCTATCAAAAATACTGTACATTCAAACAGGAACAATAACATGGCAACATCCTTTTTTTGCAAAAAATGTTAATCATTGTATACATTACCCACCGGGTTGGTCCAGGGATAAAGTCGTCGCCGCTAGTCAGGTGATTTTCGAAGACGAAGGTTCCTGGTTCAAATCCTAGTAAAGGTTTTTTATACGGATTTGAATACTAGAAAGTGGTTACCGGTGTTTTTTGATGGTTGGGGTTTACTTAACCATACTCTCTAAGGAATGGTCGGCCTGAGTCTGTACAAGACTACACCTCATTTACACGTCATACACATCACCCTCATCTCATTGGCTCATGGGATTGCTTATTGTTCTAAATTGAACATATTGCAACGTACATACATTAGGAATAAAATTGTAGGCCTATACATTGCCCGTAAACACGAATTTTAATAGCAATTACCAAACAAATCGTAATAACAAGGCGTTTTAACAGTAATTTCCTGGTCAAATGTTAGATCGATTGAACTTATCGACAAGATTAAAACCTAGTTTATCAACAGGCTTACGTGGGAAAACAAAAAAGTGGCGCAATCGGATTTCCGTTTACTTCGCACTTAAATACATTATTATCTATCTATTGCAAACCACCGGATTGGATATATAAATAAAGCCTAACTTACTAAACGTACTTTTTAAATGTATTTCAGAGGAAAGACAAGACCGATAAAACACAAAGTTATAAAGTTGCATTTGTATTCTCGTGTTAATTACCTAGTTTACAAGACCCATTAACTTTTTAAAAATTTAAATAGTTTCAGTTATGACCATTTCACTACTAAAGTTTTGTGCCGCAATTTGTCAACCCCGTGATCCCAATGATAATGAACTATCAATGTTAATTATACTATATTAAATTTCAGTAGAATGTATGTGAGTGTCTTCACGCGCACGCGTCATAATTATATAAAAAATTAAGTTAAAAATAAAATTGGCAAGATGATAGGTAACTTAATTAAGATTTGATAACAGAATAAATACGAACATAACGAATAAAAATAGAAAAAAATATTCACACGTTTCTATAAATTACAAGCCTGTTGGAATATTGCAAAAAGGTAAAATACGATAAACCATATTTCAAAAGAAGTTGTAAGTAAAAATGCTTTATGAATTATAAAAAGAAACGCTCTTGTGTAGTCTGGATCAGTACACCACTTTTAAGTTACTGGATGAACACGCGTGCGTTAGCAGTGTGTCTGCAGGACCAGTTAAAAATTTCACGTTTGTTCTTTTTATTGAAAAACCACAATTACTGCAATGCTGTCAACTTCCTTTCTTTTACACGGCTGAATAAAATGTATTAAAAAAGGTGAATATTTCGTAACTTTGCTTTCGCTTTTTTGTTAAAATATTCTTATTGAAAACCAGTTTATTAGTCTCATTTTAACCATAGATTTAAAATTCCAAAGAAATAATTTTATTCAGGTGAATGTATAAAGTGCACAAACATTATTTACAGTTCAAAAAAGTGAAATGCAATCCTATCGTTTCACTCATCCAAGTAAATAAATAAACGGAGATTTTATCGCAACCATAACATTCAGTTGAATCCATTTAAAACCTGCAATAAAACTTTTCATAACTGGAATAAGATTCTTTTCAGGAATATTATTGGATTTACTTTATGTTGTTCAGTCATCATTTTACACCATCTGGTTTAAATCACAAGCCCTTTCTTCACCAGATAAGATAGAAGGTAAATAAAAATTTTGAAGGTCTCGATTTATCATAAAACATTTTAAGTTTAACGGTGAGCACCCAACAATGTACTTATAATTTACCAATGAACTTTTTGCCAAAACTTTGTACAGAAGATAATTCTGAACGGTTGTACTAGTGTTTCTATTTCTATTTACATACTTTCTCTAATATTTTAATCCAAAATAAACAAGATAACAAAATAAATTAACTGTCAAGTCCGTGGTAGGCTGACTGAAATTATAAGAAACCGATAATTAACAACCACAGTCATGAAAACATGTAAAAATGCTCCTTCTAAAGTAGTTCATACGATCTTGGCATGTTCGTTTGATTCATAGAAAATAATTAATGAAGTTCCCTTGAAAATTATTAGTCATGACGGAGATCGGAAGATTTACGAAGAATCACTCCACCACCATAATAACGTAAAGGCAATCCAGATGCTAGACGTTCATGGGCTGTACAGGAGACTCAACCGAAGAAAACCTGGTCAGGTTCTAGTGTTTCAATGAACATGTTCTGTATAGTGTTAAATATTACGCTTGACTTAAGCATTGCGAATGTACTAAAGAGTTGAGGTAGAGTTTTCTTAAATGTAAATGTGTAAAATTCTATCAATAAATTAAGTACTGAGAACTAAATTTTTCAATGAAAAAAACAACAACACTAAGTTAATATTTAATGCCGTTAAATTAAAACAAAAACTAAAGAAACCTCTAGTTGAATGTTACACACATCACCATTAAAAAGGAGAAAATTAATATATAATTCATCTTAAAGGTCAAACAAATAGGCTCAAAACCACTGAATAATGTAGGCTAGTTTAGGAGATTAGGTAAGATTAAAATAATTTTATTAGTCAAAGACTATGTTAAATTAAAGTGAAAAATTTCAGTTAGGGTTTTTTATTTAAATTTAAAAAAAGTTTTTAGAAAAATTCACACTAAAACACTTGTAATTTAAAGCGTAAATTACTTTTTAGTTTCTGAAAATGATACACTTTCAAATTTTAATTGCAATTCACGATAAGTCTAAAAATACTTTAATAGTAACATATTTTTAGTTAATATGTGTGGTAGAGTTCAAATTAAATAAACTTAAAAACTCAAGAGTAAGAAAAACTTACTTTCACCTTTAAAATTAATTAAATAAGCCCTACTATTCGGTATGTTCACAACCCTGTAGAATAATGGGTTCGTAACGGCCAGTGGCACTTAAAAACCCTCGCATTCTACTCTAAGTTGATGCAAGTAAAGTAGAAAATAATTATATTCGAAAAATATTGTATACATCTACACACACAAATACATCCGACCTACTTTACTTTACTTAGTGCATGTTATAAACATCAAGGGTATTAAATCTCTTCATAATAAACAATACTACTGAAGTCTAATGACTTTTATTTTATATATTTTCTTAGAAACATATTATAGAATATAAAGGAGCTTTAACAATACGTGTACGGAAACTTATTAGTCAGGTAACGTACGTAAAATCAGAAAGCATGGGTAGAATATGTAGTACAATATCCAAACTATAAACACCAAAAGAGCAACAGAAATTTCATTTTACAATATGACAATAATACCGTTTTTTATAACACATAACAAGCAGAGCACTTAACAGCACTGCATGAGTCAAAGTAATGGTGTCATGTAATGCATCAAATATTCAAACCCATAATTTGATCACAATAGGTATAACACTACCGATTTATCATCATAACACTTTTAACTTTAACCCTTTATATAGGTCTTTGGTAAGTATACTTACCACTGGCAATAAGGTCGATTTTATTTAAGAATGAGCTATGCAGTTGAACCTTATTGGCATTTTATGGCGTTATAGGGATTCTCTGGTAAGTAGGCTATCTACATTTTGAAATAGCGCGCAGCGACCATTTGCTTCGTGAGTTGCACGAACGTGGTAAGGATTCATACCAATGTACGCTACCGTGTTGTTTTGTTTTTACTTTTGTACAGTCCTTAAAAAATTCGAGTTTTACGGAAAAGCAAGCATTCATGCTAATTTAAAGTTAAGATAAGTTATTCTACACACTTTTTGTTATACTATGTTATACTTTTTGTTATACAGTACTACAAGTTGTTTTAATAAGCATTCTCACCACTAAACATTATGTGATTCCCATTTCAATAAACGTTCCTTGGTAAGTATACTTTACCAGGGCTTAACATAAAAAAAGAAATATCTTATTGTTCCGGCACTAGAAGTACATTATTCAAGTCCCTGTAAAGCAAAATTTAAAATTAGTACAACCAATATATTTTTCCCCGTAGTAGGCTACTGCCCTATAAAGGGTTAACACGACACCACAAGATTTTTTTAAGATATTATGTAAATATTCAGAGAAAAATGTATTCTTCAACTTAACATACATCAATTACGCAAGAATCTAGGCGGCCGTCAAGAATTAACTACGAACCTGGAACATAGTGCTAAACTGGAAGCCCTGAATTCAATCTTCTACACTCTAGCTGGAGAATACAAAATTTTCTATGTTACTATGTAATAAATCCATCATTCTATTTAAAATAAAATAAAATTAGATGAGATAAAATAACAATTCACAGAAACGTGAATAATTCAAATAAAGTAAATATACTAAAATGCCTTGAATAATAATAAAAAATAGATTAAACAATCTAAATTTAATTCGAACAGTAACTAAATAAATAACAGCTAAAGCTGAATACTTTAAAAAGAATAAATACAGTGTATAAATACTCAATAATGAGAACTGCATTGTTATGTAAATTGGAGTCATTTGAAAACAAATTTAAATCAAAAATAAATATTAACATAACGATTTAATTCCAATAACTGAACTTGCACTATTTAAAATATCATTTATTTTCCTTGAAATTAAAAAAAAATCTTTATTATTTCTGAATGCTGTTAATACTTAGACATATAAAATAGTAACTTCCGGGTATGGTATGGTCGGTAGTAAAGTTTCCGTAATTACAGGAAATTCCGGAATATAAAAACAGAACAATGTTTAGATGCACAATGACTGGCTAGTGTAGTCGCAACCAAAATGACAGTAAATTAGTTCAAGCAGCAGATACAAAACTATTATATGAGACAGTATTACGATTATGACACGGTACAGTTTTAGCATTGCAACAAGGAATTGTTTGCGATATTATTTATTGAAATGCATTACAAATTCCATGTAATGACAATGTTAATCAAAGGACTGAATACGGTGTTATACCCGTAGACAACCTCAACATAAATTTTAGGTTAACAATTGACGATAAAATTGTCTGCAATAAAATTACATAATCCAAACTTTATCTTATAGAAACAAGACACATGAGACAAGTAATTATATGACAAAAAATTAAAGGATTCTTAATTTTCGTACTCCAAACGAATTGGTTTAAAAGGAAACTAGGAAAAAACTTTAAACCAAAACTAGCCATATTCCAATGAATTACACGTTTAACAAAATAGGTTACATCGTTCGCAACCTCTAATGGTACAAACGATACTTCGCCTTTCTCTCGTTATCTTGATATTGTGAATGGTATAAGGAATTAGGCGGACTTTTTCGCTCAGAACTGCCACCTTCAGGGTGCAATTTTGAAGAGAGCGATGTGATTCATAATTACGATGATATTTATCTATGTTCTAGTTCTACATTCTGTACTTTGTGATGTTAAGTACCTGTGCGTCAATGTTCTACGCGTTCATACGGTATCTATGAATACAATTAGTCTATTAGCAATAATATTGGAATTGGGGATGATGGTAGTACTAATGTATAAATATTATGACTAACTTTTTTGTATAAATACTACAATGACTTTGATGAGACGAGAAAAAGGAAAATCGAAATATAAAAATGAAGAATAAAATATTTAAGCAAGTAAATTAAGGCTGTTTAACATTCTACTTGCTGAAAGACTTCAATACCTGGCTGCACACTAATCTGTGGGTGGAGACGGCAGAGTGAAGGAAGGGTGGCGACGCTACTAAATAGTACACGTTTTTGTTACTTCCAGCGAGAAAAATACACATTCATTTTAGTGACATTATGTTTATATGCATCAGTAGATGTCAAACAGAGTGAACTATTACAAACTTATCATTGGACATCAATAAAAAATAACACTTTCATCAACATAAAGCAATAATAATTTATAATGTTTCTTCTATTGTATTCTATACGGAACAGAGGTTTTTTTATATTTAAATAAAAACTGTAAAGAACCTAGGAATGTTGGAGAAATAATAAAAGATTGCAACGTATTTTTGGACCGACCAAGATGACTAATGTAGAAGTAAAAAAGTGAATAAACCCGAAATATACTTTTCACTATAAAAAAAACTTGAATACTTCGGGCGTGTTATAGGAGGCAATAAATATTGGCTGCTTCAGTTGTTCATGTAAAGGAAAAAAGAAGGCTGGAAAACCTAAAGGACGGTTCATCCACCTGCTCTTCAAGACTCTTCGGAAGTTCGATATACTTAAAGGATCCAGGGAACTACGAAGATACACAACCTCCAATAGGACAGAAACTAGAAGAGCATGAAGGTAAATCGTTTTTTGTTATAAGTCCTACTACTTTGTAATTACTGCTATTCAGACGATGATAACGATGACAGATGAAAATTAGCGATGAAAAATGCCAGACCGGAACGGGAATCAAAACAGGGACCTTGACGTAGAAGCCAGTTGCGCTGACCACTACATCACTGGCCGGCGTAATAAAAAATATTAGGAAAGCACTGAATCATGCTGGCATTACACAAACCCACGTTACTAAAATAACAGTATTTGTGTATTTTATATTTTTACGTGTTGTTTCGACGCTAAAAAGGGTACAGATAGTTTGTGCCCGACACTAACATAATCGCACAACTAGCGGCACTTAGGCACCTAGACCAAGAAAACTTCAGCAGTTTGTTAGCAAGTCATTTAAAAAATAATAATAACAACAATAATAACACGTTATTCCAGAAATATATATAAAAACATTTACGCATCAAAACATGTACAAAAAGAACATAATGAAATTTCCCGATTAATTTTTCCTAAACAAACTGCGTTAAAATATACGTAACAACAAAAAGGCTATAAAAAATAGATTTTACAATAGCTATGTAATTAAAAGCCCCAAAATTTGACAAAATAACAAAAAAATCATTAGAACTGGTGGAAGAGAGAAAGGGGTAAGAGGGAGGAAGGGGAGAGGGCGAGAGAGGGAAGGCAGAGGGAGAGGGGGAGAGAGCAATCTTATGAATCAGTGAACTACAGAAAAATTAACATGAACAAGCCTAGATGTTCCACACGAGTGTATTCAATTTTCATAAATCAAAATGTTAAAAAATGTAGACAGTGCCCGAATACGAAGTTACTCAAATAGTAAAGTAGTAAATAAAAAATGAAGGGAATCGACGATTTAGAAAAGTTTTTCGTTACTGACATTATCAATATACGTGGACTAAATTATAAATAAACTGACAGAACATATCTTCACGCAAATATTTTTACTTGGTATTATTTAAAACAACTGAAAACAACAAATTTTAAGGAAAAAAAATTACGAATTGTCATAAATGAAAAATATTCCAGAATGCCAATTATCATTCTTAACAAAAATCAATAATTTAACGCCACGCATTTTACTTGGACCGACTGCAGAGAGTATTTAACAGTAACTGTGGGTTTGAAAAGTGCAAATACTTTTTACACTTTAACTGGAAATTGAAACCGGAACCTTATGATAATGCAGTGGAAGTGTCATATTTTTTTACACCGCACTTACACTTTTTAAAGTTTATTTTGTTGTTTATATTGTTAACTGTTTGAAACATACGGTTTGGAACCTTCTAGGTTACTTAGTAACCTATCTTTGATCAGTCTTGTTAGAGAATTTGTACTGTAAAGTTTTATACGGATTTGAATACTAGAAAGTGGTTGCCGGTGTACTTTGATGGTTGGGGTTCAATTAACCAAACTCTCTCAGGAATGGTCGACCTGGGTCTGTACAAGTCTACACCTCATTTACACGTCATACACATCATCCTCATCTCATTGGGTCATAGGGTTACTTATTGTCTGAATTTAACAGATTGCAACGTATACATTATTAGGAATTAAAAAAAAGTTGAATAAAATACATGGTTCAAAACTTGATATATTTTTGTTTTTAAAAGCGTATTGAACATCTATCTATAAAGTTATAATCTAGAATCTAGTATTTTACCACTAAACTACTAAGGTAGCAATTTCAATTTTTGCTCACCAAGTTATTAATTAGGTCTAATCATAAAGAGAATAATTATCGAGTTAAAAATAACAGTAACAAATTCTGGTTCACTATTACGGTCTTTCAAGGATTTCCAAAGATTTCTTCAATTTACTTGTGTTACATTACCTCTATCAATAAAAAATGCAATTCAATCTGAAAAACGTGAGTTTTATTTTAAGCTGGTGAAATTTATGTAAATCATCTTGATGCAAACTAAAAAAGGTTCACTTTTTTAACCAGTTGAAAGAAGTTAGTAAAGAAAGAAAACAAATGAAAATTTAAAAACAAATGACTTAAATGAAGGGAGTCGATAAACAGTCAAGACGTATACTAGAATTTTACTTATATATTGCCGACTCAACCCCCCCGATCACTCCAAACGTTTTCAAATTTAAATACACACCACAAATCTTTCTCTGTATAACATTATTCAAAAATCTATCAATCCGTCTCGCATTTATTTTGTTTCTTTTATGAAATATTATTATTCATTTTTATGTCTGTGATTATTCGTTCTCTGATACTGTATTAAACTGAATTATTTATAACATCAATTCGCAGAATGTTTTACTACAAATACAAATATTTTACATTTTTTACCAAACGGAATTCTCGAATTGAACATAAACATGCAAAGATGAATTGAATTAACGGATATATTTTCTTTCTTGTAGAAAAACTGTGAGTTCTAGTCGAATATTCTATTCACTTAACAATCGTATATTTGTTTTCACATTTCAAATAATAAATTTATGTAAAACATAATTTCAGTAATTTTAATCTTAAATAATTCACTATCTAAAAATAACAATACGGAAGGCGTTCAATAATTCACGAGATAATGTAATGTAGAGAAAAAACGGTTCATTCAATAACTAACTATTGAGCTTCAAGTTGACAACATTGGAAACACTTTTTATCAGCTACTCCATCATAATTAATACACACATAACCTACCTCTTTTGTACATTTCAAATTGTTAGCTCCTCTTCAAATCTTACCATGTTCCGTGATAAAATTTTTGGTATCTGAAGTTGTAAAACCGGAGGAAGTTAACTCGTTAAATAAGATTTTTTAAACAGTTTAATTTAGTCGAAAAAATGTCATAAGTTGAAACATCCGGATTCAGTTACGAAAAAATTCAAAACTTGCGTGTCACCCGGTAAAGTGATTTTGACGGTCTTCTGGGATTCGCAAGGACGAATTTTTTGGGACTATTTAAAAAAATGTACCGTAAACAGAGAGTACTGTTCCAAAGTCTATTTCAGTTTAATTTTCAGTGACGTAATCAAGATTTTTGAAACAGTTTAATTTAGTCGAAAAAATGTCAGAAGTTGAAACACCTGGATTCAGTTACAAAAAAAATTCAAAACTTGCGTATCACCCGGTAAAGTGATTTTGACGGTCTTCTGGGATTCGCAAGGACGAATTTTTTGTGACTATTTAAAAAAATGTACCGTAAACAGGAAGTACTGTTCTAAAGTCTATTTCAGTTTAATTTTCAGTGACGTAATCGATACAGAACAGTTCACATGCAGACTCTTTGAACGGTAAACATTTAAGCTGTTAGTAATAATCTTGTAAACAACCTTTCTGAAAATCCTGACCTACCAGCAACTATATCCACAAGATTTGAGGTGACTAAATAGCATGTTAATTTTTATAATTTTTGTACATATTAATAATCAAGATTTTCTTGTTTAATTTTTTTAATTGGAGAATACATTTCATCAGCAGAATCAAAGAACTAAATATAATGCCAGGTATACCACAGGAAAAACAACAATAAATAGGTGACTCCAAAGCCCTAAATATACATGTATAAGTACTGTTCACATAACACTAAAATGTTTCTCATTCAGCTCAAAGCGTTACACTTACTATAATTATTTCTAATGGCAAAAACAACTATGTAAATAAAAAAAAACTACATAATTTAAGACGTGAGAATGAAGAAAATGATTCAAACAAACTAATACGGTAGACCTACAACCGGACAATACAAAAAAAACGCACTGGTCGAACACGTGTAAGTATTAGATTGGGTGAATAGGCAGCATACAAGTGAAACGGGCGAACAAAACATTACTAACAGCCAATAGCTGTCGTTTGATATATCCCGGAGCAATGACGTCACTGGAAATTTAACTGGAATAGACTATAACATGTTCCAACAGAAAGTGAGACACAGAATAAGGCAAAAACGTACGGGTGCTCTCTCAAAAGGCGTGTTCTCTTACATAACAACGCGCAAACACACTGCTTAGAGAACGAGAAAAGCTCTTGAGAATTGGACTGAAAGGTGTTGCCACAACCTCCTTACAGCCCAGAACTCGCCCCGTTTCAAATGTTCGTGCCCGCTCAAAGACGATTTCTGCGGAAAGAAATTCGACGACAACGTAACGGCCATAAAAGCGGTACACGAATGGTTAAAACAGCAAAGTAAAGACTTTTACGTTGCTGGAATCGGAAAGCTCATAGAACGGTAAGTTTCATAGTCATTGAATAATTTTTTAGTACATCAAATTGTCTTGTCAATAATTGAACTTGCCTAGTAAGTATTAGTATTATTATTATTATTATTATTATTACTATTATTATACATTAATACAAAACCCAAAGTTAATGATTAAAACAGTATTATAAAAAATATTTATCAACAAATGCTCGATTAAATTCACAAAAACAATCCAATTGCAAAGGCAATTACGTTACAGGCAGGATGTTCTACCGAGCCATGAAGGAACATTAAAATGTTCAGTGTCTGTACACGAAAAAATGTTTATTTTATGCAGACGGATGAGCAATTTTCATTTCAATTCTATTTGAATTACAAACAAAAACCTTCACTTGCACGAATATGCGTTCTCCAATCAACAGTCAATACATGTTTACTAAAATAATACTTAAAATTCCTGTGTGGAACACTCACACGACTTTCTCTTGCCAATTTAAAATTGAACAGTGTAACTTAACATTTAGTAATAAAACATTAGAAATAACTAACCTCAACAAACAAACCTCAAAAACATAACTTTATTTTAATCATGAGTGAATGATGCAAAATGAAAACCAACCTTAGTTAGGCTTAATAATATAGAAAATCAATCTGGAGCTAAACGAGGCTCTGTAAAGAAAAATGCTTGAAATAAAAGTTGCAGATCTTTTAATTCCCTATAAATTCGTTTATAAACACATTTGTCGTAAAATGCATACTAAGGCCGAAATCTTAAAAAATCCATATTTTTTACAGATTTTCATGAAAAAAAACACAAAACACTAATTACCACGAAACTAAGTTTTATCCGGTGAAAACTCGATTTCGAAAAATCGACATGAAACAATACTTTCCTTCCTATATATTCATATAGGCAAGAGAAAGTAAAAAGTGTCTACTGAAATTGGGAGAAGCACTGTACCACATTAATTAATCCACTTCTCTGAAGCTAGAAACAAGAATACGCGCAGTGCAAACGCAAATTCTGCGTGTTCTATATAATATTGTAAACAAGTAGGTAGGTACAGTCAATTCAAAATTACATGATAGTATTACTTAAATGGAATAAAGAACAGAGGGAATTTTGAAATGTGCTCATACGTCAGTGCTACCACTTAAGACATTTTTTTTGTGTTAATTTTCCCTGTTAGTGAATGAAAGCGTTTTAAAAGATAAATTAGTAATGGAAAAAATAATGATTTTTCCAATAACACACGGAAATGGGAATCAAACTATTAATTAATTGTTACTTTATTAGGGTTTATATTATTATTATTATTTAAAAATTAATTATTAAATAATAATGTATTAATTAATCACGTATTGTGTATTGAATGCTTGGTTAGAGTAGACTCCAAATAAGCTTGCTAGTGTAGCTGCGCAAAAAGTTCGGCTTCAGTCGGTAGATTTCGTGTTTTAATACCGAACAACCTATTAAATCACATTCGTAACGATGTAAATTATCATGAATTAGCGAAGTTAAAAACATTCAATTGTAAACATTGTATACAACAATTAAAGCCTACAACATACAACACATTACAGACTAAATGTTTTCAGGTTAGGATATAATGTTGCGAGAGCGACGTGACTATGATTACAGCTAGTACAGCACTGACCCCCCCACCACTCGCTGAGGCAACCGAGCGCGCCATTACCAAATAAACCTTCTGCGCACTTCAGAAAACCGGCAAGCTTATTTGGCGTCCGCTCTACTAAATGAAACAATAATACATGCCAGTAAAATAATTAATTCTATATGATTTTCACAATTACAAAACAAAGATTTTATATTATATTTTGTAGGAATAATTAAAAAGGAAATTTTACTTTCGAAAAGGGACTTTCTTTCTATTTTGGAAAGTTACCACCATTCAGAAACGTACTATCATAATTCGAATGGACTGTACGTAAATTTATATTATTCTAATCTAGTCCTATAAACATAGTCCTATATACACATGAAAGTTTTATAATGTGTAAAAATTAGCACCACAGTATAACAAACGAACGAAAATGAAGACTAATGAAATAATGCTTCACCAAGTATTTAATACTATACAATATAACATTATTAAATGAAAAGATTCATTTAAAATGAATTCTGAAAAATTCATTGAATGTATTATTCTGGAAGACGACTCACCTTTTATTCAAGTATAATAATAATTTTACTAAAAAGATCTTACTCTGTATTTAAATTTCATTGACAATATTTTCAAACAGTGTTTAACTTAAATCAAATTCCTATAAAATATTATTTTTGTTCTAAGTAGAACTGTAATTTATTTGTCGAACCTGGAAATTGGATGTAGAAAAATAGAATAATAATTTCTATTTTACAATTCAGTCCATTTGTAGGAAGTTCTTGAATACGAGAAATAAATGAAAAAGCTTTTTTTAAATGGTAATGGTTCCATTTTATAAAACATGAAAGCTAAATTGAGGAAAATTTTATAATAGATTTTAAGAAGTTCGCAAGACGTGTTTTTATACTTTTATATAAACGAATTCTGATTTTTCAATACGTAACCATCAATTTCAATAACTGAAGATTTTTAAACATTGAATGTATATAGTGTGTATATACACTTCTGGAATATATTTCGAGCATGTAGTATATTATTTGCTAACTCGACAGGAATTTCGTTGTCAACGAGCTTTGAAAATAGTCAAGCTGAATAATGTTAAATTGAAAAGCATTAAAAAATGGTAATTCCCCTTATAAAACAATTTTTGATCAATCCCTCAAAATTTTCGTTATTTGTCTTTCAACTAAATTTCATTAAACAAGAAGTTATTTACATTGTTATTTAGCCATTGTTTCAGAAAGAATTATAAATGCATGAAATCTTTTAAATAACCTTTTCAAGTTATAAATAATCGATTTTACAAACGTTGAAAAACCATCAAATCGGTAACTTTTCATCTAAATCAACATGGCTTTGGTGACGCAGCCATTTACATAATACGTAGAATGCTATGCTGAAGTTTCCAGTTCGATTCCCGGGTAGAGTAAAAATTTTAAAATACAGTTCTCCGAAAAGTTGATTTAAATTTATAAATACAGTTTCTAGTATATAGTAACTAACTGCTATGCAGAATTAAAAGTTTGATATTTTTAAAAAAAGTTTGTAAAATTGTAACTATTTAATAATAGGTAGTACACAAGGTTGTAGATAAAAAAACAGTGTAAAAGAAAATTTTCATTGAATGAATTCAATGTTTTTAATAAGAATTTATTTAATAACATAATATAATTGCTGGAAGGCGTCTTATTAAACATTTAATTTAAACTTAGCGTAACTAAACAATTTACTTCTCTCCATGCTGACATGAGATGCCAGTCTTCGTCAGTTAAGTTTTTCACTATGACAATTTTGAGTTCCCTATGGTATGGAAAATAATTTTAGTTATTTAACATGACAGTTTTACAATAAACGTACTTCATAAAGTAAATAAATGAGCGAGTTCAATTTTTAAATATATTTTTTGGAATTCATATTCATTTCTGATAAGAATTCTTGTGTAAACTATCTATAAAATATTTCTGTTTGTCTAAGATTCAACTTTCTGGTACACCTTACCTATACAAATACATTTTTCTACATCGTATTACAAGAAATTGTGCCCGTGCTGTACGCGTTCTTAATGTGAGCCTAAAAGGGCAGAATTAAATAAATCAGTTTATTATTATTCATGGTTATCCGGGTTTCAAACCACATTTTAATTTTTGTAAGTATCACTTGAACAATGCACACGCCAATTTTCAGAAAAATAGCTGTTTGGTAAGGTTCTTTTGAATTAATACGTTATGCGTAAGGAATTTACTTAATTTTACACCTCAGATGCAAGTGGTTTAATTGTAAATAGTTTCTTTTTTCTGTCGTCTGTTGTTTGTTAAGAAACAAATAAGTCTAATTTTAGATCTCTGTGTTGTGGGGAAAATAAATAATTATTAATAAGTCAGTCAGTAAGTGATTTAGTTTTTTATAAATACAGATTCATTTACAAAAAATTGTACATAATATTACCTTAATTAAAGTACTCAATCAGTGATATAGTTATTCAACATACGAGGGGGTACCCAAAAGTATCCGGAATAGCTCTGCTGTGGGCGGAGCTTGTGCATTACAAATTCCCGCCACTAGGCTGCTTGTAGCGCTACTCATTGCCAGTTCAATGCCATTTTGTTCGTTGATCTAGCTTGTTCTGTTCTCGTGCAGTGATTGTTCTCGCTAGTGCTGTTTTGTGCTCGTGTCGTTTTTCATGATGGCAAGTTTTAATGAACAACGTGCGGCTGTGAAATTTTGCTTCTTGCCCGGTAAAAACGCCGCGGAAACAGTTGTAATGTTGAACACAGCTTACAAAGACGACGCTATTGGAAAAACCCAAGTGTACGAGTGGTTTTTGCGCTTTAAAAATGGCGACATGTCGATTGAGAACAAACCTCGTTCTGGACGACCGTCGACTTCCCGAACAGACGAAAATGTTGTGAAAGTGAAAGAAATTGTACGAACAGACCGACGACAGACCATTGACCAAATATCACAGGTTAGTGGGTTATCTTGGAGCTCAGTCCAACGCATTTTAACAGAAGACTTGACAATGAAAAGAGTCGCTGCCAATTTTGTGCCTCGAGTTCTGACAGACACTCAAAAGGAACGTCGAATTGAAACGTGTAGTGATTTGAAACAACAGCTTGAAACTGATCCAGATTTCATGTCAAAGATCATTACGGGTGACGTGTCTTGGTGCTATGGGTACGACCCAGAAACCAAACAACAATCCAGTCAATGGAAGACTTCATTGTCACCCCGACCAAAAAAAAGTCGTCAAGTCAGATCGATCATCAAAACAATGCTGATTTGTTTTTTTGATGTGAGGGGAATTGTCCATTCAGAGTTCGTTCCACCAGGCCAGACGGTAAATCAAGCTTTTCATCTTGAAGTGTTAAGAAGACTACGAAACAGCATTCGTCGTAAAAGACCTAATTTGTGGCAGACAGGGGACTGGTTTTTCCACCACGACAACGCGCCTGCACACACGGCAATCTCGGTTACCCAGTTTTTGGCGAAAAAACGGCATGGTTTTGCTACCACACGCACCGTACTCACCCGATCTGGCTCCGTGTGATTTTTTTCTTGTTCCCACGCATGAAAAGGGGCATGAAAGGTCTCCGATTTAACAACGTTGATGATGTCAAGAAAAAAACGACGGATGAGCTGGCAGCCATCACTGAAGAGGAGTACAAAAAATGTTTTGAACAGTGGAAGCACCGGTGGGACAAATGTATTAGTTGTAATGGAGAGTATTTTGAAGGGGATAAGGTTCTTTTGTAAAAAAATTAAAAATAAATAGTTTTAAAAAATAATTCCGGTTTCTTTTGGGTACCCCCTCGTATATCTTGACCAGTGATTAGGAATCGATGAGGTCACTTGAAACTGATTACATTAGGATAGGTTTGAAACTTAAGTGACGACAGGTACCTGGATTAAGTGGGTGAACGGAATAACAGACTATGACGGTTTACTATCATGTCATAATACCAACTGACTGATTAGATTTTTCTCTAAATTGTCTTCCAGAAAATAATTGTATGGAGTTCATAAACAGTGTACAATCATGAACGAATAATGCAATTAAAGTACCTTTTTTTTATTAATGAAAGAGACAAACAACATAATTTACTAAATTATGTCTCATTTACCGAATTATTAATTTCCAGTTACCAGCGCTCTACATTCTCTAGAAATTAGATCTTTAACAAAGATTTCTACCTAAAACCTTATCAATTTTATTTTACTCACAATCAAATCGCTTTAAAATTCTGGTTCGATGTTTATACACTTCCTCCTTATCAATTTTCACTTCACTTTTTATTTCATTTTATCAAATCGTTAAGGTCATCTATTATACTGTGTTGGTATAATTCATTTCTCAACATCTCAATACCAAAACTCTCTTGGCGAAGGTTTGTCGGTGGTGAGCTGTACTGTCTGGTGTACTATAATTATTATTTATAGTCAATAATAAAACATCGGACCAAAACGTCTGTGCCATTCTCATTAATATAAAGTTACACTACATCATTTGGAATGATTTCAGTAGATACATGCATTTCTAACTCAGCGCGCCTCGTCTCTTCTAGTGACCTACTCCCACGATGTTAGTTTACTAGCTGCTTCTACTAGCGCGTAGGTGACGTTTCCCAGGAGCTAGTTCATTAATGACAGTGATCTGAAGACAAACGTGAGTTGTGCTATGTACTGCTGTACAAAGTACAGCTTACTATAGTCGTTTGCACGTTCAGTTGACACAATGTATCTTACAGGAATCGTCACTGCTATTAGCGCAACTAAAAACATCAATTAAAGGCATCTGGATGCGTATATAAATAAATTTTTTAAATCTATAGAGACACGTATTTTTTAAGGTACAATTCAAGTTTTGCTTAACAAAAAAAATTATGTATTATGTAGAATGTTCAATGAATTGCAAAAATCAATAAAACTGGAAAAACATTTTCTTTTATTAGAAGGGGGGTTAAAACGAATATCTTATCAACTTTACTGCAGACCTATTAATGCCTTCTCCTCATTCCCTCACCAACTTTCTAAACACTGAGTGATAAATGTATAAATGTAAACAAATGACGCAATCTGTTACTAAAAATCTAAAACATCTTTCCCAGTACAGATGTCGAAGAAAATATTTTACATTTGGAATCCGGATATGAAGTTGAATATAAACTTATAGTGTTAATTATTAATTAATAGTCATACAGACTACGCTACATTATAAAGGTTTGTTATCAATGGGCGGCAGAGGAGGGGAACGTTATTGGTTATGATGGCATTGACTGATCTACAAAGCCGATGTTTGTGTAAATGGTAGTAGCAGTCAGAGCCCCATAAGAAATACTCTGTCCTATACTGCACCGTTGTGTCAACTGAACGTGCAAACGACTATAGCAACCTATCAACGTTTCCAAACGTTCACACCGTGCTAGTTTACTAGGAATAGTCAATCAAGTGACCTTTTCTACCATACTAGCGCTAATAAAATCAACCATCTTCAAAGTCTTTAACTAAACTAGCTGCTAGTTGTCCGTTCCCATTACGCTATTTTGTTAGCTGCTAGTCAACTATCAGCTAATACAGGACATGAGCAAAGCTTGAAATCGTGAGTTTTTTAAAGGTTCTGCATTTGTATCAAGTTGATACTTGTCGCAAGTTTCTTCTAGTCAGACATTTTACAACTCTCACTATTCTTGTTAATGAACCATATCATTTTCTTGGCACTCCAATCGGGTTTTCAATTCAACCATAAGTCAGCTTATTCATCTAATACAAGGTATGCCCCTTGATATTTGGCCCTCCTACTCTAAGCACAATTAATTTATGAACATTATTATTATTTTCGGAAACCATATGTTGTTTAGTTCAACAGCTGAAAGGCTGGTTTGAACCTCTAAAGGTTTTACTAAGTAAAACAAGAACAGAGGTGGTTTACCATTGCCAACCCCACTGAGTACAAAAGTAGCCTATGCTTATCAGCATGCCAGGCCCTCCGAAAAGCATCTACTCTGCACCCTGCAAATAACACCTTCACTTCATTTACCACAGGGTCTGACTGTATAATGAAATTCATTACTTTCAGAGAAGATAATTCTGACCAGTGTCTTTTACACCTCTACCTCCTCTGTTCTTAAATGGTTGTCATATAATTGGCTGATCACATGATAAAAACAGAACTATTTTTTGTAGCCCTAGAACTAGCAAATGGAGTGCATATAATTTAACACTCCACCTGCCTGTTATGGGTGAGGAAGCCATATAAGTACTAAAATTAATTTAAGATAAGATGTATTCCTGTTTGCGATTATTCAGTATTTACAAACGCTTAAAGAGCAATGTTAGCAAGTCGTACTTACAGACAGTTGCAAAGGATTCAGAGGAAATTATCTGGTATTCGGAGGTACATAACACACCAACTCACCTAAACACAAAGAAAAGTTCACATATAAAAATCACTCAAATTGTGGATCACTCAGTGGATTGTTATAAAAAAATTCAAGAAAGTTAATTTAAAATACACAATTTCTAAATTAAAATAAGGTATAGATTCGAAGTTTAGTAAAAGTGGTAATAAATCTGGAAGTAACTAAATAATTCCGACTCTCAAAAGAGGAGTGAAAATATTGTTGATTTTTACTTATTTTGACATATTTATAAATGAACATTAAAAAAATAAGTACTACTAAAACGGTATTACAATATAAGGAACATGTTGTTCATTATACCCGTAGAACTAAAATCTTACTTGAGAGGTAAGCTGCATCATTCTGAGGCCTTGTAAATACTACAGAATACAGAAGGAGTAAAGAAGTTGAGAATAGCTTTCCAAGAATACAATTTAAGCTTAAGAATACAACTACTGTTGCGGCATCAAGTTAGAAGAAAATAGATTAAAAATACAACGGAAGAAAATAGAAGTAAAACAAATCTTTACAGTGACACTTCAATTAAATTATTTCATTAGTTAACGTAACGTAATAAAGACAGTCTTAATTGGAAAACTTATTTGATTGAAACTTCTTAGGGAGTCATGAACAAATTGTCCTAAATTAAATTTCCCCAACCTTAGGTTGCAGAAAGAGGAAATTAATTCTGCAACAATACAGTATGTATATAAAATATACATACAGTATTTGATCGGGAGAAACGTGCCTAACATATTAAAATACTTACTGCCTATGGATTATAACATCAACAAACTATTTCAGAGTCACAATCACAATTATTTCACTAAAATTTATAAGAACTGAATCCACGAAAACTAAATATAAATAAATTTTATGAACAATCAACCTTTATTAATAACAATAATAATGTACAAATATCCGATATTTTCAGCAACAGGAAATTCTTTATAATGAATTTAATAAAATATTCAGTTTCCACACACTACGTCAATCCAATGAACAAACATTTCCCATGATTGTGGAATCATAAATTTTTAGATTTCTTCTCGGCTATAATTTCAATTAAAAATCCTGAGATAGATAATTTCACTTAACGTTTCAATTTAAATTTTATATTTAGAGTTGCCCCAGAGCTGTTAAGATCATTAGTCATAATGTAACACGATAATAACGTTGGTTATTTCTTACCCAAACCGAAGACGGATTTGTTCTTGTTTCATCTCTTTTGAAAATTTAAGGTTTAACAACACCCAAAATTGGTAAATAATTAATAATATTAAAATTAGATGATTTATACTACTGATTTTTAACTGAAAAGGAAATTAACATTTTTTTAATGTTACCATTAACCAATAAAAAAATTTAAAACACCAAAAATTAACAGCAATTACATAATACTTAATTCAGAAATTGTCTTCTTCCTAAAACTTTCTAAACCTCCAAAACTTTTTCCTACGTAAGTACACTAATGCTTTAATTCCTGATTCATTCATACGACAAAAATGAACAATAAATTTCAAAATTCTTAAACTTAAGGTAAATGTTACATTTCCACTGAATAGTTACCACAAATACCAAATGTTAAGGAATAATGAAAGATAATAAAAGTACAACAAAACAAAAATATCAAGTTAAAAAAATCAAAGTAGTTTTTTCCGATGAATTAAAAATGTTCTTGATTTATAATTTGATAATTTTCTCTGATAAGACAGTATTATTTCAACTAACAAAGAAACATAGAAACAAAACAATAAAAATGTTGTTAGTATTTTTAATACATATGATTCGGTCTAAAAATCAAATTCCAGTAAAAATGAAATATAAGAAAAACCATCTAATAATTCTTGACATCCGGTCCAACTAGGCAGCTAGCTGATAGATTTAAATATTACAACTTAATTTACACTACTTAAGGAAGCGGATTACTAAAGTGACCATTTGATAAACACAAAGAAACACCCTGGTTACCCTCTTCAATATCAATCCATTCACATAAAAAATAAGAGGTTTCATTAACCCTTTCAGTGCCGAAACAATATTTAAAAGTTTGATCTTAAGTGCCATTTAATTTGAATAAGGGTGTACAAAAAGTGCCAGCTTTTATTTCTAAAACTTGCAGGCGTAAGCCTACCATTGCCGACCAAAATTTCAACGTTACAGAAAAATGAAATGCCCTAAAAATGAATTTTTATTGTGTTCATAAAAAAATAAATCGTTCTAATACTAAAAATATTCAAAATCGTTTTATTTAGTTTATATAAAGTCGCATCGACAGCTTGGTCATTAGCAACTACTATGGGTTTTGGTACCTTAACGGTGGTTTTAACGTGTTAAAATTTCCAGACCCTAGCCGGGTTAGAACCCGGGACCTTTTGCTTTGTAGGCTAGCGTGCTAGTCAATACGCCACGGAGGCGGTTTCAAAATACATTATTCCATTCATTTTTGTTTAAAAGTTTTTTTTGGAAATGTTCGGTTATCCAGACGTTGGCACTTTATGCATAACTTAGGACGTCCGGTAAACCGGATGTTATAGTAAAAGATATTGACGTCCTGTTTTCCGGACATTGTTACTGAAAGGGTTAAATTATCAAATATTTAACTTAGGTTATTTATTATATATTTTTTATGAGATAGTTTTTCCTGAATGAATAGACGAAGGAAATTACTAACGTAACCAATTGATATCAACTTAAGTAAAAGAACAAATAATAAGTTATAAAAGAATAATGATGCAATAGCGCAGAAACCGCAACCGATTAGTAAAGAGGGAATGATGGCAAATATAGGCCTACATGAAATCACTTGAAACGATGAAAATAACCTCACAACAGAAATATTGGATAAAATATTAAGGACAAATAGGCCAAAAGTTAATTTCAAAAATTTTGTTCTAACAAAAGAAACTATACACGACGTCGATATAAAGTTGCTAAAATAAATTATTTTAAAAAAATCTAAATTTTGTCATCAATTTTACAAAATATATAGATCTATCTAAAATAAATAAATGAAAACTTTAGACTCGTTTTCTAAAAAATCAAATCAATTTAATAACTGAAATGCTGCAAAAATTCAGTTCTGTTAACCGCTGAATTCCCGAAATTTAAAAAAATATACAAGCCCATTCATATCTTACAACTATTTAACGTATGTACTTGTATTTACATTTACTTCGAAATTTATTAAAAAAGTTAAAAATTTATATTTTAAACTACGATTCCCATGTTTTAGAATATGCTAATAAAGTGCCTATTATTGAACAACAGGTGTCTTAACCGAAGTCCATCTGGTGAACTCACTTTTTACGGTGGTTAGCTATTATTTCATATTATGTCTGCCGACGCTAGAAAGCCATTTTTTAAAATTCGCTTAAACTTTTCGATAATCCGTATAATTTTACAATTTTTTGAAGCAAGTTTTACACTTTTGAGGTCAATAGTCATAAAAGGTTTTAGCCTATAAAATAATACTTTATACATTTATTTTTTGCTCAACGGAATAAAAAGCTAAAATTTATAAAGACATGATTTCACTGCAACTAATATATAGTTTAAATTCCTAAACTAAAAAAAATTGTACAAATTCCAGGTATAAAAACAGCTGCTATCAAATAATCCTTTGTTGTAATCGGTTAAAGAAAATTTAGCAAACCAAACGCGGTACTTAAAGATACTTAATTCTCCAACAATATTTACATTGTGTTTACTGGAAAGGTTTATCCCGAATAAGTAATAAATAGGACACAAAATAAACAAAAACTTACATATTCCTTTAAAAAAACTTCTTTATTTAATTAACATTTCTGTCTAAAGTGAAAGCTTAATTAACTTAGATAAATACTGCATAACTTTAAATTTTAATAAAAAAATCAAAGCAAATCATAGCTACATTTCTTATTTATTTATTTAATTAAAAAAACAAAATCAAGAAAAACTGAGCTTATAAGAGAGACTATCAAGAAATACATTAAGCTATGTAAAAAGTGTTATGTATTTACATTATATTATACAATTTTTTTAATTTACCACTATTTTGTATTGCCGGTTTTAAAACTCGATATTAAAGTACCTCTAATAAGTAAAATTTTACATTCTAAATTATGTTAAATTTATAAAATTAACGTCCACAAGAACCCAAATACATAAACATCAACCGTTTAGTAACATCTTAAAAGTACGATTCGCTATTATAAAATTACAAGATGTCGAACAGTTCGACAAAAGACTTTATTCAATCTTACAGGACAAGTTCTTGAACTAGATTCGTCTCAGGTTGACTAGTGCACACCCATTTATAAGTTAATTAGCTTAATATATAAACACGACAAACGTAACTAGGATGAACAGAATTATTTCAGAACTCAAAATATCCATTGCTACTGATGAAGGTTGACTAAAGAATAATAAAAAATTCGCTGTAAAGTAAGTACAATAAAATTCCAATTTAAACTGAAATCCACGTATGTTTACATTCGTACGTAATTTATTTCATCAGTAGGCCTAAGCTTTTTGTAAGTGATATTTTAAAAAAAGCTTTTAAATTTCGATGAAAGAGCGAAAAAGAAATTTAAATCAATACATTTTATACTACATGTAGACTACTTCAACTAACAGCTGTAACTCTGAAAATCACCATTACTATTTTTAAAATAAAGGGTAGAGAGAAAACTGCGAAATCTATTATTTAAAACACCTTTCGCAAGCTAGTTTAATGACAATTGAAAGAACTAAATAAAATTTTTAAAAATTACTACAAAAATCTTGGAAAAAATAATTGTTTCACACACAGAAAAAATACATACTATATACTGTGAGATGGTTACAATATGTGGGAGATTGTTGTTTTGACAATGGTGCTTTTATACGAATTACGACAGATGTAATTTATAGCTTTTCGAACAAAAGGTTAGTCCGTATTTACTTTATGTTTTTCTAGTAGGGTAAAAATGTGTGTTCTTTGTATTCTTCATCTTTCAGAAAGTTTTAGTTGTTTGTACATAAAAGGTTTTGCGCATAACGGGTAGGTGGAGTGTTAAATTAATTGCACTAGATCTGTTGGTTCCAGGGCTACAAAAAATAGTTCTGTATCTTATAACTTAGTCAGCCAATCGATGACTGAAATACTTAAGAACAGAAGAGGTAGAGGTATAAAAGACACTAGTCAGAGTTAACTCCTCTAAGAGTAATGAATTTCACTATACAGCCAGACCCTGTGGTGAATGATGTAAAGGTGTCATTTGCAAGGTAAAAAGTCGAGTGCTTTTTCAAGGGCTTGGCATGCTGATAAGCATACTCTTTCAACTCAGTGAGGAAGGGAATAGTAAACCACCTCACTCCTCGTTTTTACTTAGTAAAACCACTAGAGGTTCAAACCAGCTTTCGGCTGTTGAACTAAACAACAACACAAAAAAGCTACTACACATTTGTGAGTGAGCCAGTGTTGATTGAACCATTTGTGAAATCAGTGTTACGTGGGTTGTTAAAAACTAGTCTGTACATAATACGTTGCCTACTGAAGCAATTCCTTCATGAACAACAGTTAGTATACGATTGTTTGTATGTACGAGTACAAAGTTAATTAATTATTTGATTGTAAATTTATTTTCAATTAAGTTTAGTTTAAGTCCTGGTTAAGTTTTAAAACATTTCGCAATTAAGTTAAGTAGTTTATTGTAATATTCTAGTTCTTATAATACCTAATATAATAAGTATTTGCTATAATCTTAAAAGATACCCATAACAGGCAGGTGGAATGTTAAATTATTTGCGCTCGATCTGCTAGTCCAGGGCTACAAAAATGGTTCTGTTCCTTATCGTATGATCAGTCAATTATATGACTTGAAGCAATTAAGAACAGAAGAGGTAGAGGTGTAAAAGACACTAGTCACAATTATCTCCTCTGAGTCATGATTTTCATTATAGCCTACAGATGTGGTGAATGAAGTGAAGATGTCATTTGCAGGATGGAAAGTAAATGCTTTTGGAGGGACGGGCAGTCTGATAAGCATACTTTTCCACTCAGTGAGGAAAGCAAGGATAAACCACCTCACTTCTCGTAAAGTGTTTAGAGGTTCAAACCAGCGCTTCGGCTGATGACCTAAACAACAACAAACTTAAAAAAAGTTTTATTATTAAGAGACCCTGAAAGAACTCTGAATAAACGTCACAATACATGAAATTCTACGACCGTGTATATCAATATAAGTACAATAACAAACATAAATGTATAAAAGCAAATATATATTGATGTTCATAAAATATTTTATTGTTGAAAGTACTACTAACAAATGGTTAGAGGGAGATTGAACATAAACTATCACGTGCGGTCCCACCACTACAGCTACACCGCACAAATACTGCGAACTTAGCAACAGAATGCTTTAGACAATATTTTAGGTATACTATAGTGGGCGGGAAATCAACATAATATGTGCATGTTATGTATTTATTTAGTCGTAATATTACAGTAATCCGATAATATAAAATGCAGAAGGTTTACCTAACCTATTCAACTAAAAGCGACCAGTATCCACAGTTAAAATCAATGACACAAATGCGGCCCGCGGTGCAATAGATAAATGTACGTTTAGTAAGTAGTAGTAATCGTTAACCTAGATTCTGGAAAACCAAGAACTGATATAAGTTATAATGGCAACGACAACTGCAAAAAGCCACAAATATAACTTATAACAACAATCACAAATAACTGTAGCTAAAAGATCGGTTTTCGATAACTTAAACCCACCGAATTCTCCCAAAATAAAATACTACAAACGATTTCAAACCTTTCTTTGGCTCTTTTAACAATTCAATTCTTTTCAGATATTGAGAAAAACTCGTAGGATTTTTACTACATTGTTTGTTTTTTTAAATATTTTACTGTTAAACCTCTATAAAATAACTACAAAATAAGTAACTTACAACTATCAAAATGGTACGACCGACATTTTAAAAAAATGCATTATTTTTTTTTTTTTAAATAAATACAGTTGGATATATACTTTTTTTTAAATAAAATTAATAAAACGTTCTAATACGATTTCAATAATTCAGTGTTTTCTGGGTACATTTATATAGATAAAAATACTAAATAAATCTTCTAATGAGTATTACATTAACAAACCTCTAAGTTTGCAATTTTTTCTTCTTTTTCTTTTTATCAATATTTGTTAAAATAGTTAGTTGATTTGCAAAATTTTAAAATGTTTTACTACTTTAATTAAGCATGGGCATATTATTCTTTCAAAATTATAGCTTCATCTACCTCCAAAAAATTCTGAAATAATAAGTCATTTATACGGACAAAATGAATTTGTGGGATTCTTACATCAAAGTTAGGGTATTTTCTGCTATTACCCCTTCCAGCATAACTTGTCACATTTTGTGGATACTTCGTATGTAGGTAATCTTATAGTATTTTTAACGATAAGGGAAAAATTATTTAGAAAAATCATATATCAATGTTTTTCAAGTTAATGTTAAAGTTGTTTTTTCTTGTTCAAGTTAACATTAAACTGTTTATTGAAAGTTATTAAATTACTTAATAATATTTAATTTAATTATGTTAAATTAATTTAATGATGCCATGTTCGCAATGAGTTTATAACTCATTATTGCGTACAATGACAATATTGAGAAAAAACAATGTATTTACCCTACCTATATTTAGCCTTAACTTGAAGCACATTTTGGTAGGATTTTTTAAAATAATGTTATCGTTAAATATAGGCCTACTGTAAGATTACATATGAAATATCCATAAAATGTGACAAATTTTGCGAAGGGGGGAATAACAGAAAAAAACCTAGAGTTTTAAACATAAACACTACGAATTCAACCACTTAAAATTGTTTAGTCAATAGTTTTGAGTTCAAATACTTCACACCATTTAGATAACTTCAATATTTGGTAAAAATCAAAACAAAGCTCTTGCGAAACGTAATAAAAACAAAACATGTACCTTCAAAAATAACAAACCACTTTGTACACTAACTTAGTGTAAAGATAACGCACAGGTTCTGTTGTCCAACGTACCTCATAAAACCTGCAAATTACAAATAGTATAAGGATGTACAAACAAATACTCCTTTAATTAAATATGGAACACGTCCCAAAAAAAGTTCTACGAAATACGAGGTCTCCAATTATTTATTCTTTGTTCTAAAAGAACTGCAGCACACAATCGATAAATAAATCAAGTCGAGAGTGAGTCACTAGAATAAAAGAGAAAAAACAATGAATGTGGCGTGCGAGTGCGCGTGTTCTGTTTTGGTTCAGTAAGCGGCACGTCCCAAGCAATGAGTGAGGAGAGATGAAGAAAGAGAATGGGAGGATGATGGGTGAAAAGCAGAGTAACTGCGTGATCAGTTTTAAAATGAGAAGTCAAGTCAGTTGAAGGCGACTAGATGCTTCGCAGATTTAAAGATGGTCGGCCGATGTGTGTGTTTGTGTTTTTGTCTACGCGAAAAAAGAGTGTTTTGGGGTTGTAGAGTAGTAGTAGTAAAGAAGAAAAAGAGATTCCAGCACGCCCACCAATCTTTCTCGAATAGGAAAACTTTCCGTCACACAGAATTCGGCATATAGGAGAAAATAGATCTTAATAAAGTCGCGATTCCATTAGCGCAATCAGTCAAAATATTTCTATTACGCATTTCATAAAACAAAAAAATTTTCATAAAATACGAATAGCAAAAACGTTCACGAACTTAAAGGATAACATTAGGAAAAAACTAAAATATTTTACGGTAACCCAAAAAATCAACGATCGAGTTTCTAAAGGGTTTATTTAAGAAAAGAAATAAGAAAATAAAATTGAGAAATTCCTACCTGTCAATAAATGGCAAAAGCAAGAAAAATTCATACATCATCGACAAACTGCCTTTTCAATCTCCAACAATATCATAAAATACAGATCCGTTTTCATGCAGAAAATGGTTTTCTCGTAATGGTTGTATACCTCAGAGATTTGTGTGTTAAAAGTGACAGCACTGATGACTCCATTACGAAGTAGAGTATCGCTCATGTCGATAAACCATTTTATGAATCTTCCTCGAATATTTCACACTAAAATTTTACATCCGATTCTGACAACTAACGTGGATGGTCCTGGATATTAATGAGCCACAACCGTTAATGACAAAAAAATAAAATTTCAGTGATGTACGAGTTACTACGTTTAAATTAGCATGCAGACTAATACTGCAAATGCATTTTAATTATGTTTTTACATAACATTGGCAGAACAAACACGCATATATTTAGTATTCAAATATCATCTGATTTACAGAATTATTACAGGCAGAGTACTAATGAAATATGTAATTGTATTCCTGTAAAAAACGCAATACAAGTTTACGATAAATATAAAGAAACTTAGTGCGTTTTTAATTTCCAATATTAAGGATTCAGCGACTTAACACAAAAAGCTAATAATATCAACTTAGAAACTAATTATACAGAAAAAACTAGATCTGTGGCCGCTTCGGTGATATACTGGAACCGAGGTGACTAATAAAATTGATTGATTTTTTCCCACGTTCGACTCTAGCTAGTGCCTGGCAGTACACAACATTATTAAACCGTTTCCAATTTCAAGTATTGTAATAGTACAATAGTACTTATTACATATACCAAAGATTAACATGTCATTGAAATATGTGTAAAAAAACTATTCATTAAAATTATTAATTTATTTATTTTTACATTTTTAAAATGAAATAATATTTAAAAAATGTATTATTTAAATTATATAAAATAATTATTTTAATTGATTAACTACAGACACCTTTTATAATGATGACTGTGTTGCTATGTAAATTTTTATTCATCCATAAAGGGAAGTGATCAGTAAAAGTTTATTTATTAAGTTTCTGAGATTTAATCTAACTTCAATACATAATTTATCATATTATATAGTCACCTACGATTGTTATTAATTACATCGTAATAATAAAATATAATTTAAAGATACCATCAAGATATCGAAAGTTGAGTATATTTTTGTTTTGTTTCTGTTATCCAAGGATAGTTTAACTACGGATTAGCACAAACACTACAGTATTTGATAATTACATTATCAGTTGGTGCTCCCTAATGTAAGTTCCGTTATAGGTTTACTATTTTCGTTATTTCCAGATAAAAACAAAAGCATAATATCGATAACGTAGCAGTTTCTAATCTCAGAGTAGTACTTCAAATAACTTGTTCATTGGTTTTCCCGGATTCACACAGCAATTTAATTTCTCAACGTACGAATACTCGTCCCGATTTTAAAACCTTCTATCTCGTTGGGAAAGGTACAGAAATAATTTTTAATTTTTCAGGGGAGAATCCCTTAACTCCTTTAAAAAGGGGATAACCCTTTTAACTCTTAGGAGCACATACTTGAAATGCTATTGTAGTTGATCTAGATATCACTTACACAACTTTTTTAGAACTATAGCCTTCTGGGAAGTTATAGAATTAGTATGGATTTATTTTAGGGTTGCCACCTCCATTTTACCGTAATGTGCAAGTGGTTTAAAAATGTTTAATTGTGCTGATCAACACCTACGGTTCAACGTGGGGAGAAGAAGAACATCGTGCTGAAAATTTTGAGGGAGTGGTATGTAATATCAACAGTACAACATTTCCGAGCAGCTGTCAATAAAACTATCATCAACATGATAACCAACGATTATTGAATGGTCATTGTACAAGAAGAACAAGTACGCAACAAATTTACTGAATTTCAGTTCCCTAGGTTGTCAGGAAGTTAGATAAATAGTGAAGTTGATGAGTTAGCCAGTATGTAGGGCTTTTTCTTGTAAGTATAGAGAAAATTGGTAACACATAAATATATCAGCAACGGTAATGATCAGATACTAGGTGTTCTTAAGTTAAAGGATGGAAACTATCTTATGATACTGCATCTATTGATGAAATATTAAGTACATTAAGTATATTATTCCTCTGAAGAACAATTCAGGACAGGAGTGTCCACAGTAAGAATCGCTGTTATGATTGCCAACCTTAGATAAAAAAAAATAATCAAAGAATAAATATGCCTACATTATAAAATTTATTTCCATCAACAAAATATTTAAAAAAATTGTACCTGTTATGTATTCATAGTCATTAAATATATTTCAGGAATTACGTACGCATAGCTACACTTTTAATTAAAAAGCTTTACGATACAATATTTTTGTACCATTCAATTTGTATGACAACATTTACGATTTGGAAATATTGCTCCAAATTGGCAACCAAAAAAAAAATCACTATATTTAATTGTATAATCAAATTACATAAATTCTAGTTAGTTTGAAACTCAAGACAAATTTCAAGGCATTGATAAGCTCGGTCAACCGCTGTAATAAACACATAATACATAACAAGAACCAATTAATTACACTGATTGCAGTTGTTACAATAATAACGCTAATCCTTAAGTTCGAACAAGATACACGATGTATATCTGTAGATACATCTCTCCATATCTGCATAACTCCCTTCTCACTGAACGCACACTGCTCCAACACAACGCACACAGACTACTAATATGTTATACGACGACAGTGTGTTTTAGATACATCAGTGCTAATTGTGTACAAATCATTCAACAGATAAACCATGTAGTGGCATAATTTATACCGTGTAATTGAAGTACATTATGTAAGTGCATCCACGAAATTAGTAAAAGGATACTTTCAATTATAATTAACGGCACAATGGATACGCCGTTAATATTTCCTATTATTAATTAATTTAATGTACAGTACGTTTTGTTATTAATTAATCGATATTAGAAAATTAGAAATGTTATTAATGCTGAAACGGTGTACGATCTATCTTAACAAGAAGTAGTACCAAACTAGACTAAAAAAATGAAAGATTTCAGGTACTGATCTCGGAGTACGGTTGGAAATTTTCAACAAGTAAATTCCTATGGTTAGCCTACGTTATTCCATTACTTCAAATGATTGATAATGATCCAATACAAAAGAAAACATTTTTACACAACAAAAAATATACATCTCATTAGTTGTAGAGTTTTTCTACGGACGTATGGACTCTAAATTTTTGAGGAGATAATGTCTGCTAAATAAAATACCTTTCTTCCAAATTTAATGTCCACAATCACAATATAAACCTACAATATTACTACGTTGCTAACCACAACACTTATTTATTTCACCCGAAATCGATTTATTCAGAGAGAAAAAGCATCAATCAATAATTTAACACAATCTTTCAAAAATTGTTTAACTTATTTGTACTTTTTAAAGAAAATTGAAAAAAATAACTTTACTGATATATAATTTTTAAGTACATAAAAGTTCCTCTTTAAAAATTTTTGTTTTAGGCTAAATATAAATGAATAAATGTGTACGTAAAATAATGCATTATTGAGTAAATACTATGAGCTGTACGAGAAAAATGGAAAAAGGTATGGAAATGTTTTTATGAGGTGTGCGGGGGGATGTATGTATGAGATGTGTATGTGGGTGTTACTTATTAAAAAAGTAAACATGTAAGTATAATAAATAATAAAGAAAAAAATTAGTGACCAAATACGTAACTTTAAGTTGTGTTTACACAAATAAACTTGTAATAGATAAAACAGAGTTAAGATTTAACCTTATCAATTATTGTGACAGTTATTTACTCACTTCAGAAGGCTTTTGGATGCAGTTCACAAAAAATAGGCCGGCGGGACCAAAAGCTCATAAAACACTCCAAATTTACATAGTATTATTCCTTAAAGTGTGTCCAAAACCAGTTTATTAAAACTTATATCTGCCCATAACGGGCAGGTGGAGTGTTAAATTAATTGCACCCGATCTGCTGGTTCCAGGGCTACAAAAAAAGTTCTGTTCCTTAGCTCATAGTCAGCCAATTTATAAGACTGAACTATTTAAGAACAGAAGAGGCAGAGGTGTAATTTACACCACTCAAAGTTATCTCCTCTGAGAGTAATGAATTTCACTATACAGCCAGACCCTGTGGTGAATGAAGTGAAGGTGTCATTTGTAGGGTGGAACGTAAGTGCTTTACGGAAGCCCTGACATGCTGATAAGCATACTCTTTTAACTCGGCGAGGAAGGTAATAGTAAACCACCTCACTCCTCGTTTATACTTAGTAAACCTCTAAACGTTCAAACCAGCCTTTCTGGTGTTGAACTAAAAAACCACAAAACTTTTGTAGTATGTTATAAATGAAATAAAAATATTAAGACTGTTTAGCAAACTTTTCGAAAATTAATTGATTGGGTAATAAAGCTGACTACCGCCGACTAAAACACGTCAAAATGTCAGACTTACACCTACTATACAGATAAACTATTTGCCCAAACATTTTTATTGAATATTCATAATCTATAAACTCCACAATTTTAGCAGTTAGAAAATTAGTTGAATGTTTCCAAAACTTAATTTACGTGTAGGAGCTTGTAATTATAATTGCAGTCTATAATTGGTACATACCAAGAATATTTGACCAGAGAACGTTTTAATCGACTGTAAAAACATCTAGAGGATACATTTATTGTATGAGAGGGTTTGCATATGATCCACATTTGTCAAAAAACAACTATAGAATATGATGCAAGTCAAAAATAAATTAAGACTAAACTAAAAATTACTCTGCTAAGCAATAAAGTTTTACGTTCAATAAATAATTGTTTATAAATAGTTTATTTTAAACGTGAAAATATATTTTACTGGTTTCATTTGAAGGAAGTACGCTTTTACAACTACATAACATTAAGAAATCACAGCAAAAATTAGAAAAAAAATGTGAGTTTAGAAAAACAATTGTGTAAAAGTTATGGATTCGGATAAAGTAATATTCAAGTATTTTGCAAAACAATCACACAGTTTGAATCTACCCGCACAGGAATTAAGATAATGAAGGAAATAGACAGTCAAGAGAAAGTCTGTAAGTATGCAATACGGGGGGCATATGAAATGCTTATCTGTTATTACCTAAGAAATGAAGAAGACATAAAACACGAATTTTATTTTTATTATAGTCACATGTCGTAACAACACGCAAGAAACTCAGCATTCATGTTTTTACTGGTAGCATTAAAATTAATAATACTATCACAGTCTATTTTTTATGTTTCACTGTATTAATGAAGTATAAACTACTCGTACTAAAAATATTTCTAAATTTTATTGTGTAAACTGATTATTAGTGACATAGAAAGATTAGTAAAACAACTGTGTCAACGAGAGTCGCAGCATCACTGACTATGCAAGAAAGTGGAGCAAGAAATAAAAAAATCTGGCGTCAAGCTTTCTTGTGTTTCTCAAAAATGTTCTCTCGTGAGTCATGTAATTTTGTTGGTGTACTATTGCACTTTTTTTTTGTTGTTGTACAAGCAACTAGTTATTATGGGCTAATCCACGAAATAAATTATTAATAAATTCACGAGATAGTAGGCGATGTTGAAGGCAAAATTATTAAGCAAGTTCGTGAAACCGGAACAAACCGAAAGTCGTATTAAACGTAGTTATTAAAAAACCAATAAACTTTGATTGTTATAGGTTTTTTAACATTTTAATTTTAAAATTAATCGAATATTATTTAGTCATTAGCGATTAAAATAGTAAACATAAGTTTTTTACAAAAAAAAACACTTGTAACAATTACAATATAAAATTGTTTTAAAAAAATTTAGTTTGGTTTTGATTTTGTTCCTATTTAAAGGTATTGCCTATCTTGAAATGGCACTGTTTTATTATGTTGTGTTTTACATGTTTAAAATAATGTTCTGTATTTTATTTTTTTGTTCCAATTTATAGAGCAAGACCATTTGATGGGATAATAATTCTAAATAAGCTACAACGAATTCAAAATAAAATAAGCAGTGTTTACAGAACACCCAACCACTAACACATGGAATGTTTATATTACTGGTTGTAGATTTTTTCACGCGATCCATAAAGCATTACTATATTTTTATGAAGTGTCACAGTTGAGTCTGGATTTCAAAAGAATAGTGTGAATTTCAATGTAATCGTGACTAAATAAGAATTACTCTGCAAAACTCTCAACTGCATAAATATATACTATATACAAGGATAACGGAAGAGTAGGAAACGATACAAATTCTTGTTTATCAGATGAAGAGATACTTGATTTAACAAAGTCACGTAAGATTCTCAGATCAATTAATTTGACCTGAACATGCTAGTGTACTTACCGATAAAGATACCGATAAAAATCGCAACGTTTTGTAAAGAGTCACAACACCTGGACGTTAATTAATCAGCGACTATGTTAAAAATGGAACAATATAAATTGCATAATCATTAAATATTTCATAGTTCTTAGCAGGGCCATGATCCTATCAAATGCGTCATCGGAGCTTTCAAAAGTGTTATTTCACTAAGGAAAACAAAAAAAATCAGTAAATTTTCATAAATTTTATAATCTGAATTACAAAAACCTGTAAAAATTAATTTAAGGTATGTGTTAGAATCCAAAATTAAAGGGGATCGTGGATCCCTATCCTTCAATGTTAACAAAGGTACATGTTTCTCAGGAACCAATCGTGATAAAATCCTAAATTTTTTTATACTAACGATCAGTTACTTTTACACATTTTAAATGTATAACTTTTTGTTCTGTTAGAAAATATAGTTTTGGTAATTTTTCAAAAAAAAGAAAAGATTTTTGAGGCCAAAAACTTTTCTCTCCAAAACCATTAAATATTTGTGAAAACTATACACTTATAGTTGAAAGAACATAACGACCTCTACAACCCAAAGAAAATTTCATTGTATCTTTTATGGGAGCTGAGAAACGTGTACTTGGATAGAAATAAATAAAGTTTTGAGAAAAACGCATTTTAAGTTGCCCAATAAAATTAACTTTCTTACTAAACATACAATAACAAAATAAATTATAAAAACATTTCTAAACTACCCACAAATCTGATAAATACATCATTTTAAAGAGGGCATTTCAAACAATATTTTAAGGTGAAAAAGAGAAAATCGAAAATGTTCATGATTTTTAGATCCACAGTCCTCTTAATAAGATATTTGGGATGCCCCCGTGAGTTAACTAGCGGAAAGTTGGTTTAATTTGTACATGAATAAAGAAAGGTTGGCGAGCGATTTTGTACGATGACCAACTGGCAGCCACAAACCACGGAAAGTCCCTCTTAAAAATCACGTCTACTGTGTCAAAAACACAGCGATTGACTTGTGATTTGCGATAGTATACTACAGTTCCCAATCGTAATACAAAGACAAGTATTCTGACTGCATCCACGTGAAAAGTTTTAAAAACCCCACAGAAATCATTAATTATGTAAACTAATCTGTTACCCCATTATTTTCATTTTGGTACCAAATTGAAGAACGTGGTCAAAAAAAATGGTACCGTCATCACATATTTACTTTTTCTGTAACTGCATCTTCACAGAAAAGAAAAATAAAAAAGTATATTTTGTACCTACTCATATCAAAATAAACGTTTAAATTATAGAATAGTTTTTTTAAGTTTTTGTTGTAATTTGACATAATAATCAAGAAAATTCAATTTTGAATAAAGTAAAAATCTTAAAACGTGAAAGAGGTTTCCTTTCTCATTTATTGATAAACAGAGGGCTAAGTCTCGTCGCTGCAACTATAAATTTCTTTTCAGTAACATCCTTCTTTTATCTCGTACTTAATTTTATTTAGTATCATTAACCTTTCTATATTTTGGTTCCTTGACCTTCCCTTTCCTCTCTTACCCGGCATCTTACAGTCAAAAATATTCACCACAGAATTATTGTGTCTTTTAATAAATCCCATCCATTTCACCTGTTTAAGCAAACGATTTATAGTTTTAATCCTATTCCCAGCAATACAGCAATACTTCGATCCATTGTACAATACATTATCTTCTATTGTTTGGTCGTCTTGGTTCGTTTAAGCTGTAAACAGCCAGTTGAATTAACTGATATTTTTCTTGGATAATCTCCACTCTTAATAAAGTTACTATGCAGATATAAATAAACACAAGTATACGATATACAAGTGCACTAGACAGATGCATTGATGATAAAAATTAACATACATCCGCATTCATACACTTGGCAGTTCAAATTTAGATTGTCAGCCGGTATTGTGTTTAAGCCAGTTCCTATTTGCGTGTGCATCTGTGTTTACTTACAGCTGGTACATTTTGTTACATTACTAGCAATATCCGTAGCCAAAGCTAGTTGTCTTAAATTAATCTACTTAACACAACACCGTTTATTTTCTAAGTATTTTTGTTTAGATATATTAGAGAAAAAAATATATTTAATACGTTATCCACCTTTTAAGCGCAGTAGTAAACAGCAAAGAGAAGTTCACAGATACCGATTCCCGGGTTGCGTCTGGAAACTTTTAACATACTAAATTCCACTAACAGTCCACTATTTCTTAACCACAATGCCAAAATTGGAGATCCATTCTTTACCTCTGTGGTACAGCATTTCATGCGGAAGCCAGACGTAAACTACCAGAAACGATTATTTACAAGCCAACCAGATAACTTGGACGACCTAGGAGGAAACAGGCTTTTCAATTTTTTAAGCAGAGTTTTTTAGGCAAAGTACTGAGACTGAAGTTGGAACTGACCAGCAGCCCTAATTCATAATGTTATTAATGATGATTAACACTATTCAGTACAATTAAGAATGCACATTAAAAATCTTTACTTTATTACTCTTATGGGAAATTAAATTACTTAAAAGATTATTAATTATGAACTCCATATTTACTTTAAAATGAGAATACGTAAAATTCAATCTCTAAAATATTATGTGTGAAAAGTAAGTGCTATTTAAATTAATAATACTCAAGAATACTTGAAAATGATTATTAAATTAATCTTTCTAATTCGAATGTATAATTTACTAAATACATTAATGAGTAAAGAAATACACATAGAAGGAAATATAAATGAGCACTCTTAGGTAAAACTATAAATAAACCTGTACTTGAAATGAAAACATTGCATAATGTTAAGTTGTTTTCACAACCAACATACAAAATGGCATTGACCGATATTGAAGTTAAGTACTTGTAACGAAATAAATACCATTTAACTCATATTAACTACTTACTGGTATTAATTATTAAAATATTACTCTTAGTTATTCTTTTAACATTATTTAACCGACAAATAATTAGCTACATTGTATTAAGAAATAGAAGAAAATATACATACATATTAGAGACACGCATCCATGTTCAAGAACATAATTGAGTAAAATGTTCTCCATGTTTTTCTACTCAACAGACATCATTGTATACCAAATTGAAGTATCTATATTGGTTTTTTAAATAACATTGCATACAACTTGCTACCAGAACCGTCCACGTAATTGTACTTTCGTAAGAATTGAACGACAAATAAATGGGAAAACCATTTCAGAATATCTAGAGTACGATCTCTATAGAAACCGGATCAAAACAAGGTGTGATCATAAGGGAAGAATTAACTTATTTATTACTATAAACAAAAATAACAATACACCATGTATTCTAAATTATATCTGGATCTATAAAAGCACCAACAATGAAAGACTGATTCTTCACTGATTTCTGTCTTCCCCAAATAACTTAAAGAGCTGAAATTCGGTACTTTTTGCATTTGTATTACTTGAGCTTAAGGGGTAAAAATAGATGGCTCTTCTAAAGCGATAAATATTGTTACTCTAAAATATGAGTTATATAAGTCACTGACGAGAAAACATATAAAAAAAGTTTTACTCAATTAGTTTTAATTTAAATGTTATACAGTAATGTCAATCACTTGCTTGTAAAAGATAGAAGGAGAAAATAACAAAGAAGAAAGAAAAAAATAAGATAGAAGAGTGAATATAATTACCATAATAATCCTAAAAAAAATAACTAACTCGAATCCCCCAAACCCTAACTACCCCACAACTCCCCTAACCCTAATAACTTATATAATGCATAAATATTATTTACTACTTCTTTAAAGAGAAGATTATGAAAATCGATTTCATTTTTTTAAAGGTAAAGCCTAGAAAACGTAATGCGTGAAAATGAAACTCAAAAATGGTACTTCAGCATCGATAGACAGTACAAGAAACACATGAACACAACTTTAAATCTGTGAACTCACATCCTGATATTTTAATTCTGAACAACCTGGTGTTTAAAGTAGAAACACTAAACTGACGTATCCTAGGGCATGGTAAACCATAGTGTTAGGTTGATTCCCCACCTCGTGCAAAAATTTAATAGTATATGAGTAAATGTAATGTAGTGCAAGAGAATTTGAATGAAGAAATAGTTTTTTTTTGTAATAAATTAATTATTCATTTATACAAAAATAATAAAAAACTATTTTCCTAAATTAGTTTTTAACATTTAAATAGACACAATATATACTAATATTTACATTTTCTATAAAAATTTATAACTAAATGAGTAATTGAAGGGAAAATAAATTTCATGAACTGGTCTGGACGTGAAGAAATACCAGTTACCACAAAATATATTCCAATAATCTTAGTCAATAAATGAGACATTTAATTCAAATACTGCATTGAACAATAAAAATTGTACGTTATATTTCACTGCGGTACTGTTATTTTAAAGGTTTGCATTTCCAGTTTTAATTTAAAGGGCTGGTGTTATTATTTTTTACATAAATAAATAATGTTTTGTCCTCAGTGTTGAAGGTTAAAAGACACACCCACTAAATGAAGGAGCAAAACAATCCGTCATAGTACATGGAGATAAATGATTGTTTCTGCAAGGCTAGAAAGATCACGACGTCAGAACGAGTAGTACTTAATTGAAGTTTACTGTTTAACATGAAACGCGCAAGTGTGCATGCCGGAATGATAATGGTGACGTAGAGAGAGGGTTGCTAAAACGGTCAGTCTGTTCGTTAATCTCAATCAAGACTAGCAAAGAGATTATACGAGTCTTTTCACCCCATTCCTGGTTTTTAACCCCCACTTCCTCACTGACAAGGCACAAGGCAGTATCAACCGACAAGAAATCCAAATCAACGTCACCCGCTCGCTCATGCATAACCACCCGCACTAACCCGTAATCCGTAAATTAATTTAATTTTTACTTTTTTTAATCTTTCAATCAAATAGTAATTCAGGAGTAAAATTTAATTAAATTTATCACGCATTGACGAGAGAAATAGAATTTTCCAGGTATTTAATTTTCATATTTGTCAGGTTTTAAATTTTCTAAGTATTTTAATAACATAATCAAATTATCCTTATTCGCTTTTCTTTCATATGAACATGACGTTATCAATGAAGTACCAACTTCATAGTGAGATTTCAAAAGTATGATAATAATTTCCCTATAAGTCGCTTGAATACAAGATCCGGACTAATTGACAGGAAAAATACAGCTCAGAAAACATATTTTTAATATATATTCTTTACCCGTTTCACTTCAACCTACGTAATTAATATTCTACTGATGATTCATCTAATTCACTGAATTTGTTTCTCAATTGTAGCTCAAGTAATAATACGTTCAGAAAGGTGGCATTTCCATTAATTTACTAGATTAATAAAACTGAATTCTTAGAAAGCCATTTAGCTACAAGTATATTATTTGATTCCATATTATTTTCTTATCAAATTTGTAATCCAGAAATCTCTTCCAATTCCTCTATCTTGTTTCCCGTAGACAAATACTGTTTTTAAATCCCTAACGTGTGTACAATTATAACACTTTGCCCATAACAGGCAGGTGTAGTGTTAAATTATTTGCGCTTGATCTGCTAGTTCCACGGCTACAAAAAAATAGTTCCATTACTTATCACATGGTTAGCTAATTGTATGACTGCAGCATTTAACAATACAAGACGTAGAGGTGTAAAAGACACTTGTCAGAGTTATCTCCTCTGAAAGCAATGAATTTCATTATACAGCCAGACCCTGTGGTGAATGAAGTGAAGGTGTCATTTGCAGGGTGGAAATTATATGCTTTTCAGAGGCCCTAACATGCTGATAAGTATACTTTTCCACTCAGTGAGGAAGGCGATTGTAATTACGTAGTATTTCAGTATTACTATGTCTAACTGAGAAATAAACGATAATGTAAAATAAAGAAAAATTGGGAAACTAAATCATTAAAACTGGTGAAACAACAGTTAAGTTCAATGTAAGTTGAATAAACTATACAACGTATGTTAACTAATCAATTCACAAATAAACAGTGCAATGTTTCGCCAGAATTAATAAGAAACGGGTTAAAAATGTACTTAGATTTTTGAATTAAATATGTATGAACACCGAAATTTAAATTTGTATTTTATCGAAATTATTTAGTAAGGTGCATACAAATCTTATGTTAGGTAAACAATCAAATGTTATACTTTATAGATCGTGACCATGATTGAACCCCGTATATGGGGTTCAATTATGGAGTACATAATTTGGAGTACAAGTGGAATTTGGAGTACAATAACATATTATGTTATTCCACTAGTCTACTGAGCTAACAGGTTTGGTCAATTTTACACGAAAGTGACAGAAAAATATTTACTGTCAAAAATGTGATGATATTTTTATCTTCTTCACTGTTTTTATATTTCGTTTAAAATACCATACAGAATGCCTTTTTCGTGGAACTGATTCATTGACAATAAAATTCAAATTAACACGGATATGATTCTGTTAGTTAAAATTTATATTAAAAAAACACGGTAAATAACAATTCTTGTAGTATTAAATTCTTTAGCCATTTTTTCATGGCAAAACCCAATTGATTAACAGAATTTCTTATAAGAATTACATAAGAGCGAAAGCTCTTACGCATTCGTCAATCGCCAGACTCATCACTATTTTCCTTACTTCCAACGAAATCTTGAAATTTGCCGTTTGTTTTTACTCAGGTAATAAATAGATAGCGTGGACCATTCGCAGTTCGAAACCTTGCGCCTTACAAGTGAAGGAGCGACTACCCTCAACAACAAACACTGATTTGCTTGACTATGACTTAAATCACTTCCTATATAAATTTATCTGCTTATTTTATGTTACTGGTTTTAATTATAAAGGCATTTCGAAATAATTCTAGCGGACATTTTTGTAATTGTACATTATGGTTAGTGAACATAATTGGAGTGGACATTCCACTGTGGACTAATCGACTGATAATCGAAATAAACATTTTTAAACAAATTTACAAACCAATTTAAAGATAAGTAATTTAAGAATAACATACAGTAGTTTTGTTCATAATGCATACTTCTCAAAGTAAAGAAAAGAAACATTTTTGAATATTTTCGTAACTGGGCAGCTAGGAAAGGAGTGGGATAGACCGTGTAATATTCCGGTTAAAAAGAATACTACAGTATTCCTAACACAATAGTATACTAACAGCGTTAGTGTCATTAGGTACACTTAGTCGAACATTAAGCCTATCCTACCGTGGTTGGGAGAACGACGCGACGCGACGGTTAGATACATTAACTTTCAAGTCATTAAATGTAGTTATTACGGCAATACTAATTTTTTTTAATCTCTAAAATAATTGTTGATGTAAATCGTGTATTTTTATGATTATGAAAACCCACCCACGGCTAATGGGAAAAATATTCCATGGGTAGTTATTACACTGTCATCGCTTACGTTACGAGAATTTAACAAAGAGTAAGTCTAGGTAATTGGTATTACTTTGGATATTATTTTACTTTCACTAACATTACGTGTAAACGCAATAAACTGAGGTCAAATAGTTACAATATGTAATAATAGTGAAAGCATTTGTAAATACAACCACACATAAGTTATACGGAAAACTGAAATAGGCTCATTAATATTTTCATATAAAGACATGAAGTAAAATTAACGATCCTGTCTGACTTTAACCATTAACACTTTTTACAAAGACATACTGTACAAAATTCAAATTTAACTTACGATATATAAACTTCAAATTAAAAATCCACGAAACCTCTTAAAATATAAGTAAGTGAAAATTTTTTTTTTTGCGAATTTCTACAGCAATTAAAGCCGTCTTTCGCATTTCAATCGCCAAGCTTCCCGATCCAGCCAATCACCCTCCTGCAGATCTCTCTTGCTCATTGCTTCCATCACCTCCTCCATCCACCGTCTCGTTGGACGGCCTCTTTTCCTTCTCTCTGTTGGGGCCCAATTCCATATTCTACTGGGCCATCTGCTCTCACTCATCCTTCTCAAGTGCCCATACCAAAGCAATAAGTTTAAGAAATAAGTATTTATAAGTGAAAATAATAATTAAAAACAAACACACACCACGTACGACAATTACGTTTTATGGAATACAATCAAACCAGTGTATGTCAACCTTTTTTGGTTCCGACAAAGTGGTCAACCGTAAAGAGGGTGGCTAAGTTATAAGGAATATAAACTAAAAATATGTCCCTTAAAAACTGACTCATTTCATGTGCTGCAATTTTAATAATCAGAAATAAAATCATAAAAAATTGGAACATTCATTTGTAAATTTTACATTTAATTGGGAAGTATTACTGATTTTAATTCTCTATAGATGATTTTTAAAAAAACTTTATATTACACTCTTTCAACTTCTCATGTCAGGTACTGCTCACTTGCTGCTATGTTAGTGCAGATTCTCAAAAGTGTATCGGTTAGTTCTGGCTCATATACCGCAGTTTATCAAATGCTCAACACGGTCAAGCGACTGGCAGAAAATTCGAGAATTAACTAGCTGTTCTTCCCCTTTCTCCTAATCTTCTGATTGATTTTCAGAAAATTAGTTCTCACATAGTACTATCTGAATATCCCTTACTTTACTACCCCTTAGTCCATTTATTGAGCTTCGCTTTCATAAACTGTTAAATTTGAATAAGATTCCATTTTATATAGTTAATCTATGAGATATAAACTCAAATAGGATGGTCAACTTCACATGTTTGTGTATCTCTGTTTACATAATTGTTATAAAAATTCGGAAGAGCACCTCTTTTTTAGTAAACGCTAGGTAACTATCTTAAAAGTCTTGTAATTTATGATGGAAAAGTAAAAACTGTACGTATATCCTGTAGTAGTTAGAGAAAGTGGAAGGTTCTGGTAAATTCTCGTCTAGATCTATGACCGGCAGTTTTTGGAACAATAAATTATTCCAAAAGTTCAAAACAATTATTGTACAGCAATTTCTCGTTTAGTCTTCAATAGTAATGGGCAAATATGAGTAACAATTTAAAAGAGTAACGTAATTTATACACACATTCAGCAACAAAATATATGATCGTATCAAATTAAATTATCATTCAATGTCACAATAAAAAATAAATACAACAGCAATTTTAAAGATAGTAAAGATGATATGAATTGATTATAGCATGTATTCTACGATTCTATTATTGTAATTACTGAAAAAAATCTGATTCAACGCTTTCTAATGACGTAGGAATAACAACACCAGGAAACGTGTAAATATCACAGTCATCTTCTAATCAATTACGTTAATAACTTTAGTAAAAATTGAGAATTTCCATGGAGTAGTGAGTACTGTGATAGACTATAAAGTCAAGATTCGAATCCGGGCTGTAATTTTGAAGAGTACTGTATGTACTATTGTGAATTGCAAGTCCTTCGTTTTCCTTAGAAGGCGAAGCTTGGGTACAAGAAATTTTGCTTTTGATCCGCAAAAAATCATTGACATCACTTTAAAGGTGATTTCATCGACGTCGATGCTGATCTTTTAACAAGGGAGATACTATCAGACGAATAAATACTTGCAGTAGAGAGACATTATTATTCCAACAATGAAGAAAACGAGAGTGAAGAAGATGAAGATGTGAATAAGAAAAAATTCCATGAGAGCTTTGCTAGATGTAAGGACAACATTAACGTCTTTGAAATGTTGTTAATCGTGTGGTTATTATTGGTAAGAAAGCACACAGGTGGCTCTCGAAAAGGATTTGTAAACATGTGTATCAAATTAGTGTGTAGTAAACAACTGAATAAATAAATTTTATTAGTCAGCAGCCCTTATAAGAAGATACTTCGTCAGATTATAATATAGTATACAAAAACATACAGAACGAAAAAAATACAATATTTACAAAATATATAGACTTCTAACCATATACAATATGGAAATATATGGGCAAATTAACACTACAAAATATGTTATCAGATATATCTATTTAAAATTTTTATCGTTAAACTTCTGTCCGTTTTTAAGGTTCGGGTGTAGCAACTACTTATATTTCCAAATACACCCATTTTTAATAAATAATAATTTACACACAGTAAAATTAAAATCATAAATTAATAATATAGAATCTACAAAACACTATACTTTTTTAAATTTAAATATATTAAGGTAACCTAAAAACCAGTTTAGAATACGATAAGGCCCGTTTTATTAAAAATACGAGTATTTGTTAACTTCCCGGTCAAAAACTTTTGCCGGTAAAACTTTAAACTGAATACACAATTTAAACTTATATTTTAAATACTTCGATGATTATTTTGAAAATTTTACTATTTTGAATACAAATTTTAATTCTACTATTAATTTGACCGAGATAAAAAAGTTTATGAGGAACAATTTTATAATATCAAAATGTAACAGAATGGCGTGTTAACAAAAACTACGAAAAGGTACTACATAAAAATGATCTTTCCTTTCTTTTATTTCTTTTGTAGGCTACTACGCACTGTAACAAATTTAATAATTTTTTATAATTAATCGAATTTATGCTCTATGTTAAAACACTTCCTCATAAAAACTAATTATTTGAAAGGAAAGTTTGCACTTTGTTTTATGAATACGATTTTTTGTAGAAAAATACATTCGGTTATGGTGAATTTGGCTTATAGTATACCAAATACACCGGTCCCCAAAGGTTCACTATGACCAGAGTTGGATTAAATAAATAGAAAATTTTAAAAAATCTGGTGTGAAACACTCACACCACTTTCTCTTGCCATTGCACATAATAAAATATATTAACTAACATAGTAATAAAACATTAGAAATAAATAAAAAACTAACCTCAATAAACATAATCTAATTTTAATCATGAGTGAAAGACGCAAAATGAAAATCAACCTGTTATGCTTAATAATACGGAAAATCACTCTTTCACGCTAAACTAGGCTCTGTAGAGAAAAATGCTTTAAATAAAAGTTGTAATCTTTTAATTTCCTATAAAAGTGATTATAGGCCCATACACTTTTGTCGTAAATGCATACTGAGGCTGAAATCGCAAAAAATCGATTTTTTACACGTTTTAGAGAGAAAAAACAGAAAATCGCTAATTACCGCTAAATTAAGCGTTATACAAAAAAAAATTTTGAAATGAAAGTTGTAGGATTTTAAATTCTCTACAACTTTTAATTTAAATTTTTGAGCTAAATGCATATTAAAGCCGCAATCTTAAAAAACAACATTTTTACGTGTGAACAGTCTCTTTTAGCAGACTTGGCGCCTACCCTATCTTGTAAAACATAAAAAATGTAGTAAATGAAGCGATTTTTAAAAAAATCGTATGAGCCGTTTTTGAAAAAATCGCAAAAAAGTGAAAAAGTACACAAATAAACTGCTACTTCCGGTTGACCAATTTTGACGAAAATATTTGTGTCGGGTCCTCTAGTGGTATCTAACTTAAGTTTCAAGTTTAAAGTTCGTACGATGTTCCGTTCTTGCGATATTCTGTTCACACAAGCGCGCGCGCGCACACACACACAGAATAATCGCTAAAATTATGTTTTTTGGGTTCAGGGGGTCTGAAAACGTGTAGATTCGGTGAAAACTCGATTTCGAAAAATCGAATGAAAACAATAATCTCCTTCCTATATATTCATTTAGGAAGAGTAAAAACAATAATATTGTGTTCTCTATTGAACTATCGAACGAATTTTGAATTTGGATTATGCAGATGATTTGGGTAAAATCACTAGTGGAACAAAAAAAGCACGAAAGAAGAAAATTTGCAAAGTTTTACTTTACAAATCATCTGAAATGAAGAAATAACAATTTTTCGCGGAATACTCTAAAAACAAATTCAATTCATTCATAATATGAATGATTCTTTTATGAACCGACGCTACTCTCACAGTTTGATGCAAAAAGTTTGATTTAGGGGGATGCCCCTTCCACAGTAACTTCTGATAATTTTTACATTAAATATCGGAACTTATTATCAATGTAAAATCAAACCAAAAGGCTATGAACATAAAAATTCTCAATATTATTTCTTTCATTTAATAATCTTATAAAACAAAAAAATTTACACAATAACTAAGTTTTAAAAACGAACTTTCGATCGATATTTAAATACCAAACAGTTTCAATAAATTGACAAATAGTGATATTTTTAGAAACTAATTATTAATTTAGCAAATTATTTCAAACAGCTTGTTATTCATTCTACATGGTACTTCCATATAATAAAGATCTTGATAATAAGACTATTAAAATTCCGCTTTCCCTGATAATTTAATGAGGTAACTATCAAGGCCAACTAGCCTTAGAGGTTAATTAACATTTTATAACACAAAATAAATCACAGCGAGAATGTTTTATAAGAATTTTAAGCCACGATGTCAGAAAATCGTGTGAACTTGTCATTTGAATTAGAATATCCTGTAATATACAACCCACAAATATCAATAAAAATCGTTTTAATACTAATACTAAATTATTGTCTAATCTTTAACATAATCAATGAACAAGGTTAGAAAGACTGGTAAGATATCAGTTCGTAATAATCTTTATATTTTAAAATTTTATTTATACTGTTTAACAATCGTAATTTAAATCTGCTAATTTTAAAAGTAATAAAAAACTCGTTTATCGAAAACTCTGATTTATTCGGAACGATTTTCAAACAGTAAATCGATAATGACGATGATGCGGACAATACAACCATAACTACCACCCATTCAGAGCTACTTAAATGCAAGCATTTTTTTTTTTTTTTTTGGCTTCAACTTTATTTTTATTTACAACGTTACAATTTTTAAAGCACAACTAGCAAATGAGATGGAATGAATGAGGAATGGCGGGAATGTGACGTGAATGTGAATCGATCCAGTGCCCGATTTCGGCGTGAAAATTTACAATGAATGTGGTGCCAATATTTTGAATGATAATGATTTATTAACTATGATAGATGATTTTTTTTCTTATGAAATTATTTTAATTTTTTTATGAAATGAAACAGGCATGACAAGTTAAATTGAAATGCTTTTTTATGGTGGTCGGAGAAGATCCCTATTCCACCTTCGTTTCAGTCGTCTGTTAACAGGGAGATCGTTAGTTGAAAGACATTGGACATTTGGATTTATGTGGTCAATTATCTTTGGGTGTAACGAGTTGTATGTTGCGTTTACAATGTCTCGAACCGTTGGTATTTTCAGGTCTTCATGAAGGGTATGATTGGTTACAAACATTTAAATAACAAAAATGTTCGCACAATAAACGTTGAACTCTTGAAATAGTTGACTTTGATTTTTTTGAATTGCTTCTGGCTCGTTTCGGAGTGCAAAATTAAACATTATTTTAAGATGCGTTAAGTTAATGGTTTAACAAATTTAATAGTTCTTCATTTACCTTTTTTAAGTTAACTGGAATAAAATATAGTTCTATTGTTCTTGTAAAAACGCCTCGGTTTCTATTTTCAGGTCCTTAAGATGAGATGCTGATAGTAGTTCATTAAATCGGGATGGTCAAAGGGGCGACCATCCTAATATCATATAGGTCTATTACTTCGTTAATTCATACGTACATGACATAAAACTATTTCTTGTGCTTGCACTTGGGCTACTGCAATTAATTTATTGCAGTGGACTAACTTGAGTTCTTTTGATTTCTTGGTTAGTGTATGTTGGAAAGCTATATTTACACAGAGATTATGCAGAAAGTATAGATTTTACTTATTCATTATCTATTATTAACCCGATCTTGAATGAGTCGTCAATCTTTAATAAACGTCAAAAATTGAAACTGAACCCAATTTTATTAGCCTACGTTATTGATGTGTTTAACATATAAAAAAATTATAAAATTACGTAAACCAAAAAGGTTGATAATGATATACCACAATAAACGAATTATCTGAGTTGCCCGAGTAAGGCAGGCCAAGTTGACAGTATTGGGCGTGTGACGATTATATCCAACCAATCATAGATTAGTACATTCGGCCAATGAGCAAGCCTCAAATCAAACCAATCAGATGTTTTCTTTTGCATCATTTTGATTGGTTAATATTGTCCAATTAGAGAACACATAGAAGTTCATAGAACTCATAGAACTCCACTATATTAGACTGATAAGCTATCAACCAATCTAATGGTCTCATTCAATGTAATGCAATATGTCAGAATGCTGCTTTTTGATTGGTTGGTACTTTTACTAAATATGACGTCGAGTCGATTTTTTTACATAAGGTCCAGCCAATGTTACCGTGTATTTAAGGATACGGCAGAATATATCAGTGTAACTTCTATTCACGTGTTATATATTCTAGCGTAATTTCACCTACCAAATACTTTCTAACACAAGTTAGAGATCTTCCGGGTACTGAGCGAAATTGAAAAAAATTTTCTGTTACTGTAGCATACTTAGAAGTGGTTTTTCTGAAATTAATAACTATTTCGAAAAAAAGAAAAATTAGAGACTGTCCCTTCTCTGTTTTTCTCACGTTTTCGTCCTTTTTTTGGCCAGTAACGTAACAATATGCGTAGGAGAGTGTAATTGTTTTTACAAATTTAAATATTAATGCGAAAGAGGAGGCGACTGAAATTTCTTTGAGAATATTTCTTGAGTAGAATCGCCGCCCATATCAAACCGGATAAGAAAATATACATACTAAATCCCATTTTTTTGCAAGAAAACTACTTTGCTGTACCAAGCATATATTGAATAAAAAGTAAGTAAAACGAAATAAAGAAATCGTGGACCAAGTAGCTTCAGAAATGGTCCTAGCCTGTTTCGAAGTCCAATTGTACTTTGTATTTTAAGATGCATAAATTGAATTGTAAAACTTATTTAATAGCTCCGAGGCTACTCTAAATCCTGCTAGTAATTATTCGTACGCTGATAATGTTGTCATAGTACAAGAGACAGAAGACAAGAAAAGAGTACACACACAAAACAAGAAAGGAAATGGAACTTACGTTCTACAAAACTATGGCGGTGCCATTGATAACGCATGGCAGTGAGAACAAAGCCAAGTCAGAGTTGGGGAAATGAAATTTCTTCGGGCAGTGAAGAGCTGCACTCTTAAGGACAAGATAAGAAGTGATGTTATAAGAAGCGATGCAAATATTTAACCTGGAGAGAACATAGATAAACAACATCTGTACTGAAGTACAGAATCAACTGTAGTAGTCATCTGGGACTCATGAAAGGAAGCCGTTTGCCTAAATTGGCAATGGATTATAAGCCGCATTGGTCGTCCGGGGGAAAGGTGGTTTTTGGAACAGGCAGTACTGCCTAACCCATGAAGTGAAAAAGAAGATGAACTAATTTTTGTACATATTCTATAATATATTGTCATTTACCTTACTTCCTAATTAAAATTTAATATAAAAAATTAATCAAATTACATCCAAATAGTTTTAATGAGTTATTTATACGTAAATACTACATATGTAGATCTGTTGTTGGGTCATATTATAATTATTCTTCATCGGTCTGAAAATTTAAATTATTAAGTTCATTTTGTGATTAGTCAGTTTTAGTATAATTTTTGACTATTCTGGTTAGGGTTTTTGCAGTTTTTCTTAGCCACTACACGGGGAACGTCTGGATAGTCTCTTTTCACGTTTTGTGTCATATTAAATTCTCCATCACAATCTTTTTTTTTACTTGCTATATCTATACCATAAATAATTTTACGTAATAATAAAGTTTGTTTTTTATTTATGAAAAATATCTATTTTCATAAATAATGGAAACGTCGCTGAAATATTAAGTTGCACAATAAACTACATTAAACTAATCGATATAATTGTTTTAAAAGCCCAACACGCTAAGTAAAAATTGAATTGATCAGCGGGTTACTTTGCCACGATAGATTGATTGAGTGCATCGATCTTGACCAATGAATGCGTACACTTTCATCACGTCATCGATCACCGGATGCCAAAGTAGAGTTATCAACTTAATCGACCCGTAGAACAATATTAAACATTAGAGTGGTTCAAACAACTATTAGACTAATAGTACAAAATATTATATAGGTAACATTAATGGCTAAAATTTATAATACTGTGTGTATTTTGCACGCTAAAGATAGTATCGCAAAGATATTATCTATGAAATAAATAGTAAAAAATTAACAGGATACTAAAATTCACTACTGATTGTCTTAATTATCTTCCGGATTGATTAAAAAAAAGTTGTACTTTCAAAACGCTATATCTTCTACGTCAGCATAATTCCATGTTACACACAATATTATACTCGTAACTTAAGAGGAGTTACGTTTATACCGGCTTTCCAGACTCAACACTGGGTGAATTAAAATTAATATTACATTAATCTTACTGGGTTTTAGAAATGTATTTCTTTCGGATGTTATAGAAATGATGTTTATTTCTATAAGTTAGTTACCTACTTTTTACGCTCGGCGTAAGTTACCGAAATGGGAATTTTTTCAATTTTTTTTTACTCCCCAAAGATTTTTTTGTTTTACGCCCGACTGTTATGCATCTTAAGGTTAATGCAAACGGTGAAAAGTGATAAATACGAATGAGTGATGTTACCCGACGGGGAATTGAACCCGGGACACCTGGCAAGAAGCCAGTTGCGCTGACCACAATATCAACGGGTCAACCTGAATCCTTGAAAAAATTTGCTGACTTTCAGTTTTCGTGGTAATCATTAGCAGTCAGCTGCAGTAACTCTCAGGGATATCATGAAGAATGAAAAAATACAACGATTACATTGTGCAAGGGAAAATAGAACGAAGAAGGAATCCTGGCAGAGAAAGAATTCCCTGACTCGATAATTTAAGAGCCTGGTTTGTTAAGAGCTCCGCGGAGTCGTACCACACAGCAACCAACAAGGTCAGAATAGCGACGATGATCGTCAACATCCGAAACAAAACGGATACCACGCCAAGAAGAAGAAGGTGATAAATGAAGAAGAATTAGTATTGAATGAAAGACTGAGTCAGTCAATTTCCCATTTATACTAATACACACACACATCTAAAAAGGGATATATTATATAGTAGACTTTATTGCAGTCCAAAACAGCAAGTTCATTTTATAACAAAGGAAATATTTGCTGGTCTTGTATTTGGAAATACTACGTAAGATGCACAAGTGTATTTTTCTTTGAAATGGTATCGTCTTTTACATTATTTCTAACAGATATTTAATATCCTGCATTTGTTTTGAAACGATATTTTTCTTTACATTTTTGTTTTGAGAAAATATACACAGTATTGTATCAATTTCGGTACGCAAAACGTTATTTTAATAACGCTGTTATCAAAGAAGTATAATATACTGTAAGCCTTAACGTTCATCAAAGCAAAGGAACATCAATAAGAAAGAAATGCTTCTAAAAAAGTCAAAAGTTTTCAGTGAAACCATAAACGGCCAATTAAACATCTAAGTACATTTTTTTTAGTAAGAAGGTTCATTCTAAAAAAAAAGCTGCACAGATTTTACTTAAAGTAAAGGGCGTATAGATATGAATTGCCAACAATAAATCTCATTCAATATAATTTCAGTTGTGTAAAACTACATTAATAAATGAATGAATGAAAATTCGTTGGGTATGCAATTCAAAGTTCCTTTGAAATCAAAACAAATGATACAATAATTTTAATGTAAATCAAAAAAATTGCACTGAAAATTGTACATCAGAGAAAAAACATTTTTGTTAACATGCGTTACGCGAATAAAGTATAATCAAAACCCACAGAAGCGAGTGAAAAATGAACACCGAGATTAACTCCGCATGCATTAAATAATAAAAAACACGGATATGTAACTAAATAGCTTATACACAATAATTCCATCTCACTATGAGGAATAAAGACATACTGAATTAAAAAACCAGAATTAAAACGTAGTACTGTAGTATCTACGTAGGTCTATTTAGCATACATTTTGATTTATGAGTAGCCAATTAAAACACTCTCACCCCTTAATTTTTCAATGGAGCAAAATACCTCATACAGTAAATAAATTTTAAAAAGAAATTACTGTAGTACTGCACTTCTGGCCGTCATTCTATGTTATTAACGAGAAACTGTTTAAACAATGGTTGAAGTGATATCTTTATAAAATTTTGTACATGAGAACTTAAGAACGATTTATACCGATAAGAAAATTAAAAATTTCAACTGTTTAAATTGGGGCGGTTTTTCAATTAAAAATCTCTAGTTACAAAGTGAATATATTACAAATAAAAATAAATGGTCCAGTGCTGGAGGAAATTACAAAAAAAATATTATTTAGGGACTGTTTTCTAATCAGACAGAAAATTTTAAAAAGAGTTAAGTAAATGGGTGCAGAAAGCAAGTGGTTTTATCCAGACTGTGAGAAGCCTATTTGAGATTGAGAAGCCCCCATGTAAGTAAATTACGTATAATGTAATTACATAATAATAATACATTACATAATAATATAATGTATAACTATTTTATATGAATAATACTAACAACATATTGCCCGTAACAGGTAGGTATGATGTTGAATTATTTGAACTCGATCTGTTAGTTTTGGGGCTACAAAAAATAGTTCTGTTCCCTATTAAATGGTCGGCCAATTATATGACTGAAGCTTTGAATAACAGAGACGTAGAGATGTGAGAAGGTAGAGGTGTTATAAAGATAGTAGTAAGAGTTATCTCCTCTGAGAGTAACGAATTTCATTATACAGCCAGACCCTGTGGTGAATAAAGTGAAGGTAGCATTTACAGGGAGGAAAGTAGATGATTTTCGGAGGGCCTGGCTTGCTGATAAGCATACCTTTCCACTCAGTGAGGAAGGGAATAGTAAACCACCTCACACCTCATTTTACTTAGTAAACCCTCTAGAGGTTCAAACCAGCCTTTCGGGTGATGACCTAAACAACAATAGTAGCTACACGGAAAAATGGACAGCTGGAAGTCCAGAGAATAGAGGGCAGGAAGAAAAAATAAAGTTTAATAGGCCTATGTTAGGGAAGATAAAAAGAGATAGATTGAGAAAATGATGTAATATTAGAGAAAAATTGGGAATGAAAAGTTGGCCCTCCAAACGATAGTTTGGAAATGTCAGTAAGACGGGCTTCGTAAGCAGGTGTTGCACTTGGAAGCGGAAGAAAAAAGATCAAGGGGAAAACCAACAGAGAAGCTCAATTGGCTAAGTTGGCCTTCAGTTATAGAGGTATTGGAAAAGACACGATGCCAAGAAAACAATGAGGAAACTTGGAAGACGGATAAAGAGGATGACGATTGTTAATTTAAAATATTAAATGGCCACCAATTTGAAATTTTGACGTCATAACACAAACAGTATATAGACTTTTGATACGTTGTTATCACTAAAAAAGTTATATAAAAAATTCAGTATTATAACGTAGTACTGTAGTATCTACATAGTATTATATCTATATAATACGTTTTGATTTCTGAGTAGCCTATTAAAACACTTCTCCTAATTATTCTACGTAAAAAAATTCTACGTCGAGAAATACCAGAGGTCAAGGTTCCTGTTAAGAATTTCCAAATACGTTGACAGTGTTACATCGAGGATGACTAGAAGAGTGAAAATACCGTTAGAAAAGAGTAAATGGTGTTTAGGGTCACTTTTCAATATCAATGCCACCTAGTAATTTACGGGACAAAGAAAGGTAAGAGAAGAGAATCGATAACGCTCGTTTCCCTAATCAGAGAACATATGCAGTCTAAGAAAGAGAGATGGTTGAAATAAAGGAACAGGGGGTGATTGAGATTGTCGTACTGTTGTTGTTGGTTGCGGTTTTAGATGGGAGTCATGACGGACGGGAGTGAACAGAATATGGCATGGGTGAGCCGATTTGGCAAACTGGGATACGACGTCGACGAGCACGTAATAGGATATAAATGACTCCTAGTGTGGGACGGCAGGCAGACAGACAAACGTATAGACACACAGACACATGCAAGTGAATATATGCATGCATGAATGCATGAAGAACCATCAGCCAAAATCTGTTCATGCATGATGTACCACACATAGTGCACATATATGTGTATGGCATGTGTATGTGTGAGTCGGTTTTGTTCTCGTCTGAACTGGCGCAGTTCTATACTTACTGGCCTGAAATTTCCTCTCTTCCTCTTAACGGAAAACACATACACTGAAAAAGAGAGATCGGTTAAGAGAAAAAGAGAGAAACAAGGAACAAATCCCTCCCTTACTCCACGATTCAAATCCAACACCCTTCATAACCATTTGTTTGGCTCATTATTACACACATTCAACTCGAACCCTTGTCTTTCGTCGGTAGTGTTACCCAACAGCTACCATCTCACTTTATTCTTCTATTTTTTGTCTTTTACCTTCAACCCCTCTAGCACATAACCGTTTATTTCTCATCTAAACCAATTCCTCCATTACTTTTGAGTCCCACCTTCATACATAAAATTTTGAACTTTCCAATTGTAATTGTAGGACCATTTAAATTAATACGTAACAACAAATATTATTCTAGATACTATTCCATTTAATTTTACTTTTAGAAAATTTAATTTAATTTATATGGAGATTCCTTTGATTCAAATGCCGTCATAAATATTTATTACCTTGATTAAATTGTATTTAACGATAACCTGTTTGAAAACAGGATAGCAATTGTCGGTTAAATTATTTTATAAAACAAATGGACGTTTTACGGACAAAATTATATGAAAGTGATCCCTTTTCAATTAATGTGCAAATTGAATGAACCGAAATACCGTCGCTATTTTAAAATATTAGTTATTGTCTAAAACAATACTGTAAAATTCTGTTCATGTTTCAAAAGTACAGATGTGAGGTTACAAATAAATAAAGGTGACACCGCAATACTATCATTGTTATCATCAAAATGTAAGTAGTGATAAACGTAAACTGCAACTGTCATAAATCCCCACATCAGATAGAAAATAAATTATGGTTAAGTAAAGATAATGAGATTGACAATTAGCGCTTTTCAATCCTACTCCCGCTCTTCAGTTTGGAAACCAAAACCAATGAATGCGACAACAATTGTAACAAGGTGGCAGAGTTTATAGATAACTGAACGTCTAAGATTATTACTGACTACTAAAGAAGAAAAGAAATAAAAAAATACAATGTATGAAATGTTTTATGCGCCGGCCGCATTGGCGTAACGTGCTCGCCTTTCATCATGCGGTCCTGGCTTCTAATCCCACTCAGGTACGGCATATTTTCATGCGTTACAAAAAATCATTTCATCATCCAATGTACAAAAGTTACACTCCAACGTCGTCGCTAATGACCGTTCTAGTTGATGCGACGTTAAATAAAAAAAAATGTTTTATGCCCGAAGCTAATTTAATTAAAAGAATAATTTAATTTTGATAAATTTGAAATTGAACAAACTTTTGAAAAAATAATTCCGTATTTTTATTTCAATTTTGTAAACACCCTTTGGGTGAACAAACAATACACGTTCTCTTTTACATGACATTATCATACATAGGCTATCAGTTTCGAAAGAAAAAAAGAATAAATTGTTCAGAAAACCAGTCTCAGGAAATTATATACAAAGCTAGACCGAAAGTCAATGTAATGACTTAACAACATATTATTAGATGAATATGGTTGAAATTTGCCCATAACGGGCAGGTGAGTGTTAAATTAATTGCACTCGATCTGTTGGTTTCAGGGCTACAAAAAGTACTTCTGTTTCTTATCACACAGTCAGTCAATTATATGACTGAACTATTTAAGAACAGAAGAGGTAGAGGTGTAAAAGACGTTACTCACAGTTATCTCCTCTGAGAGTAATGAATTTCACTATACAGCCTGACCCTGTGGTGAATGAAGTGAATGTTTCATTTGCAGGGTGGAAAGTGGGTGCTTTTCGGAGGGCGGGGCATGCTGATAAGCACACTTTTTCAACTCAGTGAGGAAGGCATGGTAAACCACCTCACTCCTTGTCTTTACTTCGAGAAACCTCTAGAGGTTCAAATCAACTTTTCTGCTGCTGACCTAGACAACAACATGGTTGAAATATTGTTTTTTTTTAATTTAAAAATAAGTTGGAAGACAGACGGAAACGAAGAAACGTTCCTCTTTTTAACGACTATCCGAATTACTTATCGACCTACAATGAACGGAAGATTCCATAAATTATACACGATTCCTAGTTTGTAACTAAGTTTGATTCCTAAGCCGTCTTGCATAGGGATCTACGAATACGATACATAGCTAATATTATAGTTAGCATCATTTGTTGCTTTACCACGATCGCACGTAATTTCAGGAAAAATTTATTAACAATCCCAACCTGATAGGTAACAGACCATCTAATAATCTACCCGGTAACCCAAATGGGCTCTTGAGACGTTACCGAAACAGGGACTTCAATAAGCAATATTGAAAATCGATGTATTTTCAAATCATCATAACCAGTTTTAATTATTATTAGTACATTAGGAAAGTTCTTTTGGAGTCGTACTACTGAAAATTTCCCATAACAGGCCGGTGGAATGTTAAATCATTGGACTCGATTCGCTAGTTCCAGGGCTACAAAAAATAGTCCTGTTTCTTATTACATGGTCAGTCAATTATATGACTGAAACTTATAAGAACAGAACGATAGAGGTGTAAAAGACACTATTTATTACCTCCTCTATCAGTAATGAATTTCATTATACAGCCAGACCCTGTAGTAAATGAAGTAAAGGTCACACTTGAAGGGTGAAAAGTAGATGCTTTTTAGAGGCCCTGGCATGTTGATAAGCCTATTTTTCCACTCAGTGAGGAAGGAAGGCAATCGTAAACCACCTTACTTCTCATTTCACTTAGTAAAGCCTGTAGAGGTTCAAACCAGCCTTCCGACTGATGACCTAACAAAAAACTATTGAAAAGGTGTTCTTTTCTGTAAACTGTAATGCAAATTATTACTCAATTTCTTTGTCTCATTCACTGATTATTAGTAATAATTATTATACAGTAGTGGATAAAATCTATCAGTTACGATAAGAGCCTTCTTAGACATCCAGACACTAAATTATCTAAGAATGCAAAAAATTATAATTAACTTCAGGAAAGACACAATGAATAAACGAATAAATACTAAAGTAATAAATAACTAAGGGCACCTTATAAAAAAACTGAATTTATATTTAACAATCATGAATCACTAGTAAGTTGGTTGTATGAGAATGAATAATAAAACCGTAGTGATGTAAGTTTGCTTCTCCGCAGCCTACATAGTACATATTCTTTATTTTAAAACATTCCATGACCTTTAGTAATCTATTAACTATAGTAAAAGATCTGTTAAAAAATATAACCAGAACAAAATTTTTACTTTCTTTATAGTATTTTGTTTGTCTTTTCCGCTTGTCTTGGTGAATCACCTTCACTTTTTTATAATGACGCAGTCTTGTTTTTGAAGTTCGTATACAAATTACTCTGTTTACTGATTCATAAAAAAGTGTTTAAAAAATTTCTTTTGTATAAAAAGACAACTTTCCTCTACGCATGACATTAATCAAACCACCATTTTCCGCCATTAGATTTTCACAAAAAATAAACAGTGCGTAAAACAAAGCGAAACAAGTCTTCTGGTTGTTTTTTTTTTTTGCTTTTAATTAAATAGTCAGTTCAAGATCACTAATGATTAACATTTATTTACCTCATTACTATAAAATTACCAGGAAGTAAATAAATAGTGGTGCGTAAAGAGATCTTTGAACGTCTAAAATTACTCATTAACAAAAACTTTTACACTGTACTATCTTTAAGAAAATGTAGTTTCAAGTAATCACATCTTAAAGCAATCAAACAGTACACAATACATTTTTTATCGATTTTTTTACTCGATATTTATTAAATACTGTTTTCAATGGATTAGCTGTAATCAACAAATATATCACATAAGACTTCATCATTTGTCAAGTTATATTCGTTTAAATTCAATGAAAATTTGACAACCTGTTCTTCTTTATCCAATTTCTACAACTGTTACTCGTATTTGATTATTATATACTATTTTTTCAAACAGAAAGATAAAATGTTCCTGTATTACACACTCGCTCTCAACTAAAATCAATTTGGTGACCATAGTTTAACGCTAGAAATTTTACAAAAAACTATACACCATAATATCAAACAAGCATTTAACAGATTACAAACTGAATATTGAATTGTTTTACCAAAAAAGTTCTGGATTAATTAAAAAATCATTAAATTAATGTCGCAACCTGTAAAGTTAACTTTTACTAAAAGAAAATGTTATTAAAACGAAAAATTATAAATGAATTCCGTAAACAATATAAGAAAATAAAAAGAGAAAAATAAAAAATGTAAAGATAATTTAGTTAGATCTCAATTGCCACCAAACACTGCACATTAGTGTAGTATAGCTTTTTTGGTACTTTTTACTCACATGTACTGCTTAATTAATACCGAGAATTTCGATTCAGATAGGGAACCGTGTAATAATGATTACGTACTCTATAGATCCAACCCGAAAATGAACTCGGGATTTCAACTTTGTGGTCTAACATTCTACCACTAAATCACCAAAGTACAGGTTCCTAGACAATGTTTAAAATTTATAAAAAATAATATAAATTTATTGCACCTTAAATATACAACTCTCTTCCACATGATTTAAAAATAATAAAAAGTACAGTAAATTTAGAAAATATATAATTAAATACTTCATATATGATAATGAACAGCCAAAACAAAACAAATTAAATATAACACTCACCTCAGAGTATTACATTTATTCAAGATCTTTCGTCTCTCTCGGAGACATCATCAGGAATTAATACACACACTAAACACATATAACATAAAACATTAAAACAATTATGGTCGAAGACCACGTCAATTATTTCCTATTACATTAACCATGCCGCGCGCGGTTATTCGGCCGAAATATTAATATAAATATAATATAATATAAATATTAATATAATATTAATGAAATTAGGTTAATGAAATAGGAAATAACTGACGTGGTCTTCGACCATAATTGTTTTAATGTTTTATGTTATATGTGTTTAGTGTGTGTATTAATTCCTGATGATGTCTCCGAGAGAGACGAAAGATCTTGAATAAATGTAATACTCTGAGGTGAGTGTTATATTTAATTTGTTTTGTTTTGGCTGTTCATTATCATATATGTAGTGGTGCAAACAAAGGAAAATAATGTTTAATAAAATAAAATAATTAAATACTTATACATCATAAATAGTGTAGAACCAATGATAATTTTTTTATTTTTTCGATTAAAATAAACTGGATAGTTATAATTTCACTTGTATAAAAATAGACTGCATTTATTTGTATTTATAAATGTATGATTGTTATTTTGTAACGCGCAGGCTAATAATATTACTGTTGGAACCTCTAAACAGGCATTACCTTGAAGGCTCATTTTTTTCTAGTTGTAGAATTAGCTTGTAGTCTTTTTTTATTTTTTACATAAAATTAATTATAATTGTTTTACTGTTTACAATAAGAATACTTTTATTATTTTATGTTCTATATTTTATTCTTATGTTGTTAATGTATCTTTCTGTAACATGTGAAATTTCGTATTCTATTTTTTATTCATAGTACGTATTAGAAAGAACTCGCTAAAAGTTGGATGAACATACCAAAGATCAAAAAATTAGATTTCTTTGGAAAGAATTTTCTATAGTAACCATACACACAACCGATCCATAAATCCAATACTGTTACGTATCGAGTTTATTACATTTCTGGATTAAATTACACCTGTATTCTATGTACAGTAAATAAAATAAAGTGAACAACAACGAAATAAAACAAAATACTGAAATTGCTGAATAGCTAGAACTAGGCACGTAAACACACAACGAACAAAATTTTCTCATATTTTGGAAGAAAAAGGTTGATGTTATCTGCTCGTCTATAAACTGCTGACAGCGTCAACCTACACTCATCGTGTTTTCATGAGTACGTGTGAATGGGGGTGTGCGTATGTGTATGAGTGTTCAAGTACGCACTGGGGAAGTAAGTGAATATCAAGGTCGAACAGAAGGCTAGACTTGACGGAGTTCAATTGAATGCAGGGTTGATCATTTTGAACCTTTCATCGACGTAATACAGTACAAGGTATACTGTATAAATCACCCAAAAAATATTACACCCTTTCACTAGTATTTTAAGTAATTCTTAATACAAATAAACATATACTTACTGATATAAGTATGTGTTTATAATAATAATAATATTTATTTATTTCACTTTATACAAATACAGGATTACGTCTTAACTACTAGGAATAAATAACCACCAACCAAGTAAACGGTAGAGTAAACCGGTCAAGTAAACGGTTAAAAAAAATACATAAGAACAAGTTTACAAATAAATTACAAATCAAAGTCGTCATCCACTAAAAATGACAATCCAAATTGTAGCGGCAGCTACAGCGTATGTTAACTATATAATTTTTAATACTAAAAACATTGACCAAGCCGCTAGTCTTCAGATCAGATATTCACATATACATGTTGTTTAGGTCATCAGTTAAAAGGCTGGTTTGAACCTGTAGAGGTTTTACTAAGTAAAACGAGGAGTGAGGTGGTTTACCATGCCTTCCTCACTGAGTGGAAAAGTACGCTTATTAGCATTCCGGGCCCTCTGAAAAGCACATATTTTTTTCATATAAAGCACATATTTTTTTACTCTGCAAATGATACTTTCACTTCATTCACCACAGGGTCTGGCTGTATAATGAAATTCATACCTTTCAGAGGAGATAACTCTGATTAGTGTTATACACCTCTGCCTCTTCTGTTCTTAAATGATCCAGCCATTTAATTGACTGACCATGTGATAAGAAACAGAACTATTTATTTTAGCCCTAAAACTAACAGATTGAGTGTAAATAATTTGACGCTCCTCCTGTCTGTTATGGGCATTACCTGTTAATGACTAACGATAAAATTAGTTATTATTGTTATATTAATTACCAAGATCAGTAAATTCCTACAAGTACTGCATAGCAAGCACTGCAAGCCAGCAACGGTAAAATACCAACAATTCTTGTAAGTGAATCAACATCAGTTATGTCATTGAGCCAATCTTTAACCTTTCTTGAAAATATTAACATGTTTAAGTTATTTTTAATTTCAATGGCAACACGTTAAAACACGTTTTGGCAAAAAATGATTCATTAACTTTCGGTCTTACAAAAACTTATTGGTTATACCTATTGATTATATGTTTTATGACACTGATATGTCTATATAGAATAAATTGTAAACTACACTGCATAATTATGTTGCATTTTCTAGTAAATAAAAAAGTTTTGAATAATAAATAATAAATAAAAACCTACATAAAATTTATAGTAATTTTGTTACACGTTTTCTGTTTATTGTTTGGAAAGCAACATATAAAAAACGGACAAATACACACTAGATGACTCTCTAATTAAAAAAGTCAATAGGCCTTTCGGAAACCATGTATCCATCAACATTTGCGATATTAATATATTAATGCATCCCACAGTCATACATAATATGTCAATACATTAATGCAACACAGTCGTCAGCTTCTCATGACAACCATGACACGCAACTGATGGTGGATACACGTCATCTAGTGTGTATTTGGTGGTTTTTATATATATTGTTTTTATATTATATTATAATACTGTATAAAAGTCTACCATACATTGTTATGTTACATATGTGACGATTAACATGTTAAATTTTGTGGCAAGAAATGGCAAGTTCTTATCACTGCACATAAATAAAAAAGAACTGACTAGACATTCCTTATTATGGCCAAAAAAAAAAATTATGCAAAAAAATTAATCCAGACATCTAACTTGTTCACGAATAAACAAAATACATTTAATTGTTTTTGAACATATTGCAGTATTACCAAAATGCGTATAAAGTATTGAAAATTTAATAAAACTTCAAAATTTTTACTTCTGGTTGACATTTTGGCAATTTCTCTTGTCGATTACTACTTTAAACTGCCCTACAGGTCTGTATGTACAGTATTGAAAAACAGGAACGCAGATATCAAACGAACAATACTGAACAATAAGATAAAGCAGTCAAAATATTGATCTACTTAAAGGTGTTTTGCAATTTATTCCTTCCAAAGCGCCAATAGACCTCTAACTAATAAGAAAACTAACAAGTATTGCACATTGGAAACCGAACTTGGTACAGTCACTTTTTTTAAATTGATAAGTTGCTTTCAAAAAATATTTACTAATAGTATACATTTCAACAATTCATTCACTAATGTACGTTCATTTCAGAAGTGAATCAAGTCTTGAATCACACCACTAAGTAATAAATATTTTTTTAACAGAAAAGTAACGAGAAGATTGAAATTTAAGAATCTCACTGCCTCGTTTAAATAACTTTTTTCAAATTACCTATATAAAAATAAATTAATTTTTTTAGTGTTATTAAGTTGTATTAAATACTGTGTCACGAGTGATTACGGTGGGTTATGGAAACAGTATCCGTGAATTTTAACGAGTAAACATTTTTTGTTAGACCCTGACCTAAAATGGAATTCCAGACCTTCGCTTTGTAGTATAGTGCGATGTTACCTCTTTAAACCACTTTGCCATAGATGCGGTCAATTTTAAACGTATTTATTTGGGTTTTTAAATACAGTGAATTACGTTAACTAAAATTTAAAAAAAAGAACAAAATAGTAGTTTATATTCCGTTTAGTTTTCTTTTGAGGTTACTTTAAAAGACTTATTTACCATGTTCAGAGATTGTATTAATACATTACTTATTTATATAGTGAAATAAATTTTTTCACTTTATTTTATTAAATCTACTCCACAAACAGTATTTCTTTAAAGATCCTCATCCAAACCAATGTGGGTATACGGATGCCAGATCTATGGCTCAACTAAACCCTTAGTTTTGGCAGAGCTACATCGTTTTCAATCAAAACTGCTGAAGACGGTTGTTAAAGCTACCTTATATATTTTTCTAATCATAGACTGCAAATCTTAACATTCCTTACATGAATTAAACAATTCAACAAACAAAGCAGCGATTTAAATCAAATTAGAAAACAATAACAAATCACTAATCCGTGTCTTAACTCTTTTAGTACCAACATCCGGAAAACAGGACGTCTATATATTTTACGTAGTGATAAAATCCGGTTTACCGGACGTCTGTCAGTTACGCAAAAAGTGCCAACATCAGGGTAATCGAACATTTCCAAAAAAACTTTTAAACAAAAATTAATGGAATAATGTATTTTAAAACCGCCTCCGTGGCGTAGTGACTAGCGCGCTAGCCTACAAAGCGAAAGGTCCCGGGTTCAACTCCCGGCGGCTAAGGTCTGGAAATTTTAACACGTCAAACCACCGTTAAGGTACCAAAACCCACAGCAGTTGCTAATTACCAAGCTGTTGATGCGACTTAAATAAACTAAAAAAAAAATATTTTAAATATTTTTAGTGTTAGAACGATTTATTTCTTTATGAACTCAATAAAAATTAATTTTTAACAGGAAATTTTATTTTACTGTAACGTTGAAATTTTGATCGGCAATGGCAGGCTTACGCCTGCAAGTTTTCGAAATAAGGGCGGGCACTTTTTATACACCCTTATTCAAATTAAATGGTATTTAAGATTAAATTTTTAAATATTGTTTCGGCACTGAAAGGGTTAAATGTCAACATTTACCAGGTAACCCGAATCGTCCGCTTCGCAGAAATTTAGGATAAATTTTACTGTAGATTTTTTGATAATTAAGTAATCAGACCTTTTTTGTTCTTCTTAACAAACATTTATAAATAACTGTTTACTAATTTAATGTAATTTTTACACATCAATTTTATCAACATCATGAAATTTAAACGTTAGGTCCTGCAAAGAGTAGTGTTTCCAAATTGGTGAAGTGATTTATACTAAGCTGCAAATATGCTTATACTGGTGGAATAAATTAAAATGTTTTTTTAGGCAAATACAAAAACCAACTTGAACTTATAAAGTTCAACCTTACTTGCTCATGATACCAACACATTTATGGAAAAACATGTTCACAAAAACAGAATTTAGGGATAAATTAGTATAACAAATTTTTCAAAGAAAATGAATCCCTAAAAACTTAGAAAGTCCAACTGAAAAACAAAAAAGTACAAAAATAAAATAAAAAATACATGTAAAAACAGAAGATCGTATATTTCAACTAATTGGCTATTAGATACTTCAAACAAAACAGGTATGGGTATGGTATTTACATTTATTATGTTTTATTTGTACCACTTTGTGAACAAAATTATTTTTCTTTTGTACGAAAATAAAAAGTGAAAACCGTCAAAGTTTATATCAATTTAAAAAAATACAATTTCCGTATGCCATGTAGATTCCAGACTAAGTAAGTACTAATACACATGAGTTTCAAAGAACACATTTGACGGAAATACTTCACTTAATCCGACCAATAAAAACCACGAAATTTTGTAGTACTAGCCAATTTTGTCAGTCGACCAGTTTTATATTTTCTCGGGATTAAAATTACACCCCATTTAAGGGTGGGTATGAATGGTTTCAGAGCGTAAAATTCAAGAACACTTAAATAACATTTGTAACGAAAGAACTTAATAATATCAGTAATTTGCAATCCAATCCATAAACATTTTACTTAAGGTGGATTTTTTAATTATTCTGTTTGCTGGAAAAATACTGCGAAATTATTATTCAAAGCAGTCAATAACAAGTTTGATATTAAAATTATACAATATTTTGTTCCCAATAACCTTTCAATACACACAATTTCTACACAGGACGGAAATTTCAATTAGTTAAAAATTATATAGGAAAAATTCTAGATAACTTCACAATATATTTATCTTGTAAAAATTATATAAAAATAAAAAATAAGATCTTAAATTTTGAAGTACGCACAATATTTAGTTCCATAAAGTCTGATGATAAAGTGGGTAATTTAAAAGAAAGCCTTCGATAATATTAACAACAAACTTCGAAAATTGTTTTACGTACTACTTTTTTGAATTTATTAATTTTGAAAGAAACACGTTTACAATATGAAATTTTCAGATCATAAGTACAAATTACAAAATACATGTTTTTCACTGACGTAGGTTTTTGCCTGAAACATGGCAAACTAGCTTAACGGGTTTATTGGCTAGCCTCTAAAGGGTTGCGTTAAAATTGGTTTTACAAAAATCATTGAGGGAATAAAAATAACTTTTATCAGTCCATTTAACATTCGGGCGTTCAATTGTACTAATATTAAACCCTCTGAACACCTTAATTTTCACCCACAATACATTTCAATTGTCAACTATATTTCTTGAGTACTCGTTTTCACTTTCTTAACCCAATCAAAGTTTTACCTCTGTCGCGAGAAAAGTCGAAACTTTTCTGGAGAGTGTTTCAGAATGCGTTATTAAGTGGAAGTAAAATGCTAAAATCGTTTTTTCTAATTGTATCCAAAATCTCATCAAGGTTGCAATAAATTTCTTCCCTAATTTGTTTGTTTACTGAATAATATAAAAAAAATATATAGACATTTGTAATGAGTTAATTAATTAAGTTCTGTAGTTTATTTCATTTTAACCCACCGGGTTGGTCAAGTGGTCTCCGCGAGTCAGCTGTTTAACGGAGACGAACGTTTCGTGGTTCAAATCCGAGTAAAGGTAAATGCTTCTGTATAATAGTGGTAACCTATGTACTTTGTTCGTTGGGGTTCAATTATCCATATTTTTTTCAGAAAAGGTCAGCCTGCGTCTGTTTGTATACATTGTTTGTCTGAGAGAATACCTCATTTACACGTCATACATATCATCCTCATCTCATTGGGTCATGTGGTTGCTTATTGTGCTTGAATTCAACAGACTGCAATGTACATACATTACGGTTCAAAAATTCATTTAAAAATTTACCTAAACATATTAACAGCCAAAAAACTACCAGTGGATTATTTTTTTATGTTAACGTTATAAAAGAAATACATAAATGGAAAAATTTAAATGGTCTTATAAAATACGGTAGTAACGGGTTACAAGGAAGACGATTGTTAAAACATTTGGTCTGGTGGATGTGAACTTGAAAGATTCAGCTAAAAATATTTATGTTTAAATAAATTTAGCCGTATTCTTCAGACAATCAAATCTGGTTTAGTTATGAATTACTAATTGAGCAAGTTCTATATAAAAAATAATTTATATCTGTACTACAAATATCACATTTTATAAGTGATCTAAAATTATAAAAAAAAATATTTATGAAAAAAAATTCTGTAAGCATACTTTGAATAAATTGTTTTCATCGTTAAAATTTTTCGAAGTTGGAGTTTAATGTTTTATAAATATTTTTAAAGGTTGTGTAAATATAAAATTTTAAGCTGTAATCCTATTTCCATTCAAACGAAAATCATCCATACAATATAAAAAGTTTCCAGATCCACGAACTTTGGATATTCAAAAATTTCAGTAAATTTAAGTTTGAAATTTTATACACATAGGTAATATTTACATACATATAAACTAATTTATTTTCTAATTCCTGCAAAGGTTATACAAGGGAATGAGTTATATTTGTATAAACACTAAATTCATACAGATATCTTCATTACGACGAAAAATACAACAAAATAAATAAATTCAATATTAACTTATTTTAAATAAGTTATTTATTCAAAATTACTTTGATGTCATGAACAAAGCAAACTACCACTATCAATAATAATTATCCATCTTAATGTAAGGTCTTTGAAATTGCGACTAAAGATAGCCTACCATCTCAGTGTGAAAGTGGTTGAAACTTAATCAAACGTGGCAAAAATCACGAAAAAGCTATCCATATAGCATATATTTAAACGGAAACATTATTGATGCCAACATTACAAAATTTGGTAGTTTCTTCAAAAACCTCAGTAAAATTTACATTTTATTCAGATTCTAAACATGTAACCGTACAATTTCTATTAACGATTGCAATATTACGCTAGTTCATTATTTACACGAAAAAATGTATGCGAAGCAATAAACATGTCATAAAAGTATAAAATATAATAGGAGTATTTTTTAATGTTAGAATTAATTTAATAAAGGTTCTTTAAATGAACTCGAGGTGGAAAGAGGTAACATACCTACTCGTAGTGATGTATATCGGAAGTGATAAAATTGCAAGGTTATTGCGTACTGAAATGTGAAATTAAATATCGATTTTTTATCTTCAAAATATATAAATTGCATTTGTATTTTCGACTTTTGATGACAGCCTAGGTGAAATTTTTTCTAATAAATGAAATAAATTTCTTAAAATTCATTCGCTCATCAAATTTCCATGAATCAAACTTCACTAATTCTTTACTTCCCTATACAACCTATAGAACTGACCTTCGGCACATTTAATCTTTAGAAATTGAACAATAGAATATTATTTCCATTCAGATCGTGCGCCTAAATTGTAAAAAGGGATTGCCTACGTTAAGTTTCGTAGTCTAGAGAACTTGGGGGATGAAAGAAGAAATCACATAGCCAAAAAATGAAAGGATATTGGCTAGAAACGAAAAATTTGAAACCAAAATAAAGTAATTTTTGTGATCCTTAGTAGGACGGAACGAACAAAACAAAAAAAAACAAGTTTACATTACTTTTCATCTTCTTCTTAATCCGCTCACGGGTTAGGCGCTACACCTGTTCCAGCCTCTAACCACCTTTTCCTTGGTCTACCCAAGCTTCTTCTTCCAATTAGGCAATATTGCAATACTTGGACAGCAACCCTTTCACTTGTCATTTATGTGACATGATTTTTCCATCGAGTCTTGTACTGCTCATTTTTTCTATGATGGTTTCGTCTCTACCAAGTTCTCTTCTGATGTCACTACTACGAATCTGATCTCGCAGGGAACATCCCTTCACTGATCTCATGAATTTCATTTCAGCGGCTTCTACTTTCATTGGGCTGATCTCAGCACCCATGACTCACAACCATAAAGCAGAAAAGCAGGGGAACTGCCATCACGTCATACATACGTGTTCTTGCATATTTCGTTGTTATTTACACTACTTGTCAAAACCCTAATTAATTAATTTTAAACTAACTATTTAATTTTACTGAAATGGTAAACTGTGAATTTTCATGCATTGTTACATAAAAAAGGTACCTATAATATACCTTAAATGATATTTTCTATGGATTCACAACATTAAAGTTAATACAGAATGAATGAAATTTCTATAAGAATAGAGATGCCTACACACTTTCACAGTTTGTTTCATTATTGAATAGTAATTCACAACGTACTATATCGCCTAATTATAGGAGTTCATAAATATTCTAAACACAATATAAACTGTCACGTTAGTTATGATATTTTCATTTGTTTTTTGGCTTGCTCGTTCATCAAACTGGCAGAATAACAGAAATTTTAAGAATAAAAACAAGCAAGTTAGCCGGTAACAGGAATTCATGTTTCACTGTCACTGAATCGTGTCGTATCACGGTCAGAGCGATACACAGTGTATATAAAATACGATAAAATGCACCGAATGAACAACAGGAAGCTGTGAAAGCCGCAACAATACCATAGAAATTATTTAGTCATACTTCACTGAACTGTGTCATTCGAGAGCTACATAATATCGGTAACGATTCCGTAAATATCAATCACATCATTAATACTGATTAACCAAACTCACGGTTTTTGACAATGTCACACGAAACGCTACTATGAGTATTATCCACATTCAACTGTAATAAAACGTTTTCACAAACACAATCAAAGCTGGTCGGAAAGAGACGGTCTTAAAGTTTTATCACACCTTAGTTCTAGCGGTTCTTTCAGTTGATGGTTTAGAGTGTTAAACCCTGACTGCTTTGCAGATGTTAATACTAAAGGCAACTGCAATGAGATTTTAAAGAACTTTAGTAGGGTATAGATTACTAAACTATAAAAGAAATGTTAAGACGTAAGATGTAATTAGACACGAGTTCAATGTGGCAAGGGTGATTTCAAACATTCAGACATATAGCCCACGACTAAGTATGCAAGAACCATATAGGTGTTCACTTATAATCCAACCTAACAAAGTGGTATTGGAAGACCTCGAAAGAGATCGGGATACAAACTTCTTAATGAAATGGAAAATTACTAAGTTTGAACAGGCAGGAATTTGTAATAGGTTGAAATAGGCCTGTCACAAACAGGCAGGGGGAGAATTAAATTATTTGCACTCGATCTGCTAGTGCCATGGCTACAAAAACATCTGTTTCTTATCACTTGGTCAGCTAATTATATAACTAAAGCATTTAAGAACAGAAGAGAGAGAGGTGTGAAAGACACTAAACTATTTCTCAAAGCTGATGAGCTCTGAACGTACGCACTGCCCCACCCGCTTCATAGCTACCCAATGACTTGCCAGCAACGATTGCCAATACTTACTTTCGTAGCTCTGTTATATATTTTGTCAGCCACCTTTTTGGTCTTTCAATAACAATATAACCTACGAACATACAACCAGCTGATTATATTATAAAGTATTGTATGTTCACGCGCTCTCGATCGATGTGTCCAGTACGAGATGCAAGACACGAGTGAACTACAGCGGCTCTTATACGAAGGCGCTTAATGTTTGTCATGCTGATATATTCATACAATCTGACAACGCTGGCAAACGTTCTGATTGGTCTAAACGCGTGGAACAGCAGAGCTCATCACCCGTAAAAAGCATTATAGTCAGAGTTATTTCCTTTGAGATAAATAATTTCATCATTATACAGACAGGCCCTGTGGGGAATGAAGTGAAGGTGTCATTTGCAGGGTGGAAAGTAGATGTTTCTCAGAGGGTCTGGCATGCTGATAAACAAACTTTTCCACTCAGTGAGGAAGACAATTGTAAACCACCTCACTCCACGTTTTCCTTAGTAAAGCCTCTAGAGGTTCAAACCAGCCTTTCGGCTGATGACCAAACAACAACAAACGTATCTGTATCATTCATAAAAATAATAAACAAAATTTTAATGGGTGCGTACACAGTAAATAGAAGAGGGTTAATAACATACACACATAGAAGAGAGTTAACTGACAACAAACACAAATACCGAAACGATACAAACATCTGGTCATGTAGTTAAGCACCGGTGACGTCATCAGCTACTGCGCATCCTCAAGTGACCCCTATTGTCTCTTCTATTTAAAGCGGGTGTGTACTAGCTGAAAATTACACAACAGCTTCGTCAACCTCTAAATCTAACTCCGATCAACGACACAGTAATTAATATAAATAAATTTGACAGAAACCATAACCAGTTATGAGAGAAATGTATAATATCGGGAAAAGAGATCTCGATAGAGGATTAGCTAAGCATAAGAAACTATTAAAGTTCCCTCATCAATGACTTTTTCATTGTGGTTTAATTACAGTAGGGCACATCTAAAATAAAACACTAAACCGCAAACCTAAGGTTGTGTTGTTTAGGTCAACAGCTGAAAGACTGGTTTGAACCTCTAGAGGTTTTCCTGAGTAAAAATGAGGAGTGAGGTGGTTTACTAATGCCTTCCTCACTGAGTTGAAAGAATATGGTTATCAGGATTCCAGGACCTTAGAAAAAGCACCTACTTTCCACCCTGCAAATGACACCTTCACTTCATTCACCACAGAGTCTGGCTGTAAAGTCAAATTCATTACTCTCAGAGGAGATAACTCTGACTAGTGTCTTTTATACCTCTACCTCTTCTGTTCTTAAATAGTTCAGTCATAAAATTGGCTGACTATGTGATATGAAACAGAACTATTTTTTGTAGCCCTGGAACAAACAGATCGAGTGCAAATAATTTAACACTCCACCTGCCCGTTATGGGCAAAAAACCTAAGGTAAGTTATTAATATAAGTGGTTTACAGAAGTCAGAAAACCCAAGAAAATTTGGAATAATCTAAGACAATAAACATACTGGACAAAACAAAGTACACATTACAGAAGATATCATTACTTACAAGGATAAGAATAGTCTTAAAGTTAGTTTAACAAAATAAATTTTAGTTTAAGAAAATAATGTTATGTTTAAATAAATTTAACCGTATTCTCCAGCTGTACTGCATATTAGTTTACATAAAAATGAATGTTAATTGTAAATTAATTGTTGTTTAGTGTACACTATAATTTATCGTTCCGTGTACGTATATTATACGAATGCATTTAGTAACCAAGGAGTTAAATATTAAGTAGCTACTTTTCTACATGTTACATAACTTGTGTTCAGTAGTACATAACTTAGTGTACTGGCGTTGCACTTCATCCCAGAGACTGCATTTTTATTTTGAGGGTTTGTACATTGTATCAATCTCTTAGAAAAATGTATTACTTTTCATATAATCATTTAGCGTTTTTTATTTTATACAAAAATTATTATTATTACTTCAAAGGCTTCCACGAACAGCAAAAGCAGATCGAACAACAGGAAAAAGGAAAATACCGTACAGTGAAATAATGTTTGCTACATAAAAAGCTTACCGAAATACTTAAAACTAATTTGATGTAGAATGGGGTTTAACGACAAAGCTTACCATGTTAAACTCCTTTCAATAATATCTTGAATATCATACTCGTATTACCCATCAAAATAGATACGAAAGAAGATGGAATAAACATTGAATATCTAACATCAATGATATAGATTGGAATATCATGTAGGCTTGTATTGAACGTATTCTACCCTTGATGGTGTACAGTAACAAAAGAACGAGACATATTTTAAACCCAGGAGGTTGAGTCAAAAGAAGAAAAAATTAATCAGATAAGTGGACTTTAAAATAAAATCAATCAACTACTTCGAATAACAAAATCAGAACGCGCAAATCGATGAAACATCAGAACTAGCTTGAAATCGAATCCAGAGTACGAAAAAATTATAAAATGTATGGTTAAAAATCAGATAGGTACGAATTTATTAAAATATTATCATACTTTAGTAATACATCTTAATAAAAAGATTAATTTAAATACGAGATTTAGAAATTTTATAATCCTAATTAAATACAGGATGGTAGTTTATTTATAGAATTATTTATTTATACGTTTCAACTCTTTATTTCGGAGACTTTTTCACTGTGTAATGAATAATGAACAGGAAACGACTTTTAAAATGAATCGAAACTTATAAATAAAAAAATTGTTAACAAATATTAAATGTTGTATGAAGCACATAGTAAATAGATAACTTACAAAGAGCACCTTCTAAAAACAAATACAGTACATTTAAATTTAATGCAATAGAGATAGGAAACACAAATAATCATCCTTTAGCAAATGGATATTTTTACATAAAAAAGTAAATAAAATAAACAACAGTAAAAGCAACCTATTACTGCTCAAAGGATTTCTCATTTATTTACAACAGTTCTACACCAATCGAATGATGAATTTGACCTGTAACATTGTCCTAATTTTTCCCGTGTCTTCTTCTCTTAAATCCTAATGGAGAGGATAAAGCACAAAGATGATATAAAATATCACTCATCTATGAAGACAAAAACTGTATTACAGTTCAAAAATCGCTGGTGTTTAAACCAAGATTATATTAGATATATTAAATAAAGCAACAATTTATTGAATATGCGATTACCCATAGATGATTTTATTGATTTGTGAATCAGTTATAGACAATACAATTTTATTATCTGAAAACAAGTCAAAGAGAAATCACAGACCAAAACAACTCATTTACGAAAATTCAACGGAAATGGTTTAGAAAACATAACCGAAATCCAATATAATCGACTAATATTTAATAGTGTTTAAAGTTGAACTAAACTAAAAGTTATTCTCCTTAAGCAGTTAGTGGTCTCGCCAGTCCTTAAGGCGCGAGTGGAAGTTTTTAGTCATTCCAAGTCACTAGCATAGACGATGCCATTTCATATGGCTTATGGAGAGTGAGAGCTGTCTCTAATCGTCGCAGATTGCACTAGTATAAACAGTCATTAATTTACTATTAACACTCATCAATTAATTTGTTTTGATACATTTTTTTAACGATACATCTATAGAAAACCCTATTTATAAAATAATTACACACAGATAATAATTTCTTTTGATAATCATTAATGAATCAGAATAATAACCAATTATACCCCAAAGAACTAAAGACTGCAGATGATATTATCTAGCCAACAACACCAAGGTCGGGTGTGAAGTTGCCACTTCGCTAAGCCACACGCTGTTTCACTGAACTCCAGCTGACTGTTTAACGAACAGACACTGTCACAGACACTGTGCTCCGCCTTTATCTGCAGTCTCTAGTTCGTTAAGCTATAATAATGAATATGAGTATGGTTTTGTTTGTGGAAAATCTATTTGGAAGCAAATTATCATTTATTTAAATAAACTTATATTACCATAAAAGTTAGGCTAATAAACACACTGTACATTTAAAGCGATACAATTATTAGTAGTAATATTCCTGTGAAATGGTAAGTGCATATTCCTAAGCCATACCGAATAACATCATCTATACAAACACTATCGATGGTCGGCCAATAACAGACTGTAGACTCATGGGGAGTCAGATAATGGCTTTTTATTTCTACAAAATAGAGGGGGAGGTTCACGAGCCATATGAAATGATACCATCTATACTTAACATTAATGAAATAAACAAATTCATATTTTTATGCAGAAAATCAAGAGTTATGATAAAAACCCACATAAGCTACTTCACGGCAATGTCACTGGCCAGTAAGTAACATTAAATTGGACATCTTTTTGTTAACTTATTGAACTAAAGGTTTTTAACTGCAAAGAACCGTTCGCCATTTGACTGAAGTTCTTTTGCTCACTACAAAATTTTACTTAGAACCATTACCATAATAAGTAGCACTATACTAATTATAAATTAATGATAGATTGGATAAAATTGGAAATCTTTACTTCAAATAAATATACATACATTAATTTTCTTCATTTTATAGACTCGCAGGTAAATAAATAGAAAGTTAACAAATCTTTATCTTTTAGAAATTGAGTTGGGAGAGTCATGCCTTTTGACATTGAAACTTAATAAAGATATGGTTATTTTACGTATATTTTTAAATTATAGTAAAAATGATAAGAAACGTTTACTTCAGGACGTTTGACACAAAATATGAAAATTTTAAACAGCAATTTTGAAATTACTGGAAAAAATAAGAGTATTATTTTAAACAAATGGTCTTTTTAAACAAATAGAAAGTAGTAACCTGATTTGATGTTACAACAATAAATCGTAGAATATAAACTGTTTACCACCTACAACACGTGTGCATCTCCCACTCTGACTGAGTGATTTGTGTATGTGTGTTTGTTTGCGTGTTTTTCTGTGAGTAAACGAGTATTTTCTTTAGCAAAACTTATCCTTGCTAGTGAATTTTAAATCGTAAAGAATTTATGTCTTGTTACAAAACTTAAAAGGAGTAAAATAGTAAATTATTGATCAATAAACTTCTACGATGAAGTTTCATTTATAATTTATAAGTGAGTGAAGGTCAAATAGATATACGTAACATAATCAAACTGTGCAATTCAAGAAAGAAATATAAATTGGAATACAAACATCACTAGCGCACGTACTTGGCTATTTCTTCCTCAATGTTGTATCTTAACAATCAGGGTGATGATTATAGGTAAATTTTATAGCATTAAAGCAGCTAGTGAGTTAGTAACTAGAGAAAGATCTGTACGCTAACGATTCCATCTAGGCACGCCTAGATATTATCCTTTAGTTTAAATCTGATTTACGATTTATTGCATTGACTTAATGCCATTTTGATTTGAAGATTAATTGATTTGATAAATATTTATTTACATTTTTAATAGTGCCAACTGCTTTTTTATTGGAACACGGATTTAATTCCCAACATAATATTCATTATTTCATTTTATCTTCTACGTATTTTGTACCGACTCTACAAATGAAGACTGGCCACAACTTTGGTAAATCACTCTCAATAATGAACCAACCTCAAAATTTCTTTTGAGGTTGGTTCACTGTTTACCACCTACAACACGTGTGCATCTCCCACCATTACCATAACCATAATCATACCATTACCATAATAACCATTAAAAATTAAATCAACCAAAAAATTATACCCAAATGGTATACCCCAGATGGGTATTTTCCCATCTGTGATGCTGTTTATTTTCTTAACAGCTGTAAATTAATTACATCAATTCTTTGATGCTAAAACGGGCAATCCAAAAAAAAAATCAGTTAATTCTTCAAATCCCTTAACTTAATGTGGAAAAAATGTGTTTAGGCCCTACATTACGAATTAAACAAAAATTTGCAACGATTTTGTATATAATTAGTTTCGCATGAATATTTTTATATTTATTTGTGATTCTATTTATTTGTGACAAAAATTGAGAACAGGACCAGTGATTAGGGCGGGTTTAACCTACGACGTGTGCAGCCAAACACACAAAACCTTAAGAAGAGGCACCAATACAGCAAAAGAAAATACCGACCATGAATTTAAAACATTAAAAACCATTCTATGTAAAACTTTTACTGCTGCTGATGTTACAGTCAATACTGAATAAGTTAAATTTAATAAGCAATTTCAAGTTCTCAAAGATGACTCATGAATTTATAAGCTTTATTGATTTTAACTTTTAAAAAATGAAGTCAAAATTTAGTTAAGCGTATGAAAAACAGCAGCTTGAATCGTACGATAATTATTTAAATAAATCCATTTATTGGACAAAGGTGTTACAATACGAATGCTAAAATGCTGCAGCTAACTGAATTATTTGTTCAGTAACTGAAATTCCTACCTACCTTTGTTTTTTTTCAAAATTCAGCTTCATTACAATTTTTAATACGTATTGAACCGTACAAATCATGAAAACAGTAGACTAATTGTTTTGTTTTTTGTAAAATTATTTTCACTGGTAATTACCTTTTCACGAATCAATTTATTGTTCTTCAAGAGCAGATTGTAAATGTTGTTAACGTCATTAGCCGAAAGGCTGGTTTCAACCTCTAGAGGTCTTACTAAGTGAAACGAGGAGTGAGGTATTTTCCCATTGTCTCCTCACTAAATCGAAAAGTATGCTTATCAGCATGCCAAGTCCTCTGAAACGCATCTATTTTCAACAATGCAAATGACACTTTCACTTCATTCATCGCAGGGTCACAGGGAATAAAATTCATTACTCTCAGAGGAGATAAATCTGACTATACTCTATCTTTTAAGCTGAGAACTACTGTAAACAACATTTTACTAGTAAGTTTGGATCTGTTGTGTCTACGCTACGTGTAACCGGATGGCTAGCGCCCGTTGCTCGCTTTCATCATTTCTATATAGCCTACTGTAAAACAATTCCAATATTATGCATTTCAATAGATGCTGTACTAAAAATCGAAAAAGTTCTTTGTTTAAATTTATTTATTCTAATCTAATTGTTGCGGACAATGTTTGTTTGTCCTACCATTCGGTAATAAAGGAAAAGATTTCTAATCGATCTTCTAAAAAAATTACGATAATTGACTGGTTAAAAAGTAAAAAGGTACAATTCGACAAAAGCGTGTTGAACGTTAAACTTTTAAGCTAATTGAAATTAATTAAACCTAAATTTAATTTGTATGAACTGGAAAAGGCAAGCAACTGTACAGAGCTATGATTGCCGCCGTACCACTGAAACCTAAAACATATTGAGTAGTATGGGCTCAGGTGAAGGATTACGTGGCTACAAATAATAAGACATTTAAGCTCCAAGAAGTAAGGAAACTTTGAAATTGGGATTTCTAAAGTAAGCCTAGCAGTGGATAAGTGGAAAACTGTGCAGCTCACGTGAATAGGAGGAGAAACGCATGTGGGATTTAAATTCTTTGAGCGAAGTTTATGTAGAAAAACTTAACTAGACGTTGACATTGGGTGGACCTTATGTAAAAATTTCACTCGACGTGATGCCCAGTAAGAGTACGGACCGATCAGAAAGCAGCACCCTTCGAATGACGTAACGCCAAAAGACACTATTTGATTGGTTGATATCGGTCTGACGTAGTACAGTAATATAACCTCTCTGATTGGACAATATTAACCAATAAAAATGATACAAATGAATACATCTAATTGGTTAGAATGTGGGCTTTCTCATTGGCCGAAAATACTCAAATTTAATAAAAAAGTAGCGAGCGTAGGCTCAAAATACTAATAATTTAACACTCTGATTGGCCAACAATTATCTTAGCCATTGACTTCACACGCGCATGACACTCAACTTGACCCGCCTCACTCACGAAACCTAAATAATTCGTTTGTTGTATACCAGTTATGTCTGATATATATGTTTTCGTATCTATTAAACATAATAATAACTTAAGTCAAAAATATTTTAATTAACGTTTTGTGAAGTTTATTCCTCGTTGATATTGGATCTGTTAGTTAACAGAAAATTTATGTCTTCTACACAATCTGTATAAAACTATAACCTTTAACACCTTACTCGTACAGATGAGAAGAATAAAAAATTAGTTGGACGACGGCAATCGCTTAAAGCAGTAGGTAGCGAAATTATAAGCAGAAAAATTATTATAATCTTGGTAATTATGGATTTTACAGAGTGTATCGCCTATATGAGTTAATGTAGGCCGCTTGTTCGAACATTACAATTTTATGAAATATTATCAGATGCAATTTTTAAACGTTCCGCAAACGAACAATTCATGCGTTCTCTAAAAAAGGGTAGGTTAATAATATTCTTTATTTTAAATCCAATTTGTCAGTAAACTTTAAAATAGGTAAATGTATAGCTCTTGAAATTGTTATGATATGAAGTTTGTATTTTAGGTAAGCAGCCGAAAGGCTGGTTTGAACCTCTAAAATATTTTCTGAGTGAAACGAGTCGTGAGCTGGTTTATCTCGCCTTCTAATAGAGTTAATAAATATCCGTATCAGAATGCCAGTTCCTCCGAAAAGCATCTACTCTGGACCCTGCAAATGATACCTTCACTTCATTCACCACAGGGTCTGGTTCTGTAATGAAATTCATTACTTTCAGAGAAGATAACTCTGACTAGAGTCTTTTACACCTCTACCTCTTCTGTTCTTAAATAGTTCAGTTATATAATTGGGTGACCATGTGATAAGAAACAGTTCAATTTTTTGTAGGCCTGGAACTATCAGATTGAGTGCAAATAATTTAACACTCCACCTGTCTGTTACGGGCAAAGATTGTAAATAAAAAGTATTCTATTAATAAAAAAAGAAAATACAAGTTTCAGTTTTCACAATGAATAAATTTTCTTATATCATAACTAAACATAATAATTAAAATAATTGTATTTGTCAAATTCTTGTCATACCTCCCGCTGTTCATTAATACTTTCTCAATTATTCTCCATATTTTTATAATATTTATGTATTAGATGTTGGTTTACTGAAATATTTATAAATTACCATTATTTGTATGAGTAAAGGGATGCAAAAGCACTTTTACACACAAAAAACTGATCTTAAAACTGGGACTGCTAGTTGATTTTAACGTTAAAATTTTTCATACTCCAGCCAAGGATCGAATATTGAACCATTGGCTTTGCAATCGACTACTTTAAAGACTGAGCTACCGAGTTATGAATACTCTAATGATTTACTGTTTCTGTTTAGTAAAGATAATCTCATTAAAAATAACAACCAAAAATTTGATAACGGCAATAATTTAATGTAGTTGCCGTTTCAACAAATAATTACATTGACTCGCTTCATCTCCTGTACTCCTTTGTTAAACATCAGCGACAGTGACAATGATTGATTGACTAAGTGAATGACAACGAATCAAATTTCTCATTAAATTAATGCCAATCATTTATGTCGGTTTTATGTATGAACTGTTTAATTTTAATAGAATATTAAAATGATGTTTTTTATACACAATTAAAAATCATAAATGAAAGACAGTTCTGACGACCGATGGCATTAAATTAGACTCGTTATTACGGTAGTAAAGGAAAACAAATATACTGCACTTACAAATCCATCCGAATAAATAGCGGTAAGTAACCACCACTGGAGTAAACTGCTAGATTCATAATGTTAAAACTAATCGATCGATCTGCATTACCTGAAACAAAACAAAAAATCAATTAATTTATTAATAAATGTAACATAAAATAAATCCACAATTAATTAAAACTAAATATATTTTACTGAGATTGACTTGAACGGAAAGACAAAGGATTACAGCCAAAGTTGGAGACAGTATTTGGCAAGGATATAAGATCACAGGATACCTAAATAGGTGCACTGGTATGCTCCAGAAGGAAAAGGGATGTCGGAAGACCTAGGAAAAGATGGAAATATATGATATAGTATGTGATTCCGGAATAGGCTGCAGCCTAATCCTTAGCTGGAAAAAGAAAAAGAAGAAGATATATTTTACAAAATTATCATAATGGTCACAACATCGTTTCTAGTAAGCAACAAAAGTGACTATGATTAAAAGTCATTTTAGTTAAATGATTAAACTACTTTACTAATCATAATGGATTCTGGGAACTACTAAATTATTTTGTTTGTTGCAACGAATTATTTGATTAAGGATTTAAATGGATTTGGTTTAATGGATGCAACAATGCAGACCAGGTGAACGATCGATTTTCTTACGGATTGTATTAGGTATATTAAAAGAATTTTAATTATATATAAACCGTGAAAACTAGTTCAAATATCACAGATTGTATAATCATGTAGGCAGAGAATGGTATCTGTTATACAAACGACAGAATCTAACTGATTTAATCATATGAAAGATTATAATACGAGTACACATTATGTTTAATAATTCACAACCTATTGCGCCCATTTCATCGCGGCTCATTTCTAACCTCGGACGGGTTGCGTTAAAATTGTTTTTGAAAACAACAGTCAATGAACAAAAATTACTATCATTGATATTTTAGAAGTTTCACAACTACAACCATCGGAATATATTTAATTAGTATTTATTTATTCTAAGTAGTTGCCGCTTTTTACACCTTAAACGTAGGTGACTGAAATGTGAATGCTTCATTTTCTAAGTTGTCACTTAAAGAAATTACTTACCAATTATCAGAAGTGTAACACTTTAGAAAAGTACAAAAATAATAAGTACTACTTCTTAAAAGTAAATTATCGAAATGTTATACACATAATTTTGTCACGTTGTTGGAATAAGCTTATTTATATAAATGTTTTATTTGTTAATACGAGTAAATGAATGAAACCGCTTTGGTTTTTCTACTCAATACTTAAGGAACCAATCGGCCGAATTTCCATGTTGAGGATTAAAATCATCCTTCATTACAGAAATGTGCCTTATCCATCAATCCAATTATCTAATGTTATTCTTCTATGAACCTCACCAAAGTTAGTATTTTTTCTAAGCCAGCTGTTTCCTTTTCCTATTATATGTAGTCGTTCCCCAAGAACCCCGTGTGTATGTATTAGATACTCAATAGATACTTTTTAGCCCGTTGGTGTAATGGTCAGCGCAACTGTCTTCTATTTCAAAATTCCCGAGATTGATCCCAGATCAAGTCTGCCATTTTTTCATATTTTTATCACCTCATATCTTTATCTACACACAAACCAACGATTATTTACACATTTTTACCCAATAAAAACTCTTTTCTACCGCGGATAGCAATACTTTTTTCATGGGGTCAAACAAATTTTTAATCTATACTATTTTTCAAGGCTGATGAGGTCTGATCGTACAAATTGCCTCCTACCCACTTTATAGCAAGCCAATGACTTGCCAACAACGTTGCCAATACTTGTTTTTGTAGCTTGTTGTTAAATATTTCGTCAGCCATTTTTTGGTCTTTCAGTATCAATTATAACCTTTAAACATACAATCAGCTGATTAACTATATTATAAAGTATTGCATGTTAACGCGCTTTATAATCGATTTGTTCAGTACGAGAAGCAAGACGGGAGTGAACTATTGCGGCTCTTATACGCATGCAAGAGTAATGTTTGTCAGGTACAATCTGACAACGCTGGCAAACATTCTGATTGGTCTAAACGTGTGAAACAGCAGACCTCATCAACCGTGAAAAGCATAGTAATACAGGATACAGTTTAATAAAAATTATTTCTGAACGATGTTTCCTACATTCCGAAATAATACAATTATCTTAATCAGTAACGTACCAACTCAGCTGAAGAATAAAGGGAAAAATATGCATAAAAGAAAAGAGAGAGAGAATTTGGAAATAATTTTGAGTTAGTTGGCAAACGTAGAGGTAAAGTCGAAGAGGCATAATCACTCACAGGTGAAGCTTGCATATAATCCCGTATAATACGAGTAAATAACACGAACCCCCAAGCGAAGTATCTCCTGATTAGTTTGCAGCCCGACTTGAATAATGCACGAATACCAGTAATAAGCTTACTTTACCTTACCACAGCCATTTTCCCTCAACTGTAAGACAGACAACTGAAATACATTATAATTTTCTTTTTGATATTAAAAAACGAAACAATAAATGTAAGGCATAAACTGCTGACGTCATGAACATATTATACAAAAGTATTTTATGGATGTCTATTCGAAAAGAGTAAATAGCTAGAATATTCAAATACTAAACGTGTTAATGCTATAAATTTTCAGAGCATATAATTTATGCAGTGAAACTTATTCTACCTGAACAATCCTATTTCACTGCTTTTAAATACATTTACGTGAACAATTGTTTGTCCAAAAAACAACTGAAAACGCAAATATTTTATGTGGACTATCCCCAGTTGGGGACCCGAGTTCGTGCGTGTGTGATTTTATTTAATGTTGCAGAACATGTCTTATCAGCTTCATGACCTGAATTTTAAACAACTTTAAACGTAACACGATTTGTTAAAAAAATAAAACAAATGACTGAAAAGTTTAGAAAAGTACAACTAAACAAACATTATCAATGAAAAATAGACTTTTCAACAGCGATAAGTCACATATAATAAAAGGACTATAACACTAAAGCTGTTCATAACAATTATTACTAATTACAATACGAAACCTTATAATTTTTTAATTAAATAATAGTTAAACCCCTGCTAAAGAATAAAACAAGACCCAGAAGATTTGTACATTCTGATATAAACGTGTTATATAAAACAGTCAACAAAAGAAAAACTGATGTACTGCAAAAGCAGTAACCGACAAACTAAACGTTAATATAATTTATTTAAATTAATTACTACAGGTGTTTATGATAGTTCTCTACCGTTAGTGGTTATTGCAATTACCAGAGCCGTAATATATTCCAATACCTACTCATAAACATACTGGGAATTACCATATAATACAAATTATATAAATAATATAAAATATAAATACTAACTAAAACCTCATAACAATATATCACGTTCATTACCTTAATCGTTCTATATATCACGTAAACATTCTTCCATACGAAGAATACAACGTTACATATCAATTTCATTATTCTCACCCGATATGTTTGACACCACGAGACATTTATGAACCAGAAATAGCCGTTTTTAAAAAACAACTTTTTAGTATTGTTTAATAAAATAATTAGCTCATAAGCGAATTTAAAATATGGTGTTATCGAAGGTCAAATAAAACTAAAAGATTCAGACCGATATTTTCTTCAAATCTAATTCGTATATCATTCACTTACTTCAATTTTACAATAAAAATAAAATCTGTTGTGAAACACTCACATGACTTTCTCTTGCCAATGCAAATAATGTACAAAATATAATCTAACATTAGTAATAAAACATTAGAAATAAAAATAAAAAACTAACCTCAAAATACATAACCTTTTTTTAATCACGAGTGAAAGACGCAAAATGAAAATCAACCTCAGTTTGGCTTTAAAATACGAATAATCACTCTTTCACGCTATACTAGGCTCTGTCGAGAAAAATTCTCTAGGTAAAAGTTGTAAATCTTTTAATTTCCTATAAATTTGATTATATACACTTTTGTCGTAAAATGTACTATACTAAGGCTGAAATCTTTAAAAAAATCGATTTTTTTACACGATTTAGTGAGAAAAAAAGCAGAAAATCGCTAATTACCGATAAACTAAGCGTTATAGAAAAAAATGTTTGGAATAAAAGTTGTGGGATTTTAATTTCTCTATATTGTTTGCTATCTACATTTTTGCGCTAAACTCCATATTAAAGCGGCAATCTTAAAAAAAAACAATTTTTTTTACGAGAAAACAGCCTTTCCGAAAATTTCAGCAGACATGACGCCTACCCTATCTTGTAGAACATAAAAAATGTAGTAAATGAGGCGATTTTTACAAAAATCGTAGGAGCCGTTTTTGATAAAATCGCAAAAAGTGAAAAATGACACGAATAAACAACTACTTCCGGTTGACCGATTTTGATGAAAATGTTCGTGTCGGGTCCTCTAGTGATACCTAACTTAAGTTTAAAGTTTGTACGATGTTACGTTCTTGAGATATTCTGTTCACACACACACACACACACACACACACACACACACCCACACACCATGCTGTGATGGTAGCTAACGTTCTGAAAGGATACAGAACATGAAGAAAAAGAATCGAACCAGAATCGCACGTACCCATTTACGACTACGCTACAGCTACGGCCATCCGCCATCACGTCGAAAATAAAATAAAACTAAAAAGTAAATTAATAAAATCATATTATTGTAAGCATCCTACCAAATTCAGTAAGTGATAAAGAAACAACATAACTCCTAGAAATCAAATAAAACTAAGTAAGTCTTATAGTATAGCTACTAATTATACGCAATTGCGAGGAAGGCATAAGTTAGCCACCTCACTCCTCGTTTAACAGTAAAGCCTCTAAAGGTTTAAACCAGCCTTTCGGCTGATTATGATGATCTAAACACCAACATAGCCAAATAACTTAATAATAAAAATATAACCTATCGCATTACTAAAACACACAAATACAGAAATTTTTAAATGAAGATGATTCCATTAATACATATTCTGATGTGTAAGAAAAACCACATGTTAACACTATAGGCCTAATAGTATATTTTATAAAAAAATTCTTCGACTTTAGAATACATTCCAAATATTTAAATTATCAACACAATTTTTTTGTGTTCATAACATAGCAACAAATGCAAGTACTAATAGGCCTAATTCTAAGTAAGTTAATACGGGTCCACTCATTAATTACAGCACAAGGTACGATTCTACAATGCAACGTTTCAAAACGGTACTATTATTTTAAAACTACAACGTTTTGTAATGACACATTAGGTACAACCAATTTATTATTAGATTTTAATAAGCGCTTTTAAAGCAACAAATTGTAAGTCAAGAATTATATTTTAAAAATCACTTTTCAACAGTTAGAGCTGAACTATTTCTTTAACACCGTATGAGTTCATAAGACTAATCATTAAAAGTTTCAAGACGACTGGTTTACACTGCATGGGATATAGTTTATAAAAACAAAAATTAACTGCAACGTGAACAAATAAACAAAGGAATACGTACATTTGAGAAACATCGATCTCACACTAACTGTTTTTTTATATTTGTTGAACATCATTTATTGTTTTAAAGTTTATTTTAAGTCACATCGACATCTTGGTTATTAGTGACTACGTGGGAGTGAGGAACGGTAGGTTTGAGCATGTTATAATTTTCCAGACCCTGACTGGGAATCGAATCCGGGACTTTCGCTTTACAGCGTAGCACGCTAACCACTGGGCCACAGAAGTGGACACAACGATATATTTTTCTTTAATTTTTCTAGAATTATTTTTTTGCCCATAACGGGCAGGTGGATTGTTAAATTAATTGCTCTCCATCTGTTGGTTCCAAGGCTACAAAAAATAGTTCTGTTTCTTATCACATAGTCAGCCAATTATATGACAACCATTTAAGAACAGAAGAGGTAGAGGTGTAAAAGGTACTAGTCAGGGTTATTTCCTCTGAGAATAATGAATTTTACTATACAGCCAGACCCTGTGGTGAATCAAGTGAAGGTGTCATTTGCAGGGAGGAAAGTGAGTGCTTTTCAGAGGACCTGGCATGCTGATAAGCATACTCTTTCAACTTAGTGAGGAAGGCATTGGTAAACCACCTCACTCTTCGTTTCTACTTAGTAAAACCTCTAGAGGTTCAAACCAGACTTCCGGCTGTTGACCTAAACTACAGAACTATTTTGTTACGTTCAGTAGAAGAAAAAATTTACAAGTCTACAGCACAAATAATCTTATATTTGTTTCAACGTCAAAGGTAAAACATTTGAAACTGGAAATAGCCTACCAACAAAAGTTGATTAAGAAACAAGTACTTTATTGTAAGAATTTTTGTCGTACATAATATTTGCAGCCTGTTATTTTAGAAAAAACCGATTTTGTTGCGGTTCGCCGCACAAAATAACCAATATGGGCTGAATTAGGCATCTGATAGAAAAACATTCAGCATGTATAAAGCAAAATCCTTAAAATATTATCTTAAAAATAATAATTGAGAAAAATAATAAAGAAAGAAACCAAGGTAAACCAAGTAATAAAGAAGAATCGCAGTATAGCAGTTACAAAAATTTAATAAGAAAAATAGGTATGTAAGAGAAATGTGCATAAAATACTATCTAATTGATAAAGATATCAAGCAGGAATACTTATGACGTAATAACAGTACCATTCAAGAACAATAACTGATTATAAAGGTGAATGATAATAAAGATCCGATATTGCGAGGACTGAAATTGTGTTCCAGTGATCAGATCTCTAAAAATTCACTAACGAAAAACAAATGACACAGAGAATAACAAACATCTCCAAGCGTAATTTAGAAATCGTTAAAATCTGTTCAGTATCTTTTAGTTTATTATTAAGTAATGTTTTTACATTAAAAGAGATAAATTTTACAGCTAAACATTTTAACAAACACCTTTTTTTTGCTATTAAAAATTCGATCACTAACAAGTAAATAGCTTTGGTTAAGCAATCAGTTACCAGTAAAAGACAAAACATAACGACCAACCCACCCGGTTGGTCTACAGGTAAAGTCGTCGCCAAAATCAGCTGTTTAACAGCTGATTTTCGGAGACGAAGGTTCCTGGTTCAAATCCTAGTAAAGGTAGTTACTTTTATACACATTTGAATGCTAGACAGTGGTTACCGGTGTACTTTGATGGTTGGGGTTCAATTAACCATACACTCTCAGGAATGGTCGGCCTGAGTATGTACAAGACTACACCTCATTTACACGTCATACATATCATTCTTATCTCATTGGATCATGGGGTTGCTTATTGTTCTGAATTGAACAGATTGCAACGTACACATATTAGGAATTGAACATAACGACCATAATTTATAAACATCAAGATAAGGAATCAATTTGTGAAAGAGTTTATCAGGAGTGTTTTACTTAAGGAAGTGAAACATTGGTGTTAGAAAAGTAGGATAAAACAAAATTAGAACGATTGAATGTAGATCATCTGGACCGAGAAAAATCTAAGTATGATTTTTTTACTGGGAATAGGATGTAAAAGCAAATTTATTGCAAGCTTCAACAAAATACAGGCAAAATATATTAGACAGATTATGAAACATAAAGATTTTATAGTGAAATTTTTATGGTAAGAGAAGAACCGGAAGGCCGAGGAACCAAAAACTTATTAAGGTTAAAGAAAGATATAAAATTCCGGAAGTAATCTGAACGAAATTAATAGTTACTGTAAGAAACTCATGGTTATACCTCCATGTCAATATGAATAAACAAATAAATCTTGAGTTAACGTACGTAATATAACACTTTGATGAGGACAACTGGTTAACAATTTCATTCTTTATTGAAATGGACTTATTCAGGTTATTAACACTTTTAATTTATCTATGTTTCGTTTCTATCTTCCTATGGGGATTGCTACACCTAACCAAAAACTATGAAATTTTTAAACTATCGGAACACAAAAAGTCTTTTAACGGCACGTTATTCAGCGTTTAAAATTACATTAAAAATTGGTAACCCCAAAATCTTTACGTCGCAACCCCTTCCCTATGGTAGGGGTAGTATTTTTACCTCCAAAATGGTTCATCGAAGCGAAAAATTGTATAGAATCATTCTTGTGCTTCTCTTAAAGTACTTCAGACAAATTTAGAAATTTCACACCTTCGTTTTTCAAACATTAACTTAAAATTTCAAAACATTTGAATTTCAAATTTTGAAACTGCAAACATCATCTTTAAAATTTCAAATCTTACAACTTCAAAATATTGTGATCCACCGAACTCCTTTGGTGGCCGAACTTCACCTTCTGGCAACTTCACCATGGAGTGCGGGCGCGCAGCGCACTCGCTTCCATGGTTTTGATCCACTTATAAATTCTGATCTATCTACCTCTCTGAGGCCGGACAGGGAAGCGGTACAAAGCGCCGCTGTAGTGGCTAGTTCACGGTTATAGCTCCAAGACAATATGAATAAACAAGTAAATATGGAGTTAATGTAACATAATACTTTGATGAAGACAACTGGTTAACAATTTATTCTTCATTAAAATTGACTTATTCAGGTTACAAATTACAACTATTAATCTAAGTCTCGTGTCAATCTTCGTTTGCTAAAGGCTTACTATTACAAGTAATAATAAGTATAGTAAGTACTCGCCTAACTCAATTTAAATAGATTGTTACAAAATATTTACCGTGTTTATTCAGAAGAGTACAAACTTTTTTTTGATGAAAAGTATTTGATTTTAATAAAGATTATGGTAATTTATTACTTTGTTTTTTTTCTGCTACCGATCATACTATGAAATCCTATGACATTAACAGGTACGGACTACAAACGATACATACAGTAAATAAAACATTAATTAACCACAAAAATGCCGAAAAAGAGATGGGAAAGAAATAATAAACTTCTGAAAATATGCAAAATATTTCATTGAACGAATTCATTAGCAGTAAACAGTGCACATACCATCTCATTATCCGTTGCTGTTTATTTGGCTGACATTCATATAATATGTACACTGTACAAGGTGCAACTGTGTATGTGTGTCTGTTTTGCGGTACTCTCATTATAAACAAGGGCAGTCAATAATGTAGTTAAAAATATAGAAGAGAACAAAGGTTGGTAATGAAAAATATTTAATTAAACATACACTAAATTATACCGTGAGTATTAATTGTATCGCGGAGTAATAAATTTAAAAAAAAACACAGAAATCGTTAACTTTATATAATATACTTAACAAAATACAAAAATCTTACGTTTGTTATAAGATTTCTTTTTAACTAAAAAATATTCAGCCTAAAATGATTTTCATTACGAAATTTATCTCAAGGGGATAAGGCTAGGTATTTAGTTCCTACCGTAGATATAAAACTGACATGAAACTACCAGACTTAACATAATAATTTTTCAGTACCTCACATTGTGAACTTTGTATTCAATCGTAAATCACACTTGTCTGTTAAGCAAAAACTAAATTATTATAATAATTAACAAATCCGGCGAATGTGGACATACGAAGGTTTAATCTGTGGCTAAAATCCAAACATAAATAGGACACAAGCCGTTAAAAACTGTTACAATTAGTCACGTGTAGTTGTTATTTCTCGATTCTGTTTTCAATTCTCAACTATATCCTCAAATTGTTCGTCTATCAAGATCTCACAACACCTCTGAATACGGTGTTCATATCCATTAAATAAACTACACAAATTTTTATTCTTAATTTTAAAAAAAATCATACAAATACAGGAATACGAACATTGGGCTGCATTAATAAAACAAAATTAATGTTGTTGTGCATAAGCATGACAAGAGAGGTTAAGCTCCTGAGCGGAAAGTAAAAATATATAATCACTTTTTTGCTGGTATGTATAACAATCTATACATATACAGGGTGATTCTAAATTATGGAAAATAATTTAGTACATGATTGTAGAGCTAAAAATAAGAAAAAAAGTTCATACAAACATATTTCCGCAAACACATCATTAGTGAGTTACAGCTAGAGAACATTTCGCCCCGATTTCAGTTCCCGTGGTGAAAAACGGAGATACTGAATTTTTTGGGGGCTACTTTTTGCGACAAATATGTTGGATTTAAACGGTTATTTACACTTAGTTTACAATTGCTTACAAAATTTAATTCTCTACAATTTATATTGGGAAAAATAATTTGTTCATTGGTCATTTAACAAAGTTACTGTGCATCAAATGTAGTAGACGGTGTTTTTCTACAACGATTTTTGCATATTTCATCCTTTTACTCAAAAAATGCTAACACTACAGCTTCCAAACTGGTTTTTTTCCGATTTTTAGGTGATTTTCCATGTAAATCCAACATATTTGAAAAAATTTCAGTTGTATTTCACCACGGGAACTGAAATCGGGGTGAAATGTTTCACTAGCTGTAACTCGCTAATGAAGCGTTTGCGGACATATGTTTTTTTTTTTTTTTTTTTTTACTTTTAAGACCACACTGGATCACTTTAACTTAGTTCAACATTTATTTAGACTACGTTGTTTTTTTTCTCCCAGTAGGCCTTCATTCTAAGCGATCGGGCTAGTCTCACGTCATCTGATACGACACTCGTTTTATATTGTTTAGTGGGAGGAGGTGCAAATTTAAAGCTTTTAATGATGTTTAATTTTTCGGATTTATTTTGGAGGTCTTCAATTTTTAACCCCAACTCCTCCAGATCTTCATTTATTTCTCTCATCCATACCGGTTTGAGAGCGAGTCCACAACAGAAATTCAATATCTGTTTGACATATCTATTTTCTGGATATCTCAATATGTGACCGAGGTATGATATTCTCTTTTTCCTCATCGTCTCAGTTACTGGATCAATAGTTTTGTAAACTTCACTATTGGGCAAAAGTCTCCAGTGTCCTTCCACTTTGTTTCTCTTGCCTATGCAGGTTCTCACTATTTCTCTTTCCTTTTTGACAACTCTGTCAGTGTTAATCTTGGATTTTATTTTAAACAGGGTCTCACTGCAATAAGTAAAACATATGTTTATATAAACTTTTTTTTTATTTTTAGCTCTACAATCATATACAAAATTATTTTACCATAGTTAAGAATCAAGCTGTATATTACCCTTTGCTCTACTTGTTATTTTAAAAGCACCGGGTTAGTCTGGTAGTAAAATCGTCGCGCCGCAAGTGAGCTAATGCATGGAAACGAAGGTTTCGTGGTTCAAAACCTAGTATAGTTAGTCCAATCTGAATTGGCGCGCATAGCTATAGAGGTGTGATCATACCTCTCTTTCCTCGCTCCATGTACAAGATAACTCACAAACAACGTGACAGAAAATGAATAAATTGTTTATTTGCTTATGTCGAATAGAAGGATAAAATGTTTAAACAGGCTGTGGTCTTAGGTAACAACCTGTACTTGTATAGCTATTCGAGTTGATGTGCCAATTCAGTTTGGACTTACCATAATAGTAGTTATTTTATACGGATTTGAATACTAGACAATAATTACCGGTATACTTTGATAGTAAAGGTTCAATTAACCATACTTTCCCAGGAACCTAAGTTAATACAAGACTACGCCTCATTTACACATCGTAAATATCATCCTTATTACACTGAATCATGGGGTTGGTTACTGTTCTAAATTTAACAGTTTGCAAAGTACACACATTAGGTTAAAAAACGTTTTATTTCATTTGCATTAAGCTGTTTGATATTATTTAATTTCTTTCAACCTTTCTAAACGATTCAGACTAAAGTTTTCACTTCAAATTAATAAAAATGGATTCCCACTAAGACAGAGACAATGTCAGTAATAATGAATCAGCCGAAAATGCATGTACAGTCCTGAAGAAACTGTTCAACTGTTGTGTCAGTTGTACTATGTTTAAATATTTAAAACCTACAATTTACTCATAATCGTGCTTCATTTTCTTAAAGGTTATCGTCCACACCTTGACCTTCTGCTTCGTTTTGTTCACAAAAAGTAAAAGCATTTGCTCTGAGGAGACGTTTCTCGGCATGAGGATAAATCGTTTCCGTATTAATCCATATTGAATGATTTTCTTCAAAAAATAGAGAAAAAGCTGTTTGATATCTGAACGGAAATCACAAACCTACCACAAAATCAATAAAGAACAAAGAGATAATTGTATAGGTATCTCTAAAAAAAACCACCCAATTTTCCGTGAACACTATCCATGCGGTTTTTCCATTGGGTCTCAATCAAGACAAAAACAAGGCGTAACACAAGTACTGCTCGTTTATTAACATTATTTAGGTAATTCTTGAAATAAGTTTTACAATAGAATTATTACCACCGTATTTATTACTATTATTATTATTATTATTGTTGTTGTTGTAATTTTTAATAAAATATAGATTCAAACATTTTTTAAATCTTCTACACAAGAGAAAATTTATACAGTCAGATAAAAATTATTCTGAAAAATGTTAATTAAATATATTTATAGTATAATACATTAAAATAAATTTGAGAAACAGAAACGAAGAAAATGTTGAACACAGAAATTTGGCAGTAGGCAAAAACGAAAGAACGGGAAAATATGACTCCTTCAGGCGGTCGCAAATATGAGACGACCAAGAAGGAGAAGTAACGAACAGCTAAAGTTTTATCATCATTAAAGAAGTAAAAGATGTGATTAAATGATGGGGGGGAGGAGACTAAAACTGGAAGAATGAGAAAACGGATGAGGAAAGGTAGAAAAGAAAAAGAAAGACCGATGAGGTACAATTGTAGATAGAAAAAGAAAGAAATATATGGAGGGTATAACACAGCAAAAGAACTAAAAACAAAAGAAGTTTATGTTAGATTTATATAAGTAACTTATTATACGAATATCCCAGTGTAAGATAATAATATCAAGTCGAAAAGGGCACAATGAAAATTATACGCAGTAAAGCTACAATCCAAAACCAAACCGAATAAATTAAGACAAAACCAGCCAAATAAAGTAAAACTTTAATTCAAAAAATGAACAGAGAATAATACAAATATCTACCATCCCGCATCGTACAAGGGAAAATAGAAAACCATATTTCACTTTCATGTAAATACAGCTTTTTATCTACAGTAATATTAATGAGTACAAACAGACTAATTGAAATAGCTGATAATGGCACGTGTGCTAATTATTTTTTGTTTCCAAACAAAAAATACTAGCGATAATATAAACTATTAACGATTGAAAAAGGTAAAAAACTAATTATTTCCTTAAAAAGTACACGATAAAAATACGGAAAACACTAATACTATAGTATAACAACTCATTTGTTATTTCTGAAGCAGTTGTTTACAGAAGAAACAATGCTACATTAAAAAAACGCTACGGGAATTATGTAGTTTCCGCAATCAATACATTTATGGATAGTTTATAGAAATAAAACAAATATGTTTAATTTTAGGAACATTACACACACACACAAAGAAGACTGGCAATTTCGCCTGCTCCGTGTGCGGGCGAATGGCTAGGGCGAATTCATACAGGAGCATTAAATAAACATTTTAAAAAATTAAATACTTTAAAATACCAACAAACATGGCTTTTTATTACCTGTTTACTTATTACATTTGTTCTAATGTTACTTTCAACAAAAAATATTTTTATTAAAATGCCTGATTAAAAATAATTTTCATAAGATATCTAAGATTATTCACAAATTCGATTCACTGTTAATACACTTTTCATTACAATACCTTCCTATTTATTTTATGTCTTTGAAAACAACAGTAAGAAATATAAAAAAATTACAATTGTTGTTTAGGTCATCAGCCGAAAGGCTGTTTGAACTCTAGAGGCTTTATAAGTAAAATGAGGAATGAGGTGGTTTACCATTGGCTTCCTCACTGAGTGGAAAAGTATGCTTATCAGCATATCAGGCCCTCTGAAAAGCACTTTCCAATCTGTAAATGACACCTTCACTTCATTCACCACAGGGTCTGTCTGTATAATGATGAAATTCATTATTCTCAGAGGAGATGACGCTGACTAATGTCTTTTACACCTCTATGTCTTTCGTTCTTAAATGCTTCAGTCATAAATTGGCTGACGATGTGATAAGAACAACGAAAATTTTGTGCAGCAGCAAGAGTGATTTAGAAGAGATGGGAAATGTAAAAGTAAGCAACGAAAACATACAGGAAGTTGGGGAATTCTGCTATCTAGGCAGTAAAATAACAAAGGATGGTAGAAGCACAAGTGATATCAAAAGTAGAATTGCTTACGCTAGAAAAGCCTTTAAAATAAAAAACAGCGCACTGACTACAAACATTGATTTTCAAGATTAGGAAAAATTTCTTAAAACATTATGTTTGGAGTGTAGCGTTATACGGGGGTGAAACGTGGGTGATACGGGCTGTAGAAAAGAAGAGGATAGAAGCTTTTGAAATTTGGTGTTATAGGAAAATGTTAAAGATTAGGTGGTTGGACAAAATAAGTAATTTAGAGGTTCTTAGGCGAGTGGATGAATAAAGAAGTATATGGAAGAAGAAGCATCTTACTAGAAGAAGAGATAGACTAGTAGAGCATATCTTAAGACATCCAGGTATTGGGCTATCAATAATGGAGGGTAATATTGAGGGAGTAAATTGTAGAGAGAGCCAAGGATTAAAATATATTAAGCAAATTACAAAAGATGTAGGGTGTTACAGGTGTGTATATATGAAACAACTTGCGCAAGACAGAACAGCTTGGAGAAATGCATCAAACCAGTCGAGAGACTGATGACAAAAAAGCTAGCGATAACCCGGTTCACAGCGTGGGCGTAAAGCTACATAAGAAAATAATAATGAATAACAAATGAACACAGGGAGTAAAATATTTATATAAATAGTAATGAAGAAACAACATAATTTAAAATAAATAATACCAGTGGGAGTCTTAACTAGTGGGTATTATTCTCCTCTCAGCATATAATTTTCTACTTTAAATTATCTCAATTACTATTTGCGCTGATTGTAAAATTGTAAATAATATTAATAAAATAAAATAGAAAGAAAAAATAGTACCTCTTGCCACCACGGTTTACTTTGTATTTGACAAGTTAAATTTTTGTTCAGTTTAAAATAAACCGAAGCAGAATTTACAATTAATTTGTATTTCACGTTTATAACTTTAACCCTAGAAGATTTAAAGACAAAGTGTATTTAAGTTAGCTTAAGGGATTGCTTTCGTTTTAAAAAGTAAGTACTCTTTTACAAGGAACTAAATAATTTTAAATGCTTAAACACAAAGGGTTTTTTCTTTTTGTAAAACAAAAGTAAAAGAAGAAAGTAAAATAGAAGTACTACACGTAATTTCAATACTTAAAGAACGTTCAAATATAAGTGCAATCCACAATTTATGCACTACTTTCGGATATAATTAGCTGTTTTGTTAAAGCCATACAAAATATTTTAAAATGTTTAAAAAACTATTTTTCAACTCTATAAAATCCCATTACAATAAAATTGTTTCCTACGTTTAATAATTTAGGCATAAGATAAAAAAACGTTAGAAACGGCATTCAGTAGGCCTATCGAAAAAACCAAAAAAAGATATTAAATTTTAACAACGTTTAGTTTTGCAAAAGAACTTTTCCGGTAATATTTCCTGTAATAAATAAAACAATTTGGTAGATTAATTTGGAAAATAGAGTATACGTCCACATGAACGTTACCATTATTTTAATGTCCGGAATAAATAGTAATTTAATTTTGAATAACTGATCGCTGAACAACCTCTACATCAGTAAAACCAATCGGCTACATAACTATAATACAAAAAATTTTGTTATGATTGTTTATTTTGAAACTGTGCAATACAGTATAAACATTAAAAGTGTAATATACCAAAATACTGGTACAATTAAACATATCTATATTTTGGTCTGTCAAAACATAATACTGTAAACACAGCTGATCCAAGCAATGTGTTAAAAAAATAAAATATTATTTTAAAAGTGGTAAAGAAGTTTAAGCAAATTTGCGTTACTAGGTAACTCAAGTAACAAGAAAAGAAGAAACTATATAATTTTTCTGAAGTTGTGTTCTGGGTTCCAAGATGAGAGGACGGACACAAACTCATCATATTTAATCTTGTATAATTAATAGTTATATTAAAATATATAATCATGTAATAATATACAATATGTAGATAATAATAATAATATGACGACACAAGATCTTGATTTTGGAGATAATGATAAAAATTAACAAAATACATTCTAAATAATAAACCATATATAGTTTGTTTACATTGCTAAAAATGGCTAAAAGAAAATGTACTACAAATTGTTAAATATATAAAAATAAGAATAATAAAGAAGATAAAATATCATATATGAAAAAGAATAAAAATTAATGCAAGAATGATGATAAATTGTGTATAACTTATTTACAATGTTACAAACCGGCGATCTCTTGTGTGGATGATAATTCTACTACTCCACAAAAGTTTCAACAAAATTCTTAAAAAAATAAATGGCATGAAAATAAAAAAACTCTTTTGTTATCTCAGTGTATAACTTAGATTAAAATAAAAAAATCCCTTTCATGACACGTCGCGTCTCATGGCCGGTGACAATTTAAAAAAACTGCTTACTTTTGATTTTATAGCAAAAACCATTAGTGACTTCTGTATCTTAACCCTTATACTTCCCTAATACTTCTGTATTTAACGCTTCATAGGGCAGTACTACGGGGAAAAATGTACTTGTATATATTGTTTTACAGGGACTTGAATAATGTATTTATAGAACAGTAAGATATTTCCTTTTTTTATGTTAAGCTCTGGTAAGTATACTTACCACGTTTATTGAAATGGGAATCACATAATTTTTAGTGGTAAGAATGCTTATTAAAACAATTTATAGTCCTATATAACAGAAAAATGTGTAAAGTAACTTATCTCAACTTTATATTGGCATTAATGCTTGCATTCCCGTAAAAATAATTGGATTTTCTAAGCACTGTACAAAAGTAACAACAAACCAACACGGTTTCGTACGTTGGTATGAATCCTTACCACATTCGTGTAACTCATGAAGCAAATGGTCGCTGCGCACTAATTTCAAAATGTGGATAGCCTACTTACCAAAGAACGTCTATAAAACCATAATAAAGTGCCAATAGGGTTCAACTGCATAGTTTATTCTTAAAATAAATCGACGTTATTGCCAGTGGTAAGACCAAAGACCTACAAAGAGGGACGTATAAAAGGGGTAGGGGTTAAGAGGAATTGAATGACACTATTTTTGTTTCCAAATTTGATTTCTGGACTTCCTGTTTTGGACCACTTCCGGTCGAAACCGGAACTTCAAACCTAATGATCTCTGTACGTACTCTTTAAGAGAAATCGAATGACACAATTTTTTCCAAATTACAAAATTGATTTTTTTGACTTCCGGTTTTGAACCACTTCCAGTCGAATTGGAAATTCGAACCCAATTTACGCCTACTAACTTTTTGTGTAGATTTACAAATCCGTAAACCGATTGTTGCTATCTCTTGTAATTTCTGACATTTGGGTGTAACGAACGGACAAAACAAAATGATAGAAGATAATTTTAAAAATTGCCACTTAAAAGAGAATTAATAAATAAAACAACAAACATAAAAGAAATTGAAAAAAATAATACCGATAAAGAAGTTTTTGAAAAATAAATAGATTATAATCCAGAGATATGTTACGTTGAAAAATTATTCTTAATACAATCATAATCAATATTTTTTCGTAAAGTTACAAGTTAAACTTACTGCAGACCTTAAAAAGAGAAAGATGTTGAAGATGGTAACGACGAGAGAGTGCGGGGAAGAGGAGGATGAGAAGGAGAAGGAGGAAGCAGTTTGGAAGGGATGAGAGAAGAGATGAGTAAGAATTTATAACAACAGTTCAGTAAATAAGTTGAAAGATAATAGAACCTATGACGGACACTACAAGTAAGTAAGAATGATAACAGCAAATAGTAAGTGAAAGTCAGTTTGCTTTCATCAATAGTAGCATTTGTACATTTTGGCACGAAGTCAGCAGAAATTGAGATCAGGCAACATAGGACGCTACTACTGTTTATTTATTGAACAAAACAACACAAAATTAGCCGTTCATGACCCACCGTATTCGCTAATAAGCAAGCAGTTAATGCGACTTTGAATAAACTAAATTAATTAATTAACCGTTAAACAAAAAGAAATACATGATCCATTTTAATATAAAACGTTTAAGGAATGATTACACTGCCAAGGTTATTGAAATATCTTACACAACCAATTAAAAAAAGTAATTATCTAGTTACAAGAAACAAGACATTTTATTAAGAATACACTGCAAAATACTTAACAATCGGTGAGACGACGGAAGATAACAGATAACTACATCATTGCTAGTTGTAGTAACTGAACTATTTATACTACCAAGAAAGAAGTAATAAAAATCCTGTTTCAAAAGATCCATGCAAGTTCGTCAAGACTAGCGAACTCTATCGTAATATCGTTACTTTCACTATCCGTCTACTTCTGCTGCAGTGTTACTCCAATGACCCAGAAATACGCAAAATAACCTAGTCATCATATTATGTTGATACGTTCAGCGACTAATAGTGTCCAACTATTTTCAGAAGGTAGAAGAATAACCACTACGTTTTGCTCGTCAAATAATGAAAATAAAATTTCATTATTCACCAACAAATTTAATTAAATTTAAATTTCATTATCCACCATTTTTTTGGTGTGATGTTTTAATAAAATAAATTGTTTATCGTGTAAAACAATAAATTGCTTGGTTTACTTAAAAGAAACAGCAGACTAAAGGGAAGGAAATAATTTATTTGTTGAAAGAAAAAGGTTACACAAAACAAAAAAGAAAACATCAGTAAACTAAACATATCTAACAAATAAGTAATAATAAAGCATTTTATAAAAAGTAACCAATAATAAAATTAGGCTGTCGTTGTTTAGGTCATCATCCGAAAGGTTGGTTTGAACCTCTAGAGGCTTTACTAAGTAAAACGATGAGTGAGGTGGTTTACGTGGTCTTCCTCACTGAGTGGAAAAGTACGCTTATCAGCATGCCCGGCCGTCTGAGAAGCACCTACATTCCACCCTGCAAGTGACTCGTTCATTTGATTCACCACAGGGTCTGGCTGTATAATGAAATTGATTACTCTCATAGGAAATAACTCTGACTATTGTCTTTTACACCTCTTATCTCTTCTGTTCTTAAATGCTTCAGTCATAAATAATTGGTTATACATGTGATAAGAAACAGAACTATTATTTGTAGCCCTGAGGAACTAGCAGATCGAGCGAAAAAATTAAAAAGTCCTCTTATCTGTTATGTGAAAATTAGGCTATAATTTTTATTTTATTTTAAAATTTTTTATCTAATTAATTTAGCGTTTACAGAGAAAAGTTCTTACGTACGAAAATATGCATGTCAATATCTGGATCTTTATCGACTACGTCGGAGTGTGAAACTAAATAAAAATTTTCACCCTAAACCGAATATGGAAACCAAAACCTTTAGCGCTGGCCAAATGAGCCACTGAGACAACTTTAATGAATTCTAGAATAAAAAATTGTACATATCATTGAAAACCCGGTATTACAAAGCAGTTAAAATGTAGCTAAAAAATAAAATTTAATTGCGTTAAGTAAGAGTTAACGTTTCGTCGATATTACAGACGTTTTAAACGGAAACTTCCTGAAAACGAAAAACCGACTAATAAGAAACCTCTACATGGCACACCTATCCGGTAATCTCCCACGCAGGCTTCATAGAGGATGGAGTAAAGACATCTACTATTCATAGAGGATGCTGAGAGTATATATATTATAATCCTGATTATTTGTTCTATTCTAAACAGTTATCAGTTGACAGTGTTGTTGGAATGTCCTTTTATTTGAGTAAAAATTTAAAAATTACCCGTGACAGTCTTACTACTGAGTACCATTCACCCTTACGTCATTCATGGCATATTTTCAACCACGATCGTAAAAACAATCTTTAACTTTTCTAGATCATTGTACATAGAGTTGTAAATAAAATTAACAATGTAAAAAAGTAAGAATAGAACAGCTACAAGTTCTATTACAAGTAATTTGGAAAAATCAAACTACAAAAATTATAACTAAATTTTAGTTCAAGTATAAAGTAGGCCCTACATTTTAATGAGTTATTTTCCCATGTACGTCTGTAATATCGACACTTCATGATTCTGGTACTTCTTATGACGAAGACTAATGGAATACACATGCTAATATTATCTTTGACCTTGACCATCAATTTTCGTTATTTTCCAGACGATTATTTGAGGTTGTTTATTTAAAATGTACTATGCCTTTTCCTTATTCATTTCTATTACTACACAATTACGTTGATGGTATTATTAGCGATGATGTACATTGCCTATCGAATAAATTACAAAATACTAGTTAAAAAAGTAATATGCGAGCGAGGACCAAAGATTAACAACGGATGAAAAACTTTAGTTTCATAATATTATTGACACGATGACACGACGTGAAAACCATCAGAACCCAGAAGCCATATATCTCCTAAACAACAGTGAAAGAGAAGACTAGATTTATTTTAACACTTTCACAGAAAAACAACAATAATAAATTTAAATTTATTAATTATAAATTTTTATTTTTTCTTGCCTATATGAATATATAGGATGGAAAGAATTGTTTACATGTCGATTTTTGGAAATTGAGTTTTCACCGGATCTACACGTTTTCAGACTCCCTGAACCCAAAAAACATGTTTTTAGCGATTGGTCTGTGTGTGTGTGTGTGAATAAAAATCATAAGAACGAAACATTATACGAAGTTGAAACTTGAAACTTTAGTTAGCTACCACTAAAGGACCTGACCCGAACATTTTCGTTAAAATCGGTCATTCGGAAGTAGTAGTTTATTCGTGTCATTTTTCACTTTTTACGATTTTCTCAAAAACGGCTCCTACAATTTTTTTTATATCACTTCATTTACTACATTTTTTTATGCTCTACAAGATAGGATAGGCGCCATGTCTGTTGAAATTTTGGGGAGGCTGTTCTCTCGTAGAATTTTTTTTTAAGATTGTGGCCTTATAATATACATTTTAGGACAAAAGTGTATACTATAATAAAAGTTGTAGACAATCTACAACTTTTATTTTAAAAACTTTCTTTGTATAACGCTTGGTTTCGCGGAAATGAGTAATTTTTTTTATTAAAATATGTAATAAATGGATTTTTTAAGATTTCGGCCTTAGCATGCATTTTACGACAAAAGTTTATATAATCAAATTTATAAAAAATTAAACGATCTACAATTTATTTTAAGCATTTTTCTCTACAGAGCCTAGTTTAGCATCAAAGAGTGTTTTTTCACACTATTAAGCCAAACTGAGGTTGATTTTAATTTTGCATCAATCACTCATGATTAATATGAGGTTATATTTTTGGAGATTAATTTTTTGTTTATTTCTAATGTTTTACTTATAATATTAGGTTTTATTGTTCATTATTTGAATTGGCAAGAGAAAGTTGTGTGAGTGTTTCACACCAGATTTTAATTTATAAAGTGATATCAGGGGGTTATACTATTCATGACTCGTACTCACAACAAATCTACTCCTTGTTCTATAAGCGAGTTCTAAGATTCAAAGAAACATAAAAATTATATAAGATAATATTTTCTGACTACTAATTAGTCATGTTAAAGATGTAACATGTTATGTTACACCTATTTAATAATTAAAACGATTTTGTGTTCTAAAATACTTTTATTCTTACTACGTCTTTAATGCATTTTGATTCTATACCCATAAATTTATACCCGATTTCAATTCGGCGAGGCCTGTAAGTTTTCATAGGAAATTTGTGTTGCTAATCTTGTCGAGATATTCTGGCTAGTGGTTTCTGAAAAGAGTTTCTTTTGTAGTATTACACTGAAGTGGAAGTTAAGCTTTCTTTTTTTAAAAAAAAGAAGGTAGATTATTGTAAAACCTTGATGGCGGCGTTAAAAAAATACATTGCATTCCAAAAAATAATATACTCTTATGAGCGACAAATGAAGTTGTAAACTCTCAATTATCCAAGACAGAAATTTTTAGTTTTTCTTCTGTGCGCAGTCACGTATTCGTTATAGAGGGGTAAAAAATTATATGATTTACTATAGCCCTACACTAAAAGTATTTAATACATTAGGCTAAGCAAAATAACATAGGCTTTTTTAAAAAACAACAGAAACATAACATTTAAAAAAAAGAACTAGTTTTATGCATTTTACTATTTATTAACAATGTGTCAATTAAGATAAATATTAATAAATTTTAATTAGGTCGCCCCCGTGATAAGTGGTTAAAGTGCTACAAAATAATGTCGTGGTGCAGTTAATAAACTATATAGTAAAATTGTGTAGCCTAAAATGGTTAGACTACAAAACTATAAGTCCCGAGTTCTATTAAAGACTAAATTCTCGAAATTTCAACACGTTAAAACCCACCGTTCCTAAACCTGCAATAGTTAGGCCAAATAATACGAGTACCCAATCCGAATAACTACCAATTATTAATACTTTTACTCATTTAGTTACCTATCTATATTCCCCACGGATTTTCGAAAAATAACAATAGACGAATATATTGTTATACTTTTCTTATTCGATTAGTATATTATTATACGAAACTATCATATTTATCTTATAATTTAAAAATCAGTTTAATTTATATCGTAAACTATGTGTTCTACTACAAGGTGTAGTGTAGAAAAGAACAATACACTTATCAGTTAAATTTTTGTCTAATTTTCTAAAATTTAGTACTGTGAATCATTTTAGAAATTCATAATTTTATTTTTCAGTATTAAATAAAATAGTGGCTACCTCTGTAGCGTAGTGACAAGTGTGTTAGCCTACAAAGCGGAAGGACCCGGGTTCGATTTCCGTTTAGGGTCTGCAAATTTTGATAAGTTAAAACCCACCGTTACAGTATTGAAACATACAGTAGTCGCTCATGACCAACCTGTTCAAGCAACTTTCAATAAACTAAAAATCGTTTTTTTAAATTAGTTTAGGCGTACGTACAAATATACTTTATATTACAATAATGTAAGATTGTCAGTTAAAACGGAGTATATATATTATAAGCTACCTTTAAATAATAATAAAATTACTTGGATAATAGTCGTGTCATCGATTACCGCAAATAATCGAGCGTTTACTGATCTCAGCATTAGTCTGAATTTTCTTTTCCTGTGGAACTACAGTAGTGCAAAATAACTGACTGACTATAAGTACGGTTATTAGGTAAATAACTGTACGCTCATAGCTTTAAGGAGATATGAATAACAAGACTACTAGGTTTTACATACAAATCGTAACTATATATCTAATGCTACACACCTACGCGACTTATTAACTGTTAAAAACATAATTTTTTTTGTATCTGACGTCAAAAAATAGATCACATTATAATTACTTTCAAACAGCATGGTAGAACTCGAACAAACTATTCTGAGATACAGACACAATTTACCACATACATAACCCAATAATGAAACATTCTCAAGCGTAATTTAATTCATTAAAATAAGTTTGAGAGAATAATTTGAACTATTACATAGTTCATAGAAATCATAAAAGAGAACGACAAATTATATTACACAAATCAAACGTATATCACAAACTGTAAAAAGTTTCATGGAATAATTAACAAAAACAAGAATACTTTTTGAAAACTAGTATACTGATACTTAAATCCCACCAATTAACTAGATTGTATGATACTATGAGTTCTAGATTCAAAGGTTTCAGGAACAATAGAAATTACGAAATACCTTCCCTTAATTTGTTCTAATTTACTAACATAATATATGTACTTTGCTACTTATTACCTACTTTTCTTATTTAAACATTTCCTTTTGAAACAATGGGATGTGCAGTGCTGCAACTACAACAGTTTAAAGATTTACTAGATAATTTAATACTGACATTTTACTAAGTGCTCAAGTGATTTATTTATTTATTCAACACGCGTACCTCTACTTATCTGCCCTTCCTATCTAGTACATAAATTTACAAAGGATTTTAATAACGCAATTAAAAATTACAAAATAATTTATAATATAAAATATGAATAAAAAAAATAAAAAAACTAATTGAAAAAAACAATTAAAAAGATCAGTAAATTAATGTTTCTTATAATTGGATCAAAACGATTAATTAACACATTTTTATCCCAACTTTACAACATTTTTACTCTCAACATTTTTATCCAACAAGTTACCAAAAAAAAAAAAATTAGTAACGTACTAATACTTCAGCGGTTCATATCTAGAATAATTACGCGCATATACAGAGTGTCCCACGAGTAACCAACTTACTTTCTGAGGTGTATTCCTCTCATCAAAATAATGAAAACAGTTTATATAAACAAAGGTCCGAAATGAATTAATTAGCGAGTTACAGCTGGAGAAAATTTTTGACCGGGTTCAGTTCCCTCGCAGAAATGAAGCCCTACAGAAATGTTCAGAGCGTTAATTACGTTGTAAAACTTTTTTTTATTTATTTTTTTTGTTCCTAATTTGTGTACGTTGCAATTTGTTCAATTCAGAACAATACGCAACCCTATGCCCAATGCGATGAGGATGATGTGGATGACGTGTAAATGTGGTGTAGTCTTGTACAGACTCAGGCCACCCATTTCTGAGAGAGTATGGTTAATTGAACCCCAACCATCAAAGTACACCGGTAACCACCGTCTAGTACTCAAATCCGAGTAGAAGTAACTACTTTCATTAGGATTTGAACCAGAAACCTTAAGTCTCCAAAGATTAACTGTTAAACAGCTGATTTTCAGTGGAAACTTTACCACCACACCAACCCGATGTTTCTTACTTAATTCATATTAATTTCAGATTCAGTCATAGAAGTTTCTCCAATTTTTAGTTAAATGTTTCACTATTTGTACTTAAAAAGAAAATAATTTATTTAGAATGCGACAGGAATAAAATATGAAAAAACCTGAACTCCATTTATTATAATAGTATTTAAAGAAAATATTCTAAAATACGATAAGGCAAAATCAGAGGAATAAAATAGGAAGTAAGACTTTTAAGTCAAACGTTAATACGGTGTTGAAAAGAAACATTTCAGAACAAGAAAGACAAGATATGAACGCAAGAGGAACTCATGCATGACACGAGATTTAGATTCTTAACACTGACATATAAAAAAAGTAACAACAGAAACAGTATGAAGGTAACTTGCGTTGAGTCAAAGCGAATTCCAAAACGGTCAAACGCTAACATAAGAAAAAACCAAGGCCAGTTTTAAATTGGATGGGAGGAAGCTTGAATAGAATTACCGACAGAAAACGAAAAAACATCAATATTGAGTTAAGCGTTTTGAAAGACACGGAAATTGGATGGACACTTTGAAGGGAAAAAGAATAACAATAACATGAAGACGGCAAAGAAATTTGTTGCACGGGGTGGTGGAGAAGAGAAAAATAAGTATTATAAAATTATAGAAGATCATTAACGATCAATACCCAAACAAGCCCTTACTATTGTTCAAAATTACTAGTATCGCATTTCATTCTTCACCGTTCGCTAGCATTAGATTGCTACGTTGCCACATTTCATTTAAGTCATGATGATGACCTACTTAACTAATTGCTGATATAATTGCAAAACCAGATACAAAATTTCAGTTTCATTTGACATCCTCTACATCACATATGTACTCTCTAAATAACGCAAAATTTCTGACTCAGATCTTGAATATCAAGTTATGATACACATTTTTAGATAAGTAAACATTTAATATTTATGCAATTTTATTAATTCTCATTGTAATAAAAAAATAACGACATTTTTATAGACCACTATTGTGTTCAATGCTAACGTAATTTTAATTACTGTACGTACGTAATACAATCCTTTGTTGCAATAATGATATACGCTATTGGTACTGAGCCCGACTATAATCTTGATGAAGTCATTGTTAATAGAAGTATTCAGTTCAATTTTCTAGTTCTTAATCAAGGTTATTTTAAATACAATTGAAAAATAGCTTCACAAGATTACGTTTCAAAATAGTTAAACCAAAACGTTTCGAAATATTGTTCCCAAAATTTTACAACGATTAGTATGATTTCCTTACAGTTTCAATGTTATTTCATTTCTTCAACGATTATGCTTATAACAGGCAGGTGAAGAGTTAAACTGTTTGTACTCTATCTGCTAGTACCACTGCTACAAAAATCTGGTGTGAAACACTCACACGACTTTCTCTTGTCAATGCAAATAATGAACAATATAACCTAACATTAATAATAAACCAGAAGCTAACCTCAAAAAACATACTCTTATTTTAATCATGAGTGAAAGACGCAAAATGAAAATCAACCTCAGTTTGGCTTAAAATACGGAAAATCACTCTTTCACGCTAAACTAGGCTAGGAAAGTAAAAATAGTTTTGTTTCTTATCACATGGTCAGCCAATTACTGAAGAATTTAAGAACATAAGCGGTAGAGGTCTAAAAGTTACTAGTCAGAGTAATTTCCTCAGAGAATACGGAATTTCATCACTAAGCCGGACCCTGTAGTGAATGAAGTGAAGGTGTAATTTGTAGGGTGGAAAGCAAATGCTTTTCAGGGGCTTGACATGCTGATAACCATACTTTTCCACTCAGTGAGGAAGGCAAACGTAAACCACTTACTCGTTTTACTTAGTATAGCCTCTAGAAATTCAAACCAGCCTTTCAGCTGATGACCCAACAACAAAATAACTTTTTTAGTTTATTTATAAAGTTTCATCAATATCTTGGTTATTAGCGACTACTTTGGATTAAGGGACGGTAGGTTTGAACGTGTAATAATTTTCCAGACCCCAGCTGGGAATGGAACCGAAACCTTTGCTTTGCAGCGTAGCAGCACGCTAACCACTGGACCACGAAGGCGGTCATTTCTTTAAATATGAAACATAATAATAACGAGATTATTTAAAGAACTTTAATTACTTACTTTTCCTTTAGTGTACATTTTTGAGGTCATAATAATGTAATAATTCTTCTTTTTTTGTTTTAACGTCCGACTGTTCTGCAATTACTGCTAATGCAGACGGCGAAGGATGAAAATGATTTTTGAAACGTATGAAAATATGCCGTGTCTGAATGGGATTCGAACCCAAACCCGCATGATGAGAGGCGAGCACATTACCAAATACGCCAATTATTCTTTAAATAGGCAAGGAACCAAAGGAGGTAATTACCTCCTGGATAAAAATGTAAAGCAAAATACCTTTTTATAGAATTAAATGTTCACAACTACAGCAAAAGAAACGCAGTTGAATACTATGTTGTTAATCACAGAACTAAATTATTTGAAAAAGTACCAACTTATGCAAATAATAAAAAAACATCAACAAATACCATATGCGTTAAAAAGTTGCGGTAATCTGTATTTTCTTTAAAAATATCTAAAAAAAAGGACTTAATAGATACTATTTTAGAAATAGTGTAACACAAAAATTTTGTCCATTTTTTATTTTAAAACTATTGACATTATAACTGCTGGTTGTAAAATGTTACAAAATGGCAATTTTTTTTCAAATAAAGCAAAACAAAATTAATATATTTGTATGTCTAAGAAAAACCCTAAAGTAAATTGTGTATTACTAGATGAAAATTATTAGACGACATACTTCTTGAAGCAAGTAGATAGTAACAAAAAAACAAGTAATTAAGTAGCAGTAACAAAAAGGTAAGAAACGAACTGTTAAGTAAGAAATTAAACATAGAGTTAATATTTAATGTAAAACTAAGATGTGTTAAACTTAGAATTAAATATCATCGTGGATTATAAGTTACAGACTTAGGATAACCTAAAGTAAACTAATGTCAAGTAAAGTAATCTAAAGTCTTTATTAAAATTTAAGTAATAAGTTCATGTTTAAATTTTTTATTGAATAAATTAAATTGTAAAAATGAAATTTAATTGTTGATTTACATGTATCTATTATTAAGAGAAATAGTGTCTATTCATGTATTACCTGCGTCGTTTCAAATAAAAAAAATATTTTATTAAACTTAATTGTTATATTTAGGTATCTTATACTTAACTTTTAAAGACTCCTGGATGCAACGAATAAAAATATGGCGTGAAACACTCACACAACTTTCTCTTGCCAATGCAAATAATTTATACAATATAACCTAACATTAGTAATAAAACATTAGAAATAAACAAAACCTAACCTCAAAAAACTTAACCTTATTTTAATTTTATGAGTGAAAGGCAAAATGAAAATCAACCTCAGTTTGGCTTAAAAATATGGAAAATCACTCTTTCACGCTAAACTAGGCTCTGTACAGAAAAATTCTCAAATAAAAGTTGTAGATCTTTTAATTTTCTGTAAATTTTGTAATATACACTTATGTCGTAAAATGAGTAGAAAGGCTGAAATGTTTAAAAAATCGATTTTTCACACGTTTTCGTGACAAAAAAACAGAAAATCGCTAATTACCGCTAAACTAAGCGTTATACAAAAAATGTTTGAAATAAAAGTTGTAGGACTTTTAATTCTCTACAAATTTTATATTATACATTTTTGCACTGAAATGCATAATAAAGCCGCAATCTTAAAAAAACACTTTTTTTACGCGAAAACAGCCTCACCAAGAATTTCAGCAAACATGGCGCCTAACCTATCTTGTAGAGAATAAAAAAGTGAATAAACCAGGCGATTTTTTAAAAAATCGTAGGACCAGTTTTTAAGAAAATTGCAAAAAAGTGAAAAATTATACGAATAAACTACTACTTCCGGTTGACCGATTTTGATGAAAATTTTCGTGTCGGGTCCGGTAGTGGTATGTAACTTAAGTTTCAAGTTTGAAGTTCGTACGATGTTCCGTTCTTGAGATATTCTGTTCACACACACACACACAGACCAATCGCTAAAAACATGTTTTTTGGGTTCAGGGGGTCTGAAAACGTATAGATCCGGTGAAAACTCGATTTCGAAAAATCGACATGAAAACAGTAGGGCCTACTTTTCTTCCTATATATATTCATATAGGCAAGAGAAAGTAAAAATAATAAAATGAATTAAAAGTTTCTATGTTTCATTGATACTCAATTCAAACACTGAATCACTATGCAATCCAGCATCTGCTTGAAAAGCGATTAAAATTTATTCATCCATCATAAAATTTTAATAATCTAGAAATATTACAGAACCCTTTAAAAGAATTTTAAATGTTGTTCTGAGGTTTTGTTGTTTTATTATTTAATACTGATAGTGAATTAAATCACCAAGATCATTACATAGAAATAATTTAAAAAAATGTAATTGATGTTTTTAACATTTTCAGAGGTATTATACACGCTTCAAATTAAGATTTTTTAAAATGTTTATTACAAAAATATAAAATAGTACATTACAAACCAATGTATCTCAATAAACTTTGGATGTTTGTTTGGAGTACTAGGGGACAGATCCTTGGTCGACGAACATTATATGAAAGATAGCTCGATTGCCGCACTTTATCTCCTTAATTAAACATATCTGAGCAACCTTCGTACGTCATGATTATACTCGTAGATATAGTTTACCAATTCTTTTACCAAGAGGTTTAAGATAAAATCAGAATATTTCAGGGAAATACCGCTAGAATTTAAAAAAATTAAAAATAATTATCTATTAACGAACATTAATTTTAGGTTATTTATATTCGATTAAATAATTTCATGCGGTAAAATAAACCGGGAGAATATACTAAAACCATCTTCAAAGAATAATCAATATTATTTCCAGGATAGAATAAAAGATGTTTGTTATACCAGACAAGATAATATTTTTTGACTTATTTTTCAATTGAAATATAAATTGAAATGACTGACGTGAAGTATAAATCAAAAGCAATAAATAAAAAGTAGAGTTTTGTTGAGATGATAAGTTGAGGTTGTTGGGTTGAATAAAGTTAAAAGAAGTTAGTACTAGTTTGACGTAAGGTTCAGCTGATGACGTACGCTTGATAATGATGTAAGGTTTTTCCTCTTCTACGGAAAGTACTTCTTTCTTTTTGCGCCGGGTGAAAAGCGATAATTTACCGGTGCTCTGTGTTTCGGTGTGGTGTTCTAACAATAAGATACGTACTTGCTGCTTGGTCGGTTGGTTAACTCGGCTGTATTTCAGTCATCGCTGTTCTTTTTTTTTATATACGTTCTCTTTTTTCAACGTTGTATATTTTTTATTGTCTATAACTAGACTACATATATATACACAACAGCCACGCTGTACGCAGCCTATTATTTGTGGGCTCAAATACAATATTTATCATCGTCATGAAGTTATTTATCTACAAAATGAACTAAAATATAACAAATGACTAGACAGTTTTGTTAACTGCCGCTATAAAACACTTAGATTTTATTGGTAAATATACGGACGAAAGCCGAAAAGTTCCTTTCCTTCTTATATCTTATAAGGATCAAGTATTTCTATAACATAAATCCTTGTTAAATAAACACCATGTTTTAAAAAAATCTTGATAACATTAGAAAAAAATCTTAACTGGATAAAATGTATTGGTTTTTTTTATAATAATCCTTTATGTCTATTTTAATTAATGTACGTGTGTTCCAACAAATTCAATACAATAGAAGCTTATGTTTTCAATTTTGTTGTTTAGATCATCAGCCAAAAGGCTAGTAAATGGAGAGTGAGGTGGTTTACAAAATTGCCTTCCTCAATAAGTGAAAAAGTATGTATATCAGCATGCCAGGTCCGCTGAAAAACATAATTTCCATCCTGCACCCATCACTTCATTCACCTCATACTGAAAATTCATGTATAATGAAATTCATTACTTTCACAGGAGACTCTCTGATTGATATCTTTTACACCTCTACCTCTTCTGTTCTTAATGCTTCAGTCACATAAATGGCTGACCATATATGATAAGAAACAGAACTATTTTTTGTAGCCCTGGAACTAACAGATCGAGTGCAAACAATTTAACACACCACCTGCCTGTTATGGGCAAATGTTTTGATTATTAATAATTTCCATTTTATAAAATTTTCGTTATTGTGATTGTGGACTGTTATGCACTTTAATAGCAATAATAATTTATCTCCAAAAAATAAATAAATAATAATTTTTGCATATGAGTAACCTAACATTACATATGCATTATTTTTACAATTAAATCAATGCATGAGATGGGAAATAAACTTATCCAACTATGGTTTCCCATTTCCAAAGATAGGTTAGTTTAGTGCCGCTGTTTCAAATATAGGGTGATTCAAAAAGAGCGCCGGTTTTGATATATCAAATTAAGAGATTTATTTTATTGAAAAACTGAAAATAAATACATCAACAAGTTCATCTTACCTTCCGATTTCATGTATGAAAAATGATGTCATGCATGTGTCCTCCTCTACTGCGCTGGCACGCATCAACTCTGTCCATGAAATTGGATATTACTGCACGACAAGTTTCGACTTCCATTTGCCCGATAACCCGTCGAATTTCCTCCTTCAAGTCATTGATGTTTCGGGGTTTATTGGCATACACCAATGACTTCAGATGACCCCAAAGATGAAAGTCACAAGGCGTCAATTTTGTTTGCGAAGGTGTCATCATCCTGCCGTTTTCTCAATACCCAGTCAACAAACTGTCGTCTCTTCTGGTGGTCTGCCACTTTCAAATGTTGCGTCAACTGAATTTTATACGGGTGATATTGGAGATCGTACCGAAGAATTCTCCGTACAGAAGAACATCGTAAACCCAATTGTTGAGAAAGGCGACGTATTGATTTTGCTGGGCTAACAGCCACACTGTCACGAACCAACGCAACGTTCTGCTCAGTTCGGCCAGAACGACGACGTCCAGAACTTTTAAGGTCGACTGTTGAACCCGTCTCAAAAAACTTTTTCATGAGCCTGCGAACTGTTGATTCATTCGGTGCTTCATTACGTCCCAGAGTACCGCGAAGTCGCCTGACAGTAGCCGCATAACTCTCTCCACTCTGGTAAAATGTTTTGACGATTAACACTCGTTGTGCAATAGTAAACTTCTCCATGGTTAGACACAGACTGCGAGAGTACTACACTGCGAACAAGAGAAACTACAACTGAATCGTCAATCGGAATGTTCTCCGAAATAGAAATGAGGTCTAACAATGTTGCCAACCGATAAACAAAAATTTACCACCCGTTTAAAAACCGGCGCTCTTTTTGAATCACCCGTTAGCATCATGTCATTCAAAATCAAAATATCAGGATATAAGTGCACAGTTTTAAGGGTGTGATTTTCTTTCTTGTACTGCCATCATTGCGATAATAAAGAGCCATTTCTGTAATTAAACTTTATGACGTTCCCTACATTTTTGTATAATCTAGGGGAAGCAGGTTGTAGAGTTTGAGATCCGGCAACAAAACGTCTTAAGATAGCGTTTTAGTTGCTTTGTAAACTAAATACTCATTAAGGCTTTGTAAAAGGTGATAGATGAAAATGAGTGCTGACAGAATATCACACCTGATCGGGAATCAAACCTGGAACTCCTGACATATAAGCCAGTTGTCTTGATCATTATATCAACACATAAATTACCCACACATAAAGTACCATCGGTAGATTAAGCTTTCTATAATTTCTTATTCATTATAAGCTCATTAAATTTTATTTTAAACCAGTTGTAATATGCTCGTCTACAAGAAGAAATCTAAAAATTAAATACGAAACTTGATTTTCGACAAGGATTTGAGAATTTCACACATACTGAACTTGTAAAATGTTTCATATCCCATTAACAAAAGCAGTTTTTATGATTTATTTAATAAAAAATAATAATAGCCATTGATTACGTATTTCATAGCTTACGTAGGTCATACATTCTATAGACTAGAAAAAACTGACCTACATGTTAATGCAACCGAAAAGACAGTACGTATTTTTATAATAAAGACAATAAATTTTAATTAATTAGTTATAAGAAGATAATAATTATTACATACACTTTTAAGGAAATAAAAAAATTACGAACACTATAAAACAAAATGTAAAATTAGGCTAGACACAAATAAATAGTCCATAAAAAATGAACTGTAAATATTACTATAAAAATAATCATAAATTACGTAACCCGATACACAATTTAAGATTATTAAAAGTAAATAAAATTAAGACTAATTTAATGTATGTTATCATTGTAGGTTTACATACGTTTTATCATAATGAATTACTTCCTGTTAAAAAAACAGTATTACAGCATAAACTTGGTCTACTTAATTGGCAATGTATAACATACTGACTACATAATAAAAAAAAAACAAATAAATAAAAAGTTTCACATTTTATAAGAATAGTAGTAGAATGTACATTTTTTGATTTGGCACAGTTTTCAAAAGTAGTAGTACTCATAACAATTATTAAAGAAATAATTATAAAATATATAATTTTCTTTTCTTTGAACTATCTTTTCATTACGTATTTATAAAGATATTTTACTTATTTGAGTTGGTTTAAGTTTCAACGATGTTCAAATTCCCAAAACTATCTGGAAATCGAACCCGTGACCTTTGACTTCGTCGTTTAGCACGGTATAACCGAAATGCCATAGAGGTGGTAATCACGTTTACAGATTTTTTTATTATTAATATATTATAAGAAGTTCTTTTTAGCAACAAAATTACAAAAAGGGTGCCTTCTAAATTGTTAAAGAACTTTAAAATTTCCTGGAGCTGTCATATATTTCTTCGTCTTCTTCTCTTCACGGGTTAGTTATTTGTACCTGTTCCGACACTCATCTTTTCTTCGGCCTGCCAATATCTCTACTTCCTACTGTTTTGTATCATTTTCTTAAACCAGACTTTTCTGGGATTCTATTTAAATGGTCGACCCATTGGGCACGATACAATCTTATTATCATGTATTTAAAACTGAATTCTGGTCGAACGAATTATAAATGCAGATTTTTTTTTCAATAAATACAGAGTTCAAACGAGCGGATTTAAAGAATTTTTAGTTAGTTGCAAGGGGGATACTTTCGGGATTCTACAAAAATCTGAAAACAAAAATTTATTTATTTTCGGATAAATGAAAACGAAAAACGAGATTTTTCGAAATATATAAAATCATTTAATTAAAATTTCTACGGTTTTACTATTCTGGTGGCGACGTTGTAAAATTCATTTTATTTTGACTGTAGTTATGGTGACAAGAATTGTGTATTTAGGTGCATATCTTATTTCAAAAACACTGTTACAAAACTTCACAAAATAAGACTAAGTTATGTAATTGTGAATGATTATTAAGAATAATTAATATTATTATGCGAATTAATTCGAACCATTCAGTAAGTAGGAAGTAAAATAGCACCAATCAACAGATTGTATAGTGTAAGATATAAACGGGAAAATAATTTATTTTTAAAACACCAACATTATAAGAGAAAATTAAATAAATACTTTAAATACTTGTTTTAATGGCAGGCTGTTCATCTGTATTTGCTCATGTTCCGAGTTTATGTGTACCCAATTCGTGTTCCGAGTGATGTGTAAGAGGAAGATGAAAAAATAAATAACCTGGTGCAGCATACTAAGGCGATTTAAATGCTGCTCCGCTGTACCCTCTCGCATTTCTTGCAACGAGCTGTGGTGAGTTAAGACGTTGGGTTGGTAGGGGAGTTCAGGAACCCCCAAAAATTATTAGTACAATATATTATGAACATGAACTAAAACGTGAAATATTGTTATTTACTCATTTTTACTGTTCCTTTTTTACAAATTTATGAAAACGTACTGGTATGATTTTGATAAAATGTTCACGGTAGACTACTAAATAAAAACGTTAATCTTAACATCTTTTACCCAGATTTTGCTTACTCTGGACTGTGGACGTACAACAAAACCATAAATGCGATAACTGTCACAAACAAGTTTTAGAGAAATATATTCACAAGTAAGCTATAAGAATACTGTACGGTAAAAATGTATGCCTATGGATACATACTATAATAATAAATTGTATTTCGTACCGTACGTACAGTATGTATTGTAGGTTTCAATAAAAAATTCTTGAATACCTTCAAAAAAGGATTCTATGCGATTATTATGACTTGACTAATACGTAAGCCTATACTGCTTTAAATTAGTTACCCGTACTTGTCGAAAGTATATTATGAACAAAATGTGAATAATGAACAGAAACAATATATATTAAGTACTGTAAAAAATAAACATGCAAATTTCTCCAGTAAAAATTTCGAGTTTTTGTTTTTTAAACCCATAACTTTAAAATATTCCCGTTTATCCGGACTTTCTTGAGTCTATAGTCCGAAATAACGAGATTTTACTGCAGATAATCCTGAATATAACAATAAAAATCATCCAATTTGGACAAAGGACTTCGGAGTAATCGGTGTATACGAGGATCGGCTAAAAAAATCACCAGATTAACGCCATAAAAAATTTATTTTATTCCTTCACAATTTTGACATTATCCCCTTTAATATACTCCCCTCACCTATCCCTACACCGTTCAATACGGATTTTCCACTGATCGAAGCAGTGTTGAAAGTCATTTTCTGTAAACATGTTCATTGTCTCCGTTGCTTTCTGTTTCACTGCAGCAACCGATTCAAAACTGGTTACTTTAAGTACAGCTTTCACCTTGGGAAACAAAAAAACTGCACACGGAGCAAGGACTGGTGAGTAGGGTGGGTGCTCCAACAGAGGGATACAGTGCTTGGCCAAATATTAGTATATTTATTTATTATATTATGTATTTTATGAATATTTGTGTATTATATACTCTTATATAATAAATACGCCACAAATTGAGAAAAATTTATTAGTAAATTTCTTGAATTGTATTGTGTAAAACTGTCTTTTATTTTTCTGACACTTGACAATAACAAATTTAATTACTACACTCAAGTTTTCTGAATTACACAGTAACGATTTTAAGCTTGTGACAGCAGAATGAATAAGGGAGACATATAACATGTTAAAATTGACTAAAAACGTACGAGAACTTGGAAACTTGTTTTCCCAAATGATATTTTAAATTAAAACACATCTACAGAGAGGTAAGAAGTTTCTGTCTGTTCCACACCTGCCTTGAATTATTTACTTTTCTTATAAGAATACAGAAATAATTACGTACAGAATAAAACAGGTAGGAAATTCAAATCAAAAATTTATTAACCGTCTTAGCCATTAATCAAATGCTATTATTGTATTTACAAGAGGAACAAAATATTTGTAAGTCGTAAGTTAGATCTAAAAACGCTCATAACAAACAGGTGGAGAGTTAAATTATTTGCACTCAATCGGTTAGTTTCAGGGCTACAAAAAAATAATTATGTTTGTTATCACATGATCAGCCAATTATATGACTGAATCGTTTAAGAACAGAAGAGGTAGATGCGTAAAAGACACTAATCAGAGTTATCTCTTCTGAAAGTAATGAATTTCATTATACAGCCAGACCCTGCGATGAATGAAGTGAAGATGTCATTCGCAGGGTGGAAAATATGTGCTTTTTAGTGGGTATGGTGATAAGCATACTTTTCAACTCTACTCAGTGAGAAAAGCAATGGCAAACCATCGCATTCCTAATTTTACTTAGTAAAACCTTTAGAGGTTCAAACCAGCCTTTTAGTTGATGACCTAAACAACAACAACAACAGTTCTAAATACAGGCAAAAAAGGCGCTGTAATGTTATAATTTATGTTTCAACGGAATAATAGAATTAAGTGATAAAACGGCAAGGAAATGAATCTTCTGTACACGTTTTAACTTGATATAAGGGAACCTAATTGAGTTTGTAATCTAGTAGAAGCCCCAAATTTTTGTATAAATAAAACAGGCATGCATTTTAATAATATTGTACCGTCGCAGAACTGTTACTTACCAAATTTTTCCGTATAATTTATTTTTCTTACTTTCCACTTACTAAAAACATGGTATATTTCAAAATCCCCAGAGAGAATACCCACGGTCCAGACAGCAATTTTTTTTCTTTGTAGCAAAGAAAACATTTGAATCCATCAACTCACCAATGTAATACACATGAAATAATACCACAGAATTTTATTAGTTAACGGGAACAGTTAACTTAACAGTTAACTCTTGAGGTTGCAATTATTCTGTTATATTGTTCCCCGAGCGACCAGGTGTTCCTTAACACGATGTCGCCATCATAGGGCTTCTTAGCCCTCTCAACCAGGATTCAGGATTCAGGATTCATTCCACAGAATTTTATTAGTTAACGGGAACAGTACAGAGTTGACAACTACCCAATTTTGTCGTAGACTTTTGCTGTATTTTGGCTTGGAGTACAAGTAAATCTGAACAAAAGCCCCCGGTGGAGTTTTTATAATTTGTGGCCGGTCAGTTTACAAAGTTACTCGTCCAATTGGTGTTACTTAATAGTTAATAGCAACTTTCTATCAGCTGTCCCAGTGACTGGGCTGGCCCGAAAGCCTACATCCATAATAATGTAAATAGTAGTACGTTGACAAGTACACGGATATGAACAGGTGTATGCACTGTAAGTACCTACCCATCCCAATAACTGAACACACAAACAACGAGTATAAACACTCTACTACTTGTACTACTACCACTTATTGTACTTAAGATTACTGTAATCAGTATTTAGCGGTCAAACTGAAAAGCAAATTATTTTACCGTAACTCTATTTATAAACTAAAAAAGGGTGTGAAACACTCACACAACTTTCTCTTGCCAATGTAAATAATGCCCAAACAATAAGAAATGATAAACATAACCGTATTTTAATCATGAAAGAATGACGTAAAATGAAAATTGACCTCTGTAGAACTTAAAACTACGGAAAATCAGTCAATACCTCTAAACTATGATGTGTAGAGAAAAATGTTATAAATAAAAATTGTAGCTTTTTTTAATTTCCTATAACTTTTATTATAAACGCTTTTCTCATAAAATGCATAGGCTATTAGGGCCGCAATATTTTAAAAAATCCTTTATTTATAGATTTCCATGAAAAAAACATAAAATCACTAATTGGCGCTAAAGTAAGCATTGTACAAAACATTGTTTGAAAGAAAAGTCGTAGGTTTTAAATCTTCTATGACTTTAATTATATACCCTTATGCTTTAAAATGCATAATAAGGCCGCAATCTTAAAAAAAAAAATTTTTTTTTTTTTTGAAAGCACAGGTTCCCCGGGAATTTCAGCTGACATGGCCCTTATCCTACCTTGTAGAGCATAAAAAATGTAGTAAATAAAAATAAAAAATTAAAACGTTAACAGTACTTTTCTTCCTATATATTCATACAGGGCAAGAGAGAGTAAAAATTTTCAATGCAGCAACAGATGCCAAAAATTAAACACGCCTAGAATCCATTAAAGTGTTTAATAGGAATTATTTCTAAATGTATTTTAGAGGATAATTTTTAAAGGTGCATAGATAACGCACCACGGTAGTTTAGCAGTATATCCAAATACTGAAGTTCACCCTAAAATTGCAAGAAAATTAAAATGACGTCATAGCATCCGTTTAAGGAAGAGTATTAGTCAGGTTTTTTCAGTAATGCCCCGAGAAGAAAGAATTGTGCATCCGAGAAAAGGACTAAAGCATAAAATAAATCTGAAAAGGGAAAGAAAAGAAAGAAAGGCTTCCTGAAATTCTCAGGAAAAATAACGTCTACAGAACCCCTGAATCTTTTGCACTTCTTTCTCTTTTTCGTGACATGTTTGAATGGAATCTAAAAAGCCACTATAATAGTATGTTATTACAAACTCATATTTTACCAATATACATCAAAGTACTTATTGTAATAAATGTGACGAACAAATCATAATATTACAAAATTTGTTATTTAGATAAAATGTTTAAACACAGGAATAGACTTTAGAATACTTTAAAGAAAACGGATTAACTTGGTTTCACAAGAAATTTATATCCTCTTAGAATTGTTATTTCACTGATTACTGACACGCTTCAACAATCTAATTCCCAATTCTTTAAAAGTATCTTCCGGACAGAAATTACTACGTTTTTCTTTTCAAGTTTAGTAAAGCTTATGCAAATATTATAACAAGAATAATTTTATCAAAACATCGATTTATTACAACTGATCTGAGATAATCAGTCTATTTTCTCAAAATTTTATTTGGTAGAGTAATACAAACATTCTGATCCAAATTGTCCAAACATTTTCAAAAACAGTTAACCATGATGTCAATTTTTTGAATTCGAGACTAAATTTTTATTGGAATCAGAATATATATGATCTGTTTTAGTGTTAAGATCATTTAAAAAATATGTACAAAGACGGTACGATTGTAATTACCCGATGGAGTTACTTCACGGTGTTATGATGTTCTGATTATCGTTGTTTCGTCCATTACAATTAGCCTATGTGACTGAGTTTATGATTGATTTAGTTCAGTTATGATCGATCTTTTAATTATCGTGCATCGTTGAGAGCAGCCTCGTTAAATACAAAGCTGGTGTTCAAAAAATTTAATTTCTTGAGAAACAGTAGCAGAACTTACAAAAGTGCCAATGAAGCTGTAATAACTTGTATTATAATTCTTTTTTACTATTCCTTTATATACATTTTTAGTCTTGCAATTAACGTACTGTTTACTGAAATCCGTTCTTCAACGGAAAGCAAATTCGAAAAACCAAGAGAACTAATAACATGCAGTATATATCATAAAAAAGTAGTAACAATTATCAATTTGAACATCCGTTGTTTTAATGTTAATTAGCAGTTAAAATAATATTTCAGTGATCTCGGTGAACCAGTGACAAAGTTAAGTTAAAATAATTATGTTCCTCTGCACTGCTAAGCGAAAGGAAGTTCAGGGTTAGATTCCCAACTACAGCCTGGATATCATAAAACGTCAAACCCCACCCAATCCGGACCATAACCGAAAATAGTAAACTAGCTGATGCGAGTTTAAAATAAATAACATTACAAATTAATTCAACAAATTGCATCATTCAACTTTTTATTTTTATAACTAGCATCTAATTATAAAAAGAAGTGAACTTGATAAAAGATAAATGATTATATATGTTAGATATTACAATATAACGTAAAATACTGATAGGCTGGAGTAAACTAGTAGCCACTGGTTTGCTTTATGATTTCTTCGTTATTGATAATGTAAATCGTGGTCCGTTAAAATGCCATATTCGACTGCATTTAGTAGTAGTACATAATATTACGTTTCTTGTAGCAGTTTCAAAATCAAAATACGTGAAATATAAGAATTATGAATGACTGGGAGGCTGAAGAATGTTGAAGCATGAAATGATTTTGATGAAGATATTAACATTAGATAATTAGGTGAGACGTGGTATTGTATAAAGAAAATGGATTATGTGACCAGAATTACTACCTGGAAAGGGTGCATTGGTGATATTGGCTCTTTTTGTCATTTCTTGAAATGGGATTAAGTTTTAATCTTTTGTGATTACTTTTTATGCGATCTCTAGTGTTTTTTTTATTTTTGTACACACGTGTATAATCTTTTATGATTTATTTACAAAGATTTTTGATCTTTTCATGTCTTTCCACTACAATCTGTCTGTTTATTAATGCTTCCAGAGTACGGAAGAAACCCTTTGTACTTGTTCTTTAGAAACCTAATAGGGTATATGAGTTAGCTATATTTGTCATTAAGTGAGTTGAATTCAATCAGTTCAAGTTGTCACACGGAGTGTTATTAGTGCGAATACATTGTACGTTAAGAAAAGGTCTGCGTGGTGTACACGTTTTATTTAGATGTAGGTAACAGATAATCGTTACATGTAAAATAATTGCTAGTGTTAGTTAAGTTACTTTAAGTAATTAATTTAATTTAAGAAATTCAATTGTAATTTGACAGTAAGCTAAGCACAATAATAATTGCAATTTATAAAAATTGCAATTTTGTAAAAAAATTAATTGTTATAAGTTTAACGATGTCTATATATTCTATTATACCCAGAACCCGAACGAACCTCTAAAAATATATTATTTACTTCCATTATAGGATACAGTTGACAAGGTATAAATATTTAAGATATTAGAGAATGGAAGAAAATAAATTATTTACCAAAGTCTAATGACAATCCGACACCTCAAAATTAAATTTTGAGAAAGATCCTCTGTAAGATAATGAATCCGAAGAAATGGTATTATAAGGAAGTGAAGAACAGTAAAAGAAAGAACGATTAATGGAAACGGTCAGAAAACGAAAAATTAAATTCTACTACATCTATTCAGAATGGATGAAAAATGGTGGACATAACAAATATTGAAGACACTAAAATGAAAAAATTTCTAAATTCATACAACTGATTATTAACATCAAGAGCCTTCACGAAAAACAAAAGAACACCGGATGTAAAGAAGAATATTGAAAAACCTACAGTAAAAGAATGCTGAGAGTTTGGACATCAAAAGAGCTCCCAGAAGTGTCCAAGTTACATGGTCTCAAATGGCCCTATACGAAAAAATTATTGAGCCATTTTTTAAACTTTTTATAAAGTAATTTAAATTATTTTCTAATTTAATGCTGTCACACACTACTACTGAACACTGAATTATGATTAAAAATTAAATCTTTAAACCTTTGATGTTTAAACAAAATTAATTAAGCCTACAAATTAAATTTCAATTTATAAAATAGCTTCAATGGAAAATAAAGTACTAGTTGGAAATAAGAGAAAATTAAATAAACATAGAAAATAGTAAATTAAAGATGACGAATGAAAAGATAACATCCCAATATCACAGTCGGTGGTATAAAACCTTAGTAATGATATATAATTTAATAATACCGTAATAAAATAACGTAGAGCTAAGCAAACATAAAATCAGAGAAAACAGAGTACCTTATGCTGAAGAGTTCTGATGATAATATATTTAAATTAACTGAATAGAAAATCAAATCGACTGATTCCTCTTTTACAATGAAGGAAATAAAAATGAGAGCTAATTCGTTAACGGGTGTTAGAAAAGAGTCGTAGTCTTTTCAGCTACTCGATAAACAGAGAAACCTACCGATATTCAATATTCATTAACGTTACCAAGTGATTTCATATTAGATTGAAATTTTAGACCTACATATATCGAAGAACTACAGAACCTACAGATTTTGGAGACTGTTCATAAAACAAGTATTGCTATTTAATATTATCTTTTTCATAATTTTACAGCGTCCAAAAATGTCTACATCCAGGATTATCATTAGATTTGACAAATTAAATTAGTCAAATTAATATCAGTTTAAAAAATACAGTTTATATAAAGTAGAAGACAATAGCAGTGCCAACCCGACTTTATGGCAGCGAAATTTGGGTGCTAACAAAGACAGATGCTGCAAGGATCTGAAATTAATTTTTTACACCAGACTTATCGATGTAGTAAGGAAAATACGACAAGAAAGTACAAGTATACGAATGTAGCGATAAAGAAAGAGCTTAACATCTTCGCCATAAATGATAGGGCAATGCAAAATAATTTACTGTGGATACAGCATGTGGACACCATGAGTGAGAATAGGACACTTAAGCAGGCACTGGGTTACAAACCGGAGGGAAGGAGAGACTGAGGGTGCCCGAGGAAGAGATGAGCAGATTTCAGAGGTCGGGACCGAGAGGAATGGCTATCCTTCAAGAGCAGAAGAAGAAGATGACACTTAATATAATGAGAGTTCTTATCTTATAACAATTCCACAAAAAAATAACTAAAACAAAAAAAATACGTAGTAAGCAAAGTATGGTATACTTTTTTGATAAGTTACTTAACCAGTTAGTATAGCAATTAAAAGAAATTACGTTTTTTTTAGTCATCTTAAATCACACCAAAATCTTGGTCATTACCGACAACAGTGGGTTTTAAGATGAAAAATAAAAATTTCCAGAGAATAGCTAGGAATCGAACCTGGGACAACAGGAATTACTTTAGCAAGCTAAACACTACTTCACAGAAGCAATTAAATTAGGTCTTAAAAAGCAATAATAATATTTATAAGCAACATTTGTGTGACCACAAGAAAGAAATGTTATTATTATTATTTTTATTTTACATCAGTGGAAAACCATGGGATTGTCCTCCTTTTTATTGTATAATTTTACGTTAATAATTTTACTGTACCGTTCAATCCAGTAATTGTGCGGTTAGCAAAGTCCTAAATTAAAAATAAAAGTTAAAAACCAGTAGCTACTTGCGCAATTTGTACATTTTTACGGTATTTATTCCATTTTATATCACTCAACTGGTTTAAATTGTCTCAAGCCAATTTAATTTTTTTAAATTTTTATTTATTTTGTTTTTGTACAAGCTGTGATTAAAATAACAATCAGAAAATTTAAACTTAAAGTGTAGAATTAATCACTAGTACAGACTTGTTGGGGCTGACATCGCCGCAGTACCCACACTAGTTCCTTTGGAGGTCTCTAGGCAATCGGCGCTTGAGCCTTCTCCGCCGGTTACCAGTATGTGTCGCGAACGCATCTGTTGTATTAACAAGGAATTGTGTGTGTTTGAAATCGAGCATGGGATGAATTCTAAAGGTCTGTGACGTATTACGTATTGTAGTAAAATATTACGTATGGTAGTGTGATGTTGGTTAAGTACTGTAGCAGGATTGTATTGTACGTAATATTTTGCACTGTACCGCCTGAACCCGTTTTGTTTGTGACGGTTTAGCAGAACCCCTAGTTGTACTCCGTAAGTGCAGACTAGTCTTATGACCGTTTTTTAAATTCTTGTTTTATTCTCTAAACATAATTTTGAGCATCTGTCTAATAACCGTATCAGTAAATAAAAGCGGGTTTTGAATTTTTGACCTGTTTTTGTAATGTGTGTACCCCACGTCAGTCGTCTGTCGAGATGTATGCAAAAGTATCGTACTTCATTGCTGTGTGGAATTCGAACGTTATTGATTGTGACAGGTGGTCAATCGTTTTGTCTAAGCGTAAAGGTTACTTGAGAATATTTCAACTTTCTTATTTTTCAAGCTAAATTTCTTTTAATATTTTTGCGTTAAATCGTAAATATAGGATAATATTTACTACATCCTATAGAAGACAAAACTCAGCAATGGTATTTTTTCTTCAGATATTTTAATATAGTATATATTTTCTACACTACTGCGGAAAAAATGTTTAAAATCATAATATAATATAATCCTTATAAGTTCAATAAATTAATTCACCTTTATTTTGTACAGCAAGTAACCGCAAAAACCAATCGAGTAGATAACATAATGATAAGTTCGAAGAAACCTACAATAAAAGATTTTAATAAAATGTAAATGTAAAGTTTGAATTTGTGGTCAGTTGTATGAAATATGCAAAAATACGAGTAAGTATATGCTATCGGTAAATACAAAATATGATTACTGATTCATCGATTCACTCATCACTAATTCTCTTTCTCCAGATCACCCAGAGTGCTGAAATTAAGGATATTATTGCTTAGGAGTTCGATCAGAAAACTAAAGAATTTATACTTCGATAATTTGCACCTGATCGGTAATTAGGGGAGACTAAATCAATATAAGTTATTTCATTTCTATAAACTTCTACAGTTCTTAAACTCGCCATGCGTACTCTTTGTACAACCAAAAAAATTTCCTTAATCGGTCTTTGTGACAGCCTTATAAAACAATAAATATTGGGTGGCGCATATGTCAATTCCACTACTCAAAGTTGGCTAGAGCGCCATCTTGTAACGTGATGAAAAATTAAAATTTATATTAAACGGGCTTGTTTTCAAGTTCCGGGAACACAACTTTCCTCATCAACTATAAGTTTCGGAATTAATTTTTCTCTCAAATAAATAATGTTCTATTAATACACTACTTGAAATCCTTCCTCATACCATAGCACAAGGCATATTCAGCCTTGGTTGGATTACTTATGAGGATTTTTACCTGACCAATACACGTAATTATGCCGGTTAACATGCCTATTATGTTTGAAGCACACCACAAAAATTTCGAACGGCTTCATTACGAACAGCAAGTAACTAACAGAACTTCAATCACCTAGTATAATCATCCTCAAAAAGTGAACATTTTAGGATACTGAATAAAGCTACTACACAGAAATGAACAACAGACTAACCTTAACAAACTAGTACTGATATAATAAACACGAATGTTGTATTGTGGGGAAAGTGACATCTGTGCCACCCGGTATTATTTGTATACCTTCCTAAAGAGCTGTAAATCTGAAAATCGGCTTAAGTATTCTGAAACTGATATATATAAAAAGTAAAGTGCTGAGTGAAATTGGAAAAAAGCAATAAACTAATTTCTATAATGCACTTCACCGAGAACAGCAATAAACCCGTGAACAGCGCGGGCGCTATTGCAATTATAGTCTTAATATAACGCTATTGTTTAAAATGAAGAAACATTTAAATTTTTCCCCAACCTCGGCCGCTTTATTCAACACACCATTCAACAAAATAAATAATAAAAATAAAAATTGTATACAACAATATTTATTACTTTGCATAAAATTTACGAATACTTTCCCAGACAATTTTAGAATCTTAACGTAGTATGTATGTGGTAAATAACAACCATTAATAAAACAATGATATATTATGGTAGAGTAATTACAAAATATGAAATAGCTACACGTACATTATAAACTCATACAAATAAAAAAAATTACACGGTGGATTCTTAAATAATCTTAATCAGAATGAATGTTTTCACTTAACAAAAAATAACAAATACAGTAGTATCCGTTTAATACGCTCACGGCTAAAACGATTTTCTGCCTAAAACGCGGTTTTCCTGAAGTCCCTTGATTAATAAGGTAAAACACATGTATACGTTTCCTTAGTACGCATTCAATCCCGCCTAATACGCGCTCAAAATTGATGACGTTTTAAAAATAAGTAATGGAAATTTCGTTGGTAGTTACTGTATTTATGTATCAGTGGTGTTATTTGTTAGTGTTTTTTTTAAACGTGACGTTCAAAAAAAGGTACGTATCTTTACGTTTATTTATGTAGTAGAATAACTTATACGGCTATATTTATTTATAGTACATAACTTATATGTTATTACTGTTATTAATATTTTCTCACGTAACGCAGAATGTTAAAACAATAATACTTTTCTGCCTTCAATAATAATTTCTTAAAAAACACTCCCTTAAGATTGTCTTGGCCGCTATTCGGCTAAGATGATTTTCCGCCTAAAACGCTAATTTGTGTCAGACCCATGAAAATCGTATTAAGCGGATTATACTGTACATACTACTTACTGTATTAGAAAACTAATTTCTGTAATAAAGAAGGCACATTATTTGACTTCATTTAACAAACAATTAATAGCTGAAAATTAAATACTGTAAAGTTATAAAAAACGTATTAATATAATTTTTTTTAAAATCTTAGTTAAATAAATGTTCATATAAAGATGTTTGTAACCATGCCTTTACGCAGTTACACAATATCAATTCAGCCGTAAGTTATTCAACAGTGGTTATAACATTTTAGCTTGTGGTTTCATGTTAGAATTAAATATTACATAAATTAAAGAAAGTAGGCTAAATATAAAGAATTTGAAGATTTGCTTTTTTTAAATTAATCTTAATATTACTCACTTTTATTAAGTACACACGACAAAATTAAATTTCATTACACAGAAAGTACACGACAAATTAACAAGGTAAGATAAGCGTGAAACGAATATATTTTTAGTTTATTTAAAACCATAACTGCTTAGTTTTTAAGATTACCGGTGGGGAAAGAAATAGTAGGTATCGGTAGGTTTTTCAACGTGTTAAAATTTTTAAACCTAATTCAGTAATCGAACCCAGGAGATTCCGCTTTTCAATATACTACTCACCGTTACTACTCAATACACCAAATATAAAAAAGTAGGCTAAATATAAAGAATGTTGAAGATTATTTGTTAATCATTACAAAGAGCTCTCATCATGTTGTAAGCTCTCTCGACAGTTTATTTTTAATTTTCCTGGGATGATTGTGTAGAATGTAACGTAAGTACGGAGAATTTATTAACAGAAGTTAGTTAAATATTAAGATTAATTCAATTTAAATAGCTTTCTGATATTATTATAGAAAATGAATTTGATTGCTTGTTTCACTTGCTAGTAAACACAATTTACTAAGGTATCTTAACATACAATCAAAGCCAGATGACGCAAGAGAAACAAGGACTTGCTTAAAGCGTTGGGCTCGGAGGGGCGCCGGCAGGGCTCTGAAGAGGCACAAATCAAACTAAATTCAATAGAGCAAATCAGATCCTGCTTGTTATGGAATTTGACCACCATCCAGTCTTAAGGCTAATACGAACACACATTCTTGAGTGCACCGCTTAAATGTACATTCCAAGAATGTCATACAAATTTTAATGTGTAGGCCGCAAATTCCGGTCATTGAATAACATATGGAGGAGAATGTACAGTATTAACTACAAGTAGTAGTTAATTGTATGTAGTTCATTTTTCTTAAAAAAAGGAGTTGTTTGAGTTGTAAGCGTGTCCTGGTGCTTATTTATAGTTACGAAACCTCATTAATTGTGTGTTAATTAGTTTTTTGCTGAATAATCACTGGTCGGCCCGTTGGCGTAGTGGTTAGCGCAAATGGCTTCTACGCCGGAGTCCCGGGTTCGATTCCCGATCAGGTCTGGCATTTTTCCATCACTCATTTTCATATCATCATTCTCCACCGTCTCCATTAACAGAAATTGCATAAGTCAGACGTAAAACAAAAAATAAACTAATCACTGTCGTCAAACATTATTCTCCTAAGCTTTCCTGTATATTTTCTCTTTCTATTTTATAAAATTACAATAGCAGGTATGAACTTTCCTTTGTATAGAAGCGACATATGAGGTTATAAGACGGAAAATAAGAATATAGTAGGTAACATTACAGTCTGCTCCTGAATGAAGGGAACAAAAGTAATCAATGGTGAAAACAAATGTACACTCCTGACGTTGAAGAGAGTGCATTCCTTTAGTGCACTACGGTAGGATTTACATACAGTAAATCTCTCTACACTGTTAAGATTATTAAATATTTTCAAAAAAAAAACATAAAACATGTGTTACCAATAGATAAATAAAACATGGTACATATAAATTACAAAAGGAAATACCAAAAAGTAAAATAAAATACGTCCTGATAATCATCGCTCAAAAATAAGAAAAAGTCCATCAATGTAATAATAGAAGCAGTCAATATTTTTTTCATTATAATAAAGTGAAGTACTTTTTCCGAGTATTTCCGTGAATCCAACATTCATTTTATAGTATATTAAAATGACTTCATAAAATTACAAATATTTTGAAGGAATCTCGTACGCCAGAATTCATCAAATTATTCCTGAAGACTCTTCATCACAACATTCTCAAGAGCGTATCAGACAATAAAATGTATTGTTTATTTCAAGTGTTAATACACAAAAAATTTCCGAATAAATGAAAATCTGCTATCATCACCTCACTACTATTTCGACATTTATTTGTATTGGCTGTATAAAACACAGCAGATACATTTAATAAATAATAAATACAACACTACTATTAATGAAAAAAAAACTGTATTAATATGTCATTTTTAAAAATAAATCTGAAAATCCAATTTCAAATGATAATACAACTTATACAGTATAATTAATAAACATTCTTCTCTTCCTTTAGCAAAGAAATTAAAGCTCCATCACTACTTTCTAAAATCGATCTGAACATAATGGTTCCCACATTATAGTTTCGCTAAACCGAATATTATAGCTCGATTACAGTCGTGCCTATCCAGAGTACTTCGAATTATAACGGACAAAAAATTGGTACGTACAAAAGGAATGACCTACAAGTTCCTTGCGTATTCGAAACAATAAAACAATACTATCAACGTTCCCACAGAAAATAAACAAGATATAAAAACGAACTAATAAAGACGATTAGCTCATATACTTTACCGGACAACTTCCCAGAAGGCTAAAAAAAATTTGGAACAGAGATTTGTTACTACCTTCAAATTCATAATATTAAAATTTAACTGTAAACAATAATGCGAAATTAAATTAGAAAAAGCAAACCACAGAAGCTCCATCGATGGCTTGTCTGCTTCTTCATATCATTCATGTTATCATTTGCATCATCATTACCAACAGCTCATTCGTTATTGTAACTCTATTGAGTTAATAAAGTTAATGTAAAACAATGGTATAGGCTACCATACGATAAATTTAGATATCGATTACTGCATTTATCGATAAAATGAAATGATTAATCGATAGTTTAAATTTTTTTTACTTTCTCTTTAGTCCAGGCTGTGAGCTCGCTCCCGTTAGCAAAATTATTCGGACTCGGTTTCTTTGCACTATCTTATTTAAAATTGGTCCCTTATAACCAATCCGCAAGAAACCACGGGCCACCGTGGTCGAGAAATTGTTTAAACAATTTTTTTTAAACAAATTGCAAAAATTGGTTTTTTGGCCCCCAGACAAAATTTTTTCAGGTTTTTTGGATCATTCTGAACAATAAAAGTCCTTAGTAACTTTTCTCTGTAGTTAATAGTTTTCGAGTTATAAGCAATTTAAAATTTGAAAAACGTAAAATCAACCATTTTCAATCCTCTATATCTCAGTTAAAAATCATTATTTTTTAAGTTAGAAAGTGCTTAAAGTAAAGTTTAAATATCCTTATACAAGATTCTGATGTCTTTTTTGAAATTATTTTATTGCAAAACCTTTGTTTTAAACAGTTAACAATGCGCGCGCGGCGCGTACCGCGACCACGCGCTGCATGTTGCCTCTCTCGCACTAACGCTGTGTATACGTACCCGATGGATTTTTCGCCGACGCTTGACGCATCGGGTACGTATACACAGCGTTAGTGCGAGAGAGGCAACATGCAGCGCGTGGTCGCGGTACGCGCCGCGCGCGCATTGTTAACTATTTAAAACAAAGGTTTTGCAATAAAATAATTTCAAAAAAGACATCAGAATCTTGTATAAGGATATTTAAACTTTACTTTAAGCACTTTCTAACTTAAAAAATAATGTTTTTAACTGAGATATAGAGGATTGAAAATGGTTGATTTTACGTTTTTCAAATTTTAAATTGCTTATAACTCGAAAACTATTAACTACAGAGAAAAGTTACTAAGGACTTTTATTGTTCAGAATGATCCAAAAAACCTGAAAAAATTTTGTCCGGGGGCCAAAAAACCAATTTTTGCAATTTGTTTAAAAAAAATTGTTTAAACAATTTCTCGACCACGGTGGCCCGTGGTTTCTTGCGGATTGGTTATAAGGGACCAATTTTAAATAAGATAGTGCAAAGAAACCGAGTCCGAATAATTTTGCTAACGGGAGCGAGCTCACAGCCTGGACTACTTGCCTATATGAATATATAGAAAGGAAAGTATTGTTTTCATATCGATTTTTCGAAAACGAGTTTTTACCGGATCTATACGTTTTCAGACCCCATGAACCCAAAAAAACATGTTTTTAGCGATTGGTGTGTGTGTGTGTGTGTGTGTGTGTGAACACACAACTTTGATTTCAACAATTTGTTCTGTATAATGCTTAGTTTAGCGGTAATTAGCGATTTTCTGTTTTTCTCACGAAAACGTGTAAAAAATTTAATTTTTTACGATTTTAGCCGTAGTATGCATTTTACGACAAAAGTGTATATAATCAAATTTATAGGAAATTAAAAGATCTACAACTTTTATTTAAAGCATTTTTCTTTACAGAGCCTAGTTTAGCGTGAAAAAGTGATTTTCCGTATTTTAAAAGCAAAATGAGGTTGATTTTCATTTTGCGTCTTTCACTCATGATTAAAATAAGGTTATGTTTTTTGAGGTTAGTTTTTTGTTTATTTCTAATGTTTTATTACTAATTTTAGGCTATATTGTTCATCATTTGCATTGGCAAGAGAAAGTTGTGTGTGTGTTTCACATTAAATTTTTTAAATAGAATAACATAATGGATCTAGGAACAAATTTAATAAATACATTTTAGAAAGATTGATTTTAGATCGTGTAAATACATTTCTACTGTTTAATTTTTTTCATTAAAAACAACCTCTTTGAATCTAACAATTTTCGCGGTTACCTCAGTAAAATACAGGGAAATTATAAACAACCAAACCAGTCTGAACTGTCTCCATAAAATACGGCAAAACAATGACAATTAAATTATTGAAATACCGTTCCTCTGGTTATTTTTATTGTACACCAGTTCAGTGAGTCGTAAAATTATTCAATTATACTACGCTGCATAATAATTAATTGATGTATCATCCAAAACGCATATTAAAAACGTACCGACAATACTACTACTGGTTATTATTTTAAAAATATTTTTCATTATTAAATATACAATAAATTTCTACCGTAATAGTACTAAAATGGTAATAAATTAAACGTGATACAAAAAACATATTATGCAATACGAAAGCGGTAAAAAAAGATAAGGAAAATGAACACAATTTTATAAAAAAATTAGAAAACCAATTATGAGAAAAATTAATTACGTTGCAAAAAGTAAACAAATTTCCTGTAGTTCATAACTGAGTTATTCAAATTGTGTTAGCAGTTAAAAGTAGCTACACGTCAAATTACAAGTATCTATGTAAAGATAGAAAGATTGAATTTTGTGAGAATTGAGTTCCCTGAACAGGGATATTTTTTACATTGAAGAACGGCTTAAAATTGAGTAACAAAGTTGTAAAGAACATAAAAGAGTCTGACGTTTCGACCATATGAGTCGCCAAAATTTAAAACAGAAACTCTAGCGCATTTATTATAAATATATCTCAGGACATCTTTTTGTAGATATCTAAAGGTAAAACACATTAAAAAAAATTGGACTATGTTTCTCAGAAGTAACTTACGATTTGTTTTTCAAAGTAGAACTTGAAATAAAATTATATAATACGTACATAATTCGGCCGGCCGCATTGGCGCAGTTGGTAACGTGCTCGCCTCTCAACATGCAGTCCTGGGTTCGAATCCCACTCAGGCACGGCATATTTTCATACGTTACAAAAAAAAATCATTTCATCCTCCATTGTACAAAAGTTATACCCCAACGTCGTCGCTAATGACCGTTGTAGTTGATGCGACGTTAAATAAATAAATTTAAAAAAAGTACATAATTAAATAATTATTACCCATAACAGGCAGGTGGAGAGTTAAATTATTCGTACTCGATCTTCCAGTACAAGGAAAAGAAAAAATAGTTCTGTTTCTTATCAAATGGTCAGTCAATTATATGACTGAAGCATTTAAGAGAACGTAAGAGGTAGAGGTGTAAAATACAATAGTCAGAGTTATCTCCTCTAAGCGTAATGAATTTCATTATACAGCCATACCCTGCGTTAAATGAAGTGAAGGTGTAATTTTCAGGGTGGAAAGTAGATACTTTTCAGAGGGCCTACTAATCCCACATTAATTTAACTTTATGACAAACACTTACAATCTAATTTTAGGTTATTATTAAGTGGTTGAAAATAACCCTAGACGAGGTATATTTCTTAAAAATTGTATTAGAGTAGGAAAATAACGTTTACTATTTCAGTAGATATAGAATTTATTTATCTGACAAGCGAAACAGTTTAATTACTGGGATTTCTTGCATTTATTTCAAGTCATAACAATATTCTGTCACGCCGATTGAATTACCGACGCGGACGTTCCGATTTCTTTTTTCATCCGGTTGTCAGAAACAAAAAGTGTGACCTAGCTAAAACTAGATTATACATATTGATTTACACAAATTACAATTGCCTGTTTTCATTACAATTTGTGATTTCGATTACACGAAGCGGTTCCAAAATAAACTCAGAACGAGTCATTGTAAATTATCATTCTGACACCAGTTACAGCAAAATTTTTTAATGATTTATTATAATTTTTAAAAACAATCAATATTTATCACATATGATTAATTTAATTAATTGTATGAAATTTATAACGCGAACCTATAATTTATGAAATACCTATCTAAAAATAATAAAAGACGTAAAAGTTATATAATAGAAATTCAAATGATCAGACAGATCTAAAGACAAAAAAAATTAATTGTGAAAAGAAAATTTACAAAACTGAATTGAAGGAAAAAACATTACTATTTAATGTAATAAATAATTCAATTTCAGTCACGATATCTGAAATTAAAATCTTTTTTATAATTATTTTTATCTTATTATTGAAAACTTATAACGAACAGCATAATAACACAAACTGGAATATAATAAAAATCTCTGGTACGGTGGTTGTAATTTATACCTGGTAGCATAATATTAATTTTATTCTATAATAACTTTACAACATTATGCTTAAAGACCTATTTTTATTAAAGGATAGCATACAACATGTGACCTTCACAAAGGTTGTCCTTCATCAGTTTCCTTTACGTATCTATCTCAGTACGAACAGAATAATTTGTGACCGCAACTAAATGTAATTGTGTGCCAACAATCAGTCTAGTTTTAACATAATAACATGCTCTTTTAGAAGTAAAACTTGCTATATTTATTACGTGAATGTATTATATTTATTTAAATAGATTACGTTACAGAATTATAAAGAAATAGAATGGATAAAAATAAATACCAGAAGATCAGTAGAAACTAATTTGGCAGAGCAAATACAGTTTTTACGGGATAATCGAGCAATATTGTAATAAGTTCTGTTGAGTACATATTTGCATTCGCCTGAAGAAAAATGGCACAACTAACGAGCATATCACAAGGCATCTGCAATTCCGCAACAAATAAATTGTCTGTATCGTTTGATAATACTTGGAATCACAAAGAGAATATATATATGTTATTACAGTAATAAAATCGTATTCCAAAGAAAGAAACATCCTTTCGGTAATAAATTAAAAGGAACAGTAAAATTACCGGAACAAATAAACAATTATACAAATAGATTAGCCTATTATATACTTAGGTTACGGTTTAGTACATTCCTAAATCCGTAACATGTTTTACGATCTGTGTAATTAGGTTATAGGTCTATTCAACTATTCTCAAGTGGAAATAAAATGCACAGTACAATACTATTTCCCAAGTCACTTTTATTTGATTTTACATAATTACTATGCAGAAGATTCCAAGAACTGAAATAATGCCTACAATTCCGAGTTACCATAAAACTCAGCATTATTTTAGTATACCCGTTAATATTGATTCGATGCGAAAGTACACAAAATAGTAAAAATATTAAAATTTCAACGATTTTATCAAAAGCTTGAGAAAACATTTCATACACTAACGGTCGGTAGTAAAACTGATTAATTGTTACGTCGAGTTTTACTGGTCTGATTGCAAGCTAGTAATGGGAAAACTGATTCAATGTACTTTAATGACTACTAATGATAGGGTAAATCTTAGAAAACTGATACTTTGATACAGAACAGGTAGTAACGAATTAGTACGTAAAGCTGAAGCACATGAACGACAATCTAGCGACAATTCAACTATAAAATTTCCATCGATTGCAGTTGCGTTGTCGTTGAAACGGACTGCTCTCCGACTACATTTTGTCGTCGGGGAAATGCTTGAAGTACGTTAAAGCGACAGTACAATGACAGCTGAACGACACCAACAATATTACACTTTTAAAATATTCAAACCTAATGCAAACTTGGGTATATTTATTACATTACAGTAGGAATAAATGCGTAAATCAATTATTGAAGTTTTAGGATGAAAAGATGAGACACAAAGTCATTTACAATCCCCGAATGTACAGAGTATTCTTGATGTTGCTGTTATTATTATTATTCGTGTTATTTAGTACGTGCTTACTGCACGCCGGGTGAACATTTTAGTTGATTGGTTATAAGAGTAGTTCAAAGACCGGAGTAGGCACTGCTATAGCAGTACAGTTGTGTTCCTATTATACGCTTGTAAAAAGATTCAAAATATTGGTCACCTGATACTAGTAGCTTCGTCACTAGTTCCAGTTGAACCGAGTACAGCGAGAATAATAATCTTTCTTAACTAAACTTGTTATTTCTGTATCATATTTCGACTCAAGATTACTTGCTTAAGTACTTACGTTGTACATAAACATATTGTGTTGTTGTTGTTAAGGTTAACAACGACAACAAATCAGCCGAAAGGCAAGGTTTGAATCGCTAGAGGCTTTACTTAGTAAAACGAGGAGAGAGGTGGATAAACACATTATAGTCACAAATTATTACGTACAAGTAAGACCCCTTTAGGCCGCGGTCAGAGTGAATGCGTAGTCTGACGAATTAAATCGGTAGTGCATAACGTACGTAGTCGTCGCGATCATACATATCGTCGAGTGAGGTCGCGTCATAGTAGATGGGGGCTAGTAGTACGACTTCGTCATTAATTTACAAAATAACATAATTGATTTACATACAATCACAGTGAATCAGTATAGTAAACGCGTGCAGTTAGGGCAGCTGTCTCCTGACGCGTCCAGGTATGACACACACACACACACACACACGCATATATATATATTTATTTATAGTGTACGAGAAATGTAAGTCGAGTACATGATTTTTGACAATCCAGTACTTCGAATTTTACATTAGAAGATGAAAACGATAGTTGAAAACGCTAGTAATTCTGCCAGAGTTGCACCGAGAATTCACATGCTTATACCCAGAACTTCTTAAAGATCACAAGAAATTCAAGAAAACATGATTCCTGCAATTCATCACCAATTTCCTGTCATAACTCCTACGATAAGTCATTCCATAATGGTTTCTTTTAGAAACCAAATAGATTTATTTCTTCACATCCATTTTGGTCGTACGACTTTGAAATAAAAAACATACGAGTTTGTGTTTCGGATTCAGTCTTACGTATACGCACTAAGTTCCCTCCACTGTGACCATCAAAACCTGTTTTTCATTGTTTGTTACACTCTGACAACTACGCACGGACCCATTAGTCTTCAGACTACTACACTCTGGCCACGGCCTTATTCGTACGTCTTACACCCTGCGTAATATTGCTGAATTAGAACAAGCGAGTGTATTACATACTGTGGTAAGTAAAATCTACCGCATCGTAATAACAAAACGTGTCGTATCAGTTAATAAAATGCACCGGGAAGAAATTACGTACAACTAGGATATGAGCATGATGGAAGACGGATACTTTTACGCAGTCGTACGAGTCAACAACGACAAGTCACCAGGCACTCAGTGCTGCCAACCGCTCTATACACGAGTATCACATTAGGGTTAACTGTATAGTCATTAGACATTGGTACTACGGTTTAAAAATTTAAACGCCCCTCCGAACTCTCTCTCGGAGCGCCAAAAGTAGTCGTATCACATTATTGTCGGAACGATTTGTCATATGTATACGCACGATACGAATCGCATAGAAAAAATACTTTAAAGAGAAGAATCTGAGAACGTTTCGGAAATTAATATAAATATTTTCTACAAGTTTGAATTATAAAATTCAGATTGCATTTACCCTGACAGGTTTTTCATACTGCAGATCATATCAGCTCATAAATAATGTGTTCACCAGGAAATGTTGAATAAATTATAATATGGCATACAAAACAATTCACGTTTGTGCTTGCATAACTTCCGTTTTAACAGCAATTTTCTTTAATTGTGTCGCCACACTCGACTTAAGTATTCTAAAACGGAAACAGCACTCACCGTGTTTATGGAGCAATATCACTAAAAATCTCAGGCTGAAAAGTTTACTAAAGAAACAAGAAAGTTTTAAAAACTAATAAATAAAATTGCGTTTCTTACATCAATAAAATTTAAGAGTCTTTTTTGTCTTATTTCTTCAGTTTAATGACAAGGAATCTTTGTTAATAAAGGCGAATATTATTAATTTACGATAGTTAAAAGATGATAAAAATACACGTTTTATTTTCAAATCATTGTTGAAAGCACTTAACAGTAAAACTGAAATGACTTTTAACTGTACGAAAACTGTCATTATCATCACGAAGTTCTGTCCTGAAGCATAACCCTTGCACGTGTGTCCCCAACGTGTTCCGTTTTCCGCCAGCTTATTTACTTTCTTGATAGGTCATACCCCTTTTACATCGTTTACAACCTTTATAATTCGACGACCTTCTTTCTTTTTGCCTGCTACTTATCATTCTACCATCTTTTTATAGTGCTCATCCGTTCCGGATGTTACCGACCAACTTTTTCACCCTGTTGGCTGCAATTCTAACAACTCGCTGTTTGTTTGATTCTAGCAAAGTTTTATTTAAACCTTTAATTTTGTGTTCTCTACAATCAGCGTTTCAAAAATAGAAGGCATACATTTTTATTAAAAACAATCTGGAGTGAAACATTCACAACTTCCTCTTGCCAATGTAAATTTTAAAAAATCTACTCCAAGACCACAGCCCGCCATGACAACACACATGCCGCTTACCCTATCTTGCAGAGCACACAGAATACCGTAAATGAGGCGATTTTAACGTAAATCGTAAAAACCGTTTTTGAGAAAATAGCAAAAAGTGAAAAATTGCACGAATAAACTACTAGGTATTCCTGTTGATCGATTTAATGACAATGTTCATGTCGGGTCCCTTCATAATACGTAACTTAACCCTTCGCTGTTAACTTAAGTTCCAAGTTTCAACTTCGTACGATTTTCAGTTTTGAGTTATTTTGTTCGCGCGCGCGCGCACACACACACACACACATACCAGTCGGTAAAAATATGTTTCCTGGACTCAAGGGGACCTAAGACTCAATTTCAAAATATCGACATGAAAATATAACTTTCCTTACCAAGAAACTATAGGGACACTACGCAAACAATATAACCCATTAATTTATCATAAAATATAATCAGAATTAACATAATTAATTATCAAAATCGAAATAAATTAATTTATAACTTTATTTTATTATTAGCATTAAGGATTAATTTGAATATTAAATCATACGGTCTATTCACCCGTACAAAATTATGCAGTTCACAATTAATACAAAGTTTCAGTATAGTTTTAAAAACTAATAAATTTATATTGTGCACTAACTTGCATTAAAGTACTCGTAAATTGAGCCACAAACTCGCAAAAACCAACAACACTAACACAACAACTGAGAAAATGTTTTATTAAAATGTTAACACAAACTACTGTATGAAAACCGTCGTAGTTTTCAAAAATAAAATAAAATATCTAATGCATAAACTAAAAAGTACACATTTCTTAGTTTTTAGTTTTATTAAGTTTATACCGTTGCTAAAGTGAAAGAATTATTGAATTATTTGTTACGCTTTGTTGTAATAAAGGAATGCAGAAACACTGAAACCGTTAAATTAAATAAAGCAACGTTGGTTTAGTTGCCATTTTATTATGTCTGCAGGTGAATTTTAAATGTGTTTCGATAAAATAAGCTACAAAAAAAGTTTGAAACAATTTAATACTATATTTTTACAAAATTCAGAGTGAAACTTGTACATACTATTATTTTTCAATATGTACCAAACTGACTAGACGATTTTAAAAATAGGGAATTTTAACACGATAACTACACGATTAGCAAACTTTGTTTCGAATATTTAATTATTAATACCAACGTTACTAATGAAACTGCTCTGTTAAGTTACAAAGAGAAATAATTAATTCATCAAACCTCGGAAAACAAATTAAAAATTATAAAACTTTTTAAAATGTTTTGTTTCAACTAAACACAATTACATGGTTTTAAATAGCTTAACACATTAATTTTTTTATTTTCAATCAGTTCTTTAAAGTTTACAATCTGTAAACCGGACTAACTTAATCATTCGAAACAAATTTTCTAATTTGCGGATAACCCAGAAAGCTAAAATTTGTCACATTTGTTTCTTACTGTTTGATGAGAAAATTCAAAACATTTGCATTTCAACCATTTGGGCCTATAGGTGAAACACCATCTTAAAGAAATATATTCTTATACCTTCCTGAAACACTACAATTCTCGAAACAAGCAAGATCATTTTCTAACTGTAAAAACTGTACAGGATTATATTTTTATCAAATGCGCTTAAGGGGTAGAAATGGTGTATATACTTTATACAATTTTTTTTAATTTTCTTTATATTCGAAGAGATATAGTTATAAAAACGAATATGTATTTTTACATTGAAACATAGATAGGACAATGAAAGGGCACATTTAAACCCGCGCACAGGGGGAACGTAAGTACTGTAACTACGATTTAATGCAATTATTAACAAATTGATTTTTCAAAATTTTATGAAACCAAAACAAAATTAGCACAAATAAACAGAATGAAACAAAAAAAAACTAAAAAGCAATGAATATAAATATAATAATTTAGGTGCCACAGTAGGGAAGGTGTGTTTTATTTAATCTCCTTAGGCGGTTATTTCTTTACTGTTGCCCAGTAATGACAGCCAAAGTAATCTTGGCGGGGAAATAATCTATTAATAACACCTGCTGAGTAATCTTGGTATTTCTTCAAATGCAGACTGGACACACAAATTCTGCAGAATTGGGTAAGTAACAAAATCTTAATTAAATCAATCCGTTTTTAATAAAATAAAAGTTTCTGGTACAATTCTTACAAGGAACCTCTTTTATTATTTTTATGCTAGAACTTTGCCTGCAAAATCGAATCCCGTATTGCCATGTAAACTCAAGAACATATAAGAATTTCGTTACTATACATGATGTAGAAAAAAATTATCTTCTTTTTTTACAACGAGCAACAAATGTTTAACAAACAGCAAAAGTTACAATGATTGTTATAAAAATTTTACTCAAGACAAGAAAAATGTTTACTCGAGATAGGCGATTTGAAGGTACCCTACTTACTTCTTAAAAAAAAAATCAAAAATATTCTACGATAAATAACTCTTAGAACAAAAATACTTTAATAAGATGACCAAAAACAATCCCAAGGCGAGTTATCATTCCAAATTGCAACACATATATGTTGTTATTTAGGTCAACAGTAGAAAGGCTGGTTTGAACCTTTAGAGGTTTTACTACGTAAAAACGAGGAGAGTGTGGTTTATTATAGCCTTCCTCACTAAGTTAAAAGAGTACGTTTATCAGCATGCCAGGCCCTCCAAAAAGCACCCACTTTCCACCCTGCAAATAACACTTTCACTTCATTCCACAGGGTCTGGCTGTATAGTAAAATTCATTACTCTCAGAGGAGATAACTCTGACTAGTACCTTTTACACCTCTACCTCTTCTGTTCTTAAATAGTTCAGTCATATGATTGGATGACTATGTGATAAGAAACAGAACTATTTTGTGTAGTCCTGGAACCAACAGATCGAGTGCAATTAATTTAACACTTCACCTGCCCGTTATGTGAATAACACAGATATACGAAATAACAATTAGTAAGCGACATTTTATTTATGGCAAGAATTATAATTATGATAAATGACACTAAGTAATAATCATATCCTCATTCACCAACTGAATTTACAAGGAATTTAGGAAATGAATTTAATTTTTCCTTAAAAAAGTGTCTTCTTTTACAAAAACTTATAAATTCTTTTTTTTATTACTAATTTGTGTACGTTGCAATCTGCTCAATTCAGAACAATAACCAACCCAATGACCCGATGAGATGAGGATGATGTGTATGACGGGTAAATGAGGTGACGTCTAGTACAGACCCAGACAGACCATGCCTGAGAGAGTATGGTTAATGGAACCGCAACCATCACAGTACACCGGTTACCACTATCTAGTATTCAAATCCGTAAAAAAGTAAATATCTTTACTAGGATTTGAATCAGGAACCTACGTCTCCGAAAATCAGCTGTTAAACAGCTAACTCACGGCAACGACTTTACCTCTAAACCAACCCGGTGGGTCAAAAACTTGTAAATAGATAAAGAAATAGAAGTAATAGATACATATGGCTACATTATAAATCAACAGGAAGATTATTGTTGAACAAACAGGAAAGCAGTAAAGTTTCTTTCTCAATATGTATTGTATTTAATGATTACGGTATATTGAGTAGGCGATTATATCATAAATAAGTCAGGACATAAACAGCTAGAATATATTTTAAAGAATTAAAAAACTTAATGATTACATAAACAAACAAAACCTAGAATGCTGTTACAGAAATTTCGAAACATTATTAAGCAACATTAACCTACGCTAACGAAAAATATGAGTAACGTATTCTTTTACACAGATCACCACACAAGTTTTAAAAAAATTGCATTAAACACAAAGGGACTGGTTTAAACTGAACAGTGTCATGCAAAACAATTTACATGACGTTGTAAATTCATAAATAAAGTACAGATTAGGAAGGAAAGCAAGAAGCATAGGCCATCTCGAATGTCACGAATTTAATTTGGAAACTGACCATTAGTATTACGTTCCTGTACTACAAAACCGACACGAAGTCACCACGAATTATACTCATTGTAGTACAACAATCTGTTTTATAGTAATAAATAGTGAAAGTAAATGACATGCCTCTTATAACTGTTGTTATTTCTATGTACGTTTGTTTAATTATCATGAAATTTCACTGTTTTTATTTATTTTATTTTTTTAAGTTCAGTGCTAATTTCAATTAACAAAAAAAAATAAGTCGCTTTTAAAATTAAGAATTTTTACTACTGATCCATAAGTGTATAACTAGCCTACGCCACAAAAACAAAGTCTTTATCCATACAAATTCAGTAAATTTTACCGGTTCTGAGACAATCTACAACTGACAAATATCAAAAGACTTCGTATTATAAAAAAACATTAAGTTCTAAATCGTTTCGTATGTTTCATTTCATAACAAATATTAGCGATTCTCGTTACATTTTGTTGTTCTGTTTGCTATAAAAAATAAAAACCTAATATTTGCAGTTTATGATTTTTTTACACCATTTTGTTATGGTTAGTCTAGAAAAGTATGTATTTCACCTCCATTTAATTTTCTTTTTATTTAAGTTTCGTTCTTTTAACGACAGTGTAAGAAACTTGCTGTTAAAATTACTTATTATTTTACTGCTGAAATGTATGAAACGAGTGGAATAAGGAAAACTTTCGGAGGGACTAAATATCTGGGATGTTTGGTAACAGGAGAAGAATTAAAAAAGGGCACCTCCAGCAGGGTTGCGCAGGCCAGACAAGCTATACAGGGACTGGATGCCTTGATCTGATCAAGGAGTATGAAATGGCAGGAAAGCTCAGATATATCAGAAAGTGGTTCAGAGGATACTCCTGTACGGTTCCGAGACGTGAGAGATGTTTAAGAGGAATACACACATGATAAATGGAGTGGAGATGAACTACTTGCGTAGAAGTTGTCAAATTTCTAGGATGAAACGAGTCAGGAATGTAGAACTAAGAGAGATAACAGAAAAATTGAACACGACAAGAAAGGAAAATTGAGAAAAACGTCTGCAATGTTCTGATCATGCATAAGAATAGAGAACGAAAGATGGGTAACAAATAAATAAATTGGAACCCACCAGGGTAAAGAAGACGTGGTAGCCCTCCAAAATAATGGTATAGGCAAGTGAGGACTAGATGGACAGAGAGGGGTGGCATACAGATGCGGGAGACGTTCAGAGCTGTAACCAACTCTCAAAAAAGATAAGTTATACACCCCACAAAATTAATGATAACAATAACCTATATTTTCGTCCACAAAATTGACAAATATTGGTTATATATTTATATTAATGTAAATGTCCACACTGATTTTATTACTCATATACTCGTCACTTAATTTCGATCACCATGAGAGCTGAAATGAGGAACATTCGTTCATTATCGGTTGAACAGAAAACCTAAATCAATACTTATTTTCCCGGCGGACAAGATTGCCTTACCTATGCTGCAAAACAGAATTATTTAGAGTAAGATTAAAATTAATGTATACTAATATGAAGTTCTTATTTAAAATAAGTAAATAGTCTATATATTGTATAAATAAATAAATAAATAAATAAATAAATAAATAAATAAAAACCAAATATATTTAATTCTGCACCTTTCTGAAGATTTTTAAAAAGTTTTAAAAATCGCCACGCTCCTCTAGGTGATAAAAGGAATTCGAATTTCGACCACTAGCTCCTAAGGGATGAAACAGGTATAACTACCTAAAAGCATTTAATATTATTTTTGTATCTACACATATTATTCAGTACCTTCTCAAAGAGCTGTAATTTTGATAATTAACTGGCATTAGTATTTTTAAAGTGATGACACCTAGATAAAGTAATGTGTGAAGTGAAACCGGGAGAAGCAATAAACCAGTTTATTTAATGCACTATTCTGAGACCAGCAATAACCTCACTTGTTTTTGAACTATGTGTACTTAAAGATCTTTCCGGATCAGTTTGTTTAAAAGATAGTATTATTTACCCTTGAAACGCTCCCTATTTGTTCATTCAACACGTTTAAGGACAGGCTTAACAATAATGTAAGTTGAAAAATTGATCCGTGGATACAAACGTAAATAAAGAATGTTAAGTCGAAATGTTAAACAACTTCTACGAATCAGGAATATGGACTTGGTCACGTTTTCATAAAATAGTCACTGAAAGTTAACAGTGTCTTTAATAACACAGTTTAAAAAGTTATAATTATACCAATAAACGAGCACGATCATTAAATTTACAATTAATTTTTTTTTACTTCATTAATTTATTTAACCCTGTACGTACATACAACTAGTAAATTTTAAGATTGCTTTTTGTGGAGGTGGGAGAAAATATGACGTGAATGACTTAAGGGAAAACAGTACTCAGTAGTAAGATTTCCACATGTAACATTTTAAAATGTAAATTTGTTGTTTAGGTCAACAGCCGGAAGGCTGGTTTGAATCTCTAGAGCTTTTATGAGTAAAAACAAGGAGGATGTGGTTTACTATTTCCGTCCTCACTGAGTTGAAAAATTATACTTATTAGCATGCCAGGCCCTCCAAAAAGCACCTACTTTGCACCCTGCAAATGACACCTTCACTTCATTCACCACAGGATCTGGCTGTATAGTGAAATTCATTACTTTTAGAGGAGATAACTCTGACTAGTGTCTTTTACACCTCTGCCTCTTCTGTTCTCAAATAGTTCAGTCATACAATTGGCTGTGTGATAAGAAATAAAACAATTTTTGTAGCCCTGGAACCGGCAGATCGAGTGAAATTAATTTAACACTCCACCTACCCGTTATGAATAAATTTTAAGTAAAAAAAATTAATTCAATTTTTTTTACAAGATTTCTAAACTCAATCTTAACTCAATCTTCTATGAAATCTGCTTAATTGATTCAATTTAACAGATTTTATGCTGATGGACACAAAAAAATAAAGTAACCTAACTCAATGAACTACTGTATAAAAACTCTGTCGTAAGTTCAATATTGATCAGAGAATTTTATTAGCGTCATAAGAATGTAGACATACAGTAGTAGGTTATAAGAACGAAGCCGTATAAAAGAAAAAGTGGACACAGGGCTCGTAAGTACTCTTGTAAACTGAGAGCCAACAAAACTGTGTTTAGTACACTCACATGATCCTTAAATTTAATGTAAAAGTATATAATCTTTACAAATTTACAAACAGGAATAATATTTTTTATTTACTTTACTTGTAGAAGAAAACTGAAAAAATCATATGGGTTTAAATAATAATTATGTAAAAATTTAGTATTAAGCAACATAAAAACCATCAATAAACATAATAACATAATAACGTAATTAAATAAATACGAGCTCAACCAGAAATGACCAGTTATCGGTGACTATAGACACCAATGTTACTAAACCAAAATACGCCTAATCGGATTTCTAATGTATAAAACAGATTATTCTGTTACGTAGGCTGGTTTAGTATAATATAGCCAGTGCTACTAATCAGGAAATATAAAATGAGGGATTACTGATTTGAAACCCAAAATAATGACAGCTCAGCGGTAATTAGTTATTTTCTGTTTTTTTTTTCATGAAAATCTGTAAAACAATGAATTTTTAAGATTTCGGCCATAGTATGCATTTAGCGACAAAAGTGTAGACCCTTATATAATAAAATGTACACGAAATTAAACGACCTAAAACTTTTATTTTATCCATTTTTCTCTACAGAGCCTATTTCAGAGTGAAAGAGTGATTTCCCGTATTGTTAAGCAAAACTAAAGTTGGTTTTCATTTTGCATCGTTCAATCATGATTAAAATCAGGTTACGTTTTTGAGGTTATTTTTTTTTGTTTATTTATAATGTTAGCTTACGTTAGCTTACTTTCTCTTCCCAATGCAAATAATTAACAAAGTCGTGTAATATTTCACACCAGAATTTTTAGTATAAATACAACAATCCAACATTTTGTTCAGATTTAGTTTATTTTGCGATTACATTTAAACGGAATCGTCATTCTTGAACATAAACCACTATTCTTTAACATTGTTTAATTTTTCTTAAAAATTTTAAACGCATCAACAGCTTGGTCATTATCGATTACGGTGCGTTATGGAATTGGAACGGAAACAGAGGAAATAATACTATTGTAATCTCAGATTGATCTGATGATCAATCTACCTTCATTGTAATGATTTTTTTCATTAATCAATGCACGCGGAGAAGACGGATAAGACTACAATGAAAAACAATTGGGAAATGCGAAAAATAGCAATGATAAATAGACAAACATCAGACGTGATGAAAGGAATATTCGGCGTGGCCCTTAGTAGGCCGAAACGATAATACAAGAAGAATAAGAACAAACAGGGCGTTTTATTAGGAAAATTACGTTCTTTTATTGAAAATTTAACAATCTGACAAACGGTTATAATCAGACAAGTTCTGATCACATGTGTTGGATTAGCATTAGAAAGGCTTTATTGTAAATTCAGAAAACAAGCTAATGAATAAATATTTACCAACAATGCTGTAGTACATATACGAGGGGGTACCCAAAAGTATCCGGAATAGCTCTGCTGTGGGCGGAGCTTGTGCAGTACAAATTCCCGCCACTAGGCTGCTTGTAGCGCTACTCATTGCCAGTTCAATGCCATTTTGTTCGTTGATCTAGCTTGTTCTGTTCTCGTGCAGTGATTGTTCTCGCTAGTGCTGTTTTGTGCTCGTGTCGTTTTTCATGATGGTAAGTTTTAATGAACAACGTGCGGCTGTGAAATTTTGCTTCTTGCTCGGTAAAAACGCCGCGGAAACAGTTGTAATGTTGAACACAGCTTACAAAGACGACGCTATTGGAAAAACCCAAGTGTACGAGTGGTTTTTGCGCTTTAAAAATGGCGACATGTCGATTGAGAACAAACCTCGTTCTGGACGACCGTCGACTTCCCGAACAGACGAAAATGTTGTGAAAGTGAAAGAAATTGTACGAACAGACCGACGACAGACCATTGACCAAATATCACAGGTTAGTGGGTTATCTTGGAGCTCAGTCCAACGCATTTTAACAGAAGACTTGACAATGAAAAGAGTCGCTGCCAAGTTTGTGCCTCGGGTTCTGACAGACACTCAAAAGGAACGTCGAATTGAAACGTGTAGTGATTTGAAACAGCTTGAAACTGATCCAGATTTCATGTCAAAGATCATTACGGGTGACGAGTCTTGGTGCTATGGGTACGACCCAGAAACCAAACAACAATCCAGTCAATGGAAGACTTCATTATCACCCCGACCAAAAAAAGTCGTCAAGTCAGATCGAACATCAAAACAATGCTGATTTGTTTTTTTGATGTGAGGGGAATTGTCCATTCAGAGTTCGTTCCACCAGGCCAGACGGTAAATCAAGCTTTTTATCTTGAAGTGTTAAGAAGACTACGAAACAGCATTCGTCGTCAAAGACCTAATTTGTGGCAGACAGGGGACTGGTTTTTCCACCACGACAACGCGCCTGCACACACGGCAATCTCGGTTACCCAGTTTTTGGCGAAAAACGGCATGGTTTTGCTACCACACGCACCGTACTCACCCGATCTGGCTCCGTGTGATTTTTTCTTGTTCCCACGCATGAAAAGGGGCATGAAAGGTCTCCGATTTAACAACGTTGATGATGCCAAGAAAAAACGACGGATGAGCTGGCAGCCATCACTGAAGAGGAGTACAAAAAAATGTTTTGAACAGTGGATGCACCGGTGGGACAAATGTATTAGTTGTAATGGAGAGTATTTTGAAGGGGATAAGGTTCTTTTGTAAAAAAATTAAAAATAAATAGTTTTAAAAAATAATTCCGGTTTCTTTTGGGTACCCCCTCGTCTACTTCCGAAAAAGTTTTCAACAACAATCTACCACGTAATTACAAAATCAAGATTATCAGTTTTATTTTTTATATAAAGAAAAAAATATCGGAATGAAAGACTCACACGACTTTATCTTGCCAATGTAAATTATAAAACATATAGGCAACCTATGTTAAAATACAGAAAATCAATAATTGCCTCTAGAGGAGGCGCTGTAGAGAAAAATACATATAAATAAAAGTTGTAGGTTTTTAAATTTTCAATAACTTTGATTTGATTACATATACCTTTGATGTAAACTGGATATTAAGGCCACAAACTTAAAAAATTCCATGTTTTACAGATTTTGATGAAAAGAAAAACAGAAAATCACTAATTGCCGCTAAACTAGGCGTTGTAAAAAAATGTTTGAAATTAAAGTTGTAGGTTTTTAAATGTTTTATAACTTCGGTAATACAATTTTGCCCTAAAATAAATATCCATGTGGCAATCTTAAAAAATGAAGATTTTTTTTCTACGACAGCACAGCCTCCCAAAAAATTTCAGTAGACATGGCCCTATCTTGTAGAACACAAAAATGTAGTAAATGAGGCGATTTTTAAAAAACCGTAGAAGCCGTTTTCTTTCAAAAAAGTGAAAAATTGCACGAATAAACTACTCCTTCCGGTTACCGATTTTGATGAAAGATTTTTTTCTAGGGGTACCGAACTTAAGTTTCAAGTTTCAACATCGTTCGATGTTTCGTTCTTAATATATTTTGTTTACACACACACACACACACACACACACACACACAAACACACAGATTAATCGTTGAAAACATGTTTTTTGGGTTCAAGGGGTCTGAAAACGTGTATATCTGGTGAAAAATCAATTTCGAAACATCAAAATGAAAACAATACTTTCATCCCTATACATCCATTCATATAGGGCAAGAGAAAGTAAAAACTATGTAATCGAGTAAATATTGGCGAACACACATACAAGTACAATTGTACTTGGTAAGCTGAGGTTAAGGAAAAAGATTTAACCGGATGTGAAGTTAATTAATTAAGAGAAAATCTTGTTAAGGATTATCACAAACATGTAAATGAGAATAACCTTGACGCTGATTGTATCCGTTATAGTTTGATAAAACAATAAAATAAATGTTTTTTGAATTAGTAAACCTGTTTGAATGACAATAGAGAAATAATGGTTTGAGTCATAATATAAATCACAAAAGATATTTATAATGCAGGTAGGAAATAAAAGAAATTTAACTGAAAAATTACTAAGCTTGTTATTTTATATAAAAGAACAAGCAATACAATAAGTTTGATGGTGCTACCAATAAGAATAACTGGAATATTTTTATATTTTCTATAGCCTATTTTATATTTATTTCCGTAAAATATTTGGGTATTACTCTGGATAGTAGATTGACGTAGAGAAACCACATTTCTAATTTGAAAAAGCTGTTTAGAGTGTGCATTAATAAATTTTATTATTTAAAGCATCACTGTCATATAAAAATTTTGATTTCTTTATATTATGATTTCAAGGTTAATCAAGGTTGAAATATGGGGTGTTATGTTAGGGTGGGGCGTACAAGAATGTTTTTGCTTAGAAGCATATGGTACGCATTATATTAGGTAAAAAAAACACCTAAGTCAGTCCTTTTGTTTAAATCCTTGAGGTTTTATTACCTCAGGTTATTACCTCTACGGTATTTGTACTTTCATAGATTTCTTACGAATTACTATAAAAGTTAATCTCAGGATATAATCAAGTGTATCATTTTTACTAGGACTATACGACATGCTGATACGGTAATACCACTTAGGTCTTAAATTGAGTTATTTAAATGGTTTTATTTGTATTTAGGACCTAAAACATTTAACTGCGTACCAAAGTACATGAAAAATACTAAAAATTTTAAACGCTTTTCCACATTGATGATCGAGTGGCTGTTTACGGTTGAGGATACAGAGACATTTTTCTGATATTAGTATTTCACTTTCTTTATTTACTAATATTTTTTTTTTTTAATATGTGTGCAGACATGTAATTGGTATTTTTTCTATAAGTACTTTTGATTAGTTATCCGCTTCTGCTTCGCGGTCAAAGATTATAATATGTGAAATAAAGATTATAATTATTATTTTGTAAAAAACTCATATTGCTTAGTAATTTTTTGTAATTTTAATACGTCAATAACAAAAAAATAATTTCACAATAAAACAATAAGTATACACGAAAACAGAATAACGAATTTATGAACTTCCTTAGTTTTAACTAATTAATATATAAACCGTTTAAGAATGCAGACAAGTTTTCTCCCCGCGCTAGAATTATTTTAAATGTTTCTACTTAAATTAAAAATGAAAGTATTTTTATCGTATATTTAGTATAAATTTATGATGAAATACGTTTTAAATTGGACGCGTAATATACATTAAAGATGCTGACCGGACTGGTATTATAAAAGGTGATGATAGAGCTGGGGCAAATTTAGTTAAGTAGGGATAGAAGAAACGACCTAGAGAAGGCAGGCAGAACGAAGCCGAAGAGTACGATGGCAGGATCGGTCGACCAGTTCTTCAGTTTGTTGTAACAGGCTGTTAGTTGTAATATGCAGAAGAAACTGTAACAGTTTTCATTTGATGTGAAAGTTAGAAAGTTTTGTCGTGCGAGTGTGCAGCGCAGAGTGTGAGTTGAAGTAAATTAAACAGTTGTGATTATTTAATGTGCTAACTACAACACAGTACATCCTCCATTCAATACAAGGTGCACGTGCTTTTGCGGCATATTAACTATAATTTTTGCCGCTATATTAAACCGTTTAAAGAATACAAATTTTTCGAATGTAAATGTGCATTCATGGATAATTTTATATCATTATGACAAACACGGAAAATATTAAAGAACTAACTTGGTAAAAATAAATATTCAAAGACTTCAGTAACTTCTAGGTATTTCTACTGTCTGCCTACAACTTGATGGCCTCCCGCAGAGGGGAACAATATTCGGGTTGTAAAACCATTTCAGAAAACATTCATCTACTAATGTTTTTTAAGTAACTGAAACTTTTCAAAAATGACGTATTTTTACAAAACAAAGTATTTGGCATGTTTTTTCTGTTCTATAAAATATTTCGAAAAACACACACTTAATGAGATAATGTATAATTTAGTAAAAGTTTTGTTTTTGAAGAAAACCCCGTATTTTTTCAAATACATCGTCATTGGTCAACAATTATTTCATGGATGAACGTAATATTTGGCAGGTTTTTTCTGTAAATGGGAAATGACGATGCAATAAAATTTAACAGATAAATAAGCATTACTTTTAAAGTTACGAGGTATTTTCATAAATAGATTTTGTAAAATTGCTCCTTTCTGCCTGAGGCCATCAAGTTATAGACAGGCGGTAGATAGAGGTACGATACTAAGAAAAATTAAGAAAGATTATTCACGGAAGATATTTAGGAAAGTATTTCTTTTTTGTTGTTGTCATACACAACCGTAATGAGAAAACAAGGTTATCCCCTACTATCACTTCAATAACCATGTGAACGATTAATTACGTAAAGACTATGACCACGAGTGACCAAGGCCGAAAGGAATAATTAGAGGTAGCCAACTAAGTGAACAAAGACGTGGTTAAAAGAACTTTGTACGGTCTTCCAGTTTAACTTAAACTAAGCAGCCTTTCCTCAATACATCGGGTTTACTCACACGGTGAAATAAAATTTCTTTGTAACATTTTAATTAAATATTTAAAATCTTTTAATAGAAAATATTTTAACAAAGGATGGTAGAAGCACAAAGTGATATCAAAAGTAGGATTGCTCAATCTAGAAAAGCCTTTGAAAAAAAGCAGCTTACCGACTACAAACATTGATTTTCAAATTAGGAAATTTTTTTTTTAAGAGACTACGTTTGGAGTGTAGCATTATACGGGAGTGAAACGTAGGTGATAGGGGCTGTAGAAAGGAAGAGGATAGACGCTTTTGAAATGCTGTGTTATAGAAAAATGTTAAAGATTAGGTGGGTGGATAAAATAAGTAATTTAGAGGTTCTTAGACGAATGGATGAACAAAGCATATGGAAACATCTTAACAGAAAGGATACGCTAGTGGGGCATATCTCAAGGGAGTTAATTATAGGGGATAGGCAAAGGTTACAATATTTAAAACAAATTACAAAAGATGTAGGGTGTTACAGGTATGTAGATATGAAACGACTTGCGCTTAGAACAGCATCAAACCAGTCGGAGACTGATGACAATATTTTTTAACAATTACTGCATCAGATAGAATCTGATTTTACTTTTAAATGTTCTAAAACGTAATTTTCTTGTTGGAACTTGCAGTTATCACTACAGTCCTATAATTGGCCATCCCCAAGAAAATCCCTTGGCCATTCGTGTAATTAAACATCTATGTTCCGTATTAAAAACCCATTAAATTTCTGTAAAACTGCATCACGTAAAAACCAAGAAAAAATTAGTTGAATTTTTAAAATCTGATTAGCTCGTATACAGAATAAACAACAATAGTATGATCAATGAATTAAGTACTTCAATGACGTTAACAAACGCTAATAATATTCTATTTACAAGCAATAACTACAAAAATACACAGATATTGTTAATGTACCAAATGACCGCATCAGTGTGCACCACTCGACCACAAACAAACGCAGCTCTATTGATTTTAAAACAATAGAAAAAAATACTCGCACAGATGCAAAATTTTCTGTAGGCCTTGAGTGAAAACATTCAAACTACCAAATTAATATTTGTGTAATATAAAGAGAAACATCATACGTTTAATAATAACAACGATGAAATAATATTTCAAAAGGTTTTCAAATTACACCTGTTTTTGACCACAGTAATTACAACTGAATTAATAAACCAACCATAGGTTCTGCAAAGAGACTAATTAGGTCTCTACTGCATTGACAAGTACATTTAATGTTTTTGCATTATCAAACGATAAGCTATTTTGTTCACAAAATTTACATTACAACTGAGGACAACTAGGAATAAACTGTTGTTGTTTAGGTCATCAGCCGAAAGGCTGGTTTAAACCTCTAGCAGCTTTACTAAGTAAAACGAGGGGTAAGGTGGTTTACAATTGTCTTACTCACTTAGGGGAAAACTATGCTTACCAGCATGCCAGGACCTCTGAAAAGCTTCTACTTTACACACTGCAAATGACACCTTCACTTCATTCACCCACAGTGTCTGGCTGTATAATGAAAATCATTACTTTTAGACGAGATAACTCTGACTAGTGTCTTTCATACCTCTACCTCTTCTGTTCTTAAATGCTTTAGTCATATAATTGGCTGACCATGTGATAAAAAACAGAACTATTTTTTGTAGCCCTGGAACAAGCAGATCGAGTGCAAATAATTCTACATCCCACGAGCCTGTTTTGGGCAAAGGAATTAACAACAATTTTTAATGATTTAAAAAAATTCATGAAACAAAACAGAAAGTGCATCCTATGAAACGGAAATACTCAACCAACCCGAACATTAAAATTTTTTATTTGGTTACCTCAACATCTTGTCATTAGCGATAGAGTTTTAGAAATATGAGTTTGCATGAGAAATTGAATCCGAGGTTTGGTTAGTATCCCAAAGGTCGAAAATTATAATTTTAAAATGATTTCTTAAGAAAACATAAAAGTACGGCAAAAGTTCGGACCGCTAGTTCGGTGGTTTCTAACACAGATTTCATTTAATCGAAACATGAATTTTATATGGTATAATTAGGCCTTTGGACCAGCCCAGAGTGAGAACCGGTAGAAAGTAGCTATCAATTGTTAAGTTACACCTGTTGGGCGAGGAACTTAAAGGACACCAACTGACTTCACATGTACTTGATCAATTTTATGATAAAAATCACTAACGTTAAGCGGCCTTATAAAATGGAAAATTTTCCAACAGTAAAACAAAAACTGACTAATTACACAATGAATACAGAATTAAATTAAATATTTTAATATTACAAATCAAAACAGGTATTAGCAGCTGCCAATTATTCAGGTTAAGAAGTGGTAAAGAGATATTCTCATCAGTAATTTAACTTCCCGAACACTTAGAGAGCTGAAATTTGGCAAATTTTGCTCCTTATGGGTTGAACTGAAAATCTAAAACATTTATATTTGACGGCTTGCGCCTTAGCGATAAAAAGGGAGAAGTTAACCTAAAACAAAATTCATATTCTCCAAGTACCGTCCTAAAGAGCTAAGGGTCTGAAAATCGGCATCCGTATTCTCTCAGTGACATGTAGGAAACATAAAGCTTTTGATTGCGACAACTTTCTATTAAGGAGTAAAATGGGAGTAACTATCCTACAGTAATAAAAATTATTTCTATATCTCCGATAAGAGTTACAGCTTTAAAACTCAGCATATATATTAACATAATAACGATAATAATAATAGTCGTTACTGAGCAGAGATGTTTACAAACCCAACTTTAACACAAAATTCTCCGAGGCTAACAATATTCCGCGCTCATTTCTAGTAATTAACTTTTTGAATTAGGTACCCTTACTTTGATACTATTAATATTACATTAAATCATTATCTGTCAATAAATTTATAAATGGTAATTATTGAATTCAAATTGAAAGTGGTTTCTTCTTTTAAAGTTTTCTAAAGATTTTCTTTACGTTATATTTTATGTTAAATTGTCTTTTATTTATTTATTTTTATTATTTATTTAAGGTCGCATCGACTACGAGGTAATTAGCGACCACGTTACATATAAACATCGAATTCAATAATAACTTATTGAATTTATTATTGAATTCGATGCATATAAATACATGATAAGTTATATAAATACATAATGAAAAATTAGTTAAGTTCAATTAAAATTTAGATAACAGAGAAATAAAAACTAAAACATAGAATGACACAATGAAAAATAACGAATGCGAATTACTATTAATTATATTATATCAATTCTGAAATTTTGTTAAATTTAAAAAAAGTGATTGTGTTTTGAACCCTGTTCGTGTGAATTTTGTAGTTTGGCAGTCTGTGATGATGTATTTGATTGTAAGTGGCGTGTTGCAATGTGTACAAATTTGTGGTTCTTCTTTCTTCAGCAAGTGTTTGTGCGTAAGCGTAGAGTGTGCAATACGTAGTCGTGTAAGTAGAACTTGATGCCTTCGAAGCTCCAAGTGAGGCTGAGGGTTTTCAAAAATGTATTTTCTGATGTGGTGAAGTTTCGTTGGAGGATGTCGAAACCAGATTTGGTTCTAATGATGTTTAATTTGGTTGTGCAAATGTCTCCTGATATCTGTATGAGATTAGAGATGTTTATCTCTCAGTGGGGTTTTTAACGCCTCTTTGGCGGCCGTGTCCGCTGTTTCATTTCCGTTTATACCGCAAATTGCCTTTTATTTTATGTAAAATCACGGCATAATAAATGCACGTTATTATTAATACAATTTTTTAACGTGATTTTAACAAATTAGGTAGGTGTTTAACTACGCGATGTTTAACTACTTACATTTATTAATATAATTAAGTAAAAGCAACATTTTCTTGAGTAAATATTATTTGACTTCTGATCTAATCCAAAATAAACAGCTTCTTATTGCCAGTAACTGATTGATAATTACGTTTCTATAAAAAATGAACTTTCATCGATTATCTGTTTATTTTGACACCATTCACTAGTTAACATTTAACATTATTTTATTAAAACTTAAGCAGTTATGGTTTGGTTTATTTTTAGAAAACCATCAGTAGCTTTCATATTTATGTTGCCTTATTTTACGTCTTTAACTTCCAACTGGAATTGAAAGTTATTTGATTTAATTAAAATACTTGACGTTATAAACAATATAAATAAAAAGTTTACCTGGACTGGGCAATGTTAAAATGTAATTATAGGATATCAAAATACTTCTTTTAATTATTTTTAAAAATCCAATACTTCGGTTAGTGTAATGTATCCTACAAAAATAAAAACATGACAGGTATCCTATAAAAATATTGAAAATTGTTGTTGAAATAAAATTAAAAGATAGATTAGATTTAAAATGTACCGTGTTTTAAAACACGAGATTTAGTGTTTCCTTTGAACAGGATTTAATTTAAAAAAAAAATTCTTTAATTTAAAGTAAGATTTTGTTGTTCGTGAGGTAGTGTGAGTGTTTAAACCGTATTCCAAGTAGATGTCTCCATTCTTCTACTTCATACAGCTGTCATAACCTGCAAATTTCACTCAACCACTTACCTGTTTTAAAATAATCTATATTAAAGGTTGCCTCCACCAGGACGTCGTAGAACGGCCCAACGTCCAAGACCCTGAAATTTCCTATGAAGGAATTTAAAAAAAGGAAAGTTTGGGGGAAGTTTTGATAGGAGAATCAAAACCATGCTTCCAGTTGTTACTGTGAAATATCAGCTCAGATTTCTCTAGAGAGCCCCTGTTCTCGCTTTGTGGTTTGCGAGAAGGTACGGCTGTTTTCAGATTACGGAATCCTTTCAGACAGTGAACAAAAAACTTTGTAGCCAAAACATATTGCAAATTCATAAAAATCACCATACAAAGCCATTGGTGAATAAATCTTGGAGAAACAAGAAATTTCAGTAACTTCCCCAAGACATATACCTTTTTGTGTTTATAAATAAGCAAACACGGTGCAGTGTTTAATATGGAGGTTCAAAAATAAATTTGTAGGTACAGTATCTCTAAAACAGTACCCAGAAGCGTTATAACTGTACTGAATAACGTTCATTCAAGTATCACCCATTATGAATATAGTTAAATGTTGCAGTACATTTATCTGAAACTTATTTCTAGTACTAATCTAACAAAAGGAAGATATTTTTTTAAAATAAAGAAACAAGAAACGAATTTTAGTTCAATAACATGTTTAATTAAAATAATATTTCTCTCTTTTTTTTTTAAATTGAACAGAATTAAATTATTTTTGTAAATTATTTTAATATTTATATATTTTAAATGTTTTCAAGGTATTTAATTTAAAAGTTTTTAACATTTTAAATTTGAACAGAATTTAAATTATTTTTGTTAATTATTTTAATATTTACATATTTCAAATGCATTTAAGGTATTTAATTTAAAGTTTTTAACATTTTATGATTAAAATTTTGTTCTTATTATGGGCCCATTGTTATTATTCTTTCATATTATTATTATTATTATTATTATTATTATTATTATTATTATTATTTAATTAACAAAAACTAAATGATTTTACTAATTCTACATGAAAACTTTATTTATTTACTATTATGTAATTATTATTTAATCATTTACTATTATTTAATTATTATATTTTCCATTTAAATGGTTTAAAAAAAAGTTATTTTTTTCCTTTTCTTCATTTTTTTCATTTTCTTTTTTAGCTTAATTGGAAGACATAAGAAAATTTAAGAAAATTACCTTTTTTAGTGAGTATCCAATCACAGCACCTTAGAAGAACGAACTTTACGCGTACACAATAGGAAAAACACTCTGACGATCTTCTTGCACACACACGGCTGACCGGGGCGCTAATTACCGGCGTACGGAGGGGGAAAACCAATCAAACTAGCCGTTATGAAAGGCGTTGCCAAACCGACTTAAAACAAACACGTTAATTGGCCGCAAAAAGTGCTGAAGTAACGGTAGGCCCCTCTACAAAAAGTACGTAGAGATGGAACTGAAAAATTGTTCCCAGGATCCAGAATTGCCAAGTAAGGGTTTTAAACAGTGAGAAAAGAAAATAGGCCTTTAGGCCTCCTTATTTCCCACGAGAAAACGCGATGTAAAAACATGTGTAATATAATCAACTAGAATAAACTAATAAAACGTGATTTCTTTATGAAATAATAAAAATTATTGAAAAGAAATATGTTATGTAAAATTACAAACTTTTATTCATAATAAAATAATATTTTTCTTCCTTAACGAATAAAGAAAAAAAACACCATTTTAATTATTTTAGAAAGACAAAAATTTGATCAACTCCAAGGGTCTAGGGAGATTTCCAACAAAAGTCGAAAATTTGGAATAGTAAAGTCAAAAACTTTACATTTCCCCACTCCGGTATATGGAAAACCCAAAGATAGGCTGAAAGGGGGAAAACTAGAAAAAAAATTTACGGGAATTCGGGAACACTAATTGGATTGTGTAGAATCAAAGATTTCTATGCAATCATCTCCCTTGGAGGGGGGTGTGTAAAAAAAAACTGAAAGATAAACGAATCGTTTGGCAGTGTGTGTGCTGAGAAGTTGCCTAACATTAGTAAACTTTAAACTGCTGGAACCTGCAATGTCCATCGAGACAAACAGACCGCTATTGAAAGACGAATAGGACAAATTATTATCCTTGAATCTTAAGTTAATAAGACAAAAAAAGTAAGACAAAAATAATAAAGAGCAATTCCCATTTTTAGGGTTAAAAGACTGAAAAAAAAACTGTTAGCTAATTCAAAGGTCTGTTTATTGTAGATTTGCATTGCAGATTGTACATTGTATTGTGCTGTATGTTTTTTTTTTTTGAATTAAGTAATTAATTAATAAATTCGGAATTTAAAACAACTAGCTTTCCGAGACGTAAAAGTATGTTGAATGAAGGAAATTATGTTTTCCTTATTATTATTACTTATTACTATTCTTATTAATATTTACTATTTCCCAATTACTATTTAAATCTCTTATGCCCATTTCTCTGAATTTAGATGATAAAGGTAGAAATTTAGTAGTTTCTTAAACTCAATCTAACCTACGCAATTCAATATGTGTTGGCTTGTTTACCTTTGCGGTTAGTATTTTAATTTTGATATATAAGTATAATTGTATGATAAAAATGATAATTAAGGCTGTGTATACTACAAATTTAGATACATGATCAGCAAGAATAATGTCTTTCCATGATTTAGGTAGGCTGCTCTCTTGGAAAACATAATCAGGGGTTTCATCATGAATGGAAATTTGAGGGAATGATAAGTTCCACTTGTGGTTCACAAGGTCAGGGAGTGACGAGATGGAAGGATGGAAATCTGTGTGAAAGGAAAACTTATAATGGTCGAAGGTTGACCAGGAAACGGGTAGCAAATGAGTTACCCCCGGCGACTTCGGAGTCCTGGAATCACACGGCACAACCCTGTTGATGATCGGTAACTCTCCTTCCATGACTTCACATTCGCAGGGCACTTGAATGTCCAAAGCACCGGCAACATTGACTGGAAGTTCGACTGTTGTTGTAGGACAAGCTAGACGAGTATTGTGTTGTGGATTGGTGATGTAGTACCTTGATATTTGCACTTCCGTTATGTAAACTTCTGTCGTTCGCTTATGGCAGACGAAATGGCATTTATGCATTAATTGTTGCAGTGAACTGTCTGTTAACATTTGCTTGATGCAATCTGTATTAATGCTGGAATGCTGTTGGAACCTTGGAATGAAACATAAGCCATTATTGTTCAAGTCGCAAGAAGATGATGGTGATAGAGTTCGCACTCGTGGTCCACTCCTGATTACGTAAATATGTGGTGTTTCCAGTGAACAGATCTGGTTTTCCCATAGTAGTGGTATTGGAGCAACTTGAAACAGTGTATGATATACCGATGTGGTGATGATGGGTACTTGTAGTTTTAATAGAATTTTCGTTTTTGAAAAAACGCAAGTTGTTATTGGCTTTTCATAATAGAGGTGAGCTTCTTGTATAGGCAATACTAATTGTTGATTGCCTTTGTGAAGTTGTAAAGACAAATTTCGTAGATCAGCCTGTAGCATATCAGGTGTTACTAGTTCCCTAGGTAGCGTCTTCTGTTTGCAAGACATTTGCACTGAAGTCATGTGCGAATAATACGTGTTTAGGAACGATTGCCAATGTACACTATGCAAAATAGTCAGTAGATGATATAATTGTATTAGTTCGGTGTTTTCAGTGTCTTGAATCATTTTAGCGTATAGATTTAATTCTTCTTCCGTTTCTTGAAGGATGGACTGAACTCGGTGTGTTACCATGTCTATGTTTTGTGTAGATTTTACTAAATTTTGGTGGTCGGAGTGTACTGTTTGGGTGAGGTGGTTATAATGTTGCATTAGATATTTTTCGTTATGGAACGTTTCTTGTAGTTGATGTTGTGTCGCAGTTCCACAGCAAAAGTTTAAAAATTCGCCCACAAAGTCTAGGGCTCTGCGTGTGCGTGACGGATTCAAATTTGAAATTGGCAGTCCTGTCGTGAGGAGAATATTGAAGGTTTCCTTTGATAGTGTAGTTATACGTTGGAAAAGTTGACATGCTGGAGACGAGTTGTTGTTGGCCTTAATTGCAGTAGCGAAGTGTTGTTTGAAATCCAGCGGGGTTTTTAAGGTTTTGCTAGGAAAGGAATTTAGTTTAGAGTAGTCGGTGTTATGGGATTGTGAGCTATTAATGAATAGTGTTAAATCTGGAAATGGGCAGGATAAATTTTGGAATAGATTTGAGGTTTTCGGTAAATCAGGCTGTGAGTTAAATGGGATAAGGTAGGTTATCGGAATAGAAGAGTCGTAAAGGTACACATCGGAAATATTTCTGATATGGAAACCAGAGAACAGTTTAATAACGTTATTTGCGCAAGCTACATTTTTCTCGAAGAGAAATAGAAACGCGGACAAGATCAACAATTGCTTTAGCACGGGGGACATTATTCTTGGATCTCACACAGTGAAAGAATTTACTTTGGTAGTTGTTATAGATTGATATAATTTTAAAACTGCTCGTGGAAGAGAATACAATTTAAATTAGTTAAAGCGTGTTCAAGATACAATTACTATGTAATAAAACTAAATAGCTTATTTGTATATTATATTATCTTGTTTATTACTGAGACTTCGTTGGCCTTATCTTCATACGGTTAACTTAGATGTTAAGTGGATGAAGCCTTATCTTGTCTTAAACGAAGTGCTGATTTGATTCTCTATCTCACTGGTTTATCAATCGCTTAGCCACCGGGATATGGACAATATTATATGATGCTTACATGAACAAAGTTTTATTTAAATCTAAAAACAGAGGAAATGAACAATAGTGAGTTTTACTCTTAAACTAAAGTAATTTTAAATAGGGGTGTTGAAACACAGAATCGTCCTTCATGTCGTTTATGCGGAGAACGGGAGACAAACAAAATTTGCCGTATAGTATTGTACTGTAATTATAATTCTAAGTTTAAATGAGTTGTCATAGCACTATTATATACCAACATTCGGATACAACTCTGAATTGTTGTTTGTCTGTCTGTTGGAATTATTTTTAAAAAAAATTATTAATTTATATTTCAATTAAACCTTTGGTTGCATTGTGGTACTGTCAAAATACGAGAAAAAAAAAGTTGAATAACCGAAACTAGAAAACTACCACCACTCGAAAAAGGCAAGTCACCAACCATAACGGGGTAGCCTAGCCTACTTTTCATTAGCAAAAACTACCAAACTTACTGTTGTACGGTATATGACTCAAATATAAGTCTACTGTTCATGCAATACTGTAAATATTAAAACGGTCAAATTCCTACCGCTACAAAACTTCAATATCCTTAGTAGATTAAGAAAAATATATTACAGTGTAGCAAATTATGAAATATGAAATTACAAAATACCAGATGATCTGAGTAAGAAACACAAACAAACTTTCCACTCAGCAAACCACTGTACCTCTCTACTAAATTGTTCACAACGAAATATCAGTAGTGATTAATTAAGCAATACTTCAATGTAATATCAAAGTACGAAAACAAAATAGTCTTAAAACGTATGCTCAAGATAATTTTATAATTGAACAAAATGTAACCTTTTGCCGAAACCTATCGATGCGAAACCATCTAAAATTTAACATACTGTCCAGTTCAAAACCTGCTGAAGAAAACCCAATCTAAAACTTGCTGCAAAACTAAAACTCCTGTACTTGAAATCCAACACAAACAAATTTACAACATACAAAGACCAGCTCTTTGAAAACAAAATCCTTCACAATCCAAAATCCATTTACATTGTAGGGTTAAACACAGTAAACAAAAAAAAATCAAATGGGATGTCTTCGCAAGGAATCAGTCATAAACAAAAATATCAAAACTTGACAAAGGGTTAGAGCGGAAAGAACCCTTTGTGTGATAACCAAAATCGAATTGTGGGGGGGGGGTCGTCCTAGTAATAAGTGAAACAATGAAAGAAAAAAAAAGTGTAGTTAATGAATAAAACAAAAACACAGGGCCACCAACAAAAATATTCCACTATCCAGCCGTCGACCTAACGGGAGATTTCCTGTCGAACTTTTCCTGGAAAGCGACCATGCATACCGGCCAGGTACTATCCGACTAAAACAGTGACTGCCTGCTAGCTGTACGCAACAAACCGCAGATCAGCCCCGTACGAAAATCAAAGGGGAAAGAATTTTGAGATTCTGAGATGGATGAAATTCGTCGATGGTTGTCCACGATCACTTATCAAGACTTCGATCTTTCCACTCTCAACCAACATTCAAAGACTCCAATCACTCGCTACATTCATTCAAACCATTCGAGTCCATTTATACCAAAAATCTGGTCCAGAAAAGATAACGGGTCCCTCTAACGGATCTCAACCAAAACAAAACCGCGACTGAGTTGTTGAGAAGGAGCGGATGGTAGACCCATACCAAACGCACGTCCCCACAATCAATCTGAAAAGGGTCAAAGGAAAATAAGGCCGGCTAAGCTAACAACCAGAAGTGAAATTTAGTAACTGAAAGACGGATTGAGCGGACGAAATGTAACTCTCTCTCATAAAATCCTCATAAACTCCAAAAATCAACATCAAATACTCATCATAAACTCCAATAATCATCAAATAATCTCCATCAACTTCAAAACTCAATAACATCATTAATCATCATATAACTCCATTAAACATCAATAACTCTTCATCAACTTCAATAATCATCAATAAAACTCTATTCACTTCAATATCATCGTAAAAAAATCCTCATTATAATAATCATATAATCTTCAGAACCTCACAATAAAGTTTGCAAACAAAAAAGAAAAAAAAATCGTATTCCATAAAGTTCAGAAAGCAGCACGTTATCTATAGCGCTACTTAAAGAAACTAATTAACCAACCTCCTTAACTCCAAAGTGTAGGGCAGCACGTTATATCTAGCGCGACCCTAAAATTAATCTGTATTATAACTGCAAAAAAAAACTTCTCACATGTGAGTAATTGGTGTGAAAGAACTTTATTGTGAGTCACACTGTATTGCACTGACCGGCTAAGACACTCCTATAATAAAACTGACAATAAAAAAATACCCTATGTCCTAACTCTAGCAATCACGAAAACATTCCAAAACTTAAACACCTTTAAAACAACAACTTAAAACATTCCAAAACATCGATTTTCATTAGTTATTAATTGGCAAGGCTATATAAATATAAAAAAAATTTAAAAAACATACTGACGGCTAAGTTTATATAAACCACACAAAAAAAATATTGACTATAAAAAGATTTAAGCAATGACTTTCGTGATTCTGACAGTCCAAACCCAAAATACAACCAAATGTTTCTAGTACATTATATTTAAACCAAAACCCATACATCAAATCACGTAATGTGATCCAATAAACGGACATTATCCCTATTAAACACGTTAATTCCTTTATAAAAAAAAATGTTATTTTTATAAGTCCCAAAATAAACACATTTAAAATATCGAGGACGGGAACCAAATATCGTTCTATGGCGTTAGTTTAAAATATTTAAAAAATTAAAAATAAAACCAATACTATAGTTAAAAACAACGCTTTGTTAACAAACTCAGCAGAGGACCTGCAATTTGACATGGATATGTCCACAAAAAAAAACGTGATACACAAAATGCTATTATAAATTAAAAAAAAATAATTGCAGAGACAAAGCTGTAAAAAAAAATCAACGAGAATGCGACTAAAATAGGCCAGTAGTCAAATGTTACAAGCATTAGAAAAGCTTCTTAAAAACAGCGCAGGTAGGAAGAAAGACTGTTTGCAAAACTGGAATCTAAAAGTGGTCAAAAAAAAGTAAGTAAACAGAAATATGATTAAGAGTGGTAACAAAATTTTGTTAAAAAAAAGGAATTTAACAGGAAATAGCAGATAAAGAAACGAAAAACACAATTCAAACAAACACTAGCACTAAAATGGAGAAAAGAAAAATTGCCCTGAAGTAATAAAAAATAAAAAAAACAAAAAGTTTGGCTGTTAAAAAAAAAACACGCCTAAAAACATCTAAAGTATCACCGAAATACAAAGAGACTGTAAACAGATGTGCAGAATTTGATTGGAAAAATCGCTTGAAGAGATGAAACACAGTTAAGAAAAACTACGGAAAAATTTAAAAACACTAATTACAGAATTAAGGAAATCGCTTTTAGCTAAATAGAACAAAATAGAACCCTGATATTGTGAAAAGTCGTGTTAATACCAAATGAAATATTAAGCAGAAAGAGACTTGAGTGTGTTGTCCCTAACATGAAAATAAATTACAGTTAGTCGATGATGAAGAAACAGAATCCATCGGCGTAAACACTATAAAATTAAAAATTTTGGTGGTAAAAAACCACCATCGGCACCTGTTTTGAAAGATAAACTGAATACTTACGCTATCAATACAGATTGTAAATGATAAAGTTAAAGTAAAGCCAAAATGTAATACCACACAACACCCAAAATAAAATATTCAGAAAACGGAAAAGATATTTGTGATAGTAAACACAAAAATAAATTGAAAGTGTAAGTGTACAAAAATGAAAAACAAAGATTAAATTAAAAATACATTTCAAGGGACTGAATCGAAAAAACTATAACTAAACAGAAGCGTAAATAAAACTGCGAACAACTTGCCGCTGATATCAAAGTGGCTAAGGGTCTGGAAAATTTGACGCATTGTGACGAACGAGAATTAAAAATTAATTGTGGATCTTAGGGAACCAGAACCTAAATCAAACGAAACCCCTATTATAGATTGGACGTTATTTGGCCAGAAACTCGGATGGCCTAGTTGAAAATCTCGTTGTTGTTCATTTGATTAAGCCATAACATGAAAATTTCAATGAAACTTTTATCGAAAACATTACGGGGTAAAACTGTTAATGGAAAAAAAACGAAGCACAAAATGTAACAAAACATTATAGAAATATAAGATAAAATAATAGAAGTAGCTGCAAACTGAAACAAAAATACTATGAAAAATTTCAACTTGTACTATTGGGTGTGTGACTATGAAAAGGAGCGCTATTTTACTATACAAGAAAAGTTGAAAAAAAAAAAAATTGATCTCTGACGACCTTTACTGAAGACAAATCCTTGAAGGTGCTTGAGTTCCAAAATTGAGAATGAGGACGGCAGTGCACCGTAGTCGAGGGCTACGACTTATGCTAAGGATTAAATATATCTTTACATACCAGGAAGATCGAAAAAGCAGAATCCTTATGGCAGGAAATGCTGGATTTTCCAGAGATGTTAAAGTATGCTGATTACAGGTGTAGCTGCGTGTTAAGCTCATCTGATATGCGAACTTTAGTAAGACTTCATTAGATTCTCGGCCATTAGATTAAAATGATCATTCTCGTACTTATATAATACTAAAAAAACCACACAAAAAAAACAACTATTAGTATAACTTCGAATTATTGCTATTTCATTATTAAGTATAAAATAACGTATAATTTTAAAACATAAAATTTCAAAACTTTCCATTTTTTAAGTTAAATGTTTGTAAGAATAGCGTATTATTTGCATTCCGTGTATAATTGATAAAAATAGTTCACTTCGAACCTCGAACTGCATAACATGACTATTAAATCAAAAAAATTATTCATTGCCATGTCTATACTCATTGTACTCACAAGAAAACAGTGAAAATTATGGAAACTTTATTTTGCCCAAAAATCCATGTCCAAATAAACAAATTGCAATCAAAAATATTGCATAAATCATTCATATAAAATACGTCAGAATAACAGCTGATTTTAAATTCAACGTGATGGTTAATTATGTCACGTAGTTCGATAAAGGATATTATCTTTCATAGTAGTATAGGCAATGTTGTGATATACCATGTATTAAATACTATGTATTATTAAACACATACAATAAAAAAAATTATGAATTCCTACATGTAACTCTGATATTGTACGCTAATTACATCAGAAATAAAACTCCACAGGCTGGCAATTCCACAATGTTGCCATGTGTACACTGTGAAAAAAAATAAATTAACAAGATAAAACTTATTTACATTGAATAATTATAAATGTAATGTAACTGCTGAAAGAAAACAGAATTATTCACTAATATCTTATAACGGTAATATAAATCCACAATATTTTCATCTCATAAAGACTTTAAAAGAAAACAATACAATTATACACATTCCAAAGCCGCATATCTTGTACGCAACCCTGAAAAAAAACCTACATTAACATAAAATATAACTCCATAATTTTTGGAAAAGAAATTTATTTAAAAAGAAAAAAAGATCACTGTCTAAAATCAACCTAGGCGCTTCACCATGTCAGATATCCTTTAAAAATAAATTTATTTAAATGGAAAATATAATAATTAAATAATAGTAAATGATTAAATAATAATTACATAATAGTAAATAAATAAAGTTTTCATGTAGAATTAGTAAAATCATTTAGTTTTTGTTAATTAAATAATAATAATAATAATAATAATAATAATAATAATAATAATAATATGAAAGAATAATAACAATGGGCCCATAATAAGAACAAAATTTTAATCATAAAATGTTAAAAACTTTAAATTAAATACCTTAAATGCATTTGAAATATGTAAATATTAAAATAATTAACAAAAATAATTTAAATTCTGTTCAAATTTAAAATGTTAAAAACTTTTAAATTAAATACCTTGAAAACATTTAAAATATATAAATATTAAAATAATTTACAAAAATAATTTAATTCTGTTCAATTTAAAAAAAAAAGAGAGAAATATTATTTTAATTAAACATGTTATTGAACTAAAATTCGTTTCTTGTTTCTTTATTTTAAAAAAATATCTTCCTTTTGTTAGATTAGTACTAGAAATAAGTTTCAGATAAATGTACTGCAACATTTAACTATATTCATAATGGGTGATACTTGAATGAACGTTATTCAGTACAGTTATAACGCTTCTGGGTACTGTTTTAGAGATACTGTACCTACAAATTTATTTTTGAACCTCCATATTAAACACTGCACCGTGTTTGCTTATTTATAAACACAAAAAGGTATATGTCTTGGGGAAGTTACTGAAATTTCTTGTTTCTCCAAGATTTATTCACCAATGGCTTTGTATGGTGATTTTTATGAATTTGCAATATGTTTTGGCTACAAAGTTTTTTGTTCACTGTCTGAAAGGATTCCGTAATCTGAAAACAGCCGTACCTTCTCGCAAACCACAAAGCGAGAACAGGGGCTCTCTAGAGAAATCTGAGCTGATATTTCACAATAACAACTGGAAGCATGGTTTTGATTCTCCTATCAAAACTTCCCCCAAACTTTCCTTTTTTTAAATTCCTTCATAGGAAATTTCAGGGTCTTGGACGTTGGGCCGTTCTACGACGTCCTGGTGGAGGCAACCTTTAATATAGATTATTTTAAAACAGGTAAGTGGTTGAGTGAAATTTGCAGGTTATGACAGCTGTATGAAGTAGAAGAATGGAGACATCTACTTGGAATACGGTTTAAACACTCACACTACCTCACGAACAACAAAATCTTACTTTAAATTAAAGAATTTTTTTTTTTATTTAGTTGTACAAAAGAAAATTAAAAGAAAATTACCTTTTTTAGTGAGTATCCAATCACAGCACCTTAGAAGAACGAACTTTACGCGTACACAATAGGAAAAACACTCTGACGATCTTCTTGCACACACACGGCTGACCGGGGCGCTAATTACCGGCGTACGGAGGGGGAAAACCAATCAAACTAGCCGTTATGAAAGGCGTTGCCAAACCGACTTAAAACAAACACGTTAATTGGCCGCAAAAAGTGCTGAAGTAACGGTAGGCCCCTCTACAAAAAGTACGTAGAGATGGAACTGAAAAATTGTTCCCAGGATCCAGAATTGCCAAGTAAGGGTTTTAAACAGTGAGAAAAGAAAATAGGCCTTTAGGCCTCCTTATTTCCCACGAGAAAACGCGATGTAAAAACATGTGTAATATAATCAACTAGAATAAACTAATAAAACGTGATTTCTTTATGAAATAATAAAAATTATTGAAAAGAAATATGTTATGTAAAATTACAAACTTTTATTCATAATAAAATAATATTTTTCTTCCTTAACGAATAAAGAAAAAAAACACCATTTTAATTATTTTAGAAAGACAAAAATTTGATCAACTCCAAGGGTCTAGGGAGATTTCCAACAAAAGTCGAAAATTTGGAATAGTAAAGTCAAAAACTTTACAGTTAGAAACACTGTTCCTTTTAGGTGTACAATTATTTCGAAAGATCATCGAATGTGACAGCTTGCCACAAATTTATTTTTACAAGATTAACTTTTACCCACAAAAAAAATTGATTGATTAAATTCTTTATTACTAACGGCAAAAACATTTCTAAAAATGTACAATGTATAACCAATTCCAAGAAATCACTTGACGTATTTATCTGTAGCCATACTATAATGTACCGCATTCAGAAATTATTGTAAAGGCTGTTTCAATACAGAGCATCGGACGGATTAAAAGTAAACCGTACAGATGACGGCAGTATTTCAATTTATATTACAAATAAAAGAGGTTAACTTTTAAACAGTACAACATTTACCGCAACAGGTCATTTTGAAAGATTCGTTGACTAGGTTTATAAAATATTACTCGAAAAAGTAATCATGTAAACTGTTTTTTCTTCACACTGATGAATTATATTATTAAATTTTAGAGGCAGAAAATATGTTTACCCAGTAACAAACACATTCCAAACAATTACACTGCAAAAAATATTCCTCGGTTAGATTTGATTTGCCGTGACCATTAAATAAGATAAATAATCTATTATAGTTACTAGAATTTTACTTAACTTTATTCATATCATTTTTATTTTCACCATGTGTCATGTGTTTTAAATTAAATTTCATTGGAGAGAAACAAATTTTTTTCTATAAAAATCAATAAGAAAATTAAACTTACGAAGAACATTAAAGCAACCGTGATGAGACGACTCGAGTTTGTAGTAATAGTCGTTCAGCCGTTTCCAGTATACTTCAAAACTAAGCACTTGAGAGTGAAGTTGCCTCTAGAAATATAAGAAGTAAAATCTGTATTTGCACGAATACGTTACAATTTTCGCAACATATGTTTTGTTTTCTCTTTTACTCAATGGCAGAATAATTCCATTGTTTCTAAACGAAGAGAACCAAACGGTTCACGAGAGTTACATTAAAAAATCCATTGATAAAACTTTTATTAGCCTATACTAAAAAAGATAAAACAAACAATTAACCAAAAACTTGAATTAAATTAATTTTTATTTCAATACAGTGTCACAAGCTGTTTTATTGGTACTCATAAGAAAAATACACATCTGCCTATTAAACTCCCTGTATTTCTGACGGATACATAAAACAGGTCTTAAGTTACGGTCGGTAATCGATTTTAAAGTTTAAGCGACAAGACATTAATATCGAATAATAAAACAGTAAAAAGACCTTACGATGTGTTTTAATGAAACTGTTAATAGGAGTTAGCAATGAGGGCGTGCCGGATCGATGAATCGATCATTGTAGGTGAAATTTTGAAACTGATTCAAACAACTTTAAAATGTAATTGAAACAGACTAAAATAACTAACATTAAATTTTATGTACAAAAATATAAAGCTATTTGAAAAACTGAACAGAATAGCGAAAATTAACTTTATCACAAAATGACAATCTGATAATTTCTGGGTGTACACTGAGCCCTTAGCGCATCATAACTTGTATAATTCTGTTACGATTCGCAGAAGAGAACAATTTATGACTATCTAATGTACTTCTGTGAGCGAAAAAAATTAAAATATGTTTTCATTTTCTTTTCTGCAGCTAAAGTTAATTTTTTTGAAGTTCGTTTTTATTAGGTTTACAAGTAAAAATGTTTCAGTTCTTTATTTTTTTAGTTTATTTAAAATGGCGTCAACGTCTTAGATAATAGGGTTTACCTTAGGTTAAGGAAAGATAGGATTTAACGTGTAATAATTTTCCAGAAGACAGGGTCCAACATGCCATTTATAAGTTGCACAACATTAGCGCAGAGTTTATCATGAGAATATCGGCGCAAAAATCGAAGACTTCCTCTGCGAGCATGGAAATATAAACCTAAAGGGAAGCGAGGCTTGGGAAGATCTAAAAAAATATGGATCCCGGAAAAGGCCATTAAGCCTAATCCTTGACAGATGATAATATTCTAGACCCTAGTCAGGAACTGAACCCGGGCCTACGCTTTGCAGGATGGCACGCTAACACAACTGGGCCACGGAGGTGACCAAAAAATATTTTATTTATCGCGAAAGTCTTAAATCTTTAACAACTTTCAAAATAATTAACAAATTTTTTAATTTTTTTTTTGCTGCAATGTTTTTCTAATACAAATTGGGACTAAACTGTAATTGAAACAAAGTACCTGATGTTTTTTGTACCCAGTACTGATACAGGTATTCTAAGAAGATTTTATTATTCTCGTTGCCTTCAGTTGAATCGAGATTGGGGATGATATGAGTCGTAGGAGACCGATTCTTTGGAGCAGATGCAAACGAATACTAAAAAACACAACTGCTACTGCTACAAAAGTTGCTATCGCGGTTTTTGGCCTACTCTTATACACGATAAACTGCACTGATTATCTTCACCCGGTGTGCAGTAGGCTTGACCTAAATAACAATTATAATAGTAATTAAATCAGAAATACTGTTCCTTTTATCCATATAGCTACGGCCGCACTGTAGGAGGCAAGATGGAAATGGCCTTTGGATGTTTTTTCCACCTAAAACCAACACGTGAAATCTTATGGTGAACCAACCAGTCGGTTCGGTAGGTGTCGAGGCTGGGTGTCATACCCCTAGCGGCTATACTGTTTATTACCTCGACTGAGCTAGTTGTAATGTGCCAACTCCTTCTCGCAGTCCGGCCATAGTGAATCTTGCCACTAGACTCTTGCCTCTCATCAACACCTTGCCACGACGCTTGCCTCTTGCAGTGCGGCCGCAGCCAAAATGTATCGATGACTCACTGAAGTGTTCGAGATGTGGTAGTACTACTTATTTTAAGAGCACCATGATGCTACTTATGATGATATACTTAATGAAAATGTTTGAGCGAATATACAAGGAAAAATAACAACGGGAGATAAACTCAAGAAAAGGTCACATAATACGGAATGAAAAATATTGACTCGCTCAATAATAACTGATAATAAAGAAGCGTAAGAGAACATTATAAGGAAGCAGATGCCGTCATATATCACGGCTGAAAAATTTCAGGTTACTGGCCGATAAGGAAAATATAATGGTCTGTTACTCTTCAGAATGGCTGAGAAGTTAGATAAAGCAATGTGATAACCAGAATTCTTATTAAAGTATAGGCAAGAAAAGAGCAAAGTTTTAACGTGAAGGTACTGCAGATCATTTAATTTGAAACATTAGGAAGTTTATGAACAAAGGGTTATTAATTTGTAAAGTTATAAGGGTCGAATTTAAAACAATAAAAAAGTAGGCAGAATAAAAAGAAAAAAAATTCATTAACAATATGTATTTATTCATTTAAACATCCACATTTTGATTCATATCATCATATTTTACAAATGAATACAGTATAAATAAATAGGCAAAAACGTTAGGAAATTGCATATTACCATAACATAATGTTATCACTCCTTCTGTGTTGTTTCTCCCCACAACTGGGCTACAAGATGATGAATTCATTGCAGCTACATTAATTCAACTGCAAATATTGTTTTGTATCTTTTATTTTTTAACTCCAGCCATGAACTGAACTGGACCGTATTAAGAATTTGAATTACTGCCAAAAAAATGTATATATGTAATGATTTATGGTACGTTTGAAATAATTATATCGAGGGAGAAGTGATGCAGAAAATAACAGACTGCATCTATCTCTGTTAAGCCTACAAAAAATATCCATTTATTTTATTAATAATGACTGTGAATAGTTCTTAAAAATAAATCGCGACATAAACCATACTAACTTTCTAGCCTATATTAAGAACTTCCAAATTTTACTGTTACCCATTTAAAAAAATCTCATTAATTATCAAAAGTAGGATAGGAAATGGAAAAGTCATTCTATGTTGTTTTAATCGAATCTGTTAACAGTATATAAACAATAAATTTAACCTTAAAACAAGGCTTTAAAGAAGGTTAATTTTTACAACAATAGTAAGAATTTTACGTAGTCAAATAAACTGACCGTTTTCTGAAACGAGAATGTTAACGAGTAACTTTTAAGAATTTTATGAAACACAAGGTGTTACTAAAAACACGAAGAAACCTCGAAAAACCTAAAATGTAGACAATCAACCCACTGACGAACTGGTGATGAAAATCAACGACAAAATTCGTGGAAATCGTCGTTTTAAAATTAACTTTCGCTACATTTTCCAACATTTCACGGAGTTTGGTGCACGAAATTGTGGAGAAGCTAGGTTACTGACACCGAAGTGCATTCCCGTGTAAACTAGTGGTTGAAATCACAAACGGTAGATTTCTCAAGAGTCGGTATTAAATACTTGTGCCATGGTATGATAAGTGCCGTAATTTAAAAGGCGATTATGTAGAAAAATAGCTTAAGAGTGTACCTTTAAAATGTATATAAAAATTTGGTTTTTCCGTATTGTTAATTTTTTATTTCAAAACGTCTGTTACTTTCTGGATAGACCTCGTATTAAAAATGGTTAGAAGCAATATTAATGTGGCTGTGGAGGTAAATACAGAAGATCAGCTAAATCAATTTTTTTTTTTTTTTTTTTTTTGGTTTAACGTCCGACTGTTTTGCAAATTGCTGCTAATGCAGACGGTGAAGGATGAAATGAATTTTTGTAACGTATGAAAAAATGCCATGCCCGAGTGGGATTCGAACCCAAGACCGCGTGATGAGAGGCGAGCACGTTACCAACATCGCCAACGCGGCTGGCAGCTAAATCAAGAAACGAAAAATTGCTAGCGCCAAGATGCAAAAGAGAATTTATTTTGAGCACATTATGATACACTTTTTTAAGACTTAATGAAATACAATGATTTTATAGCAAATATTTTAAATTAATGAAAGAATAAATGAATCAATCATTTCAGAAAGCCCATAAGTCAAAATTTTGCCTTTTTTGCTTTAGTACCTACATTTCCGGATTGATGGAACGTAAACATATCATTCCCTACAGAAATCACCGGAGTCACGCTTTTCTTCACTAATTCTAAGAGCTTATCCTTGTGTTATAAGGTTTTTTCCGGTTGAAAATAAAATGGGTGTTATTTTCAAGCTGAAGTCCTAAACTTGAGAAAATACGAAGTTTCTGCGCAAAAATCTGTATACAGGAGAAAACTACTATAAATTGATGTTTACAAGAAAACGTGAATATTTCAGACAAACAATTTTTTTTGAAAGACAAGAATTTCAATTTTTATTGTAGTGAAAAGATTCCTCAAGTCACTAGTGTGATAAATAAATAATTATTATTGCATAACACAAATTGTATTGTGGTTATTTAACAAAGCATTTTGTACAGAAAACAACGTAAGTCCGCATTTTACTTCAGGAACAAAAAATTCTAAAGTTAGCATTTTGACTTATGTGCTTTTTGAAATTTTAAATTCAAATTTAATAAGTACTTAGATATAAAAAGAATAGCTGGGTACTGAAAAGAATATTTGCTTGCAGAAACAAGCAAAGACTTCAGATTATGAATGAAAGTAATTTAATTAACAAATCCATAATAAATTCGTAAGTCTAATCAGTATTTTTTGGAAATTCTATAAATCTACCAGCTTGAAAGTTTTACTTTGACTCTGGTTTCGAAAGACTAGAGCGGCAGCAAAAATATCAAGAGCAAAACATTATATCAATATTATTTCGCACACAAGCCTACTTTCTCCTTTAGTTAGTTTGTAGATTAATAGGTTACAAAAGTTTCATCGTCGGTTTTTATAGTTTTACAATCGGTAATTACATTCTGCTAAAACACAACGTAATAACATGCAAAAATCCCTTTTAACTTCTAATTTCTGATAATCGTATTGTAAATAAATTACATAAACATTTTTATTGCTGATTTTTTTATTCGTACCAAAGTTCCATTGTAGTCATATAATCTTTTTAGAGATCATTATAAAATTTATCAAAACTGAAAGTTTCCTGAATTAACATTTACGATACGACTGCATAAAGAATACTCGTACAAAATACATTAAAAGGCTTACGTTTTGCAAATCCTTCAAACTAAAACAAACACTGTGCATGATATAAAATAAAATTAGTTTTCAGATACAATCGATTAATAATTCTATGTTCAATTTCTATACAACGTGTTGATGGTTGGAAGTTGTAAAATGTCTAAATAAAGTAATTTAAAAAGTCCCTCGGAAGTAAACACTGAGAAAATAATAAGCCCTATGGTAAAACAACTTTCTCCAATATTCGTTAATGGTATCAAATATTTGACTGCAATCTCATTACGATTTCCTATTTCATTTATTTTTTTCACTTCCACAAATTGAATACATTTATGATAAAATAGATTACTTAAAAAATGTTTATTTCCAAAACAAATGAAAAACTGTTAAATATTGGTGAATCATATAAACTATTAGAAAATATTTCAACAGCAGTAAATTAATAACATTACAGTTACTATACAATCAATAGTATTTTTTTTAAATATAGGCCTACTAATGAAATATATAATTCATTAGTATTAAAAATAATGCAAATTTTGAGCTTATAAACCTAATTCTGCCCATAACAGACAGATGGAGTGTCAAATTATTTACACTCAATCCGTTCATTGCAGGGCTAAAATAAATAGTTCTGTTTCTTATCACATGGTCAGCCAATTAAATGACTGAATCGTTTAAGAACAGAAGAGGTAGAGGTGTAAAAGACACTAATCAGAGTTATCTCCTCTGAAAGTAATGAATTTCATTATACAGCCAGACCCTGTGGTGAATGAAGTGAAGGTGTCATTTGCAGAGTGGAAAATTTGTGCTTTTCAGAGGGCCCGGCATGCTGATAAGCATACTTTTCCACTCAGTGAGGAAGGCAATGGTAAACCACCTTACTCTTCGTTTTACTTAGTAAAACCTCTACGGGTTTAAACCAGCCTTTCGGCTGATGACCTAAACAACAACAAACCTAATTATATTACTTTTACGAACATATTACTGTATTTAACACTATATTAGTCCAATCGAGATAGGAAATAAATAATAATTATACTACTGTACTAAAATATATAATTTAATTTAATTTTTATGGGAGGAGAACGTTGAAGTTCTTAAAAGGAATTCATATTACTGTAATTTAAATAGAATTTTTAATGAAGTACAAAGGAGCGTCAATAAACCGAACCACCATCGATAGAAAAAAAAAACTTATTTACTACCAAAATACGGACATAACAATTCAATGAAAAATTTATACTATAGTTTAGTTTCCTTATTCAATTTAGGGACAGTGAAGACTGTTTATAGCAAAATTCAAGATTAAAAAAAATACTGTATAGTACGTACAAAAGGGTTAAAACATATTTTATAAAGGATTTTACCGTGCTTTTTTCTGTTAATTTAATCAGTTTTGAGATTCTGTATTTTCCGTTTGTTTTTATAATATTTAGTACTTTACATTTGCAATAAATGAAATAAATTAGATTTTCTTTAAAAAAAGTTTATGGTAGCCTTTTTAATCCCGCTGGCGTAGTGGTTAGCGCAACTGGCTATCATCCTTCTCACCGTCTGCATTAGCAGCAATTGCATAACAGTCAGACGTAAAAAATTAATAATCTGTCAAACACATAGGTTATACGTAATTACATTGTTCCGGTACAGTGTATCAAATTACAATATGTAGCGTGTTTGATTATCCGAAGTATTTGTTTATAGAACCGCTCTGGTCCCAATAAGTTCGGATAACTGACGCTCCACTGTCTAATGAAAAAAGGTAATGCTTATTTCGGTAATATGAATTAATTTAACTTATAAGTTCTTAAGTTCATGACAAGTCCTGTACTTCCACCTACTCCTGGACGCAATTAACAAAAAAAGTAGGTAAACCTACCAGACATTAAAATTCTTGAATTAAGGGTAATATAAAAAGGACTTCAGTTTGGTCTAGTTTGGCCAATTTACAATAGCAAAATTGCAACCTAACTATAACAGTACGAAAAAGACACCAAATGGCCCCCATTTCCGTTTAATGTTGTACTTCGAATTATAACAATTTTTTTAAAAAATATTTTAGATTATTAGAAAATGCACATACATAATAAGACACATGTAAATATTATGTATTTACTTTACGGATAATTAAATAAAATCAATAGTTGTTTGGGCATGGGTAATTAAAACTACGGTAAATAAGATTATTCCATTTCATTAAAGTTTTTGCCAAGAGTTAATAAAACCTCTAATCTCATAAAAACAACAATTAATATAAAAAAGTATGTTTATTTAATGGTAAGGAATACCTACCTCAATGATATTTGAAATAAAGAAAGTTAATTCTATAAAATTAAACAAGTAAAAAAAGCTTTCCTTAAGAATAATTCTTGCTGAGCAAAAAAAACAACCAAGGACTAAGATGTATAATAGAAGCGGAACAGCAAAAGTGAAAAAGTAAAATGAAATATAAGAAAAAAATGAAAGGATGAGTGCTTTAATTAAAATGCTAAGATTAAATCATACCTGTCCAATATTGTGGAAACCATGTTTGGCTGCGACATCATCGGCGACCTCCTTTCCTTTAGGTACATGAACAGCAAACTGGTTCATATAAATTGGTGTCGCTCTTTTGGCAACACTGCTGCTAGCACCAGAAGCATCAGTAAAATCAGAAGACGTGATAACGACCATTAAAATCATTACGATAAAAACACTCCACGAAGAACAATAATTTGAAGGTAAAGAAAACATCGTGTTAACAATATTATCATCACTTCTCCTATTTCTATTGCAGTGAATATTTCTGAAAATATTATTAGTTCTTTTATTAATATTATTAGTACTGATATTATAATTCGTTAAATTAATATCTTTTTTATCAATAAAATGAGCACAATTACACCGTTTCACTGTAGACAACATTGTAGAAATATGATCAAAGAATAACTTGAACAAGGAAAATCGATTACCCAATTAAAATATTATATAAAATTGAGAACGACGATATAACAATTAATTAAACTATAAGACAGAGAGAGAGCTGAATATTAACTGGTTAAATACAAACAACTATTTTTTAATTAATTAAAATAATTAAACGAGAACGGACACCTCAGCTCGGTCGGTTTTAAGTAATATTTGTAATAATAACAACACTGAATATTTTATATACATACAGATTAGATGAAAAATTTTACATAAATTTAATTATATTTTGATCGATAGATTTAATATATTTTTTATTTATTTTAGATTCGAAAAAACGATAGTAATAGTAGTAGTTGTAGAAGTAGTACTGGTAGAATTAGTAAACTATAGAAATGGAGTGTCGGAAAACAGAGTAGAATAATTGATCGAATGAACACTTCCTTTGTTATACTTTTGATCGAAAACTGAAACAAAAACAAAACGAAACAACATTAAAACACATAAAGTACAACAAATTAATAATAAAAATTATTATTTTTATTATAATAAAAAATAATTTATTTTTTATTATAAATTAAATAATAAAAAATAAATTAAGATTGTCACATCTGTTTCTATCAGATATTTTTCTTTTTACTACCTAAGTCAATCTCCAAACTGTACTTGAAACCAGAATATTTAGATGTGTTATTCTGTATTGAATCTTGAATGAAGTAATCCCCTTGTGGAGACACTTCTTAAAAATTTAATTTTTTTTTGTAATTTTTTTATATTTTGAATTGTTACTTTCTCTTGGCTACATGCTTATATAGGAATGAAAGCATTGTTTTCATGTCGATTTTTCGAAATAGAGTTTTCACCGGATCTACACGTTTTCAGACCCCCTGAACCCAAAAAAACATTTTTAGCGATTGATCTGTGTGTGTGTGCGCGCGCGCGCGCGTGTGTGTGTGTGTGAACAGAATATCTCAAGATTAGAACATTGTACGAACTTGAAACTTATGTTAGATACCACTAGAGGGCCCGACACGAACATTTTTATAAAAATCGGTCAACCGGAAGAAGTAGTTTAGTCGTGTCATTTTTCACTTTTTTCGATTTTCTCAAAAACGGCTCCTACAAATTTTTAAAAATCGCCTCATTTTCTAAATTTTTATGCTTTTTAAGACAGGTTAGGCGCCATGACTGCTAAAATTCTTGGGAAGGTTGTTTTCTCGGAAAAAAGTTGTTTTTTAAGATTGCGACTTTAATATCCATTTTAGCTCAAAAATTGATTTCTAATGTTTTATTACTAATGTTAGTGTATATAGTTTATTATTTGCATTGGCAGGAGAAAGACGTGTGAGTGTTTCACACCAGATTTTTGATAATTAGTGTCAAATTTTATGTAACGTGTAATTGTAGTGTGATGAATACAGTCGTGTGGGTGTTTGCGCTTCAATCGTCTTGTAGATTATAAGTGGTCAATTAAATTATAGTAAGAATAACACTCCATCTATCATAATTACTACAAATTATTTATTTTAAATCCTCTTTACACTGTAATATGTTCAACTGAAGAACAATAAGAAACAGCATGGCCCAATGAGATGAGGATGATGCGTATGACGTGTAAATGAGATGTAGTCTAGTACAAGACTTAGATGGACCATTCCTGAGAGTATGGTTAATTGAAACCCAACCATCAAAGTACACCGGTAACCACCGTATAGTATTCAAATATACGAGTATAACCGTAACTACCTTAACTAGGATTTGAACCAGGAACCATAGTCGTAGCTGCGAGTTAGCTGTTAACAACTGACTCGCGGCCACTAGACCAAACCGGTAGGTTATTAACTAATATTTACAAAATAGTGCAGTTTCTAATACTGCAAAAAGCACTAGACGAAAAAAAGAATATCGATAACGTGCAATATTATGTTTATACTAAAAAATATAAAACTCACACGTATAAAATTTAAAACGCTTAAGGGCGATTTTGGAGAAAAATCAGTGGGGTTTTTTAATTATACCTTACACTTTTAAAAACGTACCTAGAAGAAATGTTTTTACGTTCCTCCGAAATTTAAGAATAATTATAGTACTTAAGTAAAGAAGTAGAAGACTTTTTGTAAAATAAAGTAGACCAAAATTTAAAAAATCGTATTTGTGGTTACATATTTGTATAAGGAGACACCCGTTTTACACCAAAAAATATTTGTCCGGTAGTCATTGGCATTTAATGTCCGATTGTTATCCACATTAAGCGCAGACAGTGAAATGATATTAGAGAATGAGTGATAACAAAATGCCAGATTTGAACGGAAATCAAACCCAGGACCATAGGCAACTAAAGCCAATCACGCGATCTTTTGGTAAACACTTAATCACCGAGCAAAGATATTGAAGACCCTGCAACTACCGCTTTTAAGTTACAATAGTTTGAAACGTTTACAAACGTGGTCTGAGAATGAATACATAAATCTTCGTAAGACCAGTTCCTTCATCAGTTTGTAAGCAATATATCCCTTGGTGGGCCTTGGCTCACTTTATGTTAATTATATCGAATACTGTAACTTTTCTCATTGACTCCATTCTTTTAAAATGTTCCAACCATTTGAATCTTTGGGCCTTCATGAATCTGACTATATCTCTACTTTGATTGGGAAAATTCAGTTCATTTTTCTTATTCTCAAGTCATCTCCTCCCTTTACTGGATCTTCCTTAAATTTTTAATTCAAACCTCAAAATATTACTATCTCTTTTTAAAGTCCATTTTTCACAACCATTAGTGTTTCTCTTTATTCAAACGTAAAAAATTCCACCTATAATTTGAAAATACTTTTATTTCTAGGAACGAAACTATCGTGTCCCAATTTTACAAACTCAAATGTAATACAAAGTACAAGCTTTCATTCTCCTCCATTTTTGAACTAACCAATCAAAATAGCTTCTACTAAAACGAATAAATAGAAAATATTAACAACCAACCTCAAAATCACTTCTGTTAGTGAACAAAGATTGAGAATATTTCATGTAGGCTTATTTGTACTTTAATATTTTTTAAAGTTAATACTATCCACATTTTAATCTACTAAAAGTTATCTATACACAAAATAAGAAAATAAAATATTAATATTTATCCAAAAAAGTTTGTCTTCAGTCAACTTGGACTACAACAAGATACAATTTTATTTACTCTTAGTAGTCCAAATTTCCTGAGAATGTTTGTTTTAATATTAATTATATCTAACTTTTACGTCCAGTGCGAATTAAATCAGCACGGCAATACTACAATTTAGTCAATAGTTGAAGTATGACAGTCCAAATTATTTTGCAAGTAGGTAGCGTCGTTGCGGTTTAGTCCGACAAATTGAACAGTAAAAAACCACGGTGAAAAAACACTTTTACACTCTTTGACACAAATTGAAAAGGTTATTCAATATGTATTGTACTGTTGACTAGATTTGGCATAGTGAAGGTAAAGATTACTATGTAGAACAATGAACGAGTAGATTAGGCTGTACTACGGTATTATGTAGGGTAAGTATATCGTTAAATTAGTAGTTAGCTATGAATCAACTTCAGTACAGTCCGATCAATTGTTTGTATTATGTTAACCTCTATTATACGTTAACAAGACTGTACTCTTGTTATGCAGTAGTATTCCATGTTTTTGTATTTGAATTGCTATTAGTGTTGTATAAGTAAAGAGTATCTTACCAGTTTGGCTTTAAGTTAGATGATAAATTAGTTAAAGACAAGACAAGTTTAAATTGAAACATTGGCCACAAGATTCTAACATCGTAACATTACGGTTGCACTATGTATACAAAGTGTAATTCATGTACTTAGCGGTCGGAATACTGAATGGCATGATCTGAAACTTAAATTACAAAATCGACCTAAGTTAATTCAAGTTGACTGTTTATCTTTTGGCCGTTCTATAGAATACAGCCTCAAGTTTAACAGTGGTAGTCTGGACCAACTGGTACATTGTAATTGAATATGAATTAGTTTAATCCGATAGTTCAATATGTTCTATTCAAGACCAGTATTTCAATTGAAAAATCATAAATGTAAATTATACACATTTCGAAATTCTCACATAAAATTAATATCGGTTTGGTAAATTTCACAAATGATCGTTATTGTAACACAATAAAACTTACCATGAGCAATAAATGATCAATTGGCTCAGAGAAAAGGAAATACGTTTAAATAACCTAGATTACAGTTCCGGAAATAGTTGGATAAGCCAATTTTTTTTTAAATATGCCAAATATTTATAACACTTCCTTTATTAACTACTATTGTAAAAGTAAGTGCAGAAGATATAACAATGATAGGAAACAAATAATAGAAAATTTGGCTAAAAATACTAATGTAAGGTATGTTTCAATAATCTTTTGGTAATCTGAGATTCCCATGTCAATTTTCTTCAGTATTTCTGAGGCACAAATTTCCAATAAACGCTTAAAAAATATAAAAAGATGTTACAAACTGTTTACTGATGGCGAGGTTATTTAAAATGTATAAACAATTTGATTCAGGAAATATAAGCTCATACAGTTTTACCACTTAACAGAACTACGCAATTGCATGTATATGATTAGATGGAACAACAAACGCCAATAACTTGAAGGTATACAAAAGTACTAAATACTATATAATGTATAATTTTTAATCTGTTATCCTGGATCCCTATTTAAAGTTCAAATCATTCGTGTTAATGGAACGCCAGTCAAGCAATCAATCATTAGTTTCTCGTAAAATTTAAAGGTGACACTATACCAAAAACAACCTAGTACATAATTACACGAATTTTTAGGATGGCCTCCTCTTCTAGTATCTACAATTTCTCATAAATATAACTTAAACTAAGCGGAAAAGTTACATGGATCACGCTCAAAATAGAACAATTTTAACAGTTCAATTATTATAACAGCATTTCTAAAATTTATATCAACAATATTTATAATTGTAATTGATGAACTTAAAACTCTTTAACATTTACGTTTCTATTTTAGAATTAAAAGATGAAGAAAATTGCTACATCAGAAATAAGATCCTGACCCCAACCATCAAAGTACACCAGTAACCAATTCCGGTAACGACTATACAGTGGTTACCGGTGTACTTTGATGATTGGGTTCAATTAACTACAAAAGAATTATTAATTATTTAAGTAAAATGGACTTGCCTGGCTATCCAGAATATTTTCTTAAACTCGTTAAAACCACCATTTCACATAATATTTTTTTTACTTTTACAGTTGCGTTAACAGTTTGATCGTTAGTGGCAACTGCGGGTAACGGAAAGGTATTTTTAAATTATTTTTGAAATTCTCATATACATATACAGCAGAATGTAATTTAAAAAATAGTCAATATAAATGATTGAACCGAATATTCAGAAATAATATGTAATACTGTCATAAGATAAAAAAAAAAACAGGAGAACACAGTTAAATAAAATCTAGCAAAAAAAAAACGTAGTAGTCGCAATAAAGCTTCAGAAGAGAAAAGCAATACAAAAATTGACAAGAAAAAATTTAGGAGTGATTGATAAATTCTGCTATCTTGGAAGAAAAATTACAAAGGGTGGGTGACGTAAGAAAGAGATAAGTGTAGATTGGCTCAAGCAAAAAGGGTTTCCGTTCAGCGTAACAATTTATTTATCAAAAACATTGATTTACGAATTAGAAAAAAATTTGCTGAAACTACTTTAGAAGCACAGCCATTACGTGGTAATAAAATCGTAGAAAATAGAAAAATTAGAAAATATGATTTTATAGAAAATTAGATAATATGGACGAACGAAAAAAGTTGAAGGTGCTAAAGGTAGAGTTTATGGCAGTCTTTTTGTAGTATAAGTAGGTCAGTAAAGCATACATCGATGTACTCAAGAAATATTATAACCATTACATAGAAACAAATCTTGGGAAAGAATAAAAGAAAATACGTGTAGATATGAAGTGACCTTTGCCCATAACAGACAGGTGGAGTGTCAAATTATTTACACTCAATCTGTTCGTTGCAGGGCTAAAACAAATAGTTCTGTTTCTTACCACATGGTCAGCCAATTAAATGACTGAATCATTTAAGAACAGAAAAGGTAAAAGTGTAAAAGACACTAATCAGAGTTATCTCCTCTGAAAGTAATGATTTTCATTATACAGCCAGACCCTGTGGTGAATAAAGTGAAGGTGTCATTTGGAGAGTGGAAAATATGTGCTTTACAGAGGGCCCGGCATGCTGATAAGTGATAAGCGTACTTTTCCATTCAGTGAGGAAGGCAAGGGTAAACCACCTCACTCCTAGTTTTACTTAGTAAAACCTCTACCGGTTCAAACCAGCCTTTCGGCTTTTGACCTAAACAAACAACATGAAGTGACCTGCTCAAGACAAAAAGTTCTGAAAAGTTTCACTACATCAGTCATATGACTAATAAAAATTTACAATGGCAACAAACAATGAACAATCATATTAAATAATTTGCTAATAGCAGTGAGACAGACAGAATACGGTTTTTTGAATGTATATAAATTTTAAATAAATTTCAAATACGACAACTATTAACATGACATGAAGTTTAAACAAACAGTTTTTTTTTCACAGACGTGTGTTTTGTTGCATTTTTTCAGGGATGAATAAAATACTTTAATTTAATAAAAAAAATTCAATGGAATGTAAAAAGGCTAGGAGAATACACCTGTACGTGTGTGTAAAAGCTGTGAATACAAATAGCATTTTAATCTTCTTCCTTTTATGTTAGAAAGTGGTGCATATATTAAAGAAAATTGGATTTAAAATTCAAAGTATATACGAATAACTTGATCGAATTTGTTGCACTTTCATAAATCAAAGAGTAGCGAATACTCCGGCTTTCTCAAGAAGACCGTTTTAATGCAATTGCAATTAACTACGTAAAATTCATTTTATAGTCTCGAATGTTCTATTTTCTCAGTTAATAAATAGAGTTAGCACGAGTAAACATCTTTTCCGACTGATCGAATCCTAGAAAACTGATATACGTCGAAAAGCAATCGCTAAGTAAATTCATTATTTGTAATTCTCTTAAATAAATCTGCTTCGTGAACAAGAATTAAAAAAAGCTTTTACTGAAGGATATTATTTATATTTTTTCTTAGAAATATCTACAAACATGCTCTAATAAAATTAGTTAATAATTTTAATTATTAAACAATTATACAATAAATTCCTTCTCATTAAATTTCTGGTAAAAGAATTTTGTTTTTGTAAATAAAGAATATTATTTTATTATTTACTTCAATAAAGGAATTAGTTTTGCGATCGTTTTAGTACGTCCTCATGTAGATATACAGTAATTCTTTAGGTGCCCAATCTTCTGAGAATGTTGGCTACCACCAAGGCAACTGGAGTCTTGTCGCTTCCAGGTCTCTTGGTCCAGAGTACAATGTCCAAGGTATAGATAGTCTCATTTCTCACCTCTCATCACATGACCAAAGTAGCCTACTTTCCTACGTTTTCTACGTTTCCTACGTTTCATAGAATTCATAGTTTTCATTTCCTTATTCAACATCACCAAGACTTTATTTTAACTGACCTTTATATCCGTAGAAATCTCCTGTAACTCCACATCTTGAAGGCCTTGTGTCTAACTCATTTTGGTTCAGCGTTTAAGGCTCTACCCATGCAAAAAAAAACTGAATAAATCTTTGGAGTGGAAGTTTAATATCCTACTGCATAAAACTTTAATTATTTTTCTAACGGCAGTACAATACGGGCTGATACAAAACGTGATTTGATTTCTGTTATTATTCAAGATATACTTGCATCCTTAAAACTATCTTTTTGCTTCAAAAATGAATCTGGATCAGTTGAAAATGCGCATCGATTTTTTTTATTATCGAAATTCTTTTTCATTCTTGTCATAGAGATGAAGTTACGATAACGTTAAAATATTACACCCACCTTAACATTTTAAAACCAAACAAACAATTTTATATAAATATGTATTTATTATATTCATAATATTGTTTTTTCATGTATAATCCAATGAATCATATATTTATCACGTATTTGTAAAATGAGTAGACGACACAACGCCAGTGTTTTAGTGGTTTCACAACAGAATTACGTTTATCCCAATACAAATAATTTGTACGTGATATCATGATTATGTACACAATAAAAAAATATGTAATATTAGAAACAACAGACAAGAATACGCTAATCACTAGTTTATCATAATAATTTAATAGTATTTCTGTAGGGCCGTTTTATAATAATCTAATAACGAGCTGTTTATACTCGGTGCAGTCAAAAGGAGATATTGTAGATTAGGTGACGTCATAATCAATATGGCCGACGTTATCCACCTTATTGTCAACGGGAATTTGTTTTCTAGTACCTTACAACTGCCTCACAGAGTCGTATTAAATAAAATTGATTACATTAGGCTACTACCCCGTTTTCCTGTTTCACTTCACACTTAACTTTTTCTAGGTGTCATCTCAAGAATAAGCATGACACCTTTTAGTATTGTAGCGCTTTAAGAAAATACTGAAATAAGTAAAAGAAAAATGTATATATGCAGACTAGTTTAAAATTCGCAGTTGGTTTTGTTAATTACTTTTCTTGAAAAATACTTTTACTACAATGAAACCTGTCAATTAAGCAAGGCATTTTCTCTGCAAGGTATGTACGTGTCATGTATGATCAGTTTCTCTTACTTCGGGTATTTTTCTTGGTTGTAATTACCACTAATGATTCTAAATAAAGAATTTAAAGATCTTTATAATAGGAGAAACGCTCCTAGTTGCTGATAACCCAAGAGGTTTATAAACTACATGAAAAAAATCCTTGCAAGGAAGAGTCGCGACTTCGTCGTTGATACATTGAGGGTCCTCACTGTGACCCCAAAGGAAGGTTATCCAGATAACACCTAAGACGGATATTCCTGGGAAAAGTGAGAGTCGTAATTTCTTGACAGAGTCGGGGTGGAAGATAGAAAATACATTTTATGAATTGTGATTTTCAACCTGCGAAAGTCCGTATCATTTTGGAATTAAGTCTTGTGATATAACTAACGAAACCCTTGAAGAGCGCAAATTTTATAAGGAATGCAGTCCAGGGCTGAGGATTACGTTACCACAGATTTTGAACAAAGATCTATTCAGTAATGAGTAACAAGAAGTAGTGGAGTTTTACCGAACAACCCAAGAACAGTGAGCATGATATCAATCGTAATTAATAATAGCTAGGTAATAAAAATCAATAAGATAAATCAAGTAATATGCTTCCTATAAAAAGATTACAACACAAAATTAAACAATCTTTCGGTTCCCGCCGTGGTCCAGTAGTTAGCGTGCTACGCTGCAAAGCGGAGGTCCCGATTTCGATTACCGGCCAAAGTTTGGAAAATTATAACAAGTTCAAACTCACCGTTCCTTAACCAAAAGTAGTTAAGAATTACAAAGATGTTGATGTGACTAAAATTAAACGAAAAATCGTTCAAAAAATGTTTGTAAGAACAATAAATTTCAAACGTTATACCTTTACTTAAATTCGAACACAGCGATCTAAAGAAGGACTGGCAGCCAGAACTTTTATTAACAGTTTTTCTTATTTTATAGAAGAAATATATAATAGAAAAGCAAAGCTGAGGATAAAGAAATCGAAGAGAGGTAATATACATAATGGTTAATCATACCATAATGGTATAGAAAGATCAATAAGAAAGTACGTATATATAATCTAAATTCATGAATGCATAAACGACGGAACTAAGAAAGTAATTTCATTTATGCATGTGGTTACACTTGAATAAAATTTGGGTTCATTAACAAAGTTAATTAATTTAATCTTATTAAATCATTCATTTATTAATACAATTTTAAAAAAGTTACAAATAAACTGTTGAATGAATAAAGTTAATCCGTATTCCTTCTATCAGAATAATTCTCAATATCAAATCGTTAATTAATCCAACATCTAACAGACGTATCTAATAAATTTATAATTACATCCGTTCTACAACTTTTTAAATTAAATTAGAACGAAACCAAAAACAAACTTCCGGAAAAAACAAAATAGATTTTAAAAGGATTTTTATAAAGTTGACAAGTCACGTTCCGTCCTTTATATAATTAAAAATAATCTTTAACCAGAAAAATTTATAAAATGCACAAGAAATCATCGTTAAAAAACTTCAGTTTAACTTCCACCGACAGTAATTAGATAAGTTTCATTAAAACACGTTACTAGAGAAAAATATTATAATAAACTAGATAAACCCATGTACTCGTTCTTGAATATGAATTATAAAGACGTCCTTCTTTTATTAAATACAGTAAACAGTTGACTCGACAAGATGAAACATATTACGTATTTATTTAAAATTCTCGTTTAATTTTTTATTTATTAGAAACGTCACTGTTATTATGAAGCACCATCTCATGAAATATTCATTTTATAAAATAGCAGGACAAATATTATTACAGTAAGTAGGACGTAACTCAAAAACAAAATAAAACCACAACATGTCCCAGTAAACACCCGATGCAGCTGTCATTTTCATTAAACAGAATTTGTTATCACCGGTAAGCGACAGACCGTCGAAGTCTCATCATCGTTTTGTTGAACTACTGTTGATTATTTAGATGAACTCAGGCGGATAATAAAGAAAATATTATCATTTTCTATTAAATTTAAATTGTTTCGAAGGTCCGGATGTCACTCCACAAATATCAACCGCATCCGTGTAATATGAATGTTACTAAATCACATCTATTAATACGAGGTGTGGCTATTAAATATTGAGACTGACGTTGTAAAAAATTGTAGTTTTATTTTATACACAATCACTTATTATCACCTTCAATATAGACTCCTTCTTTATCCCTACAACGCTCCATGCGTATTTTCCATTGTTGGAAACAGTGCTGGAAGTCATCTTCTGTCAGCTCCTTCAGGACACGTGCCGCATTCTCTTTTACAGCTTCCACAGACTCAAATCTTGTCCCTTTTAATGCAGATTTTACCTTAGGGAACAGGTAAGAGTCATATGGTGCAAGATCTGGTGAATAAGGTGGATGCTCTAACACTAAGATGCTGTATTTGGCTAGGAACCTCTTGACAGATAACGCGGAACGAACTGGCGCACTGTCTTGGTGGAGAACCTATGATTTGTCCTTCCACATTTATTTCGGAGCGTTGTTTCCTTACTCTTTGACGTAGTTTAGAAAGTACCTCAAGGCAGTAATATTGATTAATTGTTTGACCTTCAGGAACCCAGTGAAGGTACACAATCCCATGGATATAAAAAAAAAACAATCATCATTGCTTTAAATTTTGACTTGGACATTCGAGCTGTTTTGGCTCTCGGTGAAGTTCAGCTCTTCCAGTGCATGGGTTGGCGCTCCGTTTCCGGATCATAAGTAAAAAACCACTTTTCATCACATTTTATTATAGTTTTCAAAAAATTTGGGTCATTTTCAATCGCGTACAAAGTGTCAGTACAAACATTTTTGCGAGCTTCATTTCATACATTTTTGAGCGGCAAGTGTCCTGAAGGAGCTGACAGAAGATGACTTCCAGCACTGTTTCCAACCATGGAAAATTCGTATGGAGCGTTGTAGGGATAGAGAAGGAGTGTATATTGAAGGTGACAATAAGTGATTATGTATAAAATAAAAATACAATTTTTTACGTCAGTCTCGTTATTTAATAGCTACACCTCGTACACTATCCCAAATTAAAAAAATTAATTTCTTGAGTGTTAATAAAATGTATAAAACTATAGTGATCACCATTTCTATAGAGACTTTTTTAAATTAATAAGTACCTACAATTTTTGAGTTTTAATGGTAGCTCTGACCTTGAGAACAACGCGATGGTGTGGGTAGCAGTAAGGAGTAATTATCGTACATTTCTACAAATATCGTACACATTACATTAATTTAAATAAACGAGTAAATTATCCATTTAGCTGAACAATTTTAATACCTTAAATTTAATTGGTAGTTTTACATAACGGGTATCCCATGAAATTTGAACCATAGGGAAATAGCATTGATTTTCATTAGTTTGTTAATATTTTCTTCCCACGAATAAATGAAGACTTGTTGTATTCAGGAATCATTAGAAAATATTTAGACCTTTAAAATAAATATCATTTTTGATACATTTTAAGCTGTATGCCTATTTTATCTTCAAATACAGAAATACATAAATTTTTAACCATTTTCTACTAAAGTATTGTAAATTTTATCAACTTGTCGCATTGTATATTTGGAGTAATGGTAACTTTCTGGTGTAGATATGTAAAGACAGGTGAGTCGAATCCATCTACGGTAAAAATTGTTTATTGTTAAAAAAATATTGGAAATATTATAAACAATTAAACGTTTATTTATTTTTAATTTTGAAAATTTTGTTTTATCATCTAAAATATTGCAACAATCAGCTGTCTCTTAAAATCAAATGTTGTCGAAGGAAATATAATTATTAGGTATTTAAAATAATACTGAATTTGCTTCCAAAAAAAACAAATTTTTAAGTAAATAATTTTAAATGATCAAACAAATTGTCAAACGTAAAAAATTAACAAAATTATTTTTTTTTTAAATTTCCAATATTTGTTTAACAATAAAAAATCCATTCCTGTTCAGGACACCATAAATAAAACATCATGTCTGCAGAATTTTGCCCTATGAAATTATAGACTATTATGAATATTGTAAAACTACAGAGATTAGTTTCCAAGTCACAACAATTTGGGGTGGCCGGAAAAATAAAAATGAGGAGTTTGCTAAAATATTTAGAAATGTCAAAATAAATGTAATCGATAACACATTATGTAAAGACTTTTCATCAAAAATAACGCTAGCTAATCTATCTTACCAGTAAAGTACTAACAAACCGACATTTGTTGTTTATTTTAAATTTTATCTTTTTAAAGAATATCACAAATATAAGAATATGAGCGATTTCCAGCATAAGCACGATATCAGATTGTAAAATATCAGCTTATTACTGCAGTCCTAACTCGTTATGAACTGAATTAAAGACAAATCCCAACAGAAAAGCTGCCCTCTATTGCTGCCCATAAGTAAATACAACAGGGAAAACAAACATCTACATTATCCCACAGGAAATCTCTAAACAAAAGAGTCGAAAACGGGAATAGACTGAGACTGAGAGAAAAGGGAGAAATGTAAAGTAAGGAAACGGTAATGGAACTGTAAGGGAATCATGGAAATAAGCCAAAATTTAGAAATGGATGAACAGTATAAAACCTCCATACCACTAAGGGCCGAGGGAAATTATCGTTCTGTAATATGCCAACACTGTTATAAGTAGATATTTTTTTACACAACGAATAATAAAAAAGTTTAAGCCAATTAGCAAAAAAAAAAAAAAAAATCAAAGTGTAAGCAAGTTTATTGTGGTAACCTTATTTCCTACGTTCTTTGTAAACAGCTAGCAAACTTAATTACAGAATTTCAATATCTATTTGTACAATCATTAAATACTTTTACCAGAACAGATACAAAATGCCATTAACGCCATTTTTTTTAATGAATCAAGCAAAGTAAAAATACTAACTACCGACTGAAATCCTAAATAAATAATACTAACACAAAAATGCGTTATGAAATAACACTACGGAATCTAAATTTACATCCATCCTTAATTAGTCACTTGTTAATTAGTTTATCTTTGGTGAACGTATAGGCGTAGTGTTTTAACTAGCTAAATATTAATGGTACAATTAATAAACAAACTTTTGCCGTCACTATAAATGAAATACATGACACGACAAATTTTGAAGTAATGTAGTTGTAACTATTTCCATATATAAATAGAAACGTCCTCAATGACTGATTCACACACAGTCGTCACTAATTCTCTAAAATCCCGACTAGACAGAGAGTTAAAATTCAGCACGTTTGTTGCACTTTTTTCTCGATAGAAAACTAAGGAATTTGCATTTCAACCTAAGGGATAAGACTGAAAAGACTACTTTAAAAAACTACGTATTATCCCAATAGGTTAGGACTGGAAATCTGCAACCGTATTCTCTAGGTAATAAACAGAAAAATTGCAAATTTGAAATTCAACCATCTACACTTAAAATTAGTTAAGGGTTAACTAATTAGTATAGTAAATAATGCAATTTTACTAGATCCCAATCACAAACATTCGAGTAAAGAAAAATGATTTAGTCAATACAAAAACTACATGAACATAAACCGAGGAACTGGATACTCTCATTCAAGGCAAAAACACAGTCCGATTCACATAAGCTCAAATATTGAGATAGTTGAGAAGCATTGAGAGAATGGAATTAACAAGGATGGTTAAGGTAATACGGAAGGAAAGACAGGAAAAAAGGTGGATGGATGATGTCACAGATAATTTGACTTTGATGGGTACGAGAGGATGAAGGGAGCTAGCAACTAGCAGAGAAGACTGAAGGAGTATTGTGGAGGAAGCTAAGACCCACCAAGGGTTGTAGAGCTACAAGTTGTAGACGTGGGTGCGCTATAAAAATATAACTACCTATATTAAAGAAAATAATATCGTTTTTACGACTTGTTAAATTCTATCTGTAAAAACGTCCTGCAAGAATTTTTATTCCTAAATATAAATGCGAAATATCTAACTGACTGACTTCCTCGTTCTCTTGAACAGAAAAGCATGTGCATTTCGAACACTTGCGCCCAAAAAGTAAAAAGGAAATAACTTCCCTAAAACAATACACATTATTTCTATACCTTCTCGAACAACTATAGTTCTAAATTGGAAAGCTAATTCCGCGAGTCTCACCTAAAAATGATAAGCCACTTGAATTTCAACTGATTGTTCCTTAGGAATAGAAAGAGGGTAACTACTCTCAAGTAATAAATATTATTTCTATACCTAGCTAAAGAGTTGTAGTTCTGAAAATCAGCATAGTACTGTGATAATATCTACGGGGAAAGTGTTGTTCCAGAATTCTCTAGCAGGACTGATTTTAGAAGTGTTAATATAAATAATATTCGTTGATAAATCGGGTTATTTCCAAGAAATGGTTAAAAATATAGTATATAAAATGATTAGGTATAGTATAGACCTATTGTTGTGTCGGCTACCAAAAAGGGTCGGTGTATCTATTTAGATAATTATCTCTTTTTAATAATCTTGTAACCCTTGATGTGTTTACTTTTTAGAAACCGACAGGAAGACTTTGTATTTTTATTATCATATTGAACATTTTTTTCACCTCGTAATTTCTGTAGCTTACGTATTTTATAAGCGCGGCCGGTTTGGTTGGTCTCAGTCTTGATTTGTCATTCAGAGAGTGAATTGTGTACCAGTTACGTTTGGAGAAGATCTAAACTTGCAATGGTTTTGCGTGTAATGTTTTCTGTGTATCGTGAAATTGGTTGTAAGTAGGATTTAATTAAATGAAGTGGGAGATATTCTAGTAACTAGTTCATTTAATGTTATTAATAAATTTATTATTCATTATAAGTATCTTGATTGTAATAATGTAACTTATTACCAGATTTAATTTAGGCTATTATTTGTAATTATAGCGTGTAATAAATAATTGTTCGTAATTATGATAGTTCGTTAATTATGTATTGTACCCAGATCCCGAAACGGACCTTAGCAATGTGTGTCACAGTATTCGTAAAGCGTTAAGTAGAAAAAGAAAAGAATGGAGTAAATCGGGAAAACCTATAAATTAGTTAATGTAATGAACTCCTCTGAGGCTAGTATTAAGCCATTTGTAAGATTTTTATCACCGATAAAAACACAAATTTAATAGAACACTTTTTAGTTCATTTTCAGTTAACCAAAAAATATAAGTCAATGAAGTCATGTAGATATATATCTTTTTAATATCTAACTACTTGTTACTTAAGTATTAGGAGGCTTTATGTAATAAGAAATTAAAAGGCATAATAAAATAATATTAACCATTGATCCGATGACGTATATTATTCTTGTTAGAGAAAGTTTCCATGTCATTTGACAACTCCAGTAAAGAACTGATTGAATTGCATAACGCGGTAGATAAGAAATGAAATAATTAGATATGTTATAAAAAATATAATTAGTTGCTTAGGTTAACAACAGCGCTGTTTAATATGTATACTGGGTGTCTAAAAAAACAGGGAACGGCTTAATATTTCGAATGTACGGGAAATTTCCAGATATTTGCAAATGTGAACCTCACTCGAAAATAAAATACTATTTTATAAGATAAATTAAATTTTTTTTACGTAATCTTAAATATAATTTTTTTTTAAATCGGAAGTTAGTCGGGCGACACAAGATTTCAATGCGAAATTTTAAGACAATTTTGGAATGGCGAAAACTGCACATCGATATCTCATACGGTTTCGAAGATATTCTTTCGACGTCTTTCTTTACATTTCAGCAACACCTAATTGAATGTAATGTGTAGAGCAGACGCCAATTAAGCTTACCGGTTTTATGAAGTGCGCAGAAGGTTTATTTTGGAAATGGCGCGCTCAGTTGCCTTAACGAGTGGTGTGGATCAGTGCTGTACTAGCTACGATCAGAGTCACGTCGCTCTCGCAACGTTATATATCAAGCAATATATCAGCAATCTTAAAAAATCGTAAAAACTTTTTTACCAGAAGAGCACAGTCTTCCAAAACTTTCAGCAAACATGGCGCTTACCCTATCTTGTACAGCATAAAAACGTGTAGTAAATGAGGCAACATTTAAAAAAATCGAAGGAGCCGTTTGAGAAAATCGCACGAATAAACTACTACTTCCAGATGATCGATATTGATCATGTCGGGCCCCTTCCGGTACGTAACTAAAGTTCCATGTTTCAACTTCTTACGATGATCCGTTCTTGAGCTATTTTGTTGTCTTACTCTCTCTTTCGTACTAACTCATAAACACACGCTAATCGCTAAAAACACGTTTTTTTAGGTTCAGGGGGCTTGAAAACGTGGATTTCCGGAAAGCTCGATTTCGAAAAATCGACATGAAAATAATACTTTCCATCCCTATATATTCATATAGACAGGGCAAAAGAAAGTCAAAATATAAAAACATAAAAGTGAAACCTGTGATGTATTTCGTACTAGGAAATAGAATATTCAGTACAAAAGTAAATCATAAAATTAAATTAACAACACACGATTGAAACAAAAATGGTCTTACTAATGCGAAATTCAAATACAAATAAAATAAGGAAAATCAAAAATAATAAATAATATTGTGGTTTCACAATAGTAATTCCGATAGAAACAACGAACAGAATTCAGGAAAATCGAACAAACACAACATGAGAAGCAGAATTTTATAGTAATAAACTGACTTTAAGCAGAGGTCATTTCATAATCAGTGGTAAGGATAAAACCACTGGGGAATTAAATGACCATTTAGGTAAGTAATAATGAAATAGATATTTCACTGAACTGGGAAATTTACGTGCATATAAAACCGTAATATCCAACACTGCAATAGAATTAAACATTCAATTCGCCGATTTACAGGTACGATTAAATTTGAAATCTATTTCACCTAGCTATTTCAAGTCGTTGTGTATTGAACAATCTACACACTTTCTCTAGCCAACGCAAATAATGAACAATATAACCTAACATTAGTGATAAAATATAAGAAATAAACAAAAGACTAACCTCAAAAAACATAACATAATTTTAATCATGAGTGAATGATCCAAAATGAAAACCAAACCTTAGTTTGGCTTAATATTAAGGAAAATCACTTTTTGACGCTAAACAAGGCTTTTTAGAGAAAAATGCGTGAAATAAAAGTTGTAGATCTTTGAATTTCCTGTAAATTTCATTACACACTTTTGTCGTAAAATGAGTTTTTAGGATAAAACTAGAAACCTAAAGGCTCTTTAGAGAAAAATGCGTGAAATAAAAGTTGTAGATCTTCGAATTTCCTATAAATTTCATTATACACATTTGTCATAGAAATGAGTTTTTAGGATAAAACTAGAAACCTTCTGTAAAACTATGGCTAACTACGAAAGACACATTGATAAAGGTACAAAGGAGAATTTACATTTAAATATGTATACATACTAAGGCCAAAATCTTTAAAAAATTCATGTTTTTACAGATGTTCATAAAAAATACAGAAAACCACTAATTATTGCTAAACTAAGTGTTATACAAAAACATGTTTGAAATAAAAGTTGTAGATTTTTTAAACTGTCTAAAACTTTAATTATATACACTTTTGCCCTAAAATGCATTTTAAGGCTGCAATCTTTAAAAAAAGTTCTACGAGAGAACAGCCTCCCCAATAATTTCGGAAACCAAGCCCCTACCCTATATTATAGACTATAAACAATGTAGTAAATGAGGCGATATTTAAAAAAATCGTAGAAGCCGTTTTTGAGAAAATCACAAAAACGTGAAAAATGACACGAATAAACTACTACTTCCGGTTGGCCGATTTTGATGAAAATGTTCGTGTCGGGTCTTCTAGTAGGTCCTAACTTAAGTTTCCAGTTTAAAATATCGTACGAACTTCCGTTTTGAGATATTTTGTTCACATACACAGACCAATCGCTAAAAACATTTTTTTTTTTTTTGGGTTCAGGGGCTCTGAAAACGTGTATATCCGGTGAAAACTCGATTTCAAAAAATTGACATGAAAACAATACTTTCCTTCCTATATATTCATATAGGCAAGAGAAAGTAATAATACATAACCATGTAATATTAATTATCTACTTAAGACTACTGATTCATTTCATCTCCTGACTAATCTACGGATGACGTGAAATAGCCTTCAATAGACAACAATACGAGGCAATATGTGTTACAATAGCTGCATAAACCCACCGGTTGATCTAGTCATTGGTAACGTCATCGCCGCGAGTTAGTTGTTTAACATTTGATTTTCGGAGAGGAAGGTTCCTGGTTCAAATCCTAGTAAAGGTAGTTACTTCTAAACGGATTTGAATACTAGACAGTTGTTACTGGTATACTTAATGGTTGAGGTTCAATTAATCATACTATCTCAGGAATGGTCGGCCTGAGTCTATACAAGATTACAACTACACTTTATTTAGACTTCATACATATCATTCTCATCTCACTGGGTCATGGGGTTGCTTATTATTTAAAATTGAACAATTGCAACTTAAACACGTTTAGGTTAAAAAAACCTAGCTACAAAAACAAAGCAATAATGGCCACCTCCGTGCTCCAATGGTTAGCGTTCTAAGCTGCAAAGCGTAGGTCCCAAGTTCGATTTCCGGCTAGGGTATGGAACATTATTACACGTTTAAACCCCTTGTTTCTTAACCCAAAGTAGTCGCTAATGCGACATAAAATACACTAAACAATAGCCCTAGTGAAACGAGTATTTTTTGAACACCTGTAATTTTAATTATAAAGGTTTGCCTTAAAAATGTCAATACAGTTTTTCAAATAGTAAGGATTAAAAAAATTTAGTTTTACTTTGTAATCAGAAGTTATTTTTGTCCTCAAAGACTTTATCACTGCTTGTTGATGAATTATTTAGACGCGAGTTTGAACAAGGAAATCCAGCTTTTTTTAATCATGTAAAACAGCCAGGTAATCACCATTTAAGTAGTTACCCTAACCCGTGCTACTTAACAACTGAAAACTATTAATACTGGGCTAACTCAAAAGTAAAAGGATTAAAAAAAAATCCATGTAACCTGTTGTCGCCTCCTTAAACACTTAAAACATAACAATAGTACGTAACTGCTGTGTAATATTTACTATTGAAGGACAAATATATTTTCAAGTTTAAATTCAGAATTGATTAAATTGAAATCAATTTTAACGTAACATAATACTTCTTTCTAACTGCAATCGGTTAATTAATATAGTTTATTTTAAAGAGAAAAGTGTGGTTAAATCGTTTCAGAACCTGTTTACTTTTTCAACTTCATCTACAAAGATTTTCAGTTTTATTCTAAAATTCTGATAACCACTTAACTTACAGAAAAAAAACAAAGTTGTTACTCTAGGGAGTACCAACACATCATCAGTTTGTTCTACGCTACATTTTGATCATTCCTTCCGCGTTCATCCATTATCCCTCCTCATCTCATGGGATTTAAATTGATACATTTCTTTCTTGTTTCGACTATATACCTTAAAAAAACCTCCAAAATTTATAATCCAAAATAATTTAAAACTTATCTAACATCACCAAATAAAGTACGGTGTCAAACCTTTCATGCGATCTGACTTTAAAAATCTGGTGTGAAACACTCACACAACTTTCTCTTGCCAATGCAAATAATTAACAATAAATCTAAAATTAGTAATAAAACATTAGAAATAAACAAAAACTAACCTCAATAAACATAACCAAAATTTAATCACGAGTGAAAGACGCAAAATGAAAATCAATCAGTTTGGCTTAAAAATACGGAAAATTACTCTTTCACGCTAATCACGCTAAACTAGGCTCTGTAGAGAAAAATGCTCAAAATAAATGTTGCAGATCTTTTAATTTCCTATAAACTTGATCGTATACACTCGTACATTTTGTAAGCTGTGGTTTATTCCGAGAAAATCTTTTCTTCATAAACCTTATAAGAAATAAATGTGACCTGTAATATTGCCTATAGCTTAATTACATGACTAGAAATGTTTGATTTTTTTGTAATTACCAGCTACCTTATTTCATTGGAACAAAATTTTCTACGAATGAATCGCCTTCTTTACCATCGCTGTCACCGACGTCTTCCCGATCAGTCTCACTAGTATCTACTAAACGTTTCCTTTTTTACCAGGTTTTAACAAAAGTGTTGCAGAATAGCTTCTTCGCGTCTTTAATTTCCTTTTTTATTTCTCGAACTGTGGAAAGAGAAACATCACAGTAGTTAGCCACTCGCTCATGGCTTTTGTTAAGAGGGAATTGCATTTTTGTTTAGCTTCATTTTCACAAAATTTTATTAAACCGCATATTAGATTGTGAAAAGTCTGCTCAAGTTTTCGAGAAACTAACATTTCTGTTCACGGCCACAAACAGTTAACCTACAAAAGGACTTATTAACGTCAGTCCCAATTTATCTACAGCCAACAAATAATACTCATCCAATTTTTCTACACTATAAAGGTCTATTTACACACATCAATGCCGTATCAGTTCCAATATCAGTGTTAGTGAAAAATAAAATATCGTTGTTTTTGTTTCAAACTAACCTCTTTACACATGCCCGACACAGTTACGTATTAGTACCATCAGTGCTTCAGTGCTGTCCTTTTGTAATTATTAATACTATAAGAAAGATATTTTTTCAATTTTCACTGACGCGCTGACGTGATTATGTAGTTTAAATTGCTTTTGTTGCGAAATGGATGAAAACTAATAGAGTTGGTGCGAACTTTTCCTGAACTGTATAATTTGTCACATAAAAAATACATGGACATCGGTTTTAAAAATAATATTTGGAATGACATAGGAAATGAACTGAAACTAGAAGGTACGCACAATGTATTTTTATTAGTAATTACAATAATAAATTCTCCATCACTTTCTCGTTTCAAACATGCATTGTGTACCCATTTTCGCTTTTTTATGGTTTTCTTCCTCATCTAGCGCTATGACAATAATTGCCAATTCATTATCAGAAAAATTAACCATCTTGCTGCTACTTGACTGAATAACACTCAAGGACTACGGATAGCAAATGTCTGATGTGTGTGAACTGGCATCACTGATCAACCACAGATACTGAACGGTGAAGATACTGAACTGATGTGTGTAAATAGACCTTAAAAGTGTTTTTGGTGAAGATCAAACATTTTCAGCGACAAAAAATATTACGCCTAAACCATATTTTAATTAAATTTATCTGATGTTTAACGTTATCTTTACTTTGAACCAATGTTTAAAGAATCACTGATTCACATAATAATAATAATAACAGCAACTACATTTTCATGGTATTATTTTCAAGTTGATAAAGACAAACATACAAAAAAAGCAATGTTTTGTTAGAACATAGGCCTATATATAGTTCTAGAATTTGAAATTGAAACGGCAGCATGTACGTTACACTCAAGAGAACACCGGAGTCGGTGCTACGGAAGTACCATCAGTAGTCAAAGAACGTAGCGGAACAACAAAAGCATGTTCAGGCTTGAAATATTACCATACTCATTTTAAAATAAATATAATACATCTCAATGAGAAAGTGTTTAAATCTAATGAAAAGAAACTCGAAAATTTCTTTTAATGTAAAAAAAAAAAAAAAATCTGGTGTGAAACACTCACACGACTTTTTCTTGCCAATGTAACTTATGAACAATATAAACTAACATAAGGAATAAAACATTAGAAATAAACAAAAAAAAACTAAGCTCAAAAAACATAATCTTATTTTAATCATGAGTGAAAGACGCAAAATGAAAATCTACCTCAGTTTGGCTTAAAAATACGGAAAATCACTTTCACAGTAAACTAGGCTCTGTAGAGAAAAATGCTCTAAATAAAAGTTGTAGATATTTTGGGTTATGTAATTTTCTATAAATTTTATTATATACACTTTTGTCGTAAAATGCATACTAAGGCTGAAATCTTAAAAAACCCAATTTTTTTACACGTTTTCGTGAGAAAAAACACAAAATCGCTAATTACCGCTAAACTAAGCGTTATACAAAAAAATGTTTGAAATAAAAATTGTAGGATTTTAACTTCCCTACAATGTTTATTACATACATTTTTGCGCTAAAATGCATAATCAAGTCGCAATTTAAAAAAAAAAGTTTTTTTACAAGAAAACAACCAGCCCAAGAATTGCAGCAGACATGCGCCTACCCTATCTTGTAGAGTATAAAAAAATGTAGTAAAAGAGGCGTATTTTTAAAAAATCGTAGGAGCCGTTTTTGAGAAAATCGCATATAAGTGAAAAATGACACGAATAAACTACTACTTCTGGTTGACCAATTTTGATGAAAATGTTCGTGTCGGGTCCTCTAGTGGTATCGTAACTAAAGTTTCAAATTTGAACGATGTTTCGTTCTTGAGATATTTTGGTCACACACCCAGACAAATCGCTAAACCATGGTTTTTGGGTTCAGGGGGTCTGAAAACGTGTAGATCCGGTAAACTCGATTTCGAAAAATCGACATGAAAATAATACTTTCCTTCTTATATATTCATATTATAGGCAAGAGAAAGTAAAAACTCCCCTACAGGTCCTTATTTACAACTTTAAAACACATTAAAAGTTGTTATTTCCAAAAAGATTTTGGGTGCTTTCTTTGATATAATCTCTTAACTTGGTCGATTTTAAATTAATTATTTTGAACGATGTGTGCAAAATAAGCCTCTGATAAGCTTTTAAAATTCACTAGATACAAAGTACGGTTGAACCGTCACTATGAAAACCATATTCAAACACAATGCAGAGGTTTACTGTTTGTTCTCAAGTTAATGAAATTCGATTAGCAACATTTTAACAACAACTTCGAGTACGAATATTGATAATAAAATAACAAAGTCAACTAAAAGTTATTAATGGATGTTAAAAGAGAGTAATAAGACGTTCCGACAGAAGATAGTGGTTAGGGAACTTCGTAGCATGTAGTGCCTCGTTTGTTTGGTAAGGTAGCTACTTTATTACTTACCTAATAAGGGAAGAGTATTTACATAAATACGAACACACATGCAAGGGCATGTACTGAGCATATAGGACAAGTACTCAAGACATGTTATCCATCTCTCTATCTATTTAACGAAGTTCAGTTATGTTCGAAACAAGTTAAAACTTAGTTTATAGTAACTTAAGTGAATAAGTAAGTCCGTAAAGTAAATAATTTCGTAAAATGGTTAGCTTTTATGGAATTATTAATGTACGCACTCAAATTAATTATTCACTGAATACAGAATTACAAGCAAACGAATAAACAGACAAAATTCCCTCTAGTGCCACGCCATTGAAATGTACTCAGAAATATAATTCACTACGTTTAAACAATACTTTATTAACAAAATTATATTACCAAATTCAAAAATTAAAGTAATCGACAACAGTTAAAAAATTCACTTAAAAATAAAATATTCCATAAAAGAATTATTTCCCTATACAGTCTTCTACACTATGTTACTACGTTACTGACAGTAGTAGACTTCTCTAAGGAATTACATTAAACCACGTAGATTCAGTTTTCGCATTATTCAAACTGCGAACGTACAGTAACGTTTTCCTGTAGGCAGATGTTTTAGACAACAAATAATGCAATAATTGTAAAAACGTAGTTTTAGATAAATTTATTAACACGAGAGTTATAAAAAATATAAATCTTCATTTAACTATACATCTTTAAAATACATCCCGCGGCTTGTAATCAATTTAAATGACAATATTTTATTAGTTTTTACCAACACTTTTTATTTATTTATATTTATTAATTTTTTTATTACTATAATTATTATTTCTAGGCATTAGCCTAGAAAACAATATTCATCTCTAGATTTTAAATTAATCCATATTATTTAATTTGCTTATTACTGTAAGCAATTGATCAACGGTACTTGTTACGTAATTTCCATTACTTTTAAATTTTTATAATTATACACAGAAAATTTGATTTAATTGTTATAGTGAGTAGCAATAGTAAAATCCAAAGTGGCCGCCATTTGGTAGTAAACATATTTCTTGCATTTGTTTTTAATCGGATTTTTACGGTAAGTTGTCATTTCCGGACCTATTTTTTCTTTAGTATATTATGTAATAACACATCCTCAAGTTTGGTGTCATCTGTGAAAGACAACCTGTACAGTAATACAATAGATACGAATTCTTTTATTTTGAACTTCGAGTATTAGTGTTTAAACAAATCACTTTAAAAAATTAACGTTAATCCAGACCATAGGTAATCCGAACAACTTTAATCCCCATTTAATTCGGAATAACAAGTCACGCAAATTCTTAAAAATTGTATTAACATTTAATAAAAGTTGCCGAATTGTTTCTGAAAAATAAAAGTGTACCGAACTACTTTGAATTACTACAGAATCAATTAAAATAACACGAAACTTAATTTCTTTTGAAAAAAATGTACAGGAATGATTTCATAAAAGAGGAATACAGTACTTAAAAATTGTATAACCAAATTAGTGCTTTTAATAGAAATCAAATTCAACTATAATTTACTTGTTTATACCTTGTTTTCAAGAAATACTTGAAACCGGTAATCATTTATGAATAATACTGTGACAGCAATAAATAAAGTACAGAATTTAATTTATACGTAGCTAAAAAACTAAACGATATTCAATATACTGCACTTTTACAGACGATCAAATTTTACATACAATATGCTTATCAACATGTTTTACAAACAATGTTTCTATTGTTTACATAATTTTTTGCCTTATTCTACAAGCAAATGACAATCAACTGTACGAATTCGTATACAGCAAATTATATTTCTTAAGGGAATTCATAATAATTTTTGTACTAATCTCAGCATAAAAACGATGCATTTTTATAATATTTTTTTAAAACGCCATAAGCAAATATCATAAATATTGTTTACATTACTTTTTTGTATTTTTTATAAATTACTGAATAAGTTATATCAAATTAGTGTAATTGCCACGAGTGCATGAACATCGAGGGTATGAAACTGAATTACAATGAGAAATTTTACGAGAAAAGGGATATTATTGTATTGTAAAGTACTACAATTCGTTAATCAATGTATTTTACCAACTACGGATAAAAATAGAAGTAGAAATAATTTTTCTTTTAGTATGATGCATGTTAGTATTGCAATAAACTTAGTCGGGTTAATTTTCTTCTTTTATGTAATTTTCGTTTCGTTGCACACACTAAGTGAGAAAATATCGAAAAACCAATATTAGCAAGATAAGAGTGGACTGCTTCGTACAGCAGAGATGAGGGAATAGACGTAGCCCACATTTTAAGCGAGGGTCGCTTCAATTTACACCCTACGTTAAATGGAATTCTGATAAAGAGAACGTTTCACTATCGTAAACCTCAAGATGGTTGTAGAGTTAACGTTATAAGTATCGGTGAAAGATGAAAGCTGATAACACACCTGGTTTGAGATAGAGGTAAAATAAAATGGATAATTATTAAAACAATAAATAACAGCCTTTAAGTAACTGGAACTTCTTTTAACGTAGTTTCGATAAAAATATCAGTAATTTATTGGTTAGTACGGATTAAAACTTGATGAAAAAACCAGTACAAAAGCCAACCGTTAAAAGAAAACGTTCAATCTCGTTCATATATAGCCCCACCTCGTATTTATAAATAAATTGTATTTAAAATTATATGGCCTCGCTAACTCACTCACTCATCAAACCATAACCCTCACCACTAGATCTAGGATATTTTATTCACCTGTAGATTCTCCAAGACGGACGGATTTTCTAAGGATTTCTAAGAAAAGATTATTCAAAATTGATCTTATAAGTAGATGAAAAACGGTTACGTCCCATACGGACGAGATAACTATTTTTTTCCAGTTTTCGAAAAAGTAGGAACTGAAATTTTCACCAGAGTTAGGAGTGAAAAAAATAAAATACTTAACATCTTGAGGGACAAATTCATTTTGAAAATTAATCATAATCTCGCTCTGAACAGCACGCAAAACTGAGGTAATTCGGCGTCAAAGTAGTTGTGACAATATCGTGCTATGGTATTATATGTGCTGTGGTGTTACTGGCCACATATGTGTCGATGTGCTACGAGAGGATTCATTCCCTAAGAGAATGAAAATGAGTTATTTCCTCTATAAAGCGAATATTAATTTTCAATTTTTCCTAAAAGTTTGAGGGCTGAAATTTGGCACGAATACACTATTAAAAACATTTTTTTAAATCATCCCCTAATGAGGTAACGAGGGGTATCTCCTCAATGACTGACTGACTCAATCATCACTAAATCTTTAACGTTCCAATCGCCTAGAGAACTGAAATTTGGCAAATTTGCACCTTATAGGTCGAACAGAAAAATCAAAGCATTCTCATTTCGATCAATGGCACTTAAACGGGATGACTAACCGAAAGCAACTTGTATTGTCTGGCTGTATACTTTCCGAACCAAGTATTGTATTGGTGTGAGTATTCTGTACAGGATAACAGAGCATTTAAATTTTGATAACTTTCTCCAATGGGGTAGAAAACAGATAACTATACAAAACTAATAAATATTACTTATGTTCCTATACCGCCCCAAAGATCTACAGTTCCGAAAATCGTCAAGAAGATTGTACAAGTGGTACGCAAACCTAAAAAAAGAAAATTGTTGAGAGAAATTGGGAAAACCAATAAACCAGTTTCATTAACAGTAAATTATCTATCGCAATAGTAAAGTACAGGACTACAAAGCTGAAGGTTCCATTTTTGGTTCCTCGATCAGGTATTAACATATTTAACACAGTAAAACACGTTGTTAATGTTTCATGACTTACTATAGATAAAAATAACCAAGCAGGTGGTGCGACGTAAAATAAACGACTATAACAAAAATATCTTTCTTTTTATAAACTATCAACACTGGTTTTACAATTACCGTAGGTGTCGGGAGCTATTATTAGGTTCTTATTCCACCAAAAATAATTATAATATTATTACACCTGCCAAATTTAATATTAGTGTTTTTTAAAATAAAGTTTCTATTTTCATATAAAAATAACAAATAATAATAACGGACACCTCCGTAGCGAAGTGGTAAATTGATTATTATTGAACGTTCCACGATTGATTCCCAAATCAGAAAAAAAACAAATTCGAACCTCTGCTCCATACAACAAAACCGACAAAATGAAGCATTTTATTCTCTGCCATAAATTTAAGTTTAGGCCTACATTAATTTTTAGAAAAAACTTACAAAAAATGTACTGTTCGACAGCTTCTATTCTATATTTAATTTCCAATACAACTGATCGGTAAGATTTCCAGAATATTTAAACTGACTAAACCACGCTATGAAATTTTCATTTATGTGTCAAGAAGTTTCAGAGCGTTGGCGACTAAAAATCACACAGGTAACTTCGATAAATGTTGTTGTTCAGGTTTTCAGCCGAAAGGCTGGTTTGAACCTCCAGAGGCTTTACTAAGTAAAACGAGGAGCGAGTCGGTTTACCCGATGCCTTCCTCACTGAGTGGAAAAGTATGCTTATCAGCGTGCCAGGCCTTCTGAAAAGCAATTATTTTCCACCCAGCAAAAGACACCTTCATTTCATTCACCACAGAGTCTGGCTATATAATGACATTCATTACTCTCAGAGGAGATAATTCTGACTAATGTCTTTTACACCTCTACCTCTTCTGTTCTTAAACGCTTCAGTCATATAATTGGCTGAACACGTGATAAGAAATATCACTATTTTTTTGTAGCTCTGAAAGTAGAAGATCGAGTCCAAATAATTTAACACTCCCCTGCCTGTTATGGACAATTTCAATACCTAACGAATTATAATATAATTTTAAAATGTTATAACAATTTACCATTGTATTCTTGTTTACTACAAATATGACGACAGAATAAAAGATCACTCACAAGAAATCTTTAATATAATTTTGTACGTACATAAATAAATAAATGTTTAATAAAATACAACATTAAAAAATATTAAGATAAAGAAACAAAATGTAATTTACTCTATAAATAATTTACAATTTTATTAATTAAAATAATAATTAATTATTTTAATCATTAAAATGTAAAAATTGTCTAGCCCTGATGATAATAGAACTAATTAAACAATGCGTAATACAATAACCATTCTCTAGAAAAGAATGCGTAAAAAGCTTTTTTTTAATGTTTGTTACAATGAATGAAACACAGATAGCAGTCCGATGAAAAGAAATCCATACGATATTACCATTTAAGTTAATAAAAGTACATACAAAGGATTGTACATGAACAAAATCAACAAACACATCGATGTACATACAGTAATTTATAAATGATCACAACATAAAAACCTAGGAAGTACAGCGCACATATGCTACCCTATTTTACACAACCGTTACGTTACACGAACTTATTCAATACACCTATTTACATTGCACCAATAATTACGCACCACGTTCTCCCTTTCTCTTTTTACCTAGGTATATCTTCATAGAACAAATCACAGGAATTAAGAAAAAAATATTCAATGTGTTGCTTAAAGTTCCTTTCTACTTTTAATAAACTATACTTTATTACACAAACCTTACGAAACATAAGACCATTTGAAATAAAGGCAAAAGAAACGAATGTTATACATTAAAAACCACTGCTCTGCTATTACATAATAAAATAGATATAACCTTGACTAAGAGCTTAGAAGCGCTTTATCAATCACAATCTAACACATTTTTATTGGATTTTTTAGGACAGTTGTCAAAGTTTATATGGGAAAAAGGATTGTTAGATTAATTTCCAAAAAAAAAAAATCTGGTGTGAAATACTCACACGACTTTCTCTTGCCAATGCAAATAATGAATAATATAACCTAACATTAGTAATAAAACATTACAATAAACAAAAAACTAACCTTATTTTAATCACGAGTGAAAGACGAAAAATGAAAATCAACCTCAGTTAGGCTTAAAAATACGGAAAATCCCTCACGCTAAACTAGGCTCGGTAGAGAAAAAAATCTCTAAATAAAAGTAGTAGATCTTTTAATTTTCTATAAATTTGATTATATACACTTTTGTCGTAAAATGCATACTAAGGCTGAAATCTTTAAAAAATTGATTTTTTTTACAGATTTTCGTGAGAAAAAAACACAAAATCGCTTATTACTGCTAAACTGGTACACAAAACATGTTTAAAATAACAGTTCTAGGATCTTTAATTCCCTACAACTTTATTATTATTATTATTAATTCATTGATCGACCAACTAAGGATCACGTTAAGCACTATGCATTTTGATGAAAATGTTTGAGTCGGGTCTTCTAATGGTATCTAACTTAAGTTTCAAGTTTCAACTTCGTACGATGTTCCGTTCTTGAGATATTCTGTTCACACACATACACCCACACAAATTGCTAAAAACATGGTTTTTGGGTTCAGAGGGTCTGAAAACGTGTAGATCTGGTAAAAACTCGATTCGAAACATCGACATGAAAACAATTTCCTTCCTATACATTCATATAGGTAAGAGAAAGTAAAAATAATATTATATAGACTGTTAGGAAATATTTTTTCTAAATCATAAATTGTGATTTAAGATGATAATACGAACAAAATCGCTATAGACTAAAATATATTATGCACCACATTTCCCTTTCTCTTTTTACCTGAGTTTCATAGGATAAATCTTATGTTGTGCATTAAAATGTAGGTACACCGACAGTGTCAGAATATTACAAAATATCACAATTTGCACTTTAAAAGTGTTTTCAGATACATAACATGTATGCTCATTTGAATGAATTTAAGGCTGGCCATCAGCAGGTTACCTTACGAAGTCACTAGTTCAACCGATGTTTCGTAAGTCCTTACAACGACTATCTACCACCTGACAAATTGGGCTGACCCAAAGGCATGTTCTTAAAATCTAATAATGGAAATATAGTATAAAATGGAAATTTAAGTATAAAATCAGGAAATTTAGTATAAAATCAGATATTAAATGGAAATTTAGTATAAAATCAGTTGGTACAAAAGTTAGTAAATTTTTATTTTTAAAAGTTGGTATAATATAAGTTAGTACATGAAATTTAAAACTAAATGGAAATTTTTATGCAACACTGGTTACGTGAGCAACTAGATATGATGATCAGCTGTGATCTATACACGAACAAACTCCAGTAGGGGGTCCCTGTTTAAATTCACGTCAATTCCAATCCAAAAATAGAATAAAACCGCGACAAAAATAGTTATTGTTAATACAACACAGTTGCCGATAATCAATTCAAGCCTTTGTTTTGCTTTAAATAGAAATAAAACAAGTAAAGACAATTGATTATAATTTTTAAATTATTAATTTAAAGAATATCAGTAATCAGTCATTTAGAAAATTAAAATAACTTTATTATGTATTTTTATTTTCGAAAAATTATAATAGAAAACATACCAAAAGATTACACAAGAGAAAAATTAAGATATTTCACTTCGATTAGATGAATACATTAAGATGATTACAACTGATTAATACCGAACATTTTTATAATGAAAGTATTACCGGAGATTTAATTTAGGAAATTACATAATATTCTACGGGTAGAATATAAACCTCCAATAAATTGCTTGGCCTTAGCCTACAAAACATTTTCTCAGTGACAAGCACTTAATCGATATCTATATAATACTACAAAGGAAGATATTGATTTTGTCTCCTCCACTCAATTTTTTATTACTTTCTCTTGCCTATATGAATATTTAGGAAGGAAAGTATTGTTTTCATGTCGATTTTTCGAAATCGAGTTTTCACCGGATCTATACGTTTTCAGACTCCCTGAACCCAAAAAACATGTTTTTAGCGAATGGTCTGTGTGTGTGTGTGTGTGTCTGTGAACAGAATATCTCAAGAATGGAACATCGTACGAACTTGAAACTTAAGTTACATACCACTACCGGACCCGACACGAACATTTTCATCAAAATCGGTCAACCGGAAGTAGTAGTTTATTCGTATAATTTTTCACTTTTTTGCAATTTTCTCAAAAACTGGTTCTACGATGTTTTTAAAAGTCGCCTCATTTACTCAATTTTTTATTCTCTACAAGATAGGGGTAGGCGCCATGTTTGCTGAAATTCTTGGTGAGGGTGTTTTTACGTAAATAAAGTTTTTTTAAGATTACGGCTTTAATATGCATTATAGCGCAAAAGTTTATATAATAAAACATGTAGAGAATTAAAAATTTTACATCTTTTATTTACAAACATTTTTTTGTATAACGCTTAGTTTAGCGGTAATTAGCGATTTTCTGTTTTTTCTCACGAAAACGTGTGAAAAATTTATTTTTTAAGATTTCGGCCTTAGTATTCATTTTATGACAAAAGTGCATATAATTAAATTTATATAAAATTAAAAGATCTACAACTTTCATTAGAGCATTATTCTCTACAGAGAGTAGTTTAGTGTGAAAGAGTGATTTTCCGTATTTTTAAGCCAAACTGAGGTTGATTTCCACTTAACGTCTTTCACTCATGATTAAAATAAAGTTATGTTTTTTGAGGTTATTTATTTTGTTTATTTCTAATGTTAGGTTTATTGTTACTCATTTGCATTGGCAAGAGAAAGTTGTGTGAGTGTTTCACACCAGATTTTTATTTTAATAAATAAGAACTTCGAAACAATAATGTATAAAAGTAACGGTAAATAAATCAGCTAAATCCGCCCGTGTTAAAACAAAAAACAAACTTTTTATCAGGAGAAAAATGCAGAGGCATTTTGGTATACGAGCAATTTTTAACAAATCCACTTTTTGATGTCAAAGTTTTCTTGTTTTGTATTTAGTGTAGTAGATTAAATGGGATATGGGTTTTAATAAATCAGGGAGAGCTCAAACTGTGAAGCTGTGAAAAGTCATCACTTTTAAAATGGGATTCGCTGATGCAATAGACCACTCAATTAGCGGCGGCGTTACACATTTTTTATATCGTACCTTTTTTGATGTAAGGCAATTCTGACTACTGTGTTAGTCTTTCACATTACGGTCATTATGTATTTTATACGATCAGTTTTATAACGTGTTTTGTTCTACTACGGATGGAAATGACATCTGATACAATTATATTTTGTTGAAAAATTGTTTAAAAGTTGAATGAGGTAATACAAGTCATAATTGGAAAAACTCCATCAACAGTACATTTTCGTTTGCTGATTTAACAAAACAGTACGTAAAGAAGAACAGCGATGTCACTACGATTCGCTATGATTATTACTTGCATTCAAAAAAACTAAAATAATAACTAGTTTCCAAGCTGAGTAATAAAACTAGACTCTTTTATATTTTTTACATTGTCAAGATGTTGTTTAGGTCATCTGCCGAAAGGCTGGTTTGAACCTCTAGAGGCTTTCCTAAGTAAAACTCACTCCTCGTTTTATGTTTAATAGAACGTCTATCGAGGAAGCGCTTCAGTTGATAGAAGCGTATTTTAAATTATCATTTAAGTCTATAATTGGGTCACACCAGGAATATTTAACCAGAGAAGTTTTAAACAACTATAACAATATCTAGAGTACGTGTATTGCATGAGAGGGTTTGTATGAGATCCATATTTGTCAGGAGACCACTTTAGAAGATGATGGAAGACAGATGTAAATAAGACTGAACTAAAAATTACTCTGCTAAGCAATAAAGTTTTACTTTTAGTTAAAAAATATAAGTTCATAAATAGTATTGTTGTTGTTTAGGTCAACAGCCAAAAGGCCGGTTTGAACCTCTAGAGGTTCTATTAAGTAAAGAAAGAGTAGTGAGATGGTTTAAAATTGCCTTCCTCACTAAGTGGTAAAGTATGCTTATCATCATGCCAGGCCATCTGAAAAGCATCTATTTTCCTCCCTGAAAATGATACCTTCATTCATATACCATAGGGTCTGGCTGTATAATGAAATTCATAACTCTCAGAGGAGATAACTCTGACTAGTGTCTTTTACATCTCTACCTCTTCTGTTCTTAAATAGTTCAATCATAGAATCGGCTGACTATGTGATAAGAAACAGAATTAATTTTTGTAGCCCTGGAACTAGCAGATCGAGTAGAACAAATTTAATACTCCACCTGCTTGTAATGGGGGGGGGGGCAAGATGTAAACTCGTTCACATCTTGACAACAAATTATAAAACAGAGAGTAATTAATATTGGCTAATGATAAAAATAATTATGTACGTGCTTAAATATATCAAAATAATATAATGCCAAAATATAATATAAAATAATTATCTGAATGCAATAGTAATTACTGTAATTTTATTATCGGATTAGCTAATGGTTTGGTTTATTCTTGCAGGAATATTTCAATATTCCTGTAAGATACATCACAAATTATCCAAATGACGTAAAAAAAAATTAACACTAGAACACGTAAAAACTACATTTAGAATAAAACTGTACAGTTATCAGGAGGTTTATAAACTATAACAAAAATATTTGAAATTTGAAATACTCTACCTAGTATGAATTTTCACCAAATAAGAAACAATAAATTCAAATTTCAGGTAAATTTAACGAGCGATACGAAGCAACACCAAGTAGTAACCAACGTACACGTATTAAATACGAGAAATTAAAAAAAACTAATCTTTAGAACGATTTCAAATGATTCTATAGTCTTTAATTCAATTAAACTTCAACAATTATATAATATATTTAAAAATAATAAAATACTACTTCATAAAAGCCTTGGTAAAACGATGAAGTTAACTGCGACAATACGTATACACGATATCTAAACATAAAAGAAAAGAAAAACACCTCTAATTTTTAGGTCGTTTGTTGGTAAATGATAAGTTTTACGTAAAAACAACAATAACAATTATAAATTTTTTAAAACACGAAAAGTAATTAATATTAGCTAATGATAAAAATAATTATATACGTACTTAATTATACACAATAACTAACTATCTGAGGTATATACGAATTGAATGACATAAAACTGAGAAGTACGGTAATTAGTCTACTTATAACTTATAACACAAAAAATCATTATCAATAATAAACAATATGAAACGAATAGACACATCGTTAATGAGTAAAAAAATTCTGTACAAGTCACGAATAAAATAATAAACAAAAATCCTTTCATATTACTAAATTATAAAATCCTTCAATTAACCTTATATTGTTTTGATCACACATTAGAAGCACCAGAGCCTTTGATGGCATTTAAATCGTCAGAATAATAGGTAAAAAAATTGTAAAAGTTCTATTCTGGAACCGAACTTCTAAATACGTGCATAAATTTACATGGTTGCAGTTCAGGAAAAATTTATTTGTGCTTGAATACTCCTGTTATAGTAGGTTTCGATTAACAATATTATCTCAATCTGATCAATTTGCTAGTCATGTAGAAGTGATTTAAGCCTTTGAACAAACAACACTAGATCCTCCTCTAGCAATGAAATTAATAAATTGTCGACTTAATTAAAAAAATAATTTAAATAATACAAGGTATTACTAGCATCAATTTTTTAGAGCAGTTAGAAGTTTCAGGAAGTTTTCATTTTAGTGATTAAGTACATTATTCAAAATTTTTTTAAATAGTTTAAGCATCCTCCGAACATCCAACTCATTTTAATCCAATATTTCAAAAATTAAAACTAAATAAACAATAATTCTATATAATTAATTTATTAATAAATAATTATTAATCTAAATAATGTCAACCTATTACATCCGTAACTAGTTTATTATTCGAAATTTTCGAATAACGTGAACGTTTATGGAAACTTCACGGAAAGGTACATAATATCAAGAAACAGTCGAACTGGTACAACGAATAGAAATATTCAAAATATGGTGGCTGAAGAATTGCATACCCTAATAAAATCACGTATAAAATATCTGGATGAAGAGAATTGAGCTGGAATTGAAACCCAAATAAAGATCTTCCAGCGGTACCAAAATTTTCTGGTAATGGTGTAACTGAATCAATAAAAATGCACCGTGCCTTAATTAAAACCATCGATCAAGATTCAAGTAGACATCAGTATTCAAACATCGATCAAGATTCAAGTAGACATCATCAGTGTTGCGGATATCTATACAACAGAAGAACATCATGACTACTTTTCCGATTAACATCTCTCTTAACAGCTTGCGCAGAAATATCAATGGACAAAAGTCACTGAAACGATATTGTAATTTTAACAACGGTTTTTTCTTAACTAAAGAGTTTAATTTTAATAAAACTACAGTACACGAATAGTGTTATAGTTTAGGTCATCAGCCGAAAGCCTGATTTGAACCTCTAAAGGCTTAACTGAGTAAAAGGAGGAGTGAGATGACTTACAATTGCCTTCTTCACTGAGTATAAAAGTACGCTCATCAGCATGCCAGGCCCTCTGAAAAGCACTTACTTTCCACGCTGGAAATGACACACTTCATTCATCACAGGGTCTGGCTGCATAATGAATGCCTTACTCTCAGAGGAGATAACTCTGACTAGTGTCTTTTACACCTCTACCTCTTCTGTTCATACGAATTTGTTTACATGAACAGTGTATTTAAAAAAATATTTATCTTTATAACCTTTCCTAATAATAAATACCGTTGAGGAACGTTATTCTTTGTTTCCCCATTGTATTATTGCCTCAACATTCGTGGGAATTTTAGAGGAAGTACACATCACGACACGAATGTCGAGATGATATTTTCCCCGCGTATGGCCACTTTTATGTTCGACTACATGAAATAACTACAGGCATCTCTAGAAGCTGTTTTTGCAGTCCAAACTCACAACATGAGTTCACTGAAGGCTTTCTTCCAGCCATTCTATGCTCTTTTTTTGTTCTTCGTAGACACCCTTACAATTTTCTTTCATTATGTTTTCTTGGTTAATTTCAGTTTTCTCAATTTTTCTTTTCTGATTTCTTAAATCTACTTTTCCAACACCGCTGTATTGTTTAGTGCCTTAAAAAATAAATCTGTCAACCGTTTCTGAACCATTTTATGCAGGTGTCCTTAGAATATTAGGCGTTTTTGTTTTCTGATTATTTCCATTGATTATTCGCTTTTTGGCACAGTTCTCTTTTTCGTAACCTAAACTGTCCATCTATCTTTGGACCCATTATCGTGCGGAGGATCTTTTTCTCAAAATTCTCTGCTTCTTCTGGTCATTCTAAGGCATTCACTCGAGTACACGTAGGTTTTATCACAGTGTGTGACGGGGGATGACTGTATATTTAAAGGTTAAGAAATACGTTGTCCGCCTTTACCTTGCGTTTCTTATATATTTTCCGTTTACTTATTTGAGATATATTGAACCGTGAAGTTCTTTAAAAATTTTTAGAATTTAAATAGATTTCGTTTACTCCAATTCATTTCCAGTCTCTACTAAGTTATTTATTCAATAGAATATATTTCTGAAATTCATCAGTGACAAGATTAAGGATAAGGTAATAAAACAGTAACTTAACGTATACTAAACTCTTGACAAACATATAATCACTTTATTACCAACTGCTTTTGATTTGATAAGGGTAGTACTTATACCTGTGAAATTATTCAAGGGCCTACTTAATAATTAGTCACGCTGTAACCTCATGATATAACGTTGCTCTAATTAACTCGGTATATCAACCGCATACCAAGCCATCTAGAAAACGAATTTGCAAACCTCAGGCTTTGCGGAGTTTTCGGATATAATAAATAGGTATTGCGTAAAATACAAAACTGTCAATAAGTAATCTGAAGAATTACATATTAATTATTTTATCCCAGTAGTTGTTTGCATTTACATACTTTTTTATTTTATTCACAATATTTCAGTTAATAAAAATTAACTATAAGGAATAAGATTTAAATCTACTACTACTACAATGTAGTACACTGTTTACTGATTTTCATTACCCAATCATAAAAAAATGATATTTAAGTACAACTGACTTTACCAATATAACTAATTTCAATCGCCACTGACGCTGTTTCATTTTAATTAAAATAAAACATCAATTCAAACACCAATAGTTGGCAAATATCCATATATTATTTTAATCAGGTCAGTATGTAACACGGGAATTGATTTTATGACTAACTTTTCTCCCAACTTTCTCGATTTACTCAAAAAAAAAACATAAATATATATAATATATATTTCACCGCCTTGATGACGTGAAGAGTAGTAGATTTCTGTACTGAAACGACTAAGGTCCCTAGTTTTGAATTTCTAGTCAGAGCCTGAAAGTAATATAATCATAAACAATACGAATTACGCGTCTTAGCCTGTTCCAAATTTAAACTTCTTACTGCGCCCTCTCCGACCGGAGGTTGGCAATCATGAGGGCTTTTTGGACCTTGAAAATAAGGTAACTCTGAACAGCTCCACTGAAGTACAACGAAACCAGTCGCGAGTTTCTTCAACCAAGAAATTCTTCTCTTCCCACATCTCTCATCCCTTGAATCTTGCCTTGTAATAAGCGAAGCATTTTCCATCTTGGTCGACGCATAATGCGACCCAGATATTCCATTTTCCTCTTTTGGATGGTTAAACAAGTTCCTTTTCTGTTCCCATTCAAACTTCAAACCTACTAATCTGCTAATTCTTAGAGCAGTTGGGATGTTCACCTCTTCCAAGGTCGTTCATAACCACGTTGTCCGGTTGACTCAGTAAATAATTGTCTGGGCGTTCGATCATCTAGCATCCGCAACAATGATTATACCACTCTGGCATGTATTTTCGAATAGTTGATATTATCCCTGGCACATTAGTTCATGCCAATTTTTAAAATTTTTTCATGGTCCAACAATCGACACCTTGCTGAAGATATTAACAATATTATCACTCTAATCTTGACATACGCTAAGCAGTTGGGAGTCTAACACTCTGAAACATACATTAAAACTCGCAAATCCAAAGTGTGTTAAAAGTTCTAAACGGTCTCCTTCCACGCTAAACCAGCCAGCATTTTCCTTACAGGCTTTGAAAATTTTCCAATTCAATCCCCGTATCTAGTAATTGCACAAAAGGGACATCACATCCCAAGTAAATAAACAAATGTACCTATTGTAAGGTTTTGTCTTTCAAAACTGTCTTGCTTTTGCGAAGATCAGTCAGTACTCATGAAAACCATCAGCTCTGTCTTCTCTAATGAAATAAAGAGGTTCTATCACTCAGTAATTAAAGTAAATTATAAATAATGACACCTATAAATCATCTTCAGACTCATTAAACAGTACCAAATCATCAGCGAAAGCCAAAATTTGTAATTTAATGATATTAATGAAGAAAGTAATAACGATAATTTATGAAGTAGGTACTGAAAAAATAATTTATAAATTCTTATCAACAACTTCTTTGTTGTTTAGGTCATCAGACGAAAGGCTGGTTTGAACCTCTAGAAGCTTTACCAAATAAAACAAGGAGTGAGGTAGTTTACCATTGCTTTCTTCACTAAGTGGAAAAGTATGCTTATCATCATGCCAGGGCTTCAAAAAAGCATCTACTTTCCACCCTGAAAATAACACCTTCACTTAATTCACACCAGGGTCTGGCTGTATAATAATATTCATTACTCTCAGCGGAGATAACTGATTAGTGGTTTTTACACCTCTACCTCTTCTGTTCGTAAATGCTTCAGTCATATAATTTGCTGTACCACATGTGATAAGAAACAGAACTATTTTTTATAGCTCTGGAACTAGCAGATCGAGTGCAAAAAATTAAAGACTCCACCTGCCTGTAGTAGATAACTTAGTATACTTTAAAAACGGTGATTAGTTTTACTAATAACAAAATAATTTTAAATTTTCATAATGAAATTCACTAAACAACAGACATTTAAAATTAATTAGAATCTTCTCGAACCTTTTCTACTAAACGTAGCTGAATAATAAAGTTTTTATCCAACAAATAACGTATTTGTAGAAAGACATTAAAAGAACTTAACAAAAAAGGGTTTTCTACTTTTGTTCTAACTTAATAAGAACTTTAAAAGTTCTATTACCTAAATAGTAGGCCTATACAAACATTTCAGAATATGCATTAATTTTAAATAGCTATTGATTTGTACTTTTGAAAATTACGTTGAATTACTTAATTTGACATCAATTATTTAATATGCTATTTGTTTTGTGTACCTGTACCGAAGTACAAAGCGCTTGGAAGGAATAACAAAAACTTTAAATTCCATTTAATTAATGTATTTTTCTAGTGGAAAAAAATAGGTGTAGCCAGAGCTAATAAATGCAACTCAACCAGAAATCGTACAGGATACGTTACCAGAATTCCTAAGTCAAAAGCGTAATAAATAACGGTTTAACTAATATCTGCCATTAGAAAAAGTGTATTTGAAGGATATTTAAAAGATTAATTTAGGCCGCTAAGACACGCAAACTACACATAACCGTTGTATAAAATGCTCCAGTAAATTCAAACAATATACAACCGTAGTATTGTCAAATATAACATAAATTATTTCGCTTAAAGTGTACCTAATCCAACGTTTTAAAAAGAAACACCATAAAATTTTACCGATTGAAGCACTAATACTCGTAATGTTAATAATTATAAAATTAACGCTACGTAAATGCAAATGTCATTTTATTTTGCTAAGAAGATATCGAATTAAGAAAAAACAACGCCAAATGAAGTAAACTACGTATGTATTCTACGTTCCTTTTGTCAATATTATTTTAGAAATATGATTAACGATAATGAAAATTGTTAATGGAAATATATGCGTGGAATAATCTGCTTAATCTCGTGCCCTCTTGTCATTCTGCATCAAACCAGGCAAATCCTTATCGTGAATAAATTAGAACTAAAAAAAAACAAAAGAAAGAAATCGTAGTTCAGTTTTGAAACTGCAAGGGTCAAATATGTCAAGGTTAAGATCAGAGCATTCACAGAAGATAAATAAAATAACTTTACGTGTTTTATTTCTGAGAAATTTCAGAGATGCATGTTAACTCTCATTCTGAAAATAAACTATTTTAGGAACGGTAATCTGTTTAACAAACAAGACTTAAACCTTATTAGAAAAAAAACATGTTAACTACGTAATGTATAATACGTTTAACATACAATTCATTATCCTAAATATAAAAAAATATCATTATTATCATTTACAAACAAGTAGGCAGGTGACCATTGCCAAACTGCCACATAGTTTGATAAGAGTTACGAGGAACATAAATAGGTCTAATTAACACAATTACACGCATTTCAAAGTTACTGACCCAACGGGTTGGTCTAGAGGTAAAGTCGTCGCCGCGAGTCAGATGTTTAACTGCTGATTTTCGGAGACGAAGGTTCCTGGTTCAAATCCTAGTAAAGGTAGTTGTTTTTATACAGATTTGAATATAGACAGTGGTTACCGGTATACTTTGAGGGTTGGGGTTCAATTAACCAAACTCTCTCAGGAATTGTCGGCCTGAATCTGTACAAAATTACACCTCATTTACACGTCATACACATCATCTTCGTCTCATTGGATCATGGGTTTGCTTATTGTTCTGAGTTGAACAGATTGCAAAGTAAACATATTAGGAATTAAAAAAAAGTTACTAGCATACCTAGGTTATCAATGATACATCAAAAAATTACAATGAGAGCCAAACGGATGGAAGCAATTTCGATTGTTTAATAGAAAACCCTCTGTTTTCTGGGCTTTAAATTATTCAGAAATTACTGTAAAATTTTTTTTACAACACGGATATCTGTTTTCTGATCACTCAGTAGCGAGCATAAATATTTTGAACACACTAAATTAAAAGTGAGTACATTGTCATCTTTCAATTTAGAACAATAAGCAACCCCATGAGATCAGGGTGATATGTATACAAAGTGTAAATGAGAAGTAAACTTGTACAGTCTGATCAAACGATCATTCCTGAGAAAGTATGGCTAATTGAACCCCAACCATCAAAGTACATCATTAACCACTGTCTAGTATTTAAATCCGTATTAAAGTGACAACCTTTACAAGGATTTCAACCACGGACCAACTGTTAAATAGCGGCGACAACTCTACTACAAGACCAACCCGGTGGGTAACAAGATAAATAACAAAATGTTCTTGTCTCCCTTAGTAGCTACCGATCAATTTTTACTCCGTCTAGTATTATGGAAAACCAGTAATAAAATAATTTAGAATGATTTTCACATTCCAATAATTTTGGAAAGTTTTGGTTTTAAGAATTTTAACCAGCCTACTGGCTGGTAGACAGCTTTAATCAACATTAATTTCATATTTTAGGTTATATAAAAAGTTATCAAGAAAACGAAAAATCATTCTTATCATTTAAGAACAAAAACACCATAACCACAATGGCTGGCTGTATTACACCACTGACTGATTACAATCAGCGATAAACAATTTATTTGAAGAGCTTAATAATTATGAACTATACATACAACATTAACTGCAAACTGTTATAAGAATTATTATTATGCTTTTGTTAAAAAATACTAACTGCATCCGAAAAAATATACTAAGTAGTTCATGAGTCCAAAAAATACGATGGGATGTTATTAATGAAAACTAAATAATTTCAATGAAAAACTGAGTACAAGAATTGCAAGATACATTTAGTAAGTACCACAGTTATAATCATAAATTATTATAATAATTATAGCTAATGTGAAAAAATTCTATTTTTACTTCCTCATGTCCTATACGAAGATATAGGGAAGAAAAGTATTGTTTTCATTTCGATTTTTCAAATCAAATTTTCAACGGTAATACACGTTTCAGGCCCCAGAACCCAAAATACAAGTTTTCAGCGATTCTGTGTGTGAGCGCGCGCGCGTGTGTGTGTGTGCGCGAGTCAAATATCTCAAGAGAGAATATCGTACGAAGTTGAAACTAAGAACTAAGTTAGGTACCATTAGGGGACCCGACACGAACATTTTCATCAAAATCTGTCAACCGTCAGTAGTAGTTTATTCGTGCGATTTTGCACTTTTTTGCGATTTTCTCAAAAACCGGCTCTTATTACACTTTTTTTTAAATCGCCTCACTACATTTTTTTCAGTTCTACAAAGACAGAGTAAGCTGCATGTCATAGGGGCTGTGCTCTAGTAGTAAAAATTGTTTTTAAAGATTGCCTTAACATGCATTTTAGAAAAATGTACCAATTAAAGTTATGCGAAATTACAAAACCTATAATTTTATTTCAAGCTTTATTTCTACAATGCTTAGTTTAGCGTCAATTATTGATTTTCTGTTTTTTACTAATTATTAAAATCATTAAACTTTTAAGATTGCAGACTTAGTACGAATTTTACAACAAATGTGTATTTACTTGGATTATTCCAAGTTACAGAAAATAAAAAACCCTACAGCTTTTGTTTTAATAATCTTTTCTACAAAGCTTAGTTTAGCGGCAATTAATAATTTACCGTATTTTTAAATCCTACAGAGGTTGATTGTCATTTAGCTTCAGTCACTCATGATTAACATAAACCAATTTAGGTTTTTCATTTTACATTATTTACTCATGAATAGATTATAGTTTCAATTTTTTACATTTGGAAGAGAAAGTCGTGTAAGTGTTTCACACCTGATTTTTTAACAAATGCACATTACTGTTTTTATCCATCTAAGATTTACGACACATTCTGGGATACGTCCACATTTCAAAAGTTCCACTTCAGTTTATCGCTTCTTTATTGAACGTCCACGTCTCAGCTCCATAAAATCTACTTTACTCAACTCAGAATAGAGAGCATTGTAATAACCGGATTCTTAATTTAATGTGCATCGCATTTGAACATGCATACAACATTAATTTAATGGATCAGATATTCACGTAAGCCTTTCTTTATCTTTCAATAAAAGCCCTTCCTGCAGACAGCTGTTTTTGTTTGTATCTGTGTTCACAGACAGTGATTCTCAACCTTTTTACTTTCTCTTGCCTATATGAATATATAGGAAGGAAAGTATTGCTTTCATGTCGATTTTTCGAAACCGAGTTTTCACCGGATCTATACGTTTTCAGACCCCCTGAACCCAAAAAACATGTTTTCAGCGATTGGTCTGTGTGTGTGTGTATACAAAATATCTCAAGAACGGAACATCGTACGAACTTGAAACTTAAAACTTAAGTTATGTAACTTAAGTTTTAAGTTTCAACCACTACCGGACCCGACACAAACATTTTCATCACAATCGGTCAACCGGAAGTAGTAGTTTATTCGTATAATTTTTCACTTTTTTGCGATTTTCTCAAAAACTGGTCCTACGATTTTTTTAAAAATCGCCTGGTTTACTCAATTTTTTATTCTCTACAAGATAGGGTAGGCGTCATGTTAGCTGAAATTCTGGGTGAGGCTGTTTTCACGTAGAAACATAGTTTTTTTAAGATTACGGGTTTAATATGCAATTTAGCGCAACAATTTATATAATAAAAATTGTAGAGAATTTAAAATCCTACAACTTTTATTTCAAACATTTTTTTGTATAACGCTTAGTTTAGCGGTAATTTGCGATTTTCTGTTTTTTTCTCACGAAAAAGTGAAAAATTGATTTTTTTAAGATTTCGGCCTTAGTATGCATTTTACGACAAAAGTGTATATAATTAAATTTATAGAAAATTAAAAGATCTACAAATTTTATTGATAGCATTTTTCTCCACGGAGCCTAGTTTAGTGAGAAAGAGTGATTTTCCGTATTTTTAAGCGAAACTGAGGTCGATTTTCATTTTGGGTCATTCACTCATGATTAAAATTAGGTTATGTTTATTGACGTTAGTTTTTTGTTTATTTCTAATGTTTTATTACTAATGTTAGGATTACTGTTTATTATTTGCATAGGCAAGAGAAAGTTGTGTGAGTGTTTCACGCCAGATTTTTTTACGTAGGACCACTAGATATCTCACCAAATCAATGGCGGACCACGTACACTAAATGAATGAAAGCCCGTACACGCATAGGTACACTACATAACCAATTAATTAGTAGTGAATATTATAGTTACGTTGACCTGTTTACATATTCATGAAAGTAATAAAAGCGCCAAGAAAGTAGGATCCAAGCATCTGAAGAGGTTTCTAGGAAGGGTGAAGGCTGCTCGAGGCTGGATCTAATACATAACGAGGCAATTAGATCTGAGTTTGGTATATTTAGCCTGAATGAAAAAAATGGAAGAGAACCGTAATCAATTGAGGCAACATTTGGAACGGATGCCAAAAGAGAGAATACCCTTAAAAGTGACGGATTATGTCCCAGTTGGAAGATGGGAGGTGGGAAGACCTCGAAGAAGATGGCAGTAGTCGAGATGTACGGGTTGGAGTATCTCGAGTTTGTGTGGAAGTACAGGATGGTTTGTGAGTTCGGAACAGGCTTATGCCTAATCCTTGATAGTAAGAAGAAGAAGAAGATAAAGTATAAGTAAACTAAAAATATTGTTGTCGCACTTCCTACAAAATATAATTAGGAAAAATAGTCACTGTAATTTCTGAAAGGGAACTCATTAAAACGCATTAATTCACGTGAAGGAGAAAATTCATTATTCCTTTGAAGGCGTGGCGTCAGTCAGAGCCGCAGGAAGAACGGTGGAAAGGCCGAGTCCACAATAACAGCGCGATTTTTTTTTGTTATTCAAGTAAATAAGACAAATCCGAAAGTTTATTATTACTTTTTTGCCGCCCACAGGTTGAGAATCGCTGTTCTAGGATAATGTATTTACCACACATATTCACCAACGTCAATAATTTATCAGCAATGTACAAAAGAAACACATTGGTAAATAGAAAAACACCATAGTAAAGACGAATCGTTATTTTGTAGAAGGAAAGATGGTGAAAACAAATTAAATATTTTAAGGAATCAGATTAACGTCCCGAAATAAAAATTACAAAGAACACAGGAGCGTAACGAGTTACACGTACTACATATAATAGAATCTAAGGAAAATGTTGAAAAGCAATCATACAAAAAAGAAGGATAAAACGGATGGAGAATTAATTTTTAAAACGTAGAAAGAACAACCCTTCAAGCGTAAATGGACTGTATATCAAAAATGTATTTAACAAACTTAAATCTTTAAAAACTATTCAATTGACCCACATACCATTTATCAAGTACGTTCATTTATAAAACTATCTTCATTCATAATTTGAAGAAAGCTTTATACTTATTGAAAAAAATAATAGATTACTTTAAACAGATATTTTATTTAAACAATAATTATCATTCCGGAAATATCTTACGACTAATGCACAAATGAAAACAATTTTAGTAAAATAGTTTTTTTTAAGTAAAATTTACTAATTTAAGTAAGAAACTAATAATTATTTAAACAATTTATTAATATAGCAAATTAAGGATATATCCAAATAAAACAAATTTAATTTTTTGGACGAATTAAAACCATAGAATTTTCTGAACTCAAACATGTAATTACTTTTAACGTGCGTCAGCTAAAATTAAGTGAAAAAGTAATTTTTTTTAAGACAAGTCACGAGAAACATCTATATTTTGTGGAAAAATTGCTTTAGTTAGCATATTTAAGCTAAAACACTACGCAGATTATATTGAAGGTTTTGGCTACAAGATTTGAGGAGAAGATAGGAAAAGAAAGACCTGGGGTGGAAAACCAGAAAAACTAAAAAAGAAACAAGAATAAAAGAGATAACCTATGGTGCCAGAGTTCTGACTATCTGTGTTTATTTTCAAGTTTTCCACAATTTGATATTTATTTGTATTTCTTGACGAATAAATTCTTATAACTTTTTTGTATTAAGATGAATCTATTATTAGATTATACGGAATAATTTTCTCTAAATTTGTGGTGTTTTTATCAATGGTATAATAGAAAGAGTAAACAATTTAAAATAATACGTACTATAGTACCGTGGTAGATCACAATTTTTTGGCGTTTAAAATTTTTTTTAGATTAATAATTTTAGAAAAAAAAATTGAATTAAAAGTACTTTTAAAATAGTAGAATTTTCTTGTCAGTTTGACAAAAAAATTTAATTAATAACGTAATAATAATATTAGGCCTAATGAAGTTATAAGAAATTTTGTACAATACGAATTTCAATCTTTTACATTTGTACATATATTACCGGTTACGGAAACAGTTTTTAGTAATAATTATACGAGTATGAAAAGAATTGTAATTTTGTGTAAATTTAACAAACGAGTAAAATTAAATACTTGCAAGAAGAATGTCAAATTTAAGATTTATGACTTAACTACCCGCTTTTAAAGAAATTTGTAACAATGTTTAAAAATTAAGACATTGGGCAATGGTGTTTTTTTTCTATTATGCTGTCATGTTTTAACAATAGCGGCCTTTGCCCGAAGTTTTGACAGGAATTGTTCATTGCCTGTTGAGCGCCGGTACTCTTGTTTACAAGTTTTAGTATTTTCCAAAAGGTTATTTTGTTTTTATTTATTTTTCTAGTTTTTACATTTTTAGTCCTTCTATTATTGATTTTTGAATATTAATCTACTATTTTATATGAACTTTTATGACCACATAGGATCACTTTAGTCAGTTTAGGTTGTCTTTACTTTCTTCTGGGTGTTTAATTTTTGTTTCCCAGTACTTTTTCATTCTTTCAGGTCTGTTTTGTCATTCTTCAACTGAATAAACCCCTTCCTCCAGTTTCCTTGTTTCTACATGTAATTGTTTACTTTTGTCGTTAATAACTTGTTTGTATTTTAGGATTTTTACTTAATTACCCATTTATGGTATTAAAAATTTACTATACTTTTCTTCGAGGATTAATCTACTAAATTATACTATTTATTCTTTATCCTTCTAGAATTCGTTCGGTTCTACAAAGCGGCCGTTCTTTTAGTTAGGAGTCACTTGTTGCGTTGTCTTGAACAGTGTCACATGAAACAGTAGGAACCAGTTTTGTGCGCCTCTATTGAAATACAGTAGTTTCTTTTCGTGACACGAAAAGTGTCCTATTGTTGCGATTGTGTACGATACAGCTATAAGGAGGAATTATTTATTAGTTTAAGAATTAAGTTTTATAAAACATTTTGTAAACAATTTAGTCAACTATTAAGTTAAGTAGTTTAACTGTGATTTAATATTAGTTATAACCGCAATAATTTATTGCAATTAATTAATTTGTTAATAAATACTTGTTAAAAGTTTAAAAGGAATTTTTGTTATTTATTAATAACCAAATCCCGAAAGAATCTGGAAGAAACGTTATAGTGCGTAGGCTATTCATACATTTAAAAATAACCAGAGAACTCTTAAATAAATAATACAACTGAATATTAATAAAAAATATTACTCTAACATTTAAAAGTAATTTTCAATCAAAAACGAAACACTTTTACAATACAATTAATTAAAGAAATGACAACAAAACTTTTATCTGGACATTGACCTGTTGAGTTGGGTAAATTTAAATGTGTTCAGTATTTACGCATCGTCGCGCACTGTTAATGTTAATAAGCATTGATTAAATAATTCACAATAGAAATAACATGTTGTAACCTAAATGATTAAAACTGATTAATTATATATGGTTAATTACTGTACGATCTGCCCTTTGGGCAGCAGGTCAATCAATCTATTAACTACGATAGGAATTATAATTGTAATTCTATAACAAAATTATTCGAAATAAATTATTAATTTACCTTGTTAACATTTAGTAGTACGAAAAATTGTTTATTAAGCAGAAAATTTAAAATGCAACGACAATAATTATGTTTCAATAAGTCACCTGGATATTACAGAAATATCTAACAAATTGAAAATTATTTAAATAAATATATTTTACTCTGTTACAAATAATAAAACATAATAAATATCCATTTAAATAGATACAATTAATATTATATTTTAATTTTAATTAAAATACTAAAGAAGTTGGCCGCCTCCTTGATTAGAGTATTAGCCAGCAAAACGTTCCGGGTTTGATTTCCAGCAAGGGTTTAAAAATTATCACAAGTTAAAAATAAATAAAAACTAAAGCATAACGACACTTTTGAACATTACAATGAAAATCTACTTCGTATTGCACCTAATAAAAATCTGAATAACTATACGTCAAAAATATTAAGCGTGCATGTGTACAGAAAAAGTCATAAGTTCTCAAATAAAATCCTGGAATTACACAACCAGAATTAAGACAAAATTTACGTTATCTTCTTATTAGAGTGGTTTCTTTAATAAAAAATGGAATATGTATGTAATGCAAACTACTGAAATCTGGCAACACACGATACAATTATGTTTTAATGTTAAGAGAAGAAAATGTCACCGGTTGTTGAAGGGTTACTAGGAGCTGATGAAGTTAAAACAAGTTTTACACGTAGTATGATAAGTTCTGAACTTCTGTCGGATCTGCCAAGCAAAAGGACAGTAAAACTTTTATAGCACAATTATTTTAAATAATTGAAATAAAAAGTATAATAAAATGAAAATTTTTGGATAGTTTAAAATATCCAAAAATACGTAAAGCTCAAATGAAAACGTAACTTCAAAAAAATTTGCTTAAAAAACAAAACAAAAATGCTTTAGAAAACAGCATCCTGATTTTTGTACAGAACTACCTGAACAGCCGACAGCTACTTTAGTCTAAAAATATCGTGTTTAAATAACTCTTGATAGATGCAACTGGCGGCAGGATAGTAAAAAAAGATACAGTACATAAATTTAAAAGAAATATGAGAGATTGTAATATTAGTTTTGGTTTATAAAATTTGTAGGGTATTTTAATATATAACGTTTTTACAGTTAAAATCTTATCATAAATAAATATTATTTAATAACAAATTTCCTAGTACATTATATTTAAACGTATAGCAAGTCAAATTAAAATATAAATAATTAATTAATAACATATTTGATTGATTTTTTTTTCTTAATAAAAATCATAGGACTGACTCGAAAAATCGATTGGAAGGTAAGCATGGCCATTAATCGCACTATTTTAAAGACTGCTAGAACGGCTTACGTTCATAATTTGTAATAATATTTACCGGCGTTAATATCATAAGTAAATAAAATAAACGAGTGTTACAGAATGTGCCTCGAAAGCAAGGTAAGGAAAACCGGTCTTTAAAAGCGTTAAGAAGTTTCTATGAATAAAATAAACAATCTAATACTGGTATATACTACAGAATATGAAAGTACTATCTTTTTTTTTTAAATTTCGTTTTAAAGAATAAAAAAATCCTTGAAAATACATTCACTAAATGCATAAATATTTAAATTATGTTAAATCTGTTACAAATTTTCCAAATAACCTTCCATACGTACAGTGCAGCATTTGTCAGTTATGTGCACACTGATAATATGTCTGCCAATTTCGTTAAATTGTTTCTACTCCATGCATTAAAAAAAATTATATTTCTTTGAATCGTGCACATGCGGACTCGTAATGCACTAAACTTGAATTAACTAGAATGCGCTAATATGAACATCTACTTTGTTTCTACAACGTATTTCGGCTTAATAATATTGAAACATAAATAAAATAATTATTAGTCATCATAAGGCAGAAATTGAGTGAAAACCAATAAAAAATATGAATTTTATATTATTAAAGATTTATTTTGATCACATGTATCTAATTTGGGGTAAAATTTGCTGGGGCTTATCAAAAGTAAAAAGGTTATTTCAGGGGTTAAAATTTAATGGTCACATACAAAAAATCCGTAAACAGTAATCCGTAGCATTAAAACGGCTAATACAGGTAGTGATAAGTTTTTACGTTAATCAATACCAATGTGTAAACAATTGTAGGGGAAATTAATCTAAGTAGCAATAACTTTATAACATGACTGTAGGTACCTTAATAATATTTCAATTAGTAGTTGCTGTTTACGATTAATTTTACATTATAGCCTACAGTCCTTAGCCAGTTTAATATTCATCGATACAAACAAAAACCTGTTAAAAGTTCAAGGAAAACTCTCACTTACATACCGCAAGTTATAACCTTTAAAATATGCTATAAATAAATATATTTAAGATTTTGTCGGCATGGACGAATTTAAAGAAACTCTAACACAATGTCTACAAGACAAAGCAAAGGAAATAATTTTTCATTTTTTTAATATTGACATACAATCAACCCATTGGAATTTAATCTTAATATTTATACCGGATAGATAACAAAGGCAATGTTGAATATTGTCAATTATCAAACCACACGCAATTAAAATTTGTAAAAAAAAATACTAATATTCATAATTATTATGTAATTAGGTTACGTTCACTAAACAAAACATTTTTAACTGACAGTCAATAGAGTATTTACTAAATAGCAAGATATCACGTAATCAAAGTATTATTTTAAAATATTATCAATCCTGATTTACGAAGTTCAATTTTCTAAATATCACTATATTTAACCCTACAACTACACTGCTAAATAATTAACACTATTCTACTAATAATAAAAAATATCATAAGCAAATTCATAATTCTAATGCTGACACTACATTATATTTATTTATTAAATATAATACTGTATCGGTGTATCTACTACAACTAAGAAAACATGTGATAAGTTACTTACACAGTTGAATTTACATTTAGTCGTCAATTTTCAATGAATTAAACGCATAAACAACAGATCTTATGTTATCTTTTTGTTCTTAACAACATATTGGAAAACTAACAATGTATATTCGATTATATTACACGCACTTAACGTAAATTGTTTTAAATTGAAAGAGAGCACGAAGTCAAATGCAGCTTAACCGACGTACCGAGTTGTCCCACCTTAACTAACAAGCAACCAAAACAAGAACACTGATATTTCCCAATAAACAGGGCAGCCAACATTGATCACAATACCCTACGTCACCTTAAAATTATATTTGCGAAGACGGTACATATTGGTTTTGTAATGTACATTTGAAACACAGGTACCTTCAAAGGGTGTATTCGTTATACCGTAACAGATATCTTAAAAACAAATAACTCCATTACAAAAATATTTATGTTTCTCAACAGCGAGTGTTCGAAATTTAGCAAGTTGCCAACCATAATCACTACGAGTGCTTTCAGAAATGTGCATAATGAAATTAACGAAAATTTGCTAAAACATAGAGTGGAGCAACTTTGTGTGCTTCGAGATATTTCGTATTTACAATATTATAACGTAATTAACAGAATTTTAGACATGGGGAACTAAGACTTGTCCATTTCACTACAAGTATTACATTCATGTGTAACATTACCGCCAAACTCTTCCGTACAATTTTCATTTGAGGAGGAATAAGAGTTCTGATGTAGTTCTTAACCAATCTTCTTTCTTGTTAATAATAAAATAAAACGTTTATTTTACATTTTGTGTATATTTTGTTCTTATTATATTTGCACTTCTTTGTAATGCAATAGTGAGTGGTTCGTCAAACTATCTCTTTGTATACTGTGACAAGACAAGCAGTAGACATGTTTTGATGGAAGTATTTTAGTTGTGTAGTATTATATTTAATTTTAAGTTCCTAAGAAAAAATAATGGTGAGTTTAGAATTTTTTGTGTTTGTAGTATAAATCTGTAGTGAAAAATTGGGTGTACCAAAATTTATTTACTAATGGGTTTGTGAAAATATAAGCCTACTACAATAGGTGTGCGTTAGGTGTTTTGCAATACCTGTTTGCTCATTTTAAGGTGGTTTCATTAAAGCTGATTTAGTGGAATCAGTATCAATTGCATATAGATGTGATAACTTCAGAGCTCAATTGAAATTAATGGATCTGTTGCTAAAATTTAACGTGTTTTTGGGGTATTTATTGTATTCATTTTTCGGAATTGTTAAATTGTAAACGTAAGTAGTAAAAACCGATTCTTCTTCATAAATTTCTCATATTTAGTTGAATGTGTTAAAATAATTGCAGTATGCCAAATATATTAGATAATTACGCAGTTTTGGTGAGCTTCATTATTATTCAGGTTAGGTAATTCTAATTTTAACATACCTTACTTCTACACATAACCTTAGGTTAGGTACTTAATTAGTTGATAATGTCCACCATTTTTAGATCAACAACTCCAATTCAATCGGTCACATATAATTCTACTTTAATTTATTAAGTGTGCAGTAATGATTCCACTAGTCTTATTTCTAATTCTATTGATGCAGTCTAACTGTGGTTTCTTGAAAATCCTTAAGTATTCTAATAAAAATTTATGTTCAATAAATTAACAAATTACATTTGCTTGTCAGAACCATAAATTTAGCGACTTTTTAGGCTTCTACTTTTTGTACCACTACCTTGCCTTGCCCATCCCAGTACATCTGTAATAGTTTTAAATTCAAACCTCTCATTAAGGTTAGGTTCTTACTTGTAATTGCATTACACAACAGAAGAATCGCTGGTGGACACCTACTGTGAAAGAAATGCATAAAAATTAATACATATTCACACTTGTGCAGCCATGCATAGATTCGTATTTACACCAGTTCATACATATTGAGGAGAATGTTTATATTATTTACCCCAAATCAAAAATAATTGTTTAATGATCCATTATTTATTTGAATTTATAAGAACTTTTTCAACAGTCAGTGAAAAAGTATGTCATAAAAATGTATATGTGTGTGCCAGCGGAGGGGAACAATTCAGATTCGGGTTGCGAGTGGGTATGTACATTGTATACCAAAAAAAGTGTTTATTGACTTGATGGTTGTGATACTTAATGTCAGGTCTACACTGACCTTAATAACTGTACTTTTTTGGTTAGTTTGAACAGGTAGATTGGCTATCTGTAGCTAATAAATAGTGTGAATCAAGCTGTTATTGATTTCAGTGCTGTTATGGAAATTCACAAGTATCGATTTGTGTCATATGTCCTGTGTATAGGCTACAATTAATTCAGTAGCAATTGCTTGAAAAATGTGTTAAATTCATGTATTTTTATTCAGTAATTTATTTGGCATTATTTAAATAAATGAGAAACTATGATCTATGTACTTGCAGTTACATAAAATATCAGAACGTGGAGGATGTGTGAAACTAGAAATGTTTGGCCCGTTACTTGTCTTAAAATATCTTCAATGCGTACTTTAGGTCTACCTCCTTGTTTTAGTTTCCGTTATTACAAAAAAATGTAGTAGATTTCAAAGAATAATACATAATTCATAACCTTAATTGTTTTGTTTTTCCAGATGCAGTTCATGTTGTTATTCAGTAGGCAAGGTAAACTTCGTTTACAAAAATGGTATGTGGCACATCCAGACAAAGTTAAGAAAAAAATTACCAGAGAATTAATTACTACTATATTAGCTAGGAAACCTAAAATGTGCAGTTTTCTTGAATGGAAGGATTTAAAAATTGTATACAAAAGGTATGTAAGTGCACTAATCTATACTAATAATAATGAAGAAGAAACGTCTGTTTGTTTGTATGAGGTAATCTCAAAAACTACTGAACTGATCTTAAAAAATCTTTCATTATTGCATAGCTTAGAGCTTCCTGATCAATATAGGCTATTTTGCAACTAAGTAACCTTTAATTAAGTGAGTTAAGCGACTTAAACTGTGACGATGTCGCATGTTTTAGTTTATCGGGTGTATAGCACTTTTATTTTTTCTAAGTCCTCTGGATGGTGTATTTTTTGGGCTAGAAGCACGATTCAACTTTTATATATCATAGAAAAACATGAATAATAACATTTGATTTCAAAAACATTAAAAATTCGGAAATAATCAAAATTTGTATTTTTGTACTGTATTTCATATATTTGTTTTCATTTGACTGGTAGTGAAAGAGTCATATATTTCCAATTACTCTGAGTACCACACCCACGTATTACTGTCTGTTATCTCAGCCATATATCAACTGTCTTTTTTTTCCATCAGTATTCTTCTATGCATTCTATTCAATTCTGTTAAATCGCAGGGATGAACATTTAAAATGGGCATTGATTTGCAACATGAGTGCTTCCTTCACTCATCGACAACTTTATCGGACTTTCTAGAGCTGAAAGTGCAGAAAAACAATGTATTTTGCTGCCACAGGGGGCAACAAAACCAAAATATTGTATATAGAGAGGTTTTATCGTATAGAGAGATGTTAAAATAATTTATTGAGGCGTACATTAGCTGCTGTGAAGCGAAGCGAGCGGGGGTTACTAGTAATTAATAATAAGCTACCTTTGATAGTAATGTGGTCAATGTTAATTTCTTTCATTGTGTAAAAGTTTAGGTTTAAAATTAGGCTGTAATTTAACTTATTATTTTTGATGTAATCAGATAGTACAAGAATTTTATTTAACAATGGCCTTTTTGTAGTATGTCATAGTGAAATGTGAGTCATGTAAACAAGGGATGTACAACTTTTATCAGTTTATTACATAGATAGTAAACTACAATAGATAGATACTATGTAACTGTTTCTTGATTGTGTTTATTGTTGGTACCTTCTTACCACTGTAGTTACAAAGTAATATTTTATTTTACATTAGAAGAACAGTTTTTGTTCTAAGTTATTACAGGAGTTCTGAAATATTTGTTGTTCCATAACACTGCCTGCCATGTGGCAGTACTCAAGTAAGAACTAATGTGAATAACTTGTTAATACTTTTGTGAAAATTTATGATTTACATTGTTAAAGTTAAGCTTTTAATTTGTCTGAAACTTTTCGTAAAAATTCTTTGCATTTTGTTTTATATATTTTCGCTTGTTTGACCAGTTTTAATATAATTTGTTTTGGGCAGGTTAAATTTTTCTCTCTAGCTTCTTGCTATTTTAATATTTAAAATGAGAACTAAAAATTTATTATTATGTTTAACTTGCTTCATTCGTACGAGTTTTAAGTTTAATTAGTGTATTGATTAAGATTTCATTAAAATATTTACCTTCACAGAAAGTTTGGCAACTTTGGTTAGCCAATGAACTACTCATGTTATATTAGTTTGATAAATTGAATTCTCTTGGCTGGTACATTAGGTCGGCTGCACACAGGTTGTGACGAGTCATTTTTGTCAGAGGCAGACTCTAGTACTAAGTAGACAAGGGTTTTTATGTGTGAGCCATATTTTGAATCAAAATAGTGAAGGTGTGTGTAATTACGTCTCATCGCAAGCGAGCTTAAGTCATTCAGTTATGTGCATGCGCCAAAACACATGCGATGGCCATCCAACTACTAAGCACAGCATTCAAACATAATATTATTTACATACGAGGCGTGTTCAGAAAGTAAGTACCGTTTTTAAAAAAAACGAGTAAAACAATTTTTTTCAACACAATTTTATTTCTACGTGAAAGCCCAAACCTTAAAATATTTTTCGACATAGTTTCCACCGATGTTCAAACACTTGTCGTAGCGGCTGATCAATTTGTCTATACCCTTTTCATAGAAGGTTCCCGCCAACAAATGTAGCCACGACTCCATGGCAGTTTTCACTTCAGCTTGCGATAACCTAAGTGGTCTGTAGCAATTTTGTACAAAAGAGTGCATGAAATTTGTTGGAAATCGTCAGATAGCGTTGTCTAGTGAAACGTCTGTTCTCATGGATTTTTTCGTCAACTGCCCTTACCAGATCATCGGTGACAAGAGAAGGCCGACTGCTCCGATTCTCATCATGCACATTTGTTTGACCCCATTGAACATTCTAACCCACTTTCTAACCATTCCATCACTCATCACGTCTTCCCCATAAACATGTCGAAGTTGACGATAAATTTCAGCCGGTTTCACATTCCTTGCGTTCAAAAATCTTATTACAGAACGAATCTCACAATCGGCGGGATCACTAATTGTCTTAAACATTTTGAGTGAATTGTTTAATTGATTGAATCATAAAATACACAGCAGCCATATGGATCGCAATGCGGACAAACTTCTTTCTGGTTAATTAGATGTGTCCAAAACTTACGAACTGGGCTTTCTTTTGCCAAACATGTCAAGTATTGATAGAAAATAATAGCCAAATCTTCACAGACCATATTACCTTGATAATTACCTCAGAATGAGAGATATTGTACGAGTCACCAGTGATGGTTAGAGAGAGTCTGAAACAAAAAAAAAAAAATCTGGTGTGAAACACTCACACGACTTTCTCTTGCCAATTCAAATAATTAACAATAAAACGTAACATTCCTCATAAAAACAATAGAAATAAACAGAAACCTAACCTCGAAAACATAACCTTATTTTAATCATGAGTGAAAGACGCAAAATGAAAATCGACCTCAGTTTAGCTTAAAAATAAGAAAAATCACTCTTTTACGCTAAATTAAGCTCTGTACAGAAAAATGTTAAAAATAAAAGTTGTAGATATTTTAATTTCCTATAAATTTGATTATATACACATTTGTCGTAAAATCCATTCTAAAGCCTATATATTAAAAAAATTGATTTTTCACGTTTTCGTGAGAAAAAACAGAAAATTGCTAATTACCGCTAAACTAAGCTTTATACAAAAAAAATGTTTGAAATTAAAGTTGTAGGATTTTAAATTCTCTACAACTTTTATTATATATATATTTTTGCACTAAAATGCATATGAAAGTCACAATCTTAAAACAAAAGGTTTTACGTAAAAACAGCCTTACAAAGAATTTTAGCAAACATGACGCCTACCCTATCTTGTAGAGAATAAAAAAGTGAGTAAACCAGGCGATTTTAAAAAAAAAATCGTAGGACCAGTTTTTGAGAAAACGCAAAAAAGTGAAAAATTATACGAATAAACTACTACTACCGGTTGACCAATTTTAATGAAAATGTTCGTGTTGGGTCTGATAGTGGTATGTAACTTAAGTTTCAAGTTCGTACGATGTTCCGTTCTTGAGATATTCTGTTCACACACACACACACAGACCAATCGCTTAAAACATGTTTTTTTGGGTTCAGGGGGTCTGAAAACGTGTAGATCCGGTGAAAACTCGATTTCCTAAAATCTACATGAAAACAATACTTTCCTTCCTATATATTCATATAGGCAAGAGAAAGTAAAAAAATGTCTCCGTTCTTTTTGTCTTGAGACAATTTGTCTGGGATATTTTCGTTGCATCCTGTGTATGGTCGGCCTAGCCCCTCAAAAAAAAATAAAAATAAAACAAAAAATTTCAGAGCAGTTACAGTGTTGTAAAAAATATTCAGTACTTATTATGTGCTGGCAATGGATCCTCACTGATCTCTAATACAATAACTCATTATTTTACTATGATCTTGATTTTATACTACAACCTTAAAGCATGAGTCATAATCCTTGTTCGTTACAGGTTGGTCTAAGTGTGAAATGTTAGGTAAATTCTAAATAATTAATTATTGCATTAATTAAATAAGTAAAATATTAAAGTTAATGCTACCAGTAATTAAATTAGAAAAATATTAAATGTAAATGTGTTAAACCATTTACACCAGTTTTCTTGGATCTACGATTTCAGTGATGGTCTTTGGCATTGGTAATGCGTAAGTCTGTGCTACTCTAAATGTATGGCTGAGTAATGTATTAGCTTTGTGCACATACCACATTACCTTTTGTGTTGGAAATAGTGATGTCCAATGAGAGGTGGCCTACTCTGTAGACTCAAGTAAATCATTATAAAATGATGTGTGTCGTTGTATTAAATGCTAGATTTGTTAAGTAAATTTTTAGGTATGAAATACTTATGGTCCATCTCAGATTACATAGATCTCTTGAATATCCACCACTTGCTAATACACATTTCAATTTTTTTTTTTGTTTTACATCTGACTGTTTTGTAAATGCTAATGCAGACTATGAGAATAATGAGTGATGGGAAAATACCAGACCTGACTGGGAATCAAATGCCGGGACCCTGTCACAGAAAGCAGTTGTACTGACCAAAATGTGTTTTAAGAATGACATCATGCATAATAGTAAAAAATTGAATGAATATGCTATTTTATTATATATTTTTTGTACTGGGATGATTGTATTTCATATTTTACTTTCATTTATGTCAGCTGGGAAAGTGAAATATCTTTTAATGTACATAAATTATTTATTTTGGTTGTATCATTTTTGTTGTCAGTTTCTAATTGAATAACTTTTATATGTTTTTTTTTAGATACGCCAGTTTATATTTTTGTTGTGCCATTGAACAAAACGATAATGAGCTGCTTACATTGGAAATAATCCACCGATACGTTGAACTGCTTGATAAATATTTTGGAAGTGTAAGTACGATCTTCTTTGTTATTTTATTTTTAAACAAAAGGAGCCCTTTTTTGTACATGAAATACTTATTTAAAATGTTATTTGCCTAAATAATTTAAAAAAACTTCAGAGCCATATTTTTTAATTAATTTAATTTGAATGGCATTTGTTTAGCTTATTATAATTTCACTATAATTAATGTTTATATAGAACGTAGCAAGTTCTTTTGAACATATTTTTTGTATTAAGAATGTACTTTATTAGTGAAATTAAATTTAGACCTGTGCAGAGAATGTCATGTATTCCATCAGGTTAATCTAGAGCAATGTAGGCTATTGTGTAATGTAAGTTGTACAGATAGACCTGATGATCATAATGTGTGAAGAGACTTTAACTTGTTTTCAGAAATTGTAAATTTTTAAAATGTACTCTTTGTATGTTGGTAATTGTAATTTCATAAAATATTTCTTGTCTCATAGGGGAAAATTCTTGAAAAATAGATGTAGTGATATTATTATTTCAAATATTGCTGACAACTTTTTGACTAATGGCCATTTTGTCTTTAATTCTTCATTTGAAAAATGAATCTGCTACTATTTCATTTAGTAGTGAAGTATACATTCTGCACTTTGTTAAATGTGGTTTGTTTAGAATCAGCTTATAATTTTTTAGCAAAGGAAATTTTTGTATTTGAAATAGTGAAAAATTAATTGTGGGTAACTTTAAGAAGTAATGTGTATTTGGTTGTACCTTCTATTACAGGTTAGAAAAAGTTTAAACTCATTTTTTGTTTTTTTTTTATTCTTATATATGAGTGGAGTATGAAGGAATAATAATGAAAGGTATGATGTTTTTGAAAGTCATCTGCTACATTGAGAAAGTTTCCATAGCATTTTTGTATAATGGCTCATATTTTAGCAAATACAGTAGTAATACAAAAATTTTATACTCATTAAGGAATTCTGATAATAAAGATCTGTTACCTCAAAACGTGTTATGAAGTTGAACTAAAAACATCTTCAGGAGAATATTTGCTTGTAAATTCCTAAAAGATTTACACTCAAAATATTGTGCACGATAATAACAAAATTGTCTGAGGAATAGGGTTTAAGACCTTAAAACTTGACCAGCACACTTTTTTCAAGTTTGCTTGGTATTTAATATAATTACAGATCAGAGATGTTATTTTTTCGTAAAAAAAATTGTCTCTTATTAAGTACTAGTTTGTTGAACAATTTTATCAATCAGTAACGTTTTTTTCTCCATCGATCTGACCAGAAATTTACTTTTTGTAAAAAATATTTTAATTCCGGATTGTTTTTAGACACATTCAAAACTTTAAAAACTTCCTAACTTTTAAAAGTTAGGAAATACAGAGATTGACATACCCCAAGTATTTTATGTTAATTTGTACTAATCTCACTCAAAAGTTCTGTTTGGGCATTAAACAATGTTGGAACAAATTTTTATATTATTTTATTTACTGAAAAAATTGGCATGCCATAAACTAATTTTTTACATAGGCTATTCATCAAGCAAATTACAACATGTATCATACCTTGGGATTGACTTTCATTATACTTGCTTCATAAAAGCCTCTGACTGAAACCATTTTTGATTTTTTGACACTGTAACAGTGTCACTTTCAATCTTCTATCTAAGAAAAAAATTCCAGTGATGAGAAAACAAATTAAAGAAATTACAGTTTCATCACCTGTGATAATGGTTTTCAAAAAGAACTATTATCGTCTTTTTCAAAAATTCAAGCACTGCTCTCTTGTATTTCATTTTTATACATCCATTTATGTTTTTGGGTACCTACTATTTCAAACACAATTTCTCGTGTAAGTTACATTGGGATCGTCTTAACTGATTTTTTTCCCAAGGGGAATTTTTATTTTATTAGTCATTTTAACTAAGAAAATTAACGATTCCGGAACCTCTACATTACAATTAGATGATAACCAACAGAGCTATAGAGGATTTAAAATGAAGGTATGAATTTATCAAGAAATTCCGACATTGGCTGAAAACAACGAGTTGGAGTCAAACATGCTGCACAAGTCTAACCTCATGATGACAATATTTTCATGAACAAAAATATGGAACAGATCAATTTCAGAAACCCCTGTTTCTTGGTGAATTTTTTCTTCAAAAAATTGAAAAAAACAAACATCAAGATTTGTAGAGAATTTTGATGTGTTAATCTTCAGGCATTAAATTTTTTATATTTATAACCTTCAAATAAATGTCAAAATATTTTTATGACAACTCTATTCCATTCTAAAGAAGTCGAGTTTTCTTGTGGATTGCTGAAAAAGTATTGATGTTTATTCAGATGTTCTTTCAGCATGTGGTTGTTGATAAGTAACACAATTTCCAATTGAATTTATAATGAGTATTTATTAACAAATTATTACAGTTAGAATGACCTAACTGAATAATAAACTAAATTGTTTAAAAAACCTGAGAAACAAAATTTTACTAGAAAGAAATATGGCCATTTACAATCAAACAGGTTATAAATGAGTTCTTATCTATTACTGAATGCTACTGTAACAACATTACAACTATTTCTTTATCATGTACGAGTCTGTTTCCTACGAGACCAATCGGTTCTAATTAAACTTCACTTGACACTGTTCAAGGACCCTACCCAACTGAATTTACTTTACTCTTTTTATATACTAACTGTCTGACTAATGAAGGCTCTATTTGTAATAAACAAACTTAGAATTTTAAGAAGAATGAATAAATACAAAGAATAATCAAGAAAATAGTTAACAGTAGAATAAAATACTAATCGAACCAAAAATTGTATGTTTTACCCTGTGCTAGGAAAAAAACAATGACTAGAGAGTAGTTGGTTGGCCTGCAGGTAACACACCATATTTGTCAACATTTCATACTATAAATGCTTCTTTTGTCCATTTGTCGCAGTATTTCTAAGTTTTGTATTTTACATAGGAGAAATGGTTTTTATAATACAGCGGAGCAAACTCGCAGATTGCATTTCTGTGAATGATTTGTATTATGATTTTATGGTGTTATTGTATCAGGTGTTCGGAAAGTCGCTGTGCACTTGAATTATAAAATTGAAATGACTAAACTTTCTGAAGAAATAATTACTTTAATGAATACCTTATTATAAATTATTATTATTATTATGTCATTATTGTATTGTTTATAAAAGGTTTTGAAATGGCCTCCTTTGGCATGAATACAGTACTGCACTCGTTTCAATTTGTTTTTACACACATTACTGAACTTATGAACAGTGATTCCTCAAAGGTACGCCACTGTCTTGGTTTGTAGTTTATCAGTCGTGTGTGGTCTGTTGCGATGAACTGTTTCTTTCGCCGCCCCCTATAAAAAGTAATTTGAGGGAGTTAGATCAGGTGATTTTCGAGGCCACAAATTTCTGGAAATGATTCGTTCACCAAGGACATTACACAAGAAATCCTTTGAAATGTTAGATGTGCGTGCTGTGGTGCCATGTTGTTAGAAGCAACTGTTACTGATTTCCACTTCATTTAACCGCTTGCCGGTTCTCGACAGAATATTACGTTGCACCGATAATGCACAAAAAAGGCCGCTGACGGAATATTACGTCGGGAGTTTTTGTCCAGTTTTATTTTGTTTTGTGTCGGCTTATTATGTCAATAGCATTAAGTATTTAATTTCACTGTCTTTCACAATGATATAGAGCGCTAGTACGTAGCTTCAAAGTAGTCTACGCTTATCACGAATGCGAAGTGACGTTGCCGTTAGGTACGGTGGTCCATGTGCTCGAATAACCTATAAATGTAATGATTTTTATGTGTTTATAAGTATTTTTTAAGTGATTTTTATAAGTATTTATTTTATGAGTATTTTTTAAGTAATTTTATAGAAACCAATTACTCAATTATTTAAATGAAACAATTATGGACTTGTATTTTATTTTATGGACTTACAGATGTTATTTCAATAATACAACATTAAGATACGTTAGGTAACCAATTTTTTAAAATTATGAATAAAATACATTTTACTTGCAAAAATGTTGCTTTTAATATCATATTAGGTTATAATTAGCTGTAATAATTGTGTTGAAGCAAAAAAATTGGGCAAAATAATATTCATTTCTAAAAAAGTAATAAACTGGTAAGGGGTTAATTGACTAATTTTGCTAATTTTGCGAAATTGAAAGTTAATTAGGGCTCCCAAAGGTCTATATATGCAAAGCGACTACTTTGCAGTAACTTTCCGAACTCTCTGTATAACGATATCTTCAAAGATTTTTAAAATGTACTGTGTTTAATGGTAATTAAGATTTTTAATTTTATTTTTTTATATTTACAGAAAGTTTTGTGTTATTATTTCTTAATTTTGTAAATTTTATTTAGCCTGGTTATTGTTATCATTTTTTAATTAGGTATGTGAATTGGACATAATATTCAATTTTGAGAAGGCCTATTTCATACTGGATGAGCTATTATTAGGAGGAGAAATACAAGAAACAAGTAAGAAGAATGTGTTGAAGGCAATTGCGGCTCAGGATTTACTACAAGAGGTTAGTCGTGATGACAACACAGTTGAATTATAATGTAAAACTAGTCGTTAACTTTTTGTTGTTACAGATATTTATAATGTTTGTTTGTTATTTTTACCATTATCGTATCATCTTAGCCAAAATTAAATTAACTAGTCCTGTATTTTTATTTAAATTTAAAAACAAAACACCTGTATACATAGTAGTACAGGTATTTTATTTACGTTTATATTATTTATTTAATAATTTTATTAGTCATTTTGTGTTTGTGCGACACAATTTTATTTATTAGTTAATTTTGACTGCACGTAGAAGACATAATTTTATTCCATATTTTACTTTTTTTATATAATAAATCCCTTTTTTTATAAAACAGTTTCAATTATTTATAAAGTTGAACTGTACTTAGGATGTATTAAACATATTTCAATGAAAACATAATTTATCTTGCACAGTAAAATTAGTTTGTTAAATTTTTAATGAATTTTTTTAACAATAGGGATTTCACATTAGAATGGGAATTAGTAGCATATTCTTTTAAAAAAAATTGTTTAGTCGGCTTATATAAAGCTAGTGGGTGTGGTTAAGGGGTGTAGGAGTTAGTGTACTGTTTTTGGTTTTTTTAGTCATTAGGGTTAGTAAGAGTTTATTTTAGTCGTATCCTATTTAGTATTATAAGTAATTACTTAGGTAGATTGTAATTTCCTTTTTAGTTTTGCAATTATTTATTATTTATAAGGCTTCTTTTTACTCTCTTAGCCCTCTTACAGACCAGTGATTTCTAGTGGTGTTGTTTATTTATGCTGTTTTGCTCTGGTGTAAATGTTTTTCTAAATTAATTTTTATTGGAGCTACCCCAAATGTCATTGTATCTCAATAGAACATTTAATCATTGTTTTAACTAAAATCAGATAGTTTTGTGCTTGTTGTTCTAATGGAAAGAAGCATGAACATATCTATTATGATCTTAATTTGACTTTGCCCATGGCAGTTGCACAGTACAGGCGTGGTAGGAGATATCGGATGGTGAAGAAGTATGCTTCTCTTTTTGTAACTTCTGTGTTCAAAAACTATTGCTGTCAAAATATCATCCATAAATGAAATTGCCCTTAGTTATGTGTATGTATCTGCTATTCTTTTACAATCTGGCCCGTACATTTTTGTGTGTCATAAATATTTCTTTTTCGCATTTGTAATACAAACCTAAGGGTTCATTGATCTCCCTTTTTCCTAAACGATATACTATTTTATAAACAATGGCATTGAATTAAAGCATGTACTGTAAAAATTCATGTTGCTGTTGTACATACTAAAGAAGTTACAACACGATCTATCAAAATAAAATTGATTTATTTAATTTTTTCATCAGTACTGTACTACTTTAAGTACAACTGATAGAAAACATTTTAACTATTTATTTAGTTACAAAAACTGGTGCAGCAGAGCCAAAAACAAAGTAAAACTAACTTCCACAAATAAAGCATATATTTTTAATATAAGGTACCAATGTTAACTTTATGATGCCAAAAGTAGACGGGTAATGTCAATTTTGGTCTGCTGTATGGTGAAACCATAATTCGGATGTCACTTTCCAGTTTCTATGGTCACTTTCTGGTTTTTTTACTATTTTCCGAGTTTGAATGGCTAAAGACTAACTGTTAAAAAAACTTTTCCATCAATCTTATTCTGAAAAATTATGTAGGAGTAGTTTTCCTTTACTTTTAACCGTAATTATCATTTTAAAATATCTTGTTTTATCAGATTGTTTCGTTCTGGTCTTTCTCTACTCTATGCAGTTTCTAAAATTTCTTTTATGCTATTTCTGTAATTATATGTTTTTTTTTTGTTTTTTTTACTGCAAACATGTTTAATGCTGTAACAAATGATAATTGTCGTCATTCAACACTTTCATTGCAGTTAATGACTCAAATAATGAAAGGTATGAAAGCAAATGGAAGTTGAAATATAACAAAATACTTCTAAAAACATTAGATATACTGAAACAACACTGCTAGAATATTCATGTTTGTGGGATGGCTTTATGTAGATAAAACATTAGTCTGGTTTAATTATATTTATAGTACATGGGTTTTACTGTATTTATTAACTTGCCAACAAATATTCAGATAGGTCTAATATTTTATTCTGGTTACTCACATGGGATACTTATATATATTTTGATTATTTTTTTACTTTTGGTTAATAAATAATATTATATAGACACTTGACATAATTTCTTGCCATTACAGTATTTACTTCATCATATTATTTAGGTTTTTATTTGAATTTTGGTTTCTACTGTTGTTGTGTGGTCAAATCTTGTTTCTAAAAAGAAATAATCTTTCTTTTCTTCTAGATAATTTCTGGAGATAGTCATAATGCAAAAAATAAATAGGAACTATTAATATAATTTTTAGAGTTAATTTTCTCATTTGAAGTGCAAATTGAAATTAATCAAGCAGTATATTCTTGTAAATTCATACCTTACCAATCATTTTTTCAGTATCAATTTATATTTCCTCATTCGGGAAGAAGTTATTTCATGAAGACAACAAATGTCTTTATTAGATCTCGATATACTTCTTATATTATATAATATAAAAAACCACCAAATCCACAGTAAATGACTTCCTGATTAAAAAAGTCAATAGGTCCTTTCGGATATCACGTCGTATTCTTCTTCAATTGTAATAATAAAATATCAGTGCATGTACACTGTCACCAGGTTATGTTGACAATGATGGCATTGTATTGTTGGTGTTTTTATTACATGATGAGTCATGTGATGCAATTTGATTTTTTTTTAATTTTTAAGCCCTTTATCATATTTTTCAAAAGAATTTTATCCAACACATAAATTTTACATCATTATTTTATCTAGTTTCATATAAATTTGACATCAAATTTGAGTTTTGCTCAAGATCACTAGTCTAATATCAAGACAAGGGGAAAAATTTGCAGCACAAATATTTATTTTTATTTATTGTTAATAGTATATGAAATGTACACGCTTAAAAGACTGAAGTTTGTTGTAATTATTTTATACAACTATTGGGAATAAATTAACACTTCCAGTAAATTTACATTAACTGAGCTTTTTTTTAAGTTTTAATTATTTTAATTTTTATTTATTTATTTGTATTTTTATTACTGCATGTTATGTCAATTTAATGTATGTTATATTATATATTTACATGTGCATTAAAACAAAACATTCAATTTTGATTCTGAACAAATATTATTATTGTGGGTAACATGTAATATACGAGTTTACCGTCAGTTGGACATTTAACATTTACATATACAAATAACATAATTATTTTGTTTTTACTATGTTTTTATCATGAGGTAGGATTTAAACCTTCCATATTTTGCATAATTGTCATTTATTTAGGTTCAAGGCACTATCTTGCACACAGCAATATTATACTCATATATTTGTTTCGTAACATATTCAATGTGTAACTGAATATTGATTAATTTTCAAGGAAGGAAAATGTTCTATGACTTGTTTATTAACTTCCGTTGTGAAAGTTTATATCGTTGATATATTTTGCGTTACACATTTTTACAGATTTTAACTAAAAAAGTTAATATTTAAAAGGAATGTGTGATTTGTTGTATTTGAAATTTATCACATATATTTTTCCCGAAGCATTGAATGTGTATTCTTGGATAATATTTTAAACATTTCTTATTTTGTGGGCTCTGTTTATTATTCTGTTTTTCATTCCTCATTTTGTTATGTTGTTTGTTTAGGATTTTATTGTATTTGTATATTCAAATTACGTAGTGATTTTAAAACTTGCTTATTTCTAGAGGTCTAAACAATCAAATTGTATTATTCTTGTGTTGATACAATCATCCTACAATTCTGATTTACTAGAAAGAACTGTAAACACTGGGTAGCTTATTTAATTCTTGATAAACAAATTTCTGAATGTTGAATTAAAGTTTCGATGGCATTGTGGCAAGAAGTTTGATCTGCCTTGCAATCTGCTCCACTAAGCATTCTAAATTTTTTTTAAATTTTCTGACTGACTACCTTTATCAGTAGACCAACCCTGTTTACAATTAACCTTTTAAAGAACTGATTTTATTTTATGTGAGGTCCAAACAATTTTAACCCTCTTAAGCAACCACCATTCTTCCCAACCAATAACTGCTGTGCCGTTTGTATTTTATTTCTGTTGCAATCATTGAATTCTTTGAAGTTATTAATTTACCAGAGTTTTGTAAACAGTTTGGTAATCCGATGATGGAAGCTGATCATTATACGTTAGTCACCGCAAAAATCCGTTCAAGGGATAATGATATGTCACTACGGATTTTTTATACAAATTTATTTGCTAGGGCAGCTAGTATTATTTTATTTTATTTTGGGTTAGGATATTTCCAAGGTTATTTTTTCTTCTACGTGTTTAATTTTTGGATAATTTGTATTTATGTTTACTATTATTATTCATTCTTTAGTTTTTGAAGTTTTTATTGTTTTTGAGGTTTTATCTGGTAGCTTTTGAATACATTTTATTTTGGGTTTGTAAATTTTCTAGTTGCTTTTCTTCCATGTGTATCATTTTTCTTTCTTCTTTTTAATAACTCATCCTTTATTTCTTGAGCTCTTTTGAATGTGTTTGTAACAAGAAGAGATTTTTGAATTTGCAGACATTATGTATGTGCAATGAAATACAACCTTTATTAGAGTGTATTAAGATATGTTTAAATTGTATTTTGACGTTGACAGCTTTTTATTAATTGTCACAATTGGTACAATGATTTTTTTATAAACAATCTTCAGAATTTTAAAGATATTAGGATTTATTGAACATAGTTTAGCACATTCAATAAATCTAAATGGTAGAAAGGAAGATAAGGTACTGTTTATTTAAAATATGATATAGATAAAAGTGTTGTTTTGAAAATGAATAAAAAAAATGCAAGCATCAGGAATAATGAAAATTTTATATCAAAATGCCAACAAAAAACTACGTAACATTCTATATTTATTAATTTATTTTGTAATGAACATTTACAATAACATTTTGAACCAACGTACTATAAAAATAACAATGAATTGTATAGTACAGTTTAATAAATGTTGTAGATAGAAACTTTGTTGGGAAGTATTGACTGCTTTGTTTAAACCAATCTTAAGTTTAATACAATAGTGCTAGTGGCATTAGTGTGCTAAATTTTACATTTAACACACTATAAGAGTTCAGCAAGACAATAAGGAATTATATCACGCAGGATGCTGTATTAAAGTAATACGAAGTATAAAGTAGTAATTGGAACTATCAATTTGAAAAGTTTGTAGGTCTTAGTAATGAAAAATTTTATTTCAGCTTTTTGTTATTAAGAGAAAGAAAGAAGGGTTACATATTTTAGTTTACTAATCGTGTAACTGATAGATTAAAAATGCCTAGCTCAGATATTCATATTAAACGAGTAATTTTTTTTGTGTAATTCTAAACAATACTTATTTATATAATTTTGTACATTGTTTCTGTTTATTTTATTCTTGTAAATAATTACAAAATTGATAATTTTTGTACATTTTAAACTGAAATTTTAAAAACCATTTATTATGAAAACAAAATTGTTTATTTAGGTACTATGTAATTGGTTAGTATTTGTGGAAATTATAAGGAACTTTTTTTAATTATTATTATGCCGAGTCAAATAGAAGACTGAACCTAGTAGTCCCTGCCCATTGCGGCATTTTTGTCACCTATTAGAATATCATTCCATAATTTATTTAATTTTTTTATTAGTAATTTTAGTGGGGGTATTATTTATTTTAATATTTTCAGAAAAATCTTTTGTTTTTAAGCTAATTACTCAACTATGTAAAAGACAAAATTTATACAATTTTTATTTATTTTTTTTAAATTTTGGGTTTTTTAATAGTGTATTATGTAAATAATGTAACTGGTATTAAATGAAAAAAAATTTATTTATTTAAAATTATGTTAAAAAGAAGTCATTAGGTATGGTGAAACAATCTTTTTAAATTTCTTTCTTTTATGTTAATCTTGTCATTAAAATATTTTTGACTCCGAGACTAAATTTGGTTACCATTCTAAAGTGACAGAAAGGATTTTTAGAAAAGTTATTTCATTTGATTTTCTGGATTGTAAATTAACTATTCGATTATTTATGAGAGATTCTTTGTGTAGTTACTCAAAATTTTTGGGGTAAATGTATTAATTTTTAGGTTAGGTTTAATTATAAAGTATTACTCATTTTGGGAGATATTTTTTTATTATTCATTAATTTTAATATATCCGTATCTTGTTTGTCTACATTACAGAATTATCAGAATGATATTGTTTACTATGGTAGTAAAAAATTAACACCTAAGTATAATTTTGGTACCTCTACATTATCGTCTATCTCTTAAATGTTTTTATATTATTTGAAGACCTTATGAATTTAATGAATAGAAGTGTTGTACATGTCACAAGTAAAATTAATGCAGTGGCATACACAACATTAGGACATAGATGTGAAAATATGTTTAATTTTATATTAAAATGCCCTAAGAAGCAAATAACATAAGATTTTTAGACATAATTCAGTTCTTATTTCTAACATAAAAATAAAAATGTTATATAAATTATTTTGCTGTACAACATTTTAACAAAACAAATATATTTTTGCGTATAAATTACAGTTGATTTAGTTTGATTGAATATTAAGCTTAAATACTGATTGCATTGAAATCGAACAGAGTAATAAAGAGCTTATGGAATTCAAATAGTCATAGATCCATCATTCATTGTAATTATTAACATCACATTTTTGTTTTGTTTATTTTATTATAATATTTTGGTTTACCATTTTCTTGATATTTTCTACATGTTTTTGTTCGTTTTGTTGGCACTATTACATATATTGTTGGTTTTTTTATACAATTTACAACAGACAAATTTTAGTACAAAACACACATGCACATGCTCTATATAGTTCTTTGTAAAAGAGATTGTGTGTAATTTTGTTAATTTAAAAGATATATTTTGGTCGTGTTTCAGGCATTGCATGAATATAGAAAATTATAAGTCGCCTTTTAACTGTTGTTATTTTATGATTATAATAAAATTGTACTTAATTTTATGTAAATTAGGTGTTTATATTTTAGTTGGTTTTCCCAGAACGTGTGTAAAATATTATTCGATGTAACTTTTTGCATGAATATATTACGTGTTAATGGCATGTGGATTATTTATTAATTCGAATTAACCAATACTGGTAATAGTTTATTCGATGTTGCCATTTTATTTTACTAACATTATTAATAACCATTTATCAGAATAAATAATACACGTAGAATGGGAAATTATTAACAAAACAGTTATTTAGTGGAAAATTGTTATCTCCGTAAAAAGAAACCACCGTTTATTTTAAATAGTGTATTTATTTTAATAAATTTTATTTGTATATCTAGTTTGAAATATACAAACTGCTGATAGTTTTATTTGATTATTTGTAATTTATTTTTTATTTAATGTATTGCTAATTTTAATTTATTTAAATAAACATTGTTATTTTAATAAATACAACTCTGTAATATCCTGGAGATATTTTATTAATTCCTCAATTATCTTCCTGAATGCTCATAAATGTATTGTTATCCTATTTAATGAAAGCAATTTAACAAATAGTTAATTTTTTCAATTCCTACTTAAAATGTTTGACTGAAATGTCGTTCATATTATTTTATAAAAATGTATTAAAATTTAACGTACAAAAATTATAGTGTAATGTTTGTAGTCGTAAAATTTTTTAAGTCATTAAAGTAAAATTTAATTTTAGATAAAAATTAGTCGTTTTATTTGGAGATATTAATTGTTATTTTATTGAAATTTAATAGTCACAACTTTTATTAATTAATTTTTATTTACAAGTAATAATCATATTTTTGGTAAAAGATTGACATTGTTTGATAATTGTTATGTGTAAATTAGTCTTAATCATAAAAGAATGTAAAATGTTGAAAAATGTAATAAAATAGGTTATGTTTTTGTAAGTGATTATGAGGTAATAGAAAAAGATGGAGGTAGTCATGAATATTGCTCTTGGGAGATTTCTGTAGTAGAATTATATTAATGAACTTTTTTCCTTTGTGTTAAGAGGAAATATAAGTATGTTTTGCGTTACTCTAATCAGTTAATTTGTAAATATACTTATGAAACTTTATTTAATATGGATTTTTTGGACCCAATTTAAATGTTTTATTTTAATATTTATGTATTTTGCAGAATTTTTTTGCAATCTGGGTAAGATAGATAAAATTGTAAGTATTCTTTAATCGACACCGTTGTTGGCATTATATTATGGGTTATATTGTATTTTACAAATACTTCAAAAAGATAATCTGCATTTGAGAATTATTGTTCAGATTTAAATATTTTACTCCAAAGAAAAATAGTGTTGATCAAGGTTCTTTTGATGATTGGTCAGACAGAAACTAAGTGACTATTTTTGTATCCCTCTTTTGTTTTGAAATAATTTTGGTAATTTATATTTTGAGTTAATATTATATTCTCATTTTTACAAGCTGATAAACTGTGTAAATTCATTTTCAGTTAAGAAATTTCTGGAATTCAATTAAATTTTTTTACAACTGGTAAAATTTTGTTAATCTGGATTCAGTCTAATGATCTCATGAACGAGATTTGAATTTATAACAGTTATTTGATCTTGAAAAATTATTTTGAAACTATTTGTGTAAAATTTTGTACTTTTTTATTGATAGATGAACTTAAAATGAAGGAATTATTGTGCAACTCATCAAAGTTTAGAAAGCTTGGTTATCTTGCAGAGTGTGGATACATTGTTGACTCGGTGTTATAAAAGTCATTATATAGCAGTGTAGGAGAAATTGTCTACAATAACAAATTGTGATAGTCATTCCTGCTTCCATGAAGGATGTTATTTTATTATTGTATTAGTAATTATTGTGTTTGTGTGTTTATTTAAAATGTTTTTAAATTTTTGAAAAATAAGTATGAAGGAAGAATAAGTATGAAGGATAATTGGGGTTTTTTTTAAATTGTTAATTTGATGTATAACCAAGAAAATCTTATGGCTTTGATAAGTATTAAAAATACTGTTAAAACTGCAAAAATTAAGGATTATTAAATTAAAAATGTATTTAAGAAAAGCATAAATGAAAGAGTAGTATTGGAAATACTGGTAAGAGAGCAAAAATGAAGTATTGATATGAGTTAATATTTAAAATTACTGGTAGAAAATCAGAAAAAAATTATTATTGAAAAAAAGACAAATTCCTGAAGAAAAACGTAGCACCATTGTTAAAGAACAACTAGCTTTGTTTACCTGAAACTATTTGTTCATCATACTGTTGTCCATCCCTATACCCTCTTCCTATACTATTAATAGTGACATCAGTTAGGGTTGGACTACTGTGGGTCTTTGTTTGTGCTTTTTAAACTTTAATGAGTTACAATAATATAACAGATATTAATTGTGCATAATTAGTCAATATTTTATTATTTATTGAAGTATTGATAAGGAATATTCTGTATTTTATTTCAGTTAAATGTTGTATGCCATAATTTGTTTTTGTCGGACTATAATACTGTGTTTGTTTATCAAATGTTAAAAAATGAAAGTTGTGTAGAATATTTAATTTATACTCTTAAACAGTTATGGGTATTTATCTGACAGTTATTTGTAATACACAGTGATATTTATTTAGCGATTGAATTGTTTTTAATTAATGATAACTCAGAAGAGTAACTAGGAATTTATAGTAACACTATGTATTGTAGTCTCAATTTGTTTTTCAAATTTGCAGTATTACATAAAAGTTATCAATCAGTTAAATAAATATTTGTTTTCTTTAAGATGTTATCAATCTTTGGAAAGGTCTAGTAGATTTTGCTGTAATGTATTTGATATCAATTCAATGCACTTAAATAAATAAATATATGATCTTTTGTTAGTACAGCACCTTTGTGGCTTAAATCTTATTATAATTTAGGATATTAGAGTAACATAATTAAATTACAAATCCTAATTATTGTTGCATCTTAAAATGGGAATATCTTCCACTGTATTCATGTAGCTGAGTAAACTTCTCTATTTCTATTTTAACTATTATAGAATTTCCTTTTTATCGAACAACATGTGTTCGTTTGAAGAACTGAGCATTTACTTCCTAATTGTTATATTGATGTTAAAATATATATTTATATTTTAGATACTTATTAAAACAAAACAAAAATAAAAACCTTGTATATTTACCTTGTGTTGTTTGATCAGCATCTTCAATGAAGCACTTTTCTTACCATTGAAAAATTTTGAATATTAATATTTGTAGTGCATATTACAGTAATTGTATAATTTAACAATTACATTACAGCTCCATTATTGTATTTTTTAAATAAAAAAAAATATTAAATTAATTTTTATGAAAAAATTTATATTGTTATGCTTATGAATTATTCCTCTTAACTGTTTTTATAAATATTGTACATTAATTCTCTGAATGGAGTTACAGAACAGGATATAGTTGTATTCTTGTTATTATTTTAATAGTTTAGTTTTACATATTTTATAATATTTTTATTAATATAGAATGAAAGACATTTTTTACCCTCCTTTCAGTGTTATAAAAAAAATAAAAACAATATTTTGTTCAAAGATAAAGGTATTGTTTAACAATATAATTGATTTTAAATATCTACAGTTCAATTCTTGTAGTCAGACATTCCATATACTTTTCTTGTAGAAAAATTAAACTGTTAAATTATTATCCTCTAAGCTCTGTTGTGTAAAGGAGAAATAGAAATTGTATTCATAGAAATAGTGTATATACCAGTTTTCACTTTTTAATTTTTTGAGTTGACTAGGAGATGCCCAATAAATAATACAGTACTAAATGGTTTAGTTTTTAATTAATAGGTATTATAGCCACAATTTTTTGTTGTGAAGTTCATGAAAGGAAGGCAAGTGAGTGAATAGGGTAACAATTGTCACCAAACGGGACCGAGGACACGTTGCGAAACTTTGCCTGTGAGTTTGGTAGCCCTGAAAAGGGCCGGTTCTGTTTTGTAGTTGGCCCTGAAAAGGGCCATTGGTGGTCGAAAGCGGCAAGCTGGCGTGTTGGAAGCGGAGCCCAAAGATTGACGGCTTGGCTACTGGGTTCAGGCCTAGCCTTCTCTCAGCGGCAGTTGTGTCCTTACAGCAGCGTGACAGTGGTGGCCCCCAGAGCCCCGCATTGTCGGGTCGGCCGATAGCGGGGCCGAGGCAGTTCTCTCCGGGGCGTCGAAGGCTGACTGGTGCAGGAATATGCATCTGCCACCGGTCGCGTAGAGCAGGGATGGTGCGTCCGGTCTAGGCTGGGCTCTTCTTCCTTGTTCTTCTCCGGTTGAGAGTTGATTGGAGAGTGTCACTCACGGTTCAGTGCGGGGCTTAAATACCCCTCTGGCGAGTCCACTTCATTGTGGAGGGGAGGCACTGCTGGCTGTACGCAGCAAGCAGGTCCTGGGACCATCTGCAGGCGCTGGTATTTGTGAGGCTGTTGGCGACACAATTAATCATAATGAACTGAATGAATAGCTCAATCTCTTCCAGTACTGGAGTCAGTAAAAGTGACTGTGTACTTTTTCCATTATTAACTAAAAACAGTATTCTATGAGATCAGAGGTATACCAAAAAAAATCTGGAGTAGGTTCAACCACTTCGAAATTCCCTTAAACCAAGATAGAATTTGCTTATGGGTACACAATAAAAGCATAAAAGTACTGGCTTGAACTAGTAAGAGCTCAAACATATCATGGTTACTGCTGTTCCTCTTGGTACCAACTTTAGAACTTGCTAACTTCCTCTTAGGAGTACTCTTACATTATATATTATCAGGTAAATACTAGAAACTTTTACCAGTTCTGATTGGAATTTCATGATATGAAGATCAACTATGTTTAAATTCTTATAGTTTTAGTAACATACTGTCTTGTAGCGTATTGGTGAACTCTCATTTTGGAATATGGTTTGGCCTTCACTGTTCATTGGATGAATGCCTTGACAACAATTTTTCTCCATAATAATATTGAGAAAACTTCCCATTCTTTTTTTATGAAACCAAAGAACCACATCTCTAATTTAAATTTTGCTATACTTTTATACCAATTGAAAAAACCAGTTCTTAAAAAAATAAAGCACATTTAGTCAATGTACAAAAAGAGAACCAAACTCCAAAATTAATTAAAACAAGATTAAAGATAGTATTTTTTTTAATCTGTACTTGTGTTCACCATGCACACTGCCATTAATCTCTCTTGTTTTTTTTTTTTTGTATTAATAGACCATTTGTACAAAATTGTTATATTTGTTTTGAAGCACAAAACCTTTAGCGAATTGGTTATTTAATATTTTATTTTATTGTGTAGGCCTACTGCATTTTTGTATAAGAATGCAATTAAATAATCAAAGTACAAACAATATCACAAATTTTTGGAATTAATGTTTTTTAATAATTATATATTCTCAGTCATGGATTTTGTGGCATCAGGGTTTTATAAATAATCATTATTGTACTATTGTGAATTTAATTAATTAATTCTGTATCCTTTCTTGTTTATTGGCAAATTCTCTGTATAACTATTACCATGATTAAGAAATTACTGTAGAAATTATTTTTCAACTTTCACCTTCAAGTTGTTGGTAGTTTGATTAGAATAAGTATATTTAAACTGTTTTCTTAGTATTCTTGTAAACTTATTATGTACAACTCTAATTTTATTTAATTAGGCAAACATTTGTATTAATCTAGAATAAATGGTTCAGTCTCATATATTTTGACTGCAGGTAAAAATAAATTTGTACTGAATTTATATCAGTATTATTATTATTATTATTATATGTGGCACAAATGTATATTGGGCACAAATTTTATAAGAATGTTGTATTTCTTGCTGGTTGGATGTGATTGATAATTCAGTGCTTGTGTTTATCTGAATAAGGTTTGTAGGGAGGTATCTAATTTCACTTTGCACTATTTCTTAAAAACCATTATTTGAATGTATTAAAAATACATTAAACTTTGTTATGAATTACAGTATAAATGAAATTTATCACCTTACCTTTGGTTGCCTTCTAAGTTTATTAAAAACTTAACGCGCGTTTCTGTAAGGTAAATAAAGTAATAAACTTAGAAAGTAACCAAAGGTAAGGTGATAAATTTCATTTAACTGTAATTTATATTAATGGTTGGCAGGATGCATTTCAAAAATTTATTTAACTTTGTTATGAGTTTAAAATTTCTTCCAGTTTCCAAAATCATTATTACTAACTTGGCTACTGAAATTTATTTTACTCTTATTTTCTATATTATTAAAACACTGTTTACAATAGAACATTTTAAAAAGTGTTTTATTTTTATACTAAACAATGTTAATACTAGTATGCTCATAAATTGCCAGTTAATATTCATAATGCAAATGTTGCATTCGTAAGTTTTACGTTTCTAATGAAGGCAGAAAGTGTTTCTCTTGATTGCGATTATTTCTGGAGTTTTTTTAAATGAGAACTTTCAATCAATACTACTCAACCAGAAAACAAATAGAGCATGTGTTCTTGAGAATTGAAGTTCCAAAAATATGATTTTTTGATGATGTTGCTAACAATATGTTTAAAGTTAAGTAAATTACATTTTGTAGTTTAGAATTAAAGGTATATTGTTTAACCTAACCGTTATTTTAAGTTAACTCTGCCTGAAGTTGCCAAAAACTTCAAAATCGGATGAAACAAAAAATAACATAATGAAGTTACATTATCATAATAATTTTTTCTATAAAAATTTAAGCCATTAATGAAACTTTTAATAGTAAAATATTATGATAATTTGTTCAGTTTTTTAAAGCAATTTTAGGAAGTGGGAAACTGAAAATTTATTTATTTTACAATTAAATTACCTTCATATAATTTATTTCCTGTTAAAAGTACAATGATGAATGTCATGTCCTGCCTCTATCAACAAAGAGAAATTTAAAAACCTCATTAGTTAAAATATCTTTAGAAGGTAATCTAAAAAGAAGAGAAATGTAGGAGATAACATGGTTAGTATTTAAGTACATTTTGCGAAATTTATTGATTGTACATTCTGAACCAATCTTAACTTTTTTTTAAAAGTTTGAATAAAATTATATGATCGTGATTTTACTGTTATTTTTTTAATTACATGGAACAAAAAACTTTTTACACTATTCTATAAATTAATTAATACTGTTGTAATATTTTGTAGTTTATAGTCTGTTACGCTTTGGCTATTTCTGCTTTGTATGTTTCCATTTTAATATTCTGTGATTTGTTACATGAATAAGGTATAAAATCCTATGTAATGGTATGTGGCAACTTTTAAGGTACTGCTGGTGTATTCGTTGATAAAAAAAAGCATTGTAATTCTTGGTACAAAAATTGATAAAATTATTTTTAGTGGAAATTGAAATAGTCATTGAGTTAATGCAAAGAAAACCTTCTCTTTTAGTTAATGTATTTTTGTTATGAAATTTTTTATACTTAAAAAAACATAATATTTTTGAATCATAGAAATTATTTGGGTCTAGAACTTTTTATTTAGAGTCAACAACAGGGAAAGATGGCTATTTTAAAATTATGGCAGTTGTGTTTAGAATTAAGTTCTCTCGATAATAAAGGTAACTAATTTGGTTTTGTTAACCAAGGAATTACTCTTCAGGATTTCTATATAATTATAGAGGGGTTCAAAAAGTTTTTCACAAATTCTAGATGTATTTGTTCATATTAGAGGAAATACAAAATTTTAACCTTACTATGTCTAGAAACACTTTAAGTTCACTGCCCATTCGTCATTTTGTGTTTGTAACATAACTTTCTTTATTTCATGAATGCTTAAGCAAATCATGTTGAACTTTGATACTGTGCAAAGGTATTTTAGGTTTACTATTATATAACTAATAACCTGATCTATCAGTCCTTTTCAAAATGGCAACTCTTTAGAATTTTAAATTGTTACTGTCTTTGAAGCCTCATTTATTCAAATCTATTCATAAATAAAAATGTTCAGCAAAAACTTGAATTTTGTTCAAAAATTGAAATGGCAGAATTTTTACCATTACATCTTTGTTTATGAATGAATGTGAATAAAATAAAGTGTAATTTTCTTTCTCATAAAATGTTGAACCATTTTAACATAATTTTAAATTTAAATGAACCACAACAATATTAACAACTTAAAATTTTGCATAGCCACCATTTCAAAAAGAATGTACCCTAATGCTGTAACAAAATCCAACTTAATACGCTACTATTCCTGAAATAAAAAAATTATGTTAACCCTTTCAGTGCCCAAACAATTTTTTAAAGTTTGACTCTGTGAAGTGCCATATCATTTTTGTATAAGGATGTATAAAAAGTGCCAGCCCTTATTTTGACAACTTGCAGTCATAAGCAACCTAAATTATCTATTGCCAACCTTTAATTCAGTGTTAGAGAAAAATTTGATTTCTGGTTAAAAATTAATTTCTATTGTGTTCTTATAAAGAATAAATCGTTCTGATAACACTAAAATATTCAAAATACATTATTCCAATAAATACATTATTATCCATACATGCATTATGAATAATTTATTATTCCATTTTAATTTTTGTTAAAAAAAGATTTTTGTAAACATCCAGATATTGGCACTGAAAGGGTTAAAAAATCAAAATGACAGATAGACACTAAACCAAGCCATTCCGGACATACATTGTGCAGTTTTGTTTCTTTTGATGGAGAAACCACCTGAATTGTTGAAACTTTTTTTAAAACTTTGTTAACATAAAATTTATTTGCATTTCACATAATTCTGTATTAGCCAGCCCTTAAGGATTTAACTGTAAGATAAATCCTGTGTGCCATCTGGCCTACATTAGTTTATTATCATGTTTTTATATTGTGAAATAATTTATATTGAATAGTTGTTTACGTACAGTGCATGAAATTAGATCAATCGGTTATGAATAATATTTGCTACCATGTTGCCATGTTTTTGAGCAGCCATGCCTTGATAGAGTAGATAGATAGGGGAGATATCATTTTTACATAATTTAGTTTCATAGAAAAAAATACATAGTAAAATTTAGCTGATATTTTGATATCATTTTTGTTCAACTTGTATAGTAATAAGATTGATCTAATTTCTTGAAAAGTAATCAGTGTTGCTGATTTCTTTTAAAAAATGTTCAGTATGTTGATTATTGTTATTTATTTTATAATATTATTGTAATTTAGCTACTTATTAATCAGTATTATATATTCTATTTTGTTATAATTTATTTGCTCTGTTTTACAAATTGTTACAGTATTTGATCATTATTTGTAAATATATTAAGTTATAGAATAAAGATCATTTGAATTAAAATGAATTGTAATTAATTTAAATCACTTACCATATTTTGCCAACAGTTTATGAACAAACTATATTCCACGTTCTCATTAGAAAAATCTAATCACAAACTGTGTTTACGCTGTTAGTCTATATTAAAATTGACATCTTCTTAAAATTCAATCATCAAAGAAACACTATTTTAAATAGTGTTTTCTATTATTAAGTAACTGAAAAAATCATCATTCCAAAAATTACTAAGATTTATTATTGGCCTGTGTAAAAAAACATGATTTGTTGATATACGTTTCTCTTTTCCTGCCCGTAAGACTCTCATGATTTCAGTTTTTGTGTCATTTCAATTGCCATATCTGTAAACATTGTACCTTAGTTACTTTGTAGGCTACTCTCTTGTAATTATTAAAGAAACATTACTTTAAAAGTAATATTAGTCGGGATTTAAACTATTTAACGTGAAATATACAAAAAAATTAACTTATTTCGTTGAATATTACGGTAACAGATATAAATAAATATGAAGATATTGAAGACAGCTACCTTGTGTAATTCACTTATTTAAATTTTGCAATACTATGGTAAGTGGTTTAATATTAATTAGTATTTGAAGATCAAATTTATAATAATATTAAAAATTAACTTCTGCTTAAATGTGCTTACATTTTATGAAGATTTTAAATACAGTTGCATCTTGTGAGCTATGTAAAGAAGCCTGAAACAAATAATTGTTATGTTTATTTTTTGGTACTGACTTTTTATTAAAAAAAGTCTCTATTACCAGTTCGTAGTGTCTTGAGCCATCAAAATAAGGTAAAGTATTACGTTGGATATCAAATAAACAGCGAAAATAATATAATTGCGACTCCAGTTATAAATGTGTGGTTGTAAACAGATAATATTGTACTATCTGTTACACTGCAGTAATAACTTTTGGCATTTATCTGTTTACGTTATTATTTTTTAACAACTCAAGTGTATGTTATCTCTTGTTAACTCTTAATTTTATATACCTAAAATCCCTGCTGTAATTAAGATATTTAATATAAACAGATTGTTTATTAAGGAAATATTAAGCAATTAGTACAAATTATGAGAAGTTATAAAGAGTTTTCTTAGTACTTGTATAGATGATTCAAATTTCGAAAATGATAGATGTATATATTGTATATCATTGCCTATTAAAAAAAAATATTTTTATTTTATTATATATTTTTTGTTTAAGTTACTAATGTAGGGTTCAAGTCTTAGGTACTTTAAGAATTAGTCATATTATGAACAATGCAAAACATAACTTAATATATTTCAAGGATTTTTTATATTAATTTACTTTATAAAAAAAAATACGTAAAAAAAGATATTTATTCTACTAAATTTTTGTTAGAATTATTAGAATATTAGAATTATTAGAAGAATAGAATTTTTATTCGCTGGGCGTGGCATGACAAACCAATCTTTTTATTGTTTAAAAATACTTTTTACACCACTAAGAGAATTTTGAGTATTTCTTACAGTAATATTAAGAAAAGATGATTAGAAGTAAGGACAAGTAAAAGCGATAATTAACTCATTAAGTTAAATTGATTTTTTTAAAATACTGGAGCAATACAGAAATAAGAATAAAAAAATCTGGTGTGAAACACACACAACTTTCTCTTGCCAATGCAAATGATTTACAATAAACCTAACATTAGTAATAAAACATTAGAAATGAACAAAAAACTAACCTCAAAATAATAACCTTAATTTAATCATGAGTGAAAGACGCAAAAAGAAAATCAACCTCAGTTTGGCTTAATAATAGGGAAAATCACTCTTTCATGCTAAACTAGGATCTGTAGAGAAAAATGCTTTAAATATAAGTTGTAGATCTTTTAATTTCCTATAAATTTGATTATATACACTTTTGTTATCGCTAATTATCGCTAAACTAAGCGTTATACAAAAAAATGTTTGAAATAAAAGTTGTAGGATTTTAAATGCACTACATTTTTTATTATATAAATTTTTGCGCCAAAATGCATATTAAAGTAGTAATCTTAAAAAAAAGTTTTACGTGAAAACAGCCTCACCAAGAATTTCAGCAAACATGGCGCCTACCCTATCTTGTAGAGCAAAAAATTTAGCAAATGAGCCGTTTTTAAAATAAATCGTAGGACCAGTTTTTTAGGAAACGGCAAAAAAGTGAAAAATTACACGAATAAACTATTACTTCCGGTTGACCGATTTTGATGAAAATGTTCGTGTCGGGTTTGGTAGAGGTATGTAACTTAAGTTTCAAGTTTTAAGTTGGTACGATGTTCCGTTCTGGAGATATTCTGTATACACCTACAAACCAATTACTAAAAACATATTTTTTGGGTTCAGGGGGTCTGAAAACGTGTAGATCTGGTGAAAACTATTTCGAAAAATCGCCATGAAACCAATACTTTCCTTCCTATATATTCATATAGGCAAGTGAAAGTAATAAACAAAAATTTAATATGTAACTTACCATAATCCAGTTAATTTGTTGTAGAATCCTTTTAAGAAATAAATTATGTTTTTCTAAAATACTGGTCAGGTTTAGGAAACCTTCATCACTAACATTAATTTCATAACATAAGGAAATTGTTGAATAATTTTCTTAATTTCAAATTGTACAACCCATTCGTCATTATTTTAGTGAAACTATAAGCTACATAAGCTGACACACTTAGAGTTTCAGCAAAAAATTCAATTGAGTCATCAATTTTCAATTTAAAAGGCTATTTAAAAATCTGCATAATGGACATCACATAAATTGTTGAGTTAGAATTATTTATTGTTTTTAAATTCAGGCATGAATCATTAAATATAATATTTAAACTTAAAAAAGAAAATACCTCTCCCCAAAAGTTAGAAGGAAAAATATAAGCTTGTCAGTTTAAAATGTTGTATGATATAAACCCAATACAACATGTGAAGATCTTAAAGTTTTGATAAAATCCAACTCTATGTCGTAGAAAAACAATTGTGACGAAAACTCATAAAATTTGAGTACATGTTCCTGTTTCTGTGAATATCTCCACAAGAACTAAACACGATAACTGAAATGAGAACTGCTTTTGCTTTTAAACATGATTAATTGATTTAATTTGGTGATTAAACAATTCAGATAACATTTTTTAACAAAGCAAATATTTTTTATCAAAGTGGACTTGATCATTGTCATTAAATTTGTAATAGAAATGCTATTTTATTATTTCACTCAAGTTTATTCAAGATAAAAAAATTACTATTAATGAGTAACAGTACATATTTAACTTAGTTGATAACATTTTATGAGCATTATTTAAAGCTATTATTATTATTATTTTACAAAAGAAAATCTTTAGAAAAATGAGTGCAATGTAGTAGTGCAACTAACATATCCAATCTAAATGAAAAAAATCTTATTTGAGTATGTATGCGTCATATTGTGAGCTTAAAGGTCGATGGAGTTAGCTACAGTATTATCAGATCGCATTTTCCATGTGTTACTTGTACGACTAAGTCTCTTCATTCAAAAATAAATCTTTATAATGCATCCTGCAGTTTGAAATTATTTCTATTTCATATAATGAATTAATATAATAATTTCACCCACCTTCTTTTTAAACTGCGTCACCTTTATTTTTATTCTTACTTACACGTGTTTCGGTGGATCCACCATCAGAGTAAATAAAAAAATTGAAACTAAAAAATTATTATCTCACTTATTTAAAATTAACACCTTCTGTAAATTTTAAATAAGTGAGGTAAAAATTTTTTAGTTTCAATTTTTTTATTTACTCTGATGATGGTGGATCCACCGAAACACGTGTAAGTAAGAATAAAAATTAAGGTGACTCAGTTTAAAAAGAAGGTTGGTGAAATTATTATATTAATTCATTATATGAAATAGACTAAGTCTCTCACACTGGCGTATTAAAATGACAATAATATGATATACTGATATAATTGACGTACAGTAATATGATACATTACTATTATATTAAGGTCCTGTTTTGATTTTTAGTTTATTATACAGTTGACTTTGTACATAGCATCGTAACCTTACTGAGTTATACGTCTAAACACACATGGTAATAGTGGAACACAAGGGGTGAGGTGGAGCTGTTAATAATGCAAAACATTGAAGCTCACAATAATATGATGTGCACTCTCGTTTTCACTAACGCTAACTGTTAGTTTTAATGCTGGTTTTATTTTATTTTTATTTAATTATACTCACTTGATTTGGTAGATCCACCATCAGAATATATAAAAAATTCAATCTGATACTAATAATTATTTAAACTTTTTTCAATTAATTTAAAAAAAACAGTTATTTGTATCCAAGTGACTGAAGAGATAACATCTTCTAGAAATGTTTTTATAAATAATTTGTTTTAGTTTGAGTTGTTTGTTTACTTTGATGGTGGTGAATCCATCGAAACATGTTATATAAATAAATATGGTAATTTTTAGCAGTGTTAAGAGGAATACAGGTTAGTGAAAGCTAGTAGTAATCTTTATTTAAGTGGGTTACCTTACAAGCTTCAGGATGAATTTTTAAAATTTATTAATTACTCAGTTCTGATATTATTTTATCTTTTTATTCATTGACTAAATTATTTAAGATTTTTTTTGAAATTTTTGGAAGGTTTACTTACTTGTAGGTTTTTAAACTCAATACCTTAAAGACATGATTTATATGCAGTTTATTTCCATTTTTGAATTCCTCTCGCTTGTATCTTTAGGTATGATCAGCATGTTGGTGTAGTGGTTCGTACCGCTTGCTTCTTTACCAGGAGTTCTGTTCCCAGTTAGGTCTAATGTTTTTCATCTATCACCTTTCATCATTATCATTGCATTAATGTGTAAAACAGTTGAAAAAAAACACAAAAAAACATCTTACGGTATCACACTCATAAAAAGTAATTTGTTCATGGATTGTATGATAACTTAAAGGAGACAATTTCCACTGATGGTTAACTTTGTTTAAAATGTTTCTGAATGCAAGTCTGATAGGATGATCTATAAAACGACAGTTTAATCGAAACCAAAACGTTATTAAAAGTTTATTTTGAAGTAATGGGTTAGTGATATCATTGAAATTTTTTTTCTGCTGTTATTTAGAATTTACAAATTTTCAGAAACCCAACTAATTTTCTAGGGTAAAGAAACCCTTTAAATTTACTGCTAACCTGAAAAGGGTTGGTTGAAAATTGGGTTTGCAAACATCACTGGGTGAACAAGAAGTACTATTAGTATATGCTGAATTTAAAAATTTTTTTGTTTTTGGGAGGTGTGTAAACAATATTTATTACTGTAGGGTAGTTACCCTCTACCCCTTTTGTGTAAATGGTTTGTTTCCTTGCTTTCATTTTAGAGAGTTTGCCTACTGATTTTCAGAACTGTAGTTCTTCTGGAAAGTATCAAAATATCTATTAACTTATGGTTGTTGATTCTGTTTTACCCCTTACGGTATATTTATAGCGTGGTATACTAGCATAGAATACTCACAAAGAAAACTGATGTTTTCATACTACTAACTTGTCTATCAGTTTGTATCGATTTGTTATTTATTTTTGTGTGTTACTTCGAATAAACAATTGGCTCTATCCCACCTCACACGAAAAAGTATGATGGCATGAGATCAGGAGTACATGTTGGCCATTTTACCACTGGTTCGTTTTGACCAAACCATTGTTTCACAAGAAATGTGACAATTAGTTATCATAATGCTAATTTTTTGCAAAAGAAAACCCAAATAAAACTGCAACATGGTATATCCAGTAAACAGTTACATTAAATGTTTGGTATGGTATTCTTGGTAATTAGTTGATTGGGAGGTGTGTAAACAATATTTATTACTGTAGGGAGTTACCCTCTACCCCTTTTGTATAAATGGTTTGTTTCCTTGCTTTCATTTTAGTTATTTTTTGTACCAACACAGAGGCTTCCAAGAGAAGGGTTCTTAAATTTCTTACAAGCAAACCTGCCTATCTTCTTGGAAGTTATTCGTTATTAAGACAGGTTAGAGATGTCCTTTATTAAGCACAACGATGTAACATCTAATTTTTATAATTATGAAAGAACCGTTAAAATAATAAAAAACAAAAATGCATTGTTCGAAATGGCCACCAGGATCTCATGACCTAACGTCATGTCAGGTCGGATGAAATCAATTGTTTATTCGAAACAACACACCAAACGAACTAATGAACTAGAGGCCGCAGAAACTGTTAAGCATACTACTGCAGTTATGATTTGCACTAGAAAAAATGGGTTCGTCGAGTAAAATTATCGATTAAACAAAACGGGGCCATTTTTAGAAACTGTAGTTAATGAGCAACACCTTCATTGTTTTAAAATCATTCTTCATTTTTTCAGAATTAAATTAAATAATTTATAAGCTGCAATGGCCAACCTATGAAAAAAATTATTTCATTGTGTTAAAAACCTTAATTTTTGTAACAATTTAGTCTGGTTTTGTTTTTAATAAAGGTTGAATTTCATCTTGTTTTAATTTTTACTTATGTAATATAAATAAATTTTCTACCCAATGAATTAAACAAGGGATGGGCTTAATAAGGTATGTAATGAGGTTATTTTACGTTAAACTCAAAAAACAATTTTTTTTTACTCCCAATTTTTGTATTTTAGGTCAGATATTTTAACAACTATAGAAGATATGCTTGTAGAAACTGTTCTATTAAATTTTTCAGATCAAAAACAATAGGATTCCATTGTTTGTTTCTTATTAAAGTCTAAAAATTTTCAGTATGGCCTCATTTCACCTGGGTAACTAAAGTCTGAGCAAAATCTTTTGCCAGCCGTAACTCACTAACGAAGTTTCCATAAATTTGTTTATTTGAAGATTTTTTAAAAATTTTAGTTATAGAATAAGCTCTCGAAAGATTGCTGTTGAATTTTGAATCATCGTTTATATTGTTTTAAGCCAAAAATGTATTAATCTGCATTATCACAACTATTGAGATAATATTAGTAACTTAAAAACATAATTTAATTGTCTAAGTAGTGCAATGGAAGCTGTGATGAGGCATTTCACATTTGTCTTATTGATTAGTTTCATGAAAATATAAGATCTTGTTCTTTGTAGTTGAGCATAAAAAATGTAGTGAATGAGGCGATTTTAAAAAAAATCTTTAGTGTAATTTTAAGAAAAAGTGAAAAATCACATGAATAAACTACTTTTAGTTGACCAATTTTGATGGAAATGTTTGTGACAGGAGGTCCCCTTGTGATACCTAACTTAAGTTCCAGGTTTCTACTTTGTATTTGTGTGTGTAACACACACACACACACAAAGACCAATCACTAAAAATATGGTGTGTGGATTCAGGGTGCCTGAAAACGTGTATTTCTGGTGTAACTTAATTTCAAAAATTTAACATTGAAACAATATTTTCCTTCTCTATACTGTATAACCATATAGGGCTAGGCTTTTTTAGTTTAGTCGTATCAAGAGCTTGGTTATTTGTGACTTTGTATCATCTAACTGGAATGATTGACTTGTAATAATTTCCAGACCTAGCTGGTAATAGAACCCTGCACCTCCACATTGTGTAGGCTAGTGCACTATAGTAGCATCCAAGAATAAGTTTAATTGCAGTTATTGGTTATTATTTTCATTCTTTATTCCTTGGTTTTTAATATGAAAATATTATATTAGTGCTGTATTTATGGTATTGAAAAATCTGAAAAGAGACTAATTTATTCATAAATACATTGTGTAATAATTTACAAAGTTTTTCATGTTAGCAATTTTGTATTTAGTTAAGCAAAATAAAATAAAAGTAATAAAATAATAATGAATGTTAACATTTTTATATAAATATTTGTTAATCCCACTCTTAGTATTCCTTCATTAAAAAGAATCTGCAATGTTAAAGGATGAATGTAACATATTAATGATTTTTAATATCAATATTCAATTGTTGCACTTATCATTCAAAATTGTAAAAGTAAAGTAACTTACAATTTAGTCAGTCTCTTATGATGTAAACCGTCGTCTTGTTACAGAGACAAATGATATTTGAAAGTAATTCATAAAATGATATAATAATTATATTATTATTCTAATCTGTCATTACAGTACTATAACTAGAAACTTATTTTGTGTGATAAGCCATATTTTATTTTTTATATATCTTCATTAGCTCTTATTTTTTATATTATATAACAAGAATTATTCTTGTATTTTTATTTATCAAAAGTTAATTTCAACATCAAGTACTTCATCTTGTATCATTTATTTTTGATAACAATGTACACACTTTTATTTTAAAATTTTTACTTTTTTGTGAATTGTAAATATTACTTTTATTGATATTTATTTTGGTGAGAAATTTACACTGGTATATTTATTTTTGATAATGTTCCGAAAATATAATTAAGTATTACAACATATTAATATGTTGTAATCATTTTAATGACTCTGTGCTACCAGCTTATACTATACACTGGAAGTTCACTGTTACACTGAAAGTTTTGGATTTGATTTCCAGCTAAGGTCTGGAAGTAATCCTACACCAACGTTGGATCTAGGATTTTTTTGGGGGGACAAAAGTGGTTTCATCAAACCTCCCAACCCCTGACTTATTACCAGGAATGTTAAAAACGTCCTAAAAAAGGGAAAAGTAACATCCTTTTTTATCTAAAATATTTGTTTGATTCGAAATGTAAGAATTAATAAAATAAATAAAATCTGCATACCTTTTTTATATTTCTATAATATTTAGTATAATTTCCAGTGGTAGATAATTCGTCAAACACCTCGAGAATTTTCTGTCCAAATTACATAAAATTGTTCTGACAGTGTTTTTGCATTTCTTCATCGTCGACGAAACACATTCCTCCAAGATGTTACTTCAACTGCTCAAATGAAAATTAGATGAGACAAAGTCGGGATTGTATGGAGTCTGTATACAATACAATACTAACAACCTGTATATAATCTGCCATGGTACAATTTCAAAAGGAAGACTGTTGTTTTTGTGACATGCGGGCATGCAAGTTGAAAAATGATACCACACAAAAGCATTCCTGGGTGCTGGATTTTGAGTGCATGATAAAGTTTTTAAATGTCACTTTGTAACGATAAATGTTGAGAGTAGCTCCTCAGTCAAAAGCTGCTTTAGGAACTAGTGGCATCGAACATGAAATGGACGTTCCTTTGTGAAATTCCCCCGTACTTTCAGGTAATTTATGAGTTTTCAATTTCCTCAAGTCAGTAGTGGTTCTCTGTGGTCCATTCCAATTGAATCAGTTGTTATGAAAACATCATGAGTCACATTTTTTTTGAAATTGAGTTAGACATGCCGCCATGTTTTTATTATGTAGACGCATAGTTTAGTATGAAACTAACACGAGTCCTACATCTCTATGCAATGTTATTGTGAATTAGAAATATCATATGTTATGAAAACATCATGAGTCCTGGGACTCATGTTGTTTTCAAAACAAATCATCAGTGCTGCTGTGTAGTGATGAACCTCTAAACGAAATGTCAGCTGTTTTAATTTATTCTACAAGTCTGATCTCTAAACCTAACGTACTCCCATATTTCCTTACTGCTTGTTTGTCTTGTGTGACACAGTAACTTTTTCTCCTATACAGCAATTTTTTTCCTGTCTGTTATGAAAACATCATGAGTTCACAAACAGAAAAATTTTTAAGCTGAAGAAAATGGTTTAAAAGAACATTATTGGTCATTTTGTAAAAACTAATAACCCACATTTTACTATAAAAAAATCAGTGGCACCTGATGTTTGGCAGTTTTTCAGGCAAACAGTTTTTTTCGTTTTTCCGAAAATATGCTTTTGTGGACTCATGATGTTTTCATAACAACCGATTCAATTTTATTCTTTACACCCAAACACGTATTTATTTATATAACAAAGAATCAATTTGCTGCTCCTGGAATGTGCCACTCGAGCATTTGTGCCTTTGCCCTCCTAGATCTAGCCCTGCTTTACACTGTTATTACATTAAACTTTCAAAATTTTTACACAATTTTTAATGACCTTTCCATTCAATACAACCATAAACTTAATTACGCTTAGTAATTTATGTGTTATTTAAAAATTCTGTTTGTATAATTTGCATCACCGTAGGGAAATAACATAATAAATATGATATTACTAATTTTATACTTAATCTTAGGTATTTTATTTGTCACACTTGTTTAGTTTTATGTCAGTGACAACTGTAAATTATTCATTTTTATTACTCATTAGGTAAATACTTGTGTAATTAGTATTTTAAATTATTTAATAAATGAAAACAACTTTATAAACAATTTATCACGAGGTAATAATTGATTTCATAGGTTTTTTAAATAATTTTTTATGCATTACTTTTTTAATATAAGATATTTTTTTTAAAGAAAGACTTCATTAAGACTAAACTTAAAAAGATTTATACCTAAGAAGTTCATACCTAATTGCTATGATTATGTTACATCTGTATGTATTTCAGTATACAAGTGGTTTATAATATGGGTTATTGCTAACAGAATAAATTAAAACTGTAAAACATTAAGTATTTTTTGTGTTTTTTGTTTTTATGGCTTTTCTTTTTTAATAAAATTTGTTTTCTTGGTTTACTAATAAGTACTAAAAATAGTTAATAAGACTACTTAAAAATTTATAATGCTTGTAAAGCTCTGTTTTGTGTGCTTATGCGCACGTGTGTTTGTCCTTCTGGCTAGTTAATGTTTCTTGTTAATTTTAGCCTTTCTACTCTTGTTGTACTATAATCTCTTTTTTAAGTGAAATATTTCACGTTTAATTTAACAGTAGTTTATAGCATATAATTTTCTTGTGTTGGCTAAATCTTTACGAGATCAAAATTTGATTTACATGAATATTAAAAAGTAATTAGGTTATTAACCAGTTATTGGTTTTGTATCATTCATTTAGTTACAATATTTTAAAGAAAAAATTCCTGTAACCTGTATTTTTTCTCACAAGGGTGCTTTCCACGAAGTCAAACTTTTATCAGCTGCCTAGTGTTACACAATATTTACACGCGACATTTCAGTAGGTGCAGTTATTCCATGTTTTAAAAATCATTTCTTACATTTGCGTTCACTAATTATAATGCAGTCTATTTGAACTAAAGTAATTTATTTAATTTTTTTTAAATGTGTTATTTTCAGAATCATGAATTCTTGTTTAATTTATTAATAGATATAATAAAGCTGTATGCTTTAAACTGTTTTAACTGACATTCAGTATTTTAAGTGTTAAAATTGGAGGTTTCTCTGAGGTCTTTGATGGACCTTGGTCTAGTTTTATTTTGTAAAAATTTGAAAATTGTTTTGTCCATCTTTCTAACATTAATTAATTTTTACTTAGTAATGGTTATCTTAAATCAGTAAAATCATACACATACTGTCTATCGAACCATAATATTTGTGATGTCACAAGCCATGTATAAAAGGCTATTATGATGTGTTTCTCAATGAAATCTTGTATATTCAACAGGTTTAGTATAAAATATGTCAAATTAAACTCTTAGTTTATTTAAACACTAAAATAAATTATTTATTTGAACTTGAAATGTAATTTGTGGGCGCTTCTGTATCGTAGCGGTTTGTATTTCTTGATTACACTAAACTACAAAATCGAATGTACCAGATTCGATTTCCAGCTAGTATATGAAATCTTCAAATCTTATAGCATAACATTTTTTTCACTAAACGTAGCACATTTTCACATTTTGTTCACACATTTATTTCTGAACTTTCACTACTTCAATAAGAACAACACTTCAGAAATAATCAGTTAAGGACTGTTACGGTTAAACATTGATGTTAATGTTTTCAGTATTTTTCTTTGCATAACCTATATGATTATTATTATTTTTATAAACGTTCTTCTCAAATATAATAAAAATTTTAGTTTTTATGAGTTAAAACTGAGAATACTTCTTTCTGTAATATCTGCATGTTCACTGCTACCCGAATCATTATTTTCTTTTTTGAGGAAATTAGTAGTACTGAATGAAAGATTTGTATTTTACTGTAAAACAGTTGCTAATAAATTATGTAAATAAAAAATTTACTTTTTTCTATATGTTATTGTAACTTATTGTGTTGAATGCTGTCTGTTTATTGTTTATATGTGTTGCATGATATTGTAACAATTTAAATGTTGTTGAAACTGAAAGCTAGTCATTGTAAATTTATCTGTTTTGCATGAATTTAAAAGTATTATATTAACAATAGTATTATATATTTGTGTTTCTAACTTTAATTGTAAACAATTATGGTTAGTTTAGAAAAACACATTTAACAAAATTAAACAATACTTGGTTGTTATTTAGAACAATCCTTGAAGAGCTTTTGAATATCTTTTTAACTTAAAAATTAAATATTAATATTCAATTTTTAAACAAAGAAAAAGTATGTTTATTAGAGGTGGTGTAATTAAGTATTACCTGTTCATTTTTTATTATTAATCATTATTGCTTTTAGAAGTTTTTTTGCAGGAATTTAACACAAATTTTTTAGGATGTATTTATAATTTTTAATGAGCCTGTATCATAAAAATAATATTTCTTTGAGTAAAAGATTTCAATCTCAGGATACTAAGAGAAAAAATTTTAATGTAATGTTTACAGTAGCTATAAAATAAATAAATTATGTAAAATAAATATAAAATAAATAAATAAATAAATAAATAAATTTAGTTTTCCAACTACTATGTATGCAGGGTGTTTTTTTTTCTAATAAATTATGAATCCATAGTTTAAAATTTGTTACAAATAGATCTCTTTCTCAGAAGTATTTATTTCTAATGAAAAAGTTAATAGTAAATAATCATGTCCCCTTAATGTACTCATTCATGTGTAAAACTTATATGAATAGAGAAAATTTTAAGTTGTGAAAGAATTCCTCTGTTTACTTTTGTAGCGAATGACACAAATGTGAAACACTTAACTTACGGTTAAGTTGCATACTAACTAGTTTTCATACTAACTAGTTTTGTTGATCGAAAAGTTTTTATTTTTATTGATTGTATTTAAGTAATAACTTGGGTGTTAGAATGCTAGACTACAAAGGAGAAAGTCATCCTAGGTTCAGTTCCTGGCTTTTAAATGTGACTTTTAAAAAAAAGTTGATTTCAGTTTTTACGGCATTAAACAAAACGTTACAAAAATAAAATTTTTCTAAAATAATTCCATTGTAATAATTGCACTGTATTATGTTAAAAAAATGCATTCACTTCATAAAATCTTACAGTACAGATCATTGATCATAAAATCTTACGGTATAGATTATTGATAATAAAATGTTATTTAGCAAACATCCGCTAAGTTTATTCCCATCTAAAAAAATTGTAGGCTTGTAGTATACATTACATTTTACTGTGCATGAACCAGTCTACATATACTGGATCATGGTTGACTGATGTTACTTTCATCAAAACCAGATTCATACATTTAAATTTCATTTGTCTTAACAGTAAATCAGTGCAATCATTTTACATTTTTTGTTTAGGTAACACATTTTCTCCTCCTTTGTTCAGTGGTCAAAGACGTTTGCGTATAACAAACAGTACTACACAAAAAGATGTGAAGGTGCAATGATACTAATCTGTTTGTACTTTTATTACATTTTATGAAATTTAAGCATATTTAATATGAAAGTTATTTATATTTTGATATTTTCTTCTAAATAAGTTAAAAAGATCCAAAATTAAAAAATTTAACTGATCAAAATTTTGAAGTCAGTTTTCTGATTAATTTAGTTTTGTTTTTAAAGAATACCAACTTAAACAATTATTGACAGAAAACTGTAACTAAGTATTGTTTCTTTTGTGCAAGAAATTGTACCCTTGATTTTCATAAGCTTGTCTTGTCAGGTTTATAATTTTTACAGTAATATAACCCTTTTGATTTAAAAACTTTATACTGACCTTTCTAAACATTTATAAAAAAATTTTCTTCTTGTGTATGAAATGTTAGGTTCAGTTAAATATTGACATTGTGCTCTATAACTGTGTATAACAGTTGAGTTTGCATAGTAATAAGTAATATAATATTGTAATTTATTAAATTTAATCCAATCTACTTTTCTTAAAACAAAGAAGTTCCAGAAAATTCAAGTTACTATAGGACTGAAATTAATATTTCCTATTGTATTTATATTAAGGTGTGTGTTTAATGTTTAGTATTGTTAACATAATGGTTAAGTAACTGTGTTGTCAGATATCAAAAATGGCGATAAAAATCCTACTGTGAGACTTGAAATTATTACATTTCTATTAATTATAATTACAGAAAAAATTACCATCACAAAATCTACAAGTAATAAAAATGGTCTCATGAGATATTTCACCTAAACAATCTCTGGTTAATTTTGTTAACGTACAAGTCTGCATTACTGAAAACCAAAATATTTTAAATAGATAAATATTAACGTCATATTGTGGGATTTTTCTGTTTTGTTTGAATTGTTTCAAGGGTATCACAGTACCCTTTCCTCTGCATCGAATCATGATGCGTTTTGGAAAAAGTGTTTGAATGCAAAATTATTGAATTCCTTGAATGTTTTCAATTAACCAGGAGAAATAAAAGTAAATTACTAGTTATGGTATTCAAACTATTAATTTTCAAAATTAATTATTGGTATTTTAAGAAGCAAAGTAAAAACTTCAGAAGTTCAAAAAATTTCACACAACTTGTCTTGAACCAACGGTATCTTATTACATGCCCCAAAAATGTTCTCTGATTATCATTTGGAATAATAAAATTATTCTACATCTGCATTCTATCATGCCAAATATGTGCTTGCTGTTGGTTACTTTTATCATCTTTAGAGGTCCATTTTTGTAAGATCTTACACACTTTTGACACTTTATGTGCTGGACTGCAAAATTACATTTAACTACAGATTTAAATTGTGTCAGCAAAACATGCAAAAGAACACCGGGAACAATTGTACAAAATCATTAATTTGGAAATACATTTTGACATGAGTCACAAAGTTGTTTGAATCTGGGTATAGAACAGAGTAAAAGTAGGACTGAGCTTATTATATTTTTCCAAATAGCCCTTTAGAGAGAGCATATTAAATCAGTACATATTTTTATTACTTCAATTTTCCCTCATGATTCCTTTTATCCCACAGTATTTATGTATTATTTATTATACAAATAATGAACCTACTATAAGTAATAAGAATTATGAAATAAACTGACAGCATCTATACATAAACACATCAATCATTAGTTTTTGAGAATTATTATCATCATTACTTATAAACTTGAGTGTCAACACCAGTGAAAAGCTATGATAATTCAAACAAAATACTAGGTCACTGACAAAATATAAAGTTACAGAAAAAACTAATACATTGTGCTTCATTGCTCATGATCCTGACAATCAATATATTCATATCATATGATATTTTAATCATATGATATTCATATGGCAAGGTGTTAGTTTTTAATTTTTACGAGTAAATTTGTAAAAGAATTAAAATTCAATAATTAAAGTCAGTACTTACCTGTAATTGGACATAAGAATGAGACAGCACAGTAATGTGATTTAAACTGATGCAATGGTAGAACTGTCATAAAACATTAGTCCCAGTAACGTCATTGATGCTGTTTATCTACCTCATGAGGCTCTCTGTCACTTTCTGTTTCTCTGAAACAGTTATAGTCATAAAAGTATTGCGATATTTGTGAGTACAATACTGTAATTATTGTCAATGACATTTATTTAACAATACATCAAGGAAAAGTAGGATAATCAGCATTATAAAAACATTATATTATTAATGTTATGCCTAAACACTAACGCTATCTTCACAATAGAAATGTAATGACTAACATGCATCAATGATTCAAACTGCTTTGCTACTGTCCTGTGTAACTTAATGCAACTTAGTACAACTGTTGTTATATTTTAATCCAGGCAAAAAAAGAATAAGTTTGCCATTATTTTTGCTCTTTTATAAAAAGTATCATGTATACAAGAATCTTGTTCGGTTGTGTACTTGACTGAGGCTTCAAGATAAATCTGAAAATGTGTGGCTTCTCTCATTAGAATTACAACTAATAGTGATTTGTCATGATAATTATTTTAGAATTAATTATTTTTATTTTAGTATGCAGAAGAAGTTAGGCGCCTGAAACGTTACCATGTTTTGGACTTGTCTGAAAGAGTTTAAATGTATATAAAATTTTAGTGAAAAGTATTCTATTTTATAAAATGTAAATATCTTTGTACATAGTAATTTTCTCTTTGAACACATGAATAATTGATGTAATGAGAGGTACTCAGGGTAATGAGGCCTCAACTTGTGATTTGTACATTCAAAAGATTTGCTTATAGTTTATTTTTAAAAAACTGATTGCAAATAATGTTATTTTGAAAAAAAAAATTTTAGTATGGGACTAATGAGATTCAGGGAAACTGAATACTGATCACTGTCAAATATAACAGTGTTACACTGATGCAGGTTACAGAATGCATAAATGCATGCAGTATGCATAAATGTTTCATTGCATTTAATAATATGTTTGATTGTATTCTACTAATGAATTTATATCCAGTAATGTAGTATGTTCACAAAAATTTTTAGTGAGTGTGACCTGAAAACAATATATTTTTAGCAAGCTGAAGTACTAAAAATGAATATTTTTATGTGTACATTATAAGATAATGTTTTTGGAATTTTTTATGGCAAATATGTTATGTTTGGTATAGAAAAGTAACCAAAAGGTAACAAGCAGTGGTGTCTTGAAAACTTTGTAAATTAATGGCAGCATAAAAGGGCCTTGTATGTGTTGCTCTGCCAAGGCAAGCAGAATAGCATGGTCTTAAAAAGAGGGCAACTATGGTATCTTGTCGTCCATTGAAAACACAATCGTCTTCTCTTGATGACTTTTGTTGTAATCCATAAATCATAACATTTTCTCCTATGTAATAGTATTGTTGATTACCCAGCAATACTTGCTTAAGTAGAAGGGGTGATGATGAATTATGAAATAACACTTGTACTAGTGGAAATATGAAACCACAAATAGATGTCAGTTTTTATTTAGACATTTATGTATTTCAAAATGTCAGCAGTATATTATGCTGTGATTTTTGTGGAGCCATTTTTGATATCCAGATGATAACACTTTATGGTGAAGGTATTTGTTGTGTTGTAGTTTTAGTTTATTAATATTAGTTACTCGTAGTTGGGTTAGTCACCACCAGAGTGTGTATGTTGGTTCTAGGATGAGGCAGTGGAGGGTGCACTCAGGGAGATAGGACTGCTCTAGCGTTGTTGTAGACACTCTCGTATCACATGTCACTCTTTAAGTAACACACAGTTCACTCAATATCAGTCAATACAGATGTTGGTCTGTCAACCAGTTTGGTAGAAAATATTGTTTACTTTTTTATTATTAATAATATTATTATTAATTATTGTATATTATTCTTTTAATATTGTTAAAGTGTATTTATTTACATTTTTGTTATAACTGTAATTCATTAACCTTTCTACAGAAATTGTATTTACATTTTGAGCATTTTTCATTGTTAAATATTACATTTTGATGGCTACACTTTTCACAGATTTAATTATTAGAAATATAATGTACAGTACATATTAAAAATTAATTATAGTTTTATATATAGTTATTGATATTTTGAGATGTGAACAAAAATGTACTTGTAATGACGAGTCCTCCAAAAGTGGCTCAATGTCACTTTCAAACTTAATTGATTTATCAAAAATTTTATGATAAAAAATAAATTTAATATTGCAAACTATTAATTTAGTAAGGCTTTGTGAGGTACTTTTTTGGTGATGTTAAAGTAGTAGATTCAAAATTTCTTGCATGGTGTGCTGTCCAAACTATAGGCCTACTTTTATTTATTACACTTCATGCTAAAATTTGCAATACGTTTCCAGGCAGGTGATGTCTGTTTTGTTGCTTTCTAGTTAATGGTACTTTTCCTTTAAAACATGTATGTACGTATACTTTACCGTCAATTTATTGAACTTTTATGATTTTTGTAAGAAACTTTTATTTTTAATATACCTAATTCAATCAGTGCTTTTTGTTGGATTATTTTCATAACTCGACATGAATTTGAACAAGTACACATTGCTGTTTGTTCATTTTGTCAGATAATTTTCATAGTGAGTTGCTAGTCCAACCGATTTAACTGAACATACAAAGCAATTTTTTATCTACCAATTAAATGAGCTGCCCCAGAAATCATAATTTTTTAATGTATTTTATACATTTTTTCAAAAGTTAATCTGTATATCGCTTTTCCTAAAACATAACAGTACAAAGAGTAATCTTTGTGTTGTTTTCATGTAAATTCATGTTAACCACTTTCCTTAAGTTCTTTTTTTTAGAAGTTTTTTAACTTTCAAGATTTTTGTGTTATAGTTTAGTTAAAGAACTAGTGACAAAATTTAGAATTTAATGTTATAGTACTTAGATTCTTTAACTGTAAAGATCTGATTTGAAGGATAATTTCTGACTGCACTTTTTATTTTCTCTTTATTTTTGAGAACTATTCTGTGTACTCATAATGTTTTTCTTCAGTTTTCCTCTAATGTTATGTTTAAAAACAATATATCTGTGATACTAAGACTGAAAAGAATTTCAATTTTTTTTATCGATCTATGACCAAATAAGTTAATAAGTTGAAGTAGTGCATACAGCACTTATCTGTTGTCTCTGTGATAATTCTGAATGGTATACTTATTTTATTTTATTGATATTTTATTCTCAAATAGATTGTTGTACATCACTATGATCAGTTATGACTTAGCTGTCATCAAAGTAATTTTTCAATTATTCCATTTATATTCCAGCTTATATATTTTTATTTCTTCTCCTAATTATATAGTATAGTTTATTTCTATACATTAATTAACAAAAATAATGGGTGCAATAGCACAATACGCAGAACTCTCATTCAGAAAAAAATCTTTTAATATTTTTTATTAAATTATTAAATAGTCATAAATATTTTCTTAAATATGGTAGAATCTCGATAATGTAATATTTGACAGAACGGCAAGTTTGGTGATTATACAAGCCACCAAAAGTGTATTTTGTCTTAAGAGATTCTTGTAATTGTGCAGGAGAGGGAGACTGAATTTTTTACTGTCAGTTGCAACCACTCTACTGTGCTAGACTAAGAAAAGACGGGTTGTTATGAAAAACATACTCGCGTTAAAAGGTCACCAAGTTAGGTGCGATAAGAAAATAATTTTTAATAAGAACTCAAAAGATTATTTACAATTTATTTTAAGAAATAAACATTTCTGTGATATAATTGGCCAGAGTGTTATTTCTGTATTATAGGTCCATGTTCTTACAATGTTCACACACTGAAATGTATTTTAGAATATAGAATATATAATAAATGTATTAAAATGTATAGTAAAATATTATTCAAATTTGTGTAAAATCTCAACTTATTTTATTCCATATTCATAACTGTTTATTCCCATTGTTTTAAATGATGTCCTTAGTCAATAATCCTGTACCCATCCGGACCTAAATGTGTCAGATTTATCAAGATTCTACTGTACTGTTGCAGAATTATTATTTTTCCAGTCTTTCAAAAAGAAAAGTGTAGCCACTAATCATATAATGTACGTCTAATAATTATTTTATGTTATTGTTATATCTGTATTGTAACAATATAACTGAATTGGTGAATGTTCACCAGCATTTTCTAAGTACAGTGCAGCATCATTAATTTGTACAGAATCATGCTGAATAGAGTTCTCTTTTTGAATCTCAACATGGATTAGTGATGTGATGATCTTAAACAAACTTTCATGTGATATTTTGTTTACATTTTAAATTGACTGCTAAGATATAAATAAAAATTTTAATGTTGGACAGGAAATATTAATTTTAATTAACAGTGCTGATTTGTTCGATATTCAGCTCAATCAGTAATTGGTATAACAATTTATTAATGATTTGTTAAAATTTACATGAATTTTTTCAAGTTCCATTGTCTTAGTACTGCACTTAACTGAAAATACTTTTGTACTAATACAGTACAAGTAAATATACTGAATCCTTTTATTGGTTCAGGCATGGTACTTGGTGAAATTGTCAGTTAAAAATGAAGAAATAAAATGCTTGCTACAATAAAATGATAATTTAATATTATTTTGTAAATTATCCTGAATATTACATGAATGTTTTACAACCACGATTACATTTTCATTAGATTCAATCTGTAATGTAAAAAAATAAATATGTTAATGTCCACTTACCTTGCCTTTTTCTAATCAGCTATCAGCTGAATGTAGTGGCCAGCATAATTGGTTTCTCTGTCACGAGTTCTGGATTCAATTCCCGGTAAGGTCTGGCAATCTTTCATCACTCTTTTCCTTAATCACCCTTCATTGTCTGCATTAGCCTTACGATGCATAACAGTTAAATATAAATCTACCCAAAAACAGCTGGATGTGACAGGCAATGTTGTGTTTTCTGGAAGCCCATAAAATCTGCAATTCACTTTAGTAGACCTACATGTGATTTGGAATTTATTTGGGAAGTTTTATGCCCTGTATTGAATGTGTTGAATGTTTTGCCTTTTAAGTGACTGGGCATTAAAGTAGAACTTTTGTTTACGGTTTCACTTGATCTTTTAAAGGCAGCCACTAGACCTTTTATCTAGGCTAAGGTTCAGTTCCAAGGTGGCTGTGTGTGCGAGCATCCATTGTATGTAAATTTGACTGGCCTTACAATCTGAAGATGTCGTTCATGTAGTAAAGTGACTGAATCTAAATATTACTGTAATAGAGGAATTTGTTGATCATCAGAAACTATACAAGATATCAATATGATTTTTTTGTGTTGTTTTTAATACACTTTTCTTAAGACTTTGACCCTGGGTTTTTTAAGTTTTAAAAAATTAGTATGATTTTGGATTTTTTATAAAATGTCCAAAAAACAAGTTTTTTTCCAAAAAAAGCTGTAATTTAAAATTAATGTTTTTGTATTTTGCTGAAAGCCTAAGTCAAAGTGTGCATCTTGACTTGCCCTACAAGTTAAAAAAAAGTTATTAAGATGTCTAGTGGCTCCAGAGAAAAAGGTACATGTTAAAAGTAGCTTATTCTAGACCCATACAAAAACATAAATCTACTTCAGTGCATTCCAGCCCCATATGCTGGGTTGTCTGGGTCTTCCCTTACTTTGTAGTCATCTTCCAACCGCCTTTTTTGCTAAAACAGAGCTTGGCCGACACTTTTTCTCCAATTTGTCTTTAGCTTCCTCAGCCTTTGCAATTCCAAGTTTTTCAAGCCTACTAACACAGTTCTCTCCCAGAACAATGCCTAGCTTCACTAAGACTTTACATCTAGCTAGCTATGTTTCCCAAAATAAAACTAGCTATAAGCTTCGTACACACCAAACTCAAGTGTATTCCGCATGATAAACGACCTTTTTGGAATGTGAGACAAGATCTTGTTATTGAGCATCTCACTCGGATTTTGTGTGCTGCCATTTAAACATTTCTTCTGAAGTTCTGGAGAGGCTAAATTTTGAAAAATAGGCTTTATTTCGGACATGACAGTGACAGGTATATGAAAATGTTCATCATGATCATAACTTTCATCGTTTTCTTTTGCTTTTTGAAATTTGTCCCAGCTACTTGCTGCTTTTGAACAAAGTCTATGCACTATATTGTTTTATAAAAACCCTCATAAAAAATTAACTATTCATCAGAAACATATAAATTTGGTATCAAATTAAAAGTACTAATTCAAGGAATCGATGTATAAAAAAAATCTCAGAATATATATTTATCGAAATTAACCATCCAACTCCCCATTGGTAAAAGTGGTAAATTTTTTAGTTATTTTGGATAAATTATATTTTCATAAAGGAATTAAGTATGTTGCACTGTACTTATCTCATAATATAACTTCATTCGACAATTTTGAAAAGTGCCTTGATAAATTTGTGCACTTTTCTGTTTTGGTATACAGCAAAAAAAATTGTGTAATGTAAAAGAGTTTTTGCACTGTACTTTTTAAACTTAAAAAAATTATGTTTTGTTTCAATGTATAAGAACTGAAATATTTATTCATTGTTTGATTTGTTTTTGTCTTAAATTATTGAATCCTGAATCCTTTATGCAGAAACTCTATAAAACAAATATCCGTTTGATTTGTAAAATGTAACTAAAGAAATTGTATAACAAGTAATTGAGTTGAATTTTTAATAGTTTTTAACTACTTACAATAAATATCTTGTACTTATTTGTACTATTAATAAATTTAACAAATGATTTTAGGATGTACCTGAATGAGGTGTTATAAATTTATTGTATGAAGTGCCAAATTTTAAAATCTCAATAGTGATTTATAAATATTATGTAATTTTATAAAGTACATCTTTTGTTTGAATAATGTGAAGTGATTACAGAAGTTAAATGTCTGAGGTCCAGATCAAATGATAGACTACATTTTAAAATATTTTACTTAAGAAAATAATTTATTTGCTATTACATCCAAGCAGATGCCTTGAATACCTCTTAAAAAATATTTAATGAGTAATAAGACGTAATCTTTAAATTATTCATAAACATTTTAATGATAGATTACAAATTACTTCCAGTTAATTTTTTGGATATATTGACAGAATATCAAGAATTGGGTTCAGCCGTCATATTTTAATATTTTTAATTTGTGTCGTGTTAAGTAATTACGTATGTCCTGGTTTATTACAGTTAATTTGATGATGTTAAACATACATACCTCCGTTACATTCCAGGAGTAAACTTGGTGCATTTTCACAGAAAGATGTTAACATTTTTTTTTTTACTGTTTTGTTAATTCTTAAAAATGTTAGTTGTACAGAAATTTATAAAAGTCTTTTAATTTTGTGTTCACAATACTGATCAAGTGTATTGATTAAAACTACAAGCGTTTAATACTGATTAGCTCATTTGTTATTCAAACTATGAAATCATTATTTTTATCTACTTTTACATTTATTTAAGAAATTTATGGTTTTTCTTATCACTGACAGTGTTAGAATAGTTGTGATTTATACTATATTTTTATTAATTTTTTATTATTATACAGTGCATATTACGGTAATTAGTATTTAATGGTTTTCTTTATAGGTCTGAACTCTGAAGTAATTAGCTGTTATCTGTTTTGTGCATCTTGTTTTTTATTTATAAATAGTATATGCTAATTACAAAAGAATCTGTTTTATTTTATATTACTAAATTTTGTAATAATCCCTTTTTTTAACGATGCAGAACCTACGTAGAATTTAAATACTGTGCTCAGTAGAACTTCCGGGTTTGTAACACATTTAAAAATAATGTTGGTTGATCATACATGAATTTAATTACCATAAACATATTTTATTTGTAACAAACAAAATGGGCATAAATTCATAATTAATTTTTCAACAGTATTATGGAGCTTGTCCGATGGCTCAATTCAGTTCCATTGAATGGGTCATTCATCCTGTATAAAGCTATTTTATTATTACATAGACTAGTTTTTTTCAATATTGAGCCTACAGAATAAAACTGTTATTTGAATGGATATTTTTCTCCTTTTTTAATATACGCCTATCCAAAAATGTAAACATTTTTTGTTATGACTCAACCTTTTTTTTTGCCACACCTCGTAGTAGAAAATAATGATGAATTTCAAATCTGCAAATTAGCTTTTTTAATTTACAATTAGCCAAATTACCAGCACTAAAAAAATTACTTTTAATCTATAACTATATATGTGGTTGTTCATCTCTGTTATGGTTGTTTTCTGCATTGTCTCACTAACAATTATTTTATTTTGAACATGCAACAAACATATAAAAATCCCGTAATTATTAGTGTTAACACAATATAACATTTTTGTGAGTGATTAACTTATTTCTATTATTTTTATTTAGTCTCTTTTATGGGCATTTAGATAATTCTTTCAAAATTATATCATCACTGATAGTAATTTGACAACAGAGTGTAATACGAAAATTACGACTACACCTTGTAAGTTGCGGCACTTGAGAATGAAACTGTAATGTTTAGATTAACAGACTCTCCGCCTTTATTCATATAGTTGACTCAAGCCATCAGACTTGCTCTAGCATTTATAACCTAAGACATAATTGTTCTGCAGTAAACCTGAATATAGTATAATTTAATCCGGTGATTTTAAACTGTTTTGTCTTGGGACCCACCTAATATTTATAGAAAATAATATAGCTGTGTACACAAAAAGAATAATATTTTTGTAGCCTTATGATGTATTAAAGATAATAATTGTGTCGGTCCTTAACAGTTTATATTCTGCAAATATTATTAAATGCTCATGACCGTATTTGTAATCTTAAAAAGTCTATCAGTATTTATTATCTTTTGATATAATTGCCCAGAGAAATTGTGAGTCACAGCCCACAATTTGGCAACCTAATTCAATCTAATTAGGTAAAATATCTGTAAAATTCAATGATATAATATGACAATTAAAGCTTGAAGCACAAACATAAAAAGGAAATAATGATGAATTTCAAATCTGCAAATTAGCTTTATAAATTTACAATTAGCCAAATTACCAGCACTAAAAAAATATCTTTTAATCTATATCTCAAGTAAAATTGTATATTAATCAAATTTTAATTTATTAAGGAAGGCATAAAAAATTATTTTTATGTTTTTTAATGTATAATTTAGTATAAACATGAAAATTTAGCTTTGTATGGAATTTTATATTAGTTTTTGATTATTCTAAAATGGTAATTTGTCTTTATTTTCTGTGTAACAGAGGTAATTTCATCTGAGTAGTATTTTTACTCGTTTAAATGCATAATATATTTTAATGTGACTTTTGATTTTATTTTAATATTTTTTATTTGATGAGAAGGTTTAATACAATAATGTCTTGAATTTAATTGAATAGAATTATCTTTCAATAGTACATAATTTGGAATTTGTTTTTTTTTATCTGAGCTCAAATAAGTAGTATGATAATGTTTTTAAGTTATTTTAAATAAATAGTTTTATGAAAACTTATTTTTAGTTTAAAATGATAATGTATTTGTACACCTTGTTGATAATAGCACTTATTAATTAAAAATTTGATTGCTTCTAAAGCATGATAATATGGAATTTTATATATTAATTATAATTTTCACTGTTTGAACTTATTGATACTTATCAGTACAAATAGTTACTGCTCACAATGAATTTACAATTCTTTGAAGTTCCAGGTGAGGTAAACTGGTGAATAATACCTTAGCACAATTTTTAATCTCTAATAATAATTATTATCGCCTGCATATTTATAGAACTTTAAAAAGAAGTTTAATAGTTGAAGAACTCTATTCTTTTATAAATTTGTTGAGATAGTTGTATAACTGTTTATTTAAGTAATCTGTTATTGAATCTCATAAATAAGATATTGTCTTGAATAATGAATCTCAAGTAATGAATCTTGCACAAGAATCTCATGTATATTATATATTTTTTGAATTATTTTGTATATTTCTAATTTTATAATGGGAGTAACAGTGTTGGGTAGTTTTTTTCAACAGTAATATAATAACTGTACTTAAGGAAAGTTGTACTTCTTCTGTAATTGAAAAAAGATCTGATCTTTAATTAGAAACAATAAATACAATAATATTAGAAACAATAATATTTACCATATTTACGAATGTATGATGCGCTTTTCTTATCTGGATTTTCTGAAATTTATTTTCTTAGGCTCAGTGGATAGTATAGAGTGATAAGGTACTGCAAGGGGTAATCTCCTGAAATTCTCTGAAGCCAAAAAGGTGGTTTTTTGAAGGATGTCTGTATGTGTTTTGTGTGCGCTTGTATACATATTTTTTATTAATACTGGACCAAAAACTATTAAAAAACTTGAACTGAATTTGAAAATAAGGGCTTCTTAACCAACCCTATGAGCTTTTGAAATTTGAAAATCAAAAATCACTCTTAACGTTTTGTTTCAACTTTTGATTGATTGATTTTCCTTCCAGTCCCGTAACACTGCAGCTCTAAAGAGCAATATGTCCTATTCCTCTTTGTTCACTCAGCAGACAGATATACTTCTTATAATTATTTAAGTTATTAGTTAGCATCATAGCCGTAGAATCCATATTAATATTGTGTTTTTTTATGTCTATATAAAAAAACTTTGTATTTACCTTATACTGCTTTTCGTATGTCCTTATATAAGTTTTGGAAGACTCCTTACCGAGTGTTTGTCTGGAAGATGGCTCAAAGATTGAACACTCAGAAAAATATGGGGGGGGGCAGGTTCTTCCTCTTGGGTCACTTCTAGAGATCCCCATATTATGTAGATGACAATAATGTTTCCTAAAGTGACATTACCCCCACGGCCATCCTTAGGTATTTCCTGTCCAGATCAAGTATTCTCGAGCAAGAGTATCGCAATGATACCTATCATTTTCTTTTTATGCTTCAGTTCAGCAGTTTGGTTCCAAACCTCTGATGTATTGCACTGATACACCCATATATCAGTGATTTGCTGATTCCCAGAGGTGCTTACAGTCCAGTGAACCATGTGCATTTGATTGAACTTAACTCATTTATTACATTTTCTGGGGTCATTAAGGTAAAATTCATGGGGAGGCTCTGAATTCAGAAATATTGGTTTGTTCAAAATTTTAGCCTTATGGTACATGTTAGGGGAAAGTGCACCTACAAAAATTGAAGATACTAGAAATTCTGTTACTTTTGTATTTAATACTTTGTTTTAGCCAATGCTTAGTTTAGCTGCTGTTTGTGATTTTATGTGAAAAATTCCTCCTATGTCAGTTCATTCTAAAATTTGGCTTAAATGTAATGTATAGTTCATATAGAACTTTTGTAATATTTATTGTCTAGAGCTTATTATATCGGCAGTTGGTGAGTTTCCACATACCCCTGCTTTGAAATTGGTCCATTTGTTCTAAAGTTCTTTCGATATTATTGATCAGATAAACTTAGAACTGTTACAAACACAGCATTAAAATAAAATGTGCTATAAGTGAGAATGTTACTGCTGTTTACCTACTATTTACAGTACTGGAAACCATTTTTCACAGAAATAGTCTTAAAATGAAATGCGCAGTGTACATTTGTAAATACGGTATTATTTTGTACAATATTAAATATGACATTTTGAACTTTTATTATAAATACATTGTAATTGTCAGTTAAGTAATATTAGGTTCCTATTTGTTATTTATGTACCTTTGTATTTTAATTGTAGTGTTCAGACACCTCTGTTAAAACAGTAACCTCTTTCTGAACTTTTCTTTCATGAACATTACTTAGTAGTCAGGTGGTATTTTTTTTTTGTATTTTATCATTCATTCCTAAAGATTTTGTGTACTTAAAGCGTATTATAAGTTTAATTTCCTATTTATTTATGAAATAAAGAATATAATTTCAGGGCTTTTGTCCATTTTTACCTGATACATTCCTTTATGTGTTTGTTCATAGAAGTCCTTAAAAAGTCATTTTATTTTGCTTAGTATGTTGTTTAGGACAGTTTAGTTTTATTTAGTATCACTTTCACATAAGTTTTTTTAAATGATTTTTTCATATTATCTTTGTAAAGAATGAGTTGTATTCTTTAAAACAAATGTAGATTCTTTTCTTCTCAGCATAGCACAGGCCACTCGGCATTTTGCACCATCAAAACGTGTTATGTTTTTCGAAAGCTGTAATAATTGTAGAGGTCTTCTCAAGCCTCCTCTTCCTTTAGTCCTATATCCCAGAATATATTTCAGAATTCTATCTCCCTTTATTATTTGAAGATGTTCCATCAATTTACTGTAAACTGATTCTCGTTATACTTATCTGCAACTTTTTTTATCTTATCACAATCTGAATTCTGTCTTCCCAAGTACAGCTTTTGTAGAAAGTGTATCGCTGCTGGTACCAATTTTGGTTTCTTTCTCTCTGTAAAAGCCCATACAAAAGAGTCGCTACCATACAAAAGAGTGGAAACTGCCATTATGTTATAAAATCTCAGCAATGTGTGTTTGTGAGCCCTGATTAAGTGAAGTATGCAGAAAAATATTTATTTTATCTATGTTGATTAATTAATTAATTAATTTACATGTATTTAACAATCCATCCAACCTTTTACAAACTTTTGGTAACCATTATTTTTTTATGTGTTTCTACAGAAAGGGGTTAGAATAAAACTTAACTAATATAAAATTTAGAAATCATATATAATTATGTTTTTATTTAATATTTTTATTTTAAGTTACTGATAAAGAAGGATATGTTAATAGAATATTTTCTATGAATTATAAGTTAAAAAATTGTAGCGTTTAGCTTGCAGTTGTAACGGTGAAAAACATCAGTTTTTTTATAATTTTTGTATTCATCCTATATATATGTGTTAGTATCATATTAACTTCTGACAAAATTATATATAAATTTTTAATTTGTCATTTGGTGATTTTTAATATATTACAGGATAATTATTTAACTTTAAACTATAGTTATATTAAACTATATTATATTATATTAAACTATAGTTATATTGTTATTGGTTTTATAAAACAATTTTTTAAAATCATTTTATAAGTGTTGTTTCTTTTTAGTGTTAATATTTTATTTGGTTTTTGGTATTTGGTGTATTATACTCTATAACTGTATTTAACAGGGTCTCTTTTTGATTTTATTTTTCTATATTTTTGTGTAAAGATTTTTATATTTTATTTTAATTGTAAGTATATAGTGAATGATTTCCCAAAAGTTTTGTGAAAACAGGTGGCATAAATAATCACAAGACTATGATGTTATTTTGATTGTTATTTAGTTACTGGAAGGCTTTAATATTGATTATACAGGATTATTATAGTACTTTTTTTAATTTTAGTTATGTGTAGATAAATATTGTACTTCAAAAATTTAATTTTAAAAACTTAATTATTAAGTTTAAAAATTATGATGATTAACATTAAACTGCAATAATTTTTCCCCATAAAATGCAGTGCAGGAGTTAATTTCAATTGCAATAGTTTGTGATAGTGTGACAGTGAGATAACCTAGATGAATTGTTTGTTAAAATTCTGTTTTCTTATAGAATTCCCATCCATTATTTTGATCAGATTGCATTTTCTTGCAGTGTATTGTTTCATATTATTAATCTTGACTGATTATTCAGTATAAGTAACACTGATGCTATAAGTCTGTGTAGCTGTAAAGGCCGACCTGTTGGTAAAGTGTTCAGCATAACTGACTTGTATGCCAGGGTCCTGAATTCAATTCCCATTCAAGGCAAAGCTTAAAAATAAAATTCTCAGTCTCTCCCCCCTCTTTCTCTCTGGTCGGTCCTATGACCAGTTACTGTTCATCAGTCTCATATGATATACCTCATCAGTAGATGTGACTTCTAATTTAATTCCTGTTGCATTCAATTTCAGTGCTTGCCTGTGTAGGTTCTTACAGGTTATAAATGATTAAAAATATATCTATTTAACAAAAAATTTGTTTCTATTTAAGGAGATTTACTGCAACAACATAGCAGAAAGTTCATATCCTAATTTGTTTGACAATTATTGTTACTCAATTAAAACCCTATGACCAGCCTTGGTGTAGTAGTCAGCGCAACTGGCTTCTATGTGTCCCAGGTTTGATTTCTGGCAAGTTCTGGTATTCCTTCAAGACTCATTTCGTACATCACCCTTCACCATCTGCATTAGCATTAATGTGCAAAACTGTCAGGCATAAAATAAAAAAATTACATTAGATAAATTGACATAGGGTAAAGCTAACAGGGTTCAGATTGTTGGGTCTGTAACTTTTATCTCTGCAAGTTCCATCCTGTCATACTTTTTCAGTATTGTTATAATTTTTTGTTTACATTGGTTTCATCTAAAATTATAAACATTTTTTTTTTGTATGAGAAGTGTTCAATTAAAAAATTTATTAATGTAACATCAAGTATTAAATTTTTTCTTAAAATTCAGTTTCATCTAACTGGATTAATGCTTTCGTTTATTAGTTTTGTAAATTAATTTGCTGTAATAATTTTTCTGTAGATACTTACAGTAGATTAAAAAAGCACAAACATTGTAATTGAGGCGGTAGCTGGAAAAAGGGCGTATTTGCAAAAGTGGTGTTTTGGGAAAATGAAGTTTGAAAATTTCCTTTTGTCGCATTTAAAAGTTATGAAAAGCATTAGTGGTCTTGTTAAATCTTTTATGTGGCAAATGTAATCAGCAACAAATGCTGATAAAAATAATTTTTTTTTCATAATTAACTAATTTAGATAATTTAAATTCTTTAAAGTGTTGCATACGCCCTTTTTCCATAGAACAAAATATTTGCAACAATGAAAAGTGTTGAATTATTTTTTATTATTTATAAAACAAATTAACCCTAAAAATACAATATAATAAAAACATAAAATGTTAGATCTAGTACAGTACATAATTAAATGTTCAAAATGACATATTGGCAAGAGTTTTTAACTTCCATGTAACCTTAAGAACTTTCAGTGGATTTAGTCTGAACCATCTTCATTGTCAAAATCTTCACAATCTGTTTGCACCTCATCCTCTTGCTCATCACCGGAGTCACTGGATTGTCTGGGTTGAGCTAGTGATTGGTTTCTTTCAAAGTAGTCCGTGTAGAAACCACGATTTTCTGCAGCCAAAAACGGAAGAAGTGACACCACATCTCTGATTTTGCTTGATTTCACTTTTATTTGTGGTAGAGGAATCAGCTCTATTTCTTTAGGATGGCGCTTCATATATTTAAATGGTTGTAATACCTCAGTATACGCAGAAGAACATGCAATAGCTCCACAGCTTTTATACTTGATGATGACAAACTTTTGTATGCCAAACTTCGAGCCTTTGCTAGTGGGAGTCTTCTGGTAGTGTTGATTTAAGGCACTTTTCCAATCGTACAATGTTTCTCGGCCATGAACTAATACAAATGGTGATGGGGTTTGACGACACATTCTAATGTTTTCCAAATAAGGTTCTGGTGTTTCAATCACTGCCGTTTTCTTTACACCCGATTTCATTAAACCAAAGTTTCTGTCACATTGGCCAAAACTATGGCCCCTAACAGGAAACATTTGTGTAACTTGTACACCAAAAGTATATGCATACCAGGAAGAAAACATCATGAGAGTGGCATTTTTGTTTTGACCACCAGCAGCATCTGACAGAAGAACTATTTCTTTCATGTTTGGATATTTATCTTTAATTTTTAATAAGCATTCAAATAGAAAAGATGCAACAGAGTCTGACCCTTTTTTTGCTTGGCCTTCTAAAAAGGTATAGTAATACGAAGAGTCATCGTTATGGATGTGTACATTAAATACATAAAGCCAAAGAAGCCTCTTGAAAAACTGTTTAGTGACATTTAATTTTGGCAAAGGAAGGTTTTGGGCGTAATCAAATTCAAGGACCAACATATCATTACTTTCTTTTGCTTTTTTGATGTACTCTCTTTTTAGATCCTTGTGTTTTTCTACTTTTTTCTTGTGAACATTAAACCGTAAGAGACATTCGTCTTGAGGATTAACAGCAAGTTTCTTCTCACATTCTGTACAGAAGTCGCAAACGTCTGTTTTTGCTTGAGACAAAGTAAAATTTGTACTTCTGTAAAATTTGAAGTAAGTTTTGTAGGCCATTTTAAGTTTTGTTTGAGTTTTTTCTTCAAAATATTCACAAAAGGACGTGAATATATCTTTGATTGTTAAATTAGGGTTCTCAAAGTACAGCCTATTACTTTTCTTGATAGCGTAGTGACTTGTTTTGTGGGGAATGCTTTTCAGGTGTTCTAAGGCTAAATCCCAAACATTTTCATCGAGTTTATGGGGACGGTTTGTATGACAACCTCTCTTTTCTTCAAAACCTGAACCACTGACAACTTTGTTTTGAACTACTCTAAGCCTCTTTTCTGAAATTTGCAATACACATAGAACAAAACTACGACAAACTTCAACAGATGTCCCTTCTACTTTGAAGACATAAGTCCAAGTATTTAATCTATTTTTCTTAGGATCAGTTACTCGCCTGCGTCCAATGGTTTCGTTAAAAATCAAACTACCAATAATCGCATCTTGGGTAGGCTTTGAACTCGCCTTATAGAACATATCAAATACAGTTTGTTGGTCTTTGGGTGGAACATTTTTTGGACAATTTTTCAAGCAACATTTACTTACGGCTGTGAATTTTTTTCCTGGATTTTGAACACCATATTTTGTAACATACTGTTCACCAGATAGTCTCTTGCGTTTTCTAATGTTCTTCACTCTGTTTTCTTCATCCACTGATTTTTTCTTTCCACCATTCTTTTTAAACGAATCTTCTATTTCTTTTCTATAGTTATTTTTAAGCGTACTTAACATTTTTATACTAATAAATAAAAAAGATTTTTATTAACAATGTTATTTTATACTAAAACTGTTAAAAGCACACAATTTTGAGGTTAACACAGGATACACTGCAGCTGTCTATGGAAGAAGGGCTTAAAAACCACTTTACTAAAACAGCTGTAACTCAGTGAGTTTTCGCCATAGAGGTAAAAGATTTTGCAGGGGAACTAACAGATATATGAGGAATCAAATAAAACGATCTCCGGAAAAAGGGCGTAAACACCAATACGCCCTTTTTCCAGCTACCGCCTCAATTTAGTCATTAACATATTTTGAAAGCCTGAACATTAACACAAATTATATCATTAATGTCAATTTGTAGTATGTAGATAATTAACAGATTTTGTCAATTTACATTATATTTATGTATTATGTAAACTATTGTTATAAAATATATAATACTTTTATTTTTATCATGTAGGTATTTTAAAGCTTGATCTAAATGTAGATTTTGATACAATAACCCAGGTGTGTATGCCATATTTTCAACATGTTAAAATCTACTTTATGCAAAAATAATTGAATCTCATTTTGTTTAAACGTAAAATATTTATTCTTAACTCTCCAGCCAGTCACTGCAGAACGTTAATCGTTATAATCATGTTTTGTTGCTACCAGTAGATAGAGTTCATCAGAAATTTATAACTTCTTGTATTACTTGTCGTGGAGATCATCATCTGTGAAAGTCGGATTAAAAATTTTTGTTGGATTGCTATTTTTTTTCTGTAATTACAAATTATTCTTTTTTGTTCTGTTTTTTTATAAATATATAAGTTGTTATAATATTTGATTATAAATGGTTTATTTAGTAATTAAAAATTATGAATACAATTTTTAAATGGTTATTAAACTTTTGCACTTACCTACGTGTATTCAACAGTAAGCTTTGCTCTTGCAAGTTTGTAATGGTTGGTAATGCTTTTTTTGTAAAAATAAAATTTCCATTACTTAACTCTCATTTTTTATAACATGAAAAATTTATTTGTAATTAATTATATTATATTGCTCTAAATCAGCAGTTCTCAAAGTGTGCATTGGGGCCCCGTGTCTCGGCTTACGCAATCATTTTTTTTACGTTTTACCTTATCTCCTTCTCTGGGAATGGAATCACCCGTGTAACATAGTTGATGACAATGTACTGTACAATGGTTGTTGCTATATAATTACAATGTGTACTGTACGTACATATGGCTGGTTGGTTGGTTTATAAGGGTGCCACCGGAAATAATGTGTACATCAAGGGAGCCGCAGATCTACAAAGTTTGAGAAGCACTGTTCTAAATAATAATTAAGTGTTAAAGCAAAGAAGGTCAAACCAAACATTTTGTAAAAAGTTTTATACATTTCATGTCAGTTTGGCATACAGTTGTGTATCATTACAAAAAAAAGCTGGTGGGTTAAAAATATAAAAAAAGGTAAATCTGTAATTATGTGACTAGTTTTTTATATAATTTCATTTTTATTTCCCTATAATGCTACAAATATCACTCAATAATTTTTTAACTTAACCTTTCACTATGTAAACTTGTCTCAGAAATAGCACAAAAATTGATGAGCCATTTATTGAACCAATAAGAGTAAAATGTATATTGATATCGTAGTCATTTCGCATTATGAGCCAAAAATTAAACCCCTTCCAAAATAATATTTTTTAATATAGCCTGTGCCTTCAATATGTTTCTGACGTAGTTTTATAATTACAGATTTACAACAAAAAAAATTACATATATGTGAATAGAACTTGGCAGTAACATAATTAATTGTTAGAATTTGTTGTAAAAATATTTAAAAACATAATAATTTCAGTGTTTTACATCATGTATTTCTATATGGTTACCTGTGATTAAATTTATATTTATTGGTTGATATAAGAAGAAGTTAATTATAATCGGTGTTTTATATATTTGCATAATTTATTCATAAAATGAATAATTTTGCTTTAAACTGTGATCGCTGCCGATCATTTATAATCTCAAACATATCAGTGGCATCAATAATATTATATTATGGCAAATTTTAAAATTCTGATTAATGTTTAATAGCTAATTAGATAACACCTATACAATTAAACAGAAATGAAAATGTTAACCGACGACAAAAATTTTATAACTGTATTTCAATTACTACTCGTATATTATCTAGATGTTATTGAATCTCAGTTAATAGTGATACATTTAAGAATTATATTTGTAAATGTGTATCTTCCAATAAATGTGATTATATTTGTATTTTAAAAAATATTGTTTGATAATGTGTTTTTACATTATATTATTCCTGCTTGTTGATCTGTTTTATTTAATTTACTGGTTATTAGAAACCATAATGGGGTCACAAAAAAGTGAGTATTAAGAAGTTTACAAACTCTCAGACTAGCTGGTAATGGAACCACAATATTTATTCGGCTGTATAATTGAGTAACGCAGTCATGATATTATTGGATTAATTTATTTTTGCAAATATGAAAGCAGTGTGTAAGGTAATGATTGTTGTAAAGATTATCTCTTTTTGATATTTTCCTGAAAATAATTTAAATTAATGAACTTGGTTGAGTTTATTGGAGTACATTTGAAGCTAAAGAAACTCAAGAAAACCAAACTGTAGTTTAATTATATTTACTTTTTAAAGTTTGATACTGTGTGATCTCAAGGTACATGATTAATAAATTGGAACTGAGAAAATCATCGGGTATCTCAAAATCACGTATCTCAGAATCCATGTTCAATGTAAAATGTCTATAATCCAATCATAATTGATTCCAATACAAGACATACGTACAACTTAATGCACTCATAAATTCGGTACGAGGTAAAAAAATAATGTTTAATAAAAAGTAATTTAATAAATTCATTATTTTTATTTCATTAAAACACAAATTAATATTTCTTATGCAGGAAGTTCAAATATGTCACAGCAATATTTTCAACCACGTGTTTAATATTGTAGTTCTTCCAAAAATTAATCACGGTACCTAATTGGAACATCAGCATTTTCTTGGTCAGCGTCGGTTGCACATAAACACTGGTCAAACGTAAGTTTAGCATTAAACCTTTCAAAATGGATGATGACTTGCTGATCCATAGGCTGAATAATGGACGTCGAGTTTGACAGATTGAACTCCTGGAAAAAATCACTTTCTAATCTTAGCGAAGGAGAATGTGCTGAACCATTTTCTAAAACTAACAAAGCTTTTTTGATATAATTTTTTTTATTTTAAATATCTCCACACTGCTGGCTGACAGAAGTTTTTAAATCAGTCAGAAACACGATCAGTCAGGACGGAGCAGGGAGTGATACACCAGATGCCAGTACAGTAATACTAGATCAGACCCTCGAATTAGTGGAATATGTACACGTGTACCTTGGTCTGAATTCAATAATCATTTATTATCGAAACCTCATAACTTGAGTACCTCGTATCGTGAGACCACACTGTATTTTCTTCTTGATTTGTGTAAAGTATTCCAATTTTTTTTATTATTTTTTATGTTGGCATTTTGATATGAAATTACATATTTTTGATTGTGCAATTTTGTCACAGTGTTTTGAGGTTTTCTTCATTTATTAATATTCTCAGCTCATACCATCAGAAAAAAGTATAATATTAAAATTAGTGGTGATTATTTTCAGTGGCGGTGATTAGGGTTATAAGCTGAGGGACAAAAAGATTATTAAACAACAAAAAATACTGGTGATTTTTTAAGATGGTTTAAAAAGTAATTTTTCCTCAAAAAGGGGGCAATGTTTACAATGGTTCCTTTTATAATTTTTCCTATAAAGTTATACAATTGGGAACATTTACTGCATAAAAACAAAAGTATATTTACACACATTTGGATTTTTATCTTGTCCTATTGTAGCAAATATTAAAAAAATAATTTCCAACTTAAATGCGTTAGTACAGGTTATTAAAAAATTAGGTTATTTTACTTACATTTGAGTGAAAGATTGAAAGTTAGTTTTGAGAGGGGTGTTATTAATTATTATTGAAGGCTTTGAGTCTTTTTTTTTTTCTTTGTTTAACATTGTAACTTGGGTTACAAACTGTAACCCAACATTGGGTTGTAACTGTAATGATGAAATTATTTTTTGTAACATATGAAAAAACCGTGCCTGAGTGGGATTCGAACCCAAGACCCCAGGCTTGAACACAAAACTTTGAGTCTTAATGTTGTAAACAAACGTAAATGATGATTAATGCAGTTTTATTAATTGGATTTTTATGCCATTAACTCCAATGTACCTTATCTTGAATATTGTGGTGTATTTCATTTGGTTCTTTTGCAGAAATTAAATATTTTAGATGTATAGCTTTTAATTTTCTTTTTCTTCACAAAAATTTGGTTGTTGTTTATAGCATTCAATTGTTGTCTTCACGTATAGACATCTCAACATGTATATTCGTATATTTCATTGAATTTAATTTAAAATCCTTGTTCAACTCTATTTTTTTTAAATTATTCTATTCAGTTTGTGGCATTAACATGCATTGTGAGACTTAGCTTCTGTTAGCTACTTGATGATGTAACCTGAAACCTAGCTCAGTATCAAATATTTATATTATGCATCTTAATATCTTTATTAATTTTCTTTGTTAAAAAAAATTCTTCTACAAGTTAAATGAATATTACTGGTAACATTTTATGAAGTTCATTTATTTCACTTGTTGAATTAGTAATTGTATACATTAACAAATATTTCTGCAAGATTTACCATCAGTTGGTTTGGATTTTGCAAACAGATTATTTTTATTTTTTTTTTTTATTCCTAATTTGTGTACGTTGCAATCTGTTCAATTTAGAACAATAAGCAACCCCTTGACCCAATGAGATGAGGATGATGTGTATGACGTGTAAATGAGGTGTAGTCTTGTACAGACCCAGGCCGACCATTCCTGAGAGAGTATGGTTAATTAAATCCCAACCATCAAAGTACACCGGTAACCACTGTCTAGTATTCAAATCCGTATAAAAGTAACTACCTTTACTGGGATTTGAACCAGGAACCTTCATCTCCGAAAATCAGCTGTTAAACAACTGATTTTGGCTACGACTTTACCTCTAGACCAACCCGGTGGATTAACAGATTATTGAGCTTGTTTTTGTTTTGTTTAATAAACCTTGTTTTTGCTGAAGGATTAATTTCGGCTTTATATGTAGATTGGTTGATTCATTGCTTTAACCATATGGTATTAGAATTTCACTTTTAGTATCATTTTGACACAATATATTGTCTTAGTATGTTATCTAAGCACGTATTACTTTAGCTGACATGATTATAAAATAACAAAGACAGGAATTATAATATGTTGCTTAAGTTGATTTTATATTTTGCTTGTAATACCCATCTTTAATTTTATTGTTATAACATAGTATGTAGTAAGTGTCATTCTTTATTATTGTATTTCAGTGATATTGTTGAAAGTTATATGCAACGAGTATTTTTTTTTTTTGTTAATTTTTGCTGTACTTTACAGTGACATGAGAATAATAAACTTCATGTACCATGAGATACAGACATACTTCATGCATTTGAGATAACAGTAAATATAATTGCTGTTGAATATTACTTTTGTCAAATGCTGGCAAAAAATCTTCTTGTAATACCTTGGTAGAATACATTTAATAGTGGATTCATTCTTGATTAGAATTATTAAAGTTTCTTCATTTCATGACTAAAATTTTATGAGTTAAGTGAATATAGTGTGATTAAGTCCAAGAATATTAGCATTCAGTTGTTTTTTCCTGAAGTCTTGTCTACAATTATGAATGTAGACCAATCAGAAAAAAAGTATGAATTCTACAACAGTGCTACTTGAGATAGTCGAGCATATCAAATTAGTAGAGATTTGCTGGGCAGATTCCTGATTTCAGTGAACTATCAATTAGATCAACTTATTAATCAGTTGTACCATTGATGAATAATTCAAAAATGAACTGTTTAATTTTACCCCATTATAAAAATTATGAAAAGGTCAGTTGTTCACTTACCCTCACACCTAATACTGTTGATAATTTTTTTCACTATGAACTAGTGATGAGGTTTATTTAATATAACAGGATTAATAACATGGTTACTGGATTGAGGTAGTTATCATGATTACAGGTTACTAAAAACACCCTGTTATTTTAATAACACCCTGTCTGTTAGCTGTTACTTTATAACACTGTGATTCTAAGCAGCTTAATAAACTGATGTACGAATGACGCTTGTCTGACTGTTATAACAGCATAAGACTGTTAAAACTAAATGAAGTTATCAGTAACCTTTTCGTGTAATAACACCTTTTTAAGTTTAACTACATTATAATACTGTTATTAATACAAACACAAGATGGCAAATCTCACTGAATTTCTCACAGACACAAAGTTAAGACAAACAGCATTATTTCCTGTAACCAAATACAACCACTGCAAACAAACGCATTTTTCACAAACTCAAGGGTGGCCAGTCGCGCTGTAACTTTCACGAACACACATCAAGGCACTATAGTTACTATACATCGTACACAGAGATGAGAAGTCTGCAGCTATGCATCCATAAAGGCATCGGTAGGAATAAAGCAACTCAATACTCAAAACAAACTGTCCAGCGGTAACGTCATGACTCGCTGGACAGTTTGTTTTTACTACCATTTTCTGTACCAATAAAACTTTGTACAAAAATCTCTGTGTTTGTGAATAATTTAGTTCACTTTTTTCTGCCTATTATCACCTAAAAAGTTGTGCTATTAACGATTACTACATTGTACTGTAGGCTGGACGATAAGTGTTATTTTAATAACAGGTTATAGAATTCTGTTATCGAGCAGGCTGTTATTTTCAGTAACAAGTTATCAAAAATTGTTTTATTTCCCATTACTACTATCAACACATTGTATTTAAAGGATAATGACTAGCAAGACGTCCACAAAATGCAAGAGTATTAACTCAGCGATTCAAAGAATTGGTGACTTTGCTAAAAAATAAAGTAATGGGGAATTCTCTTCTTAGAAATAAATAAAGCATTTTTATTTTTATCTTTAAAGGTAATATTACACAGTTCTTGGAATTATTAGTATATTGATAATTAAATCTACGTTTCTAAACTGTAGTTATAAAATTGCATGGTGCACTTAGTTATCACGAAAAATTTGAAAATTCATATTCAATCATGTTTATTGAAACGATGCAATGTTTCATTAATAAATTTGTGTAATATAAGTAGCATTAAGAAGTTTATATTGGTATAGTACTTTGTGCATGTTGTCATTAATTGTTTGTTATTATTTTTGTTTTGTTTTTGCGTTGCATGCAGACAGGACCAAGCTCAAGTTGGGATTTGTAATTCTAATAGACTTGCACTAACACATAAACACAGACATTGTATGTAATTATATTTTAATGAATTAGGAAATTTATATGCCTATGTAATATTAAACATTTGTAGGCATATTTTGTTTGTTGTTCTACAGAATAAATTGAAACATAAGTTACTTTATTAGGAGATAAATGTGGTTGTTGTTTGGATGGCAACATTTATTTGGCAAGGCAAAACTTTAACCAGTCTCTGTACCTCTTAAATTTTAATTTAATGAATCTTTATGAGTCTAAAAAATATCTCATTCACTTACCTTTTTTTAGGTAATTTTTTTTAACATCTCAAGAACATTTTTTATTTATTAAATTTAGACAACTAGTTACATTATCTAATTTTTTTTGTAATGAGCTACCAAGTTTGTAGACAATAATACTTTCTTCAGGATTTTATATAGTCGCGTACAATTGTTTTTTCAGGTCTTATTTAAGAGTATTTTTTAAAATTTTATCATTTCAGACACACCTGACTAAGTTATGAAAAAATTTACCATTAATTATTTTTTGAGAATGTTGTAGTTACTGTGTGGAAAGATTTGATTGCCTTTTGCGGAAAGAAGCAGAATCGGCCTGCTACTAGCCTTTTCAATAACATTTCATTATGTACTATTACTAACTGTACACTGGACTTGGTACATAATGAAGTGTTATTGATAAGGCTAGTAGTGGGTTGATTCTACTCCTCTCCGCATAGGGGAATCAAATCTTTGCCATACAGTAGCAGGCAATCAGACTGGACTTACAGGTTTTTTTAGTTGAGTATTTATATATCAGGTAGATTTGACAAGTTGGATATGAATTAAAAACATTTTTTTTGTTATAAGTCTCTCAACTGGTTTGATGCAGTTCTCCAAGCTGTTCTAGCTTGCTCAATTTGTTTCATATCTAGATACCTGCAACACCCTACATCTTTTATAATTTACTTTAAATATTCTAACCTTTGCCTCCCCCAACAATTCACTCCCTCAATATTACCCTCCATGATTGATAGAGCAATACCTGGATGTCTTCAGATATGCCCCACTAGAGCCTATCTCTTCTTCTGGTAATTTGTTTCCTTATTCTTCTTTTTTCATCCTTTCATCTAAGAACCTCTACATTTCTTATTTGTTAGTTACTGAAGTTTGAGTAATTTTAATAAAAATATCACTTTATTAGGTATCTAAAAGGATGTTGGCTGTATAACAATAGCACACACAGTATTAAACTACTTAATTTGTACTTTATTTTTATAAAAAAAAATTAATGTGAGATTTAACATAAAGCCAATCGGATGAAGCAAAAATACTTTAGCTTCTTTTGAATTTCCTTTTAATTTCTTGCAAGTTAATTATTTCACTGCCCCCATTATTATTTTTTTTAAATTTATACCTAATTGTTTTCACTTAAAATGTTATCTTGCTGTATGTTTTACTTTTGGTCTTGTATATTTTTGCTGAAGTTGTCCACAATCTTTTGTATTATGCCTTTATTAGAAGTATTTACTATTTACTTCATATGATTAGCAATGAAGATTCTCTCCTGTTCTTATCACTATTGTGGCAGTCAGGTCTAACAATCACAAAAAACCCATATTATTGAAGAATAGGGTCAGATACAAACAATTGATCATTATAAAGATATGTTTCCATATTCTATTAGATGCATTTCATTTTTTTAACATCTGAGTCCATTTACAATCATTTTGAAAACAAAAACTATAAGTAAATAATATGGAAGTGTTGACATGGCAAAGACAATACCCAAAAGAAAAGAAAAGACTTCCAAAAGAAAACAAAATTATTTACAATTTTTTTAAAACATTAGGCTTAATCTAGATAAAATATGAATATAGTAGAATGCATAGAGGAAGATGTTGATAGAGAATATTATGGACTTCATTGTTTACAATGTAGGTTAGTCGGTAAATATAAACGGAAGTTTAAGGAATTTAATTTTTTTAGTCGTGTTACGTCTTTGCTATTATCAAGTAAATTAAGTGCCAAAGAATTTGGGTGATCAGCTAATTTTTCTTGATATTTCGAACTTTGCTGCATAATTTTTTTTTGACTGTGTTGACACGTAAGTCCTTATGCAGCGCATCATTTGTCACATACCATGGAGCATTTGTTATTATCCGTAAAACTTTTGACTGGAATTGTTGAATAATAGCAAGATTTGATTTTGTAGCCGATCCCCAATGCGGTAACCCATAAGTCCACAGCGGTTTCAGTATGGCTTTGTACAGATGCATTTCTAATTATGTAAACTATCTTATGTATGAACTTTATTTCATTGAGGGATGTATGACAGTAGTGCTTTGAATAGTCATTCACATGTACCTGCTTTTCACTCTGCCCTTCATTCTATAGAAAACTGGTAACTTTGTTATCATCTTCGTCAGCCATAAAAATGATCACAGCTTATTATGCCATGTGTACTGTATCAATTACTGAATTATTTTTTCAAATCATAAAATGAACTAGCCTGACTCATATTGTACGTCTTAGGAGGCTCACTTTTCTCAGTCCTCATGTTCATTCAAATGCACAGTTTGATAGTAATGTATCTGAAAATATTTTTGAAAAACAAGTAAAAATGATAGTTCATGTTAACCGTAAGTTCAAACTGAGATTTTATAAATTCCTTTACTTCTGATACTCTCTAAAAATGATGGTAATACTTAATGGAATTTAGATTGTCCAGCAGATGCAGTGTAGAAGCATATTTATTTCATACAAAAAGAACAAGATTCAATCAAAATATTATATAAACTGTGCAAATGAAATGATTTGTACTATTCAATTAGTTATTTCATAATACAGTTCATTCTGATAAAATTACACTACTGAACATACATAATTAAGTAACATTACATGTTTGTCACTTGCACGTAATTAACTAATTTTGGTGAGTATGTCAATAATTATAATAACGCATGATTGTTCATGTTTAAATTAATCTTTGTTTATACTTATTTGTCTTAATTTGATCTAGCTTTCGTACATCACTTGCATTGATGTAGTGAACAAAATTTTGCCTGTTGAAAAAATAATAATTATGAATTATATAAGTCATAATGTTGTTTTTCTCTACATACAGCGTTGACATTTCTAGTACATCCAAACTTGTGTTAAAAGACTGCTGAATGTTGAGAGCTAGAAAATAGTCTTTGAGCGGTGGTATTTAATTAAGGATGAAGTGAAGTTTGTGATTTTTTTTATTTAATAACTTTGGTGTATTTCTGAATCACATATGTTACGTTAGCAAAAAAGAAATATATTTGTTAGAATATTCATTAAACTCAGGATCTCAGGATCTCCTACGAGAAAACAAAATCCATGATCCGAGATGAACTGTGCATCTCCAGGATTGAAATTAATGACCACTTCATTGACATTGTCCCGGAGTTTAAATACCTGGGCGAAACCCTAGCTTACTGTGACAACGAGACCTTATCTTGGAAAATCCGGACAAACAAAACTAAGAGGGCACAGGCTCTGACCAGAAACACATACAATAAGAAAAATGCATCCATCCAATCTAAGATCCGCCATTACAAAACCGTAGTACAACCTGAGGCAACCTACTGCTGCGAAACTCTCTCCTACCTCAAAACTAAAAGCAAAATTTCTGAAATACAAAGAATAGAAAGAAGGATTCTACGGACAATCTTAAACAAGAAGCACAAAAAAGATGGGATCTATGTGCTCTTGCCCAACAAAGAGGTCTACAAGGAAATAGAGCCGATCACTGACACAATGCGGAAAAAAACGGATGTCTTACTACGGACACCTTCTGCGGATGCCTGACACCAGAATCCTGAAGCAGATTATCTCCAAACTTAAAAATTATAAAGCACCGCCAAATTGGATTTCGGAAACACAGAAAGATATGGAACTACTAAACATCACAGAAGAGGATCTAATTCTGCAGACCGACAAAATTAAATCCCTTAAATCCCCACACACCACGTTCAATGAGGAAACGAGACATAGAAGACCCGGAATAGTCGTTTCAGACGAGATTCGCCGACAAAGATCGGAGCGAATGAAAGCCTACTGGGCGAAAAGGAAACTCACAAGACCAAGAGTTATTAGAAAACGTTTCTGAAAACTTTTTCTGTTTTGATTAAAGTGGTTCATTGATGGCCATAAAAGCAAAAAGAAAAGAAAAGACTAAACATATGTATAACTTATTCTAGTTTTGAAGTTCTGCATTTATTTTTACTATTAATATATTAATTATAAATGTGTGTGTATTTTACTAAGATAGTACCTTATATTGCTTTGACATAATGCAGCACTTTATCCACACAATATTTCACTTTTTCCTAATTTTTTTAAACAGCACCGAAGTTTCAACAAAAGGTAAAAAGTGTTTTAACAATTAAATTGATACATTGAGCGTGATAACCATCATAAAATAATAAATGCTCTGTTCACAGAATTCCAATTAGTCAAACAGTTTTAAACTAAATATCCCTTTTAGCAACAAATACAAAATGCTAATGATATGGTGGTTGTTGGTTTGGAAAAGGGGTGGCTGCTAAAGAGGAACAGAAGATTTATGGGCCTGGAGCTAAATAAAATCTGTTCTTAGAAAACTGTTCGTTAAGAAGTTTGACTTTACAAATTCACTGTAAAATAATACTAATTTTAAAGCTGCTTCTTAAAAATAGCTTACAAGAAAAATATAATTTACTTGTTTACCTTTCTTGCTTTAAATGTTAACTTATTAGATAACTAAAAGTCAGCATTTAAAACTCCATGCGTATTTTTATTGTGCTGCTGGTAAAACCCTTGTCAATATATAAAAAATGTGCTGTTCAAAAAATACTTGTCAAACAAGTGTCAGATTTTATTAGATTCTTTGTACATGGAAATTGTATTCAGTTGTTTTGCACAAAAATATCCATCCAATTATTTTAAAAACATAAAATTTTACAGAAATACCTTAGTTTTCAACTGCAACGTTGTATCAGAGAAGCAGACTTGATAGTTTAATAAAATAATTTTGTATAAAAATGTTAAGAGTTGAAAGTAAAAATTCAGTTTTTTTAAAATTTATCTATTTAAAGTCATATAAACTGCTTGGTCATTAGCGACTACAGTGGATTACATAACATTTACTGTGGGATTTGACACTTAAAAATTTCCAGATCCTGGCCAGAAATCGAGCCCGGGACCTCCGCATGGCAGGCCAATGCGCTAACCACTACGCTACGGAGGCGGCAGCCTTCACAGTTTGTTTATTAAGTGTATTATTGCCTAATTTAGATATTTCTTTAATTTTTTTGAAAATTTCTTAAGTATTCATTCAATTTAGTAATGATTTGATGAGAAAGGTATTTTCTGTTTCAGGAGGAAACACCTCAAGGTTTTTTTGAAGATCATGGACTCGGTTAACCATCTCTTCTACATCTATTTGAAAATATTCTTTAAATACATTTTGCTTCTACAGACTGATGTTATTATATACGTAACAATAATATGTCAACTATTAAGATATCAACTTAATGTTACAGCGAACTTATGCAACATGTACTTAATAATTTAAATCGTTTTAAGAGTACTTAAATAAACTAGTTAGTAACGGTTAAAGACCATAAATATAAGTTTCATAACGAAAAAATGCAATTTCATTGTTATTCCATGTAATAACTTTGTACATCACACAATAAGTCGTTAATTTTTCTACTGTTAATGTTTAAGAGAAATTTTATTGTAGTTATTACTTCTTAATTTGTAATTCTTTCATAAGCATTCCTTTTAAAAATGACATTCATATTGTTAGTTTTAATATAGTTTAATAAATATTATTTAAAGTTTTTGTTTCTATTTAATTGTTTCCCCGTCTATTCTATAAGGAATAGGCTTTTCGTGGAAAATGGCCTATAAGATCTAAAATAGTAGTCGAAAACAAAATCTTGGAGCAAGTGTCAAATTTTAAATACTTGGGATGTGACATAACGCATGATTATGACCGGGATCCTCAACAAAAAATATCGAGGTTCAACATGATATGTGGGGCAATAAACCGATCCCTCAGGAGTAGAGCTAGAAAGAACACCCTTGAGCATATTGAGAACCTACAGGAAAAATTGGTCAGATCATGTTGTAAGAATGTCACAAGACCGCCTCCCTCGATCTGCGCTGCTCTATAAACCAATCTGAAAGAGAAATATTGGTAGGCCGAGGAAAAGATGGACGCCGGAACAGGCTTGAATAGCCTAATCCATGAAGACTACGACGACCATTTTTAAACTATTAAATTTTAAATAAACCATAGCATCCTATGTTAGCATGTTGTCCAGTTATTACCTCTGATCATGAGTGCCATAATAGAAAATACCACAAAGTGTGAAGTGCGTGGCATTATAAGATTTCTTTTGGCGAAAAATTAGTCAGCAGCCGAGATTCATCGTGAATTGTGTGCGGCTTATGGTCCAAACATTATGAGTGAAGGTGTAGTTCATTAGTGGTTGCAAGTTTTAAAAAATAGAAGAACAAACATTCACGATGAAGAAAGGAGCAGTAGGCCTTCTCTTGTCATTGATGACCTACTGAACAAAGTGAATGAAAAAGTTTGTGAGTCCCGTCCCTTCACAATCTCTGAACTTTCCTATCATTTTCCTGAAATTTCTTGGAGTCTTTTACACAAGGTAGTGACAGAAAAACTAGGCTATCATAAGTTTTGTGCTCGTTGGGTACCGAAACTGCTGACCGACAACCACAATGCAAAAAGAATGAGTTCTACCATAGACTTTCTTTCTTGGTATAACTTTGAAGGAGAAGAATTATTACTGGCGATGAGACTTGGGTGGCCTACATGAATGCTGAGACAAACCAGCAGTCAACGCAATGGGGACATACCGCTTCTCCAAGCAAGGCAAGGAAAGCCCATCAAACTTTATCAGCAAGGAAAGTCATGGCTACGGTTTTTTGGTATGCTAAAGGCATCTTATTCGTTGATTTTATGGAACATGATACAACCATCTTTTCTGTAGTCTACTGTGAAACTTGAAAAACCTAAGAAGAGCAATCCAAAACAAGCATTGTGGCTTACTGACTTGTGGTGTTGTGTTTGTGCATGACAACGCTCGCCTTCACATAGCTTGTAGAACAAATGAACTTTTGGCCAAGTTCGGATGGGATGTTTTTGATCATCCCCCATATAGCCTGAACTTGGCTCCTAGTGACTTTCACCTGTTTCCATACATGAAGCGGTGGCATCACAGTGGTTTGTCAGTGACAAAGCTTCAAAATGCCGTGTCAGGTTGGCTACATTCATAGGTGGCAGATTTTTATGCAGAGGGTATTTCAAAGACTGTTCAAAGATATGACAAGTGCTTGAATCTGTTTGGCGACTATGTTGAAAAATAGAGAAAAGTTGTAGTTTTTAGATGTATATAATAAATTTTTTGTATCTTCACTTGTTTAATTTTTATTTCACAATGGAGGTTACTTTCTGGATAACCCTCGTATCTTTTGATTGTTGTCTTTGTTACATGTATTCTACAAATATATTCTTAACATATTCAGTACCTTTTAAGAAGTAGTTTAAATGAAAGAGTAAAAGTTCAGTTTCTAATATTGTAATTTAACCTTATAGGTTAGGTACGCACACTTCAAGATTTCTAATACATTTCTTATCAAAATAAAAAGTGTTCATCATCACAGTATTGTTTTTTGAAAGAATCTACTACACAATACACGGAAGTGCTTGCAAAGGATATTATCACAGTGCACATTCTGTTGTATTGTAAGAACCAGAGCTGAATAAAACCATTAGCTGGTGTGCTATTCTATGCAATTCTACTATTCTGGGAAGGCAGACATTGGAAATTAACACAGATATGTAGTAAAAATTTTGGTGTGGTGGGGGCTAAGTTTGAAGATGTTTTTTTGTTTTATGTCCGATTCTTGGTGTACATTAATGCTAGTGAAGGGTGATAGGTGAAAACGAGCGATGAAAAAATGTGTGTTTTAACCAGGAATTAACCCCAGCATATTAGTTTTTTACAAAATGTGCATTTTCTATTCGAAGGGGGTTGAAGTCCCCCAAGTCCCTTCCCTCGCTACATGCCTACATTCCACTTTATAGTCTAGAATATTCTTCTAGTCTGTGATGTGTAGTATACTACCACTTCCACCCGCATGGTCTAAGTAATACATACATGTAATAGAGTTGACTCCACAATAATAGCAAGAAAAAATATATACATTGTTCAATTTTATTCATTGTATCAAAGTTAATTTGCACTTGCGTAGAGGTACTTGCTGTGACCCAAAGGGGCAGGTATGTTGTAGAATTTACTTGTAGGTGTGATGAGCATTAATATTTTTGTTTGTTTTACATCTGACTTTTGCAATTTCTGGTAATGGAGATGGTGGAGAATAATGATATATGAAAATGAGTGGTGAAAAAATGCCAGACCCGACCGGGAATCAAACCCAGGACCCCGGTGTAGAAGCCGGTTGCGCTAACCACTATGCCAACGGGCTGGCGTATGATAAGCATTAAAAGGAATTATTAAGTTGGCTTAACTGCACAAGTTGAAAACAAGATGAATACAAATACCTTCAGACACACTTGAGAAAAAGCAAAAAAATCAGTGACCAAACAATAAAGTATACTTAATTATCCAAAGAGTATCATCATCAATAATAGTATCATCAATCCCTAATTAGATCAATCAAAGGCAATTAGGTGTACGTATATAACAGCAGCACAATGTTTGATGGGTTGCAGACACACACTGTATTTTAGTTCTACAGTATGCCGAGTGGTTGCCATCAAACTATCAACTACGTTAAAAATCAACTACTACCATCATCTTTGCTTTAAGTTTTTTTTGCCATCAGTCTCTCGACTTGTTTGATGCAGTTCTCCAAGCTGTTCTATCTTGCCCAAGTCATTTCATATCTACATACCTGTACCACTCTATATCTTTTGTAATTTGTTTTAATTATTCTAACCTTTGCCTCCTCCTACAAATCACTCCCTCAACATTACCCTCCATTATTGATAGACCAATACCTGGATGTCTTAAGATGTGATAGATATAACTTTTTTTGGTAAGATGTTTCCAAATACTTCTTTTTTCATCCACTCGTCTAAGAACCTCTAAATTACTTATTTAGTACACCCACCTAATCTTTAACATTTCCCTATAACAACAGATTTCAAAAGGTTTTATCCTCTTCCTTTCTACAGCCCTATCACCCACGTTTCACTCCCTACACTACACTCCCAACATAGTGTTTAAAGAAAATGTTTCCTAATCTGTAAATCAATGTTTGTAGCCAGTAGGGCTACGCTGTTTTTCATTTCAAAGGCTTTTCTAGCTTGAGGAATTTTACTTTTGATATCACTTGTCCTTCTACCATCCTTTGTTATTTTACTCCCTAGATAGCGGAATTCCTCAACTTCCTGTATGTTTTCGTTGCCTACTTGTAAATTTCCCATCTCTTGCTGCTGCCCAACACTTGGGTTTTATTTCTTATTCATTTTCATGAAGTAATCCTGTCTCATGATCTCATCCATTCCGGTTAAGATATCCTCTAGTTCGTTCTTTGTCTCAGCTAATACTACGATATCATCGGCGAATTCAGTATTTTTATTGTTTCTCCTTGAATTTTGATTCTTGTCAAAATGTTCCTTCACTTCATTTAATTATAGCTTAAAGTGTATAATTAACGTTTAAAAATCTGATTGCAAAAGAATTATACTCTGTTGAAAATTTTAACTAATAGCTAAATACCGAAATATTCAATAAAAAAAGATTAAACTACGTAAGTTATACTTTTGATTAGATGGTAAAACCGATTGCGTTAGCTTGGTAAGGTTATGCACACGACGTAATTTTATTCCCTATTGTAGATGTAGGCAGTTATTCATTCATAGTGAGAACAAACAAAGATCGCAGTGAAAAAACTTTATAATAAAAAAGCAACTTTTTTAATCCTATTGTGTATACATTGCAATCTGTTCAATTTTGAACAGTAAGCGCTTAACTTTCATTCAGTTGTCGGTGTACAACATGAGTTCCAGTTGCAGCAGTGATGATGAATTATTTCTAACGGAAAACGTTTACACGAAATTACTATCATTTAAAGACGAAACTGTTAGTGATATTAATCAGAAAATAGTGGAACAGAAAATTGTACGGCGAGTATCAGCATCTTTTTCCGTAATTAAAAAAAGATACAGACTGGTTTTTTTTAAATACATTAGAATGACTCAGGAATCGTTTAATTTTATATTATCAAAAGTAGAACTTTGTTTACAAAAACAATTGTGCTACTTGCACAAGCAACCAATATTACCGGAAGAAAGCTTGCGATTACTTTAAAATACGTATTTTGAACATTTTGACTACTACCGATATTCCGAATGATGTTATGAAGCATTGTTTGACCAGTAATAATCTTTTAAATTTATTTTTATAAACAAAATTTTTATAAAAATTTATTTTTATATGTTATAATTAATTAACAAGTTATTATTTATGAATACGTATTATACGACGCCAAGTAGGTACACTTAGCAACCTGCCAGCAAGCAGCAGGCAGGTTTATACAAAACAAACCCGTGAGCTGATATGCGCAGATGACCAGCACGCAGGTTTGCCCACCAGCGTTTACTGTGAGACGTCCGATTAAAATTTTAATGGCATATTCCTACTAGCAGGCTCCCGCTTGTAAGCGACCAGCGTTCACTGGGAGCTTATCCTAACATAAGGGTAAGGGCACAGTGAACGCTGGTCGCTGGTGCTCATTCACGTTCGTTCATTTCTGTTGTTATTTGTTTAATGAAGTTGGATGTATGTTCCATGATTGGCTCTTTGATCTCTTCAGACTGCAAGCCTCTAACAACACTAATCGAGTCCGTAAATATTGTAAACTTTCCGTTCGTTCTTGTGGCTAGGAATTTTAAACTACGATACATAGCATATGCTTTGAAAAAGAAGACAGAAAAATGTTATTTAAACGAATTTGAATAGTAGCCTACTGTTTTAATGAAGATAACTGGAAAGCCAGCGCATTCTGGGCGAAGTTATAGTAACTCGAAAACGCGGTCTAACTGTTCACAGTGCTGAACGAAATCTAATATGCAATGTAATAAAATGTTCTGAAGGTAAAGCTAAGCAAAAATACCTTTCCGTGCCTCTTAACAAAAGCCGTGGCGAGCGGGCTAACTTCTGTGGTGTTTCTCTTTCCACATTTCGAAATATAAACAACTGGCTACTATGCCGCGGTCCCGGGTTCGATTCCCGGTCAGGTCTGGCATTTTTTCATCTGTAAATCACCATATATCATTACCTACGCACAAGCCCAAGGCTTATGTAGGCATCGTCACTCAATAAAAAAAAAAAAAAAAAGTTAAAGACAGTGTCACTACAGTCCACCGCTCTACCAACTGAGCTACCAGAGGAGAATTAACAGTTCATCAACAGTTCTTTTGACACCTGGTAAAAAAGGCAACGGTTATATCAATCAGAAAGTGATGCCGACATGTGAAACGTTATTACCGGTTCTGAAAGAAAGGCTCAATTTTAGTTGCAAACTTTGTACATTAAGAAATTTTAAAGGAAATGGGGTTTAAGTGGAAAAAGTGTGATTCACAACGAAGTCTATATTAATTGAAAGGCAACATGTGGTTAACAAACGGTGCATATTCACGGTATTACAATATAGTGTCTCACTGTTGAGGTTAGCAGCATTGACTGATTTTTCTTCCCTTCCTCACAGCCCAACCGTACGCTTCAGGCATTCTCATGACTCACTGTCTATAAATGAATTTTTATAACTCAACATTTAGTGCCTCAAATTCAGTTTGATCAAATGTTCAGAACGATATAGCAGAAAGTGTTTTTTGAGCAAATTAAGGCACTCAAAGAATAATTATTTTATGTGCAATTTTAATTAACATAAAATGTAGGCGTTGAAACCTAACCTACCAACCTATTCCAAAGATTCTACGTTTCAAATTTTTAACCTTATATTGAAAATTTGTATACAAAACTGACTTTGTGCGCCTCAATTTTGATTGTATTATCAATATGATGTACCCTTTTCATAAGTTAGAATAGAAAAAATTACGGCTTTCGGTATTCTCTGCCAGTATTACTATGGAACACAGTTTCTGTATTTTGGCATGGAAATATTTTAGACAGTATGGATCGCCTACACAGTACAAATTTTATTTAAACTAATGGTGGATTGTTTTTACGAAACAATTTACGTTCAGCGCCGATAAACCTGCCTGATAATGTATCTAAATAGATAATTTTAAACTAAATACAGTACCGTTGTCTCAGTTTAAGTGGAAGCTAAAACCAGTAAACTGTAAATAAAAAACTTTCTTGGTTCATCCGAACCAGCTATTATAGAATTACTGTCATTTCCTACTTGCACTATATTATACCAGTACTGCTTAGTTGAGTGATCTTTCACCTTTTAAGAACATTGATTTTCACAGTTTCTGAATGTCATTCATTCATCATTGGCTTGTTTACACTCCAATTTCAATCGTTAAGTTGGTAGCACTAAAGTTGTAAACAATTGTCCGTATGTTACTTGGTTATGTTATTAACTTAGTTTATTTTATCGTCTGACATTAATTGCTTAAAATATGTCTCATATTCAGCTTATTGATGAATTAATACGTGAATATTTTGTTTTCCGTGGATTTATTAATAGTTTAAAGTCTTTTGATACAGAATTGAAAGCGGATAAAGATAAGTCATTTAGAGTGAGTAGTACAGTATTATATTTTTGTTTAGCTTACGACGTAATGATAAAATTGATGTAGAAAGTAATGGCATTATTTTTATATTTTTTAACTGTTTAGTACATACGGAGGTGTTATGAGTTACTAATCTGGAGTGAGAGCGGTCATGTTGTTAAATTCAATTGTCAGATCAAAAAGATTCAGAAATTTTGTTAGCGGTTGCTGTGTCGACATTAACTATTTTGATGTCAAGAACCCGAAGAAGCAACTAACTTATTGTAACTTAGACTAAATAATGTATTGTAACTTAGAGCGGCTGTTCAGGAACTTTTATTGGAGAATTTCTCTTTTGCTCAAACCTGGACTAACCTAATATACCAGTATAGAATTTACAGTGGCTCATCCTCAAATTAAGTCGCAACTACACTGTAATTTAAAAAGAACATTTCTTAGTTTGTTTCTTCTTTGTAATGTTTTAGGTTGATAAAATAGTTGACCAGTTGGTACAGTTTATTTATGCATATGACTTGTCATCATTAAGGGAATTATGGAGCCATCTTGATGGAAAAATATTTTCAAAACTAGACCATGAATTTTCTGCAGGTTAGTGTAATTAATATAATATCTTAGTTAGTGGTGGCTGGTTAAATGGAAAGTGAAGAATTATTCTGAATTCATGTGATGTTTTTATAAACCTCCTTCTTTTGAAATACATTCTTTGTTTTGGATTCTTAAAATTTTAATGTGGTTTGTCTGTATGAAGGTGTAAGTTTCTGCAAAAATACAGATTTTTGTAATCATACATTTGACAGTTCAAAGATATCATGAAAAGTGTTGTGTTTCTGCATAAAGAACTGCTGCCACAACAATGTCATGTTACTTATAGAAATGTATTTTTGTATTTTCACTATCATTGTCTTAATTCCCTGTTGGTGTGTAATTACAACTGTTTGAGTTGTTGTCTTTTTGACTGTGTCAGTTATATGTAAATTTTTATATGTTTGTATACTACATTTATTTATTTATTACTCACTTAAATTGATGTAGCCTACCATACATCAAGAGTTTAAACCCTACTACTGGAGGGTTTATTCTAAAGTAAGAGAAATGTATACTTCAAATTGTCTACAGTTCAGCCGTTCTTAGTTTGCTCCTACTGTCAACAAACCAAAGCCAGCTACTACAGGGTGCACGCTAGAGTCTGCGACTTTATGGATGTCGTATTCCTATTAAGTTAACTATATTTTAAATTATAAGTACTTAAAGTCCTTAAAACATCAGTCATGATATGATGTAGGCCTAAAAATTTCATTTATAGAAATACTTTTAAAAGTATTTTGTATTTAAATACTTTTGAAAGTATTTTGTTGTTATTTTTTAATCAGCGTGTACTCATTTTTATATAATGCGCATGCTCAGTGACGTCATTATTTGTTTACATTAGGAGCAAACTAAGAAAGGCTGGACTGTACACATTGTCGGTCACCACATCAACATCTACCATCACATGTAGGCCCTATATCTACACTAAAGGTGTAGAGGCTGCTACATGCCTGCATTCCTACTTTGTAGTGAAAATAAAATTTGTATTTGTAATCAGTGGAGGTTCAAACTTAAAACCTCCAGGAGTGACGTTATTGGAATAGATCTGCTGTCCTAATCTTAAAATTTGATCATTTATGTTCTCAGTCAGTTTTGAAATTGCTAGTTAACGAATGGTTCAGGTAAACAAATAAGTAATACAATTTATTATTATTTTTAAAGTCTTAATTGTGTTTCAGCTGTCAGAAAATTGGAAAATGCAGTATTGAAATTTTATTTGGCCAATGCAGTTGCTAATGGAAAGTCTGAAAGAGTCAGTGAGTTTTTTACTAAAATGACATCAGATCTTCAGGGTCAACCGGAATGGAAAGATTGGTTTAGTAAGTAATAATATACACCTTTGTTTTACATTTTGTAATATCTCTACAGAGCGGTATGGTGAGAAATGGTATTTATTTTTTAAACCTTTTACTAAGGGTGTTCTCCCACCAGTGATACTCGACTCGACGTCTTATAAGAGTCGTGGCCTGTATATTTATATGTTCGCTCTCCCACCAGTATGATCTCAACACAACCTCGATCAAACCGGTTGTATCTGACTCAGCAGTTTGTCCAACACCCGCTTGACCAGTCGCATAATCTTGGCAGACGAAGCTCTCACTGTTTAGATAGTTTATACATTCTCATACTATATAAATGATAGTAGTAAGTGTAACTTAGTAAGTCCTTTTGTTTCAAAATTATTTAATTACAAACAGTGAGTTCGTATTTTTGAACTACTGTACATATTATTCATACTTTTACTTAAACGTTTTTAGCATTGCTCCTCAGAAGATAAACTACTCCCGTAGTTTGTGTCTTTCTTTATAATTCTAGGGCCAACAAGCTCAAGATTGTACTATCGTACAATCTGACAATGCTGGCAAATGTTCTGATTGGTCTAAACACGTCGAACTGCAGAGCTCATCAATGGTGAAAAGCTTTATAGATATCCCATACCTTGTTCGTGAGGTACTTGGTCTGGGCAGAAAGCAGCTAGGGTGTTGGTGTGAGCTTGTTGACTGGACACTATCACCTTTTACTCAACTTGTAGATCTTTACCTACCTTAATACAACCTACCCTTAATACAAATATGTTGTTACATGGCGGGGTAGAAACTGCTTCCCCCATTATTCTTGAAAGCGAACCTTTTCTTGATAGCCAATACACAATCTTCAGGCAAATTAGATTGGAGGGCAATCTGCCACAGAAATCTGGATAGCTGTCTTCTGAACTTATTCAAGGAAGAAGTCTGTTTCTTAAGAGAATAATTTTTTTTGAGTGGATTAGATAATAAAATAGACTCTTGAAGTTGCAATTTTGAGGGACTGAAAGGACCTTCCCTCTTATGCAATCAATCAATAAAAACTAGAATGATTTAAACATTATATCACTTGTTTAACACTTTCATTTATATCAGGGTTGCCTGTTATTTTATTGTGGAAAGTTCTTTTTGACATTCATATTTATCTTGTTCTCCTGAATTCATTCAATTAGTTGTTTTCATTCAAAGGTTTAAGTGGCTCAAAAACGTTTGTTGTAACTCTTCCAGTTAGTTACAACATATTCGAGCAGTTCTCATATTAACAAAAAAATAATTCTCTATATTTTATTATGTTTTGTAGTGTTGCCGTTTGTAAAGAATGCCGAGGAATGCTCTACTTTTGCCGTCCATTTTACTCGTCCGTGGCAGGATACTTTGTTAGTATCCTTGCATAACTTTTTGGCTATAGTCTTCCAGGTAATCATTCTCTGCTATTTTTTGGTTGGAGGATAATTTTTTAATTATATGTTAATTACCTAAAATATAAATTACTACTTTGGCCTTTTGTTGGTACCCTGTTGCATATTGCATAGAATAAAGTTTGATGCTAATATTCTACTTTCTAAATCTTTCTTTGTCAAGAATGTTTGGTAAAGAAGTAAACACTAATATCCTGTGGCTTTATCTATCTGTAGCTCACAATAAGAATCATAAAATTATTTATTTTATGCTCCTATCTGTCAAAGATTTATTATGCCATGTATTTTACCAATATAATATGCCATTCTGGAAAAACAACAAAATTGTATAATTTATTGGATGTGGGAAGGACATGTTAAGGTTAGGTTTATTTACTAATTTTTAAAACAAGAACTACCGTTTCAGGATTTTTATCAGGTATCAAGAAGATGACAATGTAAGATGCATAGTAACATTAAAATATTTTAAGCTAAATTTAAAAGCCAACTGGAAAGATTATTTAAAAACAAAATCAATTGTTCATTTGCCCTCTTATTACAATTTATATTTGCTTGAGATTCATGCAATGAGATTAATCATAACACTGACAGGTAAAAGGTAAAAGACTTTGGAGAGATTTCAGAAATTCAAGCTCCTGTAAAACTAAAAATTTTATTTTTCTCTTAATTGTATTGTTTTTTGTTTTTGTATTTATTTTTATGTATGTGTAGGCAATGCCTCTACCCGTACTTGCTAAATATGAAGAAGCAGCTCTGAGAATGAAACAACTTCAAGATGAAAATGATATGCTTAAACAACGATTGGCAGTTTTGCAGCAGAAAGATCGCACACCAGCTGCTCCTGAAGCTCCATCTACTCCTGAAATTATGGATGATTTCTATAGTATTGCACAGTACGTTTAATTCCTAAATTGTGTGGTAATTCTAAGTAACAAGAATTTATTTGACCTGTTTATTTTATTTATACTCTATTGGAAGAGGCAAAGAATTCACAGATTGTTTTAAGGAGAAAAATTAGGAGACCTTTGTTTGAGTGTTCAAATAAAAGCATTTGTCTATTAAAATAATTATTTATAAAACCAAGTAATTGGTGGTGTTATTTACCTGTTTATCATTAAATTAAAAAAAAGAGAATTTGATGTGTAGTATATATTTTATGTGGCTATTGTTGAAATTTTGTAGTCTGTTGTCATAATGTAATTATGTATTAAGTAGTGGTTTAGGTGTAAGATAGAATAGAGATGTATTTTGTGTTGTTTCTGGGAGTTGCTCAGTATGCAGTGGTCTGTAAATATAAGTTGTAATTGGGAGACTTTATTTATAGATGAGAATAGTATAAATATATTTATACCAACATAAATTTTTATGGTTTTTTTTTTTGTTTAAAGCTATTTTAGACCAGGTAAAGTAACTGTAAGCATTGCAGCTCACATTTAAGCCAGCATTCCTTCTCTGTAGGGCCTTCTCCTTTATTCTAACCATGACCATTCATCCTGCTTTTGTTCTTCATTGAAGCTCTTGAACTCGGTACAGTAGCCTGAACTTGGGTTGGCCTAGTATTATATTTTCTTGGTTTATTATTCAATTTTTTCAATTTTGTTCTTTCTCTGTGGGCTCTTATTCTTTCTTCTGCCCATCCGGTTTCTGCTTTTGTTCTTTGTGGAAGCTCTTTGTCAGTAACCAGTAGTCCGAACTTGTTTTAGTCTATTATGTTTTCTTGGTTTATTCCAAATTTCTTGATATTCTTTCCAACTTCTTTAAGATGACACATTAGGATTACTGTTTAGTATTCTGAAAATTGGTTTTGTCATCCATTTTTTATAATATGTTTACAGAATTCCAATTTTTGTTTATTAGTTTATTCCAATTATTTATTTGAAAGTGATTCTCAGATTTTTTCTAATTATTCCTTTTGTATAATATTTTTAAAATTTTTCTTTTTTTGTTTGTGCAGAGAAACACCAGTCAGTGGTCAAAGTGACAGTCACGGTAAATCACTGAAAAATTTAATAAGAACCATTGGTGGAGGTTTGCCTACTAGTCCTATTATGGGACGAAAACCTGTACATCCATCTAGCCTAGGTAATAATTATTAATAAGTTTAGTATATTTAGTTTTGTAAAATAATTAGTTATGATGTTTGCAATGTCGTAATATTCTTTAACCCTTTCAGTACCAACATCCGGAAAACAGGACGTCAATATATTTTACGTAGTTAAAACATCCGGTTTACCGGACGCCTGTAAGTTATGCATAAAGTGCCAATGTCCGAATAACTGTACATTTCAAAAAAACCTTTAAACAAAAATTAATGGAATGATGTATTTTAAAACCGCCTCTGTGGTGTAACCACTACCGCTAGCCTACAAAGCGAAAGGTCCCGGGTTCAATTCCCGGCTAGGGTCTGGAAATTTACAAGTTACAACCACCATTAAGGTACCAAAACCCACAGTAATTGCTAATGACCAAGCTGTCGATGCGACTTTAAATAAAGTACTAACATCTTGTACTAAAAAAATATTTTGAATATTTTTAGTGTTATAACAATTTATTTTTTTATGAACTCAATAAAAATTAATTTTTAACAGGCAATTTTATTTTTCTGTATTGTTGAAATTTTGGTCGGCAATGGCAGTTTACGTCTGCAAGTTTTCGAAATAGTGGCAGGCTCTTTTTGTACACCCTTTTTCAAATTAAATGGGACTTAAGATCAAACTTTTAAATATTGTTTTGGCACTGAAAGGGTTAATTGTGATTCTATGAATCCATCATTTGATTCCAACAAGATTCATTATTGTTTAGTCTCCAGTTAGATTGTTTCTTTTTTTAAGTAAAGTATTAATGATAAGTGATACTGACTGCAGCTGCTATCTGTAATAAATATGAGAAAAGGGATAGATTAGAAGAACTCTATTTTAAATCAGTTTTGTATAGATGACTGAAATGTAACATCTTTTACAGATTTAAAAAAACATTAGTTTCAAATGATATTATTTACGCTGATGATGGTGGATCCACCGAACTTGTGTAAGTAACAAATAGTAATAATCAAAGCAGCTTGAAAAGGTTGGTGAAATTTATTATATGGAATAGTATCAATGATAAAATGAAAGAAGTGCTTTTTTCTGTGATTTTGTTTCTTGTTAAAAGTTTTTGTTAAAATTAAAATTATTTATGTGGCCTGCTTTATTAATACTTATTTGTAACATGCAGGTGACCAAGGACAGAAAAGATACAGTGTAAAGCAACGTCTTAGTTCAACTCCTACTGCACCTGGAACCTGGATCAAATCTGCAGTAAAGTACGTATTTTCTTAACATGATTTGTTATTCTTTTTATTAGAAGTGAGTTGTAGTTTTAACTCAATTGAATAGGAATATGAGGTCAAAATGTTCATCAGTTATTAGCAATAATAGTAATAGTTTAAAATTTGTTATCTGAGAGAAAGTCTGTAATAACGCTATGAGAGTTTTGTTCTAGGTTAGTCATGGTTAATAAAAAAGATGTCTCTCAGTGCTATTGGTCTCAAATTGCTTCAGATGAAATTAAGATTATATTGAAAACTGATGTGAATCGTTGTTATACTTCTTATTTTAGGTAGAGACAAACAGAAAAAAGGTGTTCCTGATGCAATACATTTTTGTAACTCAGTTGTTGAAGAGTGATAAAGAGGATGATGATGAATTTTTTAGTTCTGCTATTTACTTGTATCTAAAATTCTTATGTACCTGTACTTAGTTTTGAAGAATGATTGTTATTATTTTGTAGTCCTGAGGCTGGATCTGTGCCCAAACGATCACTATCATTAGAGACTCGTTCAAGGGGTATGAGATCGAGTAGTGGAGGAGGACGAGACAACTCCCTGGATAACTTAGATCGACGAATGAAGCTGCCTTCACGACAAGACACTTTCTTACTCCTTGGCCAGGTTAGTTATTAGTTACAAGTATGTGCCCAAAAATCAGCTTTCTGGTCAACTGATATAGTACTGACTCCTTCATTCTGCTGGCCCAGCCAAGTTGCCAATAGTTTCCAGTGTATCCTACCCACATTAAGATTTTTTTGAAATTATTCTTCCAGTAACATTGGATTTTGCTCTCTGCACACATCACATGTACGTTGTGTACTGCAAGTGCTTACCTTGACCTTATTGGTTATGGTGAATTTTTAGCAGGATTAGACCTATGTAACAAATTTTTCTGCAATTATAATTTATTTGATAGATCTTTGTGTCTGCATCATACATCATTTAGTGAATTAAATTACTTTAGGTAATTTGTGACTTTAACAACATGAATGTAGAGAAATTGTCCAAAGGTTCATGAATAATTACGAGAAATGAATTATGTTTTATTGATATTCTTGGAATATAGACTTCAGTAATAACCTGTTTTTTGGCATTCCATTCTTTTAATCTCAATGAAGTAAATGCTATGAATAAATTAGTTTACTAAAAAACAAATTTTGATCTAGTATGTAACTTTCTCATGTAGCTATTATTGTTAAATTGCAAAAAGATTTAATTTTTTTTATTCAATAGACGTGAAAACACAGCATTTACAAGTTTTATGAACTAATGAAATAACATTATACTGGGTGATTCATTTAAAAGTAGCCTGCCGGTCGAGTAATTTAATTTATAGCTGCTTGAGTAATTTTCATATGCTGTATTGGCAGCACTGATCACAATGTGATCGACTGGCCTTTGTAGTACAATTTATATTATTATTTAATTATTATATTATTATAGAGTACAATTTTTCCCAGCAAGTGGGTGCAACATGTCACACGTCTCGCCAGTCCCTATCTCATATCAATCAGGCTTTTCCCATGCGAGTTGTTAGTAAAGATTTGTGACCTCCTCGTTCACCCGATTTGAGTATGTGCAATTTTTTTCTTTGGGGTTATTTAAAAGGAACTGTTTACCAAACAAACCCCCGCAGTATACATGAGCTAAAGAATAACATCGTAGCAGCCATTCAAGCTATAGACGTTTCCGTATTGCGTTGTGTGTGCATTAATAACATTGAACGAGCGCAAAAATGTGTAAGTGTTCAAGGACGCCACTTTCAGCATCTACTGTAAAGGTGAAGTTGAAATTTGTATATAAATTTTAAATAAATGTAAAATTATGTATTAAGTAATTCTATTAATTCATTTACTATTTGAATCCAATTTGAATGCCGAAGGCCGCTGTTAAATGCAGCGGGCTACTTTTAAATGAATCACCCTATAGTATAAATAAAATTTATCTTTACCTACCTTTGGTTGCTGTATTAGTTTAAAAAACTTGCGTGGGATTCGGTGGTACCACCTTTTTTAGAGCAATATTGATTAAAATTAAAAATAAAATTAAAATATTTTAAATTTGAAATAAAATTGTTTAGAAATTTATAACTTTTTGTAAATGTTTGTTTTATATTTTGTTATTCAGGAGAAGCTGCATGAACATCATGCCAGTATAACACAATGCAAGTTTACACCATCTGGTTCAGTTATTGCTAGTGCAGATATTGATGGTGTTATTAAAGTCTGGTCTTCTCCACCTGTTCCAAAGTAATCTTTCTTGTTTATTTTTATTTATTTTACTTAAATAATGGCTTTAGCAACTGAAAAAAGTACAAAAGATTTCAAGTTTGTGTAAACATGAACTAATGCAAAATTTAGAACAACACAGACGTTTATTTTCGATCGATACATTTTTGGCATTTTTCAGTGCTGTAAGGATGAGAAAGAATTGGAATTGTGATATCCCATTGTCAACTGTGCTACATATTTAAGATCTACTCTATGATAGCATAGTGATTTTTGAAATCAGGCGTATTAGTCAGTGTTATTCTTCCTGAAGCCTAAATTACTCCTTCTATTTTGGTCAGATGTGAGTCGCCAAATGTATGCTCAACTATTGTACCACTAGTTATTTCTATGGTGTCTTCATAGAGATATTCTGAGGTTCTGAATGGGTATCCACAATTACACCAATTGTTTTTTTCCATTACACTCTTTAATGCGTACAAACATAAGTATTATCTTTAATTTTTAAATTTCTGTTCCTTAAGTACATAAAATAATTATTTAAGTTGTTCCCATTGTTGATAATGTTTGTACTGTTTTAAATTGTTAAATTTTTTGATTATATTTGTTTTTTAAAAATAAATTTCAGCGTTGTTGATTCATTGTATTTTAAAGTAAGAATTATTTTTGTTTCAACAAGAATTATTGTAATTTTCAGGCTTTTGTCATCAACTGCCTGCAAATCGAGTGTTTTGTCAATAGATTGGGTTACGAAAAATGAACGTTATTTCGTTTCGGGCAGTAAACAAGGTTCTTTATGCTTGCATGATACTGATGAAAACAGAATTATTTGGGAAACTAACATCGATAGACATTACAAGTAAGTGTGTGCATGCATGTATGTAGAATTAGATAGATGAATTTATTCTAAGAAAAAAAATTTGGCCTCGAGCTTGTAATTTCAAGAGTGTAACTATTACTGGATCTTGGTATAGTTACTTGTTTCACGAGTTTGCCTTGGTTTGCAACGAGGGGTAAAGGGGGAAAAGTATTTGTGCACATGCGCAACTGCTTCAACTCCAGTACAACAAACACAACAACTTATACTATACCCAGAGCATTTACAGAATATCCCAGAAGCTTTTGTAGGTTAACTGTACCAATATAACTGTTTGTTACCGTAAACAGAAATGTTAGTTTCTCGAAAATGTGGGCAGACTATTCACAGTGCTGAATGAAATCTAATATGCAGTGTAATAATGCTATGAATATGAAGCTAAACAAAAATGCCTTTTTCTGCCTCTTAACAAAAGCCATGAGCGAGTGGCTAACTACTGTGATGTTTCTCTTTCCACAATTAAAAAAATAAAGAAGAAAATTAAGGACGTTAAGAAGCTATTTTTCAACAGTTTTGTTGACACCTGGTAAAAAAGGAAACGATTAGGTAGATACTAGGGAGACTGATAGTGACGACGCTGGTGACAGCGATAGTAAAGAAGGTGATTTATTTATAGAAAATTTTGTTCCAATGGAATAAGGTAGCTGGTAATTACAGTAAATCAAACATTTCTAGTCATGTAATTAAGCTATAGACAATATTACAGGTCACATTTATCTCTTATAAGGTTTATGAAGAAAACATTTTCTTGGAATAAACCACAGCTTACAAAATGTATGTAGAAACTGTGCAGTAGTGAAATGTACGATTAGTGTCTCACTGTTGAGGTTGGAAGCAATGTCACATTTTCACTTACTTTCCTCACAGCCCATCCATACGCAAAAGGCGATCTTGTGACTTCAGTATCTATAACAGTCTGTAAGAGTTATTTTTAGCTGGTTTCCTAAAAGTAGTTTATTCCTGAGGTTCCTTTTAATTATACCACACATTATTATAACCTGATAGTCTTCTTCGTGTTATTACAGGGTTTGTATAAAAAGTAATGAGACCAAATTCTATAAAAAATTTTTTGAAGATATTGCTACAAAACATTAAAATTATTCAAATAGATCCTTGGGTGTCAAATTAGTGACTCTTCTTCCAATGAGTTTTCCATACTTAATAGGTGCCCTGGAAATCCTTTTCCGGAATATACTTCAAGGGTATATTGGGACTGTAGGGGGCTGGGGAAGCAATGTGATGGTGTTTGAGGCCAGGTAGCTGTTGACCATGAAGTAGGTTTGGCTTTGTGCATTGTCATGATGCAGCTTCTGATTTGGTGGCAGTGTTTGGCATTACTCAGTTGATCCTTCCCTTCAGTCTTTAAAGCACTTTAATGTATGAAAGCAGCTATGATGGTCTGTCCCTTGGGTACAAAATTGTGATTGAACACACTCTGTGGATCAAATTGAAAAAATTAAAATTAAATAAATTTATTTCTTAGTTATTAATTTGATTTGATTATTTGTTGTAAATTTGTTTCATTATTTATTAATAATAATTCTTTTTTCACTTCATACATTTTTCATTTCTTCATACATAAAAAATAGAATTATGGCACCAATTACTGTCTTTGATCCTACTTGGTCTTTTACAGCAAATGCAGTAATTGTAGTCTTCAAAGTTGGTATTGTTATAAAGTTTTAGTAAAGTTTATAATGAATTCAAAGAAAACCTGTTAAGAGTGGAGCCATGGCAATGAGTTGTTTCAAGCTAATAATTGATCATTTCTTACATTTATACTTTATACTGTGTAAATCAAACTCAGAATTAATTTGTGTCATTACAGCTCAAATCTTATAAAATGCTTACTTCCTGTACTTATAGAATTGAGTGGATTTAACAAGCCAAAATTGTGCGACTGTTGAAGGTCTAAAAGAAGATTGAAAATGATTAAAATTTTGTTATATTATTATTGTTCTTATTCTCTTAGATTATATTTTAAATGTAATTACCTTTCATTTTATTTTCAAAATTGTATTGTATTTTCTAGGGTTGTTAGCCTTAGCTGTAGCCCAACTGAACCTACATTTGTTTGTGCCTGTACTTCAAGTCAAAACCAAGGGAAATTGCTGCTTTACGATATGAAAACAAGAAAAATGGAGGTCTGTATGAATTAACTCTGGGAAGTCTATATCCATTTCAAAATTTAGCTGTTAAAAATCATAGTTTATAATTTGTGGGAAAGGAACTATAATACATAATTACTATAGTCTTTATGATATTGAAAGGCTGGTGACCAATTCCAAACTGCTCATGAACCTGTAAAAGAGCATCTAGCAAGTGGCAAGTGTTGTCTTTATGAAACTGACTCATAAATACTAAAATAAAGCTCAAAAAGTATGGATAGTACTCCAGATAGAGATAGCCAGAGTCTGTTAATTATACACTATCCATTCTATTGAACTTACTAGGATATAAAATTAGTCACTATGTCTGTGCATGGTAGGAAATTTTCTTGATATTTAGTGTAGGTGTTTCTGACTCATAAAACTGTCTTATATTGTCTTTGATTCTAATAAATGGGATTTCGGATGCCATTAAATATTGGTTTGGAATACAAACACATTAGTTTCTACTAGGGGTACCCAAAAAAAAAATCTGAATTATTTTTTAAAAGCTGCTATGTATTTCAATTTTTACTTTTTCTTGGCTATATGAATATATAGGAAGGAAAGTATTGTTTTCGTGTCAATTTTTTAAAATTATGTTTTCACCGGATCTACACGTTTTCAGATCCCCTGAACCCAAAAAACATGTTTTTAGCTGTTGATCTGTGTGTGCGTGTGTGTTTGAACAAAATAACTCAAGAACGGAACATCGTACGAAGTTGAAACTTGAAACTTAAGTTAGATACCATTAGAGGTCCCGACACAAATATTTTCATCGAAATTGGTCGACCGGAAGTAATAGTTTATTCGTGTCATTTTTCACTTTTTTGCGATTTTCTCAAAAACGGCTCCTACGATTTTTTAAAAAATCGCCTCATTTATGCCATTTTTTAATACTCTACAAGATAGAGTAGGCGCCATGTCTGCTCAAAGTTCTTGGGGAGGCTGTTCTCTCATAAAAAAATGGCTTTTTCAAGATTGCGGCTTTATTATGCATTTTAGCACGAAATTGTAGGTAATAAAAGTTGTAGACAATCTAAAAATCTACTACTTTTATTTCAAACATTTTTTTGTATAATGCTTAGTTTAGCAGTAATTCGTGAGTCTGTTTTTTTTTTATAAAAATCTGGGCAAAAATGGTTTTTTAAACATTTCAGCCTTAGCATTTACAACAAAAGTGTATAATAATCAAATTTATAGGGAATTAAAAGATCTACAACTTTTATTTAAAGCATTTTTCTCTACAGAGCCTAGTTTAGCGTGGATGAGTGATTTTTCTTGTTATTAAGCCAAACAGGTTTATTTTCATTTTGCATCATTCACTAATGATTAAAATTAGGTTATTTTTTTGAGGTTAGGTTTTTGTTTATTTCTAATGTTTTATTACTAATGTTAGGTTATATTGGTCATTTTTTTGCATTGGCAAGAGAAAGTCGTGTTAGTGTTCGCACCAGATTTTATTTTTATAAAAAACTTTATCCCCTTTAAAATGCTCATCATTACACTTAATACGTTTGTCTAATTGGTGATACCATTGTTTTAAACATTAATTGTACTCCTCATCACTAATGGCTGACAGCTCCTCCCTCGCTTTCCTTGACCACATCAGTGTTGTCAAATCTGAGTCCTTTCATACCCCTCTCATGCGTAGAAATAAGAAAAAAAATCACACAGCTGGGTCAGGTTAGTAAAGTGCATGGGGAAGTGGAACCATGTCGTGTTTGCCAAAAACTGGCTAACAGAGGTGGTCAGTTTTTTGATGGTCAATCAGAACCCGAGGCACAAATTTAGCAGAGACTCTTTTCATTCCCAAATTATCAATTAAAATTCCTTGAAGCAAGCTCTGTGGTGTTCCACTTATCTTCAACAATTGGTCAATGGTCTGTTGTCAATCTTCGAGCGCAACTTCATGAATTTTCTCAACATTTTCGGGCAGTTGATGGACGTCCAGAACAAGGTTTGTCATCAGTCGACATGTCACAACTTTAAACTAAAAAGATCACTTATACGCTTGACTTTTTTCTAAAGTGTCATCATTAAAAGCTGTTTTCAACATCAAAACTGTTTCAGTGGCGTTTTCGCTGAGCAGGAACCAAAATTTTACGGCTACACGTTGTTCTCTTAAATTTTCCGTAAAGAAAAACAGCATCAGTGACAAAAGTCACTACAGGTAAATACAACAGACCAAGTCGATGACACAAGTGGGAATGAACTGTCAACGAGTTGCACTGTACTCACCTAGTGGGAGAAACATGAACTATGCAAGCCCTACCCACAGCAACACTTTTTTTGTTTCTTTTGGGTAACCCTCATATTGTTAGCCTTTATTTGACTTATAAAAAATAAACTACTGTGAAGACAAAAATCCATTTCTATTTTGGTAATGTTTATTTGATTTAAATTGATTGTTTCAGAGATCTCTTAGTATAGGACTCGGTGGGCCTAATCTTGTTGTTAATTGTTGTGTTTATAACCACAATGGCCAGTTGCTTGTAATCGGCTGTTCGGATGGCACTGTTCGTACAATTGACGTTCGCAATTCTGAATGTGTTGATTCATGGAGTGCTCATTTGGGTGCAGTGCTTTCATTACAGCTAACACCAGACCACAATTCGTGTTATTCATTTGGTATGGATAGCAAGGTAAGATTATATCTAAATAGTTTATCAGTTATATAGGTTTTTGTTACGGATGCCACTAGTTGTCTAACATGCCCAGTTTGTTAATTACAAGGTTTATGCAAAAAGTACTTATTTTGCACACTTTGAACTAACTTCTGTGTGTTATACCTTGGACAATTCAAATTGGTACAAGCAGCTTTGGTGTTTATCTACTCCACTCTTCGCCCCTCGCTATGCAATGACAGTACAGTCAGAAAAGTATACGATTGCTACTGTAATGTTCGATTCACACACGGTCACTAGCTTTGTTTTCACTGTTGTTATTAATAATTTTTTAGACATGATGATGCGACTAATTTGTTTTCATATATGATTTTCTATGCCCATAATGGGCAGTTGGAGTGTTAAATTAATTGCACTTGATCTGTTGGTTCCAGGGCTACAAAAAATAGTTCTGTTTCTTATCACATACCCAGGCAATTATATGTCTGAACTATTTAAGAACAGAAGAGGTAGAGGTGTAAAAGACTCTAGTCAGAGTTATCTCCTCTGAGAGTAATGAATTTCACTATACAACCAGACCCTGTGGTGAATGAAGTGAAGGTATCATTTGCAGGGAGGAAAGTGGGTGCTTTTCGGAGGGCCTGGCCTGCTGATAAGCATACTCTTTCAACTCAGTGAGGAAGGCAATGGTAAATCACTTCACTCCTCATTTTTACTTAGCAAAACCTGTTGACCTAAACAACAGCATATGATTTTCTGTTCATTATATATTCAGACCAATTTGTTTAGTTTGTTGCGTGCGTCTGTAGAGTATAGGTTTAGTGAGTTTTTGCAGTTTAGTTCTTGTAATTTATAATTTAAGTTTTTACTGGGACAAATTAAATACATAATTAAAAATGAAATAATTATTTGTATGTTTGTACATTGAAATAAGGTTGTAGGCATTTATGTACATTAAAATTTGTAGACCTTGTTGAAAGAATAGGTTATTGATATACTTAATGCGGAACTGTGTGTAAACGTAGATCAAGAGTTGTGCCAGTTCGAATTGACCACAGTATAACAGGATTTTTACTGTTGTATAATTTAAACACTATTGAATTCTGTTAATTAGAAAATGATAATGGCCAACAGATTAAACAATTTATTTTATTGAAATAGCTTCTTTTGACAGTCGGCTAGCTATTAGTTTTGTGGGGATAGCTAAAGCGTTTGATCACCTTTTTCATTAACTTGTTGCGTTCATTAAGAGTTTCAACATTAAGTGGATGCATGCTTTGTATATTTTTTTCAGTATTGTCTGGAAATGTTAATAGATTTTTCGTTGTTGAAATTGTTTTGTTTGGATCCTAATCTTTTTGGGCGACTTAAAATTAATTTGAATACAAACTCCTTTGTCATTTTATTTTTCATTGAAGAAATTAAAATTTGCATTAGTCGATCTGTGTGAAGAGCTAGTTTTATATTGTAAAATACAGATGGGTAGTATGAATTGTTCTTTTTGTCATATTTGTGAATGTAAGGCTAAATTTAAATCATAATTTTTACGCTTAAGTAAGTGAAACAAAGTGGTACTTCTGTAAAATATGCTGTGTTTTAGCAAAACGATTGATAAATTAATATGTTAGTAAAGGTGACATTTTTTTTCTGTACACGATTGAATATTTGTGTGGTAATCCTATAATGGAACAGTAACTTGTTTTACTAATTAACTATGTTTTCCTGTTTAGCTTTGTCGTCATAGTCTTACCCAAAGAGGTATTCCAGCTTGGGAAACAGCATTATCTGATAGTCCTGTAGCATCCAATGTGACAGCAACAAGTGTTCCTTTAAGTCAAGTATTTTGTCTTGATCAATCTGGCAATCATGCCTTAATCTGTTGTGCTCATTCAGGAGCTAACATTTACCAGGTAATGCATTTGTCATTTTGCAGCCTATATTTAAAATTTAGAATAACAGATTAAAAAAATAATGGGGAATAATGTCCTAATTTTAACTAAAGTCTTATCATAATGATTTTATTTACCTAATGATGACAGTTAAATGTACGTAATTACAGTATTTACAGATTTTTAGGTATTTAATTTTTTTGGTTGACAATGACACATGCTATCGTTGTCACATTCTAAAAACATTTATTTTGAAACAAATTTATCATTTGTAGCTCAAATGTAATAAAACAGAGGCCATTACAGCTATGATGAGTGTTATACCTTGGACAATTCAAATTGGCACAAGCAGCTTCGGTGTTTATCTACTCCACTCTTCGCTCCTCGCCATGCAATGACGGTATAGTCAGAAAGTATACAATTGCTTCTGTAATGTTTGATTCACACACGGATATGTTTGTACACATTTCCGGACATTATTTCTCGGATATGTAACAGCTTTTAATTTAAAACCAGTTTTTTAAGAACACTAGTACAACAATTCAATCAATAAAAAAAAAAAAAAATTGGTGTCTTACAAAACTGAAGTACGAGGGCCATCCGGAAAGTAGTACCCGTTTGTGAAATAAAGACACAGAAGTAAATATTAACAAATGTAAACATTTTTATTGAAAAGAGCATACCTTAAACTACTTCTCCACATAATCTCCAAGCAAATTTAAGCATTTGTCATAACGTGTGACGAGTTTTTGTATTCCAGCATCATATTCCTCCGCCGCCAGCCGATCGAAATACGTAGTCACACCTTCTTTAAGTTCTTCATCGCTGTCAAATCTTTTTCCCGCCAAAAACTCTTTAAGTTTTGTAAAGAGATGAAAATCTGAAGGGGCCAAGTCCGGGCTATACGGTGGTTGGTCGAAAATTTCCCAATTGAATTGCTGCAGAAGTTGTCGTGTTATCCCCGCTGCATGAGGCCTGGCATTGTCATGGAGGAGAATGACGCCATCAGACAATAGACCTCTCCGTCGATTTTGTATTGCCCGCCGTAATTTCTTTAATGTTTCACAATACGCATTAGCGTTAATAGTGTCTCCACGGGCCATAAAATCAATAAGCAGTATACCACGTCGATCCCAGAAAATGGTTGCCATAAGTTTCCTGGTGGACAGAACAGTCTTGAATTTTTTTGGTTTCTTTGGTGAATGAGGATGATGCCACTCCATTGACTGTCGTTTACTCTCAGGTGAAGCATAACAAACCCACGTTTCATCACCAGTAACTATGCGATTCTAGAACGCGTCTGCTTCATCAGAATAACGTTCCAAAAATGTTAATGCAGCAGCCATACGCTTGGTTTTGTGCTCATCTGTAAGCATGCGAGGGACCCACCTTGCGCAAATTTTTGAATAATGCAGATGGTCTTTGACAATTTCATGAAGAATTGTGCGAGAAACATTAGGGAAATGTTCACAGATGTCATCAATTGTAACGCGCCGATCGTGCCTCACGAATTCGTCTACTGACCTCAGCAGTTGATCTGTAATGACAGATGGTCTCCCTGAACGCTCATCGTCGTGTGTGTTCCCCCTCCCCAAGTTAAAATTACGACACCAGCGCCGAACAGATGACTCATCCATCACATCGTCTCCATACACTTCCTTTAATTGGCGATGAATATCACAAGGTCGAACGTTTCTTGCATTGAGAAATTTTATTACAGCCCTCACTTCCACAACTGGCGGCGTTCTCAATTTTTTTAAACATTATGAACGGTCACAGAAACAAGACAGGCAATGCTAGCGTCGCGGAACTTACAACAGAGAAGGCAGACAAGCCACTGAAGCGATCTGACCTTGACCGGCGGCTGCTCGCCTCGTCAGCGCCTCATGCGGCGGAAACGGGTACTACTTTCCGGATGGCCCTCGTATTTACAAATCATTATAAACAAATTTTCTCTTGCTTGTGTATCAAATAATAAAAAACAATCATGTCATCCTACATTTATTTATTTTATTTATATTTATTTTTTATATTTTATTTTTATTTATTCAGTATTTTTTTTGTGAGTCTTGAAGCCTCGTTTTTATATTTGCTGTTATTCTTTGTTTCATTTGTTAATGGTACAAAAAATAAATAAATAAAAACTACACTTTTTAATGTATTATTACACAGTTTTGATCTGTTCATTTTATTCTGTTAACGGATATGTAACAGCTTTGTGTGGCAAATGGAAGTCTATTTTTTATAAAACTATCTTGTTCATTATTGAAAACTTTGCAGTTCAAAGAAAGATGCCCAGGCCAATACATAATCACTATCATCCTGTTTATTTCTCTTCTGAAGTTTCCTCCAGGTGGGCCCAACACAACTCCTCTCCATCTCTTCTCTGTTGCTCTCTTTGCTTCACATCTTTATTTCAATTCTCCATAACTGAACCATCTATTTTACTCTTGGTCTTTTTCCCTCCATTTCCAAGTACAGTGTCATTTTGGGTAAAATACTCTACTCCATCCTACTGACATTACCAAACCATTGTAGCTTTGTCTGTCCTACTTTCCTTGTCAAGCTGTCCATCCTCTGTAATTACGTAATTATACATGGCCAGTATGTACTGGTAAAAATTCAGGGTGACCAATCCAGTGAGAATATCTTTTAATTTAAAACTAGTTTTCTAAGAACACTAGTACAACAATTCAATCAATTAAAAAAAAAAAAAAATTGTGTCTTAAAATGAGCTGGTTAGTCGTTTCTGACTCCTGATTGTTTTCCAAGTGCGAATTGAGATTTTTTGAAGATAGTTTTTAGTTTAGTATAGAAAAGTGAATATTAGTTGTATGTAATAAATTGTGTATTTTTCCAACAGATAACTAATATGGGCTTGAGTAATGTACTGCAACTTGGAGGACATGGCAATTATGTGACTGTTGCTTGTGATTGGACAAATGCTAACCAGTGTGGTACTTGTGTAACAGCTTCTGTTGATGGGAATATGTGTGTATCTACACTCCTTATGCCTTGACATCTATTGAAATAATCTTGGGTCACGTAAACAATATTGCTTGCACTTTGGTGGACAGTGGTCATTGTTAATTGTTATTTGTTCGAGCACGGCCACTCAGTTGAAGTGTGTCAAGTCTATAAGTTGAGATGAATGGGTCCAAATAGATGTACGCTCCTTTGTTATATTATCCGTTATTAAGGCTAATGAATATATTATACTATTTATGCCATGGTAAACCTGTTCATTATTTTATATAGCAGTCTCTGATAATTATGACTGTTCAGAAGCAGTATTAAGTTTATAATAAAACAGAAGAACAGTTTGACTGTACTCCTGAAAAATGATCTGATATTTTATTTGTTCTGTAATAATGATACTATTTGTGAATGTCTATGCTGTGCAATTATAAAAAAAAAATAGTACAATGCAAAAATGTTTGTTAATTATAGCTACATAATGTATGTATATTATTTAGTGTGACAATAAAATTTTATTTACTTCGATTAGATTGATTATAAAAATAATAAATTTTATAAATTACTATTAAAGTTTGGTAATGGTAAGAATTTTACTAACTTTTCTGTTGTTTACTGACAAAAAAGTACAAAGTTAAATATTTGATTATAAATTGTAAAGTAGAATGAGTCTTTAGTGAATGTTTGATTGTGAACAAAAACTTTAAATTATTAGTGTTAAAAAAATGAAAACTAGCCAAAAATTTGGCATACGAGTAATACTCATTTGACATTCATTGTTTTGAAAGGTAATGAACTTCATTTAACTTATTTTAAAAATACTATTAAGTTTTCACTGACTGTTTTTTATTTGAAGCATCAAGTAGCAATAAAACGACAGTTACTTTACTAGATGGTAGGGATCATCAACAATATGCGCAGTGACAAGCCCCGCCCCCTGACGTCATCTGGTCTCACCGACAGCCGATGCATGCTGATGTACGGTATCAGTCTGCGATGTTTACTAGTCTTAATACGATCTGTAATACTTTACTAGTCTTTAATAATGGTTTGTTGTGGGATTGCCAGGTGGTCTATTCATGATAGACACCGAAATGAGTTGGGGATTAAGTTTCACCACTTTTCAAAGGCCAGTGAAACTAGATTGAAGTGGATAAATGCTTGCGAGTGGGCCGATTCATTTTCTGCTGATAGCGGTCACGTGTGTTCAGTAAATTTCGACGAATCGGATTATGTACGTGATTTAAAGTCCGAGTTGCTATGTCTTCCATTAAAAATTGCACTAAAGATGAATTCAGTCCCACGTTTAAATCTGCTAATTTGTAGTGCCATTCTGTGTCTGGTAAACCCGACTTGTAGTGAACGTAAAAATCAAGTAGAGAAATTATACGCTCGTAAGAAAGTTTATGATATTTTAAACTCATCATCCAATTACAACCTAGGCAATTCACAAAATGAAGGGATAGCCATACAGGAAGGTAGGTGTTGTTTTAATGAAGAACCGCCAAATTTGAATGTTGCACAGCCAGAGGAAACTGATCTCTTAAAACGTGAAAATGCCGAATGAAAAGAAGAAAACAAGTTACTTAGAGAAAACTTCAGGCCGTAAACGAAAAATTATTAAAATTAAAATAGATCTCCCATGTAAACGTACCTGAACAGTTATGTTTATAAGAACAATAATCCTACTGTCACTATGCACCGGCCGAGTTATTGGGAACCAGACTATAATATAGTCATCATTCGTATTATCATCATATATATTATCATCATTCATATTATATCTCACAGCAGCTGCGCGTGACCGCTACCATCTAGTATAGTAACCGTGAATAAAACATAAAAAAGAAACTGATTTTATTAAAAATTTATACAAGTGACTGAAAATATAGGATTTTCTGAAAAAGTTATTAATAAATTTATTTCAGTTTTTGTGTTTAGTTTACTCTGATAATGGTGGATCCACCAAAATATAAAAGTTTAGGAAAGTAGAATAATAGATGAAAGGAAAATCGAAGCACCAATAAAAGGTTAGTGAAAACTTAGTGTTTTTACATTGTATTTATTACATGCTGCAGAATTCATTTTAGATTTATTTAAAGTGTTTAATCAAACTAGTTTTTTAACAGTAAACAACAGCTACCTCAGTTTAAAGAATGGCAACAGATTATTTCTTCCTATTACTCACTGTGTTATTTAAATAAAAAGAAAAATGTCTGATTTGTTAAAGAAATGAGTTTGTTTTAATGCTTAATAGTGTCATTATGATTAAAGCCTCAGCTTATTAGGCAGTTTTTATAGCATCAAATGAACAGGTGTCAATTGCCATGAATCAGACCATTGACAAGGGTTGTTTGTATATACATGCCAGTTTATTTGTTGGAGGCAATGGTATAAAGATAATAGAGTCTGATTTTAGGATTGGTTCATCTTTTGAGCTCTTTTAGTTGTTATATTATGGCTGTAGTCATAATTATTATTTCTTAGATTCTTCCGTAATTTGGTAGCACTTGTTTTCTTTAGATTATCAAGAGTGAACAAAATTCAGCACAGAATGAAAGTGCAGTAAAATAATTGTGGCTAGGTAGAAGTTATTTTCTACTTGATTTGAACAAAGTTTTTGGTGAATGAGATTGATGACACAAAATGAAGTTCAACCTCTACAACACTAACTTGAACTCTTAAGCTAAATCTTTAGCTTTTAACCTGCAAGGAATGCCTGTACTATAGCAAGTCGAAGGAGTGTTGGATAATTATATCCTGCAGACAATAAGGTCAATAATAGACATGCTGAGGCTTTAATATTTTTGTTTGTTTATATTGTCCTGATGGAGCTACCTCCTTACTTTTAATTCCAGTTATGGCCAATAACCCTACTGAAGTGAAAACAAAAAATAGGTCTGATATTAAGGGAAAGTTTGACATAAATTTGAATTAAAGATAAAAAATAACTTGCAATGAGTTTTAGATGCTGGAACATTACCTTTTTTATTGAAAGTGTTAAGTGTAATTGTTATTCAGAGGAAAACACTGAAGGACATTATAGGAATCAAGCAGAACAAGTATGTAACCTGAGTGGTCACTTGAATGATGAAACGTACGTGAGTAGTTAAGATGAAGAAAAACAAATTGAGCAGGAATATGGCTGTTCAAAACACCACTAGTAGCTAAAATATCAGTAAAATCCTGCAAGGTTATGTGATTCTTCCTTAACATATTTGTCTCTTCAGTTTACCAGTCTGATTATTTCTTAACATATTTATCAGCACCCAAACCCCAAAAATTACAGAATTTACAGAAATGTATTTTAATAATATGAAAAAGAATAAAATATTAATAACATTTTTATAATGATTTTGAATCTTTCTACCATGTAAAGTTTTCCTATTGTGGTTTGTGGTAGATACCCTGTGTTAACATGCAATCCTTAATGATATTTTAGCAGGGCATTGCAGGGTTTATGCCATATTTGTAGAATGATGTAGGTATTATTTTAAGAATATTATTTATATAGCTAACATTATAGAAAACAATGGTAATTGGTAACTATTTAAATATCTACTCTATATTTTTATAAATACTAAAGATATGGAAGATTTCTGAATACTGTTAAGCTGTGGCTAGATGGGCGTTAATTGACACTAATTTCTTTTGATAAATGATGCTGGAAATAAAGACACAATAGTTTATAATGGGACCAGCCAGATGGTACTGAATTTATCACAGCAAGAGCATGTTCTCTAGGCGATAACACAGATGTATAGACCGCGGCCCATTCGATAAATGGGTAATATTTTTTAATGGATAATGGATAATATTTTTTCGATAAATCACGCAATGTACTGGATAAATGAGCATTAAGTAACGCTCAGTATACATTCACCGGTCAAACATTTACACTACAAGGCTCTGAAGAAAACTGCATTAAAAATCAATTATGTGCAGGACACACGACAAATTAAGCAAGAATCTTTGCGTTATTTAATGGCCTGTCTAGCCGTGGGTTTACTGAAAAAGAAGCCGTGTCATTTATAAAAAAAAAGTAGCATCAAATAACGCCTGTCTAGCCTGTAGCCTAAGGGCTTATTAATTAATATTATTATTGATACCTGGAATTAAGCAAGTCTTCAGCATTTCGCTGTTGCAATTATACATATATGTTTAACCTTGTACGTTATTTGAATCTGTTGATACTAGAATTTAGAACTAAAGTTAATACGTTTCATGATCTTCATGATAGTTCAAATACTACAATAAACATTATTTCTGTTGTGTTATAAATTTTAATTTAACAGTCAGCAGGGCTAAGTTAATTAATTTTAAATATTTTTTTTTAAGATTATAATTTAAAAAACACACATACTTTACTGTACTGGCCCACAAAAAAAGTCTGTAAATTTGATGTCCCAAGATAAACTGGGACGGGGTCATTGTGCTTAAATCAGCTGATGATTTTAGGAAGGTAAAGGGATGGACTAGCAAAATTATCATGGTGTCATATGGTGAATGAAGATGCATTTAAAAATTTATTGTATTAGTATGTTCATGATACACCTTACGATTTTGTATATAATTTACAGGATTGCGTAATAAAAGAGTAGTTTCTTTATGCCAATCACCCATAAATAGTATGGTTTGAATATCTTCTAGATCCAGTTTTTGAAGTAATAATATTATTCATCATCATCATCATCATCTGGGTATCCTTCCAGCAGGCCGGGTAGGATTTGAGTGGGCGATATGCCTCCATCTATCTCTATCTTGATATACCTTTTGTATTCTGATAAACTGTAGTGTCATTCCTTTTGTTAGGAGATCATCCCTTATTTGGTCAGTCCATCTTCTTCTGGGACGTCCAACGGGTCTCTTTCCAGATACCTCCATGTCCAAGTATTGTCTGGGGATACGTGCCTCTGGCATCCTTTGTACATGTCCAAACCATTTGAGTCTTGCGGTACGTAATCTTTCTTCCATCGTTAAGGTCACCTGCATATCTCTTCTTATATATTCATTTCTGACCTTGTCTCTTCTGGTCTTCTGCAAGGCTGATCTTAAAAATTTCATCTCACATGCCTGTAATTTGCTAATGTCCCCTTTCAATAAGACACAGCTTTCTAGGCCATATGTCATTATTGGAAGAAGATATGTTTTAAACATGGTCTGTTTGGCTCTTATGGGAACTGTATTATCCCAGACTAAGTTCCGCACTTGGTAAAAGAAGGAGGATCCTTTATTCACTCTATTTAGAACTTCTAGCTTAGCACTCCCATTATTTGAGACGACGCTTCCAAGATATCCAAAACTTCCCACACATTCAATCCTTTCTCCATCAAGTTTTATGTTACACTGCGCAGGTGTTCTGCTGACTTTCATTGCTACTGTTTTCTGCTTACTAACGGTTAGTTTGAACTCCTTAAATACAGCAATCCCTCTATATTTGCAGGGATTACTTTCCGCGAAATTACGAGTAGCAAAACCTAACCTATATCGAATAGGAGTGTTGAGGTCGTCAAATAGAAAAATTAAACTTTATTTTTTCAGTGTTATAATCGTGACATACAGAAGTACCTTTTCCTGACTGATAAGTGCTTAATTTTACAGTTCATTGAATGTTTTCTTCCTTTTTTAATGTAAAGAACTGCCAACTTATTTACTAGTATTATTACCTTGCCACTGAGACTGTTTTTGGCACTTTTATGCCGATCATGAAGAACAATTTAAAAAAAAATGGTATGACTTGTTTTGGCCTTTTCTTTTTAGTATATGTGCAGACGTTTTCATCTTGTAAAAGTAGAGATGACTTGAAAGATAAAATTAACTTTCTGTGAGTTTGTTTGAAGTAAGATAATAAGTTGCTTTTAACTAAAGCAACGGGGATGCCAACTGAAGAAACAACATGATAAAAACACTCTTAATGCACAATGTCCGTACCTTAGTCTACACATCTTAATATTGTAAAGACAACAGAAATCCTTTCAGAGTTTTATTGAGATATGTATTGATCTTGATGTGAACAAGTCCAAATCTATTCACCCAAGGGTGTGGTCCTAAAGGTTTTACATTATTAGCAGAGTTCTGAGTATATTGTAAATAATGTTCCACCCACATGGTATTTACAAGATGTTAAATTCTTTCATGTTGTGGTATCTATACTAATTATAAAGACAAAGTGTGTTTTTGTGTGCAGGCTAATTTCCAAAACTACTGAATGGATTTTCATGAAATTTTTACACCATATTCATATTTATATTCTCAGCAATAATTTCCTTTTAAATTTTCAAAAATGAAAACCTAAAGGGCCGTAATGAAGATTTCATAAATATGTTTGTGTGTGTACATGTGAGTACGTATTGATGTTGAACTAGATGAAGGGGTTTGATGATTGTGAGAGACATATGTGAGGGAAATTATCGAAATGTTTTGTGTATGTGTGTGTGTGCTATTGTTTAAGACAGACATACGTATAAAGACTAGCGGAAGACAAAGGCGGGGGAATTTATCAAAACGTTGTATGTGTGTGGGTGTGTGTATGTTGGAGTATACAGTCGATCTAGCAGCTACACAATTTCTGTTATATATTTGTTTTTAAAAAGTTGATTAGGCCCCACACACGTTTCGCATGCGAAGCTGCGCGGTACATGCTAGTTAAATATATGTTTCATACAATATTATATTTATTTAATATGCCTGAGTGAGTATTGTGTTGAAAACAATGTACTTATTTCACAGTTTTTTTAATACTTTAACAGTTGGATAAAGCAATGTATGCTAGAGAATGTTTGCTGGTAGATTAGTCTAGAAAAATTAAAGGAAAATTTCAAGGCCAAGTAACTTTAATGTTATCGTCATCTCTTTTGTTTTGGTAATAATGTTTTAATGAAAAAATGTTGACTCTTGTAAATAATATGTGTATCAACTGTTGGCCAGTACATTGAAATTTTCAGTTAGTTTTATAAATAATGTGATAATTGTATTTTCAATGAAACTCTGTTGACTACCGAAATAGTGTTGTGTTGTATCTACTATGAATTATTGTAATTTAATTTTCAACTGTAAAACTGCTTTGCATTATTTATGAAATTTTGGTTGATTACAGAAATAAACATTTTTTATATTTAATTTTCTGTTTATTAATGTATCATCAATTTACATTACCTTGATTTCATTGGATTTTCAATGAAACGTTCATACATTTACCATGTATTTTTAGAACAGGAAAATATCTGATGGGATTATAGCCAACTTATTAGAAATTCTAAAGGAAACTATCTGTACACTCAAGCATGGATGTGAAATAATAATTTGTGGTTAATAATTAAGAATTTTAAATAGCTCATTCAATTTTTTGTTGATAAACGTATAAGTTGAATTTAGTTTTCATACTTGGTCCTATATTTATTGTGCATTGTGTACGAACAAGAAGTAATAACAGTAGTAACTTTTCACCGAGGGGCTGTCAGATGATTAAACTGGAAATCGCTCCAGAACACTGATAACCATTACTGTGTTAATACATTTTCTATCACAGTAATTTTTTGGGACAAACTTATCTGTTTTTGTGCTTAATGTATGAATAGTTTTTAGTTACCTGTTTATGCATCTGTATGTACAACAAATATAAATTTTATAGCTGTTACTTTCTTAAAAATGGATTTTTTTTATAAATATTCAATAAACAACAACCAGACCTAATGGTTTAGAAATGTAATAATCATTTATTGAATCTGTACAAAAGAACAGAAAATATAAAACTAATTTATAACATAAGAATGTTTTCAGCCAGTGCTAACTGAAACAGAAAATTTTCAACTGCTTGTGAAAATTTTCTTTCTTTGAGAACTTCAATTGTTACCATCTTCCTACCATCTTCACCACTGACTGTTGCTAGTGACCTGCAGATAAAAAACAAATATTTTCAGTTTACTGCGAATCAAAGGCTATGTTGTTGGTTTGTAACAAGTTTCTGTATCGGTAAACTGGTTTGTAAACTCTTAGTTTACAATTGCAATCTTAACTTTGATAGAAATATTATAGCTAAGATCATAAACAGACTAAATTAATGGACTCTCAGTTTGGCATAATTATAACTTTCCTAGTGGTAGCTCTGACCACCATTCTATCATGTCATGTTCTATTTTCAATAAAAATATAACTATGCCAGCCGGTCAGTACAGTTCATGGAAAAAGTACTAAATGGGTGAGCTTGTCCTGCTACTAAATTTGGTCTTATCCGTAAAACTACTTCACTCACATAAATTAATTCCTAAGGTTTTTAACAAAATCACTAAAAATAACGCGTGAGAGTGATTGGAGGATGGTGATAGTGATTCTAGGAGTAAAATTATAAATTATGATTAAATAATTGAATTCGTTTAACGAAATGAAAGTGATTTTAAAAATGATGCAGGAAAAGAAGAGGAAGATACAAATGATGTAGCGTTTCCAGTTTTTGTGATGCCGTTATGGTAATTTTATATATCTATTTATCTGGAGATCTAGATGCGCCAGTCATGTCATAAAAATACTAGTTTTTTTAGACAAACTATTGTAAAGAAATGAAACTAGTCAAGTAAGTTTTCTTTTTTATTCCTAATGTGTGTACGTTGCAATCCGTTTAATTCAGAACAATAAGCAATTCCATGACCCGATGAGATGAAGATGATGTATATGACGTGTAAAAGAGGTGTAGTCTTGTACAGATCCAGGCTGACTATTCCTGAGAGAGTATGGTTAATTCAATCCCAACCATCAAAGTATACCGGTAACCACTGTCTAGTATTCAAATCTGTATAAAAGTAACTACCTTTACTAGGATTTGAACCAAGATCTTTTGTTTCCAAAAATTACTGTTAAACAACTGACTCGAGGCGATGACTTTACCTGCAGACCAACCTGGTGGGTAGTCAAGTAAGTAATAATAAATTTCATCAACTACTGGTTTAGATTTTAAGACACGTACACAAGACATCAACAGTACACTATTTAAGACATAATGAACTTTGAACAATGGACATCAACATCCCTCAAGTAGTCGGTTATACTAGGCAATCATTGTACATACTAACATTGTCATATCGTCCCTCCACTGGTAAACTCACGAATGTGCAAATTTTGCGAATATGAGTTTGTTAGTGGATGCTGATGTATACAACCCAACGCATGTTGAAGTAAACTTGCGAATATGTATCTTGTTCGGTTAGGGACATACAGCCTTTGTAAAGTTACGAAAATGTACAAAGTGTGTTAAAGAAGAAAGCATTGAATTGGTTTTGTGCTCTCCTGTAAAACTTAGAATTTGCACATTCGCGAGTTTACCATTGGATGGATGATATGTTTTGAGTCCTTACAAGTAATTGTAGTAGCTGAATGGTACATTAAATTGACAGAACATAATTCGGTTATAAAACGGCTCCATTTAAGCAAAACTAAAAATGATCGAATACTGAGAATTATTTGAATAAAAAAGGTGTAGCACTCCTTCAACATAACTAAATATATATAGTTTTTGGATTATTAATTAATTACAAGCAAAAATATTTATAATTACTGTACCTAAGCTGAGAAAGTAGTTCTTGAGTTTTATTTCCTATTTCTCTGATAATAGCAGCTTCAGTTAAATTATCATTTTCAGCAAGTTGTACCAGAAATAATGCTATTTCTTTATGAGCCTTAGTCATTGACATACTTTCTGCAAAAAATGAAGAGAATTTTTAAATCAATAATCCCATTTGACAGTTTAATATTACTGAGACATCAATACACTGAAACATGCTAACGGGTGATTCAAAAAGAGCGCCGGTTTTTAAACGGCTGGTAAATTTTTGTTTATCGGTTGGCAACATTGTTAGACCTCATTTCTATTTCGGAGAACATTCCGATTGACGATTCAGTTGTAGTTTCTCTTGTTCGCAGTGTAGTACTCTCGCAGTCTGTGTCTAACCATGGAGAAGTTTACTATTGCACAACGAGTGTTAATCGTCAAAACATTTTACCAGAGTGGAGAGAGTTATGCCGCTATTGTCAGGCGACTTCGCGGTACTCTAGGACGTAATGAAGCACCGAATGAATCAACAGTTCGCAGGCTCATGAAAAGTTTTTTGAGACGGGTTCAACAGTCGACCTTAAAAGTTCTGGACGTCGTCGTTCTGGCTGAACTGAGCAGAATGTTGCGTTGGTTCGTGACAGTGTGGCTGTTAGCCCAGCAAAATCAATACGTCGCCGTTCTCAACAATTGGGTTTACGATGTTCTTCTGTACGGAGAATTCTTCGGTACGATCTCCAATATCACCCGTATAAAATTCAGTTGCTGCACGAGAAACAATGTTGTTGCTCCGTGAACGGTTCCACGATTGCATCATTTCTCGTAATTCCGACCATCAATGGCCACCAAGGTCGTGTGACTTGACGCCTTGTGACTTTCATCTTTGGGGTCATCTGAAGTCATTGGTGTATGCCAATAAACCTCGAAACATCAATGACTTGAAGGAGGAAATTCGACGGGTTATCGGGCAAATGGAAGTCGAAACTTATCGTGCAGTAATATCCAATTTCATGGACAGAGTTGATGCGTGCCAGCGCAGTAGAGGAGGACACATGCATGACATCATTTTTCATACATGAAATCGGAAGGTAAGAGGAACTTGTTGATGTATTTATTTTCAGTTTTTCAATAAAATAAATCTCTTAATTTGATATATCAAAACCGGCGCTCTTTTTGAATCACCCTATATCTTATAAAAATCTTAATCTTATATCTTATAATTATGCTACATTTTGAAATATTTATTAGCGTTAACTATAATTAAGTTAAAGGATATTGCGGTAAGTAAATTTTTTAATAGTGTGCAAGCAAAAACCAAAAATCTGGTGTGAAACACTCACATGACTTTCTCTTGCCAATGCAAAATAATTAATAATATAACCTAACATTAGTAATAAAACATTAAAGGATATTGCGGTAAGTAAATTTTTTAATAGTGTGCAAGCAAAAACCAAAAATCTGGTGTGAAACACTCACATGACTTTCTCTTGCCAATGCAAATAATTAATAATATAACCTAACATTAGTAATAAAACATTAGAAATAAACAGAAAAACTAACCTCAAAAAACATAATCTTATTTTAATCATGAGTAAAAGACGCAAAATGAAAATAAACTTTAGTTTGGCTTTAAAATACGGAAAATCACTCTTTCACACTACACTAGGCTCTGTAGAGAAAAATGCTTAAAATAAAAGTTGTAGATCTTTAAATTTCCTATAAATTTTATTATATACATTTTTGTCGTAAAATGCATAGGCCTACTATGGCTGAAATCTTAAAAAAATCGATTTTTCACACGTTTTCGTGAGAAAAAAAACAGAAAATCGTTAACTACCGCTACACTGAACGTTATACAAAAAAATTTTTGAAATAAAAGTTGTACGATTTTAAATTCTCTCAACTTTTATTATACTTTTACTTTTTTTTTGCGCCTACCCTATCTTGTAGAGCATAAAAATTTTAGTTAAACAGGCAATTTAAAAAAAAAAAAAACGTAGCAGCTGTTTTTGAGAAAATTGCAAAAAAGTGAAAAATGACACGAATAAACTACTACTTCTGGTTGACCGATTTTGGTGAAAATGTTTGTGTCAGGTCCAAGAGTAGTATCTAACTTAAGTTTCAAGTTTGTACGATGTTCTGTTCTTGAGATATTTTGTTCACACACATACAGACCAATCCCTAAAAATATGTTTTTTTGGGTTCAGGGGGTCTGAAAAGCGTGTAGATCCGGTGAAAACTCAATTTCTAAAAATCGACATGAAAACAAGACTTTCCCTCCTATATATTCATATAGGCAAGAGAAAGTAAAAAAAGACATCATTTGATGAATTTTAAGCAACTCATAAACACCACTGCAAAAAATTCAGTTTTACATGCACTATATTATGAAGTACATAACACAATATTATATTAAATACAAAAATATTCAACAACAAACTATTTTTTGTAATCTTACTGGACAAATATAATAAACTTGTGCCTTTACCTTTAGCATGTGGAGCAACTGTTATTTCTCTTGCAGGTAAGTTGATTAACACATCATACAGCTCAGCTTGGCTGGCTATACTACTGTCTTGACATCCTACAATATAGCAGCTACTTGACTGAAAAAAATTGAAAAAAGTTTTATTAAAGTAATCCAACAATTTATACATCAACATTGTAGAAAAGGCATATCTTTATAAAATCCCAACAATGTTGTCTAATCAGTATATCTACAGTATTCAGATGAACTAATGTCCTCTAGCCGCGGGAGTGAGAGAATGCATAACGGTCTCACTCGCACAAGCCATACGCGCCGTGCCAATAACATTGTCTTTAATTTTACTCATTGTTGTGAGCAAGCGTTTACGCATGCAGTAAACTAACAAGCAAGATACAACTGTAGTATATTTTCAGATTTGGATTATAACCGTAAAGACCTTTGAGCGCATGTGTAGTTATGCCACATATCTCCCTCTCACTCGCTCGGCTATGGGACATTAGTTCATCTGATACCTATACAGGGAATGTGTGTTCGAGAATTTCATGGACCGAAATTTAAAAAATGTTAGCTTAAATAATAAGTGATAAATAGGGTTTCCAAGAAATAGTTAGAAATATTATGTGTACTATAAAGGGTCGAACAGTACTAGTAGGATGGCCTATTGTTGTATGAGTATTGTGAAAGAGTTGGGTACCTATTTAGATAATTGCCCTTTTTGTAACACCTTCTTTTCAATCCTAATTTGTTTACAGTTTGTTAACATTTATTCAGAGGCTGTCAGAAGGATTTTGTATTTTTATTATTACATCAAAAATCTCTGTAGAACCTTTATAAGTGAAGCGATTTATTTGGTCAGTCAGTCTGTGTGTTAGTGAGCAAATAGCATAGTACATAACAATGCGTTAAGAGAAGGTCAATGTTACTGTGAATTACTGTCTACTGTTTAACGTTTATTTATTCTGTATCATTTTTTGTAAGTAGTATTTAGTAAATTGGTTAAATTTATTTATTGTTATTTGTTAATTACAATAAATTTTTTTATTTATTATTTTACTTGTAGATTTCAGTCAATTTATTAATTGTAATAAATACTTGAATTTTAAACCTATAGTAAGTTAATTATTTAATTTACCCAGATCCCAAAACGGATCTGAGAGATAAGTGTCACAATATTTTTATGTTGTTGTTTAGGTCATCAGCCGAAAGGCTAGTTTGAACCTCTGGAGGCTTCACTGAGTAAAACGAGGAGAGGTGGTTTACAATTGCCTTCCTCACTGAGTGGAAAAGTATGCTTTTCAGCACATCGGGCCCTCTGAAAAGCATCAACATACTTTCCACCCTGCAAATGACACCTTCACTTCATTCATCACAGGGTCTGGCTGTATAATGAAATTCATTATTCTCAGAGGAGGTAACTCTGACTAGTGTATTTTACACCTCTACCTCTTCTGTTCTTAAATGCTTCAGTCGCATAATTGGCTGAGCATGTGATAAGAAACAGAACTATTTTTTGTAGCCTTGGAACTAGCAGATCAACTGAAAATATTCTAACACTCCACCTGCCTGTTACAGACATAATAAATTATTTTGTACGTTACTTTTTGATTGGCACTGAACGTGAGGTGTGCCAGAACCAGTGTCTGACTAGTGTCTTTTACACCTTTACCTCTTCTATTCTTAAATGCTTCAGTCATATGGCTGACCATGTGATAAGAAACAGAACTATTTTTTGTAGCCCTGGACTAGCAGATAAAGTGCAAATAATTTAACACTCCACCTGGGCATGATTTATATTTATATTTTTCATTATTTCAGTATTCATGGTTCAATCTTCAAAGAAATTAGATGTAAAGAAGAATATATCTGCTGTATAAGAAAAATATTTTTGTCTAGCCATTTTAAACAATTACTGTTAATTTTATATTCTGATGGTACACAAAAAATGCTTACCTTAATATGAGCTAATTCCTCTGATGTTAGATTGACCCAAGGGTGTAGCAAGTTGTAATCATTCCTATGTATCATTAAAGCTGGGAATGTTCTTATCCACTGCAACAAATTAATATTATTCAACATTAACTTATATCTTACCTCATAAAATGTATCACTTGAGGAAAACGTTTCATAATCAAGTTCTTAGCATATTTTATGTTTTCTCCTTACCTTAAATATTCATATATTGAAACTAAAATTTACCTTAGAGAGAGAGAGAGAGAGAGAGAGAGAGAGAGAGAGAGAGAGAGAGAGAGAGAGAGAGAGAGAGAGAGAGAGAGAGAGGAGCAAAAAGAAAAATTTTCTTTACCAGTACTAGGGTTGGATCATACTAACTTTTACAAGCGAACTTGACTATTTAACCCAAAACAATTATTCAATTAATTTTCTACATTATAATACAATCCTTGGAGATGTTAATAAAAAACATCTGGTGTGAACTTTTTATCTTTACTTAAAAACTGGGTTCATAAACATACTTTGTCACTCAATGAGACAAATTTTGATTTAAATGTTTTTATTTAATCAATGAATAATAAGGTAAAATCACTTACCTTCAGTAAAAGAGGTAAACTATGGTGATACACTATAAGTCTTTTCTTTAATAACAAAACTGTATAGACTAATATAGTTTCCAGTCCAAACACTTTAATTAAATCTGAAAATGAAACAATAAATGTAAATAAATGTACTTCAGCCTTTGAAAACCCTGCAAGAAAGAAGATTATAAAATTAAAATTATTTTTTTGGTATTGTTACAACAAGCTGACAAAGTGTGCATGTATTGTATATTTATATTACACTATTTTACATAATAATACTATTTTATATAATAAATTTCACTAAGCTTTTTCATCTTCAGTTATTTGTATAAAACTTTTATACAAACGACTGAAGATGTAACATCTTCTATAAATTTAAAAAATTATTGTAGTTTCAAACAGTATAATATACTCTGATGATGGTGGATCCACCGAAACATGTGTAAGTGATTAATAAAAAATAAAGGCAGCTTAAAAAAAGTTAGTGAAATTTATTATAAAAAATAGTTTTGATTTCAAGCTGCAAGATGCATTATAAGGATTTATTTATATTACAAATTGAAGATTTTTTTATGTTTTTATTCCTAATTTGTGTACGTTGCAATCTGTTCAATTTAGAACAATAAGCAACCCCATGACCCAATGAGATGAGGATTATGTGTATGACGTGTAAATGAGGTGTAGTCTTGTACAGACCCAGGCCGACCATTTCTGAGAGAGTATGGTTAATTAAACCCCAACCATCAAAGTACACCGGTAACCACTGTCTAGTATTCAAATTCGTATAAAAGTAACTACCTGTACTAGAATTTGAACCCAAAACCTTTGTCTCCAAAAATCAGTTGTTAAACAGCTGATTTTGGCGACGACTTTACCACAAGACAAACCTGGTGGGTTAAATTGAAGATGGATACATGATATCCGAAAGGATCTACTAACTTTTTCAATCAGGTGAGAGTCATCTGTGATTTAACTTCCACAGTTCTTCTTTACAATGTAGTAAATTAGCTCTATCAACAATTTATAAAACATTGTGTCATAAATCTTTTACAGTCAATGCTCAATTTAATGGACTAATTGGGGGATACCGATGTCCGTTGTTGTAAAAGTTCATTAAATTAAAAGAGATTCAGTTATAATACGATCTGTCACGTATGTTTCTTAATGCGTTAAAGTTAGCATTGGATTTGCTTATAGCCTTATTTTTATCATAATTTTCAAAACACTGTACCTTTCAGGAAGAACTTACCTTATAAGAAGAGCTGCAAAGCATAATTATACAATAAAACAATATAAATCACTGGCTAAAACACCGATTTTATTTTTTATACTTTTACCAAAACAGTACAATGGAATAGTAAGCTAATGGTGATTTTTAAAAAAAATTAGTTATTAAATTACATTATATTGGTTAAAAGAAACACAAATGAATAGTATAGTATAAGACATCTTATGGCTGCCTCTAAAGCGTAGTGGTTAGCGTGTTAGCCCACAATGCGTAGGTCCCGGGTTCGATCCCAGTCAGGGTCTGGAAATTTTCACAAGTCAAAACTCACAGTTACAGTTACATAATCCACAAAACATTACATTCTTCACAAAAATTAACATTCCTTAGATTTTTGTAATTTTCAAACTGTTTTATTTACTTAGGAGACTAGTCCGTTAAATCGAGCATTGACTGTACTGAATAAATGGTGAGGGAAAAAACCTCAACTAAGATGATTATATAATTCAAGAAACTACAGTAAATTATCAAAAACTTGCTTAATGCAATTTTGTTATTACATTAAAGTCCAGTGACTTTTATTCCACTAAATGTCATACTAATGTTTTAGAAAAGCACACAAATTAAAGGTTTGTATGAATGATTAATTAGGCAAAAATTAAAACATCTGAGAAAATATTAATAGTACTAAGGCACCTTTTACCATGGTTCCATTACTATTAGTAGATTTCCAGTCAAAATCTCTTACAAGGAATGTTCCATTTTCTTCTGTTGTACATGAACCTTTTGTAACAACTGATAAGTATAACATCAAAACAGCCGTCGGGGTCCCTGAAAAAAAATCGAACATCTAGTCAGTAAACCTGCACATTGTGTAAAAACTAACCTTTAAAAATTGTTTATTTATTTTACTAATTTCACAACTCTCCAATTAAAATTTTGCAATTAAGTCTTATTATTTGCATTAACTAAATTAGTGTTATTAAATGTTTCTTGTATTCACAGATTCTGGGGATTAATAATAAACTGCTATGAATTAAAAAAAAAAATTTGTGCTAATATAAAATTGGTATACACTATAATATGTTATGCCAACTGTAAAACAATAATATACACAGTAAACTAACATGGTGACTTTACTTGAATTATGGGCTTAATTTTCATATAATCATGATAATTTTATACAAAATAAGCTGTATATTTGTGTAAAGTAAAAAAAATTGTTTTGTCATTTTTCATTTGAAGCTATTAGATTTAATGAACTGGAATGTCAAGTAGTTTCAGTGAAAGATTTGCTTACCAGTTTTACAATAAGTTTTGCTTAATATACGGCAGAGTGTTTCATACTTTTCAGGATTAAAATCTTTAGTCCAAATCACCAACACAAAATGTTTCACCTAAACAAACACATTATTATAATAAACATAAGCTTACCTCATATGGGAAAAGTTATTTTATTCTAATTTATAAAATAAACCTATACTGTATTCATTGAATGTTGAAAGTAAGCAGTTCATGTGAACAACTGTATCAGCCAATTATTACGGTAATGCACACACATCGATTCATTGGCAATGTACTAGTTCACATGCAGAATTCTTTCACAGTATTTTGTTGATATAATATGTATCAATAGTTTATGCAACAAATGGATTGTTTATTTAACACAGATGCTTGAGAACAAATACTACCTTTCTAATTACCGGCCTATGGTGTAGCGATCAGTGCAACTGGCTTCTATGCTGGAATTCTTGGTTCAGGTTTGGTAATTTTTCATCCGTATATCACCTCATATCATTACCTACACACAAGCTAAGACTTATGAAGGCATCCTGCATTTTTTAAAGAGGAAAACTGAAGAGATCATCACTTGATACCCCACATTAAGATGTGACACATAAAGTTAAAAAGACCTTGAATAGTTAAAGAATTGAAATGTTGTTATCCTTGAAATGTAGCAGGTGTTCAAAAGTTCACCATGATTCTCTATACACTTTATACAGCGACTTAAAACTGATTCTTAAATTTTCAACAGTAACATTTGAACGTCATTTACATAGTCCAAAGCAATTTCAATTGAACTTTTTAGTTCGTGCAGGTTTTGTGGCTTGAAAGAATACACTAGTTTCTTTACAATGCCCCACAGTGAAAAATCACATGGCGTTAAGTCTGGCAAGCGTGCAGGCTATTCGATTGTACCACGGCGACCAATTCATTCATCAATTTTGGAATTTAAAAACTCACGAACTTCTGAAATGTGCTGGGGCACCATCTTGTGGCAGGATTAGTGATTGGATATTGTAAACAGGATTGTTTTCAAGTTCCAGAAAAAATACTACTTCCTGCAGCATTTGTAAGTAATTTTCCGAGTTAACATTTCCCTCAAAAAAATAAGGACCTATCAGTGCAGTACTCGAAGTACCTCCCCATACCATTACACCAGGTACATTAACCTGGTTCACACTGTTGATCTAATATTACGTGATGCTGAATGGATTGTGGGTGGGGCAATAAAACGTGCTTCTGAAAGGTCAGTATAAATCAGAGACCAGTAAATAGTGCACTTTTCTTGTAGGGAATTCTTTAAAGCATCTACTATTGTTTTTAGAATATAGATTATCATAAAAGGGAAATTTTTTATTCTCTCTTTAGTGTGTTGGTGGCATTGATGGTTAGGGAATCAGTATGTTGTGATGGAAGTCTGTGCAGCTCGTGTGTAAATCAACGTACATTCAATATCTTTAGTTCGTGTTGAAGCTGTAGATTTTATATGATGAAATTTGCCCTTGATGTGGGTGGACGAGTTCATTTTACTGTTCAGGAGGGGGTTTACCTCACTCAGGTCAAAAATACAGCTCTTTATAGCGTTGCACGGAAAATATAACAGCTTTCCTCTCACCCAACCTACAGAATTGTTTGAAACAAGTGGTTGGAGACAAAAAAATTTCCTACATACTGCTGCTTTTAGCTTTACCCTGAGCATGATAGTGGCTCTGTGATGTCACCGTAAAAGATTATAAATATTACTCTCGATATCTGTCCCCTATATGCTAACTACATTTTTCACTTTGCTCGACCCAGTTTTCTTTGAATTGCATTGCAGTTAGGAATGCTTCTTCACTATACTAACTTTTATTTCTTATTTAGAATTTTTTGTCAGAAAATAGCTTGTATAAAAAATATTTTACGTCACTTGGTTCACTGATAGTTTATATGGGATAGGAAAATTAAACTAATTTTGAAAATTTTATAACTTCGTCAAATATTTACAGAAACCTAAATGAAAAAAAATACATTTATTCAGTCAACTCTTGTCTACAAAGCATTTTGTTATAAATTTTTTGCTAAACTGAAATTTAAGCTTGTTATAGTAAAAAATCTACGCAAATACAAAAATTTTCGCGGTTGAAAATTTTGCTCGCCTAAATGCAAAGAATTATGAAGCGATTTTCTTGTAATTATATTCAAAAGGTGCGTACATATTATATGAATCAACTGTAATTTTTTCAGAATTTTTCATCAGTAATGACATTAGATAAAAAAGTTGTTTTGAGAGCGCGTTTTGATTTTTGCAATTCTACTGTTTAACGAGAAACAGTCAGCTTCGTAAGGGTTAAGCTCTTTTTGAATTACAATATGAGGATTTTTATCTGACCAGTACATGCAGTTATGCCGATTTAACACATCCATTGAGTTTGAAACATGCCTCATCAGACCATAAAATTAATCGCAAAAAGTTTGGATCCGCTTCTGTACGAATAGCGACTGTCTCACATAATTCCAACCGCCTATCACTATTGTCCTCATGAAGCGCTTGGAATAAAGATGGACAAAATGGCTTCAATTTTAATTCCTTTATCATCTTTTGCACGTTAGTTTGAGATAACCTTAGTACAGAAGATACCTTACGAGTTGATTTACCAGGACTGGATACTGGTTGCTTCAGCAACCTTTTGTAGGTTATCGTCATTGTAAATTGATCGTGGACAACCACACTTCAGGGTATTTAATACGCTCCTGCATTTTCAAATTTCTTACTTAACTTTCTTAAACGTTGCCGAGTTGATAACAACACACCTGGATACTTATCACTAAATTCTTTCAGTACTTTAGCAGTATTTTTATGATGCTTCCATCACAACTGAAGCAAATAAACTTGTTGTTCAGTTGTAAACACTTAAAAGTACCTTTATGAAGGAAAACAATTGTAACTACACGTAGTTGTACCTCAAACTAGCCACTGTTACAGACAACTAATGAATGTTGTATGTGATGCCAACATTACACTATTACCAACTTATCAAAATAAAATGTCCTATCTCTTGGGGAAACCGATATATGGGTCACCCATGAGCAATCTACCTGTAAATGAGTAGTTGAAAAAAGTAAATTTACAGAATTTGTATTAATTGAAGCAAGTTTATAAAGAAGATAACACTTACCCCAGGAAGGTTATCAGATTGAAAAACTTCTGTGTATGATAAATAGAACCAATCATTTCTAAACCTACTGAAGAGAAACGGATGAACACTGTCAAAATTACATTTCTGCAGCAATATTTTCTTCTGAATCTCTGTTACTGAAGGATAAGTCCATGTCCATAAAATGTCATTGTTAATATCTTTCTCTACATTGAAAAAAGTGAATTAAAAAACATTATACTTTTGCAATACAATGGTTAAAAAAAATTCTAAGTAATTATTCTATAAAAGACTGTTTACAAAGAACTGATGCATGATAAAAATATAATGTTTGCCCATAACAGGCAGGCAGGTGGGGGTGTTAAATTATTTGCACTCAATCTGCTAGTTCCAGGGCTACAAAAATAATTCTGTTTCTTATCACATGGTCAGCCAATTGTATGACTGAAGCATTTAAGAATAGAAGTAGTGGTGTAAAAGACACTAGTCAGAGTTATCTCCTCAGAGAGTAATGAATTTCATTATACAGTCAGACCCTGTGGTGAATAAAGTGACGGTATCATTTGCACGGTGGAAAATAAAAGCTTTTCAGAGGGCCCAGAATGCTGATAAGCATACTCTTTCAACTTAGTGAGGAAGGGATGGTAAACCACTTCATTCCTCATTTTACTCAAAGTTAAGTTCTTATTCAATTATTAACAAATGGTGCAATATACTGTACTTTGATATAATCAATAATAACAATGTAGATGTTAAAACATCTTTAATACAAAAAAACTACAAAGTGATTACACGAAATACTAAAGACAAGACCCCCAAAGTTCTTTCTTATACAAACTGTAATACAACATTTTGCTACTAAAATTTCCTTTACACAAGAATATCTATCAATGAAATTCAAAAGAAAACAATACAAGCAGAGCAAGCCACATCTTTTTCTTAAATTGTAAAATAATAGATACAGTCCTCTCTCTCTCTAAAACAAAATTCAAGAGACTAGGCATTTTAATTGTTATTAAGAGATATCGACCAAAATTTGAAGAAATAAATTAAAAAATAAAGTAATACGTAAATATTCACACACAAATACCGAGCATTACAACCTTTAAAGTCGATGCTTTAAAGTCAGCAAAGCCAAGCTCCGATGCAAATAATTTTGCTTTTGTTTTGACCAGAGGCCCAGAGAATGGGATATGATTTATACGCTGCACAGTTAAAATCACTGCAGCATGACCCAATCCAAATTTTCACGCTGAGGCTTCTGCAATTTTCTTCCTGCTGTCTCCCTTTTATTTCCGCATTAAGCCACTTCTTTCTATCCTTTCAGACAGTTGACTAGGAGAGTCCCGTTTACTGAACATCTTTTCGTTTCTCTCTTTTATCTATTGCTCAAATCAACAATAACTTTTCATCAATAGTAAGTACTTTACGCTTTATAGAAAACATGTTGACTGTTCATGCACCGAAAAACAACTGAGACTGTACAGTAGTGGCCAACATATCAGTATAAACGTAGACAATGAGGTGACAAACAATAATAGGAGAAATTCGCGCTTGACATTCCTCCAGTGAGAAACAAAGTATGCCGGGCCATGGATTTGCTACCTGGTCATCGTGCACGCGTGGTTTAGAAACGACAAAGTGAACATAAGTGAGTTGAACTACTGATATAACATTGTTATACAGAGAGCAATATCGATATAGAGAAAGAATAAATACATTATGGTTATGGTAAACCAAACAATCCTCGTTTATTCCATCATTATTGAGAGAATCGTTATGAAGAGAGACTACTGTAATTTAATTACTCTGAGTTTAATAAGAAACAACACCCAAAGTTGTTCAATATCTAGGACATAAGAAACTACATTACTGAAACTTTAGAAATGTACATAACAGTGACTACTGCAATTTCCATATACAACAGGAAACAAACTTGGAACCTTTAGCTTTACAATTTAGAACTTTCGTACTACATACCACAGCAGTTTTTGGACAGTTAAGATTTATCTTTATTGCATGGGATTTTCATTACTGACAATCATTCCATCAAGGTAGTCCATACAGTCTTAATATTTTCATTTTCCACACCATTTCCCTTCAGACTAGAGACTCAACATTAATTTTATACATATTTAATATAATACATTTCAGGTGCAGACTATATTGTTTTCACAAATGAGTTATTTTTAATGAAATATTTGAATGTTATAGTAATCAATTCTCAAATATTTTTTAATAGAGTACCACAGTTTCAATTAAATTGCAGTTAAGCAGACATCCACTTAAAATAGACAATAATTCAAGTGCACTCAGTTCACTTATTGTGATGTAAAAAATTATTTAAGGTGGTTTTCGTTATCTGTACATCATCCATGGGGTTTATCAATGAATAGTATATTTCTCACTCAGTAAACATTAAATACACTCTGTTCAAAGAAAGAAATAAATTTGCCTATTTCTGTAAAAAAATTGACACAGCTACAGAAATTAGTTAATTTAATCTCTATACTACTTTTTTTACCTACCAATAATATTGCATGAGGTAAGTTCAGCCATAATATCAAATAATAATAGTCAAGAATGTAGATTTTACCATAATAATAAATACTATTAGTACTTAGAACTGTTAAAAACAATTAGGACTAACTGCCTCCCAAAATGTACACACCGCAACTGACACTGACACTTGTTCTGATCAGCTGGATGGATTTACGTGAGTAATCAGCTGGTCGTGTGCTACCGGCAGCGTCCGTAGAGGTGGGGATTATTAGGCGCCTTTGCATTGATGAGAATAAAAGTTGAAAAATATGATTGTGGAACTTAATTAATACATTTTGCATAATGCTAAAGAATATATTAGTCGTGTGACACCTTAGCCGCTGTCAAATAGTACAGATTTGAGAAAAACAAATATAACATTTAATATAGCGATTTCCGCAAATTGTTTCGGATTCCCGCCAACATTTACTACAGTTGCATTTGGGCAAAATTCATTTATTTTTATGAAATATTTTAACTCAAGCAGTGGTTTTTACAAGAAAATATTAAATCTTTTTTAGTTTAAGTAAATAATAAAATACGACAATAAACTCAGAAAGTGTATTATCGTGATTTATTATTTTTCATCTAATTGTATATACATTTGTTAGGATAACATATGGTACCTTATTTATTTGTGGGTTATAATTACAGGTGTCGACATTTTTTTATTTTTGTTGATTTTATTTTATTTTGTATTGGTGAAGTTTGGCATTTTTCGCATTATGTTCGTATTACCTGGGACCACTGGACAAATCATCTTCTCTTGAAGAAACCATTTCCGCTGGACGTTAGTACATGCGTCCAGGCGTTGCTCTTCATATTTGTGGAGTTTTCTTATTGAAGTATCGTAGTGTTTGTGAGTTGTAAATGAACGTTTAACTTTGTCATTTTATTTAAAATGGCTCGTTATGGGCAGCGGCCCGAAAATGCCCTTAAAAGGGCCAATGGTGGGTTATTAATTAGTCATAGTGACCTGAAAATAACATACGTAGTTTAATCGTTTTTATTTAAATTTATTGGATCTAAGGTCTGTAATGTTTTGTATTGGCTGATTTAGTGTATTTAATACAAATGTATAATGTCGTGTACCTCTAAGTAGTGAAATTAGTTTCTGATCGGTAATTTTTTTTTGAGACGTAACCTCATTCGTTGACGTAGACTTCGTAAAGTGGTGGGCCCATGTATTTTTTATACCCATTGTTATTATTTTTGTTGTCTGTAAGTTAGTTGTCTGATCCGTGTAGTGTTAATTATTGACTTATCAATACGATTTGCCTCATTAAGGTAAATAAGTTGCGGTTTACAGTAGTCTGATCCATATGTCTCATGGCCGTCATTACCGGAGAACATAAGGTGGCCCCGATTTCATATGTTAGAACTAAATTGTGTGATTTGGGTTCCACATTATTTTTCTACTTAATTACGGAACCTTGACGTAAAATTTTAATTTTTTGTTCAAATATTTTCTTGACATTTTACTTTATAAATGTAAACTTGTTTATTGTCTGGTATTATCACAATCTCATTCGTGGGAGCGTTATTCTTACTTTTGGCCGGTCCGTTCGTTTTTTTTAATTTGGGGGTTAGATTTATAAAAAAAATATAATAGGGTGACAGTACTGTAATGTAACACTCCACATTTGGGATTCGATTATATGCTTTGCAAGTTTCATCTTAATTTTGAATGAAAATTGTCAAATTAAAATTTTTGCTATTCATTTTAGAAAATTTAAGTTAATCACGTATAAACAAACATTCATGCCGATTGAAAAGATTTTTATGTTATTTTTTTTAAAATACAAGTTGATATTGTAATTTTTATGATGGTTATTAGAAATATTGCATCATAGGCATAGGCTCAAAACTAGGAATGCTGAAACATTGGCTTGACAGTTAGATAATGATAGCTTTCTGTGGATCAGTAAGCCTACACTGGAAGTTTTAACTGTTTTGTACCTTAAAATCAATTAGGTCTTGCCTGATTTGGATTTTGATTTTTGGTTAAGACCATATTACTGTTAGTTCATGTGGTTTTGGTTATTGTCCTTAAAGCTTAATTTTTATTTCATTTGTCTTAACGGAAATACCTACGATTTATAGTTTGTATGTTAATGAGTGTATTTGTAAATAGGCCAGTTATGATTTTATATTAATTGGTTTGTACTTATTGTTTGTGTGCAACTTCCTTGAGGTTACTAAACTGAAGTATTATTGTTTTGATGTAGTGTGTGGTTGAAATATTTATTATTTAAAGTTTACTTGAACGACTTCTACAATTCCTGTTATTTTTGCTTCAGTACAACCAATCTTTCAGGCACAAGAGATTAACAAAATTGACTTGAAAATCTCGTATACTGTAGTTAATGTTTTTCAAGGTGTAGCCTAAATACTATATATTTCATATTAATATCTTAGTACAGGAACCACTTTTTAGCTGAATCATTTAGAATTTGTTATATGGTACTCTTTCTGAAATTTCTTATCTAATTTAGTTGTATTGTGAAAAAGGTTTTGAAATAGCTAACTTATAATGATGTTCCTGTAACAGTGTTAGAAGACAGCTGCTGCAATCAATTTTCTGTCTGAATGAACTTGAAGTATTGTACAAAAATTAATTTTGTTATAAATGATCTCTATTTAAAATAAATGTTTGTACAATTTGTCTTATGAAAAATTAATAAATGAGAAGATTTTCCTGAATTTTTATGTAACTTATGATTATAATAGCTTAGGTTATTTTGGAAGAAAGTAGGAGGGTATATTTTATATAAGACCATTTACTCTGTTTGAAGTATGAGGCATTCAGCACTGATTTACTGCGAGTAGAAATGGGATTTGTAAATATACTTTTGGGGTTAAATTATAAAACAAACTTTATTAATGTTTCTTGTTTGCGATTTATATTATCCAAACAGTTCAAAATTGACTTAACTCATTATTATTCATTACTCATTATTATTATTATTATGTGAATTGTTATTGTAGCTTTGTTTTTAGTCTTCTTTGTGTTTTAACCTATTTAAAAAATTTATTACATTTGATGGTTGTAAAAATAAATTATGTTTATGTAAAAGTTACAACTTATTTGAAGAATGGTGTTTGATATTGATTCATCAATTTATTATTTTCTTTTAATCATAACTTGCAGCTTTCTGTTGATTTTGTTGGATAATTTTGGAACTCTGATCTAATTCTGTGTACCATGTCACTGTCTTAAAATTGTAACATTTATTATCAATTATTCATTAGTATTAACTCTATTATGTTTTTGTTTTAGAGTTTATTGAAGTTGGAAAGCCAGCTCGTGCTTTGGATACTTTGTGTGAAGTATTCAAAAACAAAAAATGGGCATTCAACTACAGCGAGAGTGTCTTGGAACCAATTATGTTCAAATACTTGGACCTCTGTGTCGAGCTCAAAAAATCGCACATCGCAAAAGAAGGTCTTTTCCAGTACAGGAATATGTTCCAATCGGTTAGTTACTTAGTAGCATATTTCTGTTGAACCGTACTAAAATATGTAGTGAAATTTGTGGTCAAGTCTTTATTTGTTTGTTATTAAATAACATTGTGAAATAACATAACCTAAAAATAACAAATATATCTCAGTATATCTCAGCATTGTCTCGTTGAATAACTGCATAGGATAAAGACAGTTGAGCTGCATACGTCCCTTGTATTGCACAAGGTCCTTATAGTTCAGAGAAAGCCTTGCATGAATATGTACTGATGGTTATATCCTGTTGTTGGAAGGCTCTTTGTTTAAAGTAACAATTTTTACTTTATTACATTTTTATTTATTCTATGGTTAAGATATATTCATAACTTCATAAATTTTAGCAGGTGACTTTAAAAAAAAAATGTAAGTCATTACTCTTTTGGATTTTCTTAAAACGTTTAAAATATTACCAATTGAACTTATTTATTACGCTTGGAATTGTAATAAAATCAAGCTTGACATTAAAACTGTTGAAAAAAATACAAAATTAAAGGAAATATATTTGAAGCAAGAGAAATGTACACAGTAATAATTAGGAACTTCAAATGTATGCTCAGTGATAATGTCTTAGTAGCCTTTGTAGTTGGACAGATCTGCTGGGAAATTTATCAGTGTTAATTATGAAACCACTAAACATGTCAAAAGGTTTGTCATGTACACAACCTAACTTAAAGTTAATAAACTAGAATGTAAATTTGGTTAGTAATAGTAAATTTCGAGTGGAATACTGGAATAATTACCTTTAGTTAGCATTGGAGTAGTTTATTTAATCCTTTATGTGCCATCATCTCCAACTAGGTTGGGAACCATAACTTAAGATGCTGCTGTGAAAATCAGAGGAGTTTCACCCAAATCATGTTCTCTAGTTTTTGTACCGTGAACTCTTTTGCCAATAATTTTTGCCTGAATTATTTCATGGTGTATTTTGTACTTCTCTCTTATCTCATGACTCAAATATTGCAAATGACTTATTTTTCTGGTTCGTTCAATCTCTTTCTGTTCATCTATCTTACAACACTCTTGTTTTTGCTCTTGTACCTATGCAGCTCAACCAAAAATGCTTCCATGTGACCCTGTTTTGATTGCCTCGTTTATCATTATTTTTGTTAACGATTGTTCCAAAATATTTATATTGTCGGATCTTGTTTATTATTTCTTCTTGAATTTTCTGATTTTGCTGCATTGTTTTACTTGAAATTACCATTAATTTAGTTTTTTTTAAATTTAGAGTTAGATAGTTGGGGTCTTTTCTGTTTTCTGTATGTCATTATCAAATCTAAATTCCCTGAAGGGTTACACAATTCTCCCACTTCTGGGTCTAGCGCACCAATCTGACTAGCAATATTCCTGCATAATGTCAATTTTACTCCGATTTCACAGTTAGTTACTATACAGTCTACTATAAAATTCGTAGAGTTACTTTAATAATATTCGGACGAGGAAGATGCTGCAGAGATTCTTCAGGAAAAAGGGTTGTTACATAATCCCAGAAGATGTGACAACTAAAGGTATGTGTGAAACACTCACACGACTTTCTTTTCTCAGTTTAAATAATTAAAAAACGTAACATAATAGTAATGTAGTAATAGCGAAATAAAATGATCATAAATAAGAAATAAGACAAGAAACATGTAACAAGTGCTACAATTGCAAGTAATAACTGCGACTGGGAAGGACGTGTGCACTTCCCAGTATCAGAGTGAGTGAGTGAGTGTGTGAGTAAATCAGAGTGGGTGTGTGCTTGAGTGTGACTGTCTCGGTGTGAGTATTCAGTAAGGCTGGTAGTAGGAGAAATGAACAAGTGTGCAACCTTTCAAGGAATTCGGATTTAAAGTGGCATACAGAAAACTGAAAAGACCCGATCGTTGTCTTTACTAAGTGCCATACCCTAATATATACTATTTTTCAAGGCTGATGAGCTCTGAACGTAAGCATTGTCCCCTACCAACTTTATAGCTAGCCAATGACTTACCTGCAACGTTGCCAATACATGCTCGTGTAGCTCTGCTAAATATTTTGTCAGCCATTATTTTGTTCTTTCAATAACAATTATAACCTATAAAAATACAACCAGCTGATTTTATTATTAAGTATTGCATGTTAACGCGCGCTGTAATTGATAGGTTCAGTACGAGATGCACGACACGACTGGAACTATTGCGGCTCTTATACGCATGCGCCCAAAATGTTTGTCTGGTACAATCTGACAACGCTGGCAAACGTTCTGATTATTCTAAACCCGTGGAACAGCAGAGCTTATCAACCGTGAAAAGCATATTAAATGGTTCGTCAATGCTAAAAATGCGTTTTAGTTTATGTAACAATGAGTACGTATTTGCATATTTAGAGCTATATAATAATTAATAAATTCAAGTTTTTATTGTAGGCAGGATAATTTTTTTCAGGTTACTTGTATTAGCTAGTTTTAACAATGATTGAATTTAAAATTTCAGGTCAATGTTGGTTCATTAGAAAATGTAATTCGAGGATATTTAAAAACAGCTGAAGATCGTACTGAGTCTGCAAGAGAGCAGTCACAGCAGGCTGTTGTTGATATTGATGATCTGGATAACTTAGCAACACCCGAGAGCATTTTGCTTAGGTTTGTATCATAGTAAAGATAAACATATTTAGTAAATATTTATTTGGACATATTAATCTTTGTTTGATGAGGGAAAATGTACTAATTTTAAAGATCACTTTATCAGTGCTATCCAAAAATCTATTTAATATTAGGCATATCTTAATTGTAGACATTTTTGATTTGATCTATTCAATTAAAAAATAATATATTTATCAACGGAGTAACAAAAGTTTTAGTTAATATGCTTAATAATTTAGATATAAATGATATGTTAACTACTATACATAAAATATTTTATACTGAAACTGTGTAAACAAAAAATGATTTAGGGATGTAAAATTAATGTTAAGGTTATCTTAACACAACCATATAAAGGGCATTTCCGTACAGTGGGTACATTAAAATCTTGTTTATTAATTAAATCCGGTTTATTTGAAATTAGGTTTGAAAAAATTTTGTAGTAAGTTAGCAAGCGTTCGCAACTTCCTTGGACACTATTAACATGCATAAAATTAATGCCTTGTTTTGCTTATATTGTATTAACTGACATTGTAATAATGTAATAAAATTTTTTGTACAATTATGATGAAAATGCAAGTTTATCTGATATGTGTCTGGTTGTAACAACTTAAGATTAACAAGTGTCAGTTAATTAAATGAATGAAAACATTTACATAAACGTAAAAAACATGTACATAAATGTTAAAAAACATTTTTACCTTGTGGGCATGTGAAACTAACCTTTAATTTTTTGATAGATTTTAAAGCTATTATTGTTATAGTAGGCTACTATTTTTCAGGCTCAAAATAAAATAGGTTAAATGGTAAAACATTTATAGTATTTATGTAGTTGCATGTATTTAGGCAGCTATAGTAAACTACTGTAATTTCAGATTATAAATTGTTATTTTTGTGCTTTAAATAATTATTTATGAACTAATATAGCTGTTTAGTAGCTTTGGGAGCTGGAATTAAAAAAACTGGATGCAATCCATTCATTTAAGATTGTGCAAGAATTTCTATTGTTTTGCTACTGTGTGTTACACATTTATATTGCTAAATTTCATTACTTTGAATGTTTTTAAACTAAACAAAATTTTTGACCGTACAATATTTTTGTATATTTATCTTTTTTTTAGCCAATAATCTTTTTTTAATGGTTCATAATCTCGTATTCAAAGGAACATTTTAATAAATTTATGTCAAGTATTGGAGTTCAGTAAAAAAATGTAATTAAGTTCCAAATTATATTTACTTGCATTGCTTTTACAAATGAAATATTGGTAACGTGCTCGCTTCTCATCATGTAGTGTTGGGTTTGAATCCCATTCAGGCATGGCATATTTTTATACGTTACAAAAAAATCATTTCGTCCTTCACCGTCTGAATTAGCCGTAATTGCAGAACAGTCGGGACATTAAAAAAAAAAAAAAAATGGTGCATTTTTATTGAATTATTTTGTTGATATATTTTCAATTTTTTGAGTTTAAAAATTCTTTTATTTATTTTATTTACTAATTTCTTTGTTGTAATAAATTCATTTATTTTGTTTAATGTAGTGCTGTGAGTGGTGAAGATGCTCAAGATAGGAGTGATAGAACAATATTGACTCCATGGGTGAAATTTTTATGGGAGTCTTATTGCCAGTGTCTAGAGTTGCTTCGTACTAATGCTCATGTGGAAACATTATACCATGATATAGCTAGAATGGTAAGTTGAATTGATTCCACTGTATTCTCAGATAAATATAGTTATTTACAAACTAGTTCATTATTATACAGAGAAATTAATAATTTATTAGTGAGAATTTCATAGATGGTCTACTGCTAGTTAGTTTTAGTTTGTTTTACTTTTAATACTTTCTATTTGTATTGAACATGTTGGGATGTGGTCAGTAAATTTTTTCTTGTAATAAAATCAGTATTGTTTTTGTTCAGTTTTTTTTCAGTTGTTGGTTATCTTGTGCAAAATATCAGCCCAATTTATGAATTAGATTTTTGCCCGAATCTACCACTAAATCATGTTACCATTTCATTTCTTGTGGTGTTTTTTTAAGCCCTTGCCAGTACGCAATTATTCTTGCCAAGTGCGGCTGTTTCGAAGTCAGATGTCATGCCTGATTTCTTTATCTGAAATTACTTTATTCTCACTATTTTTATTTGTAAATTATTTTTATGTGAGTTTTACTTTCTCTTATTGATTTCTCTGCTAAGTCTTGTGTTTTTCAACCATGCATTTTGGTGAGGCTTCTGTGATTATAAAAATGTGTTTATAGAATAAAAGTCTTTTTCTCTCGTAGTTGGAAACCGTCTTTTCATTGAATTTTAGAACTTTCATGTCCTATGTTAAATGTAAAAGCAGGTAATGCATTGTTTATTCATTATAAATCAAGTATGTTAAGTCATGACTATTGTATTTTCTGATCATTTCAGTTGCACTGTGACGTTAATATAAAAGTATTATGTAGTTTTTTTTTTACTTTTCTAGAAGTTAGACCATTTAACTAAAAATAAAAAATTTGAACTTATATTTCAAGCTAAAAATTCTACTGTAGGTCAAAGCCAGGGTGTTATTATTTAGTTAATAGCTTCTACAAGTAGCTTAACTATGATTTAACCTTTAAGTTAACTTGATTGAATTAAAACTCACACGTACTCTTTTAATTTGTTCTTTTCATTTCATCCAGTTTTATTGTTAATGATTCATGATAAGTTATGCTGTGGATATCTGAAAACTTTGATGTCAAATTAGCATACTGAAATCATTGCAATAAACATTAAACTTTATGAAGTTGAAGGTGCTAAATATTTAATCATACTGCTAGTTTTTTATGGTCTATTTGAGTTTAGAAGAATTTATAAATTTTTTCAATAGGGTTATTCCGTTCATTAAGACTAGTTTAATTTATACATGGCTAACTCAAGTTTTATATTTCATTCAATGTTCAACTATATGCATTCATAATTTGATAACATATTCGTTCTTTTGTGTTCCATTATTTTTTCAATAGTGGGACTAGATATGGCATTAATTGGGCAGATTTAACCTGATGAAGTTGAAGGTACTACGTATTCAGTCATATTCAGTTTCGATGCTAATTAATTGAGCAGATTTTGTAGCGTTTTTAATAGGGTTATTGTTAATGATTCATGATTAGTTTTGCTGCAGTTATCTGAAAATTTTTGATGCCAAATTAGCATAATGAAATCACTGCAAAAAACAATTTACTTGATGAAGTTGAAGGAGCTAAATATTCAGTTTTATTAACTATTTGTATCTAGAAGTCATATTTTTCAATAGGGTTATTTCATTCTGCTTGTGCAGTTGGATTAGCATTGGCATTAATTGAGCAGATTCAACCTGATGAAGTTGAAGGTACTACATATTCAGTCATATTTAATTTCGATGCTAATTAATTAAGCAAATTTTGTATTTTTTTTTAATAGGGTTATTGTTAATGATTCATGATGAGTTATGCTGCGGATATCTGAAAACTTTTGATGTCAAATTAGCATACTGAAATCACTGCAAAAAACAATATAACATGAAGTTGGTGCAAAATATTCAGTCATACTGCCAGTTTTATGGTCTATCTGTAATTAGAATTTGTATTATTTTTTCAATTCGGTAATTCCATTCTGCTTGTTCCATTGAATTAGCTTTTGCTTTAATTAGGGAGATTTAACCAGATGAAGTTGAAGGTGCTAAATATTCAGTCATATTCAATTTGGGTGTTAATTAATTGAGCAGATTTTGTATTTTTTTTAAATCTGTTAATTCCATTGTTTGTACATAATTATTTAGTGTTATTAGTAGTGATTTATGATGAGTTTGCTGCGGATATCTGAAAACTTTTGATGTCCAATTAGCATACTGAAATCACTGCAAAAAACAATAACTTGAAGTTGGCGGTGCAAAATATTCAGTCATACTGCCAGTTTTATGGTCTATCTGTATTTAGAATTCCTATTATTTTTTCAATAGGGTAATTCCATTCTGCTTGTTCCATTGAATTAGCTTTTGCTTTAATTAAGCAGATTGAACCTGATGAAGTTGAAGGTGCTAAATATTCAGTCATATTCAATTTGGGTGTTAATTAATTGAGCCGATATTGTATTTTTTTTAATAGGGTAATTCCATTGTTTGTATATAATTATTTAGTGTTATTGGTAGTGATTTATGATGAGTTTGCTGCGGATATCTGAAAACTTTTGATGTCAAATTAGCATACTGAAATCACTGCAAAAAACAATAACTTAAAGTTCACGGTGCAAAATATTCAGTTATACTGCCAGTTTTATGGTCAATGTATTAGGAATTTCTGCCGGCCGCGTTGGCGATGTTGGTAACGTGCTCGCCTCTCATCACGCGGTCTTGGGTTCGAATTCCACTCGGGCATGGCATTTTTTCATACGTTACAAAAAATTCATTTCATACTTCACCATCTGCATTAGCAGCAATTTGCAAAACAGTCGGACGTTAAACAAAAGAAAAAAAGAAAAAAAGTATTTAGAATTTATTTTTTCAATAGGGAAATTCCATGTTGCTTGTTTCATTGGATTAGCTTCTGCATTAATTGAGCAGGTTTACTTGATGAAGTTGAAGGTGCTAAATATTCAGTCATATTCAATTTAGATGATAATAATGAATTTAGCAGATTTTGTATTTTATTTTTTAATAGATTTAATCCATTGTTTGTGCATAATTATTTAGTGTTATTGGTAGTGATTTATGTTGAGTTTGCTGCAGATATCTGAAAATTTTTGATGTCAAATTAGCATACTGAAATCACTGCAAAAAACAATAAACTTGTAGTTGATGGTGCAAAATATTCAGTCATACTGCCAGTTTTATGGTCAATGTATTAAGAATTTTTGCCGGCCGCGTTGGCGATGTTGGTAACGTGCTCGCCTCTCATCACGCGGTCTTGGGTTCGAATTCCACTCGGGCATGGCATTTTTTCATACGTTACAAAAAATTCATTTCATACTTCACCATCTGCATTAGCAGCAATTTGCAAAACAGTCGGACGTTAAACAAAAGAAAAAAAAAAAAAATTATTTAGAATTTATTTTTTCAATAGGTAAATTTCATGTTGCTTGTTTCATTGAATTAGCTTCTGCATTAATTGAGCAGGTTTAACTTGATGAAGTTGAAGGTGCTAAATATTCAGTCATATTCAATTTAGATGATAATAATGAATTTAGCAGATTTTGTATTTTATTTTTTAATAGATTTATTCCATTGTTTGCGCATAATTATTTAGTGTTATTGGTAGTGATTTATGTTAGTTTGCTGCAGATATCTGAAAATTTTTGATGTCAAATTAGCATACTGAAATCACTGCAAAAAACAATAAACTTGTAGTTGATGGTGCAAAATATTCAGTCATACTGCCAGTTTTATGATCTATTTGTATTTAGAATTCGTATTATTTTTTCAATAGGGTAATTTCATTCTGTTTGTTCCATTGGATTAGCTTTTGCATTAATTAAGCAGGTTTAACCTGATGAAGTTAAAGGTGCTAAATATTCAGTCCTATTCAGTTTGGATGACAATTAATTGAGCAGATCTTGTATTTTTTTTAATATGGTTATTATATTATTATTAAGTGTTATTGGTAGTGATTTATGATGAGTTTGCTGCGGATATCTGAAAATTTTTGATGTCAAATTAGCATACTGAAATCACTGCAAAAAACAATATAAACATGATGTTGACTGTGCAAAGTATTCAGTCATACTGCCAGTTTTATGGTCCATCTGTATTTAGAATTCATATTATTTTTTCAATAGGGTAATTCCATTCTGCTTGTTCCATTGGATTAGCTTTTGCATGAATTGAGCATGTTTAACCTGATGAAGTTGAAGGTGCTAAATATTCAGTCATATTCAATTTGAGTGTTAATTAATTGAGCAGATTTTGTATTTTTTTTAATGGGGTAATTCCATTGTTTGTACGTAAATATTTAGTGTTATTGGTAGTGATTTATGATGAGTTTGCTGCGGATATCTGAACACTTTTGATATCAAATTAGCATACTGAAATCACTGCAAAAAACAATAAACTTGAAGTTGATGGTGCAAAATATTGAGTTATACTGCCAGTTTTATGATCTATTTGTATTTAGAATTCGTATTGTTTTTTCAATAGGGTAATTCCATTCTGCTTGTTCCATTGGATTAGCTTTTGCATTAATTGAGCAGGTTTACCCTGATGAAGTTGAAGGTGCTACATATTCAGTCATATTCAGTTTGGATGACAATTAAATCAGCAGATTTTGTATTTTTTTTTTAATAGGGGTATTTCATTGTTTGTATATAATTATTAAGCGTTATTGATAGTGATTTATGATGAGTTTGCTGCGGATATCTGAAAATGTTTGATGTTAAATTAGCATACTGAAATCACTGCAAAAAACAATAAACTTGTAGTTGACGGTGCAAAATATTCAGTCATACTGCCAGCTTTATGGTCTATCTGTATTTAGAATTCCTATTATTTTTTCAATAGGGTAATTCCATTCTGCTTGTTCCATTAGATTAGCTTTTGCATCAATTGAGCATGTTTAACCTGATGAAGTAGAAGGTGTTAAATATTCAGTCATATTCAATTTGGGTGTTAATTAATTGAGCAGATTTTGTATTTTTTTTACAGGGGTAATTCCATTGTTTGTACATAAATATTTAGTGTTATTAGTAGTGATTTATGATGAGTTTGCTGCGGATATCTGAACACTTTTGATATCAAATTAGCATACTGAAATCACTGCAAAAAACAATAAACTTGAAGTTGATGGTGCAAAATATTGAGTTATACTGCCAGTTTTATGATCTATTTGTATTTAGAATTCGTATTGTTTTTTCAATAGGGTAATTCCATTCTGCTTGTTCCATTGGATTAGCTTTTGCATTAATTGAGCAGGTTTAATCTGATGAAGTTGAAGGTGCTACATATTCAGTCATATTCAGTTTGGATGACAATTAATTCAGCAGATTTTGTATTTTTTTTTTAATAGGGGTATTTCATTGTTTGTATATAATTATTAAGCGTTATTGATAGTGATTTATGATGAGTTTGCTGCGGATATCTGAAAATGTTTGATGTTAAATTAGCATACTGAAATCACTGCAAAAAACAATAAACTTGTAGTTGACGGTGCAAAATATTCAGTCATACTGCCAGCTTTATGGTTTATTTGTATTTAGAATTCGTATTATTTTTTCAATAGGGTAATTCCATTCTGCTTGTTCCATTGGATTAGCTTTTGCATCAATTGAGCATGTTTAACCTGATGAAGTAGAAGGTTCTAAATATTCAGTCATAGTCAATTTGGGTGTTAATTAATTGAGCAGATTTTGTATTTTTTTAAATGGGGTAATTCCATTGTTTGTACATAAATATTTAGTGTTATTGGTAGTGATTTATGATGAGTTTGCTGCGGATATCTGAACACTTTTGATATCAAATTAGCATACTGAAATCACTGCAAAAGACAATAAACTTGAAGTTGATGGTGCAAAATATTCAGTTATACTGCCAGTTTTATGATCTATTTGTATTTAGAATTCGTATTGTTTTTTCAATAGGGTAATTCCATTCTGCTTGTTCCATTGGATTAGCTTTTGCATTAATTGAGCAGGTTTAACCTGATGAAGTTGAAGGTGCTACATATTCAGTCATATTCAGTTTGGATGACAATTACTTCAGCAGATTTTGTATTTTTTTTTTTTAGTAGGGATATTTCATTGTTTGTATATAATTATTAAGCGTTATTGATAGTGATTTATGATGAGTTTGCTGCGGATATCTGAAAATGTTTGATGTTAAATTAGCATACTGAAATCACTGCAAAAAACAATAAACTTGTAGTTGACGGTGCAAAATATTCAGTCATACTGCCAACTTTATGGTTTATTTGTATTTAGAATTCGTATTATTTTTTCAATAGGGTAATTCCATTCTGCTTGTTCCATTGGATTAGCTTTTGCATCAATTGAGCATGTTTAACCTGATGCAGTAGAAGGTGCTAAATATTCAGTCATATTCAATTTGGGTGTTAATTAATTGAGCAGATTTTGTATTTTTTTTTTAATGGGGTAATTCCATTGTTTGTACATTATCATTTAGTGTTATTGGTAGTGATTTATGATGAGTTTGCTGCGGATATCTGAACACTTTTGATATCAAATTAGCATACTGAAATCACTGCAAAAAACAATGAACTTGAAGTTGATGGTGCAAAATATTGAGTTATACTGCCAGTTTTATGATCTATTTGTATTTAGAATTCGTATTGTTTTTTCAATAGGGTAATTCCATTCTGCTTGTTCCATTGGATTAGCTTTTGCATTAATTGAGCAGGTTTAATCTGATGAAGTTGAAGGTGCTACATATTCAGTCATATTCAGTTTGGATGACAATTAATTCAGCAGATTTTGTATTTTTTTTTTTAATAGGGGTATTTCATTGTTTGTATATAATTATTAAGCGTTATTGATAGTGATTTATGATGAGTTTGCTGCGGATATCTGAAAATTTTTGATGTCAAATTAGCATACTGAAATCACTGCAAAAAACAATAAACTTGTAGTTGACGGTGCAAAATATTCAGTCATACTGCCAGCTTTATGGTTTATTTGTATGTAGAATTCGTATTATTTTTTCAATAGGGTAATTCCATTCTGCTTGTTCCATTGGATTAGCTTTTGCATCAATTGAGCATGTTTAACCTTATGAAGTAGAAGGTTCTAAATATTCAGTCATATTCAATTTGGGTGTTAATTAATTGAGCAGATTTTGTATTTTTTTTAATGGGGTAATTCCATTGTTTGTACATAAATATTTAGTGTTATTGGTAGTGATTTATGATGAGTTTGCTGCGGATATCTGAACACTTTTGATATCAAATTAGCATACTGAAATCACTGCAAAAAACAATAAACTTGAAGTTGATGGTGCAAAATATTCAGTTATACTGCCAGTTTTATGATCTATTTGTATTTAGAATTCGTATTGTTTTTTCAATAGGGTAATTCCATTCTGCTTGTTCCATTGGATTAGCTTTTGCATTAATTGAGCAGGTTTAACCTGATGAAGTTGAAGGTGCTACATATTCAGTCATATTCAGTTTGGATGACAATTACTTCAGCAGATTTTGTATTTTTTTTTTTTAGTAGGGATATTTCATTGTTTGTATATAATTATTAAGCGTTATTGATAGTGCTTTATGATGAGTTTGCTGCGGATATCTGAAAATGTTTGATGTTAAATTAGCATACTGAAATCACTGCAAAAAACAATAAACTTGTAGTTGACGGTGCAAAATATTCAGTCATACTGCCAACTTTATGGTTTATTTGTATTTAGAATTCGTATTATTTTTTCAATAGGGTAATTCCATTCTGCTTGTTCCATTGGATTAGCTTTTGCATTAATTGAGCAGGTTTAACCTGATGAAGTTGAAGGTGCTACATATTCAGTTTAGATAACAAATAATTAAGCAGATTTTGTATTTTTTTTTTAATAGGGGTATTTCATTGTTTGTATATAATTATTAAGCGTTATTGATAGTGATTTATGATGAGCTTGCTGCGGATATCTGAAAATGTTTGATGTTAAATTAGCATGCTGAAATCACTGCAAAAAACAATAAACTTGTAGTTGACGGTGCAAAATATTCAGTCATACTGCCAGCTTTATGGTTTATTTGTATGTAGAATTCGTATTATTTTTTCAATAGGGTAATTCCATTCTGCTTGTTCCATTGGATTAGCTTTTGCATCAATTGAGCATGTTTAACCTGATGAAGTAGAAGGTGCTAAATATTCAGTCATATTCAATTTGGGTGTTAATTAATTGAGCAGATTTTGTATTTTTTTTTTTATGGGGTAATTCCATTGTTTGTACATTATCATTTAGTGTTATTGGTAGTGATTTATGATGAGTTTGCTGCGGATATCTGAACACTTTTGATATCAAATTAGCATACTGAAATCACTGCAAAAAACAATAAACTTGAAGTTGATGGTGCAAAATATTGAGTTATACTGCCAGCTTTATGGTTTATTTGTATTTAGAATTCGTATTATTTTTTCAATGGGGTAATTCCATTCTGCTTGTTCCATTGGATTAGCTTTTGCATTAATTGAGCAGGTTTAACCTGATGAAGTTTGAAGGTGCTACATATTCAGTCATATTCAGTTTGGATGACAATTAATTCAGCTGATTTTGTATTTTTTTTTAATAGGGGTATTTCATTGTTTGTATATAATTATTAAGCGTTATTGATAGTGATTTATGATGAGTTTGCTGCGGATATCTGAAAATGTTTGATGTTAAATTAGCATACTGAAATCACTGCAAAAAACAATAAACTTGTAGTTGACGGTGCAAAATATTCAGTCATACTGCCAGCTTTATGGTTAATTTGTATTTAGAATTCGTATTATTTTTTCAATAGGGTAATTCCATTCTGCTTGTTCCATTGGATTAGCTTTTGCATCAATTGAGCATGTTTAACCTGATGAAGTTGAAGGTGCTAAATATTCAGTCATATTCAATTTGGGTGTTAATTAATTGAGCTGATTTTGTATTTTTTTTAATGGGGTAATTCCATTGTTTGTACGTGAATATTTAGTGTTATTGGTAGTGATTTATGATGAGTTTGCTGCGGATATCTGAACACTTTTGATATCAAATTAGCATACTGAAATCACTGCAAAAAACAATGAACTTGAAGTTGATGGTGCAAAATATTCAGTTATACTGCCAGTTTTATGATCTATTTGTATTTAGAATTCGTATTTTTTTTTCAATAGGGTAATTCCATTCTGCTTGTTCCATTGGATTAGCTTTTGCATTAATTGAGCAGGTTTAACCTGATAAAGTTGAAGGTGCTAAATATTCAGTCCTATTCAGTTTGGATGACAATTAATTCAGCAGATTTTGTTTTTTTTTAATATGGTTAATATATAATTATTAAGTGTTATTGGTAGTGATTTATGATGAGTTTGCTGCGGATATCTGAAAACTTTTGATGTCAATTTAACATACTGAAATCACTGCAAAAAACAATAAACTTGAAGTTGATGGTGCAAAGTATTCAGTTACTGCCAGTTTTATGATCTATTTGTATTTAGAATTCGTATTGTTTTTTCAATAGGGTAATTCCATTCTGCTTGTTCAATTGGATTAGCTTTTGCATTATTTAAGCAGATTTAACCTGATGAAGTTGAAGGTGCTAAATATTCAGTCATAGTCAATTTGGATGTTAATTAATTAAGCAGATTTTGTATTTTTTTTTAATAGGGTTATTCCATTATTTATACTTACTTATTTAGTGTGATTGGTAGTGATTCATGATGAGTTATGCTGCGGATATCTGATAAATTTTGATGTCAATTTAACATACTGAAATCACTGCAAAAAACAATATAAACTTGAAGTTGACGGTGCGAAATATTTAGTCATGCTTTTAGTTTTATGGTCTATTTGTATTTAAAATTTGTATTTTTTATTCAATTGGGTAATTCCATTCTGCTTGTTCCAATGGATTATCTTTTGCATTAATTGAGCAGGTTTTGTCGCTTAAAAGAAAAATTAAATAAATTTGCTACAACAGTTTACATTTGTTTATTAAACATATATAATTACATTTTACGTTTTTTTTCGTTTATTCTAGTTGTTGTTTTCAATATAATTAATTGGATAGAAATTTTATGTTAAAAAGGCTGGTTTCTCATTTAATTTCAGTATGGATCATACTTTGTATACTGATCCACTAAATATTCTCCAAATATCCTTGACATTAATTAACAATGTAGTGCAAATATTTGATTAAATAGATGTGATTCAAAATAATTAATTTTTATTCTGCTTCCAGGCTTTCCAATTTTGTTTGAAATATAATCGAAAAACAGAATTTCGTAAGCTGTGTGACAAACTACGTAAACATTTAGAAGATATTAGCAAATTGACACCTCAAGCAACTAATGTAAGCATCAGTAAACCAGAAACTCAGCAGTTCAATTTGGATACTAGGCTTGTTCAATTGGATTCTGCTATTCAAATGGAGTTATGGCAGGTAATGTATTAAAAGTTTTATGGTCCATTTTTATTTAGAAAAATTTGTATATTTTGCAATAGATAAATTTTTTTTATTCCATTCTTTGTATGAGGGGGTACCCAAAAGCAACCGGAACAGAATTGCCATGGGTGGTGCTTGTGTATTTCGCATTGCTGCCGCATAGACATGTATAGCGTAACTCATTGCGAGTTCAGTTTTCATCGACAGTGATTGTTTTAGCTAGCACTGTTTTGTTCTCGTGTAGTTTTTTATGACAGCAAGTTTAAGTGAACAATGTGCAGCTGTGAAATTGTTTTTTCTACTCTGTAAAAATGCTGTGAAATAGCTTTTGAAAAATAATTTCGGTTTCTTTTGGGTACCTTCTCGTACATAATAATCATGTTTTATTATTAATGATTCATGATGAGTTATGCTGCGGATATCTGAAAACTTTTAATGTCAAATTAGCATACTGAAATCACTGCAAATAACAATAAACTTGATAAAGTTGAAAGTGCTAAGTATTCAGTCATACTGCCTGTAGTTATCTTAGTTCTTTTTTGTTATTATTTTTTAAGTGTATATTCCACCTTCACAGTGTCCGTAACTAGTCATTTTTAAACATTTTATTTAATTGAAAATTGTTAACTATTTTCATGTTTCTGTAAATTAAAAGAAACTATCCAATGGAAAATAACATTTCAGTTCAGAATATGTATTTGTTACTTGAGTTTTATGTTTTTTTCAATGTTTAACTAATTTGCATTCATAATATTTTTGTGTCATTCTGTAATCACAACATGACATTAAAATAGTTTTGATTTTTTCCCTTTACTATAGGAAGCTTACAAGGCAACTGAAGATATCCACGGTTTAATGAACAGATCAAAAAAATCACCCGTGCCGAAAACAATGGCAAATTATTATCAGAAATTAGCAATGGTTTTCTGGAAGGCTGGATATTATTTATTCCATGCCGCTGCTCTGTTTAAGTTATTTCAACTGAGTAAAGACATGAAAAAGAACATCACACCAGAGGAATTGCAGAGGTAAGTTGTATTTATGTTTATAGTTTTTTTTAAATTAAACATATTTGTATTAGATTTAATCAAACCTATTGTTCCCATTTTTTGAATCATAAAAACTGGAATTTCGGTTAAATTCTAATTGGTTCTTATCATATAGTTAAATATTTTTATATTTATTTATATTTTATGCCCACATTCGAACACTTTAATCAGTCCATATTGAAAGTCGTATAGAATAATTGCTAGAACTTGTAAACCTTTATTTCTGCTCTCGAAACTTATTCATTCTTTTTGACCTAGCTCTGCCCATTGAAATGACAGCATTTCATTGGTTTGCTCTTTATCATTGTGTTCTTGAAAATTTGTGAGAAATACGTGTTAAAATATTATGCCGGCAGTAAGTTAAGTCACTTGTTCTGATCATTTAATGGCTGATTATGTAATTAATTACAAGTATAAAATGAACTTTGGTAATTAAGTCTTAACTTGTGTAGCAATTTAGAAGTAAAGCAATCTAAAAACTGTTACTGGAAGAGGGTTAATTTATTCAAAATATGTAATCTATATATTGGTACTTTAAAGGATAAGGAATTTTTTTGCTTGAGTTTGATCTCAGCTCCCCCCACTGGACTTGATTCCTGTGAATCTTTTTTCAAAATTGAGCTCTTAGGGTGCAATTTTGTAGTCACCCATCGTTATTTTTTCCAAATTTCTGATAAATTCTACACATAGAAAATTAAGGGTTTTTTTATAACATGGTTCTTTAAACACGGATTCTTAGAAGATTTACCAAACAGATGCCTCACTTAATCAATTTGTAGCCTCTAATTGGTGGATTCTTAATGTGCGTTTCTTAAGTTTTCCATGAAATTATGCCATTGTGGAAATCATCAGCTGGTTCTTAATAGGGGGTTTTATAGATGTTTAGGTGTAGAAAATGGAAATTCACCGTCGACCCTGCGTCACAAACCCTTACTATAAAACATGTGACCCGTAAATTTCAAATTGCATGTTAATTCGGGGGTTACCCTGTCTTCAGAATCTGCGTCAAAAATTAATGATCAAAGTGAATTTATTTTTTTGTTTTCCAACATTTTGATATTGTAATTATTTTCTTCAGCGAGTTAACTTTAGTCAGTCGGTTATGGTGTATGGTTTTTTTATATTTTTTAAAATTTTCTATTATGTTCATACCTGCCGTTTGGGTTTCTGACTTTCATTCTTTCGAATACATTTAATATTCCCGATTAATTTTTCGTGGGTTAGCTTTTCTGGTCTTGGGTTCGAATCCCATTCAGGCGTGGCATATTTTCATACGTTACAAAAAATAACGTTTCATCCTTCACCGTCTGCATTAGGAGTAATCAGACGTCAAACAAAAAAAAACTCTTCTGTTGCTGGGTTTAAGTTTTTTTTATCTATAATGGTCTAACCAACCGTTTTATGTTTTTAAATCCAACTTAGTGCATTTTTTTTTTTTTTGTTACTTGCATCCTGGAGACTCCAAAGGGAGTATAGGACATGTCAAGATAAAATTGATGAACTGAAAGTTTATCACCAATGTGATAAATTTATCACTTACCACCAAAATTTGTTTTTGCTACTGCTTACTTCAGTAGGCTTATCATGAACCCTATTAAATTAAATATCACACACAATAAATAATAAAAATAAATCAAACAATGATAAATTCATCACTTACCAATAACTTCGCCCTACCACTGCTTAACTCAGCAGGCTTGTCATGAACCCCTTTGTATCAAATTGTACACAATATTTGATTAATTAAAGTTAAATACCAAAACTATTTAGAAAGGAATTCGTGCACACTGTAAAATGTTTCATCAATCAAATATTGTTTTAGCTTTTTTTTAAAATGACTTAAATTGTCACAACTTTTTAAACCTTGAGGCAATTTATTGATGTATTTTCTACCTGCATAAGTTGGTTTTTGTTCAAACAGTTTAGTGTTTTGATTAGCAACATAATAATCGATTCTGTTTCTTGTGTAGTGGTTGTGAACATCTAAATTCTGTAAAAAGGTATTTTTCTTTACGTACATTATCACTTCAAAAATGTACAAAGAAGGAACCGTGAGCAATTGCAGCTCTTTAAATAGTGATCTGCATGAGGTAAGGTGGTTGACTCCCATCATACACCTAATAGCTTTTTTCTGTATTTTAAAAACTCTTTCCATGTTACCCTGTGATGAATTACCCCATACTAATATGGCGTACCTGATATGAGATAAAATTAAACCATGATAAGCTGCTATAAGCAATTTTTTATCATTTAATCTGGCAATTTGTTTTAATGCAAATACCCCAGATGATATTTTACTACAAATTTGATCGGTGTAACAATCCCACGATAGGGTCCTATCTAGTGACACTCCTAGAAACTTCACTGTTTGCACATGATCTAGGATATTATTTTGTATCAAGACATCCACTTCTCTGTTTTCCCTTACATTGTGTTTGTTTTTGAACTGTAAGAACTGACACTTTTTCCCATTAACTGTTAACATTAATTCATTCAGAAATTGGACTACAGATTCTACGCTAATCTGTGTGTTCACTTCGAGACTATCTACCAGTAAACTTTTGTTTATGATTGAAGTATCATCAGCAAACAATAAAGCTTTACTGTTGGGTAAGATTTCTGGTAATCTATTTATATACAACAAAAACATCCCCGCTGATACTAGCAATAAACCTGTTTATGTGAGGGTGCAATTGCTTGTATAGATGTATTTGCACAAGATAGTAGCATAATTATTTCTGTAGTTGCTTAAGAGTGATAACTATGCTGTTGATTTTTTTCGCCAGTTTTTTATAAAGTCGATAATTCTGTCTTTTTTTGTTTTACCATTAATAGGCCATCAAACTATTTTAGCTTAGCCTAAACTTTTAAATATCCTGTAATTTTATATTTAAATATATCTATTCTAAAGACAGTAAATATTATTGAATAAAATTTCGTAACCCAACTCTTTCATGTAAATGCACTGGCTATTCTACTTTTATACCATATATTTGTAAGTGGTAAAGTTTTTGTGCAATTAGTTTTAAAAAGCACTACTGTTTCTTAGTATATTCAAGAATTTTAGTGAGTTATTACAGTAATAAATCCTTAAAATGCATCCTGCAGCTTGAAATCAATTCTATTTCATATAATAAATTAATACAATAAATTTCACTTACCTTTTTAAAAGCTGTAGAAAATAATTTAAAAAAATATATAAATAAAAATTTTTACTTTCAAATGATATTGTTTATTTTGATGGCTGTGGATCCACCAGAACACGTGTAAGTAACAGATATAGAAATCAAGGCAGCTTAAAAAGGCTAGTGAAATTTATTGTATACATTTATTAGTATATGAAATAGAAGTTATTACAGTAATGTGTTATCTATATTTAAATTGTTACTTGTTTTCAGAATGGCATGCAAAGTTTTACTGGCAACTCTCTCCATACCATTGCCATCAGCCCATCCAGAATTTGATCGCTTTATTGAAACGGACAAGAGTCCTCTTGAGAAAGCCCAGCGTTTAGCTGTTTTGCTTACTCTTCCACAACCACCAACTCGTGCTTCACTTTTAAGAGATATTGTGAGTAAAAATTTTTTTAATCAAGTCGTTATTTTTTACGTGGTGCTATGGAGAAAAACTTTTTAAAATCAATTCTACCCCTTCCATATTGCATTCATGTTTAAAAGAAAATGTGTACTTCAACACTTCTTAAGTAATACTGTGGTCTTTTGGAAGTTGGATGATTTTAAACTAAATTTGCTGAAAGTTTTGTCGACAGAAAAACCCACTGTTGTGTCTTATGTGGTTGTATTATCAACATTGTTATGAATAAGTGTAACAAATACATTGTAAAATTTTTTTAAGTTTTATAAAATGCAGATAAAGTTAGGATAATTGTCTCTTGGTTGACAAATATAATTTTATGAACTGGAAGAATTTTTGAGCTTTACTGAAGAAGGAGTGGTCAGTAGATAGTTCTACAGTATTGTGCGAATTAATGTGAACAGAGACAAAATATCAGTTTTCATAAGTTGGTTAACCAAACAGTCAAACATCCCCCCAAAAAAATGTTTGGGGCTGTTTTTCATACTCAGGTACTGGCACACTTATTCCAATTGAAGGTATGATGAATAGTGAAAAATACAAAGCATTGCTAGGGCAACGCTTAGCTATAGAACTTAATAAAGTACAGGCCGAAGGGACCGCAATTTTTCAACAAGACTCGGCTCCGTGCCAGATAATAATATTACCCTTCTTGATTGGCCTGGGAATTCACCTGATCTTAATCCTATAGAAAATTTGTGGGCAGTATGTAAGGCTAGGCTACAAAAATTGGACTGTACGACAAAAACAAAACTGGTGGAAGCAGTGATTCAGGTTTGGTTTAGAGATGAAGCCATCACAAACAATTGCAAAAAACTTGTGGATTCCATGCCAAGAAGACTCCAGGAAGCAATAAAAGTAAAAGGGGGACATATTAAATACTAGTTAATGGAAATTATCTCATGTAAGTGTACCTAAATGTATCTTTGTCCTAAATAAATCATATTTACAAATTATTTCTGTTTGTTCACATTAATTCGCACAATACTGTATGTGAACAAATTTGCTCTATTTGTCCAGGCTAATCAAATATAGTTCCATTATTTGACTATCAAGCAAGTTGAACAGTATTAATTTTTAATATGACCTTGTAATTTTAGTGCTTACCCAATATTGTTAAAAGAATTATGTGTTTTCCTTAGTTAAGTTATACTAATAAAACAATTTTGTTGTATTAAATTGAACAGGCCAAAATGAATGTTGTTGCGCTGGCATCACCACATTTGCAAGAATTGTATCATTGCTTAGAAGTCGACTTCAGCCCCCTGACATTGTGTAGAAGAGTTGATAGCATCACAGAAAGTTTACAAGGAGATGACCAGTACATACCTCCATTACAAGATGTTACTCTAGTAAGGCTTATTAGGCAGGTCTCTCAAGTATATCAAACTATTAAGTTTGATCGTTTGCTAGAATTAGCTCACTTTACGACTCCATTCCATCTTGAAAGATTGCTTGTTGAATGTGTGCGCCATAATGATATGCAGGTAAGTAATATTTCATAATTATTGTTAAGTTATTTTTTGTAGACTGGAATTTATATAAATTTTATTATAAACATGCAGAGATTTTTAGAGGTTAAATTTTATTATAACATTTTTAAGTTTGATCTGTTAAATTTTTGGTTATAGTACATGGATGCAGTGGTGCATCTTGATATATATTATCAAGTGCTAACATTTTGTAAGTCTGCTGATTTTTAAATCTCCCTGTTGAGTCGACACTACTAAGAGGAAATTTTTATAGTTATTTAACCCTTATTCGTCAGATAGCCACTATATTGTTGTTAGATGACAAGTGTGCAAGTATTCAACAGTTTGTGTAATAGTGAAGGTCAATGAACACATGAACAACAGTGAACATTATAGTTTTAATAGTAACTAAATGTATGAGGAAGAATATAAGCTATTCAGAAACACTATATGGTTAGTGGGAATTTTTCTATTGATTTGTGAATATTGTTACCATGGAATGGTGAGGCTTTTCAGGAAGTCCGTGTAGGGCCGTGCTTATCTAAAAATAGAGTTACAACTGCGTTTGAAAGCTTGAATGGTAGCGGTAGGTATTTTGTTCAATAATCTCAACGCCGGTTGAGTTGAAAGTAACCTGGAAAGGGTGTAAAACCGTCTTGAGATTCGTAGAATAGGCAATTTTCAGACATTTGTTGTCATTCCAATTATAATATTCTATGTTATCTTTTCTTATTTTTTTTATGTGCACGTGTTTACAAAATTCTGTCCTTTCATATTGTAACATAATGTATAATATGTATCATAATGTATATAATCATATCATAATGTAATGTAATCATGTGTATCATAATATATATCAACTGTAGGAATTAGTCAATGACATCAGCTCAAAGAGTGCAGTTTTAAGATAATCACTATTCACTTGACTCTCGCTTACACTTTTATAGCCGTAGAGTGTTGTAAGTGACTTCTTTATTAGGGCATTTGATATATCAAATTTTTTGCTATACTGTTTTTCAAGGCTGATGAGCTCTGAATGTTTGTATTGCCCCTTACCCACTTTATAGCTAGCCAATGACTTTCCAGCAATGTTGCCAATACTTGCTCTGTTAGCTGTTAAATAATTCGTCGGCCATTTTTTTGGTCTTTCAATAATAATTTTATTATAACGTACAAACATACAATCAGCTGATTATATTATAAAGTATTGCATGCTAACGCGCTCTATAACCGATGTACTTAGTACGAGATGCAAGACGAGAATGAACTATTGTGGCTCTTGTATGCATGCGTGCGTAATGGTTGTCAGGTACAATCTGACAACGCTGGCAAACATTCTGATTGGTCTAAACGTGTGGAACAGCAGAGCTCAATAACCGTGAAAAGCATATTAGATATTTTTCTATAATACTAGACTAAAAAAATAAAAATAATTTATTGCCAAATTTTGACAAAAAGACGTGTGACTTTGCATGCAAATTACAACAGATTTTTTGTAAATCTACCGTAACTGATGTAACAAAAAACGGAGTGTCATGTTTTTTTCATACGTCTCAAAGTTTTCTTAACGTCTTATAAAATTTTTAAATTTTTTTGAAAAATAAGCCAAGTCTATCGGTGCGATCTCATGATTAGTGTTAAAATAGTTATTATTCTCAAACCTATTCGTTGCACAAGTGTTAAAATATGTACATCCATATTTGTCAAAAATAGACCAACGGTTGTAGTATTCGCTGTACTAAATGGATGGAATGTAGACATCAACTTAATTACTACTATAGTGTATTGATAAACAAAATCCTATTTTAATTTGTAACTAATAAATCAACTATAAATTAACTAAAGATAAGCCTAAAGGCCCAACTTTACCAAGTAGGCCAAGTGACAGGTCTAATCAGATAATAAATGTGTCAACAGTTTTAATATTACAAATAGAATAATGATAAATGAAAGATAAATGGAGAAATACATTTTAAGTAACCCTTTCAACATTCATTTTTTTCTCATGTAGGCCAACAAATTTTAAAATAAATAATTGAAAATAATCAAAATGAACATACTTAACAATTAAATTGAAATATATATTTCTAACCACCAGAATATGGTAACAGAAAACACTTACCAATGTTTATAGCGCTTTTGTGTATTTTGTGCACATCTTCAGTAAAACTTTTCAAATAAATTTTCACATCAAAATTTAAAACTTCCTACTTTCACCATGTTAGATAAGGAATATTCGATTCTTATATCTAAAACAGTCTTGCCAGCTTAATCAGTTGATTGTCATATTCAACCTGTGTGTTCATTGACTTAATAATTAATATCATATAGATGAATCTCTGTATTGTATAATCATAATGAATAAAACTGAACTTGTTGTTAATACACTGGCTCTGGGTGCACATGTCTGGGCTAACAATGCTAAAATATCCTTATTAATTTTGTACGTAAAGCTAATTATGTATATTTAGGTATTTGTTTTTATATTTTTTGCAATAAAAATTATATTAAAATAAAAAAAATACATTCATTAGAAACTTTAGGTTTGCAGTTAATCTTGTACGACATGATTCTGGATAGAAAAACAATTTTTGATTATAGTGAACCAAATACGCTAGTCTGCAGAGATTCCCGATAACCAGAGTTGACTGTTATGTTCAGCATTCAGGTTTTCTTTTGTAGGTTTTTCTTGTTTTCTTTGGTTTTCTTGAAATCGTTAAAATCTGCCATTTATGTTCAGATGTAAAATTGACTCGAACTTGAGCTTGGTATAGAACATAATTTGATGATGTTGGTTTTCTTTTCTTCTGCTAGATACGAATTGATCATGGAAGTGGATGTGTACATTTTGGTATGGATCTGTGTGAATCGCAACGTGAAGATAAGCCTGAAGGCCCAACTTTACAAAGTATGCCAAGTGAACAGGTCCGTAATCAGCTAATAAATATGTCCACAGTTCTAACACACGCTATGCAAGTTATTAATCCAAATGCTAATAAGGTGAGTATTTTGGGTTTGTTTAAAATATATATCAGATTTTAGATTAATATTTTTACTGCATTTTCTCATAGATATTCTTTTAAATATTGAAATGCAATTGCCTACTTCTAGATTACCTGTTACCAGATTTTTAAAATCAATGTAAGTTATTTTTGTAATGATGATTTTTAGTACGGCATAATCTGTACTATGCCCAAAACGGGCAGGTGGAGTTTTATTCTAATTGCACTCTATCTGTTTGGTCCAGGGCTAAAAAAAAAATAGTTCTGTTTCTTATCACATAGTCAGCCACTTATATGACTGAACTATTTAAGAACAGAAGAGGTAGATGTGTAAAAGACACTAGTCAAGAGTTATCTCCTCTGAGAGTAATGAATTTCATTACACAGCCAGACCCTGTGGTGAATGAAGTGAAGGTGTCATTTGCAGGGTGGAAAGTGAGTGCTTTTCGGATGGCCTGGCATGCTGATAAGCATACTCTTTCAACTCAGTGAGGAAGGCAGTGGTAAACCACCTTACTCCTCGTTTTTACTTGGTAAAACCTCTAGAGGTTCAAACCAGCCTTTCGGCTGTTGACCTAAACAACAATCTGTACTAAAAATCATTCAGAATTTTAATATACTAGTAATATTTATATGTGCTAGTAATATTCTACTAGTAATATTTACTAATACTACAATATTACTATGGTAATATTTTCTAGTTTAGTAAATATTTACTAGTAATATTTTTTAAATATTACTAGTAAATATTTATATAAATATTTATTTGGCAGTTTGTGCACTAAACTAATAGGTATTTTTTTTTGATGAAAAATTTGGTAACATTTGTGTAATATATTGTTCATTACTTTTGAGTTCTTGATTATGAGTTTTAATGGAAAGAAAATATTGTCTTACTTGCTTTTTAATAGATCATGTTTTATATAAGTAACCTTTTGTGTTAAATATTACGTAAATAATGAGGTATTAACAGTTGACAATTTTTTTATGTGTTTGGTACTAAAAAATTTTATGAATTTTTGTTTTAAGGGAGCATATAATACTTTTTTGGTAATGCATTATTGTGTTAACTCGTAGGTTGAGCGTGAGAAATTAATGGCAGATATGGTACAACATTATCATGCAACTAAAGTCAGAGAACATCAGCGTATACTTGCTCGTCACAAGATCATCGAAGATCGTAAAGAATATTTGGAAAGGCTTAATTCAGTTAGAGTAAGTATAATTTAAAATAGCATTTGGTGTACTATATTAAAAAAATGTTAAATCTTTTTCAGTTAATTTTTTGTTATAATTTTATTTGTAACTGAAAATTTTTAATTCTTTTTTTGGAATTAGGATTCTGTTTAATTTTCAAAAATTATTTTAGTTGTATCTACTACTAGAGCCAACCACATTACATAATTATTAATAAACGACAATTAAAATAAAAAATTACAGTAAAGTATGAATGATATGATAATATAACTGTAATGTTTTATGATATTACAATATTATATTGAATGATGTTGCGTATACACAACACAATGGTACTTGCATGCAGGGTAGATATAGCCGTGCCTACTGTCATGTTTTAAAGTTGTTTTCAAACATTGCAGGAGAATTACTATTGTTGTATTAACACAAACAATTTAATTCTTTTACCATCATGTACTGCATTCTTTTAAGTCGAAAGTGAACTAGTACTTATCGCTGTATCAATATTGGAAAACAACAACTAACCAACAAGAAGCAACGTGGCGCTTGTAAACATAAGGAATTATGGCGGGTGCATCTTCTGTGTGTGTGGTATTTATTTCTTAAATGTACATAAACGATAATGAGATAAATGAACATCTGTTAAATCCTGATTCAGATGAAGAAGGTATAACAAGTAATAGCGATGTTGATAATGAGGTTAATGATGAATTGAACATGAATTCCGTCATTGTCAACTGGCTTCCAACAGAAAGGCGTAAAAAAATAATTGTTGTTACATTGATGTTAAACAGATTTTTAGTAAAATTCTACATTGTTACAAACTCATAAAGGTACTACTTATAAAAATCTTGTAAGATTCAAGAAAAATTATGAATTGTTGCTTCATTATGATGGCGCATGGATTCTTTCCTGTAACAACACTTACCAAACACAACCAAAGGATTGATGGGTTTTTATGTTAAATCGGAAATGTTATGAAATTTAAAAAAAAATTATGGTGTTTTTAACTGCTTTCTTCTGTACAAAATTTTTCCCTAAATCTTTATTTATTGTGAACAGAAATTACAAATGCGATGTGCATTGTGAAATTATGTAAGTAATGATGTGTGTGACCATGAATGTGATTTGTTATGTGTTCAGTCTTGTGGTTGATCCTTTATAATGTATCTATGCATTTGTTTTATTTTGTTTATTATTTTTTTATATTGTTTGTTTTATTAATTAATGAATGTAATGTATTCATTAATTAATAAAAAATTGATAAGTAGTAATTCTAACTTTTCAGATTGTTGTGTAAGCTGAAATTATCCCTAAATTTATTGTTTTTTTTTAATGTTTTTCAGGAAGAAGAAGAAGCTCGCCGTGCTGAAGAAGTGGCTCGAAAGCAAGCATTAGCTGAGCAGCGCCGTTTAGAACAAGAACGTGAAGAACGTGAGCGCAAGAGACTTGAAAGTGAAATTCAGCAGATACGTGATCGTCATTTTAAAGAAAAAATGCAACAGATTTCACAAACATCACACGGACAAAAAGTTTTGAAAAAGCTAGATGAAGATGTAAGTTTTAATTGATAGTTAGTTTGTCAAAATTCTGTATGTCTTGACTCAAGAATTGGTGATCATTAGTTCTGTGCCTTAGCAGCTAGTACGTAATGTCGTAGTCACAAAAATGATTGTTTTGTGTTTAAAACGAGTAGCATAAGAATTAGATATGTGTATAAAGTGCTCAGTATATGTTTTGAATTTACACAAGCAAACCACACTTATCATTTTCTGCAAGTGGCAATAGATACTGCTGTCATGAGAATGCCTTTTGTATATGGATGGGCTGTGAGGAAGGGAAGTGAAAATTTTACAGAATTGTCAACCTCAATAGTGAGACACTATATTTCACCACTATGAAATTACTACATACATTTTGTAAGCTATGGTTTATTGCAGAGAAAATGTTTTTTTCATAAACCTTATAAGAAAAAATCTGACCTGTAATATAGTTTATAGCTTAATTACATAACAACTGTAATTACCAGCTATAATACTTAACTGTAATATAATATTTACTGTAATTACCAGCAGCTATAGTACTTTTATTCTATTGGAACCAAATCTTAGGATCTCTAGGAATGAATCGCCTTCTTTGCTACTGCTATTACCATAGTCTTTACTATCTGTCTTGCTAGTATCTACCAAACAGTTTCCTTTTTTACCAGGTGTCAACAAATCTGTTGCAGAAGAATTGCTTCTTTACGGCTTTAATTTCCTTCTTTATATTTTAAATTGTGGAAAGAGAAACATCACAGTAGGTAGCCGCTCTCTCATGGCTTTTGTGAAGAAGTATGGAAAGGCATTTTTGTTTAGCTTCAACTTCAAACCTTTTATTACACTGCATATTAGATTTCGTTTAGCATTGTGAATAGTCTGACCACGTTTTCAAGGAACCAACTTTTCTGTTTATGGTAGCAAACAGTTATACTCACACAGTTAACCTACAAAAGATTCCGCAATATACTGTGTATGCTCTGGGTATAGTGTATGTAGTTGTACTGGCTGAACTGATACCATAGGAGTCACACATGCACAGTGATGCTTTCCCCTCTTTACCCCTCATTAAAACCAAAGGCAAATTTCATGACTAAGTGACTATACCTTATTAGATAAATCTTATCACAGTTTGTTAGAGAATTGAAAGTAAATAAGAAAATCATAAAATAAAACTAAGGAGCACTGTCGTATCTTTGAAGAATAACAGATTGGCCTTATTTGTAATTGGTTTGCTGTCCTTTGTTTCAGCTCAATGCGTGAAATTCACTAAATTTGTTAGAAGTTCTGTTCTCTGTGAAAATATTAACTTACATTTCACAACAGCATAAATCTGGTGTTATGTATCTTGTGAAAATATCAGTTAAGGAGTTAAGATTATTAAAACTTGATTGTTTAATACGTTTCTAGTTCAATAATTTAAGTATTTAATTATTTTAGGATTTAAAGAATATGGATGCAGAAAAATTTGCAGCAGAGGAACAGAAGGAACTGCAAAAGGAGCGTAAAGAGATGCAACAGCGATTGAAGAGTCAAGAAAAAAAAGTTGACTATTTTGAGCGAGCTAAACGACTTGAGGAAATCCCACTGTTGCAAGAAGCATTTAAGGAAAAACAGGTATGACGCAGAGATATGATACAAAAAAAAGTTTCAGTAAAAATAAGTTAGAACTTGTATAGATTGCAAATTGTATTTTAGGTTTTTTTTTTAAAGAGGATTACCTTTTCTGTTCTTAATGAAGTAAGATTCTGTACAGTCCGGTGATTGGATGGTATTTAATAAACAGATCATTTAGTTCAGTTGTGTAATTTTAATGGAAGTACTCATTTTATTTTAATTGTCTATTATGAGGTGTTGCAACACTTATTTTGAAAAGTGAAGCTAAGTTCATAATATTGACAGAAGTACACTTGAATCCTGGTTATCTGAAATAATTGGGTTGGGCTTATTTTGGATATCCGATTATTTTTTGCTTAGTCGGATTTAATAAATATGGATTTAACAAAAAATGTTAACTTATTAAGAACATTGCTTTTTAAACTAACAAAGATTATATGTTTAACAAGTATTCCATTTTAACTGAAATACAGTAACATTAAATAATCAATTAACTAGTATTTTTAAAAATCAGAAATTTTCTTCTGAACTTGATTAAGGTTTTCATATTCAGATGGTTATATTGTTTTCCTGTTTGATGTTGTTAATTGAATGCTGTTCTAATTTTTCTCTGTATTGTCCACTCTGATGTAGATATACCGCCAACCCCAAGATGTGCGGCAGCAGTGCACAACAATTCACCCTATTCTGTCTTTTCTACGGCTTTAAGTTTTTTATCTGTAGTCAAAACAATGTGTTAATGTTTACACTACATTCTGCTTGAATGAAACAAAATACACACTACTTAGGTCTAGGAATTGTGAACTATTAAATGAAGCAGCTAGTGAAAAGTGGAGCATTCTGCAATACAATTTTCTGTGCACATTAGAGGTGCACTTCATTTTCAGTTTATCAAACTAATGTACTTCTAAAATTTATAGATTTTCGGTCAATTCCAGTAACTTGGATTTGGTTAACCAGGATTCTACTGTATCATGATTTTAGCTTGGAATTTATTTTTAGGAGTTTATAAACATCCTAGTTTTATTATTTTTTCAGATCCAGAATAGAAAGTTTTGGGAACAACAAGAGGCTGATCGTATTGAACAGCTTGTCACTGAACGTAAGTTGGCTGTTGAGCACAGGGAGCGGCTGGCACGTATGGCTCAAGATAAAGAATTTTTCTTGAATAAGTTAATAACTGAAAGAAACTCGGCATATCAGGTATTACAAAATCATTTAAGTATACCTATTATATGTAATATAATTGTAGTCATTTGTTGTATATTGTCTAAATATAAGATTCTTTGTTACCTCCGCTGATACTAAATTTGTATTTAAAAAAGCCAGTGTTACGATGTCAGGAGTTTCATTCATATAGTTTATTTTGATCTGAAAATAAATATCTCTATTGATTTGTTTGATATAAAAAAAAAAACATTTATTTATCGTATATTAGAAGATGTCTGATCCTGATTGATGCTGAATTGCCACTCCATTAAGTATATTAATTCTTGTTAAAGGTGGCTTTTTTCATTGCTTAATCTGGAAATTTTCTTAAAAATTTTTTTTTGATTAGTCTTAGTTGAACTTCTTTTGTATCTGACTTACAAATGAATGTTATTACATGATGAGAGGTGATAGACGAATAGAGTGATAAAATGCCATACTTGACCAGAAATGAAACCATGGACTTCTGGTATGAAAGCTTTTTCTGACTACTGCACCAATGTACTGGTCCATTAACTTGTTCGTTAGAACTGTGAGTCTTTACAAAAAAAGATTCATTTACGAGCAGTAATCATGTATACGACTGTGTCTTGTTAATAAAGTGTTTTTTAACATGTTAGTAAAAAAATATTGTGGTAAATATTAGTTAACCAACCAATAATGAAACAGGAGGTAAATTTTGAACTAAATTCAATTATTTCCTTCTTCAGGAAAAACTGAAAGAGTTCCAGACAAGATTGAAAGAAGAGCGTGAGAAGCGATTAGCTAAACGTAAGGCACAGAGGAAAGAAGATCGAAGAGCACAATGGATTGCTGAGAAAGAGCGTGAAGAGCTACGGAAACGTGAGGAGGAACAAAGAAAGCGTGAAGAAGAAGAGAGACAAAAACGTGAGGAAGAAGAAGAAAGGCAAGCTGCAATTAAACGAGCTGAAGAGGAACGTGTTGCTGCTCAAAGACGTGCTGAAGATGAAGAACGATACAGGTAGCTTAATGTTTTCACTTCACTTTGTCTTCTGATTGTAGTTTGTTATAAGTAGTAAATCAGTAGAAACCAACCTGCTATTTAAAGGGAGGATTCTTTAATTTACCATTTTTCTTTGTAGTGTTTTATGTGTTGGTTTAGGCACTTCAACTTAATAAATTAAAAATCATTCTTTTTTGTATCCATCTCATATGAAATTTTTTATGTGATGAAATGTGTCTTTATTAAACATATAGGTATTTTTAACAGCCATGTTAAATTGAATATCAAAATATATATATATTATTTCTTTAAACCACAAGTAATTTGGTAAACAGTTAACACTTACCAATTAGTGCGCTTTCGTGCATAAATCCAGGATCCAATAATGGACATCTTCAGTAATATTTTTTTATGTTATTTTGAATTTAAAACATCTTACTTCCTACTTCGAAGTAGGATGTTTTAAATTTTAAATGATATAAAAAAATTACTCAGATCTGCACTTAACACATGAAAACGCTCTAATTAGGAAGTGTTTACTGTTTACCGTATTTCTGATGGTTTAAAGAAATAATATATATTTTGATAAAATGTATGTATAAAATTTTTTATCTTTTAGGACATAAAATTAAACTAAATCAATTTTTCATTGCTAAATGTATGATATGTACGTATGTTCAAGCGTGTTGACAACTAGCATATTTATGAGTTTGCCAAGTGTTTTTTTTGGAGCAAATTTTGAACAAAAAATTGAGTTCAGTTTCTTAAAATGAAATTTTAATATTTTAATTTTCTTCTCTTATGTAATTATTTTATTTTTTGTAAATATTTTATTTAAAAAAAAAATAAGATGCAGAATTTAAAAAAAGAAAAAAGAATGATAGAAAAAATTAATTTATTAAATTTATAATTCTTCAGGAGTTTGTACATTGGTTTGGAAATATACAGTCCTATCCTAAACAGCAGCTGTAACAATGCATTTAGCATACTAAATCTAACCTTAACTTATGGGTTTTTAATTAATACTTCACTTTTAATATTTTGGTTGTTTAATTTGTAGAGCACAATATCAATGTTAATTTTAATCCTCACAGATTTAAAAAAATCATTGTCAAGTGTTTGTCAGTCATTTAGAAAATTCATCTCGTTATAAAGTAAAAGTTTTGGATTATTTGTCATGCTATAAAGTTTTTTTTTAATTCTGAATACATGAAAACTTGTAGCTTAAACTGTAAATAATATCTTTAGAGGTTGCAGATGACAATACATCAGCTAATTAAATGATTTATTTTTTCTTGTTGTAGAAAACAAAAAGAAATGGCTGATAGACAAGCAGAAATTGCTAGGAAACGAGAACAAGAAGCAATTAAGAATTTAGAAGAAAAAACTAAAAAACATGATAAACCTTCGTCATGGCGAAGAGAAGAAGGTGGTGGTAGTGGTGGTGGCGGCGGCGGTGGTGGTGGTGGGAGTGGCGGTGGTGGAGGCAGCAGCGGTGGACGAAGTAGATTTGAAGACGAAGACAGACCAAAGGACTTACCTGGGTCTTGGAGGAAACCAGCCGCTGGTGATGCCAAACCATCTTCAGAACCATGGAAGCCTCGTAAGTTAATCAAATTACAAATTGTTAGGCACTATTGGAATTTGATAGTAGTTGAATAATATGTGGGGAAATTTAAAGACGTCAGGTGTGCTGTTTCATATAATAAATGTCTGGTGGTCATATGGTATCTTGCCTGTGTTATTACGTAAACTCTTAAATTAATAGTACCCTGTTACAGTTTTAATTATTTTCAGGCCGCCACTTGTAGATAATATTTTGTTTGGTTTAACATTAATGCCTGTATGAGAAATGTTTCTTCGTAACCACAAGTAATCTTTAAGAAATGATTTCTCTTCATGACCACTTAAAGTTAAAAAACTAAAATGAAATTGAGAAGTTGAAAATAACGTTAGTAGGAAGTTTAGTAATTTAAACTATAAGTAAATTAATTGTAAGCCGTATATAGTGTAGTAAACTAATTGCTTTTAATATATACAAACTAAATCATAAATTATCATTTTACATGTACAGTCTAATGATTAATGATCAATGCTTAACACTTTCACTGCTGACTTTTCAAAAGGTGAAGATACAAAGAACACAGGTTACCTTCTTTCCTATTGCCAGCATTTACAGGCGCCGATTGGGACAAATAATGTTTCCATGCGATTGAATGAGTATGCATTTAATAAAAGCAGGAACATACGTATTGGTGCAGGCTGCCGGAGCCAACAAGTGTACTGGAATGAATCTTTGATTCTTATCATGCAGATTCAGTCAGGCTCAGGCCACCAGCGATGGACTACAAGATTTTTTTGCCACAGTGTTCGTTAAAACTCCCATAATGGGATAAAATAATTAAATTGCATAGTAACAGAAATATTCCACTTTATTTAGCATATAATTGAAAGTTTCTTAGTCATTTTGGTACGTTGGAAAAATTCATTTTCGTCATCCGTTAGCTCTATAAACAAATTATGATATTTGCCATGTAGTTTTCATTCACGATCTACAGCATGAATACTTGTAAATTTATTTTTTAATTTTAAAGCCGAACTTTCAAAAATAAATAAGTCATATGATGAGCTAGACATGGCCACTGGTAATTTTACCTGCTTTTACATGTGTTTGCTATGGTCATGAACCAGTGCAGATTGGTGTTGATAAATGCAGGCACTCGCCTGCAGGAAATCTGAAAAAAGATATCTGCTTTCTTTGTGTCTTCACCCAAAGGATGTGTACTGGCTGGTTCATTGCAGTGCGCACAGTGGAAAGCAAAACATCTGAAATGTTTTCTCTTTGCTTTTTTCCCTCTAATCATGATAATTAGTTTATCTTTAGTTAATGAGCAAATTTCTATCTACCATTAAATATTATCAGGGCAGTTTTATGTACCTGGTTTAATACTGTAGATTGATAGTTTTCAAATTTTTTCCAAAAAAAGTTTTTTCTCTCACACTGCTGTCTTAGTATTTCATGTTGAAAATAAGCCAAATATCTATTCATTCAGAACTATTGACAATAGTTTTACAAAAGTTATTGCTTATACACAGCTTGTTTTCCATGTTTAAAAAATAATTTATATGCAAAGTAACAGATTTAAAACACTTGCTAATACACGGAGATGTAGAATATAAGGCATAGTTGCAGCCCAGAAGTTAGAAAAATATTCTCATAGGTTTAGTATTTTTGTATTAATGCTTTCTTTCTCTACATAATTGTGGCGGAGTAGGATCAAAGGATACCAATATATTGATGTATTAAATAGATATAATCACTCAAACAGAAATCTTGTAGAAACTAATGCTACTAGTGGATTCTCAATGAATTAAACTGCACCAGAGAAAAGATTGCAGCCATTTATATGGTATGGGGAAATGCGTTTAGAAAAGTGTAAAGTTGATGCTTGTGTGTCATCTGGGGTGCCTTCTGCACTACTAAAGTAATTTGCCTGTATTACATTTATGGATTATTCCGAAAGTGTTATTAGAGATAACTTGTGCTTGTTGAACGTCCTGTTAGATCTAATACAGTTGTAAAGATCAGTGTTGTAGTATTTTACGGACTCAGCTTTATTGTGTATTTCTGTAAAATGTTTATGATTAATTAATATGCATGTAATTTGTTACAGAGTTTAGAAATCGCGAAGCAGAGAAGAAACCGCCAGCTGATAGCAATAGAGAATCGTGGCAAAGAAGTGGTGATAGAAGTCGAGAAAGAGATAGAGAGGCGGGTAGAGATTCAAGAGATGACTGGGCTAGAGAAAAAGACGATAAAGATAGAGATGGGTTTGACAGGGATCGAGAGAGGGATAGAGATGGTGGTGGAAGAGGTTTTGATCGTGATCGTGACAGGTATGGAGGCAGAGATAGTAGGGGATTTAGCAACAGAGATGATGACCGAGATAGAGGCAGCAGTTTTAGAGATAGAGAGAGAGATAGAGATGGTGGAGATCGTGACAGATTCAGTAGTAGAAGAGGTGGTGGTGGTGGTAGTAGTAGCTATGACGATAGAGGCAGCAGTAGATTTGATCGTGATCGACGTGAGAGAGACCGGGACCGTGAAAGACCTGAACTTGTAAGTTATATTCATTATGTTATTTTAGTACTTTCTTAATTAAATTATCAAGTTAAAATACAGTTGAATCACAATAATTGTCATTGCTGATATATTTTTTTAAAATAAAAATTGAAAGAATATAAAATTATAGTGGTTTTATAAAAATAATGTATATAATCTATCATGTAATATATACTAATATTATAAAGAAGTATATATTTCTAACCACCAGAATACGGTATACTATAAAGAAGTAATGTTTGGTTTCTTGTATGAGGTTATCTCAGAAATAGTCTAGCCGATTTCAACAATTTTTTCTCTGTTGGAAGCTGAGAACTTCCTGAGGAACAGGCTATATGGCATTGTGTAAATTTAAATTAAAAAAAAATAATAGTCAATAATAGTCTTACGAAAAGACCAAATATATGGAAAGGGGGCCAGAAAATAAATCCCCTTTAATCACTAAACATGGCAAAATCGCACAAGTCCTCCATTTTAGATACCTTGGTGAAACCATACAGTCCTCAGGACTAAATTTGTTAATGCTCAGGGCTAATTGCCAATGAACAGAGGATCGACAAACTCCAGAAAGCCTATAAGCTAACATGGGCTCACTACAATAAGAAGTGCATTTCAACAGACGCAAAACTAAGGCACTATAAAACACAGATTCTTCTTGAAGCAATCTACGCAGCCGAAACAATGGTAATTGAAGGCCATTCTAAACTTAGGGAAATGGAAAAGCAGGAAAGAAAAATACTCAGGAAAATTTATGAGGCCATCAATAAAAACGGCATTTGGATGAAGAGACCTCAGAATGAGCTCTACAAAAATACCAACACAATTACAGAAGAAATCAGGAAACACAGAGCAAAGTTTTACACACATCTACAGGATGGAAAACTCCAGAATCTTAAAGAAACTACTCAACATTATAACAAAAAGTGAAACCGGTACAGAATGGCTGAAAGAAGTTGAGATGGACCTACAACAGATCAACATTGAAAATCTCAAAGACTGCACCGAATGCCGGAATAAAATCATAAATGTAAAGTTCCAGCAAAGAATACCACGACAACCGGGAGAAAAAAGACAGATGAACGGAAGAAGGAGCATTCCGAGAAGATGAAGAGATTTTGGAAGGAGAAGAGGAAGAACAACCCAAAGTGAAACCATGATTAAAGTTCATTCGCTCTCCTACAGGGGAATAATCAAAAATAATAATAATAGTCATTGGTAAAATGGTTTCATCTTTTATATTTTGATTTGTTTGGTGTGGTTAGTTTATCCTTCGTAGTATATAGTGATTTATTCATTCTATCGTCTTATTGTATACAATGGACTGAAATGTGCAGTTGGATATAAGTGGTCAGTTAATCAGGTACAGGTACGGTTCATTACCACTCTACTTTATATCATTCTTTTCTCTTTCTTGTTTCCTAAGTCTTTGAAAATTACCTGTAGGACCGGTATTAAAAAATTATGTTCAATCCTATTTTTGCTTAGAAACCTGTGTAAACCTTGTAAACGTCAAAGCTCAATCGTATCTTATATTTTTTTAAGAAATAGATTTTACATACTTTTACATATGACATATTTAGTTATTTCTTCCCTTCCACTGGTGATTCATAATGATGTTCACAAATTCCTTTTTCTAGTACTAACTGTTTTATTTGTACCATGATTTGGCTGTCAATATATAGGAGTAAGATTGTGGGAATTTAAGTTTAGTTTGCCATGAAGCAAGCGGGAAGTTGCTAATGTGTAAATAATGGGTGAGAAGATTATAATTCATGATAATGAATTGGAGTACTGTATAATTATTTACATTTTTAGTCATTTTTATTGATATACTGATGGCCGAGAGAAGAGCTTAATGTGTTTGTTTTGAGGAAACCTAATTCAGTAATCTTTCATTAGCCGTAAAGGTATGTGCAAGGGCTTGCCAATGAACTATTCATATACATATATTTATATATTCATGAACGCTTTCAAATTTTCTGCTGTATTAAAACTTTTAATTCTGTGCCTTTGGTAATATTCCCACATTATAAGTATATTATTTTGGAATGCTAGGAACATATTTTTTCTGTTTTGGTTTATCAACAACACCAGAAATATCATTCATTTACAAATTTATGTTTTGACACTGATTATTTTAAAAGTATAATTAGTATTTCAATATTTTGGAAGAATTCTGTAATTTGCATCGTAGACTAGATATTTATCAGCATTCAAAAAATTAATGAAATACGTGTCAATATTATTACATATTTTTTGATAGTAAAATTACAGCTGAGAACATTTACTGTGTCACACATGTCAATCTATTTTAAGTGTGTTACAATGTGCGTACTTTTATATAACATGTTTTTATTTTTTTTCAGAGTGGAAACTGGAGAGCCAAGCCAGAAGGAGAATCTGATAGCAGAGGGCCTCCTCCAAGGTAAATATTTTAATATTTTTTTGTTTACATTTATGAAGTAAAAACAATATGGTTATTGAATAAGTGGTATATTTGTAGTTATAGGAGTTTTGTTATTTGATTTGTAAAATTTTTGAAGACTTGTCTTAATAAGGTTGTGTATGTTATACTATTATAGGATGTATGTAGTTTTATGCTATTAACCCTCTTGCGTGCTGCTCTGCATTTCATGCTAATGATAAACTGTAGTGTCAAAAAATGCTCTCAAATTATTCCATTTAGCTAAATTCATTACTGATAAAAAATTATGAAAAAATTACAGATGCTTCTTATAATACGTACAGTTTTTTTGAATTTAAAAACATAAAAATTGGTGATGCTTTATGGTCGCTATGAAGGCTAATGAAGGAATCAGTTAGGTTAGCAACTCCCCCGCCTCCTGTAATGCTCTGTTATTAAATAAAGGCATGACCTTGCTTCAGGGAATAGTTTACTACACACAAAAAAAATACAACAGGAACAGGATGTAGTGGGGAAAGAGGCGGTTCATGTGTCATAGGAAAGATAGAAAGAACAAATGTACGCTCATAAACATCCGGATAACTTAGCTCAGCGACGGCATAAATGTTCGATCTCTTTTCAGACAATATCACACATCCACTAAAATAGACCTACAGTTTTACCAACCCTGAAGATCAAATATTCCCAAAGTTACACTATCTGAAAGAGTAGTAAAGCCAAACGTTAGGTTGGCAAACTTCACCAGCACTATCATTAGTAAATAGATAGTGTTTTATATCAAATTTGACTACGTTTCTGCGTGCGTAATTTGAGATATACGCCCTGATAGCTTTATAAATATGGCTGCTTAAAGCTCGCAACTACCTGGACCTTGAATATGGGGTTCTCGGTGCTCAAGGGTTAAGTTATTTGATAGATTAACTCTTTGAGGGGTTGAAGCTACGCCATTGTATCATCTCAATGGAGGCTCAACTGGGCAGTGGTTGTACTGTTTAACCATTTGTATTCCTAATGATTTTAAATTACTGGAGTAGCAGTTACTCACTATAACAACATTAATAGTTTCTAAATATGCTACTGGAAATACTGTAACAATATCAGCTGTGAATTTACAGTTAACTTCAGTCTGTACTTGATAATTTATGTCTTCTTGTGTGTGCAATATGTGACTGGTGATCTTTTGTTGCTCCCCTTGGGGGTTTCATCCTTTTGAATTAATTGTTTTGGTGCATTTTTTGGCCCTTCCAGAGTTAAAAGATCGGTTATAGATGAGTAATACAAAAAATTTCATTATTGTGTGTCAAATTAATTTGTGGTGTGAAACTAAGTTACTGTAGGTGCCTGCTACAGTGGACAATGATGTCGATGTTTGTTGTGATAATCCGTTATAGTGTAGTATATGTCTAATATACATCTCAGCCTGTACTGTACATGCATACACGCTAAAACTTATTTGCGTCATGTAACATAGGCCCATTTTGGAAGACATGAAAAAAAATACATAATTTTTGTGAAGCATGTGTAATTCATATGGCTAACCGGGGAGAACAGATTGTTTGTGATTTTTAATCACTTACTTGACTATTTTGTTTATTTACAATCATCTTCTTAAACTGTCTAAAATTTTTTTATTATGGGCCGTACATCTTGATGTTCAGATAAATTGATATATGGAATATGTATGTATATATTACTGTATGCACTATCAGGTTGAGTACACCCTTTAGCAGGCTTTTTCCAATGAATGGTACTTGTTGGTTGGCTCATGGTTACCAAGGTTACTGATATGACAGCATAGAGATCAGCGCTACTGCTTGGAAAAGTTAAGTTGCTAAATTGAGACTCATTAGTGTAATATATTAAAAGTCCATTATAGCAGAGCCTGCAGTAGTGGACTCCTACTGTAATCTTAATCTGGATAGAGATATGATCTGCATCAGTCCATTTGAGAAATTGTGATTTGTTAGGTTCATTTTGATATAAAAATTATTAATGTATGAAAACTTTTTTCTTATTTCAGAAGAGATCGTGATGAGCGAAGAATTGATCGAGATGACAGAAGAGGTGGCGATAGGGATCGTGAAGATAGAAGAGGTGGTGATAGGGATCGTGAAGATAGAAGAGGTGGTGATAGAGATCGTGAAGATAGAAAAGGTGGCGATAGGGACAGAGATGACAGAAGAAGGGAGGATAAAAGTCCTAGGCGAGAAAGAGAAAGAGATCGTGAAGATAAGGGAGAAAAGAAATTGGATTGGCGTAGAGTTGGACCTCTTCCTCCTCCTACTAGGGCAGCTGAGAGACCTGCTGCTGATAACCCACCTCCTGCTGAAAAATCTTCCAGTGGTATGTAAACTATGTGTTAAAGAATACTGTTTACTGTAGTTCTTTTGAGCACCCTTGTATGTATGTATGAGGGGGTACCCAAAAGAAACCGGAATTATTTTTTAAAACTATTTATTTTTAATTTTTTTACAAAAGAACCTTATCCCCTTCAAAATACTCTCCATTACAACTAATACATTTGTCCCACCGGTGGTTCCACTGTTCAAAACATTTTTTGTACTCCTCTTCAGTGATGGCTGCCAGCTCATCCGTCGTTTTTTTCTTGACATCATCAACGTTGTTAAATCGGAGACCTTTCATGCCCCTTTTCATGCGTGGTAACAAGAAAAAATCACACGGAGCCAGATCGGGTGAGTACGGTGCGTGTGGTAGCAAAACCATGCCGTTTTTCGCCAAAAACTGGGTAACCGAGATTGCCGTGTGTGCAGGCGCGTTGTCGTGGTGGAAAAACCAGTCCCCTGTCTGCCACAAATTAGGTCTTTTACGACGAATGCTGTTTCGTAGTCTTCTTAACACTTCAAGATAAAAAGCTTGATTTACCGTCTGGCCTGGTGGATCGAACTCTGAATGGACAATTCCCCTCACATCAAAAAAACAAATCAGCATTGTTTTGATGTTCGATCTGACTTGACGACTTTTTTTTGGTCGGGGTGATAATGAAGTCTTCCATTGACTGGATTGTTGTTTGGTTTCTGGGTCGTACCCATAGCACCAAGACTCGTCACCCGTAATGATCTTTGACATGAAATCTGGATCAGTTTCAAGCTGTTGTTTCAAATCACTACACGTTTCAATTCGACGTTCCTTTTGAGTGTCATCATTATTTTTGAGGCCAGTTCACTACTGTTGAAAACCTTATATTTGTGATGCTTTGTGCAGTTTTCCCTAGTTGGTTAAAAACTTTACTTGTCTGTTACCTTTTGTGACTTAGGGCGCATTGACACGTGCAATAATTTGCTGCCGCCAGTATTAGATGCCAGTTTAATTTGCATGCCAGTAGAGGTTTACTCATTAAACGCTTTTTGTCGCGCCAGTTTCATTTTATTTTGGTGATGGGTATCGCGATCTATCTTTTGTTGTTTATTGTCAAGTTCATGAAAGCTTGCAGAACAGTGATTGTTACAGTGGTATTGTGAGTTAGGAGGTTAGTTTTTAGTAAACTATGTCAAAAGAACTTCGTAATAGTCTATGTGTTTTCACTAAAGTATTGGTAGATAATTTAATTTATGATTTGGAGAAGAGAAAAAAAGACGCAGTGAAAGGTCGTACGTGGGTGAGAAAGTGGGTTTCTTGGAGACAGACTCTGGGCACATCTGAGAAACTTCTGACCAAACTTTCAGCGGAAGATACTAATGGCTGTAAAAACCATTTATGCTTAACAAATAAAAAATTTTTCTTCTTCCACTGGCAATGCCTCAACTAGAAAAGAAGACATCTTTTGCAGAAAACCCTTTGATACCCATTTCTATTAACAAATTCTCATAACTGGATAATCGCGTTTTTCTGTTTTTATAAGACGAACATTGTACGTCCCACAAACAAGGAAGTTCATATTTTTTCCAAAATTTAATGGTTTCATCACTACTCCACTTCTTATTTTTCAAAATTTTGCTCATTTAATTATCATTTAAAGATAAGCAAAATAAAAAGCTATCTATATGAAAATCTATAATAATAGATGATAGTGAAAAATCAATTCAAAATAAAACCACCTTCTGTATACCAATAGCCTATTGGCGAGGTGAAGGTTTATGTATGCAAATGTGTATTTAGTGGCGATCCAGTCACTTACTGGCAAACAAAATTTCAGAAGGCTGCAGAAAATTCCTTGCAAGTTTCTTCCTGTGCATGCATGTTGAAACTTGCACGCCGACAATGGTTTACACATACATGCATTGTTATACTGGGGTGCCAGTTCTCATTGGCGCCAGCAAATCATTGTATGTGTAAATACGCCTTAATTTCAATATTATTAGTATGTATTATTTTTAGTAATGTTAACGCTATATCACTGTTTTCCTTTATTAGATCATTGAAAATTGTTTTTTTTGAGAACAGGTAAATCAAAACAGGTAAATCTGGTTCTGTCAAACTTCTCTTAATGACAATATCTTCAGTGACCACCTCTGTGTACAAACAGTTCTTTGAAGAACTAATTTTATTTTGCGTAAGGCCCATGTGTTCTGTTTACCCTCCTTCTTTAACAACCGGCTTATACTGATTTCAGGCTGTTGGGATTTGTTTAATGAACACTAAAAAATGAAAAATATTTTAGCTTGAGTTAAGTGTGATAATGTGATAATTGATTTCTTCTATCTTAATATACATTGTGCTTTCTGCTTTGTTTTAGGTAATGATCCTAATGATGATGGCAGTTGGAAAAAAGTCTTGCGTCGCTAGTCAAGATGTCATTAAATAATGAAAATAAAGTTAATGCTGCCTATCTGCCTTGGACCTACTTGATGATAGTTTATTAACTTAAGTTGTATCAACTGGCTTTCTGGATTTTGTGTAGTAATTTTGTAACAAGTTTAGTTTGTTTTTGCATTTAAAATTACAACAATAATTCAATAGGCGGTGAAAATGCATATTTTACATATTTCCTTTAAACTAATTATTGTATTTTATATATTCAGAATTTCAAAAATAAAAGGTAATTGATGGTATAACAGCAGTTTTTTTTACCTTGTTAGTAATTTGTGGAAACTTTTAATTTCTGATTTGATAGTGATTTTGTTATAGTGCATTAACGTTAAGAGTGTTGATGTACGGTATCATACTTCACAATGAAGTTATATTTTTATACATTTTGATTATGAAGAAAAAGATTTTTGTAGTATTAGTAGTATTTTCCAGAGCTAAGTTGCATTAAAAAGAAATCGTACAGATTTGAATTTTTAATATTATTTACAGCAATCAAAAATATATTTAGAAGTATTTTCAAGTTATTCATTTATTTCATGTAATTGGTATTTAAAGAGTTCATGATTGGAACAAATAATTTGTTATTGCTACTTTTGTTATTTAGAATATGAATTATTTAACTGGTTATGTATAAACATTGGTAATTAAATTTCTCTTTGTAATTTATTAGAATTAAATATGGTCAGATAATAAATTAAAATTTTATTTAGCAATTTTATTTGAACCTGTTGTCTAAGGTAATTTTTACAAGATTTTACAATTGTAAATTGTAAGGTGTATAAAAATGGGAAGATTGACTGCACAATAATGAAAATGATCATTCTTATAATTCTATTTCTATATATTAATGTTTATCTCTCTACATTGGGATTTCATTGCATTCCTGAAGTCTAAATCTGAATAAAAGAATATGACATCAAAATTAGTATTGCTTATTGTTTGAAAAATTTAATAATACACAGCAAATTGTATTGTTTTAAAGAAGGTTAATGGGCCTGTCTGTTTATGTTATGCATAAAAAAGGAATAGCTTCAAAATTTTTAAATAGAAATTGCAGTTGTTTAATTTTGTTGTACTTAGTACAAATTTGTGTTATCGTTTCAGTCTGATATTGTGACGAGCAGCTGTTTGGAGTTTTCTTAGAAATACCATTAACCCTTTTACCCCGGGCATTTTTCTAATTTTTTAGCAGTTGAGGACAAAGGTGTTATCGGTACATTTGTAATGATTTTTATAAAAACCCATATTTCGATTACTATTCAGTATAATTGCATGATTTTTTTTTTGTTTTGTTAGGAATAAATTGTAGTTTATATTATGTAAAATGAAGTAGCCAAAATTGTCCAGTTTGTGTATTTTACAATTAAATAAATTTGGAAAAAGAAAACTGAAATGACGAAAGATTAAGTTTATGGTCACAGAACATCATTAAAAAAAATACTACTGGAATAGCCATTTATTCTACTGAAAAGAAAAATTAATGTTACAAAGAACTCCAAAATTTCAAAATAAAATGTTAAAAAATAAATTTTTTATTCAACATTTTGTAATCTCATGCACGCCTCTACTGATGGAGTAAAAAAAAGAGTTAATTATTTACTTACTTCATTGACATGGTATCCGACTTCATGAGAGTTTTTGATGATAGTTGATAATTGAATTTCTTTAGTCTTTTTTTTATAAACACTACCCTAACTTAATTTAACTTAAATTACTATATTCTATATACTTAAATTACACATATTCAACAAACATGTTCCAGGAAACACTGGCCATGTAGCCCTTTTTGGCATTTTGAACAAACTGTCGTGCTTCTTTTTCTCTTGCCCCCATCTTCAACACTTTTCTTGCTACAAACGCAACACACCCGTTCTTTTTTCCCAGGAAGTTTTTCAAGTTTTTGAGGACCTGTATTATTCCCTTCGTCTGCCAGCTCATTTCCTCCTAGCCACTCATCTGTGATATCATTTAAGATGCTAACAAGATATTGATATCTAGTGCGTGGTTTTTCAGTATTTAGTTTATATAAAATATATGAATTTAAAATCATTCGTGCAAATATATTAAAAACTACTTTTTTCCAAAACTTATTGGTGCGTCTTTCATCCAAATAAGCATACAACATCATGTCGTTTGAATCAATTCCCCCCATATATGAATTATAATTATGAATTATTTCAGGTTTGCTAACAGATGCTTGTTTTCCATGTTTATTCTGAAATTTTACTGAATTTGTCGGTCTAGAATCTGTAGAAATTAGTACAACGGGTTTGCTTTGTGTCTTTTTCTCTCTATACGCAAGTGTTAACAAATTATTTTGCCGATAGTATTTTTTTCTCCAACTGCGAATTTTCTTTGAATATCAGCTGGGTGTCCTTTTCTGGCTTTTCTTATTGTTGCTGTACAGTGTGTATTGTTGTCATACAGATAATTTAATAAAGGAATACTTGAAAAAAAGTTATCAAGAAAAACATGGAAGCCTTTATTCAAATATTTGCATGACTTCAGAAGTTTGGCAACAACCTGGTATCCCAGTCCATATTTCTTTATTTCTTCCTTGTCTTCGTCAGAATTTGCACCTCGATAAACAAAAAATGACATGCAGTACTTGGTAACTGAATCACAGAGTACCCACAGTTTTACTCCCCAACGGTGGTGATGTTTATTGGGTAGTTACTGCATGAGTCTTGTGTGGCTTTTCAAACCAATCAAAGATTCATCGATAGAAAGCTGTTCATTAGCAGTATAGTAGAATTTGAAGAGTCTATTCGCGTGATCTAAGAGGGGCTGGAACCTGCAACATGGATCATAGTTCGGATCGGTATATTTTGGAAGATTGTATCAACTACATGAAAAAAGGATAGAATTGTTTCGAACCTGGTGCGTTTGAACATTTTACGAAACCATGGGATACATTGTGAACCTATAAGAGACCAATAAGATTTGAGGGTTGGCTTTCGATTGAGCCCCATATTTATAATAACTGAAATGAAAGCTTTGATTTCTACAGCAGTTACAGGTTTCCACTCTGAAAAGATGCTCCTAGGACTGAGATTATTTTTGTTAGAACTGATAAATTTATTTCCATAAAGGTTGGTTTAACTGGCTATGATTTCAAGAAGTGGAAGTGTGAAAAAAAGATTGAAATAATCGATGGGTTTTGAATTTCGCGGGGTGCAATGCTTTGGACCAGGTAATTCATTGTACTGAAAAGAATGATTGTTATCGTCTTCGGTTTCTTGTACTTCTACCCAAGGAACATTATCACAGCTACCTGAATTCAAGTCTTGATTGGCACTATTTTTAGGTCGACCTCTGTTTCTTTTCTGTACTGATGGTCCCAAATCAGTCACAGGCAAATCAACTGGTTGTGGTATGGCTGAAGCTGACGGTCCCAAGTCACTAACAGGCAAAGGCATTGTCAACCAATCTTCATCTTCTGAAGATGATGAAGTAAGGTTTCCATTTTCCGGAAAATACTCATCGTCACTGCCCATGCCAAACAATTCATTATCTGAATTTTCTAATTCACTTAACTCACTACGTTCAAGAAGTTCAGCCAACTCCTCATCATCGTTTTCAGTAAACACAAACTTTCGTTTACTCATTTTATAGGCCTACAATAAATACACAATATAAGACAAAGGAACACTACACTTAAATAAAATGATTAACAAAACTAAATTAAAATTTAAACACTCACTAAGGATCAAGAAAATATAAAAGCTAATATTCTACTGTAAACATTGCCGTACCGGTATAACCTCGCAACACTGAATACACTACGAATACAACACGGGCTATAAAGTACTAAAAACACAATTAAAATAAGAATAATATAAACACTAAATAATATAAGTACTAAAAAACACAATTAAAATAAGAATAATACAAACAAAAATAATCTACTACTAAGCAGCACGTGGCCAGCAATGCCGTGCTAAACAGCTGTGTGTACACAACTTTGTGAAACAACACAGTGTAGCCAACTCAATTTAAAATGTGTTTTTATCAAACAAACGTGACAAAATTAAATGTTGGGAGTTAAAATTAATAAAATTTATATGTTTTCTGACATTTTGATATTAAAAAAAGCCATAAATAATTTAAAATAATATATTCAACACGATTTAAAAAAAATCCAACAGATCGGATCGTCGTCTTATACGGCGAAAAAACAGAATACGATTTATCGGATCGTCGGGGTAAAAGGGTTAATGCTGCTATCGTTTTTTGCCTCGTTACATATAAAAGTTTCTCCAAAATCTGTAATGGTTCAAAACTTGTGGTTTTTTTTTGTAATAAAACCCTCAATGAGATCTGTGATGAACATCAGAAACTAACTAATAGATGACTATTTCATGAATATTCAACATTTTATTTACAGCTCTCCATTTAGTAGACAAAATTTTAACAATATATTTTATAATTTGTAGTTGAAATGCTATTATGAAGAACAAAAAAAAGTTATTAACACTTGGGGCTGTTTATTGAATGCTGGGCATTTTCGTCTGTATTTAAAAAGTTATAAAAATAAAACTACAAGAACTTTTAAATAATTTTTACTTGGCCAGAAACATCAAATCTTATAGTTTTCAATGGTATATTATAAGTTGTTAAATTATTTTATTAAAATAAAAATACTATCACCTTCTCATAGGATATTTATAAGAAAATACAAACATTTTTCACTAGATTCGTATACTGTCCACATAATTTATTTACACTATTATATACTTCTACACGTAATAATACTTTATAAACAAAAACTTTATTTACACTATTATACTGTAATGTTATTCTAAAAACAATATTAATTGCATTATCTGACGTTTTCGAATCCATCATGATAAACACCTCAAAACACCCATGTAACCTCAACCTTTAATTGAATTGACACTAATCTACTAACGCTCTAATGATGTTCTGAAATGATACTAGATTCAGAATAAAGATCAGACTCCGTCAAATGACATGATATTAGAAAATTGTATGTGAGACAGCCCTTGTTTCGATCTTATTGCTATTACTGAACTTTATCAAAACTTAAAATTATGTGTTGTCTGTAGGTGCCATCGGATAACAGTGTAAAAGTGTTAAAATGTATATTTTGCACCTTAATATAGTTAAAAAATTTAAATATTACTGGATTAAACCTTTTTCAGTTGGTTCTGCCACCATGATCACCAGATACTTCTAATATCTGGTCTATTAATCTACTTCTAATATCCCTACTGCGCAAGCACAGGTAAAGTTGCTAGTAATACTCTAAAAGTTGAAGGAGAAAGATATGAAGGCTTTGAGTGTAGAGAGTAGCCATTGTGCCAATGCTGTGTAGGATACAAAGTGCTGAAGTTTAAAGGAGGGGTTTGGCATATCGTTGACAAATATGCTGCTGGATTAAAAATTGAATGAATTTTGGACTGATTGCATCTAGTCAAGAGTTGAACTCTTATCCTGAAATATTTGTTAATAAATAAATTTAATTCAGTGCTAATGAAACCAATCATTATTATTGAACAATAAATTATAATAACATTATAATTTAGTCTTAACTTGAATTTGTGGCATTTAAATTGTTGAACAATCAAACACACATCCAAGGAAACACTTGATTTGCTCTGAAAAGTAAGTTTTTGGTCTGTCGATAAATTAGTATAAAATTAAAAATTGAGAAGTATGATACTTTCCTTTACATAGCATTCATCTTATTGACACAAAATGAAGCCTTCAAGTTTTGTAGATGCTGTTTAAGTAAGAAGGCATTTTTATTAAATAAAAATGCCTTCTTCAACAGCATCTACATAACTTGAAGGCTTCATTTAATAATATTTAAAATAATATATGTATTAATTTGTTTATTAATAGTTATATTATTTTTTGAGTGTAACTTATGGTACGCCATAGAGGTGGAAGAAAAGTTTATTATAATCTTTAAACTTCATAAATAAGTCTATGGTATCAGTGTATCACTATTGTTTGAACAATAATATGCAACTGGCTTCTATGGCAGGGGTCCTGGGTTCAATTCCCAGTCAAGTTATTCTTTATCACTCATTTTCATCTAACACCCTTCTTGCTGCATTAGTAGCAATAATGAGCTAAACATTGACTTGAAACAAAAAAATATTGTTTGATGATTAATAACATCCTTGATAGTTAATAGGCTTTGCTGATGGATCATGAATTTTAAGTAACTGCTCCAATACATTAACATAATTACTTTTATTGAAAATTCTATGTACAAAAATTATTAACTAATTTGTATTAAATTTGTAAAAAATGGCATGATTTGTTAAATTGTATTTTTAACCTAACAGTGTTGTAGTCATTGTACTCAGTACAACATAATTGCACCGTTTCCTTTTTCTTCTGTCATGGGCACTGAAGACTTTTTCTCTCTTGAGTCACTTGTTCCAAAGTAAATGAAATTTAAATTTACTATATGCACTATCACAGCTGCTACCAGAAACCTGTAAACATTAAAACAACGTTGATCAAGTGGAGTATTAATAGTGTCAAAATAATTATAAGATAGAGAAGGAGTTTGTTTAGGCTATAATAATATGGATTACTGCATAACGGTTTTTAATCAGAAATGTTTGATGACCTTCAGAGATTTTTGTATCAAGTTGCATCTGACAAAATTTTCCTTATAAAGTATTTCCATGTAGATATTAAGGGTTCTGTCACCTGTTGGATTTGTGTGAATCGAATCCAGTACCTTCTGCTTTACAGCAGAGTATGCTAACCACTGGATTGTCTTGCAATTCTCATACATTGTTTGAATTTGTTCTGCATTTATTTTAATTCATATGAGCTTGTATGCTATTAAAAACTTTATTGATAAATGTTGAATAGGAAGATTGTATAATTTTACACTGGATCTGGAAATTATATTTGGGACATTTGGCTAAACATTTATTTGTACCATCAAGTTAATCTCTGATAAATTTGTTCACTGACAAATAGTCCAGTCTACTGGAAACATCTACAAGCCATACTTTTTTTACAGCCCATTTACATTTTTGAAGTTTGTAAAAATTATGAAATCTGCACTTATAAAATGACTTACAAGTTCTAAAATTATCAAAACATTGTATTACTAAACCAGATGAAGTATTTAATCAGCAGAATTAGGAACTTAGTTTGAATGTGGTCGTGGTCCAATGATACTACAACTGCTGCACTAGATATGTAAGTATATGTCTAAAGTATCAAAAATCAAAACTATCGTGTAACAAGTAAGTATCAAGTAACAAAAGTCCTGTTAACGAATAAATACTTTGCTTGGAATGGTAATAAATTATTTTATTCATAAAATCACAGAAATTTTTAGGAATTAACTTACCAGAAAGAGTGACCGTAAGATGCCATATTATCAGAAGTCCATTGGTTCGCTCTGTCTTCAACGCTCATGACATTGTACTGAAGTTTCTTTGTAAACTGGGCCATCCAAAATGCGGTTGCAAATAATTGTAAGACAACTGGAAAATTGAAACAAATGTGACTATAGTGATAATAAGTAATTATAAATATTTATGAAATTACTAGATAAAAAACTGAGGAAAAGAAATTTTATAGTATTGATTACGATGACCTAGCGGAATGTAAATTAATAGAACTATTCAGTAAAAAGTATCAATCTATGCAGGAACTTGCTGTAAACTGGAGAACAGTTAACATCTACACCTACTACTGAGTTTTTATTCACTTCTCTCATTATGTAAGCTGTATAGTAAATATTCTAGTAATTCACAGTGTTATAATAGTAATAACTGCTACAGCTTTTAGGTAAGAAATTATAAGAGGATAAAAAACCTCTCGAGAGAAATTTCAGTCAGATGTTAAACAGAAAGTAGAGCTTCAACATTTCCTCTAGATTACAATATTTAATACTAACAGTTCATATTGTTTGCCCACGTTCTTCTACAGCATGGTGTAACAGTACAGCTGGACAGAGCTTGCCTGGCTAGCTCAGTCGGTAGAGCATGAGACTCTTAATCTCCGGGTTGTGGGTTCATGTCCCACATTGGGCGCCAATTATGTAATTAATGTTCACCTTTGGTGATATTTTGGTTACAAATTTTCTGTAAAAGATCTTAACAAAATTATTTAAATTAATATAGTATAAAATAATGATAACACTAAGCTTCGATTTAATCCTTTAATATTTATGATAATTCTCAAGTTATTATTTATTTTCTATTATATATTATTATATTTTATAATATTATAATACTATATTTTATATAATATTTATATTTATTAATTATATTATTCTCATTATATGATATTTTATAATCCCTTGTAAATTATATAGGGGCTAATAGATTTATTAATTGTCTTTGTTCCTTCGGAACTATTTATAAATGATGACAAAAAATGAAAATTTTGCCTATGGCCTAATTGTACAAAAAAATCAGTACTTTGCATTCCCAAATCAGTTATTTGAAAAATTCTTATTCTTTTAAATTAAACAATTTAAATAAAATGCTTACAAATAAAATTCTACAACTATTTAAATATAAAATTAAGAGTTTAAATTTAAGCAACAGGTAAATAAATTATAAAACTTGAATTTAAAATAGAATAAAATGATTAAAAAAAATATCAACAAATTAAAATAGATATTGAGAATATTGGAACAAGTAATTAGACTTCTCTGTCCAGCTGTCCTGTTACAATGGATGGATGATATTCTATAAAGTGTTTGATTTTTTGCTTATGTGAAAAAGGTGTAAGGCTACTAGGCCAATCTGTGTCACACAGTGTGTACTGTGCCAGAGTTATTCTACAATATTTTGAAGGTGAAGCTCCAATCAATAGTAAGGAAAAGTGAGGATCTTTGGATCAGGAAAGTATGATCAAATTAGAAAATATTTATATGACAACTCTTTAGGGTATGTTTATAGCATAGCATATAATGCTCATTTATTTTTGGAAGACAAAAAAGGATTCTGATTAGCTTCATGAGTATTTACTAATTACAGGAGTGGGTCGAAATGTTCTTGAAACAACGAATCAGTAAATTGCACTACTCTTATCTGCTATGTGGGAGTAAAAAACTGTGTAATTGGTTTTGGGTTTTGGATATTAATTGATGATACACTCTTCCTTTTCTGATGTGGTGTACAGAGCATACTTAACTATAATGGTTTGTTTTACCATCGGCTATCATCTGAGAAATCTTCTCACTGATTATCTATGCTACTATGATGAACCCTGAAGCAATTAAAGGCCTTAAAGCATTTTTGTCTATACTCTTTTCTTTTCAAAATAAAGTTTATAAATGCTGTTGGAGAGACTGGATGAATGTATGTTTGTAATTAGATATGGGAATAAAAGTAGACGGAGAATCCTGTTATATTGTTATTTATTGACAATCATTATACATTATAGTTGTCATCATAAGGTGGTTTCATTTGAAATAATCTTTGTCCAGTATAACTACGGCAAAAACTGTGTCTCTGTTATCTATTTTTTTTAAAGTTAACATAATAACTCACCTGTGAGACAGTTCCATAAATAAAGACCTGGAACTCCAGTAAATGTACCAATAGGTGTTGTAGCTGTATTTATGACTGCAAATACAGCTGCAGCAGCTGCAAATATTAGAGAACCACTTGTGGTAATAACACTTGTTAACCAGTATCCATACACCATGAATTCTGGGTCTTCTCGCATTAACTCCAAAACTGAAACAATGCATAAACATTCAGGTCAGGTGGTTGTATAAACATTTAAAGTAAACTATCACTAGTGCACTACTTTTTATTCGTCATTAGTCTCTCGACTGGTTTCATGCAGTTCTTCAAGCTGTTCTATCTTGTGCAAGTCATTTCACATCTACATACCTGTAACCCTACTTTTTTGTAATTTACTTTATATATTCTAACCTTTGCCTCCCCCTAAAATTCACTCCCTCAATAATACCCTCCATTATTGATAGATCAATACCTGGATGTCTTAAGATATACCCCTCTAGCCTATCCCTTCTTCTGGTAAGATGCTTCCATATACTTCTTTTTCAACCACTTGCCTAAGAACCTCTAAATTACTGATTTTGTCCACCCACCTATTAAACATTTTCCTATAACACCACATTTCAAAAGCTTCTATCGGCTTCCTTTCTACAGCCCCTATCACCCATGTTTCACTCCCTTATAATGCTGCACTGCAAACATAGTGTTTTAAGAAATTTTTCCTAATCTGTAAATCAATGTTTGTAGTTAGTAAAATGTTTTTCATTTCAAAGACTTTTCTAGCTTGAATGATGTGATATCACTTGTCCTTCTACCATCCTTTGTTATTTTTTTCCCTAGATAGCAGATGGTTCTCCAACTTCCTTAATGTTTTAATTGCCTCTTTTTAAATTTTCCATCTCTTTTAAAGTGCACTACTACAACATTGCTCAAAAATTTATGTTGTTTAATTCTTTTGTCGAAGGTTTGCCCTTGGTGAGCTATGGTGTTTATGTAGTAGTGATTCAAATAACATTGGTCGATTAATTATTACTCGATATGCAACAACTCAGGTTCAATATGTTTGTAGCATTCTCATTAATACAGTTCGTAATCTGGAAGGTCATTGGCTACAGTACTATTAGCATAATATTTGACTGTGTGTGCCTCATCTCTCCTAAGCCACCCATCCATAGGAGGACATCTCCTAAGTCCTCAAATACAGGGGCAAAGCTTTAATAGTTGCATATTATTGTATAAGCAACAATAAAAAATTTTTGAAGCAAAAGGAAATCAAACATTCTTGTTACTTACAGATTTGACTAGTAGTAGCAGTATGCCCTCGATATTGTACTTTGATTTATTTAAATTTATTTTGATTCCTTCAACTATGTTCTGGTAAAGCAACAAAATTGTTAGAAATGTCTTAATTATTTGTGAAATTATCAGACCACAGGTATAAAAACAGTTAGTGCCTTTGTAGTGAGTTAGTCAGTAATTGAATTGTGAATGGAAAGTGTTGTTGGGTCGTTTGAAATAGTGTCGTTACGGGATCAATTCTGAATTATGTTAATAGTGCGTGTGTGTGTGTGTGTGTGTGTGTGTGTGTGTGTGTGTGTGTGCACTGGGATAGCATGTATTTGTGGACAGGTAAATCATTTGTTTTGATTTGTTAAGTGGCATTGTCTCAGTCAAGTTTAGTTAAAGCTTTAGTTTAGCTTAAGTTTTGTAATTGATTTAATTATAGTGATCTAATTGTATTTTGTTATTAGGCTAAGTTAAATAATTCATTGTATTTATTAATTGTGTCAATAAATAATTAATTGTTATAAGTTTCAAGAAAGTCTGTTATTTATTACACCCAGATCCCAAATGAACCTTGGCTTAGCTGTGACAATATGATTGAAATGCTCCAATTGAGATAGGTATGTTGTTAACAGAATATAATTCCAGAAAGCCCAACCAGCATGGATATTGTGACTGTAATATTCATTACCTACTATTAATTTAAAGTTCACTCACAAGGTAAAAGTACAGGAAGATAATTTGAAAGAGACTTTCCTACTTCTTCAATAACGGATTCTCCCATTGTGATTTTGTTTATAGGAATCAAAAAAAAAGAAAATCAGTATCAAAATTTTATGGTGGCACTCCACTATCTTTTTTTGATTGATATTGGCATTTTGATAATGGTATGTTTTTCATACAATGTCTACATAAGCCTTGGTTTGCGTGTCGGTAATGATATTGATACACCCGACTGGGAATCAAACCTGGGAACCTGCCATGAAGACCAGTTGATTTGCACCAATCGGCCATTGGTGTATTTAATTTAATACTGATAAATTCTAGTTGATAAACTAATGTTACTTATTAAGTGGTAAATACGGGTGTTCATTTTCATCTGTGTCATGATATCCAAGAAAATCTTAAAGCACATTAAAAAATATTAATCAGGCATTACATCTTCTAGAAGAAAGATTTTAACTTCCTTTACCCAGAAGGAATATTTAAAAATTTCATTAGTTATTTCCATGAGTCAATGTTTTGGAGTTAATGCTAACAATAATTGTTACACTAATTCAATGGTGTAGTGTATTGGTTCTAGTGGGGGTTGCGATGAAGGGTTGGGGAGGGGTTGCAAAACTTAGTTTAAAAAAAATAAAAGAAGTTTTGTGTAGACTAAGTAAATGAAGTAAAATGTTTATTTTTTTAACATCGGAACAAGTTTTTATAAGGAATTGGTCGTTATGAAGTTGAAAATTGTGTTAGTAGTCTTAAGTTTTGTTTTTTATAGTTTATATAATTTTGAGTTTATACTTAGTTTATAATTTATATTTAGTATTTGTTTTTTGAGTTTATTTTTTAGTTTATACAGGAATTGGTCGTTATGAAGTTTAAAATTGTGTTAGTAGTCTTAAGTTTTGTTTTTGTTTTTTATAGTTTATATAATTTTGAGTTTATACTTAGTTTATAATTTATATTTAGTATTTGTTTTTTGAGTTTATTTTTTTGTTTATACAGGGTGATTCACGAAGATATGCAGAAACTTTGGGAGCACATTGTACATGTAAAAATAATGAAAAAAGTTTATATAAACATGGGTCCAAAAATGCTTCGTTACCGAGTTACGGCTAGCGAAAGATTTCTCTCGGATTTCAGCTCACCAGGTGAAATGAGGTCTTCCTGAAATTCTGGTAAGGTAGGTTAAGGGGAGAATTCAATCGTTTCTTATGGTTTTTGACCTGATAAATTGAATAAAACAGGTCCCAGAACTGTAAGTTAAATAGTTTTTGAGAAAACCAGTGTCAAATGCATAAAATGGAGTGAAAAAACACATTTTTTCATCTTTGTTTTTCCGGTTAATTTTACTTTGTACTGTTATGAATAAAAATTCATTTAATCAAACAACTATTCGCTTTCTGTGGACTTTATTTACACCGGTTTGTTCAGAATAAAATTTTCTACATGTTTTTTCAAAAGTTTTAACTGTTTCTTGGTGAAATAACAAAGTTATTCTTGCCCAAAGATGAAAAAATGTGTTTTCACTCCATTTTTTGCATTTTTAACACTGGTTTTCTTAAAAACTATTTAACTTACAGTTCTGGGACCTGTTTTATTCAATTTATCAGGTCAAAAACCATAAGAAATGATTGAATTTTTCCCTTAATCTACCTTACCAGAATTTCAGAAAGACCTTATTTCCCCTGGTGAGCTGAAATCCGAGAGAAATCTTTCGCTAGCCGTAACTCGGTAACGAAGCATTTTTGGACCCATGTTTATATGAACTTTTTTCATTATTTTTACATATACAATGAGCTCCTAAAGTTCCTGCATATCTTCGTGAATCACCCTGTATTAGGAACTCATTGTCCCAACACGAATAGGCTTTAAACATTTAAATAAGAATTACCAGTAAAAGTGTTATGAAAGAGGCATACTTATACTGTATACGCATAAGGGCGTGGTTTACAGTTAAACCGTACAATGGGGGCGGGGGCTCGAAATAAAAATTTTGAGAACCGCAGATGTAGTAAATTTTTTTATTATATTATGTAGAAAGGTAATGACAATTGAAGAAAACATATTAACTTACCACTGAAATGGTATGTTCTCCACCCATATGCAACATTAAGTTCCTTCTTCCCTTGAAATAACCCAAAATGAATGTTTCCATCTGATTCTGTTGGATTTGGAGTTCTTCTGGCTTGAGCAACAACCCAATAATTTGTACCCAATGCAGCAGCAACTAGTGCAATACTTAAGCAGGACCCCAGGAATGTCACAAAGATCATTCCACGTTTATATAAGTTCATCATTTTTTTTATTCAGTTATTTGTCAGCCATTTTATACTCTGAAACATAAAACAAAATATACAGATTAGTTGCTAGTTCTGGATCAAAAGTTGTCGGTATTACAAGAAAAATGTAGACTCTGTTACTGTGTATTGGATAGGCATATTTGCGAGATTAATCTATTCTTAAATAGGGTGGCGATGAACATCAATAAATAGGTATTAAAATGAAAGAATTTTATTTACTAAGAAAGAGTTTCGATTTCTGAAACCAAACTGGCTGTTTTTCAACCCCGCCCTGATATTAAGGGATGAGGGTTTAATTTAAAAAAAAAACATTTTATTTAAGATTCAATAAAAAGAATTGCAGATTTTGAGCAGAAAAAAATCTTTCATTAATTTTGCAACACAAAAAGATTTTTGTTGACGGTATACTACCTCTTTTGTTATTTTAAAATCACTCTCTATATCCCATTAGAAGTACGGTTTTTAATAAATTTGAAAATATGTTTGTTAAGTGTACATTACGATATATGAATAAATTTTTATTTTCTTTACTAAGTTATATTAATAATACCTAAAAATGGTTTTAATTATTTATCCATGTTTAAAATTTCTCTTAGTATTTTAAATTTTGTATTTTCATACAAAATTTTCGTATGCATTTGAACTTACGTTACTAAAGTAAAATATGTAATATTTAAAATGTAAACAAGTAAATATGTGAATAAATAAATAAAATAAATTTATAACTCATTCCTACGCATAGGCTAGTCCTACGCGGTAATTAGGAAATGAGTTAACAAGTTTACTCATTTTAGATTTATCTAAATTATTTATAAAAATAACTTCTGTAATTTTAACATTAAGAAATAGAAGACAATTTAATATGAGAGTTACATCACATAAATATATTTAAATGAATATAATTTCCTCCAAAAATAAAACATTTTTAAAAACCATTAATTGTTATCTTGGGAGGGGAAAGGCAATCACCCCTTTGAATCCACCAGTGGTTACATAACTAAAGGACATTGTAAAAAGTAAGGAATAAAGAAAGTTGAAAAAGGCGTAAGGTAGGCTTAACAAAAAATGCTACTCAGCGTAAAGCATTAGTAACTTTGTAGCAAACTTTTTGTTTGCATTTTTTTAATTCCTCCTTAATTATATCCATGGGAATGGGATAATTGAAATTTTTTAACATAAATCGATAGGTTTCATTTTGTATGCATTTCCAGCTTTTCTTACCGAATAATTTATTTTACAGTACATTAAGAGTGGTTCTGTGTAGAAACTTAATGTGACTCGAATACCGGACCTTTCGCTTATCAAGGGCAACCCTTTACCGACTAAGCACTGTGGTAGCAGTATTTTTGCTTACATAAAGGTGAGGGTTTTATTAAGGTTTTTAAACATACCGTACTTCCAATGGTAAACTCGCGAATGTGCAAATTGTGAATATGAGTTTGTTAGTGCATGCCGATGTGTGCAATTCTACGCGTGTTGTAGTAAACTCGCGAATATGTATCTTGTTCGGTTAGGGAAATACCGCCTTTGTAAAGTTACGAAAATACACAAAGTGTGTTAAAGAAGAAAGCATTGAATTTGTATTTTGCTCTCCTGTAAAACTGAGAATTTTGCACATTCGCGAGTTTACCATTGGATGGACGATATTAGATCACATATCCCCGCTCGCTGCGCTTCGCGGCAAACTATACTTGAAGTAGTTTACTTCTCACTCAACCCTACACGCTGAAAGAAAAATGACGACCGTAGATACAACCAACTAATAAACAGAAATTTTGTGGACATTTGTTTGAATTACCCAAGGAAGGGCAGAAATACGACCTGAGGGGCTGAATATGTGTTATGGGAAAAGGTATAATCTATATTTAAAAAAAATGGTGTGAAACACTCACACGACTACTAGCTCTAACTCTAGCTCTACATTAGCTAACTAGCTAATGTAGATATTGAATATATAACCTAAGTTTAATCATGAGTAAACGATGTAAAATGAAAAACATAACCTAATATTTTAATCAGTGAACGACGAAAAATGAAAATCAACCTCTGTTTGGTCTAACAATACGAAAAATCTCTAATTAATGCTAATTGACTAGGATCTGTATAAGCAAAATCCTTGAAATAAAAATGTTGTAGGTTTTTTAATTTTCTATAACTTTGGTTAAATAGGTACACTTTTTTCGTAGGCCGCAATCTTAAAAAATAATTTATTTTACCCATTTTGATGAAAAGAATACAGAAAAATCACTAATTTACGCTAAGAGATTGTTGAACTAAATTGACGCTAATTCACTAACAGCATTGTGCAAAAAAAGTTTGAAAAAAGTTGTACGTTTTTAAATGTTCTACATTTTTATTTATACACACTTTTGCTCCAGGATGCATATTATGGTCGCATCCTTAAAAACATTTTTTACCATGAGAGTACAGGCCCCCCAAGAATTTCAGCGGACATGGCGCTTGCCATATCTTGCAGAGCATAAAAAATGTAGTAAATGAGGCGATTTTCAAAAAAAAATCATCGGAGCCATTTTTGAGAAAATTGCAAAAAAGTGGAAAATTGCACGTATAAATTTATACTACCGGTTGATATTTTGTTCATTCACTACCACATACACAGAAACACACGCAGACCAATGACTGAAAATGGTTTTTTTTTGGTTCAGGCTGCCCATAACAGACAGGTGGAGTGTCAAATTATTTACACTCAATCTGTTTGTTGCAGGGCTAAAATAAATAGTTCTGTTTCTTATCACATGGTCAGTCAATTAAATGACTGGATCATTTAAGAACAGAAGAGGTAGAGGTGTAAAAGACTCTAATCAGAGTTATCTTCTCTGAAAGTAATGAATTTCATTGTACAGCCAGACCCTGTGGTGAATGAAGTGAAGATGTCATTTACAGAGTGGAAAATATGTGCTTTTCAGAGGGCCCGGCATGCTGATAAGCGTACTTTTCCACTCAGTGAGGAAGGCAATGGTAAACCACCTCACTCCTCGTTTTACTTAGTAAAACCTCTAGAGGTTCAAACCAGCCTTTTGGCTGTTGACCTAAACAACAATTTGGTTCAGGGGACCTGAAAAAAATTCGTAATTCCATTGTAGCCTTTGTTACTCAGGAAGCCCTAACTTTCTGACAGTAAAATAATTTTTTAAATCGGTTGGGTAGCTTCTGAGTTTACCTCGAACAAACAAATAAACAAACAAACAAAAATTACTTCTTTATATTATTAAATTTACTATTATTATAGAACATCGTAATTGCATTAATTTGTTGTAGATTTCATTTTTATAGCACATACTACGAATGATAATTGACTACAAATTAAATGTTACAGTAATCACATTTTTATAACATCGTACCTTCATCTAACATTAATATTTTTCAACAATGGTGTTTGATTGAATTTATATTATTTTCTATACTATACATTTTATAACCTTATGAAAATAATACAATATTACAATATAATTTATGACATTCATAATGAAACCAGGTCAATGTGTACATAATAATAATAATATTGGTAGAATAGCTCCTGTGTAGTTCAAATTGATCTTGCAAAAGAGCACTACTAATCAGAAGTGAATAGATTAAAACCTTTCTATCTTATAAAAGTTAAAAAAACATTTTTCACATGCCTGAGGAATCTATACTCACATTACATACTGTTATTATATTAATGCCGTTTTTAAACAATAATTTATTTTGTTTGTTATGGCATCACTTTTTCTTACCCTCATTTCAAATAACACTTGTATTTACAAAATTAATTTTTTTTTTTTTGTTTAACGTCCGACTGTTCTGCAATTACTGCTAATGCAGACGGTGAATGATGAAATGATATTTTGTAACGCATGAAAAAATGCCGTGCCTGAATGGGATTCGAACCCAAGACCGCATGATGAGAGTTACAAAATAAAATTTTATTTCACACGATAAATAAATATTTCCTTATTTAATTATAATCGTTGTTCTCCTTTTAGCTATTAAACTCTGAACTTTTTTTAAATTTTATTTAAAGTCGCATCAACTGCTTGGTTATTAGCGACTACGGTGGGTTATGAAACATTAACTGTGGGATTTGACACGTGAAAATTTCCAGACCCTGGCCGGGAATCCGGCCTCCGCCGGACCCGGGACCTCCGCGTGGCAGGCTAACACGCTAACCACTACGCTACGGAGGCGGTCACTCTGAACTTATTCGATGTCATTTCTTGACTTAAGAAATTGATATGAGTTAACAAATTTTCCATGGCGATTCATGTCACAGCCAAAGGCAGAAGATTTCATCAGTTGAAAATTTTCCAGTGAAAGAATGTTAATTGTTTGGTTATGCTAGTGCTATTATTTAATCACAACAAAATCTGCAATCTCTTCACTTACCATAAGCGAAGATAACTTTCCAGTAGAGAAACTTCGTTGGTTTATTTCATGATTTGTCACATAATTTTAAAATATGCACGTAGAACGTGTTCGATTGAGTTAACAAGTGTCGTTTGAATTGATTGTTTAGAGTGAGATGGCCAAATGATTAGGATGTGATTTAAATATTCTAGATATTTTGGGCTGAATGTGTCAATTTCTTGTTTAATAGTAGGAATGATTTAATCTTTTTTTTTTGTTTCTTATGTACCAAGGTGATGATGTGATTGTTCTTGACAAGTTTGATTGGAACCTTTCGAGGATCTCAATATTTTAATAGTTTGCTGAGCCCGATAATTGGATTCCATACGTCCAAACTGGTTTGTATATTAAAAGTTTATTGTTTAAATTGAGTGTTGATAGTTTACCTAGTATCTAATAAAACTGTATATATTTTTTTACTTTACTTAAAGTCGCATCCTCAGGTCGGTCATTAGCGACTACGGTGGGATATGAACAGTGGGTTTTTACCTTGTGAAAATTTCCAGACCCTGGCCAGGAATCGAACCCGGGACCTCCGCGTAGTACGCTAGCGCGCTACCACTACTCTACGGAGGCGGCCAATATATAACCTTTTTTGTTTATGTGTTTGCTTTGGTTTTTATATTTTTTCCACTTCCGGTGTTTGTCAAGATGTATACTAAGGTATTTAGCGAAGTGTGCTTCTGGTACCTATGTGTTGTTTGCGTAAACTGGTGAGTTGCCTATATGTTCAGTTTCAGTGTAAAATATGTCAAATGCATGATTTTTGTTTCATTTGACTTCTTTCGCCATCTATTATACCAGTCTTGTATTTTTTCCAGATGTTGCAAATGCTCAGATATTATAGTTGGATCGTTATGGATTAATTGAACAGCAGTATCGTCATATGTGGCTGTTGTAGTGTTAGTATTATTAGGTAAATCGGTAGAGTATAAGTTGCACAGAAAGGGAGCAAGAACAATACCTGAATAAAACAAAATGTCAAAATCGGAGTAAGTATTAGTGCGGTTTAACGATGATGGTTTTTTGGGTCAAATTCGCGAAACGAAAATAGATGGCTAATTGTGTCACTGACAGACAGTCAATGCAAATTGAAATTTAATGGGAGACGACTCGACTAATACATAAGCCAAGAGTTGTAGCCAAGCTAACGATAAATGCAGGAAATCTGTGTACTATAATGATTGTTTAGTTAAATGGGTATTTTATTTTGTGATCATGAATTTAAACAAACAGGTGTCTGTCACAAGTACTTTCATAAATATCAGAACTGAAAATAGATAAAACTAGCAGGCTGTCAAATAAAATTTGTAAGATCCTTTGAATAATGAAAACTGACTAAATATTCTAAAGTGCCTCTTATGGAGCAAAATATAATCTGATGCTTTTCATAAAAATCAAGCCTTTCAGAAACTTTTACCGATGGGCGTACAAACACAAACGTATTAATGTTCGTAGAATTCTCAATTGGTCACTGAAAATGAGGATTATTTTCAGAATTTATACATCAATATTAGTATTACATAAACTATTTTTCAGTATCATTAGTACCTATTTAGTGTTTTAGTACTGTGAAACTTATCTCTAAGGTCCGTTTAGTGATCTGGGTAAACTAATATAATTTACACACTAAAGTTCAGAATTACAAGTATTTATCACAAACTAAAAATTACAATTAATAAAGTGTCTTAAATCTACAAGTAAATTACTATTATTACAATTAAATTAATAATTACAATAATTAATAAAACGAAGTAAACTTAACTTTCTTCTAAATCTTAACAAATTAGGATTGAATAAAAGGTATTACAAAAAGGCCAATTATCTAAATAGGTGCCCGACTCTTTCATAATAGCCGTACAACAATAGGCAGGCCTACATGTATACATATGTATACATAATATTTCTAACTATTTCTTGGAAACCCTTCTATACCCTATTATTTTTTTTTATTTACGTTAACTCTTTTAAAATCTCGGTCCTCCTCGAAAATTCTTGAGCACACATTCCCTTTAGATATTGTCACAGTATTTTTCATTATCTTGGAGTAAATGAACCTGATTCAATACAAGAAATCGATATTAGGAAGAAAACAATTGGTCGTAAACGCGAATTTTTTTGCATAGTATGAAATACCTGAACATACTGTGTATGTTTTGTATACGATTTCTTAATAAATCACTTACTTTTACTAAGTAATATTAATTTATTCAACTTAATTTTGATCAACTGAATACTGTATTGGTAAGATAGAGAATTACGTAATATTTTTTATTGGTCGATTTGAAACTAAACAATTCCGCTTAAATTCACTTTGTCGAAACTTATATAATTGTGCTGGTAAAATATTAGGCTCAGTAGAAATAATTTAAAAATAATAGTTGTAATTCAACGTTTAACAAGTTAGTACACATTTAAAAATTCTCTTTGGCCACGCCCCTTTTGGAAGAACGAAACAGTTTGTCAGTAAAGGTCAAAGGACATAGATCATTCACTTTAATTTGAACGAACTATGCTAAAACACGCAACGAAATAATTTTCCTTGACATGACAATATCAACTTTAAAAAATTAATTTTCCGTTGTACAAATAAAAGCAGGTGCATTGCACTTTCCGTTTCGTTTAGCAAACCTATAATATTCATTAAGAGAATTTTCAGCTGCCTCGGTTGTCGGTAGCTGAGTGTAAGGAAAGCTGCACTTTACTGACATCAAAGCTAAAGGTACCGGGTCGATTACCGGTAATACTAGGGTCTCTCTCCATTACTAGACCACTAAAAATCATAAAAACTCAAACCCAAAGCAGCTGCTATTAATTTCTTTTTTTTTGGAAACTGATGTGACCCTAAGTCCAAAAAAATGAACGATTTCTCGCATCATCTATAAAGCGTTAGTTGCATCAGCAGATCATTAGTGATTACTATGGGTTTTAACTTTTAAAACGCTAAATACAGGGATCGTACCCGAGACCTTTCGCTTTGTAGACTAGCATGCTAACCACTACATAAAGGAATGCACTTCGAAGTTTTTAATGGTGCAGATAATGACGAAACCGTAAAGAGGAGATATTTTAGAACTATCAGATTCATAAAACTTCTTACAAATTATAGATTCAAATTAATAAAAAATTAAAGCAAAATTTATTAAAAAATACTACATCAAATTAACATTAAAATCAATATTACATTAAATAAATCAATTTTGTCTAAAAGAAAAATGTTAAGCTATAATGCCTGCATGGAACCATTCATTAATGGTTTGTTGCTACTAAGAAATTAGACCTCTCAAGTGTATAAATTTCATAAAATTTACATTTATACAACAAAGTATCGTACATAAGTCTTAAAAAAATGTCACAAATTAAAAATTCTCATAAATTGGCTGTTCTCATCGGTTTTAGGACATCGTCAAGATACAAAACACTGCACAATATACAATGATTAGTTATAAAATAATAAAAGGTTCAAAATTATTTACAGTAATCTAAAAGTAGAGTCCCGAAAGTATTTTGAAAAGAAACTACATAAAGTTTAAAGGAAACTAGCTCAAAAACTTGACTTAAGTTCATAAAAATGTAATTTAGTTTGAAACAATCTGACAGTTTTACAAAGATAGAATTTCAGACTTTTGTAACAGAATAACTTAACTCAATTTGGTCGTTTACTGTAAATGACAGCTGTACTGTCATCAACTAATTATTCAAACTATTGTATTAATAAATAAACATAACTGTACATTATTTATGGTAAATTTACCTTGTGCACGTTAACAAGGTTATTCTGGCCAAATCCGTAGTGTAGTGTTAGCGCTAGCCTACAACGTGAAGGTTCCGGGTTTGATTCCCGGCTAGCGTTTTTAAAATATAAAAGTCAAAACCCACCGTAGTTACCAAAAACCAAGCTGTTGATTGGACTTAAAAATATCGTTCTCGGGGCGTCTCCATGCTGCAATGGTAGAGCGCTAGATTCAAAAGTAAATCGAAAGGTTCGATTCCCAGCTAGATTTTGGAAAGTTTTTTCATCGTTCTGGGCAAGTAGAAAGTTCTAAAAATCATGAAGTCACTAATGACCCAAAGATTTTAAAAGTCACCGATGCGTCGTATTCTGTATTAGGAATTTAACCTGGGCTGGAGGTGGGTTTATTGCTAGCCTCAAAGGGGTGCAATAAATAAACTGGTTTGTAGTAGATTTATTTATAAATTTTAAAAATAATATTTATGTGCAAGGGTAATTAGGCCTATTCTTTATGTTTTATAAACTACAATTTACAAGTTGTCGAAATTCAAATCTTTTACTTTTCCTAAAAACAAACAGAATACACTTGCCATTTTTAGAACTGTAGATCTTTGGGAAGGTATGAAAATGTGTAATGCTTTTTTGTAGCTCCTATTTGCCTCTTTGGAGCAATTAGTTGAAAACACGAGTGTTTTAGTTTTTCCGTACAACCTCTAAGGAACGAACATGCTGAATTTCAGCTCTCAGGGTGATAGAGAAGTTAAGGAATTATTGATGAATGAGTCATTTAGTCAATGAGCGATTTCGCATTTACGTAAAGAGATAAAAAAATCGTTTTATAACCATTTATACTCGTGTGTACTATCAGAATTGCTTACTCAACTCTGATCTTTTAATTTATTAAGAAATAACCAATGGCATCTTTGTTTTCAATACAAATATAATATTTAAACTTAAATTTTACTTTTAAAATGATTTTTCATTGATAAATTTAATTTGCAGCTTTAAATCTTTGAAGGATTACAGCGATTACAGGATTATAATATGCCCACAGCTCAGTGAAACCTACATCATAAACCGACCCTTACACACACACGCGCGCGCGCCCAGCACCCCTTACTAAAAAAGGTGACTGTAGAACACCTGCCTAGTGGTGTTCTGCAGTCATCAGTAGTGAGTCACCTAATAGGCACGTGGCAGCAGTACTACCAGAGTCACCTACTAGGCACTTGACTGCAGTAGCCTACTACCATTTTAGTTTTAATTATCTTTATCAAAATTGTATAATAATATTTAAAATATACGTATTAATCCTTAAAAAAATTAGCCTAAACATGGTGTCGTTGTGATAATCCTAAGCATTTCCGATGTCGGATTTCATTCTGACTACTAACTTGTTTCGTTGTTCATTAATTTAATAAATTTAACAATTATTATCATAATAGTAACAATTATTACATCTTATTCCGTTACCTTATCAAAACAAAATATCTGATTAACACTGTCGTTTTTATTAAATTAAATAGCACTGCATTTATATTTTTATTCATTATTTTTATTATGCTATTAATTTTTTTTATTTATTTATTTAACGTTGCATCAACTACAACGGTCATTAGCGACGACGTTGGGGTGTAACTATTGTACAATGGAGGATGAAATGATTTTTTGTAACGTATGAAAGTATGCCGTGCCTGAGTGGGATTCGAACCCAGGACCGCATGATGAAAGGCGAGCACGTTACCAACTGCGCCAATGCGGCCAGCTTATGCTATTAATTGTTACATTTAGAATAATGATTATTGTTAAATTTATTAATTTTTTATAATATTATTGAACTTCGGCAGTTAGAATTAAATCCAATATTGGGAAAGCTTAGGATTATCACAATGACACCGTGTTTAGACTAATTTTTCAAGGAATAATACGTAGATTTTGAAAATTACTATAAAATTTTGATAAAAATAATTACAACTAAAATGATAGTATTGCAGTCAAGCGCCTAGTAGGTGACTCACTACTGAAGCATGTAGGACGCAGGTAAGGCAGGTACGGGGTTACTGTGCGCGTATGTTTGTGTGTGTAAGGTTTGGTATATGATCTAGGTTCCACGGAGCTGTGGACATATTATAATGAAAAACGGAAACTTACACAATTTTTTTAAACATTATATTGCCCATAGTATTTTTAAAAAAATAGATAATTTTGGGCGAAATTATGGAAGGTTTATTAAATTTGTCAAGTAACAAGAGTGTTTATTTATTGGTTAATTATTATTCATTGGCATATGTTAACATATTGCTGCTTTTGAATTACAATAATAATTATCATCCAGTGTTAATTAATACTACTTAACAACATATTAAAGTACGCTAATTTATAAGTACAAAGACATTAATTGAGGTAGGATAATAAACACAGTTTTAGTGCAACATTTTACATTATTTACTGATATTTTATGTAGATTTAATTAGGAGTTCTGTTTTGTTGTTGATCATGATCTCTGTAATTGAAGTTTATCTCTAATTGAAACGCGTCCCTGTTTCCAATTTTATTTCCCTGTTTTAATTATTTGTTATGTAGAAACGCATTCCATAGTACGAAATAATTCAATTTTGAAAAATAAACATTTATAATTATTTTATAGATAATAAATATTTCAATAAAATTATTAGTGACTTACTTCAACGCGTTTGTAAAAATTCTGTTAGTGAAACTGAAAATATTTTAAAATAATGTTTTCAATAGAACTTACTTAAACTACAACCTCCACATTTATTTAATCTTCTTCTTCTTTAGGTTCCTATCCGAATGTTCCGAATGTTGGCCACCATATTAACAATCTGAACCTTACTCACTGCTACTCGAAACAGTCGTGTTCTCATTTTTGAGTACCACATTCTCAATTTTTTTAACCTGGAAATACGTCTTCCCCCATGCTACGTTGTACAGCTATTTTTCCTAGTAATATAGATTGTAGAAACTCATATCTTATCTCGTTGCGCATTATTTATGTCCCAAATACTCGAGCTGTGAAATCTTTCACGAGCTGCGTTCATAACTTCTTTTGATTTCTGCATGGGTTTCAGTACCTCCTCATTACAGAGGCGATCCACCCAAGAGACTTTCAGCATCCTTCTGAAAAGCCACATCTCAAACGCTTCAAATCTTGCTCATGAAATCATTAAGCGTCAAAACTCCACACCGTAAAATAGAACCGAGAAAACATAGTATCGCAAAAGTCACATTTTGGTTTTGATATTCAGAATATTTTGTTTTTTGTATTGTTGCATTTTGTTTTAATATTTATCCAAAACTGAAATATTTTTATTAGTTAATTAAAAATTGCATCGACTGCAACTTTCAGAGGGTCAGATGATCACATGTGTAATATAAAAGAATTTTAAACAAAAACATATAGCAATTCGAAGTTTTATTTAATTTAAATATTCAGCTAAAGGATGTTTCAAAAATGTTACTAAATTAGATTAAAAAAAGGAATTGTTGTTAGGAATTTTTTAATTTTATTTATTTATTTATTTTTTTATTCCTAATATGTGTACGTTGAAATCTGTTCAATTCAGAACAATAATCAACCCCATGACCCAATGAGATGACGATGATGTGTATGACGTGTAGTTTTTTACAGACCCAGGCCGACTATTCGTTAGAGAGTGTGGTTAATTGAACCGCAACCATCAAAGTACACCAGTAACCACTGTCTAGTATTCAAATCCGTATAAAAGTAACTACCTTTACTAGGATTTAAACCAGGAACCTTCGTCTCCGACAATCTGCTGTTAAATAGCTGACTCGCGGCGACGACTTTACCTCTAGACCAACCCGGTGGGTTATTAGGAATTTAAAAAATTTAATTTAATATTAAAAAACCCACCGGGTTGGTCTAGAGGTTAAGTCGTCACCGCGAGTCAGCTGTTCAACAGCTAATTTTCGGAGACGAAGGTTCCTGGTTCAAATCCTAGTAAATATAGTTACTTTTATACGGATTTGAATACTAGAAAGTGGTTACCGGTGTACTTTGATGGTTGGGGTTCAATTAACTATACTCTCTCAGGAATGGTCGGCCTGGGTCTGCAAAAGACTACATCTCATCCACCACCACCCTCCATGGGGTTGCTTATTGTTCTGAATTGAACAGATTGCAACGTACACTCATTAGGAATAAAAAAACAACTATTAAAAATGTAAGAAGGACATAATTAATTGTGCTTGAACCGGGTAGAGATGCCATGCACCACAACGCCAACTAAAATCGCAAAATATAAGTTATAAAATAATATAAAAAATGTAATAGCAAATAGAAGTTTTATTATTTACTGAGTTGTAGCAAATGCTACAAACTGGAAATTATTAGTGATTTTATAACTTACGTTTTGGAATTGGTGGGTTTTACTGTGTTATAATTTTGAGACCCAAGCCAAGGAACTGAAGCCGGGATTTCTACTTAGAAATACAGTGCATACTAACGCTGAGTAATGACATTGTTCAATAGAATTTTTCTAAAATTATTGATCATTTGAATAAGACAGAGCAAGGACTTTTGATCCATTTTTTGAATTTTTTTTTCAATGTACAGGAATAAAGAAACTCGAATAAAGAAAATGAAAAAAAAGAAACACGTTAAACTCAGGAGTATACGCTCAGAACACCTTGCTCATGTCAATTTCATTCATACATAACGGCCCGTTACGTTATGTCTTATTTTCAAAATAAATTTTTTTAACAAATTATAAAAATGTCGGGGTTTGTAAATTTTTTTTTATATAGAAACAAAAATATATTTTAGTGTATCAATTTTTAAATAGAATGTAAAAAATTGACTATCCATTACAGTTTTCAAAGCCATAAAAGAAAAAAATGTAGAAATTTAAGTTGTGAAGAAAAACGGACAAAATTAACGTCACGAAATTGTAAACAGATTTACAGGTGACGTACACATTAAATGAAGAATAGAGAGACTAATGCAGTCAACCGCATAATTTAGTTCGGAGTGCTCGAGAGATAAAATATAAATTTACTGAGACCCAACACAGATAGCAAAAAAGTACCTTCTTGCAAAAAGTCTGTGCTTAGACACGAAATTTAAATTTCAAATTCAATGGTTACGTAGCCAATTCTTAATTTAATTTTTGTGTACACGGTTTAATAGAAAAAACTGGCCATCTGTTATTAATATAGCAGATAGTTAAATCTGTGTTATCTCGTCACACACAATATTGAAATACTTTTCCATCGGGCGGGCGCGAGGGTTTAATAAATGTACACATAACCTAGCTTTCTAACACAGTATAACTGAATAAATTTTGGACTATGGAACCACTATCATAAATTCAACAAGAATGAGGCCATTTCCCGTGGGGAAATGGTTTCATTCTTGTTGAAATTCAGTGTTATTCTTTTATTATTTTTATTTCCTGGTACGATTTCGTTGCACAGAAGGTCTACTAAGTTCTGACGACACGTTGTAAGCCCTTTATAGCAAAATAATATTTCATTTAAAAATTATTTTACTATTAACTCTCAGTTCATTTTAATTTCATCTAAAAGGGAAAATGTTAAAAATTAAACTATTTTGAATGGTGATTTTATTATTTAAAAGAAAGTTTGAAGACAGAAACTAATTGTTTATTCTGCATCAGATTTAAAATACAACTTTAATGAAATATAGCCTAAATGAATTTAATTTAAAAATTCCCACTGAGAAACGTAAAGCAGATTTAAAATTCCTGATGCATTACAGAAGATGACTTTTTCAAATTAAATATAAAAAATACAAAGTGTAACAATACGTGTATTTAGAGAGACACATATTATGGACAATTAGGAATGTTTTGGTCAGAGTGTTATACTCACGGTTTAAACAAGTAAATAAGTTTAAAATATTCTAACGAATTCTTTCGCGAAGTCACTGATTCTTTCATTAGAGAACCTGCTAAGTTGTTGGTAACAGGAGTGGGGTATATTTTCTTTGTTATGATAAAAACAAAACAGTATTTGATTTTACTCATGTAATTAGAAGCAAACATTTAAAACATCTACTTATTATTCATTTTATATTATTATCGTATTTAAATAAAAAATGAAAAACATACAAGAGTCTTCTCTTATACAGGTGTTGCGGTCCGTTGAAAAGAACTGAACCGTCTTAGATATTAATCAGATTTCCACTTCCTAAGCCATACATTTAAATTAATGTAAACTTGGTTGTATTTTCTTCTAATTAGAGGATGTTATTAATGCAATAAAATTCTGTCTGTAGTGAGAGATAAGGATATTTTATCAGTTAGCACACGCACATATACTATTCGTGGCTTTGAGATATTTAACTGATGACAGGAAACTGGTTAACGCTCGTCCAATCTCAAAACCTGGACTGATAAGTCGATTAGACCCTTAATGAACAAAATTTTGAGATGCTGAAAACGTAAAGACGTAACCATCCAGAAAAAATAAGGTTTAGGCTACATTTTAATTAAATAATATTAAACGTAAATAATCATAGACTCTAAATTGTTAACATAATATAGTACGACTTTACTGAAAACAATTTGGAGAAATGGCGGTCATATCTACAGCTCAGCTAAAAATTCCCTGACAATCTCAATTCAAAAAGTTCAATACAAATTTAGAAGGTTGATTACTGACCCTCCACTTCACGCACCGAACAAAACTTTATAAGACGACCTCCATGTTCCTTATATCAAGGAAACCTTGATTTAAAGATAAATTAGACTCATACGAAAGTTCACTAATTTGGAAGCTAGATTCTAATCACTTGCCAAGGAATCCACAGCGAAGACTGAAACAGCGTTAAAGTAGGGTATGATATAATTTCTAAATCATCCATTTCAAATTTGAATGACCTAAAAATAAAAATTAATAGTAAATGTAAAATAAATAAACTATCATAATAAAATTAATTTTCATTTGGAACACTGCAATTAGCCGGTGCACTCCTATAAGTAATTTTAAGTCATAGTTTTTGTACTTTTAATGTTAAGAAACGTAATGTAATCAGTGGATTAATTACCAAAAGGGAATAAATCAACGTAATGTATATGATTTGGTATATGCAACTTACTAAAGACCTGTTCAGCAAAGTGATATCTTTGTTTAAATAGAAGTTAGATTAGTGTAAATGTTTGCAACTGGTTTAACGGAGTCCTCTTTTCTAAATCTTTTCCCATTAGCAAATCATCATCATAAAATATATCAAGAAATCATATCTACACGAGTCCAATGACATGCTATAAGTATTCTAGTTCTTTCCTCAATATTTTCCCCTAAATTTGATCTTCCGTTACAGTTTTACGAATTTCTGGATGTATCAAGTGTAACCCGTATGTTGTCTTGACAGGTCAATTAAAAAATTATCGTTTCAGCACTTATAAAGTTCTTATTTCGCTCAAAACGCTAATTTAGAAAACTTTTATAATTACAGATTTCAAATGAATATATTTACTTTTATCTGCTTTTTTTAACCTTTTTTATTACAGTATAAAAATTCTTCAAAATATACTTTCAGCAAGGTTTTCCTAATTCATAAATTCGTCATTGACATGCAATAATGAAAAAACATTACTCAATAACGCTTTTATAAAAAAATGATCACAGAGACAAATAAAATTTTAATAGCTTCCAAATGACATCCAGCGATTAGATTGCACGTTAAAATATTTTATGCTAGTTGTTGTTGTTTAGGTCATCAGCCAAAAGGCTGGTTTGAACCTGTAGAGGTTTTACTAAGTAAAACGAGGAGTGAGGTGGTTTACCATTGCCTTCCTCACTGAGTGGAAAACTAAGCTTATCAGCATGCCGGGCCCTCTGAAAAGCACATATTTTCCACTCTGCAAATGACACCTTCACTTCATTCACCACAGGGTCTGGCTGTATAATGAAATTCATTACTTTCAGAGGAAATAACTCTGATTAGTGTCTTTTACACCTCTACCTCTTCTGTTCTTAAATGATTCAGTCATTTAATTGGCTGACCATGTGACAAGAAACAGAACTATTTATTTTAGCCCTGCAACTAACAGATAGAGTGTAAAAAATTTGACACTCCACCTGTCTGTTATGGGCAGATTATGCTAGTTATCAATAAAAAATTCATAACGTGAACAAACACAATCCATTTTATTAAAATTTTATATGTATTTTAAACACACGTGTAAGTTGAACATAACCTACTCTATCCATTAATATTGCAATTTTTACTTTGATAAGTTTTTACTCATTCACCTACACCATCAAATTTAATATCTTTTTGATAGTTATTTAATAAAAACAAAACAAAGAGGAAATAATTTTTTTGCGTCTGAATATACAGCACAAGAAATCAACTGATGTATTGAAAGGTTTCAATTTACTTGATACGTTCTAGAGTAAACTAGCGCGTGATGAAATATTTTCTCCGTCATGACTTTTCTTCAATCATCTCGGTATTATTAGTTGAAGAGAATCGACTAGAAATCTTAAAAACTTATGAACTTATATTACGTAGTAATAAATAAAGTATAACTTTGAAGAAATTTCATTTTTTATTATCACAATTTAAGCTTAATCCAAAACACATCAACTTATATTTTTAAAAGTATTTTTCACGTATAGTTAAAGGTTTTGCACAATTTTCAATAGTACTAAAATAAATAAGTAAACACTGATCTCATTGAATGGAACATAATAATAACTCCTTAAGTTTTACTACTTCATTCTTAATGTTTAGAATCCAGATAAAAATGATACGACACGTTGAATAAAACGTTTTAGTAGGTACTTCATCTGCCATCATTTTTATTTTTCATATTAAGTTTTAAAATTTACGTTATTACTTTAAATTGTTTTATTTCCTTACAAATAATATGATTCATTGATTATCACCTACGTTTCGATTCATCTTTTTTTAAAAACAGCTACAACTGTCATTTGTTACAACCAGCAGCATTTATAATATTGTTCTTGTGAAATATCCTATTTCGTCTTGATTGAGGAAATCACCCAGTTTTTTTGTTTTACATCTGACTGTTTTGCAATTTCTGCTAATACAAACGGTGGAGAATGATGATATATGAAAATGAGTGATGAAAAAAATGTCAGACCAAACTGGGAATCGAACCCGGGACCCCGGCGTAGAAGTCAGTTACGCTAACCACTACGCCAACGATGTTCTGTATTAGATCCCTATTTAAGCATCTCTTTAATTTCCTTCGCGGATTTTGTGGTAGGTGTGGAAGTGATGTCTTACCTCTGTATTTGTGTGATTAATTATTAATTTTGAAAGAAAATCAGCGTACAATGTTTTAAGGTCATGTATATTGTGTTTACATTGGGTTCACAGTATGACAATTTCGTACACAGTAGGGAGTGCATGTGATTCAAACATAAAAATTCGTTCTGAAAAGCAACCTGTTTTTGTTTGACTTTTCGCTGAACGATTGATCAAAGCTCCGTACAGCCCACATTGGCCGAATTGGGTAGGTAGTTGTAACAATTTAGTTCTTGTTAAACGGATAGGCCCATTATGATCTACGGTTAAGTAGAGATTCAGTCTTTAATCTGTGGTTCATCAAAATTCTTTTTTGTCGTGTGTCGTGGTTTCATGTCAATCTTCTGTGTTGTATAAGACCTAAATACATTACTGTGTCTGTTTAAGGTACTTAATGATTGTCATCGTAAAAGGGCGGTTATCCGAAAAAGTGCAAACGCAATATGGTGAATTTTTGTTCATTCAGTTTAATTTTCCATAGTTTACACCACGACTGTGGTATTTCGGTGGCACAGTTGTTAGTGTGCAAGGGTACAAAGCGGAAGGTACCTGGTTCGATTCCAGGCTAGTGATTCGAAAATATTTATTGCACGTACAAACCGACTGGTTTTGTGACATAGTCGCTATGACGAAGCTGTTAAGGTAACTTTACACAAACTAAAAAAAAACATATTATTTACAGCAGCCTGTTACTGATAAAACAAGAAAATTTCTATCCAACAAAAACGATTGAAATGCAATTTTCGATATATTTATATATACAGTGAAAAAGCTTCACTGTTGCTTCTAAAAGCCACCACCTCTCCGAAACCGACAGTTATTTTTGGAAAAAAAATTGCTAAGGTTATCTGTACATTTTTATTCTCGCACAGCGGCCACTTTCCAATGATTCGTCTGCGACCACTGAAAACTAAGTTAAAGCAACCAGTCTCTACGAACAAAAACAGACGGATTTTTAAACAGTCAGAATTTTAAAAATAATTGTGATAATAAAGCGTATTGCTAACTTCAATTCGTCGAATTTTCAGCGAATCGGTCTGCTTGGCCTTCTATAAGTTTACTAGAAATAGTGTAGTACATGGACTATATTTATATATAGTTCTATATTTATTATAATAAATCATAAAAAAATATGAACTATCACTGATCGCTTTTTTTAATTAGAATTAAGTTCTGAAACTACATCAATGATATATAGGAAGGAAAACTAAAAAAAACTTCCCTGAAATTATGGAAGTACGCATGTATGACATCGTGACAGATATTCAGATAATTGCCTTGGTGTGCGCTAAGCGACGACTATAATCTAACTCTGAGTCGGGGCGGTCAACAGTGACGAATCGACCGGCACAAAAATATAGGTTAAAAAGATTGCAGCTGGAGCATATTTTTGATATACACGAAAAAACCTTAATATAATGGGAATCAAAATGTTTTGGGCTCAATCATTGTTGAAGTTCTTAGTACCGTTGCAGGTCGGTGACCAAAGCTGTAGCCAGCTTGTTGTTGTCACCGAATCCTATTTTTGACCATTCCAACCATTATTCCAACTTTTGACTGATATTTATAAGCCTATACGAAAATTGGAGGAGCTAATGCTCAGAAAATTTTCAGCGTTTAAATTTTTTAAAACCATGTTTAAATACAGAAAATACAATAAAAAAATACAGTTAATTTAGACGAGAGACAAAATATTTTGCATAATTTAGGATAAACTTTTACAAGAGTTTTTGAAAAAAAACTCTCGCAATAATCTGTCAGTTCTTTTAAAATAAACATAACAGTTTGTAAAACAACAAGGAATTAATATACTTTCTTTTATTACAGTACAATAAAGAAAACACAATCTAAATTAGATGACTTTTACATCAGGGTTTTTTTATCGTTTATTTAAATCTAAACATACCACAATGAACTACGTTTACCTGGAGTTCTTAACTGCTGGTGGAATGAACTAATGTAACGGATTATCCACTAGAATGTCATTATTTTTTTCAGAAAACTCTTTTAAGAAAAATTTTGTCGTAAGATTCTTATAAGTATATAGGCATAATATATTACTTTAAAATCTACAGTTAATGAGTAACTACAAGAAAATGGCTCGTATGAATAACCAAGGTTATCCATGCACTAGATTATAGTGTAATCCACCCGCTTCTAAATCAACTTTCATTCGCCTCCAGTTTTATTGGCAGGCTTGTGTGCTATTTTCTGTTGAGTAGTTACAAACCGTAAATAGAGAAAGAACACTGTCATGAGAAAGGTCACAGCCTTCGTAGTATAACTGTTTACCTACTGTTTAAATAATAAAACATTTTATTAGATAATATTTTCTTCTAGTATCTTTTATTTTATTCATTTATTAATTAAATACTAAAAATGGTTGTAATATAACTAATAAAGTCAAGTGTTTGTTTATTATACTCGTATATTTTATAAACATTATTCATGTTAAATATTTATTATCGCAACATAAGCATCAAAAGAAGTATTAAAATATATAAGTAGTAAAATATAATAACAATTTTATAACCGACATTTTTGAAGTAATTAAATGTTAAAATCGTTAGAAAAGAACCAGAAGAATCTTTTATTCCAATAAATCCCAATTCTGGGTAGTAAAAAACATACTACGCTGTAATCTCTGCCCATATTCGTCCTTACTGATTTTACTTATTGGTTTCTGATCCTCACATTTTTTCTCCTGAGCTTATAAGCGTATCGTTGAGTTACATGAAGTAACTGGAACTTTATATAGAATTTCTGATACCTATAAAAGTTTTTTCATTGTGTTTTTACATTTAGGTGAAATTGACGTTTACTATCAACGTTTATATTAACAAGATGTATGTTTTAGCTTTAAGTAGCTATCTTTTATATCATATTTGTAATAAATATCACCATCTATTTTTCCTACTATATTTAAGATAAATTTTTACAAACATAAAACAACCTTTTATTGAAATATTGAAATACAAACTCTTATTGAAAAATGAAAATTTTGAGTAGGAAAAGAAAGGTGATATGGTACGGGAAGTAAAACGAAAGAACATCAAAGTATAGCTTGTGGCTAAGAAAAACCCTGCAAAAATTTAGTCAAACGGTCAATATTTTACAATTGTTTTAAAACCATAATACAATTTACGATGTATTTAAAATCCAATAGCGGTTCATTAGACTTATGATGAAGAGAATAATTCGCCACTGAAGTTTCTACATTCAGAAAAATTACTAATTTTTAATATAGGCCTATTTTTTTATTTTTATACTTTTTTATTTAACGTCGCATCAACTGCAAGGTCATTAGCGACGACGTTGGGATGTAACTGAGCGTAATGAGGATGAAATGATTTTTTTGTAACGTATGAAAATATGCCGTGCCTGAGCGGGATTCGAACCCAGGACCGCATGATGAGAGGCGAACACGTTACCGACTACTCTAATTTTTAATATTTCTTCACTCCAATTAAATCAATTACTAGCTCTATTTTTAAACCGTAGGCTTTTGAATTTATTGATTATTTTATTATTATTATTATTATTATTACTAAATAAATACAAGACTACTTAAATATTATATGATTTTTTTAAAAGTCGCATCTACTATTTGCTTATTAGCGACTACAGTGAGTTGTGGTACATTATCAGTAGATTTTAACATGTAATGATGTTTCAGACCTTAGCCGGAAACTGAACCTAAAGTCCTTCAGCTTTGCAGCCTAGCATGGAAACCACGGAGGCAACCACTACATCATGTTCATAACACACATCTTACAAGAAATAAAATGTTACGTGGCGCAATATTGTGTTAGACTGCAAAGCAGACGGCCCCGGATTCTTCTTAAGGTGCCTATCATTTCTGAATATTGTTGTGACAACCATCATAGCAATTCTCACACTGCGGAATAACTCTTATGTGCTTTTTCCAAACCAAGTTCTCAGATTTTAAAGCCATGACAGCAGCGTTTTGTTAGCTCTTCTTTTTCCATATACTTTCCCCAGCAAAATGGCTTGAAGTAATGATTATCTGGAATCGTTCCTCATTCTATTTCCCAAGTATTGGAGCTTCATAAACTTGATAATGTAAATGATTTACAGTATTTCTTCATTCTCGCTGTTGATCCGAGCTCAAATAAACTAAAATAAAATGTTCGTCGCATGAGTACAATTCAACGTAGCTTTTTCAAGTATATTTAATAATAATATTAAATTTAAATGTATAAAAATACTGATTTTGTAAATAAATTAAAAAAGGAACAGATATAAATACTGTATTTGAAATTGGAAGCTTGAGAAGAATAAAATATCCATTACAATGATGGTGAAATATTGGATGAACCGTTTATATTACATGGATAGGTACTGTTATACAGCATGACTTTAAAATTACGAAGGCTAGATAAAATTTCATTCAGAGAAAATGAATGAGAGAAATGAGGCCATGAGTTGCCTACGTTGACTTCTGTGAGTACCTATTTAAACATAATCCTTTACCTAAACTTATTTTTATCTAGTTTCAGGAATGAAAATAATTCCTTCCAGTACTTTTAAAAAAATATCTATGGAAAATTGAAGTTAATTTAGCATCAATAATCATAAATACTTATTTTGTAGAAAGTTAAGCATCCATTTATTAGAATGTTGTAATTTAGTTTCTGTTTTTAATTTAGTCACAAACAACATCTAACTCAGCTTATTGGTTCGAGGAGGTTAATCCATACTAATGTTACAAAAAACCTTTGTTTACTTGTACAAAGTAATCTGAGAAATTATCCAACCGATTTAAAAAATTCTTCCGGTTGAAAGGGTTAGAAATTCCTGAGTAATACAGGCTATTGTGGTATTACGTAATTTAAAAAATTTTAAAACAAAATGTGGTTGGTAAAATGAAGTCACCTTTTATTTTATTTCTTTGGTTTAAAGTATTTTGAAAGGTTAGTTCTTTTATACCATCTATTGTTTACACTGTATTGTATTGTGCAGTGCAATACAGTCAGGTACGGTAAGAGTATCGATCTTACAATGTAAACACTTAGGTAAAGCACATAAAGGGTAAAGAATGAAATCATTCCTTACTCTTTCTTTTTGTCACAATTGTTGGATATTATTTTTACGGGACAGACATTCAGAAAATAATTTCACATCGGATTCCGGCATAGAAAGTTGAACGAACCTTCCAAAAATCAAAGAGGTCGTACCATTTAAAAAAATAAAAAAATAATGTACTACATTGTTAATAAAGAATTTTAAATTGAACTTAATTTAATTAATTTCATTAGAAGCCGTGATGCGCGCCGGATGGGGGTTGCTAGTTTAAAATAAAGTACCACTAAAACTATTACAATGTAAAGAAAGAATAATATATATCTGTTCAAATGTCCAAGACACAAAACTAATTCAAACCACAATTCAACCTTATAACTTTTAAACTGTCTGTATACAAAAAGAAAAGAAAAACAGTTGTTTTAAGTAGTAGTTTCTAAAAACCAGAATCTCATTAACGAGTGAGTCAGAAATAAAAAAATAAAGGAAATATTTAATTAGAATCATTATTACCTGTATATTTTTATCCAAAGAAATTTAGTAAAAAGTTGGAGTAAACAACGAGAATGTGAATTTATTAATATAAATTTTAAGTTTCTTAGTTCTTCGTGAAATAACATTACTTAGATAATTAGTTCTTGTTCAGCGGTTAGGACATTGAAATAATTATTTTATTTTATCCGTAGTAATTATGATTTATTTAATTATTACGTTAACCGAATAATATAGCTCGATTACAATCCTGCCAATCCAGAACACTTTGAATTAAAACGAACTCCCATTAGTACATACAAAACTAGCCTACTTCAGAAGTTCCTTACGTATTTGACAAAATCTTCTTCCGCCTTTCAAGGATTAGGTATCTTTGCCTGTTCCGAACCTCTCAAATCTACCCATCTCTTTCTCGGGCGTCCTCGTTCTCTCTTTCCCTCCGGTTTATAGCCTAGTGTTTGCTTAGATATCCTATCCTCCCTCATTCTGTCTACATGCTCCTACCACTACATTCTGTTCTGAGATACCCTGTCGTTTATAGAGAAGATATTGAGTTCTTTCCTTATCTCGGTATTCTGTTACGATCTTCTCTATTACACTCATACGTATGTAAGAAATTTCATTTCAAGTACTTGCAATCTACCTCTCGCTTTGATAGCACCCAAGTTTTACTGCCATAGAGTAGGGTTGGCACTGTTATTGTTTTATAAAATCTCACCCACGTGTTTTTGCTGGTGCTATTTTTTAAGGTTTGGTGGATAGTTCCGCATATTTGCTGAAATCAGTGCGTCTTATTGTAAGCATCTTTATCCTGTTTGTGTGTAATGTTGCAACCGAGATACTGAAAGTGGGATATCTGTTCCAAAATATTTATTCTTTATAATAATTTTGCTTCTGACTGGCTCCTTCCCTCTGAATGCCATTACCTTTGTCTTCTTTTTTAAACTGTCAACTTCGTATATTCTTTGCAGAATTTGTTCAGCATGAAGAGTGCTATCTGCAAGTCATCTTCATTCTTCTGTAGCACTACCAGGTCATCGGCAAATAACAGGCAGTTTACAACCATATATTCTCCTACGAGAATATTAGTGCGTATTTAAGACTTCCATCTTTTGATCACATCATCCAAATAAATATTAAACAAAGTGGGTGATAGACTACACCCTTGTCTTACTCCTCTATTAATAATTACTTCTTCAGAATTGGGAGTTTTCCAATGCTTTTATCTTTATGGTATCTTTGTACAGGCTTTGGACTGCTTTTATAAGATGGAAAGGTTATCCAGTATCTTGCAATATTTCCTAAATTTAATTGTATCCACTGTATCGAAAGTCTTCAGAAGTTGTCACAAACTTCACGTGTTGACAAGCCAAATCATGACTGCAGAAATAAAACGAATTAGTACTACAGTATTTTTTTTTGACACCAGTTTTAATTAACCGTGAAAGGCGAGAAATATGATTTGATAATAACTAATTATGTTTTATTAGAAAAAGAAGGAAAAATCGATTTCTTAAAAATTGGTACTTTCTCATTGATTTTCGGTGGTTTACGTAACTTTCAGTGCAAAAATCGAATGTGATATTATTTTTTCGATACTAGTCCCGTCAATAATTTCCAGAAATTTTTAAAAGAAAAATAAGTAAAGGATGATATTACCTTGTACTGTATATGGTAGGTGGTGTAGTACTGTTAAATACTAGTTAAAAGAAATAGCCTTCTCAAACGATATTATACCAATCACTAAAACAAATACTTCATTTCACCAATTACAAATTTACAAATTTTTAATTAAAATGAAGAAATTATTTAATTCCATATAGCCTATGTTACTTAGGAAGCTCTAAGCTTTTCAACAGTGAAAGAATTTTTGATATCCGTTCTATAGCTTCTGAGATTAGGTTACCTTATACAAACAAACATGTTATATATATTATGTAACTGAACTAGAAACAATAACATAAATTACTTGAACAAAATAAGTCTATAAATGCAATGTTACACCTCTTTTTTAAAAAAAATTGATTGGATAAAATTTCGATTTTGAACAGATTGTTATAGCTTATCCAACAACCTGAACATAATATTTAAGGTCTGCAAAATTTTCACACCGTCGTTTGACATTTCAATACTCACTTTGGTTGCTAACGACAAGGAGTTAACGAGGGTTTAAAAAAAGTGTATATATTCTGAACGAGTTTTCCCGCTTGGGTTTTTTATTGTTTGGTTTTTATGACTTTTAATAATTTGGCTTGTTATGTTATTGGATAGGTCGTTTTATTATTTTACTGCTTCATTAACAAGTAATTTAAAGTAAGCAGAGTTTATAATTAAAAACTATAGTTTAAATAAATAGTATACATTATACATTTTTAATTTAACGTAATATTTATTAAAAAATTTTAAAAAATTCAAAAATTTGATTAATGATGAAATTCAATCAATTGATTTTTCATTATTTGAAATCGACATTTGAGAGGTTGTTGTACATTTTAATATACATATATTGACAGTGCGTACTAGTAGGGTATTAAAGTACTGCACATTAAATTATTTGACAAATTGTAGCTAAATTATAACAGACCGTTTCTAAAAATGAAAATTCGTATATTTCATTAAAACATTGACAATTTGTTAAAGTAATTTAAAGCGGAAATTTTTTCTTTTTTCATTCTGTCTCGTTTCAGGTTTAATTAGTGTCGTTAACCTATGACGTATCAGTCAAATAACAGTATTTTAATGAACAAATTTTGAAATAACGGTTTTGAATTTCTAGAAAAATCGAACGAAATACTAAAACATAAATTATTGATTATGTAAAATAACGTATAAGCAATTATTTAATTTTATTACCCCGGTTTGAATTTTAATTGACCATATTTGTTCTTCAGAGCAATAAATTTTAAGACATATTAGGATTATTAATACATTCTATCGGCCACCTTACAGACAGGTAACTTTGTCTTTCTATATAGATCAATAGAATTTTAAGTTTATAATTATCAATTTTAGTCAAATGAACATTTCTCTATATGAGTTATTATTAGTTTCCTACAAGAGAATACAATTTTGAGTTTTGTTCAATGAAGTCAGATAAAATAAAATTTAACTTTGCAGTAAATTTTAATTGCAATGTAAGCATTATTTAAATTTTCTAAAAAGACATTCGAATAACACACCCTAATCTCATAAAGATCTTTGACATCGCAAATAAAAATTTCAGATTGATTTAACTAAATAAGAAAAACCTAATATTAATAAAAATACATGGCATAAATAAATATTTAATAACATTGCAATAACGAACAAAATTTTAAAAAAATTGTTAATTTCACCATGCTGGGTAAAACTAGAAACTGTTGGTCTATAGCAAGCATAAAGAAATAAGATAAATTAAAAAAAGTAAAGTTTCCCCATAATAACGAACTAATAACAAGGAAATTTTTAGAAAATAAATTAATTCTTTGAGGACAAGAATTCAAAACACAAAAAAAATAAATAAAAAATTAACTAATTAATAAACTGGTAAAAACAATTTAATACGTAATCTGTAAATTGTTTTGTGTTATCGAACAAATTAATATTACTTCAAATTTAAATCCATTTGGCCAACAAAGTAGGAGATGTGCATTACTGTATTTTGCAATACTATATTAACAATGCCTTTCCTGCCCACTTAGAGTTACGATTGAATATTTACATAACACTATCAATTGAATTTATTGCTTTTGGTACATAAATAAATAATGTTTCTGATTGAGATACCGAAGTTTTCATTTCATTGTTGGCGTAAAAAGTTTTTTGACTGTAAATCGGTGAAGCGTTCGAATTAAACTACTACAGTTTGAGGATTACTATAATAAATAGCCTTATACTAGATTAATTTTTTTATGAATACGAATATTTTTTAATTGAAAATTTTAGAGCTAAAGTACACAATATGGCTGTTGACCTAAATAACACAAAATTATGAACGGATATAAATGGGGTCCTTTTAATTCTGGCCTTTACTGTATTTTTTCTGCCTTAGCTGGGAATTTGTTTCGACAAGTCTATGCTTTCATTTTCAGGCTTTTATCATTTTAAATATTTTTATTTTAATTAGAAATATATTTGATTAATCCACTAACGCAGACCTATAATTAAACAATCGAGACACTATGGGCTAAACTAGGCAACAAGTGATACAGAAATAATAATTTTAAAGAGCTTTGTAACGTCCTGAATCAGATACGTGGATTTAAGAGGAGGTTTATGCCACCACAATTGGTCAGTGCAACATTTGCAGTACGAAATTAAATGAAGGTGTATTGTAAAAAACAACCAGATAATTTAAAGTAGGAGGGGGAAAATGCCCATCCCTACGGGATGAGGAGAGCTGGAAGTTGGTCGCTCAGTCTACGGAGAGGGTGGTCGGGAGACTGCAGAGGAAGGAGACATCTGGAGATCAGCGGGATTGCACTCTCCCACAGTAAACCAATCCTGTCCCTATCTCAGAAGATAGGCACACTGATTTCTTGAGCTGGTGATGAAAGAGATGAATGAAAGTGAAAGAGTGAGTTTTGGTCAGTGACGGTGAGAGGGGAATAAAGCTACAGGTCCCTTGCACGCCCCGCTGACAGTATATAAATCTTTTAATCCCTTGTAGTATATAAACAGTTCCGAGGGAGGTGGAGGGTTCTGTCGGATCAAGTGGCCAGGCGGCGAATTTTTGGTTGGTAGGCGGTTGCGGCCTCCTTGCGGCTGTACGAGGACGACTCAATTGAGTCCAATACTACTTCCCCCATCATGAGGGAGTGAACATGAGTTTTTCTCACCGCCTCGGATAAAAAAATAATAAAATAAAATAAAAAAGGAGGTGGTTAAAACAGAAAAGAAACTGTAAATGATTTTAAAAAGAAGTAAACATTTTAAGAAGATGCGAATTAAATTTATAAGCTATGAGTTTACCAAAACGTAAAGTTTTATTCATTTAATCTGCCATCTGATTAGAACACTTTCACTAAGAAATACGTTTGTCTAAATTAAATGACTGCTTCTTTAGATTAATGTAATGGAGATAACAAATTTACATTTTAAACGCTGCATTGCTTTCATGTACTTTATAGTGACATTGGCCTACCTCGTATACAGAACGTAACGCTTATTATGTTACGCCGTCCTGGACATGGTTCTCTCCTTTTGTGTCCTATATAATATGCGTATAAATTTACATTCGAGAGTAAAATTAGGTTTCGAAGCGTTGTAAGCTATTACAGCTCTTGTTATATGATACATTGTTTCCTTCCTTACGACATGTTATACAGGTATAGTATACACACACACACACACACCTGCTACTGTGTTTTGTTAAAATTTCAGATAATTACACTGGAATAGACTTTTTAACTCTCTGCAGTCTGACAAAGAACCATTTATTTGTTAAACATACACAAGCCATCATTTTGTCTAAACTTGCAATCGTGCCCGCACTACCCGCGGAATTTTTGTTAGCCTCGGAGTGGTTTCGGAGGATTAGCCTCGGAGGATTAACATCACTAGATGAATCCTATAATATTATAGACAACTTGGCGTATGTATTTAAGTATGTCCAACTGTTCTCAAAAACAGCTCTAACGATTTAGTTGAAAATTCATGTATAGGGAGTTTCAGGATCTGCAAATCGATTGCGCCAGGTCTCTTATTTGCAAAAAATCGTTAATTTATTAAATTAACACTGAATTAGCACTGAATCTCTTAGACAACGGTAATGATGGCCATAGACTAAAACGTGCTACAGTACTGGATCTCCCAGGGCGATTCTGATAGTGTGATTTAATTATAAATAACATAATATTAATATTCTGTAGATGGCTGGCGTGTTTGAGTGTGAATGTTATAAATAACTGAATGAACATTTTAAATTATGTCCAGTAAAGTTCGGTGTACATTTATTTCGGAATCGTGCTTATTATTTATTATTTCTCATTTTTTCGTTTTAAAAAGGAGGTTTTGGTTATTTTTTTATTTTAATTTATTTAAAAAAACACTAGTTATCTAATTTTGATTGTAAAATAATAATAATTAAGAACAGTATAATTTATGTTTTAATGTTATAATTTGATAATTACACCAGTGGGTTGTAATTTTTCCATGTGTTAAATCTAATCCGTAAGTTGCATTTATTGTTATACAACATATTATGCATAAAAAAAGTTTACGAAAAAAATTTGCTAAATTAAGAAATATAATTAGAACAATAGGCTGGTTGCAGATGTAGTGAACAATAACAGATGATATAGTAAACAAATACAATAAAAAATAACAGGTGATACAGTAAAAAAATACCGGTGTACTTTGATGGTTGGGGTTCAATTAACCATACTATCTCAGGAATGATCGACCTGAGATTGAACAAGACTACACCTCATTTACACGTCATACACATCATCCTCATCTCATTGGGTCATGGGGTTGCTTATTGTTCTGAATTGAACAGATTGCAACGTACACAAACTAAAGATTACAAAAAAAAAAATAATGTAAAGACTACATCAGAAATTATTCGATGGCTTATCTATTATCTACTCATTGTATTACCATACTTTTCGGAAATCGATCATATAATCTACGAAGCTCGGTAACCCGGCACTAAAAATTATCATTGATATTAGAGAATATTCATGTTAAAATTAAAACTGTACATTTTTTGGAAACTAGAAATAATATCTAACGTTTTAGGGTAGTTACCCATTTTAACACCTCAGGCGATAGTGTACAAAATGTAAATGCTTTAGTTTTTGTTCAACCTTTAAGGAACAAAATTTTAAATTCCAGCATTGTAGGTGATCAGGGGTTAGAAAATTACTGCCTAGTAATGAGTCAGTTTGTGAGTTTTTCATTTTTTTACAGAGATTATGTCGATTAATGCCATGACATCTGTGGTGGTTAGTACAATTATTTATTAATAAATATTATTCCTGATTAAATAAGGATTTGTTTTTGTGAATAATGATATTTTAAATAAATATGAACAATTTTGTTTAATTTAAAATTTTGTAATTCATTTAGTGGGAGGGGTTACTTTTTGAAAAGATGAACAGTATCAAAGTTTGTTTGAAAAGTAGTTGTCGTTTTATAGTATTCAGAGCAATTCAAAAGTTTCAGAAGTATTTTTACAGCAGTAATATTAGCTATCAACAGGTAGTACTAAAAGGTTGTGAAACTTTCGCAGAAGACTGTACTAAAAGAGTACTTCCACTAGTTGTTGAAAAAAGGATTTCACGGAAATCAGAGTTTTTTACTTCGGTTAAAAATTTGATTTATTAGTTTATAATAACGAGGGAAAATCATGAGGGTAGTCCAAATGGCTTACAGGGATAAAGTATTGATTCGTTAAAAGATTAATTTATGGTATCCACAGCTTTGGGAGTAGAAGGGTATGGGATTCTAAGAGTTAAGACAATGTAGATAGGTATTTTTTTTGTTAGGGGAACGAGAACAAAAGGCTTTTGCAGATGACTTGTACGGTTATTGTAACATTTTTCGGGTGATTTAAATTTACTCCTTTCACAAATTCAGAGTGTTCCACCACTCTGTACTACTGCTTTTCCAAAATGTTCCGGCTCATTCTGCAGAAATAATTTGTCAGTTTCTGCTGTAAAAATAAGTTACATCTAGACGTTATATCAACCCCTACTACTACTTTCCTTTTTCCTTAAACTAAAATTTCAGTTGATTTGATATTACTGGTGATATACACATATTTAAATTTATTAAAATAGAATATATTCTGTGCAAATAAAAAGTACAGTATATATTCACAAACGGAGTTATTGATTTGTTATAAGGAACAGAGTCTAGGGTAACATGGAGAAGCTACAGTGCTTTGAGTGGAAAATTCTGCATATAGTTCATGTGCTTAAAAAAAGTGAATTTGAATTTAAGTACAAAATCTAATATCATACAGAATAAACAATTCTATGAGACCTTATTCGCCCCATAATATTAGTAAGCCTGATATACTAGTAATCGTATAAATCCTATTCTTTTTTCAGATTTATTAATTGATCAAAATTAATTTGATAACCAGTAAGCTTCGACTTTGAATGTTTAGGCCTACTTCATTACTCTGTTTTGTAAACCCCAATTCTTAAATAAAATTTTAAATTTAATGCTCGAACAATTGCTTCAGAATACTTTTACATAATATTTCGCCCTTTTACCTTCTACACGTCTTGTACTAAGATTCTGAGAGACTGACAAAATACGTCACAGAACAATTTTATAAAATTGGTGATAAAATCAACTTGCAATAAATATGATGAATAACGGTAATGATGTAATTTCATCGAAACGTGACGAAATATTAATTCCTGGATTGTGTTCAGATTTAAAAGTAGTGTTAAATGGTTTTAAGCATTAGACAAAATTTTCTTGAAACGATAATACAGATTATCAATTAATACCTACAATTATTTAACCTGTATGTTTTTTTTTGGAAATAATTTGGTATGATTAAAATATACTTTCCAAAATGAAGATTTGTATGGTTACAGAAATATTACTTTATTATGCAAATTTATAAAACAATAGGCGGTTCACATTATAAATTATCTATACGTCAATTAGAAATTCATTTGTTACGTTCTGACCATTAGGGATCACATTTACATAGATAAGATTTTTTTGCTTCCAAAACTCCTTTTTTTATTCTGACCATTTTTACGATTCGTAGTTTCTTTTCTTTTCTCCAGACACACTGACTCATAAATTTTTTTCTATAAATTTCTCTTTGGTTAGTTCTTTTAATATTTTAAAATACTTTTTAATTTCTTTAAATTAAGAGTATCTAATATGTTTTTGTTATTCTATTTTCATAATAATTACGTAATTATTTCTGTATTAGTCTAATCTGCTTTCATTTATTCTGTAGATACGTTCGTAAAATTCTACTATTTTTCCCCTGATTATACTGTCTATTTTCACTTATTTTTCATGAATTAAGTCTTAATTTATACATTCCATTTTCATACTTTGGTCTGTGAATCTTTCTTAATACTTTTTTTCTACTCAGCTTATTCCTTTCTCTGAAAATGTTTTAAAAATTGTGCTATGAAGGAATTTGGGAGAACTACAGGTTTTTTAATGACATGTATTAAAAATATTTTTTGTAAGATGATATGCAAGTTCCATTTTCTGTTCTCTGTTTTACTTACCAAATTTTTTTATTAGTGTTATTATTTTTCCGAAATATTTAAATTTTAGTGCTCTCTTATTTCTTTATTACCTGAGATCTAACACTTTGTATTTTATTATTTATTTTTACTATTTCTTCATGTGAAATTTGTAATATGATTTTACTAGCACAATCATTCAATTTGTTATTAGATAAATTCTTAGAAATTTATTGTAATTATTACGGTAATTTATTTTCAAGAATAACAAAAAACTACCTATTTGTTAATGTTTGTCGTTTAATCTAAAACGATTTTTCTAACAACTACTTTTACACACCTGAACGCACCTGTATTTGGAGAAGACTAGAATATTATTTGTTCGTTTTGAACGCTTGTGTTATTCCTAAGGGTTTAATCCTCATGCACAGATATATTTCTCAAAGGATTTCATCCCTGTTACATTAATCTTGAAGAACAAATATAGTTATAACTTAATCGTAAATGTAAATAGAACATGTCACAGAACACGTTATACGATCAAATTGCTGAACCTTTAAATTTATATTACTTCAACGAATTATACAGGCCTAAAATTATCAAAAGCAAAATGAATGATCGCTATCCCTAATAGCGTTGTTCACTATTAGAAAAAAATGTTTTTCTTGAACCTAAGTTTTTAATAGTCTGCCAAGAAAAGTAAGAAAATCTAAAAATGTCAGTAAATTTACTCGTAAGTTATTGTGATGGTTATTTAAAAAAAAAAAGAGGAATAGAAGCACTTCACCGGATTATAGGCTGATAGTCGCTTTGTATAAATTCAGCTAATATTTCAAAAATGCGCAAAAAATCTCTTTGGTTGAATAAAGTGATGTAATTTCTAAAATTTTGTGTTGCCACTGAGCTTTCCGCGAATACGTAAGTTTCTGTGATTAGAGATATTCGTGATTTGAGTATAGAGTCTAGTTAAATCCTTCTTAATTTAATCTAATAGTATGCTTATAATCACACCTTCAAGAAACCTATATTTTATTTTTGTGTATTAAAAGTACAAAAATTTTTGAAACGAAGATTAAAAAACAAGATAAGCAGGTTTCTTCAAGAACAGTAGTATTATTTTATGCAAATTTCTAAAATTGTCTTTTATGTAAAATATGAAATTAATTCCTTTGACATGTTTAAAATTAGAGTAGAACTTCTAAGACTAGAAATAAATATGCATAAAAAAGAAGTAAATATTTCTATCGTTTCTTTTCATAAACTAAAAGGAATTTTGTTAAGACAAGACATTTATTTTGTAGCCGTCTTATTTTCAATGACGTCGGCAGGGGAAGCCCTAAAATTTGCGGTGTCCTGTAGTGGTCTTATTTTTTACAAATAACAAAAAAAACATTACATGAAAGCCTCCGTGAACAAACACGTAAATTGAGAGATTTGTTCAAGAATACCTAACTAAGTATTTCTAACTCCAAGGATAATTAAAAATTTCGACGATCAAGTAGATTTATTTAGCTGTTTCATGATAGTAAGTGAAACAGCAAAAGACACAGCTTTCCTTACGTTGAGCCACGCTTTCTCCGCTAGGAACCTTAGCATCTCTTGTAAAATTTGTTTACTCTAGACAAACCTACAAGTGTATTGTAATTTTCTATCCTTTTTATCTTGAATCCTGAATCCTGAATCCTGGTTGAGAGGGCTAAGAAGCCCTATGATGGCGACATCGTGTTAAGGAACACCTGGTCGCTCGGGGAACAATATAACAGAATAATTGCAACCTCAAGAAATTTAGGGGGAATTTTATAGTTTAAATAGGAAATAGGATTCTGGTTCGTGGGACATTGGAACTGGGACTTGAAAGGAGGTAATTTATTTTTAGAATTTATTTGTGGAAAATTTAAATTAAGGGACAAGTGGGTTTAAGAGCGGCTCTTTTATTTTATTTTATTTTTCAGTGGCCTTTTTTCAGTTTTTGTGTTTGATTACTTTCCCACTTTTTGAAATCGTGAGATTTTTGAAAACTAAAAATATAGTATCGTGTGATTCTCAGTGTATTGGAATACTACAATTCTTACAAAATAAACTGAAATGTAACACTTAGCTTTCTGTATGTTAAAAAACATTTCTTAGTTACAAAACAATAGGAATCGTTCTTTAAAATGTTGCAACGGCAAAATAAACAGTGCTTGAGTGAGGATTACAGCTGCATACATAGATAACTTACAACTTTAAAGTATATCATTTACGCTGAAACATCAGTTTTTGTAAAATCCGGAGTGGTAAATATCATACTTATCTAACGTATTCTAAGAAAATTAACATTTTCCTCGAATAAATTTGAAAAAAATCCAAAGAAAAGAAAGTTTTATTGAATTTACATGTTTGGAAGTATGTATAGTTTTTGGTTTTTAGATATTTTATCACCATTTTAAGACTAATGTATTACCATTTTAGTACTAGTTTATTGCAACATGAGTAATAAATAAACAAATAGCAGTAAAAATAATGTTCATATGTATTTAAGGATAGATAAACACTTAAGTTAAGTATGAATTTCATAAAATGTCGCAATAACAGCTTTACGGTACGTCTGTATGTATATTGCAAGCACGATATCGTGAGCGCATCGCAACCTTTACAAATGGCATTCGTGATTCGAATAACATCCACTCTCTCAATCCACCTTGGATAATCAAAGATTACTGTAACTCCCACGCATTTTATTAAACCCGGAACTATTATCCAATTTCATAAAATTAAATTTATTTAAAGTATTTGTATACAATAAAAAATACAAAACAATTAAATATAATTATTGACAGGTGTGTTATGTAGATTATCTAACTTAGAAAGCATACAAAATTCGATTAAAAAATTGGATAAGAATAACCATTTGTGATTATTTAAGCAAAACTACTTTTTTTCTCGTTTTAGTTCTCATAAACTTTTATTAACGACTACAGTGAGCTTCAGAGCCAAAATCGTAGACTTTAACTCGTTAAATACTTCAAGAACTCAATCGAAGTCATACTCTAAACCTTCAGCTTTGCAGTACAGGATAAATAGTATACTGTCCAGCATAGGTGGCCAAGAAAACTTGCACTTTATTGTTATTATTATTTTTGTTTTGTTTTTAAATCCTCGTAGGACTAAATACGTTCTTTAAGTTTGGAAAGTCTTTAATTTCGTCTTATGAATCTTATCCATTTTCTTGATGTTCTTATTTTTTACTTTTTCCCAATAATCTTTCATTGCGTTAGATCTTCTTTTCCTTTCTTCCTCAGAATACACCGCTTTTGGATATTTGGTGGGTTTCTTTTGCTGGAGTCTCATGTTTTTCAGTTTATGATAATTTTTTGTCTTGGTTTTTAACTTTTCAAATGAGATTTGAAATTCTTCTAGAACTTCTTTAATTTCGCGAAATCAGTGTGGTTGGGACTTTCTACTTTAAAAGTAATCAAAATTATCTCTCTGGACATTCTAGAGGGATTCGTACAAATGATTTTATTTTATATAAATTTTTTAGTTGGTTGATAGATAAGAAGAAAATTCTTTGTAAAATATGCGATCAAAGCTTTGAACTGAGGGAAAAATTTAAATGTATAATGCATAAAAAAGTTGTATGAAAAAAATTAATCATTTCATTTGTAGTTCTTCCAAATAACAGGAACAAAATTTGTTTAAATAAAAAGAATTTGTATTAAAAAAATCTATTGGGTATACATTGATAATATTGTGGTACCACAAGAAAAGAAATTTTGTTATTTGTGGCTCCATTTAGACTATAGTATGACTTCGGGATATCACAGTAAAACGAAACCTCTGACACTAAAAGTCTTTCAAAACTTATCAGCAGGAAATAAAATCTACCGTTAAAATATAAATGGTTATTACATGAAGACTATTTAAGCCCTATTTGGAATTCGAAAGTATCAAAGTTTTTGGAATTTAAAGAAAATTCACATTAGAAAAATTTAAGTTCATCAGCCAAAACTTTCACGAATGATAACAAACAGACCACGTTACGTAACTAATTTTACCTTACATTCTGATCTGAATGTATTTTTTTAAACACTAATGTACCTTAAAACAAATTTACTTCTTAGTTAACTTTTTGTATTTACAAATATTTTTCACTGTATTTAATAAATTAATTTTTTAATATCCATAAAAGAATGGTTACACTTGTGAAGGATTAACATGAATGAATCTGGGATTCAGTGCATGTGACGTTCAGTCTTCGTAGACAAACGTGTCCACCAGTAATTAATTCTGAATAATGTTGCGCTGCAACAGTTAACAAATGTGAAGTAAATGACCAGATTATAATTTTGCTGATTAGATTAAAAAGTTTTAAAAATTTATTTCCACAATTTAAAAACAATTCAATTATTGTTGTCGAATTTAAACATACTTTACCTAATTCCACAACCAAAACAAGTAAAATATTTAGGATTCACAGTTGTCAAACGCTTAACCTGGTCGAGGTACACGAAACTAAAACAGCAAATATTCACTAGTAGAAGAAAACTTCTATCCGATCTTATTGAAAAACCATCTTACCTACCAGTAAAACAGAGACTTTCTGTACATAAGAATCTTTTGAAACCTATTAGTCACACGCTTGTCAAATACGTATATGGTTCCACTGCTAATAGTCATTTGTCTCGTATAAAAGCAGCTCAGCGTAAAGTACTCAATATTATCACCAACTCCCCTTGGTACGTGGGTAACGAAACCTTACACAACGACTCCCAAAGAATCCCTTTCGTTATCAATTTTATCAAAGAGTACTACAGACGATTTTATAGAAAAACTGACAAACATAAAAACGACCTAATAAAAACAATGCATACGCCACACCTAACTGAAGTTCTCCAGAGGAGGTTAAAGAGAAAATAGAGTAGAGGTTGACTGCAGAATTAAAATATAATTAGACACATTATTAAAATAACAGTCAGATAATTTTGAAATAAACTGCAGTACACACATACACACAGATAAAAATATGAAGTGTCACTGGGTGTCTTCTTCATGACATTCGTACCACATTAAATCCATTATCATCTCATTTCCAGTTGTTTTAAGTAACAGGAACGAATAGAAATTTACGATTGAATCCGTACAATAAAAACGTTGTAAAATCTTAACGTTCTACATTTGCAGTGTATTTTTGTTGTGCATTATAGTTCGCATAAAAATAAAGGAGATGAAACAAAATATAGTTTGGAAACTTGTATACATTACACGTACACGATCATGTTTACCAACGTTATCTGATATTTACTATCGAGTTATAAATTTATTTTAAAAACATGGTCATTAAGTTAAAAGAAATTTAATAACTTTAAAACAGAGTCATACATTTACTCGTTTATGGTTGTTGTATCTGACATAGACTATACTTGGAATGGAAAAGAAAGAAAATGTATAGAGGCAGTTAGTTACAAGAGCGTTTTAAACAACATTTCAACTCAACGTATTTATCTCAGTAGATGGAAAATACTTATTACTTCAGGGAATAGATGTCTAAGTGTATCAGGTTACGTACTGCGAAGTTACTAAAATAATACAATACTCTACAACAAAATGAACTTTGTGAGTAATATGAATTCATATCATGTACAATACTTGCTACAAAGCAGTATATTTAAAATGTGATTCTACATAGTTTTATTAATTTGCATGGTTTCGTCGGTTTTTGTGGATCGTATCAATTAAAATAACTTATACAAACGATTCTACTAACAGATGTTCAAAAACTGTTTATTATATCGGATAGGTTTGTTTTGAATGCCCAGCACAACTTCAAACAACAATCTAGATTATTGTAGTACAACAAAAATATTTTACTGAACCGTAATTTCTAACAGTTTCTAACTATAACTAACGTAAAATTTCATATGGTGAAATTAACAAATTATAACATTAAAACATATTATACTGCTCTTAATTATTACTTACAATCAAAATTTGATAACTAGTGTATTTTTTTAAATAAAAAAAAATAACCAAAACCTCCTTTAAAACGAAAAAACAGAATGAGAAGTAATAAATAATCAGCACCTGATTCCAAAATATATGTACACCAAACTTTACTAGACATAATTTAAAAATTTCATTCAGTTATTTACAACATTCACACTCAAACACGCCAGTCATCTACAGAATATTAAAATTATATTATTTACAATGTAAAATCACACTATCAGAATCGCCCTAGGAGATCCAGTACTGTAGCACGTTTTAGTCTATGAACATCATTGTTGTTGTCTAAGAGATTCAGTGCTAAGTGATTTACATGGTTGTTTAGACGTTTGATGTATTTACAACTGAAACTTCGTATTTCTTTTCGTACCCTCTGCACATCCATCCATATCACGATATATATCGGCGTTGGTAATATACCACAGTGCATTTAGTATGGTCCGCAGAGGTTTTGATTGAAACCGTTGCAGAATCTCAATGTTTGAAGTCGTTCTTTTGCCCATAACTGAATCCCGTAGGTACAAACCGGCTTCAGCATGGATTTGTATAAAAGTAGTTTGTTGTCAATCGAAAGCTGGGAACGCCTACCAATGAGCCAATACATCTTCCTGAATGTTCAATCCAGCTGTTTCCTTTTCATATGAATGTGTTTGGGCCAAGTCAGACCTCTATCCAAGTATATTCCTAAATATTTTACATCTCTGGCCTGAGGAATATTCTTGCCATTCAGCTGGACAGGAGGACAAGTTGCCCTTCTGGTAGTAAACTTTACATGCGTAGACTTGTCCTCGTTCATCTTGATCTTCCACTTTGTCAGCCAGATCTCCAGCTCACTTAGATACAACTGTATGATTAATTAATATGATTAAATTTGGCTTGTATGACTTGAAGAAGATGATCACCCACGTGAAACTCCATATTTTCATCTGTTTATATATGTGTACTGTTTGCCCATAACAGGTAGGTGTAGTGTTAAATTGTTGCACTTGATCTGCTAGTTCCAAGGCTACAAAAAATAGTCCTGTTTCTTATCACGTAGTCAGCCAATTATATGCTGAAGCATTTAAGAACAAAAGAGGTAGAGGTGTAAAAGACACTATTCAGAGTTAACTTCTCCGGAGTAATGAATTTCATCGTTACACAGACAGACACTGTAGTGAAGGTGTCATTTCCAGGGTGGAAAGTATCTACTTTTAAGAGGATCCGAGGTGTTGATAAGCATACTTTTCGTTCAGTAAAGAAGGCAAATGAAAACCGCCTCAATCCTCGTTTTACTTAGTAAAGCCTTTAGAGGTTTAAACCAGCCTTTTGGCAGATTACTTAAACAACAAGATGTGTACTGTAGTTTATTTTATAATTATCTGACTTACTTTTATAATGTTAATACAAAAATAGAAAATAAAATAAAAATGATTATGAAATTAATAAGCTTATAAAATTATTAAGTAACTTACACTAAATAAGATTGTTATGATTTAGGCCTAATTGATTTTAATCTCAGTTGTCTGGTATCGACCAGGTCGATTCTACACTAAGTTAAGTAAGGTTATTAAATAACGTAAGTTACTTAACTCACTTAAGTTCTATCTACTTATTTAAGTAGTTAAGTTGCGGCTCCCCTCCTAGGGAGTACAGGACCTTGTAGATGGTGGAGGGGCTTGCGTGCTCCCAAGACCCGGAGAGCTATGCCGGCGGTAGTGTAACTACCAGCAGGGCCTCCCAAGCCGGACAGGTCAAAGGGTAGGAGCCAGACGAAGAAGTACTCCAAAAACGACGTCGTTGGGCCAATCACCCACACGTTGAAAAAGCGGATTCAAAGTCACATAAATAGCCTCGGACAGGACAGGAAGTTGTCCGAGACTACCCCGACGCTGTAAGGCACATGGGGAGAGAGAAAGAAGAAGAAGAAGTTGCGGCTTTACTTCAGAGGGATATTTAACTTAAAATGGAAGGAGGTCCAGCAGTTCAGCTCCCCGGGAAAATTATCAAATTTATTGCGTAGAAAGTGTATTCAGTAATACTTTTAAGTGTAATTTTCATGTTTTCGTGATTTTTACTTTACATTTAAAAAAAATTAATTACAAATTGTAGTGCACTACCGTAGAAAGAGACTTAGAATTATTTCTTACTACCCACTTTCTTTCTTACTACATATAAATTTCGTATTAGATGTTCATTCTATCGTTACAAGTAGCATGCTGTTTACTTTTTGAATTTTGATATTAGTAAATAAATTGCAACCTAGGAATTACTTGATAGTTTAACGTTCTTGAAACTATGATTCCTTATTTTTGGAAGTGTATTTTGTACAAAGTTGTTTACTTCAAAGTAAGTGTTTTGAAGAACAAACATGTAGCCTCTAATCATATAAATACGTTAAGGACCACCGTAGTATTTAATAGTTTTATTATATTTAATAAATAATTATGAAGTCTACTGGGTAACTTAAACATTGTTATTAAAGAGTTTTAAGTATAAAAAATTTCCATCTTGAGATTTAAAACTCCTACTACAGGATATTAAAATAATGTACAAGTTTTTTTTGAAGGAAGTAGATTAAACGGTAAGTTTACTTCTAATTAGAAAAAAATACGGTAGTTCTAGTTCAAGTTATACGATTTTATTATTTTTTTTAAGGAAATTGAAATGATCTGTTAAATAGAAAAAATTGAAAGTAATCAAAGCGGAAATATCACTAATTAACGATTTTATGAGTAATTAAATTAATCTTAGACTAAGCTACATTAGTTTTATTAATTCCTTATATTACATAACAAACAAATGGCTCTACCAAACACAAGAAATATAGAATTATTTTTAACTAGTTTAGTGAATAACAATCTATTTTACAATTTTAAAAACTAACCTCAATTTCTATCTGGCTTCAACTAAACAAACAATTTTACAAAAATTTTTAATGAAGTATCCAGTAACTCAAAAGAAGAGGTATTAGGCTGTATACTACAATAGTCCTATACTTTTTAAGGTAGGTTATATTGGTTTTAAGTAGAAAAAATACAATAAAATGTAGGTACTTATCGTAAAATTAAGAAGACAAGTATTTTTTTAAAATTTTTTTTTATCTTTAATAACTTTATTTGCAACTATATACGAAAATACAACGAAACATGGTGAAAATAAAGAAAGGATGACAAGAAAAATAAATGAAAAAGAACAGTGACACCCATTGGTATATGTTCTATGAGATAATGTTCATAACGCATGAATGATGAATAAAAATATTACAACAAATGAAGAATGAAAAATAAAATAAAAAAATAAATCACTTTACAGAAGATCTCGGGCCCATTGACGTTTTAACGTGCGTTTCAGATTCCCTGGTAGTGATGTATCCGATAGTTTGGATTCGTTGGAGTGATCATGCAATTTTCTATGAAAACGGTGTAGCTTGACAACTACTTCACTTATAAACGGAATTTTAAGGTCATCATGTGCAATTTTGTTGTTGACATTAGAAGGTGCGAAGGTTACACGAAGAAATTTTGGTTAAAAGGCTTGTAATTTTTGTAGGTTTTTCGGTTTAGCTGTGCCATAAATTTGTACCCCATAGGTACACACTGGTTAAAATAAACTTTGTATAGTAATAGTTTAGATTTAAGAGTCAGTGAAGAGCGGCGTCCGCTCTACAGTGAAGTGTCTGAAGAGCGTCCGCTCTACGTAATCGGAATAGTTCTTTCAGTTGGGAGTTCAAAGTCATTATTTTAGTTTTTATGAGTCACCCAGGTGAGTCTCTTATGTAGGTGAAATCCAAGGTATTTATCTTGTTGTCATTGTGGTTCGGTTTAAAATAAAATTTTAATGTTAAAAAAAGTATCTATTTAAAGGAGTTAATCAAGATTATTCTAGATGATTAAATGCTATCTATTAATTACCTATTAAGACGCCTAGAATAACGTTTATTAATATTTATTAAGTTTTTAAACACTAACAAATGCTTTCGAAGAAACACAATTTTTAATGTAGTTGATTATAATTACTCCATTTATAATTTTTTATGATTGTAACTCATTCTATTTCACTACAATTTCAATTATTTATTTATTCAATACAAAATATGTCAACATATTTACTAATTACCGCGTAGGAGGAGCTTGTGCGCGGGAATTATTTACTTATAAAAATAAATAAACAAAAACCAATCTGATAGAAATTAATATAATCCACTCTGTAGTTGGTATAAGTACAGTGAAATTAGTCTACCATAGAATAACTAAACAAATAAAAACAGTAATAGCCCATAGAAGGTCACAAAAATGTCACAGACTAGTAATGTGTAAAAATAAAAAAAGATATGAAATAGGTCCACGAAAAAGTATCACGAAAAAAAATATTATGGTGTAGATTAACAGTAAATTAACGTTTTACGTATAATAAAATTGCTCAAATTTTCCTTCAGAATTCTCGTCCAATTTAAATGTAGAGTTCTAAATATATTAAACAATAGAACAAGCAATAAAATTATTAAAATGAAAAATATTTTTTGACCCGTGTACGGAAATAAAGGAATCAATTTTTCTCTTACTGAAAGACAGGACTACACCTATTTTTAATAAAAGCAGTGTCAAAATTACTTCTGGGAAATACTGCGGTAATACTTCTATATAAAATATAACATCCAATTTTTCTCTGATTCCAAGAAAGTTAATATTATTTTGCATTTTCAAGGTACAAAAATACCTTCTAAAGTTTTTAAAACAAGAACAAATTTCGAAGTGTAGGTCATCAGTAATTTTAACAAAAGTAGTCCTACAAAATACTATAAAATATAACCAAATTTTAAGTTAATATTTTTAAATGAAAATATAATAAAAAATGAAAAGATGTAATTTTGTATTTTACCGACTGAAAAATTATGTTTTTATAAATTTTTTATTTCGACCACTATAGAAGGAAATAAAGAACAGCTACTAAAAGGAATGCGGTTAGAGGTAAGCAGTATTATGGCAAGCATTTGGTCTTAAAAAGAAAAGCGAATACCCTGTGGTATACTGGGAAACGTATCTCCTTTGCTGGAAAATATAAATTAAAAAAGAAAAATAAAAATGCTCCATTAAAAAAAATAAAAAAAAACACAAAAGTATTTGTAATTAGAGGGTTAAGATATTTATGAAATAAAAGACAAAATTATAGAATTAAAAGATACAATATAACTAATTAAAATAAAAAAACTAATCTTATTAGTATATCTAAGCCACTTTTTCTTCTACAACGCGTATTTCTTAAAGAAATTATACTGAAATATCGTATAAAAACATTAAAAATAATTATTGTAGTAATTAATAATAATTTAAATAAAAACAGATTTAAAAATATTTCAATTTACAGTAAGAAACATAAATAAGCAATTAATTTCAATAAAAGAATGTTCAATGAACACTAGCTCATTATTATCTTTGTATAACTCCTCCAAAAGTGCATATCTCGAGCTTGGAGGGGTAAATTAAAAAAGCGACACAGAAATACAATTTTTACATATGAAAAAAAACAAAATAATTGAAAAACAACTCAAGAAGTAATAGTCAGCATGGTTTGCCCAAAATTGTTCAAGTAACGTTTCTTTAACATGTTAACAACAAAATAAACCATGTATTTAAAATATTAACAAATACAATGACAAAAAAACTATAGTAGTTACAATACAAACAATAATACAGTTGAACTTCCATAACTCGAACGTCTGTAAATCGAATTTTCTATAATTCGAATTAAATTTGGATTCCCTAAGTTACTCGTTAATTTACGTCAAATTAACGTTCATAACTTCTAGTTTGAGATTATTTTAAAATCCCAATTATTTTTTGTTTTTAATTCAAATGTGTACGAAAATGTTTTCGTAGTCTGGAATAGAAGGGGGTATATTAAGAAGTACGAGGGAAAAATCTTCCCATATCAGTTGTTAGCGCCGAGATCAATTAGTGACGCAATATGGTCATACCAAATTTTAAGCCAGCTGTAGAAAATTTGAAAAAAACTGAAAATTGTCATGGAAATTATCAGGTTATTTGTAATGAAAGTGTCTCAGTTTATAACAAAAACTGGTAAAATTACAAGCAATCAATATTACGTCCCCTAATCAAAAGTTACAGCACAAAAGATTTTTGTTTAAAACAGGATTATTTTTTAAATGTTATCTTTTAAATTTGTTTAAAATTCTATAGTTTTGTTGTTCTGTATTTCGAATTTTCTTTAATTCGAATTAATTCCATATTTTCTTCGTGGTTCGAGTTATGTATATTCAGTTGTAACAATAGCATCGGTAGGCAGTGCACGAAGGAATAATTACACCCCCTTTATCTGAGGGCTCGCATACTGATATTTTGATTCTTAATGATCTGGTGTTTGAAAAAGAGGCACTTAAGTGACCTCTATCAGGACGTGGGAAACCATAGGTGGATGGGTTCATTTCCCACCTCGTTGATCAATTAAATAGAAGAGTTAGTGTATACGTTGAAATATAGTACGTAAAGTTATAACAAAAACATCTTTTTTATAAGTAAAAAAGATGTTCTTTTTTCTTTCAGCTGTATATAAAAAGAAGGTAGAAAAAAATAAGTTAATTAAAATGAGCTGTTTAATATAAAAGTACAAGTAAGTAAAGGTGCTTGTGGTGATGGTGCTGATGATTATAATAAAATTTAAAGCCGCCTCCGTAGCGTGATGGTTAGCGCGCTAGCCTATACCGCGGAGATCCTAGGTTCATTTCTCGGCAGGGTCTGGAAATTTTCTCAAGTCAAAACCCATTGTTTTTGATACATAGCCAACCGTAATCGCTAATAACTAAGCAGTTGATGCGACTTTAACTAAACTAAAAACAACATTTAAATTAATGGCACTTGGTATAATAATATTAATAATAGCCTACTATTTTATTATTGTTACTAATAATACAAATTAATAAAAAAAAGTTCTAAATCAATTTTTATTTCGGCAAAATGTTTTCATGATGAATAAACTGTTTGGGTCTAGAATTTGTTTTTTATTTTTTATTTATTTATTTATTTATTTAACGTCGCATCAACTGCAAGGTCATTAGCGACGACGTTGGGGTGCAACTGTGCGTAATGAGGATGAAATGATTTTTCGGAACGTATGAAAATATGCCGCGCCTGAGTGGGATTCGAACCCAGAACCTAGAAATTTGATACTGTAAACAATTGTTGGTTATAACACTCAGAGCGGAACATACCAGGTCTGATTCCCGGCTAGGATTTGGATTTTATTTTAAGTCAAAACAACTGTTCCAGTTCTGTAACTCACCGTAGTCCCTAATGATCAAGCTCTTGATGCAACTTTAAAAAATCTGGTGTGAAACACTCACACAACTTTCTCTTGCCAATGCAAATAATTAACAATAAATCTAACATTAGTAATAAAACATTAGAAATAAACATAACCTAATTTTAATCATGAGTGAAAGACGCAAAATGAAAATCAACCTCAGTTTGGCTTAGAAATACGGAAAATCACTCTTTCTCTCTAAACTAGGCTCTGTAGAGAAAAATGCTGTAAATAAAAGTTGTAGATCTTTTAATTTTCTATAAATTTAATTATATACACTTTTGTCGTAAAATGCATACTAAGGCCGAAATGTTAAAAAAATTGTTTTTTCTCACGTTTTCGTGAGAAAAAAACTGAAAATCGCAAATTACCGCTAAACTACGCGTTATACAAAAAAATGTTTGAAATAAAAGTTGTAGGTTTTTAAATTTTCTACAACTTTTATTATATAACGTTTTGCGATAAAATGCATATTAAAGCCGCAATCTTAAAAAGAAAATGTTTTTACGTAAAAAGAGCCTCACGCAGAATTTCAGCAAACATGGCGCCTACCCTATCTTGTAGAGAATAAAAAATTGAGTAAAACAGGCGATTTTTAAAAAAATCGTAGGACCAGTTTTTGAGAAAATCGCAAAAAAGTGAAAAATTATACGACTAAACTACTACTTCCGGTTGACCGATTTTGATGAAAATGTTCGTGTCGGGTTCGGTAGTGGTATGTAACTTAAGTTTCAAGTTTCAAGTTCGAACAATGTTCCGTTCTTGAGATATTCTGTTCACACACACGCACACACGCACACACACACGCACACACACACACACACACACAGACACACACACAGACCAATCGCTAAAAACATGTTTTTTGGGTTCAGGGGGTCTGAAAACGTATAGATTCGGTGAAAACTCGATTTCGAAAAATCGACATGAAAACAATACTTTCCTTCCTATATATTCATATAGGCAAGAGAAAGTAAAAATAGCTTCTTTCTTAAGTTACAGAGTTGAAACAACGTAACAAACTAAATCGATTAAGTTCTTTGTTCGGTACAACTATTTCTAAAATAACTTTGTCTAAAAAGTACAATACGAGAATTAAATTCTTGAAAACCTTAACCATAATTACAAGGATGTTTTATGGTTTTCATCGAAAAATAAAACATTTAACTTTTATAAACTACTAAAGCATTGTACACAACTAACAAATTCTTTGGTAACGCCATTTTGATGAGAGAAAGATTACAAAATAATTTTTTAAGAAAACATAAAATTATTTGATTTTGTAAGAAAATATTAAAACATAAAATACTGAACAAAAGTTTGTAGTACTGTACTGTAATAAAGTGCAAACTACTGTAATTTTCAACCTGATGAAAATTAAACACAATCCGAACACAGAATCATGAATATAAATGGACGAATAAAGAGTTTACTGAGACATTCAACAATACAAGGTATATTTAAAATTAAAAACTACATATGATTTTACTCGTTCAAATTAAATAAAATTAGAGAAAACAAGGAGTAGTATGCAAACTTTATTATTTTACAAAATCCAATAAAACTGTATAAGTAGTAAATTTGTTTATTTTGTTCCTGTGAATTTAATTGAAAAATAATATTAGTACAAACTGAATAAGAAATTACTACTATGGATAAAGAAAATACTTTTTGGATTTAGATAATTTATGTGTTTTGAGTAATAAGAACAACAATTATACTCGTACATTATAGTTTCTTTGTTTTATATTTTAATTTTTCATGTTAACTAATATCTAACTAATATATTTTACGTTAAAAATTATAAATATTTTCATCAATTATTTATTTACTATTCCTTTACTATAGGACTGATTCCTTTTTACTTTCTCTTGCCTATATGAATAAATAGGAAGGAGAGTATTGTTTTTATGTCGATTTTTTGAAATTGAGTTTTCACCGGATCTACACGTTTTCAGACCCCCTGAACCCAAAAAATATGTTTTTAGCGATTGGTCTCTCTCTCTCTCTCTCTCTCTGTGTATGTGTGTGTGTAAACAAAATATCACAACAACGGAACATTGTACAAACTTGAAACTTGAAACTTAAGTTAGATACCACTAGAGGACCCCGACACTAACATTTTCATCAAAACCGGTCTACCGGAAGTAGCAGTTTATTCGTGTCATTTTTAACTTTTTTGCGATTTTCTCATAAATGACTCCTACGATTTTTTTTAAAAATCGCCTCATTTACTAAATTTTTTAAGCTCTACAAGATCGGATAGGCGCCATGTCTGCTAAAATTCTTCGGAAGGTTGTTTTCACGTCAAAAATTTCTTTTTTTAAGATTGCGGCTTTAATATGCATTTTAGCGCAAAAATGTACATAATGAAAGTTGTAGAAAATTTTAAATCATACAACTTTTTTAATTAAGTTAAATTTTATCTTAAGTAGATTTTTTTCAACATGTTACAATTCGAGACTATAATTATTTTAATACAAATCAATTTTGAAGCGGTTTTTCCGCTAAATTACAAATATATTTTTAACATAGCGTTGGTCAAAAATTGTTATTTATAAGAATCTAATTCTTAATTATCTTTAACTTTGTTATATGCTCTCGTGTCCTAAAATGCACCGTAAGGCTGTCAAACCTGAACATTCAAATAAAAGCAGAGCCACCTCATGAATTTTCCCAGGTATATCAAAATTAACCCCAACACATGCAGAAAACGAGGGAAGTTAAAAATAGTTATAGCCGTTTTTGAAAATATGTATTTCCGTATTACACCACTGTACTGATAAAGTAGGTAGGCCTACTTTTTATCTTAGAGCTATATATCTATTTAGCTTTATATCTATTTATCTTAGAGCTCTTGGGTTCGTTAAGAAAACTGGTTTTCAATTTTTTTGGCCAGCGGACGGATATCCTTCTAAAACACTTTCTTTGCTTCTTGTGGTCATGAAACGTGAAAACCGATTGAAATCCGAGAATCTATCCTCGAAATAGGGTTAAAAAATATTTTGAGAAATTACATACGAGTACATCAAACTTATAACCTTAAATTTGTAAGTACGATACAAGAAACGAATACCTACCTCTTCTAGACAAAGTGAGAAACACATTATGAGATACAAATCTACCTCATAATGTGTGTTTCTCGCTTCACTTTAATTTCAGTTAGCTTTAGAATATATATAATTGAAATTAAGATTACTAAAAATTTAACAAGTAAAGATTACATGAGATTTAAAAATGAAATGCAAAAATAGGGTATTAATGAGAGAGGGGTCATGTAGAAGTGATGATAAATGAAATGCGAAGTTAACTGTGAGTTCACTTATAGTATCTGGAAAGAAAATGTTTATAAAAATCCTAGATATGGTTGTCTAACCATAGTAGTATATGTCAATTTTCACCTCCTAGAAAAATGGAAGCGTGACTTACTATAGAGGAATATGTACGTAAAAATTAATTTAATGTAAGTTATAAAAATGTAATTTTGGGAAAAAAGTATTATTATTCTATTGAAATTTTTCTTCAGCCACAATACTTTATCACTCTATAAAATAAATAGAGCACACTAAAGTAAACAAATGGTTTTTCTTTACAACATACGTGACATGTAGGCTACATGTCTGGACTCAGGTACGTGAGTACATAACGCACATTTCATTTTTGTTCAAAAACTTCGGGCAAAATGCAGGTTATACTCTAGCAAACACAGTATTTTCTACCGTTTTTAAAAGATGACGTACGCAATTCTACGTGATTCCATTCACCCAGTATTACTTTTAAAATTTGTGACGGTTCTATCGATTAAAAAATATTCATCAAAATCGATTATACCATTTGGCCTCGGAAAACATGTAGCTAATTGTTTCTAGTATCAACTGCGCCAAATAAGTAGTTTTCTATTATTTAATCAATTAAATCGTAAGGAGATAATTTATTGGAAACTTTTCCAAAAGCTATAACATTTTTCATACCTGTAAAATTGTTTAAAAGAATGCGAAATAAAAAATTAAAATCTACATACTAATCAGGATACGAATAGGTTTGAAAATAAAGTTTATTACTAGGTAAATGCGGTGACTTTTAATAAAGTTTACAATATTACAGAATCATCTTCATTGACAGAAGTAATTCAAGAGTTGATTAAAACAGTTCTGTTTATTTTATTCTGTATAAATCAACGAAAGTTATAACTAAACTGTTTGCAGAAAGAATCACCATTCAATTTAATGGATAGAAATTAGTTGAAGAACATTTTTATTGAAACGAACGAAAAATTGTACTTGTAGTCTTGTAGTTTTAGGAAGCACAATACGGGTATTTATTGATTACAGATTGAAAATCTCTAAAAGCAAACACAACGTAATTATATTTAGGAAGTAAAGATATTGACAACAATTTTATTATTTATATATGGATTTTTAAGTAACTAAAGTAGAAGTAGCTATTAGGTAATGGGATTAAAAGACACTGACTAGTAAAGTAAGTATTGTAAACAGACTAGCTTTTTCAATAATTATTAAAAACTACAAGATAAAGATATGAAAACAATTTCCAAACTAATATTTCTAAATCATCCAGTCTACTTTTAGTAAAGAGAACACAGACCAAAAGAAAAACTGAGCGAAAAAGAATTGTTGAATTGAAAATGTGATAAAGAATTCTTTTATAACTCCCAAATAGACGCATGTCTCTGACCTAAACGGTTTATCTACATCTTTCTTTTATTGGAAAGATTTTCTTCTTATTGTCATGAGTAAAACCTTTATTAATTTACAGGAAAGTGTTACTACGACTTACCAAAAGTATGACTTTCATATTAAAAAGAAAGCAATCAAAATGCTTCTTGCAAGAAACTTTGTCTTCAGTAGATTAAATTCAAATTTGGTGTTTTCGGTTAACTAAATATTTTATTTGCATTTAAATTAATTCTGCACCAAATATAATATTACGTAATATAATTAAATAACTAATTGCAATATAATAATTTAGTCTAACACTTTCCAACATGATACAAGTTGTTCGGATATTATTAATTTAAATAATTCATAAGAATATTATTTCCTCAAGTACCAATACTGTGAGACTTGGTTGAAATAATAATAAAAAAAGCAGTTTTACAGTCCATTAAATTCTGTACACGGAAGTTTAATTGTTCTGTTTTACAACTATCAATTTAAACTTGAAAGAGTTCCTTATTTTATTAAAATTAAAAATTTCTTTGTTTCGATGGTCAATACATCTGTGTATATTTGCCGCCTACGTAGAGTAGAGGTTGCGCGCTAGCCTACCACGCGGAGGTATCGGGTTTGATTCCCGGCTAGGGTCTTGAAATTATAACAAGTCAGAACCCGCACTTTCAGTTACATAGCTCACCATAGTCGCTGGTGACGAAGCTGTTGATGCGACTGTACATTGACTAAAAAAATCTGAGTATTAATGCTAAATTTTTCAAGGACTGACTCATTCATTTACTCACCATCAACACAAGTGGTAGAAACGGTAACTACCTGAAGCAATAAATATTATTTCTGTACCTCCAGAGCGCTGTAATTCAAAAAAATCTGGTGTGAAACACTCACACAACTTTCTCTTGCCAATGCAAATAAATAAAAATAATCCTAACATTAGTAATAAAACATTAGAAATAAACAAAAAACTAACCTCAATAAACAACCTAATTTTAATCATGAGTGAAAGACACAAAAGGAAAATCAACCTCAGTTTGGCTTAAATATACAGAAAATCACTCTTTCACACTAAACTAGGCTCTGTAGAGAAAAATGCTCTAAATAAAAGATGTAGATCTTTTAATTTCCTACAAATATGAATATATATACACTTTTTTCGTAAAATGCATACCAAGGCCGAAATATTAAAAAATCGATTTTTCACACGTTTTCGTGAGAAAAAACAGAAAATCGCTAATTACTGCTAAACTAAGCGTTATACAAAAAAATGTTAGAAATAAAAGTTGTAGACCTTTAAATTCTCTACATTTCTTAATATATAAATTTTTGCGTTAAAATTCATATTAAAGCCGTAATCTTAAAAAAACAATTTCTTTACGTGAAAACAGCCTCACCAAGAATTTCAGAAAACATGGCGCCTACCCTATCTTGTAGAGAATAAAAAATTGAATAAACCAGGCGATTTTAACAAAAATCGTAAGACTAGTTTTTGAGAAAATCACAAAAAAGTGAAAAATTACACGAATAAACTACTACTTCCGGTTGACCGATTTTGATGAAAATGTTCGTGTCGGGTTTGGTAGTGGTATATAGCTTAAGTTCCAAGTTTCAAGTTTGTACAATGTTCCGTTCTTGAGATGTTCTGTTCACACACACACGCACGTACGCACGCACGCACGTGCACACACACACACACACAGACCAATCGCTAAAAACATGTTTTTTGGGTTCAGGGGGTCTGAAAACGTGTAGATCCGGTGAAAACTCGATTTCAAAAAATCGACATGAAAACAACACTTTCCTTCCTATATATTCATATAGGCAAGAGAAAGTAAAAATAGGTCGGTATTAGTTTCCTTAAAATGATACCTAAAAAATGAGTTCGTAATGAAACCGGGAAAACAATAAACTAGCTCATGTGTTGCACCTCACTGAAGCCTCAGTCGGTGCCAGTTCTATCACTACAGTATATTCACTTAGTGAGTTTTCAAAGAACTGAAAACTGAGTTTTCACTTAATTGAAAAAAACTGATTCTTGTGAATAAACTGAAGAAATAAAACCATTATGGTATCCTTTAAAAAAGTATTTACGAGCTCGTAATCAGAACACTTGAAAAACCAAATAATATTTTACCCATTCAATTTTTTAAAAATTATTTAATGTAAAAATCAAAAGTAAACTTAAAATACGTATAGATTGCTGAAATTCTATTCAGTGTGAACTACAACGTGTTGTAAACATTTAACACAGAGACTTGTGTAGATGTATGTAGTAATACTGTATTTAATAAGTTACTTATTATTTTTCATTATTAAGTATAATTGAAATATTTACCATACGTTTTACCATTTAAGGCCTTCATATTTATATAATTATTGAAACAATTAATACATGTATTTTGAAGCGAATTTAATATCAAAATGTAATTCGAATAATTTTATAAAATTAATTAATATGACTGTGAATTCTGGGAGTTAGGTCATCTTGGTAATGGTTGTGATAAGACTTGTACAGTAGTAAAAGGAATGTTGAGGGACATAAAGGAATGGTATGTGAGAATTGCAGATATACCGGATTTTCAGCTATTCTCCTAACATGCTGTATAACTGTCATGGTAATTATTTTACACAGCAGGTATTCTAAAGCTACTAATTTAAAAAAGTACACTCAAATGGATGATTGAAATATTATACAAATATCCAAAAGAAATGTTATTGAACAAAACTAGTTGTAGGCCTACAGGTTTTTACTCGTTAAATTTTTGTCCTATTGATTCAATTTATCATTACAAAATTAGAATTTTACTGTCTCCGTGGCGAAGTGGTTAGATAAGGTCATAGTTCGATTTCTCACCAGGGTCTAGAAAATTATTACAAGTTCAAACCAACCGTTCTTTAACCCAAAGAAGTTGTTACGACTTAACTGCTGATAGAACTTAAATAAACTAACAGGAGTAGAATTTAAAAATAGTTTTACAGGTTGGTATTAATCGCTGTAAAGATCTATTAAATACTTTAAATGTTTATATGGATTTAATTGTTCAGTGTTACGTTACTGAAGATAACTCACTGCGTTGGTCTAGTGGTAAAGTCGTCGCCGCGAGTCAGCTGTTTAACTGCTGATTGTCGGAGATGAAGGTTCCGGGGTTCAAATCCTAGTAAAGGTGGTTACTTTTAAACAGATTTGTTTACTAAACAGTGGTTATCGGTGTTTTTTGATGGTTAGGGTTCAAATACCATACCTTCTCAAGAATAGTCGGCCTGAATCTGTACAAGACTTCACCTCATACGTATCATCATCATTGAATCATGGCGTTGCTTATTGTTCTTAAATTTAACAGATTGCAATGTACACACATTAGGGATAAAAAAAAGTTATTGATTTAATTTATATAAAAATATCTATCATAAAAGTACGTTAATGTAAGGAATATTCTTAAGATACAACGTCGCACACATTAAAAAAAATCTTACATCCAATCCTTTCTGACCCACCTTCAAGAAACAACATTTTTCACCACTTTATATTGTAAAATATTCAGTACAAAGTTTCCTCAAAGTATCGATTGACATTGGAAAAACATATTTGAGTAAAAGAAAATTTTATGAATAACCAACTCTACGAAAAGATTCAAAAAAAAATCAACTAACTGTCAGTCATAGCATGCATATTGCTTATAAAATAAACCGATAAAGAATAAAATCAGGGCTGAGGGTCGAATTCGAAGTCAGGAGGAATATAATGGTTCCAGTTTAAAAATGGGTAAAATAGAAGAAAGAATACATAAAAACCAAAACACTTACATTCGCTAAATTATAGTTGTGAAATAAATTTACTAGGCCTACGCAAAATTGTTTGATTTCAAACTGAACTTCTTAAAGAATTCTGTACTCCATTGAATCGTTCGCACACTCATTTTATCATCTGATCTAGATAAAAATAAAAGGAAAAATGTAATCTTTAATAATACGATATAAATAATTCACGTTTGTTTAAGTACTTACGGGCAACTATAGAATATGTTATTTAGCAATACACAGTAAAATTTAAATATACTAATTTGGTACTTAAAATAAAATGAATGATTATCGCTCTCTCAGTTAACTTCAATTTAATTAACATATTAAACAATGCTCTTGTAGCGGTAGCGCGCTAGTATAAAAAGCGGTGGTCCCGGATTTGATTCCCAGCCTGGGCCTGTAAATTAGAACAAGTCACAACCAACCGATCCAATTACACAACCCACCGTAGTCGCTAGTAGTTAAGCTGCTGATGCGACTTTAAATAACATTGAAAAAATCATTTGGAATGTAAAATATAATTGTTTATGAATTTCAGCTTTTCTAAAATTCTCAGAAATTAGAATGACTTCCATGAGCAATTAGTGTTAATAAATTAAAAGACACCTGATATTTCTAAAGTATATATTTTCATTCAGTAATACAGAACGGTGCAATTAGTAATCGTCCTAATAAGACTAAACAAGTAAGGCCTAAATATTTTTAATGGTACTTCTCAATGATAATTTAATTAAGTTAGTAAGAAAAAAAGACTGAATAATCTTAAAAAACAAAATAATTGTATTTTTTAATATCTTGTACCTTAACATAAGACAAAATAAAATAATTCAATAAGCTTAATAAAATATCAGTGTGTTCTAGCGGATAATGTATTATTCGTTAACTGTCGTTAAAGTAACTGTGTAAAGTAGTTAGTAGTCTACATTTTAAAATCCATTTCGTAAATTCTCTATTCGAGCCCATATAAGTTCTCAAAAATTGGTTTATTTAACCGGTCCAACATAAAAATAAGTAGTTTCCTTGATTTTATTTTACTGTAACTGAGATCAATTTTTTAAACGTGTATTTTTATGAATTTCTCTGTTTGGTTAATAACTAGTCTCACCTTTGAATCATTCTTCAAAACTGTGCCCAGGCATTTAAAACTGTGCAAGCTAACAAAATGTGTCTGGAATGAGAAGTGTCAAAGCATTTGTATCTGAAATCTTTTTTTTAATCATTTGAATTTAAAAGACTTGATAAGATATTTTCCGGCTGCTAATTTGTTTATTATCCGTTTCCTGATCACACACTGGTCAAAAACCGTTGTTTTCACAAAAATTCACAAGTACATAATGAAATCTACTAGAATAATGAACAATAAACCACTATATTTAACATTGTGTTATAATAATAAGATTCTACTTTTTAGTAACAAATAAAATTTTATTTAAAACAATTATAGTTATAGTGCATTACTTATACGGAAAAATAAGTGAAAATTTATTTCAATTTTTTTTGAAGTTGTATCGAAATCTTTATCATCAGCTACAACGGTGGATTATGGAACTAGAACTGTGGATTTTGACTTGTATTTGTCTAAAGACTAGCCGGAAATCGAAACCGGACTTAGTAGCCCAGCGCTTCAACCACTACGTCAAGGAGGCGACCATTTCAATATCGTTTGGAAATAGCTTCATCTAAAACAGTGGTGTCAAACTCAATTTTGAAGAGGGCCATATATTAAATTTAGAATGTGTAGGCGGGCCAGATTCAAATAACCAAAAATGTACTGAATTATTATAACATCTTATTTATTTAATTAAAATAATAAGTATGGTATATAATATACAGTTGTTAAAAATCATATCAAAGTTATAAAAGATGATAATTATTTTGAGCTCGAGGATCCAGATACCTGACTTCTCTTGTTTTTGACAAGATCATTCATGTCAGGTAGAAATGGCGTTACTGACTATTTCTCTCGCTTGTCTAGGCACGCGCTGCCCTTAAAAGTAACTTATAAATGTAGTGTGCGCATTTTATAACTTCCGTAGAGAAATCGAGTGAAGTCTTAAAGCTCTAAAAAAACATGATTCTTCTTTCTGTGACACATTGCGATCGCGGGCCGTATTGATACAGCCCGGGGGCCGGATGCGGCCCGCGGGCCGTATCTTTGACATGACTGATCTAAAATATAAATAAATATATAAGATATAATAAATAATAATAACAATAATATATATATATATATATATATATATATATTTATATATATATATAAATATATATATAATATATTATAAATAAATATGAGTAAATTTGATATAAATCCAAAAAGCATAACTTAAAATCTTCTAATAACTAGATCTATGGTTTAATTTTTTTTAGTAAAATGTTAACTCATGTAGAAAATGCTGAATAGAAGTTTAACCACAAATAAGAAAGCACTGCAGAAAGTATTCCGTAATAGGCCATTTGTAGCTGCATGCAAATTTAAACAAAATAAAGAATGTTAACAATCTAAAATTTTAGTGTAAAGTACACTATTATAAAACACTTTCGAAGATCACACAAATCCAGGAAAATATTCAAATCGGATTTCTTGTAATAATAAGTAGGCTATGCCTCTTCCTTTTTACTACGCGAAAAATCAAACTGCTTAATAAATTTTGTAATTATTGAAAACCTATATTACTATAATATTTACCGTATTAACTGTTCGATCCGTAATACTACATTAGTTTCTATTTATTTCTATCAGTTTCAGTTAAAAATTTCCATTTATTAAATCAGTAGAACAGTAAAAGAAACTTAATGTGCTGAAATTATAAATAATTAATACTTAAAACTAATTAATTAATAGTAATAATAATTTTATGCACATTACATTGTAATGTACAATAAATTAAATTAGGTCTATGTTTACGGACTATGAATTCAAATAGTTTATTAACTCTCTGACAAGTTTACATAATTATTTAACTCATGAAGACGGTCTACACTCTACTTTTTTTTATAAATTATTGGACTCATATCTGACACAAATCAGCAGGAGGTGTAGTTAAATGAGAGTGACAGACATTGAACAAGTGACAGTTGTATGAGGCCTATTCAACGTTATGGTTTAGAGAGTAAGAAAGTACATTTACTGTAAGAGTAAAATTTTCTCCTTTCTAAATAGATTAATTGGAATTTATTAAAATGTACAAATATGTGTGACATGTAATTTTGCAACAAAAAATTAAAATTATTTATTTGAAATATAATTTGTCATAACATTTAAGGGAATCATGAAGGCTGTATCTAATTGGCAAATTGGTATTTTTATATAAATGTTTGTTTTGGTCACAAAAATAATTATTTATTGCGACCATGTTGTGTATTAATAGACACAAACAGATAAAAATAACATACAGCAATTACAATAATTTACAGTAGGTTCAGTTACACTAGTTTCCATGAATTTTGATTCTTGTAGATTAGAAAATTTAATAAATTTTAGTATTTTTGTTTAACCTGAGTCATTAACGCAATACTGTATTTGCAATTGTATTATAAGTGAATTCCGTACAATGTTTAGATCAGGGCAGTGAACAAGTTAGGTCATTCATTCTCCTGATTCTTTCTTGATTCCGTCTTCAGTGATAATATGTCCGTTAATCCAGTTCAATCCCGGGATTATTCTTAGTTTCAGTTATGAAGAAATTCTTTAGACATTAGTCGTGGTCTCAAAACCCTATCCCTAAACTGAGGATCAGGGTTTTACTGTCAGAAATATCCTTCCCTTAGCCAGAGGCAATGTATGCATAAGGTTTCCGTCACAGCTACTTGGTATTTAGAGCTAGCTTATAAAGACAGCAACCCCAAGGCAACGACCCAGCTATTTCCCTGCTTCACAAACCAGTTACATTCAGGTTGTTAATCGCTGAGATGTGCCACTTGTTCCAGAATCATCGGGTTTTAGCAGGAAGAATTTTACAGTCATATACGGTACCACTCTGTGTTAATTACCGTAGTATACGAATATATTCATGCCAGGGTTTACAGCCCCAGCCGTAACTCACTCCTAAACACCACCTCTCTTTGTTTGGCCAGTCACCATCGAAAAGCCGCCGCAAAGTCATTGCCTCCTGCACACCATCCAACCACGTCATTTCCGGCCTATCCCTCCTTCTTTTACCGGCTGGCATCCACTCCAATACCCTCTTTGGCAAACTACCATCTTCCATCCTCTGCAAATGACCAAACCATTTTAATTGCTTCCAGGATATGGCATCCATGATATTTCCTTGAACGCCAATTTTTCTCCTAACTTCGGAATTCGATCGATGCGTGACACACCACAGCTCCGCCACCAGATATCCATCTCCACCGCTTTTAGGCGATCCTTCTGCCTCTTAGTACATACATTACCGTAGTAATATATTATAATTTATTGTTTCTGTGATAGGATTCAGCGCAGTATGTTACAAATCAGTATTAAACAGTATTTAAACAAAACCTGTAAGGAATATTCTTTACTGTAATTAGTAACAATATTAGCCATGCTTTAATGCACAATATACTATTTAAGTATTTTACATTTCTTTCTGGAAGCAAGAAGATACAGGCCTATACGTACATAAATTATAAATATATTGTTCATTCCATGATCACAAGCACTTTTGAGCAGTAAGATTTCATAGTGTCGCTCTACAGAGCTCTAAATAAAAATTGGATTGAAAATTTTATTATATTCTGTTTAGAGATTTGTCACATCACATTGGTAGTGAGGTGGTCACTGTCAATGTGATTGAAATTTCTAAAATATTTTTATACCAATAATGCAATGACAGTCTCGGGAATCAAAACCGATACCAACAGCGCCAAGGTGTTGTTGTTGTTGTTGTTTAGGTCATTAGCTGAAAAACTGGTTTGAACCTCTAGAGGCTTTACTAAGTAAAACGATGAATGAGGTGGTTTACCATGCCTTCCGCACTGAGTAGAAAAGTATGCTTAACAGCATGCCAGGCTCTCTGAAAAGCATCTACTTTCCACTCTGCAAATGACACCTTCACTTCATTTAACACAGGGTCTGGCTGCGTAATGAAATTAATTACTCTCAGAGTAGCTCCGACTAGTGTCTTTTAGGCATCTACTTCTTGTGTTCTTATATGCTTTAGTCATATAATTTGCTGACCATGTGATAAGAAACAGAACTATTCGTGTAGGTCCTGGAACTAGCAGATTGAGTGCAAATAACTGTTCATCTACCTGATCTGGACAGCCAAGGAGTTATCAACACAATATTCATAAAATCGTTATGAACTATAATTTCAATACGGTTTCTCGTAGAAAGATTTAAGATATGAAATAAACAAATTTACCGAATGAAACCAATATATTTATTTTCAAAGAGTAATTCGAACTAAAATTCTAAATGAATTGAATTTTGAAAAAGTAGAGTAGGCTACTCATATTGATTACAGCGCATTAAGGCGAAATCAAATAAAAGTCACTGATATTGTAATACTGTATTTTGTACAAAACTACTTCTTCGATGCAAAAACTACTTAGATTGAAAATGTAAATAATATTAAATTAAAATTAGAACTTATAAACTAGGATACAAATAAATTTCAATTAAATTGAGAAACTATTAAATAAAAAGTATCTATATTACAGAACAAAATTACAAAATCTGGAAAAGTTATTTAATATGAAATTTATAATTCAGCATGAATTTGTGATTGATGTAACAGAAATGAATACTTTCTTGTACTATTGATGCTTCTTGTATAAATTAATATTTCCTTACTGCATGGTAGCTATGTAGTACATACTAATGCATAACAAATGTTATCTTTTGTTAATAAAGTTTGTTTATAGATAAAATAGATGTTACGTATTTTTCAATTACATGAATAAAGACAACGTAAATTTTTAACCAAATACTAGGCGTTTACTATTCATCCAAAAATTTATATAACTTTAAAACCTACAACTCAATATTGCTATAATTTCCAATTCAAAACTATGTACATCACGTACAGAGACTATACGGAAATTTTTTAAAACAATAATGTAAATATACGGAATCAGCCGGAATTTTCATCAGCTTCACTACAAGTCTGGGCTAGCGCAGTAAATGGATTGAAAATCACTATAGTTGTTAAGTGACACCAATTGGGACAACGAATCTGCGTGGCAACCAGCAGATCTTCATACATGTGCACATATAAACGGGTGTAATGTGGAAATAACGCTAAGTGTTTATAATACTTTTACATATTTGCTAAAAGTTCTTTTAACCGATTGAAAATAATTATTAATGTTTTTAAAATGTTACCTATTTTTATTCAGAAATTGTTTCAAGAAGGAATAACTAAAAGTTAGAAACTTACAGAAAAAAACCATTAACAGACACATAAAAAACGCAGTGTATAAAGAAACTTGAAATCTATTATTTTATAAAACAAATTTATTTACCTAAACAAAGGAAAGACGATTTTGTTAATAAAAAAAAACCAGATTGATTTTCCCTTGTGAGGATTAGTGAGTTTTTCGATTAAACTAAACTGAAAAATCTATAAAAAAATTATCGAAATAATTTGACGGTAGGATTTAGAATTATATAGGACTAGTTGAACCTAGATCAAAATATAAATGTCTCGAAAAAATGGTTTAGATATAATAAATTATAAAAACTTTAAAGAAAACAGTATTTGATTTTGATGAGTGGGTCTACTTAGCAAGAAATTTGTACATTAGAGATAATATAAGTTTTGTCGGCTAAGTTATACAGCCCTGCTTGATAAGTTGACAGAAATGTGGGCGGAGGTAAAAGATGACACCCCAAACAAACAGAGCAGGCGTTTGTCATTTAGAAGTTTAAAAAGTAGCTTGGCATACTTAAACAGAATTTCCATTTTTTGTTAAAGAAATTTTACACAGGAAATTAAATAAAGAAAGTCGTTTCGTATTTTTCATAGATTTATTTTATAAGATAATCTCATTACTTACTCTTTGGCATTATAAGTGTTATATTATTTGGTATTAAGTAAATAATGTTATATGTAAGCAAGATAGTGGTAGTAAACACAGATTTCAAGAGTTAAACATTTTTTACAGGGAATTCTATCTTAAAAATTGTAATAAAAAGTTCATTGTATAGTTCCAAAATTATTTCCATAAGCTGCCACTCGTGACAGGTGATTACATTTTTTGTAGATTCGTTTGACTAATGATAAGTGATCGCAAGTGTTTTTTTTCTTAGAAAGAGTTACTAACAAATTAACGTCATGTATTAAAACTAATATAAAAAATCCTGCATATATCTAAGATCCGTTTTGAAAAGCCTGATAAATTTAATCAGTACCGTAATGTAGGAGGAAGTAAAAATCATTACAAAATCGCATTTACTGACGTTGAAACAAGAACCAAAATTTAAAATATCTCATATTGCAGCAGGAATTATGAAATTTCCTTGACCTATTAAACAAATTGTAATTAAACTTTTCAGTTTATCTTAAGTCATACCAACAGCTTAATTATTGGTGACAATGGTGGTTTATGGTTTTAAGTTCCTATTAGTGTGGTTTTGAGTGTTAAAAATTCCAGACCAGAGTGGGAAACTGAACCCGGGATCTACAGATTTGAAGTAAGTACAGTATAGCGCTCTATCACCACACTACAGAGACGACCAGTTGTAAATAAACTGATTCCATTCATCGTAATCGTAAATCAATTTTTGTGCTGTGCTTCCAGGACTGTTTTAGCACTAAAACTATCTGACAATAAGGAGTTTACACACATTTAACATTGGCAGATTGATCATAGTTTTTACGTGCTACAGAAGATATGAAGCAATTGGAGATTTTTGGGCCAAGGGGTAACGGTCTTAAGCGATTACTTTGATTTTGGAATATTGGCGGGTAACAACACTTGGTTAGGTATTTAGCTAGGAAACACGGTACCTTCAGCCTTACTGTTAAACTCAATGAAACGAAGACATCGAGACGGTTTCTTCGTTAAGGATTGTATCCATCAAGATTTGCGATTTCGTTACAATAAGGTTAAACTGGTCTAAATCCAACAAGGTGGTTTCTGCAGCTACGCTTATTGTAGTATGACGAAATTATTAGTTTTACTTTATGTAAAATGTTTAATTTAATCTATGTTAAATTATTTTTTATGTAAAATATTGTTTTAGTCAACCATAAATTATCCAAGCACATCCATCTACTAAAAACATTCAATTCCTGATTGAGAGTACTTTTTGACATCTACTGATAAATTCGCTTTGCTTAAGTCGGCGCAGCCAATAATGTTATTGATTACAGAGTATTTCGATCAACTGACCTTGACTTATCAAAACAAAAACTACAAATTACGCCCGTTGAATCTCACGGAGTGATACTATTCATCTATGAACTTGATTATAATCATAAAAACGATTCTGTAACTTTGAAATTCAAAACTTTTTAAAGATATTTATTTCATAGAAACCATCCTTCATAAGGATTCGGACAGGTTTCATTTCAGCTTAGTTTCAAGTGAGGCACAGCAGCCGTGCGTGTCGGAGCGTCACGCCATTATACTCCGTCCGTCAGCCGGAACTATGCGTACGATCATTCACACCGCCCGTCGACCTCCTCGACTAGTACCGGAAACTAACATCTGTTACCATGTTTAAAAGTTTATACATTGAAATGGTAAGCTTGAGTGTGTTTTCAATATTTTAGAATTATTTTAAAAAATTCATTACGTTAGAATTAGCGATAATAACACGCTGTAATGGCACAAAAACAATTTCCTCATTTAATTACACAATAATCAATATTTCTCATAATTTTCAGCAAGTTTTTTTGGGGAATATAACTATTGAACTTCCGTTTCTTGTAAAGTGGATTTCATTGACGTTCGAAGAAGAAAAAATTAGTTTGGTTATGGCAATTTATATAAAAGTACTTCTGAATAAAGAGTATCATATTAAATTTTACTGATGCTTCAAAAATAGCAGAAAATGATTGATAAATATGTATTTATTTGAGATCAGAAACAAATTTATCATTTTATTTTCTATCTAATTGTATGCAATTTTACGGCCTAGTTTCTTTAAATATTCTAAAAATCAAGTTTTGTCTACATTCTACTAATATACAATATTTTTGCCTGTTGATTGTATTTATTAGGGATATTAAGCTGAAAATTAATACCGGGGTATCATAATATGAACGGTCGAAAAGTTCATCGATTATACTGTCAAAATAAGAGCGCAACTCATGGTAAAGAGGGCAGTGTATTCATCATCACCAAATAAAACAGTTGACGTTAATTGCTGGAATATTTTATAGATAAATACTGAGATATGAAGAATATACATAATTGTGAGAAAGAATGTAGTCTGGTAGTCAGAATGTCGCACAACTTGTAAAAGAAACTTATATTCGTTGGTTGTGGAAAATGTAGTATTGAAGTTTGTATTCATTTATGGTTAACGCAAATACCGCTGCTTAACACTAAAAGATTAAATTCATGAAAAGCGGTTTTTTATTATTGAAAGATATCTTTTCTTTAGTACACGTTTCATTTGTGTATAAAAAAATCATTTTGAATTAGGTAGTTAAAACCGATCCTTTTATCCATATTAAGTAAGGTTTACTTTTTATACTACAAAAATTCAAATCAATTCAATAAATTAAATTTTTACAATAAGGGAACGGAGACTATGTTTTTTTGAACATTTAATAAAAATTTAGATTAAACCGGCTGGAAAAATAAAGTTTCAACAAGGTAATGAACCTCAAGATCAACCTGACAATCATTAAATGATCGTCAGGAAGCACGAACCACCAGAGGAAATATACAACTCTGAGAAATCTTCAGAAAGTGATCTTCAGGGAGGAAAGTGAAAGGAGGAGGCGTCAACCCCACAATATTGATCAAATTAGGAGAGAAAGATCGGAAAGAAGCAGAGAACAAAGATTGGACAGAGGATGAGGAAGTGATCTAAATACTGAACTATCGTACTATCTTCAACGAACTATTAAAAAAACTTTTTTCTTTAAATTTAGTAAGTTATATCGTTTCAAACGAATACTAAATTAATTGAAAAAGAGATACAAATGTCCATGAAACAGTTTCATAACTATCATAACTTTAGATTCAGTGAACAGAATGTAATAATTATTTAATAGTATTAAATATTGTTGAATACATCTATAAAAATAAAACTAAATAGTCCTAAATGTGTTTATAATGGGCATTAAATCCAGGCCACTGGTATTTGTAGGATACAATGCAGGATATTTTATACAATAATATTAATGTAAAAAGGAAAACTTCAGTCCAGACCGGTGCCTAATGTATAACATTTGATGGATGAATATACTGATATAATTCGTCCGTTTAAATTAAAACTACCGTACTACTAATCCGTCTCATAAAACTATCACATCATTTCAGTCCTACGTTTTATACGACTGACTTTAAAATTATGGATCGTCTTCACAATTATAAAAGTGATTTCAAATGGACTCGCTCTTAAAAAGTTTAAAGGAAAAATAAAAGGTACTTCAAATAAGAAATTGGAAAATCCTTTAATTTCTAAAGACAAATCAAAAAATCTAATTATCTTTAGTAGTTTCTCTTAAAAGCATTTCAGGGAGTTTCTTTGTTTTAATTGTGTATGGGGGGGGGTTTGAAAGTAAGCACAACGGCATCTAAAAATTCTGTTCTAAAATAACATAAAGGCAATAAATACTCCAGAGAAAATTGTCTAAGTCTAATCAGTAATAATTCACGAATAACTGGAAACGTAACGTAAAATCAGCCTGGATCAATATAAAACAACCGAAAAATCCTGCATGCTTTAAGGTTTTCATTTCATTTTTATTCCGCAGTAAAATGTAAAATGTATTAGTTTTTTTTGTTAAACCCCTAAAGAACAGGTTTTCCAAATTTCAGCTCTCTAGATAATCGGGAGATAACTAGTTACATGTAACTGGGTGAATGAGTCAGTTAGTCAGTGAGGACTTCCGCGTTTATAAATAATTATTTTATTATGAAGTAAATATTCCATAATTCAAAACTCCCATTCATGAGACGACCCATTACAAGGCTGGTGGCAATTTTTAAAAAGGCTTACCTTTGACTTATGGCAAAAACTATTAGTGAATTTTTTCTGTATCTACTCTTTAAGAGGAATCGAATGGCACTATTTTTGTTTTCAAATTCCGTCTTTGATTTCTTGACTTCCGGTCGAAAACGAATTTTGAAACCTAATGATTTCTGTATCTACACTTAAAGAGGAATCGAATGACACTATTTTTGTTTCCAAATTCCGACTTTAATTTTTTAACTTTCGGTTTTGGGCGACTTACGGTTAAAACCGGAACTTCAGACCCAATTCACAGCCATTAACTTTTTGTGTAGTTTACGAATCCGAAAAACGTTTGATGCTACCTCTTGTAGTTTCTGACATCTGGGCGTGAAGGATAGACAAAGGAAAATGATAGATGACAATTTTAAACAATACTCAATTTTACAACAATACGCGACAATTTTAAACAATATTTAAAAATTGCCACCAATAATATGTGTATTCACCGTATATTTTGCAAAATTATTTAATAAAAATATGCAGTTTTTCTTTTGGTGAAGGCTTGGAATTTTAATTTCATCCCACATTATTTTAAGAATTAACGTACAAAATTAAAAGAACCTAGGTACTGGTCATTTAGTTTTAGACTATCATAATAATAAAACACTGATTTCATTGTGTTGATACAGCACAGTTTTTATTTATACACACACTATGGCTGTCACTTTTAATTTTTATAAGTTATATATTAGACAGACTATAAAAGTAAATATTGAGAATTATAATAATATAGGGTGATTCAAAAAGAGCGCCGGTTTTGATACATCAAATTAAGAGATTTATTTTATTGAAAAACTGAAAATAAATACATCAACAAGTTCATCTTTTCTTCCGATTTTATGTATGAAAAATGATGTCATGCATGTGTCCTCCTCTACTGCGCTGGCACGCATCAACTCTGTCCATGAAATTGGATATTACTGCACGACAAGTTTCGACTTCCATTTGCCCGATAACCCGCCGAATTTCCTCCTTCAAGTCATTGATGTTTCGGGGTTTATTGGCATACACCAATGACTTCAGATGACCCCAAAGAGGAAAGTCACAAGGCGTCAAGTCACACGACCTTGGTAGCCATTGATGGTCGGAATTACGAGAAATGATGCGATCCTGGAACCGTTCACGGAGCAACAACATTGTTTCTCGTGCAGCGTGACAGGTGGCACCATCCTGCTGAAACCACAACTCGTCAATGTCCATTCCATCCAAATGACGCCACAAAAACTCCCTAATTTGCTGGGTTAACAGCCACACTGTCACGAACCAACGCAACGTTCTGCTCAGTTTGACCAGAACGACGACGTCCAGAACTTTTAAGGTCGACTGTTGAACCCGTCTCAAAAAACTTTTTCATGAGCCTGCAAACTGTTGATTCATTCGGTGCTTCATTACGTCCTAGAGTACCGCGAAGTCGCCTGGCAGTAGCCGCATAACTCTCTCCACTCTGGTAAAATGTTTTGACGATTAACACTCGTTGCGCAATAGCAAACCTCTCCATGGTTAGACACAGACTGCGAGAGTAGGTACTACACTGCGAACAAGAGAAACTACAACTGAATCGTCAATCGGAATGTTCTCCGAAATAGAAATGAGGTCTAACAATGTTGCCAACCGATAAACAAAAATTTACCAGCCGTTTAAAAACCGGCGCTCTTTTTGAATCACCCGTTATATTGTAAAAAGAAGGATTTCTGAAGAAACTAGAAAATATAGCTCAGTTTATTAAGTCATCGAAGAACATTTTATCGTGACCACTAAAAATAACATCCAGCTCATTACGTAATTTGTTTTTAGAACTAACGGAAACGCCAGGTGTTAAAAAGGAACTGAGTGTAAGAAACCAGAACCAAAACATTATTTCGTTCTTATTGTCTGCGTAGGCCAACACAACATTTTTAGATAAGTAGTAACGCTTAGTTTAATATATTATAATTTTGATAGTCTAAATGTACAGTACTACCGGTAATTTTAATTTTGTAGGTTTATTCTTAAAATAATGTCGGATAAAATTCCACGCCGCCTCCAAAAAATTTACTGCACATTTTTTTCTTGCAAAATATAAGCTACTTTAATTACTCGTCATTGCGCTCTTCCAACTTTTATATGAATGCTAAAAAGGTTCTGTAAACTCCTGATTTTATTCCATAATGATGGAAAATAAGTATTTCAGAAAACACACTTAGTTATACCAAATTGGCAGCGAGAAACACATTATACATACATATAAATTATAAAATACATTATAAAGATAATCAAACCAGTATAAAATATATATATAATTATTGTAATTTGAAAGTATATTTACCAGAATAAATCTACACAATAAATAATAAAAAATTTGGTAAAACTTTTACGTGCAAGGCATTAATGCTCTTTAACTGTCCAGCTTGTTTTCCTTACATTAAAAAGCAGTCGTGGGTTTGAAACCCGCTCAGGCACGGCCTATTTTCTACGTTACAAAATATTATTCATCCTTCATTACACGCAGTAAGTTACAACCCAATGTCGTCGCTAATGACCACTGTAGTTCATACGACGTTAAATAAATAAATAAATAAATAAAAAAAAGTAGCACGATATAATTGATCACGTTCCTATCACAGAAGCGTTTTCTTTGTAAATGAAGGTTAACCTCACTTTCATACGAGCATCTACTTTCGGTTTCATAATTATATACACCCGAGTTTGAACCCTTGCATCTCCAAAACGATGAGTGTCTATTAGTCTATTAGTGTAATAATTGTACCAAACGATTGAGCAGTTACTGAGATAGCAAGAGTTCAGAATATTATAAATAAATCAAAATTTAAGGAACGTACGCATTTGAAATTTCGTACGCGCTGTCAGAATGTAATTGGCTATGTTGCGTTAAAATTTCAAATTTTCCAGTCAAATAATTCTCGAGCTATACGCCTCTTAAACGCATGAAATTCTTTGCGGTAGCAAAAAACTGGGTCTTTTTGTCTTCCAACCTCTATATGGCAATTTTGAAACAACATTAAAAACATACGTTTATTATAGGTAAACGCAGAATAAAATGAGCTAAATGATGAAGTAAAGTATGTTGAAATCCGACTCATCCTTTTGGAGAAGTAAGGGTTCAACCTCGGATGTATATAATTATGAAACCTAAAAAGTATTAAATTTGTTTCTAGAAAACATATAGCGCAAATCAGGTACCAGCCAAGATTTTAGTTTGGGGGAGGCTGAGTCTGGAAATTTTCTGTTTGTTTTACGTCTGACTGTTATACACTCAAGGCTATTGAAGGGCGATAGATGAAAAAATTTCAAATCTTACCGGGCATCGAACGCGGGACCTCCGGCAAATTAGTCTGATACGAAACTTGTGTTTCATTTCAAAGGTGTTGAAGCTCCTTAAGCCCCGTCGTCAATAAAATAAATCGTTATTGCCTGACGTCAATAATAATTTTACACAACTACAACCGAAATGTTATTACTGTTTGCAATGAAAAAACTGTAATTGAATTTTATTTTGCCACAAATGCCATGAAAACGGTGGAAGCATCATTCAGTAGGTTACCAGCCAGAAAAATCTTTCATTGATACAATGCAAATAAGTCTCTGTATTTACCAATCTGCAACTACGCCTACACACGTACATACATATAAATGAATGTGTCATAAACATAATGGTGAATCTTGTAATTTTGATTGTACGTGATGAACTTAAGCGGGTTACATTAATGCCAATTGGTTTATATTCAACACACGTACCTTTTATGCTTTGTAATGCATGTGTTAGTGACTACCTGCAGTTATTTTATGCTAAAGAATTGGTGGAAAATAAATTCAAATGTAATTATGCAAAATTTAATTTAAAATAACTGAAAACCACAATTTTTTAACCTGGATGCATGTTACATATCTTTAAATACTTAAATGATTTGTTTTCGTATGGTCTTAATTAAAATAGCTTCACGTCACGGTCGTTATCGACTACGTAAGGAATAATTTGGTGAGGAATTGTCTTAATATTTTTATTTTTTTTTCTGAAATCGAACACGTGACCTTAGGTTTAGTGGTTTTCAAACTAAACCATCGGGCGGTTACTATAACTTTAACATTTGGTTTACTTATCGGCAATAAGAAATATAATACTTTAGAATCAGCACTAAATAATATTATTAGTAATAACATACTTGCTAATTTAGTAATTTAGTAATATCATCTTGCTAATTTCATGTAAACTGATAAAATTAAATTAGTCTGGGCTTATGTTTGAAATATTTTAATTTTTTATCTAAAAGTTTTTTTTTATAAACCCTTAATCAAATCGTTGTGGATGTACGGATACCAGATCTATTGTTCAGCTAAACAAAACTGCTGAGGACAGGTTGTTAATGCTCCCTTATAAATTTCTAATGATACACTGCAACCAGATCTTAACATCTCTTACATAGATGAAACAAATCACCAGATATACTAGCGGTTTAAATAAAAATTGGAAAACAATAACAATGCGCGTTCTGAACTGTCTACATTTACCAGACAACCCTGATCGTCGGCTCGGTAGAAGTTGATACAGAGATTTGGGATAATTTTACAAGTCATCTGGTTTTATTTTTCTTCTTAGTAAGCATTTAAAAAAATTTAACTAATTTAATCTGTAATTTTTGAACATAAAGTTTATCAATGCCATGGCATTTAAAGGTGAGGGTCCTCTTAATGAGTGGCATTATCCGCAAAAGTGGTAAAAAGTTATCAATCAGCTGGAAGTATAATATTTACTAGTTGTGCAGAGCTGCTAACTTGTATATTTAATCGAATAAAGTGAAAAAAAATCTGGTGTGAAACACTCACAACTTTCTCTTGCCAATGCAAATAATTTACAATATAACCTAACATTAACAACAAAACATTAGAAAACAAAAAACTAATCTCGATAAACATAACCTAATTTTAATTAAGAGTGAAATCGCTAATTACCGATAAACTAAGCGTTATACAATAAACAATTTGAAATAAAAGTTGTAGGATTTTAAATTCTCTACAACTTTTATTATATACATTTTTGCGGTAAAACCATATGAAAGCCGCCATCTTAAAAATACAATGTTTTACGAGAAAACAGCCTTCACAAGAATTTCAGCAGACATGACGCCTACCCTGTCTTGTAGAGCATAAAAAATTAAGTAAATGAGGCGATTTTTAAAAAAAATCATAGCCGTTTTGAGAAAATTTCAAAAAAGTGAAAAATGACACGGTAAACTACTACTTCCGTTTGACCGATTTTGATGAAATGTTGGTGTTGGGACCGGTGGTAGTATCTAACTTAAGTTTTAAGTTTCAAGTTCGTTCTTAAGATATTCTGTTCACACACACACACACACACACACACACGAATCGCTAAAAACATGTTTTCTTGGGTTCAGGGGGTCCTAAAACGTGTAGATCTGGTGAAAACTCGATTTGAAAACAATACTTTCCTTCCTATATATTCATGCAGGCAAGAGAAAGTAAAAATTTGTTTAAAAGAAAAATTTAACAACGAAGTTAAGCAGACAATTAACTACTTAATAGCAGACGGAGAATAGCAGTGTATAACACTGATGTCTTTGTAGAATACGCTGTAATTATAAGGAAAATTATGCATCTATTTTAAGTCGACTACACGGGTGATATAATTGATTTGGTGCCCGTTCTAGAACGGATCATTTAACTATTTAGATTTTACTAATACTAAATATTAGCTTGCTTGATCAATTTAGATCGCATAAAAAGCTTTGTTAATTCATAAAATAATTAATTTAAATTTAGGTTATAATTAGAGAAGAGTTAGAAAAATCATAAACAGAAAAAAAGAGAATAATTGGTTCAAAAATTGAAATGGTAAATAAAGGTAGACAATAGTGAGCAAATAATCCCCCAAATAAACAAATGAAGAACAATAAATGATGAAATAATTAAGAGAAGATTGAGATTTAACGGACATATGGTAAGGGGTGAACCAATAAAGACTTACATGAAATATCTGAAAACCTGAAAGAATACAAAAGCAAGCTAAGTAGGTTCAAAGAAACAGAAAAAGACCTAATGACACCGAACGTAAATAAAGATCTACGAAAATATGAATACTGTAATAAATTTAGAAAAATAATTGAAGAACACATGGATTTTCCAGAAGAAGTTTAGAAAAACAACATACCGAAGTGGAACAAAGAAAGATACCATTTTCGGAATTAATGGAGAAGAACTGGGAAGAGAAAAATCCTAAGCTCAAAATAAGAACTCCAAGAAGAAAATTTAAAGGCGTTTCACAAACATGATAACCGTAATCCTAAGTTGACTGAAACGATAAAAATAATTAACTTTTTAAGTAATTAACACGTAAATATGATGTATTTTTTGTAAGTGACATGTCATTAATTATCCTGGTTATGCGTGGTAACATGATTGTTATCATCATCGTCGTGTACACTAATGATGATTTAATTTGAAAATTTTTAATCACATTTTTGTTAAAATATTCTTCTGACTACCTAATAGGACTAGTCAGTTTGTAATTGACTGCTAAGTTAAAAGTTTTGGGATATAACGGGTGATTCAAAAAGAGCGCCGGTTTCTAAACGGCTGGTAAATTTTTGTTTATCGGTTGGCAACATTGTTAGACCTCATTTCTATTTCGGAGAACATTCCGATTGACGATTCAGTTGTAGTTTCTCTTGTTCGCAATGTAGTACTCTCGCAGTCTGTGTCTAACCATGGAGAAGTTTACTATTGCACAACGAGTGTTAATCGTCAAAACATTTTACCAGAGTGGAGAGAGTTATGCGGCTACTGTCAGGCGACTTCGCGGTACTCTAGGACGTAATGAAGCACCGAATGAATCAACAGTTCGCAGGCTCATGAAAAAGTTTTTTGAGACGGGTTCAACAGTCGACATTAAAAGTTCTGGACGTCGTCGTTCTGGCCGAACTGAGCAGAACGTTGCGTTGGTTCGTGACAGTGTGGCTGTTAGCCCAGCAAAATCAATACGTCGCCGTTCTCAACAATTGGGTTTACGATGTTCTTCTGTACGGAGAATTCTTCGGTACGATCTCCAATATCACCCGTATAAAATTCAGTTGCTGCACGAGAAACAATGTTGTTGCTCCGTGAACGGTTCCAGGATCGCATCATTTCTCGTAATTCCGACCATCAATGGCCACCAAGGTCGTGTGACTTGACGCCTTGTGACTTTCATCTTTGGGGTCATCTGAAGTCATTGGTGTATGCCAATAAACCCCGAAACATCAATGACTTGAAGGAGGAAATTCGACGGGTTATCGGGCAAATGGAAGTCGAAACTTGTCGTGCAGTGATATCCAATTTCATGGACAGAGTTGATGCGTGCCAGCGCAGTAGAGGAGGACACATGCATGACATCATTTTTCATACATGAAATCGGAAGGTAAGATGTCGATTTTTCAAAATCGAGATTTCACCGGATCTACACGTTCTTAGACCCTCTGAACCCAAAAAACATGTTTTTAGCGGTTGGTCTGTGTGTATGTGTGTGTGCGTGTGCGCGTGCGCGTGTGCGTGTGTGTGTGTGCGCGCGCGTGTGTGTCTACACGATAGGTAGGCGCCATGTCTGCTGAAATTCTTGGGAAGGCTGTTTTCTTGTAAAAAAATGTTTTTTTTTTAAGATTGCGGCTTAAATATCCAATTTACCGCAAAAATAAATAAATAAAAGTTGTAGAGAATTTAATATTCTACAACTTTTATTCTATACAATTTTTTGTATAAAGCTTAGTTTAGCGGATATTAGTGATTTTCTGATTTTTCATGTAAAACTGTAAACAAATCGATTTTCTAAGATTTCAGCCTTAGTAATGCATTTCAAGACAAAACTGTGTTTTAAAATTTATAGGAAATTAACAGATCTACAACTTTTATTTAAAGCATTTTTCTCTACAGAGCTTAGTTTAGCGTCAAAAAGTACTTTTCCGTATTATTACGCCGAACTAAGGTTGATTTTCATTTTGCATCATTCACTCATAATTGAAATTAGGTTATATTTTAGAGATTAATTTTTTTATTTATTTCTGATTTTATTACTTGTTTAGGTTATATTGTTCATTATTTGCAATGGCAAGAGAAAGTCGTGTGAGTACCTCACACCAGGTATTTATAGTCTATTTTAAGTTACAACAGCTAGGTTATTAGGGACTACTCTGGGTTAAGGAACGGTGGGTTTGAACAGCCCGATGATCTTCCAAACCTTTGCCGGGAACTAAACCCTGTTACCAAGCTGCGCTGAAAAGTGTAGCACGCTAACGGAGGCGATTCAATTTTGTTGGTTTGAGAATTTTAATTTTCTTTTACTTGAAAAAAAAATTGATAACTAAACTAAATTTGTAATGATTGTTCCATTCCTACAGAATGTTTTTTATCCTTGGTGTAATAAATTAACAACAGAAAAACCTAGAATTTTCAAATTCAAATAAGCATTACAGTGTACTATTTAAAAAACCATTTTTATTTATTTATTTTCCAAATACATTTGTAATTTAATTGTTTCATAAAATTTAATGAAAAATATTACTAAACGTAAATTTCAATTAAGCTGCAATTTCAATATAAAAATTAATGCTATTTTTTTAATTGAACAGTCATTTTAATAAATTAATTTTACTACTTTTATATCATATTAAAATAATTTCCAATTGATCCTTTTAATTTCTTGATTACCGATTAATTTGCTAATGTGAATTTTTTTTAAATAAATTTTCACCAAAATTTAAATCTAATATACTTGGTAAATACAGAGATAATATTTTGACCTAGCGATCCTAATATTTTGTCATTGTAAAATAAACAGAATTATTTTCCATAAAAATATAAGTTAAAATAAACTTTGGAAAATTCAGTAAGTATAAAAGATATTTATTGCCCAATAGAACTGTCAAATTTTGAAGATTTATTGGACTTGCGTGTATAAGATACTCTAATTATACAAAGGTATGGTAGGTAGCAGAAAAAAATATGTTGGTGTTTGACTTCATCTATAGCTACTTCCAATAATGTGTTGATACTCAGTTTTTGTTATTAATATTTCATTATATACATATTAATAACGCGCCACTGTTTACTTGATTCCGAATTAAAACGTCTAAATACTAATTAATTAGAAATTATTTCATTTGATCAGTTTAGAAAAAATGTTTAGCAAAAACCTTATGCTATGAATATCAGTAGGACACGTTCCTTATCAAGCATTGGTATTTCAAATAAATTAAATATGAAAGTTAAAGTCAGGTCTGATTAAATAACATTTTTAATACGCGAAACTCTTCGATGTAGCAACATTTCAAAAGTGCAGGCTTTTCAATCTAAATTTTTAAGAACAAACGCTAGTGCCGCTCACTATTTTTAAAATTCAACCCTTCAGAACGATCTAAACATGCCCTTTGTGAATGAGTTGCTCAATCGACGTAGTATTCAAAATTTCATAGCCGACTTCCTCCCATCCGAATTCCTAGTACAACACCTAAGACAAAGAAACATAATAAAAGTATGAAGACTAAAAAGATGATGAAGTTGCGATCTACTAATTTAAGAGTACAAAATTATAATAGTAATAATTAATAAATGAAAAAATTAACCGGGATTGAAAGTTGTAATTTCAATGAACATTTTACTTTTTCATAATTATCTAGTTCCAGAGCTACATTATTTAGTTCCCATATAAATTAACTACTCGTAGTTCCTAGTTTGTTCCCGGGCTACAAAGAATAGTTCTGTTTCTTACCATACGGTCAACCATACGGTATATGACTGAAGCATTTAAGAACAGAAGGGGTAGAGGTGTAAAAGACACTAGTCAGAGTTATCTCCTCTGTGAGTCATAAATTTTATTATACAGCTAGATCCTGTGGTGAATGAAGTGAAGGTGACATTTGCAGGGTGGAAAGTAGATGCTTTTCAGAGGGCCTGGCATGCTGATAAGGATTTTTTCCACTCAGTGAGGAAGGCTATGGTAAACTACATCACTTCTTGTTTTACTTAGTAAAGCCTCAAGAGGTTCAAACAGCCTTTCGGCTGATGATCTCAACAAAACACAACATAGGTAATTATCATGCTATTTTTGTCTCTTGTTATTTTTCCCCGTTAGTGGTTATATTGTATTTTGTATAAGTGTCAAATAAAAGTGAAAAAATACGCAAAGTAAAATCACTTGTTTCAGTGTCAAGTTTTCACAAAAGAATAATAAGCAAGAAAAATTATTAGTAAACAAAACGTTTTCATTAAATTATGTAAAATGTTACATTTTGTATTGCTCTTAAAAACTTGTTTATAAGCAGCCTATTGCAATAAAAACACGGGAAAGTCTCACTTACATTTCCTGTGCAACTCCACCGGGAAAAACAGCAGGAGCTGAAAACAAGGGAAAATAATACTTAGTTGGTCAGTCAACGCAGTACTGTGTCATTACAAGGTTATTCTTTGTTACATAGACGAACAAAAAAAATAATTTAAGGTTCCGGTTAATAAAAAAACTACATGTTCGGGTAAATAATCCTAATTACTGTAATCGAATAATACTATCTACGTTTACCCACAGCCATCATTTTCTTAACATTTTTCAAAAAATCTGCGCTTACTTGACTAAACAATTGAATCGTACTAACTTTGGATAATTCGGTAGATTATTACACTGTTAATGTAACGCGTGTATCAGAAAGGCTTTACAACTCTGAAAACTCATATTAATTTATTCTTTTAACTTACAGACATGGTTTTAGTGTCATTTTACAGCAAAATATGTCAAAGTTTTTACCTTTAACCTAAACAGGTTCAATGTGACTTCCATTAGTTATGTGGCACACGTCCCATCTGAAGTCGATTTCATGCTCAATTCGCTGCAGCATATCTGGCGTAACTTGTTCAGTTGTGGCGTAGATTCTAGCTCTACGCTTTGGTAGAGAAGCCGGTAACGGTGGAACATACACGGTATCTTTAATGAATCCCGAAAAGAAAAACTCACCGGGTCGATTTCGTAGGAGTGGTCACAAAACTTTGTCTAACTAACTTGCTCTACAATGATGTCCAACGTACGGGGACGACCTGGCGATTTGTTATGTCTTACCGAACAACCAGTTTCAAGAAAACACTTATGCCGCTCATAAATAGTCGGCCTACAAGGAGAATCTCTACCATACTCAGTACGAAATTTATATTGCACAGTTGTCACAGACTTGGATTCTTCAAATCAAAACGCACAACGAGCACGCTCCGGAACGGTAAAGGTAGCCATCTTTGATGCAACTACCGGTAGCGCTTCATTTGGCTTGATTCTGTGATAGCGTACTACGTTAGTCAGAACTTGTTATATTTTGCTATAAAATGACATCAAAACCGTGTCTAAGTTAAAAGAATAAATTAATATGAATTTTCAAAGTTGGAAGTCCTTTTGATACACGCTGTATTTAACATGTGTAGTATCACATTTTCATTAAATCGTAACTAAACACATTGTTCCTATTTCTATTACTTACATAATCTCGAAATGCGAGAATTTGAGAATGTTAGCGTGATATCCTTATCATTATGATTATTATACCTACGATCCTTGAAAGCCTCTGATAAAACTAGTAGTCTGCCTCTATTATTTCTGAGTGCAAAAAAGTAGTCGTGATAACACGATACGAATCAATCATAACACAACTTAAGTTCAACTGTGCTCAGATCAGCTCAAATATGGTGTTCAGTTCAGTGTTTGTCAATGAATGATTAGCAGATTTTTACGATTTGAGCAGTCTTACATTAAGAACACAAATAAAAAGAAACCAGGTTAGACTTGGGCCCAAAATATGAACATTTAACTGATAATATGTCTGTAGCCTACTAGTTTAGCACAACTTGGGCGGAACTTTTCAAAAAATATTTTGTGACTATTGAAAAATCTTTTGGAGTTACATTTTAATATACTCACTTTCTGAACCATCAAAAACAAGTAATTAGCAGATTTAACACCTAATGGCAAAGTAGCCTATTTTTGACAAATTTTCAGACCCAAGAAAAAATACCGAACTGGCGATCTACGACAAGCGGTTGAAGTCGATATCATTTAAGCTACCGAGAACTCTAAGCCATTTTATTTATTGTCTTAAAAGATATGTTTCAAAGATCAATAAAAAAAATCACACTGTATCCGACAATTTTGCTCAACATTAACAGATGATTTGTGTTGATAAAATTGCATAACGAATGGTGGTAAACCAATAAGTTTACAAATTTAATATCATATCTTTGGACCTTATTACTTATTAAGAGTACAAAATCTGTGCGTGTTATGGTGGAAATAAAAAGAAACTGGAATATTTCTTTAAAAATAAATGAAAGTATCATTCATTTTAAAAATAAAGCAAAAATAACGAATACAAATAAATAGTATACGTACTCTATGTACGTATACAAAAAGTTATAGTTTAAAGTACATCGTTTTTGTTCGGAAGTATGTAATTAACATGTATTAATAATGTATCATCCTTTCAATATTGAATGAAATGATCTCTAAACGAAGATCTTTTATGATTTAGGAGCTCATAACTCAAGTGATGATTACAATTCTATTAAAAATATTGAAGTACGTATTGCATTCAATTCTCAAGTACCTATTTAATTTGACTTCCTATTCCGACTTTCTATATTTGACTTCCTAAGAAATCCCAAATGGAGAAATATTGTTGGATTTATATAAAGAGATCTATATCCACGTTACTAATAAAGAATCACTTAAAAAACTATTTGAATTATGTAATTCTTTTATTTAAATTTTTTGCTGAAATTTAATCTAAAATGATAAAAACAACTGAGGTGGTACAGTATGAATTTTCACTAAATACATACAAAGAACCAGAAAATGTGTTACCGATGTTAAATAAATTACAATTTAATTAATACTAATGTAAACTCAATTAAACATGTTATACAGAAGTTTAACTGTTTAATTATTAATTAAACACTAGTTTTAAGGAATTGATGTGCAGATGAACAAGTTTGTTTTGAAAATACTACGAGACGTACTACAGGAAATAGTAACTACTCTAATGATAACATTAAATATAACGGTTTATTTTCTAATTTTATTATAACAGAAACAATTACTTAAGTACAGACAAATTTTATCCATTTTAAATTCGTATAATTGTTCTACAAAGAAAATACTTTTTATAATAAACTGTAATTGTTTTATTATTAAATAAAGTAGTTTTAGGTTTTAATTATATTTTAACATCACCTTAATACAGGTTTATTATATAGTGAATGAAATCTCATCATATTTTTATGAATTAAATAATCCAGTATTAGATGCACCTATCTTAAAGAATTAGCGCGTCGTTAGTAACCTACAATAGTGTCTTTTAAGATTCTAAAGTAATATTTCAATCAAAATTGTAATATCATCATCTTGTATTCTCTAGAAAAACATGTACAATACTGTAAATTATTTTTTGAAACAATTTACACATAAAGTGTTTATAAACTTCAAATAAATATCTTGGGAGTTCATTCAAAAGTTACAAAAGAAGAAAAAGTTCATGTAAATTTATATTTGTAACTGGGAACGCTTCATTAGGAAGTTATAAACTGGGAAAGATTTTACTTTAATTTCTGCTACTCCGTTAAAATAAAGCCATACTGAAATTTTGAGAGTACAGATGATATGAAAAATGTTCTGTCTAAATTTCGTCTACTTTTAATTAATAAAAATGGAATTTTGAATATATAAAACAGTATAGGATTGATGTCTTAACTCTTGTTACTTCTAATTACGAAAAGCTAACATTATAAAAGTCTCTTCTTAGACCAATTTAGATGTACTCCTAACAAATTTATGGATATGCTGAACCGTTTATGATAACTGGAATTTAGAGGTTTCAATTGAAGACGTTACGAATGGTCATCAACGCATTCTCTTACGTTTCTGACGCTACTTTACTTAGTGATCTCAAATCCCTTTGGCGGAAGTCTTTTTCATTAAATTTTCTCGAAACTTCCGCAACAGACCTTCTGCTTATCCTAACCAACTGATATACAAAATTATTCCTATCATGCCAAACAACGTTTAAAGGCAATTAAGGAGGAAGTGGAGGAAACATTTGCTGTTTTAAGAACCTCTATGTCACCAATAAATAAATAAATAAATAAATTGAAACAACAAATAAATAAAACGTAAGAGACTTGAGATTTATTTAATATTGAGGGTATTGGGTATTCAAGAAGTTTATAGGTGAAAAGTTTTAATTACCTACAGAGCATTGTAAGAGTTAATGTTAATAAAGAACCAAGCTCGTCTGAAATATTACAATATACAATTTTTTAAATTCAGTAAAAGAAATTAAATATCAAAAAAATGCGAAGCGAAACGAGGTAAGTTATTAATAAAGTAAAACACCGTGTATTGATACCATAGTAAAAACTGACAATAATTTTAGGGAGAAAGAAAATTTTCTAACTGTGAAAGCAGAATTTTATAAATTCTAGTTAAAAATGTAGTTCAAATATTAATTACGTTCTAATAATAAAAATAAAAACAGGTTTTTTAAGGTTGTAAGGTTTAGTTAAAATAATTTTCCTAAAAGTGCTGATGTATATCTAGTTAATCACTAAAAAAAATAAATGAAACTAATTACCTATTTAAATTACATACAGTAACATGTTTATTTATCAGGATTTATTTGATCTCATAAACTATTTTGAACATAATTTCCGGTAGAATAAGAAATAAACTGGATTTAAATAATGTTATAACTTTAAAGTAATAAAAGTAAGTATTGAATATTGAATTACTCAGTAGTTTTATGTGAAATATAAAGAAATTCATGAGCTACTATATAAGCTGCCCTGTTCTATGTAACAGGTTTTCTGTAGGGACTAATATTACCGTGAACATTTTAGAAAATATTTTTACCCAGGGATTTACTTCGCGTTGTTGTATTTCAAATTTGTTGCCTTGAAATTTAAGTTCTGATGTTCTTCTACAGTTTCATGCATACGTAATAAAACCCCCGTTAAAGATCATAATAAATAGAACATATTAAAATTTTTGTGTTAGAAACATGTAAAATATTAATTATCTACGGAAACATTAATGTTTAGGGGTAAATTGAAAAAAAAACCGGCTGAAATGTAGCTATTAGAAAATCTAGCATAGTATGTATTGTCTATTTAGCACATTATTAATCGTACGGCCGATGTCAGATTTAATCAAGAGGAGCTACTTAAAGTAACTGTTTAATTTCACATTTTTACTTTTTAAACTGTACTTTCAACGTTGCTATAATTTTTGGGAGTTGCATTTAAACTCTCATACCAAAAAGTGCTGACGGTCTCCACGCGTAAAAGGTTTTAAGTGACTTTTTAAAACATAGGCCTATGGTTACATTTTATCTTTAATGTTTTAAATATTAACAAACCTTCTGTAGTTCTTTAGCATAAGTATCTTGGACATCTTACCATGCATCATTAAAAACATTCGTCCGATAATCCACGAACACATTAGGATAAAACATAAATTTTTAGAAATAAATCAATTCTGCGTCACATTGATTTACGTACAATTTTAAAGAAATAAGTTTTTTTGGTAAAATAACCCATTTTTATAATAAGCCCTTTAAGAGAAGGGTATTTTATAAAGTCATCCAAATGAGAAAATAGTGGAAAATAAATTCTCGTTACTTGGAAGGCAGAATGCCGACTCATGCAGTAAGCTTACATAACATGCGTACGTTATAACTTAGATTCAGTGTTCATGCATTCTAAATTTGTACCGACTTAGTGCTTAATAAAACAGGCTATTTTAAAGTTATACAATTCCACAAAACTTTTAAGAACTTATTCATTGTTAAATAAGTCTGACATTCATTCAGTATCATTCTGTTCAGTAATAGAGCAATTTTAAATTCCAGTACCAGTAGTAATTACGTTCTTGAAAATATTTACAGGTATTTATTTACTTAACGAAATAATTTCGTAGCATATTTTGCTTCATAAAATGTTAAGGAGTAATAAAACTGAAATACATCAGTTAGCTTACAATATTATTGTTATTAATTTTAGATATATCTTACAGAGAGAAGGAAACAGAAATTGGAAGCTGTGGAGATGCATTTTGTACGGAGTGTCAAGGGTAGTACGAGGGAGAATTGAATTCAAAATTTCTAGTTAAGGTAAGAGTTGTAGACAATAAGTAAGAACGAGGGAATCAGTTATTATCCCCATCTCTAAAGATATGCTCCATCTTCGAATATGGAGCATCTTCAAAGGAATGAATTTCCTTTATTTGATTGAATGGAAATATAATTATAAAATAGGTTTTGGGGATATGGCCTTGAAGGAAAAAGAAGCGTGGGAAGACATTAAAAAACGATGTAGGATGATCTTTATTAGCATAAAACTAAACCTTTTAATGCCGGAACTGGCTAGATGGTCCAATTCAATTTTGTGAAGAGAAGATCTTTAAAAATTCAAAGGTTGTATCCGGTTAGACAGTGTACGTAACGAAGCTATACGCACCGAGTTAAATGTCCAGTCACTGTGGGAAACGTTGAATATAAGAGAAACTGGTCCAATCATTTACTTTGTATGCCAGCACACAGACTTCTACTGCGAGCATGGAAATATAAACCTAGAGGGAGCGAGGCTTGGGAAGACCTAAAAGGAGATGGATGCCGGAACAGGCCTTGAGCCTAATCCTTGACAGATGATGATGATCTTTAAATTTCCCCACTGACATACCAGTTATCAAACATATTTTTAATGAAGTTTATAGAATATTCACTATAATATCAGAACCCGAAAAAATAGTTAAGTACAATAGGACTTGAAAAAGTCATAATCAGTGAGGAAAAATAGAACTTGGTGCTATTTGATATTATCGTCACGAAAGCCAGTTAGTAGCTTTCAGGCCTCCGAAATTCAACTACGACTGATGTGTTTTCCTTCATTCATACTAATGGCTGTAAAATGAAATCTATCTATTTCAGAAAAGGTAACACTATTAGCCTATTGCTGTCATTTGTATCGTTCAAAACATAGTTCTACAATTAAACGCCTTATGTTGAATTACCTTACCTGAAATTTCCTATTTTCCTATTTATCTATGAATCAAAATATTTTATTTTCAGTTTCAAATTTAAAGATTACATGAAGTTATAATTACTGATTAAGTACGAACAAAATAATTATTCTAATGACCAACATAAATTTAGATTATTGATTTAGAAAACGGTACTAAAACCTGTGTGAACTTTCGGGATACAACTCTGGGGCACAAGTCATAGTAATATTGAAATAATTCAAGGTTTTTATCAAAAATACACACAGGCATCCCTTGGAACATCACAGACTCGCCTCAGTACATACGCAACACTATATACACAGACACTCGATCACTCCCACAGTATGCGAGGAAAAACAAACGTTTTGCACCGGTTACCAAAAACGACTTGAAAATAATTAAAATCCAGGAGCCATCAATCTCCTAGACAATAGTGACTCACACAGAAGACTGCACAGCCTACACCCTGCAGATTTATTTTATACTTTCTCGCCAAGAACAAAACAAAACATTTAAAATTTATAAAGTGATACTAGGAGTTATTACTCTCTCATTTTTAATACTCACAACACATCTGCTCATTGTTTTACCGTGCGTTCGGAAAGTCGCTGTGCACTGGAATTGTGACTATGGATTTATGAAAATATGTATAAAGAAATGACTAAGCATTTTGGAAAAACATTTATTCAATACCTTAATTACATTGTTAAACCGTGATTACATTGTTTATAGAAGGTGTTCGAAATGACCTCCATTGGCATCAATACAGCATTGCACTCGTTTCATTTTGTTTGCAAACACCTTTCGCAACTGAAGAACAGTGATTCCTTGAATGTATGCCGTTATTGCGGCTTTAAGTTCGTCAATCGTGTGTGGTCTGTTCCGATACACAGTTTGTTTCGCCGCACCCCATAAAAAGAAATCGGGGGGAGTCAGATCAGGAGATCTTGCAGGCCACAAATTCTTTGAAATTATTCGTTCACCAAACACGTTGCGCAGGAAAGCCATTGAGATGTTAGATGTATGTGCTGTTGCCCCGTCTTGTTGGAACCAATCATTATTCATTTCCACTTGTGTTATTTGATGCGTAAAGTTCTCTAAAATATCAGAACAATAACGTTCACAATTGATTGTGTTTGCAAAAAAAATTGGTCCAACAATACGTGCTCTACTCACAGCAACCCAGACTCCAATTTTTGCTTCGTGTAAGGACTGTTCATGTAAAGCGCAAGGGTTAGTTGTCGACCATACTCGAGTATTTTGTGAATTTATATACCCTCCCAAGTGAAACCACGCTTCATCTGTATAAAACGTTACGTCAAGGATGTCTTCGGAATTTTGGTTGATGAAACGTTGAAACCAATGACAATAATTTAGTCTCTTGTCATTATCTGAAGGTTTCAGCTCTTGAACACACCTCACTTTGTATGGGAATAGTTTAAGTTCTTGTCTGACAGCTTTATGTGCGGTAGCAAGTCCGATATTATGCTGTTGTGCTAACTTACGCATTGATTTTTTTGGACTTTGTGCCATAGACAGAAATATCCAGCAGCTTTTGTTCGTCTAGCTTAGGGGGCCTACCACTACGTTCAGCGTCCTCAACAGAGCCAGTTGCCCGAAATTTTTCTATCAGTGTTCGTACTGCATTACGGTGAGGAATAATTGAATCTGGAAACTTTTCAGAAAATTTGCGCTTCACTAAATCACTGTACTTGTCACCTTCGCGAAATACGTATTCAACGAGGAAAATGCGCTCCTCTACTGAAAGAATCATCGCGTCCAACAACAAAAAACGTGCAACAGAACTGCAATAAATGAAACATATACAACTTCAACTCAATGACTGACAGGCCTCGACGTGTTCGGCAACAATTGAACAGCACAGAGCTACCAACCTAGCCATGAAATTATTCCCTGTCATGTCACTTGGTGCACAGCGACTTTCAGAACGCATGGTATAAGAGCAGATCGTAGATTTACAATAAAACTAAAAACAAAATTAATATCAAAGACAATACTTCTTCAGGTACAAATATTTTATTATTCTGTATCAGTAACCTGTGGGATGTGTATTCATAATATGCACATATTTTTTTATCATACCTGTGACAGTAGCTGTTTATTTTTTAAAAAAAATATTAAAACTGAGCACCCAATTATTGTGTACTTAAGGGTTATAAAATTCTAAAATACCTTAACCTCAAAATTTTTGTTTAATACTCCCATTTTCTTTTTGTTGGCATCAGACTCAGATTACAAAGACTACATCAATTTATTTTTAGCGCAATATTAAAAGGGAAAATAACTGTGAATTTTGTATTTCATAGAAGTATTCTTGTTCGCCAGTAAAAAGTAATAAGAATAGCTTATTATGGTTTTGTTTAGACAGTAATACAGAGGGGTTTTATCGCTGTGAGAACGGCGTAGTAAAGCGTCATTAATCCTGTACCTGTCTCCTAAAAGAGAACGTGTCTCTTTATACCACGGAAGTGCTTTTTAATAAATGGGCGTTTTAGATAATACTTTGTTCTGTTTAAAAAGATGATCTTTTCATTTACGAAAAGATTTCTCGGATTAATTATAATTCTTTTATTTACTACCTGGTGAAAAGAATTACTAACAACAGCTTGAACAATACAATTTCTACGAGTAATGAATTAATTTTATTCATACATTCAAGAAATTTTGGTTTTAAGCCTTTCAAATATTCGTTGTATGAAGTCTACAGCAGTGTGGTGTAAAACGTTGTACAGGCAGGAAAGTTGTTCAGTAGGGTGCAATTAAAGATACATAAATCCTTTGTACTAAATGAAACAAACAGAAATATAATATCCTTATCAGCTTCTACCCGGAATATTTAGACTACATCTGGAGTCGACAAAGGATCCGATTGGGCAGACAACGGCTGATAATATATTTTTTTCTACTGTCAGAATTTAAAACGGTAAATTGCTAAAAAATGCTTTTACTTTTTTAATAACTTATGAATAAAATTGAAACTAACTCTCAGTAAATGTTTTTATTTGATGAGCTTTATATATTTAAATTTGTTGGCAGTTCAAAACGAAAGTAAATGAAATTTGAAGGCGAACTTTTTGTTTCGATTTCCAATTTGTACGTATTCTTAAATGAGTAAAATTTAATGAAATATTTGTACTTATTAATAAATTTACGACATATTTAAAAGATTCTTTATAGTATAGTTTACTTCAACAAATATAAATCTTATATTTATTTTTTAATAATACGTATAAGAAAATATAGTATCTTAAAAAAGGAAGAATGTTAGATTACACGCGAGTGAGAGTTCAGATTAATAACATAATTAACTTTATCTTCATTTCCCGTTCCACACAACTTTTTCAATAACTTTTAACTTTATCACCAATCAGTTAACACTAGCCGGACATTAAATAAACTGGAGAACTCGAGTAGGTTTTCTTTAAGTTCACAAAAATAGTTACAGTCCTACTCAAGGAACTTGTCATAATGAAAAGTTAAGAGTGGATGTATATACAAGTTGTAAGTCCTTAAAAGGCATTCATTGAAACTCCATCCAGTATTTTACTAAATTGCCAAATTTTAAAATTCTGAATCATCAAAAATGTTCACGAGACATCGTAGAAGTTATGGTAAGTAAACTGCAGAGATCTTACTTGATCTTATTTACTATACGTATTACGAAGTAATATTCGTATAACCAATAATTATTAATTAATTAATAAATAATTCGTATAACCAATTGGGATGATCTAAAGGTAAAGTCGTCGCCGCCAGTTAGCTGTTTAACAGTTGATTTCGAAGACGAAGGTTCCGTGGTTCGAATCCTAGTACAATTAGTTACTTTTACACGGATTTAAGTACTTGATAGTGGTTACCGGTGTACTTTGATGGTTGGGGTTTAATTACCCATACATTCTCAGGAATGTCGGCCTGAGTTTATACAAGACTACAACTCATTTATATGTCATACATATCATCCCCATCTCATTGGGTCATGGGGTTGCTTATTGTTTTAAATTGAACAGATTGCAACGCACACACATTATTTAGAAATAAAAAAAGTATATACGTACATATTTTGACACATGGTCCTTTAACCATAGTCAGATATGTCAATTTTCACTTCCTTGAAAAATGGAATGACTGGGATAATAAAATGTGAATGTTAAAATTAATTAAATGTAGGCATAAGTTATAAAATTGTAATTCTTCTGGAAATAACGTATTATTATTATATTTCATTTCCTTTCATTAATTGAAAACCTAAAATCTAATATTACTTAAATTAAATTTGTATGGTGTACACAGAAATATTCAAGGGCAGAATTATAAAAGAGCTGAAATAAGAAAATATCTTAATCTATTAGCTAACATAGACATAAAAATTTACAAGAGTTAATAGTATAACAATCGTTAATTTTGTATAAACCAGGTTTCGTAAAATTTTAGAAAAATTGAGAAATTTACTATCTGTCAATCAAATTGTGGTCGTGATTGTATTAATTCCGTAACGCACGAAGGCACTCAGATAAATGATTCCATTACTGTTTTTGAGAAATTACTGTCAAAATTTTTATGCAACATAATCATTTCATATCGTTCATTTTTGTCACGGTTACAAAATTACTCTTGTAAGTGATACGGACCAGTTGTAAATATTAAAGAACACATGAAAACGATTGAATTTATTTATACCGTGAAGAACTTACAATTATTTAAAAAATAATTAATTCTATAACGTTCTTTTAATTATTAGTTTTGCTGTTCTCATAAAAGACTGTAATTTAGAATCTCGTTTTATTAAATGTTAGGTAAAATAATAAGTTTTATTACATTTTTGTAATGAAATGGCTGGAATACTTTTAGTCACAGTAGTAGTAAGATGTGAATGTAACTACTTGTAAGCCGAAGCGTACTTGTAGATCTGTGTAATTTATAAACGAAAACTCTCACTGACTCACCTGCGCATCAAAAACTACAACTCTAACTTCCCGATCCGTCAGAAAGCTGAAATTTGGTACATTTATTCCATAACCGTAAAAATAAAACCTAAATCGCTTGTATTTTAACTATTTTCATCTAAGAGTTAAATCAAATTTGTACGGGAAATAAATACAGTTTATATATTATAGGTATCATCGAACAGTTATATTTCTAAAATTGATATTTTGAGATACTAGAATCAGTAAAAATATTTGAATTGCGACTACTTACCTTTAAACAGTAGAAAGGGTGTAAACTACTGTAAAACAATTCAAAAGGGCTGTGATACTGAAAAAGGGAAACAGTATTATTACAGTGATACTCATAGAAAGTAGAGCATGTCAACGCCGGAGAAACTGGGTTGAGAATATTTGTAAACAGGGAAAAGTAATAGAAAATCATTTATAAAATGTTCAAATCATTAATCCTGTGTTTGTTTATTTTAATCCTATTTTTTTTGTGAACCTAGCAATCTGTTGAATTTAGATTAATAAGCAACCTCATCACCTAATGAGATGAGAATGATATGCACGACGTGTAAATGAGGTGTAGTTATGTATAGATTCAGGCCGACTATTCTTGACAGAGTATTGAAACCTAACCGTCAAAGTATACCGATAACCACTGTCTAGTATTCGATTGCATGTAAAAGTAACTACCTTTACTAGGATTTGAACCACAGAATCTTCGTCTCCGAAAATCAGCTATTAAACAACTTACTCGCGGTGACGAATTTACCACCAGACATATCAGGTGAGTTTGCGTTCGTACGTCGACTTTTTCAGGAAACCAGTCTTACATCAGTTTTACAGTTTAAAAAGTTTATAGTAAATCCTGAAATAGAACTGATTTTGTGTAAAGATAAAACAATTTTGAACTATTTAAAAATAAATATTCTCTTAAGTTTGGTGGTCTGGGGCAAGAAAGTGCCAAAATGTGAAGGCAGAGTTACTCAAATTTCAAAACTAAATTCCTGAAATGTTCTATACAAATTTGATACTATCTTAACATTTTCGCGTAATAACAAACAATTAATTCACTCAAATCGGTCACTCCAACTGGAATCGCACAGCAATTCAGAAGTGACTACTGAAAAGCGGTAGAAGAGTATAAGTGCTTAATTAATTTACTCCTGTACGTGGGTAGACACATGGATTTTATGTACTAAATTCGTTGAAAGCCGTGTAACGTGACAAAACTTTTATTTGTATGAGTTTATAAAGTTTGCTAAGGTCTCATCTACGGAAGTCTACTGGTATCTGGACTTTGTATGTAAGTTGAAACTTTGAAAGTTATACGGTACTATTCTTTTGTTTAAAGTTAAAATTTGGAGTGGGATAGCCTTGAATGTCCCCATATTTAAGCAACTCTAAACAAAATTAAAAACTTGAAACTCCTATAAATGTCCAATTACAACAGCTGCGTAATAGAAGAGGTCAAAAATGTAAAAAGAATGAACAAGTGCACATTAATTAAAAGATCTTAAATTTGAAAAACTAGACAAATTATGACTTCAAGTTCGCAATCTTTATTACTATTAAATAATTACATCGCAAGCAAATAAAACTCCATTAAATAAAATAGCTGTTTATAGATAACAAATGACAAAAAACTTTACTACAAAGAACACATGTTTTAAACACGACAGCTTGTGAGTAATGCATACACGAAAAGAAAGAAAAGAGACAAAAATATGAGCTATAAAAGAAACACTTTCATACTTAAGTAAAACGAAGAAACAGTTAGGAGGATAGAGACTAGATTAGTATTCTCGTAACAAGAGAAATATAATGTACGTTCAACTGTGCTTTTTAATTTTACTGAGATATTAAAATACTTCTAACAGAGCTTCAAGTTTTTTGATTTTGTTTCTTTATTTTTTTCTTTACATAGTGACCAAATTGTTCTTTTGCAACCTCTTTTTCACTTTTTTACTTTATACACAACTGCACAATACGAACTGATGAATGAATAAAAAAAATAGAAAAATAATAATTGACTTTTTGAATTGTAGGAAAACGCCACCACGACTGCGTACCAGTACGACTTTAAAGAAACTTCAAATAGTGTAACTTGAAACTTATGATGATTAGAAAGATCCATTATTTTTTATATTTTCTAATAAACTATTGAGGTCCCTATTCTAGGAACGTCGCAGTCATCGAGGTGGGTTACCAGTTGGACTATTATGTGACAAGTTATACATTATCAGTTACTATAGTGTAATAACTTGCCTGAAAATTCCAAAATTTTCCATTATGTTACATACTAGAATCTTTGAATTTGTTTATTACTGAGGATTTTGCTGAGGATAGGGCTGACAAACATCCAAAGAAGTTTTAAAAATGACTTATAAACTGTTATTGGTTCTGTTTGATTGCACTTCAAAGTGCCATTTCTTTTATATTTAAAGTAAATATTTAAATTAATAAAATAGTATTACTATAAAATGTTAGTTTTGAAAGGAAACGAGAAAGTAAAATTAGTTGTTCAATATCTTGCTTTTGCGGGTTTTTGGTTTTGTTTGAAAATATGGAAGACAAAAGTCATTTCACAAGTAGAACTAAAGGAAACTGCAGAAAGTTTGGGTTGAAAATTTCCATTGAGAAGACTGAAATCATGTAATCATAAAAGACAACTCCAAAACTTCGTAAAACAAATACGGCAAAATTAAATTTGTAGATAAATTTTAGTACTTAGGAGAATTTTATGAAAAGAAGAATGACGTCAAAGCTACAACGGAAGGGAAAATTAGGAAAACGGAATTACTTTTCTTCACTCCAAAGATCTGTATAATAAGAAAAATATTCCGCGAAACGCCAAAATTAGACGTTACAATATAGTATTAAACCGGTAATTCACTACGGAATAAAAAAATCGCAAACAAATAAAAATGCAAAATCTAGAATCAATGAAAAAGAAAATACTTCGTAAGATTTATGGTAAAACTGGAAAAAGATGAAACAAACCAGGCGACGAACTTTACAAAGCCGTTATGATTTTGAAAAATAAAATCACGAACAGGAGAGCATGATTTTTGCAAGCATGAATGAACACCGTTTATCGAGAAGATTTACAATATTTTCGGCGACAAAACCAACTTTCCCCACCAACAGCAACTGAGATTTGACGAAACTGAATATTCCGATAACATGCAACCTACCCTCTATCCACGTCGATAGGTTGGCAGTAGGGGGTTAACAAAAAAACAAAAAAACGGAAGCGAAAATCACAAAAGACTCAGTTTGTTGTTGCATAGGAGTATAATTACCAAAATAAAAAAAACAATAGTATAAAAATAATTGAATGGTGCGATATCAAAATAAATAAATATTTTCAGAATGAATGGACCAACATTGATATTTAAAAAAAAACAAAGTTACACATGAATAAGAAATTAACATTAAATAGCAAATTAGATAAAAAAACCAATTTAAATAGATTTACTTAGTAACCAAAGTTTTAAGAGATCAAAAATTTTAAATTTTCTTTAATAATTATAGCTTACCATGGCAGCAGTTTACACAAAATATAAAAAAATTTAATAAACATTAAACTAGATATAATTTTTTTGAATGTTTACAAGAATCCATGAAAATTCAAGTTATGTAAAATTATTAGAAAATTTTTTTAAAGAAATAGAAAACAATTCAAAATGTTATTTTTTTTTAAGACACAAAATTAATTGAAAAACAAGTCCATTCATTAAGATTTTTCCAGATCTGTACATGTTTATTTCTAGAACAATTTCCGGACACGCTTCAACAAGGATTGACGCAGCAATAAAAGTTATCCCAAAATAAATACCAAAAATATAAAAAACACATACCGGATTGCAGATAAAACACTTCCCTGAAATTCGCTAGTACTTAGTAAGGTGAAAATAAATCCGTAGGCCCTTCAATTAAAGGTTGTGTGACCGAACGGACGGCATTATTGCAAGTAAAGCGAATAACTTCAACAGGAATGAAGTTAGTCACTGGCAAACAAAATTTCCTGATCCGGGAATCGAATTGGATGGATTTAGCGTCGGAAACCAAGGCTGTCCAGACGGATGGTTCTACAGTTGAATAATTCAAAACTCGAAGTAAGACTCGAAGCCAATTTCATATTGGGTGACGTGAATAAATTTACTTATATTCTTTTAACGACAAAAAACGATCCGGAAAAGACTATAAAAATAATACGGAACACAGATGAAATAAATAAAACCAGCAATTAAATAACGTTACAAGAATCATTTTTACAGAATAAAAAAAAAAACACAACCGAACAGCCACAACTAAAAGTTAACAAAATTCTTTTTTGCAAAAAGAATAAAATATAAAATCGGACACGCCGTTTCAATGATTGAAATAACATCCGTACATTTTGACAATCAAACTAGTTCTGACAATCCTACAAGGAAAAGACGATACATTAATGCAATTACAGAAATGAACAAGAATAAGTTCAGCAAGTACAACGAAAAACCGCCAGATCGCATCAGCTTACGGTAATTAAAATCGAAGTGAATCAATAGAATAAGATCAGCACCAGAATATAAAATGTACAAAAAATGTAACGAATTCAGCCTAGACGTTACAAACATTACGTTCAAAAGAAACTTTTATGGGGTAGGAATTCCTGTGAAGATTAAGAAAACCACAAAAAAAAACAGTAGCTTCTAGAAGATAAAAGAAGAGTTATTGGAGAGAAAATAAAATCAGAGAAGGTAAAGATTTGAATGAGAGATGTGGAAAGTAAGGAATACTCAATGTTGTTAGCGAGAAGTCATTTACGGCCAAATTCTTGTAAAAAAGGAAAAATTACATTCGTAAATATTTAGTCTTATACCGAAGAGGTTAGTATTTCTGTTGTAAAATATGATAAATCTTACTCACCACCAATTACAGAGCAGCGTAAGTACTACTATAAAGTAAATAATATGAAAGGGACTACACAAAAAAGCCGTAAAATTTTATTTTTGATAGTTACTTATGAAATACAACATCCACACAATAAAAAATTAATTTAATGACTTACGTCGTTCTTATTTAAGAAAATAAAACTCTATGAATACTTTCAAGTAGTTAATTCTTATAAATTATAGCCTACCTTAAATTTTTTGATGGTTTCCTTTAGGAAAGTTTCCTTCGAATAACTTCATTACTATGTACATAAGGTTTCCTTTAAATAAATTCATTAACTTTAAAGTATTTAAGTTGTTTACAGAGTTCTGATATTTTTGTTGAAGCCTAAGTGAAAATTGTTGTAAAATATAATAAACGAAAAAAAGGTAAAAAAATAATACACGTTCGCTGAAATAAGTGACTCATTTAAATATTATTAAGTGAAAACTTCCTGCACTTTCACGGCCAGGCTAGCATTGTTCATTAAATAGATACAAAACTGAATTTCTCACGTCCATGAAAGCAGATTCACGTTAGTAGTTATTGCTTATTAAACTATCTACATCTAAATTCAAACGGTTCTTTTTTTTATTAAAAACGAATGGTTAAGTATTAGTAAAAAATATTCTAATGTTTTCCTAACACCTTAATTAAATTATTTATAATCAGTAGTTGTAAGAAGGTTAAAAAACTAATTATATAAAAGGCAATGAAAAATATAATATTTAGGCCTAAGTATTTCAATTGTTTTAGATACTGTTTCCTGTTAAAAAAAGTTAAATCTACATTAATATTATAAAGAAGTAACGTTAGTTTATTTGTTTGTACGAGGTAATCTCAGAAACTACCCAACCGATTTCAATAATTTTTTCACTTTTTTAAAGCTTAGGGGTTCCTAAGTAATATCAGCTGTATTATATTACGAGATCTTTTAATTTTGAGAAAAATTTGTGATAGATAAAATCGATTATCTCTAATTTCTTAGTTTTATCTATATCATGCTATACTCTTTCCACTTTTAAAAATTGTTTAAAATATACAAATATACAACATTATACAAAACGAATATACAAAAAATAACCTCACATCAGATTTCTGCATAGAAAGAAACCTTAAAAAAAAAACAAAGAACTCATACCATTTTTATAAGAAATAGATTACAAAAACCTACTTTTTCTTATAAAACATAAACAATTATTCTCAGGTCGCATTTCCATTACTTTTTTTGTTTACGTCTGACTGTTCTGTAATTTCTGCTAATGCAGACGGTGGATAATGATGGCAATAAAAATGAGAGATGAAGAAATGCCAGACCTGACCGGGAATCGAACCCGGGAGCCCGGCGTAGAAGCCAGTTGCACTAACCACTACGCCAACGGGCCGTCGTTTCCACTACTTGTGTTCACACTGATGTTAACAGAACTCCATTACTTCCAGTACTAATGGGTTTTATTTGTACAGTAGTGATTTAGCTTTTAACATGCAACGTTTTGTAAGATATTTAACGCTTTAAATTTCCCGTTAAGCACAGCAAGCGGGTTGTGTGTGGGGTTTGCTCGTGTAGTGATAAATTATAACAATTGATCTAGCATTTTGAATTAAGTAACTAATAACTAAACAGAATAACAGTGAACAGAAACAAAAAAAATTTCTATTTATTGTTTTAACCACGATTACGAAACAGTTTGATAAAATTCCATAACATTATACTGTAATTGACATTTAGCTATTACATTTTAACGTGATCCTTTTTCCCGTTATCAGCCATAAAGTTGACATTACTTGTTTGTAATTCCACAGGCCATATTGCTTGTATTGTTGTTAGTACCTGTTATGTAGCAGAAGTATTAATCGGTAGAGTCAGCTGACCCAGAGAGAATCCAGTTTCCGGATTGAGGTCGAACGCCTGTTTCTGGTCGCCAGGTTCATCATAATTAGCTTTCGTTCGTCCTCTTCGTTTAGAATTATGATGTTAATTTCTCATCACATTTAATTGTATTAGAACGCTTATTTCATTTATGTAAATTTGCGTATTAAATATAATTTTCATTTAAATAAACCATAACGAATTAATTTTAAACCACTCTAAATATTGGAGTTCATCCATCACAAGTAATTAAATTACTTAACCTTAATTGAACTTATATCTTCGTTACTGAGTGCCGGATGAAAAAAAATTCCGTCATGCAAATAAAAAAAATACGGCATAATTCCACGGTCAAATTAGGTGGTGGTTAAAAAACCTTCTGATACCAAAATAAAAGCTAAAAATATTATCATAAATTTTTACTGTATTCAAATTTTAGTCGCGAGATAGAAAAACACTTTGGATTTTAAGAGTAAAAAAATTAATTGTGTATTAGAAGCTTCAACTACTACATAATTCTTGTGGTAGTACAAACTCTAGAAATATGTCTATATAAAGTGTGAAAAATATGCTTTGATCTAATTATGTACTTCCACAAGTTTATCTTAAATATAGCTGATGCTATATCTAAGATATGTTATCTTAAATATGATGCTTTTTAAAAATACCTGTACAATTCGTTTTACAGTTGTTTTTTTTTCAAAGATAGAGTTTTAGTAACAAGAAAGGAGTTAATAGTTATATTCAGAGAAGCTGAATTAAAGAAAAGTAATATTAAATCAAGTAATTCTATAAATTTACAGTTGTGTTTTGTTGATATTTTAATTAAATTGAAGTAACTGCTTGATCGATAGTGACTACAGTAGTTGAACATTTTACGTTTAAGAAACGGTGTAGAAATTTGAAGAACATAAGTAAGCTTAATGCCCATAACGGGCAGGTGGAGTGTTGAATTAATTACACTCGCTCTGCTGGTTCCAGTGCTACAAAAAATTCTGTTTCTTAGCACATAGTCAGCCAATTATATGACTGAACTATTTAAGAACAGAACAGGTAGAGGTGTAAATGACACTATTCAGAGTTATCTCCTCTGAGAGTAATGAATTTCACTATACAGCCAGTCGCAGTGGTGATTCAGTCATTTAAAGGGTGGAAAGTAAGTGCTTTTTGGAAGGCTTGGCATGCTGATAAGCATACTCTTTCAACTTGGTGAGGAAGGCAATAGTAAACCACCTCACTCTTCGTTTTTACTTAGTAAACCTCTACAGGTTCAAACCAGCCTTTCGGCTGTTGACCTGAACAACAAGTAAGCTTAATAACATCAATTGTTAATTCAATAAAACACACGTTTAATTTCAGTAGTAATTCTAGTGGGGCCTTAAAAAGTTTTAACTTTTTTTGCAATTTTTTCGTAAATTTAACTATTACTTATCCTTGTTAGAAAATAAATTTGACTTTTAAAATGAGTGTATGATTAAAACCGAATGAATTTGATTGATTTTGATAGCGATTGGGTCTGAAACATAGATTATATACTTCGTTATGAACAATACGAGTGCGTTTGCTGGTGTAACAGAATCTATAGATTGTGAAAAATTATATGCAATTACGTTGACCAATTTAAAACATAAAAATTTGAACCGACTTATGAATGAATTGAAAATTGGCTGTTGTTGAAACTTCTTAATTGTTGTATTACCTTTCACATCTCTCCAATACTTCCTTTATGACTTCCTCATTAACTTGAAAACCGTTTTGCAACGGAAATAAATTTGTTTTTGAAATTTACACAAACCAATTATGGGAATTTATAAATAGTAATTACTATTCAGGAATATGTTGTAATAAACCACATGGATACCATTACCAATTAATCCGTTACTTACCAAGTAGGTAATATTGTAAGCGGATGCCGAACTTAGAAGACGTGTATAAAAATTTCTTTTCCGTGTTATGGTAGAATCTGCACTCCATCTCGCATATTATATAAGACAATGAAATACAGATTAATTGAAATTATACCATCACCCGAATTTCCTGGCTCTATATCTGCTTAACAATACCGATAATGGGTTTGCACCGATGAAGCGACACAGTGTATTCGATTTTATTATAAATTTTTTACGAAATTGTTATAGTTTTTAAATGTGTCTCCTCCCTGTAGGACAATACCAATATTTTCACCAACGGATGAAATTATAAGTACGTTAATTAATATTTATTATATTTGTTCAATTTAACGTGAACAGATTGCAATGAAAGAGAAGGTTAGAGAAGACCCTAATAGGTACTATGCAAGGCGTCCATCACAATCCGGCAAAGAAGAAGCGAAATTTCTCACCCCGCATGGTCTACACTTCAAAAAATTAATTCCAAAAGTCGCCGAATTAAATAAGTAATTGATTTATATTATTGAATCTATTGCAAATCCAACGGTCCCAGTCCCGAATTAAGAAGGTTACCGGTTGGCGAGATAACAAAGGGTTGCAAAAAGTGCAAAAAATGAAAAAAGTTATCGTTTTGGGATTCGGTGTACACAAAAAACACTTACCTACACTGTGACCAAATTTCACTAAAATCGGATGAATACGGAGTTACAGGCCAACAAGTTTGCATAATCCGCAAAAGTCTTCAAAAACGAGCACTTTTTTGTTCTAATGTCAATACACGTTTAAAAAACAGATAAAAATTTTAATTTTTCACCGTCCAACGCAGAATTAGATAGGCATTAATTTGACATATAATATGTTACAGTCGATGCCATATTTTTTTTAAAAATGAGATTCAAACTCAAATTCCTATTATTTTTGACGTGGACATTTGTATAGATTTTCTTTTTCTTCACTTCACGGATTAGACAGTTCGTCCTGTTCTAAAAACAATCTCCTTCTTGGGCGTCCAGCACTCCTCTTACCGGTGGGTTTGTACTCGTGGGCTAAATGGGGCAAGCGGTCCGGTAAATTTTTCTTTAATGCTATTAAGAAAAATATCTGTTCTAAATTCATAAAATAACTTGAAAACAACATCCGTCAAAAATATTAGACTGGGAATTCTTGTTACTTCGGTATAACGAATTTACCTCTATATAACGAATTTTTCCTAGGACTCGATTCCGTTACATCGAGGTTCAACTATAGTACCAAACATGACGTTGGTGATGAAGTGTTCCCTTGTGAAAAAAACGAAGAAGTTAGTTGATTTCTCCAATACACTATAATAATAGTAACTGACAGTTTCTGAAATTTCTAATCACTTATCGATAAATTACCTAATTAGTTAGTGATATTTATATAGTTAGCTTCCTCTGTCTTAATTAACTTGGATAACCGCAGGCTTACTTGTTTGGGACAAAACCACATGTATCTCTTTTTTAGTCAACACTGTCAAAATCCGGGATGATGAAATCTAGTGCGATAAGATAATCTTTTATGTTAATCTACAGTGAGTGAAGAAATTAAAATGAGGCCAAAACTACCTTCGTTTGAAAGCCATTAAAATTCACTGGATAAAATTCTTTTGACTATAGTGAAAATGTGAGGCGTTTAAAAAGAAGCGATATCGTAAACTAACTATCTTAAAATTAACAGATTAATAAAAATTCTTATTATCACTGTATTCAAATTAAATTAAAATTCATAAATAGTAAATTAAATTACTCCACACATCAAAATTAAATAAAATTAACTTGAAAACCAATGCAGTATTAAGAAAAAAATCTTTTTTTTTTGATACTTTCAATTGAAATTTAGTATCTGTTATTATACTAATAACAATTTCTAAATGTAAAGCTAATGTTCCATAACTTGATTTACTAGAAAGAGCGTGCAGTCATCACAGTTGGCTAAGAAGATCCCTTGGCCAGAGGCGTTCTAAACGTCTTTGCTGAGTACCCGGTATCGCCCTAGTCTACTTACATGTTTTGTATGAGAGGGTTGTCATGTAATTCAAATTTGACATGCATCATCTTGTATAGTTGTTTCCCGACATCAATTACGTATGGGATTTGTAAGTCTTTGTGCAACATGTTCATTTGTGTGACATGTTAAATTTAGAACGTCTATCGAATAAGCGTTTCAGTCGATAGAAGCGTGTTTTAAGTTTGTGGCGTATGTGTGTAACATGTGCGTTCCAGGTAAGTTTTCTGTCCAAGTATAAGCCTAAATAGCGTGTTTGAGTAGTGTGAGGCAGCGGAATGTTAATAATGTAAACGGTTGGGCAGTATTGTCGTCTAAGAGTAAACTTCATTTATTTTCATTACCGTACGTAATTTTAATTTTCCAAAGTTTAAGCCATGACTCTATTAGGGGTACATGGATTTTTGTCTTTCAAGTTGCAATTACAGGATCGGCATCAACCGCAAGAACTGCCAAAAAAAATTTAGGCTAATTCCTACATTGTATTACTACTAGTTTTTCAATAGTAAGTGACTAAAACTCTCAATTTAATCTAATTAGTAAAATTTACTTGTGATAACTATATTTATTAGGTATTTTAAATATATCTTGAATGGAAGAAAATGCTTGATAGTATTTGTCTTCTGCTAATAAATACTCGTAAATAAATGCGATAAATAAAAGGGATTCATAAAATGAAGGTGTACTTGTTTACCTTAAAAATGTGAATTCAGTACGAAAATTATCTAGTTAATAAAATAAGCGAAGGTAGCAGATAAAACAATTGTTTCAGTTTTTTTGGCTTCAACTTTATTTTTATTTACAACTGAACATTTTTTTTAAAGCACACCTAGTAAATGAGGTGGAATGAATGAGGAATGGCGGGAATGTGACATGAATGTGAATCGATCCAGTGACCGATTTCGGCGTGAAATTTTGCAAGGAATGTGGTGCCAATATTTTTCAATGATAATGATTTATAAACTATGATGGATAATTTTTTTATGTGAAATAATTTTTTGTTTTTATGAAATGACACAGGCATGACAAGTTAAATTAATTTTTTTTTATGGAGGTCGGAGAAGATCCCTATTCCACCTTCGTTTCAGTCGTCTGTTAACAGGAAGATCGTTAGTTGAAAGAGATTGGACATTTGGATTTATGTTGTAAATTTTCTTTGTGTGTAATGAGTTGTATGTTGCGTTGACAATGTCTCGTGCCATACACGGTCAAATACTTGTGCTACATCTAGAAAGGCAGTAGTGATAACATTTTTACGCTCAAAGGCACAAGCGATAAAATCGACGACCCTATGCAGTTGATGGATGGTTGAGTGAGATCTGCGGAAACCAAATTGATGATCTGGGAGTACTTTGTTGTCTTGGAGTATAACTACTAATCTGTTCAGGAGAAGTTTCTCAAATAACTTAGAGCATAATGGTAATAAAGATTGTTTCAATGAAATAAGTACGTTTATTATTTCTTAAATACCGTTATTTAAAATGCAAATAAATAATGAAACAATGTGTAATTGTTTGTATTACTTATTTCAATTGAACAGTAACGTTAGAAATACTCTAAAAATTTTCTTAATTTATAGGCAATAAAACTTAGTAAAACCAATAACTGAAACCATAAAAAACAAGTCACTTAAATTCGACATGAGTGCATTGAACTTTTAATTAACATTTAACCACAATATATTATAGTAGTAACGAATGAGAGAAGAGCCGATCATAAATAAATTATAAAAGTACTTAAATTAACTTTCCATTTCCTAAGTCGTTCTTAATTAATTTTACCGTGTTTAATAACGACACCTAAAATTTATTTTTCACAGCAAATTTTACATGCTTGCGTATCCATTACTTTAATTAATTCTTGGTGATATTATATCAATGAATTATTAATCTTAATTTATTTGTTTTGTTATCAATTTTACAATTCCATATTATCTGTATTACGAAGAAAAAATTGCGTCAATCACTAGAAATAAGAATAGCAATTTTAATCTACTCAAAATCTCTCGAAGTACAAAATACTATTTTGTGAATGATCACACAATCTTTTAAGAGCTGAGGTATCTTTAATAGTTTAAATAAGTGTATAAAACGTTACGAGGTCTGTCCGAAAAGTCCGACCTATCTTCGTATCTCCGCGCTGGCGTTATTTTTAATCATTGGGCGAGTGGCATCCTTTAAAGTAGTCCCCATTTGATTTAATAACCCGCTCCCAGCGGTGTTTCCACGTTCTGAAGCAATCCTGGAAGTCAATTTTGGGAATAGCCTTAAGTGCCCTTGTCGCATTGTCTTCAATTGTATTTTTGTCGTCGAACCGGTGTCCTTTGAGCGGTCTTTCAAATTCGGGAACAACCAAAAGTCACAGGGGTTCTATCGGGACTGTACGGAGGTTGGCAAAGCAGTACGGTATTGTATTTCGTTAAAAACTGTTGCACAAGGTGCGCTGGCGCATTATCGTGATGGAGAAGCCAGTCACCACTTGACAAAAATGCGACCGTTTTCTCCTCACCGCTTCACGTAATCATTTCAGACTTTCAATGTAATATTCCTTATTAATCGTTTGACCTGTCGGTGTTCATTCGTGGTGTATGCGCTCGATATTATCCGATGTTGTTGTCGTCGTCGAAGGTCGGCCAGAAAGAGAATCACTATCAACAGATGTGCGGCCACTTTTGAAACGATTATACCACTCTTTTATTTATGTTTTCCCCATAAACTCATCCCCAAAGGTCTTCTGCATCATTTAAATAGTTTCCGAACTAGTTTTTCCCAGTTTGAAGCAAAATTTGATGCAAATTCGTTGATCTGATTTTTCAGTCATTTTTAACAATATCAAAATCCGACAAACGAAAAAAAGGCTTTGTAACCAAATACACGCTGTGCATGAACTATACGTCTCGTAGGTGTTGGCGAGCAACCGAAAAGTTTGTGAGGTTTTACTGTTGACGTTCATGCTTCGCAGAGGTCGCTCGAACACTCTGGCGCGTTAAAAAGATATAAAAACAGATCGGATACTTTTCGGATAAACCTCGTATTTCCTCCTTATCGCTTTATCCAATCGCATATTTTATTTACTATTATATTTACAAATTATTACGTTTTTCGTTTATTTAAAGTCGCATCAACAGCTTTGTTATTAGCGACTACACTGGGTTATGTAACTGGAACGATGGGTTTTGACTTGTTATGCGTATCGTGATGTTGGTATGCATTAAAATAAATAGAAAACATTTCACTTTAAAGAAATATTCTATACTAAATATACCTAACTTAATTATTAATTTGGTCATACAGGTGAAGTTATACTAACAGTTTAAGACCTAATTTTTTAAACTACCTAACTAACGAAGTTAAACGCAGTAAGTCACGAATGCGGACATGATCTTGTACTAAAAAATATTCGTAGCCTCTAAGTTGGTTAATAAAATATTTTTTTCTTGAGTTCTTTGCTGAATTAAGCCATAACAGTTCCTATATAAATTTAACCTATAGAAGAAGTAGGGACATGAATCTAAAATTGAACAAAGATGCTTTGAAATGCTAACCAAAATAGAAGGGTTGGGTCGTTATTCAGATTTAAAAATTTACATAACATGTACGTATTGAATACTCATACGGTTAAAAAACAAAAATGCATTTCAACATGTTCAATTTATGAAAAAAAATCATTTAGTTCAAATTTCTATCACAAAAATAAGCAAGAATAAATTTAGCCTATAATAAAAATTTAGGGTATTATATTCAATTGTCATTTACTTTGTGAAATAGAAGAGTAATGATACAGAAAAAAGGGAAAATTAGTTTTATCTGGTTAAGCCATGCATTTGAATTTTATATTAGCTATTTAATTTCACTCTACGGTTAGTTGGTAGAATGGGTTCTGTAGTGTTAATAGTAAAAGAAAAGAAACGATTCCCTTGTTTTATGTAAATAACGAACCCTAATTACCTTATACGAACTACGAGATGAAAATTTTAAAATTATTGTCCCACAATTTCTGCCTAATTTTAATTAAAATCATGTGGTATTAAATAAACGTATTCCGTCCTTAGAATCTGCTCATTCCAAATTGTATCAAGTAATTCAAGATTTTTCTGTTAATACGTTCCAACAATAAATTTATTAAATAACATAAGACACTGAGATATATAATTATATCAGAAGTTTACAAACAAGAGGGACGAGGTTGTATTTTAATGAAATTAAGAAATATACTACAGCGAAGTTAAAAACTATATTAATTTAAGGTTTGCAGATACAATTATTTATTTTAAGTCAGGAAATTATTGCTTTAATAGTAGAAAATAAATTTTAAATTAACTATACTAGGCTACAAAGTGAAAGATCCCGGGTTGGATTCCGGTTCGGGCTGGGACTTATCTGCTTAAACCCACTGTTCCAAATACTACACAGGTCATTAATAACCAAGCTGCTAATGAAATTAAAGAAAACTTTTTCATCTTATTCTGTTAATTTACAGTGTGTTAAAAAGAGTAATAATTATCAAATTTTAAAACATTAGTGAAATTTATTTACTTGTATAGACTTGGTGCTGCCGCACTGCAGTATCAGTAATAGTTCTTCAGGTAAGGTTTCTTGACTAAATGCCTTCTCCGCGGATTTACTCGTACGTGTCGTGAATATTTATCTGCTGTATTTGTGTATTTGTATTTTTCATCAAATGTACAAAATAACCATAAAAATCTTTTGCTATATCTGTGAAAATTGGCAAAATTAAGTCGTTAGTGTCGTAGAAAGAAAATTGTGTTATTTTGTCCTGTATTGCCCGAACGCGTTTTGTTCGTGAAGGTTAAATTAACTTTAACCTTACATGTTACATGTAATTTAAAATTTTTAAATATATTCTAGGGCAATAAACGTAACAATAATTTAAAAAAAAATCTAAAAATTTGAATGTTTTGAATTTTTCTGTACAGCATACAGTTTAGCGGCAATTTTTGATGTTCTGTAAAAAGTCGAATTAAAGTTAATACATTTTGTATTCAGTTATTCTACGATATAAAAAGTGACATGACATGACTTGTTGTGGACACAAAAAAGAAATTGGTTACAAAATTATTAAAATATATTACTTGTTACAGTCACTTATATCTATCTAACTTCCCGACCATATAAAGAGCTAAAATATGGCATACTTGTTCGTTAGGGGCTCAATAGAAAAAAAATTACAGAATTTGCATTTCGATCACTTGAATCTAAGCTATAAACTGAATTGTTTTAATATGACATGCATATAATGTCCTGCAAAAATTCAAAGGATCAGTAATGTAAAAGAATAGATTACAAAGATTTGATTTCCAAAATGAATTATGATTGTAATTACAACCTTACGATTTTAAAATTTATTTTCACTTAACATGAATCATAGTTTGCTATTTAAAATAACAGCGGTTGGGCCAATCGTTATTTGGCAATTATTAAATGGCGGTTCTGTGATGAAAAATTAATTTTCTTAATTAAAAGTCGTATTGTTGTTGATTTATTTATATTAAAGTTAATGATCATATCTGTGTTAACATTAAATGCGTAGATGTACAGCTTATCAGGTTTCCTAACAGATTTTTAATCAACGTCATGTTATTTCATTGTAATTGTTATAACCGATTTTTGGTACTATATTCACTTCAAAATCATTAAATTTATGTTGAAAATAAATGAATGGAAATTTAAAACCATTAAACAAACAAAGCGCTTATTTTATCTAAATTATTAGAATGTGTATTATGTGCAATTTTCCTCTAAAATTAAATGTTTTCCCAGGAATCCTATTTGTGTCATCTCTGTGATCATAAATAAAATAAATCTCTTCGTTATCAGATACTAATTAGTATTTAAAGTTACTTAACGTTTCATAAAATTGAGTTTAAACGAGGAGGAAGGTACTAACTAAAATAAAAATTCATGATCAATTCTTAAAATTTAAATATAAGTAATCTGTCTTTGTATTTATGACCCTTTTTACCAACTTTAGAATTACATATATTTAACATTATTTTTTAGTTTTTAACTTTCTTAAATCATTGTCAATGATATTAAGTAGTTTTTAGATGCAGATCTATTGATTGAATACATCCACAACGTGACTTTTAGGTAAAATTATTTAAAAAAAGTTAGTAGTTAGTTGCACAAGAACAAAACAAATTTTTAATACTCTAAACTATAAGGTATTTATACTGAATTATAATTTGTCGGATAAGTGGTTTAATAAATTCAGAAAGGTTATTAAGAAAACTGGATAAACCGATAAAACATAATGAACTGAAGCAAATTCAGATAACTGAACTTACTGACTTTCTGCACTTCCACTTACAACAAATGTTGAACACCGGATAGACGGAAGAAAAGCCACAGACACACACACACGTGCACACGCAGACTAATCACTAAAAACATGTTTTCTGGGTTCAAGTGGTCTGAAAACGTGTATATCTGGTGAAAACTCGACTTCGAAAAAATCACTAACTAAAAAACACTGAAATACTTACACACTATCAATAAATTATTATTTCATTTATGATGATTAATGATGATGGAGTTAAAGAAGTAAAAATGGAGTTAAATGTTGAATTCTGAGGGCGTGGGATACAAATGAGCTTCTAGAAATGTCGAAAGTTACTTTACGTGATCTAAAATGGCTTTAAACAAAAATATCACATAAACAACATTTTCCGTGGACTACTATTAGAATAAATAAAATAAAATTGTAATATCATATTTTCAGTTGATATTGAGGTATTCAAAATTCAGAATTATTTATGACTAATTTTACTAAATCAGTGGATCAAATGAGAAACAATTCTCCAAGTTGATTAGTATTCAATGTGATTTGGTCGTTAGTAGCATTTTCTATGCATTTCTGTAAACCGGAATACGAATTTTCTGATATACATAGCTCTCAAATACAGTAATCAGAAAACCCTAAATTTCAGTCACAAACGCCTACAGAGTAAAAACGGAGTTAATTACTCTTAAAAAATAAATATTATATCTAAATCTTTCCGAAGAGATACCGGTTGTTAATTTTTGTAAACAAACAATAAAAAACCGGAAGGGTTTAATAAGTATTGAAACATTATTTAAAAAAAATAAAACGTTTAATTTTTTTCATAGATTTCGTTAAGATTGGTAAACGGTTGTAGGTTACAAATATTCTAATGAAATCTCTTATATTACATGCATTTATGATGTACTACTATAAATAAACAAGTGTAGTTACCATCAATAAGAAATGAAGATTAAAATAAATACAAAGGAATAGCACACTGTTATACACAAATAAAAATTAATGATTCTAATAGCTGTTAAAAGACATTAATGTATACACATCAATAAATTTGTCTTGCAGATACAGAACCTATTTATTTATTTGACTGTAAGTAGAAATAAATTAAAATAAGTTTCAGGTTACTTTAAAAATAAAGAACATACTCAAGATGAAGGTTAAGTAAATGAATTTTTATTATATTTTTTTAAACATCTTAGTTTAAAAGTTACTGGTTCAGTAAATTAATTTTTCTATTGTGTACTATAACATCGACTTTACAGTAACCTATAAAAATAGTTTCATAGTGCAGCTGTTCAGTTCTCTCGTTGTTAAATCCGTCTTTGATAATGCGAAAACTGAAATTCGTTCACAGGAAAAAATAATTAGCATCATCCTTTTATAAGTAGTATATTTGAAAAGTACGATAAAATAGTAAGTTAGCGAAAGAAATAACAAAATAAATAAATAAAAACACTATCCAGTTTTACAGAAAAATGAACTCAGTGAATCATTGTTTTGATTTTCTTAACTTTTTACTCAGGGCGCTTAAAATGAAAAAACTTGTTACATTTTAAATAGATTACAGAACAAATATATTACAATTATATCGATGTATGTGGCTCTCATAAATTATAACTTGATGTGGTAAACCCAGCAGGGCCAACAAAACGTACGGTTTGTTAGAAACATGCAATTAGATTACAAAATGAATTTGGAGAGTAACAGAGTAGGTGAGAGTGATTTGTAACATGGAATTTGTTACTTTTTGCAGCACTTTGTTAACTCTGATTAACCGTATGGTTTAATACGACCAAATGATCGTCCCTAATTTTATTCATCTCGTTAACTAGCAACATAACAAACGTATAGTATAAAATTTTATAATTGAATTGCATAAATTCCTGCATCGACAGGTTTTACAGATGAACTCTGAACTCTGTTGGCTTCAGTAAACTTATAAATTGGCATAATAATTTCTAACACGGTCATAACTTTTACTGCATATCATTCAGTACTTAATGATTTTTTTCATAGGAGATAGACTTATTACAAATAAGCTGAAATTTTTAGGGAAGAAAAAATGAATTGTTTCTTCTCTTATCCTCGATCGAACAAATGATTGAGGTATTAAACTACAGATTAATTTGTTTGGTAACTCCTATATAAGGATATAATAAGGGAATAATTAAGGAGACTCCAAAAAAGGAGTACAGGCTATGTCAAGAAAAGGACTCATCGGTCAAAATATGAACACTATGTTAAATTAATTATATGTTTATTACCATACTTTCTTGCTACATTAAGCGTGTTATCTAATAAGATTTACTACATAGCACACAATTTACTTCAGCCTTACCTAGAAATTAAGTTTGTAAACAAAAAACTAGAAGAACAATAGAAAATAATTCTTGTGTACTGTAAAATGTTTCATCAATCAAGTATTTTTTTTTTAGCTTATTTTAAACAAATACAGATTATCTTAACTTTTTAAAGCTCATGGTTGATTTATTTTCCTGCCTGCGTAAGTAGGTTTTGGTTCAAAACAATTTGGTGCGATAAGCAACATAGTATGCCCATAACGGGCAGGTGCAGTGTTAAATTAATTGCACTCGATCTGTTGGTTCCAGGGCTACAAAAAGTAGTGCTGTTTCTTATCACATGGTCAGCTAATTATATGACTAAACTATTTAAGAACAGAAAAGGTAGATGTGTAAAAGACACTAGTCAGTTATCTCTTCTGATAGTAATGAATTTCACTATACAGCCAGACCCTGTGGTGAATGAAGTGAAGGTGTCATTTGCAGGGTGGAAAGTAGATGCTTTTCGGAGGGCCAGGCATGCTGATAAGCATACTTTTCCACTAAGCGAGGGAGGCAATAGTAAACCACCTCACTCCTCGTTTTTACTAAGTGAAACCTCTAGAGGTTCGAACCAGCCATTCGGCTGTTGACCTAAACAACAAACAACAAGCAACATGGTAATCAATTCTGTTTTTTGTGCTGTGCTTGTCATTGTCTGTGATAGACATTCAAATTTTGTGGAAGTATTTTGCTTTACATTCTCTATGACCAGTTCAAAAATGAACAAATAAGGAACTGTACGCAATTGAAGCTTCTTAAATAATGGTATACACGAGGTTACGTGGTTTTCTCTCACCATACTCACGTAATTTATTTTTTATAAATTAAAAAAAAAATCTCTTTCCATATTAGTATGAGGAATAAAAGATACAATTAAGTCATAATAAGTTGCTGTAAGAAATTTCGATCATCTGGCAATTTGTTTTAATGAAAATACACCAATTGGTATCTTGCAACAGATTTTATCGCCATAAAAGTTCCAAGACAATAATGAGATAATTAAGATGCAGAGAACGCTAACAACATTTTTTTTTCTGAAGTTAATAAATTTTTATGTTAATGCAGCTAAACTCTGGCTTGAACGAAGATTACAGAATGAAAGTGATTTATTGATGGGATATAGGGTATTAATAGGTGTCATGTTTTTCAACCAAGTGATAAAGGCAAGCGTATTTTGCTAGTGGATTTGAAGTATAATTTAGAAGTTCAATCTTTTTTATTTATGTCTACATTAAAAAGACATAAAGTTTTTCGATTTATGGATGGAAATGAATGATAAAATATTGTCAGATCTGATCGGGAATCGAATCCGCATGGTTTATTATCGAATAACAATCATGATGAAGGCAATTTTTACCATTCTATGATAATTATAATAATTATTAAACCATAGGAAATAATGATTACACCGAGAATTGGATGAAAAATTGACCTGCAAATAACCTACTAAACGAATTCATTGAAATTTCTGAAAATTCATTAATTCATTTGCTTTAACGGATAACATTGAATCTTATTATATTATCAGCTAATACTTTCTGAAAAATATTTTTCTAAACTATTATTTATTGTATTGATTTTTTAATTCTGTTATTATAAAGGTTCATATATTGCACAGTAAATTTATTGAAAAAGAGATAAAACGAATGCAGTGATTCAGTTCTGCTGACGATACAGACTAAAAATAGAAATGAAAGGTATTGAAAAAGTAATATAAACTTACATGTAATACTAAATCGAGGATCGGCATTCAAAAGCGGTGACATTGCCCTAGAAACTTCTAAAATATACACTTAATTTCACTTGGTTCACTATAAATATTTCTTGAGTCACTGTAACCACAAAACACTAAGATAAATGAAATGTATACACCGTAGTTTGAGTTAAGAATTTCCAATGATCTGTTTATTATTTTCTTTTCACAGTACAGAATATAACCGTTTAGTGGCGTCGACCTTATTCGCTTCTCAGTTGTTAGTCAACTGCATCGCCTACTTCGAGTACATTTTAACGCGGCAAGGCATTGCATATTTGGTTTACACACGGCGATTAGGATTGGTCGAAAAAACCGGTTCTAGTATCCGGATTGTGATGTGGCATCTGCAGTTGTATATTACTATAAACGACTTGGCTTACCTGGAACTACAGGTAGAGGGCAGCACAAAATACGGTCTTACTTTAGTCATCTCCTCCCACCTGTACTGCAGGTACAACTCCCGTTGCACCTGGACTGCTGATGATCTGGAGGGGACAACATAACCTTTGTTTGGAATTCAAAACTCACAAAGCAAATCATGTAGCCTTACTCTTACTACTAGTACTGCAGTACATTCATTATTAATGTGTTAACAGGTTGTAAAAGACATTCCAATACAACAATACCGATAAACCTATTGCTATTCACAATGTTTGATGGACTGACCATGCGTAACTTCACTAAAACCGAATTATGCAATTTACAATAAGCGTCAATAAAATAATTAACTGCTTTATAACAATAGACTTTTGTTACACCTCTTGAATAACAAGTAAAGTGGATCACCAGTTTATAGTTGTTTATAGATTCATTAGTTCATTGAGTATTTCAACATAAATTTTCATTTCACTTGCTCTTATCTTATTAGAAAATGAAATTCGTTTACGTTTTACAATTGAACCTATCATAAGTATTTCTTATTGATAAAATAACTTTATATACTTTAATAACGGACTTTATATCTTAATGATTCGACGCAGGAATAAAAATTCAAGAAGAAACAATAAAAATGCCAAGATTCGCCGATGATATAGTGGTATTAGCCGAGATAAAGGAAGAACTGGAGGATGTCTTAAATGGAATGGATGAGATCATGAGAAAGGATTACTTCATGAAAATTAATATGAACAAAATTAAAGTGTTGTGCGGCAGCAAGAGTGGTTTAGAAGAGATGGAAAATTTAACAGTAGGTAACGAAAACATACAGGAAGTTGGGGAATTGTGCTATCTAGGGAGTAAAATAACAAAAAATGTAGAAGCACAAGCGATATTAAAAGTAGAATTGCTCAAGCTAGAAAAGCTTTTGAAATGAAAAATAGCTTACTGACTACAAACATCAACATATAGATTAAGAAAAATTTATAAAACAATCTGTATGGAGTGTAGCATTATACGGGAGTGAATCGTGGGTGATAGGGGCTGTAGAAAGGAATACGATAAAAGCTTTTGAAATGTGGTGTTATTGGGAAATGTTGAAGATTAGGTGGGTGGACAAAGTAAGTAATTTAGAGGTTCTTAGGCGAGTGAATGAAAAAATAAGTATATGGAAGCATCTTACCAGAAGAAGGGATAGGCTAGTGGGGCATATCTTAAGACATCCAGGAATTGGTCTATAAATAATGTAGGGTAATACTGAGGAAGCGAATTGTAGGGGGAGGCAAAGGTTAGAATATATAAAGCGAATTACAACAAATGTAGGGTGTTACGGGTATGTAGATATGAAACGACTAGCGCAAGATAGAACATCTTGGAGAACTGCATCAAACCAGTCGAGAGACTCATGACAAAAAATATATCTTAATGAGTTATAAGGTATTTTGTTCAAATATGAAAAAATATATTAACTTAATCAAGTATTGTAGTACTTACTAAGATTATTTTAATCCTTTAAACGAATACATAAATAGAAGAAAACTGGTTGCCATGAAAAATAACATTAACAGTTTTTTATAGTACTTTTATTCGATTTTAAATATACTCGCTTACTAACCTACCAGAAAAAATAAATAAAAATAAGTAAAATACTAAGAATGTTAGGCTAAATTTTGATGATTATTATTAATTTAGGTAAACAAATTAAAAAAAATCTGGTGCCAAACACTTACACGACTTTCTCTTACAATTTAACCTAACATTAGTAATAAAATATTAGGAATAAACAAAAAATTAATCTCAAAAAACATGACCTAATTGTAATCAAGAGTAAATGATGCAAAATGAAAACCAACCTTAGTTTGGCTTAATAATACGGAATACCACTCTTTGACGCTAAAGTTGTAGATTTTTTAATTTTCTATAAATTTTATTTTTACACTTTTGTCGTATAAATGAATACTAAGGCCGTATTCTTAAAAAATCCATTTTTTAACAGATTATCATGAAAAAAGCAGAAATTCATCAATTACCGCTAAACTAAGCGTTATACAAATAAATGTTTGGGATAAAAGTTGTAAATTTTAAAATTTTCTACAACTTTCTTTTTCCAAAATATTAAAACTGAAATCTCAAATTTTTTTTCACTGTCTTTAAGTTGAGATCTTCAAAAATGAATTTTTTTCTTATGTTTTTGGTATTTTCAGCATGTTTCTGCTGATAGTTATTATAAAATTTTAATGTTCGAATTTGCAGAAATACCTCTAAATTGTATTCAATATGTCCACATCGGTTTTCTAATTGATTTATGTATAAATTTATTTTATTTTATTTTCGATAGGAGAGATTCATTGCTTTAAATATTTAACGAATATTTAGATCTAGTTGTTTGCTTTTGTTAGTTAAGTTCTGTTTTATTGTGAGGCAGCAACCTAAGTGAAGGCCCAGATAATTGACAGTGTCACAATGTGGAATTATGTTTTAGTACAGCTAACCTGGTGGGCAGTCACTTTTACTTAAACTTAATGTAAATTAAACAGATTTGGTTTCAATAAATTTATATTCCCCAAGTGTAAATCTTTACAATATCAATTACTCATCGTTAAAAATGAGCAGATTTTAGCATAGCAGTAAGTAAAAAACACTAATCTATTAGAGTATAAATTAAAAATATGTGGTACGAAAATTTTATTATTTAGTAAGCTATAAAGAAAAAATTTCGTGATGAACAAGGTATAATTAAATAATTTAAAAAATACGCATGCCACTGTCTTATCAAAATGAAAATATGCACGTCTACAATCTAAAAACACGGATGTGTTTCTGTAACCCTTTAGTTACGGTATGTTGATGTAACGATATGCCAGATTTTTTTTTGTACTAGGGTTATAATATCCGCTGGAATGGAACTCGACCGTGTTTCTACCGTGTTTCTTGGGGTAATGTTAATCGGCTTCTCTGCATGATATTACAAAAAGTTTACAATATGGTAGGATAAATTGTTATATGGTTTGGAAAACAGCTGCCGTTCTCAAAGTTTAGATGCGGGCGGTAAAAAACCAAATTAGACAAATGTTAAGAAAAGGAATGTCTAAAGTTTATGATAATTCATACATTAAATAATATATGTTGCTATGAAATAATTTCATATTAAGATATATACCAGTATTCTACTGTGTTCAGGAACCATCACACACGACTGAATAGAATTCGAGCCTACACATTAAACTCAGTTTTGAGCGTCATAACTAGTCTAATTCTAACTGATGGTGAAAAAATTTCTATTGGATAAAATATAATAAAAGCTTTTGGATAATTATACCAAAAACTCTATACACAATCGAATTGTGTAATAAGTAAACATTATTAATTTTTAATTAAATACATTTTCCTTGTATTAACGATTGAACGAATTACATTTTTAGTTACTCTACTGAATTAACACCAAAATCTTTCTTCTACATCATGGTGCTTATGGCAAATCGTTTTTAGTTTTTTAGTCTTAGTATCTTTTTAATACTTAAGTATCAATACTCAATCACTAAGCATGACAGTGTGGTTCATCTTCAAAAATCCTGAGTGTCAAATAATATTATTTTTCATTTACTGCGTTAATTGGAAATTCGAACTAAAACCGATGGTGATGACCATTCTGCAAGCGGAGAGTTAAATGGTAAGAAGGACTGTTAAGAATTAGTCTAACGGGAGCGGACACTAAATTGGGAAAACAAAATCTTAAACTATAATTATATATGTGTATGTATATAAGTATGTATTCTTATATATATTGTATATATATATATACACAAAAATTGGAGAAAATTAAAATGCTACCACGTTTTCTTACAACGTTTATCGTACAGCGATCAGGTCAGAAGCAATTTACGATATTCTATAAAATCCTGCATTTGAATAAATTTTCTCTCGGACACTAAATTCAAATTTAGCTCACAAATACCTACACGAAATAAAGAAAATACTAGTGTAAAGATTTTGTTTTTGAATTTAACATTTTTCTCTCAGAAGAAGATGTAGTGAAATTGCCTTTTGTTCTAAAATGATATATCGTATCGGATAAATTCATTGAACGATATGATACGATCGTACAAATTCAATTTAGTGAAAAAGGTGACTTGCTCCGATGTGTGGTATTATGTTCATATCAATCAATAAAAAGCAACGTCCGTAAAAGCGAATCGTAGGGCTGATAGATTAATCTTCCAGTGGTAACAAAAATCTGCCTGCTTGGTTAGGTAACAGGGTTAATGGATCACTCCAGGGTTTATATATTTATACTTTATAGAAAGTTTATGTATACATCAAAGAATAGTAAACAAAATTTGAGTAAGGAACAGTTTGGATTTCGTCAGGGATATGGCGGAAGAGAGGCCCTTTTTGGACTACTAGTGTTGCTCCAAAAGTGTAGAGATCAAGACAAAGAAGTGTGTTTATGTTTTTTTTAACTACGTGAAGGCTTTTGAGCAATGAGTTGCTTGAAGTCATATCTGATGTGGGATTAGATTCAAAAGACATAAGTCTAATTAAAATTCTCTATTGGTACAGGTGGGATCAGTAAAAGTAAAAGAAGAGATCACAGATCCTGTTTCTGTAAAGAAGAGGGTACGGCAGGGTTGTGTTTTTTCACCACTTGTGTCTAACTTGTACTCAGACCTAACTAACATTTAAGTGAGCCTTTTATGATGAGTTTGATGGGATTAAGCTGAATGGATTACTTCTTAACAACATAAACTATGTTGAAGATACAGTCATTTTTTGCAGATTCAGCAGAGAGACTTCAGCGCTTGTTGAATAGAGTTGGTGAAGAGGGAAAGGATCTCGGTCTAAAAATTAGCCTACTAAAAACTAAGGTGATGGTGGTCAGTAAGGTTCGTCACACACGATGCGACTTAATTACTGAAGATCAATGTATTGAGCAGATTAATAAATTTAAGTATTTAGGAAGTTGGATTGCAGCATATCTGGAGCCAGTAGCAAAAGTGAAAGCTCGTATTGAAATGGCTAGGCTATTTCTTAACATAAAAAAATCATTTGCTTGTTAACAATACAATTTTATTTCCTGTAAGATATAGGTTTGTGAAGACGTTTATCTACTCTATCCTGCTGTAAAGTGTGGAAACATGGACTTTGCGTATGCAGTCCATGCATCGTTTAAAAGCTTTCGAGATGTAGATGTTTAGAGGAATTCTTTGGTTGTGGACCGGTCATGTTACCAACGTCGATTTTTTGAGACGAATAGGTGTGGACCGTGAGTTGAATCGAAATAAGGAAGACTGCATACCAAGGTAGGCAGTCTTGAAATATAGGTGAATTTTAAATATTATAACAGTTGTTAATTTTCTGAAAGAATACCTAAAATAATTTCTAAACTCCTCTCAGAATGAAAAAAAAATCCTTAAGAAATAAGGTATATTTTGTACGAGGCATTTACTAAAATACACGTAAACAAAAGTTATTCAAGAAACTTTTCCCGTATCGGTAATAAACACTACTTATGTGTAGGTATCTAGGGAATGATGAAGACATGACGTCACTTGCCGTGAAAATACAAACCAATTAGAATTCAGCAATCTAACCAATCACAGTGGATCACAGTGGATATTATAAATTCCGTGAATGGACAATATAACCCAATCCCAATGAAGTATTAGAAGCAATATGGTTACATTCGAGATTTCTCGTTGGTCGAAAATCCTTGTTTATTATTGGTCGATATTTTTATGGTTAGACGTTGCACGCCCCATTACGGCAACGTGGTTCATCTTACTCACGCCTTCCTACTGTTTTTTTTAGTGTATGTCATTTATGGTTTTTCCATTTTCAATCAATACTGACAATTTCCGTTTCCTTACTCAACCTTGTCACAAGACTTTCTTGTTCTGTAATCCATACGTTCACGACACATCAGCAATCTCTTGTAATAACAAATCTCGAAGGCTTCAAATTTTTTTGCCTAATTTTGTTTCGGCGTTCAAGTCTGTACCTCATACAATAATACCGAAAACAAGAAGGAGATAATTGTAATCTGTGCATTGTTAAGTTTTTGTTGAACTATATTAATTATTGAAATATTAACCTAGTTTTTTTTTTTTTTACTTGTGAGGCCACAATGGACCGCTTCAGCCACAACATGAAAGACTCTACTTCGATCTCTGAGCCTTGATCTTTACCCAGTATTCCCTCATTCTTTGTGATCTCTGAGCCCGGAGTTCTTCCGTCACCCTCTGCACTCTTCTAGTCTTGGTTTCCGGTTCCAAAGCCAGATCCTTCAACTTTCTATAACTCTCAGACTTGAACCTCACATCCTCCAGCGTCAACCCAAACCTTTCCAAGTCCTCCTTGACCTCCTTCGTCCAGTTCAAACCGATTTTAAAATCCCAGACACTTTCAATAAGTCGTCTAAGTACTCTGTTCTCCGGTGTTCTAAGGATATGGCCCAAAAAGGAGATTCGTTTTTTCCTAATTGTGTCTAGTATTGGCTCCGAAATTTTTTAGACTTCATTATTTGGTAGCAGTGTCCAACTATTATCTTTGTATATTCTCTTACCAATACAGGTTCTAAGGATTCTTCGTTCTAACGTCAGGATTCTGTGGGTTTTAGTTTTTTGTGACAGTTTTGTTAGGGTCTCTCCACAGTAAGTCACTGCAGGTTGTATTACCGTTTTGTAATGTCTTACCTTTGTATTTACCGACATTGACTTCTTGTTGTATGTGGTGTAGGTGATGAACTGAGCTCTCATTAACTTTTTGGTCCTTTCCGCCCATGCTTCCCTGTCATTGCAACTCATGTTCAATACCTCCCCCAAGTACTTGAAATTCCGTACCACTTCTATTACTTGACCTCCCACTGAAATCCTGGGGTCCATGTTAGTGTTCCCAATTATTTTCGTCTTCTCGAAGGAGATCTTGAGTCCAAACCTTCCCGCTAACCGTCCTAAGCTTGTTACTTGTTTCTTTAGTTCCTCCACAGACCCACTCAACAAGGCCAAGTCATCTGCAAACCCCAGACAGCCAAGGTAAACTTTACTTTTGCATTTCCCGCAGCTAATCCTTGCTGGGTTCTCTTTTTCCCATAGTCTCATAATATATTCTAAGGCACAATTAAAAAGCAACGGGGACAAGCCATCTCCTTGCCTAAGCCCTGTTCTTATTTCGAAATCTTTGGAAAACTCTCCTCGAAATTTGATTTTGGACTTAGTATTGGTCAATGTGAGTCCTATCATTCTTGTCAATTTCGGGTCTAGTCCAAAATTTCGTAGCACTTTCAGTAGCGATTCCCGATGTATGCAATCATAGGCCTTCTTGAAGTCAATAAATGTTACAAATAAGGGCTTTGATCTTTTTTTGCAGAAATCCATAACAAGTTTCAATCTTAAAACCTGATCTGCACAGCTTCGCCAGGATCTAAATCCTTCCTGATATTCCCCAAGTTCGTGATCCAGTTGTTCCCTGACCCTGTTATATATTACTCTAGAGAAAATTTTGTACGTACAATCAAGCAATGAAATACCTCTGTAATTGTCTGGATTTGTTCTTGGACCTTTTTTACGTAGTGGACATATGATTGCATTTGTCCAGTGGTCTGGCAGTTTTTCAGCGTCCCAAATTTCCCCGAATTTTTTATGTAATTTCTTTTGCACGTTCTCGTGCACGTACTTCCAGATTTCTGTTGTGGTTAGGTCTTCCCCGCAGCTCTTGTTGTTTTTCATTTCCTTAATTGCCTGTTTGACTTCCTCGAAAGTTGGTGGGAATATGTGTTCTGGTTTGGTCTTTATGTCTGTGAATGTGTCTATTTCAAAAAGTTCTTCGGGGTTCTCGCAGTTAAGAAGTCTGCTGAAAGAATCCGCTAGGATCTCAGCATTGTCCCTGTTGTTGTGGGCCATTTTACCGTTCTTATCTCTGAGAGTCAGTGTTGGTGCGTCGTATTTTGCAAGTTGCGTTTTGAAAGTTTTGTAATATTCTCGAACACTCATTTTCTTGTAATTTGTTTCTATTTGTTCAAGTACGTCTTTTTGGTATTCCCTTTTTTCGTTCCGCAGAATCTTCTGGGTGCATACTTGCTGTTGTTTGAACTCTTGGAGGGATTCTTCGGTGTTTCTGTTGTGAAACTCTTGCCACCTCTTATGCCTGAGTTCCAGGGCTTCATCACAAACCTCGTTCCACCAAGGGTGTTTCTTTCTTTTGTTGATTGGAGCCGTGACCCTTGCAATGTTTTGAAGTCCTGGGACCAAATCTTCCCAGTCAGCATTCACCTCTCGTGTGAAGGCGTAATATTTATTATTTTTTAAATTCTGGGGATCGTATGTTTTAGTTTGCGGTTTCCTTTCTGATTTTTGGCGTCTTGGTGCCGTAAACTTGAACTTAATTTTCAGCATGTAGTGATCCGAACCAGTGTCTGTTCCTCTCATGGATTTTACATTTTGAATTTCTTTATGGTAGAATTTATCCATGAAGACATGGTCCAACTGAAATTCACCTTTCCTCCAGTCTGGATGTTTCCAGGTCTTCATGGCTTTGGGTTTTTTCTTAAAATAAGTTGACTTGGAGATCAGCCCATACTTTCTGCAGAGTTCGATCAGCAACTGGCCATTTTTATTTGTCCGCCTGTGGACTGGGTATCTTCCCAGGATGTCTTTATATTGTCTTTCCCGTCCCAACTGTGCATTGAAATCTCCCAGTAGAATTTTGACGTGATTCTTGGGGATCTGGGAGATTGCTTGGTCTAGGTGGTCCCAGTAGTCCAAGACCTCCTGTTTAAATTCTGCTTTTCTATTCTTGTCGTTTGTGTTTGCATGTGTATTGATCAATGTGTAAATCCTCTTGGCTGTTTTTATCGTTAGTGTTGCAAGTCTAGGTGTAATCGGCTTAAAGTCCAGGACAGAGTTAATTATTTTAGTATTTACTAGAAATCCTGTGCCCAACTGCGAGCAATTCTTCATGACCTTTGGTCCAGGAAATCCATTATAAATTCTGTAACCTTGAGATTCGAAGGGAGCCGTGTCTGTGTTTCTCATTTCTTGCAGTGCAACAATTAGGATTTTGTTTTTATCTAGTATGTTTGTCAAATTTCTGAGTTTTCCGATTTGCAATAATGAGTTTATGTTGTGCGTCGCGATGAATGTCTTCTTGTTGAGTTGCAGTTTAAGTTTCGGAATAGTTTCCAGGCGCTCCGATTCGCCGTTAAAGTTCTCTCGTTGACGACCCGCCGCAACCGAGTGTCGTCTTTCCGTGCTCGTTGAATGTCGCTTGGCACAGGCGACGGAAGATTTAGCAAAAGAACCTTCCATATGTTGACTGTCGAAGCCAGTTCCAGCTTGGAGACACGAAGTCTCAAGGATACAACTCTGGTGTGAACCAGCGAGGAATTCTGTTTTAGTTCACTTGAGAATTTGATCCATTACTTCTCAAGCTATCCAGCCGTACCACGTGGAGGCGCGCAACTTTCCTCCTTTTAGAAGTTAGAAAAGTTTGGATCACGTAAAAGAAAAGTTGCCAGAATTAATAACGGCCATTAACCTAGTTTACTATATAATACGCTGATAATTTATTCCCAACTTAATTTAATTTATGAATGTAGTAAAAGTTATTGTCTATAAAGTAACTGTATTTGGTTTTATATTAGTGAATCAAATTTATAAAATGTGATGCGATGCAACAGCAGTAATTTTCAATAAAGGCCCACTAGGCTAAGATTATACAATATTACTGCCACTACGCAAACCTGTTACATTAGGTATTTTTACTGAATTCATCAAAGGGGATTATGTGTTGAGAAGATTATTAGGAAGAGGATAAATTTTTTCTCTTAAAGCTGCGATGGTCCTGTAATTAAGCCTAACTATATCAAAAAGGTCTTCCATAAAAAATCCGACATCTCTTTGATGTACAGAGAAAGAAAAAACTATACTTGTTCAATTAAAAAAAACCGTGTAAATGATTCAAATTAAAGAATTACAGTTTGAACAATTTCACTGGTGTGCAGATCAAATTACTACATAGCGTGGCCGGTAAGATATTCAAATCAAAGGGCTCTCAATAGTGGTGGGTACTTTAATCCACATTACTTTGAAGTCATAAATAATTTATTTTTCTTTATTGTTTCAAATCGTATGTGAATTAATTCAATCAATTGTTTAATTAGAAATATTTAAAGAAAGTTACATGTGACTGTAGTATTTCCTCATTGTATTAATGCTTTTATCCATATTTCCATTTTTTATTTGAGTGTGATTTCCTAACTACATTAGATGAGGAAAGCGACGGTAATTAATTCACCTTACTTCTTATTCAAAATCATGAAGAGTGGCTTGATAGAACCATGGTGACAATGAGCTAACAGAAGACTTACTTTCACTGTTTATCGCCAGCTATTCAGGGACAGCCTTGCTCTTAGAATCTGAAAATTCATGCATGTCTTGTTCCACAATTTGCGCCTGTCAAATTATTGAAAAGGAGACATTTGTGAAATATTTGGGAAGACAAATTGATGTCTCCTTAGCTAGGATGAGCACGATTAAGATCTTTTTGGAAGAATCAGGAAACTAATCTATATTTTCAAGACATTGGGATGAGTACTGGAAAGTTAAAACTGTATATGTTCCACTGTACAATCAATAATTAGTTACGGAGTACTGGGATGGGGTGATACATGTCAATCTTATTTAAACCCTCTAAACAAGTGCAAAAGCTTATTTACCGGGTAATAAACTAAAAACATTTATTCTATGCTTCTGAGTAATTGTTCAAGGACTTTCAAGTACTAAACCTTCGTCAACTTTTAACCCGAGAACTAATTGTACAGAAGCACAAAACCCTAGCAAATTTCCCGAAGCGAATCCGTAATAAGGTACAGTACAAGAATTTTATCCCTTTTTATAGATCTGCAAAAGCGCTATTCCAACGATATTTTTCTTATTTTCTTTAAACTGTGAAACCCGCTTCCCCAAAATTATAAATACTTAGTACACCCTTAGATTTGTGAGCTCACATCCTGATATTAATTTTGATTCTGCACGATCTGGTGATTGAAAACAGTTACTAAATTGACTTATCCTAATTCAACATTGATCATCAGAAACCATTTTTAGAAATCATTAGTTGTCCAACTCGTGCATAAATTAATAATAGGTAGGTGAAAAGTGTTCCAGTTGAGGATATAATGAATTGGCTATGAATTACCAGTGTTTAAAAGTTGTTCTGTTCGGTAAAATAGTAAAAATTAGAAGAACGACGCAGTGACATCCAACGTTAGGGATACCTGACATACCCGAAGGAGGAAAAGGAGTAGAGAAAGAGCGAGGGTGAAACGTGACCTAAAATTTGAGAATTACTGATGAGCGAGTCAGTCAATCAGCAAATTAGCGAGGGAACTTGTATTTATATTAGCTGATTATCATTTACAAGATCGCTGCTAACTAAAGTTAAATATTTGAATTGTGTAAATGTTTTAAGTGATCTGTTTACGTTAGTAACAGATACGTTTTAACAATAAAATTAAAGTGACAAATGTAGGTTCATGATCAAAATCGCCTTTGTTATTTTACACGAATTTGTAAGAGTCAACTTAATTGCACCTGTGAGTAAATTAATAGACCTACTCTCTCATTTATCCGATTTTCTTTTACATTAATGCTGAATACATTGTTATAATTGAATTTTATTTGCTTTGTTTTAGAAAGAAAATTAATGATTTGTTTTATAAGTTTGTATATTTTCTCACGAGTAGAACGGGGACTGGAAGATAATTCTTTTTTATTTTAGCAAAATGTTCACTTTATTCAAAACGAGAAAACTTCTAGTTTAATTGTTTTTACTTCAGGGATTTTTGTTTTTTCATTAATTTCTTCACACCGACGGCCAACAAAAAGGGGTTGAGGGATGGTGGTCCATTACGAAGCACTTCTTCCTTCTACCATCACCAATAAGACCGTATTTACAGACTGCAGTTAGTAGTTTCTCGTTTTACATGAACCGCATTTACATATTTTATTAACTCTTATTCCAATTCAGAGATCAATTTTACCGAGCTGAAACCACATTTCCCCTGCAGTAGATAAAAGCAATTTAAAAACTGAATTTTATTCTGCAACTATTTACAATTTCTACATATCTTGACAGCTAATTTCTATAAACGATTAATCAAGTCAGAAAATATTACAATTGTATTTTTGCTTCTATTGCTTAAATTTCTCTTTTTCCTCAGTATATTATATTTATAAACTACTGAAAACAATCTCTTCATTCTAAGTAATTTATCTGCAGCTACGAATAAATTTCGGCAAACCTCACATATTTTCTTTTAAAAGTTTTATATTTTACTCATTAGTTAACCAGTTTTACTTATAGGGACAAAATTTAAAAGAATGTGGAAAGTAAATTCAAAACGTATGTGGTAAATTGATTGACTTGATTTATGAATGATTTAAAAAATGACAAAATTAATGGATCTTTAAAAATTAAGATGTACCATTGGGTTCAACATATTATTTATTAGTTTTAATAGCCGAGTCAGAAGAGAAGCTCCAAAGCAATTTTAACAATTTTTCTTTTCCAAAATCTATGCAGTTCGTAAAATCTGTCCATATCACTGTATACGGAAAAATAAACTAAATAAATGTATTTTGTAAGAAAGGACCCAGTATGGTCCAAGCCCTCCGTTTCCACTTGAGAAACTTATAATCCAAAATAGAATAAAAATGAGAGTGTCTTAATTAATTACGAGGAAAACGTAAAATACGTTGGTACACAAAGTAAAATTAAATCAAACTGGGTAATTTTTTTCAAAATGTTAGATGAGACAGACATTCTAGTGATGATAAGTTATAATTTTGCATTGTCTATTATACTTACAAAAGTAATAATAACATCTGTAGTTCGACATGTATTTTTACAGCTCTAATATTTTGTTTAACTGGAATTAATTATGTGAATATTCATGTATGATTTTACCTCAAATAATAGAATTAACAGTTATTGACGTTCAAATAATGTATTCTCTCAGCCGTATGATATGGTCGGTTAAGGTATGTTTAATAATTCAATAAAGACAAACTTGTGTCGTCAAAGACTATGTAAATTTCCAATGTATGGATTGGCGAGGAATACTTCAGTGAAGAGAGACAACAATATTGTGATAATAATGTGATATAGTGAATTTCATTGTCCAGACAGGAAGGAAATGTTCTATTTTGTTCAAGTTATTGCCATTGTACTGATAAAAGCAATATCATGTTTGTAGCAAAAAGCCACAAAATACTTCTACATTTAAGTTGTAAACAGTATTTTAAATGCAGATTTCTTTTTATGTGGGTGATAGAAAGTACTATTGTAGGAAAATTTCACAAGTTTGATATTAAATTACCAGATGGTACAGATCTCCATGTTACAAAAACAGTAATTCTATACTGCAGTAAAGAATTTATGTAAGATAACTTTTTTCCTTGGAAAACAGCAGTTTAATAATGAGACTTGTTGCAAAATAATTTAACAAGTTCGGAATTATACAAAATTAAAATAAATTATAATGTTTCATCTGAAATACGTTACGAGTGTGCATATGTCCGAATGTGAGCGGAGAGGATATTGTCTGCAGTGTAATAATTTTAATGAATTGTTGCAACTGTTCCGCTTCATAAGTCTAAACGGGCCATAAATTCTCTTAGACTCAATTTTCTTAACGTGTATTTACAGTAAAAGCCCGTCAAAAGAAAGCAACCTTTGACGTCGATATAAACTCGAAAAGTGTTTTTTAGTTAATCTTTTAACTTGAAGCTCTAAGCAAAAATTTGTTTAACCACAGTTCTAACCTTCTTTACGAATATAGAGAATAAAACTTTCACACTTTCGACTTAAAAGTTGAAAGTGCGCAAGCAGCTTTAATTAACTTGGCAGGTTAAACTTTAGTTCTTTATCGATTTATCCAACCCTACAGTAGAAGGGAGAACAAGATGTGTGATTTGACCAATTTGAAAGCCTCACCTGCGGTACTTGTTTCGCTGCATCCAGGAATACATTGTCTTATAGATTCCACCATCAGCAAATCTGTCATAAATAACGTTCAGAAGCTTTACAGTAAAGAGACTAGAATTTATACCAGTCTCTATTGAGCATAAAATTATTTTTCTCCATAATGTAAAACTTTTTCATTTGCTTATCAAAAGTTAAAAATCAAAGTGAATTATTTCTCCCTTAAATCATTAAGTAAACGTTTCTGACTACTTTTAAAACAGTTTTCAATTGGGAAGTTTTTAAAGTACATAAAATCCATTCATTGTAGATTGACATGTCATTTAAGTTTTAGTTTCGAACTTATGTTAGAGATATAAAGTGTTTTTTAGGATTAGGAACATTTAACTTTTTAAAAAAAAAAATAGTAAGTTTTAATAAAAAAATACTATTATTAGAACAACAATATTTTGTAAGACAATATGTATGATTCAGATTGATATGGTCATTTATCAGTGTTCTTGTGGTGCAATTTTACAGCAGTACTCTACCTCGAAGCCTGAAATTTCAAATAAAGACTTGAGTTTAATATTCCGCAACCTACTGTTATCACTAATTCTAAGCTGTTGCCGCTTTTCAACACAAAACAATATGATTTGTAATTTATAAAGTTATCATGATTTTTATGTGCATGGAGGAAATTTATAATTGTTTCGAGTTTAAATTTCGATGTATTGATTGATGGATATATCAAAATTCAAGCATTGTTTGGACTAAAAACAAGATCTGAAGTAGCATTCATTAAAAAAATTATATTACTACAGGTAGTTAGATATACTTTAACATTACTAAACTACTGGATTAACTGATGTCGTTATTTGGTCATTTTGTTTTCATTTTGAAATAAAAACAAAAACAACCAGCAGCAAAGAAAACAGGATGTCCTAACGATCGTCATTTAAATTCACAGTTATCTATTCTGGACGGACACTTTTAGTAAATAATTATTGCTTCCTAACTAGTTGACCTAAATTGCAGTATTTCGTTTTACGTAAATTGTAATTAGTTTTTCTTTTCAACTAAAAAAAGAATGGTTATCTATTATATGCTTAATTTCCTCCCTAGTGTTTCTCATCGATTATTAATTAACATTGTATTTTTCATTATATAATTTGTATTAATGGTTGGTGTTTGTTTTATGCGGTTTTTGAAGTTAAGTAATATATTTTTGTTTGTACTTTCTCTGTATCGGTGACATCGGTGTTTTATGATGAAATATAGGTTTCGCTTCATTTTTTCCGGTAAATAAAGTAAATGAATAAGTGTATATCTAAATTTATAATCATTTTAGTTGGGTTCGTGCGACCTATTTGCCGATGCTTCTGCTACTGCTCTTTCTCCTCCTCTTCCCCCATCCAGCTTTCTTCTTTTTAAATTTTTCTGTTCAGTGTTTTTATTATCATCGTTCATGCTTTTAATTCTACTTCTTTAACATTTCTAATTTCTTGGATGGTGCTATCTTTTAGCCTAGTGGATAATCTAACCATAAGAGCGGTTACCTTAGTTATACTGTATTAAAAAATTGTTTAGTAATAAGTAAATAACTTTAATATCTATACGCTTAGATTTACTTCCTTTATGTCAAACTTCTAAACGAATTTTTTTCAGTTTATTTACTATCTGGTAATAAAACAACAGGAAGTTTTAAATACTAAACTTTTTTGATGACGAAGCAGTCGATTTTAGGCAGAAATACGGAAAATTTTCACAATCTGTGCATATAAATGCGGAAGTCCTGACTGGCTCACTCACTGACTACCTGGTTGACCGATTGACTTCATTCATTTAAATTCGCGGTCACCTAGAAAGCTGAAATACGGCACATTTTGTTTTTGGGGGTTTACAAGACAGACTGAATTGTATGCATTTAGACCACTTGAGGGGAAAAAAGATCGACTGCTCTTAAATTTTTTAAAAGTTCTTAAATATTTCTTAAAATTTCTAAAAATTTTGATCATTGCTTCTATAAAGTACAAAGGGGGACTGGGTAATTACTTTACAGCAATAAATATAATGTCTATACTTCCTCAAAGACCTGTAACTCTGAAAACCGGCATTAGTTTTCTTGAAATGAAGCGATAACTAGGAAAAGGAAAAGTGTGGATTACAGCAAGAGATTAAATAAACTTGGATATTTAATGCATACCTCTGAGGTAATAGTAGTTAGTCTGCAAGTAGCGCGACTGCAATCGTTAGTGTACTTTTTATTTTTAATTTACAGTTATGTAACTTATTAGTCAATTCACTGTTTTTTTTTCGAATAGCTCTTTAACGAGAGCACGTTAAATCAATATTTGGGGTGTTTCTTCATGTCCTATGCTGCTCCATTCTCTTCCTCACCCACACCTCCCTCATCCTTCTCGATCTGTCCATCCTCAGTTGGTCCATATTGTGAGGACCTCCTCCTCTCACTTTCCTCCCTAAAGGTCACTCTCTCAACTTTACCCCTAAAAACCTCTCTATTGCATATGTCTTCTGTGGTAATCCCTGCCGTTAAGCAATCTGACAGCGTTTCGGTGAATCATGCTGGCTTAATCTTAAGTTTCATTATCCTCTCATAGACCTGTTTTGCCAGCCGATTATTGTCCATTCTCGCTATATGACCAAAAAACATAAGTCTTCTTTTCCTCATTGTGTGGATAATGTTTTCAACTCTGCTATATATTTCCTTATTTGTTCGGGGTCTATTGTACTCTGCATCTAGTTTCCTAGGCCCTAATATACTTCTCATTATTTTCCTTTCTGCGCCCATCACTTTATTTATACCTCCTTTTAGCTTAATTTTAAGCGTTTCCGCACCATACAACGCTTCTGGCCTTATCACTGTTTCGTAATGTCTGATTTTTGCACCCCATGATAAAACTTTTTTATTGTAAATTCTTCTGGTATTTTTAAAGGCATTACCCATTTTATCTGCTCTTTTCTCAAGACTTATCCTCTCATTGCCATTGATGTTAACCCACTCTCCTAGATATCTAAACACGTTTACTTTCTTGATTTTATTTTGTTGTACAGGTAAGTAATTCATACACTGTTTAACATTTGTTATGAACTCTGTTTTAGGAAACGATATTTGTAGTCCTATTCTTCTAGCTTGAACTATAAGATTTTCGACTTGAGTGATGGCATTTTCTGGAGTGTCTGTGATTAAAGCGATATCGTCCGCAAAAGCCAAACAATCTATATATAGCGCGTCCTTTCCTCTGCCGAGTGTCTGTTTTATTATAAAAAATGAAGTTTTAAGTGTTAAAAATAAGTACGTGCTTAAAATAATTCCAGTACATATTTGTTTCTGATAAGTTAGCTTTAAGAAATTTATTTAGAAACTAAGTAAGTCCTTCTGATATTATGAAATCAGGTTTCAGAATAGCAGTAGGTTTAAATTTTAATCTTTAACAATAATTTTAATGTGATCAGTAACCATGATTGTTGGCCTGAAGACTGTAAATATTCCATAGATTTAAAAAATTCAAGGAAATTTAAATAATTTTTGGAACCTGTTTTTGTAGTGCATTAATTTTTTTATGGCTCTGCTGACCTTGCTAGCAGTAATCAACGGACTTCTGCACCAGTAAAATGCCCTCTCATCCCATTATTTTTAAAGGCGCCAAACTGAGACGCCAAGAACGTAGGACATTAATGGATTACATATTTTCTGTTTTAAATAAAGTGTTGAATATTTTGGCTTAGTAAATTCTTTTAAAACGAAACGCACTGGGCATAGTGAATAGTATTATATATATAATAATAAGAATTTTAATTAAAAAAAGTTCTCAGCAAAATATAAGTGAATTTCTATGGTAATATGTATAAATGTTGTATGAATTTATCTGATATTGTGAAATGTGTTAAGTTTGTTATTATTGTTTTTATTTTTAATAATTTATTAAGGTATATTAGCACTGATACATCGCATATCGTATCTGTATCTATTCCATGCTAGGAAACTACTATAATACATCAAAATTTTTGCATTATTTGGTCTGGGTAGCGTTACAAAATTACCTGTCTACAAATATTCATTTCATATAAATGAGTATTACATGCGTACATGGATGTGTATCCGTGTTTTCAGGAGCGTACCTTGTTCAGTATTGAATTCCTTTCTACTTTTTTTGTTATTATGAATCCCCACAATTTGTTCATGACTAGAATTCTTTCTTTCTATTTTTGTTGTAATTTACCATATAACTGCGTTGTCATTTTTAAAAAAATACACTTACAAGTTACGGGGACTGGTGCGCTCTATAACCTAAAATGTAAATTTAGGTACACGTATCTCTGAAGTATCTGATTCTATGAATCTTTTTTATCAAAAGTTAACATTTGCCTGTTTGTATCTTTCAAATCATTTGTTTTAGACTGTTTTATTTAATAAAGTTTTAAGAAAAATACTGTCAAATAATCGGAAAAAGAGCATTATATTCTTTTTCTCTAACACTATCCAACATATTAAAAAAAATTATATGTTTAAGTCTACTCAATAATTGAATTATTCCCTGAAAATTTGAATAAAAAATTTGTAGTAGTAACTGAAATATGTAAAATATGTACCTGAAGTTGGAACATTTTTTCGGAAAATGAGCGTTACCTTTATGTGGCAAAACATAGCTCAAAGATTTTGTTCAAAAGTGCAAAATAACACATCATTAAAATAAAATGTCAGTTGTAAAATATGGAACCACCTTGGCCAACATGTATAAAAGAACAAAAATATTTCTGAAAAAGTAACAAAATACTTGCCAAATACTACTGTAATATAAATAAAATGTACGTATAAAATGGTCAATTCAAGAAACATTTCACCTCGGGAAAAATTAAATTTTTTAACTAGCATCCAATTTTCACAACTTTACCACCACTTTTAAGAGAGAATTTCACACTGTATATTAGTACTAAAATATAAGAAAATATATTTGTACGTTTTTTGTGCACTGTGCTCTAATTTGCAATTAACTTAATCATCCATTAAAGATTAAAAAAATAATAAATTATTTTGTATGAGCAGCCATAATTTTGAAATAGCTGCTGTAGTAAAAACATTCTGAATTGCACCTGTCTTTGCTCCATAGTTGGTTTTTGCATCCATTAGGTTTAGTTAGCAACACTAAAATCAGGTTTTGCTAAACACTAATAGGTAAGATGGGCAACAGATTGTGGCAATGAATCTGTTTATTATTGCAAAACACTACTGTTTAAACTGTGTGAGAATATAAGAAGTGTTACTTATACTCGTATATCTTTAAATTACCAACGTTAATCACGATGGCTAAAACGATTCATTTTTTATTCTGTATCTAAACAAATTTATTACCCATGAAATTAAATACGTAGTTAAATGTATGCGATACCTACATATATGGTTATATTTTATTTTTTTATTACTGTATGAACTAGAACATAAATATGAAGGAACGGGTTTTGTAAGTGAAGCGTTGTTATCTGATCATAAAAATATGGTTTATTTCAACTCGTTAAAATAAACTGACGCTTCAAGACTTTTCAAACTTCCGACATTTTGACGTGTTCTATTGCACAAATCAATAGAGCGAATAAAAGACTTATTTTATTTTCTGGAAAAGACAAACATAATACAAACAGTAACGTTAAGAAAATAATGGTCAACAGATTTCTTTCTTAAATTACCCTTGATTTTGGCAGTTGCTTTATTACGATGGATTTTAAAAGGAAGAAAAATTGAACCGTGAAGATATAAACATTACATCTTGTAAACATTAAGAGGCCTATAGTCTTTGAAACATTTGCTTTTTTCTTTTTTATTTAACGTCATATCGTTTCTGCGTACGAAACGTTTAGAACTTAACTGCCGCCAAAAGTTACTCTTCTGCTTAATTTACCCTCGATCAAGATTGAACCTCCGCTCCAAGATTTTAATATACAAATCCCTATTAAGACCAATCTTGACTTATGGTGTCCAGCTCTTTGGAGCAGCGGCAGAGAGTAATTTAAAGTCGATCCAAGCCTTTCAATCAAAATTCTTAAGACTTGCTTCTGGCGCTCCTTTTTATGTAAGCAATAAGACCCTCCACGACGATTTCAAAATTCCTACAGTAAAGGAGCTAACCGCGTCCTTGTATAGAACATTTCACGAAAGACTAGATGACCATCCAAACCAACTAGCCGGTGATCTAGCTACAAGGAACTTTCCAACCGTGTGTCGTTTAAAGCGAAAATGGGGTAGAGACCTCTTGGTCTGAATAACGGACAATACCCGAAGTGTTGAACAGAGATTGTATCACTGGGTACCCCTTTTCCTTAAAGTGAAATTCCCCACCGCCATTTAAAAATCAAATACGTTAGTTGTGCAGCTCAATGTACAGTACCGTAATAAAAGTTAAAGACATAAAAAACGTTCCATCAACTACAGTGGTCATTAGCGACGACGTTAGGTTGTAACTGTGAAGGATGAAATGATTTTTTGTAACGTATGAAAATATGCTGTGCCTGAGTAGGATTCGAACCCAAAACCGCATGATGAGAGGCGAGCACGTTACCAACTACTCCAATGCGGCCGGCTGTTCGGTTTTTAATTAATTAATTTAATTTAATTAGCAGGCTCTGCTGTCAGGTTCTCCAGGATCAAAATCAAATGTTTCTTGATATCTTGTATGTTTTGTACAACAGACCAATCATAAGAAAATGTTTTTGAAAACTTTCAGATAGACTACTTTAGTCCTCCCAAAAAATGCAATTAGTTTTACTTAAAAATTTTATTAAATTATTGTTATTGTTATTTTTTTATTAAAAGGAAAATTTTATGTGTTTATTCCTCCTCATTATATTACACATTTTTCTTAATTTATATGTATCAGTTAGCTGCTCCTAACGAAAGAGATACTTCTATCAATCAACTAAAATCGTTGACTAGTATGATGTAATATAATGTAGAAATCAAAAATTGAATTTATTTACGGTCTATAAACTGGTTTTGTCTTTAAAATTTTTTATACAATGGGTTTCAAAATTTTTAGTTTTTATCAAGCCCATTACATAAAAAACAAGTAGTATAAAAAAGGATTACAATAATGTACAATTTTTTAAAATAATTAAAGTATTATTTATATATTTACATTAGGTGTTTTAGAGGGATTGTATTTTTTAATTAAAATTGACTTTGAAAAATTAAAATTTTAGTGTTTTTGTGTTGTGTGTGTCATTAAATCAATTTTTGTATGTATCTGGTAAGCAAATTTTCTTCGTATAGTGTTCAGGGTAGAGCCTTTTTCAAGGATGTGTTATACAGGTAATACATTCAATGCGGATATCGAGTTTGGTACCGATATCCGAGAGGTATGCGACCTACTGACGGAATTTAAAAAAAAACAATTTATGGTTAATGTTTTGTTTTGTGTCGTAAATAATGATGTAGTTATCAATATTTAAAAAAATATATTAAGATTTAGTGAGTTTTTGGACTGGAGGTAATATTACCTCCTTCGTAAGCGGGGTTGGAATTGGGTATGCAACCACGCAATACACGTCCGAATTTAATCAAACTTACTGAGAAAGAAACGTTACTACTTGAACAAAAATGCACTGAAGTTATTATTTATTTCTGAAAAATCAATTATTCATTAAAATTTTACGAAATTTTGTAAAATAATAAGTATCAGAAGGTGATCGAGATTAATTTATGTAACCTCATTTTTGTCACTGTTTGTAGAACAAGTAATAAATAAGGAACTGATCTGTTTTTTTAAGTACATGTATAATATATTAATTTTATTTGTAAATAATACAATAATTGTATTAATTATTAATAAGTGCTAAATAATAAATTAATATAATAGGATAAAAACTTAAAATAGATCATATAGTATAAAATTAAAATCCACGTAAGAACTTAGGTAAATAAAACGTTATATTACGTTACTACTATTTACGTTCAAAATAGTTACGTACACAGAACAGCAGAAAAATCGTGGGGAAACTGTTGAATAAGAATATCCGAATGAACTAAATTCTGTAAACGTCAAGCCTTGTATGCAGATATGAAATTATCTATACCAATATTAATCGTGAGAGAAATTCATAAATGATTTATTACTTAGGTTTTAACAAGAATGAAGTAATGGTAGACTTCGAGTTATAAGGACATTTTGGAGCTTAAGAGTTGACCTTCAATAACCCGCATCTGAAAACGGAGAGATATATTTAACATTTTTAACCTTTTGTGAGTCATAAGAAATATATGAACGTTAGGAATAGAGTTTTAAAATATAAACGGACTTGTTAAACAGCAAGGTACTGAAGAGAATGCATCAGTTAATATTTCCTCGTCTGTCACTCGTATCCGCCAAGATGAAGTAATATTACCTCCTCCGCAAGGAACGTGTCAAATCATGTAGGTCTTACACTCTGTAAAATCATACCTATAAAGATTACATGTATAATAAGTTTTCTGCTTATCCCTTAGCTACTGCATTTAAGCGAATGCCGTCGCCCAACTAATTTTTTATTTTTCTCATCTGTACGAGTGAGGTGTTAAAGATTATAGTTTTATACAGTTTGCGTAGAAGATATAAATTCTACTTATACATTTCCGCTTAACTAAGAGATTCTAAATCAACGAAGAATAACTTCATAAAACGTTACTTAACAAATATTTTTGACCTACGCTATTTATGTGTTTAACAGATACGAAAACATATATATCAGATATAACTGGTATACAACAAACGAATTATTTAGGTTCCGATGGTAAGGTGGGTCAAGTTAGTGTGATGCATGTGTGACGTCAACGGCTCAGATAATATCTGGCCAATCAGAGTCTAGTATTTTCGGCTAATGAGAAATCCTACATTATAACCAATCAGATGTCTTCATTTGCGTCATTTTGATTGGTTAGCATTGTCCAATCAGAGAGGTTATATTACTGTTTTACGTCAGACCTATATCAACCAATCAAATAGTTTGTTTCGGCATTACGTCATTCTTAAGAATTCTGCTCTCTGATTGGTCCGTACTGGGCGTCATGTCGAGTGCGATTTTGACATAAGGTCCACCCAGTGTCAACGTCTAGTTAACAGTAGGGCAGAACATATGTAAGTACCTTCTAATCGAGATTATATATATAATTTGTAGTTTGGTATCACTTACCAAATACGTAATACCCCATTATAGAGATATTTCGGGTACTGATTGAAGTTGAAATTGTTTTCTTTTACTGGAGAATATTTACACGGTTTTTTTAAAATCACGAATGTTAATTCAAAGCCAGGAAAAAGGAAAAAAATAAGTCAGAATTTTTTTCGTGCTGTTCGATTTCAGTAACCAAATTTTTGCCAGTAATGTATCATAATTTTAGGGAAAGTTTTATAACAAGATTCCTATTTTGCTGTACCAACGAGCATCAGTCGAAAAACAATAAACAATGGTCTAAGGAAGTGATGATATAATGGCCGATGTAATTTCGAAAAAAGTTTCTGGCTCTAGGCCTGTTCATATTTAGTTTCTTCCTATATTTAAGATGCATAAAATTAATTTTTCCCATAATAAAAACGTGAAACTTAAAAAAAATTTTTCTATTGATTTGTTAGTTTCAGACTTTAAAACAAGTTCTGTTTTTATAATAAGGTCTGCCAATTATATTACTGAAGCATTTAAGAACAGAAGAGGTGGAGGTGAAAATGACACTAGAGTTAACTGTTTTGAGAGTCATGAATTTCATTTTACAATCAGACCCTGTTGAGAATGAAGGAATGTGTCATCGGAGGAAGGAGAATAGATGATTTTCGGAACCCCTGACATTCTGATACAGATAATTATTATTTCTATTAGAGGGTGAGATAAACCTGCTCATGACTCGTCTCACTCTGAAAATATTTTAGAGGTTGAAACCAGCCTGTCGGGTGCGTACCGAAAAAACAAACTTCATTTCATCACAATTTCAAGAGCTCTGCATTTACCTATTTTTAAGTTTACTGACGAATTGGATTTAAAATAAATAGTATTTTAAGCCTACCCTTCTTAAGAGAACACATGAATTGTTCGTTTGCGGAACGTTTAAAAATAGCATGTAATAATATTTCATGAAATTGCAATGTTCGAACAAGTGGCCTAAATAATATTTGTGTTGCAGTGTCTACATTTATTAGGTTCTTGTTTCGTCATGACACTCAACTGTGTCAGTTTTGTGTGACCAATCCGTAGTCGTGTAAGAGTCAGTAGGATTTTAGTCTGTTGTCAACAATTTCTGGTTGTAAGTCAGATCTTTAACTATTTTTTTAAACTGTATAATTTATTTTATTTTATGCACAACCAATAAATGACATAATAACTGAGGGAAATGGTTGTTAATAATAATCTGAACGTGAATAGGTCCAGTGATCGATTTCGACATGAAATTGTTTAAGAAATGGAGTTCTAAATTACAATGATATTAGCGATTTGTGAACAATGATGATTAATGGATTATTTAAAACTTTTTTTTATAATGTATTGTAAGTTGATTTGAAATGTGTTTTACAGTATTTGAAGATCTCTATCATACCTTCGTTTCAGTCGTCTGACATAAAGGTCGATAGTTGAAAGAGATTTGACGTTTAAACTTAACCCTTAAACTTAACCCTTAAACTTAAAACTTATTTTTATAATGTATTGTAAGTTGATTTGAAATGTGTTTTACAGTATTTGATGATCTCTATCATACCTTCGTTTCAGTCGTCTATTAACATAAAGGTCGATAGTTGAAAGAGATTTGACGTTTAAACTTACGTGATCAATTGTCTTTTTGTGTAATGAGTTGTACTTCGTGTTTACAATTATATGAACATAAATCACAAGATCTGAACAGTCGTAAGACACTACAACTGCTTAGATATTTTAGGAAGAAATTATTACATAACCCCTAACTGTATTGTACAAAACGTGTCATCCAATAATCTACCTGGTAAACCACCTTGACGTTCCTGGAGCAGGGTTCTCATATATACTATATTTTTTGATAAATGTAAAAAAGAAATAGTATTGAAATCAATACACTTTCAGTTGGGAAATTTTTTTCAAATATGGGAAAGGAATAATTATCTACATTTGTATTAATGTTTACATTATTATTTGTGCTTTCTGATATTGGGTTTGTTTTATGTTAATATTTTAAGTATCTGTTTCAATTAATTGATTTTCTTAAACAGTTTAAAGCTTGGCTTTTTGTTTATATAATCGCATTACAATTTTTGTTATGGTAAAGGACTTAGTCGTTGCTTATAATTCCATTTCCAACTTAGAAAAAAATTCCTTACAGCCCAGTAATTTGCTAAATGCGAAGCAGTATAAGTACTGCGTGGCCCTAGATTACAGATTGCGCCTATCCCTTCAAATGCATTTGTTACTCAGCCAGAAACAACTGCAGCTGTTAAAAATTAGCCACTAGGCTTATGTTCAAGTATAAATTATGTAATGTCACGTTTGTTGTCTTGATTGAGGAAATCATCTGGTGGCAAACATAATCAGTGCTTTATATGAGATCCTATTCAATAAAAATATAATCTATACTAATATTATAAAGACAAAGTGTGTTGTTTTGTGCAGGCTAATTTTCTAAACTACTGAACGGATTTTCATGAAATTTTGACAGCATATTCGTATTTATATTCACAGCAAAATTTTATTTTTAAATTTTCTAAAATGATAACCCTAAGGGGTATAATGAAGATTTTCACAAATGAGTATGTATGTGTGTGTGTGTGTGTGTGTGTTCATGTGAGAACGTATTGCTGTTGAAGTAGATGAAGGGGTTTGATGATGGCGAGAGAAGTAAGCGGGAAAAATGATCAAAACGTCGTTTTATGCGCGCGTTCGAGAGAGAGGGGTAAGAGGAGAGAGGGAAGGAATAGGATATAGAGGGAGGGTGATAGGGAGGGGTGAAGGGAGAGAGTATACAGTAGCTAGCAGCTATACAATTTCTGTTACATATTTATTTTTTTAAATAATAATTGGTTAATTGGTTAAGCCTACACATGTTTCGCGTTCGAAGCCACACGGGATATACTAGTAATATATAATTAGGCCTATCATTTGTTGGTTTACTGGAGGATGTATAAGATCTCTATTTTGGTTAAATTGAATTCCTTTCTAATCGACGTGCTCTCGGTCTTATTAAACGGTTTCTGTGAATGTACGTAATGAACGCTAATTGAAACACGTTCTCATCTATTACTCTGTTTGTACTGCTACCCCGACCAATCCAATCGATATCGACAGTGATCCCCTTAAACTATTCTAGACGTTATATAGCTTAAAGTATCGATCTTCATTCCAGTAAGATAAAGACAGCAAATGCATAGTCGAGGTATGACTGTTTATACACCTTGTGGGTTAACTAATATTTGATATGAAAAAAGGTCATTACGAGAAATTATTAGATTTAAAAGATAGGTTCTAAGTTTGTAAACGTATAGTCAAGATAACCTTATATGTAGGTCATACTGCAACCATGTTTTGTCGCTTTTCATATAAACGATTCATAAACATCGATGACTGTAGCGGAAGAGTCGTTAAAGTTTGAAGTTTGACTACATAAATTGGAACTTCTCTGTTCTCAATGCGTTGGGCGTTGTAAGTTGTAAATTGTTTACAAACATGAGAACCGAATCAGGTGAAACTTGAAATGAAATTAGAAAGTTATTAAGCGTCTAAATTTGTTAGTGTAAAATATTTAAATGAAATATCATGGTTTCAGATAAAATTAAACATTATTACATTTACGCATAGATATTAAACTTGTTTCTTTGTGTATCTTAACAGTCCACCGATTCCCCAAATAAAATGTGTAAAATTTCTGGGAATTACGTTAGAAAGACGACTGACTTGCAACAAACACACACTTACACATACACTTAGATTACGCTGCACTCACCAGTCGATTAAACAACTTTGTGCAGTCTTTCACATTGCCATTTACATCTTGGACCCCCTTAAAAATTCAAATTGTAATAAATATTTACTAAGACCTATTTAGGCAAACATTCTTCAAACATGAGGTTCGGCAAAGCCTTTAAACACTAAACGAATGAATTGTTTATTAAATAAGATTTTGCGACTGATGAAATACGACAGTCTCATACGTCAGTAACGCCAAATTTTACAGAGACTTTCACAGCAAGACAATGGACAAAAATATATATTTGTTTACACTCTAAATTAATAAGGCTCATAATTTTTTACCTTTCACATAAAACTGGTTGAAAATTTACGAGACTTTGTAATAGAGACCTGTTTTGAAAGAATAACCTGGGAGGGGATACTAGATGACTTCTTTGCGCACGACAATATAAGACATTAGCAATAAATATTACCGTTGTGATTTGCTGGTTGTGTTTTGGCTCATTTGAAATCTTATTGTAATAAAGTCAAAATTAGAACAAAAATCAGTTCCTTTTATACTACTAGAATAATTTAATGGTTGAACGCTGGGGTTGAGCAAAAACGTCCACTTTGGTTCTGTGTCATCCTTAAATATTTAATACCCATTAGAAGGTTTTATCCAGTGTAAAGCAACAACGTAGTAGACTTTGGCAATCTAATTTTTGATATACATTTTTATAAAATAAACAAATATTTTCATAATTACATTGAAATGCAAAATAATAATTTTTATTTAAATGATTTAGACTATTCTATCCTCTAACATCTTCGGTTCATATACTTGGCTGCACCCTCCTACAAGGCATTAGATGCAACTGGTTTTACTCTTTGAAATGCTTGAAGTATATTTTTACTCCTGCAAGGCGTCAGGATACAATGCTTTGGCTAAATAGGTTCCTTGTTACCAGATTAAAAGGGTTATAAGTTGACGTAATAAACGATTTCATTTTGTATTGTGAGAATAAGGCTTTTAGAAATTTCAGTCTTCGAAAATTTAAAAATTTTTTAAATTTAAGATGGTCAGAATTTAAAGAGTTTAGGAATCAATATATATAAAGTCCAACTACGAAACATAACCACACAAATACATACGAACGATCTTGTTGCATGTTACGGGTGATCAAATTATCTCTTTTATGAACGATTTTGATTTTTATGAAAAATTTTAAACATTCAGTAATTAACTATTTATGGGTTTGTAATTTTTCCACGGTTATTTAATTTAAGAATTTACATTTGCAGGAGACGCTGAGATAACAAAGGCAATGGTCAAAGACTGCTCAAGAAGTTTGCTTTGAGAAGTTAAGTTCCAATGATTAGATAAATGAACTTGTTGGGTGACCAGGTGATGCGCAGCTAAAAAAATCTACTAGATATCCTTTTTCAATTTTGCACCTGAACTATAAAAAAGGGAACAACCACTCAGAGAGTGACTTTTAAAGCGAAAACTGTTCAAATAGTTAACAAAATAATAATATTATATGAATATTTTTAGTAGAAGAGGCAAACCGAATTAACAGTATTTTTTTTAAACATCACTCTTGTTATTTTCTTAAAAGAAACTGTTTATTTTTCCTTGAAAATCGCATATTAAGGTGAACTTATATTTATATTAACTGATACTGTTGTAAATTGACATCCTTTGCTCAAACACTTACAAGGCGTTGGATGCAACAAACTTCACTCTTGAAATGCGTGAAGTCTACTTTTGGTCCTGCCAGGCGCTAAACTAAACAATATCTTGGCATAATATTATCTGGTACACCTTCATTTCGTAACTCTTCTGTTCTTATAAAGCTGAATAGTATTTTGAGCATATGAATTGAAACTTAGTGAATCTAGGGAATACTGCAATGGAAGTCTCTCCCGCATATTGTCCAGCAAAATTGATTGAATCTAGAGGTTGTGCAAGCGTATAGTGTATATAAGATAAAAGGTTGCCCATAACAGGCAGGTGGAGTGTTAAATTATTTGCACTTGATCTGCTAGTTTCAGGGCTAAAACAAATAGTTCTGGTTCTTCACACATGGTCAGCCTACTATAATGATGAAACCATTAAAGACACTGGTCAGAGTTATTTCCTCTGATAGTAATGAATTTCATTACACACCCAAACCCTGTGGTGAATGAAATGAAGGTGTCATTTGCAGGGTGGAAAGAATAAGCTTTTCAGAGTGCCTGGTATGCTGATAAGCATACTTTTCCACTCAGTGAAGAAGGAAATGGTAAACTGCCTCTCTTCTCGTTTTAGTTAGTGAAGCCTTTACAAGTTCTAACCAGCCTTTCGGCTGATGACCTAAACAATACAAGATTAAAGGCAAAGAATAAATGTATACTTAAAAAATATAGCTATATCATGGAATTATTAATTTACTCGGGCATGCAGCACGAAAACGTTTTAGGTTATTTTACAGAGCCAAGAAAATAAATGTGTTTACAAATTATCATTTCAGTGACTTAAGGTGTATTCCAGTTATTTTATTTAATCCTAAAGCAAAAACACCATGATTTAATTAAGCAGTAATATCAAAACAATAGCACTGTAATGTTTTTGTTATATATTTGGTTTATGTTTACAAATTAGATAAAGATGTAAAGATATAAATTGTCTTGATGATGTGGTTAACAAGAAAGCGGAAATTATTATTTTCATGTCTACTTAGTGCGACCGTATGATTAATGAGAAGTTGAACAAAAAAGATCCCAGTAATTAACGTTTTTACTTCTGTAATGCTAAACAGGCCGGTCAGGTTAATAACTTTATATAAATTCTAAATTATAATTGAAATTTACAGCTCAATTACTTTAGCTTAATTTTTGTTCACGAGTTGAGAGTGAATGTGCATGATAAACAGTAATAATATCGTGATGTATGACCGTGGTTATAAATAATCTATAAAGACTTAAGGATTAAAAATTTGAAGGGTTTTATCGTTGTAGGTATCTATCTCAATCTGCATAGTGATTAGGTCAGAATTCTAAATCGTTTTAACGTGTGATAGCAATATAAATGCTATCGCCGAACATATTTCTATGGAAAGGTTTGGATTTGCATTCTACAACAAGACAATGCTATTATTAAGCCGTTGTATACAGAATATCGATAAAAAAGTTATCTAAGCTTGAGGCATTTGTCGAGCTTAGTAGCTTCCTGCTGTTGATGTCACCACAGCGTTGGTACAAATGTGTCATTACGGTTTTATCCTCTTTAAAAACCCCCTTTCTGCTTCACGTAGAATCAGTAAAATTAAACTGTTCATTTTATTTCATCCGTACTGGATTTCTTGGAATGAAAATTACGTTTATGTTATTATTAAACATAGTTTATTGATTATTCAATTCAATTCCTAATTTGTGCACGTTGCAATCTGTTCAATTCAGAACAATAAGCAACCCCATGACCCAATGAGATGAGGATGATGTGTATGACGTGTAAATGAGGTGTAGTCTTGTACAGACCCAGGCCGACCATTCCTGGGAGGGTATGGTTAATTAAACCCCAACCATCAAAGTACACCGGTAACCACTGTCTAATATTTAAATCCGTATAAAAGTAACTACCTTTACTAGGATTTGAACCAGGAACCTTCGTCTCTAAAAATCAGCTGTTAAACAGCTGACTCAAGGCGACGACTTTACCTCTAGACCAACCCGGTGGCTTTATTGATTATTGTTTATTCTTTTTTATTTATCTGCTGTTCTATAATATAGAACATCTTGAATATCATAACTTGATTATAGTGAGGTGGAAAGCGAAAAGGGACCTCTTGTCGGAAGAAAAATGAGTTGTTAGGGTCGAGATATTTGGTAAAGAAGAATGCTGAGACCTTCCGGTGAGTATTCTGAGCCCGTCAAAACTACCGGACTCAATTGCAGAACCACTAAATAAAAGTAAAGGCATTCTGTTTAAAAGAACTTTCAGCTATGTCAAACATCAACATTTTTCAAAACAATTAGTATAATTTCTATTTGTAATTTGTTCTTAAATATGTAAAATTTAGAAAAAGTTCTGTAATAGTTTAAAATGCACTTAACATCAATTTTTTTTTATCGAAACCTTTTAATCTGCTGTAACTTACACAAATGTTAAGAGGAAAGTCTGCAGTTTGCATAAAATTAGTCAGAATTTAATGCAAAATTTAAAGCTCAAAATATAAAATTTTCGACAAGAGGTCCCTTTCCGGATTCCGGATATAATAATATATTATATTATATAAAACATATATATATATATATAGTTCCAGACCCTAGCCGGGAATCGAACCCGGGACCTCCGAGTTATAGGCTAGCGCGCTACCACTACGCTATGGAGGTGGCCTTTTATAAAGTTTCTTATAGAGAAACTATTATAAAGTGATATTTTTAACATGATAAGTGTTTTATTAAGTGTTAAAAGTATCCTGGTGTTAAAAGTGTTAAAATTGAACTTATAAGACCCTAGATCTCAAAAACTTTCTATAACACGTAAATTTAGAACAAAACCAGTTTGTAAGGAAATATTACTACATCGGTAACTAAAAAAATAACAATGAACCCTTGAAAAATCCGTACCTGCGTGTTAAAAGAACCTCAACCTTCTTTGGAAACTCTGGTAGAAAAGCTGAAGTAGCAATAAAGGAGCTAGCAAAACAGAAGACATCAAAAGACAAACAGGAAGACAGAACAGTTGCAGAAAAGAATTCAGTTTATGGTACAGGTCTATTTTATTCAAATGTAAGGAAAAAAATATCTTCTTTTCGAATGGCGTTTACCAGAATTACATTTTTGTGCACATGTACTTTTCTCCGTAACTTTTTAGGATACAGACAATTTTTTTAAGTGCACACCGAAATCATCAATGTATTTTTACATTTTTAAAAGTTATAAACTTTCTTAGCTTTAAAAGAGTAACGTTTTCATTGTCGTATTAATTTAAAAAATCTGTTCTATTAAAAGTACATGAAGGAAATAGGGGTTGCATAAAAAATAGTAAAGAATCACAAGTAAAGATTTTAAGAAAATTGCCCGATCTAGTTTTGAGGAAAAGGAATATTAAGTCAGTAAATTGAACATTGCAAGGATAGGATGGTATTCATACATACTCGGAATAAAATATAAACTGTTAAATTAGTTACGCTAATTTTTATCATAAATTTACTGGACAAAATTGGTACTGTTTGCAGATTCTGAGGATGATTGACAGAGGTCACTGTAAACAATAAGTCTAACTCTTGAGCAATATGACTTCCTGATATCTTTATAGATGTTAATGGGTTTCAGGGGTACTGATCATCTCAGAAGCAAAGTAGTTTTTAATGATGAAATCTTTGACCTGGTACATTAATTTATTTATTTGGGATGTGATATCTCTTATGTGCAAGCACGAGATGAAGGAATTTAATTGGGAAAGTTTTAAAGACCTTTATACTTAGTTTATACTTAGACTTATACTTTGAGAAAAATGATAGTCAGTAAAGTGCGTAAGGAGGAGATTTAAAATTTCTATCACACCTTATTTTTGCTGGTTTTAATGTTTGTTTCAGTGTTCGACCCTGACTACTCAGTAGATATGAAGAATAAAGGCTGCTGAGCTGAGATTGTTAAGATCTTTAGTAGTATTGCTGGACTATAAAATAAAATAGAGTTAGTAGGCATGAGCTTATCGTGGTATCGTGATATCAATTATTCCGGAATACTGGTAAGAGTCGTATAGTCATTTCTTGCGGATGCCAGATAATCGAACACCCAAAAGTTCTAATAAGTTTAATTACTAGCCCACAGGATAACGTGGTAAATATTATTTAAAAAGTTGATAGCTACTTGCCATACTTCTAAAATGTTAAATTAAAAAAAATTAGCCCTTGAATAACAAGATTTTTGAGAATAGCATCTAAAATCACTTTAGAATAGGAAATTTTACAATATGTATCCAATCAAAGAAAACATACTGATCTGAATAGAGGCATCCCAAGAAAAATAACTCAATATAATACGTTTACAGTACTGGAAACGCAAAAAGAAAAACTATCTTACATTTAAATTATTATTTTACGGTAAAATTAGAATAACCTACGGGGTTGCTCTAGAGGGAAAATCGTTGCCGCGAGTCAGATGTTTAAGAGCTGATTTTTGGAGGCGAAGGTTCCTGGTTCAAAGCCTAGTAAAGGTACAATACTTTCGTACGGATTTGAATAATGGACAGTGGTTACTGGTGAATTTGATGGTTGGGGTTCAATTAAAAATTCTCAGGAATGGTCGGCCTGAGTCTGTGAAAGACTATACCTCATTTACACATCATACACATCATCCTCATCTCACTGAGTTATGGAGTTGCTTATTGGTTTGAATTGAACAGATTTCAACGTACAGACATAAGGGATAAGAATATTAGAATTTTCTTCAAAAGAGGATAACGGGCCTTACGGGGTTGGACGACCACTAAAGAAATGGTCTCTCAACTTATTTAAGAAATAGAAGATTACTTAGTTTGAAGTTTAAACTGGACAGGAGGCTTACGTATTGTTATGATGATGCTTATTTATAGAAGTCCGCAATTTTCGATGAATTACTATTATCTAAATGAAGATATGAGTTATATAAAACACAATCCGAAGTAGTTTTCCGAATTGTACATTTCTGGACTTAGTTTCACGGGTAAAGACCTAGTGAAAATTTTATAATTTTGATAACCGAATTCATACACTGTGAAAATAATATCCTACAGAACACAATAAGTGTACTGTTGATTTTCCACAGTTCACCGAAATAGCTGGTTTACGATTGAATGAATAAACACAAAAAGATTTGTCAGTAAGTCCGATAAAGAAGCCATTGTTATATTGAATTCCATCTAGGCCTGACGTATCGTTTAAAATCGATATCCTCTCAATTGCTCATTTATCCCATATGTTTCTAAACATTTTCCTTATACGTAATAGTATCAAAAGTTTCATAATGAAATACCTTTTTAATAGTTGCTAGTAAAATTCTTACCGTTAATTATTATTCTCTCAATGTAGCATATTGAGTTTTATAAAAATTGTCTCTATATCCATCCAAATTTTAAAAACTCTATTGTAAAAACATAACGTAAAAATGAATTCATCTGATTTCATCGGCACTATCTAACGGTCATATACATTAAAAATTGCCTTTTTTAAGCTCCAACTAGGAGATCTTATAAAAGAAAGTATAACAGTATAGTTAATGTGTTAAGCTTAAATACAGTATATTAAATTTGTTACTTACCAGTTCGTTTTTTTTAAATCGTATATGGCCAGTTTTAGACCACGTGAGGTGACTGTAGACGTTTTTGAAGTTCTTTTTGCAGTTCATGTTCTCAGCATTCGCTCACTGTAGACTTTTCTCTTTCTTCTGCCCACTCATTGTTCTGTTTTCACCAGTTTTATTTTAAATTTTTATTATTTTTCTTTTATATTTTACCAGTTAGTTTTATATTATTAAATAATTCATTTCCGTATTATTACTATTACTTAATTACTTACCTATATATATATTCACTTCTATAAATATACCATCTTATAATTTTTAGCCTGTATTACACAATTTACCTAAGCATCACTTTGAAATTAATTTATTTTTAAAGCAAAAACCTGTTTTTAGAAAACAACCTCTTGTATACTATAAATTGAAGGGTGTAAATTGATAACTTAAATTTGTAAAACAGTGAGTTCAAGAGAACATATTCTATTTATAAAAAGTTATTTTCGTACGAAAATAAATTTTTGAATTACAAAAGTTTGAATACATTTTTTGATAGACGTTCTCAAAGAAGTACCAAGCAAGCACTTGGTACGTTGAACGTTGAAATTTCAACGATAAATCAACTGAAAATTAAGAAAATACTGGTCATGTTCAGGACGAACATCTGTTTAGAAACTGGTATGTGTTTATATGGATAGGACTTTTTGACGTTTACGTTGTTTAGCACTTCAATGCTAAAACTGGTATTGAAGAGTTGCTGATGAAAATGAAAGATGAAGAGATATCAGTCTTCATTGAGACCAGGAAACCCTAAATTAGCGGCAATTGGTATCTATTGATTTCATTATAAAAATAATTTTTTTTTAGTTGGGAGGAAATACTGATTAAAATCTACTTGATACTATTAGTTCTTGAGAACAAACCTAATCTTGGTCTTAACCACTTCCATTAAATATTTAATAGTATTTGAACAGAAAGCAGATTAGATAATAAATGTGTTATTAAGTACTACACTATAAACTGCTGTAAAATTTATTGGTCAATTGTGTACTGTAATTAACTATTTTATATTAATTAGTGGATTAATACTCAGTATTTTGTATTATACAGTAACAAGTTGCGCAATATATTTCATGAAGTTATTATTTTCATAAAGTAGCTATCTTGTTTTAGTTTTTGAAATAAATAATTTATTATAGGCTAAGCCATTGGTTCTCAAAGTGGGGAAGGGGCCGCAAAGCTCAGTAAAAAATGAAGTTTTGTGTGGACCAAATAAATGAAATGAAATATTCTTTATTTTCTAACATTGGAAAACGTTTTTAATTTGGAATTGGTCGTTATAAACGAGTACGTAACGTATAATTAAATCGATATAAATGTCCAAAAAGAATACCCTTTTTGAGTGAAATTGCCTTAAAATACTCATTCCCTTTGCTGTTACATATTCTTGTAAAACTGGATTTTCTACTTTTGCTGCCATGAAGAGCAAATATTGTTCAAGATTACATGTGACAAAAGAACTTAGAGTTACACTGTCAGAACTGATTTTACGTTTTAGTAAGCTTTGTGCCGAGAAAAAACAGAATCATCCATCACATTAGTAGTGTTAATTTTTGTTTTCAGTAGCAATATGCACTTATTAAAAATACATGTCCTGATCTGTTTGTGATTATTTCAACATTGAACCTATTGGCCTAATAGGAATAGGCTTTAAACATGTAACTTAAATAAGAAAATTACTAGTAAACGTGCTATAAAAATGCATAAGCCACTCCCCCCTTATATGTATATAAATACATATAAGGGGGGCGTGGCTTATAGCTAAACCATATAGGAGGGGCTTGAAATAAAAAGCTTGAGAACCGCGGTGCTAAGCATATTAACATAAATCCTTAATTATCTTCTTATCTTCCTTTTAATATCAAAATTTGGTAAACTAATGATTTTTTAACAAAGTTTAATTATTTTGCAATCA